>CP093832.1:18427630-20980265 GCA_033064975.1 Smittia sp. YW1114-2
CTTTATCGATCACGTCTCTCTTATCGCCAAAGCTCCGTGTGTTCGACGAGTGACATTCAGTTCCACGTAGCAAAAACTCAAAGGTTTTCTTCCACTAAAAACAAGATAGTCAGCCTTGTTATGTGGCGAGCGTCTATTAATAGATCATGCGATGTGAAACTCATTTTTTCTCAGGAAAAGCCGAATTAACATGCAAGCTTCATCGTAATCTCAACTCGAGAATGCACGCTGGAATCGAGCTACGTGCAATCGCCGCAAACCGAACGAGGCGTTTTCCACCTCAAAGCCTTTAACGGAAAATTCCGAAACCCTTAATTAACCGCAAATTGTTCACGCACTTTGGATCCAATCTGATTTCCACATTGACCGACTTGCAGATGCACAATTTCTCTCATGATGATGACAAATTTCCTGCGAATGAAGCGATTACACAATCGACCGAAAATACTGATATGATTAACGTTGGAAGATTTTTTCTGAAGAAAATTGAGCCGCGAACTTTGACGGAAGCACCAGCAATCACTTTAACGGTTTCGATGGGACTGAGTCGATGATTTCTCGCCGAACAAAATGTGTTTCTTCTTTGATAATTACGATGTGTGGCGATGTTTGTAATGACCCAATATTTACATTTTTAGATTAGAATTGTGTGAGTTCCACTCAACATTTTCTTTCTCCTCTCGCGTGTGTTCTTTAAAGTCGCTTAGTATGATTTTTCACCGACTCTGGTATGCATTTTCACTCGCATGTATTGTAAAGTTTCTTCCGACCGGCGCTGGCAGTTGTTTGGTTTGAGGTTTCCCGCTCTCCTCTTTTCTATCTCTGCTTGTTATCGCTCGTTATCTCGACAGAGAACTTCTACTTTAATGGAAACAAACCTTCTTGGAATGCTTTTCAAAAAATCGAGCTTGCTGTACTTCATTTAAAGCGGATTCGTGTGGCAGACGTTGATACCCACACACAGTGCACCTTTTTAAAGACACGTTTGATCTCTCTCACCCTGAAACCGGCCTTAAGCTTTAATTTGTTTTTCGTCAAGAGCTGCAATGTCAACGACCAGTTGTATCTCTTTAACAGGGCGAACATAAAAAATATTAAAAGCATGTTCGATTTCCCACAGAACATTTGCATCATGCCACTTTCATTACAACGCCGTTTAATTAAAATAAATAAAAAATTCATGAAAAATTGTAAAATAGAATTCATATTTTCCAATAAACATCGAAGCGAACAATTTGGGGGAGAATGTGCATCGTATTCCCGATCGAATGATTTGGGGATGATCATCGAGTGTCGTCGTTGTCATTGCGTCTTTTTCAATCTGTAACTCCCACGCACTTGACAGACATTGCCCTCAACGTCAGAAATTACATTATTGGAATTAAATGTTTGCTAAATATTTATGCATGCGAGTATCTTAATTGAATATTTTTTCCTGCAAATACTTTCAACCCTTCTCCCTTCCGCTAGTAAAGCTTCTGCGACTGTAAATTTTTAATTACTTTCCATGCTGATGGTTGCGAGAGCAGCGAGCAAGGAAAAAATTATCTCAATTGTGGCTTTTTATGCACGAGGAGAGCGTCGAGTAAAAAATGTTTGATCGTCGGTGAGCGGGGCGTCGGAGGGAGGGCGCAGTTCTGATGAAGACCAAGTTGGAAATGTAATTTCAAACATGCAACAGTTTAATTTATTTTCCTCACAATGACGCGATTTTTCCTAGGGAGAAACTAAATTTTTAATGCAATATTCGGTTCGAGTTAAATTTACTGGAAAACGACAATTTCCATATCAGCCGATTCAGCAGCGGCCAAAAGCAAAGAGGCAGTGCAACAAACTTTCAAAGTGGACTCAGCTGAAACTGTCGGTTTAAATTTTATGAACGATGAGAGAGAAAAAACTTTTTCGAATCAAAAATTTAAAATTAATTATTAAACTTGTCGAAAAATTATTGCTATAATAATTCATTCAGTCATTGTTTTTTGTACCAAACATGAAATTTGAACTTGATATAGAGTGGGAGGTCGTACGAAAAGTGCGTCACGATTGGCAGTACGGAGTTTCCATTTGTATCAAAACTTGATGAATAAAATTTCAAAAATTCTTCATGCTAAAAAATGTTTTCTGATGAGACATAATTTTCGTACGGTCCCCAGTAACTTTTCATGTACAAAATAGTTTGTTAGACTCAACTTATAGTATAGTCAATTGTGATTGTCCTTTCAATTGCATGATGTTGAATAGCCTAAAGTTTGACAATCGACGCTGGCAGTGGCTCTTCATCGAACAACGTTTAAATGGCTTTGTTGATTATTCAGCTGAACGAAACTTTCTGATCTAATTTAAAACGCAAATGCTCAACGAAATTGTTGTTCGATATTGTAAATTAAAAAGTTTTAGCTTTTTTATTTGCGAAGAAAAAAGTTTTCGATGGACGAAAACTGAAAAAATTTCGACAAATAAAAAATCGAGATTTTAAAACTTTTTAATGTTGGGGGGAAAACGCAGAGCCTTCCGAGTTTAGTTTTCTTCCTGTTGTTCATGCTCGTCATTGTCCTCGTATTCGACATCCTCGTCAGCTGTCGCTTCCTGGTACTGTTGGTATTCTGACACCAAGTCGTTCATGTTGCTCTCTGCTTCTGTGAATTCCATCTCGTCCATGCCCTCGCCAGTGTACCAATGCAAGAAAGCTTTACGACGGAACATAGCAGTGAACTGCTCGGAAATTCTCTTGAAGATTTCTTGGATAGCTGTCGTGTTACCAATGAAAGTAGCAGACATCTTGAGTCCTCTTGGTGGAATGTCGCAAACGGCAACCTTAACGTTATTTGGGATCCATTCGACGAAGTAGCTGCTGTTCTTGTTTTGAACTCCCAACATTTGCTCGTCAACTTCCTTCATCGACAATGGTCCACGGAAAATAGCTGCAACTGTCAAGTAACGTCCATGTCTGGGATCGCAAGCTGTCATCATATTCTTAGCATCGAACATCTGCTGTGTCAAATCGGCGACGCTCAAAGCTCTGTATGACTGCGAGCCTTTAGATGTCAACGGGGCAAAGCCTGGCATGAAGAAATGCAGACGAGGGAATGGAACCATGTTGACAGCCAATTTACGCAAATCAGCATTGAGTTGACCAGGGAATCTCAAACAAGTGGTAACTCCCGACATTGTTATCTGCGGGAATACAAAATCGTTATTGTTAATTGGTTTTCATGTTTGCCTTTGCTTCACATTCGCTTTGCATAAGAGCATAGAGCATAGACGAGAGAAATGTAGAAAGTTCAATGCTCTTGTCTCGACTCAAAGCGCAGCGATCGAAATTAGAAAAGCTCAAGTTTAGAGATTCTAAGATACATACCGAGACCAGATGATTCAAATCGCCATAAGTGGGCGATGAAAGTTTCAACGTGCGGAAGCAGATGTCGTACAGTGCTTCGTTGTCAATGCAGAAAGTTTCGTCAGTGTTTTCGACGAGTTGGTGAACAGACAAAGTTGCGTTGTAAGGCTCAACGACAGTATCTGAGACTTTTGGTGATGGAACGACCGAGAATGATGACATGATACGATCTGGGTATTCTTCGCGAATCTTGGCAATCAACAAAGTTCCCATTCCAGATCCAGTTCCTCCTCCAAGTGAATGAGTCAATTGGAATCCTTGAAGACAATCGCATCCTTCCGATTCCTTTCGGATGACGTCAAGAACTGACTCTACAAGCTCAGCGCCTTCAGTGTAGTGACCTTTGGCCCAGTTATTTCCGGCTCCAGATTGTCCAAAGACAAAGTTGTCAGGGCGGAAAAGACGACCGAATGGTGAAGATCGAACTGCGTCCATCGTTCCTGGTTCCAAATCGACGAGAACTGAACGGGGAACATAGCGGTTACCGTTGGCTTCATTATAGTAAACCTCAATTCTTTCCAACTGCATATCATTGTCGCCGTGGTAATGGCCATTAGCGTCGATGCCATGCTCGTCCGAGATGATTTCCCAGAACTATAAATAAACAAATAGACGTGAATTGATATTGACATGAAGGTTTCAAATGCAAAATCCGCTCCGCGTTATTGATTCAGTCGGGGCAGAGGTTTCTCCTATCGATTAACATGAACAACCCCCGCCGAAAAATGAACGAAAAATTCATGGCTCGCAGCACACGAGAACATAAAACTTCTTTTTTCTATTCGACGTTTCAATTCAATTTGAGACTCGCTCGACTGTGAATTTCGGGAAATTATGTCATTCTAAATTATTGTTAGCGCTGAGTTTCGTGATGTTTATTGCGTTATCTCACTCGTCATTTTATCATTCATTTCGTAGGTGTCATAAAAGCGAGTTATAATTGAATTTGACGACAAGCGTGTATTATGTCATTGCTCATTGTGCACGAATAGAAGAAACAACATCAAAGCTTGCTATTGGAATTCCTTCTGTGGTTCTGACTCAGACAAGTCTCGCATGTCAACAGCTCTTTTCGCGAAGCCACAGACCCTATTAGGAGTTTTCATAAAGTAAGAAAGTCACTAACCCGTTTGGCTTGGTTAGTATTGAAACGAAAGAAGAAAATTTGAAAGCCTAAGCTCATGGAACGTAACCTACAAACAGCTCCATTGCTTTTAGCCTCAATTGAACAATAGCTCATAATAGTAAATTGTCGTCTCGTCTGTGTGTACATTGAAGAAGACGCTTAATTAAGTTATGAGGAGAAGAAGACATGACAGACGGCAAAGAAACCTTGTGACCGTCAGTCTACGGATGTATTTCAACCCAAAGTGCGCAACTTCCGAGAGAAAGAAGAATACAATCAAAGCGTTACCGTTCATACGAGGGATTCCGTGACTTGATTGTATGTTTTATGCCCATGACGAGTCATCATCCAAACTTTTTATAGCTTTCCAAGTCAAGCTCCAGTTATCATTCATTGATTTTACAATCCCGCGCACAGCTCAAACGTTAATTAACCTACGCCCAAGTAATGTCCGGCAATTCTAGCGACAAAGTTGTTTGGATTTATAATTTTCATTCGGAATTTTACTCTCTCGAGCTCTCTCGCTCTTTCTTTGCTTTTCTCTTTCGTATGAAACGTTTCGCAGCGCATTTTCTGATGCTGAAAATAAATGTTCGTTGTATTGATTTTAAGTTGAAAATTTCTTCTAATCGTGAACAACGCTAGTTCAATGAACTTAAATGCCTAATTAAACATCTTTTCCGTGCTTTCTACTTCAATCTCGCATCGCGTCATCGCTTTAAATTCAAAAATTTTCGATCAATTTCAAGAGAAATCTCCATTTGGCATCCATTTTTATATAATGAAATGCTGTTCTGCAAATTTTCAAAGTGATTTACTTTCGATCCGATTTGATTTCCACATTGGCCGACTTGTAAATGAACAATTTCTCTCATGATGAACTTTAGGTTTACGTCACTGATATAATTAAACTTTGTTTGATGCTTTACACGCCTTTTTTCACTGCGAAAACTTTTTTTACACGTTTGAACACTTCGAAGAGATGAGAATCAATGAAAAAAATTGGAGACGAAGCTACGAGTTACAAGCGAGGGGCTCTCATAATTTTCAACGAGTTGAGTGTATGAGTTGAACTTCACACAACTACGTTTTGGATGAAAACAAAATTTGAAAAATACTAACGAAATCTTTATGAAATTGCAGTCGAACGGGAATTTTTCTGAGCTGGCTCGATCTTGAACTCGATTGATTTTTTTTATACCAAATCGATTGCGCGTGTTGTTTTCTAAAAAACTTTAATTTTCTCAGCACATTGACGAACCCCTTTTAGGGAATCTCGCTTAGTGTTCAAATTGAACGCATCATTAAACAGCAAGCGAACAAGCCACCAGTTGCTTCTAAATAGTCAATTTTCGAGTGAATCATAAAGTTGGTGACGGCTCATGAAACGCTGAGATTGAAGATATTTTGGTTTCAGGGGCTAAAGTTCAGACTTTGAATCAACTCGAGCTTCTAAAGAAGCTTTTAAAATGAAAGAAAAAAAAACCTGTTGCCAAGACCTGATCTTAAAAAATATTTCCAAGTCGTTAAGCTTCTGTTTGAATCTTCGAAAATCTCCAATGACGACGAGCCCATCTTCAGTTTAAATCTGTATCAGGCTTGCAGAACTCAAGGATGATGCTTCGTCTCTGCGAAGATGAATCTTTCTTTATCATTCCGGGCAGTTAGATGTGCGTCGAAAAAAATGAATTTATCTTCGAATTATTTAATTAATTTTTTTTTTGATTCCTATAAAATATTCTTCAATCGATGACAAAGTGCAATTAAATCACGATGTGTTCTTATACCACGTTAAGCCACTCATCTCTTGTCATCATACCAATGACAAGTTGATAACACCGGTTCTCGTCCGATCACCGAAGTTAAGCAACATCGGTCACAACTAGAGCTTAGATGGGTGACCAGGTTTAAGGTTTAGGATAAGGTTTAGGATAAGGATAAGGATAAGGTT
Source organism: Smittia sp. YW1114-2 (assembly GCA_033064975.1). Taxonomy (NCBI): domain Eukaryota; kingdom Metazoa; phylum Arthropoda; class Insecta; order Diptera; family Chironomidae; genus Smittia; species Smittia sp. YW1114-2. The sequence goes on from CP093832.1 coordinate 18,434,105, forward strand.
AAGGTTAGGGTTAAACTAAAGTCATAGTAAAATGCTGGAAGGTTTGCGCTGATGTACTAAAGTATGGAGCTGCCGTTAATTCCACACTTGAACTGATTCTCAAAAAATTTAAATCCCTGAGTCTGCTCCAAACCTCTTCTCTCAGAATGTTAAGTTGGAGTTTGCGGTGGGGGGCGAGATCACCTTAGGGTAGCAGCAGTGATAGTTATCACCAGTGATAACGGGTCATAGCCGATTTATCGTTAAGCCGCGACACACAAGTGAGACTAATAAGGTTCATACCTTATAGTATGGCTGTAAAAGGCTGTAGATGGGGCGAGCAGAAAACTTCCTTTGTTTGAGGAAAGCATTCTACTGTCGTAGAAGGAAAGCGGAAGAGCGAAGCGTATACATTACCGATTGATTTCCATCCTCTTTCTGCTCCATCAAAGCGGCTTATGCTAATGTCACCGCCATAAAAATTGAACATTATAAGCAGGAGCTGAGAGGGAGACGAGTAAGTAGCTGGTTTTGCATACAACATCATGCGGTGAATACATTTGTAGCGTGAAGTCAGGCTGCCGTCTCCCCCGTGCCACGTAGCGGTTGAAACGAGCTGTCTGCGGAGGGAGGAAATCGAAGCTTCGCGAGGGAACTTTATGGTAATTGCACCGCTGCACACTTCTGGTCGAAGCGACGCCAACAGTAATTTGCTGTTTGATTGCCTCCCACGAAGTCAAAGGACAATTTCTGATTCTGAATGCAGTGCAACAAAATCGATTGCGGAATTCCCAGCAAGGCTTTTCGAAGCAATCGAGGAAGTTCAAGGAGTTTATAAAGAAATATGTTTTTCACTTCTCGTCTCCATGATGATGATGATGCCATGGCTGGCTGGCGTATCAGTGTTCATGGCTATGAATAGAGGAAATTGAATTTTCGGATAAACATAAATAATAAAAGTGAACGAAGAGCGCCAGCAACATTGAAAACATTTCTGGTTGCTGCGAGGGGTTCAGGTTGAACTTTAGTCTCGTTCACAACGAGAATATTCAATCAAGCGTGGGTTGATAATGAAAACGAAGCCTCAGGGATGACCAGCTGCTCGCTATCGACATCGTCGACTGCATTGAAACTCTCGAATCTTTTGTTCGAGAGAAAGATATCTAATCAGGCAAATTCACCCGAAAAACCAAAAGCTAGAACAATAATCCAATTTAAAACATGAGAGAGAACCACAAGTTTAGATCAGCGGATTGTCAATATTGATCAATTGACGCAGACTAGTTGACGAACTGGTTTACTTAATAGAATATTTTATGATCCGAAACCTTGGAAGTTTTTTATTAGATGTTTCTAATTAATTTAGATTCGATAAACAGGTTGGCAGAATTTGGAAAACATCTGAATAAAATTCTTTTTGACCATCTCATCCATCCGATAATTTCAAGCTTCAATTGAGTTTCCGCTGCAAACTTTCCAAAGTCTCATTTCTATCTCAGCAGCGTTTCCTGTTTGTTCGACATTCTCCACAGGAATGATCTCCGTCGAGCAACGGAAAGGAAATGAAATATTAAAGCAATATTACATCGATTGCGATTCAATGTCTTCAGGTTCGCCGATGAAAGAAAAATATTTTCAAATTGGAAATTGATTTGCAATTTTCGTCGCAGGAAATGAGGAAAATGTGATAGCGAAACGAGCAAACTTTCTTCAATCAAAAGCGAGTTGATGAGGTTTGTCGTTCTAAGCATCGAAAGTATTTCCTTCGACTGGCATTTGTAAAAGCTCGAGATGTTCGCAGAGATGATAACCTGTTTGCTGTCCAAGGTCGACCGCCTCTGAAGAATCCTAACCGGCTCACAGTGCACTTAGCAATCTGCTTAAAATTGTTGCATCGTAGTTCTTAATCTCTTCAATCGTAACTGCTTAAATAATCTTCCATTCTGAAATAAATTCTTGGACGTACTGCGCGATAACCCAAGTGCCACTGGCTATTAAATTGTTTTCGTATCAATTGCGAAAACAAACAATTAGCAGCCAGTCAGCATGTTGCTTTTGAAGTGTTTGGTTGTTGCTCTGATCGCGTCGTCTGCCGCACAGTCTCGGTGCGGGCTGAAAGGATCCTCAACAGGACTAATCGTGGGTGGAACGAGGTCGGGAAAGAACGAATGGCCGTGGCTGACGGCTTTGATTGACATACCAACGCAAAAGTTTTTCTGTGGCGCAACGATAATCTCGGAGAAGCATGTGATCACAGCAGCGCATTGCGTACAACCGAAATCTTCATCAACGGTTAAAAGAGCTGACGAGGTGGTTGCTTTCCTAGGCAAGCACAACGTCACGTTGGCTTACGAGAGAGATGTCGAAGCTTTCTACCCAACAGAAGTTTTAGTTCATCCCGATTGGAATGTTTTCTCTGACAGATTCGACGCTGACCTAGCGATCTTACGATCTGAGTCATCGATCAGATTCACACGTAAAATATCGCCAGCTTGTCTGTGGAATAGTGATGATGAAAATGTTGAAGGCATTGTAGCCGGTTGGGGAAGCTCAGAGAACTCCAATCAAATGGGATACGAAGCGCTTCCTCGTCAAATTAAGGTGCGAAGGGTACCAAGTCAAAAGTGCTATGAAGACTATCACCCGTTCGCTGCTATCTCGAGCGTCAGGACGTTTTGCGGTGCTGGAAGTATCGACAACTCGGGACCTTGCTCAGGAGATTCAGGCAAGGTTTTCTTGAAAAATTGTCATTACACTAAAACGTTATTCAATAGGCGGTGGATTCTTCACTTCGATCAACAACGTTTGGTATCTAAATGGAATTGTTTCGGCATCTTTCGTAACCAGCGAAGGATTTTGCGACGTAACCAAGTACGCTTTGTTCACTAAACCCAGTGAATTCAAAGATTGGATCAACGACAAAATCAAAAGTTCAGTGATTCATCCTGCGGCTTGTACTGAGTCTGCGATCAAACGAAAAGCTTGCTCGCGTATTGACAACTTGTATGATAACCAAGCCGGCTCAAGGCCATACTTGAAATCCCTTTGCACTATAGCTGGGCGAGTGACTTTCAATGAAGCGCAGAGGCAATGCAACGACGCTGGGATGAAATTGGTTTCCATCACTAGCACTGCCGAACGAACCGCTTTCATCGACGTAATCGCAGCGCAGTTTGTCGCTTTCAATGCTTCAGTCGGATGGGTCGGAGAGCTGCAGCCAAATCCTAAGTGGTCCGCATTTGATTCACAAGAAGCTGCGCTGTTCAATGATTTGCTTCGAGGCAAAAACGTCGGATGTTTAGTTGTGAAGAAAAGCTCGGTTGATGAGCGACAACATTTCAGCACCAAAAACTGCAGTAAAACCCATTGGACACATTGCGAGTTCATGGATGATCTTCTGAAATAGAGAAACGACTTTATCAAAGTGTTTATGAACCTGAAAAAGTCTGATCATAAACAAAGTTTTAGTGTTCAATCGTTTTATCACTACGAGCGATAAGCAAGCTCAAGATTACATTTAGATAAATTAGTCGCTTATCTGAATAAAGTTTCTTTTGACCTTTTAACATTTCGTCCTTCAGTATTCCGACAATTTCTAGCTTCAATTGAGTTTCCGCTGCACACTAACCAAAGCCTGATTTCTATCCCAGTAACGTTTCCTGTTTGTTTAATGGAAATTCTTTACAGAAGTCCATTGCTTTTCAATGTTTTAAAGTTAGAAATTGATTTGCAATTTTCATCGCAGGAAATGAGGAAAACGTGAAAGAAAAACGAGCAAACTTTCTTTAATGAAAAACGAGTTGATGCGGTTTCTGCGACCAGCTATCCAAGATCGACCGCTTTTGAAAAATTCTAACCACCGTGAATTCAAAACATTAGCGATTTCATATTTGATTCATAATTTCTATCGAAATTTGTGAAACTTTTCCAGGTAGAACAAAGATTAAAGAGTGAAACACTGAGCAAGTTTGTCAATTCACAAAAGTTGCTGCCTCGCTTTAGGGACAATAATACGTTGTTGCTGTTCCAAGTGCTGCTGAAAACAATTACCGCAGCGTCAGAATCTCTGTAATAAGTCTCATGAAGCATCGATCTGAAGCATCTAAGCCACCAAAGCCATAAATCCTCATAAAAAAAAAACTCAAGTCGCAAGGAGAAAATGAAAATCATAACGCGAGCTTGCTTCGTAGTCACAAGAAGCGAGAAACAAGGAAAGCCTCTGCAATAATGTTTCAAGAGAAATTTGAATAAAAGTGAATAAAAAAGCAATTTGAAGAAAATAAAGCCAGATGGGACGAGACGCGCTAGCTTTCTCTCCTTTCATAATTTCTTCCTCTCTGTCTGCAAAACGAAATTAAGTCGGGCGGTTGGTTGGATTATTTAACAATACTTTTGTTGAGAGTAACGTGACTCGCTTCTGCTGCAGAGAAACGCTCCTCCGTCCCAGGAATTACAAGATTAAATTCACCTGATGTCATTCGCTTCTTCGGTATCAATTTCTTTCTCTCCCGTGTCAGCCCTAATCGAATGAAAACGAAACGTCTCATAAGAACTAGATTGAGCTTGAGCGGCAGAGAATCTAATCAAATAGCAAGATAGGATGAACCTCTACGGATCAGGCAAGAAGTTTATCCACTCGTGAAGCTTTGACGAGCTTGCAGCGAGACAGATCGCACTGTTCCTGCAGTCGCCATAAATACTTTTATGAAATGAAATATCAAAAACACTTTTATCGTCGTCGTGAGCATTAACGAAATTGATCAATGTGAGTTGAACGAATCGAAGTGCAATGTGACAAACCTGCGATGATTCGTTGCAATGTGTTTGTAGTTGAACATGTGCCATATGCTTCTCTAATAACTTAGAGTGGTTCACGCAATTTTGGTCATTTGTCAACGTGCGAGCACCGAGTGAATCTTGGGACTCGATTGATTTATCTCCGTAATTTATTGCACTTTAATTCAATTTTCTCTGAGAGCATTTCATGTTCTTTGATGACACGAGAAGAACCGCAAACTTTTTATCAAGTCGCTGGATATTCTCAAACGCGAAAAAATATTTGCTCTCGACATGCATCACATTTTAATTTTCCCAACTCGCGCGCTTCACTTTGATGCCATGTCATTCCAGCCGAGAAAACTCACAAAGAAGGACGAAAAACTCTTCTCGTTTAGTTAGCGAAAGGAAAATGTTTCGAATTGTTGCTGTTTGCTCTCGGCAGAACGCAAACAAACAAGAAATTCTTCGTCTCGAAAGCATCCGAGAGAGGAAAATATTTAATTACAAGCCCTCGCGGCGATTGTTTCCGAAACATGTCGCGAAAATTCATCGCAAACCCGAGTGACTTTCCATATTAATTTTCAAAAAGAAGGAAAACACTGGAGGGCGACTCCTGGCATCATTTGGTTACGCAAATCACAATATCAATAATCGTGTTGTCTTCAACGATATTAAACTCTCCCCTCGTCGAATAATTTTATGCCACAAAACTAACGACCATTAACGCTTGTACGTCTGTGGACGCAGATGATTCAGGCCGCTTTTTAAACTCTTCTGATCCCTCGTCAGCGTCGTGCAAATGCTGCATCGCGTCGTCCTTCTTCTGCTGATGATAACAAAGTTAATTGAGTCACGCGCATTGTCGAGGGAGAGGTTTTCGCTCCTTGGCTGCTCACGTCGTTCAGAACGATTCTAAGAAACCTCGTTTGATGACAAGTTCTTCAAATAGAAATTTATCAATGTCAATTGCCGATAAAAGTCAAAGAAAAATGAGAAATGGGAAATTGATTGCATGAATTTTCAATTTGAGGAGGAACGAAAGTTATAAACTCTCATCGGTGCCGAGCTCGTTTTATCAATTCCCGAAAGTCTTTGTGCAATGTTTTTCTTACGATTTATCTTCCCAAAACGTTTTCCGAAACTACATCGAGAGGAATTTTAAAATCACGTTGAGGAAGATAAAGCATGTTCGCTCATCTTTTAAGTTTTCCCTTCGATTGATCCTCGATCCGTTGTCGGAGACACGAACAAGGTGAACTTAATGCGATTGGAAATTTGTTTTGTTTGCTTCTTATCTAAAATGCTTCGAGAAAATTTGACAGGGAAGACGACATGTTGAACAAGGAAACGAGAAGGTTCACGAGTTTTTCGTTTGAAGATCTTGGAAACGTGTTTAGAGGACTCGACACTGCTTAGAGTTAGAATGGATTTAGTCTTCTTTGAAACTGATTTCAAAACTAATCAATCGAACTCGAACGTTAGAAACTTTGCTACCTCAATCTTCAAAAGTTTTATTAGACTGTCGCGACTTGAAATCTGTAACATAGAATCCATTAAACAAATTCATGAATAATTTTGAGTGAATTTTATTTTTGATTATGGTTATCTTACAATTTATCAGATATTATAGGAAGCATTACCTTAATAAGGTTCAGGGTTCGAGAGCATGTCGACGAACAAGGTCACAAGTTCCAAGAAGCCTGACCAGGTCTCTGTGAGAATATCATCGAGTTGATCTTCAGAGACTTCGAAGCCAGAATCTCCGCCTCGGGGAAGTTTGATTGTGAACGCGGCAGGGATCTTGCCGGTTCCAAACGCGTAGTCAGACGATGTACCAAACTCAGGGCTTGGCAGCAAGCGAGCGCCGACTCCCACGCGATAAGGTGTGTTGTTAACACGACGGATTGCTGCAGCAACTCTGTAACCGAACCGCATTAGCCTTCGTTCTCCTTCATAGTCTTCAACGCCATAATTGTAAGGTGTCAGGATTTGATTGCCAAACGACTGGAGACTCAAATATAGTTTGATTTTGTCCTGACCCATCTTGATGACGTTCTGAATTGCTTGAGTCTCGGCTTCGGAAGCGGCTGACGGTCCGGAGAAGTTCTCATCGCAAGTCTTCAAAGAAAAACTTAGAAATGGCCAAACTGATAACAGGCAACTTACAATGTCACTTGAGCTCATGAACTTGAAGTCGAAGTTTCTGTTCAAGTCGACTCCAATGCAGCCCTCCTTCACCATTCGTCGATTCTTGTTCCATGAGCGGTCAGTGTTATGCGAATAGTGATAACCATCTGTACAAAGGAATTTGTAAGCTTCAAAGGCGTTTCACGTACTCTTGACTCACCTGGATTCGCCATTGGCACAAACAATAAATCAACCTTCTCCAGAAGCTTCTGATGGTCGGGATGTTCCGTGAACATGTGGATGAAGTACAAGCTGGCCATGGGCGCAATCCACTCTCTTGCGTGCAGTCCTGACTCAACCATGATGATCGGCTTGTCAACGTGATGGTCGTGGGTTCCGTGGACGCTAATCAGTAACGCATTGATGTCCCTGCCTTCGCTCGTTTCTCCAATTTTCTTCATTGAAACCATCTCCGGCAACTCCTCAACCAAATGTTCCATGTAATGGTCAATCTAAGAAAAATCTTACAGTCAATCAAACACTCATCAACCGACAGCTTTACTTCGTCCAATGTGTAGAAATGCAGGAAGTCGTCTGTATGATATGGGACGGGACCTCCCGCTGCCAATCCGGCAATCGCTGCAATAGCGAGAATGTTGATGAAGCTCTTCATAGTTTCTCTTTCACTGTTTGATTTTTACTGATTCTTTGAGATTCGCTCGCCTCCTTTTATATCAAACTCATTGAAGCATGTCGATCACTAATCTCATGTCACCCAAATAAACAATTTGGGCTCCATCCGCTCTACTAATGTTGCGAAACTGTGCGATAATAATTGTTGTCGGTTGCTTTTCGTCAATATTTACGCCGAGCCGGCAAGAGATAAGAGAACACGTTGCATATCGTGTCAGCTGCTAAAGATTCGGTAGACAGATTCGAGTGCAAGCTTCATAAAATTGTGCAACTCTCATTCAACATCTTGCAGATTAGATTGGTTCACAATAGATTGAGAGTCTAATTATAAATCATCAAGAACTTTCCGTCAAATGTTTCGCAACATTTCAATCAACCGGGAAAAGATTTCCACGAAGATAACATGAGAAGCCTTGAACGCTCTGCGCAGCAAAGTTCTGGAGCAGATTAAAGTCTCAAGATAGCCTAAACACGGTGACTCAATGCTCGAATAATAATATATTTATTAATTACCAAAGAAATGTTTTAATAAGCTTGGTCGTGTCGCCATTTTAGCTTCTCACATTTTCAGCTTTATGGGTACTGTTCCTTAATCAGCTTGACTGCAGCCAAATAACCCGGCCAAGTCTCGCTTAAAATTGCATCGAGGTCGCTCTCGGGTACTTCGTAACCAGATGTTCCTCCTTTTGGAAGTTTAATGGTGAACGCTTTGGGGATCTTGGCCGCACCGAATGCATAATCCGACGAGGTTCCTCTTTGTGGCGATCCTTGCAAGACGGCGCCTTCTCCTACTGTGTATTGTCGGTTGTGGATAGGCTTAATGGCATCAGCTATCTTGTTTCCAAAATCTATCAGCTGTTGTTTCTGAGGGTAATTAACCTGGGCATAATTGTAAGGCGCTAATATTTGATCGCCAAAAGCTTGGAGACTTATGTACAACTTGATGTTTCGTCGCTTTCTGTTGATAAGGTTCTGAATCGCTTTTGTTTCTGCCTCGGATGCAGCCGTTTTTCCCGGGAAATTATCTCCGCAGCCCTAAAGGGTTTGACTTTAAATTGAAATACTCCTGATAATCTCTAACTTACACTCTCAGTTTGGAATTGATAATTGAAGTTTCCGCCCAAGTCAACGCCGGTGCATTCCGAAGAGACTTGCCTGCGATTCTTATTCCAAAGACGGTGGTCGGCACTTGTGTTCGTGTATGCATAGCCGTCTGGCAAAACACAAATTTTAATTAAAATTGCCACTGATTTGTTTAGGTTTTCTCACCCGGATTCGCGATTGGAACAAAGATAAGATCAACATCATTTAAAAGATTTTGATCATCGGGATGCTCCGTGAACATGTGAATGAAGTACAAGTTGACCATCAAGGAAATCCATTCTCTGCGTGTCAGGAAAGAGTTATAGAGTCTGGTGATTTTAAGATATCAGAACAAACCTTGGTCGAAGAAGCGACTCGACTAAGATTGCTGGCTTGTTTCGTTTGCGTCCTTTGCCTACGCAAACTGCAATAATATCGCGGTTTTCACTGGTCGTTCCAATCACTTCCAATTTTACAATATCCGGATGGTCTTGCGACAAGTGTTCAATGTAATGTTCAGCCTAAAGCAAAAGGTCATCACTTACGAGTTTGAACTTTAAAAAATTAAAATATCCACCTCCTCGAGACTGTAGTAGTGTCTGAAGTCGTCGGTGTGGCGTCCGCTACGCTGAGCAGCAACCGCTGCTAGTCCAACAATCGCTGACAAAACGAAAAGGCAGAAAAGGTTTCTCATTGTTTCAACTCTAAAAATAAACTGACTCGGCTAATTGCTCGAACTCTTTTTATATCAAACGGCAACTTTGACGCTGCTGCACGCTTTCTATCTCACTCAAGTGAGCGAGATCGTTGAGGAAAACCACCGAGAAAATATTTGTTTAGCGTTGAACGATAATATTTTCACCAAGAGCAGGTAAAAACAACCGTGAATCACTTGCATTCTCGACGCTTCTGGCTTAGAATTCTGAGAACCACTACTGAGTAAACTAAGCTATCATCAACGATGGCAAACATCCCACTATTCTTTGATATTGTCACACGTGCACCTTAACCATTGAGCTTCGGCAGAATTCAATTATCTCTACTCGATTCGCCCTAAACTGGAATCACCTTCGACGTAGTAAACTTTACAGCTCTTTAAGGAATCTGATTCGATTGTGTAACTTTAATGCGCTCTCGTGAAATTTGTTTCGTTTCCCAACCGCAGCGTCTTCACCCTCCTTGAGAGATTTGTTTTATTACTGCATCTTTCTTCTGCAATTCTTCTTCGCCTTTCACGTTTTCCCATCAAAGAGACCTCGGGGGAATAGTGCAGAGCGAGCAAGTAAAGTAAACAACTAACAAGGAAAAATGAATCCCACGATGAAATTGCATAAAAGCAAGGATCAAAAAATCGTTACGAACGAAATGTGGTTGCCGATAGAGCACTAAACGAAATGAGAAAATCACCTTTGTATAGGCCGGGCCCGGCACAGCTCTGTCAGTCCTCAGATTTAATCCCTTGTTTATTCAATTTTCTTTTCCCATTTTTCTCGGGCTGTCTATCTCGAACATTCTCGGAGATTAAAGGATATTATAGATTTATGGCGCTTTGTCGAGTCTTTTCGCATTGGAAATCGATTTCTATTCATTGCTCCTTCGACAAAGAGGGAAAGTGAGTGGAGGAGGCTGTTGCTCGTACTCAGACGATTAGTCTCAAGAATCAAGAGCGCTGAAACAGTCGACTCATTCTGTAATACTTCAGAGCTTCACTTGACATTAGGCATTAAGCAAGGGCGACACATCTCGCGCCCTGTGACGAAATGTACTCATGCATTCGTTCTCATTAACAGTTGAGAGGTTTCGCTCGTTATCCATTAAAAGTCGCGTGAAAAACTTCAGCCAGCAAACGACATCAAGGAGCAAAGACTCTCGCTCTGTTTGTTTCCACGCGATGCTTTATCAAAAGCGAAATAAATTCGCATTAATCTCGACATAGCTAACGTGTTCGGTTCGTGAAAGAATCCACTTTATGGAGAGGCCAGGCAGTATTTTAAAATATGATATCAACACAACATCACACGATGTAGGATAGACAAGAATTTATGTTCGCCAGCGTCCAAAACTTTCCATTCATCAGGATGTGCAGCACAATAAAACGGCAAAGTTGGAAAATAAAAACAATGTGAATTCGAGAAGCCATGTCGATAGACTCGCAGTGTTCCTCTCTATCCGAAACTTATGGTTCGAGCATCCAGGAAAAATCCATTAAAACACTTTTTCACAAAATAATCGAAAAACTGCCACTAAATATTTTCTCTCCATCGCATCGTCGTCGATACTGTTGTGTGCATAAACATCGAGCGCAACGAGGGATAGAGAGGAAGAGATCACCAAATTGATTTATTGCAGTTGCGAGTCGCGAATATCAATTGGGAGCGCTTCCGAGCAATGGGAGCTGTTGCGAGGAGCCTCGTCGCTCGGCGATAGTTTAGCAATCATTTCATGCAATTTCACTCGATGGCGGCAGGTAATTAAAATTCTCGATGAACACCTGATGTGACGCACGGACGAGAACGCTCTCGTCTGGATGCGACAGTTTGATTGGAGCGTCGAAAGTTTCGAGTCGAATGCAATCAAAGCCCATTGAATTGAATGAAATTGCGCCTCATTTAAGTCAATTTACAGAGTTTGAATTTTAATCGCAGGCAGCCGAGTTTTAATGATCTTCTGCTCTTTGTTATGCCGACATCGCAAGAGTCGAGCGCGAGGAGAGAAAACTAATTAAAAATTCATGTCATATTGTAATTTAGATGGGAGTGAAATGATAACAAGGCTGTCTGTTCTGCCGAGAAGCTGCAGAAGCTCCTGCATTCATTACGACTCATCATCTCTCTCTGTTTGCACAGGGAAAAGTTTTGATATTTGAGACGGGAAAACCCCGAGAAGTGCTTTTTAATTAAACAAATACGTGGAAGCTCTGGAAGCTGGACGAAACTTTGGATCCTCGCCCAACGACTAAACACATAAAATTAGCATAGCTCTCTCTTACATTCAACATGTTGGGAATCATTTTAACAAAGTTTCGCATTTTGATTTCAATTAGAAGTTTTGGAAGGTGGGCGAGCAAGCGAGTGAGGGCCGGGGAAGGGTTTCATATTTGGATATCATTAAACTTTTTCCACTCGGAGGTTTCATGCTCCAGTAACAGTTTCCGGAGGAAAAATGGAAAGTTTCCCATTCTCGTCTCCTTTTGTTTCACTTTTCACAAACACGAGCAGATGGATAAAGTTTTTCCGGTTTTGCAACCACTTGAAAGGCGCTTCTAATTCACCTTTTCAGTCTCCGCAGCAAAATTAACTCACCTCACATTACAGCCGAACTGAAGCTGGAAACCGCCCACGCCCGCTCGAACGATGATGGAATAATGTAGTGATGAGCTTGAAGTTTCGCTCGTTGCTTTTTATGCGGAGCAAAAAACGTTGTCTGCAGCTCCCATAAAAATAAACTACAATGATGGCCTGAAGCTTCATAAACTTTTGATGTTGTGATGGAAATTATTATCTTTGTTTAAAGTTTTTTTTGTTCGACTTAACAGCAAAACATTCGAAGTTTGTCAGAACTGTTAAAGCGTTTTTCAAGGGTTTCAGTTTGTTGGTTAATTTAATGAAACCAGATTCGATCTGAGGGATTGGTAGGGCGAAGGTTTTGCTCCTGAAACTGTGAAAAATCAGGTCAAATACTGGCTTGAAGTTCGAAATTAGTTCAAGCCATAGTTTGAGGGAAAAACTAGCCGTTGAAGTTTAAAGATTGAGCAAGTTAACTCCTGAAATGTTCTACAAAATCTGGTCAAGAAGCCAAATCAACGCAAGTCCAAATAACAGAAATATATCTCAACTTCAATCAAGGTTTATCCTACATTCATTCGGCTCAGTTTGGACACCGCGAGGGGGGAAACCTGTAGTTTCCAACCCGGAAATAAATTTTTAAAGTTTAATTAAAATTTTACGACGAATTTTATGAGAATTTTTAGTAGGGACAACGACGCTTTATTAAATTCCCCAGCATTTGTGTGAAACAAAAGAAGAGTGGAGAGAGGAGTCGAGCCATCAAGATTGCACAAAAACGATAAACTGTTGAGTTTTAATTAGAATATAGCCAACCAGATGTAATCAAAGCGGAACCTTGAAGAGATGAGCGTATGTGTTGGTTTCCATCCCCAGGTGCACGCCGAGCAGCCACAGCAGAACACGAGAAAGCTTTTATGGTAAAAGGATTTCACTTCATTTTTATGATTTAGCTAAGTGTTTTCAGACATAAAAGCGTAATTAAAATGCTTACATTGTTCGGAACGACGAATAAATAGCTCGAGTCACAGTGATACTTTTACGAAAATATTTTTCCACGGCAGATCCGAGCGCACCTGAAGACAATTAAACTTCAAGAGCAGCTCGAGTTGAATTCTCGAGGTCGGACGTGCGCTCTGCAAATGAGACATCGCAATTAGTTAAACAAATGACCGTAATTTATGGGAAGACGATAATAATGGAATTTGATTTGTGTACATTTCTCAAGTCTCGTTACGGCCAAGTTGAATTCCTTCAACCAAGCAATTAGGAGCATCGAATTCCAGATAATAATCTACCAGCGGAAAATCATCATTCCTTCTGGCTCTTTGATTAATGTCAGAGCAGTGAAGACCCCGATAGCGTGAGGAAACGATGTTTGATCGATGATGGAGCAGACTCACTCGCTCCCACACACACACGATGTGGAGTCGGAGTTGATATAGCCAAACGCAAATATAACAACAATGAATAATGTTTTGTTTTCATTTCCCCATTCATCATACAAACGTGCCCGCATGAAGGGATTCGAGTTTCCACCCCACGTTCACCTCCCACCTGCCGAAAAGATAAACTTCAAATTTATTTTACATGTTAAATCTAGCCACTGACATGTAATCTGAAATTGTATCGTCGAGAAATCATTGATTCGAAAAATCATTAAATTGTATCTGATAGCGCTTTGCAGCTTGTTGTGAAGCGTTTTCCCTTGCTCGCTTTCACGTCCTGAAGCGAATGGATGGAAATTTCAATTGTCTTTTTGTGAACAGAGCGATGAATCCACTGCGCTTAGCTTCGCATCACGGGGTGGATTCGGAAGCTTGTCAGAGACTAGACAGCATCCCTCATTACGCTCTGACTCACAAGGTAAATATCTATCATTGTTGAAGTTTAACATGCTAATTCCATTACCACAGCTCTTCGTTGTAATTTCATTCGGTTGGAGTAGACAAAATAACAAAAGGAGAACTCGATATTGAAAATCCTCCGCCACAAAGCTCAAAGAAATACTCTAGAACTTCCATTACAGAGCTCGAAACACAAACGCCAAAAGGTGAAAATTCAAAAAGTTTCTCGCAAGAGAAATTTTGGGAAAGTTCTTTCTTTGCTCGAGCAACAGAAAGTTTTCATGTGGAAATTGAACATTTGGTTTTCCGCTCTCAGCTTTGATCTGAAACTTTCGCAAAAGTAATCAAACTCGGTTAGAGGGCGAAGGGTGAACGAAAAAGATTTCTCATGAACTTCTTTGCACGCTTCGGAAATTTTCCACCTCTCTAATTAAATAATAATAATCGCTTTCTGCTAAACGAGATCGACGGAGCTTCAAGCGGCGGAAAAACTCGAACGGAAGAAGATTTCGACAGCCACAATTTGGAGCAAATTGGAGATTTGAATAAAGAAGTTTCCGGTTGGAGGAAAGGGGTGGATGGGAGGCAGGGTTTTTACTTCATTTGCCTCTGATTTCCCGGAAAATTCCACGAAAATTTCTTTTACTTATCTATTAGGAAAAGCTTTTAAAACATTTTTCTCTGCTTTGCGCTTCCTCGAAGCTTCTAAAGTGCTCTTCAAGTATTTTTAAAGCTTCTTTCGTCACTTTAAAAGCTATTTTCGAGATCGCGGCCCAGTTTTTCTTCCATTGAAATGTAAACCTTGAAATTATTCTAATGAAGCGTTACGGGCTGCCCCGAAATGAAGTGAAATAACGAGAAAGAGAAACGCATTTTTCATTTGGAAATTATTAAGTGGTGCTAGGCACCGACAGCGAAGTTCTTCTTCGCCAACATTAATAACGAGAAAATACCTGAGGTTTGTTTCTGTTCCACGGCCCACTCGAGCTTCATAAATATTTTCTTTAATTTAACGAAATCATTTCTCAACGATTTTAATTCTGCCATTCGAGCGAATGAGCTCGAACTCCTCGCCGATCGCGCTTAATAATTCACCGCTCAGGTCCACCGTTGATACAATAATAATTCATAATAAAAATGGCTTTCGCTGCTCCGGCGGCGGAGAGAAATAACTTCAGGAAATGAACATCGAACCTTTTTTCGAGCCCGCTTCGGGATAATCCCAAGCGCTCTCGTGGAACGCTCGAGCTTTATTAATTAATTCATTATCAAGAGGAATTGCTGCCAAGCACATTGAGAGCAAACAAGCAAAGCATGTACCTGACGAAGGCCCGGCCGAGAAAAGGCGAGCGAAATTGGATTCCGGAGCAGAGATTGAAAAATATTCTTTCCGAACGACATAATCGGCCGAGAGCGTCCCATTCTGTAATTGTGCCAATGTGTTTGACCCGAGAACCTTCTCGGGCACATGAATGTCGAATAAAGGGAAATAAAAGTTATGAGACAACTGTTGATCTCCACTCGAAGTGCGTATCGAGAATCGACGGCCTTCCTAGCGCCCGAAACGAAAAGATTTTTATTGCGAGTAGAAGAAGACAATAAAAGGGAAATTCATTTCGAGTGCTTCGAGACTCTGAATCTAATGTTTATTCTCCGTTCGCATGCACACACCCATTCGATTCTGCTGCGGCAATCAATGAGACATTTATTTTATGACGATTCATTTATGGCTGAACGGAAAACATTGTTCGACAACGGCTCGCAGGTCCACAACGAGCCCGAGCCAAAGAAAAACATTCAATTTATTTCTAAGATTTTTCCTTAGCTCGAGTGATGAATCAAAGAAAGAAAACTCGAATTTAACTGATTTATTTGCTTTGACTGCAAACGACATCGGACTGTAATTTGTTTTGCTGGAAAGGGAGCAGCGGACGGTAATTAAATATCCTCCCGGACAACGCGACGAGCTCTCTTTTGCTTGACAATCTCTTCTTGTTCGAGTCGCTTCCGTTCGGCATTCAGTGCCTTGAGCTCCATCTCCACGCGCGCACGTGTTGCGTTCTCCGAAACTTCTCTAACAACCTCTGATTGTCCTAGGATTCCTTGAACCAGCAACGAGTCCATCGTCATTTCCCCCGAGCAGTCGACGAGAATTCCGGTCTTCTGCGATAGAATTGTCCAATGCTCGTCTTTCATGTCAGAATTTTTCAAGTCTCTCATCACATCAAGCACGACGCCAAAAGCTTCGACTTCCTTCGATATTTTTTCAAGCAAACTCATCATTTCCGCGTTTGAAGTGAAATGGACACGAGAATCTTTCAATGTGCTTTGCAATCGCTCTGCTTCCGCCTCGACGACGTTTATGTCAACACTTGATAATGGAGCGAGAGTCCAGCCGTCTTTGGCTTGAAGGAAATTTGATGCCATTGTTAACAGCGTGTGATGAGGATGTAATAGCTCAATGAAAGCAGACAGTCGCTCCATATCAATTTCGGGCTGATTGAATATTTTGTGTCGATTATTCAACCTTTCACCACGCGTCATCATTTCGTTCGCAACACTCCACAGCCCCGAGATCTCGGCAGAGACTTTTGACAAGTCATCGTAATTGTGTCTGGCGAGGAAGGCTTCGATGTTGTTGGCGAACGACTCCAGTCCCTCGAGGAATTGAACCTCGTGAGACGCTTGTAATTTCCTGAATTGCTCGAACTCGAATTGATGCTGGAAAATCATTTACTGATGAAGTGATTTCATTGGCAATTCATGCTCACCTGAAGTATTGTCTGATCAGTTTTCATTGCAATCTTTTGAGGCATCATTGCTATTGAATACGTCAGCTGGAAACTCTCGTCCGACAGCGCAACAAAGAAACTGTTCAAGACCTCAAAGTCCATTGGCATTTTCTTGAAATTGCTTTGAATTTGCTTGACTTCTTCTGGAATATTCGTCATCCACTCGTGAAGCTCGACCATCTCTTCAACTGTCTCGCATTTTTTCGTAAGCCTTTCCAAAATTTTCTGGTAGCTTCCACTGAAACCTTCGAGCTTCCCCTTTACCTCGTCCACAAGCATCAGCAGGAGTCTCTCAAACAGGTCTCTGCGTTTGGCAATCAAATCTTCCTTCAACGAGCTGACGTTGATGTGGAACGGTCCTATTACGATTGTCGACGGCACAGTCAGCTCAATTTCTCGAATCGACTCCAACTGATGGGAAATTTTTTCCTTCATTTCCTTCGACGTTCTTTCGCTTTCCCTCCAGGTCCGGACAAATTCGACGTTGTCATGGCTCTTGAACTCGACGAACCGTCGATATTCTCGGGCGTAGGCGCGCATAGGAATCGAACAGGTCTGGTAACAGTTTCGCAAATGGAAAATTTGATTTTGAATTTCATCATCGAGAAATCCGATTGACGAGAGTCGGAGGCTTTTATCGAATTTCAGCTGCGTAACGAGATAAGGATCAATTTGTGGGATTTGGTGTGTTGTCAAGATTCTCGACTTGAACATCTCAATGATTTCCGTCTCGAACTCGTCAAGGTTCATAGAGAAAGCAGGCGCTCCGTTGACGAACTCCAGCTCAATGGAGAAGACAGGCTGCGGCGAATGGAAGCAGCTGTGCACTAAGTCATCGCCCCAAACGAAATCGGCCGCAACGTTCAACAGCGACTCACACGGCTGACAAAGATGATTGACGAAGGCCAGAAGCGATGATCGCAACAGAAGCCCCACAGCAACCTCCATCCGTTGTTTCATCAATTCAATAAGCCGAGCGAGTTTTGACATTCGATAAATTCCCCAATCGTTCACATTCAAATCGAGCCAACCCTTGCTGATTCGCAACTGACGTCTCACCTCACCCGCCACATCTTCAATCCACTTTCGTTCGAAGAAATCCGATATCACCGACAGCGTTTCATTGTTGGCATCCACAAATCGCATCAAGCTCCGAGCATCGAATTTCTTCAAGTTAAACAAAGACGTTCGACTGACTTCGTCACAGTCTTTGTTGATGAATTCCATTATTTTAATTGCTTCTGGACAACAATACAACCACACTCGTTGAATTGCTTTCCGTGATTTCTCGAACGCTGTCCGACCCTCTGCATTGTGCATTGTAAGACTTTTCAATCTTCTTCCTGCCATTGTCGGTAATTGAATCGATGGAAAGCTGTGGGGATCTTTTTCTAAGGATTTTATCAACTCCAGTGCAGCGAGTGTCTTTTGATAGAACGTCGTGTGCTCTCTCTCAAGCATTTGAATCCATCGCTTACTGAATGAACCGAACAACAATTTTCTGATTCTGTCTCGGAAATGTTGTGGGAGCTGAAACGTCTCTGACAAAATAATTCCATCAACCGCAGCGTCAAATTTCAATCTGTTCTCGCACTCGTGTCTGAGTTGTACTGCTCGCTGTATGCGCTTTGCAAACTCCATCGGTTTCTGCACAATCAACAGCAGATAAATCTTCGGTACTTCATAAACTGCACCGCTCTTGAGCTCCTTGATGCGCCATTTATTTGCCGTCTCATTATATTTCTCGACAGTCACTTTGCGCCATTGGAAGTCATCCTCGTTGATCTCGGGGGACTGATCGGGCAGAAAGGCGAAACCTTTGATGAGAGAAACTTTTATTGCTCGGGCATGCGACAAACTGTGACGCTTTAATCGAAACAACGAGCGTACCTTCGTTGCAGTCGGTGGAAACGGCGGAGTCAGCGTCATCGAACCATTCAAGGGGAAAAATATTAAACTCGTTGCGAAATTGATTGAAATCCGGTCGACTTCGGAGGGCTTGCTGAGCGATGTTTGTCGGGATGATGAGACGCTTTTCAATTCCCAGCGACGTCAGGCAGTTTCCAATATCGTCGCTCGCTGCTTCCCGCATTGTGCAATTTCATTCAGCGAGCAGTGAGTCTCTTTATGAACGTGGCGTGATGGTTGAGCTGAAGATGAAGAGCGAAAAACTAATAATGAAAGAGTCGACTGCTGCGTTTTTTAATCAAATCTGGCTGGGTGCAATTAATTCAACTAATTTCAAAGCTCGCTCTGCACGCTTTCAAAGAGCTTTTCTTCTCTGTTGAAAGTGCAATTATGCTGGCTCTATTTGAAATCAACTAGAAGCGAATGGGAAAACTGAAATCAAGAGATTTTGTATGCGCGCACCAGAGAGAAAAAACATTAAAATGTGAAAAGAGCAGAAATGCCTTTGGGTTATTTGATATCATCAACATTTTTTCCGCCATCGTCGCTCGCTTCGTCCCGATTTTTATTTGCCCGAGTTCTCCCCACCGAACCCGCTCTAATTTCGGTTGTTTGCTGACAGACGTTTAATGAAACATTTTAAAGAGTTCATTGACAGTGGAGGGTTGAGGGGTTAACCGAAGAAACTCATCAAAAACTATCACTGAATACGGTGAGGGTGTTTCAAGAGGTTGGTGGGAACGGAATCCAACGATACAGCTGGCGACCCTTGAGCAGATCCTGGTGAAATCTGCCAAGAACCTTTTCCAGTTATTCGTCACGAAAAATTCCAAAATTGTTTTCCAGCGAGATAAATATTTTGCAAGGCGCAAATGAAGCACGAGCGCAGCACTTCGATTCCGCTCGTCTAATATTTCACAAACAAATTCCGTTTCAACACTTTTTGCGCGACGGATGTTTCTCTATCGCTGCGACGATTCCACGATTTTTCCTCTGCTTTTCACTTCGCTTATTGCCAGCGGGAGTATAATGGAGAAGGAGCCGTCAGAACTCGCTGTTTATCTCAAGATACAATTGCACCGATGAAAGTTTCATAGACTGCGATTTCGGTTATCTGCTTCATGCAAAAACTTTTCCCTCTGTCGCCGTCGTCGCCACAGAACTACCGCAAATTTCAAAGTGAAAACTCCGGAGAACTGCAGACCGACAATAATTCCAAATCTAGCTTCACTTTATCTAGTTGAAAGTTTCCTCGGCAAACACGGATTTATTTTCGGAGAAATGAAAATCCTTCAATATTATTTGTAAAGAATTATTCGATACTTTCAAAGGAAGAGGAAAACTCTCTTTCCTCGCAATTGATAGAGATTGCATTCTCTCCGCTTCCTTGCGATGCAGCAAGAAGTCTCAAGTGTTATTAATGCGAATTTTTATTTATTTTTCCACTTCCCGAGAGCAATCCGATTTGTGTCTTCCCTTTGCTGCACTTATTGCATTTGCAGCGAGTGGAAGAATTTCGATTCGAGCTTTTATGTGTGATGCAATTAAGCGCACACATCGTAATACGACGACTTCCATTTTCATAATAAAATTGAGCTCATAAGCAATAGTTTAGCATGGCAGCTTTCGGGTGTTTTTAAGTTACATCACGTGAAAGTTGATGAAAGTATTGGAAGCTCTGTGAAGCTCAAGAGAAACTGAAGCAAAATGAAAAGCTTGTAAAAATCTCACGACATCTCCGTGACAAAACTTACAAACTCACCCAGGCAAATTTATTAAATTATTTACAAATTCATTCATCATCCATGCAAAAGCAAACGAACTCGAGGATGGAAGGAGAACGAGGAGGAAAATTAAATCTACTGGAAGAAATCAAGCTTCCCATTAACTTTATTCATTACTCTTTGCTCCAGAACACATTTTTATGCTTCCGCAAGATTTAATGCAGAATGATGAAGTACAGAAGCAAGCAGGAAGAGGAGCGAAGTGATGGCCCAATGAAAAATTTAGGTCATCATAATTTCGCAGTACTTTTATACCTAACCGGGTCGTGCCTCGAATGTTAAACCCTCCGCTCGCACGAGAAGCGGGACGAGAAGGGTTCAGCGAAACAACAAAAGGAGCTTCGATGTTTCCGACTTTCCATATCAGAAAGCTTCCATTTTATGGATGCATCAGAAGTTCATAAAGAAGAAAATGTCCCCGAGAAGGAGCTTTCCTTTAAGTAAGTCGCTCCGCACGATGAGAGATGCGATTTTTATGTTGTTGAAACTGAGATGGGACGGAATTTGCTTCCCTTACTGAGGAAATCTCTTCTGCTCGGTGTTGTAATAATAATTTTCTGCCATTGTTAACACGAAGTGAGGAATTTGGGGGTGGAAAATGTAAAGCATTTTCATACTTTTCTCCTCTCAGTTTTTCGGGAAGTGCATTTGGAAAATTGAAATAAGAGGAGGGCCATTAAAGACACATTACGCAGTCATTCGAATGTATCTCGTGAATTTCTCTCGCTCGTGTCGTTGAGCAGGAAAGAGAGAAAGAGCCTCAGATGGTGGAATATTTTGCAGTGGCATTTTGTGAGGTTTAAAATCAAATCAAATTCAACAAATGCTGCTACATGCTTCCACGAGCGAGTGCCGTGAAGCGAGCGGGAAGGAAGGGGGAGAGAGACGATGATTTGAAATGGGGTAATTGAATCACGTGCATTCGTTAAAGACACAACCGGAGGGAGTTTTTGCGTCTTTCGTGTGCTGGTGCAATAAAGCTATGAAGACTTCTTTCATCTACATCTCGTTTATGATGATGACAATGATGATAATTTCTTTATTTTCTCCCTCTGTAAGAGTCGGAAGACTTGCTTTGATCGATTGCGGAGCGAAATGGTTGCGGGCGATGAAAATGATTGCAAAGTGGCACATTGAGGTTCAATCAACTGAGAAGCTTTGGTCCATTTCATCCGGTGAAACCTTTTAGCTTTCGACTGTCCACTCGAATGAATCTGCTCGACTTCAAAGCAGATCAAGAGCTAATCCAAGCTCGACAGTCTGCTTGAACCTGCTCAAAGGTCACAGCAAATCCTCTCCAATGTTAGCAGCATTTGAATAAATTTGCAAGTCTGGTCATTTTCCTACTTGCGGTGCAATTTCCCATTCTTTGTTTCGAACCAATTTCGATCGAGATGCAAATATTTAACAAGTTTTCCCTTTAAATTCACACCGAGCATGTAAGCGGTATCACTTTAAACGAGGGGGCGACGATGGAGTGGGATTTGGAAATCGATTTGATCCGCCAGAGGGAAAACTGAATAAATAATAAGAGCCGGAGAAGAATAATTGAATGTAATGAATAAATGGGCTGATAATACAACAGAAATCACTTATTGACCTCGTTGGAGTGAAATCGAGGAGCTCTTCAAGCGTCGATACGCTTTCGGAAGCTGGCGAATGAAAATATTTATCATCGAGCACAGGCAATAAATTTTTAAGAGCCAAGCGTCGCGGTGAATGGCTTCGGGCTTTGTTCGCCCATCGACTCCGTGGAATGAGCCAGGGAGCTCTTAAAAGCTTTTGTTGTCATAATTCAATATTTTTATGCGACATTTCTTTTCCTCTTCATCTCCTTTCCACTCCAAGTCGCTGCATGAAGCTGTGATATTTCAACACTCCGGCAAGTGCGAGATATCAAATTCCTTTTATCGGAATTTCTCGCGGATTTGAAATGAGCTCGGGAATGTCTGACTGCTGCCTTGATTGATTGCGATGTTCGTTCGACTTCGATGGAATTTCCAATCGCTGTCGCGCGAGTTCGATGACAATTTCTTTCAACTCTCGTCACAAACATATTTATTGATCTGTAGAAGTGATTTGAAATATCTAATGGATCGCAAATGTAGAAGAATCGCTGC
Source organism: Smittia sp. YW1114-2 (assembly GCA_033064975.1). Classification (NCBI taxonomy): domain Eukaryota; kingdom Metazoa; phylum Arthropoda; class Insecta; order Diptera; family Chironomidae; genus Smittia; species Smittia sp. YW1114-2. Next base: position 18,456,501 of record CP093832.1, read on the forward strand.
TTTAATCTCTCATCCCCTCGCGACTTTGAGTTTGCCTTTTGCTGGCGCTGACGGCACATAAAATATTGTTAAAGTGAAATCGAACTCTTTAAACTCCCGAAAGAATTCGACAAGTGCAAGGCGTTATCGCTGTTCGGAGAGTCGTAGAGCTTAATGAAGCTTATGATGTTACAGATTGACGTAATGTCATAAAGCCACGTTTGAGTCAGAGCAATCGGCAGAACCCGACGCAGAATGATTATTTTTCTTAAGACCATTTCGTCAATACTGAATAGAAACGTTACAGATTCTTTGTCGCGATCTTATTGAGTGTGTGTTAATTCATGTGTATTAATTGAATGACGAAATTAACCGAGCACCAGCACCGCAGCATGAAACATAATTGTGCAGTCGACGTTGAAAATTTGGATAGTGAAGATCATTCGATTTATCTAATCACTCTCGAGAAAACTAATTACAGAAGAAATCGGTGGTCAGTGAAAATTTATCGAATTAATAAGAGAATAAGAATTTAAATATTAGGAGAAACAGTTTTAAAATTTTCGTTCTCATCTACTTTGTTCGTAGTCATGTCGGGGATAAACCGAAACATTTGCGCTACTTGCCGCGATCCGATTGTCGAAGGCGAGTGCTATTTTGTCACGAAGGGCGGCAAAATGCTTCATCCAGGCGATTGCTTCGAATGCGGAACTTCAAAATTGAAGTGGTGCGGATTGTAAGTATTTTAATCCTCAAATGTTTTATCATAATTTCATGGAATGATTTCTTTGTCCAGGAGAACCACGCGCACCAAAACCGACTCAACATTGTCATTCCAACAAATGGGAAAACCTATCGCTGCAGCTGGCCATTCTACAACATTCGAAGTGGCTGGAGCAAGTATGGAACAAGCTAAATCCAAGAAGAAAAGCGGCCGCTGATTGCAGTGGCGATCGAAAGACGACCAATGATAGATTTCAAACATTCCAATACAATAAATATATGTTTGTTATCTGAAAATCCAACGACTCAGCAATTATTTCGTCACTTGCTTTTCATGAAAATTTGTTGGGAGCATTTGAAGCCTCGCGGCTGTGACTGAAACATTTCACGTTCTGTTACAAAGTTCGTCGCCGAGGTTACAGCGGACTTTTTACGATGTTACAGCGGCTCGCTGCGTTGCTACTTCAAAGACTCGAATAAATATTTTGCTGGTGTGTCATCCCTATCCAAATTGGGTGATCCAATCCGTCACTGTGTCTTCTAATTTTCGTTGACTAAGATTTGCTTTCATAAAAAATTCGGTCTTTCACCAAAACTTGCGATACCGAAACGAATGTTTATTTTTCTTAGGGCCATACGTAGACACCCAAGTGAAGAGTTTATAAGACCTTCGTCAAGATTTCATTGTGTCCATCGATCCCTGTCAGCGATCGCAAAATCTCCGCAACACAAACAAAGCTCGCGACATAATTAGGCAATCGTTCTCGACAGTTTGAACAGGAAGGATCGCCCAATTCAATTACTCCCGCGAAAGTTTTTGAAGAAAGTCTACCAGTGAACAAGTGGTCAGTGCAAACACATTTTTTTCCATAAAAAGTTTAATAATTTTCATACTTAGGTCACAGTCATGGCTAGCGTTAGCAATAAAAATTATTGCTCGGCTTGTCGTTATCCAATTCAAGACGGCGAATGCTTCTTCGTCACCAAGAGAGGCAAATTGCTTCACCCGAACAACTGTTTCGAGTATGAAACACAAGAATTGAAGTTTTGCTGCTTGTAAGTATTTTATTTTAAATTTTATCAGACCATCCCAAGCATGATTTCCCTAAACAGGAGTTCCTCGATGAGAATAATCGACTCGATTTATTCATTCCAACTGATGGGAAAGCCTGCCGCAGCTGCCCCAGAAGCCTCAGGTTCATCCAAGAAGATTTAGGCCATCGGAAGGCGATCGATCACTGATTATCCAAAATTTCCGTTTTTGTAAAACTGATGTAAGAAAATAAATTTTTGTGCGAAATCTAAAATCATCCAAAATGCTACTGTATTTCGTCACTTCTGTAGCTTTGTCGCTCTCGTCTCATTTGTTTCAGCAGCGAGCTTAGTCAAAACAAATTCCTGAAAATTATGCATGGCTTATTGCAATTATAGTATCTTGCGCGAATACTTTCGCGAGATGATCGCTGTAACTTCAATGAACTAAAGAACACACACGAACTATGTAGAACATTCCGCGCGAGCGAAAGCGAAGAAACTCCATTTAAACGCATTGCACCTTCAAATCTGAAACATTTTCTTAGTATTCGCGATTATCGCATTTTAGTTGGCCATCAAATTCCACGAACGAATTATCGTTGAGCAAGAAGAAAGCATCCGTAGGAGACAATACTGCGTTTAAATCGTTGAAAACTTCAAACAACATTGACAGTCGGTATCAAGTTTTCGATCGTCTAAGGTCACTAGAATTACTCTGCAATTAATTCCTCAACTTTTGCCAATTTCATCTGTACGATTGATCGTGATGTGTCAACGCAAAATCAGAAGGTAAATTATAATATAAACTTGCTTCGGTTGCCTCTAATCAATTCTTTCGATTTCAAGCAGTTCCTCTCAAATAGATAGATAGATTGTAAGAATGCTGGTTCGCTTACGCCACATCAGCTGAGAGCTCTGTGAGGCATTATCAGTGCCCCAGGGAAACTCTCACCCACAGCCCACGGCGACCAATCAGTTACCTGATGGTCGAGTTCAGGCCTTCCGGGATCCTTGCCCTTTCGGGTCTTGCTATACTATCTGTAGCGTCCGCTTATCCTTAACAGTTCAGCGTCACGTCCGTTGATGATCAAAACTTTCATTTATAGAGGTCCAGCGACGGAGCACGTCACAGTTTCTTCCGCTGAGCTTTGCTCAGCTTTTCTACGATGGGGTCAGTCGCCAGATCCAAAAACACATTATTTCTGGGTCCAATGAAAATTTCATCCGCTGTTGCCAGCTAATGTCTTCGTCGGATCTAGAGGCAATGAGTGTTAAGCAGAATTCCTTTTTCAGTGATTCTCTCAGGAGGTCTAGAACATCCCTCGAAGGCCACTGTTCCAGTTTTCTGCAGTCAATTACTTGAAAGTTCCTTCGAACTTGTCCTTATAAGGTGAGTTCCTCTCAAAGAAACGAGACCAATTCGACGTTGCAACGACGAATTGATTTTCTCGTACAACGTCTGACCGAAATTCTGGCAGCATTGGACAGGCACATTCAGGAGATGGACGCTAATGCAAACAGCAATGGAAATTAATAATTCAAGCCTGGTTCTCATAATAAGTTGTGTGAATTAAATAAAATAAAATCAAGTTTTTCGAAGAAAAGTTATTAAACAATTTATGCGATATCTTTAGCCGAACTCTTATCTTTTAAGTGTGGCACGAGTTCCATCGTGCGTCTTGCAGCGACACAATTTTGCTTTCAGTTTTATCGCAATGGTTGAGTGCTCAAGTTGCAAGCAACACATTACTGATGGTCAATACTTCTTCGTCACCATCACAGGAAAATTCATTCACCATGAATGTTACCGGTGAGCTGAAATAAGTTTTCCACTTTGCAAAACGATGACGTATCGTCGCCTAAATCGAAGTTTTCTCTTACAATCATCCTCCATTAAAAATTTCTAATTTTCCGACGACTTTTAGAGGAATGCTTGCTCGACCTGGAATCCTGAAATTCAAGCAGATGGGAGTCGAGACGGCGTTGCTTAATCGGATCGACGCTCTGAACAACGAAGTGGCCAGGCTAGCGAATGCAGTTGAGGAAATCAGAGATAAAAATCGCTAATGTTCCATCGAGCAACATAAACTGTAAATTACAATTTGTCACAAGTATCTGTGAATTCATCTAAGACAATCTATCTAAGTAAAGCATAGATCACGAAATTGTTTTTCTTTTGGAAAACTCCCGCGCGATCCAAAGCGCTTTCGAGGTTGATTTCTTTACAAGTCGCGTGTTTACATTCAATCGTCGGCCGCATTGCGAAGTTCATTTGGATTTTTCTAGAAGTTTCACTAGATTTCCGCTTTTTCTCACCGTTTAACTCGTCTAGATTCACATCTCACCAACTCTGAAATGGTAAGCAGGATTTATCGGCGAGAATCGTCACGCATTTCGACTGAGAAACTCGAAAACTTTGAGTTGAAATATCTTCGAAGGTTGTGAAATTTAATCGAAAATTCTTTTAGGCAAATGTTGTAAAGAAACTGATCCCGCTCCTCGACCGCGTTCTCGTTCTACGAGCAGAAGCACTCACGAAGACAGCCGGTGGCATTGTCATCCCCGAGAAGGCTCAGGAGAAGGTGCAGCGAGGAACTGTCGTCGCCGTCGGACCCGGCCAGAGAAATCAGGTTAGCTTAGAATCTCGTTATCGCGATTAGCTTCTAAACCTTTGCTCTTCCTATCGCAGGCTGGCCAGAACATTCCAATCAACGTCAAGGTCGGAGATCAAGTGCTGCTGCCAGCGTTTGGTGGAACTAAGGTCGAGCTCGAAGATCAGAAGGAATACTTGCTGTTCAAAGAAACTGACATCCTTGCCAAAGTTGAATAGAAGTGTAGCACTTAGGGAGCGAGCGCAGCTTGCTCACAATCTCGCATTTAGTAAAAGAAATAAAAGTGAACAAACGTTTGAGCTCTGAAATTAAATTGACAACTTCAATCACACAAATTGCCATTTAACGACCTCCACTGAAGTTGTGTGACACGATGCGATGCCCTAAACATCTTCGTACTTCGCTGCTTAAACTCTTTTTATGTTGGCACGTTTGCGGTCGAACAAGAAGCGCGAGGAAATATTATGGCGACAATAAAGAATTAATCTTCCACCCTCGAACGAACCTTCATCACAATACCTTCACGCGGAGAGGAGCCCGCGGCATTACGCAAGAAATATGGTTGCGACGGCTTCGCTAAGCTCCCGAGAATTCAAAAGAATCTTTTCGAATGATTTATTTCGATGCGAAAGGGAAACTCGCACTGACTTACTCAAAGAATTCAATAGACCTCGAAGCTTTAAAGTTTGCAGTTAAGCTTTTAAGCTCCAGTGGATCCTCGAAGCTTCGTCGTCATTTGAAATAGACAAGACATGGAAATGAAAGTAGTTTTGCAAAGAAAAACATGAACGAGTTGTAAATTGTTCTCGAAAATCTCCCTAAAGCTCTCACATGTCGAGTCATTCATTTTGTTTCAGCCAGCTCCAAAATCAATATTGGATCATACCAGCGAATGAGAAAATTCTTTCTTCTCTGCTTATTGGTTTTGTTCCGAATAAGCTTTTGTTTCTTTTCGGAAGTTGAGATTCGCTTTCAATCTCGCTGTGCTAGGGTGTTGGCTACTGCAGGAGTTTTCATCAGAGCCTCTCAGAAGGTTCTCGAAATGGGAAGCTGAAACTATACCAAGTGGTTTGTAAGCTTTTCCATATTTAGGAAACTGGTGAAATCCTGTCACGTGATTCAGTGAAACTACCGACTAGAAATTGACAAACGAATTCAATAAAAATTGTCAGCTGAAGAGTCTAAGGAGTTTCATTTAAGGTCTTGGTAGCTTTTAAGATCATGGAGGTTTTGTCAATGACCAATAATCTCTAGTTTCCGATATATTTTACGATTGCCAAGTATTCCGACTAGAAATGTGAGATGGGGGAAGAGGAACGTTGGGAATTATTTCGTCTAACATCATCCGAGCGTTACATTTCATGTGCAACCAGTTGATCCAACTTTCTTCGCATATGAAAGCTCGCGTCTCATCATTTAATTCTCATGCAAATATACTTCAAGGCAGCGTAATCCGCATAACGTTCCTTATCATTTTTCACCGCTCCCTTGCTCTCCTTGTCGTGGCAACGACTTAAACAAGCCTTGAAACGATGTAATGTTTACATTCTCACGTCACAGTCTGTGAGGTTTAACTTGCTGCTTAGGATTTGCTTGGCAAACTTCTTCCGTTGATTCATAGAAACGGATGGAAATCTTTTTGAACAAGAAACGAGTCGTGAAAGCGGAGAGAGGGAGGCAGAAAGGAACGTGTAACTTATTGATTTTACTTCCATCAAAAGGCTTACGACACACATAAAATGGAATACATTACGATTCGGAACAGCAGACGTAGGGAGATGGAAAAATGCTGTGCTGGTATGTCACATGGTGAAAACATTTGTAGTTGAATAATGCTCAGTGATGCTGCTTTTATTTTCCGTTCCTGGGTAATGCTCGCTGGCAGCTTGAGTGGAAGCAGAGACCATAAAATTATGCTAATTGTGTGTCTGACTAATGGTTTTGCATCGGTTACAGCTCGTGCTGGTGGATGGCAGTTAAACCGATTGAATGACAATCTCCTCTCCGAGCTCATGACCGAGCAAGTACTTGAAAGCTGATTAACATCCCACGACGAGTCGAAGTCGAAGATTGCGACGGTCTCCCTTCAAGTGACTTTCAATCCTCGCTGGAATGTTTCTTCAGTTAACTGTTAACACATCGTCTGATCTTAAATTCCTTTTCATCGTCAATTTCTCGAGAGGATAAGAAAGCGAATTCGAGGAAAGAGCTTTCATCCGAGATCAGTATGCTAATTTCATTCACTGGGCATTTCGATTCCCTTTGTTATGCAAAGGAAAGTCTCCCTCCCTCCTCTGCAGCTTTCGTGTCTGCTTCTACATTAACTCTGCTCCATTCGCTTTCTTCTTCAGCGTGAATGCAGAAGAAAGAAGACGAGAGAACATAGAAATTCATGAGCCTCTTTCATGCCATAAGAAATTCCTTTTCAATAATTTACCCCACAATGGAGCAGAGAGGCGGAGAAAAGAAAGAAAATCAGAAATTTGACGTTTCATTCTTGAAGACAGAGGGAAGAAGTGAACGACCTATTTGTTCAATCAAGTGTGAATTCATCACTCGCCTCCCCTTTCCAAGATAATTCATAAATCGTTTTGGGATAGCCAGATTTCATCCTCACATTTAATCTCTCAACGCATTCACTCGCCTATTGACTCCGATCGCTCTTTGTTAGATTTGTTCGAGACAGTTTGTCATATATCATTAGCTGACTTTTCCCCGAACTTCTCGCCAATTACTGTCTACGCTTAATGACCGAGTCAGTTCTTTTGACAGCTCCGAGTTCAAGGAACCTCTATGTCAACTCCTATTAATGGCAGCTCTTCCCCCGCATTCCACACTCACCTCATAATAATCATCGTCATCAGCATCGCACATGAAACGCAAATAATATTTTATGTTGGTGCGGTCTCTTTAATGGCCACTTTCATGTTTTTATTCTCGTGTAAATGAATGCATGACGAGAATTTTCGGGGCGAGAGCGGAAGAGGAAAGTCGAACAAAGTGGTGGACAAAGAAAGAGGAAAGCCATTCATGTTCTTCATCAAATAATTACATTAAGCGCATTGAGAATTTATGCCTCGGCCTCCCCTTTCTCCCAGCTCAGCTTTCCATTCCGTTACTTAGTATAATAAGGAAATATTGTGTGGACAATGATGGTCGGTCGGTCGCCCTCTCACGAGAATGTAATGCATGCACGACAAAAGGAAAAATGTCCGTCCGGAACGTAAATTCTCGTTTTATGTGTGTTTCATATGTTCGTTTATCGCCACACAAATTTTAATTGAATTCATTGTGACGACGACGAGTTGCATGCTTGTCGCTTTTGCAGCCGAGAGACCTCGACCTCTTGCCGGAAAATATGGACTTTTATGATTAAATTACACACTTTCGGTGGTTGGAGAGGTGGACGAGTCCTCGTGCAACGATAAATTGCAAGGGTGGAGCTCACTCGAACATACAAATTGAGTTGAGACGAAACCTCTGTGGCCTCGTCTTTCGTTACGAGCGGTAGGAGAGATTTTGTTTCACCTTGATTGCCTCGAGTTAATAATTGAAATGTTTGTCGGAGCCACTGAATCAGAGAGAATTGTAGCTCAATTTGGTGAATTAGTTGTGGTAGCAAGTTGATAAATTTACTTTAATGGCTCGTGCGAGGTGGACTGTCAATCGCCTTGGATTCGCGTGACACTCTCTCGAATCATTTATTATTTAGGTGGGACAACAACAGGAACACGAAGCAGTAAAAACTACACTGAAAGATTAATTTTGATGGAACATGGAACTGCATTTAACGATGTGAAAGTTTTAATGGAAAACCAACAGAGTAAAATTTTAAATTCAGCTCATCGTTCGCTCGCAGCTCCATCAAGATTGCCCCGTGATCCGTTTCCATTATCGCCGGCAGATGCTGCCCGACTAGAGCACTCAAAATATTAGTCGTCAGGATTTGACAGAGAGCTCCGGAGCCTCAAAAGTGAAAACAGAAAAATTGATGGAAACATTATGCTCTCAGCTCTTTTAATCTCGTGATTTGTTCGGACTTTTATGTGATGGCCTTTGTGCCATGGCGAAGTTTATATTTTCCGTTTGATTTCGATATTTTTATGAAATAAATTTCGACACAATTTTTCGTGGAACGAGGGTTGTGTCTGCTGGCAAAAATAAGAGAGAGGAGAAAGCATTAAAACAGATCAAAATATCTGTCCAACGTCATGAAAATAAAAAGCAAAGGATTACGTGGGAGGTTCGTCGGTGCTGTCGCAAGGGAGCAGAGCTCCATCGAAAGCCTTCCCCAATCTCCCTCGACATCACAGCATCAACCGTCAGCCAGCTAAACGTTTGGTGAGCGAATGAGAAAAGCTTTTCCTGTCAAAACAAGGACAAGCAGCAGTAAGGGCAACGGCAAATAGCAAAATATGAAATTCTAATCTATTTGACGGTGCAGAAAATTATTTCGAGAGATTCGTTTAATCTTCAACATTCTCTAGGAGAGTTGTAAGTTTGCCTTTCCCATCGAGCCAACATCCTTGTGCATTGGATGCTCGAATTAACGATAAAAAGTTTTGAAGGAATTAACTCGCTTCCGTCATCGGGAGCCATCAGAAAAGTTTCTGCGAGAGCTTCGGATTAATAAAAAGTCACTTGAGCTGCATTTAGGTAGAGTGAACGAAGGGAAACTTAATGCTTTGCTTCGATAAAACTTCGAGTACTTTCTCCACTTAGGTTCGCAAGAGGGTGGCAACAACAAAGAATTAAGCAAATCGCTTTGCATGTGCAGTCTACTGGAACGCGTCTGTGGAACGAGGAGAGGTGAGATGAGTGAGAATACTTCAAGTCGCTCCATTGCCATCTTAAGATTTCTCAACTTGAATGAATTTGAGACACTGAGGAGTGAGCTGTTGCTCGATTGCGCTCAAGAAGTTAAACTTTTAATTAAACTTGTTTCGAAGAATAGCAAAAGGAGACGTCGCATCTACCTTCGCATTCGCGTCTCCGTCTCAGTCATAATTAAATAGCGACGGGTGGAAGCGTGAGAGGGAGAGCGAATATCAACTTGCAAGCTTACATCAAATACCTCATTACAGATAATTAACGAAATTGTGTAATGTGAGTTTCCCCTTAATTCTGTTCGACGGCAAACTTCAGCTTCCGAGCGAAACTTTCTCCTTTTATTAAAATATTCAATTTCGACTCTTTCTCTTCGAGCGCTATCATGACGACGACGACAATGCGATGTAAACGTCGGAGACGTAAAAAGTTCCTTTCCATAACTTTATTACAGTTTGATGATTTCTCATTTTTCATGCAAGGAAAAGAGTTCACCGTGAAGTTTTAACGAGCGCGCGCTCGACTGAAGTTCACCTGCATTGGCAGATACTCCGCCTGGAAGCGCAACGAGAATTGACATGCTCGTTAATAATTAATAGAATTTCTTTCCAATATTTCAATTTCCCCATTAGCGGAAAGCTTCGTGTCAACTTCGCTTCGCCACTAAGAGCAAACTTCCATTTTACGATCCGAGAAGCTGCACCGAGCGAGCTGGAGTAGAAATTAAAATTTCATAAAGCGAGCGGCAAAAATAAAAGTTTTACTGCCAGAATGTAAACCGGAGAAGGTATGGCAGGCAATAATTAATCACGACATGTAGCGTTTTTCAAATTTCAATTTTCCCGGGGATTAAAAATTCGAGTCGATTCAGGTGGCGGAGGGAAAAGCGATGTGGCCAGCAGCAGAAAAATGTTATAATTGAAATAATGGAATTAAATGAAAATTGACGGGCAGACGTGACACCTGAAAATTTCGGAATCGTCCACTTTTCGTCCCCCTCAATTGCTATCCTCCCACGCTGCCATACGGTAACGTTGCATTCAAAGTAACTACAGAGAGTACATGACGGACTTTTATTGATTACCAATCACTCTGATCAAAATATCAAATTTCGTAAACCGAGAAAAACATTTTTCATTGAGAAGGTTTCCATTAAAGAGCATCACTGCCCAAAAAGCGCTAGCCATCGTTTATTTATGCACATGCATAATGAGGATGTTCTTTTGTTAAATTTAAACACGCGCCAGACAGTCAACACACAACAATGAATTACGTGCTTGCCCTTCAATCTGGCAAATGTTTGCGAAATGATTTTTTTTTTTAAATTTCAAAATGGATAGAGACGAAAGCCTAGTTTTGACTTCTCAAGCTTTTTGAATGCTTACCCTGTCACTACTTGGATCAGCTTTGAAACAAAATCTGCAGGTGTTTCTGGTTAGTGTCCACAAGACGATTTTTTTATATCGACGATGGTCTGACCACCTTGATCTCAGGCCTTTTACGACCTTCAACAGAAGCTAGAAGATCTTTAAGAGAAGGTGAACTGACAATCTTGCAGTGTCTCACATCATATAAAGCCTCAATGATCGACTTGATCACTAAGTAATTCTTCAAAATCACCAGCCATTCCAGAACAAAGGCGGAAAGCGCCAAGAGCAAAGTCGCAGCCCAAATCACAAAGCCAGGTTCGAGCATCTTCATCGTCAGGACCTTTGGGCTCTCTCGATATAGATAATCGTAATGTTTCGCGTTTGACATAAATTGCTCTCGTGCTGTTGGATTGCCTATAAGTCCTGAGTCAAAAATCTTTTGGGTCATCTTGCTGAAGATGCCAATGAAGTGATGATATCTGAGGAAACTCATGCCACACATGTTGATGTATAAGACTTCCTTCCTTACCCGTCGAGCAAAAAACCCTTTGGTTACATGCGTGGCAATAAGTCTCCGACGATGGTTCGTCTGCATAGCTCCTTTGAAAGTCGGATCGAGCAGTTTATACAAAATCCAGGTCGAGTTTGGCTTCAGTTGATCTAAATTTTCAACTGTTTTGCTATCGTCAATTTTTGCTCTAAACATTTGAAATTAAATTAACAAGTTTAAGGAAGCAACTGGGTTACCTTTTGGTAATTTCGATTTCTGGAAAAAGTTGCTGGAAATTTGGTTCCATGTAAAATGTAAAACCTTTCGAAATCATTTCTTCTACAGTTTTGACTTCAGGTTTCGTTACATTCTTTTGCATGAACTCGAACATTTTACCTTGCCAGGCTGTTCTGATTATCAAACTGTAGAGGATGAACGTCATTGTCAAGAACCTCGCAAAGTTTCGTCGTGGCACGGCAACTTGTGCAATACCGAAGAAAATTTGAGCGACGTTCATCGACGGCGTTGTGACGTTTGATCCAATGACAAAATCTCTCGTTGATCGATCAACGCAATACAAAATCAGAATCGCAGTGAATGCGAGCAGAAATGTTAGGGCGATCAAAGCCCAAATGTAGTCGTCGAAAGGCATTCGAAGCTTCTCATATTCAGAATAGTTTTCTCCCGGAGGCGCTGCCATGTTCACTGGCGAGTACTCAACCGGCCAAGTGATGGAAAATGTTTTGTCGTAGTTGTACTTTGATGGTTTGCTGAAATAATAGAATGTTACAAGAGCTGCTTGAACCTTTACTTACTGCTCACCTGGAATTGAAAGGCGTAGGACTAAAGTAGAAGGTATTGTAACATTTTCTAGAGAAGTCGCAGTCAACTGCCCGAGAGTCGTTGCTAAACTTTATCAAGGAAATCGAGTAATTCAATTTTGTCTTGAGTAGCTTTGGAATTGTCCAGATGTATTTGTACGTCCAGTCTTTCACTTCGAACAGCCTCGCAACAATTTCGCAACCATGAAAATTCGCAAGTTTCTCGATTGAAAATTTCTGATTGTCCCACTTTGCTTTTTCTTTGTTGAATCTGTTCACTTCCATCAGATGCAGTTTACCACATTTTCCAGGTGAATACCAAACGAAGGTCAGTAGCTTGATGAGTTTAACCTCTTCGACTACAAAGTATTCATGTTGTATGATGTCAGTCAGCTCCATTTTATGCTTGATTGGCCGTTTACGGTAGAAAAATATTATTGAGTTCCGCTCAGCTCTTTGCATGACATCGAGAGCCAGAGATTCAATTTGTTTTTCGCTAGCGTTTTTGCAGAAAACAATTAGTTGCAGCGGTTTGTAGAAGGCGTGCGTCAGTAACAATTTATCGTTGAAACTTCTTAAATCGTCGAAAGAGTGGAATGTCAGCAATGTTGAGGAGTTCAAATTGATCTTTTCACTATCAAGCTTCAAATTTTGCAGCTGAAATGGCATCACGTTCTCGTTCAAATTCTTTAGGATTAATCGAGTCATCGTTGTCGAGTCCACGCCGTAATTGTTGATGAACATTTTCGTCTCCAGGTGAAACAAGTGGTCAGTAATATTCTTAAACGCGAGAGGTAACATCGAACGCTTCAAGCTCATGTCTTGCACTTTGCACAAAACTTTCAGCAAGAAAACACTTAGAATAAAGGTTTTCATTTCTAGTTCAAATAATTTTCAACTTAATTAAACAAGGTTAAGACTAGAACTGTCGAGACTTGAGCACATTTGTTGATTAATATACTTGCAACTTTTTTCTCAAATAAATCGTTTTGACATCATATTGTGCTCACATGTTGCTATGTTTGTCTCATCAAGATAGCTTCCAGACGGAACAAACCGTGTCATTTCATGTTTTGAACTTCACGGTTATCTATTTTCATTCACAGATCATTGAACTCAGCGATTGGATAATAATTACAAGATATTTCTTTCAACAAACGTAGCCTTCACACCGAAAGGTTAGTATAGCGTTCCTTGTTATCTCAACGCAGATAATTCGAAGCTGAAGGGAAGCGGCGAAGGAGATTTAATAAAGCTTTAATTAGTTTCCGTCATAATCAACTTTCGTGACTGTAGCAAGCGAAAGCTTTTCCGATAATGAAACCGGACGAGAGTCCATTAGACTGCAAGTTCATTAGCTTCAGTTTTCACCATCATGTCGCGTTTTAAAATGACTCGTTGAGGCCCCATGAGCGAGAGGAAAACCCTCTGCCTTCAACTCTTTGCGCTGTCGGTTTTTTATCGCTGCGAGTCTCGCAGCCAATTAATTTTCCGACGGTTGACACGATGTCACAAGACATAAGAGCAATAGTCCTTTTCAATGTCTTTGTAGCCATCATCATGCATAAAGCATCGTCGATGCGGCGGAGGCAAAAAACGCTTAGCATCGAGTCTCGCAAGTTCCTCTTAATTAATAAAACATTTCACTTGACGAAGTTCATGGAAAAATTTGGAGCCCAAAACTATTGCGATGTCAGACATGATGCCAGAGGATCAAGAAGATTGGAGTTTTTCCAGTGAATTTGAGAGCCTTCTCATCGTTTTTACAGCTGACAGGCTAATTAGTGTTGTTGCACCGATGAGCGTTTACATTGCGCTCCACGGACTCAGCCAATCCAGCTTTAAGATCTTGACGTTTCATTGTCTAGAATCGTTTAATTATTCGTTCCATCTCCGTTTGCCGTTCTATTTATTGCCATGACCTTAATCGCTTCGTTATTAAATGAAGCTTCAAGCCTCATTCTCCTCTTAAACTTTTCAATTCAATTTCACTCGATATTGCAAAAGCTTTTCTGCAATTCATCAAGGACTTAAGACCAGCACGACGAAAATTATGAAAAGATTTCCGTAAATATTTGCCCGGCAGTAATTTTGCATCCTCGCATTAAGCTTCCTTCTGTTGAATTCTCTGCCATGGCTTGAAGTTGCCTCCAAGCTAGCGAAATGATTAAAAAATTTATCACTCGGTGCATTCTTTCCCCTCCCTTGTGCACACAATCCGAGTCTGACGGGAAGAGCTTTGGAGATTTTAAGCTGCACAAGCACAATTGCATTGTGAATTGTTGGGCAGACAAACATATGCGGAAGAAGGCTGAGATGAATGAGCTGGAGCGAGCATTTCTCATTACTCCGAGGCAGGCAAAAAGTGCTTGCATCAAACAAATTGAAAGGCTTGAAAATACTCAAAGCTCACATTCACTGTGTTTGGGGAAAGAGCGAGACTCCATGATGAACTCGTTCGCATGCACTCGAGCTCTTTAATGACGAAAGAAGAAACAGAAAGTTGCGGCAGGATCGTCTGCATGCATTGATGCCTCCGCGTCGACGACAAAATGAAGTCTCGATGAGCGATGCTTAATCGCTCCAATAAATCCTCGAGCGATTTCGAGCGCTTTGAATGGAAGAAGTGAGAAGTGCTCGAGATCCGTAATTGACACATTTTATGCACAACAATTCGCTCTGATGTTGGCGGAGATTTCTTCCCCTTCACTCACTTTCAGCTCAGCGACAGCAAATCGAAATGTTGGTTTGAGACTTTCTCCGGTTGACGAGCAGCAGCGTCGAGAACAAGAACGAATCAATTCAATAGAGATGATGGAAGGAAGGGAGAAGAGAATGAAAATATTTGGTGAAAAGTTTTCTGATCGATTTTCCCGTCGATGATGAAAATGAATAAAAGTTGCGATGATGAAAATGTTCGATGAGAAAAAAATCGTTTAAAATTTCCATGAAAATCCGTGAAAAACTTTTGCATTGCGAGTGATTTGATTGCAGAACTGACTGTGCTTGAAACTTGAGTAATTACTCGTTAAGTGCTCGCTATTAAGTCATTGAGAACTTCCTTTATGATGGACGAGAAATGCCAGCGATTTTCATCCGATTTCAGTCAGCGATTTTCGTGCTCTTCGTTGAAGACTCTTCAACCTCTTCAATCACCTGCGAGCGCAAACATACCTCGTTCCAACTGAAAAATGCAACGAAATATTTTGCCTGGCTCGCGATCGTCGCTTCATACGTAAGGGGGTTGGTTGTTCTAGTGGGATTATAGTTTAATGCAATTGAGTAGTTTTCGGTGAAGTTTGATGAAGGCGAAGAGTAACGATAAATGACATTGAAGACTTTGATACTCAAACATCAACTAAGATTTTTTGAGAAAACTGCCCACGTGTTTCGAGTTTTCCTTCGAAGTAGGTAAAGCTTCAGACTGTTAAGTTTTCCAGTAGTTTTCAGATGGATTTTTTCACTGCCCACACCCCCAAGGTTTCAAATATTTTTTAAAACCCTGAAGAGTGAACTGGGGAAAAGTTGAACACGAAAAGCATTTTAAGCTCGTGACAAAACGACGCAAGGGATGGAGGTGGATGAAACAAAACAAAGTTGTGCTCGAGACAAGAATCGTACAGAGAGCTTTCGCTTCGAGCCAAAGCCATTTTTGTTCGCTTGCAATTCCATTTCTGTCTATCGTACGACTAAATGATGCATGAAGAAACTAAAATTGAAAAATTGAATTTAAAGGTTGGAGTGGCAAGGCATCTTGAGTGTGTGGATGTGAAGCTTGCCATTAGTGGTTTGAAAATGCAATTTATTGAGCACCGAGGACGAAATCCCTGCGTCAAAGAGACAAAAGACAAGCCATCTCCGTCTGCAGTCGAAGCACTCACTGAATTACTGGCGAATGTCTTTCGAGTTTGCGGAAGCACAGCGTTTATGATTTAATGCTCCGTTGGGAGAGGCTACAGCTCCTGCATATCATTCATTGTTGTCCTCGACTCGGGCGACTGTGTTCGGCTTTCGAGCTGTAACTTCGGCGAAGCTTGTCGCCCGCTAACTTCACAGATATTTCCTAACGGTATTTCTATCATGAAAATGTTGTGCAAAAATTCTTCAGTTCTATTCATTCGAGATATTTGTGTTGTCGGGGGTAGTTGAGCGGAGGTCTCAGCCTGAAAACTCAAAAAATTCCTGGAGGCTTCCAGCGCACAGCAAGGCGAGAAGTCCAAAGTCATGTTTGCTTGCTGTGAGTATGCAGGCGAGAGCTGAAAATGTCGATTGAAATAAAGTTGTCGGGAGAAATAAATATTTAAAAATTTCCTTTCTCCAAGCTCAACACGAAATAACTTTATATTGCTATTCGGGTTATTTGTTCTTCATCCTCTCGTTCTCGCTTGTTTGGCATTAGGAATATTTTCTGTGTTTCGTATCGAACCGACCCAGGGAATTTCTCGGACGTAGCTATGCAGACATTCGGCTAGAATATGCGAGCAGCAGCGAACAAGCGACTGTTGAGCCCGAAGTGGCATGATGTTCATGAAAAATTTAATTTTGAAACATGATACACGTAAAGAAGGAAGAGCGAGTGAGGTGAACGTAGCAATGACTGGCTTTGCTGTGAGTGTGCTGGAGAGCTCTCAGAGCTTTAGAAACGATCTGCGCTGAGGCTGTTACCTTTGAGTGTCTACCGAAATGTTGCACGAACCAACTCGAGCGTTCAGTCACGTGAAATGTATGTAGAGCAGAGGGAATCCTCGTCGAGTTTGCTTAATAGTTTTTCATATGTTTTGAATGACTCTGCACACACAAGGAGCGTCTCGTTATGCAAATCATTATCTCGCTTACTGCATCCTAAGTCCGTCCGCTCAGGTGCTGATCATGCATTTATGCAGCCCGTTCCAGTTCGACAAAAAAACGGAATTACATTGGATGCAAATAACACAATTGGAAATTGGCATTATGAACGTTTTTATCTGCCGACCGAAATCAAATTGTATCATCATCAGATGGGCGATGAATGGTGTGGCGGGGTGAGCGAGACGAGGAAGGAAATTACATTTTTGCAATTCAAAATTTGCTGTTTTTTCCTTTCCCGCTTTTGTCATCGTTCGATCCTGGAAATATTAAATTTCATTGCAATATGTGGGTGGACACTGCACTCGTTCTGCATGAACATCGATGATATCGTTGTCGTTTTTTAGTGGCGATTATCATTTTGCATATTGTTATCGGATAGTTTCATCGGAATTTATGCTCAGCTTCTCTCTCGTCCTACCCGTTTGCCTTCTACGCTTCGATATCGATCAGCTTTCAATTCCACGGATCTGGTGAAGGCTTCGAGGCAGTTTTGGCAGTTCAACTGTGAATTGTCGATTCACTGACTTTTCTCGATGTTTTTGTGACAATTTGCTGATTGTGAACATGATTTTGTAATTTGACTTTTCCCCTAAAAAAAAAATATTTCGTGCGCGACTTCGATTGTTTCGTGACAACATTGAGAGTTTGTTGCCTTTGTTCAGACGTCTGGAAAAGGAAAATCAATGTAAAGCCCTCAGAAGAAACGTCAACAACGAGAGATTCGATCAGCTTACCATGAATTTCTAATGATTGTCGTCTGGGAGGTGTCAATCTGATTTGCATTCCACTTGATAACCGAGAAACTGTGCCAGAATATTCGAAAGTCTTCACTGCGCAACGCAATGCAGATGGCTCTGGACAGCGAAACCAGACGCAAACCTCGCTCGATGGCTTTCAAATCTGTGGCTGTAAATTCTGTTGTACCATCTTCTACCTACTTTGGCTTTATAGATTCCAATTCTGCCCCTCGACAAATCACAAACTTTCCCAAAACAAATCACATCAATTTTCTTTTGATTGAATTTTATTTCCTTCTTTAAAATCAGTTTACATTATTTTCCATTCCATTCTTCCGCGATTTCTTTAATTTAACTAAACTTCTATTTTAAAATATCCATTACAACTAAGCGATATAAATCAAATAGGGAAATTGTTTCCTAAACTTTCTCTTGACACCTAAATTATAAATTCATTTGAACTAAAGATTTACAATTGCTGGGATTGGGGAGACTAACCTAAGCTCACCGGTTTCATTCGGGTGGATTGTTTAAACTGAATTGGACATTTCTTTCTTTAAAAGTTAAACGGAGTTACTGATCAAAGCTCAGTAGGGTGTAAGGATGCGTTAATCGTCGGAGATTCTGAATTAATTCGACAGTTAAAAGTTCAAATTTGAAGTCAGTGAGCGTTCATGCTATAAAACCAAGTTCGTCATGCAACTCAACATATCACGAGCGACGACTTCATCTCCCACTTTGCAACTCACAATTTTAAAAAAGTTTCCATTAAAATTCGATTAAATAAATCTTTCAGATATCGTTGATTAAATATGTTGAGACGATGATATGAGTGGGAGTGAAATGTGCAACGGGAGATTATAAATAGTTCATCATCACGCGAGTTACTGCCTGAGAAAGCGAATCAGCATGAGCGTGGATCGTGAAGCGATTCGGTTGGACTGAGGTGTAAGGAAATGTGCTCAAGACTTTAACTAAGGAGCAAGCTAAATAGTCCAACGTAAGCTCTTGAAACTGATCGACTTCCTCTAATTGTTTTGGGTCAAGAAAATCAATTGGTTAATCATTAAAATCCGAAATGGTTTGGCATCAAAAAGGTGGAAGCAAATTGCGAATTTTTCATCGTTTCGATATCACTGCGCGGCGAACGTTTCAACTTCAATCTTAGTAACGGAACGACAACAAACATGAAAAGCACTTTCCGAGCCAACGTCTCTCGACCAGATGGAGTCCATCGGACGAGCATTAATACCGACCTCAAATACCGATTCATCAACTTTACTAGCGGATCAATAGAAAAACTTTAGACAACTTCGCTTCGCTAAAACTAGGAGATAAAAAATTGAGAGTTCGACCTCCAAAAGGAGATTTCCCCGTCCGTTGACGACGCTGCCGTCACGACAAGCATGCAAAAAGGCGTCGAAGCTAAGTCTTCCATCATGAAACTTATTCTAACTGCGAGCACGCTTTACTAACTGTTGACGACGGCTTTCTTCTTGCGCTGCACGAGAATCTCGTAGAACGGATTATGGGCGATGGAATGCGTCAGACACTTGATCCATTCGTTCTTCTCTTCTTCGGTAGCGGCTGACATGCGGTAAACTGTGTGCTTACCTTCGACAACCTAAAAGAAAGCGAAAGGATGATTAGCTTCATCGATCAACTTGACATCGATGATCTGGAAACTCACTTTCCCTTCCGAATCGGTCTTGCAAGCCTTGATTATCTCGGCGCCACCGCCGGCGTATAACTCAAAGCAGTGCGGCTTGCTCTTATCAGCGACTTTACATTCGCGAACCTTGAAATGAAAACGTCTATAACAAATTGCGCCATTCGCGGTGTTTGCGTTGAGCTTACCGAAATATTTTCGAGCGGAATAATGCCGCGCGGCTCCTTATCGGTCGTGTACTCGAAGTAGTACAAGCAGTTATCGTTGAGGATGAACCACCGTCGCTTCCAGCTTTTGTATCTTCCGCCTTGCTTCCAGAGCCAGCCTTCTTTATCGGGATTGAAGAACGTGTGCATCAGGTCGTTACCATCATCCTGCGGTATCTTGAAGGGTTCAGTGCGAATGGATTCGTACAACGACTCCAGCAGTTCACGTGGCAAGTCTCCTCCGTTATTGATGCCTCGATTCATCGAGATAAACTGCTCGACCGTAGGCTTATCCTTCACCGACGGATTATGAAGCGATGTGTTCAGCATGATTATGGCGAAGCTCAGGACGTAACAAGTGTCCGTGTTGGTGAAAATGTCTGGGTTCAATTGACAATATCGCTGTGCGAAACATTCCATCATTCTGTCGATTTTCTGTGCCTCGCCCGGCAACCGAAAGCTCCACAAAAACTGCCTGCAATGACAAATCAGAGATCACGGGTCAGAAAAAAGTGCCAGAGAAAAAACAACCACAAAAATAACAGAAAATCCCATGCATTTCGAATGTAAACATCTGCCGTTTGATCGGGAATAAAACAAACTTTGATGTGTGATCTGAATGTTCGATGTACAAGAGCTGCGCTTCGCTCTGTCGCTGATGAAAATTTAATTCCGAAATGTGATTTTTCGTGGAATCATTCAGTGATTAAGTCATTCCCGTATCGAGTGAGATCAAAAAAGAAAGACGAAGTCATTGCACAACTCGTCGCATGCCATTGAAATGGAGAAGATGTGACGAGTCATCAGTCGATTACAGTAAACATCAGATTCAATTTTAATCAAAATACGTAAATTTCAACTCTCGTCACTGATGTTTGCTGTGATTTTCACAGAGTTCATCAGTTTGGTCACATGATACATTTAATTTTCTTAGTAAACAGGGTTGTAACATGAAAAGTTTAACGACCTCACTGACATTCGATCTCTTGACATTCTCGTGTCGTTGTGCAAATCATACCTGACGACTTCAAGCTCACATCTTCGGCTGCCGAAGTTCGGCATAACAACGAATTAAACTAAATTGACAGTCAGTTGCAGTGCCTTCTTTCTTCAACTGTTTCATTCTTCCCGACGCTGCTGGAGAGCTCTAACGAGCTCGGTATTGTTAGACGCTTCAGACATGAATATTTTCTCGTAGAGAAAAAACTTAAAACTTAATTTGATTTGGGAACGAATGAAAGGAGCATTGAATTGCAAACACGAGGAGGAATCTGCTCCGTCTGGGATGGTGGGAAACCGGAGAGTTTATTTACCTTAAAGCTTGCACCAGGATGAGATTCGTAAAGTCGTGCAGTTCCACAAAAGCTTTGAGCACTTTCTCGTTGAACGGTTTCTTCTCTCCGAGATAGTCGCCTGTGAACGAAAGGAAACCGCATTGAGTTACCGTCTCGCCTCGATGTTAATAACTCTCGACTCTTACCGATTGCCGTCTTGTTGAGTCCTTCGCCTTTGTAGAGAAACTGCGCCACATCCTGTTCGTCAGTTTTCAGCAGATGATTCTCGTAAAGATATTCGATACCTTGGCGGATGAAAGAACAAAGGAAAAGTCAGAGGATGGAAACAATTTATTATTCAGCAATCTCTACAACCGGTGCCGAGAGTCGACGTTCCCTCTAGCACATAAATCGCTCGTCAACTATGAATGATTCACGAGCGAGCATAAAACTGTTGCCAGGCTTTTAGCTATCTAGTCTCGAGCTGCTCGAGCAATTGAATTATAAAGCCGGATGACGATGGCTCACCTTTTTTCGGGTCCATGTTGAACTTCTTCCTTCCTATTGACATTTGCTTCTCTTTGCTGGAATGCTTGTTTTCGGAATCGTGTGACTCCATCTCCTGTACGACCTCACATAGCTCGTCCTTGATTTGCTGGAGAAGGAAAAGAACGGAAGGAAAGTTGATTATTCCGGTCGCAATTAATCACTGACACACCGCGCGTCATGTTCATATCTTTATTTATTTTTTGCCTTTTTTAAGAGGCGCATTGACGAAGGTTTGTTGGAAAGGACGATGTCACGCTCGTAAAAAACGAGCCAACAATCACATCCAGATTTTCATTTGTTATCGGCAAATTGCCTCGAAGAGAGCGTAAAAAATCCGCTGATAATTAAAAAGTCATTTCAACGTTAACTTCCAATGACTTTCACTCTGTGAAAAATTGTTTTGTCCCGGCCTCGTGACTCAGACTAAGCGTGTTCTGACAGACTCTATTCATTTCCATCCTAATGGCCTCCCCCGAGGCGGCAAACGCACTTTCCCAGTCGATTCGAAGACAAAGGGAGAAGAATCAGGTCATCATCGGAGTAAGACTCAAATGACTGTTCCCAAATCCGGGAAAGCTCCAAATCAAGAAGCAAGATTGATTTTCCCGTCGAGAGGGCCGAAAGGTTGCCAAAAATTCTCCTCTTCCGAGTGATAAATTTCGTTTGGGACGATGCTACGTAATGAGCCTCGGCAATCCCCACTGCGACTTGAAAGTATTCGAGAATATTTAGTGAGAAAAGCTTCAAGCTGGGGCTGTTCAGTTTTAATTACTTTCTTCTAGCTTGACGGAGGAGTTTCTCTCTTCTGCCGAGGCCTCCCTTCGACATTCAATAATCATCATAAAACTCCTTAAACAAACACGATAAAAGAAAATGAGCAGCGGAAGGCTGACGGAGAAAGTTTCAATTCATTTCGACACGAGACGGAAGAACAAGAGAAATTAATTAAGAACTCCGGTGTTATAACTCCAGCTTGTCTGTTTCCATATCTCGTCTTCGTGTCTTATTACCTGTCTATTATTATAACAACTGCTCCAGTCGGACTTGCTGTTCGACAAGATGCTGCTGCTGTTGGTTAACGTCATCTTACTCCCGTTACAAATACACTTTTGCTGCTGCATGTTCGCACGGTTCTGAATATCACTGTTCTGACTTGAGCTGTCGATGAACTCGATGTTGCTATCGTCTAGTATCGATGATGCAGGTGTAAGCGGTGCCGTCTCATCACTATCGCTGCTCAGCAGCTGTCCGTGTTCGTCGAAGACTAATCCATCGCGGTATTTTGTATTTAGAAGCTGTCGACGATTCAGCAGTTGACCATTTTCATTGAACACTAAACCGATTCGGTGGTGGTAGTTTTTGGTACTGAATGAAGTCGAAGAAGCTTGCGTAGTCTTTGAAGTGACCTTTGTCGTCACTGTTCGAGTCGTTCGGCTAAACTCTTCCTTCTTGTTGTAAAGCAATAGATTCGAGCTGAAGTTGGTCGACTTCTCGGTGGATCCCGCGGCGCTATAGTTCTCTTCATTCGTTATCAGCACCTTGCGCAACTGATCTGTTTGTTCGATTTCGTCATCGATAGGCGAGACGCCAAAAGACGGCGAGGAGGTGTTTGATGAGAACTTACAACAACAGTTTGTACATGAATTGCTGGTCAATGAGTTGTCATTATTGTTATTGCTAGTATTGTTATTCAGTTTCAGTTTGGAAGGCTTTGCTGTGCGAAAGATTAAGTCTTGCTCGGAGGAAGACGCAGCGATTCCGGCTGCGGTCAGATCGACGCAACTCTTCTGCAATAATTTGCTGCTATCTAAAGACTTTTGTTTCTTTGGCTGACGTCTGAGGGAGAAGAACCAGTTGGACACGCCGCCTGGCTTCTTATCGTTGGAAAACATTTCGCTTAACTTAGCGCTTCGCTGTGACTATAAATTCAATCTTG
Source organism: Smittia sp. YW1114-2 (assembly GCA_033064975.1). NCBI lineage: Eukaryota > Metazoa > Arthropoda > Insecta > Diptera > Chironomidae > Smittia > Smittia sp. YW1114-2. Next base: position 18,479,577 of record CP093832.1, read on the forward strand.
TTGTGTTGGTTTCTTGTGTAGAAAGGCACTTTGGGGGATAATGAAGCACTGCTCTCGCTAATTTTCCGACACTCGCGGTTCCTTTGACTATTGTTCGGCGAGCTTAATCTCAAGTGTTTTGCTTTAGTGACTATAATTCACAATGCTTTGCATATTTTCTCCCTCACTCATGCGATTGGCTTTTGTGCTTTCCTCTGATTATTCTGTTGTTGACGAGGGAATCCGCGAAACGTTGCACAACGAAATATACACAAAACATTCAACGTTCGCTCTCTTATCTGTCGCGAGCTCTCTCACAAAACATTTCTTTTACTTCTTGGCACATTGCCTGAAAGATAAAATAGAAGGAATTTCTGTTGTGTTTCTGTTTCGAGCACAGCTTTTGGATATTAGCACATATTGCCGTAATAATATTTCGTTTCATTGCCTTGGACTTGGGAAATGTGTGTGGTGCGTTCGTGTTTCCTCCTTCAGCAGTTTTCTCGCTGTCATTGGAAATTCTGACGATGGGATTGTTCGTGAGTTCAGTGAAGGTCGATGGACTCTGGCGAAATCGTCGATTCCACTTGCTGGAATCACACAAAACAAACGAACAAATCCTCCGAATAGTTCTAGTTAGTTTGAGTGAACGCACCATTAGACCCGCTTCATGTTGATTTCATTTGTTTTTTCGCCTTTCCAGTTTATCTTGACATCAAACGGAAAGCATTTCCCAACTCATCCAATTACAGACAATGATCCGAACGACAGCATGTGCTAGCGTTCACTCTTGATTCCTGAAGAAAGTTTTCCGCTTCCAATTAATTTGCTAATCTGTCAAGGACACGAAGTATCACGCGCTGTTTGCCGTCAATTGGCGACCCGAGCGAGAAATTACGTCTCATTAGCCGACAAAGTGACACACGAGAAATATAGTTCAAGTTGTCTGATTAAATTGACTTTTTGCAGCGTGTACGCGAGCAGCTTTTCGCCGCCTTTTCGTGTCGATCTCGTTTCGCGTTTCAAGTTTGTCGACGCAACAACCGTTAACCCACTTCGACAGCTCCTTGAGAAGCCGCGTTATATGTTAATTACACTAATTCTTTTAATACCTTCGCTTTAATTTGAAAAGTTTTTCGGGAAAAGTTTAACAACAGGAAAAGGAAAGTTAGAAAAAGGGGGAGGAGGGGGTAAGGAAGAGGAAAATTAAACATCATCTCCATCGCGATAAAAGCAATTCATTCTAATCCATTCCCCTTGAGGAAATTGAATTGGTTACGCCGCAAAGCCCTTCGCAGTTCTCTTTAAACTTTCGTAAAGCGGATCAGGCGGAGCGAGATAAGGCGCAAATTTCACTTTTATACATAAATAATATCGAGTTAGAGACAATGCGAGCGAGAGAAAAGTTTCTCGCCAAAGTATTTTCCTCGTTCATTTGCCAAAAAAATTAAAAATAATTTTCCATTATCTCCGCCCCGAACTCAGCTGTAAGCTTCAATGCGTTCCATTTATTCCATCGCGACATATTTCCTTGGGTAGATAGAATTCTTCTTTCTACTTTTATTGAGTCATTGCGACTTTACGAATTGGAAATAAATTTAATTCTGCCGTCGATTCCGCTGAATTTGGGCGAATTTTCTTGCTCGAGAGGAAATTCCATTAGCCTTCGTTTCAATCCATTCTGGCAAGGCCTAAAGAGACCCGTTAGGAGCCTCCTCATCCTTGATGGAAAAATCAATGCCGACAATGACAACCGTTCGCCTTCGAATCTCGTGAGGGATGAAAGAAATTTAAATTGACGTTAAGTCGTCGTCGGAGTTTTTGCCTTTCGTTAAAAATTTACAAAATGCTTTCGTCGTTAGGTACAAAGGCAGCCACATCATTGGCATGAAGCTTTTGTGTCATCAGATGGCAATTTCCCGCCACTCGAAATTTCCATTATAAAAGGAAATAATCGATTATAACACATTCGAGAGCCACCAGCCAGATGAAGCCAAGGGAGACCTCAACAACCAGAGGGGGACGCTCGCTATTGATTATGCAAATGATGAGGGAAAGCAGCGCTTAGTCTCCCGCAGGATGAAGATCTGACTTCGCTTTGAGCTTAATAAAATTATGTCATCATCATTATCGTCAACAACAAAAGAGAAAAATGTTGAATTTCAATTTCAGGAGGCAGGTTACAGCTGTGTATCAGCTTTCGTCATTTGCATAACATAATTAATTCCGATTAAATGAGATTAGACGCGTTCAGCTGGCTGCGGGAGCAGAGCTTGTTATCATATTTACCACACAACATCCCTGGATTATTCCCGACGACAATTCTCATTTGAATTTATTTGCTTGAGGAAAAGGCTTTGCGAGCCGAGGCTTCTTTTGGGATCATGTGCACATTACTCGTAATCATTGCGTTGATATGTAAATGTGAAAGAACGAGGAAGAGGAAGCGAGTTCCCGCTGCGCCGCGAGAACGAATTGAACAGCCCAGGAATTTTATGGCATCATCAACGAAAATCCGGTGGAATAAATAAACTTTTTTTCCTTTAACTCGAACGACGACAAACTAACGAGCGAATACCTCAATCGCTTAATGTGAATTGTCTCTAATCGGAAACGTCTAATAACTACAAGTTCATTGTAAGTCACTCGACTTGCTTTTGTTTTCGCGGCGTTGCCAATCCATCAGGCATTTCGTGTCTTGCTGCTGATCGCGCGTATTTATAGATCGCGAAAAGTGCTTTCGTTTGTTTTTGCGACGAGGCATTAGCCATCGAAATTACAGATTCAAGGATGTTGTGAACTTGGGGCCGATCAATAAAAGAGTACGCGAAAGCTTCGGGTAGCACGTAGTGGAAGCAACTCAGACAACACAGCAAGTAAGCGAAAGAGAGAGAGAGAGAGTGGAAAGCTTAATGGCTCGTGAAAAGGATCGTAAAACATATTAATTAGACATGACACACATTCTGCTTTAGGAAGGAAGTTCATCGAACTTTGTTTTTCGGGCGTCGATGGAGAGAATGCCACGGAAAAGTTCAAAAGAAAAAGCTAGCGAGTCGTAAAAAAGTGAAAAGCTCGTTCCGGGACGCTTTTCGCATGCACCCTGCCGCAATGTAAATTTTTATGTGAGCATTAAATTTACAATGAGTGCGTCGAAGGAGGGAAATGAAGGATTCGAGGGTAATAAAATTGTTTCATCGTCGTAAACGAATAAATTGCGGAGGTGATGTGCTGTGGCTTTCGCACCGGGACATGTTTTGGAGAGTTCTTTCGGTCCTAATTCGTGCTGATACCTTAAGCGGGAGCAGTGAATGTGTCACGTGTTTGCTGTATCACTCACAGGCGACAGGGTTGTTGTGGGAGTTAATCATCGATTACGTGCGAATGCGACACTCGGAGCTAATATAATTTTAAAAGCCATTACTTCCTCACACATCGCTCCTTGTCCCGATCCAAGCTCCCGCCCATTGAACGAGCGAGCAATTTTATTGCTTATAAATGGAGTAATAAATTTGGCGCTGTTGTACTTTTAAAACGCAATTCGTGTTTAGATTACCATCTGAAGACGATGGCTTCGCAGCGGGGGAAGAGCAAAGGAAGAGAAAGATTTCCATCTCCTTTCACGCCAAAGCTCTAACTCCTCGCTTCCTCATAGACGAAAATTAGATATAGAAGAAATATATTTACAGAGCAAAAGTTTACGGTTGCTATAAAAACGTTCCTTGCTCTATAGAGAGCGAGACAGAGGGCGAACAAGACGATGAATGAATGTGTAATACACCTTACGGCAGCTAGCAGGTATCGGATGATGAAGAACGTGAGTGTGGCAACGAACGAACGAACGTAATGAACGGGAAAAGCAAACAAGCGAATTTCAAAACATCCAGCTGCTCGCTCTGTACCCTTCGATTCGTGACAAACGCCTTTTGTTCTAATCACACGACAAAGGAATTACGCTCGAGAGTATCTCGAACGATTGTAAAGACAAGATATTCAACTTGAGCATGCGAAACTATTCCGCCACATGGCGGCAATAAAATGTGTGACACAATGCTAATGGAATTTGAGGTTTGCTGAACAGCGGGGAATGCGCTCGGAGTTTCAAAAGAAACCCGCAAAAGTTCGTAATCAAAAGCTTCTTACAGGGTTGGCTGCGCAAATGTTAAGAATTCGAGAGAAATGCTCTGATTATTCATTACGAACTGTGACGTTTTTTGCGATTGCCATCAAAAAGAATCGTCGTAATTAGTTAGAGCAACGAGGAAGACAACAAAGAAATACACAAAATTGAACTTTGAACTCTAATCTTTCGTTCCAAGAGCGATGAACTGTGCGAGCAGACACAGGCATTGACAACTTTAATTAATGAAGATTCAATCTAATTTGCCCGAGATTCTCCACTGGAGATTTTTGCGCTAGACGCCTCGCACACCACCAGACTGGGAGATTCATAACAATCCATTATCGAAGCGTTCCCATCGGTCGATGGAAAAACGTTTTCTAAATATTTATTCGATCGCTATGGGAAGTTCTCGTCGGTTTACTTAGAGGAGTTTCGCAAAACTGTAAACAGAACTGCAATGTCAGAGACTCCATCAGCGAAAGCGAAGTTTCTCTATCTCGTGGGACTCGCAACAAGTCAGCGAAATTGAAATTCAATCTTCTCGCCCGAACGCAACAGTAGCAATCGAAAGTTGTCGATGGAATAGTTGCGTATTGTGGTAGGAATATTAAGTTCGAGGAAAATCGATAGCGAAAGTCGTGCTCCGTTCATTTTCCCATAACTCGAGACGACTCGAGCAATAATCTTCCAACGATCGACTCGACTCACGCATAATAAATCAGACGAAGCGACGCTAAAAAACCGGAGAAATTCTCATCTATCTAAAATCGGAATTTGATTATCAGCGACATTGTGAAATGGTCGCGAATCTGCTGGAAGAGAAAATGTTTCCGAAAGCTGATTTACATTTTGGGTCATCGGAGATTGTGGAATTCTAAGCTCGAGAACATCAATATTCAGAACTCAATTTGATATTCGCAGTCTGATGGCGGAAATTTTATTCGCAACGAAATTTAGAGCAATTTCACAGATCCTCAACTGCGAAAGGTTGACAACTCTCGACTTGTTTCAATTTGCCATCAACCTGAAATCAGCGTGCGATGAGAAAGCAATCGGAGAAAGACGCGTGAAAGTGTCAATCGTAGATGAGAACTCCCATCAATAACATAATCGAAAACAGTTTCATTTCGAGCTGATTACGCCCATATCTGTATCAGATTACCCGACGATTTTCTCTTCGATTCTCATCAGTTTATTTATTTTCCAATCAACTTTCCCACTCCGAACATTCGTCTTCGTCTCGAGCTTCTCAAAGGCGAAACTTTTCTTTGCAATAAATTCAATTAAGTACACATGAGCGAGCCCGCTTTTAAGCCATCCAGTTGCCTAATGAAATGGAAAGGCTCTACACACAAGTTACACGACTGGTTTTTATCATCGTTGACTCATTCTCCATGGCAAGGCCAATCGAGTTAGCTCGAAATTAAATTAAAGCTAAAATTTATAGCTGATGATCCCGAGCCTTTTCCGTCTGAAGGAACATCAGCTGATAGTGGAATTTAATTTGGGAAACTCTCCTACTTCGCAGAGTGGATAGATAAATATAAAACGGAGCGCAGCTATTAAAAGTGATTTACAACTTTAGAATTGCAATGCTGAATACTCAAGACAAATCTGACCCAAATGCTGCCGAAGGAGATTCGAATATCGAGTGGAGGAAGAAGTGGCCGCGTCCAACATTTACCAGATGGCTTGGCAATCATTGCGATTCGAAATTCGTGTTTGTTTTGATCGCTTTAGACTGCTTCGGGGCTTCGTTCGATGGCGAATCGCCGAGTAAATAAATGAAGCTCGACTGACGTAAACACACACTTTTGACTTCGAAGACTTCGCAGCGCAAAAAGAGAGGAACAAGCAACGGAATCGAAGGAAAATATTTAAATCGTCGAGTCTTTAAGAAGACATTTTAATGTAAACAAGAAGGAAAATTGTGCTCCATGTGTTTCGTTTGGCTTTGAGCTCAGATAAAACTTTTATTTTACGGAATTTCCTCAAGTTTATTTCTTCGGAGACGAATAAATTTCGCTAAGAACTTTGCCCGCTGTGTCATCTGGAGACTCAATTTCACTGCATTAAATTGGGAAGATTTAGAATTCAAATTTCTCCGGTTCCTTATGCGAAGGTTCATGAGAAGGTTCGGCCGTCCCAACCGTAAATTACGGACATCTAATAACATACGAGAGACGAAAAGTTTTCCTTTTCTTTTGGCTTTTAAACGAGCGAGGGAAGTGTAAGGCCACAAAATGAAATTCCATTGTTGAGAGCACTTGAAGAGTGAAAATCCCCGAGAGTTTCCGGCTCGTTCAACATAAGGAAAACTTATTCTCAATGGAGTTCGCCCAAACAGTTTGAGTGAAACTTCTTGTGCTGAATTGTCTGGTCGAGGAAGAGGTCAGAGCCAGAAATATTTATTCGAAGCGATAAAAATGGAAATTTGCTGGCCCGCGCATAAAATTAAATCACAGAAGGTCGCAAACATGAGTCGCAAATTGAATATATTTCATTTTTGTCACTCACAGCTCGGGTTCACAGCGAATCAACCCCGGAACATAGTTGAAACAGCTCCCGAGCATGGCGACTCGTGTGATTCATGAAGGGACGCTGCCCTTATCAGCTTCACAGCAACAAAAAAAAGTTGCCAACAATCAGCAGAAAAAGCAAATGGAAAAGTTTCGTTTAACTGAAAGTTGATAACGATTTCCTGAAATTTAGTGAACGCGAAACAACAAATCGCGACGCCACAAACTTTATCAAAATTGCTTCGTTTAGTAACTCTCGAAACTAATGCGAAACCCAGTTGACGTCACGAGGGTTTATTCCCATGGAAACAGCGTGAAACTGGTAATTTAATAGAAACTTGAGTCGTTCTCGTCGCAGTATTCCAGCTTAAAATGAAATCAATCACTCTCCTCCTACTCCATTCTCTGGAATTCTTTTACTTGGAAGTTCACGCACCAAAGTTTAATTCCGATGGCGTCGTAAATCACGGCAGAAGGGAAAAAACTTTACAGTCATCACTGCGCGAGGAACAAGCGAGTGAAATCAATTTGTCATTGAAACTTTTGTGGTTCACACGGAAGCGAACTTTGAGTTTCTTAATAGTTCAACTACCGCTCGTATTTCAAGTGGAAGCCTTTAAATAGATATTTATGTCTTTGCGTTATCATTAAAAAGTTTTCGTTTTTCGGGGGAAGTGGCAGATCCACTTTCAAAGCAATAGTCCTAGTTTCGTTTGGCATACCAAGTTGCCGTTTCGCTCTCGTGACTTATCGATTCCCGTTCGCCTCGTGCAAACTTTTTATTTTTTTCGCATGAGCTCAGCATAAAAATCAGCTCCTGATCAGAAGGCAGGCAACGTATCAATCTTTTCCCGCTCGCAATCGGGAGAGTTAGGAGTTTTCATCACTCGGCACGGTGATTGAATCCAAATGCGAGGCGCACACATCGAGGGTTTCGAGGGAAGTTCTAAGAGCACTTGCTGTTTGATGGGCTCGTTGGATTGGATTATGAAGAGAAAAAGAACTTGCTGGCACTGCCAAAGCAAAGTGCTTTGCGTTTTGTTGCTTTATTTCAACAGCAGTTCTCAACCTACATTCGAGGCAAACAGTTTTCCATTGTTTTCCGATTTTAAAAAAATTCTATTATCTTCAATTATCGTTTCGCAAGCATTTTTTGCCTCGCAAACGAGATTCCACTGAATGAGGTTCTTGCCAAAGTGATTTCATCAGTTGCGAGAAGGAAGGCAAACAGACAAACAACCAAATCTCTTTTCCGAGGAAGCGTCAGATCTGTGGGAAGCTTTGTCATAAATAAACTTGAAAATTCTACCAGGCGAATTATGGACAAACGTTGAAATCAATGGGCATTGTCTCCAATCTCGGAGCCGCCTGAAACAACAGCAGCAAACAAGCTCTCACATGACGCAATCAAATCTATTTGTGAACCTGCCCCATTATCCCACACACAACACTTCATTCATCAACAAAGCAGTTTTGATTTATTTCGGAAGGAAGGAAAATTCCGCAATCACTTTAAACATTTCTGGCGCACACGTACGATCATGTCAAGCACATGAAACTCAAACAGCGGTGTTCTCTCATTCATAATTCATCGATATGCTTTGTTCAATATATGTACGAGGCTGGGAAACGTTTTTTCGAGTCTATCGATTTCGCCAAAACATGATATCAACAGAGAAATGAATTTCGCAAAATACACAAAACCGAACTAGAGGAAGAAAACCAAGCTAGAACAATCCGATCGACGCTGTGTAAATTATTTATTTTTGCCGCGCTTTACGACATCGACATCCGTTTATCGGCGAAAATTGCCAGTTAAGCTCGGATGTTTATCAGCGCCCGTTCGTTAAAGGTTAATCGCCATTCGATTTCCTTTAATCCTGACGGCAGCAGCGCTTTGAGCAGTCACTCGGCGCTCGAATGCAAGGCTATTAATAAACTCAACTGACCGAGAAACCGTGAGCATGGCGAGCGGAACATGTGCGTTTGCTTTGCGGTGTTTGCCTTTCGTGTTTGTGTCAAACACCGAAAATTTATTTTGAATCCACTTTCCATGAATTATGGAAACTTTCGATGGGAAATGTGTTTACACATGTGATCAGGAATCATTAGCGAGGTTCGTTCGAAAGGCAAACAAAACATTTTCCCTTTTTGCCTTCGATTGTTTGCGTTTCAACGAAGTTTTTAATTAAATTTTCGCTTTCTTCCGAATGAAACTCGAAGCCGCTGCTCTGTTTTCGAGACACGACTAATTGCGTTTGCGGTCCCATGTCACGATCCTCACGCGATTATGCCAGAAAGCGAGACAAGGGGAGAAGAGAACGAAAGTTTGCACTTTGTTTGCTAATGGCATGGGACTGTTCAATTAACGTTGCGATGGCTGAAAGAGGGCGAGAGAGGGAAAATATTGATAATCGCATTTGCAATTATTTGTTGCACTAGCAACGGCCCCGAACATAAACACTATTGGTGCTTTCATCAATTGCATTAAGCCCAATTGACCGAGTCCATCCACATGCGACGGACACGTGTGTCGAGTTGCACAACGTTTTCCGAGAACTTTGAGATATTCAATAGCAAATTTGAATTATTGGAGACCATTGGAAAACAGATGGTAAAGTGCTCGAGCTGTGAGCCTTGACCTTTGCGAGAGCAAATTTGATTTTCGATAATCTAAACAAACTCTTGTAATTAATCAAACGAGACGGGCGAGTGGTCTACATAAACGTTCCGCAATTCGGAAAGATGACGACGAAGTTTATTCAGCTGAGTAAGCTCGCGTGAGTTGTTTTGGTCGAAAAAGGCAGCGGGAAGAAGAAAACTTCCATGGAAATCTTGGATCATCTTTTCCGATCTGATGGATCCGAGTAAGTTATTGAAGCCTTCCGAGTCATAAATTCGATTTAACGAGCAATCATCAGCCTCAGCAGCTCATTTCTTTGGCAGCGTTAAACAGGCAAATGTCCCCGGAAGGCAAATTCAAATCAGCTTCGGAAACTTTTCCGCCTTACGGTAAATATTTTCTTCTTCCACTTTTATCGCGCAACTCAAGCAATAAAAGCAACAAACAAGTTCTTATCGCAAAAAATGAAACAAGGAAATTTGCGAGCATCCCCGAGAGATTCACAAGAAAAATTTAATCAAGTTTTGTTTCCATCTTTCCGTGCATGCTTCGAATCGGTGAAGCAAGCTGTGCTGATCTTGTTCGAGGCTTTGAACTTTTCCTTTCTTCTACGAAGGTTTTGGATTTAAAGGCAATGACATTAGACACTTGAATCTCAAGCCGCACATCACTCACGATCGACTTATGTAGATTTTCCAAGCCTTCGTTGTCATATTTTTCTAGCTCTCGTTGTCATGGTTCCGCTGGAGTTGCGTCACAGTTTGCTCTCCGTAGTTTGTATTGAAAACATTTTAATTATCGAACAAATGTTGAAACCTTTTCTCGACCCAGCGACTCTCGACACTCTTTATCTGTTTGCTTCCGCCCGAGAAAAACGAATCGTTTTCACGCTTTTATTGTTATCAGGTAACGAAAGGCAAAAGGGCTGCGAGAAAAATTGTTTATGTTATGGTTCGTTAAAGGAAAAAGTCACCGGCAGGAACGGAAACTTTCAAGGATTCGGAATTCTTGTTTTCCACTTTCTGGGTCGGCTCCTTCCGTCACGATTTGTCAGCAGATTTTTCACTGAAAATATTTATTGAAAATATTGAGCGATGTTTTCCCCGGCCGAGCAGATCCGAGGCCTTCGTTCTACAAATCATGCTGACGTCAGGCGAACGTTTGAGGCTCTAGTACCAGCAGCGAAAGCGGAGAATAATAAATAAACGGACGTGACACAAATATCTTCTTCGCTGACGATGGGATCTCATCCCTTAAGCGATGGCCAGGCACTCGATTAAAACGATAATATAACGGTGGATTGATCCGGTCTTTACAAAAACATTTTCCAGACAACTAAATCCTTTAAAGCGAGCGCAATAAACGAAAGAAGCTCATAAAATGAGCTTCCCAGTGTCGAACATGTTCGTTGCTATTTTTTGCGATTGTACACTTTCAATGGCAAATCAATTCAATTAATTTTCGTTTCGAACACGAAAACGTTTTCAGGTCAACTTGATAAAACGCTCTGTTTGTTAGGAAATCTGCCCTCGGAATCCTTGACACGAGTTGGGGGGAGCGCGATCGAAAATGCACAAACGCTACGACGACACTTCGACGAAAGCAAGCGAAAACAATCAATCATTGTCGGGCGAGAGTTGGACGTGGAAATCCTTGCTCGATATTTTATCATATGACAATTCGAAGCTCTGATTCGATCAGCCGGAAAATGAATGGCGGGTGCTGAAAGCTTTGAGCGAATTAAGACTTGCGACACATGAGGAGCTCGCTCGACACGTAAAGCCGCAAACATCCGTTAGCCGATTGCCCAATCGCGGGGGAGATGTCAATAATCTCATGTAGCTGCACGAGAAAATAATCCTCAAAGGCGAGACGTGTTGCGAGTTCAAGAAATCTTCTGAAAGGAAAATTCGCCATCGTTTTGCGGGCAAAAGAAATGAAGTTGATTGCATTTTTAATGAGGTTTTGGTCTTTGGCTTTCGTCTTTTCCCCCAAAATTTTCGTTTGATATTGCGAAGCAGAAAAGAAATCATCGAACGAGAGAAACCAGAAACGAACGAAATCATGACCTTGGAATAGCAGGTTGAAGTCAAGACGACGAAATGTTTTCTTTGCTGGTTTCGTCAGGTTTTTAAACACAAATCTAAACAAACAATTCAGAGGAACGTGACGCGCGCTATCAAGTATCGAGACCGCTCTAGAGTTCGAAATCGTTTTGGAGAATATCCTCAGGCGACTTTGGGGAATGTCGTCGTTCTAGGTTTATTTACCTTTCTCCGTGTTATTTCAGGTTTTTTGTCGCTTCAAAGTCTTCGGCTTGGATCATACGGCAAACAAAAACAGATTTTTAATAAAGTCGACGAAGCCTTTAAAGCGTCGCATGATTGTGGCGTTTCAAGCCACCCGAACTGGCATCATCGCGATGAAAGAGCTCATCCATCCACGAGCAGCTCGCTTGACATTAAACCACGTCACATAAATAAAGCGAGAAGACGAAAAACTTTGAGCACTGCACGGAGAATCGTTCTGTTCCGTCTTGAAACTACTCGCAGTCATTCACATTTGTCGCATTCTTAAATTTTTGTTTTATGAGAAGGAGAGAGAAGAACATTTCCCGAGAAGAAGGTGTGTGAAGCTCATGCGGAATTCATGTTGAGCGATGCGATTATTTATATGCAGAATGTGTCTCCACCATTTAAGAGTCGCAAGCACACAAGATCCCGACTGATACATTCGCAAACTGTTTGCATTCGAGACAGTAAACGTTGCTATGAGACGAAGTCGCTTAGCATCTCAACGTCTTCATTCCGCCCGATGAAGGAGAATGCTAAATACTAACATGAGCAATCCTCAATTTGCATATCGAACAAGACGAAGACGCTTCGCCAAAATGAGAAGGCAAACGCTCCACGAAGGTGAAACCGTTTCTTGGTTTATGGGAATTCCTCCGGTTGTCGTTGCGGGTCTTAGACGAAAGAAAATTGTTCCACATGCCATACACGCCGTAATTGAAATAAAGAACGAAGGAAACAATCTTCGAATCGTGGCACGTCTCGCTCCGAAACAATTTCTCTTAATTATTGCGGAACTAAGGAGAAACGAAGGAGTGTGTGCTCGCCGTTTTCGTTGAGAACTTTTCTTTTGTTCTTCAACAACCGAAATCATTCTTCTCTCCATCCGGCAAGAATTTCTTTCCCCGACCATTGACATAAATCTTTTCCACTCCGACCGTCAAGAGTCGCACGACTTGAGTGAGTAGTTCCTCTTAGTGTGAACTCGGATTCTAGAGCACTTAACTGTGAACCTCGTTGAATTGCGAATCGTTCCATCGACACTTTTCGCAAACGTCTCGACTCTTGCAAGAAGAGAAACATTTTTCTACTCTTCCGTTGCTCCAACAAATGCATTCGCACACCCACATCGTCGTACGACCTCGAGAGCCTCGTTGATTATCCGGCAAATAAGATTGAAACAGAAACTGAGTGTTACGCATCAGCAACAATAAATATCAATCAAAGAGAGAGGCGCGAACACCTGATAAGAATCTTAAATTCGAGGCTGAATCGATCAGCGACGAACGTGCGATTCAGGCGTTCAATTTACGTCATCGTTACGAGCCCGGCAGCTGAAAATAGCTGCGTGATAAATATAAGCTCGACGACGCGACCCACGATAAATAAAATATAAATTCTCGTTCATTATCAGACCGTTTTGTTATGCTGATAACGATATGAAGTCGAGGGACTCTCGGGGCGATGTGAAGTTATTTTCATGAGAAATGGAAACATTAAAATTATCACGAAAGAGGCGACGCATGAGGGCGCAAGAATGGAACGTGGATGTAAGCCACGAACAATGCACTTAATGTCCCATTTCGCTTCTTCTCGAGCCAAACAATGGATCGACTCTGTCATTGTGTATCAATTTAAAAGCCTCGACAAATGTTTTGATCCCGAACGTTTAATTAAAAATCTTTCTTTCTTCCGAGAAATGCGTCGTCGTATGCTCGACTTGTAACTTTGACAAACAGGCGCTAATCATCGTGAATCATCCGACAGAAAAATGTGCGAAGTGAATTTAATGATTGTGGAATGAAATGTAAACAAGGCGCTTGGCTTTACGAAACACTCTTCGTCATCGAGCGGGAGCGCGATTATTAAATGAAATTAACACAACTTTTTCTCCGACGCTCGACGTTGGAGTTTCGCGGCGAGAAAAGGTCACATGATGGCTGAATTCCGCTTGGCAGAAATTCGCCGCATAGCAGAAAAGACGGCAAAACTTTTGTTTTATTGTCACCCGAGATTATCTTGAGAAATGCTTTTTTATGTTTCCTCAAAAAATTCTTCGTTTCCTTTTCGTCCAGATTAGCGAATTGCGTTGAAAACTTCTTCAGGAATCAGACGACGTAAATTACTTCAAGACATTTTCTTACTCATCTAGCGATTTAAATAGCGAAAGATCCTCTGCTGACATTGAAAAATATTTTAAACTGCACACTTTTTTCACTCTCGAGAGTTAATTAATCCCTCGCTGGTGTTGGTGGCCGGTGGAATCTGGCCGTTGTCCCTCGCCGGGTCGAGTTAATTTTCCCACCGCTCGAGCTTTAATTTCAATTTGAAACGCAAATCCACACTGAATTGCAAAAATATTTTTCGCTCTTTCTCCTTCTGCGTTAATTAATTCGACGGAACGATAACACTTTCATGCAGCGGAGCAACTAGACGAACTTCCTTCCATTAATCTTGCTGCAATCTTATGATTCAGAGCATTTATCAAGCTTTTCATGAGTAGTTTGTTATGACGTCACTCGCGACAGCTCAATTTACGATTCTCGTCTTTGTGTAATCCGCTCGACGCTCGCGAATCAACTTAGATCTGATAAGATAATTTCCACACTTCGACTTGTCAATGCCTCGCTCTCGATTGTAGTCCACGAAAATCAAAGCAAAATATCCACTTGAAGTGTGAGTTGTAAGCAGCAGTAAGTCCAAATTAAATGCGACTTCGCGATCGACGGCTTTCCTTGGCAACCGAACTCGCGAAACTGAGAAAATGTTCACAACTCGCTCGCCCAACGCAAATGTTTCGAGGCGACGTGCAGCATTGAGCGTCGTAGTAAAACATTGAGCGCTTGGCATTCTTGTCGAGCCCATTGATGAAGGAAATCTCGTCGCTTTCCATGTAGAGAATTTAAATTGGACGCGTTTAGTGCTGTTTGGGGTGAGATTACTCAGCACATGGGATCGACTTTCGCTCTAAGCGATTCACGCTTCATTTCGCCCCGCACATTCACGATTCATCATGCGCATTTGTTTCCGCTTTGGACATAAAAACATATCTCCCGATTAATCATCAATCATTGGAGGGATTAGACTCCAATCATTAGAGCAACAGAGAATGTTCTTGAGACGTTCGACCGAGTTGTAATGAAGTCATTATTAAGAAGCTACCAGCAGCAAACTGTTTCAGTTTTTCTCGAGGCCTTCGGCCTTTTTACCGGATGAGTTTTATTTATGAGATTACAGGACTCCTTTTCATGCTTCTTTTTCCGCACCAATAAAGTCAAAAGCGCTCTGTGCTAGATCGGGGGTGTGATGAGGGAAAAAGCATCGGCGTAAAAACATTGAAACGCTTTTTCATCTTCTCACATCCTTTTTCTGCTAGCGGCACGAAGAAAATTAGAGGAAAATCATCTGGGGAGGGCGTGGGCGGCGGTTTTTATATGAATGAATGAAATATTCGCCTTCGCCCTTCTCTCTTCGTTCCCAAGCCACACTCTCGACGTCCCCCAATGGGCCGGAAGAACTCAACTACATATTCACAGCCATGTGCCAACTGGTTTAGAGGGCGAAGATAGTGAGGAATAAACAAATAGGAATTTTATTCAAATTAAGTCTAACATGGCACAAAATAAACTGGCCTACATTCCCAATCCATGGCCTTGTAACGCAAAGGGTGAATGCTTTATATCCGCTTCGTGAAAAGCGAAGAGGGGGAGAAACAGAAATTGGCAATTTGGCGAGCGAGCTTCGCCAGGAAACGAATTCCTCCTTGTAACCCTTTCCACCCGCAAGGATTTCGGGAAAGAATGTTGTTCGTATTAATCTTTGTTATCTTTCTGGGCGAATGAGCGAGGCGGGGTGGGAAGATTGAGTCGAGATGTAACAGGTAGGCTCGGCCCACGAAACGATTTATGAAGCCGACCGGGAACGGAATAAATCGACAATTACTCAGAGCTGTTTCTGATGAATTGCGAGCTTGTTTATTCAGCCTCAATTCGTCGATGCATCATCGGCATCTTCTTTTCCAACAGAATTTCTCTTCGTCAATGCAAGTTCGAGTAAATTTCTTGACGAGCTCACCTGGATCTCCAGAAGAAGCTCCTGCTTTCTTCTTCGTAACTCGATGACCATCTTTTGCTGCTCAGGCGTGAGGTCTAAAAAGGAATACAAACAGTTAGACGACGATATGGAAAATTGCTTTTGTCAGTCTTCACTGTTGTTGTTGTTGCATTCAGAGGAAATATTTTGATTCATGAATCTCAATTGAGTCTGATTGCTTGCGATTAGCTTCTTTCATTCCAAACGTTAACTCAGACACAAAGGCACACTCTGAACGCATCGCAAGCTTATTTAATTAACGTAGACTGCACGAATACTTCAAGTGAAATCGACATCTTACCTTGGCCAAAATCTTTATTTCCAGAATGCATCGTGTACGCTAAGTTATTCTCCATCAAGCTAACCATTCTTCTCAACACGATTCACTAGCAGAAGTCATTCAGAACGACATGGAAAGCACTGAATTTAATTTATTTTGTTAGACTGATTTTGCTTCTATTTACTCCCAACGCGTTTTGCTGTTGTCGGTCAAGCCGCGGTTCGCGTCTTTGCTTCAAATTCAGCAAAATTCAGCGCAATCGAGTTTCGCGATATCAACAAACTCTATTTAATACTGTTCTGCACGCCTATCTAATCATTAATTGCGTTGTTACGCGTCGTGACAGTTGTTATCCGTCGTGCGCGAGTGGAATCCAAGCGGAACTCATCGAATCTGAGGGAGTTTCGTCGTGAAATCTGAAAGTTTGGTTAGAAGCCAAAATCGTAGGAGCAAATGAGTTCGGAGCAGGAAATTGTTGACATCAATGAAGAGCGGGATCTTCATGAGCTGTTTAGAATATGGGAGCAACGCTACACGACGCCCAACTATGATCCCGAGCCGATTGTCCGCAGGTAGATTTCGCGAGTTAAAGAAATTCTTAGATTCGTCCTTGATTTTGTTGTTCGATCGTAGGCTGGGAGAAATTCTCGAGGAAGAAGCTGAGGTCTACATGCGCAAGGATCCAGACCCGTTCGACGAGCGACATCCGTCGCGAACCGATCCGGAATCGAGTCTAGGGAAAGATCTGAAGCTGATTTTCAAGAAGGAACAGTTCATGAACAGGTGAGAAGTCGAAAACTTCGCGGCAAAAACAAAATCTTTATCGCTTCTAATTTTAGGTTGGTCAACGATTATCTTCGCGACAATTTCTTCACTCGACAAAGCATGGACAAGAGCTCACTCGCCCTCAACATAGCCGCATGCCGTCTGATTTTGATTATTATGCCCGGCCTTGAGACATCAGCTGTTTTCCAAGTGGCGAACGACCAGCTGATTAACCGCTTGTACGATTGGGCAGAGAAGTCGGAGGAGCCTTTAAGGAGTTACGCGACGGGACTGCTAGGAGCAGCTATGGACATTCAAGACATCGCTATTGCGTTCCGTGAGCAGAACAACAGAATGTTGCCACTGCTGCTACAGAGATTGCGAACACTACAAACTAAATTCAAACGAGTCGGAAACATTTCGACATTAGCAAGCGAGAAAGACAATGAAAGTCTCGAACGTCCTTTCTCACATCTCGGGTGTTCAACCAACAACCTAACAATTAACGGCGACGTTAATCACAACGAGGAAGATCACATGCAGTCGCAAGAAAACAGCCAAGGGACGCAAGATCGAGCGCCGCAAAAGTTCCTGATTCCTCTTCATCCACCGACACTCGCTACAAGCCAAATGATGATTCTTCGCTACTTAACGCCGATGGGCGAATATCAAGAGTTCCTTCCATATATTTTCGAGCACAACGCAATGGATATCATCTTCAGCTACCTCGAGAACGTCGATCCCAAGGACTTGTGCCTCGCTTTTGAAGCTCTGAAATATCTAGCATCGCTTCTTTGCCATAAGAAATGCTGCATTGAGTTCCTGTCTCGAAACGGGCTGCAGAAACTTTTGAAGCTTCCTAGGGCTTCAACTGTGGCGACAGGTATCGCCATCGCTTTGTACTACATCGCGTACTGCGAGGAAGCTATGGAAAGGATCTGTGCAATGCCTCCGAGACTAATTTCTGAGCTCGTCACATACTCGCTGGGACTTCTCGGCTGCAACCACGATTCCGGGAGATGTCACGCTACAATGTTCTTCGGACTGTCGTTCCAATTCAAAGTTATGTTAGACGAATTCGACAAACACGACGGCTTGCGTCATCTGTACAATGTCATCTCAGTCCTCCCGATTCTGTCAAATCCACCCGACGACAACGATCTGTCGCCAGATGAAGAAACAGCAGAGCGACAAGTTGTTCGGCACGTTTGCGTAGCGATGAAGAAGTATTTCGAGAGCCATCTCTTCTACAAGTACACTCAAGCGACTCGACATCCGTCGACAAGGACAACGATTCCGACTCGAGCCCTCAAGAACCCAGCAGAGATCATCGACGATCAGATCATGACGCTTCAGGGCCTTCTACCGATGCGATCAAATTGGCCGCCTGTTGCAGAGTTCCTCCAGCTCGGTGGAATCACTTTGTTCATCCTCATCATTGCGCACAGCTACGAGTGGAACTACAGGTAAGAAGATTTAATTTGCACGTCACTTCCAGTAGCTAATAATTTTATTCTATTCGAGTGGTCGCGGGGAGACTGTGAGATCAGCGCTCGACGTGCTAAACATCTGCAGCGTCGCTCCAAGAGTCCACGCGGTGTTCTGCGAACGCATCGACTTCCCGGAAGAAGCAAATGCTGCAGGCATCAACATTATTTTGGGCGCCGCCGAAGGTGAAATCGTCGCCGATCCAGAAGTCCAGAAATCGGCTTTGAGCCTTCTCGTGAACTGCATCTGCGCTCCGATCCATCGTCCGAGTGGAGTTGTCGCGAGATTTGGGAGTGCGAAGAAGAAAATGATTGATAAGAACAGCGAAGATTTGATTAAAAGCTTGTGGGAGACAGTGAGAGCCAACAACGGAATCATTGTATTGCTGCAGCTTATGATGGTGAAGACTCCAATCACAGATGCCGATTGCATTCGCGGAATGGCTTGCCGAGCTCTCGCCGGTCTAGCAAGGTCCGAAACGGTTCGCCAAATCATCAGCAAGCTTCCGTTGTTTGTCAACGGCCAACTTCAGACGCTTATGAGGGATCCAATCCTGCAAGAGAAGCGTTCAGAGCATGTTCAGTTCCAGAAGTACGCGCTTGAACTCTTGGAACGCGTTAGTGGAAAGCCAATCAATATCGACACATCTCTCGCGAACATTCATAAAGCCAATGTGGTGGCACAGACTAAGATTCAGTTCAACGAGCAGCAACTGTATCTCCTGATTCACAAACATCTTCTTGAGAACGGTCTTTCATCGACTGCTGATACTTTAATGCGAGAAGCTAAACTTGATCACACAATCACTCAGCAACGTCCACCAATCGGAAGCCAAAACAATTGCTCTCCTTTCATCTACCGATCGCCGATGATCCAACGATCAAGACGCCAAAAAGTTCCTGAAACGCCAAATGCAGAAACGG
Organism: Smittia sp. YW1114-2; assembly: GCA_033064975.1. Classification (NCBI taxonomy): domain Eukaryota; kingdom Metazoa; phylum Arthropoda; class Insecta; order Diptera; family Chironomidae; genus Smittia; species Smittia sp. YW1114-2. The sequence continues at coordinate 18,498,657 of CP093832.1, forward strand.
ACTCGGTCTGCTTAGAAGGAACGCCAAAAGTTGACAATAACTCCTCGAGAATGAACGATGAAGAAGAAATGCCGCCGCCGATCATCACACCAATCAAGCTTATCAAGAAAGCGCCTTCGTCCGCGACCCAAACGCCTTCAACGTCAACTGCATCGACTCTAGAGAAACAAGGATCGTCAGAGATTTTCCTTGCTGCTACTGCTCCGCCGACAGTGCAGAAAAACCCTGCAATTCCAAACGCCAACGTCACGCTGAACACAATCATCACTGAATACTTAACGAACCAGCATTCGCTCTGCAAGAATCCGATGTCTACGTGCCCCCAATTTGATCTGTTCCAGCCCCACAAGTGTCCTGACCCGAGACCTAATCGCAATAAAATGGGAATGAGTGTCAACGTGGCTGCGAGATTCTTCAAGCGCCAACAAGGTTTCAACTCCGTTCGCCTCGATCGCCGACATGTTCACTCGCAATTCCACGTAGCGAGAACCTTGAAGATCAGCGACGTCGATTTGTGCTTCACGACTTGCGACTTTACTCCAGACGCAAGCAGCTTAATGATCGGGACGCACAGCGGAGAAGTTAGAGTGTTTCATATCAACGACTCGACCGAGGATTTCAATGCGTCTTGTTCCGATTCTTACATAAATAATATCAAATGCTCGAGGAACGGCCGGATGGTGTTGACGAGTAGCACCTGGCACACGCCGCTTTCCGTTCTGTGGAGCGTCGAAAACAAGCAGTTTACATCGAAAATGAATTTCGATGACGACGAGTACGTAGAGTTTAGCAATCTGGTGCAAGATAAAGTGTTGGGAACGAAAGCTGAGAAGGCGACGATCTACGACATCAACACAGGCCAAAGCATTAGGTCGCTGAATCCATTAATCTTCAACCAATACAATAAGAATCGGGCAACATTCTGTCCAACAGACGAGCTGATTCTGTCCGACGGCGTTCTCTGGGACTTCAGATCAAGCCAGCAAATCCACAAGTTTGATAAGCTCAACAACACGTTGTCGGGTGTGTTCCATCCAAACGGACTTGAAGTTGTATCCAACACTGAAGTTTGGGACTTAAGAACGTTTCATCTGCTCAGAACGATCCCAGCTCTGGATCAATGTCAAGTGAAGTTCTCGCCACAGAATGTAATGTACGCGTTCAGCATCCAAACAGAGACAATGGACGACGAGCGGGTCTACGATTCATCCTTCAAAGTTCTCGATAGCTACGACTACACAAGCATCTCGACTACCGATGTTAGGAAATCGATCTACGACTTGGCAGTGAACAGCAACGGTTGCCAAATCGCTCTATGTGAAAACCAAGGCGGCTACGAGTCCGTGTCAGAGTCCGTCGTTAGAGTTTATACAGTTGGAAGGAAGCGAGGACCTGAAGATGACCACGAGGAAGAGGAAGAAGAATTGGGATCGGATGAAGACGACGGAATGGATTCAGCCTCGGAGATCGATGACAACGGTGAGTTTTTATTGAGAAATTCGAAGAAGTTTATCTGATTTTTCAATTCACAGACTTCGATCGGGAGAACACGCGAAGAAGACGTCGCCGAATGAACATCAACCCAGTCAACCTCGACGACATGTTCGACGTCATTTCACTTTCTACAGAAGACGACGACAGCTCAAACTCGGAGGACTTAGATTCCAACGACTCGGATGTGGAGATCGAAGACGTCGAGAGCAATTCATCGAACGGCAATTCAGGAGCAGAAAGCGAAGGCGGAGACGAGATGGTCCTCGATGAAGAAGTTGGCTGGGAAACGACGTCGGAGACGGAAGACTAAATTCAAAAAGAAGCTTTAAACGTTCTTCTTGAAGTTTCTCGTTCTTTTCTGAAAATATATAATTCGAATTAGCTTTTCAAATCACGTTTTCCTTCCTCGAGGGCTCGACGAGTCCACTTAATTAGTCACACAAGTTTTCAGCTCGAACTTTCTCCATTGGAAACGTTCAAAGAAAATCGCTGTGTACATTTCTTTTCGCATTGCGTTGCCTCTGATCGGTGGAAAATAAACAAACCATAAACATTGAGAACCTGTTCGTTCGCACATGTACCACGCGATCGACAGAAAAAGAAAATATTTGGATCCGCGCTCACCTAACGACTTGGCGATAGTGTGAGTTCCGCGATCAGCGATCTGTGACCACTACACGCTAATATCTACCGATGGGAGAAGAGAATCAAACTGATTTCAGTCTCCAAGAAGCTGTCTCCACAGTCAGTCGCGATCATAAGTTGTCTGGGAACGTTTCTATTACGCTACACGAAAAGAATTCGGTCCGGCGGAAATCAATTTGCAAGCACGCTTGCCCTTCGTGACCTTCATTGAATCTTTCACTTGGCCTTCAACAACGCACAGACCATGTCAAGGCTAACGTGGATGCAGCAGAGTTTCGAGGATAGCTATTCGAAAGACCCAAGTCAAGCCGCGGTTCTCTTAGACTCTCTCACGCATCGCAACATTTCGGATTTTCGTTACGCGCTCGAGGTGATGAAATGTGATCCAAACCTGTTCGATGCATCTTCTGGCTTGTCGGTGTTTCAAACGGTCCTGCAAACTCCAAAGTCATCGGAGTACATCAAATTGTGCATCTCAAGTGGAGCGAATTTCTACAAGGTACGTAAGGCAACTTCATGCTAATTTGTTATCGCAACTCACAACGTGTTTACGTGATTCACAGAAAAATTCTTCGAATCGCTATCCCATTCATTACGCTATCAAGTCTTTGTGCCCAGAGAACCTCAAAGTATTTTTAAAGCATTACGATCCGTCGAAGGTGAATTTGAAGTTCGGGGGTCAGAACTGCTTACACTTGTTGATCGTACAGTTATCCAATGGGAACTACGAGGATGTTAGTGAATGTATAAAGCTGATGGTGACACATGGCTGTTCCGCGAATATGCCAAACAACGCTTTGAAAACTCCGTTCTACTTGCTGCTGAAAAGGCACTCAGAGGTTGATCGACAGGCGGAGTTGGTCGAATATTTCGTAAGCAGGTGCGAGCTCGATGTCCACACATATAAAGGTCAGGAGGTCACGAAGATGTTGGAAGCACAAATGCCGGGATTCAAAGCATCAACGGCACCGAAGGTGATCAATTTTGATTACATGATGACGTTGTTGGATAATCGCAAGGAGCTCGATTTTGAAATTTACTTCAAAGCGTTTAAAGAAAATGTGGGTGATAAATTCACCGATAGCTGTTTGAGATTTCTCGAAATAGCCGTAGCGAATGGAATGAGAGACTCTGTCGAGTTTCTGTTGGAGAAGCGAGTCGATGTGAACGAACGAGCCCCCGAAGCGAAATATTTAAAGCCGCCGGCGTTCGTCGCGTGTTCGAGCGGATACTTTAGGATTCTTGAACTGTTGCTTAAGCGATCGGAGTTGAAGTTTTGTTACCAAAAGGAGAAGGAGAAGTACACACTGCTGCACGAGATTTGCCAGAATTTCGCGTTGAAAACGAAGGAGAACCGGAACGTCGACTATAAAAAATGTTTCGAGATGGTTTTACGTGATCAACGTTGCGATCCCAACGCGGAAGACGACTTGGGGTGCAGCCCATTACACTACACAGTTCGTTACAAGAACGAGTGCGCGACGATAGCTTTGCTCAAGAAGGGCGCTTACATCAACGAAGAAAGCAACTTCGGCAAGACGCCAATCGACGAGATACCAAGAGGGACCTTTGAGAAATTCCTTGACGAGTGCATATCGACGAGCTTGCGCAACGAGAAGAAAATCCAGGACATTCAGATCGATTACAATTTCTTGATTGCGCCGAACAGAAATCGAGAGGTCGACAGCGCGGACAAAGACGGATTTTGCATGGAAATCGCTTCGCTCAAGAGAATCGCCGACAACGATGAGCTCAGATCGCTGGTAAATCATCCGGTCTTGAGCAGCTTCTTGTTTCTCAAATGGTCGAAATTAAGCTTTCTGTTCTACACAAACCTGGCATTCTTCTCGATCTTCATGGCTGCCTTCATCGTTTTCATTGTGCTGTGCCAATATTTGTCACAAGAAGAGCGGGAGAACGACTTAGTCTACATGATATTCGAGAAGATTTCCTTCATGAGCATTTGGATGCTGATCGTCCGAGAACTCTTCCAATGTGTGCTGAGCTACAAGCATTACTTCAAGAACCCCATGAACTGGTTTGAGATTCTTCTCATCATTTTGTCGTGGACCGTTTACACTGCAATTGCCAACTTTAGTGATCACAATCAAAGAATTCTTCGGGCAGTTTTGATCTTGAGCGCCGCTTTCGAGTTCCTTCAGATCGTCGGGACGCTTCCCTTCTTGTCAGTGTCAACGCATATGGTGATACTGAAGCGAGTTTCGATTACTTTTTTGAAGTCCATCGCGCTCTACTCGATCCTTCTGCTGTCGTTTGGACTGTCGTTTTTCATGCTGTTTGGAAACGATGAGGGCAAAACTTCAAGTGAAAGAACGAAGCGAGATGATTCAGGCGATGGCACTTGCTGCCCAGCCTGTGGAGACGATGACAACGACTTTAAAAACTTCAACAAACCTGGTATTGCGATCCTCAGAACGTTCGTCATGCTAACTGGCGAGTTTGACGCATCGGACATGAAACTTGACAGTGGAGCAATATGCGTAATCTTCACACTGTTCGTCTTTCTTATCACGATTGTCTTGTTCAATCTTCTTAACGCTTTAGCAGTTTCTGACACGCAAGCGATCAAAGCGAAGGGAGAGACGATCGATTTGATTCAACGAATCAACGTGCTCGACAGTTACGAAAGAATAATCTTCAATCAAAATTCTCGCATCAAGTCACAGGCTGGTCCTTGGCTGAGATCGTTCATCAGTCTTTTCCCCGAGACAATTCCGAACGGGAAAATCATAATCAGACCGAGTCGTAACAACGAAATTCTCACGTTTCGACCAAATCAACACTCTCGAAATATGAACACGAGCTTCGATGAACTCGAGGCAATCACCCATCGATCCTTCCGACGAGTCACAATCAACGAGCATCTTCTTGCGAGGCTTCAAAAGTATTCACAGATGAGCAACAGCATAATGAAGAAAGTTCGGCTGATTCTCGAGGCGAAGGAGGAACAGAAATCTCTCGACTTCAACGATCGACGGATGAGAGACGATATTGCGAGTATCAGAACACAAATGGAGTATCAGCTGAGACTCATAAACGAGCTGCTCGGAAAGCAATCTCTTAATTGACCAATGAGGCAATGTTAATGAAAATCTAGGAAATAAAATGTGCTTAAAAATTAGTTCAAGTTTTAAGCATTTGCTTATCGACTCAAACGAAGGAGATATTGTAATCAGTAATTGGAGTTAAAGGCAGAATTGGAGTTAAACAGCAAGTGATGAAGCTGATCAGCTGCTTTTCTTGCATTTTCTTTGTTTATAGCTTCAAAGTCCATGGTTTCATTAATAGGAGTTTTAAAAATTCATCGGTACTGAACAGAAAACTGTCAATTACCAAACTCTAGTAAAACTGCGATTGTTGAACGAGAAAAAAGAATTATCAAAAAACAAAATTATTGCATTCATCTCTCGAGTGAGATTAAACTTTCGCGGTCTAAGCAAGATGAACATTAATTTGTATTCTTCAATTTAATCGATAGAACTCTCTTGTTGCATTCTAGGAAAGCGATAGCGAGTTCAGCAGTGAAAATGATTGAACCCTCTGATAAATGAGCTCAGTTCTTACAAAAAGCTTCTACGAGAAGGCAGAATCGCATGAGAGTGAGTCGAATAAATCAATAGGAAATTGCAGTCTTGATGTTCCCACATTTTTCTTTTAAATATCATTACCGCACAGGCCAATACCTTATCAGCTTAGGACAAGCAGCAAAAACTGCAACTGTTAACAAAACTAACCAGAATTAAATTACTTCTGATAAATGAAAACATTTGCAAGCATGTCGCGCCAAAATTTGAATCTCAATCGGTTTGATCAAATTCCAATCGGTTCAAATTTTATTTTAATTTACAACGAGAAATCTGAAGTGCGCGACAAAAATTTGATTTAAAAAGAAAGCAAGTGAAGAAAATACTGAAACACAATTGAAATATCTTTGAAAAGACACAAGGTTTGTAAGAATCGTGAAGTTTTCATCTGTGCAATCGAGTTTCATCAGAAATTTGCGAGAAAAATATTGGAAAATTCTCGAAACTTTGATTTCATAATTTTCTATTCGCTTGCAGGAAAAACAATTTTACTATTTCCGCTGAAACAAGTAAAGAAGAATCAGAACAAAGATGTTGTCACGACTGGCTTGCACCAAATCCTTCGTAAGTCCGACTTTGCTTAAGTCGGCAATCCAAAATGTTCCGCGACGTCAAGTGCTCAGAACTTTCGCGGAAGAAGCCAAATTCAAGACCAGAAGCGAAAGGATCAACGAGCGTTTGACCTTGAAGGAGAGAATCATGGCTCCCGCTGGTAATGACGCAGTTTCCACAGTTTCCAATGACGATGTTAACTAATAGTTTTCCTCAGGTCCGAACGCTTTCGCTGTTGGAAAAGGCGCGTTGGCTGGAGGATCAGCTTTAGGCCTCGGCGCTCTGTGCTTCTACGGATTGGGACTTGGAACCGGCACGACCACTCTTCAGAACTCGCAGTACGTATTCGTAGACCATTGAACGATCTTTAACTAATCGCAACCTTTCCAGTTTGTGGCCACAATACGTCAAAGATCGAATTCAGGACACTTACCTCTATTTCGGAGCCAGCATTGGAATCTCAGTCGCCAGTGCCGCTGCAGCTTTACGCAGCCCGATATTGATGAACTTCGCCGCTCGATCTGGAATTTGGGCTCTCCTGGGAACAATGGCATTGGTAAGTTGGATTAAAACATTCTTCAACCAATCAAACTAATCTTAACAATTTCATTCAGATGATGGGCTCAGGAATGATCGCTCAGTCAATTCCTTACACGCCAGGACTTGGTAAGTTCTTCGACTTCTTTACGTTCTAATGTTCTAATCAATTCCTTGTAGGTTCGAAGCAACTGGCTTGGGCTGTCCACTCAGCCATTGTTGGCGCTGTCATGGCTCCGTTAGCATTCGTGGGTGGACCGATTTTGATCCGTGCTGCTTGGTACACAGCTGGAGTTGTTGGCGGATTATCGACGATCGCAGTCTGTGCACCTTCTGAAAAGTTCTTGACTATGGGAGGCCCATTGGCGATGGGTCTGGGCGTCGTATTCGCTTCATCGCTTGGAAGCATGTTCTTGCCTCCGTCGACCGCTTTGGGTGCGGGACTTGCTTCGATCAGCATCTACGGCGGCTTGCTGCTCTTCTCCGCCTTCCTGCTCTACGACACACAGAAGATTATCAAGCGGGCAGAGAACACGCCGCTTCACGGAGGTGGCTACCAATTCGATCCAGTCAACAACGCTATCCACATCTATATGGACACTCTCAACATCTTCATACGTATTGTCACAATTCTGGCCGGCGGCAACCGACGAAAGTAAATGCAGCTAACGCAGGCATTCAAAATTACTCGTTAAGGCTGTAAAATATCTTTGTTTGTTGAGCCGTGCAGACGGAGCCGCTTAATTATTTAGAAATAAACAACATGAACGCAATCTGGCTGTTTCGATTTCTCGCTGTTTCGCTCATCAGTTGCAATTTCAGTCCAGAGCAACCCAACGAAAAGAGAAAAGTCGAAAAGTTATTTTGATAAAGAGTTCCATTAGATTTTGGCGTGTCACCTTCTGCTCAACGGTCCAAAGTTAGTGAATTCGGTGCTTAAGGTCAACCAGAACGTAAGTGAAGTGGAAGATTTGTCAAACGCGACTCGAAAGTGTGGGGAAAGTCGCGAATTCATTTCGATGATTCATCGGAGCCAGAAAAAATGTTCCACTTTAATTAGGAGCCGAGTCGAAGTGGCAGCGCTCGCGGAATCGATTAAGCGCTGCTCTGCCATTAGCAAGCTAAATTTGCAATGGCAATTCGCGAGCTCCACTTTACTTTTCTTTACGACGCATTAATTTGATAACGAAGAGTTTCATTGTTACCATCGGAGCGTGAACTGTCGTCGCCTTATCGCCGCGAACGTTTGGCAGTCTATCAGTTGCGAGTCGGAACTGCCAGCGCGATGAACGAAACGCTTTCGAGACTTTCTGGTCGTCTGAGATGTCTGACAATCGATAAACGTAGTATTGATTGAGAAATCTCTTTGAACTAATGGGGTGGAGGGAGGCGATGTCACGTTGCAATCGTTTCTAATCTGTTCTCTTCTCCGATTCAGTTACTGCAATGACGACAGCCCCGTACAGCTATGGGTATATCTTCAAGTATATCATCATAGGTAAGTGTCGATTACACTGACCACCTTCATTTAATCACGTTGAGCGTTACAGGTGACATGGGAGTCGGGAAGTCTTGCCTGCTTCATCAGTTCACAGAGAAGAAGTTCATGGCTTCATGCCCGCACACCATCGGCGTGGAGTTCGGTACGAGGATCATTGAGGTAGTTTAGTTAAAAGTTCTGCTTTCGAAAACATTTCCATTTCTCGTGCTCATTTAAAGGTCGACAAACAGAAGATTAAACTTCAAATCTGGGATGTGAGTGTCATTGCGTCTGCTGTTGCGCTCTCAACTGAAAGTTTTCTATTAATTTTTAGACTGCAGGTCAGGAGCGATTCAGAGCAGTGACGAGGAGCTACTACAGAGGCGCTGCTGGCTGCTTGATGGTCTACGACATCACAAGACGCTCGACATACAACCATCTCAGTTCATGGCTCACCGACACCAAGAACCTGACAAACCCATCAACTGTGATATTCCTGATCGGCAACAAATCTGATCTCGAATCTACTCGTGAAGTCACGTATGAGGAAGCAAAGAAATTTGCGGATGAGAACGGATTGATGTTCGCCGAGACGAGTGCAATGACCGGACAGAATGTGGAGGAGGCTTTTTTGGAGACAGCTCGCAAGATTTACCAGAGCGTGCAAGACGGTCGGTTGGACTTGAATTCGGCCGAAAGCGGCGTTCAACAGAAGCAACAGGCGCGACAAGGTCGAGCCTCGCTCACCGACGATACTCAGAACAACAAGGATAACTGTTCGTGTTAATTGTAAGGCCTCTAAGTTCTCCTTCCTTCCTTCCTTTCGCATTACACAAACCCCACACGAGCCAAAAGTCTTCTTTAAGTTATCGCTTAAGGTGAACGCAACAAGATATTTTTTGACGGATTTTGTTCAGCGGAATGTGATTCTGTTCAGTATTCGCTTGCACTCTTTACCAGCTTCCACAAACCTCTGCACACATCCCGAAAGCCTCCCGAAGAAAACCCGCTTTGTGAATGATTTGTAAGCTTAGATGAAACCACGAAAGATCTTAAAGATTCGAAAAGAAAGAAAACAATTAGATAAAATAATCCAATAATCAATTTTGTGTAAAGGTGGAAAACTATAAATTTGCATTTAGATTCTCCGTCGTTGGGTTCATGACAAGTTAGACGGAGCCTTTCTGTAAATAAGCTCTCGGAACTTTCGACTCAAAACAACTCCGAACCAATTGAAGTGGATTGTACAATTCTGGAACTTCTGATTCAAAATTATTAGAGATTTACGAAGATTTATTGCAACTATCGAAGAAATAATAATAAAGAAATTATAATTGAAACCAAGCGGAGCTTTAAGCTTTCTCCTTGTATTGCTTTATTCTTAGTCATAAGCAGTAGTTTAGCAGCGATACTCTTTTATTCACTTTAACGATCATTGATGTGTTAGCTTAGCTTGTTAAAACATTCCTCTTAGAGATAGACATCGTTGATGTCGCATTATTACGAAGGAGAGGAACCGACGTCGGGATTAAAATAATATCACAAACTGTTGGGAATTGAAATCAATCGCTCAAAGCTTCAAATGTAGTTGGAATGTTAAGGAAACTAATTTCACGTTTTCGTGTTGTTGGAGTTCTTCGCCTTCTCGTTGTGATAGCGCAAGTAATCTTGGTAGAGTCGACGAGCTTGACTGAGAACTTTGATCACGTTGTGCTTGCGAACCATTTTGTCGAAATGCATTGCCATCTCGTTGTAGTCCATGCCAGTCCGCATAATGTAGTCGCGATGTTGAAGCAAGAGAGTGAGGCAGAGGAACATCAGGAAAGGATTTCCGTTGCCGAACTCGCTTGGCGGTGGAAGTTCAAGTCTTGTTGATGAGGTTGGTTGAACAGTCGTTGGTGTCGATTCAGACTTTTGCTTCGCAATGATGTGGTGATCAACGATGGTTGGAGTTATTTCCGAGGCTTCTTCGCATGAGTTCGTCAGAGCGGGCTCGACCTCTTGCTCCGCCGGCAGTTCCTGGTCAGTCTCGTTAAGCAGTTGGATCTGATCGAAGAATGGATTGTTGGCGTTCAGCCGAAGGTTCCACTTGCGATCGTTTTCTTCTGAGTCGCTGTCAGGCTCGACCGCTGAGTTCCGATTCGACCTTTGGTTATTTCGAACGAGTCTAATTGGCGTGACCGACTTTTTTCCATGTTCCATTTCAATGATCTCGCCGTCGTACTCAATCTCAGCTTGTTCATCTGGTGTGGTCGCTTGGTGTGGCGAGACCTGATTGTTCGACTGGAGACAGTCTGACGACGCGTGAAGAGGATTTTGCCAGATGAAAACGTCGTTGTTTGTGCTGCTGGCAACGCTGAAACGATTCAAGTCGTCTCCAAGCTCCTTCTTGGTTTTACGCAGCTTAACCATTTCAGTTCCTGTGTCGACTTCTATGGCATCGATCGAAGACATTGGCTGGTCAAGCTTGATTGAAGGTGCAGCTTTCTCTTGCGGTGGACTCTGCGCGGAGTGCTCGTTGATTCGTTGGTAATTGTTGCCGAACACTTGTCGATTAAGATTGTCTAGTTCAAGTTTTAGGCCGCGAGTCACTGACGTTGTCATCGGGAAATAATCTTGAGAATCATCTGGACTGGCTTCCGGCTTCACTTCACCGGTTTCCGCCTCGTCCTCAGGTTTTTCTTCGCTGTTGCTACGCTTAGCAAAGTTTAGAAATTCACTGAAGTTTTTAACGAGCTTCACCTCTTGAGGTTGAACGTTTAGTGGGTCAAAGTCTTCTTCTAACTTCTCAATCGTGTTCATGATTCCTATTTTACTCGCCGACAGTTTTTCCTTCAAGTCCCTTAGCGTTTCAGTAATCGAATTTCCTCTCGTGATTGTCTTCATTTCCGTTGAGTTTTCAGATCCCGTGGGCAAATCAGCTTCGGTGCTGTCCGAGTACAGAAAAGGATTTTTCTCCTCGGAAATATCTTCGATCGAGTCAGTCTTGCTTTCTGTGACTATAACGCCTTCTTCAACTGGCTCTTCTCCGTTAGTCAGAGCTTCCTTATCACGCATTCTCAGAAGCTTCGTCTCGTCCAAGCTTTGGTGTCCTTTCCTAATTCCCTTTCGATGGTTCTCACTCTTCGTCTCGTCTAAGCTAAGGTTCAGGCGCTTCGTATCATCAAGCTTAGGCAGATTCGTTGCTAAGGCCGATGATATTGAGATAGCAGAGTTCTGTCGACGGAGTGCGCAAATCTTTGTGTACGGATTCTCTTGCAGCAACAGCGAAGGGCTTTTTGGTACTGGAACTTCCTTCTCAGCCACTTCAAACTCTTTCTCGAACAAGTTCATCTCTTTGTCGGGCTGAGCCATCGGCAGAGACGCCCACATGATTTCAAGCATTCTCAGCGAGTCTTCAAAGGCAAATTCACGTTTCATTTCCAGCAACAGCCAACGGTAACAGAACAACAAGTCGTCGGCCTGATGATGCTTCAAGTAATTGTAGAACTCGATGTCGTAAAACTGCAGAGCCTCGGAAAGATGCGCAAACTTCTTCGTCATCGCGATCCCGTCGATCATAAAGTTGCACTTCATTCGATCCATGAGGCCGCAAAAACAAATGTATGCCTGAGCTTCGTCGCACATCGTTACGAGAAGTGGAGAGGCCATGTCGCTCATGCCTTGACAGTAGCTAACCGATGGATGATTCAGAGCGTAGGTCGTCAGTACGTTGAACAAAGCTCCAATGTTTTGATTATCGTCATTGCCAGCGTAGAAAGGATGATGTCGATCCGTCCGCAGAACGTCTTTCCTCACCATGCTGGTGACATAAGCGAGCTCACCACTCACAGCGGATCCTTGTTCCATCACTGCCAATCTCCAGACCTCTCTCATCTTGTAATACTCGGCTGACTTTCGTTTGATGTAGTCCATCCGTTCCTTTCCCGTTAATCCCGAAGGGTAGACGTTGAGAATGTGCTTCCACACCACTCGACGCAGACTTGGATCGATTCCTCCTGAGAAAATCACTTTGCGCAATTCCATTTGATGAATGATTTGCCCAACAGAGTCGCAGTAATATCGAAATTCATTATCAGACAGCGGCGGTCTCTGGATTTGGCTCAGCGTTGGGTCGTCAACAAAGTTCAAAGCTCTCGTCACGATGGAGAACGTTTTCTCCATTTGGTTCATGATGAGTCCCGGCAATCTGTTCTGCACATATTTCTGTCCAGCGCCTATCGACTGCTGCAGGTTGCTGTTCATCGCAGTCAACGCTGAGGCTGCCGAGCTGTTGGCATCCCATTCTGGCTGTTCGCTGAATGGTTTGACATCAATCTGGAGATTCAGGGTTGGCTCAGTGTTAGTTGCTATCGAGGTGTTGTGGGCTCTGCAAGTAAACGTTGTTACTCTGATCACTGCTGGCTAATCCGACTCACCTTAAGAAGGCAGCATCGAGGTCCCAGTCACTGAATATGATTAACTGTAAGAGGATCATGATTAGCTATCAATTGACTAATGTTTCATGCAAACTAGGCACGGAGTTCATTGCTCCCAAGTTCTCCAGAGTCCCACGATTTACCTTTTCCTCAGCCTTTGTGTTGGGGTTGATAGTCGCATACGAGATCCCAAAGTCTGATTTAATCTCGAAGGCTTTAGCCAGAATCGAATAAAGCACTTCAAGCGATGTGATCTGAGGATCCACACTGAACTTTCGCCATTCCTCGCCAGCTCCTTTCTCATTTTTCTATGAACATTAAATATGAATGCAATCAAAATCATGTTTTCCTCGATTTTCCACGACAATTTACTTTCACTTTGACGCGGACAGCTTGCGAACGTGATCCGTACATCTTGCTGGATGAATTGCGACACGATTAACTCACTGGAGGCCACAGAGCTTCATAATTTGGATAACTTTTCTAATTCCTCTTGGTTTAACTAAAACGGTTCGAATCGGTTCAATCGAATCGGTTTAGAGCCGCGCACAGCGAATCGGTTAAAGAATTGAAGAAATTCATTTGCGTAAAAAATCTCGTCGGGAGAAGACGTAAACTGAAATCTCAAGCTAAATTTATTAATTAAACTGTGTAGAACTTAAACTAATGTGTAGCAGAAAGATGAGAGAACGTGTAGAACTGTCGAGAGTTTAGTTAGAGTGCAATGGAGTGAAGAACTAAAGATGAAGACTGAATTTTCTTGAAACTTTTTATAAAAATATTCTGCTTATTGTCGCCCGGGTCGCTCTGAATTGGTGTTGAAAATTGTCTTAACTAGCTTGAAGAGATCTGTTTAATCAGTGCTTTAATGCTGTGCAAGTGAGAATCAAAATTTCCCAGCTTAATCAGCAAGAAAAATCAATAATTTGGGTGTTGATTGCATCTTGTTTAGTCTGTGAATCTTGTGTGGCTCAATCGAGGATAAATAAACATTGGAGTGCCCGCAATCGACTTGGAATACAAAGCCACCATGGAATCGATCTAAAAGCAACGCAACGATCAGCTAGCAAGTTTAAACTGTAAGTAGGTGAACTCTTAATTTCATCTTTTCTCGCTCGTCGTTGCCCGTGATTAAAATAAGAAAATTGCGCTCTTCTTACCCCATTTCCCACTGAACTTTCACAAACAAATATTGCGTGAGGCGGGAGCGAGAGAATCCTTTGCAATAGTCATCGTCATCTGTACGGAAAGTTGGCCTCTTAGTCGTAGAGAAATAATCAAAGTCATCGCTCGCAGCCTTCGAAGGGTTTAAACGATCCGGCGCTATGCAAAACGATCCATCTCGAGAGTCATTCGTGTTATGAGCTGCTCGGGTCAGGTTGTAAAATACAAATTTTTTAAGTGTTTGTACAAACGACGTAAGAGAGAAGGAAGGAGACGATAAAGTTAACCGTAATAAAGCTGTTCGACCATCGGCGAAACTTTAAACGAGTCGCTGCGATGAATGAAAGCCTAAGACATTTCTCTCAACTATTAATTGCGTCCACGTTAACGAACGACAGGAGAGGAAACGAAGAAATTTGTTCGCCGATAGTCGGGAATGTTTAAATCATTTATAATGTTGCTGGATCATTTTTCAATCAAGCCCATCGCTTAAGATGGACAAGCTGGATGTCGTAATTGGACACCGCTTGCGTTTAAACATATTGAACTCGATCGAGAGTCAATGGAGGGACTTGATAATGGGAAACAGTGTTGCGTTGACGGTGAGAGAATCCAGCGATCAAGTGTTTATGGGCTTCGCCAGAACTTGCAACAGCAGCGGATTGATTACAAGTTGTGTGGCAGCGTAACCGCTTCGCTCGTTCTTTAAAACAACATTCGACATGAAACTCGTTTCTCAATGGAAATCAAACACCTTTGAGCCCTTCAAAGCGCGATGTCGCTCTCGGTTTGATGCTATTTACTGCTGCCGGGAAAGAAGTCTACTCAGGAAGGGAATCATTTCGAATCTATTTCGGTGCTGCTTGTCTCCATGGTCGCGAGAGCATCGCCTAATGTGCGTGTGCACACTCTTTGTGTATATTTTTCCAACAACTCCCAACAACTGAAATAACTTTATTATGAATCCATTTCCGGTTTGGCCCGAAAAACGAGAACCTTAAACATGTAAATTACCCGTTGGCTGTGCGTCTCCATACCTCGAGTCGTTTTGTAATGCATTTCTCGGTCGCTTCGCTTTTCCTCATTCCTCGATCGTCGACTCAATTTTCGGCATTTTCTTAATGGAATTTAATTTGACGAAACGTTTTCAGCGGCTTTAATTGAGGGTTGGCATGATCGTGTGAACTCCCTACAAACTCTTTTCACAGTCGGCGTTACCCAAGCGCCCTCAGAACTTATGCTTACCACTCGACTGTGCGATTCGAGTCAATTAAACTTTCCATACGCTCGTCGCGGAGGGAGCGGAAACTTTATCAATAAACGCCAAGTTGTGGGCGACTTTCTCATGGTAACATCGTGGCTTGTTGTTTAAAACGATGGCTATCGTTGTCATGTTATGACAAAGCGAAAGGAAGAAAACCCTCTCGACAGTCATTGCATGTTCGCACACATCAAAAATGGTAAATTGGAAAATAACTGTCGAATGAAAGTCGTGAAGGCAATCAAACAGTCGTTTGCAGTGAGCATTGCTTCCAAGCAACACATAGCGATGAGTGCTAGCTATTTGAATACTTGAGGTTGCAAAGCTCCAAGTCATTCTAGGTTTAATCATCGGAACTCAAGCGTCGGCGCACCTGTTGCGAGATTCACAACGGAATGTAATTAAAGATCCCGAAACTTTTCCGTAATCCGATTAGAAGAACTGTTTGATTGCCAACAGTTGAAGCACGAATCTCCCTTCGCAGTTTATTGAACTCGAATAGTTACGCAAACAATTTGTCGTCGCTCGAAATTGTATCGGAGCCGTAACTAGTTTCTCTATCTTTATTTTGTAATCATCATTTCCGCACAATCAACTAATGCGAGCTCCAGTGTGACTGGAAATGGTGAATAGCGGTACACGTTGAAGATGAACGCAATTATTGATGAGTTGTGTGGAGCAATTTGGGCAAGCGGGAGAGTCAAAGTAAGAAGTCAAAGAGGAAGGGAGAAGCTGAACTATTAACAGCGCCGAGAAGAAATAAAAATGTAAATTAAAGAATGAAGTCAACATTTGAAATGGAAAACTACAATTTTGCCTTTTTTGGTTCAACGAAGCGAAAACATTCTGAGCCTCAGAGTCGGTCGAGGTGCAACTGCGGCGAAGGGAATTCGAGCAGTCGTTGCACCACTGAGCTGTAGCGAGGCATGCACATTTTAATATGAAACCGAGAGCTCCCATAAGCTGCTGCGTTCTCCATCTTTAAAGTCAAATGACGCAATGTACAGCCGCAAGCATTGGAAAGACATCAAATGCGTTCTCGACGTTTTGACGAAAACCTAAAACTGCAAAATCAAAGGCAGACGTCGAGCAAAGCTCTTTCGAATGCATGGAGCGAGCATAATGACGTCTAACTGTGCGTCGCTCTTTGAAATGATATTTTCTTTCTTCACGAAATTAGAAAACACACTGCGAGTAAAAGGCAGCCATAAACGCTTCACTTTGTCTCGTTGTGCGAGCGAGAGGGAAAAGTTTTATGAAAAATGCTTTTAAACGAAAGTGGAAGAGCGTAGAAATGACCCAAATATTGCATTCTCATCGAAGAGCGAAGCGATTTGAAATGCGTTCACCTCGAAGGGAAATCTCGGCTGTCGAGTGAGGAGCGAAAAAATGCCCTCGATTCTGGTTTGTTGCTTTTATGGTTTCCAAAACCAACAAATTCAATAGACTGCCAGTGATTTCGACTTCGCTCGGAGCCGCTCGTCCCTAAAGTTTTCCCACAAATCTCATGGAATAAATAAACAAAAACATTTCATGCGTTCTCGATGGCATAAACACTTGCGCTATCTCATGTCGGAGATAATTAAGATGGACCCCGACTTTAGTTTGCTCGCTCCGCTTGCGATTCAAATCGCAAAACCTTCCCGTCTTGTCGACTACAGATCGCAACAGATGTTTTCCCACACTACACATAAACATCATGCGAAGCACCATAAATTATGCTGAAATTCTCTTTTTGCCTCCGAAACGAAACCGATCGAGATGGAGCGCGAAAAAAGACATAAACGCTGCTCGGAGGGAAAAGTGCAAAAAGTTTTATTGTTTATTTGTGTTAAGTCGATTCTAAACAAACAGCCGAAAGGTCTTTTATTTCACTTCCTCGACTTAAGTTGCCTCGCCAGCAGCTCCGGCACATTCGGAGGTTTTACGACAACGTCTGCGTCTGTCAGCGAGCGTAATGATCAAGCAATAAATTTCCTTTTGCTGATCATAATGTTTGATAGCTTTCGCGCATTTGAAGTCTCGCATTGGTAATCAAAGCTGCTACAAAGTTGGCAGAATTGTCGAGACGCCAAATCCACCTTGGCTGAGGCTATTAAATCCAATGACATCATCATAAGATGTAAATGCTCGCGTCTCTCTACTTCAAAGTGACACACGATGCACATAAGCTCGAAATCAAGATAAGCTCGATCGCGTTCCACGATGCTCCTCGGCAATTGATGTCAATTTATTTAAATTGAGTCTTCCCTCGACAAGCTTCACGACAGAAAATCTCTGGGACTTCATTAGACATTCTTATCTTATCTCGAAGCAATAACAAAACTCGTAACTGCTTCTTGATTGGGTTTTCGTTTTGTCTTTGGAGTTGGCTCGATGAGTCATCGCTGATGGCACGTTTCAAGCGTCGTCCCCCGCCTCAAGTGAAGCTAATTAAAAACTCATGAAAGATCCTACTAACATGGACATCAACCGACGGTTTGTGTGAATAAGTAATTACAGTTTGCAAACGGAGCCAGCAGCTTTAATGATCGACAGTGTTTCCATCGCCAAATATTCATTTGCGTCGTTCGTGGCATTCGGTCAAGAATTTTATTTCATTTAAAACAGATTTCGTTTCTCCTTCGCCTTTTCCCATTCGTGTTTAAACTTTTTCAGTGTTGACTTGCAGCGCAAAAGCAAACACGGCGTCGTGTCGCAAACCAAATAGTTCGCTTGGAGTGTAAACAAGTTACTCATCCGACTCTCATTCGATTTGTTGGGTGGCAAATGTTTAATCAGATTTCATAATTGAAATTAATTTGATGATCGCATGCACTCAGCGGCTCGTCGACAGATTAATGAGAAAGCGAGAATCTCTGTCGAGCGCAGTCGAGGACAAGGAACGCATCGAGCTGTTGAGCTCAAATTCATTTGTTTTATGAGTGAGAACAACTTTTCGTTGTTTAAGTTATGAAGTTCTCTGTTGCTAGCTGGAAATACGAGTAGAGAGGAATTTCAAATGAAGAAACCACTGGAACACAGAGAAAAGAATTTAATTGAATTATTTATCGATGACGCTTGAAGCGTCACGCTTCGGTCGGAAGATAGCTGAGCCTTCAGGCTGGACGACGACCATAAATCAATGAGCAGAACTAGTTTCCCCCGACTCGCTGTACCCACTCGCGTCAATGCGCTTTAGCGGTTGCGTCTTAATCACGCATGATTAATTCTCGTCGATGGATGAAGTGCCTCCATTAAAGTGCATGCAGTTGAAGGGAATTTATTTACGAAATTAATTATGATCGTGCTTGCTCGCCGGCGACTTCTTTTTCTAATTATTTTCTTATTGCCATTCTCGGCTCACAAAGCGAGTGCGTTGCACTTGAGAATTTCAATTAAGATTTCTTCTAAAACTCGAGAAAAATGCGCACGGTTGCAAGATGGATCTATACGAGTTGTAATGATGGGTTTCAACGGTTCTCGCGCGTGATCGGATCTTGCTGATTAAACGAGTTGCGAAAATAAATCGCGATAAAGTAACGGAGCCGGAGCCGCTTCCTGCTCGCACGCAACCGGTCCACTCAGTCTTAATTGAGTTTATCAACTTGTCTCGTTACACGAACACTTCAAATTTCCTCTAATTAAAGCCGAAAGAAACTTCTGGCTGAGTGAATGAAGAATTATTCAAAATGAAATCCTCGGGGGACTTTCAGCTCTCGCAGGACTTCTCATTAAAATGCAAATGTCGAGCGTTTTCCATTGATAAAAACGTGCGCAATTTATCATCATCACATGAGTATCGAGAGCTGAAGTGAAGTGTGAAATTAAATCCGTTGACGAAAAAAGGGTTGACAGCGTTTGGAGAGTTGAATTCGAGTCGCTGTGACCGACAAACTGTCTGGAGATTCATCGTCGCTGTCTCTCGTGATGTTTTGAATGTCGAATGATTCATAACATTTCCATAATCCAAACAAAATGTTCTCTCTCTCTAGCTTCGCTGTACAAACAGCCGTCAACTCAATGCTTCAAGCTAGTCGACTTTGAACGAGAATAAAGAAAAGTTTTCTTGTGACTTCGGCATATGAATCGTGGATGAAGAGACTGAGCGAATTGACATGCTTTCTTCCGATGTGTTTATCTCGAGCGAAGTCTGTTTTCATCTTGCAACGAGGTTGATCTAGATTCGAGATTAGCGTTGCGGTCTCAGTGCGAGGCGAGGAAAAGTGTTTGAGTTATGACTGTCGACTTCTGTAGTTATAACTTGTCTTGACACGGCTCAATTTTCCCTTTGTTGACTTAGCGCGTTCACTTTCTTTCAAGCTTGCGCTTCGCGTAAGCCTCAACAATGTTTCCCGAACAATGCGGCTCTAAACATGCAATTTTCCGCGGCTGTTCGCGGAAAGAAAGGAAAACGTTTAGTTATGTTGAGAAATGAGTTTCGTTCGGATAGTTTACTGGCATTTTCATGCAGCCTGCTTCAGTTTGACTGCAACCAGCGTCCCGTCGTCGCTAAGTATTCAATAAAAATCGGCTTTGCCTTTGACTAAAGGCAGCGAGAAGAAGAAAGAAGCAATTTGAAATTGATAAATTATGACTCTGAGCTTCATTTGTTCAGGTTTCATTTCTTTCTCCACTCGATTGTCTGAAAATATTATTAAGCGAGAGAGAGAAAAGCCATTTATCGACATTGAACATAAACTGAACTGCACATAAACATTATGCGCATGCATGCAATGCATCTTTTATGCAGACTCGCCTCGACGTGGACGAAGTCTCGGCACGTCAATAATTTTTCATTCGCCACAGAACTCGTTTAAGTCAGATCCGAGATGTTTTTAACAAGATGTGGACAGTCCCAAGATTATAAAGCGCACTCGTAAAGATCAATTGGAGCTGAATTCATGGAGCAATTGCGTAGATAAGGGACTCGCTGATCGGGTTGTTTACGATGTTGACAATTGAAGTTCGATCTAAGTAACGAGAGCCAGCCAAGAGTTCTCATTAAATTCCAACGGCCGCTATCACTTCGATCTCGCTCGATATGCCAGCAGCATAAATTTCCGTTGTCAAGGTCCCGCTCCAACCCGCCGAGTATCTGGAGAATGTAAACAGCCGCTTATCGATCATTATTCGAACTTGAAGAGCATCTTCATAACCATAAAGTGGTTGTAATGTCTTCAACAAATATTCATGAAGACGAGACAAGGCATGAAACCTGATTAGAAGCGGTGGAAATGAAAACCTGTTGACGATTGATAGAGAAGCAGTGAAGAGAGCTTCGACAGGTCTTTAACTGCTTTCATTACAGAAGTTGCTTCAACATGGCTGTTGCTGATTCGATTGCAGTGAAGTACGAACGAAAGAACTTCAATCTACATCTTGCAGTGTTCGGAAGCTTCTGGGGTTTGAAGCCACGATCTGATTTGCAAACCGAGCAAACCTCATGGCCACAGACTACTGGACAAACTCCCAATTCCATTCTACGCTTCCTCCTCTTGCTTAAATGCTAATAAATTCTCGCATTCCAATATCTCAATCACCAATAACTTTCATCCAATTTCTAATCGCGGCTCACTCCCCAAATTCCCTTTAATTTTCACAACTCGCTATCCAAACAGTAAAGCTAATTCAAACTTCTTTCTTTCGTGTGATGTTCGGAAAGTTTCTCTTTCATTGAACAATAAATTTTGGGATTATCGCCATTCGAAGATGTTTTACGATTTTCTTCTTATTTGAGAGGCTGAGAGGCGAGTGGAAAATAATTAAAATGACTGAATGCAACTGCAACAAGAGAAAGAAAGATGGGAAAAGTTTCGAATGAAAGGCAACTGGGCAATAAAAATAAACACTCGTGAGCGAAGTGAACGCGCGCTTTATGGCCGGATTATGAATTGTGGATTCTTATTTTACATACAAACACATTAAGCCGTGAAAAGAGAGCTGCCAGTAAATTAATTTTTAATTCACAGCGCTGCCACTGCCGTTTTTAGCATTGATTTCTTCTCGGGAAACAATGAGCACCGTTCGCCACTCGATAATTGTTTTCGAGAATTTCTTCTTTAATGATACATCTGCGTGCTGCGATTATGGATCGTTATTGGAAAATATGCGCTGCTGAACACCGAAACGCAAACATTGCGAAGAGAAATGTGATAAAACTGTAATCGCGTTGATTTAAAAGCTAATGAAACCGTTTTTCGCTACTCTTCTCTCTCCTTTCGCAGCGCGTTTATCGCTAAATAAGTTATTTTTATATCAAGTCGAGTTTCTCAGCTCATCTCACGTTGACCGCTCACTCCACAATGTTGAAATTGCGCAAATTCTTCTCGCTCGATTCGTCGCTGAATCAAAGGAACGACGCACTCACTTATTCAGTAACAAAGGTTAACAGTTGTTGATTCATCACAGGTCATTAGACAACTGGCTTCAATGTTAAGTGCTGGAAACCTTTGTTGTTCAACAAGCGCGAGATTAATTGGGCGTTCTTTCCCGAATTTGAATTGCGCGCAGAATTATTCCGACGAATGTTGGCGTTAATTGAATAGCCGCGCGAACTTCACTGTCGTCGTCAATCTCGAAATATGAGTGAATGATTAATGATCTTCATCTGATCAAGCCCAGAAGGCGTAGGTTCTAAACTTTAAGGAAACTAATAGCAAAGACTTGCGGGTCTTTCACCTTGCTTAACTTGCCGTGTGTTCGTTCTAGTCGCTATTAATAAAACATCGCTGAATCCAGTTTGTCTAGAAAGTCTTTCAGATATTCGTCGAGGCTTATTTAGAACCTGGCGAAAATAGCTTTCCGAACTTGTTTCTCTCGAGCTTCTAATGCAGACGATTTCCTATTCAGGAACATTGCAAGTGCTCTTGACGAACCTGTTCTCGACGCTATAAAGTTAGTGAAGCGGGAAGCAATTTAAGGAAAACGCTCCGCTTGAGATTCGCATGTTATTGACTTCTAGTCGTTCCACTGTCGGAGCACATGGCCATTGAAGTCTTCTACGAGTAAACATCGCATGCTGTCTCGTGTGTGCTTTGTAAATGGAGTTTCGATGGCAAAAGTGGGTCCATTAAAGCGGTAAACTGTTTGTGAACATTTCCCATTGTGCTGTGGAGAAATTACGAGTGGAGTTTGTTTCTAAATGCCACAAAACGTCGACCCGAGTGACGGCGAGGGAAACGTCGACGTGACTTCAGAACCTGCAAAAACTAGAATGAAAAAAACCTTTTTTTGGCACTGAATGTATGTCAGGCTGCTCTGAATGCTGAAGAGAGCGAAAATCAATATTCATGCTCGGTGATTGTCGTGAAGCAATTTCAGTTCTCTCTGTCCGATGAAGACTTTCGTGTTCCAAATAAAACTCAAAAATAGCCGCGAGGGGGAAGAGCCGAAATAATTTTTTGCGAAGGCAAAGCGCCGAGCGAAACCTTTCAATGTCAATGAATAATGAAGCGATAAATCCGCAGCGCGCCTTTCGTTAAGTGATTTATTTTTGCCGATGCAATAAATTTCATTCCGATGATCGCTTTTAAAAGCGAAGTTGATGAAGTGATCCCTAACGATTTGCCGTTGTTTCCAACTCAGCTCAATCGATCGTAAAGCAAGAAGAATAAATATTTGCGTTATCTCATTTCGTAACCATGTCGGATTATCCCATTGATTGAAGTAAATGTCGTTGCCAGTGGAAGACGGAGGGGAAGTTGAGAACTTGTTTCGCAGACTCTTATGTATCTCAATTGAACCTCACGTAACTTCCATGTTGTAAAAGAAGTAAACGACAACAAATTCAATCAACAAATGGAGAGTGTAACAAGCGTTCCCAGATCGAGGAGAATGTCAATGAACTGGCGTGTTTAAATACGATTTTTGCATAAAAATAACCAGGGGAACTCGCAAAAAGTAAAATGCGTGGTTGTGCAGGAAACATGACGAGAGGATAAGAGAACGAGCAAGAAGTTCTACGCGACACGACATCGAGGTAAATTAAAAAGTACTCGCGGTGAAGGAGGAATAGAGAAAGCCGGCGACATGTCATTTATTGCTAGTTTATGCATAATTCGCTATCAGCACAGCCGGTCGTGCCTGTGTTTATGATGTGCCTGCCTAACGCTTGATTGCCGTTTAATTAACTTCGCGAATTCGAGTTTGTGCATTTTCATTTCCTCCGTCGCTGGATGAACGTGCAGAAATGTTTTTGCGGGTTTAATTCTGTCGCTGCCACCAATTTGTTGTCACCTCCGTCAGGTTTTATAATTAATGAGCTGTTAATTGACGAAAAGCCATAAACTGCTGTTGATCAATGCTGGCTGCTTGAGGAAAGGCAAACATTGTTTCCTCATGTCTCGCTGTGCTATTGAAACGGTTGTTTATAGCTTAGGCAGCGAGAAGGCTCAGCACGGCTTCGGGCTAATTATTCGTGGTCCACTGCATCTTCAAGGTCTCAACTTGAGGTTGGTGCATGCTTTAACTCGCCCATTAACATAAAATACATCGCTTTATGCAACAGCCAACCTCGGAACCCGCAAGGGATTTATTTGCGAAACGTCCGCCTCAGCCAAGGCAGCGGAGATTAAATTGCCCGTTCGTTGATTCCATTAACTGTGAAATTATCTCGAAAATACACGCAATAACTTAGCGAAGGCTTGACACATTTTATTGCTGCGTGAAGTCACTTAGCGAATCCTGAGACTTAACGGAATCGCAAAGTGGCCGAGCGACTTCAAGGATTTTATTTCTAATCAATCATAAAAAGAGAAAAAGAAATTTATTTGCGCTGTGGATTGTTATGCAAGACGCGCGCAACTGGAAGATAAAAGCGAAAATCGTTTCGCAAAGAAGAAAAGAAAAGTTGAATATGAATTTATGTGGCCCGACTGACTGGCCGAGCGAAGCGATATGAACTTCTTCTTCTCCCTCGTTTCCATTTCTTTTAATAAAAACTTATTCGCTAAAGTCTTCCATTGCTCCGGCTTATGCAACCGCTGGGCGAGATGGAAAGGTCCGCGTGAATGCTAACGTGCTTTGTGTACGGTGGACAGCCTCGTCGTATCTCAATCGCCTTTCCGAAGATTGGACATGAGCAAATAATGGCTTAAGAAAACAATATTTTGATTAGCGAGTGACAAAGAGTGACTGAGCGAACTTTTGTTTGGAGAAAGTTCGCGTCGACGAGAAACTCTTTTTGCACTTTAACGATTCGCGATGCCTAAATGATGGGACGCGAGGCGAATAGAACTGTGAATGAGAAGTAAAACAACGGCGAGGAAAATATTCACAATAGACGGAGGAGAAAGAAAACATAAACAATAATTTGCTTGATAAATTGGCATTTTCACGGTTTCTCCTCCTCGAGATTGGTTCGAGCTCGCTGTGATAAATAGACGAACAGTAGAAGTCAGCAGAAAAGGTGTTTTCCGTGTTCTGTATCAGTCTCTCCCCTCAACTCGACTTAGCCTTTTAAATCACAGACCGCGCTTGTAATTAATTGTGGAAAATTAAAGTTTGCCACCATGACAACGTGAATAATTAGCTCGACTTGCAGAGCGACTTCATGGGCGGGTGATCGGCGGCAATGCAGCATCAGCATTATCATGAGATTTCCTTCCATGGCTCGTGACATTTGGAAGCGTAGAAAAACGCTTTGATTGTAATCCCATTCGACTCGGTGCCGAGAACTATTATCCGCGATTAGACATCGATAGGACGCGAAAAAATGCCATTTCGTCGATGGGCTTGGCCTTTCCATTACATTGAGTGCGACAGAAACAGATTTCTGGGTTAAAGCTACCGTGAAAACAGCTCGAAGTCATGATTGGAATAAAACTTTGAGACGCGATTTCACACCGCGAGGCAAAATTTTGATGAAATTTGTTTCGTGCATGGAATTGCGATTTCACCTCGAGCTCGACTAACGATAAGTTCAGCAAATGATGTTAATTTCAACGACATTAAATTGCAATAAGCTCCGTTTAGTCTGCAGATTGAGAGCGCTCGCAAACTTCTTCTCGTCAAACATTAATCTCCGAGAGTTTGACAAACTAATCCTCACTTTCCTTCTAGCGTTTCAAAGATCATAAATTACTTCAAATCTCTTCCCCGCGCTGTTTATTTCAGTCGTTCTAAAAATAATTACAAAACTGTTTAGTTTCTGTTGTTGTGGCGAGAGTCTTTAGAATTCTGGAACTTCATGTTGGATCGTGACGTCGACCCAATAACTTCAATCGATGCTTTGCTGTGCTTGATGCTTTCTCACTCGGAACGCTCTATATTTGACGAGAACGTTTTTGCTAGCTGTCTGATCATCGTCTGCTGGTTCTCGGCTGTTTCACTTTTTGCGGGCTCGAATGTTCACAAGAGTGTGAAGCTTGAAATCGCAAAATGTGTGCGGAATCATTAAGCGTAATTGGCTTAATGCGGTGAGCTCCTCACTGTTTCCACCTCTTTCAATTAAAACTGCTTTTTCAGAAACTCAATCGACCGACGAGGAGTTTCCACAGTTTTTCCCTCGATAGTTCAGCTTGATAATAAAACGTTTCGACTCTTCGCAATCATTTTCGCAGCCAATTCATCTCGGGCTTGGTATTTATTTAAAACGAACAGCAAAGAGCAAACACATAAAGTCAACGATTTATTTAGAGGGAGAACGAACTTTACAGTTGAGGAGTTTTCTTTGTTTAACTGAATAAATTCTGTGCCGCAAAAACTGCCAAGAGAAACGAAAATTGCCTCGAAGCGATTCTTCAATCTATCAATTTCCCATTGTGTCCAATTGAAGATTTTCTTGGCAAACTTCTTGAGATGACTTTAAGAACTCAATCATCTTATGAAGTTTCTCCATTTTAAGCAATTATGAGCAATTAAACTGTTGGAAGCTGGGAAGAGTTCCATGAGGGAAGAAGAATTTCTTGGCGAATTGAATCCGATTGTCGATGCCGAGTCAAAGCCAAACGAATGGGAACTGATGAGCGCAGAGCCAAGCAGACTGATGAGCTTTAATTGCTGATAACGATGTGGGAAAAATGTTTAGAGCTCACGATTCGTGATCAGAAGCCATAAAGTCGGTAATGCGTTGCCATGAAATTGCCATTTAGAGGGAAACTTTCGATTTCGTTCACTTTCAAATTAACGCCCAACTCGAGTAATCACTTGAAGCTCGCTCGAGTATTAGCGTGAATGTTAATAAGAATTTAATTGCAGGATGTTTTTTCGGAACAGCGAAACTCTTTCGAAGCGCTGCGTCGTTTAGTTGCGCCAATCACGGTCCGATAATTTCGGTAACTTTCAATGGTTTTCTGGTCTCAAGACGAGTCGAGCGATATTCAAGAGGAAATGTGGAAATAAACGATTAAATGCAAGTCGGCTGAAAGCTCAATGATCTCCGCAAAGCGTAGCGGAAAGCACTTTAAAGACATTTTCAATTATGCGATGTTGATGAGCGGTTCAACGCAAGAATGTTTAAACTGACATCCGGCGGCCTTAAGGCGCTCTCATGAAAACTGCTCGACTCTCAAAACGAAATGCACAACGAAGAAGGAGATTATGAATGAATGAAAGCAAAAATCGCGATATAAACACAATAAGAAGGCCTTTAACGTTGATGAGGATGCTGAATGACGAAGAAGAAGCTAAAGCGGAATTTCATTTGCAAACAGTAGCCAGAAGGAAAATATGGAAACTGGTTCAGTGGACTTGCTTTCGAATTACACGAGCCTGCTTCATTTGAAAAGTTAGAACTGAACTCTACAAATAATTCAACACGAGGAGAACTAACGAAGGCGAACTCTCAGTCCCAACGCACCAGTCAAACTCTTCAGTCTAATTTAATTATTGTAACAACATCGCTTAATCATTTTCCTCAAAAACTTTTCCGGTCCTTTGCCCCTACAAAGTAAAACAAGTTTCCCCCTTTCATATGAAAATGCTTGTTGTTTACGACCAAACAATTTGTTTGATGACTTTTGGCCGACTTTTGAAAACTTTTGTTCTCATTAAATGCCAAAATATTTTCTCTCGTCTTCCCAGCGACTGAGCAAAAGGCTGTAATTTAATATTTATTCGTTTTGCCAGCGTCTGGAGATATTAAAGCGAAGTTTTATTAATTTCTTTCTCTCTGGACCGACAACGAGTCGCGTCGAAATTACTTTATTGTCTTGGTTTATGGTCCATGCGATAATCCTCATTGTAGTCGATTTGTAAGGGACGGCAAAGCTGTAAGCCAGCACAAGTCGTTGGCATCGAGTCGCAGCTAGACGTGTTGCGTTGCGGGTCTTCTTCCTATTATGATAGCTTGCGAAACAAGTTTTCCATTTGATTTCCCCGTTTGACTGCCATACTTTAAGCATTTGCTGACTGTTTATGTAACTTGAATTGCTCGGAGGAAAAACGTTGACAACGAGCCGCGTTTACAGCTATGAAATTGTTAATGTCAATGTTATTGCACCAGCAGGCGAAACAATCTCAAACTGATTATGCATGACGCGGGCAGAGGGAGGAAGAAGTGAATTCGGATAACGCCAACGAATTGCGGAAATATAATTTTTCATTAGGCAGTGCAACTGAGAAATTGCAATCATTAAATTGTTATTTGCGATCGTTTTTCATTCACTGCCAATTTATTCTGCTCCACATTCATTTGCCGGAGATTTTCTTATTGCATAAGCTTGCTGCCTACGACCGCGGACTCCCTGCCATGTAATTAAATGAAATCGCGCACAGCTAATGCCATCACTTAGCTTCGAAAAGTGCTTTTAAGAAAAGCTGGACGATTACAGTTCGAGCCTAAGTTCGGAAGCGAGCGAAAGATTAAGAAAAGTAGAAACGCTGCCAATTAAGCCTCTCGGGCTTTCGCCAGCTGTTTGCAGTCCGACGAATATCAGCGATCAAAAATCGCTTTGCCTCCGAGACATTTCTTGATGATGCAAGAGAAAATCTGCACAATCTCGACTCAGACCGGTTTCAATTGCCTCGGAAGCGACAAGTGTCCCACAACAACGAAAAGAAAATAAAAATCTCGTGCGCGCTCAATCTGCACAATCACTCGAGAAATTCCCAATTAATCATTCGGCTCGTGCGGCGTCACGCTCGAGGCATGGAAAAATCGATTTCCCCCTTTTAGGACAGAGCGAAACAATCGTTCGCTTCAAATGTCATGACACTCGATAAGTCAGAACTCGACTGAAGACCATCACGAGCTTTGGTGCGAATCACTTTCGTGCTGGTCCTTGATAGCTCTGCATTAAAATATCAGAGGAATTCGCTGGGGGTGCGGACAATCGACACCATTCATTTCCCTTCCCTTCCACTCTTCAGTGTCATCTTAATCCAACATCTTAATTTCCGACAAGCTCTCAGTTAGAAATCGACAACAAGCAAAAAGTGTTTTATTGTCTTGTTGACTGGATTTTGCTTTTAATTAAGGCGACGCGAAGTCACCGGGGGACAAGTGAACAGCATCGTAAACAAACCATTGCTGCTGCTTACACTGGTTTTTCATTTCCGCGAGTTTCCATCAACGGAAAACTCGTAAAAATCGGATGTTTAAGGCTTTAGTGTGAAAAGAGTGAGGGAAAATACTGGCTGAATATTGATTTTAGACTCCGGAAGGATAAACTGTTCGACGGATTTTCTTTTGCGTCGAAATGGAAAACAAATTGAAACGTTCCATTCATGATTTGCCGGAGAGTCTCGGGAAATGAAAACATTTCTTTTATCAAAAATCGATCGAGGGAAATGCAAACTCGTCGCTTTTCACGCTGACTGCACGGAAATTTTCTCCGATTATCCTGTGAAGCCCTTCTTATCTTTCCAACTGCGCGTTGCAGCAGTAAATCAGCTCAACTTCGGAACTTACTTCAGCAAGTGCTCGACGACGTTGCAGGTCTCTATCGAAGTTTTTCGTTATGCAACGAGGCACTGGCTCGATCGCAACTCGTAATTACGATTAATTGAATAAGATGAAGTTTTATTGTTTAGTTTAATCTTCTTATTGTGATGGAATTAAGCTTGCATTGTGATTTACTTGTGCGGCTACTGGCAGGCGAAGTGCTCAACGTCGAGTAAATCAGAATCAGTTTGATTGAAACGCTTTGAAGTTGAAAGTGTGTCAGGTGAAGACTCGCATAGCAATAAATCAGTAATCGCACTTCAAGCGGTTCGTTTATGGAAATGAATTCACATTCTGGGTTTATTGGAATTCATTAACACCGCCAACGACTTTCGAGCGTCTAAGATCGCTTTGGCATTCAGCGCTACTTCTGGCAAACTCTCGTTGTGCAATAGACTGTTGAAAAGCACGTAAATCGCCCAAACATACTCAAAACATCGTAAACTCTCGAAGTGAATTGAACACAAATCCGAAAATCGCGCAGCCGCCCACACGCGAACTTGTAAATAAAATTTTAATTGAAGAGAACTGTAGCACAAAAACTGCTCTCGTTTCATGGGAGCGAATGGAAGGTTCACTAAAAGAGTTCAACATTGATTCATGCCGCCTGATAAGTCCCGCAGCTCTCATGTGAAGGAACTGGAAGATAGGAACTGAACCGAAAAGCAAGTTCGTTGTTCGTTGCGGATCATCGAAGCAATAAAATGACACAAAAAAAACTTATGCATGCCGTTGATCATCACTCTTTGTCTCCGCCGTCATGTTATCTCGTTCATTATTTGGAAACACGCTCACCGAAAAATTGGCAGCGAAGTTGTTTTTATAGTTTTCGAAGCGATTCGCTACAATGTGTCGCCGTGTGAGGATGGGGGAGAGCGAGCCGTACCCACGAAGCGAATGATAAATGACGGAAGAGCAAAGTGTCGCAATTAATCTCCACATGTGCGGTCACTTTGGAAGGAATACAGCTGTTGGATTCGCTTCAGTAGCTCACGCCACAAGTTTGACTTGCATCAAACAGTAATAAACGATAGTGCTGCCCTTGATCATCACTTTGCCGCGCGCGCTCGCGTATTTTAATTTCAACGACGTTCTACATCCACTTGACTGCAAAATACTTCAAAGCGAACGAACACAAAGCGCTCGAAGTGATGCAATAGATTTTCATTATTAATCAACTGTTTATTATATTAGTCATTCATCAAAACGAGAGCCGAGAAGTTTGTGTTTACAGAAAAGTGTTTTGTTCGAAAAAGAATTCTTCATGACACATTTCGCTGTAAGTCGTGCGAGCGAGTGGACGCACCGAGTGGAGTAAACAAGAGAGATCGAGGCTCACGTAAATCTTAATTATAGAAAACGACTCGTAAGCGAAAGTTTTATTGCACAAAAGTTTAATTAATGACCGCGAGACAGTGAAAAGGGAGCAACCTCGACCTGAATCGACCGCGAGGGGAAGAATTTCCTTTGATTCGCTTGACGAGTTAATTAATGAGTGCGATGAGAATTCTCGGCTTGTGAGATTCTTATGCAAATTTATTCATCCACGATCGGAATTTCGTGACTAATGTTTAAGTACAACTACGCAGTTTTGGGCGACAATAGAGACGCTTCGTCGTGTCTGAGCTGCAGCTCCAAATGGAATGTATCAATTAACCAATTTGGAATTTCGATGTTGCCTTAAATGAGACATTTCAATAAAGCTGAATCGAATACAGCTACAGGGTGTCCCAAGCCCAGGTACACCGGCGTATTTTAATTTTTACCTCTCTCATTTGAAGTCTGACAGTAGTCATGTGTGTGAATGAAATGTAGCAAAACTAATAAGTCACAAGTGTCATAAAAGTTTTTGTTCGTAACTCTTTGTGACTTCAGTTATGCTACAATTTGTAAAATAAACCGCCAAAAAAACTTGAAAATTTGACTTTGAAAAATTCGTGTGCCGATCACAGTACGAAATTGAAAAATCTAAAATGAAGCGATTGTTACAAATCTAATTGACATTACGTGACACAACTTTCATTGGTATTGGATGTACCGGTCGCTCCGCGGATTTAATAATATAAAAAAAGCCGACTTAAATCTATAACTTAAGATCGGCTTAATAGATTTTGACAAAACTTTGTTCATCGATATAACTTGATTGTCCGCATAAAACTGCATCATTAGATTTTTTAAACTTCCGCTGGAAGCTGAGTTAGATTTTAGGGTCAACTAACCCACATCAAGATTTAACGGCTAGCGGAGCGATGAGATCCCGAAGGGGGGGAAAACTTTGAAAACTTTGGAAAATCGATTTTCCACAAAAGTTTCTCTGATTGAAGAAAAGCATTTTCCGAAAATCGATTTTCCAAAGTTTTCAAAGTTTTCCCCCCCTTCGGGATCTCATCGCTCCGCTAGCCGTTAAATGTTAATGTGGGTTAGTTGACCCTAAAATCTACCCCAGCTTCCGGCGGAAGTTTAAAGAATCTAATGATGCAGTTTTATGCGGACAAATGAGCTATATCGATGTACAAAGTTTTATCAAAATCCATTAAGCCGATTTTGAGTTATAGATTTAAGTCGGTTTTTTTCATATTATTAAATCCGCGGAGCGACCGGTACATCCAATACCAATGAAACCTTCGTCACGTAATGTCAATTAGATTTCTAACAATCGCTTCATTTTAGATTTTTCAATTTCATTCTGTGATCGACATACGAATTTTTTAAAGTCAAAATTTCAAGTTTTTTCGGCGGTTTATTTTGCAAATTGTAGCATAACTGAAGTCACAAAGAGTTACGAACAAAAACTTTTTATGACACTTGTGACTTATTAGTTTTGCTACATTTCATTCACACACATGACTACTGTCAGACTTCAAATGAGAGAGGTAAAAATTAAAATACGCCGGTGTACCTGGGCTTGGGACACCCTGTACAAGCAATTGGCGTTCGAGCCCAATTTCCTTCACGACGACACAATGGCACGAGAGCTGTGACTGTCGGGTCGACTTGACGCCTTAAGCATGTTTATCTCTCTGCTTTGCGCCATGTGGAATTCTCAAAGGCAATGAAACTCTTTGCTCTGCTCAACTGCGACAGTAAATGCGAATTGCTGATGAGAAAACATGAGAAAACAAATTTCTCGCACTCGTTCACTTCAATTGTCTTAATGGAATTTTATATCTTCCAAGTAACGGTGACTTTTGTGAATCGCGGCGTCATTATCATTCAGAAATCTTTTCGGTTGGAAACTTTAAATTGAATATTCTCCTTCCCGCTGTGGTTTGCGATTAAATGGAGCTTCACAAGACGTAAGCCGCTTTCTCGTTGACCGCTTCCTTCCGGCAACGCAGAATAATTAGAAAGTGGGAACCGTTATCAACCCTTCTACGCTTCATGCGTTTCTAAGGATTCAGCTGACGAGACGAGACCGAAAATGAGTCATGAAAGGCTCAGCGCTTATGCAACATGTCTACGAATGAATTTCCATTTCGAGAAAATCAATCAGTTGGAAAATGTTTGTCCGGTCAGAAACTTATGCAATCTCTTTTTTTAATCACGAAATTCGATTGTGCTGTAATGTAATTTATCTCTAACATCAATCTCTCATTTGCAGTATAACAAACGATAGCACAAATGATGGCGGAACGCATAAGAACCATCAGCGTTGGCGACTGCGAGTCGGACATCGGGATTGGCGATGTTTTCTCCAGCAGCATTCACTCCGAGCCATCGTTGATGAACACCTCACAAATCTCAACGTCGTCGCAAGACTCTCGGGGAAACTTATCAAAGTCACCGCACAACTTGCCATCAAAGAGAGTGAGAAAACTATTAATCTGACTCACATCTCTTCGTACTAATCGCAAATCTTTTTAGGTCGGCACATCATCTTGTCGCTTCCCAAAACTAGAAGAATGCGCTCACTTTCACTACGAGCGAGTTCAGTTAGGCCAGATTTTGATTCGTTTGATCGATGACAAGCCGGACATTATCATCAGCTCAGGAAACTCAACTCAGGGCGACGTTCAACTGCCACAACATTGGTTCATCATCAAAGTGTCTGCGGGTCGTTCGGATCCTTTCCTGATCAAACGATCGTTGCAAAATCTGAAAATGCTAGACGAGATGCTTCATCATTGCGTGTACGACCGACGGATTAGCGATTTGCAAGACCTTTCCGATGTTAGCGAGCACACAGACGACGAAGAGTTGGAAGATATCGTTTCGATTTATCTGTCGCGCTTGTCGACGATTGCAAGCGACGCAATGACGTGCGGGCCAGTGCTGACTTGGCTTCAATTGGACAACAAAGGTCGGCGTCTTCCCGTCGCGGACTCTGACACCATGCTAACAATCAACACACCAGCAGTTGGTGCCGCTTATGGAATCCGTCGCTATGTCGCACAAGCCTGCGATGAGATTTCGATTGAAGTCGGTGACATGATTTCGGTAATTGATATGCCATCACCAGCTGAGTCCATATGGTGGCGTGGGAAGAAGAATCACTTCCAGAAGAATCAGTATGAAGTCGGATTCTTCCCTCAAAATTGCGTGGCAACGATTGGCGAGAAGGTCCCGCGTCACATGCCATTGCCAGCTCCACTCGTCGGCTCGCTCGCCTTGTCCCCAACTAAGCCAGTCCTTAGGAAGCATGGGAAGTTGATTACATTCTTCCGAAGCTTCATCCTTGCTCGGCCGTCTCGTCGTCGTCTGAAGCAGAGTGGAATCTACAAGGAACGTGTCTTCAGCTGTGATTTGGGCGAGCACTTGATGAACAGTGGTCAAGACATTCCGATGGTTCTGAAATGCTGCGCAGAGTTCATTGAGCAGTTTGGAATCGTCGACGGAGTCTATCGACTTTCGGGCATCACATCAAACATTCAAAAGCTGCGACGAGCGTTTGACGAAGAGCGAATCCCGGATCTTACTCAACCTGACATCAAGCAAGACATTCACGCTGTGACGTCGCTGCTAAAAATGTATTTCCGCGAGTTGCCCAACCCGCTCTGCACTTATCAGCTGTACGACAATTTTGTCGAAGCAATTCAAGCTCGAACTGACGTCGAAGACTTGCGTCTCAAGATGATCAAGCAAACCGTGCGAAAACTTCCACCGCCACATTACAGAACGCTGAAATATCTCGCGTGCCATCTTTACAGAATCGCCAAGCACTCGTCGAACACTGGAATGACTGAGAGGAATATTGCAATCGTGTGGGCTCCGAACCTTTTGCGCAGTCCAGCACTTGAATCTGGCGGCGTTGCAGCTCTTAGAGGCGTAGGAGTTCAAGCTGTCGTTACTGAGTATTTAATCGTCAACTCTGAAAAGATTTTCGACGACGCTAACGACGATTTCGACTATTACAATTCATCTCAACCGCATTCGTTGAGTGATACTAGCAGTATTCAAGTAGAGGCTCGCGATGCTAGTCTCTCGTTGATTGAAAGACCAAAGTCGTTGGGAATAGGCCCACCGAAGTTGATAAGCCTTGAAGAAGCTCAGATCCGCAAGAACCTGCGGGAAAGCGAGAAAGCCATGCCGGTTATCCCGACCTCGACTCACAATGCTTGCAGCTCTTATATTGAAGTTGGCGGTGGACCTGCCAGCCTGCCAGATAAATATCACACAGTTCTGCCAGTTCCAAGGTTGGTTGAGTCGGAGTTAGATTAGACTTGGAGTTAGATTTAATAGTTTCTTATTTTTTGAAAGCCTCGTGTGTCATAAGAAAATTCATCATCGATGACTAACTCGTCTTTTCTTCTATTCACAGAAGCTGGAACAAGAGGAAAACACATTCGTGGAAATCGATTTTCCAACGAGGCGAGCGTCGCTCCAACAACAACATCAAGTCAAAGTTTATCTCCAACCCAATCGCCAAAGAAACTTCTACAAAGAAGGAGATAATTGAGGAGCTGCCGGTGATAGAGTCAGCTGGAAATAGCAACAACAGCAGCTTCAAGGAGAAAACCAAACTAACAAAGAGTGAGTTGGCCGTTAGCATAACTTTTATTTCAAGACTTTCATTGCTTTTCTTTTAAGGCGCTGACATGTTAGACACTGGATCGAAGTCTCTGGCTCCCGACGTCACATGCCAACGGTCATGTTCGATAGATAGCTTGCGAACAGCCGGCCATAGCCGTTCAGTCTCGCACGATTCTTATTTCGACTTGCTTCAGTCTCCATTGCGAGGCGGAATGACGACTTGTCCATCGCGAGAGTTGTCAGAGTTGGGATTGAATTTCGACCGCGAGGAGCCGGAAATGAGAATCTTCAGCGAAAGCGAAAGCCTTGTCAGTAGTCCTAGGCCAGCGAAAGATCACATTCCACGTCGAGTGCATCGTGCACGTCCAGAAGAGTATTCGAGTACAGCTAACAGTGTCAACCCAAGTCCAAAGAAGCAGCCGCGTCTGAATCTCTCCTCGCCCAGCGAGCTCAAGACTTGGGCCACGATTATAAACGAAGTGACAAATGAAAGCGCTAAGGAGGAAGAGTCGTCGTCGTGCAAACGTTACAAGCTCGAGGATCAGTTGTCGGACATTCAGTTCATTGACTGCAACACTCCCGAGCATTCAGTCACGACAACTTTGGCAGCAAACGTGAACACCGGGTACACGATCTACACACAAATTCAGATCCATAATCCGCCATCAATGTATGACCGTCAAGAGCAGCACAAGACGATCATCGATACGACCAGCGTACCGTTAAGACAAGAGAGTGAACGGTACAGCTACCCAGTCACTCAGTATACAAGCTACGGAGCGAAGCGGGAAGAACGTTTCAGTTATCCCATTGCCGTGTGTACACACTCGGAAAATGAAGACGACAACATCTACCAAATGAACATCAGTGATAGCCCACCGATGACTGCAAAGAAGTCAAGCACGATCGATGCGACTGCTCAGAATCGCATGATCATGCAGGATGTTCAAAGAAGTTGTTCAGAAGTTTTCAATAAGTCCGAGATGAGCACGTCGAAGCTAAGCGCTGCAACGCCTCAATCGCCTGTCAAGTCTCCATGCTACTCGTTGCTAATTGGCTCGACTGCCAGCTCAGCGAGTCCGTCGCCGGTAAACACTCCAGTTTACGATATGGATATCTGTAATCACTACGAGCCGATCAACTTCATCGCGCCAGCTCGACAGAGCGTTGTTGTGATGCAGGCAAACGAAGACAAGAAGAAAGCGAAAAAGGAACTTTCTCTGGACTTGAAGAATTCAAACAGAATCAACATCACGCCGTCGCCGAGCACTCCGTTAGTCTTTACAACTTCCGACAAGACAACGGAAGAAACAGGCAACACTAGTCAGTCTGTGACACCGAGCGAAATTGGCTACGAGAATTTGTTCAACCGACAAGTGTCGGTGACGCCGGAAATAGAAGACTCGCATGCTCCCGGCGTTAAGCCAACGATCGTTCGAGTTTCATCGCCACCAAAGCCAGTCATTGCTGAGAAAACATCGCCAATCAAATCAACAATCAGCATCACATACAACTTGAAGTCACCGTCGAGTGCAAAGAGCGATTCGAGCCAACAGCAATTTTTCAACGATGACTTCCAGAAGGAAGAAGACGATGAATCGAAGGATGGCTTGCTAGAAACGTCTTTCGACGAAACGATGGTCTACGAACAAGTAAAGTTCTTTAGAAATGCAATTGATCAGGTGAACGATCTTGTCGATGAGAAGCCAGCGACACCCAAGCCGCAGATCAAAGACGTTACTTATAAAAACGGCGAGAAGATTATAACTTCAGACGTTCATATGAAAGATGAAGCGGCTCAGGAGCATGAAGAAAAACCTGAGTTCGATCAGGAGCTCGACACACTAGACAGTCTCGAGTTCGATCAGAATCTTTCGCTGTACGAAAATGTTGACGTCAAACGACCGGCAAAAATCTACGAGAACGTTCAAATGCCATCGTCATTGAACTCGTCGCCAGTTCGCCAACCTAAAGTGTCGTTCGAGAAAAACTATGCGATTGACGATTTGGATCGGGAAATTGAATCACAAAAACTTGGCGAGAAGTCACCAACAAGTCTCAGCAACGTGAGAAAGTTGGCAACAAAGTTCGAGACGAGTCCGGTGGATATTCAACCACCGTTTGATTTCTCGAAATCGCCGTCACATCGCAAGGTGGAAGTTCAATTGCGCAAGAACAGCCGAAACGCTGATCTCTACACCATCACCAGAAGTCTCGACGAAAATGCGTTCATCCGAGAATTCGGGAGCGCCAAAAAGTTCGAAGAGTTCAACAAGAGCATCAACGAAATCGCTGATCTCACGAGCTTGAGCAGCAACGTTTCGAACCGACGGAAGTCAATCGACTACTCCAAGCCCAAGAGCCTCAATCAGCCGAAGAAACTTCCCGGTTTCAACTCGCACATTCCTGAAAAGCATGAGAACTGTCGCCGTTCCATTGGCGATCCTGATGGTGGTGGACATAAACTGAAGCTTAACATTGGCGACGGCCACGACTACGTTGACAGCCAACGAAGTCCATCGGTCGGTAACGAGCGAATGCCGTTGCAAACGTTCAACGTTCGCATTACGCCGACGACGGAGAACCGAATCTCGTTGATCCAGAGTAACTTCGATGATAAGAAGACGTCGTCGGACGACGAGAAAAGCACATCGACAACGAGCTTGACGAGTCTAAAGATGCTGAAGCTGGATCGCGAACGAATCGACAAGATTAAAGAAGAGCGACGTTTGCAGCTCAACGAAAAATACAGAAGCGAATCGTTCAGGAACTTAAACAACAACATCAAGCTAACGAAACCAAAGTCGAAGCAAGAAATCAATATCGACGATTTCGTCGCAGACGATATTAATAGCCAGAAATTCAAATCCAAAAGCCGGAATGAACTTGACCTTGATCAGCCTTACAGTTTGATCAGCACAACATCTTCATCGACCAATAACTTGACTTCCAACAACCGCGTTCGTCGCATAAGCGACGAGAAGAATCAAAACGATCTCGACTTGACTGATGACCAAGTGGTATTACGGAACAAGGATGCTGACTCCTCCGAATCACGCGATTCCAAGTTCGAGAGCAAAACTCGACCGAAGTTTGAAAAGCGAAGCTTTGAACTTAATCGAGAACGCAACAGTTCGAGCGGCAGTTTGAGATTCAGCCAAAGCTCTAACCAGTAAGTTGACAATCACTCATTGATTCCAAATCTTTAACTTCAACTCTTCCAACAGGAGCGATCGATACTCACCCCAAATCTCCATCAAAGACGTAGCCGCGCTTTTCGAGTCACGCGCATCACAGCAGCAAACGAACTAATTTATTTAAATTTTTTGTTATCCGTAATTTTTATTAAAATACTCACGAATTGATAGTCATTCGAGGGATTGCTTGTCCACCGAACCTTTTCTGTACATAAATTATTCAGCTGACTTAGCTTTAATTGGTTTTTGTGATTTCTTTTCGGGCAAGTGAACATTGCACAAACGACTTGCATTCAGATTGAAACTCAAAGCTGCACTTAGAGGAAATTATAAATTTAATCGCTAAAGAGCAAAGTGCTTTGCTTAAGCTTGATGGGAGGAATGCGAAGAAGCGTCGCTTGATGCAGAGGAATGTAAACTTGGCTGAGGCTCATTTGTAGCCTCTCAGCTGAAACGACCAAATCGCTTTGCAATTAGCGAAATCAGAGATCAGGATGAGTGAGCGACAAACAGTCGCAAATGAGCCGGAGTGCGCCAAAAATTTATTTCGAACGTAAAAACTTTGAGAATGATAAATTTTTACTCGTTCAGACCGTTGCCAAAAAGGAAAGGCGCGAAAACATTTTTATTCAATGCAAATCTACTCGAAAACAGAAATAAGATTTTCAAGTGCTAAAAATATTTTTCACGATCGCTTAAAAATAGAAAGAGAAATTGTGGACAGATCGAGACTTTCTCAGATTTAATCGAAACGTCTTCGATCGCGTGAAATGGTGAGACAATAAATATCTTGAGAGATGTCTCTTGTCATCTTCAATGTTCCAACCTTTTTACTCGCCAACTGAAACTTCTTCCACGGGACAAAAGTCTTCAGAGAATTTCTCTTGAACGTAGAAAATATTTTATAGTTAAAGGAAAAGCAAACAAGTTACTAATCAAAAGAATCTTCTAATTAAATCTCAAATCCGTACTCGAAGTTAAGTTGAAGTTCACGGAGTTCTCTTCCCCTGTAAAGCTTGATTTGTGGCTTCTGTGTGAATCTTGAATGACGTGCTGATGATGATTTGCTGTAAACTCCACTACGAATACGTAAATGTAATTAAGTTTCTTTTATGTTGCGACGACTGATGCATGTCGATCGATGTTTTACCCTTCGTTTCATTCTCGTTTTATTTGAATCTTATGCAAAGCGTACACATTTCTGTGACAGAACTTTTAAATAACTTTTGATTGAAGGCCTTAGTTGTATAAGAATTAACGCAAGAAGCTTATTTTAAAATAATTTGTGTATAGCTAAGAGTAAGCCAGAACATTGGAAGTTTAATAAAATATTGAAAAAGAAACTAATTTCGTCAGTCAGTCTTAATCTCCTCTATAGCCTCGTTTTGTTGGATTTGGTCAATGAGCTCTTCGATGTTGTCGGAATGCTGGAAAAGCTCCAAATACTTTGGGTTGTTTCTCATCACGACGTGGAACGCAGGCTTAGTCCAGTTCCAGAAACAAACCTTCTTCCCGTTCAGCGATAAATCTGTGATGACCGTCGATAATATCTGGAATGAAATTTATTGCTTCTCAATTACTTAATGACCAAGATAAGCAAACGCACCTTAGCTACTGTTGTGTCGATTGAGTGAATGTTGACGCCGTTGACGACCACCAGCTTCGCTTCGGTATAGTCGATAGATTTCTTTAGGACGAGCGACTTGAAGTACTCGGCTGACGCATAGATAAGACTCTGGTCTGGGGTGACGACGAGCACTTCGCGGGAGTTTATCTTCTGTGTCTCGAAAGTCACGTTTGGCCGAGAAGTGTTGTACAAGGTAAACATCGCGCTTATCGCGATTCCGAGGAGAATGCCGTACTCAAGTCCGAGCCAGAGAGAAAACGCAAATGTTGCAATGAAGGGAATGAAGTCGATTCGTTTAGTTCGATAGATTTCGAGGATTTCGTGGAACTCAAACATGGAAATCATTGCGGCGATTATCACTGCAGCTAGAGTCGCTTTGGGAATGAAATAAAATGTTCCTGTTGCCACTCCTAACGCTAAAAGAACTATGGAGCCGGTTAAAACTCCACCGAGCGGAGTTTTCACACCTGAAGCGTTGTTGACTGCAGTTCGAGTGAATGATGCAGTGATTGGAATTGACGAAATCAATGACCCAAACACGTTGCACAGTCCCATAGCGATCATTTCCTGAGATGCATCAACTATTTTGCCTTTGCTAAACGCCTTGGTAATCGAGACGACTTCGAGAATCATTACGAGCGGGATCGTTATTAAAGATGTGCCGAGCACTTTTGCCATTCCGAAGAAGTCATAGGTCTGGCCGTTGAACTCTGTTGAGAATGGTGGAAGAGCGAATGGAGGAAGTCCCTTCTTAATGTCGCCGGTCAATCGGAAGGGTTGGCTGTCGTTGATGTAGAACACGTAAGCTATGATTATGCCTAAGATGACGACAATAGCGTTTCTTCCGATTGAAAGATACTTGAACAGACTTGGCCAGGTTTTGATTTTAGTGAGGTGCTTCATTCCCATCAGTAAAGCCAACGAAGCAAGTCCGAGGAGTGTGTCAGCGAGTGTAGTTTCGTCAAAGTGCTCGAAGAGATTTCTCCACGAATCAATAAACTCACTTGATGACCCACTTTTGATCCCGAGGAGCGATTTAATCTGGGCACTGCCGATGGTTATCGTTGCCGCTGAGACAAAGGCTGTGACAGTTGGAAGAGATATAAACTGAACGAGAAAGCCCAAGTTGAAGAGACCCATCAAGAAAACGATGCAACCGCTGAGAAAGGTTCCGAGTATAGCAAAGTCCACATTGTATTTGACGACAGCAAAGTTTATCATTAGACCGGTAATTGCCGTGGGCCCAATCGTGATATCTTTGCAGCTGCCGAAGAATACGTAAACGAAAGCTCCAGTGATGCCGGAGTAAAGTCCATACTGAGGAGGAAGTCCCGCAATGACGGCATAAGCGATGCCTGCAAATGAAGTTTATAAGCTCACACATTGCCACAGAGTCTCATCGTTTCACCTTGAGGAATTGCAGTGAGGCCAACACTGAGTCCAGCAACAAAGTCGCTGAAGAAAAATGATTTCTCGTACCTCGGCGCCCACACAGTTATCGGCAGCTTTCGGTTCACATTTTTCACGCTGCAAGATTTGGCTAGTTTCTTCGAAATCAGTCCAAAAACATTTGGACAGCCTTCATTGTATAAATCTCTGTCAACTTCTCGATTGCCTGAAAGCAACACAATTAACACGTTTAATCAAAAGCTTTGTATTGATGTAGTTCGGTTATTGCTTTACTATCGTCGTTAAGTCGCACCGCTTCCATGCTTGTCCCAACAAAAACTACTTTGTCGTCACGAGATTTCTCTGTAACTTTTATTATTATGAGTTACATTTTCTATGTTGCCACTCACATTAGAAAATCATGAATTTAATTGACCGGTTTGTCAGAGTATTTGTAACGAAATGGCACACAGTAAATGAGCGGCAAGTCAATTCACAACAAACCCGGACATTTTCACTACGACGATAACAAAAGCTGCACATCATATGTTCACTGCGCGAGTTCTTATCTTCGATTCTAGGTCACGTCTGTAGTCTTAGCAACGCGATAAAGAGATAACGATCGAGTCAAATTGCTATTGGATAAGAATTGATTTGTTTACGAGACCTGCTGATTCCATAATCCTGAAGGTTCATCAAAGATCTTTAATTTTTGTCGATTCACTCTGGAGCAACGTTCGACGTCGACTGCCGAGGGAGATTGGAAACAGGCGTTTAAAGAGAGTCAATAAATATTACTCGCTATCAAAAGTCTGTTTCGACATGACAATCACTCAGTTGTTCTCAGATTATAAGTCGAAATAGTAACGTTTCTCTATTTGAGCAAGCGAGTCGTGATATTCTGTTTGATCTTTTACCCAAAAAGTTTTCAGCGTTTTTCTTGCAAACCAAGTTGTTTAACATTTTTCTGAAGTTGTTCTGGATCAAGTGGCAAGATCAACACGAAATGTTTTAATGGTTCTTGCTTACTGTCAGCGACGAATTCCTCTAAACAATTTTCTATTCCTGATTGATTTATTTGAAGATCGTCTTACGAATGAAGTTCTGCTAAAATTATGGCTGTTACCAGCTTTCTTCAATTTGTACCTGAATTGTACCATTTATCAGTCATTCGATTTATTTTTTTACCTAAATATTGTTTTAAAATCATCAGAACCTGCTAGTAAAAAATCTCCAGGTGGTCTTCACGAGCCTTGCTAATAAAAATCAAACCAGCACGACTGATCCGTTGCCTCGGCTGCTGTCTGAGGTGTTGCCAGATCTTTTATGCTTTGATTATCCCGCTGCGTTCTATTGACACTTGTCGCTACTAAACTCTTCCCTTTGGGAATCTGCCGACTTCCTTCTTCGATGGAACGATGTCGAGTAATTAGGAAACTATTATTGAGAGGGAAACTCAATCAGGTCGGAAGTGATTGAATTAACCAAAGTGAATGAAAAATTTCCGAAAAGGCGAGAAATTATGAAGAGGAGAGGCCAAAGTTGCCGCTTGATGTGACCGAATTGTGAGCCGAGCGTTGCTGATTGTTTGTTGTTGAATAAACCACCAGGCGAAGCATCGTGTTTCCAATAAAACTCAAACTGATGACACGTGTCGATGGCCAACTGAACGAAATTGTCGCAAACGGAAGAAATCGCGTCGATTGTTCGTTGCGCAATTTGATTAAAAG
Source organism: Smittia sp. YW1114-2 (assembly GCA_033064975.1). Taxonomy (NCBI): domain Eukaryota; kingdom Metazoa; phylum Arthropoda; class Insecta; order Diptera; family Chironomidae; genus Smittia; species Smittia sp. YW1114-2. The sequence continues at coordinate 18,541,590 of CP093832.1, forward strand.
TCCTCGAAATTAGTTCAAACAAATCCATCGCGAGGTAGTCAACGTGAATTTAAACTCGTCTCCCTGTAATCACAGCAACAATTTCCCTTTCACATCCCGACGAGATCTCGCTCCGAGATATCTTTGTAATGAAGGAATGAACAGCTTGACTCGCACGCTCATTTTGATTCAATTCAATCGACTAATGCGATTTTATCGAGTTAATAACAACATTAATAAAGAATCATTTAGGATTCGAGCGAAGTGCGTGGGCGTTGTAACCAATTTGTGTCACGTGATATCAATTTCCATCCGTCGAGCAAACCATGAACCGACAGCAATCAACAGCAAACTTGTCCAATTAGTCGCTCACTCTTCAATGCGAAAGTTATGATTTATCGATGAATGAAACGAGCGATAATCTAATCGTCAAGTTTCCCTCGAAGATTTTCAACAAACTGAGGGCGGAGCTTCGTTCCTTCTCCCCTCCATCGGGAAATTCAAAGATGGCAACGCGGAATTTTCCTCGCAGGCTTTCATAAATTTTTCCTTGTTTGCTACGAAAACTAAATTCAGCTCAAAGGATTTTCCCGGAAAAGTTTAAAATACTTTTCATTGAATTTTCCGCGATTGCTCTTTATTCAACTAAATTAAGTTTTCGTCCAACTTTGTACGAACTTCACTAACTCGATATGGAGTTTCAACAAAGCGCGTCGTCGCCAACAATGTCCACGTCGCTTTCGTCCTCGGAATTCTCGCTCATCGAGTCCTTGTCGCTACCACTGATGGAATTTTTCATTAAAAGCGAATTAGCCGTGTAATTTTGGAGAATGCAATTCAGATTTGGCTTTGATGGGCTCTCGCCATTGCTTGTGAGCGGCTTGTAAGCGGTGAACGATGACTTCTCTGACGTTGCTTGATTCAGTCGTTGCGTGCTTGGGGAGTTTTCTGATGCATCTGGAGGAGAAAGTTCCAATTAGATTACCGAAAAATTGTCTTGAACTAAAACTTAATTAGTTCTTCTTTGAAGTTTCCAATTTTCTTCAAAGAATCTTTGGTAATTAGATTTACCTTGTCCGTTCGCTGCCGTTGCATCTTTCCTTCGCAGTTGTTTCTTGTGCTTCATCCTTCGGTTCTGTTGAAGAAAATTCATCAGATAATTTTAAGGAAAATCGATTTTCTCACAAACCTGAAACCACGTCTTCACTTGCGTCTCAGAAAGTCCCAGAGCAGAAGCAAGTTCCACTCGTTCAGGAGTTGAAAGGTATCTAGATCGATATTGAAATTGAGTTTCGCACCACAACACACAAAGCAAATTGCAAACCTTTGCGCCTCGAATCGCTTCTCGAGTCCAGTCAACTGCGGATCGCTGAAAACGGTTCTCGCTTTCCGTCGGCGACAATGCCGCAGCGCGCTCATTCCCATTCCGATTCCCAGTATCTCGGGGACATGGCAACCGTTGCCAGGAAAACCAGAGAAAAGCCCTGTAGAGTTCATTGAGAATTTAATTATCGTCAGTAATTTATAATTCAATTTCGAAAGTTTAAAATTTAAAGTTCACGTGGCAACGATAAGTTAATTAAATTTTTAAAATTCATTCATGAACTTTCACCTTATGTGGCACAAAAATCAATTAACAGCTCACCTTGCGAGAGGAAATATGGATCAACACATTTGTAGCCCGTCGCCGACGGAGTGAGATAAGCACCGATGGCCATTTGCAAGTAGTTTGGATCGGCGTATGGTCCTGTCGTGTACATCATTGGAGTGCCGTTGTTAGTCGATTGAGACGTAGGGCCAAGCTGGGAACTGAACTGACTGTTTGGGTGTGGCTGATGGTGTTTGTCTGATTTTTGTATTCTGAAAAATTATTAGAAAGAAAATTGTAATTCTTTGATAGCGATTTAGTGATAATTAGACCACAACGACTTAACAGAAGTTCAATCAAGCAGCCTCAGACAAAAACTACGAGTTTGGTGAAAATTCACAAGGCGAAGTCAGCAGAATTTATTAGAATAGTCGACGCTTCCAAGTCCAAAAGAAGTTTTCGTGGTCTCCAAATTTCGGTGGAAATAATTTTCTTTGATTTTCCGAATTTTCTTGACATGAATTCCGAATTTCAGCACCAAGCAGTTCTCGTAGACTTGTCCAGGTTTAAGGAGAATTTCAGGATGCTGCAGCAAGTCGTTGATAGCGTCGGGAAAATTATGACAAGAAATTGAAAACCCTGAATTTTTCCAGTAACGTGCATCTGCCTTTCCTTTGATTGCCTCGTTTGGTTTCTCGTCCTTATCAATTTCAACTTCGTTGCATTCCTCGATGAGATTTTCTTTTACTTCCACTGATTTATTCGACTCAGATTTCGCGCGACACTTGAAAAATTCGATCTCCTTGTCTGTCAATTTCGTTCTGAGATATTCAAGCGTCAAGTGTTCAACTGGTTCGCCTTCGTTTGAGCTTTGCATACTTGCATAAATGATCTCTTCAAAAGGAAGTTCATCCGGGAAATTCGAGCAGGTTGTAAAATGAAGTGCCGACTGGTTTGAATGAATCTCTAGTACTCGACCCGATTGTGGATGAACGACTCTTGATACGGGTTTGGCTTCCTGAGATTCCCCGTCGTTGATTAAATGAAAGTCGATAGAACTTTCCTCAATTATGTCGCCGAGTTTTTTAAAGGTGACGAAATCAAATTCGTCGACTGCTGAGGCGTTCTTGAATTCGTCGCTAGTATTTCGAAGCACTTTGGCGTTGGCTTTTATCAGATGATTTCTCAACTCGCTCTCCCCAGAAGCGTGGCCTGCCAGGTTGAAGAAAAGCCTGTTCGAAATGTCAATCGGTGTCACTTGATTTGATCTTGCCGTAGTTCTTATCACGAGGGAATTGTTAGCTTTAACAGAGAATAAAACTTGCACTAGAACTATTCCTGGAAATCCTTTTGAACCATCGGTAGCATGAGATAGAATAACGTCAGTTCCATCGATGAAAGCTTGCCAGTTAAGCCTGCTAAAGTATTTTATTCCTCCATTTGCGCAATTTTTCTTCCCGACGCGGAAATATTTTCCTTTCAAGCAAAATTCTCCGTTTTTTATCGAGCTCGCCACAGGGCCGACGGTCGCTCCAAAGCCATTTCTGCCATCCTTCAAATATTCCTCGAGCTTCTCGTATCCCATTAACACATCTTCCACTTTTCCCAAGCGATCGGGAGCTTTGATTTCGATCACACTCGCTCCAAAAGTCATCACCGAAACCTCGAAACGATTGAACGTTTTCCACGTGAACTTCTCAACGCTTTCGCATCGCTTCGTTGCTGGATTTTTCCATTTCCCGAACTCAGTTTGACACAAAATAATTTTGCCGTCGTCAGATTTCATAATTTCCAAAGAAAGTGAGTTCATCGAGGACAATCAGCTTTAGTTACTTTGATTGCGATTCAAACCCTCAAGCTGCAATCGATTCCTAACCGAGACTTGTTTAAACCTCTGCACTAAGAGATTGCCAATCTTACCTTTCGCTTGACAAAATCTTTTTAAATTCATCTGTTTCATTGTTTCTCACTGCACTTTTCCCGCAGCCTTTCTCGACACTATTTTTACTCGCGGTCTGAACACAGTTGTTGTTATTGATGAACAAGATATCCTCAATGCCGAAAGGTGTCTTCACGTTTGTCGTCGACGAATAATTATTTGTAGCTTTATCTGAGTAATGAACTGACATCTCCACTCTAGTAATCCTAAGCTGCAACTCTTTCCGATCTTCACCGCTTCACTTCCGCAAATCGTCTGGCAAATCGCCGCCGAACGTGAATGGATTTTTATGTAAAAATTTGCCATCGCTCTGCACCATCATTAAAATCGTCATCGGGGTGAAGTTGTTGAAGGGATAATGGGAAAAGCGATGCTCCGCATGTTGTGTAAGTGCACAGCTCTCATGCGCGGAAGAAATCATCGCTCACTCTCACACACACACAGCGCTCGCAAATTGTCCTCTTTATCACATCTCGCCCGGCTCCTTCACGTCAACAGCTCCATCAGGTTTTAATGAGCTACATCATCAAGCCTCAGAAATAATTAGCGCAGCATTCATCCGTTCGCTGGCGTGCCCGTTCTGCAAATTGGCGAAACGAGAAAATGGAAAAATTATGGAAAAATTAATTGTGCAATCTTCTTTATGCCGGTGATTGATGTGAAAATAGGGATGGATCACTTGATAGCCCAGTTTTCCATTTGACGTCGTCGCTCCGGAAAATTCGACGAGGGGAAATTTATGGGATGGACTTGAAGCTCGACGAGGACCAATCGCGTCACAGTTCCAGTGAAGCGAGCGATTCTTATCGATTTGTGGCGTCGTCACATTAGCGATGCTGGAAAGGGGAGACGATAATGAATTAACATGCAAAATTATTCCGACATCAACGAACTAATTTCATCACAAAGTGATAACAATCGCGCCGTGCTGTTGAATTAATTCTCGACTTTTTATCAATCGGAGGAAATCGCCTAATTGAAGAGTCAGCAAACTATTCGACGGCCGTGACCCCTTCCCACTGTAATTGAGGGTAATTACGTTTCGTTAGGGCTAGAGATTGCGTCTCGAGTTACAGCAGCAATTTGCTAGGATTAAGTGATGTGCGTTATCCAAATTGACTTAATGGGGACGAGCGAGTGACTTGACAGTCGAGCGTTGGCAGCTAAGACGACAGAGGTTTGATTTCTTGATCCTTATAACAAACATAATTGCTGTAAATCGCATGTTTAACGAAACCAAATCGCTTTGAGACACGTGACTGCGCGCTGTTTTCAATCCCCTCTCGAGTTACCGACAGAAAATTATTTTCAAGATGCTCAAGATGTTGTAGACTGTTTATCCTTCATCCTTTTGATTTTATCGCAAGCAACTGCGGAGACAAAAGAGTGACGAGGGGTGAGAGACGGGAAATCAGAGAGGTGAAGGACTGTGGAACCCTTCTCCGTCGTCAAACCTGGAGAGACCGACAGTCAAGTGTTTGTCACGAAACGGCTCTAATGAAGTGATTCAAACATCACACAATCAAGTGGCGAGGCGAACATCTTGATATGAGTTTTCCGGACGATTTTCCGCATAACTCGATGATCCAAACAGTTTTCCCCTCAATCCGTTGCCATCTTTGGATTTTCTTGGAAACTCCGCCCGGAAAACTCAGCGATGAAAGGAAAATTGATGAAATCTGTTGAGAAAATTGAACCTAATGAACGTGATGGATGAAAGGAAATCTGAAGATTTTCCGCTCGATGGAGAAAATGTTTCGTGTTAAGTGGATTTCTTGATTCGGATCGATGATAGTGAAGCGCTCAGCTCACTACGGAAAATTGAACAAACTGCCAATTTGTGTGAGCAGTAAAGTTTCACGCCCACGCACTTCGCTCGAATCCTAAATGATTCTTTATTAATGTTGTTATTAACTCGATAAAATCGCATTAGTCGATTGAATTGAATCAAAATGAGCGTGCGAGTCAAGCTGTTCATTCATTCATTACAAAGATATCTCGGAGTGAGATCTCGTCGGGATGCGAGAGGGAAATTGTTGCTGTGATTACAGGGAGACGAGTTTAGATTCACGTTGATTACCTCGCGATTGATTTGTTTGAACTAATTTCGAGGATTTTTAATCAAATTGCGCAACGAACAATCGACGCGATTTCTTCCGTTTGCGACAATTTCGTTCAGTTGGCCATCGACACGTGTCATCAGTTTGAGTTTTATTGGAAACACGATGCTGCCTGGTGGTTTATTCAACAACAAACAATCAGCAACGCTCGGCTCACAATTCGGTCACATCAAGCGGCAACTTTGGCCTCTCCTCTTCATAATTTCTCGCCTTTTCGGAAATTTTTCATTCACTTTGGTTAATTCAATCACTTCCGACCTGATTGAGTTTCCCTCTCAATAATAGTTTCCTAATTACTCGACATCGTTCCATCGAAGGAGGAAGTCGGCAGATTCCCAAAGGGAAGAATTTAATAGCGACAAGTGTCAATAGAACGCAGCAGGATAATCAAAGCATAAAAGGTATGGAAACACTTCAGACAGCAGCCAAGCCAACGGATCAGTCGTGCTGTTCTTGATTTTTATTAGCAAGGCTCGTGAAAACCGCCTGGAGATTTTTTACTAGCAGGTTCTGATGATTTTAAAACAATATCTATTTAGGTAAAATAAATTAATCGGAACTACTTCAATAAATCGAATGACTAAAACCTTTTCAACGAAATTCATACAATTTCGCTGACGTTGAGCAACGCTTGGCTCCAATGCGACTTTTGTGGTGATTTATCCTTTATTCAGAAGAAACTTGAAGCGGCATGACACAATCGTTTGGTATCTAAGTTTATCTTTAGATAAAAATATTTTTGATTTTCGTGAAGGTTTTCAATCTTTATTAATCGATGGAGAATATACGGAAATGAAAGAATAATCTAAATTGCCAAAGCATTAGTTTGTGTTTCGTGACTGAGCTGAGTTTGAAGGTTTGACAGCTTATTCTTCAGAATCTGTACGCCCATCAAAACGATGTTTTCAGGTTTGAGAGCTCCCGCGGACTCAACGTTGAAGTAGAACTTGTTCGGTTTCGCCTCCCAGTTGTATTCCGCTTCGTCTAAGAGGAAAGTTTCAATCAATTGAAGGTCTCACTCGTAGTTTAAGTTAAATTGAACTTACAATGATCATCGTCAAGAAGTGAATGTTCGCTTTTCGGCCATTCATCAGGCTTTGGGAATAAAGTGTGACGCATCTCGTTGTCGGGATCATACTCGAACGAGACTCCGGCCGTTGGGTTCCATTTCGCGTGCTCCTTGCCGAATCCTTTCTTCGCGTACGCGCGCAGTTTCAATTCCTGTCCTTGTCGCAGCTTCACTATGAGAATCTCTTCAGCTTTCTCCCCATATTCTTCATCATCCCTGTTACGAGCCGTGACTGGAAGAACTCTCGGATCGCTCGAGTTAAGATCCGCTGTTGTAACCAAACGAGTCTTCTCGCCAGTCCATTTTACGTCCAAAGTGAACTCCACACTGCATTCAGGACAGAAATCCACGCAAACGCAGTCTCTGCTGTACATCATCCGGTCAACTACTTCATCAGAAATCAAAGGGATCAAGCCAATTCGATGAGCTGCAACAAAAAAGGTTAATGTAAACAAATGTTCTCATAGGAAATCTGTTTCCACTTTTACCGATAAACTCATCAGCTAGAACTGTCGTGTTTGACTCAAGTTGTACCCAGTCGATTGCGATTGTTGGAGTCTCTGCGATGAAGACCCGGCGCAAGCTGTTTGCGACACTAAAATTGAAATGAAAACATTAAGACGCCGTCAGAGTGTCGAAACATTTTCTCAAACTACCTAAGCTCTGTGTCTTCGACCACAAACTTTACGTTGTCGTTTGAAAGCTCCGTGATGGAAACTTGCGGCTGATTCGCGAACGGCATTTTGAAGTTACTTCGTCTGTAATTTCGTAATTTAAGTTCACCTAACTTTCAGCTGAGCAAAGACGCGAAATTCAACGCGAAGAAAAGATGCGAAAGTGAAGACGCAAAGATTTGACGCAAAAAGATAAAGACGCGAAGTTGAGTGGATGCTAAAAAAGAAAGAAATTCAGCTCGACAAAAATTCTCATTTAAAAATATTATTCGCTCGAATTTAATGCAAAGAAGACTGTAAACGCGTCAAGTACTGTGCAACACTTAAGTTTATGTAAAAAGTTATTGTCAATTGTAACCGTGGAACGCGTAAATTAAAAGTGAAAATATACGAATAATTGTGAGTGAAAAAAAGAACGAAAAAAAAAATATAAATTTCCACTGAGCGAGAAAAAGAAAAGTCGTGAAAAGTGAAGAAAGATCTCAAGGGAAGGAAAAATTCTGTCGCAAGAGAGACGACAGATTGTGACATCCGAAGTGAAAGTTGAACAATACAGAAAAACAATAACAAAACAGTTACTTAAATAATCCGAGTGTTTGAGACGAGGCGCAGACTTAAATGGTCTTAAACTCATTTAACTGGATGGATGAAACGACAAATGGATTACTGAGTCAGTCGACACAGCTACCGCTACCAAAATTTCTCAGCAATGAATCTAGCACACAAATCGAGTTGAGCTCGATATTCAAATCACAAAAAGAATCCTCTGTCGAGAACCATCGAACCAATATCAGCTGTTCAAGCTCATCGACACCTAGAAAGAGCATCTCCTCATCGAATCCACTGAATGAGTTCTTGAAGCCGCACAGCATCCTCTCGCAAAACAACTCGTCTGAAAGCGATGACGACGACGACGAGCACACGAAAAAGGATGAAATCAACTTGTACCCATTGTCAAACCAAGTCGGTGGGCACACTCGGCTTCTGCTCCTGAACGATAAGACCGTGATAAAGCCTCTGAACATTCGCGAGCTGGAATTCTATCAGAACATTCCAGGAAATGACATTCAAGAATTCGTTCCTTCGTACAAAGGTAAGAACGAGACCCACTTTTGCGCTCTACGCAGTGGATAATAGTTGGATATGCGATGATGAAATGAATGAATGAGTAAGAAAGCAGAGAGCGAAGGCATTTCCCAATTTTTCATCACTCGGCTCTGGCTGTGTGCGCGTGAATGAATGAGAAAACTCAACGCTTTGTATGCTGCGTTGGTGTGCGGGTTATCGTGCAAGGAGGAAAACCATTGATTTTCATTTCCATTTCCAAGCGGGCAACCTTTAAAACTTCTATCGTTGACCTTGATTCTTTGCCATTACGGGCAAACCAGAATTTGTTGTTATTTATCGATGTCTCTGACCACTTTTTCCTCGTCTCGTTTCCAGGTGTGATGCAAGCAACAACAGGTGAATCGTGGGAAAAGCGATACAGTCCAAGCTTCCGAGAATCGGATCCGCTTCGGCGTCAGAGCTCGACGAAGAGAAAACGCGACGAAGTGTTACGGTTAGTAGGGCCCATCACGACTTAGCTATAGATTCATTCATCTACTCATGATTTTTTCGTCATCATCGTTCCGTGTGAACAGCCCGATCGGAAAGGCCAATCTAATTGGACTTGCCATTGAACTGAAATCGCTGATAACGGCGCTCGCCAAGAGTAAGGGAGATATGTCTCGCTACTTATTTCCAGGCGCACTTTGTCAACTCTCAGCTAAACATTAATTTCTTCATCGCATCCGAAAGGAAAATATTGACTCTACTAATCCTCATCGCTCTTTCCGCCACATGCGCGCAACCAATAAAACTTTTAATTAATTAGACGCGGAAAACTATTAAACGCTGGAAATGTCGACGAGCTTTTCTCCAAACACTTGCAGTCAGCGTGTGCAAGCGATATTGCTTTTGCATCGATTTTGTGCTTTAAAGGCTTAATTGATACGAGCTGGGTCGATCGTAAGCCACGCCACAGATTATCTGATTATTCGTAAATCTCCATGATTAACCAGGAATCAGCTTTGTTTGTTTTGAGCTCGTTCTCGTATCTCTGAGTCTACGGAAGCGTAGTGACTTTTTTTACGATCGACCAGCTCGAGGTTCAATCGAAATGCAAATCGTGATGATTATTGTATTTTAATTAGGTTAACTAGTGTTATTAGTATGTAATGCGACGAGTCATGCATTGAAACGGTCAGGAATGATAAATCGCTTTTCGTTGTCGTTAGCAAACTCATAAAATCCTCTTAGCTAGCAGGAGAACTCGCCGAATCGCTTATTATAATTTGTTCTAATCGTCAACTTTTCTCTCTTTTTGTCTCTATTTTCTTTCAGAATGAAAATCCATAAAAATGGCAATGCGTCGGAAGTACTCAAGAGTATTTCGATTTTAGACAACTCTAATAAACAATGTTAGTATTACGGACTCGCGGTCGGTTCTTTCGCGAGACAAAACCATTTCAGAGCGTCTTATGTTGTCTAAGCTGATGTCATCGCAGAGGTTTCAAGCAGAGTTAGATCATCAACAACAGCGATGAGATGCTTCGAAGGCATCGACAGAATGTAACCTGACGTCATGGAAAACCCAAGCGAAGCTGTTCGCGTCGGTGGGCGCGATCGTAGTGAATTGAATTGAGAGCAACTTGGATCACCAGACCTCGCGTCACCCGTCGCCCCCAATTCGCACAACAAACAAATTATTTCGTATCACAAGCGATAAAATTTGAGATTGACGGGACAAACAACAATCGTCACGAGCCGCTCGTCTTTTCTTCTTTCTCTCCTACACTTTAAATTCATTCGCTCCGGCGATGACGAGTGGCGTGCCTGCTGATAAAATCATATGGTTGCTTTCATGTACGGCTTGATATTTCACTTCGCTTAGCGCGTTACGTGAGCCGAGCGCTTGTTTTTGTTTTGTTTAACATTGTGTGTGCCATGAGTGACAGCGGAGCGAGAGTGATTGTTGAAATTCTATCGCGGACAACGCGAGCTTTCTCGATTCAATTAGTTCGAGTCGGATTTCGGCAACTCGAGACCTTGAAAGGTTCACGAAAGTGTGTGCAATGAACTTCCTTGAGATAGATTAGCCAGCTATCGAATGTGCGAGAGTGAGGAGTTAGATAAGCTTAGCTCGAATGTTATTCAAGGACAATTGTCGCTCTATCACTTTGTGGCATTTTCTTGTTTGTTGATTCATCATGAACGAAACTGACTCTCTAATGTCGCAGCGATCTTTTTCACTTCTCGCAATCCAACCGAGTGCTAACAGAATGTCGAGTATGTTTGCAAGTCGTATGAGAAAGTATCAAAGTTAATTGACTGTTAAACGAGCGGAATCGATATGAATATGATAATTTAATGATATCGTCAAGTGTTTATCATTCCTCGTAATTGAGTCACTCACATTGCGACCAGGCAGAACGCGAAGATCCATGAGTCATCTTTAATCGCTGTCGACACATCCACCGTCTTTAAAGCTAATTTTACCGATCAGAGAACACTTGAATTCCATTCGTCGTTACTATTTTTAGCGCGTGCAGTCTTCATCGAATGCATCGAAGCGACGAATCTGCGAGAGTGAAAATTGAAAGCGATTTTCCTCGCGCTTAATTGAGCACTTGAAATAATGAAAAATATTGCAAATATCATTGAACACGCCGATCGGAAATCAATTTCAAGCACGTGGACTCGATTGCTCGCCGTTGCCGTTTCATCGATCTTGAGGAATCAGCGTGGTGGGCGAGATCGGAGACGGAGAGCAGCTCGCCACGTGAAGATAAAAAGCGAAAACCAGTTTCTCGTCGAGTTTGTTGTTGCAACGAGCTCCAGCTGATCGCATACATGCACGCGACGATGATTTAACGATGTGTTGTTGCTCCAGTGACTTGAAAATGTTTTTACTTTCGATCGGTGCGGAGAACGATGACGCAATGCTCGGATACTTTTTATCCCAATAACACTTAATCCGTCGATTGCATCGCCACTAACGGGGAATTCCTTCTTCTTCCTATCATTGCAGACTTCTTGATGCTCGAGAATATCACGTCGAAGTTCCAGCAGCCCTGCATCTTGGATCTCAAAATGGGCACGAGACAACACGGCGACGACGCGTCAGCGGAGAAGCGATCAAAGCAAATGGCAAAGTGTGCGGCGAGCACGTCATCCCGTCTGGGAGTTCGCTTGTGTGGCCTTCAAAAGCTCAACTATCGCGACAAGGAGTTCATCAAACGTGACAAGTACTGGGGAAGACAGTTGACTGAAACGGACTTCAAAAATGCCCTCTTCGAGTTCTTCCACAACGGCGTTCGGCTCCGAACGAAAGTCATTGAAAAAGTAATGGCAAGGCTGGAGCGGCTGCACAGTGTGATAGAAAAGCAGTCGAGCTATCGATTTTATTCATGGTGAGTTCGTTGAGTGCAACTCGTTGTGTGCATGCTTTACGCTTTTTCTTCCTTACAGCTCCCTGCTGCTCGTGTACGAAGGAAAGGACGCCGAGTCTGACCGGCTCGAAGCAAATCACTACGACGCCGACATCTCCAACTGCTCCACTGATCTGAATGCGTCGCACGATTCTCACCATCAATGCTCGTCCAACGATGAGAACGATGGCGGTATCGGACATGAAGAGACGGAGACAAATATGGATCACTGCCTGAACGAAGACGATGACCCGAATGGTCGAGATTCTGGTAATTGCGACGATAATGAAAGCGTCACAAAGAGCGATTCAAAGTTCCTTAACATGCCCAAGCTTCGAGCTCCCTCGCCACATTCGATGGACTCATGGCTGAACTACAGCAACAGCAGCGACGAGTACTCGACCCAAGATCTGATCGTCCGCAAGGGAACAAAGCTCAACCTTCACGAAGACGAAGCCACGCAAGATACCGACGACGTGGATGTTTACGACAAGATAAATTTCGTTAACGCCAAATCAATGACTTCGTTCAAAAAATCTAAAATCGATGGAGCCTCATGTGCCGACACTGCCACAGCTCATCACTCGAATCCATTTCAATTCACTAAACCCGTCGACAGCGATGCCATCGCAAGCAAGCTAGTTAATGAAACTGACGATGGGATTGAGGTGGAACTGGAAGAAGAAGACGACGACGATCAACTGTCGTCGTTGAGTAGCAACATCGACACGATTATTGTGAGCGATAACGGGGAGACAAAGTTCTACAACTCGTCGGGCGAGCAAGAAGAACATCCAAGTATCAAAAAGAAGAAGTCAACAAGTGGCGAAGAAGAGAATGTTCCGCAGCCTGCCGTTACCCTTAATCCCAAAACTCCTTCGCCTTTGGTTGACGTTCGGATCATCGACTTCGCGCACACCACATTCTCGTCGAGCGATTCCACGGAATCGTCGCCCAATCACAGCAGCAAGAAGGTTCATCATCACGGGCCCGACGGCGGCTTTCTCATGGGCATCGAAAGCTTAAAACGGATTCTATCGGAAATCATCGTCGAATCCATCTAAGTTCATGTTGCTCTTCGCACTCTAAAAATACATTCGATGTTTGAGAGCTAAATTTGACTTCAACAAAAACATTTGTTCGACTACGCTGCGCTAACCGATAAGTCAACACGGCCGGCAATAACAACGACGCAGCCACAACATTAATACAAAGCGCTCTTTTCTCGGTCTGCGAGTGTGTTATCCGCAACTGATCAGCTGATTATCGCGCTCACAACAAGCTGGGACAGCGACTGATGACACATCGACGAGTGCAGATCGAAGGCCTTCGCGATTGAATTTTCGCGAATCTGCTTTTGTGCGATCGACGAGGGAAGGTTTAATGACCTGTGAAGACCCGATCATGTGCATAAAACAAATATAAAGCCGTTGAGCCCGACAGTGAAGGTCGGCACTCGAGCTTTTGTTTCTGTTTTTCCGCCCGCGATAAGAAACCCATTGAGACGAAGTTAATTTATGTAAATATTTTCGGAGCGCTTGGTTCGGAAAAAACGATAAAAACAAGGAAGCTAAATCTAGATGGAAGACTTCAAGTAAGCAAACAAGCGGCCACGTCACCGATTCAGCTTAGAACATGGCTTTTGTAGATCCTAGTGACTTCTAAATATTTTGTTTCTGTTTAGTTTTTATTGAATACGAGATAAGAGCAATAAGTGGAGCGCGCGCGCAGACACTTCAACAAGATTCTGTTAATTGTTCAACGTGTAACTCTAATGATAAGTGGTGATAAGAGGCGTCGTATGACTTCGTCAAACTTTGCGAGTTGCGGAAACGCGTGGTCAACGAAGCTCTAACGAGTTGCATAACTTTCGACTCACATTGTAAATAATTTGTGTACACGCGCGCATCTGTTTCGAGCTTCCGTCGTATGGGGAATTCTCTGACCTGCGATGAGTAATTTGCTCATGCGACGGTCTTGAATGGTCGCTCGATATCGTGACTACTGAAAAGGTAGTGCAGCCCATCGAAGTCGTTGCCAGCTTTTCCGTACTCGATCGCCTGAGTTCTCGTCTAGAAATTTTACGAGAAGAAAATTTCACATTAAAAAGACTTTTCATTTCATTAACGATTTCGTTTGAAGTTTTCTTTTAATTTGTTTTTGTGCAGCTTAAGTTTTCAATCGACGATAGAGAGGAAATTCGTTTTCCGATTGGTGGCAGTATTAGATGTTCAGTCTGAGTTCTCTTTCTTCCTTTGTCGTAGACGAATTGATTTGATTTACAGACACTCAGGCTCACTCTCTCACACACGTTCTCAGTGTCTTGTGAATGTAATAAATCATTTCCTAAAAATAGTTTAAGTTGATGTAAAGTTGGACAAAAACCTTAGCTCATGTAATTAAATTTCCCCTTGATGCAAGCACGCGGAGCGCTTCGCTCATTTCGTCACATGACGTGCAGGCGGCGTAGGTTGACAGGGCACTTCCACTTAGCTCGCTAAGCTAATTAACTGATTGAATTATATTGTGCTTTAGCGTTAATTGAACAGATAGAAATCGAGAAATTCTCTCGGGCTAGTGAAACAAATTTAACCGTCGGTGACGAAACTTAGCTGCGCCATCACTTTGTCTTGGAATGTAGAATTGCTGGTTGATTCGACCATTCCAAAGTAGCGTTAGACACTTAGAAACTATTTTAGTTGCGACGTTTACAACAAAGAATCGTCACAAAGCGTTGATAACAAGAAAATCAAGAAAAGGTAAAAATAGAGTTTCTCCTTTCCGCTAAAATGTTTGCGTGTTTTGTTGCTCGATGATGACGAACTCGATTACGAGGAACATCAGCGATTAATTTGTTTTTACGCGGAAACTTGCAAGGGATCGACGATTGAGATTAAAACGAACCAAACCTAAGAAGAATAGAATCAGATCGAGTTCCAATTAAAGAAGGCAACAGTAAACAGTTCGATATCGTAGCAATTAGCACAGAGAATCATTTCATCAACATTGATTCGAGACTTTAACAATTATCACATCGAAAAAGCATCGAAGCAGTGGAATCAATTAAGAAGTTTTGAGAAATAACTCGAGGTTCGCATGAAAAGCAAGCAGGAAATTTTGTGTAACAAAGCCCGGAGAAGCGAATGAAGGTTAATGATTTCATGGTCGATGCCTTGTCGATGGGAGACGGAAGCCCAAGTCGTGCTGATAAGTCACGACCTTCACTTACCCAAAAGCCGCTTTCAACATCAAACCTTTCCATCAACACCTTCTGCACTTACTCGACAGTGATACATAATTAATATTCTCTTCACACCGCCCGGAATAATAACAAAACTCACCTCCACCCTAGAAAGGAAAAACATTTGCAAAGACGAAACATGGAAGATTTATCGAACGATAAACAGAAGTTTCTTCGGCGCCGTCATGAATCAAAACAATTTCATATTTTTCTTCGTGGCGGCCACTCGATGAAACCAGAAACCTCTTGAGTCAACATTCAGATCAATGCGACGGAGTTTGTCTCCAAGACCAAGACGATATATTTT
Source organism: Smittia sp. YW1114-2 (assembly GCA_033064975.1). NCBI lineage: Eukaryota > Metazoa > Arthropoda > Insecta > Diptera > Chironomidae > Smittia > Smittia sp. YW1114-2. Next base: position 18,556,979 of record CP093832.1, read on the forward strand.
CACAAAGTAAGCACACACCTCCTGTCCCCCATTCGCGATCGTAAGTGATTCACAGAAGACGATAAAAATAGCTCTAGATATATTTTCTCAAAGAACCTTTATCGATAAAAGCATTCACTTAGAAGCGTTTTGTGTATCCACAAACGACATTATCTCTCAGCACTGACCTAGTACGATCGACAAACAGAGAAGTTCAATGGGATCGCGGCTTGTGCAAATGTTTCTGCCTCCAGCTATATTAACAAAGAAAAATAAATTCGCTGGCGGAAAACGAGCTCGCATATTTTCGCGATCCCTGTTGACTTTGCTCTGTATTAATAGTCGTGGCAGGAGAAGAGCCAACAAACAACTCTACGCCCCAACACAGAATCATTTCACTTAACGATGGCAACAGTAATCAATGTTGTTGATGCCGAAGATTTCGCTCGTCACGCTTAGATAAAAATCCTCACTCTCGACGTCATGCGAAATACTTTCCATCCGAGCGAGGATAAGAATTTAATGAACGTCTTCTCTTGATCTCGCGGATGCGAAACAAACAAAAATTGTTCAACTTATGATTAAGCTCTGTTCTTTCTCTGCCGTCGCGGAGTTTTCTCGTTGTAAGAAAAGTAAATCAATAAAGAGGAAAATATTTCTTGATGAAAATGAAAACTGCGTGTTTGTTTTCCCAGAGGTTGAATGGTCGAAGATGTTTCAGCGATACTTGAGGAATTTCCGGCGAAACTCGATTCACGTCGTAAAGGAGAAGAACGCGATTCGATTGATGGAATGAGAGGCGTGGGCGGAAGAAAGTTTCATTGAGAAAATGTTTGTTGATTGACCCTGAATTCTTTCTGGGACGAATCGCGATGATTTAAGATTCCAATGAGAAATTCTTGGCGTCAGTTCTTCAGCCTCCGATCGCCGCTTGACGACAGTCGCAGATTCTTTCCTCGAACAACTCCCAAGCTTTTCATTTTCACAGCGAAATTTCATGTCAACAAGATTCGAATTGAGCGAGAGATTCCGAGGGTAGATTGTTGAATCACTCGCGGTGTTGTCAGGCGCGTGTGATTCGAGGAACAGCTGAAAACAACGTGTGGCGATAGCTCATGTGTTTACTATTTGGCGTGAAGCCGCGCATTGAGGCGAGCGATTAAATTTACTGCTCGCACTAAAGATGCAGATGCCTTGGAAGGAAATTCTTTGTGTCGTCGTAAATCTCGAGCGAGCTGACTTGTAGGTCAACAGGAGCTCCACATCTGCGAGGCTGTCAGCGAACAAAGTCCTGACAAATCCGAGTCGCAAAAGCATTGTCTGAATTTTAAACTTTAATCATTTTTCTCGCTTTATTTCTTCTCGAAAATTACAATTTAAGAAACTTCTCTGTGACTTTCAAAACTAAAGCCGAACGAAAAAAGAAAGAAAATATAAGAAACGCGTGTTTTACTTTTGCAAATGAAATGAAGGAATCGGAATCGTATTTGTGACGGAAATGTGGGCTCGCTTAGAGACGCAGATCGTCGATGACGACACGAGACAAACGTTATCGCGTTTTCCCTTCACCCGCGCTCTAGTCCGGAGTTCTATTTTGTATTTGTTCGCACTCGACGCCGAACATCTTCGAGCTGCGTCTCACTAGTTTACTAACTAAACCAAATATTACAACTGTTGGTTTCTGCTTTGAAATAGCGGACTTTGCAAAACGATTAAACTTTGTTGGCGTTTCAATTTAGCGTTGATGAATAAGTTTAGTTCTTTTCTTCCTTAATTTTCATGCACGTTGAGGTTGTAACTGCTTCACTCTTTTTGCCTTGCATTACTCGGCTGTTTATTACCGTCGTTGATGAACTCTTTGTACGCCATTTGGATCTCGAGGTCCATTTCAGGTTCGTCTTCATCGTCAACCAAGTCATCGGAGTTATCACTGCTTTGTTGGAGAGAAGAACGAATGTTGCGCATTAAATTTCCAGTCAACGAGTCGAACAAATTTCATTCAACTTACTCTATGATGTCATCGATGTTGATTGGATAATTCGCGGGCATGTTAGCGTTCAAGAACATCGACTCTTCCTCCGTGATAATTTGACCATCGGGACCGTAGAAGATCGGACAGTCGTTATAATTTGAGGGTAGATGATCGGGCAAAGCAGACAACGCTGAAGATGCTGAAGGCAGCTGATTCTCAACTTCCACCGCTGCGAAAGAAATCTAATTAGAACCCAGAAGGAAAACAATTTCACAAACTTACCATCTTTCCTTCCCCAGTTGTCGAAGAACAAATCCACAACAGATTGAATCAATCGTTTCGTTTGAATGTTTTGCTCTTCGGCGATGTACTTGAGCTGGTTAATCGCGTCCTCCACCTCGGTTGGGTTCTCTTTTTGCAAATCATAGCCGGACAACTAATAATTAGAAGAAAATTATAGTTAATACTCGAAAGCGTTTGATTTCTAGCTCACCTTCAACGTTTGACAAACGCATTTGATGTTTTCGGGTCCTGGTTTCGTCAGCAGCAGGAGAATTGAGTTCAGGACAAAGCGAGCGACGTCCACAGTGCTTCGGGAATCCTAAAAGGTTTATTCGTTAGAATCACTCTCAAGTATCAAGCAATCAACTTACTTCCGGTCTTTTCAATTGCACAAACAACTCAGCAAGGAACAAAGTCGTGCCACGAACACGTCGCTGATCGTTCTGCATGAATGGAACCTGTTCGGTATTCTGGAATTCCATTTTCATGACCAACAAGCTGCGGAACGTGCTGCTAGGCGAGAGATCCAAGCTGTCTAAGAGCAGACAAAGACGGGCACCGGTGTAGCGGAAGTTTTGCTCGTTAATCGACTGCAACGGTACAATGTTAGGGCATAAACAACCAAGAATCTAATGACAGCTTCTACCTGCTCGAAGACGGTTTCAATCGCGTTACTCATCACGAAATGGTTGTTCGCCAACTCCAAGAACATTTCACGCAATCGCTTCTGGTAGTTTTCAAACAAGCCGGGGTTGTCGTTCAACTTCGAAACGACTTCCGCCAAATAGTCCAACGCAACCTGCTCGGTTTCCGTCTAAAATAGAAATTATCTCGGTCAGTTCTTTCAGTTTGCTACCGAATGTAGTTGCTCTTACCTGCTTGTGAGGCATCGGCTCGACCGGAGCTGCCTCCGCGTTTTGCGCGTTGAAGTTCAGGCGGTTATGAATTCCCCCTCTCTGGTTGTGTCCGCCTCCGCCGTGATAGTTGTTGCCCATCTGCTGTGACCCTCCTTGCTGGTTCATCATGTAGACATGCTGCTGTTGTTGCTGTTGCTGATGATTCGGGAAATTCGCGTGGTGATTGTGATGATTCTGACCTATCTCGGGACGACTGTTCTGTCCGTAGTTCCGGTGCTGCTGGTAAGCGTAGTGTTGAGGACGTTGTTGCTGCTGCTGTTGCTGGCCGAATGGAATCTGTTGTTGCTGCGGCGGAAATTGGCGAGAGTTCGGTGTGAATACTTGCGGCTGCGGTGGATACACTGGCGACGGTCCCTCATGGTGTTGCTGAGCATTCCAGTCACCTAGTGGAGCAGAAAACTTGGGAATGAACTCTGGGGCATTCACCGATAACTCTTGATTCCGGTTTAGTGCTGCATTGTGTTGAGCTGCTCGCGTTTTCACATTTTTCCACCACACACCCCAAGATTGTTAGTGAATTTTGAAGGGGAGCAACAAGAGGTAGATATAGAACGACACACGGCACAAACAGAAAGAAATATATAAACATTAATTAACAGTTATCTTCTTCTTACGATTAAAAACATCCAAATATCTTCAATCGTACCACACAATCAAACGTGGATTGAAAATTCGCGGGGAGTAAATAACTTTTTAACTACAGACGCGATTCAACTTTGCAACTCGCGACTCAACCGAATGGCGCAACTGGCTCTGTTTGCATACTCCGAAATACAACAAGCGGCCGAAGTTTTTCCGGAAAAGCGAAAAAGTTGTGAACAGTCATCGCATGTTGTTGGCAAAAAGTGATGCGCTAGATCTTTTCGTGACATCTACGTCGCCGAATTGGGAACAAAGGGACTTTAACAGACAGCTACGGGTGGGGGACATCGGAATATTCGTGAAAAGGCTTTTCCGCGGTCATTCGCAGTCGGAAAATGCGTTTCAAGGGGAGAGTAGAGGTTATCAAAATGTACAAACAAAGACACTCAAAACTCCAGCAATTCCCACAACTTTCACTTCGCATTGATAGTTACCGTAGAGATAAGCGTTGAATGCGTCTGGAGCTGCTCCTTGAGTATACCGGGGATCCATATTATAATAAAATAAAATACACAACTTGAAATCCTTGCCAGACAATCAAACCAGTTCAACTAGAACCGATTCGAACCGCTCGGTCGGTTCAAACCTCTGCCACTTTGAACCGGTTCAAATCTCTGCAAAAACTTTTTGTTTTGATATTGCAAAGTAGATTTTTGATTGTGATTTGGTGAGCTTTCACTATGTTCCCGTAAGCTAATTGCACGGATTATTAGTCACTAAGTTGCTTGTGATAGCAGAATCAGAGGAGACCTCAATTTTACCATCGAGTAAGTGGGCGTAATAAAGTTTTTTTCGATGATTCTTCATTTTCTAGTTATGACTCAGTCCGGTCTTCTTGCTTTTCTAATCTCTGAACTTTCTTTGTTCTTATCAGCGGAGTGTAACTGATCATCTGAAAAGCTGGAGATGCTTTCGGCGAACATTAGTAACAACAGCATAAATAATGACCAAGAGTCCAACGAAACAATTCCGATCACAAACCCGAATCGTCCGCCATCCGTTCTCAGGCAATTCTCGAATCTGTTCAGAAGCAGGTCAAGGCCAATGGAGCGAACCGACCCGGAAGGCTACGTCGAGTTCGGCGGAATGAGCCACGAGCAGCCAAATCAAGAGCAGAGAACTCTGGGAACATTTGCTGGTTGTTTTGCTCCAGTTTCCCTCTCGATGTTTTCGGCTTTGGTCTTCATTCGGTGAGTGACGAGAAGCCTAATTATCTTTTAAACTTACGATTGTGTTTTTGCAGAGTTGGATTTCTAGTTGGCAACGCTGGGCTCTACGTAACGCTGCTCCAGTTTCTCATCGCTTATCTCATTCTATTCTTCACTGTCTGCTCTGTCTGTGCGATCAGCACTAATGGGGCAATAGAAGGCGGCGGAGTTTACTTCATGATAAGCAGAACGCTCGGACCAGAGTTCGGCGGAGCTATTGGATCTCTGTTCTTCCTGGCGAATGTTGTTGGCTGCGGTCTTGCAATTACTGGTTGTGTTGAAGGTTTACTTCAAAACTTCGGACCCGGCGGATATTTGCTGCCCGAAGGATCTCTCGGATTCCTCGAGGACGGAAGATGGTACAGATTTGGCTATTGCACACTTATCAACACTCTCATCCTCCTCGTGGTTCTCATCGGCGCTGCGATGTTCGCCAAAACATCCGCGTCAATCCTCGTCGGCGTCGTCATCTGCTTGATTTCAACTTACATCAGTTTCATCGTTCAAGGGCCGAAAGAAGTTTCGATTCCGCCGGAGAACACGTTACTGAACCGAACGATCTATCCACATCTCAACTACACAGGATTGTCAAGAGAAACATTCATCGAGAACTTGAACACGAATTATGGTCACGATTACACGTCAGGAGATTCAGTCGTGAACTTCGCAATCGTCTTTGGCGTCTTGTTTTCCGGTGTTACTGGAATTATGGCTGGAGCCAACATGAGCGGTGAACTGAAAAATCCCTCGAAGAGCATCCCGGCGGGAACTCTGTCAGCTGTAGCCTTCACCTTCGTCTGCTACATTACATTATGCGTTTTGATGGCGGCCACTTCGCCCTCAATCTTATTGAGAAACAACTTCTTATTCCTGATGCCAATCAACGTCTTTCCCGCGTTTGTTGCTGTTGGCATTTTGACAGCGACGTTCTCAACTGCACTGAGTAACTTGATTGGATCAAGTCGAGTTCTAGAAGCTCTAGCTAAGGATCAAGTCTTCGGATCTTTCTTCAACTTCGTATTGCGAGGAACATATAAGAACAATCCTATTGCTGCTGTGTTTTTCAGCTGGTTCCTGGTCGAGGCGATTCTTCTCATTGGATCCCTCAACACGATCGCTCAGATCAATTCCGTCTTGTTCATGTTGAGCTACATGGCAACTAACCTCGCTTGTCTCGGAATTGAGATCACAGGCGCCATCAACTTCCGTCCGACGTTCAAATATTTCACTTGGCACACCGCTTTCCTCGGCCTGATGGGCACCTTGATCATGATGTTCGTCATAAATCCAATCTACGCTTCGATGAGCGTGATTTGCTGCTTGCTCCTGGTCATTGCGCTTCATCTCTTCTCGCCGGCGTCACAAGGCGCCCAGTGGGGATCAATCTCACAAGCTCTAATGTTCCATCAAGTCCGGAAATATTTGCTGATGTTGGATTCGAGAAAAGATCACGTCAAGTTCTGGCGACCTCAAATGCTTCTGCTTGTCGCATCGCCTCGCTCTTGCTGTCCACTCATCCACTTCGTTAACGACTTGAAGAAAGGAGGTTTGTACGTCGTTGGACATGTGAAAGTTGGAGAGTTTAAGGACAACGAAGCGGATCCAACCGTCGAGGAATACTCGCAATGGCTCTCGCTGATCGATCACATGCGCGTTAAAGCGTTTGTTGAGCTGACGTTGGCTAAAACTGTACGCGAAGGCATTCAACACTTGATTCGAATCTCCGGGATGGGCGCAATGAAGCCAAACACCATCATTCTTGGATTCTACGATGAGGAAGCGTGTTACGATTTCTTCGATGATGAGAGCTCGCCGTATCGAACCAACAAGTTCAGCAGCTCGAACACAGGAGTTCTGTTTCCATATCGCAAGAAGAACGAGATCAAATCTCTGAGCCCCGAGGAATACGTCAACATAGTTAGTGACATCTTGCGAATGCGTAAGAATGTTTGCTTGTGTCGTCACTTCCATCGCTTGAACAAAACAACAATTGCCAAGTAAGTTTACACTTCAGTTAGCGATAGCTGCTCAAACGATTCCTTTGCAGATCGAACCATATCAAATATATCGATCTGTGGCCAATCAACGTCTTTGACCCTACGAACAACGATCCATTCGACACTGCCTCGCAGTTCATGATGCAGCTAGCTTGCATTATCAACATGCTGCCGGTGTGGAAGAATCTCCAGCTGCGAGTCTTCTTGTGCGAGATCGGCGAGAACGAACAACAGCCATTCGAACGACCAGCTGAAGTGCGGTTGATGCAGCTTTTGAACCAACTCAGAATCGCCGCTGCTATTCATCAGATCCCTGAATGGAAGAACAGCAACGACACTCCACGAAATCGCTCTCTTCTCAAGAATTTGACTAGGAATTCCGAGAACGAAACATCGACGATGACGGAGGAGAACTTGAATCGCATGAAGCTTTACATGCAGAGGTGAGACATCAAACCTTTACTCAGTGAAATGTTAATCAATATATCTGCTTTCAGGATCAATCAAATGATTCGGGATAACTCGAACTCGACTGCGGTCACTTTCATGTATCTTCCTCCTCCACCAAACAACTCGACCAACTTTAAAGTCAAGTGCTCGAACTACTTGGTAAGTTAGAATTTTAGTTTGTCTGAAGTTTGTCACGAAAGTTTTCTTTCAGGATCTGTTGAGCGAACTGACGTACGATCTTCCTCCAACGATCCTTGTCCATGGATTGTCCACAGTAACCAGCACAAGCCTCTAGATGAATTCCTGATCTATTCTTGTTTTACCTATGATGACAAACTAGAAGTATTCTTCCTTTAATTGATGATCACTAGCAAATTATTCGTTCACTCATCTCATAAAATTGAAACTTTTAATCGATTAACACATCTTTTCATCACTCGACACTGTAACTGCAATAATTCAAGAAATGTCCAGAGATTCTCGCGGTATTTTTGATAGTCGATCGTTTACATTCCTAGATAAGCGGACCGCATGAAGCGCACGATTTTGTAGTCGCAGCTCGGAGAGAAAGAAAATATTTATTGATGTGAAAACTGTGAACTTTTATTCAATAAATTAAATCTATTTAAGCGTAAACTAGGGATTGTAAACTGTGTTGCTTCCGTTCATGAACTTGTTGAAAGAAGTCTCCTCGCCTTGAGCGTTGCCTGACTCGTCGCCGGACAAACTCTGTTTCGACGATTCCCGATATTTCTGGAGGAAAACTTTGAGTGGTTCGATGTAATTGTCAAAGCCTAAGTTCTGCATTGCCCAAAGCAGATCTTCGCCGTTCATGGTCTTCCGCTTCTCGTTTGCACACCGCTCACTTGCCTTGGATTGTAGAAGAATTTGGATGAGATAATGAAGCTTCAGAGACGATTCCAATATTTACCTCGCTTGTTATGAATGAAATGAACTCGCTCACACATTCTTGCACGCATTCTCTCGCGTCCTTGGCGATCTTACCCTGCGAGCTGTTCGGGATGGCTTTTTTCATGATCTTGGCGATGTTAGCTATGGGAAGAAAGCGATCCTGCTCACGAAGCATTCCTCCTTCTAAAAGAAATCAAAAAACAGAAAAGATTTGAAGTCGCGATTCCACTTTTCCACTCTGGCCTCGTAAACAGCGTTCAGTCGCAAGCAACTCACCGGCTTCCGAGTCCTCCTGGATGTATCCATCTGATAGAAACTCTGAACTGTCCATTGTAGCTATTTGATGCTAGTTTAAGCGTCAATTTTAAAATATCTGACTTGGATTGGTTTTGCTTTTTTGTTGTTTACTGCGGCTCTAAGTCGCCGGTTCAAAATTTGATGCGTTTCAAATTCTAATTTCCCGTTTTTCTCCTCAAATATTGTTCATAAGATTTTCGTTTACGCTCAGTGTTTCAGTGATCGTCACGCCGTGATTCGAACGTTGAATTACACGAACGGTGTACAGCCATCGACAATTTCTATGTTTTAACAGTTAAAACTAGGATTAAATCTTCTAAAACCGGCAAAGTTCTCTCGAACCTTTTCAGTCCGAACAGTTCAGCGAATCCGAACGAGAAAAAAATATTCTGGCGAGTGATAAACCTTTAAATATTGTTTGCTGCTATGGATCCCGCAGTGAATGAGCGCCGATTGCGCAGTGTGTTCGGTGAGTGTTGTGGCTTAACAAATCATCAAGGTCAAGGGATCTCGCATTGAATACTCTTGGATTGTGAAACTTTTCATCCGTTTGAGGTTACACAAAGTCTGAAATTTAATTGTTTTGCCTTTGATTCCAGACGCTATCGATATCGGCAATAATAAAAAAGCCCTACAAGAGGTCGAGAAGGTGCTGAAGAAGACGCCAGGACTGAAAACGGCGACGGCACTTAAAGCCTTGGCGTTAATCAGACTAGGTCGTGAGAAGGAAAGCCAAGTGTTCATCGAAGAGCTTGAAAAGAGCGAGCCCGACGATGATTCAACGCTGCAAGTTATGACTTACTGTTACCGTGAGCTGGAGCAATGTGAGTTCAATCGATTTCAGCTGAGTTCTAGTTCATAACTTGAATTATTTCTAGTGAATCGAATTTGCATGGTTTACCATAACGCCGCAAAGAAACAGCCAGGCAACGATGAGATTCTCAGCCAACTCTTCATGGCACACGTTCGTGTCAACGACTTCAAGTCGCAGCAAATCGTAGCTCTACAACTCTTCAAAGCAAAGCAAAAGAATCCGTATTACTTTTGGGCTGTAATGTCCATCGTTCTGCAGGCTCTTCGTGGTCCCGAGTCGAAGGATACAGCGAAATCAAAGAGTCTTCTCCTCCTTGCGCAACGTATGGTCGACAAAATGATCGCCGGGAATCAGATCGAAGCAGAGCAGGAAGTTCAGCTTTATCTCAACATCCTCGAACACCAAGAAAAGTATGAGGAAACGCTCAAGTTCCTCGACTCAGAGGTCTGCAAACAACATTTTCCTGGGGCTCCAATCACGATTAAGATCGAGCTACTCAAGAAACTCAAGCAGTGGAACCAGCTCAAAGTCATTATGGAAGAATTGTTGACTGAAGAGTTAGTTGGACAATTTTGTCTTATGTTTGGTGCTTATTGGATTCTCATTTCAGTTCCGATCGGTGGGATTATTACAAGGATTATTTACTCGCCTGCTTTGAGCTCATCAAGGCAAACGACCCCGAGACTTCAGTCGAATCCTGCAGCGCCTTTATCTCTAATGTAAATTCCTTTCAACAAAGTCGGATTTAGCATTCTAACAGTCTTTCTTTTAGCTCAAAGATTCAGCAAAGATCAGAGTGCGCGGGCCGTTCTTGGCTGGCTTTGAGATGCATAAGCGAATGCGCGACATCAGTTTAAATGCTGACGATCTCCTCGGTGACTATCAAGAGTTGCTTCTGAACTACTTCCGACTGTTTGGCAATAAAAAGTGCTGTGCAAACGATCTGAAAATGTTCCTTGACTATCTCGAGCCAAGCCGTCGGCCTGAGTTAGCATCGAAGCTCATTCAAGATACTGGCATTAGCTCAACAACACTGCCACAAGATGTAAGTAAGTTGTTACCTAGCGCTCCCTATCAACTCATGTATTCTTTGTAGAAGGATCAGCTTCAACGACACATTTGTTCCTTACAAATATCTCGACTGTGCGGAGCTCATTTGTCTCTCTCCGCGGAGCATTTGCAAGCGTTATACTCAGCTCTAAGCCTTCACTACGAACATAGCTTTAGCGCGTTCGACCAGAATTTATTGCCGACTGACATCGGACTGTCGGATCAATACGCTCTTTTAGCTGGTGAGTTAGGTCTCATCAAAAGCTTTAGCTTCAAACTACTTTGGGTTGTCATCTCACATTCCAAATTAATTTTAGCTCATGTAATGTACGACTTGGCAGTGAAGATAAACTCAACCGAGAGACTCGTCGACACCCTTCATCTCCTCAACTATTTATTGCGCAACAGTCCCAGTAACTTCCACGCTAAACTTCTCTGCCTTCAAATCTACCACATCCTCGGTTGTGCTCTAGGCGCTCATAAGATTTATGTGTCCTTGGACGTGAAGCACGTTCAATTGGACTCGCTTGGCTATCTTCATTGCGCTCACTTGCCAATCACTGGAATCATATCATTAGCGAAGCCGATCTACGATCAGACACTGAAGTTCTTCACTGCGTCTTATAAAGACAGTTTGGAATATCTAGCAATGACTTACAAGTTTGGATCGTTCTCGAAGCTTGAGGAGTTTATGGACTTCCGCGAGAGATTGTCAAACAGTTTACATTACGCGATGATTTCTGTTGAAGCTTTGCTGCAAGAGATCGTTTGTTTCAATGGAACGTCCCAGCAGAATCTGCTTCAGTTCCAAAGCATGAAGATTGAACCGACCGAAGAACGAATCAAGTACGAAGAGCTGATGGATAATCGAGATCTCGATGTGATGATTCGATGGAATCCGATGTACCGTTATTCGTCGGAGAAAGGCGAAGCGCTGAAGGAACCAGAGCCGATCGAAGTGGACCCGAAGTTTCGAGAGAAAGACAGCTTTGTGCAAGACTCGGAGCTTCTTCAAATGCGCTCGTGTCTGCTGAGAATCGTCGCTGCTTCGGTGGATTTGATCCACACCCCAACAGGAAATTTAGACACCAAAGTGCAGAACGGTCACAGCTCAACGTCTTCGATCGACGACGATGGAGAAAAATTCAAGTCTCTCGTGGCAAGCTGGAAGGAGCTGTTTCTAGTTGCTAGGAAACTCAATCAACAACAATCGTCATCCGAATTTCTAGTCAATTTATTGCCATCGAGACTTTACTTCATGACTCAGCTGCCTTACGAAGATGTGTTCACTTCACTGTCAACGTTCGTCTACGATCTGTGGACTGGCAGCGAGAAGGCAAAAGAATCTTCAACTGGTCTTGTTAAATCTCTAAGTGTCGTCAAGAGTTCTATCGAAAATCTCCAGCCGGTCACAGCGAGTGGGCCAATCTTCGGCTACAGAATTCTGCAAGGAAGTTTTGTTGGATTCGTCGAAGTGAGTTTGAGAACTTAGCTGAGAAAACTTTGTGCTAATCGAACTCTGTTTCAGATCCTTTCCTTATGTTCATTCGTACTCTCGAACTGCTACGACAAATTTAATCAAGCGCAAGCACAATCAAGCAAAAAGAAGAAGCAAACCAACAATAACCACAACGCTGAAACGCTCAATCCTAAAGAGCGACTGTCATTAACATCCGATGTGCTCAAAGAGCTCAAAGGTGCTCTGACAGCAAGCGAAAGTTCATTACGTGAGTTGAATTGCAGTTCATAATTAGTGTGCTTGTGGGTTTGCGGGATGAATGAGCCTCGATCTGCCCAGAAGAAAGAGCGGTTGTGTAGATTGAGTTGATGAAAACCAACTTGCTCTTTACTCCTCTGGCTATGTAAAGTCTTGACGGGGAACCTCCGACTTTCATAGCATTGTTCACTTTATTGTGAACTAGGCTTAAGTCACTAGAGTGATCACTGCTTAGCTATGCGCATTGTTTTCCAGCATAACTCAAACTCTTTTCCCACAGAAAAACTTCGCCCAGTGAAAATCGACAAGAATCTGGAGGAATATCTTGCGACGCTATCGATAACTCCCAAGCCAGCAGTCAAAATCCCTCAAGAGCCAGCAACAAGCGTCATCTCAACGGCGGACATCGATGTCCACACCATTTTCGAAGACAGCTATCAGCAAACAATCAAAGAGCTTTCGCTGCTCATCAAGGACAAGCTGAAGATGATCTACGCGAAGTAACAGAACTCGATCGCTGCAACCTTTTCGTATATTTTGTTTGTAAAACGGATTTAATTGAATAGGCACAGATCGTCTCGTGAGCGTTTGAAAAATAGCTTAAATAAAATTGTCGAACCGCTGAAACTTCCTCTGGATCGTTTAAACTCCGTACGAGTCATGCTTTGACTGGACGAACTGCTGCTGATCATCGAGCTTGATTTGCTGTAGATAATTTGCTATCGCTTCGATCTTCCATATTTCTAGATTGAGGATATTTTGCTGCGCCACGACGAAGCTAACAAATTCATCCAAACTCGAGAATGTCTTCACTTCGGGATTCGGCTTCGTGTTGATGTTTTTGTAGTTCTGAAGAAGCTCGAACGACTTCTTTTTCAATGAAAGCAGACTCTCAGCTGTCTGCTGATCAAGAAGCACAGTTTCAGTCGTGGTCGAGTTCTTCGTATTATGAACGTGAAGCCGAAAATTCTCGCGGATCGAAGAGAAGTCGAACGTTTGTTGTTTACATTCCGAATCTAAAAAGAACTCGCTGAATTTAAATGGCTATTCGAAGGATAATTGTGTTAAGCATATACCATTAGCAGTTTCAGCTGTAAGTTCGCTGTACATCCCGTCGATATCTGAGATTAGTTTTTCCATCACAATTCCGTTGAGATATTTTTGAACCGTTTGAAAATCAAAATCCAGAGATCTGAACCGTTAGATTTTGAACCGCTTAAATTTATTGATCGTTTGTCATTCTCAGCGCGATTATTCGGTGTACAATTCGTAATATTCGCTTCACCGACGAGTCAATTACGATCGCAGGAAGCCGGGAAAGTGCCGAATACTCGATTGACATTGAAACTTTGTTTCTACGTGACGTATCGAATGCAGCTGGGAAATTGTTAGTGTTGTGGGAGAAAATAAATTTGAAGTTCACAAAGAAAAGTATTGAAGGAAGCAACTAAAATGGAAGCAACAGAAAACCAAGATGAACTGATTATTAAACAGCAGCGTGAGATTGAAAAGGAGGTGAGGATATCGTTGACGGAAAATCATTTCGGCTTTATGCGAACATTTTCATTTTTCCAGATTTGCGATTCGTTTGCTTTGATATCTGAAGAGTTGCCGGTTTCAACTCTGAACAATGAGTACGCTGATGATCCGATCTACGCTCGCAAAGTGCAGGACATTGAGAAAAAGTACAAATACATTAGGAAAGTTCGGCCAGACGGAAATTGCTTCTTCAGAGGATTCGCCTTCGCGATACTCGAGCATTTGATTAGAAACCAAGACGAGTTCATCAAATTCAAGAAGATTGCTGAGGAGAGCAAAGCGAAACTACTCTCGTTGAACTTCCCGCAATTCACAATCGAAGATTTCTACGACACTTTCATTGAAGTGATCTCAAAAGTGGAGCCGAACGAAAGCAACCAAGCACAAGTCCTAGCGGAACTATCGAAGCTCTTCAACGAACAAGGCTACAGCGACTATGTCGTGGTTTATCTTCGACTGATCACATCAGGGAAGCTGCAGGAGGAGTCAGATTTCTACCAGAACTTCATCGACGGGAGTTACGCGACTGTCTCTGAGTTCTGTCACAAGGCAAGTCTTTGTTCCCTTCAACAACGAACCGCCTCTTGATTTGCAATATTTGCAGGAAGTCGAAGCGATGTACAAAGAGAGCGATCACATCCACATCATTGCGATTTGCGCAGCTCTCGGAGCTTCTGTCCGTGTTGAGTACTTCGATCGTGGACAAGACGCCGTTGTTGCTCACGACTTCCCAGACGATGGACAGCCGACGGTCTTTCTGCTCTATCGACCAAGTCACTACGATATTCTCTATCCGAAGTAAATGAAACGTCCCGTGACTGAGCCTGCAATGAATTTAGGTAACTCCCTGTTTGTGTCTCTCGCTCAGGATCTTGAATCGAAATAGATATTGTTTCCCTCCTGAGAATTTAGACATTGCAGCGTTGTCTAGCGACAGAGGAAAAAGTGTAAACGTGTTGATATGAAATTTCTTAGAACCCGTGGGGTCGAAGGCATCTGATAGACTTCATCATTTTATATTCCAAGTCTCGAGTGTGTCGTCGGCGTACCCGGCGCAGAAGTTAGCTTATAATCTCAGTAGAATTGAAATGGAAATCAAATAAGACAGGGCAGGATGAGCTTCGAGTTGAGAAGCTTACGAGAACGATGAAGGACAAGGAAAGGAAAATTCTTCTTCCGAAGTGAACTCACAAACTCTGCATGAACATTTTCTATATTTTTGAAGTTTTTAATTTTTATTGAAACATTTTCCACTTAACGTTTAAATCATTTTTACCCCCACAAACGTAGAAAAGCAAATTAATATTTAAATAATAATGAGAAAATGTAATCAAAGGTTTTCCTCAACTAGATTTTCTTTCATGTCGGAGAAGATTTTTAAACGCAAAGGAAATTAAAGACTTTGAATTGATAAAAGTTTATGCGTTTCGCTGCGACGCCCTCGACGGTAGCTCGAACATCTTTCTTTCGTTGTTTCAGTTGATTAGCCTTCTTTGGCAAGCAGCGTTTTCACCAAGTTGAAGTACGAGTAAGTCGTCCAAATCACCTGAAATGAGAAATTGTATCAATGAGGTTGTCACAATTGAAGTTTTAGTTTTCACATCACAGAAGGTTTCCATCGAAATGTTGACAAACTTCGAAGCGGTGAGCTGAGATGCGCGTTGAGACCTCAAAACGATCAATCTTAATGCGTCTGCGATTCTTTTTTCCTTGCATTCGTACCAATTCCACTTCAGAGTTTTTTCCGATATAGTTAAGCTCGATTGTTTCAATTTATCGCCATAAAAGCACAGCAAGAACAGTTGGACGATGAAGGTTTGAAAGCAAACGAAGCTTATTAACAAATCCATAGTTCCTGTCGAGAGAATTATTTGGATCAAGGGAAAGCACAAGAGCACTGCGCTGCCGAAAATCGTGAAGAAGATGAAGTTGCTGAATATATTCTCAATCAGTCTACTTGCTTGCAACAGCCGCTGGTGCCGTTTCACTAGTTCAACGACTTTTTCGTACTCTACGTTAGCATTTAAGCTCTCGAGATCAAAGCTCAAAGCTTCGAAGTTGAGTGAAAGCACTTGAACACAAGCGTTCATTGTCATGACATTCCCGATTTCCATGATGGTGCTACAGATGGAAAAACAACTCATTACGACAAACACCACGGAGTATTCTCCGAGGCCTGTAATCGTGAATGGCAACCACATTAAGTGTGGCAAGGTTTCGTTTTCGAAACGATTGAGATTTGTCTTTGATATTCCGCTGATTGTTGCTACAAGATCGTACAATGAAATGTTAAAGAAAAAAGCTGTCTGCAACCTTTTGAATCCATCGAATGATTGCACCACACGAGCTTTGACTGTTTTATCCGTCGTAGTAGGAAAACTTTCTCTAAGTATGTCGATCACATCGATTATGCTTGATCGATGATACCAAATCACCAAGAACTTGAGATAGATCTGATTAATGAGGACGCAGTTAACAACAATGAATGGCATTGTGATTAAATCGCTCAGATGTTGACAGGCGTAAATCAGCGTGAAGACACCGCAAAGAATTAACCCTACCACTAAAGAAATACAGAAGCGGAACTTTTTTGCAGTTTCTATGCTGAACTCTTCCATTACGTTGAATCCAACGAAAGCAAAACACCTGAACCCAGTTGTGAAGAATCTGTCAAATTCCATTCTGAACGACTCAAAGTCTGATCATTGACTAGTCGTAACATGAGAGGTGGCGTAAATTTTATTTTCTGAGCCATCAAACTTTTAAATGCAGGTCAATAATTACCGAGTTCTTTAAGGCTAATTAGATGAAGTTGAAAATACTTGTGAGTTTCGGTTCATCCGTGCGTGTCATTTGTGTTGAGCCAGAAAGCTCAACGAGCAATTACATAGACAATTTTAAGAACTCTTACTAAAAGCAATTACAAACAGAAAACAATTACAAAAGCTACAAATTACAGTAAACTCCGTTCACGACACAACATTAGCCAGTTACCAAGAAATTATTGAAAATTTGTGTAGGTTGAAAAGAACTTGTTGTACTTCTACCGTGGCTAATTCTTTTCAAAGCTTCTCATGACATTTGAACTTCACGTTTGATTAGCCTGCTTTAGCAAGAAGCGTTTTCACCAAGTTGAAGTACGTGTAACTCGTCCACATCACCTGAAATTAAAAATATCAATGCGGTTCTCATGATCGAATTTTAGTCTTCACGTCTGCGAAAGTTCCCATCGTTATGTTGACAAACTTCAAAGCGGTCAGCTGAGATGCGCGTTGAGACCTTAAAACCACCAACCTTAATGCGTCAACGATTTTCTTGTCCTCGAACTGATACCAATTGCACTGTACAGCTTTCTCCGATATAGCTGAGCTCGATTGTTTCAATTTCTCGCCAAAGAAACACAGCAGGAAAATCTGAATTAGGAAGGTTTGCACGCTAGATAAATCTTTGAAGAATCCAACCCTTTGAGTCGAGATGATTATTGAGATCAAGGGCAGGCACGTCAGAGCAGCGCTTGAAAATAACGTGAAGAAGATCACGGAGCTAAAAATTTTCTCGGTGATATCACTTGCGTCCAACAGCCGCTGGTGTCGTTTAACGAGCTCCACAATTTTGCCAAACTCGTCATCAGCATCCAAACTCTTAAAGTCTAAGCTCAGATCTTCAAACTCTAGTGAAAGCACTTGAACACAAGCAATCATCGTCATCACGGATCCGAGTTCGAACATAGTAAAGAAGCCGCCCAGACAGATCAATACAGTGAACACCACGGAGTATTCTTTGAGGTTTGTGATCGTGAATGGCAACCACATTAAGTGCGGCAAGGTTTCGTTCTCGAAACGAATGAAATTAGTTTTTGATATTGCGCTGACTCCTGAAGCGAACCCGTACATCAAAATATTAAGAACATAAGCTTTTTGCAACCATTTGAACGCATGCAATGTTTGAGTTACACGAGCTTTGACTGTTCCTTCTGTGGTCGAAGGAAAACTCTCTTTGAGCGTGCGAAACGTCTCTACTATTTCAGATCGATGATACCAAACGATGAAGAATTTAACAACAACTTGGTTGATGAAAATGACATTTACGACCACGTACGGGTTTGTAAATGATTCGTCCACATGTTGACAGGCGTAAATCACTGTGAAAATTCCACAAAGCGCGATCATAATGAATAAAGAAACACAGAAGCAGAACTTGGGAGCCGTTCTCTTGTTTAACTGTTCAAAGAAGTTAAATCCTACGAAGGAAAGGCATTTGAAGCCAATTGTGAAGAACTCGTCAAATTCCATTCGGAACAACTTTAAGTTTGATCATTGACTGGCAGAACGTGAGTAGTTTCGTATAACTTATACCTTGAGCTTTCGAACTCGATTGAATATTTTAAATGTACAGAAAAACATCGCTCACCTTTTTACCAAGAAAATCCAAAGTTTCAGTTACTGCAAGGCCTGAGAAATTTCCCACCATTCGGAATCTCCCTCTTGTCTACGGCAAAATGCGGACTTGCCTTAAGTTTACGTACAACTGTCAGGTTTATTGGCAGCAGCTTGTGATTCCACAATTCCTGAGAGGACAGGAAATAAATTTGTTTGATGTACTTAGTGGACCTTCGATCGTTGCATATGTGAAATTTTATGATAAATGTGTTTTGTAAATAAAAATTACTCTTTGTGTGAACGAAACTCTGCTTGTTTATCCAAACTTAACAATTTAAAAGAAGAAATATTTTGCAGCCTTTTCGCTTAAGTTCTTTATGACAATAATTAGTTTTATGGCGATAATATTAGTTCTGAGTTACAACTGCGAAGCCTCATTTCTTTTGCTGCGCATTTTGATAAGCAAAATGGTATAAAATATTCAAGTTCTGTTGCTTTTGACTCAGTCACAGTTGAAGTTGTACCAAAATGTGAGCAAGAAGTAGATTGGAATGAAGATCTCACTTGACAAATTCTCTCGATTCCAGGAAGAGTTTAGTGCAAACTTTGCTGATTCTTGCTGCAATCGCCACGCCGGCGTATAGTGTCGTGATCCGATGTGATTTTATAGATCGATCATTGAGTCTGTTTGGTAATCGATACACTTGCTTAGTCAGAGAACTGAAAAATATTGCAGTGTCGGAAGTAACAGAAATCACAGGGAGGCATACAAAAAATCGCAACAACCGTGACGTTGAGGGATTTTACGCTTCTAGCGGTCTAATTGGAGGAGCTGAAAACTTTCTTTTGACGTTTCCAAAAAATCTCGCTAATCATTTCCCGAATTTAATTGCGATCGAGATTCATGAAAGTCGCTTGACAGAAATTACTTCTAGGGATTTGGCGCCATGGCCGAATTTAGCAATGTTAAGTCTTTGGGGGAACCAGATTGAAAGGCTTAACGCAGATCTCTTCCAGTATTCACCGAAGCTCGTTAACATTGACTTCAGTACCAATTTAATTCGGAATGTCGGCACTGGTTTACTATCGAATCTGAATGAACTACTCTACGCTTTCTTCCTAAATAATCCTTGCATGAGCTTGAAAGCAGAATCACCCCAACAGCTTGAGCAATTGAAATCAGAACTGCCCAGGCAATGCCCATCTCTCATTGACTCTTGTACCGTAAGATGCTCGATAGATAAAGAAGTGGACAATTTGAATGATCTCACCGGAAAACAAGGAGAGATTAATCGAGAACAAACCCAAACAAATGAAGATCAAACCAGAAGGATCGAAAATCTTGAGAAGATCGTTCGAGAGTTGAGAGCGAATCCGTGATCACGTTTTAATGCAAAACTGAATAATGATTACAATAAAATGAAAAACTCAAATCACCTTTCACTTTCGTTCATCAGATCCGCGTATTTGCCTCTCGGACGACCGAACTGTGTTTGGCTCATTTCTTTTGGAATAGATATTCATTCTCTGATCCAATGTCGTAGAAGGTCGGATACCATTTCTTCTTATCGTGAGGTCCACGAGCACGCAAGTGACGAGGGATATACTTCGGCTGATGCTCGTTGAGTCTGCGGTTGAATGGAGTGATGCCAACTCGAAGAAGCGAAAGCGTCGGTCATGCCCTCAAACTAGTCTTCATACTCTCTTAAACATATTCCGAGAACAACAATTTTCTTTTTATTACAAAACTGTGGTATCCTGTGAAACTAGCACAATGAGGTCGGTCAAAACATGACAATAAAATAACCTATAGATTCTAGAAACTCTAGTGATAGTGATAGTCACATTCTCTTAAGTTCTCTTAAGCAATATGTAATGCGTGGAGGCGAAGGGCAAATGTGTTCCGCGTAAAGCTTTTTTAGGTCAAGTTTTCCTCGAAAAGCTCCAGATTTTGTAATTAGGGTCGGAGCTTTAAAGAATCAGATTTTATTCAAGTCGCCTAACAACTGCTGATACCTGAACTCGTTTGATTGCACCAAGAATTTGCTTCCCAAAAAACGTTTAAACTCTAATTTTCCTTTGCGAGGAAACTTCTGACTAGGCTGAAGTACGAATAAGTTCTGCTCAAAACCTGAAACAAGACAAACAATAAATCTTGAAATATTCAAAAATTTTGTATTCACGTCTGTGAATGTTTTCATTGAAATGCTGACGAACTTCCAAGCGGTGAGTTGAGATGCGCGTTGAGACCTTAAAACCACCAACCGCATCGCATCAACGATCCTCTTATCCTTGCAATCATACCAACTCCACTGCAAAGCCTTTTCCGATACAGCGCAGCTTGACCTCATCAGTTTGTCTCCATATAGACAGAGCAAATAGATCTGAATGACGTACGTTTGAATACAAGTTAAGCTTTTAAACAGATCCATCGTTCGAGTTGAAATAATTATTTGAATCAACGGAAAGCACAAGATCACTGCGCTACCGAATAAAGTCGAGAAAATTGAAGTGCTGAAGATTTTCTCGATATTTACACTTTCTTTCAAGAGTTCGTCGTGTCGTTTCACTAGCTTCACAACTTTCTCGTATTCGACATCAACCGTCAAGTTCTCAAAGTCCTCGGCCAAAGCATCGAACTCAATAGAGAGAACTTGAATGAAGGCGAACATCAAAAGCTCGTTTCCAATCCCAACCATGATGCATTGAACGGCGAAAAACTCGAGCAAGAAGAACATTGTAAAGTACTTGAAAGCACCATCGATCGCAAATGGCAGCCACATCGAATGGGGCAAAGTTTCGGTGTTAAAACCAGCTGAGCTACTTGACAATGCTTTCAATGATGATGCCACGACTCCGTAAATTAAAATGTTGAGTACATAAGCTGTTTGAAACCGCTTGAAGCCATTAAACGTTTTTTTGATTCGACTTTTGCTTTCGTCATCTTCAGTTGAAGGAAATTTTTCTTTAAGCGAACGAAATGTTGCAACGAATTCCGATCGCTGATACCAAATCGCGATGAACTTGAGGTTGTTCTGGTGTACTACGACGCAATTGACGATAGCAAACAAGATTGAGCCTAAGTCGTCGACGTTCAGACAGATATAAATCGCTATTGTGATGCCACAAAGCTCGAGGCAAAGCAGCGAGAATATGCAGAAGATTAGCTTCGGAGCGGATTTCTTGCTCAAGGTGAATTCCTCGAAAACGTTGAAGCCAACCAAAGCAAAGCATTTAAAGCCAAGCTCGAAAAATTGCTCGAACTTCATTTGTAAGCTTCAAATCAGTGACTAGAATATTTTTGAGGCTTTCTCAACCTTTAGCTTCCTTGAGAATTTCTGTGTTTGCTTTCCTAAAAAGTTTCGTGCGCTGCTCAACTTTGTTCAAGAAGTTCAGTCATTGAATATTGATGGAGTTCAAACAAGAATAAAACTTGAAAAGGCCGCTGGCTTAAACAAGGACAAAGTTTATCATAGCAAGAGCTTTCTGCTCTTGAATTTATTTTTACTTCTTTCGTTTTCTTTAAAAACGAAAATTGTTTGCGAGTTTTCCTTATCACATTTTAAACTTTAGTGAAGAGTTTTCTAATTTGAAAGCTTCACTAACTCAGTTAATTATTCGAACTCTTCGGATTGCTTTCTTAAACATTAAACACATTAAAAAATTTCTGCTGTTTCATTGAGAAAATGAAACCAAACTTTTAAGCTTTTTAGCCATCAACTGAAATTAGTCGCTCAGCACCTCAACTTTAAGACCGGCTAATCCGCCGTGAGTTCTTCTCTGATGTCCGTTCAATTCAAATTGAAATGTAAAAGCTTTTCCACAGAAACAAGGGAAAGCTTTGATACCTAAAGAGAAATTTGATAAATGGTGTAAATCAATTCGATCAGATTTTTTACCAGAGTGGACTTGAAGGTGTCGACCGAGTGCCGTTTGATCTTTAAAAAACTTCTTGCAGCCCTCGATCGTGCATTTGAATGGGCGACTATCATCGTAGAAACGGCTTGGGCGGATGTGAGTGTTGACAATGTGGCGACGAAGATTGAAAAAGTGATGCTCGGAATATCCGCAGAGGTCACAAGCATAATTTTTAAGCTTTGCATGAATGCGTTCGAGATGAACCACCAAATAGTTTTGTGACACATAATATTTCTCACAGATCTTGCATTTGAAGTTCTTTGAAATTATTTTCTTTGCGCTCGCGGTTCCTTTTGTACTCTCTGTCTTACTTTTCTTGATCATAATCTTGGGAATTGTCCTCCGCTGCCGTTTCCCTTTGCTGGATATCTTCAACACAGATCCAGATTCTGCAAGTTTCTTCGATTTTTTAATCGTTGAATCGGCGAACTCCACCGTTTTGCTCACAACACGATTGCCTTTTGCAGCTTCTTCACGCCTCGGATCGAAGTAGAACTCTTCCACCTCTTTGATGTCTTTTCTGATGTTGATTGTCTTCTCAATGAGCATCAAGCATCGCTTGCAAACGACAGCAGCAAAATTGCCTCCAAAAGTAGAAATCTAAAAAGCAGAGACATGAAGGATCGCAATGTAAAATCCTTCGCAAACTTACGTCGCGGCCTGATATCTGCTGAAGCATTTTTGCCTTCGACGGACGAATTGTTTTCAAAGCACCGAAAGTCGGAAGAGCTGAACAGCAACAACAAGATTCGCCATCGTCTTTCCCAATTTCCTTCTTGATTCTTGTAATTTGACGGAACGTTTCTACTTCCAGCAAGATTGGCATGCATCCATCGCAGATAGACGCTTCATGTTTGTTTAAATCTTTCCCGATCTGGAAGCCAATTAAGCGATAAATTATTGAATTAAGCTACAAAAGAAATCGCAAACTCACCGAGACTTCACCAATCAACTCGTAAGCTTGAGCCTTTTCTCGGTTCCCCTCAAACATTGACGACAAATTGACTTTCGTTCCTGGATTCAAGCACATGCGACATACTTTAAAGCCGAAGAAGACGTCCATAGTTAACTTAAAACACTTTAAAAGAAATTAAAATCGAGTGACAAGCACTCAGCGCTTTGTTGATCTCTCGAGTTGGATGGATTGGCGCGAAAACAATTCCACGTGCAGTTTTTGAACTTAGATTTCAACGTTCGTCGAGCTCAGTTTCTTGTTTCATTGTAAAATGAAACATCATATTTTATCTAAGATATTCTTCGATCAACATTTATTTGTCTCAATAAAATTCTCTAACATTTAAGATAAATTATTATTTTCATCGATTTTCAATCCAAATTTCTCATCAAAATCATACAAATCAATCAAACATTTATCGGAAAATAATTGCGGATTTTATTCTTCCTAGGAATATATCAAATCAAAAATAAATTCAAACAAATGATAACAAAGAATGCAAGGAGAATTCATAATAAATGCCTTCATATCATCGTCAAGCTTTCAGCTTAAGGAAGAATCGGGTAAGGAAATCGTTTTCGCTTCCTAAATATTTCATCGCTTAGTCGCAACGTTCTGATTATATCAAAAGTTGTAAGAAGAGGTTTTCGATTCAGGTTTCACGTTTCGGTTGGTTTGAGTTTCAGGATGGAATGATTCACGTGATACAAAAGAACGATGGTTGTGGAAATGCAGTGATATCGTTATTACGATGAAGGCAAAGAGGTTTCTACAAATGCTTGAGTGGAAAATCATAGAAAAATATCTCATCGGAAATCATAAGAAAATAGAAATCTGGGCCAGTCGTCAGCAGCAGCTCGAGTTCAACTCAGTCTAATTTACAACTTCGAGTCAGACTCGCAGACAGCCATCGCCTCTTCCTTTTCTTCCAATAGTTCCTTGGTGGTGATGTCCAACTTGCTGCGTGCGAAGTCGTCGAGCTTCAAGCCTTGAACCTGAAACAACAAACCATTAGGATCGTTGAACACAATCAAAACATTTCGAACTCACAATCTTCCATTGCTTGTTGCTAATCTCAACTGGGAATGAGAAGATAATGTCCTTAGGGATTCCGTAGCTTCCATCAGACAAGACGCCCATTGACACGATGGTTCCAGCTTGAGTTCCCTGCCACCAGTCACGAACATGGTCAGCAGCAGCCTTAGCGGCAGACATCGCCGATGAGAGTTTGCGAGCAGCAATGACAGCAGCTCCACGTTTCTGTACAATTCCGACGAATTCGTTTTGCAAGAAAGCGGCGTCAACTGAATCTGTGATTGGTTTGCCGTTGGCGGTTCCATTGGCGACGTCTGGGAACTGAGTAGCTGCAAGAAAATGTGGACAATCAATCATTGATCAAACATTTTAAGTCATTGAGGTAGCAAACCTGAGTGATTTCCCCAGATGATAATGTTCTTGACGTTCGAGATGTCGGTCTTGAGACGCTGAGAGATTTGAGCGCGGGCGCGGTTCTGATCAAGACGAGTCATAGCTGTGAAGTTCTCGCGTGGAATTGTCGGTGCGTAGTGAGATGCGATAAGAGCGTTTGTGTTTGCTGGGTTTCCGACAACCAAAACTTTGACGTCTTTCTTGGCGTGGATGTTAAGTGCATCGCCCTGGACCTTGAAGATCTTAACGTTGGCAGCCAACAAGTCCTTGCGCTCCATTCCTTCGCGACGTGGCATGGCACCGACCAAGAAAGCGGCGGAGACATCCTTGAAAGCGACAGCTGGGTCGGCTGTTGGGATAACCTCAGTCAACAAGGGGAAAGCGCAATCGGCCAACTCCATGACAACTCCTTCCAAAACGCCCATCATTGGCGCAATATCGAGCAAGCTCAAAATGAGCTTCTGATCCTTTCCGAAGACTTCGCCATTTGCGATGATGTAAAGCAACGAGTAAGCGATCTGGCCGGCAGCTCCAGTGACGACAACACGAATTGGTTCAGACTGAAAAGGAAAGAAACTCTTGTTGTAATTTAGTGGACAATTAGAATCCGTTATTCGATGGCAAGTAGCTGTCTCCATCTTTAGCTGCGTGATTCGGGGCTTTCTTTTTATTTTTACGGAACCTTGAAGTGTTTTCGCCGGTCGCCAGGCTATTTTGTTTGTTCCACTCTCGTGTCTAATCCTCTTATCAACGATGAACGATTAATTTTATGCTTTTCCATGACGTGGAGAAATTGTTTTTCTTGAATATATTTTTATATTTTGTAGCGAACGCGCACGCTGAGCCGATTACGTTGCTGTGTTGGTATATGGAGAAAGGTCAGCTCAATGATAAAGCTAATAACTCGATCAATTCATTTCGAATCGAGCCGGAAAAGTGAAATAAGCACTGAGGAACGTCACCTTCACAATTTGCATTTGCTTGCGAGTGCAATTGGCCAACAACAACGCGATATATTGGAGCGAAAATTATGTAACGAAGATGGAAGCTTAAGTGGTCCGCAATTTATGATGATTTGGCATGAAATCGTTCATCGATAACTCGGGGATTTGTAACATAAGCGACAATCTTTGATCTACTTACCATTGTGCAAGTTAAATTTGATTCAACAACGAAAGAAGAACTGATAAGTTTCGATTAAATCGCGTTTCACTCTTCTCGACTGAAAGTCTGCGGAACGAATGAGCTGAGCCTGGAGATTTCGATAAGATTGAATATAAAACGCTTCACTTTGTGATTAGCAAGAGCGCGCTGACAATAAACAATCAAGAGAACGTCTGATAACAAATTTAGGACCGAACTAGGAAAATTGTGTGGTGAGTTCAGGTAGGAAATAAATTCAAACAAAAAATAAACGTTACAAGTTTCAAGTTTCGTGGTGAGTTTCGTTGCAAACTCCAAAACTAATTAATTATAACTTTTATTCGGCATTACAAACGCGTTTAAAACTTTCCTTTGTTTATCAGTGGAACCTTTGAAGCTCCTACTTGATCTCGTTACACGAAAACAAGCTTGACTTCTCACCACGGTTCCACACGCGCGACGTGAATTTCAATCTTCTTCCAGTGTCTGCCGTCAGTTTTCGTTTCTCTCTCAACCGGTGAACACTAAACATTCTGGAAAATTCATTTTCTTATGGAAAATTAAATTGCGACTGGAAGAAGTTAAAGTGAAAAATCTCATGTAATTCAGCAGAGCTCAAGTGACAGAGAAAATTTATTTTTGAGAAAATCTCCGATTGCCAAATTTGTGATCAAAGTGCTTCAGACATTCTGCGTAATTCGAGCCTGATCAATTGCGTTCAAAATGGATAAGGAAAATTTCTTCATGGATGATGTCAGCCCGAAGAAAGCGGCTCCGAAAATCGATGACTTCACCAGCTTTAAAGAGAACACGATGGATTTTCTGAGTCACGAAAGAGATGAGAAGATTGACGCTGAAAAGCCGAAAGCAGATGCCGATGACTTCCTTAACTTCCACGACGATTTCGACGACGTCAAACCTAAAATCTTGAGCGACCCCATTCCAATCCCGACTTTCGAAGAGCCCAAGGAAACACCTCATGAGCCTGATTTGATGAACATCGTTCCTGACCTGAGCCCGTTCCTCGGCTCAGAAGCAAAGGAATCTAACGAGAAGGAAAAGTTCATCAGCTCGGAAGACCTGCTGACTGATTTCAAGGACTCAGTCGCAGCTCCAGAACCACCGAGGGTCGCGGAAGAAGCTCCGAAGGTCATTGGCAATCCAGTTCCCACACCTGTAGCCGAACCTTTCAATCCGGTCGTTGAGCCTCCATATCCAAAGATAGCGCCGCCACCTGCTTCAACCAAGCAGCCGACATCTGATGACACACAAATTGAGGCTGAAAAAATTTTCAAAAGCATTGGATTGGGTTAGTACGAACATGAGCACTGCAAATTCTTTTTTTTTCTTTCTCGTGACGGGGTTGGAGCAGGAACAGAGTAACATTGCACAACTCGCCCTCCCTAAAACTGCATCATGCATTATTGAGCAGTCGCAACTGCCGGAACGTTCCACATTAGGGTGAATCACCGCCCAGCGCGCATGCGTTAGACATCTGACGGAGGGGAAAGGGCTACTAGAACGGGCAGGGCAACAACAAACTAGTGAAAATCATTCTCGGCGTTCAGTATTGATTGAAGCGCTTTCACATTTCCCCGGATTCGCGTTGATTCTGGAAAATCATTTCGCTAACGGTCTCCATCGGGTCTCTACGCGGCCTCAAGTTTTACTCCGCTCGCGGGCGCGTTTATTGAATCCATAAATTCCACACCAGTGCAATCGCTAATTAACAGTTTCTCGTGCGCTAATCAAACTAAGTTTCGTTCCGTCGCGAAAAGCAAGATGGGTGATTCAGCTACGACTAAAGACACGGCGGAGTTTCTCAACGGAGTGTGCAAGAGACCGCCGATTCTTTGCTCCATCCTCAACCCAAGTAACAATCGCTTTTTCTTCATCGGCACTCTGACGTAATTTTGTTGGTATCCGGGCTGAGAGTGTGTTGATGACGATGCGTCATGTGTTGCTTTGTGCGCCTCGCTTTATCCATTTAATGGGAATCACGAACGGCGAGTGCGAATATCAACGATCGCATGTCAAGCAGTGTCGCCCATGGATCGATGGAAATGCATTTTTAATTGAGCGTTTTGGGAAACGCTAGCGAGTGCAACGCTCGCTCCGTTTCTATCGATCCTGCTGTCCATAATTGACGAGCGTTGCCAAAATAGATTTCAAGCAAGACGTCGTGTCTGTGAACATTTTTGGGGTTCTCGGCGAAGAAGAAGAGACCAACCAGGACACGGAAATTCGATCGTTGAGTATTTCCGTCTGGCTTCTTGTTTTACATTCTAATTCGAGTCGAGAGGGTGGAAGAAGAGCCGAAAATCAATTAAGGTTTCTCGGCCCAAGTGGCCGGCGAGGAAATCAATAATTCTGCGATAAGAAGAGCAAGCAAAAGAAGTTTATTTTTGGCTCTGCTTTGCTCGAGTGGCTCATTAACGGAACTGCTCTCAGCCCACAACGCGTGAAGCCAACAACCGCGGTCGATCTCGAATTACAATTGCAAAGCACCGGTGAATTAATCGATCGCTTCTTTCTTTCTACTCCTATCAACGCTTACAGACGCTTGGTTCAAACCAGAACGTTTGCACCCGAAAGGTGAGTCAAAGTCGTTTTGTGTTTTCCTCCCGAAGGGAGAATTCGTTCGACCTGCAACGCTAATTTATTCCCATCGCGACTGTGATTTGTGTGCGCGGTTTCTGTTTACGTCGAGCCGACATCTGCTTCCATCGGTGCTCATTCGACAGCACATTGCTCGGGAAAACATTTCGCACCAACACAAGAGCCCCATGCGAGAGACTTTTCATTGTGGCGATCGCTTTGATTTCAGTTTCAATGCTCGCCGGATCAAAACGAGTAGTTCAGTGCTCACTAAGCCGCCTTTCTTCCAATTATTAATAAAACATTTTCCTTCATTCGAGGAACATTTTTCTCGCTCGCGCTCTCGCGTTGGAAAATTCGCCCGTCGGAGCGTTCGGTGACTTTGCTCGATCAGTGAGTCTCGTCCGTTTGATCACGACTTGCACGGCCCAGTTTTCCTCGCTCGTCGTCTGGCATTTTCTCTAAGGCGAGCTCTGACATTTTCTTCGTCACAATCGGAATTACGGAAAAATTATCTCGGCTCGTGTGTGTCGGTGCGGTTTGTTGAGCTCGCAATTAAATCTTTGTTTGTTCGAACTACGCATTAGCTCTGGAAGATAGAACGCAACGCAAACGAAGTGTCGTTCATTTGTTTCGGAAGTGAACAGTTGACAACTCGAGAAGAAAATTTCCGCAGTTTTTCTTTTGGGCCAATAAGAAATATTCTAAGACGTGGAAATGGCTCAGATCTGTGACGAGCTGAAAACGCTTTTCAGCGAAATCAGGTTCACAAAGGAAGAGTGTGAGTAGAAGACTGTCTAGGGAATTGGTCATAGGGAAAATCTTAGTGGAAAACTCTGGGAAACTCCCTGAAAATTTAAGCGTATCGCGTGTTCAAGTGGCAACGATGTTCTCTAAAACCGTAGCTGGCAATTGATCAACTAAACAGTCCTGCAATTTCACTTTCGGCACCTCCTAAAACCTACTTGGTGACATCTAAGGTCCTAATCCAACTAGATATTGTACAGTAACTCCTTTGACTTCAGTTGAGTGATAAATTTTCCTTTATGCTGCCGTCCACCTTCAACCAACTTTCCCTCTTCTTCAGTCTTGGCGACCACAAAAAGCTGAGACTGCCATTCGGCAGTGAAATGAAATGCTTCTTCACACAGTTCTCATCTCGCGAGTTACATTTGGACTGTCGCCAAGAAATTCCTGCTTCGTTATGTGTTTCAGCGATCAACGTCGCTTATGTGCTTAATTTAGCTGCCGCGGACCTGTAATCGCTTTTGGATCTTCCTCTACATTCATCCTGAATTGACAGGCATGATTTTTAATGCGCTGATTAATTGGGTGAACTAAGTCACGAGTTGCGACGAAGTTAATTTTATCTCGGCGGCGCACACGCTTTCATTGACAAACAAATACCCAATAGCACCCGAAGCGCGCTTCAAACAATTAGCGAAAGCGCTAAAATAGCAAACCAAACTGCACTGCATCGCGGTTATGTAAATATGTTAACTTGCGAAGAGCTCGCGAGATTTCAAGTTCAAGTTTTTTCTCTCTCGCGATGATTAGTTTCGAAAAGTGTAGCGACTTCGTTCCAAGGCACTGGAGATCTCCACCAATATCACTGCAACTCGCAATCTTCTCTCCGGCCGCAGCCTGAGAAAGTGTTTTTTCCTTCGTCTTTCTTTCTTTCCTCGTTCATTCTTAAGATTCTCCGACCACCTTTTCCAACGCGATCACGTTTTACAGCGCGTTTCACTGGAGAGAACGCGGCTCGAGAGAACTTGCTCCGCTTTCATTGCTTACCGATTTTTTTCGTTTTCCGTTCAGTACACACTTCCAGTTCAAGCAGGCTAGGTCGCAATTGCCTTCTTACTCGATTAAACCCGCTTCGGAGTAAAAGAAAGAAAAGGGAACAAGAAGACTTTTTCCATTCCGACTTGGACATTGCCACGAAACAGATCTCGGTTGCTTCACTGTTGCAGATTTATTTTTTGTCTAACTTACCTGAATTGAAAGTGAAAGATGGGTCGACGATCGATGGGAAAATACCAGAACGGCAATGGGTATTCGTACCAAGACGATCTGCCCGAGCGCGGTCCAGGTGCGATGATAATTAATTGATAGAACCAAAAGTGAACAGGTGGCACGTTGCTGCAACTTTGTGTCTGGTTATCGCAGAGCTCAACTGGAGCTGCACGAACCCAATTGCTCGTTGATGATGTGTCAAAAATTGTAATCGATACAACTGGAGCAACAGACATTTAAATTGCCTTTTCTTTTTCCGCAGTTGAATCGTTGATCTACTGGCGCGATGTCAAGAAGTCTGGAGTCGTGTTCGGCATTGGACTCGCCGTCCTCCTTGCCATGTCGCTGTTCTCGCTTATCAGCGTCTTCGCCTACTTGTCTCTCTTGACACTCCTCGCAACCATTTCATTCAGAATCTACAAAACGATCATGTCAGCAGTTCAGAAGACATCAGAGGGACATCCATTCAAGTAAGTTCATTCGCTCGATCGCGTTGGCAGATTTTAATTGCGAACGTTTTTGCTGTTTCAGGGAATTCTTGGACATCGACTTGACACTCTCGCCCGAAAAGATTCAACAAGTTGCTGGCGTTGCAGTCACTCATGTCAACGCATACGTCGCTGAACTGCGTCGTCTGTTCCTGGTCGAGGACCTCGTTGACTCACTCAAATTCGCTCTGCTCTTGTGGCTCTTGACCTACATCGGCGCAATCTTCAATGGCATGACCGTCATCATCTTGTGTAAGTTCTTAAATATCTTCAAGTCTCCTGTAAACTACAATTCAATTTTTTATTGCAGCGTATGTCGCGATGTTCACGCTTCCGAAAGTCTACGAGACCAACAAGCAGAACATCGATCAATACTTAGACTTAGTGAGAAGTAAAATTGTCGAAATCACTGACAAGTAAGTTGAGCGTGAGACACGCGGAGCTTCATTATCTGATCATATCGATTTTGCTTTCATTGTAGGGTCAAAGCAGCAATTCCAATCGGAGGAGCTAAGAAGGAAGAGTCAGCCAAGGACAAGTAAATCGTCTCGTGCTCGAGACTCTATCGTATGTGATTCTTGTAAGAGAAGCAAAGTCCTTCACGATCGACCCTTCAAACTAACTATCAATGAAAGAATAACTCAAGAAATCTCCGCGAGATCAGCATGAATAAATCTCTTTTCAAACTATTCGATATCAATATTTTATAACATCAACAGCCTGTAAAAGGAATTGTGTATTTAGGAGCGGTCCCCAGCTCGGAGATCGGGATCCACGTTTTGTATTCGAAAAAGAATGTTAGGTAACGATTGAAAAAGAAGAAAATGATTCGCCTAAAGCTTAGAAGTCCCTTTGGTTTGGTCCTGAGAGTGGCGCTTTGCTTTCATCGTTTCGCTTATGAGAAAACATTTAACTTAGCATAAAATGAGAGAATTTGTATCGAGCGCTTAGCCTTTGAGATGATTTAAGATGTTGACGGTTTCCCTGTTTTGTCATATTCGTAGATAAGCACGAGAAATCTTTTTGATATTAACAGAAAGGCTTTGAATTACCCAGCGGCAATTTACCTTGTTTGCTGTAGCATCGATCCATCGCTCGGTTTTCCCCGGCTTCCCAAATATTTGTCCAGCAGCCGCCAAGGTTTTTATTCAATGTTGTAAACTCTTTCTTTAAATTTTTATGAAACGCGTAGATAGCTGTAAACGTGGAGCGATTTGAAACGACTCCCGATTCTCTTTCGTTAAATAAAATCACAGGAAAATTTACTTTTATCTCTTTATTTTCAACCTTTTTGAAGTTCTAATGATCAATGTTTCATGAAAAACCTAAGAAGGTGAAATAAAATTTGCTTGAAACGGAAACGCGACAACTTTTCTTTGTTTACAGAGATGGATTGACGAGACACCAAGCTTCGAATTGGCTCAAATGTTTTCGATAGACATGCGACTTGATGTTTTTGATGCCCAGGAATTTCGAGCAGACTTGGCATTGAACTCGCGGCGTCTCGTCTTCGTAGTGAAGCTTCTCATGCATCTTCAGGTAACGAGGAAGGGTGAAAGTCTTGTTGCAAACAGTGCAGACCGCCGGCTTATGTTCTGATCTAAGATGCTCCTTGAGCTTCTCTCGAGTTGAAAACTCCTTTTTGCAGAGCTCGCACGGAACTGTTGGCTTGTGGAGCCGCTGGAAATGCGACTTAAGGCTCGTCTCAGTTGATAACTCTTTGAAGCAGTACTCGCAGCGGAAAACTTTGGCGGTTTCGCCGTGGAACCGCATGTGGCGATTGAGAACAACTCTACTGATGAAGCTCTCGGTGCAGAGTTTGCATTTGTAGGGCTTGTTGCCAGAATGAGTTGTCATGTGAACTGCAGAATAAGATTCATTAATTCACGTTTAATCTAAAGACTGAATTCTTACCTTTCAGTGCCCGCTCGGTCGCCACCTTTCGATCACAAACTGTACAAACCCAGTCCACGCCACTGTGAATCTCCATGTGTCGATTGAACGTCCATTTTGCCAGAGTTTTTCCACAACATCGGCAAAAGACCGATTTGGGATCGTCAGGGTGTTGATAGGCACAGAGATGCGCTTTGTTCTCATCGTAGCTTGAGAAGTGAGTGTCACAGAAGCGGCAGTAGCGATGGTCGTAAGTTCGAAAGTCTGTTTCAGGTCGTCGTCGCTTCTTCTCGCAAGAATGATTTTTTATGCCGTTGGGAGTAAAGAACTTTTCTCCGCAGGTCTCGCAGATGTAACACGTTTGACCAGTGTGCAGCGACATGTGAAAGCTCATAGAGCGGTGTGAAGCCAGATATTTACCGCACAGATCTTAAATAATTCAAACTTGATATTCTATCTCTGTTATGTTTGAAGTTCTTCGACTTACCGCATTCCAGCTTTTCCTTCTTCTTCGGCTTTCTAATCTTCCCCTCCTTGACTTCGACTTCTTCAGTCTTGATCTCTCGATGAATGGGCGACAGCTTGTCCGTAAAGTTGTGCTGCATTTTGAGATGAGCTTTCATATTGCGGGGGTTGACGAACTTCTTCCCGCAAAATTGGCAGTCAAGTGTTTCGTGTAGATGATTGCTGAATGTCTTTCGGCTGAGCTCCTTGTTGCAAACGCGACAGATGAAGTTCTTTGGATCACATTGAAGGTATTTGCAGACGTGCGCGCTTAGTTCGTCTCTTGATTTAAAAACTGTCTCGCAGTACTTGCACCCGATCTTTCCTTGAAGGCTCTTCAGCTTGTGGTTCCAGAAATGGCTCCGAGATTCGTGCTTTTTCGACTGAGAGCTTTTTCTTTCTGATGTTGGTATTGAGTAGTCATCATCTGACTGGCCGTTGTTTCCGTCTTCTTCATCTGACGACCAGCGACCATCAAATGTTGGCTCAGGAAACGTCGGTTCTAGCTGAAGAGGTTGACGAATCTCTTGTACGACTTCTGGATTTTCTTCGGGAAGGCTAAGGACTTCGTCAACGTGAAAGTTTGTGTCGATAAAAACTTCTTCAAAATCCTCGTTCTCGTCCAAAGTTTCGTACTCTAAATAGTCAACTATCGACAATTCTTTTTCCTCCTTTGACCCATCGAATCTAAAATGAGGATGAAGGTGTCATAAATGATATTGTGTGCAGAGCATTGCTCAACTTACTCAACAGGCGAAGGCTCACGAGCTTCAACAACTTTTCTTCTTTGAGATTCTGTTTTCTCGGTTTTTAGGATCTTCTCGACCAACGGCTCCGACTTCTTGTTCTCTACGATATAGACATCTCCATTACCGCTCTCAACTATCAGAACTGAGGGTTGATTCCTGGGCAAACTCGCCCTCAGAGACATAATTCACTGTTTTGCTTCAGAAATATTTTTTGTTTTGATTTTCAAGCTTTGAGTTGAATTTAGAATCTCAAAAGTTCGTTAGAAAATTATGGTGAGAAGTTTGGTGAAAAACTCATCGCTGTTTTCCCAATGAAAGTTGAAGATTTTCCGAGATTATTTTTATTTTTTCATATTGATTCCCAAGTATTAAAAATGTTTTTTTAGTATTAAGTTCAACTAAGCGAAGTAAAGATTTGTTTAATTCCTTTGCTTCTTAGCAGGTTTGATAGAATCGAACTCCGCTAGTCGTTCAATGTGCTTGCGTTTGACGTGGGCTCGGAGATTATCAAAAGTGTAAGTTCCGGAGCAGTAAGTGCATAAGACTCGCTCTTTGAAATGAGTTGATTCATGTCGCTTCAGGTTTGACGGTCCGCGGATCATTTTGTGGCAATGTTGACACGGAAGCAAATCGTTTTCATCAACGCGAAAATGAACTTTGACGTGAACTACAAAAAAAGAATGTAACTAATTCTAACACACAGGAAGTTGAGTTTATCTTACCGCTAAGACTTGACGGAGTCTTGAAGCTTTTATGACAAAACTTGCAGGTCGACGGCTCGTGCTCTCGGTCAATGTGCTCTCTGACTTCTTCCCGTGTGTCGAACTCAGCTTTGCATATCTCGCATCTCTTCTTTATCGTATGATGACCTAGTGACACATGCGTCCTTAAGGCATTGGCACTAGCAAACTCATTGAAGCAGAACTCGCAGTGGAATGTTTTCTCTTCTATTCCGTGTATCCTCATGTGCCGAATGTGCTCTAATTTCTTCTTGAAAGTTTCAGAGCAAATGTGACACGAATACTCTCGAGAATGACCGGTGTGAGTTTCCATATGACCTAAATAGCAAACGGTTAGCAGCCAAATCAATCTAGTTGAATTCTTCTTACCTCTAAGATTCCGAGCTGTCATCAAAGGTATCTTGCAGACCGTGCAGATGTACAATTTGCCAGAGTGTAAGTCGTCGATGTGACGAGTTATGAGACTTTTGAAAATTGGTTTGTCACAAAACCGGCAGATTACCAGCTTCGGGTCGTCTGGATGGAGATAAGGACAAACGTGAGCCTTTCGCTCGTCGAAGCTCGCAAAGTGAGAGTCGCAGTAGGAACAATAACGCTGAACTCGCGGTTGATTTGCCGGTCGTGGCTTGTCGCAGGAATGAGCATCGAATCCTTTCTTGGTGAAATACTTCGAGCCACAAGTCTCGCAAACGAAATTGGCATCGTCGGAATGCGTTATCAAATGCTTCTCGAAATCGCGCCGGTCTTTTAACGTTTTCCCGCAAAAGTCTGGAACGAAATGTTGCAAAATTGGAATCGAAGATTTATCTTGCCACTTACCGCATTCGAAAATCCTCCTCCCTCTTGATTTCCTAGGTTTTTTCGGCTTCTTTACGACAACCACTTCCACTTCTTCCTCTTTCGGCTTGTTGAAACCGTTTGGATGAGCTTTGACGTCTTTGATGTGATCGCTAAACACTTTCTTGCTCAATTCCTTGTCGCAAAATCGACAAATGAAGTTCTTCAAGTTGCATTTCAGATATTTGCACTGATGAGCCATCAGTTCTCTGCGTATTGTGAATTGAGTGTCGCAGTATTTGCACTCGATCACTTCACCGGGATTCGCCAGCTTCTTGGGTGGTGGCGGTTTCCTTTTCTTCTTGCTCGTCTCGGCATCTCCAAAAGCGGCTGCGAAGAATTTTTCGTCATCCTTCGCATCGTTGTCTGACCAATCGCCGTTGAATGTTGGTGGATCGGGGACTTTAGTTTCGAGGAAAACAGCGTTTGAGGCTTCGAAAAGTTCCGTCTTAGGCTCGACAGCTGACAGTCCAGTGAACTCTTTCTCTTCCTCGTCGTCCAAATGTTCAACAACCGTCTCGTTCTTAAACTCCTCCTTGATCTCGACCCTAAGCATAGATAAACTTGAGCCTTTAAATGTTTAAATTGATCACGAACTTACTTTACTGATTTGTTGTTAGTTGGAGATTTCAATTTCCTTTTTCTTGCTTTTAATCTGGAAGATCGCGCAGAACTTTGCGGTTTCGCTGCCTTCTCCTCTTCCTTCTCGTTGTCTAGGATGAAAACGTTACCATTGTCGTTTTCCACGATGAGAACACTTGATAATTCCGCCAGCGTTGACATTTTAGGACTTTTTAGAAGTTTATTCCAGAGAAAGGAAATTTTTGTTTTTAATGTTTTCGTGGTGAAAAGCTCGAATTCAAATTTAACGAATGTTTCGGCTGAAATAAAATTTAACATAAAAGCTCAAAAGCTCGAATGTCTGCTTTCTCATGCTTTCGCCGTCGTTAGTCTTAGCTCTTTCAACTTAATAGATCAGGACTACGTGCTAGCATATGATCTTTAATTTGATCTTATCTCGAAGTCGATCACTTAAAGCTCGCGATCTGTACTTAAGTTTTCAGGAAAACCAAAGCGCAACCTTCAACGGCCATCGTAAGTGCAGTAATGTTTCTTATCATCATTCGTTCTAGTTAGATACACGGCGCGACAGAGAAACATTATTGCGTGTGACATCAACATGATCATTCAGTTTTTATCTGCGCAAATATTGTTTCAAGTGACTTTGATTTTTATCTTCAGCAGCTACTACTTTCGTCGCAGTTTATAAGCGACACTTTGGTGCGAGAGTTTATCAGTCTATTACGAATTTCTAAACAGTGAACACATTTATTGAGAAATGAAGACGTTTGACAGTAAAACTAAAACTTGGTCTGGGCCGAAAGTCAAGCGCAGTGAAACTCTCGTTCCGTTTCGCGAGTTAGTGTTGCAAAGCATTCGTTTGAAGCCGGATAAAGTTTTTCAAATATCAGACGATGAGGGAACCCAGTTGACTTTCGCGGAAGTAGAAACGCTATCGATCAGAGTGTTTCAGAACCTGCAGCGCTTTGGGGTTGTCGGTGGTGATACTGTCTCAATGATGCTCAAAAATTCGACTTCAACTGCGCCAATCGTCTTCGGGTGTTTCATGCTTGGGGCGCCCGTCAATCCCTTCTTCTGCAAGCCAGGAACCGAGCTCTCGTGGATCAAAGAAGTCTTCAGTGCCACGAAGCCAAAAGTTGTAATCTTGGAAGAATTCGATGGCACTTTCAGTCTCATCAAGCAAGCTGTTCACGAGCTGGAGTTGGATTCCAAAATATTTCTTTTCGGAGAATCAGGAAATTTGCATTGTGGGAATGTTTTCAATGCTTGTGAGCTTTTAATGTCGACCGGGAATGAAAAGAATTTCAAGTGAGTGACTGATGCTGCAATGCGTTGGATTGTGTAACAGTTTCCTCTGAATCTTAGATTACCTAAAAACGACGGAGTGGATGACGAATCGCCCGTAATAATCATTCCTTCCTCCGGGACAACCGGCATTCCCAAGGCGATCTCCATCCCTGGAACATACGCGAAACTTATTAAATTTTGCTGGTAACATTTATCAAATTTCAATATAATTTTGCATCTAACTAAAGTGCAACTTCCTAGGACCAAACCAGAAAACGCTGTGGTGTTCTCGTACAGCACGATCAGCTGGTTCTCAGGCCTCATGGCGCTCGTGTATCCACTTCTTAACAGTCAATTGAGAATCATTACTAAAGCGGCTTTCAGTCCAAAACACTTCGGTTACATCGTTAAGAAATATTCGATAACAACGACGATTTCTTCGACTGAGAACGCGACGGCCATGCTCAACTCTCCTGATTTCGTTGAGACCGATTTTGTTTCTATGAAGGAATTCTACTGCGGCGGCGAAAGAATCTCAAAGATGGTGAGGGAATACGTGAAATCAAAGTTGCCGAAAGGATGTTATGGATCAGTTTATGGAGCAACAGAAGTCGGTGCCATCATGACATCGCTAGGCGTGGACACAGATAAAATTGATGATAACGTCGTTGGCAGTCCGAAAGAGAACATTGAAGTTAGAATTGCTGATATTGAAACGCGTCAGCTGCTTGGTCCAAATGAGAATGGCGAGATTCTTGTACATAGCCCATCGTTGTTTTGCGTAAGTTCCACTCAATCGAATGTTAAGGTCGACCTAAAACTATTTATCTTCAGGGATATCAAGGAAAACCAGAGTTAAAAGCGAAAACCCTTGAAACCGGCAATTGGTACAAGACAGGTGACATCGGCTATTTCGACGAGAACGGTTTGCTCCACGTTCACGGACGCATCATTCATATGATAAGAGCAGGAGGGAGAAACGTAAATCGGAATATAAATTTCAATTCTTGCGAGCTCATTGATAATTTTCTTCAGGTTCATCCAGCCGAGATTGAACAAGTTTTCGAAAGCTTCGTTGGCGTGAAAGCTGCATGTGCATTGAATATCACGGAGAATAAACTTCTGTCGGTTTTGATTGAGCTCACGCCCGATTCTACAATTGATCAGGAGTTCCTTTCGCTGAAAGCAAAAGAGCGATTCAAGGATGCTGAGTTCCTCGGTGGAATTCATATCGTTCGCGAGATTCCAAGGACAATCACGATGAGTCGAAAGATCAATAGAACTGACGCGGAGGAACTGGCGATGAAACTCTACAAGGCGAAAGGAAACTTCTGAACTGATTAACATTAAACTTTAACCTAAACATTATTTGTATGATATCAAATAGATCGGAAAAGTTTTATTCTTGTACTTGAAGGAAATCTTATTTAGTTTGTGTTAGAACTTGCTGGAGTTTGTTGACCGCAGTGAAAACTGTGTCCCTCAACATCTCGTCGTCCTCGCACGATACTTGAAGATTCGACAGATTGATTTCGACGACTTTGTTATTAACCGTGAGCTTGAGGATGTCGCCTTTCGTCAAGCGATCTTTCGGTACAGCGTTGTCACCAAACATGTCCTAGAAAAGATCGAAATGTAATAAAAATTTCAATCTCGAGAACCATTTGATTACCTGGAGAGTCTCAATGATGCAATCGATCAAATGAGTTTCGTCCGGCTTGTTGATCATTGTCGTGCCTTTGATTTGAGATCCGCAAAGTTCAGTCTGAAGTAAGCTAGCAAGAACTGTATCGGCGAACATGTCATTGACTGGATTCGCCTGCCACTCGAGGATCACAATTTTCCCGTCGAATGTAATCTCGACGCTGTCAAAGACTTTGAACTTTTTGTCGGTGTCGAGCACCTCAACTGTTCCGTTACCGCCAATGCTTTCGAGTAGAATCTTGAGGCTAGAAGTAGAACCGTTGAACGCGAGCGACTGCCGCTGAGTGACGACGCTCATGCTCATGTCCGTGTATTTGTTCAGATCAGATGCGGCCAAGACGTGATACTTGAAGTCTCGCTTCACGAGGATTCCTGACACTTTGTCTCCGTTCTCCACCTTGCTCGAAGCCAGAGATCCCATGACTTTCGCAGTCTTTTCACCTTTGAAATAAAGTTCAACAGCGTGCGTGTTGCGTGGATTGTAGAACGTAATGTTGGCGTTAGGTTGATTCTCGTACTCCCGCTGAAGAGCTGACTTAAGACGACTCATTTCGTTTTGCTCGCCGTGTACAAGAATAACATGATTCGGTTTCAATAACCGAATAAACTCCGAAGTTTGCTGGTAATCAGTGTGGGCAGAGAATGAGCTGAAAGCAAATCAAGATTATGTCAAGTTTAAATGGAGAAAGAAAAGTTACTCACATGTAATCGACAGACATGTTAAGTGGAAGCTTTTGACCTGACATTGTCGTGATTTCTTCGGGTTCCGACAAAACAGTTTTGGCCAGCGTTCCTTCAACGCAATAACCCGCGACGATGACTCCGTTCTTGTGATCAGTGCACCAAGTCTCGAAAAGCTCTCTGGAAAGTCCGCTCTGCATCATACCAGGACTCGCCATGACTACGCAAGGCCCGAAGTCATCGAAGTGATCGATTCCCTTCAAGTTGGAAATGTGCTTGAACACGAAAGGATTGTTGACGGCGATTTGCCGTCGAATCTTATCGTTCATTCCGAAGATGTAGGTTTGGTACACCGCCATGCATTTCTTGGCTAGCGATGAGGCATAGTAGATGGGAATCTCCTGAAGGTCAGGGTTCTGACTCCAGAACTCGTCAAGGATCAGCAGGAGCTCTTGAGCGCGTCCCAAGGCGAAAACCGGAATCAAGCAGCGGCCACCTTGCATCACAATCTTCTGGACGAGAGATGTGAACCGATTCTCGCGATCTTCTCGCTTCTCGTGAATGTGCGTGCCGTAAGTCGACTCAGTGATGAGAATGTCAGGCCTCATTGTTGGAATTTCCGCAGCCATCAAGTGACGATCTTCCTGTCTCGAAAAGTCGCCGGTGTAAAGAATTTTCACTCCAGCTATCGAGATCATAAACATAGCAGCGCCGAGGACGTGTCCGGCATTGTAAGCCCAAAAGCGAACGCCCATCACGTCGCGTTCCTCGTGGAAGTTAACTGTTTCAATCTTTTCCATGCTCGCTTCCAGATCGGCTTCGGTGAACAGCATTTGCTCGGTGGCGATGTTGCTGACTTTGATGTAATCTGACAACATCCAACGATAAATCGCCTTGGTGGCGTGTGTCATGAAGCAGCGACCCTTGAACCTCGTCTTTTGAAGGAACCAAGGTAACGCGCCACAATGGTCCAAGTGGAAACTGTTGACAGAAAGCCGGAAGTTTCAGTTAACCCGCAATGAACTCGTCTAATGATCAACTCACTGTGTGATGAAAAGAAGATCAATCTCGTCTGCTTCGATGAGATCCACGAACGGAAGAGCGTCCATGCCACTGAGGCCAGGATGAATTCCGCAATCAAGCATGATCTTTCGCTCTGCAATCGAAAAGTTATCCAATTTGTTTATGCCGACTGTTTACAAACGCGTTTACCTTTAAATTCTAGCATGATGCAACTTCGACCGACTTCCTGGCCCGCGCCGAGCGGCCGGATGAGCAGCAAGTCGCTTTCTTCAGGTGGTACAAAGTCAGTTTTCATGTTTTTGCTTTAATAATTAAAGTGTAATTCGAATTCTGAACTTGAATCTATCGGAAAGCGAAGACACATCGAAGTTTTTCTCGGGCGTCGAACTACATCGAACGATTACAAGCAAAAATTCACTCTGCAGCACACAAGTTAGAAATTGCAAAATTTAAAGATTTACCTCATCCAACGAAGCGTGAATAGATATTTCTTGAACCTCGTCTAACGGAGCATCCAATCAGCTAGAAATGGTGAGACAAATTGATGAACTCGCTTCTGAAGCTAAAGATTTGTGTTTTGTTGATGTCAGGAATCGAAAGCAAATCCAACCATGCCGGAATCATTCGTCATCCCATCGGGAGCCATGGGCCCATCCGACAAAGATGTAATGAGCCAGTTGAGCACCGCGCATCCACTTCAAATTTCAGAGTCGAAGGTAATTACTACAAAAACAACAATTGCGACATCCAAATCTCAAGTTTCCTCTTCTAGAATCTAAACAACCAGATCAATTTAAGTAGCCAGATGATCCGAGCTCACGATGGATTCGGCGCCCAGCTCAAATACATGATGGAGCTCAACGCTGTCAGCAAGATCGGCCGTTTACCCTTCATGGCTTCAAGCAACGCTTCTCGCGATGCTTTGCTGGGCTTAGATGAAATGATCCAGCCGACTGACATTTATGGAACGCCTGATTTCTCTGAAAAGATGTACCAGCCTCACGCTGTTGTCGAGAAGCGATTGGGAATCTTGTAATCATCTCGCTTCCTTTTTGGATTTTGGAATAAATATTTGCAGTTGGAGCAATAATTGTAGTTGGAGCTTTGCTTAAGGAGATGGAGATCCTTGGCCTAGGTCGTTGACCTTTTAAGAGAGTAATGAGCTTTTGTTCTCCTGATGCAAGTCAGAGCCCAATCAGAAATCGGCACTGGACAAATCAGGAGAGAACGACCTTGACTTTCTCTCAGCTTTCTGCCGGTCATTGACCCGAAAGCTTCCAAGGAAATCTGTTCGTCATAGAAGTGATCAGAACTCATGTCGAGTCCTAGCCCAATTTTAATCAGCTGTGCTCGAGCTTGTACTAAATAGTATAAAAGGCAAAATCGTCGAGAGTTTCGCTTTCTTATTTTCGTTCCTTCTCTTTCTTTTCATCTCTCATTTATTTTCTTCTAATCAGTCGCGCTCAGAGTTTCGGCTACAAAACTTCCCTTGCGCATGTCCAACCTTTGAGTCACATTCATACAAATACTTGCAACTAGATTCTCGGTTTTTCATTAAGATCGGAGACTCTGAAGTGAAGAGGCGATCTCCGGAGTTAAATATTTGTGAAAGAATTTCTATAGTGAATTAACAGCATGAGCAAGCCAATGAGTGACGTTGATAAGCGCAAACAGATCTCTGTGCGCGGCATTGCACAAGTTGAAGATGTCGGAGAAGTCAAGAAAGGCTTCAATCGCCATCTCCACTTCACATTAATCAAGGATCGTAACGTCGCGACACCACGCGATTACTACTTCGCTTTGGCTCATTGCGTAAAGGATCACTTGGTCTCAAGATGGATCCGCACGCAGCAATATTACTTCGAAAAGGATCCAAAGGTGAGTGCACGATGACAGAAATATTTTCATTGGACCGACCTTTTGGAGGTCAGTGAAAACCGATGTGACAAAGCGAACGCGAAGAGAGCTTTGATAAGAAGAAGGCGAGCGAACGAGAAAGAAAAGAAGTGAAGAAGAAGTTCACCGGATTGAGCGAACCAAAAGACCGGTTAAGCGCTGAGTTGTATGTAATCATGAGCTCGCCGGATGATTCTGCCATCGGCTAATTGCTTGACTCTGCCGTGAGATCGCGAGCTGTCATGACAATTGAGCTTAATTGTAGCACGAAGGTCGTCCAAGGTCGATCAGCAATCTGCTTGACGCTGTCGGTGTCAAAGATCAAGGCAGCGGAAGAAACCAAACGGCTGTTCCAAGATTCGCCATAACATTTCTTCCGGAAAGATCAAAATCGGGACAACGAAACAACAAGTTGACTTCCCGACTTTTGGGAGTTTTCCGCAAAGATTTTCTTCCTCCCGTGCGGAGGCGATCAACACATCTCGAGATTTAAAATTAGATTCTCCTCGGTTTCATGCAATCGGAGCGTATTCACGACGAGATTGTTATGCCGCGCGTGAGCTCTGGTGCATTCCCGCTATCTGCTGTCACACGATGCCTTCAGATGACTCCCGTTAATTAACAACCGTCACTTGCAATCAACATGTTTGTCTCTCACCGCTTATCTCGAGTCGTCCACTCCTATAAGAAATGCATAAAGTTCAATGATTCGGAAACATTTCCCGGCGTCTTGCTGACCTACACACGGCGCTCGCCGAGTTTGTTTATTTTCTGAGGCACCAACCAGTCGCAAATCATGTTTTCTTATTTTCTAATCATAATAGCGTGTGTACTATCTCTCCCTTGAATTCTACATGGGACGATCACTGCAAAACACGATGATCAACATCGGAATCCAAGGAACCGTTGACGAAGCTTTGTACCAGATGGGCTTGGACATTGAAGAGCTTGAGGATATGGAACAGGATGCAGGTTTAGGTAACGGTGGCCTCGGACGTCTAGCCGCTTGCTTCCTCGATTCGATGGCTACCTTGGCTATGCCAGCTGTTGGCTACGGCATTCGTTAC
This sequence comes from Smittia sp. YW1114-2, assembly GCA_033064975.1. Lineage (NCBI taxonomy): Eukaryota > Metazoa > Arthropoda > Insecta > Diptera > Chironomidae > Smittia > Smittia sp. YW1114-2. The sequence goes on from CP093832.1 coordinate 18,600,643, forward strand.
GACTACGGAATCTTCGCCCAACGTATTCGCAACTTCGAACAAACTGAAGAGCCCGACGACTGGTTGCGCTTCGGATGTCCATGGGAGAAAGCTCGTCCCGAATACATGATCCCTGTTCGCTTCTTTGGACGTGTCATGGACACACCTGACGGCAAACGTTGGGTCGACACTCAAGTCGTCTTTGCCATGCCCTACGACAATCCAATCCCCGGATACAACAACAACGTTGTCAACACCATGAGACTTTGGAGCGCTAAGTCGCCAGTTGAATTCAATTTGAAGTTCTGTGAGTTATCGTTTAACCTTTATGAACGATTGAACCGACAACTTTTTTATTTCAGTCAACGATGGTGACTACATTCAAGCCGTTTTGGATCGTAACTTGGCCGAGAACATTTCCCGTGTCTTGTATCCCAATGACAACATGTTCGAGGGCAAAGAGCTTCGCTTGAAGCAGCAGTACTTCATGTCAGCTGCTTCTCTCGCTGATATCGTTCGTCGTTACAAGAGCTCGAAGTTCGCTCAGTCTAAGAACCCGCGCGAAGCAATTAAGATCATGCACGAGAAGGTTGCTGTTCAACTCAATGACACTCATCCATCGATCTCTATTCCTGAATTGATGCGCTTGTTGATTGACGAAGAAAAGTTGACCTGGGACGAAGCGTGGAACGTTACCACCAAAGTCTTCTCGTACACTAACCACACCGTCTTGCCAGAAGCTCTCGAGAGATGGACAACTTCACTTTTGCAGTCGATGTTGCCGCGCCATTTGGAAATCATCTATCATATCAACTTCTTGTGGCTTAAGGAGGTTGAGAAACAATATCCTGGAGATTTGGATCGTCTTCGCCGCATGTCAATGGTTGAGGAAGAAGGCGAGAAGCGCATCAACATGGCTCGCTTGTCAATTGTTGGATCGCACGCCGTCAACGGTGTAGCTGCTCTTCACACTGAAATCTTGAAGCGTGACTTGTTCCGTGACTTCTTCGAATTCCACCCAGAAAAGTTCCAGAACAAGACAAACGGAATTACTCCACGTCGTTGGTTGTTGCTTTGCAACCCAGGACTTGCTGACTTGATCTGTGAAAAGATTGGTGACGACTGGCCAGTGCATTTGGACCAACTTGCTCAGCTCAAGAAGTGGGCCAAGGACCCATCTTTCCAAAGAGCCATTGCAAAGGTCAAGCAAGAAAACAAATTCAAGCTGGCAGCTATCTTGGAGCACGACTACGGCGTAAAGGTCAACCCATCGTCGATGTTCGACATCCAAGTCAAACGTATCCACGAATATAAACGTCAATTGTTGAACTTGCTTTATATCGTCACTATGTACAATCGCATCAAGCGCGATCCAACAGCTGCTTTCGTTCCACGTACTGTTATGATTGGTGGCAAGGCTGCTCCTGGTTATTACATGGCAAAGAAGATTATTCAGCTGATCAACAAAGTCGGACATGCTGTCAACAACGACCCGATCGTCGGCGACAAGTTGAAGGTCATTTTCTTGGAGAATTATCGTGTAACTCTGGCTGAAAAGATCATGCCAGCTTCTGATTTGTCGCAGCAATTGTCGACTGCTGGTACTGAAGCTTCCGGCACTGGAAACATGAAGTTCATGTTGAATGGAGCTCTCACAATCGGAACTCTTGACGGAGCTAACGTTGAGATGGCCGAGGAAATGGGCAACGACAACATCTTCATTTTCGGCTTGAACGTCGATGAAGTTGAAGCTCTGCAGAAACGCGGTTACAATGCTTGGGATTACTACAACAAGAACGCTGAGTTGAAGCAGGTCATCGACCAAATCTCTGGCGGCTATTACAGCCCAGAAAACCCAGACGAATTCAAGGACGTCACCAACATGTTGATGCAGTACGATCGTTACTTGACTTTCGCCGATTTCGATGATTACGTCAAGAAGCAAGACGCTGTCTCTGCTTGTTATCAGGTAAGCTAACAATCAAATCTGAACATAACAGGGCTCAAACATTTTGTTCTTCCAGAATCAATCGAAATGGCTCGAAATGGCCATCCACAACATTGCTAGCAGCGGCAAGTTCTCCAGCGATCGCACCATCAGCCAGTATGCTCGCGAAATCTGGGGCGTTGAGCCTTCATTCGAGAAGTTGCCAAACCCTCATGATCCCGATGTTTAAATCAATTCGACAAAGCTTAAACCCAGTTTTCTCGCCGTTTTCCCTGAGCTTCTTAGTTAGTTTAACAATGCTAGCTTAACACTTACTCTATTTCGAGAGATTGCAATCAGAGATCCAAAATCATTTGTTTAACTGCCAATAATTTTTGCATGGAATTTGAAGAGCAACAAGTGAACAAGCAATGAAATAAGATCAGACGGGATCAGCTTCATTTGTTTTTAGATACCAATTAGTGCAATTGTTCAATCAATTTATTTTGATATTTTAAAAAATTTATGAAAGTTTTTCTTTGTTATAAAAGTTTTATGCGCTCAATCGGCAGCAAACCATTGCGCAACTAACAAACATAAAGTGTTTACCAACTTCAAACATGAGACATAAATAAATTTAAATTACAATGTTACAAAAACGATGAAGTTTTATCTTTTAAATCTTCGAAGAGTAGATTTCGATTCGATCTTCCAATTAACTCCAAAAGCGGGCGAGAGGATTAAACCTTTTCGATGGTGGTGGAATTTCTCGGAAAGCTTTTGCCTCTTCCTCAGTGCAGTGTTCCTCGATGAATGAATCGAAGATAGCAACAATATCATGGAAACGTTTCTCGTTTTGCCAGAACATCTCAGGAAATTTTTGATTTTGTTCTTTTCGCAGCAAAATTTCTTTCAGGGTTTCAATATCGATAAGCTGCTGCATGAAATTCCAAAGAAGTTCAATCGTTGCCTCGTTGTCATAGCCTTGAATTGCGAGCCAGAAAATACTAAAATCTTCCATCACGATCATCTTCTTCAACTCTTCCTTGCTAAACAGTAGTTCGTACTTTGATTTTATCAACCGGAAAGCTTCAACGTCTCCATTCTCAGTTGCGTAGTGGAACAGCGTCACGTGGCCATGAAAAGCTGTCGCCAGAAATTCCTTCTGCTCGGATTTCTCTGGCAAAACTTCCTCAAAGAAATTGAAAAAAGTTTTGAAAACTGCTCCGCTCCATTTGATCGCGATATGAATTAGCGAGAATTTCGCGTCTTCAGAACTTGCAACGCCAAGAAAAATTTCTCGTAGTTCCTCGAGCGAAAAGTTATCTTTGAATTTCTGGCTAAGCCAGACAAAAGTTTCAGGCTTTCGAATGCTCGGGAGAGCGTGCAGTAGCAAAGATTTTCCTGAGCCATCAACTTCCGACATCATTTTCTTTAGTTCGTCTGCGCCACATTTCTCTTTAACGATTTCAATGATAACTTGTAGCTCACGAAGATCTGTGGACATCTCGCAGGACTTTGTAAGGATGTTGAAGCCTCTGTTATCTCTTGCGGTTAGAAGCTGCCGTGACTCTTCCTCTGACAAAGGATTCAACTTGTGAGTCATAAGGAAGGTTAAAGCTCCAGCACCGAAGCCAGACGCTGCGCCGAAATAAATGTTCGACGCAGATCCAATGCCACCCTTGTCAAGAAAGAGTTTCTTGAAATATTCAGGCGCGAGCACCTCATGCGCAATTGACATCATTCGTTCAACATAATCGATTTGATGACTCTCGATTGCCATCATCAGAGCGTTTGTCCCAAACTGTCGAACCATCCACATTTCAAACAAAGCTTCTTGTTGATTTTTGAAGATCAAAGAAATGATTTGGATCAAGTTCAAGCAGTCGTCGAACACAGCAAGACGGAAAACTTCCTGGAGTTCTTTCTCCGGTAGCAAACGAACGAATGTCGCTTGAATCTTTCCGATACCTTCGGCACTTGCAGTCTCGAAGATGCTGTCAAGGAATTTTGTGACCATCCGACAACTGTATTGCCCGTTTTTATTCCAGAGAGCTCTGAACAACTTGGCAACTTCACTGTCTACCTGACAGTCAAACAGGAAAACTTTCTCGTAGAAGAACCCAGCAACGAAGTATTCGGCCAATGTGAGATCGTGGAATCGAATTATTTCAGACCCATTGCTCGACACAAAGCCAACCTTTGTCATTTGCTTGATTGATGGCAAGTTGAGGGTTTCAAATTGATTCTCGATCATCTTTATGTATTCCGCCGCTGTCTTCTCGAAGACAATGAGCAAAGCGTGTTTTCGATGGAAGATTAAAATGTCATCAGCCAAGATTTCTTTCGTTTGCGGTTTCCTTAGGAACTTTCTCATCATTATGTCAACAAAACAACTGAACAAAGGCTGCAAATTGGACTGTTTAACTTTAATCTCGCTGTTTTCTCCCAACACTTCCATGGCCACGCGAAGAATTACCGGATTCACTTTGGATGATCGGTACGAGTTTAATGTGAACAAGAAGTTTGAAACTTCGCGGATCCTCTCAACGTAATTTTCATCTTTTCCGATCAAAGTTTCCACGAAAGTTGTTTGATCAACATGTGTCAACGGCCTCAACTTGAAAATCATTCCTCCAAGCTTTTCTATCAAGCTTCGTTCGGTTTGTGGTGTCGCAGCAATCCACATTTGGTTGTCCGTTTTCTCACTGACTTCATTCGACAATTTCACAACCAACTGCATGATTGTTGAGCTGATTTCGTCAAACCCGTCCATGAAGACGATAACGCGGTCTTGATTGAATAAATTCGTGAATACTTTAGCTTCCAATCCATTGATCTTGAGAAACTTTTCACAAAGAAACTCAGCGATGTTGGATGGAGATTCGAAATCGTTTGGCGTCGCGAAAGCTTCAGCGTAATCTGTTAGATCTATGAACGAGATCCAGTGCGTTGGTTGTTTTTGCTTCAGCAACTTGGCCAACAATCTGAGCTCGGTGGTCTTTCCCTCTCCTCGATCGTCACTTAGAATCACAACTTTCTTCCCTGTCACAGAGTCCAAAAGTTCCTCAGAATTTAATGCGTTTGAGTAACTTTGTGGGCTTTCGTTCTTCACGCCAGTCAATGGCACAAACTTTCGCTCTATGTGAATTCTAAGGTCTTCAAATTCGAGAGCTTTTCCGATTTCGTTGATACTCTTCAACTCATTTTCGAGAGCCGATGAGTCAGCCGGCAAAATGTTTTCGAGATACATTCGCTGACCTTGGAAATTGATTTCTCTGCCTGTTAGATTTCCACTTTCCATTTTCGTGACTGAGTATTCCACCAAAATAATGTAGAAGCAGAGAAGAACCTGCAATGAGGTCACTGTTGATCACTGATTGAAATGAACGTCAAGTCAGCTACAGTCTCAACTAAAGTCAAACTTACTTTGCCTCTTTTGAAAAATAATCTGGATCTGATCAAATTATGTACTACGCACCAAAATACAAACAATGTTGTAGATGTTAAGATATGATTTCGTAGCTTCAAGTAGAAGTCGCCGGTTAACTAAACAATTGAGACTGCTCGGTCGGTTCAAGTTGCAGTTCACTTATTGAGTACAAATATATATTTTTTTTCTTCTGAAACCCGATTTTCACAATTTATGAAAGCTTTTCTGCTCCGAAAGCTTTTGAAATATTTTCCTTATATTTAAACTGGATTAGATTGGAGGATGAGCTATCAAATAAACCAAAAAGATATTGTCAAATAACTATGAGCTTGTTAATCTTTATTCATCAATCAACACAAGTCTAGGTTTTCTTTTTAGTTTTTGTTTGTTGCGATTTCTGAGACAGTTTTTGCTTTTTCCGTTCGTGAGTTTTGCTGTACGACTTCTCCTTGGTCTTGAATGTTATGCAGCGCTTGTCCAAGAATGCGATGATGTCGTTCGGTTGATACGTTAGACCAAACTTGCGAAAATGCTTGTGAACTTGATCGAGCTCGATCGGTCGAAACTCGAGAATGTAGTTCTGAATTTTCACGTTTGAGCGAACCATGTTGTAGAAAGAAATGTGGAGCGGGATTGCGCACGTTGGAATCTAAAGATTGAATGTAAAATTATTAAATGATGAAAGAGCAAAACCATTAAACTCACCTTCGACTTTCGCGATGTCGGCAAGACGAAGACTTCATCGTCGACAAGTCCAACTTGGAATACGAAATTATCGTCTTCTTGCGCCCCAATATTTGTAGCGATGTCTGTGATGTTCATGTCACGACGTGAGTCATTGACGTCAATTTCCTCATCGGCAGCAACTCGAATCTTTGGGTGAAGCTGGTCATAAATGTACTCCAACAAGCTGACAGCTTTCTTGACCGGCAGCGGTCGCACTCCGAACTTAAACAGCGCTTGCTTGAGCTCAACCGGTGTCATATTTTTGAATTCGGGCTCAGCAACAACCGAATCGGTGTCTACAATGTAATCGTTATCGACGTCGACGCCCAGACTTTTCCTTTTCAAATTTGTCTGTGATCGAACTTGCTTGAGTGGGCGAACGGGAGAATTTTCTAGGATGCTCTCGAGCGATTTGTGAATCGAGCAATTCAAATATAAGTTTTCCTTTCCTGCTAAGTCATCATCCTTAATTTGTTGCGTCAAGTCAACAATGTTATCGTCGTCCTCCAAACTAAACTCAACTGTCTTTCGTCGTTTAGCGAAGCTGCTGGTCAGACTCGAGTCCGATTGCATTTTCCGGAAGCTTGGCGAGTTTTTCTTCTCTTCAATATTCACTCGATAACGACTCATGATTTCTTTGATGCTCTCTGACAAGCCACTGTGAGCTGAATCTTTCTTCGGAAAACTCATTGGGCTGCTGACGGTGCTCGAGTGGAAAGAGGTTTCAAGAAGGTTCACTACAGAGTTGTTGATGTTGAAATCTTCTTGCTGCATAATTTCCACTAAAGATTGCTCGACGATATTGTCAATCTCGAACTGCTCAAATGCTTCTGGAATCTCGTCGGTTTGCGTGAGATCGATAGCATCTCCTTCTTCTGCTTCGTCTTCAATCGATGTATCGTTCTTGTGGAACTTTCTCATTGAGTAGTTGACTTCTTCATCTGAAATGTCGATGATTTCGCTGTCATCTTCAGTTGAATTCTGCGAACAATTCATTGGTTCATCGACAGGAAGAGATTTCCCTGATTTATCGTGAACTTCATCAGTGCTTTTAGAAAATTCATCGTCAGTTGACACCAGATCAACTTGAGTGAATGAGACTTCTTGCTTCTCGAGATTTTGGTGTCCATCCTCCTTTTGTCTCACAGACGACGTGGAAGCTGCTGAGGCTACATGAGAACTTTGCTCCAACTCGCCAAGATTCTTCAAATGCTGTTGCAGTGAGTAGAAGGAATCGTCAAAGGGAATCGGGATGCTTGTCTCCGGAGGTGTTTCATGCTGCGTCAAATCGATTACATCTTCTTCTTCAACTTGAAAGCTTTCGGACTTATTGGAAATTTCAGTTGTTTGTTCCTTCAACAAATCTTTGTTGGCCGATTCCGACAAATAGTTCTCAATGGTTGCATCGCTATCGCCGCTTTTAATTTCCTCGACCTCTTCCGCTACCATTATTGATTGCGAAAGCTTATCATGAAGCAGCTCGAGTTGATCTGCCAACTTTTCCGAGTTTTCCTGAAAGCTCTCACATTCGTCTTCAAGATCGGCAAAGATATCTACGCACGAGTCGTTGTCGATTATGTTCTCAGTGTATTCTTCAGTCGGTACATCAAAACTTATTGGATACGAGTCAGTCATGCTCGATAACTTCTTCTGCTCCAAATGATTAGTAGTTATCTGATCTACATCATCTGATTCTTGTTGAATTTGCTCTTCAGTTCCTTTATGAGCCACTCGATCAGGCGATGGTTCTCGACCTGGAATTTTGCTCCAGTCTTTCAACAAGTGATCAGCTCGAAGGAACGAAGGCTCAAAAAGCTCGGTGACGTAGTAATCGAGCAGAACATTCTCAGTCGGTCGATCATCGCAGTTTATCTTGAAAGCCGTTCGACTTTTTTCTTCCATCTCTTGCAGGTAAAAGCTGGCAACTTTGTGGTGATGGTTTGAGCTTTCAACCTCTTCAAAGTCGACCGTTCTGTTCATCCCCAAGACTCGATCGATTTTAATTCCAATGATTTCGTTTCGTTTGTCGTTCGATGTTCTCGTCAAAGCCGTCGGAAACTTTTGAAACTTCGATCGTTTTGTTAATTTAGCATTCGAAATCATGTCAAGTTCGTATTCGCTGTAGGTTTTCTTGCACTTGAACCCAAACTTCTCTAAAGCGGCGCCGATCGGTTGGACTTTTCCCATCGAGGTGAAGGGATTCTCAAACTTTGAGGAGCCAGCTTCGGACTGTTGCTGATCTTTGAGAGATTCTGAAATCGCTAGGGCCAGCTGCATCTCGTCAGGATCGAGACCTTCCTGCAGGCAGTTCTCAGAGACAACTTGATTGAACATTTCTTCCTGCTTGCCGAACACTTTTCTGATATCTGCGCTTGCTTTTGGTTTTCGTTTTGAAGGCTTCGTTGCCTTTTTAGCTCGAGGCTTTGGCTTCTGACTCGTGGTATCGATGAAGTTTGTAGCGGCGTTTGACGTTGACGGTTGTTGAACAGAATCAATCTTCACGGCCTTGGGTTTGATTGATTTGAAGAGCTTCAAGCTTTCGTCTGGGTCTTCCTCCTTCTCTCCAGCTGATGACGCTTTCTTCAACTTCTTGGCAGCTTGTTGGTTTCCAAACTCATGCTTGTCTATAAAATCTTTCACTAAGTTCTCCGATGGTTCTCTGAAATTGAATGAATTGGTTGCGGTGAGAATCAATCGAGTGGAATCTTCTTCAAGGCGTTTTGTTTACCTTTTCTTTCGCATTTTATTTCTGGTTGATTCACTCATGTTGATTGCTTATCTTAAACTATTCTAACTGCTGGATTCTATTTATTTCTCTGGCGCTTTCTCTTTCTTCTCGGGCGCTTCATCAACGTCCCTTCCTAAATCTTTCAGGAGTCGCTCAACGTCAACTGAAGTCTGAGCACCACCAAACGGTCTTATTTTATAACTTCGAGCCTCGTTGTCTTCTGGGTTTGACCACAAATTCGCCTCGACTGACTTTCTAATAGCGGCCGTGTTTGGAAGGAACCTAAGGAGATATCGAAAATAAGCGGCAAATTATTTCACAACAAAGCTTCTCCTACATCCAAGCAATTCCTAAGATCGATCCACCCAAAATCACAGCTGTCGCGAAGTAGTTCCGAACTCTGTACGCGTAGGTTCCTTTGGCGCGTCGTGGTTTGATTGGCACGGCTGACACACTGCGCTGGTCATCAATGAATCCCATTTAAGCGAATGTAACCTTCCACACTTTCCCTCTGAATTTGGCGTTCGCAGTTAGTCGAGGCGACGACCGCGCAGTGAAGACACTCAAAGTTGATTTGCAGAGTTATAAAGAAATCGAAAATCAGCGCGTTTATTCTAAAATTTAGACGGTTATCGAGCGAACAACAAAAGCTAAATGCCTCTACCGAGTGTCCTGATCGTTCAGAATGACAATGGCGGGATATTTATCGTGGAAGACAAGGAATCGAAGCCGATACTTGACGAAATACTGAACGTCGACAAAGTGCAGAGAAACTCGTCAACAAATGCGAGGAGAAAAGTTGTGAACGATATTGTAATCCACGAGCCGCTGCCAGAGCCAATGCAGTAAGTTATTTCGATAATAGACCGAGATCCCGTTACTGAATATCGCGACTTTTAGGGAAGACGAAGATGTTGAGATCGTCGAGGAGTGGTTGGAGGAGTACTACGAAGATTACAAGCCTGAAGAATATATTTCGAGCGATGACATCATCGTGAAGGAAGAGGAGGTGACCGCCGAAGAGTTCGGCTTCGAATTCAGCAAGGAAACGTCGCCAGTGCCAGAAGCAATGCGAGACCATCAGTACGTTATACAAACATTCGACGGGAACTACGACGAAGAGGAGTGTGAAGTGTCTGATAACGATGACGTGCCGAGGGAGAAACCGAAAACTCAGAAGCACAAGATCCGACAGCTCACGGGCAAACCAGCATGCAAATATTGCGACACGATCTTTAAATCGAAGGAGTCGCTCAAAATGCACAAATGTCTTTACCTCGAATGTGATCCAAAGAACTTTATCTGTCGCATCTGCAACAAAGAGCTGAGCAAGAAGACATTCAGCAATCACCTTCACGAAACTCTGGACTGTCAATATTGCAACAAGCAGTTCGTGAACCCTCGAAACCTCAAGGCTCACATCAGCAAGACTCACAGAAGTGAGAAGTTTGTCCCGCCAAAGCCGCCACCGCCTGAACTATTTGAGGGAATCGGATGCCAGGACGAAGACACAGGACCTGTTTTAGACGAAACTACTGGGCTCATTGTAAAAGTCCCACGCAAGAAATATCCAAGAAAGAAAGGTCGCTTCGAGTGTGGTAAGCCCAAGCTTGTTTGATTGCCGACGGTTGCTTTGATTTTGATTCTTTTCTTAGATCTTTGCGGTCGGATTTTCGCGACTTGCCGCAGTGTAAAGAACCATATGGATCTTCATACGAGTAAGTGATCAGATTCATTCCATCCGATCGTTTCTATATTCAACAAACTTCTTGTAGATTCGCACCGGTTTGTCTGCGATACCTGTGGAGAACGTTACGCAACCACTACAGGATTTGCGAAGCATGCATGCCTCAATAAGAAAAGACGACGTCCTCAGGTGGATTTCCGTATCTTCGACGTTCGTCACTGCAAATATTGTGGCTTGTCTTTCGAAACCTTCGAAGACAACAAGGCTCACTCATGCGAGTTTCAATTCGCTGACGATCCCAAGATGTTCCGTTGTCGTTTCTGCACGATCTACATGTCCAAGAACTCGTACAACAAACACATGGCGCGTCATCTTGCACCGGACAAGGAATACATCTGCGAATACTGCAACAAGAAGCTGTCGGATGAGATTGGATTGACCAATCATTGTAAGTGTTTCGTGCAATTGCCTTTCAGACTTTGTTATAACACGAATTATTTCAGTGACTACTCATACTGGCGACAAACCATTCAAGTGCGGCTTAGAAGGCTGCGAGCAGAGCTTTGTCAGCAAGCAGCTTTTGATTCGCCATTCTCGTTTCCACGGGGTTGAGATCGCCGCTCACATTTGCGAAGTTTGCAATAAGGAAGTCGCGTCGAAGTATCACTTGAAGGCTCATATGAAGCTACACAGCGACATCGTCGAGTGCCAGCTCTGCACTGGAGCTTTCACCAGTAGAGAAGAGTTGAAGGAGCATTACCAAGACTGTCACGAACCGTTTCCATGCTCGCAGTGCGACAAAGTTTTCATTCTGCCGCGCTATCTGAAAATGCACGAGAAGCTACACAATCCGCAGGAGAAGCAATTCAAATGCGATTACTGCTGCGCATCGAAGTCGTACACCAAGCTGGCGTTGCTGATGAATCATGTCCATAAAGTCCACAAGGAGAACTTTGAGACGTGGAAGCAAGAGCATCCGGAAATCTTTAAGCAAGAGCCGTTTGAGGGTCTCATGTAAACTTTTTAAAAATCTTTATTCTAATGAATGCTTTGTACCGTCACCAAATAAAGAGTCGGTTAAATGAATTGTGATGAGTTGATTTAATCAGTTTTCGTGCCGATAAGAGGAAGATGTCGGTTGTAGACGACAAGGCCGCGAACAAGAACTGCGATTGACACCAAAGAGATCATTCCAGCGGGCATGATTTTTCCGCTGTTGTAGAAGCGGAAGCCCATCAAACTGCCCAGAGCTAGAGCTGTGCCGAGTTGAAGAAGAGGTCGCGGAGGTTCCTGAGAGTTCAAGTAAGCGCCAACGGCAAGAATTCCGCCGAATGTGAGACCGGCGGCCAGACTTGGAATTGACTGCGCCTTAACGTAGCCTAAGGCGTCGAAAAGAAAGCAAAAATAGAGAAAGTTACTGACTAGATCAGCAGGCCAATGCTCACCAAAGACTCCTCCACCAGCCACGAGTGCAGAGTAAGCGAATCCAATGTAATCCATGTTGTATGTTATCGAGCTTTTGGTCAAATGATTCGAGTGAAAATCTTTATCTTTCGAAGCTTCAAATAGCAAATGAAAATGTTTTGTTAAATGTCGTCTGGTTGTCCCGTAGACCGTTGCTCAACAAAAACTTTTGGCAACAATCTAGCAAAGTAAATTTCCTTGGCAATAATTCAAGGATCATTTAAGCGGATTTTCTTCCTGGACGTTACATAAATGCATCAGACATAAATTATCAGTTACACAATTAATGATGCATGGAATTTCCCGAGCTTATGCTCGCAACATAATCCAAAGAGAGCGAGATATCCGCGAGAGAGAGCCAACATATGACGGAGTTGTTCCTGAGAACTTTATGCTCTGGCAATTGCACAACGAGAAAGCGAAACCCACTCAGACATAAACTTGGAAGCGAGCATGCCGGTTGTGTCGCGTTCGCGTGAAGATTCTTTTGGAAAATTTTCATTCTGTGCAGACGAGATGGAAAACATGATTTTTCCGGGCCGATGAAAAGAGTGCTAATTGAGTTAAAGTGCGTGATGAGAATGCGAGGCTCCGGTGAACTGATTCCGATGGAAAATTGTTTGAGACGATGCGAGATGAAAGGAAAGTTTTCAGAGTAAGGCACACATAAATGCGGCGTGAAAGAATCGGTGGAATATCAAAGAACCTTACGACTAAGAAGGATCTCCAGTAAGAGAGAGAAAATAATTGGTTACAGACCTCAGTGTAAGAAAGAAGTGGAAGACGAAGATGAGAATTGCATTCGGATTAGTTTGCTTTGGATTATGTCTGGGTGAGTATTTCGCCAGTCGCTGCACATTCTCGTGTGCGCCACAACAACTTTCATCTCTCCCTTGAGAAAGCGCAAAGCGGTCGTCTGGCTCCATTATCATGATTTATGACTGCTAAGGCCGCTCTTCTTCTCCCCTCTGTTTTAGCCGCAATCAAATCGCAATTCATTGAAGTTTCCCATGACTCGTTTCACGTGGGCGACAACGTGTCCCTCAAGTGCTCGATCGGCGAAGATGTCCAAGACTCAAGTGATGAGAGGCACTACGCTTGGTACTTGAACAGTAAGTTTCACGCAAGCGAACCAACTTCGCTATCGATTTTTGCTTTTCCTCTTCAAACCGCTGAGATTTGTTCCGTTCATTCTTCTCAATCGTCTCTTCCTGTTTTCTTTTTTTTCCTTCCGCAATTTCCACGCTTCGAATGAATTTCCACGATGCTCAGATAAAAAAGTCATCAACAACAGCGAGCACTTTTTGCAGCGAGACAACGAGCTGACGATAAATAATGCCGCCAAGCACTTGACGGGCTATTACAGCTGCGTGGTGACGTTCCTGAATAGCGGGGCAAAGCTGGAGACACCGCACGAGTTGATTAACATTGTTGGTAAGTTGCAACATATGCATGCTGCACGAAACGGTTCCCAGGCGACGATGGGAAGCGACAGCTTGATGACCGAAATAACGAAATTAAAATTAAGAAAAAAGTTCATTAATGCATGTGAGCTGCAAATTGACGTTGATTGTCCTCGTCGGTAATCCCCGGCATATCAGCCTCGCTCAACACAAAGTGGCTGTAGAGCTGCATAGTTTTCATGGTTCAGGCGAACGTTTTTCGGGTGAAGAGAGAGCACATAATCGCAATAATAGGAGCCATAAATTTTCCTGTTCGACTGCCTGAAGGGGAATAATGACGGCAGTCGCAACCGTCCGGGCTCTGTTGTGATATCAACCCTCTCCTAGCGGCTTCGCTCTCTGCATTCCCGCTCAACCAAACAACAGAATTCTACTAGAGACCGGAGCGCACACAACGGCAAAACACATTTTTTGAAAGTAATAAAATTTTACGACTTTTTTATGTGTTTGCCGTTGCTGGGGCTGACTTCATATTCGTTCACGATATGCTGCCTTCGTCCTTATTCCATAGATTACCATTTCGGCTTCGACTGCATGTGCGTTGGCGAGAGAGAACAGAGTTACGACCGCTACTTGTGCAGCTCGAGTGGCGGCGAAGGGTTTTTCATTAAGATTCGTTTGAGGGTGCCGTGGAAATTGAAATAAAAGCGAGAGAAAGCGAAAGCAATCCAAGGCGACGATTTATCGAGACATGCGGGGAGGTTTTGATACATTCAATCATCATAAAACACTTCCCGGCAATCCAATTGTGCTTAAGTTTAATTAAAAAATTCCATGTCGACAGTTTCGTAGAGCTTTGTGGGGGCCGTTTAGAGGTTGCAAACTAAGCAACAAGCTTCGGCTCACCCACGTCATGAAGAACTTGGCAACCTCTTCCATTGTTCCTTCTGCCATGACGGAACCTCCGTCTGAAACGCTCAAGACAAAGGAAATCGCTCTATTCTTCTCACGCCACCCAAGCGCACCTCCCACTGAAAGAATCTCTCGTCTCAACCTCTGCGGAACATTGAAAAATGCATTCAGAGAAAGCTCTTCTGTGTTTATCCAATTTTCCGCAAACTTTTGTGGAAATTTCCGTCTCCGGGCTAACGAATTCAAACTAATTTGATTGAAAATTATGAGCGGTTGCCTCGCTTCCTTATTATAAATTCAAGAGAAACACGAGCCGGCTTCAAAGAAGAAGTTTGCCTCGTCTCGTGGAGTCTTCCATGCCCATCAATGTTTGTTTATCTCAACTGCAGTCGCGGGAGTACAGAGCGCATCAAGTTGTAAACATGAAAGCCATCCACACAGAGAGCCAAGCACGGCATATAAAATTATGAGTAATAAACACCATTCGAGGGAGTTCCGAGTCGCTTTTTATATCTTTATGGCTGCGATCTCTTCTTCTTCGCCTTCTCAGTTCTATATTTGTGTTCTGATTTCGGGGCAATGTAAACAGTTTGCATGGAGAACGTAATGAAAGCGAGAAACGCCGACAACAGAACTGGAAATTGAATTATCAAAAAAAAGTGTTCAACTGATATGAACAAAAACTTGATCAAACAAACAACCTCCGCCCCAGGGACGTCACGGGCGCATTTCACTTTCGAGTCAAAAAGTCATCAGAAGCTAATCTCATTCACAATCGTAATCTCTAGATAATTTATTGACCTATCAACCGAGAGAGAACATAGTAGAGTAGGGGTTAGGCTAATAGAAAAATCACCGATAAAACCACTCAAAGTTTGCCACACAGATCTGCTGGATTGAAAACTCAAATGTAGAACATTGCATATTTTTCAACGAGTTTAGCAAAACAAATATTTATCAATGATTTAAATTAATTTTCCTCCAATCTGACCTGCGCTTATTTGGTCAGAATCTATTTTGTAAACCCCCAAAATCATCCACTCAGTAGTTATTCACGTTCGGGTGAAAACTCCTGCAATCGCCGAGTCCCTAAGCGACGAGGATTACTCCCCTACACAATCCCCTCTACCCTCGCTGCACATTTCTGCTGAGTTTTGATTCGAATTTTTATAATATTTGCATAGCGTTGCGTTTCATTTCTCGCTCTCCCGATTAAACTTGTTATTCAAATTTTTATCCCTCGACTCTGCGGGATGTTCGTAGGTTGCGGGACGAGATCAGCCGGGTGAAGCTGCAATCTCTGGGTCAGGGAGGTTGCGAAAAGCTATCGACACTTTCACATCCTTTCCAGATCTCTAAACACTCCAACGTTATCTATCGATTGAAACCTTTCGCAGTCTCCATCCGTCGCTTTCCGCCCACGATCTGTCGCCGACAAATCGTCTCTCTTCATCAGTCGCATATCCACACAGCTGTAAAACGCGTTTTTCCAATGCATTGGACGCTGTTTGTTTGCTAAACGCCAGAGCAAATGAATGGGAATTGATTGCTCGACGGCGCTCGTACCTTAGCTGTCCAATATTTACTCAGTTCCGTTCAAACGGAGGCGAGAAATGCATTTTTACGCTCGAGTGTTACAGCAGATAAAACCGAACAAATTGGAAGCCCAGCAATTATTTATAGAACGGTACATGCTGGAGATTCCTTCGATGCACTCTTCAATCTAGCTTTAATGATTTATCGCCTTCTCGTCTATCCCACAGATGCGGAGACTAAGCACGAAGTTCATCTTGACTCACCTTGCTCGTTCAGGATACCGAAGCTCTGCCGCAACAAGCGCAACAAGATCGAGGAAGGTTCGTCAAACGCTTTTAATTATTAACGAGTTTTTGGTTTGCTTTTCACGTTCTCGACGTGTTCGTCATGTCTCGATTTCGTGTGTCTGAAAGTTTTAATTGAGTTCTGCTTTGAACATGCACATCTGCATCGCTCAACAGACTTCGTTGCGCTGAATGCCAAGCAAGGCTCTTCACTCTCGCTTGAATGCCAGTTGTCGGGAGTTAAAGACGAGAGCATCGTGAAATGGCTTAAGGATGGAAGTGAAGTGGCTTATGAATCGCTCACAGACTCTTCGCATAAATCACGCTTCCGTGTTGACTCTGAAGATTATAAGCTAACAATCGCTGAAGTGGCTTCCCTCGACAATGGAATTTATGATTGTGCGATGTACAACGAGCGTCAAGAGTTCGTTATCAAGTCGAGTCGGCGGTATAAGCTTACGGTCGATGGTGAATACGCTCGTTCTTACCTAGATAGATTATCGAATCAGGCCACGTTCCGTTCTTGAAATTCCGATTGTTTTAATTCAATAATTTTAATTAGTTTTACCATCGCAGATTGAAAAGTTATCCTTGCCTTTCTGTAATTTTCAGCACGTCTGAAATTCACAACGAAACCGCTGTCGACGAAAAACGTGGACCTAGGCTTGTCGAGCAAAGTTCACTGCAAAGCTTCGGGCAGCACGAAAGTTTACTGGGTGAAGGAGCCGGAAGACTCACTGCCAGATGACGTCGACGACTCAAACGGGACACTAATCTTCAACAACGTGAAGCTCGAGCACAAAGGCAACTACACGTGCATCGCATCTACCGATGAGGAGTCAATTAAAACGACAGTGGAGGTGCGCATCCTTCCCAGGTTTGACATCGCCCCGCCAAAAAACCTTGAAGTAGTGGAACTGCAGTCAGTTTATCTCGATTGCGTGGCTTCTGGCTCTCCTGAACCAACCATCAAGTGGGACCACGAGAGCACGATAATTAGCACGAACGACGGCGATGATGGGCGCTTCAGGATCTTCGACAATGGCACGTTGTTGCTTCACGAGGCGCGACAGGACGACGCCGGCATCTATGGCTGCTTCATTGGCAGTTCCGTGGGCTTCAAACGTGCGGAAACAGTTCTTATTGTGAAGTGTAAGTGCCTTCACAGCTTTGCTCAAGAGTTTACTCATTATCATCTCTGTTTTCTCTACTCACAGCTATGGATTCACACTCATCGTTTGAGGACGCAAACCGAGAGGGAGGCTTCATAATGTCAAAAGCGGTCTTAATGACGTGCCTTGTCGCATTAATCTACATATCACTAGTCGTGGCTTTAATGCTTTGGTGTCGCCACAAACGTCAAAAGTCAAGAAACGCTGAAGATCCCGAGAAAGATCCGGATCAAAACGACGACACGGCAAGCGACGGAGATGAGAAGGAGGTGAGTTGTCATCGAAATGATTCAGATGTGTCGTTAGCTAAAGAGAGAACTCATTCATCTATGCAGCCGCTCAATCATGAACCAAAACCCTCTCGTAACAACAAAGTCCATCAGCATACGGATAAACACAAGAAACTCGTCACCTCACCATCATCCACACTCATTATTGACCATTTGATGATAAGTTACGATCGTTTAATTGATTTGACAAAATTAGGGCGCGGAGCGTTCGGCGAAGTTTTAGTTGGCAGCGTGTTGGAGTCGGACGTGCCAGCACTTTCCCTAAAGAATCATCAGAATCATGTAGAGAATGGCGATGTCAATGAAATTGAGGCTCAACAGCGGGCGTCTGTCTTAGTCAAGTCGCTGTCAAAGATCAAAGACGAATCATTCTTCGTTGAGTTCCGGCGTCAGATTGACTTGTTCCGAGCTGTAGATTCGGAAAACGTCGTGAAACTTTTTGCGCTGTGCTTCGAGAAGGATCATCATTTCATGGTGCTAGAACATGGCCAAGAGCTGCGCCAGCATTTGATCGAGCATTTAGACATTTCGACCGAAAAACTTCTCAACTTTTGTAGGCAAATCGTGTGCGGACTAGACGCAATCGCGAAATCTAAATTGACTCACAGGTGAGACACGCAACGAAACGTTTTCCATTTCAAGCCTAATAATTCCACATTATCTCAGAGACATCGCCCTAAGAAACTGCATCATCACTAGAGAGTCGTCCATTGTGAAACTGACATCTGTTTCCTTGTGCAAGGACAAACATGCCAATGAATATTTTAAGCACAACAACCGAATGATTCCGCTTCGTCATCTCGCCCCAGAAACTTTGCTCTCATCGTCGTTCTCAACGGCCAGCGATATGTTCGCCTGTGGTGTCACGATTTGGGAAGTCTTGAATTCGGGAGCGCTACCCTTTGAATCGATCAGCAACGAGGAACTTCTCCAGTCACTTCAGAGCAAATCGATTGATTATGGTCAATTTGTTGGGAGTGACAAGATACCGAGTGAATTGCAAAAGACTTTGGTAAGTTCTGCTCGATTCCGGGGCTTGTGAAACTTTAATGCTTTCTCTCTATAGCTGACCTGTTGGTCGACAACGCCAAGCGAGCGGCCGACACCTGAAGATCTCATCAAGTCATTCGACGCGTTGATTATTGCGAAGGAAAATGGTGATACGAAGTAGCTTTCGCAATCCGCAGCTGTAAAAAAGTATTATTAAGTTAAGCGCTCGACAACAATTAAGCAATAATCTTAACTTTTTCTAAAAGCTCTCCCCAGTAAAAGTTTTAGTGATAGGAAAGAACTTTGCAAACCTTTTCGTTTCATGTTTGATGAAAAATACCAAATCGTCGTTAACACTTTTGCCATCACTGTATTTTAATCGATTCGCTAGTCTTCTGCATTTGGAAACTTTGTGCCATTCACTATGGCGATGGAGAAATAAAGAAAATCTTGAAAATGAAAATGCACATTTGAGTTTTCCTCAGTCGGGTTTTCATTAAACTTTTCAAAGCTTTCAGTTCATTGAGCTTTAATAATCTTTTAAACACTTTCAGTTACCATGTCTGATGATTATCGTCTTGAGAACGAACAACGAACACCGCTTGCGGGATTGGCTAAGAAATCGTCAGATAACATACGTCCTTCCCGGAAATCTGATGAAGCTCTTCAGCTTTGGGAGGGCGTATCGGTATCAAATCACCAACAAATGAGCAGCAACAACAAGATTCGTCTTTTCCAATTTCCCTCTTGATAGACGCTTCATGTTTGTTTAAATCTTCGCCGATCTAGATGCAAATCAAGCGATGAATTATCGGATAAAGTTGAACCAAATAAACCGCAAACTCACCGAGACTTCACTAATCAACTCTTAAGCTTGAGCTATTTTTCGGTTCCCCTGAAACATTGACGACAAATTGACTTTTGTGCTTGGATTCAAGCACATGCGGCACGCTTTAAAGCCATAGAAAAAGTTCATGGCTGATTGAGAATATTTAAGACAAGAACTCCGCGCTTTGTTGATCTCTTGATTTCCATCAATTGGCGCGAAAAAAATTCGTTCTTATGAAAATGATATATCACTCAGAAATGACTGAATTCTTCAAGCGTTGCATTGCAGATAAGAGAACGCATAATAAAACAGCTGCAAGAAGAAGTAGATCCGGTTGAAGATTCGATAGAACCAATATCCGTTTCTAGCCTCAACCATCCGTTCGGATCGCGAAACACACGCACGTGCAATTCAAAGTTCAACGGTTCGGATAAGTAAAGCAAGTCAATGCCCTGAAGAATTGCAGTTTTTCTGTACAATGCCATGCGGTGATCCCGTATTCTCTAAATCCCAATTTTGACTGCAGCCTCTTCTACAAATTTATTTCAATTTTCTACAAATGAGCTTTGACGCTAAACAAATATTAAAAGAAATTTAGCGATCGAGAGCAACAACGTTTAATCAGAATTTAAACCAGAAGTTTTTGGACTAAGAAAAGCTTCGTCGCAAGCTTTGGATATCTCAAACCGAAACCATCGAAATGTTCATCGTCGACTGTTGCGAATTGAGAGCGAAGCATAACTGGCAGGATTCCTTCATAAGTTCTGTAACATCCACACGTGTTAATCACTAAAATCATGCATCACATGTTTTGTAAGCTTGCTTAGAAATTCGCTTGAGACCTTGGCGGACGTGACGTCATTGGCACGCACCCCAGTTCTCTTTTCCGCTCAAAGCTTATTCTTCGCAAGTCCGTCAGAAAATACAGTCGCAAAATACAGCTTTTTGATGATCACAGATGTTAATTCATGTTAAAAGTCGATAATAATTGATCTATTGTGTGTCTTGAGGATAACTAAGAGCGAAATTCATCGAAAGAAAGCCAAGAATAGCGAAAAGTCCTAAAGCGGAATCCTAGAGCGACGAATTGAGGCGCGCGTCATTGAGAAATCTTGATTAATTTGCCTTCACGACGAAGCTGAAGCATTTCTCTAATGCTTCATCTGTCACTGACTTCGTTAAGCTGAAGACTAACTAGAATTAATCGAGAGAGGAACGCCCTGAGACTAAGATAAATTTGGGTCAATGGCTGATCAAAATAGTGAAAAAAGGTTTGAAAATCATTGAAATTACGTAAAAGGCTTGAGCTTCCTGCACAGCTCTATGTCTCGACATCAGCCCGTCGCCTTCCATTCGCGAATTTCGTCGACGAAAACTCGAAATTACGTCCCCAAATGGAAGTAAAATCAATGACAAAGTGAGAAATCATCATGACTCATGAATGTATTGGTGAAATTGACGCGTTTAAGTCGGATGTGGCCCCGTGAACGGTCATGGGTGGCTTTGGAGGTCGTAATGTGAAGCTTTCGACGCATCCTGTCCGATTTACATTGAGTTCAGAACGGATATTCGCCATTCACATTCATCGCGATCATTGACGTCGATGACGGGCGTTGATGACGATGATGAGAGCCGTAGCCAGGGGAAAACTCGCCCACAGTGAAAACGTATTAGGAAAGCAACGCGAATGTGGATTATGATCATGATGATTTCTCGCGGTTCAGTGCTGATTGAGAGCGAGCTCGAAACTTTCCCCAGATTAGCCTCCAACCCCCAATGCACCTCTGCCGTTGTTTGAAAAAAGTTTAACCCGTAAACTGGCGATGTCGAACATGCTTACAACGGAATGTTTATCGCGATGTCCCGGGAACTTTACCACAGCATGCATGAATGAACATTTTCCTTTTTACAGCGCGATGGTCGAGGACGAGGATTTGGAAGACGGGGAGATTGAAGATGACGACGAAGCTGAAGATTGCATTGTAGTTGAGGTGAAGCCACCGCCGCCACCCGAGCCGAAAAAACCAGTCGAACGAGAACCATCATCACATAGAAAAAAGTCCACGCAAGACTCACATAGCAGCAAAAAGTCGTCAGCGACGTCATCGAGTCGCAAAGACCGCGGCAACCACGACGAGGACGATTTCATGTCAAATATCGAAAATGCAATTGCAGAGAATTTAAAGAAAAGCGGGATCGAGCCGCCCATGCCAAGTGTTAAGAAGCAATCAGAGCCCGAGCCGGAACCAGATCGTCGACAGAGCAGGAACAATCGGAAGCGGAGGCGTCGACCTAAAGACAGAAAGGAGCAGAAGCGTGACAGCGGATCCAGAGTAAGTTCAAATTGCGCAACTGCCAGGACACGTGTCGGCTCAAACTCCAATTCAAAATTTCAGAAGAAACAGAAAGTTAGTGACAATGACGGCTTTTACATGGTCGGCGGGAGCCCGGACCATTCTGCGAGCGAATCCGATGGAGATTCTACAGGGAGCAGCTACGAGTCGGAGGAATTCCGACGATCGACGTTCGAGGAAAGACGCAACAGGCGACGCGAGAAGTACGGATCGAACCGCGAACGCGACAGGGAATCTAATCGAGAACCTAACCGCGAACGTGAACGAGAGCGTGACAGGGACAAGAAGGAGAAAAAACACCGTGAAACTGAGAAAGAAGTTTGCTTGAGATTCGCCGAGTTCGGTCATTGCCCTGACGTGAGTTCAATCGATTTTCACTTTTCCAAAACGTATATTAATCATAGAAACATTTTCAGGACGACTGTCAAAGATCCCACGAGGTTCGTGCACCCAAAAAGATGGAACTGTGTAAGTTCTGGCTGATGGAATGCTGCGCGAAGAAAGACAAATGCTCCTACATGCATGGCGACTTCCCATGCAAATATTACTACTTAGGCCTCAAGTGCATAAACAAAGACTGCAAGTTCATGCACGCTCGGCCTCTCTCTGAAAATCTTAAGCTCGTGTTGCTGAAGCATTTAGACACAGCGCCGAAGGAAATCCTCGGCGACTTTCCACGTATCGGCCGGGAGAACGCGACAAAGATGATGGCTCAAACGCACGTGAAACTTTGCCAGGAGTACAACATCCCGTTGCCCGAATCAGAGAAGGAGAAGAGCGCGAACAAGATTCCATCGCTGCTCGACATGAACATAAAACCGCCGGACTTCAAAAGCGACAAGAAGAACAAAAATAGCTCTCGATGGCTTCAGAAAGATTCACCGTCGCCCTCTCGCGATTCTCCACAAAGAAGTTCAACACATACGGAACCGCCATCGACTTTACCTGGCGACGTCGTCTTAGCGAAGCTTAACATTTTAACCGAGAAACAAATCGAAAGCATGGTTGAAATCGGAGTGATAACTGTGAATCACATCAACAATCTCACGGTAGCCCAGTTGAATGAACTAGGATTAAGCTTGGCAACTATCGGCGAGATTCAAGCAACGGCTATGAACATGAATCAGATAATTGCTCCTACTGATAAGAAAGAAGACGAGCCAAAGGCCGAAGTCGAGGAGAAGCTTGCTGACATTGATTTGCGTGAGCCGCCGCCGTCGGTTCCATACAATCTCGACGTTGACATGCGAGTTGTTCCAACAGCCTCAGACTCAGCAAAGTCGCCAGACACGATAATGTCACCCAATCAATCCGAGTCTGATGAGATTTACAAGAAACCTGTCGTCGTTCCACGGCCTAGTTCTAGTAACAACGTCATCATGAGCCCGACAGGTGGCATTGACTACTCACAATACTTAAAAGATTCAAATCTGAACAACGACGATGAAATCGAAGACGAGCCAGGGCTCAGAATCGACGAGACTTATTGCAATAGTGATTACGAGCAGGAGGACAAGAAAGATTCTCAATCTGAAGACGATCATCAGAGCCAAGACGAGGCAATGCCAAAATTCGAACTCCCACTGCTTCCACCATCGTTCGACACCAGCAGCTTCCTCAAATCAGCACCAGTCGTCGCAAAGATCGACATCAGCTCTTCCGTTTCGCAATTGATGGAGAAGGCTGCACCTAAATCGGCCGATTCACCGTCGCCATCACGTGATCCTAGGGATCCAAGAGTGAGGGATCCACGAATGGCTGCGTCAATGTCACCACCAAAAGAATCTCCGAAAATACCCGAGATAGCCTCACCGACTTATCGCGATCCAAGACAAAAAGTTGAGACAGCCCGACGAACTTCAATCTACGAAATCGAGTCGCCATCCGAGGACGAAGATTTGCTGATCAAGATCGATCGGGACAAGGACATGCGACTGCCTCCGTTTTTACGTGATCCCCACAATGGCGATGTTGATCTTCGCTTCCCTTTCACACCAATGGCCAACTACGTACCAGCAACTGAGATCGAGGCCTGTTTCGGAACGCATATATTCGAGAAATACGAAGTGAAGATCGTCGACGTCCCAAAACCCGATTACTCTGAGATAAAACGAAGCTTTAGACAAATGGAAAACACCCAAGACCCAAGGTTGAAGAAACTGTGTGGAGTGGCAGAAGCTCAGGATCTCACAAAGACTGGCCTAGCAAATATTCTTCCTTTAGACCCGCGGAAACGTAAACAGCAAGAGGCGAAAGAGGAAGCTCACACCGGCCCCAAGAAGCTCCAGATTTCATCGATTTTACAAAACTCTAAGCACTACAATGAGTTGAGCTCGAGTCAGAAAATGGTTGTGAACGAAGTTCTCGCGGAGCTTTCGAAACAGTTGAAACTCTTCCACGCTGATCCGTCGCCAAATAAGATTTTCGACTCCGGCTTTATCAACCAACGACCGAAGTTGCAGCAAATTCTCATCGGCCTAAACGTTTTCGTCAACGCCGATGGAGAGTTTGAAGAGATGAAAGACATGCCAATGGTGACGTTGCCCAACATTCATCAGCTACCGCCCATGATCCCCAATTTGCCTCCGCCAAGTCTTCTCTCGCTCAACCAACCGCCACCAAACTTCCTGGCTGGTAGCATGCGTCCCGGGCTACTTGGCATGGCTCCGAACCTCCCGTTCAACAACTTCGAACCGCCAGACGTCGGTCACATGAATTTCCCGCCGATGAACCGCGGTGATCAGTTCAACAACAATAACAGAGACTTTGGAAGCAACCAAAACAATAGAAGAGATCAAAGACAGCAGAATTCAGGCTTCCGAAACAACAATCGTAATAATAATTACTCGCGACACAGGCGAAACTAAGAATGGAAATCACAATTAAGTTTACTGTAAATTATGTTTGCCTGCAGATGTCAATGAATTCGAATTTCGCTGAGTTAAATAAAGCAGATTATTGTTTAAGCGACTGATGTTGATAAAACGTTGTGGTAGAGGCGTTAAGTCTTGTTTGAGGGGGTCGTTGGGGGGTTTCGAATTTCAGGGAATTTTCACGAATCA
The DNA here is from genome assembly GCA_033064975.1 of Smittia sp. YW1114-2. Lineage (NCBI taxonomy): Eukaryota > Metazoa > Arthropoda > Insecta > Diptera > Chironomidae > Smittia > Smittia sp. YW1114-2. The sequence continues at coordinate 18,625,419 of CP093832.1, forward strand.
CTTTAGACTTGATATTTATCGATCTGACTAGAAGATTCTCTCTTAGATTCCAGAGCCAATTTTAAATAATTGGATGATGAAGCGGGTCAAAGTACGTCAAATGAAGCTAAAATTTCAGAGTTTGATTTGATGGAATAAATGAAATTTATCATCAAATTTCGTTCATTCAATGTTCTGAATTCCCTCTTCACTAGCTTGTGATTGTAAAATTTAAAAAATATCTAGATTAGCTAACAGATATCTAGATTAGCTAACAGATATCTAGATTAGCTCAAGCAAATATCCAGAGTTAGCTTAAATATATGTCTCTGATACACCGTTAAACATTTTCATGTGAATATCTACGAGTTGTGTTATTGCGAGGGGAGACTTGAAATTGAAAACGACACAAGAACTCGGTCTCCCGATTTTTACTCGATTTTGATTGCTTTCGGTTGTTTTTTCGGCTTCAAAGTTAATTACTGATTAGCTAATGTGCAAGTGAAGGTGAGGTGATAGGAGTTGAGTTCTCGCGGGGTCGATTTGTGTCGGAAATTGCAGAAATTAGTGACTCACAAGATTTTCTTCGAAGAAAAAAAGTAAAATTTTCGTCTTGAGCGAGAAAAGTTTTCAATTTGTTCGCTTGACGCAGCGATCTGAGACATAAAGAAGCATAAAACATGAGGCATTAGACATTGGAAATTAGCATAATGCGAGTCTGAGAAGTTAGTCAGGCGGGCCCGAGATGCCAAGACGGGGAAAATTTATTTATAGAACATCAAGAAGAAACGCGAGATGAAAATCGTATTGGTCCGGTGAGGGGCTCGATGGCCCGCTTAGGCACTCCATCGACATGATTGTCGGCGAAAAGAGTTTATTTAAATGCGTCGAGGAAAGATTTGTTTGTGTAAACGATTCTCTCGCCGACCTTAGCGCTGAGCCGCCCGTTGCATTCCTCCGACACGAAATCACCTCAATTGTGTGCCAATGAATTTCTGGCGACTGTAATAATAATTCCTCATGGTAATTGCAGTTGTGGCTAATTCCTTACGACAGATGGAGAACACGATCGTCCAAGCGGAGTTCCCGTTTAAAGGCTCCAACAATGACGAGCTTTGCTTTAAGAAAGGTGATCTCATCGTGCTAACGAACCGCGACGACGGCGGATGGTAAGCGACCTTGACTTTCGATAAATCATTGATTCACGTGCTGTTCGATTTAAGGTGGGAGGGAACAGCTGTCGAGACAGGAAAGACTGGTTGGTTCCCATCGAACTATGTGGTAGAATACATGGCGCCGGTGCCACCCACGGAAACGGTCAGAGCGCCGGAAGAGATTCAAGCCTTTCGATCAGTCGTCTACAACGATCTCCTCGAGAGCGAAAAGGCGCATTGTGCGGAACTCCGCGGTCTGCTGGAGAACTTCCTTGAACCGCTAGAAACAAGCCAAATGTAAGGCGCTTAGTACTTCCCTCGTCAATCCAATACTAACTCACTTCACTTCCAGTTTAACTTCAGACGAATATTCGCAGCTCATGTGCAATTTTGTTGAAGTTGTTGCTCTTCACGAAGAGCTGCTGAAAGATTTGGAGGGCTGCAACGATCGAATCGGCAAATTGTTCCTCAGCAAAGCGCAGATTATGAAACGTGTTCATCAAACCTATTGCGTTATGCACCCCAAAGCGATTGTGATCGTTGATAAATACAAAGAGTCTTTGAACGGCTTCATGGAGAAGCAAGGCGCAGCAAAGCCGGGTATTCTTGTTCTTACCACGGGACTTAGCAAATGCTTTCGAAGGCTTGACAAATATTCAGCGATTCTTCAGGAGCTCGAACGTCACATGGAGAGCGGACACGCCGACCGAGGCGACACCCAACGAAGCATCGCTGTGTTCAAAGACATTGCATCGTCGAGCTCCGCAATTCGTCGGCAGAAGGAGCTTGAGTTGCAGATCCTGACCGGACCGATTCGTGGTTGGGAGGGAGAAGATTTGTCGTCGATGGGCGAGATCATTCACATGGGATCGGTCGCAGTTGGAAAAGAGGTGAGTCGAACGAAAGCTTTTCGAAAGATTTGCTCAAACCTTTTTTGTCACTTTCAGCATCAAGACCGCTACTTCATCCTTCTGCATCAAAACCTCTTGATCCTCAGCGTTAGTCAACGAATGTCGGCGTTCAAGTTCGAAGGAAACATCCCCATCACTGGCATCAACGCTTGCCGTCTCCTCGACACTGACACTATAAAGAATGCATTTGAAATCACGGGTCCGTTGATCGAAAAGATTCTTGCGATTTGCCAGTCGTCGACAGAAGCCAATAAGTGGGTTGAGCTGCTAGGGAAGAACAGTCCCGGTGCCATCGATATCAAGCGGAACACAAGCTTCACTTCAGGCCTCCAACCAAGCGTAAGTCAAACTTTTCTTTTTCTCACTCCCATCAGACACGCGTTCAGATCACTCATTCATTCAAGCCGATAGACATTCCTCTTAAATCTCGATTATCTCGTTAGAATAAGAATCAGCTCGATTCACGCGGTTATTGCATCAACTCGAAGCTTTCCTTTGAGCTTGATTACGACTTTAAGCCGACCTTGCCTTCGAAATATTATCCTTCGGCCTCGCCTTATGCCGCGCTAACGCAGTACCTAAGAGACCTCATCCACGAAAAAGTCCTTTCGCGGTTCATTGTCAAGGCTCTGCTCTACCCAGAGTTCTTGCGTGATATTGACACGACGGAGGTGAAGCTGAGAAAGCGTCACAAGACGTTTGTCCGCATGTATCGTAGAGGAAGTACGGAGAGCACTTCGGAAGAGTCGGAGACGAGCAGCGAGAAACTGGCGAGACAGGACGCGGTCGAATACACATCCGGTGAAGATTCGCACGTCTACAGCGGAATTAAATATAAAACCGGGAAAACAGATTCTTGGGATGATGGCACAATTTACGAGAGTTTCATTGACCATGGTGAAGGCGCTGGCGAGGTCTGCTATCGACGACTGCATGATTCCGTCAGCAGTTTCTGTTTCGTAACGGAATGTGAGTCGCCGACAAGAGAATCGTTCATGATTGGCTCCACGCCAATGCGTTATGTTGACAACAAGCGGCAAGACTCAGGCGACAACGTGGTTCACTTGACGACTGCCAAGATGACTCTCCTTGACATCAAGCAAAAGTCAGAACAATCGCAGACGTCAAGCTTCGAGCATAAGCTGCATGGAGGCGGATGGAAAAATATCGCGTGCGAGGATCTCCATAATATTGACGACTCGATGAAAATAGGCGGCCGCAACAAGTACAAATCGTTCCAAGAGCGACACCACAGCATGCCAACGCAATTTGTCGGCAATCGATTCAATCTGTCCTCGATGACAGAAATATTTATTCCATCGTGCAAAGACAAGAGCGAAAATACGTTGAAAACATTAGGAACGCCATGCAACAGCTTCGAGGACAACGAGCAACAAGAGATGTCACATTCCAGCTCAATGCAAGTCCACAACCGACAAGAGTTTACAATCGAAGCGCCCGATAAATTGACAGCTGAGATTCTGTACAATTTGGAACAGCTGGAGGAGAATTCGTCGAACCGAATATCGTCGCCAATTGAGAACGATGAGGTGCCGATTGATAAAGTCAGCGACTCAAAGCCACGCAACGACGAGCCTGATAAAAGGCTTGACTCGAAATTCATGCCGCCAGCGACGATTTACTCAAGCGACTCCGACTCGGGAATGGCAGGAAGCTACACGCTATCACCATCCGATCAGTACGGCTATCATCAATCTTTCATAAGCCACAAATTCAACCCGCATACGACACCCTCATCCATTGAATACTTCACTCCAAATGCGGTAACAGAGACTCCGAGTCAGCCACGATTCTTGCCGCTGATCGAATCGATCGAAGGAGACAATCGTGCCAAAGTTGTTATAAAGCTTGACAGCGGAGTCAAGCATTCGTCAGGTGGCGAAAACGTTTTTTACTCTGGACTTTACGCGCATTGGTGGAAGAAGGAAAAGTTGCCGCTCGCGATGCTTGAGTCGATCGTTCGGCCGCCGTCTGATGGCGAAAGTGAAAAACGGGACAGAGGTTCAGGCAAGAAACCGCTTCAAATCACTTTAATGATGTTGCACTTTCGTGTTTTCTTTTATGCAATTATTCTTTTACCTCGCGACGATGATTGAATATGGAAGCTTGCCTATTCAATTGTTGCCTTGTCAGTCACTAAGAATGAAGATAGTCTTGTACAGTTAATCAAGTTTTCTTTTCTCATCTCATCGTCAAAGAGTTCCCTAAGCACACAGTTGAGACGAAAGTTCTTTAACCGCCAGACATCATCATGATTGTTGATCTTTAACTGCTGTTTTGTTTTGCCTGAGCCTCATTCCTGATCAGCCGCGTTTTGACATCAACCAATAATGCTTTTTCTAGCTTACAAAAGTTTTCTTTGAAGTTAACATTCGAGTGAAGTCGACACTTGATTGTTGTGAATAATACTAAAGCTTTAAACTTTTTCTATCATGCAGATGTCACCGCCACCTCCTCATCTCGGCACCAGTCATCCAACACGCAGCAATTCTTCTTCCATGCAACAAATCAGCCAACACAAGCGAAGCCTTTCGTTCAACCATCACCTCAGCTACAATCAGGTCCAAGCGCAGCATCAGTTGATGCTTCAACATCCACAACCGCAAGCCTTCATGAAGCCAAGCTCAACTCCTCAGCATCAGCTGCTGTCGCAACGAAAAGAAATTGTCCCCATAAGTCCAAGCATAAAAAGCGCTCAAGCGAAAAGTGAGTCTAGCCAAACTGCAGATTTATTGTCAGCATTCTTAATAATCTCTTTATCAATAAGATAACTGGAGCATCACAAACCTTCGGCCATCCAATCCGTTACGCCCGTGCTTCACACCATCAAACAGTCAATCCAACTCTCAGCTCAAGTACGAGCTTTCAACGAAGAAAGCGCAGCCAACTTACGAGGAGGACGCTCTAGTTCTGCGAGTCATCGAAGCATACTCCATCGCTTTTCAGAACACATCGAGGAACACAATTCATTCGGGTGAGTTGACAACGATTCCCACCGCGAATGCGTGTGCAAATTCATTTTATCATTTTCCGCTTCTTCCATCACAAATCATCAAATCATTCTAACTGAAATCTAATTTAATCATTCATTATGTCTTTAGTTAAGTTCCATTATTCATTTGTGGCAGTTCATAAGTTACGCTCAAAAGGTTTGTGAGATGTTGAGAGCTTCCGGAGTTAGGACATTTAAACGTAAAGCTTTCAAATGAGCTTTTTCAAATAAGCTTTTTCACATAAACTTGGTATAAATTCAGGAAAAGCATAAAAGCTCATCAAAGTTTAGTAGAAAGCTTTATTCCCTTAACAGATATCACAAGCTTTCTTTAATCAAACGACGGAACTTATGAACTGCTCCATCCTTGAACCTCTCGAGATTGAAATTTTTAATGAGAAAACCTAACAACGAAAATTGTGCAATTTGTTCCATTGGCCTTTCCGAAGCGTCGTCTTGTGTATGAAAAATTTATAGAGCGGATGAGATTGGTTTTCCCTTTCCTTGGTTTTCTGTTTATCATCACGCGACTGAACTCGTAACTGAGACTGCTTAGCGACCCATGATTGTAGTTAGACAATCTGGCCAGTGTTGAATGCTCTCCATTCCCGACCAAAGACTGCTAAAGTGAAAGCTTTGAACGCATCATTAAACTTTAAACTTTATGCATTTAAACACAGCCTTGCAACCTTTCACACCTTGCCTACCGATCCGAGGCGGGAAATTACAATCGTCCAAGCATTTTTCGTCGTCCAATCCCCAATTGCCATACATTTGCTCATCGCTCTCGGCGTACATTAACCATCAGCATCAACACGCAAACTCGAGCTCGCCGAGTATCAACTCGTCTGTGGTGTGGCGTGAGGTCTGTCCAAATAGTTTCAATCTGTACACCTCGTCAATTTCATCTCTGAGCTCGTCGCCGTATAAGTCACGCTACTCGACGGGCAACAAGAACGAGATGCGTGCGGCTTCGGAAGAGCGTCCGGCTACGTATAAGGCACAACCGCCCGTTGACAATAACACGAGATTCTGTGGCAACATAAAGAAAATGTCGTCCAACTATGATAATCATTCGGCAACGAATTCACCTTTGATCGCTCGTAAGAGCTCACAGCACAAGTTCTGGGGCAAGTCGCAGTCGCCAACGCCACAGCAACTCAAGCAGAAACAGTTCAATACGATCGCTGCAAACAGCCGTGAGACATCTCCGTTTCTCTACGACCGTCGTCTTAACAAATCATTCGAGACAGCCAACGGTTTGCTCGATGAGAATCGGAGATGTCAGAACGAGAAAGGAATGAAGAATTCCATTTTCCGTCGCTCGTCAACGCCGCAACTCCATAGCATTTATTATGACGGAAACGCGAGAGACTCGGTGACCTCGTCTTGGTGTTGCGGCAATTTTGTGGTCAAGCAATGGAAGAAGATGAACCAGCATTACTGATTGTTCTTCGCTTGAGTTCCTCAGTGCGACGTTCGCTGCTTTCTCGACTGAGTTTAACATTTAAATTTGTCGCTTTTTGCCGATTGTCGATGTTTTAGCACATTTTTTTTAACGAGCTTGAAGCTCGATTGTCTGTAAACTGTCGTGCCATACAATGAATTTATTAAATCTGTTTAGAACATGTCTACTTAGCTAACTAGTCGATGGTGAAGGAATCACTAACAGAAATGAAATTTCTCCTTACTTACGAAGTGTCCTCGTTTTTTATCGATGAGAATATCTAAAAGTTTTATAATCAAACATGAATCATTGGATAATAATTGAAAGAAACTGTGATAACGTAGATGGGACAGAGTTTCGTCGTCGCTTGTAGAATCGTTTGTAGTTATCGTTAGATGGACAAGTCAAACCAATCGAAGAGGTCTCGGTAGCTTTCAAAAGGGTGCTGGAAAACACTTCGATTTCTTTGACTGATCGACTATCATTGTCTCTAATGTAGTCGAGTATTTGCTAGCGTTCTCATTGACATCGTTTTGTCTGAAGAAAGAATCGAGAGCTCGATGGAGAAAGGCCAAGCTCTCAAACTAATTTTTGTAAGTCGAGCGAATCGTGATCGTGGAATTTTTGATATCAGAAAGTTTTAGTCGAAACTAGTCAATGTAATCGATGAGATTTCTCGTGGGAACTTTTGTTGTGGTCCACAACTTGTGGAGGAGAAGATGGGGTGATTCATGTATTTTTTCTAACATAAATTAACTTTCATGAAAAACGAATCAAAAATAAACGAAATTATTTCGATAACTTTCTTTGGAATTCTCTTTCTTTACTGCGGCGTGTGAGTCTGATTTGATGATTGCTGAGGAAGGAAAATGAAATAAACGGCAGATTTTTTATGGAACTGTGGAGTTTTAAGACGAGACATGATTTTCTTTTCAGTTGAAGCCGACGATGGAACGACTCCGACCTTGCGGCAGCTCTTCATGACGATGCGACAGATTCAGTTTGACCTGCAGGACATCAAGTCGCAGCTCAGTCAGGAGAGAACGCTGCGCGGGGAACTGCAGCGTGTCGTCATGACGCACATCGAGAAGTGTGCCTCGGGCCCTTGACACACGAACGCGTTCAATTAACTAAGCAATTAGCTAAATTAATCAACTAAAGAGTATTTTCTGAGGCATCGCAAAGATTTTTCTTAAGGTTTTCTAGCTCAAGGAGCGTCGACAGCGAGAGAAAGCGCGTCCTCCACCTACAACGAACGTAACAAGATTAACTATTTTCCGACTCGCGAGAGTTTTCCTGTTTGGTCGAGTATTTTTCGATTCCGCTTTTCGGTAGACTTAGATGGAAATGAGTATCAAAGATTTTTTATAAAGACAATTTTAACGAAGTGAAACGACTCAAATATATTTATTTCTTTGAATTTTCACTGAAGTTTTGATTCTGTTGGGAACTGTTTGAGTTTCGATTAGCCATCGTTGCCTTGCTAGGTTGATGAGTTGATTCCGCCTTCTAATATCATCATGCACCTGGTCCCTATGCCAGCATAAAAGATAAGGCGAGATGCACTGACTGGTTTGAAGTTTGTAGCACGTGCACTTCAATATTCGCAGAACGATAACTACATATTCAACCAACTATGCATTTCACAAATTGTAACGATGAACCTATTTACATATCTTAACAAACGTCCCCTATTTGGCAGATAAGCTAATCTTGTATTGTATTCGGTTTTATCTCACAAGTGAGGTTCGGTTGCGATAACGAATAATTTGGCTTCTTATCGACTACAGTTTGTTGTTTAGTGTGAGACGATTCGGTCGCTCTGAAGAAATGTCGGGAGCTTTAGTGGGAACAAAATACGGAAAAGTCCAAGGAGCAAAGTTAATCTCGGCTCTTGGCACACCTTATCATGCTTTCTTCGGGATCCCCTACGCAACTCCGCCGGTTGGAGAACTTCGCTTCAAGGTGAGTTTGACATGAGACTCAAGTGGCTGAAGGTTCTCAAGGTCATCGCTTATCTACAATTAGGATCCGTTGCCACTCAAGCCGTGGAATGGAACGTTTGATGGAACTGAAGAGAAACCAGGATGCTACGAAATGAACTCGCTGTTGAAGAAGATCATCGGAAGTGAAGATTGCTTGCGCTTGAATGTTTTCACAAAGGACGTTGCGCCAAAGAAGCTGCTGCCTGTCATGGTGTACATTTTCGGTGGCGGTTTCAATTCAGGAAATGCTTGGCTGAGAGCTTACTCGCCAGATTATCTTCTAATGGCTGATGTGATGGTGATTACCATGAATTATCGACTCGGAGCTTTTGGCTTTCTCAGCTTGAACGATGAAGAACTGCAGATTCCCGGCAATGCTGGATTGAAAGATCAAAGCATGGCGTTGAAATTCATCAAGGAGAACATCGAAAGCTTTGGTGGTGACCCAAACAACATTACACTCTTCGGTCAAAGCTCAGGTTCTTGCTGTGTTGCGTGGCATTGCGCCTCTGACAGGTCGAAAGGTTTGTTCAATCGATCGATTCAGCTCGCTGGTGGAATACTGAGCGAATATGCTTTGACTCCGCAAAGAGATTGGGCTTATCGTCTTGCCACGAAAATGGGCTACGAAGGCAACAAAGTCGATAGAGAAATTTATAATTTCCTGCGTTCTGCGGATCCAGAAAAGATCGTCGAGTTCCAAAAAACTTTAATTCGAGAAGACGAAACGGATATTCATATCGCTTTTGCTCCAAGCATTGAACCATACGTGTCAGACGGAACTTTTATTTGGGGAAAAGCGAGTGAGATGATGAAGCATTCTTGGGGTCACGGGATCGATATGATGACTGGAGGCAATACAAATGAAGGCTTACTTGATATGGCTAGTTTCAGGAAAGATTCGACACTACTCGAGACCATGAAGCAAAAGATTTTGGCTCCGATCAAAAGCTTAGATCCAAGAGATCCAATCAGAGTGAAGATCGAGGATGAATTCCGCAGAACTTACTTTACACCATCGGATAAGCCTGATCCAATCGGTTTGACACCAGAAGAGAGAATTTATTCTGATGTAAGTCTCTCACACTTTAAGCTTAAAGCCTTCACGAAACCATATTCACTCTCTCGTGATATGTAGATAAAAGCAGATAACTTCGTCTGGATTTGCCTATTGCGAACGGTTCTGGAACGACAGAACTCTGGCGATCATGGCAGAACTTTCTTGTATCGCTTCGGCATTGATTCTCCGACTCAAAACCATTACCGCATAAGATGGTTGGGACCTGAACAGCGTGGAGTTGCGCATGCTGATGAAATATGTTACTTTTTCAAGAACTTGACTGGCGACGTGCCAGCAGAAGGTTCGATGGAACTAACCGCGATCAAAAGATTTGTAAGTTCGAATGCTGCTCAAAGTATTTCAGCTGTTGACAGCATTGATTGACGAATTTTGTTAGCCAGGTTTCTTTGTTGACGTCGTTTGCCACTACCGGAAACCCGAATGACAACGTAATCAAAGCTGACTTGCAGGGCGTTCTTTGGGAACCAGTTGACAGCAATGAGCCTCCGTTGAAAGGACTCATCATTGAAGAAAAATTAAGATTTGATGTTCTCGAGGAGTCCGAAAGGTACAAAATTTGGGATCAAATGTACAAAGCAACGAACACTCAAATGTACTGAAGAGGAAAATGAAATAAACGAAAAAGTGTTCAGCACTCATTAGACTTGTACTGAACAAGCTGACGATGCCTTCGACTTATAATCATAATATATCTCCCGGTGATTCCACTGAGCTATTTCCATTCGTAGCTTTCTTCTCTCCCTCGAATTAATCTCGATGGAACTTCAATTGTCGCTGCCGCGGAGAAAGATTTCGTCTGTGAAGATCGCAGCACAATCGAGATTATCGCGAGATGGAAAATGGGCCTCGAGCCGCTTTCAGATGTAATTAACATCGTTTTCTGGATCTTTTGCATCAGTGACAATGAGAAGCTTTGGCTCGAGTTTCTCGCTTCAATTCAAGTCGCTTAACGATCGCAGTGACACGAATTCCTTCCAGAACCGAGAGTTCTGCTTAATTGCCGGTTTTAGCTTAGTCGTCAATCGAAAGTTGCTGGCGATCGAAGCCGGTTTGCCAAGCCAATCAGAACTCGCTCGATATGAAGGCAGCAACGAGACCAGAAGTGTTCGTCTCCATCTCGTTCGCTACAGGCGTCGAGTGATAATAGTGGCGCGATTTGGCACAGTCTGTAACAAGGCCGTTCGCTGCTCGGCTGAGATTCGCCTGCGGTTTCTCGCCGCTTTTACTTTCCGTACGATCGCTCAGAATTGAGGTTCATCAGAGACAATCAAACTCTCAATTTGCGGCTCCGATCGAGGCTTCGCATGCGCCAACGAAACGAATCCTAACGGAAGACTTCTTGCGCCAAAGCCGAGAGATTTATGTCACTTGACTAATCACGTGCCAGTTCTTGCCATTCGGATCTCTCGCTGCATTTTCCGCTTTTCTGTTTCCCATTCCGCCGATTATTTTTCTGCGGAATTGCAAATGAGATTTATCGCTTAATCGCAGCGACATTTTGCGAGTCCCGCTGCATGTCAAACGCAACGAACTCTCCGTCGTTCCATTTCCATCGTTCACCAGCCGAGCCAGCTGGGAACCAATCACAAATTGCTTGGCGAGCTTCTCGCTTTGACTCCGCTGCACCTTTGAGCTGCTTGAGGTCGCAGCATTTCTCTTCATCTGTGTCGGCGATGTTCACATGTTTCAATTTATGCGCTCAACATTTTCATTACTCGAGTCGGAGGTTGATGCGAGTTGTAATCGCGCGAGAGCGAACATGTGATTAACATGAAGATCTTCGTCAGATTCCGCTGGGAAAACTCATCGACAGTAGATAGAGACAATTTAATTAATGGCGTTCGACAAATGCAGAAGCAGCGATCGGGAATCTGCTGACTGCTTGAGTCGACTTGATCATTAATTAAAAAGGAAAGTTCGATCGCTGCGGCGTCTAATTGACGCAGTCACAACAAAGTTTTATTGGAGCAAAACACTCTCGTTGGCTTCGATTCATCTGGCTGATTCAAACAGGTAGAAAATCTACAAATGCTCTCCACCGTTGATGTTATAAAACAATAAGTTTCCTGTATCAGGTAAAAAGGACAATTGTTGATCAGTTTCTAGCAAGGTTCAGTAGTTAAACGATCGTCGACCAGCTCGCATCAGTTCTTAAATAATTTACATCAAGGAAATGGCAAATTATTCGATGGAAATCGTCAACAATATCAAGCAAGAGCCAGAAAAACATTTTGTGCTTATCTTGCCTAGCGAACCTGAAGCAATTGTTCAGCCAACGAAGTATCATCAGTGTCCGAAGTGTGATTACAAAACGCGATATTCTCGGCGTCTGAAAAACCATCACAAGATTCATACGCGATCCGAATTAGCAACAAAGACAAATCGGAATGATCCACGTCCATCAATTTGCTCCAGCTGCAGAGAATCTTTCAGTAGCCAACGAGCCTTGAACCAACATCTGAAATCAGCGCACAGTGAACGAACCTTTCAATGCGATTATTGCCCAAAAGCTTCAAAGATTAAACTTCACCTCAGGTATCACATGGAAAATCATTTCAAGTTCCCATGTCCAGTCTGTCAACATTTGGTGTCAAAGGCAAACATGAAAATTCACCACCAAGAAAAACATGTGGCTCAGTCAAGCGTTAAGTGCAAGATCTGCGGAAAAGTTTTTAAAACAGCGAGGAATTTATACGGTCACATCCTCAGAATCCACAAAACTGAGAGAGTTCAGTGTGACCTGTGCGGCGAGCACTTCAAGAACAAAACTTTTCTCAAAGATCACATGCTTGCACATCTAAAACTTCCATGTAAAATTTGCGCCAAGCCGTTCAACAAGAAGTCGCTGAATTCTCATATGAAAACTCAACATTCTTCGGGACAAACTTTGCTGATGTGCAAGATTACATATTGCAAACAAAAGTTCTCAGACGTCAAAGAGTTGAGAAGCCACGAGTTGATTCACATCTCGAGATGTCGATACAAGTGCCCGAAGTGCGACTACGAAACGAAGTTTCTGTTCAACTTGAAAAAGCATTTGAAAGCTCGATCTCATTAGTTCGAGATGATAAAAATTAATAAAACTTTGATCGCGAGAGTTCCGATCGCTGCTGATCTTTGTTTGTTTTCCTCTTCGCTGTTTCTCTCTTGCAGATTCGCACAACCAGTTCCAGTGAAGAACAGTTCGGCTCGATATGGGAACTGCGACTTTTGCTCCGTCGCGCTCTTCGCCGAGTCAAAAGCATCGCAACATAAATTATTCGTCGTCGTGGAAACGCCGAAGACAATTAATCTTGTTCGACTGAGCGCATGACAAAGGAGAATCCCGTTTCTGACTCAGCTCGAATTGATGAATGAAGACAAATTATGACGAGGCAAGCTCGGCTCATGTCGGGCTTCGATAACAAATCGCGCCATTAGTCGGAAGATTCAGCCCAAAACAATCCAAACTGTTTGCTTTGATGAGTTGCATGCAACGCGCCTCGCCGCTCATAACGGCATAAAGGTCGAAACAATTGGGTGAGAGATCTCTCGAGCGAAGATTATTCCGAGAAGCCTCAACGAAACCGAAATTTCCACCACGAAGTTTCGTTTTGTGCTCGACTGGATGAGAACGTTTGACCCATTTCGACTCAGCCGATCCAGTTCGCCGATATTCAAACGCGTTTTCGACATTTTTCTAAAGATATTGTGCGATCATTCTGTCACGATTGTTTAGATTTCTTCGCTTTGATTTCGACAGTGCTAACGCCAACGTTCCGAAATTATCAAGTCCCACATTATATCTTTTTTTTTGCAGCCGTTGTCCTCAATCGAGAGACACTTAAGTAGTCGAACGAATAAATCCGACTTCTTTTCGCTGCTTCCGTTTCTCAGACAAAAAGCGAGCAAACCCGCCGGATAAATGATTCCAATTGAATTCTGCGGGAAACCAGAATCGTTGGCTCCAGCCGATCGCAAAGAAATATCGCGCAATTTAACTTTCTCCAATCATTCTCCGCCAGCCTAAGACGACGCTAAGAAGTCATCAATGCCAATGAGGTTCTCTATAATCCTTCCAACTTCGCTGGTTTCTTGGCGCACCAGCATTAGGTTTAATGGAAAACGATTGAGAGTAATGAGAGGGAATTTCGCATTGAATCACGATAATGAAAATTGGATTATCTGGGGAGATCGAGTTTACGATCGTTGGAGTTATGAGATGAGCGAGCGCTTGTTTGATCAACATTCTTTTCGAAAATCCCTCAGAGATATTAACCGTTTCACGGATATTTGTGATCCAATGTTTGTCTCGGTGACGCAAGTTCCGTTACGCATGCAGAACAACGGATCGTCTTCATCAGCTATTGAGTGTCGTAAGAACTCTCGATTAATGACTTGCACTTCGCTGTCCATTTAAAGTGGAATAAAAATAAATTACAGTCATCGCGAGGAAAGAAGGCGATTAATCCCGTCAGTAAACAGCCCGCGGCTGCACTTTTGATGGCTGCACTCTCGGACTGCAATCAACGATTTACGGCGGAGAAGATTGCGAAACTGGAAAACTCGTACTGCGTTTCCTCGCAAAGAAGGCTGTCAGCAAAGCTGAAAACTCAATTTCCTCAAGCGCAAGCGATTCCGCAATTGTCTCTTTACCGCCTCTTGATCACTGTGCGAGACTCCTAGCAACTCGCTCGATAACTGCAAGAGCGCGAAGAGAATTAAGAAAGCAACGAAAGAAGGCGAAGAAGTCGCTGTTGGCTTCAGTCGTTGTCGAGTCTGCAAAGCGCGTAGTCATGAAAGTGTAGAGTCGGCCAGCGGAAACAGTCGAAGGCGTTTGAGGTTTCAGTGTAAGACAAACAGGAAGAAGATTGAAACAATTTCGTGAAGGAAATGATGATTGAATAAAACGATAAGTCAACAAAGAAACAAGAAAACAGTTCAAGAGTGCAACGAAGAGTGAAATAAAATGGATTGCCGGGGGTTCAAGCGGCTGTGCCTCGTTCTTATAGCGCTCGAGTTCACGATAGCGCAGAGTTCGAATCAACTTAGTTACGGTGAGTAAAGAAAACGTTCTTATGCTCGGGTGCATGAAGCTAGCGACACTAAGCGCGACGTAAAACGTCAAGGGAAATGAATGATTTCCTTCCCGTAAACTGCTCGAAGCGTGTTGTTGATCAGTGATCTTGACCAACCTGTTACCAATTAAAACTTATCCTGGAAAACTACTTTGGGAACATGAAAAAATTGCATTTTGAAAATTTGATAGATTGCTTTACATTTGCTATCGAGACTTTAGCACCTCACTACCTCCCAAAAACTTCTTTCGAAAAGCTCCTTTATAGTCCAATTCCTCATGCATGCCAAATGAGTTTGTCGGTTTATTACCGCGAGAATAACTGAAGTTTCTACTGTCAAGTTCTGACGCAGCTTGAGTGAAACAGCAAAGAGACAGACGAGAGATTTATGCGTTTTCCCACTCGTAAAGTTGCACCTTAAGTTATAATTAAGACTTTGTGGCAAGTGAAAGAGTTAGCATTGAATCAACAGCCAGTTGGGCTGAGGGAATTTACAGTTTGAGCTGCCTGCAGCTTAGAAAAGTAGGATCGTGAACTTAGCTTCTTTGTAATTGAATTTCACTAATCGCAATCGCTAACCGAGTTCAGCCGTTTCGTGTTGTTATTAGCGAGCGAAGTTTTCTCTTCGAGCTCGAAAGATCTCCGGTTGCTTAAGAAGAATCAATTTCGATATTGCGCTTTGAATATCGGCGAACTGGATCGGCTGAGTCGAAATGGGTCAAACGTTCTCATCCAGTCGAGCACAAAACGAAACTTCGTGGTGGAAATTTCGGTTTCGTTGAGGCTTCTCGGAATAATCTTCGCTCGAGAGATCTCTCACCCAATTGTTTCGACCTTTATGCCGTTATGAGCGGCGAGGCGCGTTGCATGCAACTCATCAAAGCAAACAGTTTGGATTGTTTTGGGCTGAATCTTCCGACTAATGGCGCGATTTGTTATCGAAGCCCGACATGAGCCGAGCTTGCCTCGTCATAATTTGTCTTCATTCATCAAGCCGAGCTGAGTCAGAAACGGGATTCTCCTTTGTCATGCACTCAGTCGAACAAGATTAATTGTCTTCGGCGTTTCCACGACGACGAATAATTTATGTTGCGATGCTTTTGACTCGGCGAAGAGCGCGACGGAGCAAAAGTCGCAGTTGCCATATCGAGCCGAACTGTTCTTCACTGGAACTGGTTGTGCGAATCTGCAAGAGAGAAACAGCGAAGAGGAAAACAAACAAAGATCAGCAGCGATCGGAACTCTCGCGATCAAAGTTTTATTAATTTTTATCATCTCGAACTAATGAGATCGAGCTTTCAAATGCTTTTTCAAGTTGAACAGAAACTTCGTTTCGTAGTCGCACTTCGGGCACTTGTATCGACATCTCGAGATGTGAATCAACTCGTGGCTTCTCAACTCTTTGACGTCTGAGAACTTTTGTTTGCAATATGTAATCTTGCACATCAGCAAAGTTTGTCCCGAAGAATGTTGAGTTTTCATATGAGAATTCAGCGACTTCTTGTTGAACGGCTTGGCGCAGATTTTACATGGAAGCTTTAGATGTGCAAGCATGTGATCTTTGAGAAAAGTTTTGTTCTTGAAGTGCTCGCCGCACAGGTCACATTGAACTCTCTCAGTTTTGTGGATTCTGAGGATGTGACCGTATAAATTCCTCGCTGTTTTAAAAACTTTTCCGCAGATCTTGCACTTAACGCTTGACTGAGCCACATGTTTTTCTTGGTGGTGAATTTTCATGTTTGCCTTTGACACCAAATGTTGACAGACTGGACATGGGAACTTGAAATGAGTTTCCATGTGATATCTGAGGTGAAGTTTAATCTTTGAAGCTTTTGGGCAATAATCGCATTGAAAGGTTCGTTCACTGTGCGCTGATTTCAGATGTTGGTTCAAGGCTCGTTGGCTACTGAAAGATTCTCTGCAGCTGGAGCAAATTGATGGACGTGGATCATTCCGATTTGTCTTTGTTGCTAATTCGGATCGCGTATGAATCTTGTGATGGTTTTTCAGACGCCGAGAATATCGCGTTTTGTAATCACACTTCGGACACTGATGACACTCCGTTGGCTGAACAATTGCTCCAGGTTCGCTAGGCAAGATAAGCACAAAATGTTTTTCTGGCTCTTGCTTGATATTGTTGAGGATTTCGATCGGATAATTTGCCATTTTCTTGATGTAAATTATTTAAGAACTGATGCGAGCTGGTCGACGATCGTTTAACTATTGAGCCTTGCTAGAAATTGATCAACAATTGTCCTTTTTACCTGATACAGGAAACTTATTGTTTTATGACATCAACGGTCGAGAGCATTTGTAGATTTTCTACCTGTTTGAATCAGCCAGATGAATCGAAGCCAACGAGAGTGTTTTGCTCCAATAAAACTTTGTTGTGACTGCGTCAATTAGACGCCGCAGCGATCGAACTTTCCTTTTTAATTAATGATCAAGTCGACTCAAGCAGTCAGCAGATTCCCGATCGCTGCTTCTGCATTTGTCGAACGCCATTAATTAAATTGTCTCTGCCACTGTCGATGAGTTTTCCCAGCGGAATCTGACGAAGATCTTCATGTTAATCACATGTTCGCTCTCGCGCGATTACAACTCGCATCAACCTCCGACTCGAGTAATGAAAATGTTGAGCGCATAAATTGAAACATGTGAACATCGCCGACACAGATGAAGAGAAATGCTGCGACCTCAAGCAGCTCAAAGGTGTAGCGGAGTCAAAGCGAGAAGCTCGCCAAGCAATTTGTGATTGGTTCCCAGCTGGCTCGGCTGGTGAACGATGGAAATGGAACGACGGAGAGTTCATTGCGTTTGACATGCAGCGGGACTCGCAAAATGTCGCTGCGATTAAGCGATAAATCTCATTTGCAATTCCGCAGAAAACTAATCGGCGGAATGGAAAACAGAAAAGCGGAAAATGCAGCGAGAGATCCGAATGGCAAGAACTGGCACGTGATTAGTCAAGTGACATAAATCTCTCGGCTTTGGCGCAAGAAGTCTTCCGTTAGGATTCGTTTCGTTGGCGCATGCGAAGCCTCGATCGGAGCCGCAAATTGAGAGTTTGATTGTCTCTGATGAACCTCAATTCTGAGCGATCGTACGGAAAGTAAAAGCGGCGAGAAACCGCAGGCGAATCTCAGCCGAGCAGCGAACGGCCTTGTTACAGACTGTGCCAAATCGCGCCACTATTATCACTCGACGCCTGTAGCGAACGAGATGGAGACGAACACTTCTGGTCTCGTTGCTGCCTTCATATCGAGCGAGTTCTGATTGGCCTGGCAAACCGGCTGCGATCGCCAGCAACTTTCGATTGACGACTAAGCTAAAACCGGCAATTAAGCAGAACTCTCGGTTCTGGAAGGAATTCGTGTCACTGCGATCGTTAAGCGACTTGAATTGAAGCGAGAAACTCGAGCCAAAGCTTCTCATTGTCACTGATGCAAAAGATCCAGAAAACGATGTTAATTACATCTGAAAGCGGCTCGAGGCCCATTTTCCATCCCGCGATAATCTCGATTGTGCTGCGATCTTCACAGACAAAATCTTTCTCCGCGGCAGCGACAATTGAAGTTCCATCGAGATTAATTCGAGGGAGAGAAGAAAGCAACGAATGGAAATGGCACGTGAAGCTCGATGGGATCGCCGGGAGAAAGAACGAGACACAAAGACGAAGACATCGTCAGCTTGTTGAGCACAACAAGAGTCCCAGGCTTTAATTGAGCTTTGATTCACGTCATAATTTTGTTGTCTAGCGCTGACACAATTCCATCGCGTTCTGCACTCCAACCGTTCCCAGCACTCTGAATTCTGGCGCAAACATCTTGTTACCTCCGCTCTTCAGTGACACTTAGCCATGCTAACTCGCTAATTGAATTAATCTTCATCATTAGCGGAACGAAAACCATTTCACAGAATATTTAACTCGACTGCGCTCGAAGTTAGCGAGAAACGAATGAGCGAACGAGAAGCTTTGTGCCGAATAATTTAATGATTATGAGATCTCGTTGCTTAATTAACAATTTGCAATAACGGCGAGGCGAGAAAGAATTCCGTGCTTTAATTCAATGGAACATCCAATTGGCAAACAGAAAATCGAATTCGTTCTCGTCTCGCAATCTTCTCAATGAGCGCGAAGAATCGAGCGCAAGTAATAAATTGCGCTCCTCCACTTACTTACAGAAATCAAGTCTTTGTTCGGCCAGCCTGACTATCGATCCGTGAATCTCACTTGGGAGGTTGAAGACAAGCTGGAGAAGCATTTGCCAAGCGATGGAGCGCCTAAGAAATTCATAGTTAACTACTGCGAGCTACAGAGCTGGGGAGAAATGCACAGATGTCGAATGAAGCTGTTGGAAGATCACAAGAAGTAAGCGACGGTTGAACAACAATTGAAGCTTTTCCCTAATGGAGCTTTAACTCTTTACAGGAACTCTTCGAAAGCATATCACTTGATGATAAAGAACCTTCGGATGGCCACAAAATATTCATTCAAAGTTCGACCACAGACGCCTGGCGACTCGGAGAAGTTGGCGAGATCGGAGAAGTTCTCGACGGAAGTGGCGAACGAGCAAAGCATCGTGGTACCGACGAAAGGATTCTCCGCAATTGCGACGAAATGTCTGCCAAACGAGTCGGAGATCATGATCGAGACTGGACCGTTTTTCGGTGGCAGAATCGCATCGGAAAACGGCAACTGCGGGATCGAAGGTAACTCAAAAGACTCCCGAGAGACTTACACAATGAGAATCGACCACGAGAAGTGTGGATCTCAAGTTAGCCACGACGATTTGACCGTTGAAACGTATATCACAGTCCAGGAGAACTCGGGGCTGCTGACACACAGCACGAGGCGATTCCTTGTCGTTTGCACGTTCCAACCCGACACGCTAACCGTCAGAGCACGTCTCGCGCTTCCTGGGAAAGGTGGAGCGAGTGTGGTCGACGACTCGTGGACAGAACGAGACCGAGGCGCTCGAGAACGGCAGTTCAAGATGGTCGACAAGTCAGCGTTGATTCTGAAAGAGAGTGGCGAGCATTCGTCGGAAAATGCCGTTGGCGACATCGAAAGCTTGACTGAGAAGATTCTCGCTGATGAAAAGTCTGAAATTGCGTCAAACGCCATAAGCAGACAGCGACAAGCAGAACCGTTGAAGAACGCCCGTTACTCGCGATTCTCGTCAGACTTCGAACGATCTTCCGATTCTTCGACTCTTAGATTCGATTCAATCATCGGCATCACCGTTGGCGTTGCACTCACTGTTCTCATCATCTTCATCTTCTTTTACATCTTCAAGAAGCGTCGCGACGACTCCGAGCACATGAAACTCCAAAACACCGCCGTGTTCTAGTTAAGTTAACTTTCTCTCGCTCAATATTGAAGTAGAACTGAACCACGAATCTGGAAGTTGCCGGAATTCTTCGTCTTCAATCAGACTCCGGAAGGCTCGAGGACGCTTGAGGATCGCAATGAACGATCCTTGAGCTTTCCTCGACATCGCCTTCGTCTTCTGCATCTTCCTAATTTAACTTAAGATTGAACTAACAAACTGATTTAGCTTTAGAGACTTTAGGACTTTAATAAAGAAAATTACTTAAATTTAATATCATCGAGTTTGTTAGGATTTCGATCCAAATCAATGCGAATTCTCTTCGACAAATCCAAGTCAGGGTTGAGGAAATCTTTCGTCTTCGTGTTCAAGTGATCGAGGGCGATGCCAGCGTGAGTTCGAGTCTGTGGATCGACCTCGTTAGTGAGAATTTCCTTCAGCAGTCGGTAGATCGGCAGAAGAACTTCTTGGAAGTCCAACAGATTCGGAATGCCGGCAAGGACTTGAGACAGAACCATCGCTGCAGCTCGCTTCGCAGGCAAGTAGTCGTCGCTTCTGATTATTCCTTCCAGCTGCTGCATCATTTCATTGAAGAAGTTGAAGATTTGGTAGCTGAGGATCTGCGTGATCGAGCCAAGGTTGGCGAGACTCGAGGCCCGGAACTCGTTGTTAGCGTCTCTGCTTCCGCGTAGGAAACATTGAAGGAGCGGATCCTTGAAGTTCCTTGAGAGCGGTCCGAGGTCTTCTGTGACTTTGATGATGACTTCTCCGACCTTCAGGCGCGTGTCGATGCACAAATCTTTGTTCTGATAATCGGCGATGAGAGCTTCAATCACTTCAGAGTCCATTATGTAAGCAAGCGCAATCAGCAATCGAATGATGTTGAGATATGCGTAGCTTTCAGTCTCCTTCAAATGCTGCAGCGCTACAGCTAAGATCGTGTGACGGTTTGCCATCGTTTGTGCGTCACCTTTTCTAAGTAACTTGATCAATGTGTCGGCACCGTAGACTTTGCAGTAGACTTCAGTCGAGTGAACAAGTTCCATTGCAGCCTCGAAAGTCATTTCAGACGGATTGACGGTCGGAGTTTCCACTTCCACATCGAATATTTTATCAATTTGCTCGCGAAGCTTTTGACTTTGGCACTTACTTTTGATCACATTGATTTCTTGCTTCATCTGATTGCGCTGATCTTCGTCGCTTAGCTTGCTGATGAGTTCCTTGAATATCGAGAAGAAAATCACCATCAGCTGCTCGTCCACTCCAGCTTTCTCTACGTTTTTCAGCAAGACCGCTTTGATTACGTCCAGCACTTCCTTCGGCTTCTCGTTGAGCTGCAAGTGGAGCGACGGCCATTGGACCATCTCTTGCAGTGGCTCAATGATCGCAAGTTTCTTGAAGAATTTCCGGTGAAGCACGAACGGCAAACTCTCTTCGTCGACGTTGTACTCTGATAAGAAATTGTCTCCCGACGTTTGAACCTCGCCGAGAATGTTGACGAGACAGAGGAAGACTTCGAAGATCAGCAAGTTGAAGTTGCTCGTCTTTAGAAGCTGAATGAACGCATGGCAATCGTCCTCAACTCTTTCATCTTGAATGACGAGTGCATCGCCTGAGTAAGTCAATCTGGGATAAGCTCGAAGTGACGAGTCGCCCTCTTTCAGCCGGAGACAACGAATAACTTTGTGAAGCTCCAGTCGGTCTCGGTTGTTCAGAAAGACGACGATGACGTTGGCGAGCTTTTCCTTCTCAGGTGAGTCAGGCAGAATCACGTAGAGATCGAAAAGGACTGCGATGTGTTTGGACAGAACGTTGGACGGAATTGATTGGATCGTCGTGGGCGAGAAAAGTACGTAAAGCCGGTTGATGACATCGACGATTCTGCTTCGTTCCATGACAACCGAGCCGCGCACTTGATTGTCGGGCTGGATGAACTCAGTCAGCTCGTCTAAGATCTTCGCTTGGATGGAATCACAGAGCTCAGCGTCGTCTTTCGATATCAAACTCTTGATGACAAACACGCAAGCTCCAACAACCTCAAGCTCGTCAGCCTTGATGCTCGCGTCGAGCGTACGGAAGATATCGCTGATCATCGCTCGTCGGTGGTTCTTGTTGTTGACGACACCTTCGGTTATCTTCGAGATTATCGAGCACTTCTGCCATAGCGGAACCTGCGAGTCGTTTGGCCTCACGAGAATGTTTCTGCACAGCACCAGAAAGCCATTGGGCGATCGTACCATAATCATCAGCTCGCGGTGGACAAGAAGTTGAAATTCCTTCGAGAATCCGTTGAAGCCTTTGACCATCATAAGGAACTTGAAAACTAATTCGCTCGTCAGCTTGGCTGGAGCGTCGCGGAACATTTGAACGAACTCGGTCACGTCGTCCTTATTTATGTGTAGCGTGATAACGGCCAGAACTCCTATGACAAAGTCGAGCTTGGCGTCGTCTAAGGAACCTGGAAGTTTGACGCTGAAGATTCTGTTGAACATCCTTAGGCTGGTCAGCAATCGCTGGTACTCCTCCCTGCTTTGATTGGCTGTGTCATACGAAACTCTACTCTGGTTCTTCTTCACACAAATCTCGAGGGAGTTTTCATAGCAGAGCTGAATCGCGTGAACGATCGCGCTCTTCTGGTTAACGCTGAGTTCGACATCCGGCGAGTTCAAGTCAATTTTGTCCATCACCCTCGAAATCAGGCAGAACAGATAGCAGGAGTGCTTGTACGTTAGTGGAAGACTTCTGTAGATACAGTTGTGACGGAGCAAGTAGTCTGACATCGCTGACTCATCCACTTCTGTCTCAATTTGTGTAAATGCTTGTGCCGCTTCTATGAGAATGGAAATTTGACGAAATTCAATGAAAACTTTCTTTAACCGACAAAGCTTTCACTGCTTACCTTGAGAGCTGAGGACTTCAAGAAGTCGCAGTGACTTATCTAGGCTGATGCTTTCCATCTGACTCCTATTTTTGCTTAATTAAAATCACAAACAAAATCGCTGAGCGAACTAAGATCAAGATCAAAGCTAATCAAGTTCAAGATCAAAGTAAATCTAACTCTGATCTTAATTTAAGTCTAACTCCAAGTTTGTTTACAAGACTCGAATATAAAACAATATTTCTCGCTTCTTCCATCGAAAGCAGCGACTAAAATAATTTCAAACTAATCCAATCAATCCGCTGCACACGTGAAGAACCAAGAATGGCGCTGCCAAGTCCTCATTTCAATCCCACTCAAGTTCAAGAGAAACTGCACGTGCAAGCAACAAATAAAATCGATCGACCGCCTCCAGCTCGCTTCGTCGCCTTCTGTAAGTTCTGCCGTGAAGGATTTCCGAATGACAATGAGCTGTTCCAACATCGGAAGACTCATGAGAAATGTCCTTATGATGACTGCAAATTCAACGCTTCGGGAAAAGCTGTCGCTGAGCATATCACACGAGTTCATCTCAAGAGCAACACACTCGTTAAGATCCAGGACTTGATAACACCGGAACAAATCGAGAAGTGGCGTGAGGAGCGCCGCAAGAGATATCCAACCTCGTCTAACATTGCACTGCGCCAGCAAGCTCAGGAAGATCGAATGCAGCGAGGCGAGAAGCTGCAAGAGAGAAACCAGCGGTTCGGCGACTTCAAACAGAGGAATCACATCAAGAACTTTGATAACAAGCACAACAACCAGAAGCCTTTTCAAAGAAATCCGCGGTTCGAGAAAGGCAATCAGAATAATCGCCAACGCTTCCACAAAGATCGTCAGAGTTCAATTGTCAAACAAGACGAGAAAGAAACTCCAGAATTGAAACCAGAGAAGAGCGTTTATCACTCATCGAAGATGCCTCAAGAAGGCAAAACTGTTAGGATCCTTGACAAGCCTTCGACCGTTCCAATTAACGACGATTCGTCTGATGACGATAACAGACCAACGCCAAAATTCAAGGGAACTTCACAAATGAAAGATTACCACCAAGTCGAGACACTTGTGAAAGAGAAGGCTGCTCTGTCCATCCTCGGGATGTACGGCTCGGATTCTGAGGAAGAAGTCTCAGCAGCATCTCAGGAGACAGAAGAGCCTGTCGAGCTTTCAACTGTCGAAGCTGAAGAAGAGAAACTCAATGAGCCACTCGAAGAAGGCGAACTCGAAGGTGAAGCGCCAGATGAAGTTCCAATCGACCACCAAACAGCTCCACAAGAACCCAACGAATCGACAACTGAGAAGTACCAGCGGAAACGGAAGCACGAAGGCTCAAGAAGCAACGTCACGGCAAAGCGAACTGTCCTCGACTATGGAAAACTTCGAACTAAGCCGTCGGTGAATCCTTTCCTCGAGAAACTTCTACAAGACGATATTCGTCACGAGCGGAATGTTTTGCTGCAATGCGTGAACTTCGTCGTCAAGAACAATTTCTTTAATGTAGGAAAAACGAACGACGAAGATGAAAATTCCTCGCAATAAAACTTGAGAATGTGTCGCGTAAACATATGAGAATTTATTGGGGCAAATTGTTGGAAGGCGCAGCTGTTTGATTCTGTTTCTTTGCGTGCTTTGCTCCAGCGTCCTCCAGTTCTTTGATTCGATGCCTCACGTTGTGCATTCTGTGCCACGCCATTTGTAGAACTTTGGCTGAGCCGTAGCCGCTGCCTTCGTGCGCCGAAACTGTCGAGACTTGGATGAGGTAGTTGATCTGATCAGAGAGCTTGTTTTCAATACTGTTGAGGGATTTCAGGAATTGGCTTGTGTGGTTCTGCAATATGAAACAGAGATGTAGATCCAGAAGAGAGAAAACTATTATAAATTACCTCCGCATTCTTCTGACTCGGCTTTTCCTTGCTTAATTCTTGTAAAGCATTCCCAGCGCTCTGTATGCACAAAATTATCTCCTTTTCAATTGCGTCGAGTGCTTGAATTTTCTCCAAAGGGTTCGCCATTCTCCACGATCCTCACTGGCGACTGAATCGGTGCTTAAAATAAATTTTCCGGACTTTGTTGACAGCTTGTTTACAAGATCAAGATCAAAAGTTCATCGACTCGTCCAAGATCAAAATTTGAATCTCAAAAGGCGGTTGGAATGATCTTGAAACACATTCGATGACTGTGGCATTAAATTATTTGTGGCTTGCTGTTTAATTAATAAACCGTTCTTATAATTTACTCCATTTATTCGTTTAAATCAGATGAGCAATGAAATGAAAAAGAAAGTAATAACTTAATCCCTCGGTTTCGGCTTAGAATCCACCGCGCAGGGCGAGAACTAAATGAAGTACGGAGCCTCCTTGAACTTTGTAGTCCTGGGCAGTCTTGTCGTCGTTCCTGAAGTAAGCGGGAAGAAGCGAAACGGATTAGAGCTTGCACAACAAAGGAATCCAAGCGGTTGACTCACATTTGTTTTCCGGAGAAGATAAGACGCTGCTGCTGCGGAGGAATTCCCTCTTTCTCCTCAACGCGCTCCTTGATGCGATCAACTTTGTCGGTCGGCTCGATGTCAATCTCGATCTCTTTGCCAGTCAGTGTCTAAAAAAACCAAATTGAAGCCAAATAAGAAGAAAATTTGCATTACATTTCGAAATCTTCGCTTACCTTCACTTTAATCAACATCTTCGTGTGTTCTTTGAGTTCGCTAGTTTAACTTGGTTATCACTGTTACAGGGAGGCGAGTTTAGACGCTCAATAAATGGACAAACAGCTTGAAAAATAATTATTAGCAAAAATTGTACCCGGAATCAAGTCAGATCAAGTTCAGTTCAGTTTTGATCTTTAGATCAATCGCGCGCCCTTTAACAAATCCAAGATCAGATCAAGATCGCGAATCAAGAAATAAACAAACATGAACGTAAAGGTTGAAAATTCTTTATTACCCGATTTCCCAAGCTTTTAAATTAAACAATTGTGTCACTTTCAGGTTAGCGAAATCTTCACATCCGCTGGAAAAGCTTTCAACACTCTCGGCGATCTTATTCTGCAAGTGCAGACCGATAAAGAAAGGTTTGTACAATTTAATGTTAGGACATTCTTGGGCTTTTTCTCCACCTGTGGCTGGCATCCAAACAGATTCGAGTCACTCATCAGTTCATCTCTAGTCAGCTTACCAAAATGCCGAAGCCACTTCTTGTCCACTTGAATTCTAATCCGCTCAACTCTGTTTTGCCGCCTTGACCACAAATGTTTTTCTCCTTCAGCAATTCCAAATGGAGCCAAGAGGAAGTTGATATGCTTAAGACTTCCGTCACGAAGTTCAACGAAGACTTGAACCAGCTCAGCTCGCACATCAAGTCGAAGCAGACGTCGCAAATAAGACAAACGCTGAAGTCGAAGTCTTATCAGCAAGCAGGAATTTCCACTGGGCTGAAGGCTGAGAAGCCAATAGTCACGCAGATCCACCAGGCGCCGACCTCCTCAGTGGTCGTTCACGATCAAGTCATTTTCCAGCCGCAGTCGATCAAGATCGAGCATCAGTTGCCCGAGACGCTCGTTGTTCAGAACTCGACGCCCTCCCAAATCACCCTCAACCGTCTCAACGCACAGCAAGAGGAGATCGAGATGGACGACGACGTGGTTGAAGGATTCCCAGGCGACGATGTGAAGATCGAATACGTTTCTTGAGATTTGAGCGAGTGCGACGATTATCTTTAATTTGGTTTCTTTCCGATCGTCTCAAGTCGACGACGATTTTTGATTTTAACATTTCGTGGCTAACTTCAAACAACTTCGTATTCGCTAAACATTAAAAGGCCCCCGACACTTTTTGGCCGTCCGTCGTTTCATTTGTCGTTTGTGAAAAGGAAAACTAAACTTAAGTCAATGTGAAAAGTAAAATAAAATAAAATTTAATGCGTAGACAACAAAATGAAAATGCGAAAATTCTTCTTCGAGCTCAACGCGCGACTGCAGCGAATCGGAAAATTCAGTTCAGCAGTCTCGACGCTGCAAGTTTTCTCTCCACACCGAACATCCCCACAAAGCGATAAAGAAAATTATTATCAGCGATTTACGAGAAACAGAAAACATTCGCACATGCTGGAAAGCAATTAGGTTTAATTTATGCTCTTTTTAGATCAGCGTTTCGGAATTAAAGCTCTAATAGGCGCGTGGTGGGCTCAATCGAGATGGCCTGGAACGTAAAAAAGGATTCAGTCGTTGGACGTGAAAGTTTGCATCACGCGAAAGTTTAATTTGAAGTTGCTTAGAGTTGCTGAAGCTTGGAAAGTTCTTGAGATGATAAGCTAGGCTGCTAAGTCCAGTCAGCTAAAAGCTCACGACGTAACTGGCGAATGAACCTAAAGGTATCGCAAATCGATCAATGATTAAACTGTTAACAAGCAACGTGGAAATTCCTGCACGAAAACTTGAAATTTCCTCCAACTTTCTCTTCAAATTTTCTTCCAAATAATTCAAGTTGAATTATTCAAGAGCCTTGGGGAACTGAAACCTTCAATATTCCTTAAACCTCCACCACAAACCTTCACACATGCCATCAGATAAAATTGAAGACACGAAGAGTCCCCGAAACTCAAAGAATTGTCTTCACAATCGATCCAGATAAAACTTTGTATCGCGATCGATCTCTCATCGACCACGCGCAAAAAGTTCTCAACTGCTTTTCACTTTTACTCAGCGCAGTTTTCTGATAATTTTCCACAACGCTGCGCATCCTCATCGCTGATTAAATCGTTGCGGTTTCTTCGTCTCAACACCGACGAGATGAGCTCGGGAAAGTGATAAAACTGTTTCAAGCTCGGCCCAAATTTCCTCGTCTCAGACTTTTCCGTGATCGCTTTGTTTATCTCGCTCGCTTAAGAAAACCTTCAAAGTGAAATTGCAAGCATAGCAACCATGCATCATCGAGTAAACGAAACGTTGATGAATGATGAGCATGAAGAAATATGAAATCGAAAGAAAGAGCTTCGCGGGTAGAGGAGAAGCAAGCAGAGCATTCAGATGCATTTATAAGCCAGCGGTGATTAATAAAAATTATCAGTTCTCATTCCATTGTTGTAGAGTGCACTTCTAGCAATAGCCATAGAAACCAGTTAAATATTTAGTGACTAATTTACTTGTGGATTACCCGAAGCCCAAGCGCAGCAAATCACCAAAGATGTACTCAAAGTTAGCCGTCGAACTCTTAGTCTTGTTCACAATCTCCGGTGCCGTTCTCGGTGCATCCGTTGCCAAGAAGTCCAGCGATGTCGATCAGATGGGAAAGGAGTTCAGCGTGCTGCAGAAAGTCTACGACGACTGCCAAGAGAACGAAGATTTCGGTGGATGTTTGAAAGGAAAGGCATTGACTGCCATCTCCAGAGCTGTCGATCAAGTAAGAACTTCCAACTTCACCAGCTGCTAAACGCTCAAGTTTCTTCTTTAATCAGGAATCAATCTCACTCCTTGACGGAATCAGCCTGATCAAGTCAGAAAACTCTATCGCCGACGACACTCCGATCCTTGCCGATGCTCGCGCACTAAGCGGACTTAGTGAAGTCGACAGAGCTTTGGTCCAAAACGTCGAGAAGTTCTTGAAGACTCACACCGTCAAGGTTGATTTGTCCGAGGCTCGCGGCAAGGGAAAGAAGCAATACCGTTATGTCATCGCTGCCATGCTCACCGCTATGGGAATCGCCGGTCCCTTGGGATTGAAGGCCCTCGCTTTCATTGCTGGCAAGGCTTTGGTCATCAGCAAGGTCGCGCTCACCATCGCTGGCATCATCGCACTTAAGAAAATCTTCTCGAGCGACCACCATGAAGAGACCAGCTTCCAAGTTCACGCCGGAAGCGACCACAACAGGTAAGATAAATCCAGATAATCAAACGTTCTCGACTCTAACTAATCGATCAACAGACGCAACGCCTATTTGATGAAGAAGGCTGCTGCACAAGCCGCTGCCGATCCTTACCGTTACTACTACGACCAGCAACTCCAGAACCAAAACTAAACCCTCACAAACCCTCGTCCCGTCCCAATCGATACCTCAAAGGCTGGAACATCGAGCGCAACAACATTGAGCGCATGAGAACTGTAAATTGTAGAATGGATATTTATTAAATAAAATCTTAATTTATTAATCTATTTAAAACGAGGCGCTCTTTGTTCTTTAGGCTGTGAAGAGAAGTTTCACGGCTGAGTAGATTTATGTTTTCCCTTTGAAGCCAACTCGGAGTTTCTAATCAGACCACGAAGGTGGAGAAGAACATTCAGCAGGGAAAACGTGTTAACTGCGATATGATTAATTGGCTTGATGATTAACTCGGCCAAGAGAGATGAAACGAAAGTTTGGGAGTTACGAGCGAGCTATCGGTGGAGGGGAAACCTGCACGAGCTGATTACATGGCGCTAAGGCTTTTCTTAGTTCCAGCGTCACGGTCTCGAAAGCAAACGAAACGAGAATTTTTTCTCGGTAATTACAATTCGAGTTGTAACTTTTTGTCTCGTCTTTAATTTGTTTGTTATTTATTTGTCGTCTTCTGCATCTTGCACTCGCTGACTTCACTGTGGAATAATCGAAGGGGGTTTTAGAGGGAGGTTTAAATCCATTAAAAGCTCCTCACCTCCTTGATATTTTCAAGTGGAAGTGTAAGAGTTTCGTGTTCGATAATTGCTGATTGGTTTATGGGTCACCTGGACCACTTGACGAGGTTAAATCTCTTGCCTACATCACGTTATTGTAATAGTTTTTAAGATGCAAAACCTCCTTAACTTGTTTGAATTAAATAAACAAATTTAAAGTCCATCGAAAACTCCTGCAATTTAAATTTTCCCAAATATTCTCTGCTTGCAATGTACAAAAATAAATCGCGAATAATGTAAAATATTTATTGGTCGAGTCTTGGCCGCGAGCATATCGATTGGAACATAATGACAAAAGGCATGTAAAAATATCTTAATGCTTATTGTTGGACCTTCGCGGATTTCGGGCGAAACTTAATATTCACGAATTTCTTTAATTAAATGTGATTTCCATGTTTCAAACTTTCCCAGGTTGGCGATCGAGGATCGCGGGCCGTTGGCTACAAAGTCGTTTCAATGGAGATTCCATCCACAACAGCCGAGCTCGACCCTAAGCCGCTCAGTTATTCATTATGTTTTAATTTTTTCCTTCTGTCGTTCTCTCAATAACAGATTTGCATAACACAGCGAAGAATTATAAGCTCGCGGAGTTGTAATGTCTTCCGAGACTTATGGAACGAGAATCTCCGCGATTGGCAGAAAAAGGAGAAAAAGAACAAAGTCGTGATGATTCGGGGTTGTTAATATTATTACTCGTTGATAATCGCATGAGGCTCCAAATGCATAAGGAAAAAGATTCTTTCAATTTCACGTAGGGACGTTAATCAATTCCGTCATGCTCGGGGTTTGGCTTTAAAGGTTGAGCTTGCTGAATTGGTTTGATGGTCACACAGACGAGCGAAGGTAAGAGAAGGCATAATTAATCACAGGCATGAATCATAATTAATCACAAATCGTCGTCCCGTAATATACGAATTCACCCCAACAAAATCTCATTTCTACAAATGAATCGTTAAAAATTATTCATTCGGCTTCATACACAGGAAGTCCTCTCTCTTCTCGATTGGCTTTATCAACGGTCGTCGAAGCAAATGAAGCGGAGCGATAACAGAAAAGTTCGAATCGCTTCCAATTCGTCAATTAGCTTTGACATTTTGAGAATAATGACTTCAATTTACTCGCTTCGCTGCTGCAGCGGGGGAAATTAAAATTAAAATTAAAACATTTTCGTCTCCAGCTTCCATGTTCTTGGCCCCAGCCGACCATCGGAGGGATCATTATTGATTCTGGTGTGTCGCGCTTAATATGAATTTTATGCAAATCATGTTTTCTCCTCGGCTCCTCTCGCATTCCCGCTCGCCCGAGGATTAAATCGCAATGAGAGATATTTATATTAGTTATAAATGGATCGACAAAAATGGCAGCGAAACCTTTTTCCCTTCGATTTTAATTGTTTACAGTAGCTTTAGCCGAGTTTATCGTGAGTTACTGACATGTCTAAAATGTTCTCCGATTCACTTTTTGCTCGACGAACGTTGCGGAGCAGAAAAGAAATGAATAAACATCTACAAGCGAGTCCAATGCATTGCAGTGGCGCTGCTCTTGACCTCACGTTGGAGAGAGGCCAGATGATGATCCCTGCGCGACCGCGCGATTGACAATCGACAAAAGAACATTTTTCCTTTCGTCTTTCCATTTCTCATCTCACGTCGCCCGGCTACTGGAATTCGCTTCGTTCTCATAAACGACGAACAAACAACACGAATTGAAATTATCGTCAATGAATAATAAATCCATCGATGTGCTCTCTCGCTGTGTATCAATTTAATTAAATCATGTTGATGAACGCGCATTTTATGCAAAATCCCATCGCAGCCCCCAAAGCTTCAGCAAATTAAATTTTTATTAAAACTTTTATCGATGGTCGAGCGATGGGAAAATTACAGTCTCGCTCTAATGCTTTGCGCAACGAGAACGACGGGGGGCGAATGTGATTGATCTATTTTTCTCGTCTCCCTCGATGGATTGAAAGATGATAAAACATACAAATTGGCTTATCATATCAGAGCGAAGCGTCGGTGGGACGAATGATGAAGAATGGCAGTTGAGATGGAGCCGAGACGCGTCGAAGGATGAGAAGCTCGCCAGGAGACTGACAGAGAGAGATTCACCTTCGGGTCATTGTGCGCCACCCTAAGCAGCGATTCTTATTCCATTCAATTCGAAAGTCGATCGACTCCGCTTGCTTTTATTGTCAAGTTCTCATCTCGACGAATGTGAATAATGTGCAGATTTCCTTAATTAATTTCATTTTAATGCGAGCAGCAGCTAATCTCGAATGCACGTCATGGATCCAACTCATCGTTCTGTTGTAGATGTGAAAAGTTTTATAGTTTCGTTGATACGAGAACGAGAGCTCGCCCTCGAGCATATTAATCAGCAGTGCAAGATAAATTCCATCAGATGTCTTTACCGAGAACTCGAAGGGATTTCGATAAGAAAAGAATTGGAATTCGAGCGTCCAACTGGAGAGCGAGTCTACAAATCAAACATATTTCCAGCGAATCATAAATAATTTGACAAAAAGTCAGAATTTGAGCGGCGAGCGAACGAAGCAAAAACTTGGAACGCGGAAAATACTTTTGGGCTCTTGTGGGCGCCAGGCGACTCGAGGAGCAAATAAATCTCTCATATCTTTATTTGACATTCCATCCATCGACGTTCACAACGTCTCATGTTGCGCGCGAGTCTCCGCATCGGTCCAGAAGTTATTAAATTTTGAATGACAAACGTCGACTGCGGTTGATCGCTTTTTAGTCGACAAATTTATGCCGAAATATTTTGATTGCTCGTAATAATTTCTGGGCTCGGGACGCTTTGTCGGAGGCCGGTTATTAATTGCTGAAGATGGATTGCAATCCGTCGCTTTGATTATGATGTCTGTAAGCGATTCTGGCATTCCAGAGATTCCTTCGGAGCTTTTCTATGGAACTCTCGTCCATCATCTAAACGAACCTTCCGGCAAAAAGCGGAATAATTAAAAAGCCTTTGATTTTAATTGTAGCTGGGTTGGAGCTCCCGACTATGTCCCGCTGATGTGAGGTTTCATCAATTCGTCTTCGCTGCGCTGTCCGTTCAACGAAGTCTATAAATCATGATTTGTCGCAACGACCGCAACAGCACATATGACAACATTTGGGCTTCATCATGTCATCGAAGTCGCGTTTTTTGCCGCTCGCTTCGTGACTGCATTAGAATTCATTAGGAGCGATCGTAGATGGCAATCAAGTAATTCGGTAATTTGAAATGGAAATCGAGAATATAATTTTATGATCGATGAATGCCACACGGTAAAATGTCTCTCGATGATTTGTTTTGCCATTCACTCATTGATTTGTTTAAGAACCAGAAGCGGTTAGTTTAACTAATCGATAAACATTGAGGAAGAAAGTCTCGAGTTGCAAAAGTTGACATGAATGATTTCTCAATTTGTCTAATGAAATCCATAAAGGCTAATCGGAACGACATGCCCTTCTAGTGCGCTGTTTAGCCAACAAACAAACAAATTAATCGTGGGTCGACTTCGACGCTTCTTATCTTAATGCTCGTCTATCGCGTCTATTAATTACGCTTTGAACTCGGCGAGCAGCGTTAATTATTCATGCACCAGGAACGCAAACTATCTAAACTGCCATCGCAAGCGCATCGCCATTCAACTCGAGCAATTAATCATAGAAATTTGTTTGCGTTTCGACTGCTCGGGCTCATCAACACTTGGCACCTGTTCGTGCCTTTGGGAATTCTTCTAATCTCCCCGATCGCTATTCCAACTGGCAACAAAGTGTGATGGAAAGAATCACCTTTATAATTAAATTATCAGTTATTATCTTCGCTCGCATATTAAGGCCGACGATTTATCATTCTGGAAAAGGTAAAAAGTCGCTCGTGAATATTCAAATTTTATGAGATGGAAACGCAAACATTAATGCTCAGCGTTTGGACGTGAAGGCGACATTGCGTGAAATTTTTTATTATTATTATTTATTTGTTTAAGGCACACAACGGCTTCGCTTAATGTTCGGTCAAAATTGAGGCCGTGATCTGAAGCATGAAAGCTTCGTCTCCCTCCCCATCCGACTCCACGAGATATCACGCCGAGAATGATGAAGGAAATATCACGTTGAATAATGTAATTCATTACCTCGAGCTCTCGGCTCGGTTCACATCATATTTACGCCTTTTTCCGCTGAGCTACATTGTGCTCGGTGAGATTAATTCACTCGGCGCGCCATTTTGGCGATTTATTATAATTTTGAGTTTCACAACGCGCGTTCACCTCCGGTGATGTTGAATTGTCTCAGTTATGCTTTGTGATATAATATCGCAGTCTTGAGCAGTCGAGTTACAAATTATTTCGGCTCGCAGCTCGCCACGATCTAATTTAATCATTTAATTTAAATAATTGCTATTGTGACACTTGAAAAATTGGCTTAGATATTGGTCAAGCGTTTCCATTTGTTGGTCACGAAGCGAAAGCGCAGTTGGAAGTTGCGAGTGCGATGTGAGATAGTTGCGAGGGGAGCGATTAGCTTCCGCTCTGGTGGTCGAGAGAACCGTTCGGCTTCGAGTTGGCCGGCAAAAACTTTTGCATTTCCATCCGCGTTCCATTCTGCCAACAAAAGATTGCCCAAAAAAGAGTCTCAAGCCTCCCGCCGACACAGCCATCAAACCGTTTCTTGACTTTTTTCCCATCAACTCGAAATGAGTCAACACAAAACCATTTGAATGATAATTAAAAAACTTTTCGGCTATTGCACGAGACATTCCGTTGATGTCGTAATCCATTCGACAACCCTTTGCCTTTCTCTGCTTCGACATTTCCAGGGGGAAGCGGCTGTAATTGCTCAATTCAGTGATAAGAGTGGACGACAGAGGAGCGGAGCGAGAGATCCGCTTGCAAGATGTAATAATAGAAACAAATTAAATTAATTGAAAGCAATTAGATTGATATAAGTTTTAACCATCAAGACGAGAAATGCGATGCCATTTGGTGAGCACAGCGAGGAAAAAATGTAAAGCGAAAGCATGAATTCAACCCAAATTAATTTCGACCATTTTTAAGCGCGATGGAAGTTTGTGTTGCCTTAATGGTCATAAGATGTTCAGCATCGCCATTGCCTCGTGGAGCATTTCAGCCGATGAATTATTTCGCTCTTACATCAAATTTACATATTTTTAAAATAAATCCACAACGCCAGCAAACTTTCCAGCTTCTCTGTCGCTCCTTCGTCCTCGGTGGCTTTTGCGCGGAGATTGAGTCGGACAAGCATTAAACGAAATTAATTTTCAGATTCCATAATCTCGTTGTTCGTTTTATGAAAAATTTATGGGGCAGATTAGTCGGGCAGCTCGTCACAGAGAGATTTCCAGCCCCTCGCCATGACCTGCTCGACAGCCGCGAGCCTTTTATGTAGTCCCGATCGAGGCGAAAAATTCTTGACTGCGTGAAATTACCGTAAATCGCATTGACTGGTTTATGCAATAAAAAAAGTAAACTCGAATATTTATGGAACGTTTAAGAATTTATTCACTTTGGCCTGTCTCTCTCCCTCACGATTCCTCTCCAGTTAATAAAGAAACTTTAAATTAAAACAAACCCGACACCTTCCAAGATAAACATCGAGATGTATCGAGCCTATAAATAGCATCACGTGTTAACAAGCGCATAGAAAGTGAAATATGAGTGGTTAAAGATGCCAAAACCTGTTCGATAGAGAGATGGCGATGACGTCGTCAACGAGGCCTTGAAACATACAAAGGCGACGATGCGGGAACAGGTTGAGAGATAAGACGCAACGCTCTAGACGAAAAAAAGCAGGCCAAGCACCTAACATGGACAAAACCACATCAACTCGTCTGCTTTTCTTCCCATCTCGCTCTCCTGAGGTTCATTCAAATCAATTTCAAGTTCATCGTCAGCTGGAATCGTAAATTCATTAGTTCACATTGCGAGCTCCGCGAGCATCGAATCGATTGCCGAGATCATCAAGACGGTAGCGAGTCAGCAGGTGGCGAGAGTCGCCGATAATTTATTGGATTCGCTGCCTAGAAATCTCCCGAGATGATTTCACGTCGAGCGCCTCCAATCGATTTCTAATTTCCACCCGAAAATCGTTTTCCTTTGACGCATCGCACTCGGTTAATGCGGTTTACAGTTTCATGAATGAAACGCTCGCTCTCTGTCTATCCTTTCGCCATGTCGTCGACGTGACGCGGTGGCTCACACATGCCCATTGACGATCGACGTGAAGTGAGGGGAGCCGTGAAAAAATGAGCTGAGCTTTAAAATTATCGAGTGAGGTGCAGCGTACTCATTGATTCATTTCACTGTTGATTTATCAAAGTGCTGACACGAAATTAAAATTGATGATTTGTAAGGCTTTTTACATCGGCGCGAGGAAAGCAGACTAGAAGAAAAATGGGGAAAAGTCTCGCGCGCTTCGTTCCATATCGCCAGACAAGCCCGTGAAGCGCGATTTAATTTTTTATAATTGCCGAAAATAAATAAATTCTCGAGCGAGTTGGAAATTAAATTTTCGAGCTCTCTCGGCTTTCGAGTGGATATGGCAATAGGCCTCCGTAATTAAACTTCGTTTTACGATTGAAGTTTTATGATTGTCACGAATGAAACGATTAAAGAGCAGCCGACACTTCCTGCTCTGAAGGGAAAGAAAGCGTTCACGCTCAATTTCGTTGCCGATCAAGTGGAAAATCGAAAAGTGTTTTAATCACTTTGGGGAACCTAGCGACTCATAACAGCGGAAAATATTCTATCTCTCCCAAGCGCTTTCATAAATTCACACTAATTACATTAATTTCTAATTAGACTTCGACCCGTTTAACACTCAAGAAAACTTTTCTCGCTCGTCGGGCGGCAAAAACTTTTCACGTCTCGCAAATGCAAATTAATAAATGATAAGCGTTGACACAAGCAACAACAACGAGGAGTGAAAAATCCTCTCGATGCTTTATGAAGGAATAAATTTCGGCAATGACGGATGGAAAAACTCGAAAGGAATCATTGAAAATCATGATCGCCTCGCTGGTGTTGGTCGAGAGCAACTCCCATTTCCACGCACACCAGAGCTGAGCCCGACGACATGCGCAGCTGCCGCTTTGAGGGGAAATGCCAACGAACACACGGACAGAGCGAGCAAGTCAGAAAGTCTGAAGACGAAGGAAAAGAATGTAAATCCGCACGACCACTGACGAAGCGACTCGTCATACACGTTAAATATGTTGGATAAATATTTATGCATTAAAAATTCTCTGACTT
Organism: Smittia sp. YW1114-2; assembly: GCA_033064975.1. NCBI lineage: Eukaryota > Metazoa > Arthropoda > Insecta > Diptera > Chironomidae > Smittia > Smittia sp. YW1114-2. The sequence goes on from CP093832.1 coordinate 18,662,209, forward strand.
ATCATCCTCGGAAAAGGAGGTTGGCCCTTATGGAAGTCGTCGTTTGATATTTTTATCATTCGTCGAGAAAGGAAATTATGATTTCTTATCTTAGCGGGCGTCGAGCGCGCAAGGCGATGGATTAACAACAATTTGCTGCTCATAATCCCTCATTGTTCGTCGCGATAACGCTCGGGCGGCTTGGCTTGAGGTCAACCAATAAATTTAACATTATTATTGCTTTGTGCAGCGTAATAACGTTTTCAACGAAGCGAGGAGAGGCAGAAAGACAATTGGAACCGACAATAGTGCCGGGGCAAAAGATACACAGCGAGCGGGGCTTTGTTGTTGTCGCTGCAGGCAGACTATGAAGATATTCTCAATCCACCTTTCGAGATAATGCGAGCGAGAGACAAAGGAGAAAATTTAAAATACACGAAATGTTTGAAATTGTTGTGGGTTGATTTTGTCTTTGCGTATTTAAACACATTTAAGACTTTGCTAGCTTTTAGGGCTTACGGGACTCCGCCACCCTAAGCTCACAAGAACTCTCAGAACAAGAAGTCGACGTCGAGAATTTCTGTTAATTAGGAAATCTCGAACTGATTGAACATACGCTGTCTCTTCTCTTCCTCTCGTTGCTCTTCACATCGACACTTGTGTCACACATGTTCCGAGAAATCATTGCATAAATCATTCGCTGATAAAATCTCCGAACGAGCGCGAAAAAGACTCGAAATATTATCCCGCGAAAACATTCTTGTAATAACCGTTCAAAATTTCATTCCCGATTTTCTGCCGAATCTTCTTAAACGTTAGTAAAGTTTCGTTCTGTCTACAGTTGTCGTGAACGTTTATTGCTTCGGAAAATGTTTCAACAATCAATAATTATCTGAGCAAGATTAGCAGATGTCTGGACTAAGCTACAATCAGGGGCTACGTTAGCGGAGGTTGCACACGTCGCTCTTGAGTCAGAAAGTTTCCTAAGGGGTCGCTGAATCCGCGATAGCATGAGACAATCAAAATAAAGCGGCTTTTCTTATTGATTTTCTCGTCTTCCTTTTCACACTTGCTCCTCATCCTCGCTGAATAAATTTTAAAGAGTTTTTCGTCTCTTTTTGTACTCTCTAAGCTAAACTTTGAGATTAGCGACAAGCGACGTCATTGACGAACGTGTGACGATTCGAGCACAAAAACTTCCGCGAGTTATTATTTTCCTCAAAAATAATAAATTTTGTGAAATTCCTCGCGAAATAAATTCTTCAATAACGCGAAGGCAAAAAAGAAATCACAGAAACGAACGACAATCGATGCATAAAAATTTATTAGTTTGCCTTGTCTTTCTTCCCTTTTTTCGTGGATGACTAAAAGGTGATAAAAGTCTCACGACAGAACAATGTTTCCTCTCTCCATCCAATATTATTCATCGCTACTTGTGTTCGCCTTTCTCATTCTTTCGCAGCAACATTGCAAGCAGTAATGCCCTGCATTATGCGCGATATTTTGTTCTGTCGCTTTATCTAAAATTCAAAGTCAATTGCGAGTCCATTTCAACACCTCCTCGCATTCGCTTGTCGGAGCTGCGGTTGAGTGTGCCGAGCGTTTGCTTCTCGGCGATTGAAGAAGGAAATTTTAATGAAAATCACTGACTTTACATTTTGATTGACTGCTACGTATGTTCAATACTCGATTCTTTCCCCCACGGCTCAAGCCACAAAAGTGTTACAGATTCTTTCTCGTCTCGCTTCTCTTATAATTGGCCGTTTGTTGTGACAATATTCTGCCGATGCCTTCGCGGTGATTGTCAGAGCATGTCGGCCGGAGAGTGATAAAGTTTCATATTCAAAATTGTACAATTACATGATATGATCCACAATATCCGCTTAATGCCGTTTTCACACGGTATCGTTTAACATTAAAATGCCTCTCGCTTTTCCACCGCTTTTAACATGCCAGCCAGCGAGCCAGAGAGAAGAATTTTTTGCGCAAAGCGAGCGATGGCAAAAAGAACGAAGAGTTCGAATGAGTGCACATCATTCAAGCCTGAACATCTTTTGAGTCTTTGCACTGTGAGTTTGATTGAGCATCGTTTGATCTTTCGGAATCACTTTCTGCATCAGCTCTCGTTCGACATATTAAAATTCGCCTCATCAATATCCCAGACTGTGGCCAGTCGACCGAGACGAAATCTCTCGCATATCGAAGCTCGGACGATAAACAAATAAACGAAATTTATTTCCGAATGTTTTTACAATACCTTGGAGAGTTGGCAGGCAGAAACATGAATTATGTTTCATCTGTAAATTGTTTTATAAAACAATTCTCGCTGGACCATCGACAGGCCAGGGGTCAATTCATCAATCGATACGCACAGGGGTCGCTTTTGACAATGCTCAATTATTAATGCTCGCTCATAAAAACCTTTTACATGTTTTGATCTAGTTCTCCGGGCTGAAATCATTGTCGTCGTTCCCATCGATTGAGTCAAGCCAGCAATGGAACTACATTAACTGGAAACAGGTGCGCCATCCGCGCTCGTCCGCTGTGCTGCTTACGACATGATGATGAATTGAAATCGCTTTTTTATGTTTTTTCATAAATGCGCAGCGAAAAAAATGTTCTGCCACTTGTGCGATGAGTTATAGCGATGAACTCGAGTTGGTTGAGTTCACCGTTAACTGTGAACGATCGCGGCCAACACCGCGAAGGAAATTATCATAAAAATTATTGTCACAAGGTCTGAAAGAATCAAAATTAAAATTCATTAATATTTCATTTCGGCAACAAGCCAGGCGCTTCGCATCGAATAGATAAACCTCGCGCGCCCATCTGCTGTCGTCGCTTCGAAGCCTCTGAAGCAATTTGTGTTCCAAAGCCAATAAATTTCAAATGTTGTGGACGATTTTCTGACATTTCAACAAAAGAGGAAATCATAAAGAATGCCCGAAATAGCCGAGTATGAAATATTAATATTGTAATACGAACTGCCAAGCTTATTGATATGCAAATTGGCTTTCGTGCGCTCTTTGATTGCTCAAAATTGGGCTCTTTAATTATTGATATCTGCTTCAATGCCAGCACGAATCTGACTTTTGACTTTTTTACATCAAAACAGAGGTTGGAGTGGCAGCAGATTTGCAAACTAGTTGTGAGTTGATCGAGATTTGATTTCATGAAGAGAAAAGTTCAAGGAAAGCTAAAGTCTGCAACTTGGACTCGAGAACCAGAAAGGTTTGATGGTTCGACTAGCTGGAGCATTTTAAAGGAAGAAAGGCTCTTCCTTCTAAGGACAGCAGAGAGTTGGCACTCGAGTAACCTTCTTGTCAGACTGCCTAAAAATTCTCTGGTCACATTGCTACACAACCAAAGGCCTGATAACAACTTGCCTTCGATGTTCGTGAAAAGTTAAAAATGTTTTCTCGTCGAACATGCGAAATTTGATTTATTGCTTTCCGTTCCTGCTTAAAAGGATTTAACCGTATGGCTGCCAGCCCCCACAAAAAACTGTTGTTTGCTTCCAAAGATTGTAAACATTACTCGAAACTGTAATTTCAAAGTCAAACTTTTACTGTTCTTCACCCTTTTCAGGAGAACCGGGGCTGTAAAGAAATATTTTTGCATGATTGTCGGTTTCCGAGAAGATTTCTGCCAGCAACGGTGAGCAGGTAGGCTCGTTCCTTTATTGTTTTATTGAACGGGCATAGTCAATAGAACTCCCCTCGTTGAGTCGACCGGCAATTATTATTTATAAGTCAATTTATTTCCCGAAACCACTCGAAACAGTTCTTCCACCACCTTCCGAGTTTGATAGCGCGAGGGTTGTCGTAGGATCGACTTCTCAACAAGTTCAGCTACCCCAAGCTAGAGCTAGAATTTTCAAAATCATCGCCACGAGTCGACTGAACCGCACGCGATCGCCTGTCAGTCTCGACTAATAAGTTTGCGGTTTAAATATATTTGATTTAATAATTTAATTTGAGGCTGAAAGGGTGAAGTCGCTGTTCCCCTCGTTCACCTGTCAGAGTTCGATCAGCAATCGAGTTCATCATTGACCGCAACTCGTGCCGGTTATTAGCTTCTTCGTAACATTGACGGCGATCATAAACAAATCGCTGACGTTGTGTTTATTTTCACTGGGACTTGTTTGATTGATGACTAGACAAGAGAGTTCACCAACTGCAATCGAAACCATGTGAGTTGCGTTTATGTGAGATCATGTTGATCTCTCACATAACTTTTATCGTCTGCGCCGAGGAAAACAGTAATTAAATTAACTCGGATTTTTCATCAGCAACCGCATGGCATTGTCTTGCCTCAGCTTCCGAGCGCGCACAACATTGTTCGAATCACGGTTAAACAGCGGTATTATGTCTAGTGCGTTTAGTTTTCAAATATTTCCCAACTCTCGACTCGATCCGGGTTCAAATGTGTGTCTCGTAAATCATTTTTTATTGCCATATAGCTGAGGCTGTTTGTAGCAACGCCACGCAAGACATTAAGTCATGTAATAAATTCTAGAATGTGCAGGAGAGAAATTTCTTCGCGGGATGAGGAAATGTATGAGCGGCTTGCACAACTCAATTTGTTTCAACCCGAGAGCAGATATTTAATAAAGTTGTATCATACAATTGTAAAGAAGGAAGCATTAGCGATGAAATATGACGCGCGTCGCGCTTACATGAGAGCTGATTAGATGATGAGTCTTCAACCTCTGTGTCGTCAATATCAATTTCCCGCAAGCTAATGAAGACTTGAGTCGAGTTTGAAGCTAATTAGACGCTTTCCCATCAATCATCCCACGACGCATCGCGCTTGAGTTCAAACTTTCACGGCTGATCATAAAGCGATTTGTGTAAGCGCCGTGGGGGCGAAGAAGTTGTTATGCGATTTTAAGCGCTCAACAAATTCATAACTCTGCTCATCTCGCGTCGTAAACACAGCGCGTTTATTAGTGATGCTAGATTGACCTTCATTCGCTGGTTCGACATCGATCCCGCTGATTCATTTATGATGGAATTCCAAACCATCCGCAGATGATCAGCGACGAAACTTTTTCCCATGTCAGAACTTAATCGTGATTCATTAATATTTTGATAATTTATGATTTAATAAAAGCGCCGAAGATCTGCTGCCGATAAGCGTCTGGGAAAGACAAACAGAGAGGGTTTTAATTAATTCATTAATTAGCAATTTCTCGAACGGCCAAAGCCTGACGAGCTTCTGGTTTTGATTGCTTTTTCTCGTGGGCAAAAAACCCGACATCGATCATCCATTAAACCACGAAGAGGTTTTCGTTTTATCAAGAAACATTTCACGTTCCTTTCGAGACCTTTTCTGGGGAAATATTAGCGATAACGATCTATTCAAATCGTTATGAGTGGAGTTTGTTTTGGGGAAAAATAAATTTATTAATCTATAAAAACAAAGCGAGTTCCATCGCTTGGTTTTATGGGAACACATCAAGGCAGTCATAATTCTCAAATTTTTATTATGAGAACGCTTAAAAACCTTTTTGGAATTCATCATCGAGAAACGGAGATAACGAAGATCTTCTCGTTTTGTTACAGTGAAGCTTGGAATCAGTGGTTGAGCTTGAAGGATCGCGCTTGAGATAAGACGAAGCCTGAACAGTTAACATCAAAACTCAAGCCAGCGGCTAATTGATACCCTGCACGAGCCGCTCCCTCGCCTACTTCAAGCACAGCCTCGAGCAATCAAAAATTTTGGAGCAGCAGAAGACTCTTCAGGTTAATTTTGATGGTTAAAGTTTTATTTGTTATTCTGACTTAATTTAATTAGTTTACTTTGTTGTGGTTGCCGTCATCGGCCGTTGGCAAAACAGAATCATAAATCAACTCAGCTTGTGAGCGTTTGATGAGCGGAGCTGCTGTCGTCTTCAATCTCGACCACCGGCAGCAGCCTGTCTGTCGAGTCGTAAGTGTGAAAGTTGTATGAGTTAGTGATCGAGCCGATCCGAGGCTGCATTTACACCGAAAGAAGAACAAGCCATGTAGGGTCCGCATATGACTCGCTTTTTCATGAATTTATTCGACGTTTTCCCAAAATTTATGTACACCTAAAAAATTATAATCTTCGGCCGTTGTTTCTCGCTTCGCCTCGCCGAAGTAAGAAAAATGTTCCTCGCGAAAAAACTCTGCCGCGAACATATTTGCGAGTTCCTTTCGCCTTCGCAAAGCACTGCGAAACGTCGTGAACAATTTATTAATTGAAAGTATTAATCGCGAAACCCTTTCGCTCTTTGCTTCAATAATTTTAAGCTGGTCGAAGTTAAATCTCTGTGAGATAATGCTAATCAATTCTGCTGCATTTGAATGGAGTTTCGGGTATTTCAACGCGCCTTCCACGAGAACTGCCGCAGATTTATGCATATGAAATTTCATTGAATGCCTCAACTGCTGCCGGTTTGCCGGACTGGTTCTCCTCGCAGTCATATTTCTCATGTCGAAACGATATTCATTGATTTGCTGCTCGTTTATATCTGCAGCAAGCTCCGGGTTTATTTGTTCGGCCGATTCTCGCTTCTCTCCTTCACACTCTTATCTGACGTTTCTTGTGCACATTTTGAATATTCGCGAGGCAATGAGAGTGGCAATGGACGGAATTATAAATCCTCCATGCGACGATGCGAACAAATTAAGCAAAACGAATTATGCTCTCTCCCCGCTCGCTATCAGTAAACTGTTGGAATTATAATTTAATGAGCTTTTTTCTTAATAACTGTTCGCTCGGCTCGCGGTTTATACGAACAGCATTTCAAGAAGGCATAAATTTACGCGATATGAGTTGCGCGAGAGCAGTTTTATCTCGACAGCGTCGAGTTGCTTTGGCAGCGAGCGTCTTATCAGACGAGATGGAGAACAAGAAAATGAGTTTAAGAAGTCGGCGCGGAGAAGGAAGAAGCTGCTCGCTGAGCAAGCCGTTAATGCGTGCATATTTATTAGATGAGGCCATGAATTATTGCTTCTGGAACGTGCCGCGACTGTCATCTGGATCCATTCGTGTTCATAATCACCCCCGATGACTTTCACGACATAGCCAGACTGTCGCTCTCCATTCCACCGCCGACAATTAAAGGAAAGCGATAAATTATTTTCGTTTATTAATACAAACCAAATGTCATTTTTCCATTTGGTGGCAGAGAAACTCGTCGTCGGGTGTTCGGTTGCATTTGTAAATCTATAAATTCCCGAAAAATTATGCTCTCGTCTATTTTCGGCGAGGCCACGAAAGAATTATTTCTGATTGATTCCACAGAATTTCTTTCCGGGCGCTTAATTACAAGAATTTCTCCGTCTCACCGCTCGTGTTGGAAGTCATCTAACCAAAGCAGCACCCTCCGCACAATTTTCCCTCGAAATTTCCCCGGAAAACTTTCCTTGCTTGAAGACGTGTAACTTTCTATTTTAAGAAAATTGATCCCGAGATGGAAAAAGGAAAGCGAAAGTGATTTGGAAAATTATACATAATTAAAGCAGATATTTATTTTGTGGTTGCTTTACTCATTTTCCCTAAATTACACTCAGAATTTCCTCGACAGCACACGCAGAAAGCGAGGGAGATTCTCGGAAGACGAATCTGGGGCCGAGCGAGATGGAAATTAATCATTTCTACATTCAGTTCAATGTCCTTGAAGTTAATGTGTTCCTCGAACTCAATGTCAATAGCTCTCGAATTCGAGGCGGAAATTTGATTCCTCCGAGATAAGAAGAAGGTTTCTTCCGGAAGTAATTTCATAATGGAGCTGAAAATTATCGAGTGATAAGATCCGATTCAATCTTCATCACACTCTCTGTCACCCTCTTCGCTGCCACCTCCCACGCCGATAAGTTCATAAGCTGTCACACAGTTTGCCCCTTTCACTTCTTCTCGCTCGCTGCAAACCCGCTCGAGCGAATAATATTCGTCTGATGTATTTTAATTTCATTACCCAAATCTTCGAATAAAGTAATTTGAAAGAGAGAATTCATGTATTGATACACCCTATCAGATTGCGCAAACAAAATCACTTTATGACGGCACATAATGGGTGACTTTTGTGCAAACATACGGTCGGGAACAGTGACAAACAACCCCTTTCATGCCAGCCAAGGCAGAAGCTACGAAACCAGTTTTTAATAAACATGAGAAGAAGTTTGCAGAGCAATTTCGCCTACGATGAGATTTCTCGTGCAAAGTTAATATGTTCAAGAAGTCATAGATAAAGTTAATTGTTAAGTTATCATTTCAAGGAGGCTAGAAAACTAAGAGTTCACCTGCTGGGGAGCTGAACACCAAGCATGCTAGTCTAACTAGCCACCGGCCACTTCAGTCTAGTCTAGCTTTATCTATGCTAATGAATAGGTTTTCACAATATCCTCTACATTTATGCGAAATAATTTGGTTGGATTCTACGGGAAGGGGCTGGATCACGAGGGTAGCAGGGTGGAAGGAGAAGCTGCCGATGAAATATTATCAAAATAATGATGTTGATTCAGAATTTGATTAAAGCGTGATCATTCTAAAACATAATGGCTGGAGTGTAGAGCGAGACTGAGTGTGAGATGGAGTTGAACGGAATTCGTTCGCGTTGAGTCTTTTTGCTCTCGATATTTACATAGAACGATAGCGACTGGGGTGCGATGCGAACGCTGGCAAAGTTTCAATTTATCAATCGGGAGTTTAATGCCGAAAATATGCCTTTTAATGGAAATAATAAATACATGCTCGCTCTTGCGTCGAATCATTTTCGGAATGAGTTTGAAAAATGGAAATTGAAAATTTTCGTCAAGCTCAGCGCTTTGTCTATGAGCCGAACAACGACGTCGTCGACGTTTATTAATTCAAAAGCTCGAGCGAAATAATTAATTTTCCGCATTGCAGGAATTCTCCGTAATTTCAAATTTTATTATAATGTGCTGAATTAGAATGAAAAATGATTGCCGAACGGAGGCTGAGTGGGTGGATATCCTTGCACGGAAAATCTTTTAATCGGCAGATTGAGTTATGGGATAATTTTGGGAATAGCGAAAGCGAATTGTTCCGAGTTTTGAGTGTGATTTTAAACGAGAGGGAATCGAATGCAAAAGATTTTAGAAGAAGCGTCGCTGAAACAAATCAGAGGAGAGTGACTGGAGGCTTTAAGGAATCTTCTCAAAGTTACGTTCAAAGTTTTTCAATAAATCTTTCCGTCAATCTTCTAAATTTAATTGTCAACGATCCAACAGCTCAATAAAACCTACTGAGCCTCACGTACCTTTTGTACGGTCCCCGCACCATCAGCTTCTTAATTGCGGCGATTTAAACGTCTCACACATCAAGCCAAGAATTATGAATAAATATTTATGCAGCAGAGTTTTTGATAATCGCTCAGAATGACATGACAAGGAGACTTTGCGTTGAGCAATTAAATGCACTTTGCCTCGCTCGCTAGTCTTGACTTCATAATTGTTTAATTTGACTTTGATATCAAAACTTCTCAACAAAACATCTTCCAGACGAACGGCAAATATCCGAGAATTTCTAAAAACCTTCGAGCGTTTCACTTGCTTAATTTCTATGTGTCAAAAGATTTTTTCATCCGAAGACGAAATCATCTTCCGCTCTTCGTAGGGAATATCATTCATTATCTCATTTCACTCCGACGTCGCTTCGACTTGTGCTAGGGTTTCGGCGAAATTTACAATTTAATCCAATGTTAAGATACACGTAAAAGGAGAGAGAAACATTTATAAATTGTTTAAATCTAACAGCGAAAAGTGTCGTTTTAATAATCCCTGATCGATAAGACGACTCCGTCGTGATTTTTTGCTGTTCAGGGATTCATCATCGTTGTTGTTTCGGGTATTAAAAGACACGCGCATCAATAAAGTCCCCTCAGCTTCGGAGGAAAAGCCGTTTTCCCCCTTTTTCATTGCCATTTTACCATCATTAGTCAAACGATTTCCTTCCAAATTGGGAATTATAGTGACGATGAGTCGCTCGAAGTGAAGCTGAGCATCGCGCTGGATCCATGTCAAAATATTTTACATAATAAGCGAACAAGAGATTGTCTTTTGATTGCACTCGTCTAATCCCAGAACGCAGCTCGAGCCAAGCGACAGTGAGACGATGAGTTGGTGTAAAATGACACGCCAGCGTTGGTAGAGAATAAATCATAACTTGAAGGAAATAGGAGCTTAAGCTGTAATTCCGACATAACATCAATGAGCTGACGATCGGAACAGAAGGTTAAGTGATAATGGCGCGTGTCGCTCGAATTAATACCCGGACAATGACTTTAATCCTGTCATTCTCCTCTCGCCTCTTTTTATCAGCCGAAGACAATGTCAATAAATTACACGCTTTGTTACATTTAATAATTGGACCAGTTCGACGCAGAATTGATTCAATCCGGTTGACAAATGCGCTGCAATTTAGATTCATTATGGAATTCACAAAATATCGCCCCGTCATCATCGTCGAGCGTCGAGATGCTTCAAACGAGCTCCGTCAGTTGATAAATTCTCCACCATTGCAAAAGCAATAAAAAGGTAATAATTCTTCATAAAAACGCTCTGCCATTTTATGTTTATCTCCGGCTCGAGCGGAGAAAACAAAACTCCCCATACAGCCAACACACAACGGCGATAAATCCACCCACACGCCTTGCGAATACGACAAATATAAATTTTGATAAAATATTAAATGCGATATTCCCGCTCTCGAGCTGGCTGTGTGCTCAACCCCACAGGCTGTCGGATATGAACGGCGAATATAATTTGTTTTCTCTTCGTTTGCCACCCCAAGCGATGGAGAGTCATTGCTCTACGCTGGCGAACGAAAGATAAAGTTTCCTCCGACTCCTTCCACTATTCCGGACGACTCCACCAGTATTTTTCCTCAGTCGTTGAGCGAGTGAGCAAGAGAGAGCGATGCAGAAGGGTGAGTCGGGGTCGAGTTATGGTATATAATTTTTATTTTCCTTCTGCTTTCATAAGTCTACACGAGAAGCAATTTTCCTTCTTTTCTGCTTCGTCGTCGTTGCGAGCTCGTGAAAAACAAAGACAAGAAAGTGGAAGAGGAGAAAATATAATGTAATATCGTACATTTTTCTTCATAATAAAATTGAGGGTTGTGCAACGCTCTCTTATCCACAAGAACCAATAATATTCCTTCAGCTTCATAATATTTCTGCCGTTGTCCGACCGCATGCGTATAATATTTTTCTCTGGACATTAGAAAGCCAGGGCGAGCTGGAGAGGAAAAACTCTATACGAGTGTACGGAGCTTGGAAAAAATATAAAAATATACACGTAGATATCACGGGAGGTGGGAAAGCTGCCACCCTTCCACCCCCCAAGGAGAACTTCTATGTTGCGATGTATAAAATCTATATTTTATTTCGCTCTTGCTCGCTCGCTCGCTTGTCCGTCCTGTTCAGGTAGAGCTCGCTTCGACGGACGGTGGAGAAAAAACGCTGCATGAAGGAAAATGGACGGAATAAAATATAAATTGTATTGATAATGCCCGAGACCGTAGAGGACGATACGACAGAACGGAGGATATAAAAAATCTCATTAACTATCCGGACCTGATACATAAATTTCCATCTAATGGAAAATATCTTTATGGACGACGTCCACATACACTCGGCTCACTCCTCCCGATGGATGATCGGGCGGGTTTGCGGAGTTCGTCGCGATGGAAATTGATTTCGCATTAAACATTTTGACCAAATGAAGATAAATAGAAACGTGACATGTTTGTTTCTTTTATTACTCATCTGGTCGTCTCTCGTTGTTACTCCGTTCCGAAGCGTTGAGCTCTTCATTGACGATGGCCGCTCACGAAGACGGGAAAATCAATTTTATATGTTTGTGGATTGAGTTGCGAACAACTGTAAAAACAGAATTTTCTTGAAAGCTTCTCGCTCGCTTGGATGGAACGGGACGAGTAGACGATGCGGGCTCGTATCGCTCGCTGTGTTATCTCAGCAACTTCTTTTCCATTTCAATCGGTCACTCGCTTTGCTCCCTTTTTGAAACGAATTATTTTCCATTTTTATTCCCCAAAGTCTCGAGCGCAAAAAAGGGAAAACATACTTAACAAATGGACGAGAATAAAAATCACAATATTTTCCTCACAAACATCCTTTCTCTGCTCGCTTCCCTCGCTCCGATGTGGATTTCGTTTTTTATTCGATTCTGATTGCACACCCTCGATAGTGTAAAATCCTTTTAAAGATAAATTTATTTATTCACGGAATATCTTTTCGTGCCATGCCTGAGATCGCTTCACCTCTTAGTCGAGGGACTTTCCCTAGAAGTTTACTTTCGGACTCACACTTAAGCCGCTTCCTTTGCGATTCTCGGAAGCTTAGAAAACTCTCACTTGGTTAATATTTGAGTGACGCTGCCCCATTTCATTTCGAGAGCCTCTTCAAGTATCCAGCAAATAAATCGTGTCTCAGAGTTGGATTTATCTCCCCTTGTGAGTCTTTTCTTCATCCTCCTCGAACCGACACAAACTTTTCCATAATGAAATTTTCATTCCAGATACATTTATCATTTTGTTGCCTTCATTAAATATAAATTTCACAAATGTTTGAGTCCAAGGGTCGCTTTGTCCGCTCGGCTCGTGTATCGATTTTCCAAATCTGACCATTCCGTCAGACGCTCCCCCTCTTGATCCGTAATGGAAGGCGCACAACAAGCCAACGAACGGCTATGACGAACGCTTCTTGTTAAGCTTCAATATGACATGTCCATTTGCTTGTATATTTTATTACGAGAACGTGGAGACTTCGGGGGTCGCTGTCACCCGCCCCCATTCATTTGGTGTATATTTTATGACTTCTATAGTCGCTTCCTCCTACGCTCGACTCGATTACATTACTTATACATTTTTCATGACATTATTTCTCTCTGTTTCTTCTTCCTTTCTGCCTGTGTAGTTCCCATTATTTTAATAAATTATATTTCTTAGATGGAAATGGAATAATTAGGCTTTATGTTATCTCAAACAGTGGCGGAGCAGAATGTTTCGAAGGCGCTGGGTCAGCGGCTGGGGAATCAGGAGAGCAGAAACCTTGCGGAGTTTTCAAACTCCTTGCTGTTCTTGTAGGAATTATGTAGCTTTCTTCTTAATCCACCCACGCCTTCACTGCCCTCGGCAAAAACAAAACAGAAGAAGAACTTTCCTACGAACTTTTTTCTTCATCCGAAGAGAGCGAGAAACTGCCGAGTGAACAAAAATTAATTATACATTTGTATGGAGCTGGTGTGTTCCATGCTGAATTATATTTACTCGAGGAGGTCTGGGTGGAAAAGATCTTTATGTGAGGGGGAATTGGGGGATAAAAAGGGATAATGAATCCTCCATTCTGCTTGCGAAGAGCGACTGGAATAAAAACGTAATAAATTGAGCAACATTTCATTCCAATTTTTTATTGGAAAGCATAAATCAACCTCATACTTTGCGCTTCCTATGATGGAAATCCGCACACTGCCACCCACAATTGAATCCTCCAATTTATATCTGATTTTAGCATCGCTTTGTATTCTTAAACGCAACATTGAATGATGGAAATGGAAATTTTATTGCTTTTCAAATGGGAACACGATGATGGAAATCTCTAGTTTAGCTCTACTGATAGAATCTTCCACGGAGCGCTTCGAACTCCTTCACGAGAGGTACAGCGAGGTTCATGTTGGAGGATTTGTCCCACCAGACCTTTTCGGTTTCCGTTGGTTTCTTGAAGGCCTTCAGCTCTTTTCTGAGGTTGATGTCGTCGCGAAGCTTGCGGATGATTTCCTTTGGATCTTCGTGGTAGTAAGCGACGCGTGAGATGTCCAAAAGTTTAATGGAGTTGATTGAATTACTGATATTTTTAGCTAGGTGCTTGATGACGACATCGGCCAGAGATTCATCAAAACATCCAGGCTGGACTCGGTTCTCAATGAGAGTAATAACGGGTTTGGTTTCGCGTTTCTCCATCATATTCCACGAGCAGATCAACAGTCGTGCCAAGTTTATGATTTGATTGTTCTCAAAGACAACGATGAGCTCGTGGCAGATGCTGAACAGCATTTGGATTTGCCGGATGTCGTCAGCATCGTTCAGAATGAAGTCTCTGCCACCGTCTTGGAAGAGGATTGGAATCGAGTCGAGCAGAATCACGCGCTCCTTTGTTATGAAAGCTTCGACTCCACAGTTGATAGTCTCGCCAAACGGACTTCCTTCGATGTAAAAAGTCTTGTCAAACTCACATCGCTTGTAATCGCCAGTCGCGATCAGATTCATCACCATCGTCTTTCCAGAGTTTTTCGTTCCAATCACGCCAACGACATAGAAGTTCGAGTTGTCAGGCTCAAGGAACTTAAGCAGCTGCTGGTTCCGACTGTTCACCGTGAAAAGCAACGAGCTCTTCGTCATCGCTGGCACTTCCACAGCCTCAACTTTCAGATTCTTCTTGTCTTCCTTTTCATCTTTGAATATTTCTGGCTTCCGCAAGATTTGCGGCTGGAACTCATCAATCTTCAACTTGTCGTCGCGACATTTAGCAACTGCGACCTTCGACCGTCTGTGGTTCCGACGAGAATTCATTTCAAGGAGCGGCGTCTTGCAAAACGTAAATAAACAATCGAATGGCAACTGGGCCATGTGACAAGTTTGAATTCAATGAATCGTTAATTGCAAACTTTGAAACTACAGCGTTAATTGTCATTAATCAATTTCGATTTCAACGCTTCATCATCGGCTCTTGTGCCAGCAATTACTGAAGATCGGTCAATTTGATCGCTGTTGGCGACACTCTGGTCATCAATCAGAGACGAACTTTAAATTGAAATTTCCGCACATGCGGAACGTTTCAGCGATTATGAGGGTGGTCATTGTTCCTCATCCCGTTGAGCTTAATTTCTCATCATGTGGGCAATCGACTGCCGTTAGCGGAGCTTGAGAAGAAGTTGAATGGGACGAGAGGACGAAGAAGAAGATTCAGTAGCGAACGAGACACAGCAGGTAGAATTCATAAAGCCGCAGTTGTTGCTCGTTCCTTCTTCGCCTCCAGATTCTTCACAAAAGATTATTAATAAATTGTTTTTGTTTCGTTTTGAATTTGTCGCTTATCTCGGATTCCCAGATTTGTGTAAAGCATCCCTCGGCACTGTGAGAACTGTTGATTGGAATTCATTCAAGACGATCGTCGCGAAAAAGAAGCTTCAAGGCAATTAAGAACGTTCCTTCACCTGAGCGAGTCCGCCTTTCAAGCGATATCAAATTTCTCTCCGGGATGAAAAATCGTCACTTTGATCAACGCCAACGTTTTTCGTGGACATATGAATGGAGCTTTATTACACGAGATATTCCTCGTCGACGGAGGAATGTCATTCGGGTGATTTATATGCAAGAAGAGGTTGTCAAGAATGCGCGACTCCCCTCGCGGTGTAGGTTACGGCGCGCAGAAAAATGTTGGACATTAAGAGTCATTTCGATCTAGAAATCAAAACGATTTTCATAAATCACGAGAGGGACGCGAGAGATAAAAGTTCTCGAGGTTTTTATTATCTCGAGCTCTTTACATTTCGGGTCTAAAGACTGAGAAATGCTTTTGCTTTTAATGAGGTTGCCCCTTCATTAGTTCCGATATCAGATAGCGACGAACGTCTCCGAGCGTATTCTCGGGATTGCATTCTTATCCAGATTTGTCTGCTCGTTCTACAAGCCGAGAGATCGCTCGAAATGTGTCTCGCTTAACGTCCCATTTAGTGGTGCGATCTCGACAGTTAAATTAGTCATTCCCTCAGAACGGAAGGTGACGAGTGGCACAAAGTCACCATTTGAATTTCACATAATCGACGTCTAATTCATTCAAAATATTTGACCATCGGATTACCAAACTCTCTCGAGTTACAAATTTAATGAATTGAATTTCAATCGAAGTAGAAAAATCGTTAAATAATTTGCACATTTAATAAATGCCAATCGACATTAATCCCGATTGTTCGGACTCATAATACGAACATTAAATATTTTTCGGGTCATTGTCGGCCCATTCAACGGCGACGACGCGTCACATCTGGCCAAGTTCAATCCGAACACGACAATCCTATAAATATTAATGACCATTGTCCAGGGCGCAGCTTCCCTTCCAGAAATTCATAACAACGAAATTATATTGATGCAGCGTGGATGCGAGCCTGACACGTCCTCCAGTCGTTTGACTGAGAAGTTATGCGGAGCAATAAAACATAAAATGACATTTTTCCAATTTATGAAAACTTTCCTCTTCCTGCTGCAGTTTGCTTCATTCAATGAATTTATTGACTATCGACACCATAATAAATAACAATGGAAAGGATTTGAAACTTCTGGGGTGGACGCTGCACGGGTCAAGCACGTTCCCTCTTCTAAACATCCTCTCGATTCACTTCGAGTGCCCATTGATGCGGGGTTGAAAAGTAATTCTTTCAACGTTATTGATTTTTAAAATAAATTTTACTGTGCCAAGAGCAAGGCATTGGACGTAGAAGAAGTTCGAGGGATTTTTCGGTGAATCAGAGTCACGAGAACTGAAGCAATGAGAAATACCTGATCTTCTTATGATGATGTTTTCGACCTGGATCACCTAAGGAAATCAACTGTTCAGTTACATTTTGAAACGCGCCTGAGTTAGCTAGTTGCTGATATACTAAACATGTCAAAAGGTTATTCCAATCCAAAAAGATAATGATTATTCTCTCATGCGTTGCTTGAGACTGCAACTCATAAACCAAAAGTTCAGGTTTAACCTGAGAATTTAGGTCATTTAGGAGGTCATTCAACAATTTTGTCGAAACGAAAAATCCCTAAATCCTCAATCTTTCAACTCAGGCAACAGTGTAAAGTTTCCATCCAATAGTTTAGAGAATAAGTAGTGCTGGGGTCAGCTTAGGGTAATTGTTCGAATTCATTCCGAAGAGCAAGCACAATTGCTTTGTTGGCCTGGAAAAATGTGGACGGGAGAGAAAAGGAATTTACGACAATTTAGATTTATGAAACGCAACTGATAGTTGCAAAGCCGATCATTCCATCCCACTCATGTTTCAAACTTTTGCGAAATTTTAATGACTTCATTTATTATTGCAATTAAATTGCTTTTCACTGCCCCGTCGATCTAGCTCTATCTGCTCTATCATGGAACGCATGAACGTTTCTCCCGTGTAAGTGGCCTGTTGTGCATTTTATGGTTGTCTCATGTGATCCCATTTCATTGTTTCGCCCAGAGAAATGTCCAGATGTAATTAAAACTGAAACTCTTTACAGACGAGCTGCTTGCTGTGCGAGGGTGGAGACGAAACGAATGTGTTTCTGACGTTCATAAATGAACTATTTTTTTCTCGATGCCTCTCCGACAAGGTTTGTAAAGTTTTCGTAGTAATTTGTCGGCAATATTTTTGTCACAACGCATGCCTCGAGCATAAATTTGCCGTTATAGAGAAAGGAGTAAATGAAGGCTTTGAGTCATAAACTCTCTTCATTGTCGCACGGCTTGAGGACAGTTTAGCCTTTCATGCTTCCCGCCGTGCCCGCTAGACGAATATTAACCGGATTATCCCCCATTATACCAAAATATTTGTACGAAAATATATCATAAATAAGACTCTCAAGACTATTCCGACATGCTCTAATCTTCTTAAGTTCTCGTCGTCTTTCTCGCACAACTTATCTCAATTGTTTCTCCGAAACATGGCAAACTCACACGAACAATTGAATGGAAAACGATGTTTTCTTTATGAATTTCACTTTACAAATCGCAATTAAATTAGCTCGTCGTGGAGCTCTTCCGTCTCTCGCTGCTATCTCGTTTCGTCTAATGGACGAAGAGCTTACATCAATAATATTTTCTTCGCGTTTCACAGCCAATGCCCATAATCCGTGATTCCTGTTCGCAGAAAACAACAATGGTTATTAACATTTAATGTTTTAATGTCGCTGCCTTTTGTTGGAGAGCCCGTAAATTGCTTTTCACGTTTTCTAGATTCAAATGATTAATTTGTATTAATTGCACACACTGTTACACTCTCCGAGCATTGGCGAACAGTTATTCAACATTTTAATTTCAGCTTCGCATTTGTAGCGCGAAGAAAATGTGTTGTCGAAGCCCATGTTATGCCCGTGCAAATTATAACAGTCGCCAAAGGCAAAGAAGTTTTGTAACTGACCGCTTGCTCGAGTCAACCGGAGCGTGAACATGATCGATTTCCATCCGAGACACGAAATGTCTTTCGAGCACTAAATTATTAATATTTGAAACATGTTGGGCGCTCGAATCACTGTTGAATGGTAGTAATGGGCCCGAGCAATCGAAGGCACGTCATGTTCTGACCGCAAATGTGTCAGGCAATAAATTGATTTCAATTCGAGACTTGACAAGGAGTCATACATAAATATCTATTTAAACCGACTTTGAGAAATGGAAGAAAAAACGTAGAAAACATCAGAAAACTTCCATCGATGCCTTCAGTCAATCAAAACACACACACACAGCACCAAATCTATATCGTTTTCAATTTTCCATTTTTTTAAATAAATAAATAATAAAATATCTGAGCGGTTGTGGATTCAAAATTTATCTTACAGAAATGTTTTATGGAAATTGAAATGAAATAAAAAGCCAATAAATAAATAAACAATGAATATTTCTATGAGCTCAACGCACACACAACGAGCACACGAGGTGCGCTGGTGAGAGAGGTATTAGGATTAGACGAGTAAATTACTTGTGGAAGTTCAACGAGATCAATCTAGATTGCTTCTATAGAAATCGTTATCTAGATTGCTTGGGAAAACTTTCTTTGGCTTAGTTTCTAAAGTATGTAGTTTGATTTGATCATTGTGGGATGTTCTGTGACTTTGTTCTCTACTTTTATTTAGTCTATGACGAGCAAAGTTTGTCGCGTGAATCGTGAAAACTTCGAAATTTGTCCAGCTAAGTTTCACAAATTTTCACTTACCTAAAATTTCCCTCGTCTCGCTGTCTAGTTCTGTTATTATCTATGAAGCTTTTCACGGTATCCATCAGCTTGAGGAATTTTCATATTTCATTATTTGCTTTATGAATTGAGTATATACAAAGGCGAATGCAAGAAACTATTCCTCAAAACGATGTTAATTTATTTAAATACATGTGAATGTTTATTTCAAACCAATTTAATTATTTATTTCATCGCAAGAAGACATTCTCCAGAAGATTTCTCCTCGTTGCGTCTTTTGAAATTAGTTATTAGTCAAGAGCGCGCGTAAATCTGCTTATCTCGCCAGCTTTATGGTATGAAAATTATTATCCTCGCGAGTGAAGAGAATTATGGACATCGAAAGATTTTCTCAAGCGCGTTGGCGAAATGGAATATTTCACACGAGTCGATTAGCAACAGACTTAATGGGCCAGGAGAGGAATCTGCTGGGGCATCGAACGGCAGCTGCTGGGGTCTTGTGGCGATAATAAAAAGCGAGATAATCCAATAATTGATTATTTATGATAGTTTGTTCAGGAAGGAAACAGTCGACTGTCATTAATAATAAACTTTAAGGCCGGCACCTGTTCCCGTTAAAGACACAAACGCTTCCCATATCACTCGGAACATCGAATAGCCTTGAGTCAATCTAATATTTCACTCGACTGCGAATGCAGCGAGAGAAACAAATAATAAATTAAACATGCGTAGCATTCTTCAAATTAAAACTCATTTCTCGTTAACTGTGA
Organism: Smittia sp. YW1114-2; assembly: GCA_033064975.1. Classification (NCBI taxonomy): domain Eukaryota; kingdom Metazoa; phylum Arthropoda; class Insecta; order Diptera; family Chironomidae; genus Smittia; species Smittia sp. YW1114-2. The sequence continues at coordinate 18,681,911 of CP093832.1, forward strand.
TAAACATCGCGCGCGCTTGCCTAACAATGACCGAATGTTTTTAATTTCATAATTTATTTGAAGCAAGCGGAGTGTAACTGCAATTTGTCCATTGGATTGCGTTTCAAGCTCGCAGCGAAACATCTTCAATGCATTAAAAGGCGTGAGAAACAAGTCATCATGTTGCAGTAGTTGCATGCTTAATGCGCGCTCGCTCTTCTTCTTCGTGATGACTTTTCATTCCAATTTGTGCTTGAAATAGATTGTCTAGCAGATTGTCTAACAGCACAGTCGTAAGAAATTTATATTGCTAATTTCGCTTTAATGAAAAGCATTCGCTTTGTATTCCATCAACGATGACCGTAACTGTTGCGAAAACGAGGCGCATTTGAATACTTAGTGCGCTGAAATGAAGCAGAGATTAATGATTAATAAAATACTTGTCTCGGCTGATCACGAGAATCGCTGAGTATTGTCATCGAGCCAAATAAATGCGGCAATATTCATAATAACATCATAAATTCACTCGAAATCTTTTACATAAAGACGAATGTCGCTGTCGTCTTGACATTCTTCGTCTTCGCTTTTAATAAAAAATTTATTTCATCAAAACTGTCATCAGAATAGAGAATTTGATTTACGTCCCTCAGATGCCAAAAATATTTTTCTATTGTCTCAAGAATCCCTCGGAGATGAAATCTCCGCGATTTTTCATACGAACGAAGTCAGAGGCTCGAGAGCGCATATTGTTTGAGTTGACGGATCCACATTTGAATACTTTTGATCAATTTGGCTTCTCCCGAAATTCTCTCTGGCCTTGCGACATGAAACTGTTTGGCTTGGTTGTTTATGTATTCGCAATCAGCAGCTTAACAATCGAGTTGCTGCAGCGAGCGAGAACTGCATCGCTTTGCATTCAAAAGTGTATTTGGAAATAAATTGAACGACGACGATGATTCTTCCCGAAAGATTCGACGTCGGGCCATAATTCAAATTTCTCGAATCCTACGACAAGCTGTCAGCCGTATCAAAAGCGACAATATTTTTCCTTGTTCTCCTTCTTCTCGCGTCTTCGCTTTTGTTTCATTTGAATGAGATAATATTTCTGAATTTATGATTCGAGCAATTTATTGAAAGGCCTCGTTGACTGGTCGCTGAGTTATGAGTTGTCGTCGCAGTGATATCACCTCGATTTCAGTTATTCAATTAGGCCGACGATGACGACGACAAAGCAGTTCATCCATTGATCAACCCAGAGCCATTCTACGAATAAATATTTAATCATTTTCAGTTGCCTCGCCATTTGAATTCATTTATTCAGCGCGATTTACGTTTGAATATAAACTTCTTTTCTATAACTTCCTGAATTATTATGTTTGACCGTTCCCCCATAAATTACAAATTATTTTGCATTAAATTATCCACGAGTTCGAAGTAAAAATTGAAATTATATTCTGATTTTGAAAAAACGGGAACAATGTTTTTTAATCAATTTGAGAATCAGAAACGAAAACAGTTACGCGAGCGTCTCTAATTGTGTGAGTCTCAGGGCAAATGTCACAAATTAGTCGATTGTTTGCCACCCGTTTAGAATTAGAACAGCAAACGAGCTTAGTTAAGCTATGAGCTGCGATGAATAAAGACACCTGTCAATCTCCCAATGTCGATCTCTAATAATTTACTCCGACAACGGCAGCAGCGATCGCGACTAATCTCAGATCATTGGAACGGTTTCTCCGTGACACAAACATTTCCATAAAGCGAAATCTCGCGCGCCGGAAATGACTTTTTGATTTATTCAAATCAGCTCATAAAATGAAATTAAAAACATTTTTTTTATTTCATAAATATTTTCATGCACTGAAAAAATCTCAATTAAAGCGTTTTAACAATTGACAATGCGAGAGCTGGGGAAACGCGGATGAATATTTAAGAGAGAGGAAAAAGAGTTCGAACGAATTAAAATCCGCAGCGACTTATTTCTGGTCAATGAAATGCTTTAAAGCGTCGCTACGGTCAACTCAGTGCGAAGAAAATGAGGAGAGGGAGACGAACAATCGTCTTCCTCTCGGGCTAAACTCACTCCGTTCACCTCTATTGACGATTTTCTCGACTCGATTTAAGCATTTAATTATTTTTTTATTGATGTTTCTCAAGTGTATTCAATGTGCCGCGCTCTGGGAGCTCACATAACAATCGAACTGAGTCGAAGCGTCGAATCTAATCGAGCGCCCGTTACGATCTGGAAATTTATTGAAGTTTTGGTGGCCGCGCGTAAGACAATTTGTGGAAGGAAATTGGAAAGATTTGATGTGCTTGCGAGCTCCATTCATGATTTTCTAATTCAGCTTCGTAATCGATTCAAATCGAGCAAAAGAATCTCCGGCGAAGGCCGTGAAAATTCGTCGACGCTGCTCTTGAAATAAATCTTCGTTGTTTATCGCTTCAAACTTATGACGCAACAAATGATGTAGGCAACAAAAAACTGTTTCCTTTCTGGAAGATATTACAAACAGAAAGAAATATGAAGAGAGACGAAAGAACCTGAAGGATGGGGAAGAAAACTGGCTTGGAGCTGACTCAATCATGGCTGCCATTAAGCCAACCTGATGAATTGTTTAAGGCTCAACTTCTTGGTTCAGTTTGAGCCAATTTCAACTCAGATTCAATCCAGTTGTCCCACCCTGCCATAGCCTAAAACAAATAGTCGTCATTGGTTTTATGACATTTTCAAGATTTATCCTTCCTTTCTGTCTTCCCTTAAAACGATCGAAGCCCGATGTCGTCGTCGTCGTGTTATCAATTTATTTAATGTGTCATAAACAAAGAATCGTAAATTAAAATAAAATGAGCCTCTCGACCACGTTCATTCAGATCGCTCTGGCTGACTTTCGGAAGATAACTGGAAGACATGAATGAAGCGAAGGATCGCCTTGCCTTTTCAGGACATTGCAGGTAAATCGTCTTCACACACAAGAAATATAATTTTTAATTTTTATTGCCCGACGACGAGAGGCGACAGTCGTCTGCAGCCGAAATTGGGAAGAAAAAGTTAACAAGTTCCTTTCCTCTCTCACTCGTTATTTATTGCGATTGCTTTTAAGAACATCTAAAGACAATAAAAGTTATGGTGAAGCGTTTAATTCGGGTCCACGATGTGAGTCACCGAGAGAATTCTTGCGAGATGCCAGAGTAATGCGTCATGTGGAAAGGACCGTAAATATTCCCGAAGAGTATTAGACTTGTTTCATAAATTGAAATTTAATATTCACCCACGTCGCCTCTTAAAGCATCCCTCGAGGCCATCGCACATATTTTTTATTTATTCAAGTTCCTTTCGTGTGCGGAATCAACGTCAGTTTCCTTTCTAATCTCGCAGCAGTTGACATACGTTTTCATTTGGTTGTTGACGATGAATTTTTTATGCCACGAGCTTGCTGGACTCTGCACGTTGTTGTTTTATTTATCAACGAAACTACAACAAATCACATCTGTCTTCAGATGAATTGAGCGAGAAGTTATTAGTCTCCAATTGCAGCGTCGTTGTCTCCTGTTGAGCTTGTTACGCGGTGAGCGTTCGCTTGGGCGGATTGCTTCTCCGCAAAACTTCATCCGTTCCTTCTGTTGGGAAATTGAAGTTCCACCTCCTTTTTGCCGCTTCGATGAGGGTTGAACGAAAGTCAGCAAATTTAAAAGGAAAACTTTTCCATGCCTCGCAAAGCCATAGATCTCATCTCGATGATAAGGCTGAGGGGAGCCCTCGGTGCTTGATATTTATATTTTAAATTGAATCCAACATAAATTTTTAATATCAAACTCGAGCAACATAAAATTATTTCGGTGCATGTTGTTTCGTTGCCATAAATTAACAACTTTTTGCTTACTTTTGTTTGTTATCTTTGTCGGTGTATCGAGCTCATGCCTTTCCCTCCTCAAGGATTCTCGTCGCTGCCGCTTTTGAATTTTTATTACCTAAAACCCCCATTTTGGCATTTCGCAACAGAAAAAATCGTTTATGCTGATATTTCTCTCCTGTCGGAGCTGTTGTGGTGGGTGGATTTTCGCAAAAGGGTTCGCTCAGCTTATTTATAATATTTTATGCTTTGGAGTGAGCGACTTCTTCCTGCTTCCAAATTAGATTGAGGCAGCAGAGGAGGTTTTATGAAAAGCCGATCTCACTCACTCGAGTCGAGGAGGAAAATGTTTTGAATTTTTAATGGAAATATTTTTGCGTCATTTTATTTTAAGGGTTAATTTGCTCCCCCGAGCAGTGATAAATGATCTGGCAGTTGAACATCGGACTAGACTGCTCGCTTTCGCCTACAATTTGAGAGTTAATTTATGTGATCTTCACTTTTGATGCTCAGAAGGGATGAAATTCATGAACTTTTTTCCAAAAACGATATAAATTACTCGATAATGAAAGAGCGACGTGAGAATGTTAGGAGCCGAGCGAACCTTTCGACTTTTCCCAAATGAGTAAACTTTCGAATGCAAAACTTTGATTGCAATTACCAAGAGTTCCGAAACTTTAGAAAGGTCTTGAGCGAGTTTTATGGGGAAATATAATTGCAGGAAACTGTCTCATGAGCTTGAGAGACTTTCCATTAAAAGCTATCCATCGTAACGCCTATTCAGTTCAACGCGAAGAATTATGCGCGATTCGAGTTCGTCTCGGAACGAAATCATTCGCGTTCGTCTTGGAACGAAATCATTGCTTATCTGCGTGATGATCAAATTGCATAAAATTAAACTTCATTTTGAAACAACGAGCATAATAATGTTTAGATCTCCGACTGACGGGAATGGCGGAAAAATATAATTTCTCAACGAAACAACGGACGGCGATTTGAATAAAGCAGTAAGCGAAGTAATAATAGCAGTTGGAGATGTTTAATTTGATCAATTGCTATGAAACAAACATTTTCGAGATGGGAACAGAAGGGTTAACAGAGAAACTTCGCATTCACCTCTCTCGCTTGTTGATGTTTACTGTAATTTCGTGCTGGAAGTAAGAAATAAATAAGAGTTTAATTTCTATTCAAAAAAGCATAACGATGGCGTTTGGTGGGGAGAGAACGAGAGTTATCATTTCGGAAACATCTTGATGGTGCGAGTGGCGAGCTAATTTCTTATTAAAGTCGAATGAATGAATGCGGGTTGAAAGCGCAACGAGAGGAGACTTCAAATTCCCTATAAAGTTAAGCACTCATCCAGTGACATGACAAGATAATTTTCCTCGCTGGTCGAAACTCAATGGCTGGGAACATCGTCTTATGAAATATTATGCGCATCTGATGGCTGATGGGCAATGAAAACATATCTTTATCTATAATTACATCCAATTATTTCTGATATGAATGTTTCTCGCTCTCTGCTTGGATTTGCATGGAGTTAAGCGCAGGAAAGAACGAACGTTTTCGACTTGAATGAAATTGAAATTAATATTTAGCACGAATCCGACTCGCTCTCGATTTTCGAGTGATTTTTGTGGGAAAATTTCCATTCTTGCCGGATCACCTTCAACCGACGAGCACCATCGGGTATGGGAAACTAAATTAAAATCATATCAAACTATCACTTCACGTCCCGATTTCGCCAGCGAGTTAAGTATCGACTCGGAGTTTCCCACTCGAGTTTGGATGATGTTGAGTGAAAGAGCAATTAAGCTTGATAATTTTCCCTTGACGATTACTACGAGTGCTCCACATAATATTGATGCAATTAAGACGAGCAATTAATGCGTCAAAAACTAATTGAATTCTCGAGTATTGTGTCGGAGAGACTTCGACAGTTGATGTGAATGGGAACGAAGACGATCGAGGGCCGTCGTCTGTCTCGTTCAGTCCCGAAAGAATAATAAATATTGCAGTGAATCATCTTACGAGGCTGTCATCAGGTTGATACATTAAATGGAAACCAGAGATATGAACGGAGGAATAAATTATCAATGAAAATCACCGGATATCCGATGCACCCTCACTTGCTGCCTTTATTAAGGAACACGATTTCCGTCATTCATCAAAATAACTTTTATGATTGTTTACATTCCACCCCGACGAAAGCAGAGCACAGGAGGAAGTTCCAATAAGAATGCTGGAAAAGAGCAGAACACGAGGAAGATAAACACTCGCTCACCCTCCGACCAAGTTATGAAAATGTTATTATGAGCGAGGAAAAAAAGGATATCGAGGAATTAATATGTGAGCAAGTCGACGGAACACGAGTTATAAATAAACACAAAGTGACAGCAGCGAAAGTCATTTGCGTTGGCAAGTCGAAGAAGCATTTTGTTGTTAAGGGGCATGTTCACATATTTTCAGGGCTCAATACTCCGCTCTTCCGTTCATAATTCATGTCGCTTTGTACCAATATTTATATGAGCCACGTGGCGGTAGTTAACAGCAGTAAATCAGTTGCTTGCAATCGATTTATTGCAAATTAGAATTCATAATTGCTTCGTTATCTCTGATGGAAGAACCGGGAACTTTCGAAACTAGCACGAGGTTAGTTGGTTTGATTTATCGCTGATACAGACAATGAAGTTTGCAACGTTGGCTCAGTGCAATCGCGCGATCAGGGGAGCTGATTCGTTTACCTTGAGCGTGCGCCAGCTGATCCTTCATAAGATCATACATCAAACATGATAACTCTGAGTCCCTGAGCGACATGCATTGCTGCATATTGTCGCGACGAACAAAGCTGTAAATCTAGCGAGCCTAAGCGCCGAGAAGGAATTTAATTTATGAAATATTATGCAAATCGTTGTGTGCTTCTTAAATGATGTTGATCTTTTCCCTCTCGCGACTTCTTTACCAAAGCGATCCCAAAGCATTTCAAGTGATTAATCATCTCGTCGTGTAGAATTTTTACTGTGCCATTTGTCATAATGCGACCTGAGCGTGAAGCGTTTACTTCTTTTTAAAACAAAGACGCTTCAAAGACGACAGACTAATAGGCGTAATAATTCCCCTAACAAATTAATAAATCGCTTCAGACGACTCATAATGATTTCGTCATCGGCGGGGTGAAGAGTTCCGTAAAATTATAAATCTCTTCAGCTGAGAGTCGTCAATCATCGCGCCGCAGAAGATTGTTTGTAGTTTCTTTATGGTGAAAAATGATTGCGACGACATGATCTTGGATGGTGGAGGAATATTCTCGTCGCTCGACGTTTAATTTCCACTATTTCCCTTTCGAGTGGCTTTCGCCGCTGTCGGCGGAATTGTTTTCGGTTTCATTGTGAGTCTAAAAATGAACATGCTTGAAAATAGAAGAGAACATCATAAAGAGAACAATTTAGAATATAAAATCAAATTACACAAATGAAATAAAGTTCGAGAGACAAAAGAATTTTCTTTTCATTAAAAATAGAAGAAAAATGTTCACTTAATTTAATGTCGTTCATTGACTGATTGGGAAGCTCGATGACACGAAAAGGTTTTGAGCGACTTAAGAAGTTTCTTCGAAATCGGTAAGCGAGAGACGAAGTCGCTTCGGGAGCTTAGACGACGAGTTGCAATGTATTTTTATCGCGCTGTGATATAAAAATTCATAGAATATTTTACAATCGAACTCGAGTGGATTTAAATAAGAAATTTATCGCTATTACGCATAGGTTATTTAAATGCCGCTTGTCGCTTCTCGAGTCGACTTGTCGCTCACGATTATTTCCCAGTGCGATCGATTAATTTATTTTCGACTTTTCGCTTCATAAAAAATCGCTCCCGCAGCATCGCACACTCGCTCGTCTTCGCCGTCGAATGCAATTTTCCTCGGATTTAAATTCAATTCAGCTCCGATGCCCTCATAAAACAAATATTAGCTTAGACACGAAATTGAAATTAAAATTGAAACTTCTTGCGCATATCGAATTGTGATATTAAAATATTTTGTGTGTGCGTTTGAAAGGCGACACCCTCCCAGCTCATCTCCGAGACACTCGCTCAGGCACAAATTGATATTTTCCACTTTGAACTCTTCTACTGCTTCCCCCCGAACTCACTTGCACGAGAGAGAAAATATTTAATTTTCCGCACTTATTCCCAGTGTAAACACCGAGTGTTACTAATAAAATAATCATAATCGCTTTCGGGGCGAACGCATGGTGAGAGAAAAATGATGATGACACAGGCCGAGTGCGAGAGTTAATAAATTTGAATGCGGAAAATTGTTGAGCGCGAAGAGCCTTTGAATCACTGCACGTGTTGACAATGATGATGATGAATAATTTAAATGTGCATAAAATGTAGGGGAGTCTTTGAATGCGAGATGAGATGAGGGAAGGATTGACGTGTTGGTAAGGCGACTGACTTGGCTGGCCGCGGGTCAGCGAATCCCAAAACGACTCGAAGTCGTCATAAATATCTAACGTCAACATTGTAGCAGATTCTTTGCGATTTTATATGCACATTACTCTTCTTTATTTCCATAATTCGAATTTATTGGCGAGCTTCTCTTTTTTTAGGTTACTCGATTCTCCTTCGCTCGAACGCTTTGCATTTCTAATTCGATTTCTCCGCCACTGTTTGAGACGCGTAATTGATATTTTATAAGGCTGATTTAATAAATTTAACGGTTGTTATTAAAAAATCCATAAGTTTATTTGCACAGCGACGCATGATCTCGCATATGAATTCACTAATCACGGCCTGCCAAAGTGTTTCATGGGAAATTGTGTTTGCTCAAGCGGCTGGCGTCTTAAAGCTGATTTATATTAGACGAGACGTCACCCTTGGAAAGCTTTATTAGTTATCGTTACTTTTCATTTCCATCATTAAAGCTGGATTCGCTTTCTTCTAGCTCTTCCACTTGCCTGCCCCGTGATGATGCCTTAATCTGTAATTAAGAACATTTTTCTTAGCAAAACAACATAGAAGTAAGGGCAATGGGTCGTTGAGCAGTGATGTTGTTATCTTCGATTGGAGATAAAGAGAAGTTAGTGATCGCTGTAGCAAGAGAAATGATTCAAAGATGACTAAAGGACCTCGGTTGCTTTCATGTTTCATTACCTTCAAACCGTCCCCAGCATCAGATCCAGCAGATATTATTCATCTCGTTGAGGGATGAAAAAGTATCCTGGAAAAGTATTTTTACCTTCGTCTTTTTCCACCCACACACTCTCTCAGTCACAGTCGATTTCCGAGTTGTTCTTTTGAATGTCTTTCTTCATTATGAAAAGATAATTACCCTGAAACATGATGATGGTTCAAGAGAGATTAAAAATAAAATATCAGGCAGAAAGGGCAGGAAAAAGGGTAATTAAACGCTCACAGTTTACTAATAATAATTTTCCATCTCAATGCGTATAATTATCAACAAGAAGAGCAAAGCAGATGAAAGATAATACGAGAGGAAACCCTTCGTTTGTCGGGGGTGGAAAAGGGATCGCTCAGCGAATTTCATGACAATCATAATATACATGAGAATGCAAATGATGAAAGACGAAGGTCGTGAATATTAAACCCGGTACACGAGTTTCCTTTCAATTTTCTCAAGGTTTTCCACTCAAAGATTTTCCACAACGAGGAATCCTCGGCGGAGTGAAAGTTTTCCGGGAGTTACGCGCACACTTTTGTCAACAGATCGGATTTCACCTAAACATAGCAGCAAGAAGGAAGCGCAGAACCTCCAGGAAGGAATAAAAATTCAATTGGAAATGTAAATAAAAAATATCAACAAAACATGCCGAGGAATCCGACGAGGAAGTAAACGATATCTTACGCACCAGAAGAAGAAGGAAAACATTTCCCTCGAACAAAATAAAAAGTAATGAAAAATGTAAATACGCAGGAGAGAAAAATTCTCTTTGCGCTTCGCGTGTCATCAATTTTTCACGATTCTTCAGCGCGACTCCAGCGAGGTATCGCAGATGCAATTAGAAGTCATTCAGCCAAAGGAGAATGAACCTGAGGGGAGAAGAAATTGAATGTAAAATTATCGTGTAATTTGATTGTGTAACTTCCCTGATTTACGGTTTGGAAAGTGGATTAGTTTGACAGGAGACAGAAGTCGATGTCACGAGCGAAAGAAAGATTTGATCTGTGCAGTAAAAGAAAACGAGTTCAATATGAAACTGCCCAAAGCTGAGAGATGCTGCGGGCGTTAGTGAAGCGCTATCACAGGCACAAGCTCTCTGCCGTTAATTCCATCAATAACTCAACAACAATCCAGAGAATGTCGCAAGTTCAATGCCGTTCTAAGCAGTTGAGTTCCCGTGAAATTATTTATGCCAAACGTTTAATCGCAAAATTGCTTTGGAATAACCCACTCACCCGAATGAATAATTTATAGCGAGCGATTGAAAACGAATTCTTGTCCACAAATTAATAAATTTTCTTGTGTTCTTATGCGTGATCACTCGAACTGTGAGAACCTTTGAAATTCCATCATCAAAGTTTCATATTTCGTCGCCAGCAAATGGACTCATTGGCCGCTTGAATATTAATAAAGCTAGCCGAGTGATCAACGGCGACGACTTCATGTGGGCTTTCAACACCTTTGCCATCATAATTTTTCCGTTTCAGGATCTTCCACTCATCGACATGTAAATTTCGATTGTTTTGGAAGGGGCAAGACTGCTCGACAAAACGAACAAAAGTTGTGTTTTCGTATCAAATGAGATTTTTGCGCATTCGCCTCACGTAACGCTAAATTCAGAAGTCGAAAAAAGTTATTTTTTATTGACGCAGATAAGTGGCAGTAAAAAAATTCAAAACGTTTGTAATTTCCATTCCTTAAGTGCTCATTATTTCGATTTCGTTTCATTCGAATTGTGTGTCGTGTTGTTTAATCGCTGGAGTAAACCTCGAGCATGAACTTTATCAACTTCGTAGTTTTTCCGTCAAAGCTTTTTTCCCTTCGACTTCAATTCCAATTTATGCCGGTGACGATGAAAAACAAACGAAACTATTCAAATTCTAAATAATTTTAATATCAAATTTTCCGCTTAAAATTCTGAAAGCGTCGAGAAGCTTCGACTTCGGCTTGTAAAAAATTAATAACCTCGTTTTGTTGTTTCTCTTCCGTCTCCCATGGTGTGAACATGATATTGACTTACGTGGAAACGACAACTCGATACGCACAGCTATTTTTCGCACTCGAATAGCTCGAGGTGGCACAACATTAGAGCGCGACACTCGACTCATAAAAAGCAAACATTGAAAGTTGCACATTCGCTGCATTAAAGCGCAATAAATTCTGATCGTAGCGTTTCTCTTGGCTAATTGAAATTTATGACATGCAACGTGCTTAACGTGACAGTGAGAAAAAAGAATCAATCTGTGTCGTTAGCAGTCTATCACCATGTCAAGGTCTCCTCGCGGCTGCGTCGCTCCGATGCGTCAAAACCTTTCATTCCAAAGTCCCTCTCGACTTGACTTTCCATTTGAATGTCGAATGCAGATCGAACGCAGCTTTTAAAGCGCTGAAAGGTTGAAGCGACCGATAATTTATTTTTGCTTTTATATGTCTCAACACGGTCAAGTTACAGAAGGGAAAAACTATAAAAACATTTTATAATCAGCGAGCGAAAATAAACGCAAAATCTAATAAATTATCACCTCGCGATTGAATATCAAAGCACACCAAAAATGGAATCTTTGAAAAATGCTATCGCATTGACAGCAGTCGATGCAGGGCCGTCTGCAACCGACGTGCTGCTTTGACTCACGAGCATCGCTTCGCAAGCCCCGTGTCGCTTTAGAGGCATTTTTCTTTGAAACAATAAACCGATTTCATAAAACGACGCGAGCAACAAACAAAAACATAAACGCTTACATGTGTTTCTCCTCTCGCCATTTGAGCTGATTATAATAAAAATATTTTTATTTTATTAATAATAAATTTATTTATTCACTCTTTTTGCCCGCTTTAAATGTGCATTTGTGGCTTCAATTTGATGTACAAAGGAAAAGAGTGGCAAAAAGGAAAACAGCGACGAACACCTGAGAATTCCGCTAAAGACGCGAAGTGTTTGAAGAACAGAGTGCAAAAGTGTGTAAGAAAGTAATAAAGGAAATTTAACAAGAAGTCAATTCCGAGCTCTTTAGCTGATCAGTTTAAGCGATCGGCGGTTGACGTGAATGGATGCTCGAGCTAATTTAGTTCTGCAGTCTCGATGAGAGTTTCCGCAATCAGCGAATAATGACCGGAGAGCTCGCCAAGGACCCATCAATTTCTCATTTGCGCTCCCTCGCATCATAATTTATTCTTTTCGCCTCCACAAGAATTTTCCTGAAACTGCTTTTCGCTTAATGCTGACCGAGGGAGCAATAAATATAAATATCAGGCGAAGTTTGATTCACTCATGAGTCGTCGTTGCAACGAGGTAATTACAGCAATTATTTTTAGAAACAATAACGAGCATAAGTTATCGTCGTTGTTGCTCTCGTTAACCTAAAGATTTTCTTTTGAGCCAGAATATTTATGAAGAAATCTTTGGTTAATTCATCTTAGCTCGATGCTTTATGTAATCGCATTTTACTTTGTTGCGTTTCTTCCTTCGTGGACTTTCTGTAATTAAAGCATTACACTTTCACGCTAAAGCGACTTAAATGGACATTGCTTGTGAGGCGAGATTAAATAATTTCTTCGTCACTTCAACTGAAGTGGATCAGGCTTGTTACAGCTCCGCTCGCTTGTTGCTGCGTCGCATCTCATCATAAAGGTTTGAAATCTGTCGCTTTCGATTGTGACAATCTTCCGAGTGAAACTCAATCGCATTCGAGAGTAAGCCAAAGTGGAAATCAATGTTCCATATCAAAATTCATATCCCGAACGACACGAAAGGTTTCATAAATAAGTAAATTCAATTCAATCCTTGCGAGAATCTGCCACATTCGACATCGTCTCGAAATGCTTTTTATAAATCATATTTCACGAAACAGCTCTGATCGATGTGGAAGAGGAAATTTTATTCCGGGCGCAGTGACTTCGACATCAGATATCATCTCAAATGGAAACGATGTGTTGTGCCTGATATGTGAGAATTCTTATTTTATTCATAACGTCGTGCAACATGAATTCTACATAATCTGTTGACACTGCGACGAGGTTTCTCTCTCTCCGACTCCGGCGAGGATTTATTTGTAACCAGATTTTCCCTTCAGCTCGAAATGCTCCTCATAAATCAATGTAGTTCGCTCTGTAATCATTTGCATCGATAATGGACGTTGAGCTAAACATAAATGGATAAAAAACGTCGTAGACCAGCGCAATCGATCATTTCTATGTCGGAAACTAAAAAGATTTTCAATTTTCGCCATCAATCTCCATGTGAAAGTCTCGGGCTGTCGCTGCTCGGGACGGCGAGGGAGGAAAATCTCTTCCGAGCACAACAGCGAAGCATCTCTCGGGGTTGAATTCATCATACAAGACAGTCGTTTCATTTCCACACTGACGTTTGAATGGATTTCACTTTTCGCCTCGAATCGAACTCAATCAACTCGTCGATGGAGCACTCAAACATGTTGATTTACAAAAATTCTCAAGCGTAGCGAAATTTGACATTGCATTGAAAAAAATTGATCGAGAAAAAACTTTGAGTTTTAATTAGTTTCCATTATAGTTGCGTAACATTTCTTCGCCGTGTTCTCGCTCTCTCCCGCCTCAAAAGGAAATGAAATGTTGTCTCGATCACTGTGGAAAGAACTTTTTTGTGAGCTAATGTGATGATATTCCACTTATATCATTCCAGGTTGAAATAGTTTCGTTACGCGATGACGCTGCAGAAAGCGAAGTAAGGTGCTTCTGGTCTTCTCTCATAATTCCTCAGCTTTGGAGTTGAGGCAGCGACTGAAACATGATTCCATTCAGCCGATGATTCTCAAAATTTCTTCAATGAAAAATTATTTAATTTATTTTCTTCTAAGCGAAGCGGCCGCGGCGAAAGAGAAAAGTGGATAAATTTATTAAATGCTTCGAATATTTCTTCTTCGTTTCATCTTGCACCCACCGTAGCTAAATTGGAATCACACCTTTAAATAGTTAATTTAGTTTCTCCGTGCTCCAGAAGCCACCAATGAGCCAATGAGCACCGTTAGACGAGCGCAAAGTGTAAAGGAAGACGAGAATTATAAGCCAGCAATGACTTTGGATCGGTTTCGGTGATAATTCGACATTTAACGCCATCCATGAGTCGTCAGTTTCGATCTGTTGGAGCAGAATCGTCATGTATGGAAGCGATGTTTACGCAAAATGAATATGAAACTAATTAAAATTTGTTCGGAACATTTTTTTCGGCGAGATCTTAGGAAGATTGATCAAAGTTTTTAATTAGTTTCGTTAGCAACTTCGAGCATAACCGAATGCTTCGAACGAAGGCAACAGCTACAATTCCAGATGCACAGCATTCTAGTTCACCGAGCTTATTGATTCATTAAATGGCGATATGTGTCATTCATAAAATATTCATCGCACTGTGTTTGTGTCGAGCTCTTGCATTTTTCAACGCATCGACTTGAGAGATTTGGTCACAACAATGTTGTTTCATGAGATTTTATTCAGCCAACGTGGCTGCTTAAGGAACGACAACAGCGCATAAAATATGCAAACCGTGATGCGCTCGCTTTGCTCTTCTAAGACTCTCTGAATTTGGATGTCATCTCTAGTTTTGAAATGAAGCTGATCGAATGCACGACGTGTGATTGAAGCATCATGGCTGCCGTTGTCGCTTAATTGCTGCGAATTCCCATCGATTACGGACCTCTATGCCACCCTACGAGATGCGAATGCCCATCTAAGTCACTGCAAAGTCAATTCATTAACGTTTTATTGTAAAATTGATATGTGTAATAATCATTTCTTTACTGCTCGACTGCTGTCTATAAATAATGCACGCTGGCATAATTGCGAACGTCGAAGGCAGCAACAGCAGCGACAGCGAGATATTTATTTATTAATTAAAACTCATAATATTAACATTCCATATATGTCAATTATTTATGATGTCAGCCATATGTTGAGCTGTGCCTTGTAGGTCTCTCGGATCTCACTCGTTATGAAAGGTGGCTGTAGCGGTGGTTTTTATGAGCGGCGAGAGATCGGCTAATAAAGCGTCGAGCTGACGATGTGCTTCGTCCAATTAAAGCAATCTCGGCGATTAAACTACGTTCGCTGTTTAATAATTTGTCATAAGAATGCAGCGGCGGTTCTGGAATTCGTACTTGGCTTGCGGGGCTCTCGATGATATCGATATGATCATGTCGTCGTGGTCATAATTGCTGTTATGGAGTGAAATGAGCGCTTGGCTGTCGGATTCCGAGTGCGGCTTGTGCAACTATGCTGCGGCTCAATAACAATTCATAAATAGCGGGAATTATTTCGCTCGATGTGCTCTTGTTTTCGATGTTGGCGACCACCAAAACAGCGCCGATCGGCGACGTGAGGAAACTAGTCGAGAGGCAGCGAGAGGAATTCCGCGATTGCGAAAGATATTTCATTGAGAAATATTAATTATCTCATAACAAATTGAAGCAATTTTATCGAAAGAGAATCTCGCGCGAGGCAAGAACAGCGGCGACAATGTTGCTCGGTGTTTGCGACGATCGAGTGCCCTTCATCATTCCAAGCAAGTGCTGCTCAAACAGAATTTGATTTAATTTCTAAAACGAAGTCTAAACTCGTCAAATGATAACCAACCACTCATCGACGCTCTCCCTCCGGGGATTCCTCGGGAATTTCTGACAAACTCTCTCAATAATTTCAATTATTTATTTACATAAAGGTCCTTCGACTCGTCACACAACAAAATCAAATTCAATTTCACCCTCGACTCTAATCCCTCGCTTCCTTTTTATTAAAAAATTATACAAGAAATTTTCCGAGACAAAAACATGGATTTTCTCTCTCCATCGAACTGCAGTAATGAAATGGCAAGTGAAATAAATATTTCACAGCAGGATTACACGGAGTTTTATTATTTTTTATTGTGGAGGTTCAGTGAGACCGAAATGAACATGTTGATAATTTCACACTTATTTCTTCCGATCGACTCGGCGACAGATGTTTTCTTGTCTCGTCGAAGACTCAACGAGGGGTTGAGCGGCAAAGTCAGCAGCGCAGGAGTTCAAATTATAATTTTATGATTCCGAACCGATGCCTTGTTTGCTTTATTTGCCTGATCAGGGAGGGTAAGCGAGGAGAATTCAATCAAAATAATTCATAATTGAAAAACAAGTGTTGGATGTGACGGTTAACAAGACAGACAGAAATAAATAAAGTGCTTTTTCATTCACCCGCGTAATAACTCTCTATTGTCGGCGTTATAAATACTCTGAAGTCCTCGAGGGACTCTCGTGATGACAGGCATTGGAAATTCTTCACACTTTCCTCCTCACATTGAGGGTTGGCGTTTAAAAAACTAGGAATTATGAGCGATTTCCTCGTCAGCATTTGGTACCCGAAAAGTGCATTAAGTTTATCTGTTTTAAAGCCGATTAATGCGAGAAAGTAAGAATGCGATGACAATTTTGATTTTATAAATATTAAATGTTTCAATTAAACAATGGCTCATGATTGATCATATGATTCATATGATATGAATTAGCTTAGTAAACTGCAAGGAGAGATACTTGGAGTATTATGTGTGTGAGGGTCTTCAGGTTTGCTTAAATTAAAGCACGAAATATCGAATCCGGAGAAGATTACAAAATCATTGTTTCTGCAAAAAAATGAAGTACGAACTTTTGGGCCTGAGATTTATTTTACATGTTTGACGATCTAAATATTTGACGATCGATCACAAAACTCTTCAACGGAATTAGTCACGTAAATTAATGTTTCTCCAATCACCTGGAGCAAGCTCCCTACGAATGAACGAACAAATCTTTCATCGAGCGAACGAGTTGCAGTCTCGCATTCGACAAACAATTTCACCTCTCAAAGTGATCGAATAAATCTTTTTAATATTAATTCTATTCAGCTTCTACGTGTCTGCTACGCTTCAGCTGCGAAATGTGAAATCGTTCGTTAGATTCTGTTTAATCAAAATTCTATGAATGTTCCAAAAATATTGTCTCTTCGTGTATTATTTCATTCGCCTGCCTGACTCGGAATTTATGGCGGTGCGGAGCGGTTATAATTTTTCCTTCTCTTCTCCCGCATTCAAGCATAAATGCTGATTGCAAAATAGGAGTTTATGCGTATCATTGAAAGCATAAAAGATGTACTATCAAAGATGCGACATGAATATTTAAGTAGCTGAAGGTTTTGCGCCTCGGATGAGGGTGGTGAGCAATTATTTCTCATCGCTACATGCGACGAACGTCATTGGGTGGTGAAAGCGACGATAAAACATTTCGTGCTAAACCATATTTCCGAGATAATATTTACCTTGGGCGCATTGGGGGAGGAAGATATTGAGAAATATTTCCAAAATGGCTGGGATTTCTTTTGAATTTATTCGATTTCCATCTTATCGCTCTCTGCATATCTTCCTCGAGCTGCTAATAAAAATAAGAATAGAAACCTTTCAGATGAATATAAAAATTTATTTGTCGAGTGTAGCGATTGAGAATGTGTATTGAAGATAAATCCCCCGATATATTTTGCCATGATATCAAATTTAGAGTGAACAGACGAGAGAGTTTGAGCAGTTTTATAGTCTTGTGGGTGGCGCTTTGGAGCTCATGAGTTATCGCTGAACCTTCTGCAGTGCAGTCGGCAAGTGTGAGTTGATTTAAAAATTTATCTTTCATCTACAAAGTTGCGAGCTCAACTGCTCAATAAATCAGAATGAACAGCGGAAAATTGAGGCTTGCGCCTCGTGATCGAAACGTTGAGTGCTTATAATTTACAAGCATTATCTGATCTCGATCTCTCTCGTATAATGTCGCATTACGCCTCGAAATAAAACAAACTATTTAACGAAACGATGACTTCCGATGCAATCTCCTGTTTGTTGTTGTGCATGTCATAAATGGAAGTCGCACGCCACGAGCGAAGGATAAAATCTGGAAAACATTCAAATAAACATTTTTCTATATTTACGTTTCATTCATAATCGCAGTCACGTGTCTCGTTGTGTAAACATTTAACACAAAATCCCGAATGATAACGCTTAGCGATGAGATCTCCGGTTCGGAGGAAAAGCCGTCGATCACCTTCTCTTTATTTTTGGAAAAGTTCTGGGGAAAGTCATTGCCGTTAAAGTCGAAGCAATATTTTATTTCGCTTTAATGATTGCGTCGAATTTATGCAAGCAGCTGTGAAGACAAGACGAGATTTTCAAACAATAAAAGAAGCGCCCGAAAGTTTTTATTGCGTCATTCCGAGATTATTACTCGGGGAAATTTTTAATTGTTTCTATTTCGACTCCTTTATTACCTTCCATTTATTAATGTAATCTCATGTAGCATTCCAAAGTTCTCGCTTGGCGTCTTAATCTCACACGGATGAGAGCACGAAAACTCGGAGAGTTCTCAAGCCATAAATCTGTCAAACGAGGCACAAAAACTTGCTTAATAATTCCCCATGGCGGCGAGGAAGTTAAACGTCGGGGGCACAAAAACGGGTTAATTGCCAGGCGATTAGCCTGAAACGGAATTCGTCACATACTTCTGAGAATCAAATCTGGAGTTTTCGTGTGGAAAATCTCGTTCGGATGAAACCCAAAAGCATTTTCCAACCCCTAGCCGAATCTCCGAATCATAAATTAATGGCAGAGAAAAGTTGATCAAACATAAATTTTCTTTGTAGTTTCCCCAAGCATGAGCAGCCGAAAGAAGACGAAGGAAAAACTTTGCTCAAAGCATAAATTTTTCCTTTTTTAATCATTGCATAAACCACAAGTTTTCGTACACACACAAGCATGTGGCACATTAGAAGTATTTTCCTTTTGGCTCTGGGGATTCGTCGCTCTTGCTGAGCTCGATAGATCCGAAGAGGATGCCGAGGTTTTAATTGACATGACTTAGGCACCGCGCCCTTCCTCCACTTGTATAATTTATCATTTTCGTTTCACTACGCTCTGAACGAATTTCGATTTTTATTTAATTTGCCTTTCTTTAGCGTCTGACGTTCCTTGGGTGGGAGGTTGGTTTGGTGTTTTTGACTGTAATTTGTGTGTATGGATGATGACGATAATTCCAAATAAATTTTCGTCTGCTCTCGTAGAAAGCGAAGAAGGAAATTAATCCAATAAATTTAATCGAAGTAATAAAAGACGATCGCTTTCTCAGTATCGATTCAATTGTAGATATTAACATTTCCCCTGCGTTGAGGCGAACTTTAAATCTTACTCTCGACGAGCTCGTGTGACGATTATAGCGATCGGAAATTCAAATTCCTCAAGTTGCTTCTACTAAACCAGAATAACTAGCCATATCATTGAACTTACATCTGATTCATGAGAATGTTACTCCATTTATGTGACAATCAACCCCACGACCGCCCACATCCACCCCATCATACAAACGAGTTTTAATTCCACAGTTCTCATTTTCTACCATAAAAAATTCTTTTCGAGATATTTCTGCTGTTGCCGGACGTGGAAAGTTCAGAGTAGAGATGAGCAAGCGAAGTTTGAGGAGGAGAGATGAGTGGGTGGTCATAAAAACCTTCCAACTCTTCCATTTTGTTCCTTTTATTTTGATGATATTTTATGTTATGTCCTGTCATACACACATTCTTAGTGTATTTATGGCTGTCCGATGTTCGAATACGAGCGGATAACTGGGGAGAGCTGCTCCTCGACCCATCTGTGTGGGTATGTTGCCTTTTTCCATCGAGTTTTGTTGTTGACTCACTGTCCAATTTATTGAATCGTACACAACCCTGCAACCATACAAATATGAAAATTGTATAACGGGACCAGATAGAGCGAAGGACGAGGAAAATAGAAAATAAGGTGCTTCGAATGCTGGCCATTTCAATTCTCGTTGTCTCCCCCACATCGTTTCAATGTGTGAGAGGGAGTTGCTAGGTTACCGAGCGGAGATAGAACGTCGCTTGATGAGAAGATACTTTCCTTCCATTGCACTTGTTTTGCTACATTGACCATAAATATTAATGCGAAAAGAAGTTTCATAAATTTAAATTACAAACTCGGACGGATGGGACTTTGGCATGAGATTTATCGCTGCTGTCTTTATCAGGGCAGCAAACAAACCTAAAGAATCTAGTTTGTGTTTTATGCTTGAGCAAGTTGACTTTGAGTCAATCTAAGCTTCAGCCACAATGCCAGTTGTCGTCTCTAGCTTACTTTACAAGCTTGCCCTCCTTTCCAATCTGCTTAAAAACCATCGAGCTCAATGAAATCATAAAAGTAACTGCAAGAGTTTAATTGTAGGTGGATTATGACACCCCTAATATGAATAGACACAAAGCGGCGAATACTTCACAACACGCCGACCCTCCTTGCGCTGCTGTTTAAGGGGTCAAACGATTCTGATTATTTCAATATATTTGATTACTTTATGAGCGAGCGGATTACGTCCCGAAAATATTTTAATGCGCTCAGATTTTCCTTTTCACAGTTGGAAAATGGATTTCTGAAAAGCGAATTCCATTAAAGCACTTTATGGATTGCTTCCAACATGATTCAGTTTATTTTTTATCCGCTGAGCCGAACGGAATTGAATTTGAAAACGACGATTATTCAATTTTTGTAGAGGCTCGAACTTTTTACAGCGAGGCGAGAAGTAAATTGAATGAACTCCAATTCAGTTTCATAATTTGCAAGCGTTTGACATTCTCAAAATTTAATTAATTCTGACTGTCAGTCGACCCTCCATCGGCTCCGATAGGGGTAGCTTGGATAGCTGCAAGAACCATCTGTGTTTGCCCATAAACAAATATCAAATTAATAAAAATATAGAGTTACAATCATAATAAAACGAGAACTGAGCTCGGAGTCTTGTTTTCAATTTCACGCTTCTCCGAACTGATGACATATAAAGTACGAGGGACAATGGGACTAGCTTACACTTTATTAGCCGGTATGAGTAACACTAGACTTGCTTGCGTACAATCAAAAGAATATTTAAGGTTCAATTTATGGTGAAAATCGTACATGCATTCAAACTGGTCGTGTAATGTGAACAAATTTGGGGTAAACGTTCGACGGGGGTGCCGAGAAGCGCGAGGGAAAGAAAAGCCGAATAAAAAATTCCTCGTCATTGTCTAATATGATAAATTGCCAAATTGTTAAAGTAGATGGAATTAATAAACAGGATGACTGCGAACAATGGCAGCGTAGCTAACGATGACTTTGAGCGGAAAATGTGCGAGTTTGTTGACATATGGCTAATAGTGCGAGGCACTTCATCAATTGAGCATAATTGTTGACTAATTCTGGGCGACAAGTCCCTCGAGACTTTGAATATTTCTTCTGATTAATGTCATATTTCTTTAATCAGGTTGAAAAAGAATTGAAAGCGGTTCGAGTATCAAGAAGTATCAACAAAGAAACTCGATTATTTTGTGTAAATCACTTGAGCAAATAGCGAGCATTTCCTTCTATCTGTCTCTCGGATCATCTCGAGCGCTATTTGCGAATATAAATGCGTCGAGTCGAAGCTACATCTGTATCAATTTCAATTTCTGCTGATTTATTTACACATATGTCATCTTTCATTCATCCCTTCACTGACAAATAAGAGCCGAAAATGACAAATATTTTATCTCTTGCAGTGAGCGCATCCGCTCGCTTGTAATCCGGCTTTTCAGAAATGTTTTGTAGAACTTTATTAAACCATAAAATCTCTTTAAGTTTATGAACAATTCTATTAAACGTATCGATGCGAGATCGTTCAATCTGATTGAGGGGACGTTTGTTTGGTTCGTCTCAAGGTTTGTTAGGTTCAGTGAATGCATCTGAGTCTGGCATGAAGCTAAATTTATTCAGCTTAAGTTAAGCAGCTTAGTCAAAGCTAAAGAGAAGTCGGAGGTGCCTAAGAGTGAGTTTTGTGCCTGATCTTCCCGAGCTACGACAGTGACTGAACCGACAAACTCACCCCCAAAACGATCTGATTTAGGTCTTACTTATTCTACGCTTCTCAGTCTCTAAAGCTGTCAAAATTCCAATTCCCAAACTGAAAGAACTGCTTCGCCTTCGCAGCCTGCCTTGGACGAGATGGAACGTCTCCGAGGTAATTATTTTGTTCCTTCATTTTCCCAAGATGTAAAAACAAACGACAGTTTTGATTACGGACGAGAAAAAATTAAAATCGCGGAGACAAAAGGAATCATTATGCTGTAATATTTATTCGTTCCCTTAATGTATTCATGGAGCGAGCAGCTTCCAAAATGATAACAAAAAATCTGCATGTAAAAAAAAGAAAAGAAAGAAAAGCAATAAAAGAGAAAGAGAATCTTTTAATTGCATTTCCATTGTGACTCGAAATAATTTTTTGTCTCTCGAATAATGGAACGTTTCCTTGAGGGTTTGTGCCCCAATGAGATTCCCCGTGGCCGGAATTTAAAGCATTCCGAGCTCGCCCACGGTCCGCCCAACCGTCACTTTGAAACGAATTTATGGCGAAACTTTTTCTTCCCTTTGCTGTGGACGCAAGTGGAAAAGTAAAACTTGAATTAATTAATGTTTTTTAATTATGTTTTTTTATAACGAATAGATTCGTAATGCAAATTTGCTCAGTACAATCCAAGCGCTCGTTCGATATTTTTACGGACAATAAGTTTTTTCTTCGCTGGAGAGTCTTGCAGGGCGAAAGGACTTTGGGCTCTTAATTGGTAAAGTTGCGAAGTTGTACAAATTCCAATTTAATTTCGCTCAAACGATGATAATTACCGAAATGCAAACAAACATTTTTATGGCGCTGGAGGCGGAATGGTTAATGCAAGCAAGGGTGACGCTCGACACTTTGCCAAGAGCTCGCCAGAGATTTTAATTTCTTTATCTCACTCAAGGTAAACAGCGATTTATTCGAATTCAAGCCTTTCAAGCTTCCCCCCGAGATCTCATGGCAATCTATTATGTCTTTAAGACGCAACAAACAGCGTAATAATACCTTGAAGTGCTTTGATTGATAGAATTTTTATGGTAAGCCGAAGTGGAGTTTAGCGAGGGGAGTAAAGGCAAATCTCGGCGAAAAAGTTTCCAAGTTTTTGTCGGGGTGAAATTTACGTTTGCATATTTCCAACGTCGCAAAGTTTCTCCTCGATAAATCTTTCGAGTTTGATGTGATGATTTATTTCGCTGCTCTACCTTGATTGAGAACTTAGCAAACGAGTGAAAGCGAAAAGGCTTCAAGTGCAGATTCATAAAGATGTTTACACAGTGAGGCAGCCCTTTGATCGGTCGAGCGAGATGCTTCGCAAGCGAGAGAGAATTTCATTTCAACCATGAAAATTCTTCATTTTCAGATGACATACGATTTAATGAAAATTGTTTTTTCATCCCTTTTGTCGAGTTTTCAATCGTCATTGATCTGCAATAGACAGACACGAACAGCACATTCGTTTAATTCCGCTTTTCCTCCCCGTCTCTCGTCTCGTCTCTCATGCGCTATCTCTCGCTCCGGACATCAATTTCGATTTCGTTCACATTCTATTGTATAATTTTGCCGATTTATCTTTGCCATATTAACAATTTTATTGATGTTTTTTTACAGGGGAGTAAATGCAACGCGCGTAATGACAAGCAAGAGTGAAACTCGTTGTTCTCGGATGTTTGCCCGGGCTGGTCGAGAATAGTAAATACAGATTTTTATCTGAATTGGTTGTGGAACAGAGCTGCAGCATTTTCTAATTAAAACTTACCGAAAGCAAACTTTCGGGAGTTTAGAATTATGGCGCAGCCCGAAATTGCAATTTCCCCCCGGTACGGAAATTGTTCAATAATTAACAATCAAGCCAACGAGGACGTAACAGCGTTTTGTTGGAACAAGTATTTTGTTTGACTGCATTAGTCATTCTTTATGTTGCTGGCTTCGAGCGTTTAATTAGAAATTTTAATCACAAAGTTCAAGCTCGTTCTGGAGCTGGGCAAAGTTCTCCGACGAGAACTGCAACCGCCATCATGGAAACTCTTCAAACTGCACTTTTCTATCTCGAACAAATGCGAAGGAAAAATGCTCCGAAAATTCTTCGTTTTTTATTCTTCCCAATCTTGTGCACGAATTCTTTCCACCCGCTCCGAAGGAAAATCTCTCGTTATGTGCAGAAGGAAAATTATTATCTGTGTATGTGAGCGTTTTTTATGAAGCGAGAGAGCGAGAAGGGCGAGGGTTGTGCAATAGATTTCTTATTTTCGTCTCGAACCAATAATATTCGTTGACTGGCTCTGGCTCCGAATATGAAATGAAAATCTACAAAATTATGAAATATTTTTTTCTTCCTTCCTCTGACCGCACTTGCGTAGTGAGAGATTCCTTTTCACGATTCGATTTCTCCATGTTCTTTTTTCCTCGCTGGATGTTCGAGTCGCTCGTCGTTCACCTATGGGCGATGATATGATTTTGCGTCAGGAAATATGACGACTGCGGGCTTTTACGACTCCGTGAGGATTTCCAGCTGTGCGCCATCAACGAATGTCTTTAAGCAGACTATCATTCGATGGATTTAACTCTCATTTATGTAAATTAAGATTGCTGTTAAAGTTTATCGAGGGTTGTACCTAAGCCGCGACGCTGAATGACGAAAGGGTTGACGAAGCTCCACGTCTCCCTTCCACACACGCTCATTTAATATTTTATGATTTCAATTTCATATCACATTATGCGCTTAAATTAAAATGTTTTAATTTCACATACTCGAGCGACACATACACAGCTTGATTATTAATTTAAATCTTCGTCTCTCATCTTGAGAAATTCCAATTTCATTTTAATTTCGGATTGTTACGATTCTGTCGACAATTAAAATTTTATAACGCTTGACTAATATTTTCACGACTCTTTGTTGAATTAAATATTTAAAGATGAAGACTTCACCCGTTTCCTTTGAGGGTCGAAGAGGATGGGAAGGAAAAAGGAAACGGGGTGGAAAAGGATGAAGAGGTTCTGTGACAAAGAGTGATGAGTTTTGAAGCTCGGGGCTTCGTTAACGGGTAACTATGTGACTCGAACTGAAATTTACATAGAATTCAAGTTGTTTTGATACAGCTTTGCCTTGTGACCTCCTCACTCTAACAACAAGGCACATTGATAGCCGACGTTTAAGAAGAATTGATTTCAATGAGCCAAATGAATCTTTAAGATTGCAATCCGTTTGACGTTGGCTGGATTTCATGACTTACCAGTTGAGCGCCTCTGCTACTGCTTCGTCGTTACCCAAAGAAGGTACGAACGCCTCAATCCAGTCCTAAGCAAACACTGAAAGTAAGACAGCTCCGAAAGCAAACAAACAACTCTCGAGTTTGCATTTTAATTTTATATTTTTTGCGTATTTCGATAATTACATTCTTTGCTATGTACAAAATTTCTATTCAAGTGTAAAGACCTAATGCAAAAGAAAAACGATAAAAGAAAGTCGAAATTTATTCGCCGAAAATTTAGCGGTGAAAGTTTCTCTTTGTTAAATTCAATTTTGTATTTTCCCATTCTTGCAACTAAACATATTATCACAAAAAATTATTGGTATACACATTGAAAGTTTGTCTTATTTTTGTCGAAACTAAAAAGGTTTTCCTTCCGTTCATATGCTCGTTACAACTAAGTGCTCTGTATAATGAAACTTTGAGTGTGACGCTTAATATCTCGAAATGGATTTTGTTCATAGAATTATTTTACAATTTTCCTCTTTTCCTTTTGTCCCGAAAAACATTTTCAAAATTGATGCCAAAGACTTTGCACACGACGAGGCGCGTTTTAGAAAAATCATAAACTTTTATAAAGCTTCCTCCATTGATGATTAAAAAAGTGACATTGAATAACAGAAAGAAAAATTGTGAAAAACCTCAGCACGGCTCGGAAAATGCTTTCCCATTTCCCGACATCCACCGCCATCTACGTTTGAAACACTTGCACCGTCTCCTCTTAATCAATAAACTCTCGTGTCTGCGTGTGGTGGAGTGTGTGGGTGAGTGTGGTTTCGGGATAATATCATCTTCTGGCTTTCTGTACACTTTAATGTTTAAGTTGATATGTCAAACGTTTTACTTTAAAATGAGTTGTCCTTTCTGTCTGCAAAATAACGATTGTGTCGTCTCCGTCATGCTCTCGTCGTTAGAGATCAGCCAACTCGAGCCTTTCACTTATTGATCGCGCATGAAATGTCTATTGATTCTATCAACTCGCGGCAATGTTTTCTGGCATTTCATTCAACTTGTTGCACCACTTCTTGATGTCCGGATCGCTCGGGAACTTTTGCGCTGAAAAGTCGGCGGCTGTTTCTTTCTCCTTCTCGATCAAATCGTCGTCTTGGCCATGTTTGTCGTTGTTACAGCTTGGCGAGCGCGACTTTTCCAGTTTGATCGCAAAGTTTATTTGCTGGTTGTTAGAGTCGCTGGTGTGTCCACCGCCAGATGACATGCGGGACTCGTCGCCGGAATTCGAATTGCCGAACATGTCACGAATTTTATGAGTGAGCTGATGTTGCTTCATGTTGCCCTGCAACGATACCAATCAGATAATAAATTTAATTTAATTTATTATATGGGAAATATTTTTCATCGCGATTCGATTTCAGAAATCCGACGCACACAACAATTTAAAAATTAAACTGTTAATCAATAAATTCATCAGCGAAATAAAAATGGAAACGCGTTCTTCGCGTCGACTGCGACAGTTTCTTGTTTTGTGCGTGGCATTCTCTTTTTATTTATTTGTTCATTGATGGCAGTTTAACTTAATCGAATCGCGAGTAATCGGTGACTTGGAGATCGTCGGTGAGTTTTGTCAGAGTGAAGTTTTTAAATGATTTTGCTTGGTCAGCTTTCGACTTTTTCCTTAAAAATGTTTATATGCTTTCAACTAAACCTAAAGTGACAGAATCTATGATTGTCCCCAAGCAATCGGCGATTAAACTGACGATGAAGAGTCATCAATGAGCGGCTTGTTAGCAAATGTCGCTTACAAAGCCATCCAGCATGCTGATGTAAAGTGATCGAATATATCAAACGCTCGCAGCTAAATTGCGTTCACGAAGCTCAGCGAAGAAGATGAACGCTCGCTCGAGGCGAAAGCATGAGCGAGTGTTTGTTTTGTTAAAAAGCTAATACCAGCTCGATGTTAATCGTTCAAGCGAAATTTATCTCGCGCCGAGTACTTTAAATCTAATTTTCTCCAAATGTATTTTCCGCGCCAAGACGAGCGCGAGTTTATTTTCGGTGAACGATTAATTTCTTTTGTGAAATTCTCGAGGAAGCGAAACGCGCGAGGAAAATTCGTTATTGTTGGCGCTCTCTTCATCTATCACGAGCCTCGGGAACATTTTCCGCGCTCGCATACTTTTCTTTCTATTGTTATCGTCGACGAAATAAAACATGCCACCAGTCGAAGCGGCCGACTATAATGTGACAATATATTTTGGCTCGATATCAAAACACTTCTAATATAAATCCACTCATCGCTGTGGAAGCAGGAGAGAGCTCGCGCGATGGGCCTCGCTTTAATTTATTCATCTCGAGCTATTGTAACAAGCCGTGTTCACACACTAATGAATATCAATTTTATCTTCTTTGTTGACTCTTGACAATTGCCGACTCTTAAGCAGAGATTAAGTTGATCGATGAACTATTCGTCTTGTTATATTTAGCCACCGCACTCGCCGCTCGCTATCATGTTCGCGGATGTAGCGAATTACGGAGGGTGGATGCGTCAACAGTGCTCAGATTGCGGGTCATGGCTTTTCGCCGTCTCACCCGATGATTGAGGGATAACGAAATATGTCAGGTTGGCAATTTCACTTTCATTTGTGCCGCAAACATTTAATCTTCATTTAATCGTTTGGTGTTTAGCAGCACTCGACTACTTCACGTTTCGTCAGAGATTTCTTGTTCATCAACTTTCTTTTGTTTTTCGCGAGATTTTCTCATCGCAGCATTTCCCATGCCGCGCTGATTAAAATGAAAAATATTGAAATCAACTTCGAACGGAATTTAGATCACGATTGAGAAAAGATTTCGATTGCGATTGCGAGTTAGATGAAAAGTCGTTGTCTTACCTTTGTCGAGAATCCGCGATCGCAAATCGTACACTTGAAGGGTCTTTCTTTGGTGTGCGATCGATAGTGAATTTCTAGTGCTGAGTTGCAGGCGAACGTTTTAAAGCAAATGTTGCAGGTTGTTGTATTACCACGAACACCTTTTGAACAAATCTATTTTTAATTAATTTGGAATTTTTATCGTTTTGCGATCGAGTCACAAGGCGATTGCCTTGCGAGCTGAATAAAATACTCACCGAATAATCCGAACGGAGGCATGTTAGCGCTTGACGGGACGATGGGAACGTTGGCCATGAATGGCGGTCGGTTGATGAAGGGCGGAAATTGGGGCATTCCTAAAAAATGCGGTCCGTAAGGGAACGGAGGGCGATCGTTTGACGGCGGCGTGGCGATAGGCGAGCGGTTGGACAAGCCAGACGGTGGCGTGCGATTGACGGGACTCGATGAGCGCAATCTTTTAGCTTCTGATATGCTCGGACTCACCGGCGACGAGTCGCGCGAGTAGTCGTCGTTCGAGGCCGAGTGAACTGATAAACGTTGCAGGTTCATCGCTCGCAAGTCTTCGACATGATTCTCGATGTCGGGCGATGTTAAGCCAGTCTTGACGCGAATTCCCTCGCGATGATTGTCGCTGTTGCTGTTGTTCTTTCTGTGCGACTTGTGGCTGTGTGACTTTTCGCGCGGCTCACGAACTTCGCGGTTCTCACGGCTGCTACGCTTTACCGGCTCCCGTTCACGTTCACGATTCTCGTCAGTCATCTCGACATCATTCTCGTCGTCTGAATGTTCCGCCGGCCGCTTTTGCGCGTGAAAGTCGGGCATGCGGATCGAGTAAGGCGGCATTTTCATATCTGGGTGCTCGCGAATCTCGGGAAATTCTCGAATCTCGGCGGCACGAATTTGATCCGGAGTCAAGTCAGTCATCTCGCCGGTGTGCAGACGAATGTGTTGCTGCAGAACAAAGATGTTCGAGAACTTCTGGTGGCAGACGGGACACTGATGAAGCGTTCGCATTGGCGGCTTGATGCGATGGACACTCATGTGAGTCTTCAAGTTGCCTTTGGTCGTGAACGAGCGTCCGCAGATCTTGCAACGGAACGGCCGCTCGCCGGTGTGCACTCGATAGTGCATCTGTAGAGCGCTGCGGCACGACAAAACCTTCTTGCAGACTAAGCACTGATTTGGTTCAATATTCTTGTTGTCGATGTTGTCGACGAGCTCTTGGAGCTTCGACGTCTCCGACGAGATTTCAATGAAGTTCTCCCAAGAGCTGTCGTTGCTGTCGGGTCGAGGTAGATGGGCCGAAAAGTAGCTCGGATCGAGCACGGTGTCTTGATAAAGCGAACCCGAAGTGCTCGACGAGCTGCTCGGCGGCGAAACCGAAGGAACTTTGGCCAGATTCTCAATCGAGTTGTTCTTCAACCGCAAATTAAATTCTTTGTCTTCCCTTTCGCGTTCCTTCTCCCGTTCACGCTCATGCCGGTTCGATCGGGACGGTCGCTCGTTCACAATTGGTTCGTCTTTCTCGCCCCGTGAGTGATGATGATGGTGGTGGTGATGATTGTTGTTGTTATTTGGTGATGAGATATGAAGGGGTTGCGTAATCGCCGGAGGTTTCACCGTCTGGATGTTATTCTCCGAGATGGAGTTCTTGCGAGATTTGTCGCTCAAGTCCAACGTTTCGTCTTCCGGTTCTTCTTTGATTGTTTGCTTTGGTGGTTGCTCGTCTTCTTCCTCTTCCTCCTCGTGGATCATGACTTCAGGCGACAGTCGGAAGCCCGGCGACTCGGGCTTCTTCATCTGCGACAAGTCGACGGGGTTTCTCGCAGCCTCGCCAGCTCCAATCGGTCCGAAGAGCTCGATCGGCGGTCGAGGCAGATAGAAGTCGGGGAAGAAGCCGCGTTGCGGGAACTGTCGGTTCTCGATATTTGGAAACGGTGGGTTTGTAGTGGGCGGCGCGTTCGGCATTTCCTTCAGCGCCTCAGAGGGAACGAGCGGCGGAAAATATTTATCGAGATGCTCGGGCACCGGGTTGGGATTCATCGGTATGTGCGGATATTTGTCGGAGTGACGTTGAAAGTGAACTTTTAGGTTTCCTTTTGTGGTGAACCGCGATCCGCAGACATTACATTTGTAGGGACGCTCGCCGGTATGCGAACGAATGTGGATTTGAAGCGATGAATCAGAGCCAAATATCTTGCCACAGTATCGACAGCGATGCTTGAACAATGATGAGTCAGAGCGACCGTTCGGCGAAGCTTTGTCGTTGGCAAATGCAAGCTCGTCCAACAGATTGTTCGACAGAATTCCTTGCGACGCCGAGTTGAGAACCTCTTGCGCTTTCTTCTCGAGCATTGCGAGAGAGTTCGTCGACTCGCTGATCTGAATCGATGGATCGTGGTCGGTGATGATATTCGACAGCGAGAAGTTGCTCGTAAATGCGTTCAACCCGTTCAAACCCTCCTCAGCCTTTTTAAGGATGTTCTCGCCGTCGCCATTCTCGAGCGACTTCGAATTAGAATTTCTGTAATTGAAACGAAAGCATGGCGTGAGTAATCGAACAAATGCTGTTGACGTTCCATTAATAATCTCTCTCACCTATTTTCATTTTCCTTCAGAAGGGCTTCCTGCATTTTGCTGAAATGTTTGTTTTCCATTAGCCGCTTGTGAATTTGATTCTGCTGTTCATCTTCCATCTCTTCCATCTCCCCGTCCTCTTCGTCGATGTCGTCCTTCATTTTACTGTCGAGGTCTTCATCGTCCGAATCACATTTGCTATTTAGCTTCTCGCCATCGCCTTTCTTGTTCACGAGCTGCGATTGCAAATGCTGGATTAATTGAAATTGAAGGAATTGTTGCTGCTGGAAGGTGAAGAGCGCGGACTGAAGGATCGCTAAACTCTTCATCACCGTTTCATTATCCGTGTTGTTGGCGATTGCATTCGCCGTAAACTGCGCAATGGCATTTTGAAACGTTTGCATTGACATTTGTCCCGGCTGAAACATCGCTGCATTATTAAATATTGCGCTTGCTTCGCTCAGAACCGCTGATGCAGCTGACTGCGCTTGGAGGTTGGCTTGTAAGTCCATCGCTTGTGCCTGGCTGAAGCTAATCTCTCCCGGCTCCATCTCGTTCTCGTCGCCAGCGGAAACCTCATCATCTGGCTCATCCTTCGCTATCGATTTGCCGTTCTCCTCCAAATTGCCATTCACGTCCTCCTCACCCTCCTCGCCGACTCGCGACGCTTCACATTCAGCCATTGCAATCGAAGACGATTCCTTTAAATTGTTTTGTTTCTGTTTCTGCTTTCGATCGCTGTCGATTGAATTCTCTTTGTCATCACATGAATTCTCTTTCAAATCTGCGAACGGGACCAGAAGATATTTTCGCAATTAATAAAATGCTTGAAGACTTTTTCCTTATCGAAAACTTATTTATGAGCGTCGCTCATAAGTTATCGTCGAAAACATTAAAGTTCGCGAAAGAGTTTCTGAAATGGCAGCGGAACCAGTTTCGAGGCTCTCCGACGTCTTCTTATTATCGGATGAGATGCAACAGCCGACTACAAAGTCGTAAAAAACGCCAAAGAATAAATATCGATTGTAAATTAATAAACTGAACAAGAATATTTAGCTTTCGTGGTTCCCATGTAAAGTCTCCGACGAAGAAGAGACGAAGCAAAACTGGATCCATAAGGAATGAAGAGCTGCTATAATGGCCAACTTTACGCTCCGCGGCCCCAGACGGAAATCTTGTATATTACAACAAACAAACAAACAAAAAATTCTGAAACATAATCATCTTAAACGAAATGAATAAGCAGAATGAACATGGCTTTTGCGATTGGTTGATTGGCTTTCGGCCGTGTTTGCCTCGCTCAGCGAAACAGAAACTAAATAAAAATTATTGCAACTCTTCAAGGCGAGTCACACAGGCAGTCGCGACTCGCGAGCAAAGGATGCATAAAAGCTGCTTTTTATGTTCTTCGAGTTTTCGGGTTCTCATAATCTCTCGCATTTATGGACGGCAATATTGAGCTTACACATGAATAAGTAAGAATGTTTGCTCAGCCACAAGAAAAAGAATTTTTATGTCGAGACAACTTCGTGTTTTTGAAACATAATTGAAAGTCGAGGAATATTTTTGTGTTTGCGAGGCTTTGACAGGATTTTGAAGACGATGGACTGGTTGAAGGAACTTTGGTTGAAGAGTTGGCTGTTGGGACTTTGACTCAATTTATGTTGACGACTTCGACTTGAACATAAACAGTTTGAATCACGAAATAAAGGAATTATGTTGGATAAATGCTTTAAAGTCTGCGGTGAGTTTCTTGGAGAATCAATGAGCTTTGAGTTTACAGGTGAACTACAAATGGATCACAGCTAAAGTGAATGATTTACCAAAGCCAAAACATTAACTTTTTATGATTGAGATCCCAAGATATACGATCAAAATTTTACTTTTCTAGAACGTGAACAATTCACCTCAAGATTCTTCAAAAATCTTCACCAATAGGTTGAACAAACGACTTGGAAATGATTGAAATATACAAATGGAAAATTACTTAGCTATCAGTCATGAAATATTTAAAGCAGCGCAGACTTTTATGGTCTTTGCATAAATCGTTCACAAGTTAATGCGAAATAAATAATTCACAAACTTTCTGAATCAAAAGTGTTTGCTGAAGTTTCGCGATAAACTAAATTTTATCTCCAACTGTTTTGATCGTGATCTGAATGTCTGTGATCCAAATGTCTGGGAAATATGCTTGTGAATTAAATAGCTGTGATCCAGCAATGAGGAAATAAGTTTACAATCTGAATATTTTGGTTTTGAATATGGCGATCTAAATATCATTGGGACATTAAGATATCTCAGCTTGTTCAACATTAAGCTATCGCAGCAATGAATTTGATTACGTAACAAATAATTTCTATCTGTTTTAAGACAACATTGCTGATGATCTACGCAACACAAAGCCGCAATTGAACGTTACACCAGTAAATCAAGTTTCTTCTCTTCTGCGAAGCCAACACAAGTTCTGCCAACTCCCCAACTCATCAATTTCTTTTCCATTTAAATGTCACTCACTAGATCGCTGCTTCGCTTCAAGGAAGTTTAATATTTTTCTGCACACAAATTAGCACAAGCTCGCACACTTTCCTCACTCAGCGCTTCTCAAAATTCTCCGTTGTTATTGAAAGCCGTCTTGTGAATTTATTTAAATGAATGTTTGAAAACACCAATAACAATAAAAAATCACGCAATAAATTCTTTCCATAGACGAAGACAGACGAGTAATGTGCCGTTGAAACAATGAAAACAGGGCACATTGTCATTTCGCTATCCGCACACCAAGGCAGAAAATAAAATATTTGAAGATAATTTTGGCCGAATTAATTTTCATATTCCGCGCTTTTGATATTTTCCCTCTGTCATTTTTAACGAAATTTCTTGTTCAACAAACAAAAATGTGAAAGATTCTCGAAGGCGCCTTGAGTGGGGCGGCGAAAATATTTTTGATTCAGCCCGAATTTAAGAATGTTGTGATCTACCGAGTCAATTAAGAAATTTGCGCTTGAAGCAGACGACAGACCCGTAAACGTTTTACGGTTCTCACACTGCTCGGGCTTCAAGGAAGGATCGCCGATTGACTGAGGAAACAATAAGCACACAGAAAAGGAAGTTGAAAGGTTTGCACCTCGACCGCACTGGAACTTCTCGTCGTGCGATTTATTTTGCTTGATGCCTGACGAGTTTTGTGTAAGTGATACGAGGCAACCGCAAGAAATCAAATATGCGAAAAATTGCTCAGTCCGAGAGCAGCTCAAAGCAGAGAGAATTATGAGGTTGAAAGTTTCGAAATTCTTGAGCCAAAACGCCGTAAAGCGACTGAACAATATTTTGGCAGGGAAACTAATCGGCACAGTTGCATAAGCGACGATTAACTCGCCTCACATGTTCTCAACTCATTTGTAATAATTACCAAGAAGTAAACGGACAATTAAGTCGGAATGCCCCAAGAAATTATTATTTATCTCGATACTGCGATCATTCTCATGCGTGGCAGCGTTAAATAAGTGCAATAAAACTCGTTAGAATCTCGATGCAGTGTTTATAGAAGCGGCCAGATTGAGTTTCCTCATTCACTCGACTGCATTTTCTCCGACGGCATTTCTCGCGCGATGAAAAAACAAAAGTGACATAAATATCGACACGTCGCTGACCAGAACACGGACGGCCAGCAGCAGAAGTTGTTTTAACGTTTCGCAAGCACGCAAAGTTATGAATAAAACAGCAGAAATATTGACCTTCGTCGGGCGCGGAATTTGATTCACTATCGGCATTTTTGTATCCACATGAATCAAGTTGAATCATTTCTCGGGTTTAACTCTTCGGCCCGAACTTCTCAATGTTGATTTAAATCCAAGCTGCACAACTTTTCCACTTCCACAAATTCTATTTTATTCTTCCTTGCGAAATCCTATTGCACTTGTCATATTCTCTCGATAACTCAATTTTTCATTTCGCTTTTCCACTTTTATTATTTTTTCATTTTCCTTAAAAACTTATTTTTTCCTTTTAAATATTTTCTCACTTTTTTCTTGTTTATGTTGCGAACAATCTTTAGCGATTGATAATATTTCTCAAGCACTGACTTCGCGGAGAACTCGATAAGCCACACGTTCACGAGCCAACGGAAAATCAAACATTGAATATTGATATAAATTTTTGTCTGAAATTTAATTCCGTTCCTAATATCGTTGCTCGCCGCTCTCTCGGCATTATATGTGTGTAGTGTTTGTCTTATGATCGAAAGATAAATTATATGAAAAATATTATTTTATGATTCGTTTTTTCTTTCTTTTCTCTACAATCATTTCTCTCGCCCGCGCGCTGTATAAACACAACTTGACTGTAGACCCTCCGAAAAAATAAAAAACACTAACGACCGAAATGCTTCGTATATCTCGCAACATCTCTCGAAATCCACACCGACTCACACATATTAAATCATATTTTTCTTATGTTTTCTTCTTTACGCTCGTTTGTGTTTTTACTTTTATGTTTTCACAGAGCTCCGGCGATACATGCGCACTTATGCACGTCACGTTTCCCCTCAAATGCACATTTCCTTCGGCACTCTGGCCACACAGCCAAGCGCTGCTGCCACTTCCACCGCGAATACGCTCAGCCCTCCCCACTCCTGGCCTCACCGACACCGACTCACCGATTTGCCTTTGTAAAAATATGTATTTAGACTTTGTAAAAATTTTACCGCATTTATTATTTTTTATGATCATTTATTTATTTATTTTCTGTTCTGTCATAAATACCGAAAAGGTGGAGTCATCATCCGCTCGGAGATTCCTCATATATGTGTGAGCGGTGGACGAATACAGACGCGAGTGTGGAAATATTAAATATTCTTATTTTTTGATGTATCCAAGGAATTGTATTAAAAAATATAATAAAGATTTTTGGGAGGTGCTGGAGGGAAAGTTCTTCATCTTCTTCTGTCTTCTTATGCTCTTTCGCTTCTCGCAGCGCATTATGAGAACTCAGATGAGATGAAAGACGTTCACGAGCCAGGCAGCTTTGGCGTGTCTGATAAATGGCAAAATGTCAGTGAGAAATGAAGTGAAAATTGACAGCTATTGCACAAAGAGTCGTCGTTTGACGTGTGGAAGATCAACACAAATAAAATATATTCCTCAAAGTCACATGTAAATTATTTTTGGGAGTTGAAAGTCGAAAAGCGTGTGCAAATATTTTTCACGCTGCGGACGGCTTTTCCTGCTAAAAAAAATGCCAAAATTAAACGCAATCGAAATCGAAAGTTGATGTTTTTTCGAAGTTTTTTAATGAACACACATCGGTGGTTAATTGTCGGTTATGACTGTTGATGAGCTCGTTTCATTCATGAGTTTTTTTTGCTTCGAGCAGCCACTCGCTCTCCTCTATCGAGCCATTTAAATACTCGCCCTAGAAGTTTTATGACCTTGACATTTTTGTGGATTCCTCGCTTCGCATTTTTCGAGCAGAATTTGGAGCAGAATAGGAGAAGCCAAGTCGTCGCCGCTTCAAGTCAGCAAAGGATGATGAGACAAAAGCGAGAGAATTTAATTTTATCTACTGCTCGGAGGGCGCCTGAATGAAAGTGGAAATTCACAAATTACAATGTCGAAATAAATTCGTAGAGATTAAAACATTGTCTTTGCTTCTTACGCAAGCGGCTTGTATGCTGCGAGACAGAGAGAGACGAAGCTGTTATGTTTACATAAAGAGCCACAACGCATTGAATTTCTTCACTTTCGAAGTTTACATAGAGCAGACAATATGAAGCGAAAATAAAACTTAGAACGAAAACACATTCAGTTCTTCGTGTAAAATCGATAGAGACGTCACTGACCTAGTGAACAGCGCATCTCAAGCTCGCTGGTGGTTCGATCGACGGTTTAGGCTCGCCGACCCAAAAACGGAGAAGTTTAATTGAAATTCTAAACCCAGCGACGAGTGAGACAATAAACAATTAATTACCGCTCAATGTTACAAGAGTTTTGTCCGTAAAGAACTCAAAGAGTTTCCTTTCAGCGGCGAATCTCTTTCAAACAAGATTTCGTTTAACGATATTTAAAAAATTCTGATCATATCTCGAGATGATCAAACGCTCATTTCTCAGCTTTCGCTCTCGCACAAGAAATATCAAATTAACGAAGGAATCTTTTGGGGAACACAAGAAACATGTTTGAATATTAACTTGATTTTATTTTCTGTTTTCGGTCGAAACATCTTCCCAAGAATAAATAAAACTTTAGAGAAATGAGCGACACGACGAGATCTCGTGGAGCCGAATGGAAATCTCTGAAAATATTTAATGAAATTAGAAGTTTCCTGTAATATATTCTGTGATTTATAGCCGAATGAAAAGCCATCTTCGATTTATTATGATTGTCCTTTCGTCAAACCGATGAATTTATAATGCGGCGGAGGATCGTCGACGACGTCTGATGAATTATGGGCGGCAAGTGTTTGTTTCTCGAGCTTATAACGAGCGATGATTATCAATGAACCGAGGAGAGATTTCATTCATGCACTCGCAGTCTGACGTCACTGACGGCTCCGTCCCTGACTCGAGCGACAAAGTCTTTAATTTTCATCTCTGAGTGTCTGTCCTCTCGTTGAAATTGGAGGCAAGAAGAACCAACGTGAACGACACATTTCAAATAAACGAAAATCTTTAATTTTGTTTTGTTTCATCGGATTTCTTCTTTCGCTTACGGTATGAAAATATGAATGGACAACATCGCTTGGTCGCTGATAGTAAGTTCGGAAGGAGCTTGTGGGTCGTCTAGGTAATTCATGTGGGGGATGTTGGCTCTACTTATCGATGAAGCGCAAGTTCTTTTGAACGGTTTGAAACAAATGAAATAAAAATGAAAAAAATAATCATCACAGAGCCAGGAACAGAATTTTCAGGAGATTCGAACTCGGGTCCTTATAAATTTAACTTCTGATAAATTTCAACTGGATCAACTTAAACTAAATTCTCTTCTATAAAACTTCGGCTTAAACTTTTTCATTTGCTAGAACTCAATTTTTCTCATTTTAATTAAACTTTTCGAATCGTTTTCGAGTTTGAAATTTCATTAGGATCTCAATTAGTTTCAAATCGCCAAGATTGATTCGAACGAAATATTTAGGATATTTATGATTGTGTCATTCGACTACCGTTTCGAGCTTGTCACCGTTTTGTGTGGTCTCTCGACGTACGAATGTCTCCGCTTCGCTTTGTTGTTGCAGAAATGATATAATTTCCATTTTTGATGCAAACTTGACAGCATTCCTGCCGATCGAGGCAGGTTGCTGCTTTTCAAATAAATAATTTTCTGCCGTTTGGCGCTGGCAAGAGCAACAGCGACAGTCTCGCTGCATGGCACATGAAATTTTTAATAAAGTCTTTATTTTTGGTAATGCATCTCATAATAACATTCCGCTCGACGTGTTCGTGAGTCGATGCATTTAATAGCAAGACGGCCTCGACGTGGACGGAGAAATGACAAGAGCGACTCTATTTTAATGAGCCGAACGCGGATACATTTGCGTTTGATTCGGACGTTTCCCCGAGTCGAATCAAAAATCATTTGTCCGAAAAGATTCGACGGGCGAATTTAGTATGCAGCGAGCGAATGCAAAAGTTTATTAATTCGAAATGTTGTGTCTTTAAGTCCACAACACGACTCGAAAGCCATCGGAGAACATCGTTCATATATGAGGACAAAGCAAACAAAAGATTGAAGATTATAAATTGCACGACTAGTGCGTTTAATTAATCGAAACTGTGGCGACTTGTTGCGAGATTCCGTTGCGCTGATATTTTCGGGACCGAAATGTCGTTTCCCTTCGAGCATGCATTCGAACATGAGGCAATAAATATGTTTTTGTGCAAATTCTAAGAGTCGCTTCATTATCGCTCCCGTTGTCTGAAATTAATATTCTTCAATGTTTCCTTTCGTCGATATTTTTCTTGACCGTAATATTTTCATTCCCTCGAATCGATTCTTTCTTTTGGTGGCTCTGCGAATTCTGAACTAATTAAAGAAATGTTTAAAATATCGAGGCATGTCGAGCGTCTGAAAGTTTGTTCTTTCGCTCTCGGCGCGACTTTTCAGTTTCTGCTCGAGTTTGTGTCACCAGCCAAAGACCGAAATTTAAATATTGTTAAGGAAATTTCGAATTGCATTGACGCGCAAACATAGCGAAATTGCTTGTTGCGTGCCGCGACGAATTTGGAATGTCGAGCCATAAGCGTCGCGAGCTCTACTTAACAACTCACGTGGATTTCAACGTAATGAGTCGAACAGGTTTGCTAGAAGTCGAACTGAAGGTTTTCCTTCATACCAGAATCTCAACTTGATCTTCAGATCAACAGATTTCTGAAACCTCTGATTATCGATTCCAAAAAGTTTGCTGAACAAAACCAAGCAACTCAAACAGAGCAGTCAAAGCTCAGCCAACTTTGTTAATAGAAATCATGTCAACTAATTTGTATGGAACAGGGAAGGAAGTCGCTTGGTCTGTAGGCATCGTGAGCATAAAAGTAAAGAGCCAAGACGAGACGAGAAAATAATTCGAATTATAAAACAGCGTTTCGCTTGGCAGCAGCGGGCTCGGACTGACAGGCAGACAGGCAATCGTGCAGATTATGAGCTATTACCAATTGCAATCTTCATCCGCAGTTGACGTTCTCGTGGCATGTTTCAATACTCAAAGTGTTATTAATTAGCATCGACAGTCACGATTCCCATTTGATCTTGTTCGGTGTCATATTTACGCGGAACTGAGGAAAAATCGTTAGCAACTGAGGCAATTACCAATTGACATTCATAAGCGATTCCGAATAAATTTTCTGATTTGCACTTTGCTTCATCCCAGACACGACTCTGGATACAACAGCCGAAGAGAAACGCTAATGATACGTTGATCTGCGAATCAAGTCAAGCGCAACACAATGAAATTATACAATTTGATTTCGCTCGGCAGCGGAAAGAATCGTTCGATATGAAAATTGTTGTTAATCGCTTGCCTATCAAATAAAAAAAAAACATCAAAAGATTGCAAATAATTTTACGGCCCGAAACGATTGAAATCAATCAAGCACAACTTAAACAATATGATTTGTTACTAGACACCCGAATGGCTTTTGTGCAGGTTTTTCATTCGACTTCTTTATTGTTCATTCAAAATTAGCTTTAGGGCACCTGAGCGGGAGAGAGAGCTCAACTCGTGACCTGATTAGGTAAGGTTGATCAGATTGTAAGTTGCTGAGAAGTTTTGATGTTCATCCTCATCTGGTTTCCAGCATCTTGTGTGGTAAGACATGCCTATGATACTTTTTAACTGTTCGTTAAACTGTTTATATTGAACTCTCGCTCCATCAGCGCACGCCGAGAAAACTGTTGAAGACGTTGATGATGATTTTCCGGGCTCCGAAAATCATAAATAATTTTGTATATCTCGCGATTGTTTGGCTCGATACCTTTATGATTTCGATCTCTGCTCCTCTCGCCCATTAAAATCAATCTAGAGCTCGGATTTATGTTTACACAACGAGTTAATATCAAACATAATTTATGGTCGAGTAAACAAATAACACGTTTTACGAGATATCTTTGCGCAATGAGCATATTTCGTCGCTCACGATTTATTAAATTGCAGTTGCAAGGCTCCACTGATCGTTTGTGACGTTACACGCGATTCGAGCCCGCGATCGTGATTAGCTTGAGCGTGTGGCGTTTTTCATAACTCAATTTCAGTAATGAATATTTTTATTGCTTCAGGAAACGATCGAGTTGATTCGATTAAATTAAATTATTTGCATACGTTTACCTTCCAACCCTTGTCGAGTGGCCATCGGTTGCACTCAAGCTACTAGCGATTTGTGAATTTTACTTCCAGAGAATCATAAACCGAACGCTCAACCCTGCAATAAATCAAGAGCTCGATTCTGTTTCAAAAAGTCATTTCGAAGAGCGTTCGCTGGGTGGTTTGTTTATAAAAATCATTTTTCAAATACGACAAAAGGCAAAAATTATTTTTACAACCTTCAGCATATCCTGAGTACCTGACGAACGCCCAAAACCTTCCGATGGTCGAGTTTTGCGAGTCATTTTTCATTTACCCTTTATTGGAACGGCATGTTTCTGTTTATTGTTACAACTCCAACGGTCCGAGGAAAGAGTGACGAACAACAGTGAAAGCAAAAGTAAAAGAGTTTCCTGGGAAGCCACAAATTTTTAACTTTTTGCAAATTGTTTTAATTTATTGCTGCAGGGCTCTAGACCAATTTGGATTCATTCATTCAGAAGATTCGTTCTCTTCCATAGGCTCAAACCATAATGAGAAGTTTAAAGCATTGACTCTTGATCATTGCTTAAGTTAAGCAGCCAAACTGTTTACTTATTTTATGCGTGAGTCAATCAGAATTTCATAGCTTTGAGTTTCGGGTGTTGCAGGCCAACCTCAACCCCTGAGCTTTGCAACTCCTCGGCAGCGTAAATCAAAAATAAATTGCAAGAACAGTAAAGTCTTATGAATAACGTTCTGGTGTGACAAAAACATATTTAATTGTCTTCTCAAGGTCGCCGAAAGGTTTGCCAAGAAAAAGGTTTTTCTCTCAGACAATGAACTTCGACTGCAGGCTTGCGAAAAAATGTTTCCTTCCCCGAAAGTCTCATGAGAGTTCGGGAATGATTGATCTTATATGTAACAACATCAATAAGCAGTATTAAAATCTCATAAAAATCTATTACGATGATTTACGATTCAATTACGATTCGCATCGGAGTGAAATCTCCTCGATAAATATTTGATGGAAGTTCCATCGTGAAACAAATTTTCCTTTCATTAAAGCGATGACTTTAAGGATGCTCCATCCTCCGTCTCTGCTCAGGAGAAGAAGGAAACAAAGCAAGACAAAGTTTTGCTGATAAAACAAGAAGAATCTCCTTTCTCACTTCGCTCGTCCGAACCCATAAAACAACTTCAAAATAAATTCACGTAAAAATATGCACAAGAGAGCAGTAAAATAAAAATCTCGTTACATTAACCAAAAATATAATTCACATCGCTCCGTTCGCTCTGCTGTTTTCGCCAACCAACGCCGAACGTGTTTCATCTTTTGCCATCCGCTTCGCTGCTCTGAATCACATCTGAAGGGCTGGCCATAGAGAGCTTCGTGATGTAATCAAAATATCTTGAATTTATGGATGAGAGCTTCGCCAGCGTTCCTTCTTCGCCCGGAAAGACGATCCGTGTGTCCATAAAAATATTGTACCGATTGATAGTGCGAAAGCGGAGGGTTGGACGAGAGAAAGAATCAGA
Organism: Smittia sp. YW1114-2; assembly: GCA_033064975.1. Lineage (NCBI taxonomy): Eukaryota > Metazoa > Arthropoda > Insecta > Diptera > Chironomidae > Smittia > Smittia sp. YW1114-2. Next base: position 18,723,836 of record CP093832.1, read on the forward strand.
CAAATGCATTTGATACTTAATCTGAGCAAACAACAAGAAGGCCATAAAAAGTAGCACATATCACTTCATAAAACTGAGACAGTGGAATGGGTTGGAGCGGGCGGCGAAGGACAATCTGCAATCACTTTTCGCAACCCTTCGGGCACATAAACTCACGAGAAATCATAAAATCGATTGACTGACTGGCGATTGTTTAAATTTTCTCCTTTTCATGCAAAACATAAAAAATAAATGAGAAAAGGAAATCAATGACCGTAACTTGATTGCACTTTGTGTATTTCATGAAAATTGAATTCTGCTGCTGTTGAATAATAAATCACAGAGCTTTGAATTATAAATTCATTTTTCGTGTTGAAGACTGAATTGGTTTTGTAGTTGCTGACATGTGAAAGGAGGGAAGCTTGTTTGAACTTGTTGGATAACGTTTAAGTCTTCTTGAAGAAAGCGACGACAATCCTCAATATTATCTCAGACTTGAATTGAAGCTGATGAATGACTGACTTAGTCTTTACGAGTCGTAGCTCCTTTGCCCAACGCTTATCAAACTTGTGTCCATATCTTCGTCAGAAGATCCTCTCTCCCTCCTCTATCGGAAGCCCATTACCACCTCCATCATTTGTTTATTGAGCTCACTCAACTCGTCAATGCGATGAAAATTGCCAAAGCCACTCAGAAGAGATTTTCTCAGGTATCTCGCTTTCCATTCTCAAACGAAGGGCTAAATTGAATTTTTCTATTTGAAAGCATAAGCAACGAGGTTTCCTTTTCCTCTCTCACTCGCTTTCCTCTTCTCGCTATCAATATTAAAACCTCAAAACCCAATATAAAAATCTATTAAATTCCACTTCACTTCCGTTACCCCTCAAATCACACTCGCTCGATATCCTTTGCGCGCTCGCTGCCGATAGTCGTGCACATGCCACGAGAGAGATTGAATGCGAATCGACCAAAGCGAATAAATTTCGTAGATTGGGTGAAAAAAAAGATTGACTCGAAATACCCAATTGAATCAATCAAACATGAATAAAAAAGTGGTTATTTTACATTATTGAAATCAGTCAAAAAGAAATCGCTCGATGGGCTCGCTTTTGATGAATTATTGATGAAGAAAATATTTGCGGAATACGTTTCGCCCCTCCGCTCGCTCTCGACGAGCGATTAAGTGCTTCAACTTCAAAGCCCTGGTTCCGGACAAATGCTGATTATCGTCGAGCGGTGCTTGTCGGACAAATGAGTCAAATATTTTGACATCTTCAGAGAAACGTGACGTAAGTAAGAGGCTCTCGAGTCGATAAATTATTGATAGATTGTGTCGACGAGAATAATTGAATTTTCCACTCTCGACGGACACTTTGCGAACCTTAAATGGATTATGATTGAACAAATAGAATGATTATTGAAGGATTACTGATGAATGTGGCGAGAGTGGTGATTGAAGTAGGATTTTCTCCCGAAGCGTTTATCGATAGAACTCGTTATCATTTAATTGCCAGTTGGTGGAAGATCCCGACTCTGATTGCAGCTGGATTAATATTTTTATGTGCTCTGTCTGAACTCCAGCAGTAATTGAACTTGAAATGGAATTAATGGCTTTGCCATCTCACTGCCACGAGAGAGCTCACAAATCCCCCCGAAGACACCGATAGAATTTTTATGATATGAGCATCCTTGAGAGAATCAATTATTATTTATCCTCATCGAGAGTCCACATGAACGAAGAGTTCGCATCGAACCTTCCATCAACCTCGTCTCTCCCCAAATTGAAGAACCATCTCGATATAAATCATGAAGAATCTTTTACTGCAGCGAAATATTTATCATTGATGGTTTCCAACAAGAGCTTGGACTTGGCTTGGACGTGCTCTAGACTCGTTGAGGTGAACCTCTTGATGCTGTATAGATCCACCTGTACCCATGATGCAATGAATAAGTATCGATAACGATTCCAAGTCCTGCTTTCCAACTGGAGCAAGAGAAACCCGCTAGTGTTTGCTTTAATAGAAATTTATGACATCTCGAGCCGAGCTCTCGCTCTCTATATTTTTATTATATTTTATTATTATTATGATGATATATTTTTTATTGCGGCTCGGAGTGATATTATCTTTCATCTTTCTCTTGGACCATCCACGCTCGACGCTTGCAAGCTTTTATTGAGAGGGCGCAATGATGGAAAAATATGCTTGACCATGTTATAAGTGCTTAATGGACCATAATAAATAATAATTTTTGCCTCTGTTGCTTCGAGGAGCGCACAATGTAGCGGCTGTAGATGCTTCTCAGATGATAAGAGAAAAGAAGTGAAGCAAGCTGCTTTTTGCGGACAAATAAATTTGTCCCGTCGCGAGAGGTCAAAGATGATGATTATTAATTTAGATCTCGGAGTCGCATTAGACTTGATGACAGCTCATTAGGCGGAGCGTGCGAATGGACAGACTCATAATTTTTCATCAAAACGCTATCAACATTCTTCCAAGTCTTAGCTCGATCTGCAATCTCGGTTGAATCAATCAACGATGGTCACAATAAAATAATCAAACAAACAGTCAATTTTGTGGTCGTCCGAGCTTAAAAGGTTCTGGTGAAACCCATAAAGCTATGAAAGTCGAATGAGTTGATTGGGAAATTAGCTGGCTAATGGTCTCGGGGATGTCTCAGCTTTCACGGGGCTGTCGAGAAGGTAGAATAAGGAGCCAACCTGAAAAATAAAATTGAATCTTTGTGGTTTTTAATGGGCTGCGCCATAAATTGCCTCTCGGGCCTTTCTTAACAAGCAAACACAATAATATTTAAATGACGATCACAAAGATGAAGCGAGACGAAGATATTTAAATTCATTAGAAGGCTTAGCTCGGACTGAATAAATGAGCGGAGAGTCGCCCATTTGCATATCGATGCCTCTCGCTTAACAAATATTAATATTTCATATTTCTGATGCTTTTATTGCTTTCCTCCATTCGCCGTCCAATTATCGTAAAGTTGATTTCGAATTTATGGACTTTTAAGTGGGCTGGTGACGCTCGGAATCAATAAAAACGCCGGACGCATTTATGAAATTATAAATGCCTCGCTCTCGAGTGATTCATAAAGCGTGAAGCCTCACGAACTCGTTCGGAGTGTCCATAAAGCATCTGCCGATGTCGACGAAAGTGTGAGAAGCTCGAGCGACGAATTCATCAACCTTCTGCGTCAAAACGAGTATCGATCGACCGTCTTGAAATATTCAGGCGCTCGTCAACATCCCAGAGGGACTGTAAAACTATATTCACGCACATGATACAAATTTCATGTTACGGGAGACAAAGTAGAAGTTTTCGGTCGAGTGGACAACGAGGAAAGTTTCTTTGTTCGGGGAGATGTAAAATGTATTCGGTTCGAATGTTTATCGTCGGCCTCATAAAATATGAGACGGAGAGATCAAACTTGCATTAAAACAATCCAGAGAAAGGTCAATTTATTACCGATATGCTTTGTTCGAGTCGGTCGAGGAAATCTTTTTATAGTTTTCCCCGAGCTGCTGAGTTGAGCAAAAATTTCGTGAGATTGGACGAGGGACAGGGCGAAGTAGGGGGAGGCTGTGATTTACCTTCCTCCGGGAATTCTTCCACGACAAGCGGAGCAGCGTCCGAGAGCCAGCAGACTCTTAATTAGATTAAAGTTCAATGGCAGAATTTATGTTTTAAGAAATGTAAATGCTTCTCTCTCCTTCGCCTTTCTGTCGAAACATAAAAACTTACTTTGTCTTTGAGCGAGGGAAACGAAATGCAAATATCTAGATTTCTATTTATGGTAGCCGGAGCGCCATTCAGTTATCGATTTTTCTCCATTTTAATGAATCAATTTCGGGATGGAGCGCAAAGGCAAAGGTAAGAAGCGGGAAACTGTGAGCAATAACTTAAATACTACACAATTTGCTTGCGATCAGCGAAATGTTTAACATTTACTTTGGCTCGTTTTGCTTACGAGGAGAAAAATCTTAAACGATTTCTTCGCTATCTTATCGCAAGCCAGCAGCAGCAGCAGAGCGTTTTTGCCTCCATCGAAATGCATAACAATTGCAGTTTTGTTTTCTTTTATTGCACTGATTGTTTCGGTAGGATCGCTGGTGCCGTATTGATTTCCTCTGCTCTCTCTGTCTCTGCTTCGTCGGTAATCACGCTAAATTGTTGCTGGATTCTTACCTTCAGTTCACGTAGCTTCTAGAGCTTCGCACTTGGCTTCGATCTGGTGTGACTTCATCGATGAAGTCCCCTCGAGCAAGAAACTTTTTTCCGTAAGACAAAAGCTGTGTTCTAGAATTGCTGTTCAATACCAACAATCTGCGGATTTCTCTTCTTATTTTCATGCTGCAATGTAATATTCTTAAGCCATGTTTCCCTCCGCCGTCTTGCCACTGCAAACATTTTATTTTATTTAGCGAAGGGAAACAAACAAGAACGAGAAACAAAAAGTACAATTCCAATATTGTCTTTGTCTTCGCTGTGGATTTTCCAGCGATATGTTTATTAAAAATTTGTAACTTCTGGAATTATTATTTTATTTGCATTGTCTGGAGCCACCGTGTGCAGCCGTGGCGAGGCTCGTTATCGACGCTCTGTGATCGCCAGGAAATTTCCAATTTAACGAATCATTTTGAATATTTCATTAGCATAAATATTGGCGGTGAATGTTTGTTTATCGCGTCTGCTTCGTCTCTCCCTTCTCGCGACTGTCTGAGTTGATGCGCGAGTCTCTTGCCCGCGACTCTCAATCGACACCTTTGACAATTTCAGTTATTGATAAGCAGATCTGGAGACCTTCAAAAGCACAAAGTGACTCCTCTCTCGACTGCAGCTTCAAAGTGTCGCCTGAAGGTGATTTTATTAACTAGCGCGATCAATTACGTTTCTCCTTCAAAACAAATCAACCAATACAGAAAATTGACAGAACAAAACAGCAAACGCTGTTACAGCTCTGCTTGTTGATGGGAAAAAATAGTCAATCGCGATATCCGCAAGACATTCGAAAGAAAAACTTCATTGAAATTTTACAGAAGTGAAACTTTTATCACCTTTGGCAACAGCCAGCGAAAAAATAATAAATTCTTATGTTCGCAGTTTATGCTCGTCCGCTATGAATTTATTTCTCGAGATTTTCGACAGAAAGTCGAATTTATTCCTCAAGAGGTTTTTTATGGTCGCGAGGAAACATTTGACAAACGTTGAATTTCTTTAATAATTCACGGGAAGATTTATAAAAGTCCGAGGTTGTGTTAGAAGGATTGAAGGTTCTCTGTGATCAGGAGAAGAGTTGCTGACTAGCATTGACTTGATTAGATGCTTCGACTATTGAATCAATGCCAGATATAGTTAGTCACGTCTGGACCCGCTTCGTTTACATCAGCACCTCACGTTCGACGGGTTACATTTGCTAGTCAAAGTGAAAGAGCAAACGAAGAGGGACAGCAACAAATCAAACATGATCTCTTGTGAACAAAAGAAATAACAAACTGAAGATAAGCAGAGTCAATAAGAAGCCGCGACTTCTTTGTTAAGGCATTCGCATATGAGACATCTTCCGAAAAAGACGCGCAAGAAATGCTCAAAATCTTCGAGAAATCATCGGCCAGTTAAGCCAAAATATTCATTTTTTCTCCGAAGTTATTCCAAACTTTTTTCTCATAACAGCCGAAAATATTTCTTCTCTCAATCGATGATGAGAAGCCTCGGCGAAGAAGCGTTCGGAGAGGAACATCTGAGAATTTATAAGCCAATTCCTCTTTGATTCCTTTCCTTGCGATGCTATCGACAATGATTTATGCAATATTAAGAGATGTTTGTCACTTGCGTCGAAGCGTTGCAAGCGAAATTTGGACTGTCGAGCTTCGTAAGAGTTCAAATTATTAAGCTAGAAAGTTTCTCGTCTCCTTGCTGTTGCATTAATTGCGATTACTTTTTTCTGTCACGATTGCGAACGCTCTCGAAACATTTCACGATAAAATGCTTCAACATTCATTTCATTGTATCTCTGCTCGACTATAAAAAATTGCAATCTCAAGCACATTTCTCCCTTCTGCCATATCGCATGTTGTGTATGTGCTCCAGTTATCTGTTCGGTTTATGAAATCCGATGAATAAACATAAGCTCGTAAGACCACCTCTTTCTCATACAAAAATTCCCATCTACATATTTTCCACCGACAGAACACGTCGGAATTGCTCGACTTGAAACGAGTTCCTCTTCTTTCCTCATATTGCATAAAATATTTATCCAGAATATTTGTACATGTCGGTGACGGGTCTCGGAGTGTTAGTGGCGGAAAAAATTCCCCTCGCAGCGCAGAAAAAACTCCACCGATGTCGAGGCGTTCCTCGAAGTATTGAAGCTGCTGCTGCACACACAGCGAGAAGATTTTATTTCGCTTTTTCCTTCGCTCGTCTCTCGCTTTCATTCCACGGGAAAAAAATTATTCGGAACTTCATAGATCGACATATACGTCGTTCAATCTTTTATTGAGTCCTCGATAGCATGCGAAAAAAAGTCACAAACTTACAATCAGTGTTGAAGCAGTTCTAGTTTACTATTCCAATAAAAATCGAATCAGATTCCACGGGTTATAAATAAAATATTAATTGTGTGTTCCAGCTCGCTGTTTGCTTTGTTACACATGCATAATCGATGTTGTTTTAATTCAACTGTGGATTTTCTGGTGAATAAATAAACTGTTAAAATCTGGAATTGTTCGGTGTTTCAATTTTTATCACCGCTGCCCGATGAATATTGATGAAAAGCTCGGCTGGTTAGGCTGATGCTTGTAATGATTTAGGTTTTCGAGTGGTCGCGAGATCACAGCTCGCATCAAGTTGACGACGACGACTTTCGTAAATTGGCTAGGAAAATAATGCGGCACTCGCTTTACTGCCGAGCTGTCGAGTGAGTGTGTAAAAACGCAATTTATGTAGCCGTAAACACCGCAATTAATGTAAATGTCGTATCGTTCCTTTCCCCACGTTATGTTTTAATCGCTTTTTGAAATGTTGCCGAGCGAAAAAACTTTTCAATAATTTATTCGCCGATCGATTTGCATAAATGTTTGGATTTCATATTTCTTTTTGATTTAATCAGAAAACGCTTCTTCTAATTAAAAATTATTATAATCGACGGGCTTGAGAGGAAAATAAAATATCAAAAGGCCAATAAACATCGGAAAGGCGCAGAGAACGATCAAACCGATTCCGTGGAAGCCGTTGCGAAGAAACAAAACAGAAGAAAGAAGGCAAAGTGCGCCCTGCTGCGTCGCACCACTATAAGCTACCGTATGATGATCTCTTGATGATGATCTGCTGAAAATTGAAATAGAGCTGCGGATCACAATGGGAATTAATGGACCTGTTGCGATGTTTCATCTCGTAGTCGTTTGGCGAGCCACACACAACTCGCGCAACTGATTAATTGGAAACTCAGCGACTGAACTTAAGCCGACAACTATTTGCTTTTATCATAATTATCGTAATTTATGAAGTAAGCTGTCGCTACTTAGTGATGGAGCAACCTACGTCGTCGACGATTAATTGAGTCAGTCTCATTTTCCAGGCAACTAATTGCTTTTTAAAATAGTTTAATTGACGTGTAATTCAATAAAATCGTCAAGAACCGATCGGAATGTGACAGCAGTCGATGGACACAGAAGCTTCGCATTGCCGGAGTGTGTCAGACGTTGTCGTTTTGTTTCGATCGAGAGAAGCCGCGTAGACGGAGACCTGTTCCGTCCTCTTCATTATCGCGAGAGAAACATGGAAACATATGTTCGTCTGTTGTTTACTCGAAGACATGAACGCAAACCTCCAGAGGAAAGTATGATGACGAACGACTCGCAGCCCCTTCGCCCTCCTGACTGCGAGGCTCAACTTTGCAATCGAGACTCTCGTTTTGACACCCTTGAAAGTCGAGGCGAGAATGTTTATTAATAAAACTTACGGCTCATATTTCACCTCTTTAATATGTTAATACCAAACGAGAGTGAACACGCGCCCGTTTGGGTACAAAAGCACTCAACTCACATGCAAACAAAGCAAACGAGTCAGGTCGAAGTTGTCGCCCATGTGTAATAAATATTTAATTACGATAATTGCTTATGAAAAACGTAAACTACTTAATTAAATTTAATGTTTTTATAGCAGTTTATGAATATTTCACGCATAATGAACTCTTTCTCTCTCGTGAACCACCGGTTAATTTATGAACACAAACAAAGTAAAAGGCACACTAGGTTCAGGACTGGAGCCGGCAATGGAATGAACTTCAGGTGGTGCAAATTGTTTGGTTTTTAGTTGACGTTTCTCACCTCCTCCTTCAGCCCATCCCTGTCGCCCTCCACCAACTAATAACTTGACGAAAAAACTATTTCAATAAACTCGCTTTAATTAAGCGAAAAGTCAGAGGTAATTATGAATATCAAGGATCGTTGATTATTCATCTTTTTAATAATAAGCGAGCGCGCTAATGTAATATTGAGAGGTGTGAAAAGTTTTTATTGAATCCTATTAAGTCTGTAGGTCGAGCCACCGGAGCAAAAACGATTCGACAAAGCACGCAAGGCGCATTCTTTGGGAGAGGAAAACAAGAAAACGTTATTTAAAGTCAGTTGAGGCAAAGGTGAGAGCAGAATTAACATAAAAGCTGATTAAAAGTCGCTTATTTATCGCAAACGATGTGATTAAGGCTGCTTAATAGTTTGCGCGGTGAGCTGCAATTCGCGATAGCGGGCGAGATTTTCTAAGCAGCTCTCGTCGAAGCTTATTCATAACTCCGAGAGACTTCAATGCAGTTCCCGCTAATCTTAATAAGCTGCAAAATATTTCGAACAACAATCTTTCACCGAGCACTTAGGAGAGCAAGCGCAATCTTGTGGGAAACATAAAACTATATTTTACGAGCTGCCAACGGTGCATTTCTAAATCACCGATTCCAATTTGCAGTCGCTCACCTTCAGGGTTGCTCATAATATCTCCCTCACCCCACACCGCACCAGCTCCCTTGACATAAATATTTGCCATGTCCGTTTCATACTTCATGATATCAGACAGCAGCAATAATAATAACAGTAAGACTCTTCTTCCTTCTGCTGATTCCCGATGGTTTATTGGCGAGAGCAACCCCAGAAAGTCATAAATTTGCACGAAATTGAATGCGGAATATTCATATGCGCTCGTTCCTTGTGAGAAATTATAATTTCTTCCACCCGAATCTCGTCGATGGCGCAAGAAAGAAGTAAACTTTTATGAGATTGAGCTCCAGTGGCGGCGGATCACACCATCGAACTCAATCTGGATCGAGCTCCCTCGCCGTCAATGCGTTTCCCAGAAAACTGTCACAACATATTCACGTCGTTACCCAGGATTTCATGAGAGCAATATTTTCCATCAAAAATATTAAAAAAGGGTTCGGTTCGACTTCGTATCGACTTTCAAATCTGTCGATGTCACATCACGATTGTGAACTCCTTCTCTCTCGTGCCGTATGAATCAAAATAAATATTGATTACTCTGCTTACGTTCTGTGATGTTAAGGCTGTTTGCGATATTGGCAGTTCGTGATCATTGTGCTTTATGATCAGGAAAATCTCTTTCAAGCCATTGTGCGAGTTTCTTTCCAGCGACATTGATAACGATTTTGATTTGTGATTGGAATTCTAATGCAGCTCGATGTTCAACCCTTGGAAATCTCAGTAAAGGGCGACAGACTTTTCAGAAATAATAAAATCTTTGTCCTCAAGCGAACAAGACTGTAAATCATTGCCGGGGCATTTGAAGAATGGAAGTTTGTGTTTCTCATCGCTCGGGTTATGTTAATTCGAAACTCTTGAATACATTTATTGATATCTCCATTCACAGTCGTCGATGATGGCTTGAACAATAAAATCTAATGAGCTCGCTAAGCAATAAAAAATATATTCATGACGCATACAGAATCAACAAACAAATATTTTTGTCGTTGGTTGACAAATTTCGAACGAGAACCAAAAAAAATCTCTTATAAATTTGAAGTTGATTTTCGCGGCACCAAGATTCGAACCTGGAACGAACTATCATAATTCACACGCTCTGAGCAGCTGACCAAATTATAATTATATCTGTTAAGTTCAGTTGGCCTATTCTAATAAGTATTATGATCTCGCCCACTTGAGATCTTTAAATGATCAACTTATTTCTCATATGTTTACAAAAACATTTCAACTTATTTTTATTTTTAATCAAGAAAAAATTTCATTCCATTGAACTCAATCGACTCAGCTCAAATCAATGATTTATTATTTTACATAAATATCGATTTCCTCGATACTTGTCGACCGCTATTAAATTAATTACTCCGGGAGTTTTCTTAATTGCTCATGTAATAACCCGAAAGCTTGTTTGTTTCGACTTCGAGCCATCGTCCGTGAGCGGGAAAGAAGCGAAGCGAGATGAGAGGGGAATAAAGTTATTAAAAAGTCGATTTGAAAATTGACTTTTTATATCGAAAGTTTTTCCTCAATTTATTGTTCGTAACCCTTTTTGAATTTCAATTTGCAGAACGAGCGCCCACGCAACATTGAAATTCTTCGCTCAACATCGCTCGAATGAATTATTCAACAATATCTTTTAAATACAGAATAATTATTTTGCATTGTTGAAACCCTCCCCTTCATTTCGGGTAACTTTTAATCAATCGACAGGCAAATGAAGTTAAATCATTTGTCTGAGCTCTCGCAATAATTACCGGAAATGGTTCACTTCTCCTTTGAGTTTTTCATTTATTACTTCTCCTGCTTCCCGCATAGCGAACAGAGTTTATCGCATTAGCAAATTGTAAAGTTGACTGTCGAGTCATCAAAACTGTATGCGATGGAATTGTTCCGAGTCGTTCTCCTCCTCCACCCACGCTCGTGCTTCTCTCACCGATTCATTTAATAAAGCTATAAGCAGCGCACAAAATCATTACAATGAATCTACTTCCATACACACACACGGTTTCCTATTCCATTCGCTATTACATTTTATTAAACATCTTTTACTTCGCATTTCATTCCATTTATTTTATTGCACAATTTAAAATATTTTTACATGATTAAATTTTCATTTCTCTCTCTTCTTGTGTTCGTTCTATCGCATCGAACGTTCGCTTATGTTTATGGCAGCTAAACATGGGAACGAGAAGCGAAAGAGCTAAAACAATAAATTTATTAAATTCCATCATTTTGTATTTTAAATGCGAAGTCTTCAGCTGCGGTTGAAAGTGCGCAAGCTTTGGTTGGCCGCAGACTCGTTCTCGCGATGGATGCGATGAGAAAAATTCAAATGACTGGAGAACATTCGCTGCAGGATCCATTAATTATAATAATTTTTATCGGGCGCTGGAATTTCATTCAGTTGTTCTCGTGGAGTTATGAAACGCGACGAGAACTGTGAAATTAATTTCAACCTACTCAAATGCGCCTTATCATCATCTCATCATCAGATTTCTCATAGTTCTTAAGTTACCAACTCGGTCGCCCCCTCCGCTCGCTTGTCGGTAAAGTTACAAGAATCGTTCAGTTTTAATATGAAACGATTTTTCAATGAAAACCACAACCGCTTCACCGGTGGAGAAGAATTCTCATAATTCCGATACCTCCGTTCAGAAAATTTTAATTAGCCTTTCGGGAGCTGTTCATCGAGTTCTTTGATCTTCGACTTTTTCAAGGAAATGCTTGAGCATATACTTAACACGTTTAGGATCATTCTTCAAGAATTGTTTGTCGTTAAGCGATTTTAATATTCAGTCCTGGTGACACGAACCTAGAGAATTCGTCGTTCACGTCACTTGATCTCGAAGGCTTCCTCAGAAACGAGAACTCCCCTTGAAGCTCCTAACTCGAAAAGAAATAATCCAATTAACAGCTTGTTTCACATTTCGTTATCGTCCGCGCTGTGACCAGAAATCTTTTATTTTATTCCCTCATTATCACTGAAATATATTCTCGTGTCCCTGCAGGTTCCATAAAAAAGTAGCCAATTTTAATAATTTTAAATGAATAAAAACGGCGTGACGGTTTCTTTCAGAATACATTCCGGAGGAGAAGGACCGATGAAGAAATGTTTTCTGTTAATCACCGCCATGGCTCTCTTGGCTTTATTGCCGCTTTTTGGGAGAAATATTTATGAATATTTCGATAAATGTTTATGTCATCTCCGGCTCTCTCATCGCGCGTTGTTAGCTTTCATCCCAACTTGATATTCAATCTCGAGAATCTTTCGTCGTTCCTTCTCGTTGCTTATAGTTTATGGCTTTTGGAAACAAGATCCTCTTGATGTCTTCGAAGACATTCGTAATTGATTCATTTTATTAGAAGTTTCAAACTTCTTCGCGTCGCTTCTCGCGGACAGATTCTTCGATTATGATTAGACGAGATGAGATCTCCCACCTCATATCTCTGCCGACGTTCAAGCCAATCGTTGGACTTTCGCTTTGCATAAATATTCAGCTCCGTTCCCACGTAAAATGATTTCCTACAATTTATGTCCCGCGTCGTTAAAGAATCTTTTGATACATTTGTGATGTTTGTTTTAAAAGAAGAATTTCCAGAAGAGATTTCCGAAGGAATGAAAGCAAGCATTAAAGTTCCACAGCAGCTTCGTCTTCTTCCACGCGTCAGCCTCTAAATCAAACGCGACACTTAAACATGTCACTTGGTTGGCTTTTTCTTCCACCAGCGCGACTTTCCCCCAGGAAAAGTTTTAAAAATAATATCAATTTAATATTCGTCATCATAAACAAACGTACAAACGATGTCAGTTGTCAGTTTATTAAAAGGTGCGAGCGTTTAAACGATACTTTGCCTCGTAATTTGCGGCTAAAAATAGTTTGAAAGTCTTTGGCTGGCGCTGAACTGTCTGGAAACGCTGAGATGAGATCGAAGAATGAAGAAAGCGGCAGAAGAAGACAGTTGCAAGCATTAAGAGGAAGTTAAGAGAATAGATAAACTGGCAGATTTGTCGGAGAAATTTGGTGAAAATTTTAATTGATCGTTTTTTCGTTAAGACGTTTGAAGACTTGATGCAAATCGCTTGCCCTGCCTGACTTTGATTCAGAAGCTATGCTATAAGTTTTGTCGGCTATGAGTCGTCTAGTTCTTGTTTTGTCTATGACTCATAATCACGCAATTCCCAACCAACTGACGACAATCGACGATCTAAACACTTAATGTTTTAATTTCAAAGTCAACCAGCCGATGCACGTCGCTGTCTTAATTTGAATGCTCAATGGGAAATGACATCTTTATTAAATCGTAATATTTCCTCGCCGCCTTTTCCCTTGACACTTGAGGAAAATCCAACCAATTAATATTCTCGAGATGATACTCGAATCACACTCAAACATTCCGACTGTATTATTTCAATTATCGCTCGTTTAAACGAACAACTTCCCGATGGGTCGGAGAGCTTCCTCAAAGAGTTAACGACGATAGTTTATAAGCTGCGGTTGTGACATTCGTTTACGAGATTATTATTTATATAGAAGTCGTGCGTCGAAAGACCTCAAAGGTTTAAACACCCAAAGGCAAAGGCAAACAACTTTCTCGAAAGGAAAATATTAAGTTTAATATTTTGACATTCGGAAGCGAAGTTTCGTGTTTTCCAGAAGCCGAGAAGTGACTGTAAACTCGGTAAACATTCGCCGAGAAACCCTCGCAAGCACACATGTCATCCATCACAACTAGAAGAAGACGTCTTACATAGGAGAGAACAGCGAAGGGGTGAAAAATGAGTTTAATAGTTTCCAATGCTCATAAAACGTATGAAGACATCAGCAGTCATTTATCATATCGTTGAGCGTGGATATTAAGGAAGATGACTCTGTTTATGAGCTCAATTTGCTGGCTTACAGAGCGAGTACAAAGTTCACCGGAGCAGATATTTGTCACTGGAAGAGAAATGCAAGCATCTGGGGTGGATTGGGCACGAGCGACGTGAAAATCCCGGAGATTTTTATTAATAATGCGAAGCGATTCCTCGAACGGTCGAGTCAATAACCGAGAATGTTATTCCCGTTTTTAAAGTTACTGGAAGCAACTTTATGGATAAATTGATTTTGTAGATGCTCGGGATCATATCGAGCACGTTCCTCCGATAGTCATAAATATAAATATTTGAACTGTTTCAATTGCGAGGCAGAACTCGAGATAGGAAAACTTTCTTTTCTCATTTATTTTATTTCGGTGGAAATCTTTCTTTCTCGTCTTTCGTTTGCGGCAAACTTCGCCCGTCGAAGCCACTTCGAGGCAGTTATGAAAAATTCTATCGGATTTCAATTTTCATTTCGAGCTAGCGATGTTTTATGTATCCTTGAGCGTTTAAGAATTTCCGCTCGCTGCGCTCGAGGGTGGAAACGGAATCGTTCTTAAAAAATCGAAGGCACACGACTAAAATATCAAAAAAATTTGTCTTCAAAACAAACTCGAAACATGATCTCGAAGCTTCCCTCGAGAAAATGTTTATTAATCACACGACTTAATTTATTTATTTTCCACCAACAAGAAGCAGAAGAGAGCACGAGCATCTGTGGATTTCCATGACACCAGGAAGAAGAAATGTTGCCGAGAAAGTAAATAAAATTATCATCATTACGGGTAAGTAGGGAAAATTTTGACGCATACGGGGGAGTTCATAATTGTTGTCGTATCTTAAGTTCTCCTGAAATAACCTGCGAGCATCTTGAGCAAGTGCTACTAACTCATAAAGCAATCAAGGCAGCTCTCATGGTTGATCAATCTTCCTGAATCGAATATTTTGTGACCTTACTGTGACTCTTACCCTCCCATGCCTCAAGCCCGAGAATCAATAAGACTGCTCGTGGAAATTGAATACGAAGATTTTTTATCCAGCCACCCTCCTCATAATTTTCTGGCCCATTAACTACCGAATTATTGAGATCTTATCGTGTTTCTTCCTCCAATGCGGAAATTTATGACTTGCCGAGATTTGCCTTTCGAGAGAATGTCAATAAGCTCTTCTTATGTGAGTCATTTAGGCAGCGAGGGAATTTTATAAACAAACATTCTTATGACATTTCTTTCGAGCGGCGACAAAATTTATAGCTCAACATGAATAATTACATATTTTGCAACAAAACATCCGCGACTCGTCTCAGCAACTTTTCATTTTTCGCGAGAGATTTTCATCTCAGAAAATATGAAAAAGATTTCGCGATATTAGAAGGCGAGACAAGTCGAGGAAATTAGTTTCTTTTGTTGCGCGGCTCGCGATAATCAGTCACTTCGTATTAATCTGAACCACCGCAAATCAGCCGCCGTGAAAATACTTGAACAATTAATTGTGCTGCCTCGAATATTATTTCATCTTTTAATTCGCTGAAATTATTTCGAGTCGATTCCTACGAACAAATGAGTGAAGCATAAGCCGAATATTTCTCTAATTGCGAGGCCTGAAGGGAGAAACGTCGCTCGGTCCTGAAGTGATCTCAGGCGAATTCACGCAACCGACGAACGATCCCCATCGTCATAATTCTCACAATGTGTACGAGCAGTCTCTGATTATTTTTAAGAAAATTATGAGACGAGGCGAAGCCAAAGTCTATTGTCTGGCTGTCGAGCGAGGGAATAATCATTTCGCGATGAAAAACAAAATCGCGCGAATTAAATGTTTTCACTCGTTCGACGAACGACCGTAAAAAATAATTTTTCCTCCGAAATCTGCGCTGAGAAAACAGGAAAATTTGTTTTGTTTCGGTCGAGTCTTTGGCGCTGAAACTTCATGAAGATTGTAAATAGAGAGAAGCGTTAATAATCTTCGAGCAGATAGTTGAGGTGGTGAGACGGAGGCACGAAAGGAGAATGTAATGACCTTGTGCTTTCATCTCACACGCGACCAGGCTAGACATGCGGTTTCTCCTAAAACGCCGACGACGTTCAGCATTGTCATAGCGCACGTTTTCGTCTTTCGTTGCGATGAAAACATGAGGCGAAATACAAATTTGTAAGAAATTCTCTGCTGCGAGAAAACGACACGAGACGGTGAACGAGAAATGTTCACTCGACAGAAATTATTTCCTTCACGATCACACAAATTAAACGAATATTTATTTTCATTTAAGAGGTTTTTCTATTGTTGTAAAGAGCTAGGAATATCTTAATAGCTAAAGACGAAAGAAGAAGCGCTGCTGCGGGATTGAGGAGATTTCTCGAGGCGAAAGCATATCACAAGAATTTCTTCTTCACGTTTCATCTTCTTCGCCTTCGATCTAGAGGCATAAGAGGCGGATGAAAGAAAAATCATAATAAAACAATTAAGCTGAGTGATTAACAGTCTATATTTATCAAATAAATCTCTTGTCGCTCTGTGAGGCTCTCGTCGTGTTTGGTTTTGGGCGATAAAAGTTTCACGAATCGATCGACGAATTACGTCACAAAAATTTCTTCAACCATTGCAACTCACATGGGAGTTTCTGCTTCTTCTCTTAGCTGAGCTATCTTTGCTCAAATCGCTAGCAGTTTGACAGTTCAAAGATAAGAAACTCGAGTCCTCAACTCCCTCAGATCAATGACACAGTTTAGCCAAAATCACTCAAATCTGACGACGCTCAGTTCGTTGCACAAATATCTCGCATCGCTGCGTTCATTCACCTCACGTACAATCGAAAATAAAATCTTCGCTCAGGCGAAATCAATAAGTTTATTCTAAGATTAGTTGCTCTCCGCTTAAATCGTAAACTTTTCGTCGAACAGCGGAAAAGTGTCGAGCTGAACACAAAAGATTTGGGAGAAGAAAAACTTCGACTTGCTACGAAATAAATTTATTCAAATGACAAACAACTAAAAATAACGCACAAAGCACTGAACCAAAATTCAATGCACTTTTAATTGAGTTTGAATTGCATGCAACAGCTTTCGGGACATAATTCATTGGCATCGAGATTTATTAAGCGTTCCTTGTTTCAAACAAAAGTTCAAGTGACTCACAAGCTGAAAGGAAACGACCAAATTGCCTTCGTATCGCGTTTCAATTTATTATTAAGATCAACCTTGAGGCAACATTGAAAGAAGACTTCGAGAGTAGAAAGGAATTTTCTCGAGCCGCCAAAATAATAATTTGGGAAAACGATTTCCGCAACAGACTCGAAGGAATTTCGAGGCAAAACCATTTGAACGTTTGTCAAATTTCGTTGTCTGAGAATAGAAAAGATGAAAATTGTTAGCTTAGCGTCCGATCGTGTTGGATCCGGCAAGTCTGGTTTACAGTCTGAGAGCACATGAGCATAATTTTAAATTATTAATTTATCTATAAACCAGGGCTAGAAGGTTTTGATTTTTGAGAGAATCAAACAACTCACTGATAACTTCATAATAAAAGTTTAGCTTCTGATTCAAACTCTGACTTAAACAATTAAGATTTTATTAGAACTAACTTAGTTCAACTAAGTTTTATTCTTTCAGGGATCAGCAAGGTTAGTTCACTGGCAGCGGTTTCAAATTGCAAGCTTTCTATAAAGTCACAAAACTAAAGTTTATTTCTGTCTGAATTGTTTGCTCAACGCTATATGAAGCTATCAGCAAAACAAATTAGACATTAGGTATTGTATGGATCTGTTTTCGATAAGCAAAGGCGAAATTATAAAATTTCTGCTTCGAATTTTTGAATAAACTTATCACATCAGCTGAAAAGATGATTGAACGATCTGCGTCAGTCGCCAATTGACAACAGAACATATTGCGGTGAAACTGAACCGATCAATATATAAGATCTAAAAAATTCAGATCAGTATCAGTAGAATGGCTCTTGTGAAGTGTCTCGTGTCGTTGCTAGCGCTCATCGTAGTTGCCCTGTTGGCACTTGTGGCAGTGAATTTCGATAACTATAAAGTGAAACAGTTCAAAGAATTTGTTATCACGTTCAACAAGACGTATGCAGACCCAATTGAAACTGCAAAGGCTTTAATCCAGTTCTCAAAGAATCTCGACATTATTGACGCTCATAATGCCAGATATGCAGCAGGGCTTGAAAGCTATAAGATGGGTGCCAATCGTTTCGCCGACCAGGATCCAGATGATGTTGTAAAGAAACTGTGCGGTCGTTTGCCTAACCCAAAATCTAGATCTCTCCCGGCGTTTTACCAATCTATTGATTATGGAAGAGCATTGCCAGCTCGTTTTGATTCATCTCATCATACTGGTGACGTTGCTGATCAGGGTGTAAGAATTCATATTTTGCATAATAAAAAGGAATGTAGCCCATTATTGAAATACAGAATTGCGGATCTTGTTGGGCTTTCGCGGCAGTCGCTCATCTTCAGACACAACACTACTTGATGGCTATGAGAAATGGAGTGGATATGAGAACATATGATCAAAGATACAATGAACTTTCACAGCAGCAGTTAGTCGATTGCACTTCGGAATACTATGGCTGCAACGGTGGACTCGAATATGCCGCTTATAGTAAATTTAGGATTCAAAAATTTTCATAATATGGTTATCACGTTTTTTGTACAGACTATGTGATGAAAAATGGAATTTTTCGGAATCAAGATTATCCGTACAACGCTAAGAAGGGCATTTGCATGGCCGGCGGATACAGAGCAGAATATGTCAAACCAAACATTTGTGAAGTGAAAAATGTTCCAGCTCGTAATGAGACAATTTTACAGCACTACCTCTACAATGTTGGTATGATTCTGTTGTTCGAGCCTCTCAAATAAAATAAGAGTAGATAATGTTTTTTATTCATTTAGGTTCTCTCACAATCGGAGTTGATGCACGAGGTTTTGCTTACTACGAAAGCGGAATTTATTACGAACCACAATGCTCATCTAATAGACTTGGACACTCGGTGCTTCTAGTTGGTAAGACAGGACTTGAATGACAATGATCATCTTGTAAATAAATCCTACACAGGTTGGGGGAGTGAAAATGGCCAAGACTATTGGATCATTCGGTGAGTTAATTTTTTTAAAGAAATAAAACTCAGTTGAAACTTTTAAAGGAATTCGTGGGGACCTTACTGGGGTGAACGTGGCAACATCAGAATCGCAAGAAACCGTGACAATCATTGCGGGGTTGCAAGCGATCCATCGTACGCCAGACTTTGCGATGAGTATGAGAGACGTTATGATAGAGATTACTATTAACGTAAACCTGTCTTCACGTAACCTTTCAATCTTTTACCAAGTGATACTGAATAAAAACGAATGTCCTCAAATTCAAACTCGCTCTGTTGGCTGATCAAAACCTCAATCTCAATCGAGCTAATCCCACAAATTGTCATAACAGCGAAATTTGTAGTCGAAATAGCCAGAAGTGATTTTCTGCCAACATTACAGCGATTGTCGCTCTCGAAAGTGGCTGG
Source organism: Smittia sp. YW1114-2 (assembly GCA_033064975.1). Taxonomy (NCBI): domain Eukaryota; kingdom Metazoa; phylum Arthropoda; class Insecta; order Diptera; family Chironomidae; genus Smittia; species Smittia sp. YW1114-2. The sequence goes on from CP093832.1 coordinate 18,743,194, forward strand.
TGACTGATTAATAAATGCCACCAGGCCACAAACAGCTTGTTAGCGTCAACCGATTCATCACGATCCTCTGGGACGCATGCTGTGTGAGTTGTAGTCAAGTTGTTCGCTCACATCATCACAATAGAGAGATCCAAGCGGATTCGCACCGGCCCGCGATGAAAAGACGATTTTCTTTTCTCTCTGATGATTTCCCATTGTTGGATTTTAACTGTGGAGATAAATTACAAGAAACAAACTTATTCTAATGATTTTCTCTTTTCTTCCTCCTCACAGCTTTTAGAGAAGTAAACATTTAGCTGGCAGCGTGAAGCGTTGAGTGAATTATAAGGCCGGCACCGAGCGATTAATTTGAATTAACTTCTCTCAAATTAAAAGCCCCATCACTGTTTGTTCTCATGAAAGTCATCAATTTTAAAAGCCAAAGAGTTTTGGCAATTTTCCTGATCTTGACCTTTCCCAATAACTTCTGATGCCCTCGCAGGGAGACGTTCAACTTGTCCCTGCTAGTTCCAACTCCAAGTTAGAACCGTTTGACTAAACTATGTCAGCGATTTGCTTTCACTCGTGCCGCCATCGTTTTTGTGTCAAGCAGTGTCAGAAGCTCGCGGTTCTTGTTCAGTTGTAAGACGACTTCACTATAATGCCGTTGCGTTCAAATCCAATTAGCTGAGTCATGCGGCAGGGCTTCAACTAATAGCCGGATTTGCGAGCATAATTATAATTTAGTTCACAGCAGGGGATCTCGGCTCGAGGAAGAACTGCAACATTATAGTCATAATGTCGTTACAGAGTTTGATGAATTCATTGTGGAAGTAATTGGGTCCGTTGGGGATATTGCATTGATGTTCGCCGATGCATCTCGTGTTGGCTCACTCTCGTTTTGATGAGTGAAATCACGAAGGAAATTATTAACCAATAAAAATTTGGAACAATAAACTTTTATGTTGGATGATCGCGGGTTGGAAAGTTCATTTTTTAATAAGTATTTTTTTGAAAAATAATTTGTCATTGAATGTTTGAAGCCAGCATCTCGAGTATTGAAACTCTGAGATCTGGACTGGTCAATGTGGCTTTGAAGTAACATTTGTTTGCTTACGGTTGACTGCAGCTTCACTAGGTTCATCATTCTGATCTCCGATGAAATTCTTCGTCACCTGCCCTGCTAGACGAGTCCATAAAATCAACTTTGATACTTCCAACTTCCTTTCCAGCTCATTCTCCTGCCAGATCACTTTGGATAAAATGTTGCGTGCCTTGATCGTTTAATACATTTTATTGAGCTGACTGCAAACGTTTATTATCTCCTCGGAATTATGAGAGGAGAAAAACAAGAGAAGAAACTTCAGTTTAATAAATAAAACTTCCTCTCGTTTACGGTCGCCTTTTATTGCGGCCATAATCATCGCCCGTCACCCGGCAAAAGCTTTCCGAACGATGACTACGAGCGCTGGATATTCCCATAAACTGTCGACACGAAGTATGCGAGGTTTCTGATAATTTGCATGATGTCTTGTAATTTCTGATGCATTTTATATTCGATAATTGTTTGTCGGAGCTGTTGCGCTGGAGTAAATATGAGACACTCAAAGATCGTGCACGATAATCCAGCCAGGAATCTCATCGTATTTTTGACATTCTCGGAGCTTAAATTGCGTTCCGTCGAAAACATCTTCTCAGGCGCTGCCTTCACGAGCTCTTCTCGACGTTGTCCAATCACTGAAATTGCAAACGTTAATGGGGAGACTTTCGATAGGCAATTTGCATTATAAAACATCTACCGCGTCGTGATACGACATCATAATTGCGCGGAATGGAAATGAGAAACTGATCGAATGGAAATTTACGGCAACGGCTTTTGGCTTATCGACGAAACGAGTTGTTTATGAGTTATGTGAGTTATTGGATGGCCGTGAGCGATCATTACAGGCCGCGACTGTTCAAAATGGTAAAGACTTACATTCGTTTCCCACTCGAATGCTCATATCGCGAGCTCGGAAGATATCGGATTGCCGGGGCAAAGTCAAGCGGAGACCAAAAGGCCAGAGCAGTTGTATGGATTCATTGAGAGAGAATAAATAACAAATTGCCCTTCGTGATGTTCCGATAAAGTCGCACACACTCAGCACGGCGGTCAATGGAAGTCAAATATCATAATTACTTTGTGTCATGCTCGGACATCGTTATTAAGCCGCTGCTGCCTTCCGCTGCTGGTTGCGAGCTTATAAGTTATCTGTTGTTGTCCGACCCGATATTCATTTCAATGACGAAAGTCATACGCGGATTATTTGTAAAATAAAACCTCGAAGCGATGAACTAATTAATGAAGCGACATAAAAAATGGGGATATTGATACAAATAATTATTGTGTTTTCATATGACAAGCGAATTGGATTATTTTTAAGCTCCGAGTCCATACAACGCTATCATAATAATGACGATTGATTCGAGAAGCCAACGAAAGGCTTTGCACATTCAGCTCGTCGTCTGCGTGAATTCCATCGCCAGAGAATTTTTCCACTCATCGAAACCTCGCCGATACTTCTCCAATGCAATGCAAAGTTCATCGCATTACATCGAACGCTGCTCGCGTCTATTTCCATCTCCACCAAAAACGAATAAAGCAACATTAAGTTTCACTTTTTTTCGGCAAGATGTGCGCGCGAGCATTCACCGAAAGAAACAATTGAGGAGAATTCCGAGCGGGTCTAAAAATAAAATGCCCATGACATATGTTTCGCTTTTATTTTTACCATTGTAAGATTGTAAACGGCTTGCAAATGAAAACATTAAAGCACCCAACGACTCTCGACGCGATTATCCACCGCCCGATCTTCATTTTCGCTACTTGCCTTGCACATTAAAAATCGAAATCACCTCGCGTCGCGTTCGGTGCACCGTGGAAAAGCAAAAATAAATCGGAATGAGATTACGGGCAAAAAATATTGTCAACTGAATTATTCCTCTGCTCTCTATCTCACTCGCTCGCTCCAGCCATATTGAAGATTATCATCGGCATATAAAGCTTTTTTCGAGAGCACAAATATGTAAAACGGCACATAACATCGGGAGACATTGCATGCAAGCCGAGGGGGAGAAGCGAGACAAAAGGAAAGAGAAATGCTTTATCAGATATTTATTTTTAATATGTTTTCATATAAATACTTATGAAAGTATTGCTTCATGCCTTGCCGTACATTTCAATTACACATGAATAAATTTCAACTAATAATGCTACAAATGACATAATAAAATATCTCTTTTGTCCTCACGGAACTATTTTTTAACAAAGTGACTGAACAAGCCGACCAGAGGCGTGCTAAGGAGAGGGACTGGAGGGGCTTCTGAAAAGATTGGAAAGAAGGAGAAGGTTTGTCTGCTCCAATCGGCGAGCTCTGGACCTTAAGATAGCCAGAACGAGTAGAGCAAAAGATCGAATCTCCGTCAGGATCGTTTGACCGACGAATTACATTTCCGGGAAAACGGTAAGGAAAATGATATGACGTCAAAGGATCCTGACGGAGATTCGATCCTTTGCTCTAAGCCATTTCATGATCTTCGGTAGCCTGGCAGATCGCTGAAGTACAAACACATCCTCCAGTCCTTCTACGCCACTGAGCTTAATCACTGTTTACTCACAGGCCGAGCTATAAAAAACTGAAAATTGAAAAATTCTTGTCGATCCCATTTTAATGCCGCTTCGAGCTCTCTCCTGTTCGACAATGTCACACGCTTCAGTGGCTATTGCAGTTTATTAAAAACTAACAAATGTTTTGATTTCGTTTTAATCTACATGAATGGATGACATCGTTTATGACACATTTCGCTATCGGTTGGAGAAAGATCTCGATTCTCCGTCGTTGTGAAAGTTTGCCGATCGATCTTTGAGAGTTTTACACAATCTCCGATTATCTTTTGTGTCGCAATGAACCTCCAGCTACCGTTTTCTAAATTTGTCACACTCTCGTGCACTCAGTCGGAAAAGAAATTTTCTTTTAAACATTTTAAATCGTTTGTCGCTGTCGCATGGCCCTCAATTACTTAATACGCTATTATGAAATAATAATCCAGAGCAACTGAACTCACTGCAGCTTACACCCGAGAGATGACAAAATATCATTAATTTTAATTTATTTCCTCTTGGCTTCTTTGAAAGACGAGCGAGCTGCTGACAAATTCTCTGTTTGGAGAGTGCGGACAATTTATTTCACAAATTTTTTGTTCGAGCTTCTTCGCCTCAGTCGAAATCCATTAATAAAAGATTCTCAATCCCTCTCATATTTTCCATGTCGACTTCTTCTCTCCCTCTGAGACCCACCGTCTGCCCTTTGTTTGATAAATGACTAATATAATGTTAATACATGCCATCAATGATCTACCTTCTCGCTCTCATAGATTCGACGCTTGTCGCAAGACTTTTTGTTGCGCACACAAAAACCAAACAGATTACAAAGGAAATGCTTGGAGTATTTTTTGTTGTCGTTCAATTCTCTTGTTTGTTCTTCAAAATGGGTACAAAACGATTGGATGAAGTTGAAGAAAGTTCTTGTGATATTGAAGACGTAGGGGACGAGGTGAAATTGTGTGACGACGGGTTGGGAGATTGGGAAGGAAACTCGAAGGCTGATGGTTCTTATGGCTGTAGTCTTGAGCTGCTACCTAATGATAAGAAGATAGAACAGAAGCTTCAAACAGCAACAGAAGATTGTCGATTGATTCTTCTTGGTGGTCTCGCTCCCCCCATCCCAACAAGTGACTTAACCAGCAAATTTCCCACCAGTCGCCTTCTATTGAAGCAACGACACTGCAATTTATTGTTCCGGTTATTATTACGAGTGAAAGAGAGTTTGAAATACGAGAGATTTATGCCGCAGAATTATTAGAAATTAATATTTTCTTTACCTTTCTGTCGTTTATTACACAATTTCTCATTGTGCCGTTAGAGATTTTTATTGTTCGCCGACCGCGCTCATTCAATATGAAAGAATTGTGCCGATCGAGCAAGATTAATATTTGATAGTTTACAGTTGACGAAATTAAATCCCCTCATTGTCAACAGGCCGGGAATCTCTTTATTAAAATTGGTTTGAGGACAAAGCGTTCCTTTTGGGTAAACAACAAGCCGTGTAATGCTCCTGTGAATGGATCGCATTCCTTTTCTCTTTCCGAATCAGCAAGCAAATCTCACAGTCGAACGGAGGTTCACATAGAAATGCTAATTGGCTTAATTTCCAAATTTGTCATAAACGAAGACGGATTTTGCGTAAGCCGAGCGACGATGAAGCGATGGTTGATCGGGCTGAGAGTTAGAGCCTCATAACCATTCCGTCTTATCGGAATTGCCCTCGGAACGGGCCGCGACGAGACTTCCATTGTGACATAAAAATATTTAACGCCATTACTGCCAGCGGTTTAAACTTTAAAGCAGTCCCACCGAATGTGGCGAGCGGAGAAATATCGACGACGTCTTATCTAAATCACTGCCTTAAAATTAAAAACTCGGCAATAAAATTAAAGAAATAAATGTTATATGAATGTACACACCAGAAACAAAAACTTCAACGTCTCTTTATCGCGCTCCGTTCGTCGATTCATTCATGAAATCTCTTTCCTGAAGAGCTTATTAAACCGAATGCCCATTTCGTTGTGCGTGGAAGACATTTGAAGAAAGAGAAGCTCGAAAGAATCGATTTTGTTGCGAGAACTCGAATTTATTTATTCATATTCATCGTTCTTCTTCTGCCCTCGGACGGTGTTATGGCTGTTTATTGTGCTTTGTGGCTTTCGAGTTATAATTTCGACTCTTCTCGGAATGGCTGGCTGGCTGTCATTCGTGGACTTAATTAACTAATTGTAAGTTTTACACGGGAAGTCGGCTGTTGCTCTTCGCAAACTTTTATGAATCTCTAAGCCATGCTTATCACTTAAATTGTCTTACTCGCCATTTGATTAGAGCTCCTCGCAAGACCAAGAAGACTAGACAGTTTGGTGGTCTCGAAGAGGAATTTTATTTATAAGAGAACTAGGTTGGTCGAGAGCGGAAACGAGAAGTATCAGGTCGACTACTGCAGATTAGTTTGAATTTAATATATACCTCTGACCTTGCTTGTGGCCCTTCGCCGCCCTCTACAGATTAAATAACTCTCTATCTTTTTTCAGTTGTGATTTAAAGCACTGACAATCCGACTAACTCACAGATCATTCTATTTCTCCAACCCATCTGACTGGCGAAAGAACGAGAGAGATTACACATTTAATTCCATTTTGAGATCAGCTAACAACCAAAACACATTTCGGGATCGCGTCTGCCTGCAAAACGAATGAAAATCGAAACGCTGGCAAGATTATAAATGAATTTTATATCGAGACATAACTCTAAACAATAATTAAATAGCTTCGTTCTCGGCGTGCACATCTCGCAGTCTCGAGCAGAGATAAAACATAATTTTGGTAGTTTGCATCTCAGAACGAAACGAAACAAGAAAATTAAATTTGAATTTACATCGAGCTGCGTTCCAGATCCACTCGCGAGTCCTAAATCTTCTTGCTGCGCTCAGCAATAATTGACGAGACGAGGAAATTTATTTCTTGCAGAAATCATTCTAACAATTTCTAAGAAACTCAGCGATTGAAAAACTAGCTGAGCGAAAAGCTTCGGAGTCATAAAAGTTATCATGCAAATGATTCCCGGTCGACGACGACAAGCGAGACGAGAGAAACTTGCAGCACAAAAGCAAAGACAGAACTCGGCTCGGATATTAATTTATTCCAGCACAAATGTCATTCAAAATTTTAATGAACGCCGAACGATATAAATTATGAAATTTTCTTTGTTTTATGTTTATTTAAATTCTTTCCTTACTTTGCATTTTCGTTGACTGGCTCGAACTCATTTTTCTCCATTCATTCTCGTTTTGTGCTGTGTTATGTTTTTCTTGTTTAGTTCTTTATGTAGTTTGGAGTTCTCAGAGGGGAATTCAAGTGGACTTCTCGCGGTTGATTTGCTGTGGGGTTTCTTGACTGTTCGTGAGTCGAGTTTAGTCGAGCTTGAGTGGAGCTAAAGCAGCCACGTGTGATCCTTTGGGTTCAGTGAAGAGAGAGAGAATTTTGCCATCCATTCGGTTCAGTTGAAGGCGTTAAAACGATCGAAAAACTGAGCTTGTTAAGACCAATGTCCAGTTTATTCACATGGCATCTTCTTTCCAGTATCAAAATAAGTTTCACTGTAATCATGCAAAATATGGACGCGATCCTTGATACAATTGAATGTTTAATGCTCAACCGATAAGCTACAATTTGATCTTCTAGTTCCCATGACTAGATCACATGTTGGAGCCTCTCTCGAAGTCCCAACGATCTTCTCATTTGATGTAACTCAACTCGATCACCCAGCCTCTCCTCCGAGCCACGTAAAGCAGCCTAGCTGAATCCGCCTCGCTTCGAAAGCAACAACAAAAGTCTCTCATGTCAAAAGCTGTCTTAAGACAGTTTTGTTTGGTATATTAACTCCAAAGCCTTTTCTTTTCCACTCATTTCATATAAATTATTGTTTTGTGCAAATAAAGCAAAAAATGGAGCGAGAGAATCGAGCCGAGCAAGAAGCATAAATCGAGTCGGAGGGAAAAAGCAACATAAATTTCATAAATTGGTATGCAAAGAGAGCGAGACGCTCCAATAGGAAAGCGCTGCATTCGCTTATTAATAAAGTTATTCTGCCTTCCTCTCTTCGACGAGTCGCATGTGGGCAAATTTTCAAATTTAATTATTTATTAAAAGGTTCGCATCGCCTTTATCTCGACTCCCAATCTGCAGTCACAAATGAGATTCATGCATTTTAAGTGTATCATCGGATTTGTGACGATGCATCGCAATGCGAGGAGGAGAACGAGCCCAAGAGATCTGCGATGATGAAGATAAGGAACGAGCAGTCTTCTTTTGACGAAAATCGCTTCGGTCGAGCCCATTAGTCCAATGACCTTGAGGAGTTTCGCGCACGAACGTCGAGGACTGCTCAAGAGAACGCGACACAGACATATCGATCGGAAGGCCTCGGGGCGACGCGGGGAAAGCGAAAATCCCATAAACTAACGCAGAAAAGGGTTCGCATGCAGATTCGACTCCACTTCCCATTCATTGCGAGCCATCTTTTTTGCGCTCGAGGAATAGCAAAAGAATCAAAACGTCAAAAAACGCTCGAGTCAATTAATCATTCCGATGCGTTGTTTCTGATTTTCTTTCATAGCAGCAAATATAATCGATGTGCTTCGATCTAGCAAATCTCTGGCTCTCTCCACCCTTCAGCTCCGAGTTCACTTTTCTGCCCATGTGAAATGAATGTAAAACACTGAAGATTTCAGATTGCGTTCGAAGAGGAGAGCGCAGCGCTGCCTTCGGCTCTAATTTTCTTCTTGTTTCTGACTTTTTCCTTCGCTGTTGAGATCTTCATTTAATTGCTTTTGCATGGAATGAGAATGATTGCATAGATAAAGTTCATAGCTAGAATGTAGTAGCTAGTAAGCTAGAGAGAAGGCTGATGGACTTTCTGGCTCGTATGTCAGCGTTTTACTTCTAGGATCACTAACCAAGTCGATCACAGAGGTAAAGTGAACATGGAAAGTTTTGGTGCCCAGCAATCTCAAGGTTGAACCAGTGCGAACCTTTTTCGACCTCTTCAACGCCGTTCAAATCGATCAATCTACTTCCACCTTATCTATGACTCATTCTCAGTGCATTAACATTTTTCTCTATCGATAAAAATCCCTGCAACGCTAGCTGCGACTGCATAAATTCATTTGCAATTCCAACGAGTCGTCGAGCGACTTTAAAATTTTAATGCCACTCGGGAATCGAGAAATATGAAATTTTAACTCCGCCTTAATAATATTTCCCGCTCGTTCGCATTTCCAGAAGGGTTTCGTTCTAAAGCGACGGCTCAACCATTGAAAAAGATTTTTTAAAGCGGCGCTCGGCGAACAAAGGAGCGAGAAATCATACGAAAGAAATATGATTCAATTCATAACAGCCGGAACGGAATTCTATTCGCCGAAGCCGAGCATTTATTTTGAATATTTCTCTCTTCCCAGTAAACTCAACCACGCCTCGTCGATGTCAAGAGCCGTCATAAATTATAAAGCGATATGAACGCGGGCAGCGAAATATGAAAATTTTTGATTCGCGTTTATTTCTTCTCGGCTGCGCGCTTCAACGGACAGTGAAGCATGGCGAGAGGTGGAAGGAATGGCAGATCATTTGAGGGTTTTTGTGTTTTAATAATGATGGAATTTTGGTCAAGCGCTACTGCTTTTTATGAACGAACGTTGCGACTTCTTGTTATTGCTATTAGCTTATTAGATTGTTAGTAGATGATGTCGAAGACTTCAGCCTAAAGATCGCTAGATTCCAAACCCTTATGGTTCTCTTCAATGACTTCTTAATAGCTCATAGGCTCGAAAAAGAAGCCGTACGATATTTATCCACTAAAATAGTATTTTATGCTCCCTCTCAATCCGAGTTACATTGCTTCACATCAAGCAGAGCTTCCAGTTTTACGCCGTGAACTATCCCAATTCTCCATCTCACTGTCCACAGCTTCTACATTCTCCTGGTCGTTCAAACGCTCCGATTCAATTTGCAGCAATATCGGAACGAATTATTCTCAATTGTTTCTTTCGCTCGCTAACTTCAACCAGCAACTTGCACGTGAAGCGAGCGAGAACCGGAAAAATTATTCGTCGCGGAGATTCTCAGATGATTTAAATTTGCACAAAATTTTCGGGATGCTGGAATTGCTTCGCTCACGGCACGACGCGGTTACTCGAGAATGTAAATTGCACGAGAAATATTAATCTGCAATAAGTCGCTCGTCGTTCCGCATTTACTTAGCTGCACGAAGGAGAAGCGAGCGAGATCATTTCGCGCATAACGAACGAGCTAAACGATTTGAAAAATTTACTTTTCATAAACAAAAAGTTTTCATAAATTTATTATCGCTGCGTTGAATTATTTTCTATCTCTGCTTTCCATCGGAGTTTCCCGAGTTCATTTCAGCGGAATAATAAACAAACACGGCGCTATTTTTAAATTCCGAACCGCTGTAATTATGAACATTAACCAATATTTATGATGATTCAAAGATTTATGGTGATAACTGTTAGCGCAACGCCAAGCTGAATTATCGTTCTTAGTTTTTAGCGATTTTCCGTTTCAGTTTAGTTTTAACGGCTTTGGAAATTCTGAATATTTTTGAAAACTTTAAATTCTGGTTGGCCGTTAAATTTTGTTATCGAATTTCTTCTGCAAAGTCAGGCAATCGTCTAGCTTAAAACTATATTTAACTCGTAAGTCATTTAGTCTAACTTAGGCTCAACTGTAATTTTAAGAAGTAAAAAGACGAATGATCATTTCTGTGTCCAAAATACAATCGAAAATATATTTGCTTCGTGTAAAATTCTAGTAAAAGTTCGTCAAGATTATTGTGGAAATATAAATTAGATGAAAACATTCAACAAAATGCAAAATATCAAGTAAGACATTAAATTAACAATGCTAAATGGGAAGACAAGGGAGTTGTGTTATTGCTGTCGTCTGTTTCAAGAGTGGCTGGTCGGCACCCAAAGGATTTTCCTCTGCTCGACGTCCACCGAAGTTTTGATTTGCGTACTCATGTGAGTTATGTTGACTCCTTGGATCACGACTGTTGAGAGAAAAGGTTTAGGATGCTGCGGAGCAATTTGCTAGTTTAAGCTTACCGGAAATGTATTGACGATATTCAGACTCGACCTTCAACGCGTGCTCGTACATTTCCTTTGCTTGTTTCGACGAAAACTGCGAACCGAAAGTTAGCAAAAGTCTACGAGAATTGCAGTCAACTTACCATCGTTGCGGCTCCATAGCGCGACTCTTTAATTTCCTTAATCTGTTTCGCTGATTTAAACTTCAGCAGCAAAACGATCGGGAAGATTTTGTTTCGATGAAGACGTTCGACGGCTGACAAATTCACATCCAAAATGCAGTGTGATTCCTAAGCGCAATTGATTAGCAACTCGTCAATCTCAATCATCAAGCGAACTCACTTTGTTATCTTTCACTGCTTGCAGCGAGACACATTCAAACAAGCTGCCGCGACGTCGATACTCGATGATTGAATTGTTGTTCAGTCTCATCTCGATCTCTTCCTTGCTGCACCGCACTTCCTTCACCATGCAGCGATGGAACTGCTCGGGGAAATCGATGATCAGCTTCTCGACGACCCATTCGCTCAAGGCTCCGATCACGAGCACCGGACGATATTTATCTGTAAAGAGAGAAACGTAGGTAAGCGCCTGAACACTTCAGACTCCATTTGCTTACAATCAAGCCTCTCCACTCGTTGATAACTTATCGTGCTATCTTCGCTGACCGTCGGCTCCAAGTAGAGACTTAGATGCGTGTTACTGAAGCTCGCAAGCTCCTTCGAGTCCCTCGATGATCCTCGTTGTGGTTTAATACGTTTGAAGAAAGATCGACGGGCCGATGTTGAGCTCCGTCTGCTCGATGGCGTGTCGCCTTCTGACGAGTCGCCCTGCAATCGCAGTTCTTCTTCAACTCTGCAACAAAACATTCATAACATCGATGCAAACTTAACTTTGAACATTCAATCTCACTTCATTTGACTAGGGATGATTCCGCACTGAGTCCGATAGCCGAGCTCGTCCAACTTCCAAGCCCTCCATTGACCGGACACGCCGCCAAACATTGTTATGTCAACATAGAGAACGTCGTCCTTGCTGAACGAAAGCTCAGACTCGTTGGACTCTGCTTGACGATCGAAGCCAACGCGAACGTAAAAGGAATCGCCGGGTTTGTCCTTGATTTGATTGAATTCTGCAAACGATCGAGAAAGTTAAATTGAAAGCTTGCGAATTGATTGCTCGTGCTTACTTTGAATGCTGTATTGAACAATCGCAGACACTTTGTCTGCGGGCTTTGCCATTTCGAACGCAGCGTACTCGGCAGTTGCGCGTCGCAAGTCAGTGCCATTGTACTCCAAAATCTGATCGCCCACTCGCAAGCCTTGCTCGTCAGCTATCGAGCCCTTCTGCACGCTGTGGATGAAGATTCCGTAAGCGTTGCCGCCCAACAAACTCACGCCCAAGTTTGGATTCTTTCTATTATTAGATTTCGTTTGTTAGAAAACATTGCGCAGACAATTTAAAGTTGCCAACTCACCTTGTTTCGATGTAAATGACTCGCGGCTGCTCTTTGCCAAGAGTCGAAGTGTTTCCAGCCATCATCCCATGGAGTTGACTGGAGTTGGAGGAAACGAGGGACGCACTCTTGCCTTGCGATATCGGAGACACGTGTGGATGCCGATGAGTCTTCAAAGTTCCTGTCGAGTGCGACGACTCTTGAGGTGGCATCGAGGACATTCGAACGTTGTTCTGGATCGAGTCGGTCGACATCACCGAGCGCGTGACCTTGGGAGAGTTCTGAGGCGTTGAATCGTCAGATCGTGACACGTTCTCGTCGCTCGTGCTCAACTCGTCATACTTCTCAGGGTTGTATTGGACGAGCATCGTGATTGAGCTGCCGCATTGCCTCAGAATCTTCGCTGCGATTTCGTAGGAAGCGGAACGCAAGTTAATGCCGCAGAACTCGAGGAGCTGATCGCCGATTTGCAGGCCGACCTGACTCGCAATCGACTTCTCTCCGACGTTCGACACGAAGATCCCTCGGTTGTCCTTGCCCGTTCCAATGCTGATGCCGAGCGGGTTCTCACTCTTGTCGATGTGAACCTTTCGCTTCTCACCGATGTTCGGCTTGTAGCCCATGCCGTAGTTCGGCATTGAGTTTCTCTTGCTGATGTTCACGTTCCTTCCGTGCTTGACGATTTGGATCTGAAATGTTGGCATCGGCGACGCTCGATCGGGCGTTCCACAGTAGTCGAGCGAGTTGTTGCTAATCTTCGCGAGCTTTGGGTTTGGAATGGTCGGCAGCCCAACTTGATTCGGCGGCATTCTTATAGCTTTGCTGTTTCGCGGGTAGGTTCCGCTTTCAAGATAGCCGCCGCTCGATCCCGAGCCTTGAAATGCAGACATTTCTTCTCGCGAGAGCTGAGACTTTGCTTTCGATGGAAACGAGTAGTCGATCGACGAGTTTTGAGAGTTGTGAAGAGACGATGAAAAGTTGAGATCATGACCGGGTGAGAGGACGTCGCCTTGCGGAAACGGAAGTGGGCTCGCGTACCGATTGCTGAGGAAGGAGTTGGGGCTGCCGTAGAGCCCGGGACTTCCTAAGACCCGTCCGACTGACTGCACGCGCATGTGGGATGGCAGAGTTCCGGTGCTTGCGTTGTTCAGTGAATCCTGCTGCGAGACGCCACCGGAGCTGCTGAGGTTCTCGCCGTCGGACGTGCACTCGTACTTGCTGCTCGAGTAGTTGCTGAAATACTTTGTCATCTTGTGCGATGTGAAGTCGAGTCCGTCTTCCTTTGGATTGTCTAACGGACTCTTCGACATCGTTGTCGACTCAATGCTGTTGCTCGTCTTGATCGGGATGAACGAATGCAAATGATTCTTCGCTCCGGTCGTCGAAAGATTCAAGCTGAGTCGCTTGAGCTGGAAGTTTTTCGTGGGCGGCTCGTAGATTGTTCCCATGTACTCGCTCGTGTAGTTGCTCTTGGGGTTTGTCGGCGACGGTCGAGGTTTTATCGCTGAGCCTCTCATTAAGAATTGATTGGTGAGGGGAAGTGGATTTGAATTTCTGTTGGATCTCGATGGGCCGGGCGGGAGTGGCGGCGCGAAAAGCGTGTCAACAGCTTTCTGCTGCTCGGACGTCATCTTATCCTTTGTCGGCTCTTTTCTCTTATCCTGAGAGTTTGGCTGATCGTCCGTCGGTATGAAGAAAAGTCGTGGCCGAGTCTTCTTTCGATTAATCACGACCGTGCCTGCATGAAGTTTCCCGTTGTCGTGCATGACCATTGCAGCTCGAGGCCAGCTCTTTGCAATGTTTTTCTTGTGCTTGGCACTCTTGGCCGCTTTCTCGTGAGCTGTGTCGAGCGAGTCTTGGCTGTCAAGCACCAAGTCGAGCGCAGCGATAGCGTCGTTCTCTTGATTGTCCTTGTTTGAGTTGGCGAACTTGCGGGCAAACTTGTTGAACATCCCTGAGAACTTGGACGACGCCGATTTACTCGAGTTCGGCGACGACGAGCTGATGCTGTTGTTGAGCATCGACATTTCCGGCTCTTGGATGCTTGACGATGGGACGAAGGACATGACGGGCATGTAAGTATTTTCCATGTTTCTGCCGACGTCATTCTGCTCCGTTTGCGTGCTGCAGTTCTTCATCTTGCTCCAGCCTCTGTTGAGGGACGTTGCGCTTATCCCGTTCACCGTTTTGCCGTCCTTCATGATTTTGAGGGAAAGTTTCTCGTTGTTTTTAATGTTCATTATGATCTGATTCAGTTCGCTGGCGTTTTTGATTCCCTCGACTGATTTCTCGTTAACTTGAAGCACGCGATCGCCGACACTGATGAGCGGCTCATAGTAGGCAGCCGAGTTCGGCTCGATGTCCGCAACGTAGACGCCCGAATCGAAGATTATTCCATGATTCGAGTTATTCGTGAGCTGCAGTTGCACATTATAAATTCCCTTGAGGATTGGATTTGAGCGTTTCACGGTCATTTTGCAAGTTGGAGCACTGGTGCGAATCGTTTTGAAAAGCATTCGTTGCGATAACGTTGAGCAATCGATTCCGTTTATGAGCTGGATGTAGTCGTTAGTGAGAAGCTTCCCGTAGAATATCGAGCCGGGCTCGACACAGACGACTTGGGGATAGAAACTGTTGCCGTTGTAGTCGGAGTTTTCGTTTCCGCAGTCGAGTGTGACGCCTAGATCAGCGTTGACCAGCATGTGACTGACGTCCACTTCGATCTCGTTCTCGGCGTCGTTCCGTTGCTTGCGGTGCTCGCGAGAGTCTGAGGATTTCTTGGCGTTAGACAGGACGTTGATTCGCTCGTTGAGCTGGCCGATCTTCTTCACCGCGTCGTCTTTTTCGATCGTCACGGCCAGCAGCTTCGACGTCGCAGTGTCGCGCTCCTTTCTCATCTCGTCAGCGAGATTTCTGACCGAATCTCTCTCCTGCACAATCTTCTCCCGCTCGGTAATCGCCCAATCGCGACGACCCTTAGCGATCTCCGACTCTTGTATCGCTTTCGCAACTTCAGAATTCTTCTTCTCCAAAAGTTTCTTCAGCTGCTCGATCTCTTGGTTCGCCACTTCGAGATTCAGGAGATCGTCGTTCGACTGCATGAACTCGGTGCGATTGCGAAGGACTTCTACCTTCTGCCGAAGGGATTCGCATTCATTGGCGAACTCGTTCCGCGATTTCACAACTTTCTCCAGTTCCTTCCGCAGCGAATCATTCTTGTCGAAAATGTTCTGGTTCTCCTTCAGCACGGTGTCCCTCTCCGACAGCAGCTGGCTCACTTCGCACTCGGCATCCGTCAACTGTTGCTTCAGCTCGTTGCGCTCCTAAAATTGGCCGAAGAAAATTTACAGTTTTGGATTCGTCAAACGTCTGTAACATACTTTCGTGAGGTCTTCGCACATCCTCAAGTATCTTGTGTCTTGCGGCAGGCGGGCGCCTAGCTGCTCACGCAGCGCGCTGTTCTGCGCCATCACCTCGCGATATCTCTCATTTAGAAACTCAAGCTCAAGATCGCAATTTCTAGACATTTTCTATTTTTTTTTTTTTGAAACGATTTCTATTTTCACTTAAGGCACTAATTCACGAATTCCCACGAATTCCGATCACATTTTGACGCACGACCGACTAATTCATCTTTCGGTGGCACTTCCCGATGCAATTCTCACTGTTTTCGAGTCGCGCAACTAAAGGAAATCAAATAAAATCCAACACAGACCGAAATTTTTGTCACGACTTGAGCGATCAAAGTTGCGAACCGAAAAATCGAAACTCGTTCGAATATTTAACGGAAAAGATTCAAATTTAGTTCAAAAACGAAATGATCGTTAAATCTCTTGCTAACAGCCTTTGCTTCATTTATTTTTCTCTGCTAGTTTAAGGAAATCCACATCGACCGAAAGGATCTTGGAGAGCTCGTTTTGTAGCAACTGATGCATTGACATCCCGTCGTGCTTGTAGATCCAGTTGTCATCGATGAAGTCGTAACGTTTCGGGCCAGAGGTGGGCGAGCTGAGCCAGATTTGCCGGTTGGGAGTTTGTCTATTGATCACGTATGTTCCGTAAGGATTTCCAAGCTTCACTGTTAGAACTCCGTCCTGAAAATTGAGTAATTGACAAAATTGTTCGACCTACTTCAGATTCAACTTACTGAATGCTCAATGTCTGCGTTCTTCAACTTCGGATCAGCCTCGACAATCTCCTCAAAGTAATCTGTCAACGATTCCATCGTCTCGGAACTTATCGCTTCATATTTCTCGAGATCCAACAGCGGAACTTGAGAATAATCCGGCGACTTGGAGAACACCGAAAAGTTCCTTTGCACTCGATCTGCATCGATGAATCGTAAACGAAATACTGCGGCAGCAGTCGTAGATAATCGTCTGATGCTTAGAAGCCTTGTTTGTCGAATGACTTCTCTTGTTATCCTTGATAAACTCATTTTTCTCGGCTGAACTTTTACAGGCCAAAACGTAAACAAGAAATCGTTCAACAGTGACGTCGTTATCTTGGAGTTGGGGAGTTGGAGGTTGCAGCATTATAAACTGCTAGCCTGCCGGCGATTCTAGCAAGCTCAGGAAGCTCCTCAAAGGTAGATTTTGTTCTCTAATCGTTGCCGAAAATCCGGTTGACATTTCTACCGAATTATTCCTGAAATGTGTAACGGCTAAATTTCCGTTGCGTGTCTTGGCTTAAGATCAATTTGAATTATCGACCGGTAAACTTTATCAACCGATTTTTCGATTTTCAAATTTCTGTTATCAATTCTGTTATCAGATTAAAGATTTTGTATAATTTCTTAATAATAAACTCGAAATTTCAAATTGTTTTTTGAGCAAAATCTCAACTATGAATTGCGCATGTGTCGCATTTGTGTTTTCATTCATATTTTGTCCGCCACTCGCTCTCGTTCTCTTCGTTAGTTTGCGTCAAGATTTCATACCGTCGAGACGTGTTTACCGAGTTGTGTCGAGTGTTATAGATTGGAAAATTTGACCAAAAGAGTTCATGAATTCCCGATAATATTGTAGAAAGAGATCAGGAAAGATTTCCTCAATTTGTGTCCGAAATCCGTTAATGTTAAGTGGCTAAAATTTAAGAAAACAAATAATCGATAAGGGAAGAAGTGACAGCGTTTCCGCAGTTTGTATAGTTCGTAGAAAGCAGGAATAATCGCTAGAATCTCAAACAGTTAAGCTTGCCATCAGGAAACTTAAATTTGGATTTAATCGACGACCGCGCATCACCGAAAATGTCGAAGGTAGGTGAAGCTTGTGTTCATCTCCTTCCCAGAATAACGCGAGCAAATCTCCATGACAAAAGAACGATTGGCAAACAACAAAGAAAGAGCAGACGAAAGAAGAATTCGCGTTTACTTTCGCCAGCGTTTTGGCGCATTTTCTCGATTGCGTAACGATTTCGTCTCTGGGCTCCAAGACAAGTTAACGACCAGGCTATTTATATCGTTTTGGAACCAGAGAAGTTCCAAAGTCCCGAACGCTCTCGAGTTAGAAGAATGCAGGCAAGCAGAGCAGAGACAATCGACGATGAATCTTATCAGTTGCAGCTCGTGCTTGCTCATCGATTTCGGTTTAATATTCTAGAGCCTCGAGAGCAATTTCGCTCGACCCTGAAGCCGCGTCTCGCTCTTGTTTATCTCCGTTAACAATCGCAAATATTGGCTCGAGAGCAACAACAATTAAAGCGTTATGTTTGGCATATAAATGATAATTTGCGTTTGCATCTCGAGGGTGATAAATGCCGCCAATCGATTCTGCTCTCACTCCTTTCTAGTGATAAGAAAAAGGCCCGAAATTCATTCCTAATCTCATCCCAGATTAGCTTCGATTTTAAAAGGGGAAGACGACAAATGTTTCTCTTCGGATTAAAGTTTTTTTGTGGGTGGAAGTTCAAAGAGTTCCACTCGAAAAAGGATTCCAACTGTCCAAAGCAATGGAGATTGCTTTTCCCTTGATCTCCCCAAAGTCTCTCGATTAATCGTGCGACATCTTGACAGCGTCGCTCCTCCGCCCACGCAGCTCGCAAAAAATATGTTGTAAAACTTTTAAGGAACCATGAGTCGAGTAATTGCTCGCTCCCCAGAGGAGCCAGGCAGAAGGGTTGAAGCAGCAGCTTCTTCCCAAAACCATATGGCGTAATGTGTGTGACTAGCAAAGCATGAGAAAAGCCATAAATTATCTGATTACGTAAAACATTTCCAGAGAGAAATTCCTTCTCCGAAGATTTCTTCCTCGAGATTCCTCCAGCCGCACCTTAACGAAAAGAATTCTTCAAGGAACTTTAAGCCTCTCTCGATTTCTCGGCTTGAATTAATGACGTCGGATGGGAAATAATTAAAGGCAACTGCTGCTTCTGTTGTGTTCTCGTCGGGATTTATTAATTATCATGCAAATTGTTTTCGCTTTTCTTAGGCGAAGCTGAGTGGGCGCTCAGATTTCTTCCATTAGGCCTGAGAGTCCTTAACGACTTCGAGCCGGAGCTCCGTGATTAATCAGAGAATCCTCGAGCAAGCTCTTAGCGCAATTAGGCGCTTTCCGTCCTCGCAAACGTCTCGATAGCAAATTATCGATTTCGTTTTGTTTGCTCTAATCATCGCTAAGACGAAACAAATTTGCATGCGCTCGAAACATTTCAGATTTCTCTTCAGATACATGAAAGAGTTCGATTGTTTTGCGCTGTGTGAGATCAATTTCTTCCCGCGAAGATTCACCTGAAAGCGCTTCGTTCCCCAGACGAGCATTTGCTTTGATTACCCGCGAGCGTCTTCGCCATTATTTGCTTGAGCAATCGACTTCGCTTCGTGCCTGCCGATCGATTAATTCGCCGGGTGAATCACTTCGGATTTCAATATTTATATCCGACCTCACCGCCTCAGGTTAATGGAGATTACCTAGGCTTACTCAATTGTTTCGATAATGCCGCGGGGCGATTAAGAAGTCAAAAGTTAAGAGAAGCTGTAAATCTCGCGGATTGCGGTAATTTCTAACATCATTTTCCAATTTTCTCCGCCGAGTTCATCACAAAGCGAGATCATTTATCTCGCAAAAAAAGAGAAACACGAGCACTCGGCTTACGTGAGAATTGAAGATAATTAGAACCGTGAACAGAAGGTGCAAAGTAACAGCACCAACAGACTCTGGACGAGACGCGAGCTTAATTAGTTCACCCGCGAAGTAAAAACTTAATGCGATTATTAATGCAACGACTGCTTGACTGCAAAGACTGCGAGTTGGCGGGAACTAACAGGTGTTAAGAACGCCACAACTCAGCCAGCCAAGTAGTTTATCATCTGTTAGTGTTTCACACTCAACCGGTCTGGGAATCTCTTGTTGTAACTGCTCATGATTCAGCGCTCATGACGTCAAAGTTATTAGAGAAGCTTTACGCTTCAGGCTGGAGCTAATTCCATTTGTTAAGTCAATGAAAGGTAATTCCAGCAGTAATTTGAGAGGATTCCGTTCACTGAAATGGTTCAACAATTAAATTATAAGCAACATGCGATGGTGAGAACTGCAAAGCTCATTTGATAAAATCGGCAAAGTCGCAGAAAGAAATTTCCTTTGAACGAATTCTCGCCTATCGCTTCGTGCCGTATCGTCATTAAAATTCGTTTCCAATGCTCGAACCTTGCAAGGTGGAATATCGAGCGTACTTGTGTGCATGAGGCGAAGTGCGGCGAATGGAGAACGAAAATGAGATTAAAGTGCTTTTTGAATCGAGGGTGTTCATTCGTGAGTGACGTCACGGCTCATAAATTCGCCTCTTGTCATGTGCCGAGTGAAATCTATTGACCTGATTCCGCCGCTCGGAATTGCTAATTTCGGGGGGAAGTGCAAGACGGAACAATCGATCAGCCCCCGTCAAATCTTTTTGTTTCAACTCTTTTTTGTGTTCAGTTCTTTGACCTGAAAAGAAAACATCGAACACCGACATCTGCTAATGGATCTCGTCGCTTCGGACTAGTTTTTCGTATTTTGCATTTCACGCTCGTTTCAATCTCGATCGAATCTCGCCAAGTTTAGGCAAAAGCGATGACAAACGAGACAGCTGAACGTTGTGGGTGTCGACTGACTGGTTGATATTAGGAGCGATGTAAACAGAGAGAAAGTCTCGACCGCTGTCCGATTGTAAATGTTTTAACACTTTCGATTAGTTGTGAAAGGAAAAACTTTAATCTCAAGCGATTTAGACACGAAAGCGGCAGCATCAGTTCACCCACCGGGTCTCGCTCGTGTCCGCAAATTGCGTGATCCATCAAGCTGATTGATTCCGACGTCGGGTAATCAAAAAGCGATTTGACAACGAGAGAAACGTTTGCTCTCGCACCGCAGATTGAAAGTGAAACTTCTCGCCTTGCCGCAAAAAGTCTTCAAAGGAAAACTTTCTTAAATATGTTTGACCTTTCTCGTTTATCTCCCGTCGATCGAGTAAACTTCGTTCTGGGCAAATCCATCATTCTTCCGACCGAGAACGATTCGCCCATGGGAATCCAACGCTTTATGTTCGTCCTATGATTTTATGCAGGATCCAGCTCAGCTTTTACGAGTTTCCTCTCCCCGGAAAAATGAAAAAGAGATTTTATTGATTTTCCCGAGGAATATTTCCACAAATATCACACGTGAGGCTGAGCACACACACCAACTCCCGTTCTCTTCACCCAATTTGGCAAGCATAAAATTTTTAAGAGCACACTTTTCACTTGTAGATGAGAACCTGTCATAAAAGTGTACGTTCCAATCTAAATCATTTTCATCTTGATGTGGATGTTTCTCTCTTTACTGGCTTCCCCGAAACGAGGTTTATGGCTTCTCCGACACGAAACAGTTTCAAAGAGTTTGAAGAACTGACAAAGTTTTATTTTATAGTCGTGTAGACAGTGGAGGGAACGACGCTCACCGTCGTGATCGATTGGTTCTCGTTTGAAACCCTTTGAGCTTCGCGTTTCATTCGACAGCCGACAGTGAAGTTTTTCCTCGGCTCACATATCAAAATCGTGTAATGATGGAAAATGTTTTCTGCTTGTGACATGAGCAGAGGAAAATTGTGTGTGAGAACAAACAGCGCAAATGTAATTAAATGTAATCTCGTTTTATTGTGTTTCGCTTTACGATCCGCTGCTCTAATTTTCATTCATTTGATGTCGGTGCATTGGGGAAAGGAAATTGTGGTTGGAGTGAGCGATGAACCTGTCAGAAAATGTTCGGAAAAGCGCCACGGGCTCTTGACAAATTCACAACAATCGATGCTAGTCGAGGAAAGAAAGCAATTTCCCAACCAGCATAAATATTTCCTCGTGCGAACGGGAAATTCGAGCGTTGCTAAAAATAACAGAAAGAAGAATCTTTAATATGCTCCAACTTTATTTACTTTACATTACATCTCGTCTCGTCGCAATACGCTTTTCTCTTGGCTTTCCTCTCTGCATGAGCGCAGAGGGAGCTTCGTCGACGATGTGTCTTTGATTTTACGAAGCGTTTACTTAATCGAGGGCTGAGCAGTGGCTGGAGCGGAGCGAGGACGGGAAGGAAGTTTTCGCATTAAAATATTTATGAGGAAGTCGAACGCAACACGAGACGGAGAGGAACGAAAGTCACCTGATGGGAAGGAAAGCCAGAACGCCGAACTGGCAACACCGCACTCGGTGATTTATCATGTCTTTATTGTTGCGAACAATAAGAAACTAATGAGAGCACTTGATGTTGGCTGCAGGAAAAGTCTCAAGAAAATTGCTCGGAATTTCCATCGCAACAAACGAGAAGAAGAAAAATGTTTCTCGAGTGATTTCTCAATAAAGCAGCGGAATATTTTCCATCTCGTGCATTACACTTTTTGCCGGATCTCCATTGCACAGCTACACAAACAAGTGTTTCTTAGTCGATGAGCGACGAAACTATTTTCTCGAAATAGATTCGCGCAGACAGATTGTGTAACAAGTTAATCATTCTCTCTGTTTGTGTTATGACTGCGGCTCTTCGATCTGCCCACTGCCGCTTGCGCTGCACTGAATCAGAACATTCGTTACTCAATCCGAGCGTTGCCCTTTCGATTCTCTTTCACATTATGCAGCTTCAGCATAGTTCCTCGAAGCCAACAACTTTGTATGAATTTGGCTGCAGACGCTGCGCTCGAGCAAGCATTTTCATCTCGCTCAATTGAGTGTGAAGGCTTTGCCATGGAAGCGTGACAATAAGCAAGAGCGAAGCTGCTGCTGCTGCTTTGCATTTGACTGCTCAATCGAGTGACTGGCGCTGTTGGCTTCGCCACGTTTTAACTGAAAGTCATTATCGACGATTTTCTTCACCGACGAGGTTTCCCTTCAAACTTGGCACTTGTCCTGGTTTTCACTCTTTCAAGGTGTCGCGATGAGTTTGGCTTCTCGCTGAAGCTTTTCCCTTGTAATTTAATATTCCATTAAAACAAGCTTGGAGTCATAAGCTTCGCTCTTCTGCATGGAAGTCTCTTGCTATGGATACCAAGTCTTTCAACTATGAACCCGTCTCCGTATCAAGAACCTTTGCTAAGGTTGAAAAGCCCTCGCCTGCTTCGAAAGTTCTCCGTTATTGAAATATTTCTGTCTCGACTCGAAGCTCTCGAGTTATGCAAGGCAAAGTTTTCACTTTTATTTTTCTTTTCAAATGAGTTTCAGCAACGGAAAACCTTCGAAGAGAAACAAAACCGAGAAATCAAATAGATCACGTTGATGAGAGTCTCTTTGATGCTCCACCAGCCTCAAACTCGCACACTCTGCGGTTCTCGAGTAGCATCACAGAATGAATCAAAAAATTCTTTTTGTGAAAATAGTTTTCTCCCGACACTCGTTGACGAAATGTTTGCTCCACCGAAGTTTACGCTGCCAACACGACGATGAACATAAATTAGACAACTCGAGAGAGGTAGAAGCTTTGCTGGTGGTTTTTGTAATCAAATCTGTGCACTTTAAGGTCCAACACCCTCGGAAACCTTCGACGATGCTCGCATGAAAAATTGATAGCAACGACCAAACGTGTTTCTGTGTTGATTTTATCAATTGTCTCTGTACACGAGAAGAGCCTTCTGCTGCTAACCCAATTCCCACAAGTCAAGGCTATTCCCCCTCTCCTCGTCTCGAGTGACGCAAGAAAAGGAGCAGCGAAGATGTTGGAACGAATCACGTCCTCAATAACAAGTGACAATAAATTCCTTGCGCCCTGGCAAATGTCATCGTTGCCGTAAAGAATAAAAACATAATCTGAATGCCAAGGCACGGCATGCGAACTAGTTGTGAATTCCAGAGACACTCGGGCGCCCGTTTGACGTTTCAAAATTAAAATATTCTGTTTCTCGAGTAGTTGGAGGGGGAAAGGCATTTAATTAAAAATTGTTTGTCGAGCTTAACGACGGTGAAACTTTTGTGGATTTTCGCGATAATTTCCCGAGCTCTAATTAGTTTTTCCTGTTAAAAATTAAAGAAAACTGCCAGAAAAACTTTTTAGTTTTCCGGCGTCAAGCAGGTTTAAGACTTAATGACACTTCCCAGTGAATTCCCCGAGATTTCTCTTCTCTGAAACATCTCAAATGACCCGCTCAGTAATTACAGTGAAAAGTTCAGCGCGAAAGAAGAAAACCTAGCGGAAAAGTCTAATTAGAATGCTGGGATTATGAAAATTAAAGAGCGAAACGGATTACCAAAACGATCCTCGTAAACTTCTTTGACGAAAGTCTCCCAGCGACTGCTCGTGGAACTGAAAAGGGTTGCGAGGAAGAAGCGTTTGCAAAGGGAAAGCATAGAATCACGTGCAATTATTTCTAATGATGGAGAGAAGCGTTGCATGGAAGGAAAATTCCAATCGTCAATTTCAAAAATTAATATTCTGCTTTCATCCGGAAAGCGGAAGCTTCGTAGAGCTCGCAGATCCGAAAGAAATTGTGGCGCTTTATTTCGAGTTTTATCGCTGATTCCGAAAGTTCAAAGTTTCATCGAGACTCTTCACCCGCATCCGATAACGTGACTCGCGATTTCCAGAGGGGAAAATTCAAACGAGATTCGCTGTTATTGCAATCATTTAAAAATTCATTTCCGAGGGATGAAGACTTCGTTATGCGAGAATGCTTAGCAGTCTCCTCAACGACGCTTCCGCAACGTTAAAGTGGAAAGTGTTTGATGATCTCATCTAATGAAAACTCTGATTGTTTTTATGGATCGTATTTTATTCGCTCCCCGAGAAAAAAGGGGAAAGCCTAATGCAGGTTTCCGCTTCCCGGGGGACTCTTCGACTGCTTGAGGCTCACAAACGACCATAAAACTGAGCGATATCTCAAACTCAAGCGACTCAATCTCTCGACAAATTGCTTTATGGAGCTTCCGTGTTTATGACGCGAACGAAAGTTCAACGAACTCTCGACGAATCCATTCAATTATTTTCGTCAAACGGTTTGACGCAAGCCAAATCCTTCATGTCTAGGACGAAAGTCCCTAAATCCCGAGAGATAAATAAGAACAAACTTGTCATGATTGCAATAGCTTTGGACAAAAGCCGTTCGTCTTAATTAGAAGTTTAACGGATTTGGCATCGCTCGGGAAGTTCAGTTTTGGGTTCTTGCGACGCTCAATTGAAAGCGACGAGCAAGGAAACGAATTCGTCGACACAACGAGCTCAGTTATTTCGCTGCAATCAGTCGCTACAATTATTAAATTTTAACCAGCAATTTCCCAAAATCACTCGCAATTAAATTTAAAGCGTTCTCAACTTTTTATCTCAACATCTGTCTTCCAATTAGAAGACTTGGCTTTGTCGTACGCTTCTAGCTCATAAATCCTCGACATGATTGCGAGCTGTAAAGAATGGCAGAACTCTACTGGAAGGGAAAACGCTGTAAAAACTGTGAAGCGAACATCTCAAAAGCTCTCAGAATTGCATAAAATCTTTTTTGTGTGGAACGTTTTCAATTAAACGGAGCCGTCGTAGCTTTGACAGTCTCGTAATTCGAGCTAAAAATAAATCTGCTGCGCTTAAATCTTTTAATCTCCCGTTCTGAGAGTGCACGAATGAATCCCGACATCGATCCACAACGCTCTCGCTCGCCTAATTTTATATTTCCTCCCATAAAATTTCCATTCGCATAAAAAATTTAAGCATAAAAACGCTTCGCCTGCCATCCTAAATGAAATAAAATCCTAATTCCAGGAGTTTTAATCCTTTTTCGTGAGCCGAGGCTCCCAAAATGGCAACAATAAATCTTTATTAAAATAATAAAATCGCATGAATTTATCGGGCTTCATTTGCTCAGCACACCTGACGACACATAAACTTTTTTTAATATTTGAGTTTCACATGGCTGCCCATAAATCCGTCGTGGAAGCGAAGAGAGATAAAAAGTTTCCGGTTTAAATCGTTAAACGCGTCGGGGGTTCCAACTCGAAGACATGTGACTGGCTTCGACGACACCCTCAAGAAGAAAGGAAGCCGTTCGCACACCAAATTGACATTAAAATTGATTTATTTCATTTGCCTGACAGTCTTGCACGTTGGAGAAGTTGGAGCTGTCACAGTCACGAAGTCGAAACTTAATGAATCACATCGCACATCGCAACTGAGTCAATAAATCTCTGATTGCACGAAACGGCAACTTTAATTGCGCCATGAAATCTTTGTCGCTCGTAAGAGTTTTCGCGTAATATTCTCGAACTCCTTCAGTGTCGAGGAAAGGGATGAGCAAAGTCAATTAAGTTCAATCCTTGTCAACGTTTGTGTAACTTCGACTTGAACGAGAGCGAGGGAAATTAATTATGTAACAAATTATTTGGTTCACAAGCTGAGGCTTTCGCAGGTTGAAGTGCTTCCTTCCCAACGCTCTTTCCATTTAATTTAATTGGATTGATATCGCATAATGTTTCCCCGTCGTCGTTGACTGGATTGAAATGGAAATTCTTCACGTCTTGTTTGTCTTCAGCTGGGGCGGAAAATTTCATTTTAAAGCGCCGATAAATCCCTCGAAGGGCTCTCATGTAATGGAAATCAATCCTTGTAATGTTATGACCGGAATTCTATCTACTTATCGAAGGGAGGCGAGCTCTAAATTCGGTGATTAGGAGCATCTCGATAGCCTAAATTGAATCGTCGCTTCTCCAAGTTTGACGACATGAACAGGAAATTACGTTGCAATCACAAAGATTCAATGGCTGCGTTTCCATTGGGGCTGTGAGGAGATTAGCTCCGAAGCGAAAGCAGTTTTGAGCTTTGATGGAGCTCAATTGGGGGAGAAGAAACATTTTCCGGCTTATCAAGATCGAACGGCCTCTCCCCGAATCCAGAATGTTCCTTGCGATGAAACGTAATTACGAGGCAAAGGAAAATCGATAGCAGCTTGAATGATGTTGCTTTCTTCTCGGCAATGGAACTGCGAGTTCTGCCATAGCATAAATTAAATTTGTAGCATCGTCTAATGGACCTTTCGCCAGGTCAAGTGTAAAATTAGAAATTCCCTCTCGAGTCTCGACGCCTCTCGCTGGCATAATTGAATCGGAAAGTTATAATAATTTGCATAAGATTTCCGCCGAATTTGTTGACGATCGCTTTGCCGCTCCTCACGTCTAATGATTCCCCGCTTTAAATTTCCATTTGTCGCAGAGACGGGAAAAGCAAACTTCGCCGAGGGGAGACTCGCATTTCAAATTATTGAATCTATTTATTGCTCCTTTGAAAGCGTTTTGACACGTCGCCGCTCTCGCGGGCTCAAGAAGTCGAGCATCTTAAATCATTCTCAGGCGAGAACTTGTGCTAAATGTTTCGGAAAGTTCGCTGTAACAATTATTCATGTGCAAACCACTCGACGAACTTTATTGCTTAATAAATTTATTAGCGCAGCACTTTCTCGCAAAATCTCGCTTTATTATGTGGCATGCAAACGCACACGACGGTCTCTCACTTCCTTTCGTGCTTCGCTCTCGCATCGACTTGATGTTTTTGTGATGATTACATAATTTATGTTCATATGGCTGTTGTTTAAATAAACAACCGCCTGAAGCCTAAGGAGAGAGAGCGAGGGTGCATGATGGAAATGTGATTGCGAGCGATGCACGCATGAGCAATAGCAATCATGTGTTTTTGTCGAGCACCGTCAGCGTTTCACTTCACTTCATCACAGCACTTTGTTTGTTTTCTCTCCCGTTCGCTCCACAAAACTTTTCCTTCTGTTTTGCTGGCGGAATTTCCGAGGAAAAATCCCGAGAAACTTGACACACATGTCGAAATTATATTGACAGAGGAAAGGAAAAAGTTTTCTTGTTTTGATGGAATTTTGTGTAACAAGAGAGGAAATTTATTTATGGCAAAATACAGTGCAGTAAACACCATGAAATATCCAAAGATGAGTAGATGAAATAAGCAAACATCAAGCGCGTATCATTCACGACACGATGCAATGATGTTTACGACTGCGATTGATACAGCAAATTTATTTAGGCAAAAGATTTGCGGAGCTTTTTCGTGCTTCGTGCCGCTTGTGTCAATCTCGCGTTTGACAAATCGCAATCATGTTGAAAGGAAGCAAGCTAGCGAAGCCATGAGATTCATCAACGTCAATCCCCTTCGGGATTCCATCAACAATGGACGTTTATTTGGGGCAATAATGGCCTGGCTTCCAGATTCATAAAACCCCAATAAAATAAATGCAAAAGCTGAATGGACAATTGTGAATATTTTTCATCCCTTTTTGCTTCCCCGTGACAAACGGAAAAAAGATTGCCTGGTCGCACCGAGTGTCGCAGAGAAATATTTCATGATTCCGAATGATTACATTCGCCTTCTCCATCGCACAGCATGTTGAATTATGTGCTATCTAATGCGATTTATCGAAGTTGTTCATTGTGTTCATCAGAGTCCCCAAGTCCTTCATCGAACATTAAACAACTCATGGCTTCAATATGCTGCCACTGCGAGGACGACGAGGGCTGCTGCATATTTCATCCCAAAGATAGAACGAGGTGAAGGCGAACAATGATATCGTTATGACGAGGGAATAACTCGATGTCAATCGTCAGCCTAGGAAGAAGAAGGAGTTGCGAGACAACATCACAAGTCATAAATAATAAAAATAATGATACGCACACATAACACGGATCCGTTTCTGGTTAATGGAGGATCCCTTTGTCGAACAGGAAAACACGATTAAATTTACGAGGCCCTGGATCGAGATGGAGTCGTGAATGTGGGACCTTTTCGGATTAGTTTGCTTTAAACTTCTCCCCATTACCCAACAAACTAAGCTCGTTGCAAAGCTCTCTCGAGAGCTCGTAAACTCTGCTTACGACTTCCTTAAAATTCATGGGGAGTTCTTGTAATTAATTAGTGCGAGGAATTATGTATTAGTTTCCGAACCCTCGTAATCATGCGAAGGGAAGCCGGATCATAGTTGCATGTTAATATGCGTTAGGTGTTTGCGGAGTTTTACGATCTCCGAAACCGCATAAAAATCAGCATAAAATTACAGTTCCGTTCGGAGCCGCCCCAATGCGATAGCAGCTCTTCCCTAGCCAGCTCGGATTCGGAGAAAACTACTTCGTATGCAGCCATAAAATTGGTAAAGTGATGCCTTTGGATTTTGGCAAACTACGTCGGAGACAGAGGAGGGAATGCTCTGTGATATTTGATTTTAAAAGCTGATTATTCGGCAGAGCGAATACGAACGCATCGGAATTTATGGCAGGGATGGCTCAACCCGAATAGACGCAATTGTCTCTTTAAAGCCTTCGGAAGCAAGAAAATTAGAATTTTAATTGAAAATTATTTTCTGTTGACAAGAATCTCATCGTGGACGATGATGAACTTTTCGACAAAGATCACTTTTTGCTGATTCTGATATCCGTCCTAAGATTAATTATATTTTCCCTCGATAATTCTCGGAAGGTTCAAGCCAACGTCGAACGATGAAAGCGCAAAGACAAACTTTAATCTTAAAGGTAAAAAGCATCAGAGCTTGATAAATCTTGCCTTCAACCTCGTTCCCATCCAAATTGATTACGACAGCGACGGGGATTAGCATGTAGATTAACCTGGGATGTTTTAATTGATTCCGAGATTAAATTCAGATTTCCTCCTTCTCACCGCTGCCAGAAAAGAGCCAAACGACAACAAAGTAGAAAACTAACAAAATTTCGTTTCGGTTGCGACTCCAAACCACGGAGCTTATGCACTTGGAGAAGAAAATTGCAGCTGTCATTAAAATGGAACGTGCCATTCACCGCCAACTAGTTACGTAACTCGATAGTTTGCCGCTTGACATTCAATCGAGCGCAAGCTTGCGGCAACAGCCGAAGGTTGCAAGAATCGAGAGAGCGATGGAGAACAAAAAGTTGAATTCATAAGCTCATTGCTGCTTCCATTCGCTATAATGGAAAGTAATTAATTCGCTTTGATTGTTGTTTAATTTGTTTGCCGAGATCGTCCATCTGCCGAATGCTTCTCATTTGCATGGAGCCGAGAGCTCCTCTCCCACTTTGAATAATTAATTTCCATTATGAAGTTGATAATTGCGCGCTTAACGAGCGCCTAACGAAAGTTCTTCCAAATTAATTAAACTCATCAAAAGCGTTCAGCGATTGAAATTAAGACTTTTTATGGCTTTCTCTTGCTCGCTGAGCGGGGGGATTGGTAATCCACCTTCCGTGCTTCCCGCGGGAACAATAAAATGTTTTATGCTTGAGAATCGAGCGGCGGAGCTTTTGCGCCGTTGTTGAAACATTAACGACAAATTGTATTGATTTTCCGGATGTCGGAAGATTAATTCAGTCGAGAGGAGCTGCGAGCATTAATCAATTCGAGTTGCTCCATCGCTCTTTCTGCCAATAGTCTTTGACGTAAAACTTTAGAGCGTGAGTTTATTATGATTAAATTATGCTCGGAACTTCAACGTTGATCCAAAGTGGATTTGGGAAGAAGCAGAAGGAGAGGAAAATCGATAGTTGAGGCAGTGGAAATCCAGAAGGAAATCCTCCCGAAAGCATATTCGAGATGATGGAGAAGGGAGCTGCCGAAATCAATAAAAGGAATTTCTCGTCGGCGAGTGAAACAAAAGGGAGACGAGGAGAAATGTGTTTTATGTTGCCAAACACCATAAATCCCGAAACTAATCTCGTTATTTACACAAACGCCAGCTTGAGCCTCTGTGCTTTTTCATCTCTCTCCATCCGCCGATTCGACTTTAAATTTATTTTCAAGGGAAACGTGACGAAGATGGATGAGAAGCGACGTGGAATCGAGAAATTTATGAATGTTGCGAAAGATTTTCGACGGCGACATGAAAATAAAAGTTAATGGCAAATAATCAATTTGAAAGCAGATCGCGAAAGATCTTTTGCTGACTTGATTCAATTAGAGTTGAGGAGCGAAATAACAATTTTCCATAAACGACACATGAGATTCTCATCCGCATTATGAGTTGGCAGTCTTATAAAGAATTCATCCTTCGTGCAGCGTCTTCATTTCGTACTCTTCAGTTGAAGAGCTTACGCTCCCGCCTTCGACTTTTTCCCACAGCCAGAGTAACGTTTATTGAATTTGATGGCACACATTCACGAGCAGAATGAATCGGAAGAGCTTTCGGGGAGAGCGAAGGAGTTCGTTTATGAAAATGGATTATATTTTCGTTGGCACGATTAGTTTGCGCTTGAGGGAATCGGCCGAAAGTTTTCGCAACTCTCGTTTGTTGAGAGCGTTCTGATGAGGTTGAAGAGCATCACAATCAGTTATGCAACTGGAAACCTGACGGCTGAACATTGTGAAACTTTTGTCGTCCTACTTTGCTCGCCCACACGTCGGAACTTTTGTATGATTTGAACGACTCTCGTATAACAACGGGGCTGGAAAAGCTCTGAGGAGACTGGTGAGAATCACAATTTCTCATGTGTCAGAGCAACAGAAGGAGAAGCAATTTTCATTATTAATTTTGATGTATCGTCATGATCCCACGTTCCATCATGGATTCATATCGTTTGCTTTATGAGCTGTCGGAATATCGATCGGTGGAAGAGGAAGCTTATGATTGATTTCATGGCAGAGCTTTTCGCTTATTGAAATTTTCGTTCAAAGCTTCTGGCGGCATGAGAAACGAACGAGCCTCGAGAGAGAAATTTTCCGTCAAATTGCTTTCCAAGCGACGAGTCCTTGACGCTCCTTCCCCGCCAGAACTTCTCCTTATGAAAAATTACAGTAATAATGAGCTTTTATAGTCATCAGCCCTCGACAGAATTTCCATGGCCTCTCTCCCTGAAAGCTCAAATGGCCGATGTTGAACATTATCGTCCATTACATGAAGCATAAATCCTCGCTTGACCAACATGCCAATTAAAGGGAACTTTCATCCGACGAGAGGAAACTAGAAAACTAATAAATTCAGCCCCGCAGGAAATTAAATCGCAACGTGGATTCGGTTACAGTCGTCATGGAGCCCTTGAAGCTTCTCTTTTTCGACATTCAATAAATTGAGTTCTGCTGAATCATGCGATGAGCGAAATGATTTTCACTCAACTTGATCCTTCGGATAATGAGGCGGCGACCTCGATACAGAGCCAACTCTCGTCTTGAGAAATGTTTTCCGCTCAGCTCGGTTACAAATTTATGCTGACAAGAGCAGCGGAAATGGAATTTATAACTCAGACGGGAGCGGAGCGTCTGGAGGAAGGTACATCGGTTTGATAATGGAAAAATCCTGCAGCGAGTTGTGAGAGGAAATTTATTTACCGTTAATAATCTTATGTGGATGTAAGCTGCTCAGAGCAAAAGCAAAGAATGATGCACACAAATGCTGCATTCCCATGGTGCAAGTATGCAAAATTCATGAGAACTTATGGCTCGCTTAGATAAGGGAAGAGGAATTTTATTTACGAGCGAAATGCTGGAAGTTTCCTTTGTCACAGAAGTTTACTTTATGGACAAACTTCAGGACTAAGCATCGCTAACTAAACGAGTAAGGAACATGAGAAGAACTCGAACAATTGCCATATTGTTTTTATCGCTTTCGAAAGTCCTCGCTTCGCCTACGGGAAAGTCGAGATGTAGCTTGAAAGGGGGAGAAAGGACGCACAGTAAAACTCAATGAAATAACAATTTGAGGCCCGAAGTAAGATCAAGGAAACTTGATACAACGTTCAGGAATCTTCAATATGAACGGAGAAAGATGAAAACGAAGGGGCGATGATTAACTCTAAATATGATTCACTCGCAAACGGTCGAGAGCATCGAACAAGATGGTTCTAATGTACTCGAAGTTTTCATCGATCATAGATCGAGCTAGAGTGGATTGCATTCCTTTAGGGTGGTTGGAAAATGAGAGATTGTAATCTGACGTAATCAAGCATGACCTCTGTTCTTTCTGTAGCTTCTCTGCTTTGCCCTTCCGCTCTTACTTTATCTATGACTTTGATGATTTGTTTCTTATGTTGCACTCAAGTGGCAAGAGTTAGTAGAACCACTGGAAATCTCTTCGCAGCATGTTGTGCCAGCTTTCGGCCAGCGAAACGATTATTGCAGGACGCTCTTCGCTCTATCTTGTTACGTTCTTTTTATGCTTCTCGCTTTTTTCCCGAGGAAGTTATTAATGCTGTTCCATGACTTTTTACGATTATTGTTGGACATTAAAATTGTTGAGAGTAGGAAATTTTTTCGCTGCTTATTTCGCAATAAAGTGAATTTGTTGTTTGCTCCGTCTTGTCGAAGAAACCCCTTTAATGGCATCGCTTTGCTGCTGTCGCTTGTTGTCTCAGTTATTTGAACATGACTTATTTTAATGGAACTGAGATTCTTCTTGTTGTAAGCTCCTGCAAAAGCCTTCTTGATGGAATTAAATGGCAAGGAATAATTGTTTGAGTTCGGGAGTCATTAGGAATCATTTTGCGTCGGTCACGACTTTCTTTATCGCTTCCCTTATCGGCCTTCCGTCGAAGCGTTAAACGAAGCGGCTCCTTCTGAATTTGCTAATTAATTGGCTTCAATTTACCATAGCAAAAAATTCTGCTTCGTCCCTTAAATCATCTCGACTCTGATGAGGGTTCAGTGCTGCTGTGGGCGAGAGAAATAAGAAAAACATTCACAAGGAAACTTTCATTTCCCTTTTCCGACTGAAACGTAAAAAAAATTCCACTTCCGTTGCAAGATTACAGCGGTCGGAGTCTTTCAGCTTCATGTAGCTCGTTTTTATTGTTTAACTTTTTTGTTTCGAGACACAGAAATTGCTGAAATGAAAAGCAGCCAGCTGACAAATGCTCAGCGAACAAATAATAATTTTTCATCGCGATAATGAAGAAGAATCGAGTCAGAAAGCTTTGCAATGTGACGATGCTTTGAAGCAAAGGTGCAGTTGAGATATTGTGACGTTGAGAAACTGAAAGGATTTGTTTGCTAAAGAGCTAAGCTCGCTACAAAGCTTGCATTCTCGTTCCGTCTCACTGCTCGATTCAAGACAACGTCAGAGTAAAGTTGGCCATTTCCATTCTCCCTCGCAAAAAGGCAAACGACGACGAGATAATAGATTTGATAAATGGACATTTGCATAAGAAAACTTTTCGTTTGTCTCTCGCAAAGCTTTTCATTTCATGCAACATAAATGTTTTAATATATTTCCTCATTAAAAATCCAGCAATAAATGTTGAAGAATCGTAAACGTGAGGACTCATTTGCATTCTTCCCTGTGACCCATTTTCGATGTTTTATGGGAACTCTCCATCAGAAAGACTTTATGACGTGGAAACTTTTCTACCTGCAGCCCTCGTCGTCGTGGAAACTAATTAAATTCCTGAGTATGGGGAGAGCAGTTTGCCTTCGGGACGAAAAGGATTCCATCTCAAACAGTTTATGAATATCCATCGGCATCAAGCTGTGCGAGTGTTTCTGTTTGCATAACCGCAAACTGGATCATTGCTCCCCCGCAAGGAGCTCGGAGAGTCACGCACAAGCAACGTAGCAACCTGAATGTGTGTTAGTATCTCAAGGTTGTGGGGAAAGCAGCAGGAAATGATGAATTCGACGCCATCGACCTCGTTGCGCCGTGTTTGCGTAGAGTGTTTCATTGAGAACGCCGTCCGTCCCCTCGTAAAATAAATGAATGAAAATGATGAAAATGGGAAAAGGTATAAAAGGAGAAATTTGTTGAAATTCGCAATTCACCTCAAAGCGTTTTATTACGCATCAAGGCGCTCTTCGCTCCTCCAAATCACCATCTCACTCCGCCGCATTTATGATGAGATTGCGAAGACGTCGTAAACCCGTGGCTGACGTCACTCGGCAATTGTCTGAATCATGATTTTTACGTCGCGTAGATAATCTGGTGAGTGAATGGAAAGCAATTTCGGTTCTGCCTTGCAACGATGGATCGTGAGAGAAAATTTGTAATCTGTGCGTGCTTGCGCGAAATTAAAAGTTTGCTCGCAAGTTTGTGGCAAAATAATTTTTATGTCTTTCAACATTTTCACTTCCCGCCTCGTTCTGCCCACCGAAAACTGTTCGACAAATGATTTTATGGCTCGGAACAAGCTTGCATGCTCGCTCCATTCCGCAAGTGAATTCTCAGAATTAGGCCAGCAAAAACTTTTCGAAACGATCACGAGTTAAAAATAAAAGTTTACTCATCAATTTTTTATTAGAACTCATCAGAATAATTAAAGCGAAAGTTACACAAAAGAATTTTGCTCGAGAACGAGGATTCATTAAGGGATTACCACGACCGAATGTTTCGTGATTAATTAAAAAAGCTTTTAAGTCTGAAATGCTATAGACAAAGCTGCGTCGTTTACAGCATAGAATGGAAGGCATCGGTTTACTAAGCTTCTAAACGATGCTTGGCAACGGACGAACTGTAGGACGAGCTTCATTTGCGTACTGAAGCCATGGAAACGAACAAACGCTCTCAAAGTTCCATTCCGCCTAATTGAGATTGCTGTCGGATTTGGCTTTCGGCATTCAACGAAGTGGCATCAGTTCGAGCTTACGTTTGAAACACCGATGAATGAACTTCGCTTGGAGCCATGGAAACAAACACTTGTCGCTCAACGACCTAACACACGAAATTGAGCAATTCAATGTCATTAGACAGAAGGGAAATCAATGAGAACTTTATGGCTTCGGCAATCGAACGCTCCTCTTGACGTTTCAATGCTTCGACTCTCTTTTTTGACAATTCCGCAAGCGGAATTGTGTCATAAGCCAGCGGGCCTCAATCGATCCGTCGGCTAAACGAAAGAATTTTCAGTGAAAATAATGGAATCGATTTTCGCTCCGCTCGTTGCATGCAAATTGTTTCGAACTGGAAACAGATGGGGAAATGTGGGTTAACGAAGGCAATTGCAGTCTTCATAATCAGAGTTCATTCACGAGTCGTTCGTTCGACGACTGAAGTTCTAGCGGCTCTTCGAGAGTTTTAATTAGTTCCATTCAATCGCTCGTCGATGTTGCGCTGCAGACGGAATAAATCAGAGCATTTCCCTCTGCCGTTTCGGTTCAACAGACGAGAAATCACCTGATTATTTATTTATCTGAAGAATCGTGCCAAACAGTCTTCGCTCTCTTTTACTACGTGATCCCATAAGACATGAACATGCGCCAGCAATTTCTTTCGCAACCACAACAATGTTTTATTATTCATTTTTATGGATCCCTTAATGAGATTTCTTGCCCCGTTTTACTTCTTTCACGACCTGCCTGTTTACTAAACTCTCTGGGTCTTATTAAATGAAAATTTAATTAACTTTCCCTGCTTGCTTTGTTGCGAGAATCCTTAATCGGCGTGTTTAGTTCACGGTAATCGATGTTGTTACGAGGCGACTATAGCGTCTTTAAGCGGGCATTAGGGAAATGATTGCCGTCTTAAGCGAAGCTTAGCCAGAGCTTTATTCATTGTTTCTTTGTATCCGGAATGACTCGAAGTTTGTTCTGGCTCTGAGCCTTCTTTACGGTTGGTTACCTCTCTGATCAACCTCCGCAAATTTAATTAATGGACTTTCGAGCGAGCCACGTGAACTTCATCGACGGCTGAAACTATCGCTCGTGCACACCAAAAAATTACTAGAGCGAAACTTTTACTTTTATTTCATAAACGGGTTGCGTAACATTTCAGTTTTCGCATAATCGTACGCAGACCGAGCTTAGGCAGCTCGCTTATTAGGTCATTTGTTGGAGTTATTGCGGCTTCAGAAATGGTTTTCACTCTTTCTGTCTTAACTATTTCTCCCTCAGCGAGCCGTCGATTCAATTAAACAGCTTACGGTGACGAGTTCGAACTGAAAAAGTTGCGATTGGCTTTGGAATTAGTTTCACCGGATTCCTCGCATTTTCTCGCTTCGTCGTCGGATCGATTGAGCAGGTTTTAATCGCCGCTTCATTTAATTTACCGCCACTAATTGGTCTTCGCAGTTTGCACGACGATGAAGAATGCTTAAACGCTTGTTTTATTGTCGATTGTCGAGACCGCACGCAAATGAACTCTCAACACATTTCCACCCGAAACAGCAATCTGAGGTCAACAAATCAACTTGATTGACGTTGTTTATCGACACGCCGTGTTATGCGTCAGCCAAGAACGAAACTCGCGGTTTGTAGAACTTCCAGCGAAACCTAAATCGCGTCCCTTTGTTTCACGGTTTACGACTTTGCCCCCAACTCGCTTTACGGCTGTTCGCATGAGTCAGAGCCGCCAACAAATCTGCGAA
Source organism: Smittia sp. YW1114-2 (assembly GCA_033064975.1). Classification (NCBI taxonomy): domain Eukaryota; kingdom Metazoa; phylum Arthropoda; class Insecta; order Diptera; family Chironomidae; genus Smittia; species Smittia sp. YW1114-2. The sequence goes on from CP093832.1 coordinate 18,780,068, forward strand.
GCTTCACAAGTGCTTCACGAAATCAGAGTTTAATACGCGACGTTTCGTCGCTCTTCTTTGCTTGACAAAGTCGCGTCTGAATACACAAAACGGCCAGCGCTCATCTTGGCAAGCAATGGAACTCATTTAAGTCTCCAGCGTAACGAAACGAGAGCATCGCTATCATGAACAGTTTCTCGTTCCCAAAATAAATTTGCATAAATCTAATTAAACGATGTTGTCCGTCTGTTCTCGTCCACTTTTATTCCAATGCAGCTTAGCTGATTAATCGGATTAGAGAGAAAGTGTAATTGGCCGCTGGCTGCGCGTCGTAATTCAATTGTTTTCTGTCGAATCATCGACTAACTGGATTAAACTTTTCCAATAACTTTTTATTTCGACCAAAGTGTGGCTCGAGCGGCGGATAATGCGCTGCCCGACTAGAGTATGAAGTGAGAACATTCGCACTCAATATCGAACAACTTCTACCCTCGTTCGCCACGGAAATAAACCGGGCCACAGTTTAATGATGATGTTCCAACGCTTCACTGCTCCATCCCACCTAATGAACGCTCGCCTGAGAAAGTTTATGAAAAATGTAAGCGATCGATGGGGCGAAAGAAAGAGGAAAATTCCTGAGGTTCGAAAGGAGCTTGAGACATTTTTCGATTCAATTAAGCAGCCTAATTGATTCCTTGTCACAAGATTTTTCCAGCTTGACTCCTGCTGTTGCACAGACGACACGAAACAGTAACGAGGTGACGCGCCCAACTGAAAAACTCGAAGACGAGCCTCATTGAAATTCATCTCATTTCTCCAAGCACTTAATTGACTGTCCATTCAACGACTTTAAGCGGAGATAATTGCAGAGAGAGCGACGGAAGTGTCTCAGAAAATCACAATAGCAGTCGTGTTTTCGACTTTTTGTTTGATAAGCTGAGGCGACTGGCTTGAGACGCGTCTCCGTCGACGATAGAAACATCGGCGCCAGTAAAACTGTTTATTGCCATCAATTTCGATTACGTGATGTGTCGCTGGTACTCGCTGTGATCGTGACAATCGATTAACGATGACGACGGCTAATCATTGGCGCATTCACCGACAAGTTGGAGACGCCGGCGATTGTTCTCCGGCGAGACGATTCAAGCCAAGGAGATTTCGTTTTAAATCCGAAACCAAGCAAGCCAAATGGCTCTCGAAACAAAAGGGAGGCTTACGACGCGACGAAACAAAGAAAGCGCCGTTGTTAAGAGAGATTATTAATGTCGTAAATGCTGAATTAATGATTCGTACGTGAGATTACGGACGAAATCCGTTTGCGAGCTCGAAGCATCCGCTCTTCTCGCACAAATGCCATGAAACGGAGGAAAAGTTTTTCCTCTTTTTTCGGGTTTTCCATTTGTTTGCTGTGTGCGGTGGCATAATGAACAAGTAATGGATTTTTCGCTCCCTCAGCACCCACTCACTGCCGCTATTTTTTGCTGAGCGCTGATTCTGCACGGGCTGTGAAATTCCACCATCAGTCAGCGACTTAATGTCTGCCATTCACGTAGGCACACTTTCCCTTTGTTACAGGAAATGGAAAGCATTTTCATAAATTTTCCCACTTGATTAATTTAATTTTTGCGCACAAAAGCTTCTCGAATTTATCTGTTTGTGGCGTGAGAACTCGAGATTGTCGCAGCTAGAAAATATTAATTTCTAGGCTCAAGGAAATCCTTGCTTAAAGGTCGAACGTGAACGTTTTTCTTGGAAAGGCTCCAAGCGATTCAAAATTCGTCGCGAATAACTCTAAAGCTTGTGAAAGCCATCGAAGCGAATGAACGTTTTTAATGACGTTATTCATTTACATAACAACCCTTCATGTTTGCTCTGCCATATTAATACAGCACATTGCTTTTTTGGAGTGCCCAACAATCAATTAACAAGGCTGGAATTTTTTTTATTAACCGTGGAAACGATTAAACAAGGATCTTGAACAAAGCGCATGAGACGACAACAGCGAACGATGCGATCAAAGAACCTGCGCCGAGAGTTGTTGGCGCGACTGTTGTTGAACCGACTGTTGTTGAACCGACTGTTGTTGGCGCAACTGTTGTTGGTGCAACTGTTGTTGAATCGTCCTGGGCTCCGAGGACGGTCTCGATTCCCTCGAGGTAGGAAGTGAGCCACTTCTTGTTCTCGTTGTAGACGGCAACGATTGTCTGCTCGTTGGCCTCAGTTACTAAGGTTGCTGTTTTCGCCAAGGCAATGATCGATTTCAAGGTGTCGAAATGATCCTCGTGGTTGATGTAGCCGGTGACGGTCGTCAAAATAGCTGGGAGTGTTCCGGGAATTCTAAAATGAGAAGCTTAGTTAAACTTTTCATGTGAAAACGTTCTTCCTACCTCGCTCCAATTGTAGCATAGTTCTCGTGAATGAACGTCAAGACCGTTTTGAGAGCAATTTCGCTTCTTCTCGCTGTTGACTCAATCACTGAGCGTCGTTGAGCTGCGGTCAGACTGTTTGCTGTGTCGATGGAAAGGCTGAGGAATTTGTTGATCAATTTCTCGTCCAGCGAGCAACCCAAGCCATTGATGTAAGCTGTTCGCTCAGCTGCGACTGTTGTTGCCAATAATCGATCGATGAAAGTTTGGTGGAGGGTTTCGGGTGCTTTACGTAGGCCGTAGCACAGGTCAAACGGTCCCTCGCCTCTCTGTACGAAGTTGGTCAGTCTGGTCGTTTCAAGAGTGAAACAATCTTCCTGGTTGAACTTGCAGCTCATTGTCCTGATGACGTTTCTTAACTCGACGTCGTTTGTAGTGTCCGAAGTCTTCTCTTCCAATCCCAAACGAGTCTTATGCGGTTGGATGACGGCTGCCATGTACTCATAGTATTTCGTCAAAGTTTCAGTTCCTGAGAGATGAGTCGCGAAAATGTCTTCAACTGCTGCTGCTTGAGTCCAAACCGAAGCTAATGTTTCAGTCTTCAAATAGCTCAGAAGTCTCAAGCCGTGAGAAGCTCCGAAAGCTTCAGAAACCAAACTTGCTCGCATGTCTTTGAACATTTGCTCCTTGTGGAACTTTGAGATTGTGTTGCTGTTCGTTAGCAAGGCATCGGTGAGTCCAGACCAGATCGACGCGTCGTATGTAACTCTGTAGTATCCAGTCAACTGAACGTTGACAATGATCCAACTGTTCGGTGATGCGATCGTTCCTGTTTTTGTCGTCAACCAATATCTGACGGTTTTCGTGTCGAAATCACTCGCTTGCAAAGCGTATGAAACAGGAATCGAGTAGATTTCAGGGCCACTTGGGTAACGAGCTTGAGTGAGAACGAAGTTGTTTCCTGATTTGGTCACATGAACATTTGGATAACCAGCTTGATCCTCCCAAGTCGACATTAGTGTGTTAAGGTTGGCTCCATTGCTAGGGAAATCTTCGTCATATGCTTTCTGCAAATTCCTGTGAAGATCTTGAGGCGTAGCTGACTTGAAGTACATCTCAGTCAAATAGTAATTCAACCCTTTAGTGAACGTGGGCACTGAAAGCGCTTCCATGAACATTCTAAGCATCGTGCCGCCCTTCTGGTAAGCGATCGTATCAAACTTGTTACGGATGCTTGTTGGATCTTGGACGTAAAGGTTCAGTGGTTTGTTCGCGGTTGGTGTGTCAGCGCTGTAAGCTCTATCGACGGCACTTTGGAAACGGTCCCAGTGATCGGACTCGGGGTACACCAGATACGGAATGTAGTTCGAGAAAAGAGTTGCGAAACCTTCGTTCAACCAATTGTAAGACCACCAGCTCGGACTCACAATGTTACCGAACCATTGATGAGCGTACTCGTGCGCTATCAGTTCGAGAATGCTTTTTTGTCTGCTAATCGCATCCGTTTCGGGATTGAATAACAAGCTACGATCTTGATAAGTGATAAGACCGAAATTCTCCATTGCGCCCTAAATTATATGGAAGGCATTAAGTCAATTAAATGGAAACTTGTGAAGCTCTCGACTTACCCAAATGTCTAAGGAAAAATGTAAACGAATTAGTAAATAGTGGAAGGCCAATTAAGTTCGTTTGACTCACAGTTAGTAATCGCCGCGTGATCCATTTTCGGAAGCGGGTAGAGAACTCCCAAGTGCTCTTCAAGCTTGCGCAAGATTCCGTCTACTTCATGAACTGAAAATTCTCCGTGGCCTTGTGCGATGAGAGCTGGATTGGCGTAAATCCTTTGCTCGATTCTAGGATCGTTGTTGCTGACGTAGCCAAAATCGGAGATGATGAAAGCGAGAAGGTAGCTCTGCATTGGCAACGTGTCGTCAAAGGTTGTTACCACGTAACCATTGCCAATGGATACTCTGGACTGAACTGGCATGTTAGAGACCGCGTTGTAAACCGATCCATGTTGGATTTGCAATCCTGTCACAGCTCGAATGCCGGGCTCGTCATAGCATGGCATCGCGTGTCTTGCGTCAGTCATTTCGAACTGAGTGGTTGCAAACCATGTGACGACTCCGTTATTGGTGTAGTTCGCACGATAAAATCCTGAGCCATCTAAACGCAGGTTTCCGGTGTAGCTGATGTCGACGACAAGTGTTTCACCTGCCTGCCTTGTGGTTGGTAAAGTGATGTGCAAGAATTCGAGAGTCTCGTTTAGCGAATACTGAAGATTGGGCGAGGCTACGGACTCGTCCGTATTCAAAAGGTTAATTTGACTAAAACTCAGCTGACGGTAGTGGAGTGTGATCATGTTGGTCGCTTCGATAACGCTCACATGAATTTTCACACGACCCTCGAAGTCGAATTCATTCTTATCCACGTCGGTCTTAAGCCACAAGTCGTATCGGATGGGTCTCGTTTCATTCGGCAAGCGATAATTCAATCCATCGTCAGCGAGAACGGCTCCAACTTTGTTCATCAAGAACGGGATCGAGTCCTCGTCCTCAATGAGAGGAAGTTTAACTTCACTCAAGGGCACACCGCCCACCGAGATTACGAACAATGCGACGAAGACAAGTTTCAACTTCATCGCGATAACTTTGGCTAACTGAAGCGGCTCGCAGTCGCTCTCGATGTTTTATACCTGAAGCAGCTAATCTTATCTTAAACTTCGATTGCTTGCGAAATTATTATTAAGGCTGAGGTCTGATAATGAACGGATAAGACCGTGACAAACGATTCAAGTGGGAGGAGATTAAGTAGAAGCGATTAGTCCATTACAGCGCCATCACGTCAAATATGTTTCGATAAATTTTATTGCCCTCTAAACTTTCCCAATAAAATCTTATCAAAGGCTTAACAAATCATTTGTAAAGTCCCCTAGACGAGGAGTTTGATCGTCGAGCAAATGACAACGACAGCGAACGAAGCGATCAGTGAACCTGCGCCAAGTGTCGTCGCTTCGGTAGATGTCGAGCCTTCGTTGGACTGAGTTGATGAAATTGTTGATGGAACTGTTGACGGAATTGTTGATGGAACTGTTGACGGAATTGTCGATGTTGAAGGTTGTGAAGTAGCTGTAGTTGTCTCAGTTGGTGCATCGCCATTCAGCCAGGACTCGATGTCTCCTGAATATTTTCGCTGCCATTCCAAGTTTGTTTCGTAAGTTGCGGTGATGACTGCAACTTCTTCTTCAGTCAACGAGCCGGAAGATCGAAGAGCTTGGATAATTTCCATGAGCTCGTTGGCATGTTTTTCAGAGTTCAAGATGTAAGCGAAGTTAGAAAGCAGGTCGTAGTAGTTGGAGTTCAATCTGCAATAGAATTGTTTCAATATAAAATGCATATGTGCTGCTCCTGATCAACTTACACTCTGACAATGTCCGCAAGATTTGCTCGTACAAACTCAAAAGATATTTCAAGAGCGACCAAGCTTTTCTCCTTCGTAGAGGTGATGATGCTGTACCGTTCCCAAGAGTTCAAATTGTTTGATTCATCTAATGCAAGCGCCAGGAAATTTCTTAGCAAAGTTTGGTCCATCGAGCAGCCCAACTGGGTGATGTAGTAATATCGATTGGCGAAATTCCCGACTGTGAGAACTTTGTTGATCAACGACATGAAAACTTGTTCGTTTGCTAGTCGAACTCCATTGCAAATGCTATGTGTATCCGCGCCAGCCTCAAGGATCGTTACAAGTTTATTAAACTCGTGATTTAAACATTCCTCTTGATTTGCGCGGCAGCTGATTTCCTTCACAACATCTCTCAGTTTGGCGTCAGCCGTCGACTCTCCTCCGATGTTTGCAAACCCTAGTCGATCGGTGTGTGGCTTGACAACTGAGTGAATGAACTCGTCGTACTTTGATGAAAGCTCTGTGCCGAAGAGGCGACTGCGATAGAACTTGTCGAGTTCATTTATTTGTCTCCAAACTTGGACTTGGTTCTCCTTGGAATTTATTAATTGAAGACCGCGATAAGCTTCGATTTTATCATTCCAAATCATTGTGAGAAGATCGGTAATGATTTTGGCTCTGTGGATCGGATGAATCGCTTCGTAATTGCTGTCGACTGTGGCAAGGATCGCGTTCCAAATGCCCACGTCGTAAGTAACTTTGTAATAGCCCGTCAGTTGAATGTTCAACAGGATCCAACCATCAGAACTCGCCACTGTTGCTGTTTGTGTCGTCATCCAAAATCTTGCTGCCTTGTTCTCAAAATTCAGGCTAGAACTCGTTGTATAAGAAATAGGTATCGAGTAGATTTCACTTCCGCCGCCTTCTCTCGTTTGAGTGAGAGAGAACGTGTTTCCCGATTTAGTCACATGAATTGTTGGATAGCCAGCCTGATCTTCCCAAGTAGACATGACCGCATCGAGATCGACTCCATTTCCAGGAAAATCTTCGTTCAAAGATCTCTGCAAGTTTCGATGGAGATCATGAGGCGTTGCTGGTTGATAGTACATGTCACTCAAATAGTAGAATAACCCTTTGGTGAAAGTTGGTACCGTCAAAGCTTCCATGATCATTCTCAAGAAGGATCCACCTTTCTGATAAGAGATTGAGTCAAACTTGCTGTTGATGTTAGCGGGGCTTTCGACGTAAAAGTTCAAGGGCTTCGAATCCAAGAGTTGGATATCAATGTAGAACGAAAACTCCACCGTATTGGTCTGAAAGTTTTCCATGAACTCGTCGTCGGGGTACAACAAGCTGGGCAGATAGGCTTGGAAAAGGGTAGCGAAGCCTTCGTTCAACCAGAGGTAGGACCACCAGCTCGGGTTCACGATATCGCCGAACCACTGGTGCGCGTACTCGTGGGCAATAATCGCTATCACGTTCTTCTCTCTGTCTCTTGACGGCTGTGTTTGGTCGTACAGCAAATTGTTCTCTGTGTAAGTTATCAGTCCAAAGTTCTCCATCGCTCCCCATATATCTAAATAACCAGAGATAAGCAATTAGTCAATTAATTCCACGAAATCCACTTACAATCGGTGATGGCAGCGTGATCCATTTTCTTGAGTGGCAAAGGAACCTTCAAGTGGTCCTCGAACTTTCTCAGAATTGGGCCAACCACGCTCGCAGCATAATCGCCATGCCCCATAGCAATTGATTGCGGCTTAGCGAAAATTCTTTGCGGAATATCAACCTCGTTGTTGCTTGCGTAATCGTAATCTGACACGATAAAGGCCAAGATATAAGTTTGCATTGGCGGCGTGTCTTCGAACTTTGTCACAACCTCGTCCGTTCCATCAACTGGAGTTCTCGATAACTCTGGCATGTTTGAGATGGCTCGATAGCTTGAACCGTGTTGGATCTCAATTGATGTGATGGCGCGAATTCCTGGCTCGTCGTAGCATGGCATCGCATGACGGGCGTCGGTTTGCTCAAATTGTGTCGTAGCAAACCAAACGAGTTGGCCGGCTTGATTAGTGTAACTCGCTCTGTAAAATCCCGAGGAGTCCGATCGCAAAGTTCCATTATAAATTATGTCAAGGATGAACTCGGTGTTCCTTGGATAAGCTTGCGGCAACCTCACTCTGAGGAAATCGAGGTTCTGGTCTCTGCCGAAAGTCAAACCAGATGAAACTAGAACATTGTTGACTCGCAACATGTCAACTCTCTCGATGTCAATCTGGCGATAATGCAAAGTGATTAGCTGCGTTGGCTCGACGATCTTGATGTGAATTTTGACGCGACCATCGAAGGTGAAAATTCCTTTGTCGACTTCGGTCTTCAACCACAAATCGTATCGAATAGGAATTGAATCGTTTGGAAGTCGATAAGTGGCTTCGAAGTCACTTTCATCGTCTTGCCTGACAACCACATCGCTTTTAAAGTCTCCAAGCTTCTTCACCAGGAATCCAGTATCGAATTTGTCCAGTTCACTCTGAAGGTTCAACTTCGGTGAACTTTTAATTGTTGGGAAATCTTCTACTTCCGCCAAAGGCACAGCAGCTGCCAACGCTGTGAAAAGCAGCACAATTAGAAATATTTTCAAGCTCATTCCGATAACTTGAGGCGACTGACTGAACTTCAGAAGTTTGTCAATGTTTTATGCCAACTTAATGTCGCTAATCTAATCATTCACTCAACTGTTATCCCGAGCTAAATTAGTGATAAATTTCAATTTATGACGATGACGTAAGGACGCAATCGCCATTGTCAAATTAGGAAATGATCAGCTTATCTTTCGTATCTGCCAATAATCGAAGTAATTGATAATCTTGTTAATGATGTATCGATTGCAGTTATCAGTACAAAAGTCGGATTCCAATGAGTTGTTGACTCGCTTCTTTTTTATTTACAAGTCGCCCACCGTGGGAAGCTCTTGCTATCTTATCAACAGCTTATTTGTTATACAGTTGACTTAGATAAACAGTTTGATTGCCGAGCAAATGACAACGACAGCGAACGAAGCGATCAGTGAACCTGCGCCAAGTGTCGTCGCTTCGGTAGATGTCGAGCCTTCGTTGGACTGAGTTGATGGAATTGTTGATGGAACTGTTGACGGAATTGTTGATGGAATTGTTGATGTTGAAGGTTGTGAAGTAGCTGTAGTTGTCTCAGTTGGTGCATCGCCATTCAGCCAGGACTCGATGTCTCCTGAATATTTTCTCTGCCATTCCAAGTTTGTTTCGTAAGTTGCGATGATGACTGCAACTTCTTCTTCAGTTAACGAGCCGGAAGATCGAAGAGCTTGGACAATTTCCCTGAGCTTTGTAGCATCATTTTCTGTGTTGATTAGACCGCCGAATGAAGTGATCAACGATCGGTAGTTGGTATCCAATCTGCAATAAAATATTTGAAAAACTAAATAGATTTTAACATGGAACAATCAACTTACATTCTGACGATGTCGCCAAGATTTTCTTGAACAAATTCTAAAACTGTTCTCAGTGCCAGCGAACTTTTCTCCTTTGTCGAGTTGATGATGTACCAACGTTCCCATGCGTTCAAATTGTTTGATTCATCTAATGCAAGCGCCAGGAAATTTCTCAGTAAAGTTTGGTCCATCGAGCAGCCCAACTGGGTGATGTAGTAATATCGATTGGCGAAGTTCTCGACTGTGAGAACTTTGTTGATCAACGACATGAAAACTTGTTCGTTTGCTAGTCGAACTCCATAGCAAATGCTTTGCGTATTCTCATCGATCGTTACAAGTTTGTTAAACTCGTGATTCAAACATTCTTCTTGGTTCGCGCTGCAGCCGATTTCCTTCACAACATCTCTCAATTTAGCGTCAGCCGTCGACTCTCCTTCGATGCTTGCAAACCCTAGTCGATCGGTGTGTGGCTTGACAACTGAGTGAATGAACTCGTCGTACTTTGTTGAAATCTCTGTGCCGAAGAGGCGACTGCGATAGAATTTGTCGAGCTCGTTTATTTGTTTCCAGACCGAAACTTGGCTTTCCATGGAATTGAATAAGTGAAGGCCGCGATGAGGTTTCATTGTCTCCTCTCGAATCATTGAGAAAACATCGCTGACAATTTTGGCTCTGTGGATCGGAGGAATCGCTTCGTAATTGTTGTCAAGCGTACCAAGTATCGCGTTCCAAATGCTCTCGTCGTAAGTAACTTTGTAATAGCCCGTCAGTTGAATGTTCAACAGGATCCAATCATCTGAGCTCGCCACTGTTGCTACTGGCTCATTCATCCACAGTTTTGGAGTTTTCTCTTCAAAGTTTAGACCAGAAATCGTTGTGTAAGAAACTGGAATCGAGTACACTTCAACTCCACCACTTCCACATCTAAATTGAGAAAGCACGAAGAGGTTTCCTTGTTTCTTAACATGAATAGTGGGATAGCCGGCCTGATCCTCCCAAGTTGTCATAACTGCATCGAGATCGATTCCATTTGATGGAAAATCTTCGTCGAAAGCTTTTTGCAAATTGCGGTGAAGGTCTTTTGGTGTCGCAGGCCTAAATGACATGTCCGCCAAGTAGTAAACTAATCCTTTGGCAAAAGTTGGAACCGTCAGAGCTTCCATGAACATTCTAAGGAACGCTGCGCTTTTGTGAGAAGCAATCGTGCCGATTTGCTTGATTGCGATATCAAGGGGACTCTCAACGTAAGAGTTCAGGGGTTGGGGATTCCAGTCGGGATTCTCAACAAGAAACGCAATGTCCACGATTAGGTTGTCGAAGGTTTCCATGTATTCGTACTCTGGGTACAGCAAGCTTGGGAGATAATGCTCGAAGAGCGTGGCGAAGCCTTCGTTCAACCAGATGTAAGACCACCAGCTTGGATTTACGATGTTGCCGAACCACTGATGTGCGAACTCGTGGGCGACCGCCTGAATCATTCCTTTCTCAAAGTCAATGGAGCGCTCCTTTTGATCATAAAGAATTGCATTCTCGGAATAAAATATCAGCCCAAAGTTTTCCATCGGAGAAATAACTGAAAACAACACAAGATTATTGCGATTTTATCGATAGTTTGAACACTTACAATCAACGAAGGCTGGAATAGCCGCGTGATCCATTTTCTTGAGCGGATAAGGCATCTCAAATATTTCCTCGAACTTTCGCAGGATCGGACCGACCACGCTTGCTAAGAAATCGCCTTCACCGTTGTCCATTGCCGGCTTCTTAGCGTAGACTTTTTGCGGGAGTTCAACGTCGTTGTTGCTTGCGTAATCGTAATCGGCAACAATAAAAGCCAAAAGATAAGTTTGCATTGGCGGCGTGTCTTCGAACTTTGTCACAACCTCGCCCGTTCCTTCAACTGAAGTCCTTGATAACTCTGGCATATTCGAAAGGGCTCGATAGCTTGAACCGTGTTGGATCTCCAAGCCTATAACTGCTCGGAGTCCTGGCTCGTCATAGCAAGGCATCGCATGTCTAGCTTCAGTTTGTTTGAACTGAGTTGCTGCAACCCAAATGTCTTCACCTTCAGTCTCGCCTTCATAACTTGCTCGGAAGAATCCTAAAGTATCAGTTCGTAGCGTTCCATTATAAATTATGTCAAGGATGAATTCGGTGTTCCTTGGATAAGCTTGCGGCAACCTCACTCTGAGGAAATCGAGGTTCTGGTCTCTGCCGAAAGTCAAACCAGATGAAATTAGAACATTGTTGACTCGCAACATGTCAACTCTCTCGATGTCAATCTGGCGATAATGCAACGTGATTAGCTGCGTTGGCTCGACAATCTTGATGTGAATTTTGACGCGGCCATCGAAGGTGAAAATTCCTTTGTCGACTTCGGTCTTCAACCACAAATCGTATCGAATAGGAATTGAATCGTTTGGAAGTCGATAAGTGGCTTCGAAGTCACTTTCATCGTCTTGTTTGAGCTCAACGTCGCTAGAGAATCCATCAAGCAAATCACTTTGCAGTTTCAACTTTGCAGCAGCTGCCAACGCCACAAAAAACACCAAAACTAAAATCAACTTCTGGCTCATTCCGATCACTTTAGTCGACTGATTGAGCCCGTGAATTTGACAATGTTTTAAGGCAACTTAAGGCTTTAATCTAATCTCTTAATTGTCATTCTTATCCAAAGCTCCGTTAGCCATAAAAATCAATTTTCGATGACATCGCAGTCGCTCTAAGCTTGATAAGCTCGTTGACTGGAAGCTCATGTTTGCAATCAACCGGAATCATTAAAAAGCGATTGACGCATTATCAAATAATCTATTATATCGATAACAGCAGCGAGGGCTGGGAATGAAAATTGTAGCTGCAGATATTTCTTTGCTGTTTGCCAAGTCTCGTCGCTCCTCCAACTTATGCAATTTGAAAGATTCCAACAAAATTTTAATCTTTTCGTTTTCTTTTTCCAGGATAATCAATCGCGAATACCAATGAGAGGGTACGGTGGCTCCAGGATCGGTGGATCATCGTTACCCCAAGCGCAACAGAAAACGCAGCCGACGATAAAGAAGGCGAGTCAAGGAACGACCAAGCTCACACGTCCAACGGACATCGGGCCTCTGTCAAGCTTCGTTCGTCCTCGCGCTGTTTCACAAAAAATCTCGCAATTCACCAAATCGAGTCTCACGAATTTAACGGCGCGCATGATGCCGCGCTCATTCTCACAAGACAAGATTCCACCGAAGGAGTCAGCTAGTCGAAGCTCGAAGGAGAATTTGTCGCCAGCACAAGCGCCAGCTTCACAAACTTACCAGCATGAAGACGATCAAATGCTGATCGACGAGACAATTGACTTGGTCGGCAGCGAGGAGAACGTCAACAGGTTCGCGGGTGCGTCTAGAGAGAACCTTGCCTTTAATCCTCCGAACGCCACGTTCGACCTTTGTCGCCGAGACGGAACTTTCATCAAATCTCCTTCACTGGCGTTCAACGCAACAAAGACAATCGGATCAGTGAATTGTCTGCTTGATAGAAAAGATTCTGCCACTCCGAATCCTCCTGACGGTTCGCATCGCGCTGTGTCGAAAAGTCGGGACAGTTTGAATCAAATTTTGGGTCATCAGACGAGAACTGCTCGACTACGCAAGAGCGGAGACCTTCTTGGCTCATCCATGTCATTACCCAAGTCGCCTGAGTGGGGATCAGAGGATATGCTCAACAAGACTCCCGTCTTCAATTCCACGATGCTGAACAATCGATTGGTCGAAGTGACGCCCTACCGACCCGGACTGAACTTCACGATGAACAGCACCGGAAACTCAACCGTCATCAATGCCACAAACCTTCTCTGCATGTCTCCCGCCGATGAATCGAAGACCTTGATTGCTCAGTCATCTGCGATGGAAGTCGATGAGTCATACGACGACCCAATCAGTGAAGGAGCGACTGGCGGTGTCGCCACGCGATTAAACGAAACACCTCGAGACGACGCAAACCCCCAGAAGAGATTTTCCTTCGGCTTGGACATCACCGAGTGCACTTTGGACTGTTCCTTCGAGCTGATTGATGCCTCCGCGTCATCAAATGCGCTGCTCGAGAAGTCACCGGGAGTCGAAAAGCAAGGATCGTTTGATGTCGACGAAAGCCTTGGCATTCTAACGCCGGATCAAATGAAAGAGTTCCTCGACTCGACAGCAACGAATCACACGAACAATTTGGAGCTTCCGCTCATCTCCGGACACAAGATGAACAATCAGTATAGAATGGACCAAACGCCTTCGCCCGAGGAGCTTCCCTTGGACCCTGTCGGTGTCAAAACTGATATGATGGACGAAATCATGCAAACGTCTCAGCTCGCCGCGCCATCAAAGTCGTCTCAAGAAGTCTCACAAACGGAGAGCGACCCAAAGACAGAAATGACAAAGTCTGCCACCTCTAAAGTATCGAACAGCATTATCACGAGTATTACGAGCATCACGTCATTGGACACGGGCTACATTGGCGACGGAGAGCTTTCACGTCCTGCTAGTCGTGGCGCTGATCAATCGCCATCAAAGGTTCCTCGCAACGTTCCAATGCAGCCGCTCAACTGGAATCCGGCACCGCCTGCAGTTCATCGTCGTAATGACCCAATGACCGACTCAGACTTCTTCACCGAGAGCGATGCCGACGATGCGATTCACCAGCGTGAGAATCAGCGAAGAGCTCAGGTGATTGACGGGCAGCTTTACGGGCCGATGCTGCAAGGTGCGAACGTTTTCATCCAGCATCAGCCGCAGGGTGAAAGTGATTCTTGCATGGAGTCGAGCGGCGTCTTTACTGACGTCGAGAACCGCGGCGACGACTATTTGCTTAACCGATTAGCAGACCATCGTGAAAATATCTCAGTCCCTAACGACATGTCGCCCGATCTTTCGTCTGACACAATCAGCAGCAGCCACACCGCTTGCAGTCAGAAGAAACTTCACACTACGACGTCGTCACCGACTCAACACATGAGCGAGCGACAAGATTTCATCATCGAAACGTCGTCATCGATCTGTAGCGCAATGAACGAATGTGCTGACGGAGTCAGTCTTATCAGTGACGCAGCTCTCGGCTCCGCGAAGTCACTCGTCTCATGCGAAGGTAGAAACGAAGAGAACGCGAGCGCCAGTAGCTCGGCGATAACAAAGAAAGCGACAAGTACGAAAAAGTCGAGCGGAACGAGTCGCAAGTCGCATAAGAATGAAGCAAATCTCGGCTTGAAGAAACACGAAATGTCGTCGCGGAGCGCTGGAAAATCAAGGACGAGCTCCAAAGAGAATTCATCGAATGGATCGTCAAAGAAATGCTTAGACGGCAAGTGGGAGTCGGTCATGAATAAAATCGCCGAGAACAAGAGTGTGAAGAAGAAGTTTGATAACGTGAAATCGAAAGTGACATGCGGTGTGGTGAAGCGAAGCTTGCCGGCTAAAACGCCGCCGTCCGATGACCACAGTCTAGCGTCTCTCGAGTCGACGGCCAAGGTTAGCGTGGCGAGTGGCCCAACCGGCAGCAAACGGTGAGTTGATAAGAAAGTTTCCACTCGAAATTCCAACGAAAACATTTCAAACTCCACGCAACTCGCGAATAGAACGCTGGTGATAACGGCGTTTGATAGGCCACTTGACACAACAGTAACACATTTCTGAAATGTTTAATTGTCAACAGACGATAGTAGCGATGGGAACGGGGAGCTGGTTTACTCTACGACTTTTTTAATCGCAGACAGGGCTGCGCTGTAACAAGTGTTTCCATCGAAGTCTCGTTCAATTCTCAAGCGCTGGAGGCGTCGTCTGCTTGACCTTTCGACACTTAATAATTTTATTCAAGTGTCAAACCGTTCTTTCGGGTTCTAATAACTTTCATTGACTTAATCATCGCAACGACTCTCGCCATGTAACTTAAAGTGTAATTAAGTTTAACGAACTGGATTGCTGCGAGTGGCTGACAGAGTTACATGAGAAGAAAAGCAAATTATCATGTCGCAAGCTTTCCAATTAATTTATGCTTAGCGACGTTAAACTGGGGAAGGAAAGTGAACCTAGCGTTGTTGAAATTATGACTAATTGGGTTCAAAAGTCTCGAGCCACATGAGCGAGTTTCTATCTTCCATCACTTGAATTTTCTTCAAGACTTTTCCATGAAAATTTTTCAACCTTTCAAGAGAGAAAAACTCGGACGAGAGCCGACAAAAGCAAAAGAAGAAATAATGAAAAGACTTTTCATCAGCGGATCTTTCATGTTTATCGATTGGAATTTTCCTTTCAATCGTGAAACCTTTGGATGAATTCCAACTGTCGTCAGACGGCAAACGCTTTTCACTTGCAATCAGTGAAGTAATTTCTTTCTCGCATGGCGTAATACCGAGGAAAACGCGATGGAAAACCCCAAGTAGAATTTAATTCCAACTCGCTGGCTTTCCATGCGTGAGTAACGTGAAGCTTCTGCTCCCCCCGCGATAAAGGTTGAATTATTTGCTTTGCGGTTCATCGACATGACATGACTCGATTGTGTAAATTAACTTCGCTTTTCCACATGCGACTCCTTCGCCGTGAAAAGCTCGAAAATTTCCCCACGCCATCGATTTTCTCCGCTCGGGGAAAGTCTCCTTGTTTCAACAGCTGTGACTCTAATGCAGTGAAACGCTGCGAGCAAAGCCACACGATGACAGCATGAGAAGAACAAGAAGCCTTCGACAACCTCATTGCGGCGGTGGCTTCTGGCACAAGCTTGAGCTTTGACCTTGAAAACTTTGAGTTCATTCGAAGATGAAATCTCAGCTCGACAATCACGAAGCTCTTAAGTTCGTCTGAGTGTAGAAATCAAATTGATTCCCGACGCTTCTACAAGCAAATTTCATGCTTTCCTTTGGTTTCTCCCTTTTCTATGTTCCAAAGTTCCATCGCAAAGCGAAGCAAAAAATAAATCGAGGGGAAAATTGAAAGCTTGTTGATTTTCGTGCCAAGACGTGTCCGGACGGCGACTGTAAATTTGATCTTCCAATCTCTGCAGGGAAACGCTGACAAGGCTTCAGATTAATGCACAAAGCAGAGACGAGCACAATGCTGTGGGTGGAGCGATGTCAATAAATTCCCGCTCTCACGTACTCACGAGCCATTGACTGTTCATTGGAAACTCGACGAAATCGCTTTTTTATTAAAATTTGCGCTTTTCTGATCGACTCGTGAGAGGTTTCTGAGGATTCACTTTGAGGATTAACATTTTTATGGAGCTTTCACTCGAGTCACTCAAGCCGTAAAACGTAAAATTCTGCTAGATCTTAATCCTATCACGACCGCTCTCAAGAATGAAAGCTTCGCCTTTAAATCGGAAACTCTTCTTGCACAACAACGTCGGGACTCGAGAGCCAACAGAAGCTGAAGGCAAAGTTCACTACGCTCCGGAAGCTTCGACATCATTCCATCGACATAAAAAACTTCACAGCATTGTGCACTTGAATTTTTTAATCATCGTTCCCTTCCATTGTACTCGAGCTTTTGTTGAACGGCAACAAACTTGACACTCAGCTCAACAGAGGCCGAGATTAAAATTCAAAGTGGATCGATGGAAACATGTAAACATGAATAAACAATGATTGGAAACGAGCTGTTCGTCCTTGAATGTCAGCGTTGCTCTTCACCTGCAAAACCGGTTCCATTCATGTTCGCTTACGTCATCGCTCTCGGTAAGACTCAAGCAGCCGCCGTGACCTTTCTCTGAGATTTTTCTCTTACGTAATTAAGTTCCCTTTGCTAGATGTGCATTAGCTTCAATCACGCATACGATGAGAAGCAGCCAATCGATTTATGAATGTTTCAGTTACTTCGAGAGAAGGTGAATAATTCATTAAGCGGCGCTTCACACAAACGAGCACGTAAATTGTGTTTGTCGATATCGAGCTCGCTCCCTTCCGACGGCCTTGGAAGTTCGGCTGCTGAAAGCTGCGTTCCAGCCCGAGAACGTTCTGAATGTGCCGTATTTCCTCAATCAATCAATGCGCAATCCGAGGCAATTCGTATCAATATCCCGAACGGAGCTTCTCATGGCAATGATAAATGAGAGGCACGACGCACACCCTGAGCATTCCCCGACGTCTTGGGAGCTTACTCAACCGCACACACTTGAGCGCGACTGTTTGTGATTGCTGTTTAGATAAGACAAGCGGGAGTCGAACGAGCGTGTGAGCTGAGGCAGAAACGGTTGGCTGCAATGAGTCGGCACGACTTGTACGAAGAAACTTACGAACAACAGTCGTTGTTATTGATTTCCACTCTCGTCAGCGAGTCTCGCGAGCTTGTTTCTTGCGTTGTACGCGCACCTGTCACAGCAATTAGCCGTGGAGTCTCTCGGAATGTTAATTGCGTCAGCCGGAAGCTCCACGCTAACCTGAATCGAAAAGGATTTAAACTGGGCGATGCCGGGCGATCGTTAACTTCTTCATCCGAAAGCGCCGACAAATGAAGCGCTTCGCGTTTGTCAGTATTAATTTTTTTGTTTCCACAATGCGGTGAATCTAACAAAACGCGACGCTCAGTTGCGATACGACATTCGAAGCGCGTGCATGAAATATTTTGTCCGAATCGAGAGACTCGCGCCCAGACGCGATTTCCTTTGTGAGAAATAAACAAATAAGAAAATTTGCGTTATCAATTTCGCTAATTTCTGACCTCTCGAGTGAGCCTGACGTGCAATTAATTTAAATAAAAGCAAAGGCCGATCAATCTTCGTTGCGCGGGCAATCGAAAGCTATGGAAACTCGAGTGGACGTCAAGAGAACCGCGGGTGGGAGGAGAACTCAATGAAACCGAATCGGTGTGAGATTGATAAAAGTTTTGTGGATTTATTGCGTCAGCGATGTCGTCACAACTGCATCGAGTTGCGCTGAGGAATTGGTTAGTGTCCACTCGACCTTAATTGCTCTATCAACAAGCTTCTCGTTGACTCATCCCCGGAATTCAATCGACAACCGCAAGCCACGTGACTCAAGCTGCAGTTATGAAGCGTTGAACTTTGCCATTGACTTAATTAAGTGATGACGCGAATGTCGAGCAGCCGTCAAGCCCAAAGATAAAAATAAAGTTAATTCATTCACGGCGACATTCGAGACGAGTTCCGTCGAAGGTGTGCTCGTCCGAATGTGTTGAAAACTTGAAACTCAAACAAACGCGACTGAGCCGCTCAATAATTTCGCTCAAGATTATGTCGCGTTCAGCATGGAATTTATTGCGAAACTTTTCCCACTGTCGTCTCCACTGTCAGCGCGATAACGGGCGGGAACGCTTAAGAGGAAGATCGATGGCGGGTTTGTGTGGGAAAATCAATTATTCAATGCGAGTTTGATTCCTCGCATGGAAGTTTTCCGGTCTTCCCCTCCGCACGATTTAAATAATTCAATTTGTTATCCTTTCTTTCACAATCTCGATGCCTCTGGATCGGATGTAAAGCGGGGCTGATTTGTGCAAATTTACATTCCGAGAATTGGAAATTCAGCGCTTCGAGGGGAAGGCGAGGACGAGAAGGGATTAAGTGGAATCTCGAAGCTCTAATACATTTGTCAGCATGACAACTAGGAAAGCGAAACGAGACGAAAGCTCTTGTCATGTGCCTCGATAAGAAATGTGAACGCGGGAAAGTTTAAAAGCTAAATCTAGTCTTAATTGTGCAATTCCTCTTCTTGCCTTCAAATTAATTTTGTGGAATTTCGAGTTGAGCAACGACATAAACGTTTTTATCGCGAGCAACTTTTCTTATCGTCAACATGTGCGGGAGGTTTTCATTATCACAGCGAAAGACGGTTTGACGTCTCAGCTGATAGCGTGGCGTGCAATTTATGTCAACGAGTTAGAAAATCACAAACTACATGAGATGAGTTCGTGAGATCTAATCTGATTTCACTTTCTTTCAGTGGACGAACGTTCAGCAAGGAGAGTCAGCAGAGCTCACAGAGCGACTTGAGCTTCAACGGTGCATCGCCGAAAGTCGCACGAAGCGTCGTTTCACGTGAGTAGAAGAAGATTTTTATTGTTCATTTGCTAACTGTGCCATAAACCATCGGAGTCGAGGTTGAAGTTGTGGAAACGTTTCAAAAGTTTCTGCTTGCGCTGCATAGCTCGGAGGCGCAATTTAACTTCGTCTCGGCTACGGTTTAATATATTTAATGTAATAAGGCTTGCAAGGTCGGAAAAGCGGGCGATGGCAAGGTGTGCAAGGTCGTCGGCCGCCTCTGGCGGGTTTGTAGCAAGGTTGTCGCGGGGTATCGGGACGAAGATGCTCAGGCCAGTACTTGTTGATCCAAAAGCCGAACGGTCCTCGACTTCTGTACGCGCCGAAAGGACGGCAAGGGCCGTAGGGACGTCCGGCGTATCGACAAGAGCCACTCAATGGCCAGGGACCGAGTTTGCCCATCGGCTCGTTCCGGTTTCTGCATCTCTTTTGGCGAGGGTAAACCTTCTTGATGTAATCAGCTCGGGGAGACAGAAACGTTGCCGGACCTCGCTTAGTCCACGGTCCATAAGGTCCAAACGGAGCTGAAGTAATTAAAAGTTAGCGTAAATGTAATGGAGATTAACCTTCTCGTTACCTTTGCCCGGACACCGCTCGCAGGCTTCGTAGTTCTTTTTATCGACACACTCAGTCTCGCAACTCTTCCAATGTCCGCAAGGCGCATATTTCGCGAAATGGTCGTGGCGCTTGCCCAACGCACCGACAGTTTTTGGCGGATCGCAGCCGGAGAGCGTAAACTCTTCATTGCAGTCAGTTCCGTAGGCGTCCGACTCGTCCACCAAGAGCTCGCACGAGCGTTTCGATTGCTTTTGCTTGCGTGACGATTGGCATTGAGAATGCAATGACGAGTTGCTGTTTCTATTGGAGCGACAAGTCGCTGAAGCGAACGACGCAGTACAGCTCATCGCTCTCGAGTTCACTGAGGATTTTGAAGACGCCAAACGATTTGCGAACGAGAATTTGGACAGTCAAATGAGAAATTCTTAAAGCTTCCTCTGATCAATCTTTCAGTCGTTACAAGTTGATGATTAATGGCAAAGTCCAAGCATGCGAATATGAGATTCAAATAGATTATCATCGATTTCTCGGTTGATTAATGCGAAGCTCTTGAGCTGGAAATTGACTTTTCTCATTCTCTTCAAGTGAAATAATGACCTGCGCTAGTCTACAGTTCATGTTCAACTGTCTCGTGCGATTTTCGCATTGATTAATCGACACTGCAAGTTCCTGCGTTGTTTGATGTTGCAACGTATCCAGAACACAGTAAAGCTATCAATTTCCATTCAATAACGTGGACAGCCTGGAATTGCTGTCTGGGGTGCAATTTTTCTGCTGGCACGTTGGATGTAAACGTTGGCATGGCGACGTCGATGAATAGCTGCAGCTGCAGCGTTCCCAGCGCTGTTAACTTTTAATTAAAACTTGTAAATGCTACGAAATTTTATTGCGAAGGGATGAAAGGTCGAACAGGCGATTAATGGTAGGAGAGTGAACGTTTACGACTCGGATTGGGATTTGATGACATCACAGCTCCGATTCTATCCGTCAGCAGATTGTCCACTATCGTGACACGATAATTTATGTAACATCACGAGCATGTGAGTTGTTAGGACTTGACGGACAGCTCGGGATTGCTTCAGTCAGCGAAAACTGAAAGAAGCCTCTCGGGCAACCTGACAACCTATTAATAAATCAATCGCCTTTCGAAACGATCCAAGTCGAAGTAAAAATAAAATCTTTTCAACATTGTTATTTGGGTTACGCGAACCCGACACGCTGCTTGCGCTTCAAGCGCCTAGTTTTGTTTGAGGAGAAATGGAGAAGAAATTATATTTAGACGAGACGCGGTCAGAGAAACTGATGCTCGTGCTTATGCTTGTGTTCATAGCTGGCTGTTTGCATCGAGAAAACATTTGTGTACGGTAGGACGAGAAGAGAAATGTGCGATTATTTCCCAACGCCTAGTCCGCTTTGCATGTGTACAGAGCTTGCAGTTGCAGTTGCCATCAGATGTTGCTTATTGATTTTTCTCTCGCCCGACACAGCCGACACTGCTCATGGTGTGAATCAAGTTTTCCTTGATTGCTATAGCATATGGAACACGTCTACGTCGTGTACACGAGCAAGAGCGAGAGCTGCGGTGAATTTTTAAACGAATTAAAGTCTGTCGCTGGTCAATTAACGAGGATCGAGATGGCTGCAGCGCTCTTTCTCTCCGGGACAACGCTGATTCGCAATTTGCATGAAGTTGCTTCGCTTTAAACCTTCTCTCGCTTTCAACATTGGCATTGCATGATCGTTAAAATGTTGTGAAAGAAGTGCTCGAGAAATGTCTCGCAACAAAAGCGGAATGAAGAATGTAAAATCGTGAACTGTCAGCGGTAACTGTGAGCTCCTCTCGTTGAGTGAAATTGGCAAACTTAGCAACTTCCAACTCGACACTTCATCGAGCAAACTTCTTCGTCAGAACTTTAATCTTCTTAGCAAACATTGTTGCACTTTTCTCACACGAGCTCTCTCGATCATTCCGCTCGAGCTGTGTCAACGGCAGCAACGTGTCAGGTTCATTGACAAACTCTCACAGCCACCATGAAGTTGCTGCATTATGCAGCGAGAAAAGAGTCCACGATGTGAAAATATTAATACACTTCAGCTGTTGCGAAAGCGTTGGCGACGGAAACTTCATTAAAAATAGAATTCGGGCGTGTGACGACATCAAAGGACGTGAATTGCTTCGCACTCTCATCGAGTGTTTTGTCAACGAGAAAAGCTTTTTTAAAGGTGGCTGGAGCAGGTGGGAGAGCGCCGCACTCTGAGTGGAAAATACAATCGTTAAGCGTTTTATTTCCGCACGTTTTCCGATGAGGAAAATTCGTTTTCTTCCTTTTGCCGTCGCGGAAAATTGGAAAAGTTCTTTCCTCTCGCCTCTCGTCGAGCTTAAAGTTTTTTATTTCTTAATAAACGCTTTTCGCATCAGAGTTATTGTCGGTGCGTGTAAAAAACACCTGCTGTTCTTTCGGCGGAGGAAATCGTTTCCTCACCTTTCCTCCGCCGCGCGTCGAAAATGAAAAGTTTTCCCATCTTCGGTTGAACAGGAAAAGCGATTTTCACTTGATATGCGAAGCGTACTGGAGAATCCCGACGATGATTCTCATTTCTTTCGTAGTTTACGACGGCAGTTTACACTGGAGTGAGTGGCACTTCACAGAATCACTTGATGATGGCGCAGAATGATCCAGCAGATTCCTGCGTCTCGTGGGAGTTCCCGAGCCTGGAACATGAATCTTTAAGTCGGGTCAAGATGGGACGCATCCGGTTTGATTGATGTAGGATTTTATGTGCGACGATTGTCCATCAACAAATCTGTTTGCGTTGTCGGGAAACTTCTGGACTTCAAGGAAAAACTTTATGCTCCACGCGTCCCAATCCGATTTATTAAATTCTGCTCCCCTCTCGGCTTGATCTTCGCCATCTCGCTAGATTACGTTTTTTACGATACAAGGTGTTGATTTTATAGCCGACGCGTCATAAAACTCTCCATCCCTCAAAGACAAACGGCGACGTTTCCTCCAGCCGAGGCCGTAAAATAGAAAATAAAAAATGTTCTGACGTATCCCAACTCACCTGGCATTAATCATTGAAGATCCAGCGAGGTTCCGGCCGGGACTTTCCTGGAAGCAACGCGAGCCCTCGCGCGAATGAAATGCCATTTCATAATGCAATAAAACGTCGAAGCAAATGCCAAAAAATTGCTGGAATTGGAACAGATCCACGACAAATAAAACGCTTTATGATGCTCTAAAGAATTTATTTATGGCATCGCTTGCGCTTGCTCGCTCTTTTATGCTGCAATGATTTATGCTTCGGAAGATTTTTGGTTGCTGCTTTACATTGCTCTCGATCGAGGCTGCTCGCACAATGTTGCTTTCTTTATTGCTTATCAGCAGCTTTTAATGCTTATTGCTTCGGAAAGACGGCGGTGGATGACGAAGAGTGCGAAGAGGAACGAAATTCCATTCAAGAAGATTAACGGCGAATGGCTTTCGCGATAAAGGCGACGAAGGGAGAGAAATTTAAATTATTCAATGCAATAAAACGATGAACCGCATGTTTACCTTCTCCTATTATAACTCTCAAAGTTTGTAGTTTACCGCGCATGTAAGACACGAAAGCAAACATTCGCCGGAGCGACAGAGGAAATCTAAGAATGATAACAAAGTTGGAACAATGTGCTTCGCTTCACGAGACCCGCGCGCTGTTAAATCTCTTTTTAATGGATTCGGAATTCAAATTTTTTTAGAAGAAAAGCTTTCTGTGTTTGGATGCGGAATGACACGATGTTGAACTTCTCAATTCTCTTCACTCCATAACCGGTGAAACGCACAAAGCCCAAGTCCCCATCTTTGGACTTGTTGACCCATTTTCCTTGTTTTGTCTTGCACATCTGTTCGAGAGTGAAGACAACAGCAACACGCGGCGCTCGCTGGAAGATTAAAACAACACGAAGAAACAAAACCTGCTAAGATAAGCGAATAGCGATGAGGAAGGGGGAGACCGAGGAGGGGAACGAACGGTAGAGAATGAGCGAGCGAGAGGAAATTTAATTGAAAATCTAAAAATTTATTTGCTCTCCAGTCGCTTGTAAAACGATCATAAAGCGACTTGCCTCGAATGAATTGCTGACTGCGAGAGGAGTCGACTCAGTGGCGTGGAATTGCGTAATAACTTAGGCGAATAAATCTTGCGAAAGTTCATCTGCATTTTCCACGCGAAGCCCCCGAAAACATGAGTCGACCTCACAGCATTAGACAAAGCCGCAAACTCCAATAAATCGCTTTTCATTGCAACTGCCAACGGCACAGAAACTCTGCCAGAGACAACGAAACACTTTTGCGGTCTGTGAGTTTCATCACAACCGCCAGATGAGACAAACGACTCCGAAATGCAACGCGTCGAGTGAAATTCCTGCAATTAAAATTCTAAATTTGATATGGAAATTTATGTGGGAAAACGTGTGAAACGACTTTGTGTGTTTATTTTCAGCTTAGCGGGAATTATTTTCTTTTGTTTCGTCTCATCGCGTTGCGTCTGTCGACGATTGACATTGCGCAAAAGTGCTTTCAATTAGCTCGTTGTACCGTTGATGAAGAAATTATGTCAGATCAGCGTGAGAGTTTTCACTCGAGCGAACATCCTTGACTTTGGTGCTCATAGTTTATGCACCGCGCTGCGTTCTAAACTGACGAATTATGCAGAACGTAGAGTTCTCATGCCTAACAAACTCTTCTTGCCTCGCGGCTGTTGAGCACAAGGAGAGAAGAAAGAGCGGAGTGTTCCGATCCGCGACCTTCTCCGCCGCGATCGGCTTCGCTAGCTTGTTTTCATTCACGTTCGTGCAGTTTCCATTCGATCGCGAGCCGGGTATATCGTGTTTAACGCTCTCAAGTTGCCTTTGTAGTCGCGCACAATGCTCGCGGACTTTTAATTTCGCTAAAAGTTGTTTTGAAAAAGCTCTCAGATGAACGGCGACAAGATTATTCAATTACGGATCGACTTTCATGCGTGCTGAGCTAACGAAAAGTGCTAAAGAGTCGCATTAGGTGTACGTCGCGTGAGACAATCGCTGCCATGTCCAATTAAGAGAAATTGCCCGAAAATTTCTTTCTGCCACTGGCCAGCATGTGAAACAGTTGATCTCGGTGAAATTCTATTCAGTGGAACCGGTTATTAAGCGAAAGAAATTGAAAAGCATAATTTTCGGGGCTCCGGAGCCTCGGCGTGGAGAAATGTGTGAACGAGCCAAGTCTGCGGTTTAAGATTCGAACGGAATGTGTTGTTGAGCAGTTCATTGTAATGCAAAGTGTCGATTGAAGAATAGAATCGAAATTGTGTACGAAAATAAGTGGAAGAGAGAAGTAGCGAACTTCAGAGACTTTGCCTTCCCTCTGGATGTTCCTCAATTAAAATCAGATTTTCCACATTTACATTGAAGCCCTGAAGGTGAACACAAGCGGGATTTAATCAGCGTGTTCGCATCGCCACCGGCGGTTGAAGACGTTGGCAGCAGTTCCGTGAACTTGGCGCTGACCAAAACGTAACTTAAGCTTGTTTGTATGTTTTGCGAACGGTGACATGAAATCTAAATATGCGACGAAGTCGACGTTTTGCTCACATCAATAAAGTTTCGCCAGAGAAGAGAAATGTCGGAGCGATAAATATCGAAGATGTATGCACAGACTTGCAGCGCAGCATTCCTTCTTCCACTTCACTGGAGTCGTTTGGTCTATTTGTCGTTGCGAGCATATGCGACTAACAAACGCAGACACAAATTCAATTAAATGTTTATTTATGCGCGAAATGCATTTAAACACTGAGCCGAAACGCGATAAACAAGCAAATTAATTTATGTGCGAGGCGAAATTAATATTTACGAGTGGAGCTTATGAATTATTGTGAGCGAGTTATGCGCAATCACAGCGAGCTCCGAGCACGACTGATTACAGCTCATCACGTTCATAGACGAATTTACATTTAGCTTCATTCTCGCTTATGACGACAGAGGAGAGAACGGAGAACCTTTACGAGCTTAACTGTCCTCGTTTTCATTTTTGTGCCATCGCTTGCGGTTCTTCTGGTCAATTGGATTCTCTTATTTACCCGTCGCTTCAGTAAACACCAAATTTATGATGACGCATGGACTTTCGTTCACATCAGCGGTGATAAAAGTCGAATTCTAGCCGCACAACCATTATCAGCAAGCCATCGATGCGCCTGAGTTGTGTAACCGAACTGAATAATTCAATTGGAAATGGAAATTTATGCGATGATGAGGGCTCGTTTGGCTGACATGTCGCCGTAGTTTGCAATTAACTTGAAAGCTTCAAGCCGAGTCATAACTTGCGTACGACCTCGTTAAAGCTCCAGAGCGAGCAGACATCTCTCCAATTCAAGTATCAGTTCCGTCCCGATGACAATGACATTCGTTTCCAATTCAATGTAAATTTCTGTTGCTAGTCAGTCGTCTGTTTTGCTCGGCTCGTCGATAACAAGCATCCAAAGCGGTCATGCTCAGACGGCCACCAAGATCATCTTGACGGTCGACTCTTGTTTCTCTTCCTTCCCTTTGATACTCAGCCGATGTTGCTAAGCCGTCGAAGTTCTATCAATCGATCACAGCAGAACAATTTCCAGGCTTGTAATTGCGTTCTGCGCTTTGCGTTCGCGTTTTTCGGCGAGACGAAAATTGATTTTCATCAGAGGCTTTTGCAGAAATATTTGCAGTTAATCGAAATGGAACTTCACGATAATTTTCGATTTCTTCCGGCTCGTTGAATGCGAACCAGAATTTTCGGCAATCAATCGAAAATTGCTCTTAATTAAAAACATTCTCGGTGGCGTGGAAACGAGCGAACGGAAAAATCGAGGCGATGAGTTGGGAAAATTTAAATTCGTTTCCGAGTTTTCAATTTTACACCTCGAAGGCAATTGCGCGTGAATCGCGTCGCTACTTTGTGCGAAGTGTTAAGGCCATCTGATTGATTCGGAAAGGAAGAGTGGCGAGTCGAAGCCGCTCATTAACATATTTCTCTCGAAAGGATTATTGCAAAATTAATGGTCAACGATGGCGACGTCTAAGCGAAATTGACTCGCACAACCTTGGCAAGAGACTCGCATCGTTGTCTGGCGATTCAATGCGAAACTTTATTTGTTTCTGATTGCATTAAACATTCACTTGATGATCGGACAATCGAAGCTTCTGCAACATCTCTCGGTCATTCCTGAAAGTCAACCGATGATGCAATCCGCTCAGTTGTACACACAAGTTTGAGACAGCCGAAAGATCAAACAGTGAAAGCGAAGTTTGACGACAAATCGCGAAAACTTAAGACTTCTCGCCGCGATGATTCTCCGCAGTCAATAAATCAGTTGCCGCTAAAAATAAAGATGAGAGAATTTGTAAACATTTAAGCATAATCCAGCCATTAATAACTTTTCTTCTCATCGGTGGAATCCCTTGAGTCAAGCTCTCAAAATAAACTTGCTCTGCTTCTCCTCTCGACAATTGTGTGAACGGCTTCGTCGCAGCGCCAGTCAACAGACAGTTTCTCTTGTTTGGACTTCTCGCAAAAGTCCCACGAGAAAGAAATTCAAATTAAGTGTTCGCAAAGCGCTGACGATTGTGCAGTCCATGTCGCGACAAAGTCTCGCTTTCCGGCTTCGCCTCGGAACCCGTTTCGCGCGGACCACAAGCGGCTCGATGTCAACTCACCCGAACGATGTCGATACAAGAAGAAATGAACGCGACTCTCTCCAATCACTTTCCGATCAAGTTTATGCAAATGTCGAGCTCTACGCCCGGTGTCGTGTTTGATTTAGCGCTGATTCAATTTACAATCGCAATTGTAAATATTTTACAACTGCAAAGTGAAATGGAATGTTGCGCAATGGCTAAAAGCACAATTGTTGAACGTTGGGCGGCGTTTGACGATTGGGAATGGCAACCGACTGACTGAGCATTTCTCGGTAAATCTCGGGCGAGAATTCGAAGAATGCAAGTTTTACGATTCGTTTAGCTGCAGTTGTGGATTTTACGACGTTCTCCCATGCTATCGAAAAGTGTTTTTTGATGTTCCTCATGTTTGTTATTTCCTCGGAAAAGCTTTTGGCTTTCCGTCGGAATCCGAGAAAAGTTGTAGCTCGATAATTGCTTTTGACTTTAACGAGATCCATCGCAATAAAGCTCTGACTCGCTGTGATTTATCTCCCAATCCGAAAATGCATTTGCAGACAAAGAACCAGAAATCCTTGAAACGAAGTCGGAGATAAATCCTTCAGCATGTTGTAAATAGAATCGGGGAAGCTCGACCTCGCTCGCCTCGCCGAGAATAGAACTGAATCCGAAATAGCAGCAGAGTTTGCTGTTTTGCTATTCCCGTCGATGTGGGAAGAAGAACACAACGAGCGAGGAAGCTTCTCTATTGATCATGTAATTAGTTTACTAGCAACTCAGTTTTCCTCGAAATCTTCTCAAGCTTTTCCTCCTCGAACTTTCTTTTCCGGCTTCCCCGCCCACAAAGCGGAGCCGCCACTTCGCTCTGTTTCGATTGAATTTCTATTACGTTGCTTCTCTCATTCGAATCCGATTTACTTGCTAATGCGTTTACAGCTTTTCTCGAAGCCCAAAAACTTCTCGAACGGCTTTGAAAAGATCTCAAATTGTTTTCGAAGAGGAAAATTCAATTTTCAGCAGCACAAACATTGCTTGTCTCGAACTCTTTCCGGGATTATTTTCCCACCATTACCTCCCGTAATTGTGCAATCCTCTCGAGGTGTCGCCAAAAACTTCATAACTCACGTTTAATATCCACGATTATCGCCCACACTTTCGCATCGAAAACAAAGTTTCCATTCAACTTCTCCGTCGTCTCGTTCGCTTCCCTCTCAACTGTCGTCCCCAACTCAATAATAAAACTTTATGTTTATTTTCTCGAGATACATAATAATGCTCTCGAATAGATTGAAAATACTTAGTTTTTATGTGCAATGGAATCACATTTAAATACATTTTCGGAACCTTTTCCAGCAACCGAACGAAGCGATTACTTTGATTGGTTTTAAGTGTCGCCCTTTCAACGCGGCGACCGGTCTCAATCTCTCGCTCTCTTCAGATCGCCTCCTAATGTGGAGGAAATTACGTAAGAAGTTCCGACACGGGCGGTGATTTATCGTTGGGAGGCTTGACTTTGATGTTTCGGCGAGTGACGAAGTGACGAAGATCTTGATCGGCCGTTCAACCATGTTGAGTCCGTGACTAATAACTTTCGCCCCGCTCTCGACGCCCAGAAGTTTGTCTTGAGCTGTAATTGTCAACACAAGTAATCCACATTGCTGGAAACTTGTCGATGAACTCGACTCGCTTCTGAATTGATTCGTCGGGGAAGAAGAGACTAGCAGGGATTGAAGCGTTCTTGACAAATTGCCGAACTCTTATTGACTCAATAACTCAATTCTGTGTCTACAGAAATTACTGTCACTTCGATTACTCTTCGGGCAGTGACTCGAGCTAATAGAATTAACGAATCGAGGCGCTTGAATTCAAATTCATCAGAGTCAGATGAATTATCTCCAATCAAGATTTCTTATGCAAGTCGCTTAGTTGACGGCGCTTCTTAAAATCAATAAAAGTTCCATTGAATATCATGACAAGCGGGAGTCGGAGTCAATGAGTTAGCGGGAGTAGCTTGTGCGGGTTGGCAAACTTTTAAGAGATTGAAAGCAACAGCTCAAGAGATTAGCCGAGTTAGAACATTGAACGCTCTGACGTCACCGTTGGCAGAATGTGGGACGCCAACGATGGTGGGAACGTGTTTTGAAACTCCAGCGTTGACCTCAACTAAACTTCTTGCTGGCAGCGAGCCGCTGCAAACCGAGCCAGCGAATTTTATTAATTATTTCCAGGCCGGTCAGGCGGGCGAGCGCTTGTGCGAAGAGTAAACGGTTTATCCAACCGACCAACCTTGCGAAAAATAAATAAATTGACAAAGCCAAAACTGTTCACATTCATGCCGAAAACAGCGCAGCATTATTGGTCGCGAATTCGCGCTATTGACGAAAACAAATGCTTCAATTGATTGCGAAACCGTTCGCGGAGCTTGATGAAATGTGGGATTGGACGAAATAGTTTCTGGCTCGTGTTCTCTGTGATCGATGGAACAAAGAGTTCTCTGGTGGCGTCAAGATATTTGCATAACTGTCAATCATTCTTCACGCTTGTTGGCTCAGTCAATCGCCTGTTCACCGCAGTAGTTCTCTCAACAGCTTAATTAATCCAACCGCAAACGAACTAATTTCGCGAAAAAAGCTAAAAATAACAAATCGCTAATTGACTTCGTTCATGGATTTATGAGCCTCAATTAGCTTTTTGCATAATTGATTCGACCAGAAATGATTATTTAAAACAACTGAGCGCAATGAATCGGCTGCAAGCGGAGCATGAGCCACATCTGTTGTTTTAATGGGAATTGTTTCGTTCAGCCACCGATTTCAGCTCGTAAACGGTGAGCATACGAGTCGACTCGATTGCCACTCGCCCAGTTTTCAGCGATTATTCAAACTTCAGTCCCGAAGAGACAAAAGCATTTTCCATATTCTCTACCCGAATAAAAATTTGTTTAAAACAGTTTTGCACAACATAAAATCTCTAATTGGAGCAGAAATGAATTGTCTACGTTTCTAGATCTCTGCTGCGATTATTCACGTGTAGCGATAAATTCTCAGCCAGATTTTTATGGAAATTGTTTTGCGGTGCAGTCGAAAACAGTATGAACATCACCAGACCAGTCCAATGCAGGAGGAGAAATGCTTTTAGGCTGATGAAGAGTTCGAGATAAAGTTTACGACAGCATTTGATGATTCATAGACAAAGATGAATTGACTGGATTTCATAGTCCGTCACAAGAGGGAAACAGTCGATTCGTTCGACAACTTAATCATTAATGAATGAGAATTAATATAAGGGAATGAAGGAGAGGATGAATGAGAAATTAATATTGCACGTCATCGTCGAACGAGACCCTTGAAGATTCTTTTATGAGTTTGTTGCCTTACGTTCTGATTCAATAGCGAGAGAAACTTCTGCTTTGACGTCACCAGCAAACGCTCCATCAATTTCTTTAAACAACAATCGGACAGCTTTGAACGTTTGAAAAATGATTTCAACAAAAGTTCTCGAACATCAAGAAAATGTTTTTGCTACGAAAAAGGAAAAACTTTGGGACTGGCAGAAGGAAAACAACTCAGCCAAGTCAGGAGGAACAGCAAAAGTTTTTCCTCTCCTAAGCGGATGAAAATTCTGTGATGATAAATGTTTCCAAGCACTTGAAAGTTTGTAAACAACTTTTAGTTGCCCAGGGACAATGAGAACTTTGCCGATCCGCTCGAGACTTCCCAGCGCTCGAGCTTATTGTTGAACCATAATCAGGGAAATTAGACGATGAAGTGGACACTTAAAGCTAGAAATTGCATCGACGTTTCGTGTCTTATGAACGTTGCAATTTAAAATGAAAAGAAAACTTCATGATAATAACAATAATTAGACGATCTGCCCGTCTGTCTGTGAAAGCGATTGAAGTCGGAACCGATTCGTCGGTGAAATGTTAAAACTGCAACCGTCACGTTGCTTCCATTCCGAATCAGAAACAACGAAAAATTATTAATTACCGTAATTGCTGTTCGCGTTACATTTCTTTCTTTCCTATCGTGGATTTCTCTCCATTCGACTAATGACCGCGGCGCAGTTTTTGTGTCTCGGATTCAATCGAACGGAAAATTAACACAGAAAAATTATCGAGCAATCATTAATTGCATTAATTTCGGCGCACAAAAGAAGCCAATTAATGCTTGTTGGAACACAAGACCGCGAGCTTTCCATGAACGTGCATTCAGCTGAACGAACGCTCCAACATTTATCGAGCACTTTTCCTTTTCCGACTGCAAATAAATTTGAGACTGTCAAGGTTCGTTAGATCGTAAAGTGCAAAACAAGATTAATAACACAACAGCTACGAGCTCACTCTGGGCCTGCCCGGAATTCCAGCTCTCCTCATTATGCAACTCCACACTTATTCACACATTGCGCGATTCTACAACGGCGGAAATCTCACCCGTTCTTGACTAACTAATTGTGAGAGCTCACCACATTCTTCACAGCAATTTAAACTCTTAAACAATCACAGGGTTCAACAGCAAACTCTCTTGTCGCCCGTCGTCGTTGCTGAAGATTATTCCGAGTGATAAAACCTTTCTCTTCTCTCGACGGAGTTCACCGCAAAAAATCGGCAACAAAAGATAATAAATTGCGGGTTTCTTTCGGAATCTCTCGCGTCTGTCTTGGAACACCTTTTTCTTCTCATCGCAATTATTCATCGGCAAATGTTTTCTCGAGATTAAAGCGAAGCGAGCAATGCACAGAACGATTTGTCGGCGGCAAGGATTGATTTGCAAGATTTATAAAGCTGAGGCTTGAGAGTCTATCTAGATTGCGATGCGGAACCGGTCCAGCTACAATGTTGCATAAATTTAGTATGTTAAACTCCCATAAGTTATTCATGAGCCATCAGCATAAAACGGCTTTGACTTTAAAATTTAATTTCTTTCTTTTGTGATCGAGCGCCTTCAGCTGGAAGAAGTTCTTAGACTTCCTTTCTCTTTCGTCGCTCGTTCCACTACACACTGACCAACGACCGTAAAATGATTAATTCACGTTTAATTGCTCACCAGTCGTGTAACTCAAGCGTAGGCTAGCGAAGCGGCGCAAATGTGGGCTGTGATCTGCCTTTTATTGAGAACTTGACTTCCGCAACAACCTGCTGAGTTTGCCGCTCTAATTTCATCCAGTTTCAGCCTCAAAGTCTCGCTCTTGATTACTTTCCTGGTGCGGATGCGAAATTTATGACTTCTCCTTGTGATTTTTTTCGACGATACGAGGTCGTGATATCGCTCGAATCGCTCTGTGCTGCGTGTCATTAGGAGAATTGCTCCGTCGTCATTAAGAAATCTCGAGAATTCCTGGAAATTTCTCAGATTAAGATAAAAAGTTATGCAAAGTCGTTTATCATCCGTTCGCAAAACATACACAACATGCTGCGCGTGAAGAATTCAAATTTATGCTGAAGTCGTTTATTATGATTTACAGAATGAGATTTCTGTGAAGGAAACTAATTGGATAAGCGGAGAGTTTGTGAAAGAAGTTTGAGTGAATAAAATCATTGACAATGGGAGCGCATGGAAGCAAGGAGAAGCTGCACCGCTCGGCGTCGGAGCGCTTCGTCCACACTCAGGTCATCGAGCGCGAGCGATTCGGAAGCTTCGGGAAAAGAGTGAAAAAAGAAGGTAAAAATCTAGATTGACACAACCAGAATTACTAAGACTGGATTCGAATTAGCGACCTCTGAAATTTCTGTGCATTCCTTTGCATCTCCATCGACTCTTAATTTCTTCCATGTTTTACTCATCGATTTTGTCGCAAGACTTGTAAACATTTCCGACGATTTTATCGCGCCGTGAATTCTCCGCGAGCCGATGGCGTCGAAATGTCACAGTCGAGCGTCTCAACTAAATCAACAAACATTAAGTAACTCTGTTCACATGACGTTAATTAAAAGTTTTAGCGGCGGTGAACGAGAAGTTTGGCGAGCATTGGACAGCGACAAGATTGTGCTTGACAAGCGCTGCTTGTTTAGAATCGAATCGTGACACACAAATTAACTGGGAACGAGAAGTTTCAAGCTGGAGCCGAGAAATCTTTTCCTCCGATAAACTCGACAAAAAAATCTTTGAGGAAATAGCAAATGATGGGAATTGCGACACTCAGCGAGAGAGCGACTGAGCTAAGACAAACGAATCGTCATAATAGAAAATTATCGTCGGCCCAGGCGTCATTCAAATTCATTCATCTTGAGCTTAAACGACGGATATCTTCCCTCCCAAGACTCAATAAAAATTTATCTGCGCTGTTGATCTCAATGCATCGCGCTCGAGACGTTTGTTGTGAAGCTCCGATGAGTTCCTTCTGGTCTTAATGACTTGAATTATGATAATGCATGTTGCTGGCTTAATTGCTCGAGTGGAACAAACATCAAGTGGACTCGATTCTGTTCTCAATCAGTCGACGAGTGCAACAGATGCTGCGAATGGCTCTTCTCGGAAAATCTATTTCTGTGGTCGTGTCGAAAGCTGAACTTTATGCTTCCCAATTTCATTCAGTGGGAGGAAAACTTCATTTTAATTATCTTAAAGTTTCATAATTTCCTCGAGCTTCTCCTTAAAGTTGCCCCGCCCACTCGAAGCACTTCCGGTGGTGAAATATTCTCGCTTACGCCATGATTTCCCATGGCAGATCTTCCTGAGTTCTTATCCTCATCGCATGTTGTTACCGCTAGTTTCCACATAGACATAAAATTTAACTTATTCTGAAGTTTAATTTCGGAAACCTGGCGAAGTTTGAAGCGAAAAGTTTTTGCCGATAAAATTCGATTGTGGCAGAAGTTTCTATGTGCAGAAATTATTATCTCCGAGTCTGCGAAACAGCTTTTGCGAATCTTGGATTTCTCTTAATTAGTTTTCGGAAGTTCGGCGAGTTCCCTCAGCAAATATCTCGAGCAATAACTTTGAGTTCGTGAAGTTTCCAGCAGCGCAATTTGAATATTCTTGAACATTCTCATCTACCTGAACATCTCAATCCACGCCGAGCGTCTTCTTGTTCCCTCGCCTCGCCGACATTCCACGATTCTGTAATGAAACAGTCTCGCTACATCTCGCAAGACAATGCGCGAAATTAAATTGAAAAGTTTCCCTTCCTGCCGAGTCACTTTCAACACGAAGCGAAATCCATTTCGCTATCGGAATTGCAATCTTCGTTTTGTATGAAGCAATATTGAGCGGATCAGTTTTTAATGAAGGCGAAGCTGCTTTGCATTCTGCACGATAGAACGAAAGTTAACGATGATCGAGATGAATAAAATTGTCTAGGCCGATGTGAGATCTTTCTTCATGGTTCAATCACTTCTCGTGTAATGGACGTTGATCGTCGAGCGATGAGAGTTTCATGACGAATCGTAAAGTGCTTTCGTGACTTCAGCCTTTCAAGTTCACTGTCAGCAAGCTGCAGGCACTTGCGTAACTCAAAGGAATCTTGAACATGCTTCGCTCAATGCCACTGCGACCATATTCGGACGGTCGTGTGAATTAAAAGCTTCGCACCAGCCGCTCGGCTTTGTCGACGAAGAAAACAACTTTTTATTGAATCATAACTGTAATTGCTGCCATTCACATGCGTTGTGCTCGCCCAAAACGGTGCTTACACACTTCGGAAAGTGGGAGCACGAGAACGAGCGCTTCCGCCTCTCGTCTTATCTCACTTGTGGCGTATTTTTTGCGCAACAGACACGGAAAGTGTTGATTACTGTTTGCTCGCCTCGAGATGGGGAAAAGTTTTGGTCGTCAACTGCATTTAACGGGCATAGCTGTCTCGCATATTGATTAGAATGTGTTGAGCAACAGTCGTAACGCTTTATTGACTCTTTTCTACGAATCCTCATAAAAGTCCAATTCATAAAAATAATTTTACGAGCAGCATAACGATGGCGAGAAGCGACAGCGCGGTCTTCGTGGCTTTAGATCCGACGATCAATGCATCGAATGCATCGAGTGAAAGACTGTCGGTGTTTACAACCTCGCTGCAAAGAAATCGTGAGCGACAGGCCTCATTAACATTCAATCAGAGACCGACTTACCCGCTTTCATAACCGGAAGATGACGAAGCCAGCAGAACTACAGTCGCGTCTTTGATCTTTACAGCTAGCTCAGTGACATTTACAGTTTCCCTTTTGTCGCTCAGATTGATGAGAACGACGATAGATTCATCGCCTGACGTTCGCGAGTAGCCAAAGACATTTTCTGTGACAACTTTCGGCACGAAGTCGCCATCAACAAACACTGAATCTTTGCGCAATGCCAATAATTGCTTGTACAACTTGAAGTGACTCTTATCAGCCGACGTCTGGAGCGCTAAATTGTTTGTCGTGTAATTTGGATGTACGGGAATCCAAGTCTTGGCTCCAGCGTTGAAGCCGGCATTGGCTGTCGAGTCCCACTGGAACGGAGTTCTTGCTGGATCCCGAGACAAGTCGCTGTAGTCGATTGGATTGGCGTTGCATGCCCATGGATCTGTTGTGTCTTCCCAGGAGATATCTCGATGATCGAGCATTCCGATCTCGTCTCCGTTATAAGTGAAGGCGACTCCCGGCAACGTTAGCAACAGCATGGCTAAGCCGTCGAGTTTTTCTGATCCGAAACGCGATGCAACGCGAGAATGATCGTGAGTGCCGAGCTAGAAAATTGCTTGTCGTTAAACGTTCTGGAGATTCGCAATCGACGATACTCACGAACCAATTGGCAACTGCTCCCTGCGGTAAAGCCTTCAAGTAGCTTTCTATCGTGTCCTTGTAAGCAGTAGCGTTTGAATCGCTAGTCAGCTTGTTGATCAACGCGAAGTTCGTAGGAATTTGAGCTCTCTGCGTTCCATTTTGGTCTTGGTAATAACTCATCAGATCGTCGAGCTTGGAGTCCCAAACTTGAGGCACTAAAACACGACTTTCGCCACCATTTGTGGCTGTGAAAAGGTCAACGAATGCTCGCCATTTCTGGACGAGTTCGTAGGTTTGTGGAAGATTATTGACGATTGACGGATCGTCAAGGAAAGCTGGATCTTCAAACAGTTGACTCACTGCATCGATGCGAAAACCGTCAACACCCAACTCGAGCCAGAACGCGAGAATCTTCTCTGTTTCGTCAACAACTCGCTGCTCTCTCAGATTAAGATCTGGTTGTTCCTTAGCAAAAGCGTGATAGTAATACTGCTGTCTCTTCTCACTCCACTGCCAACTTGAACCGCCGTACGTCGATTGCCAATTGTTTGGCGGTCTCACACCGCCTTCCGTTGGGAATCCATCGTGCCACACGTAAAAGTTTTCAAAGCCTCGCTCTCTATTCTCTGATTTAACAAACCACTCGTGCTCGTTACTCGAATGATTCGGGATAAAGTCAATAATCACTTTCAACCCTCTCTCGTGGGCCTTCGTCAGAAGCTCTTTGATGTCGTCGTCAGTTCCAAACTTTTCATCAACCGAAGTGTAGCTCGAGACATCGTAGGCGAAATCTTTGAACGGCGTTTTGTAGAACGGGCTCAGAAAAATGACGTCGACTCCCGTCTCCACCAAGTAGTCTAATTTCGAGATAATGCCCTGAATGTCTCCGTATCCATCATTGTTCGAGTCTTTAAACGAGACCGGCGAAATCTGATAAATGTTTGCCGACTTCCACCATCGATCAGGATCGACTGACTGCGCGCAAGCGACCGCGACACAGAAAGCAAGCAAAGCGAGTCTTCCCACCATCGTTTCTTCTCAACTGTTCTCGTAGCGCAACAAAATCACTTTAAGTGATGTTTAACAGTCTCAAGCCTCGCACGCTGTTATCTCGCTTTCGTTATCGTTCAATTAACACAAACAGTCGTTCAATGAATGTGTTTAATCCCACCAATAAATTGCCGCGACTGTGATTCAAGCTTGTAATTGATGCGTTCGAATGGTATCAGCGCTCGGCGTCGTCTATAATTTAACTCGATTTGTTCAACAGACAAAGCGATACTGGCTGGCTTCATCATCGCCTGTTGTTTCACACGATGCAACGCAATATTTTCTCATTTTTCTCGATGAATTTGCGTCGCATTTTGACTCCGCTTGAAGTTGACAAATCAATCCAAACCACTGAAATATTAATCGATAATAGTCTTAAGAATATTGACGGGCGATTGCTAGCGAGTGATCGATTAAATGTTTGAGGCAATCATTTGATAAGAAAAATATCTCAAGCCAACGGTTGCTCAACCGTTCACGTTGTCGATTTGCCAATCGTTTAATCTCACGTGACGTTATACAAAGTTCTGCGAACGCAACTAAATTGTCGATTGAATCTTGGTTTTCCTTCTTCAACCTCGCAACGAATGACACGATCAGTGTTGTGATCTAAGTAAACTCTTACTGGTCTCGTCACAAGATTAATATCATTGAACTAATTCACGATTTCCCTTCTTTGCAGGTTCAGCTAAGAAACGAGATGTACGCACAATCAATTCATCGCCTTGTGATTTGGGGCCGCCGCCGAAGACCAGCACGAACAGCACAGTCGGAACACCCAGGAGCAATGCCCGCGCCATCTCAACGCTACGTAAGTTCCTCCATCCATAATTCATGAACACGAACTCGCAATGAGAATTAAACAATTAAGGAAAATCGATTGAAACTTTTACCCTCCGCGCTCGCCATGAAAGTTTAATAACTCCAGACTCACGATCCGAGGATAAAAATACCTTCAGGGATGCACGAGCTGAGCGCGACCGAAAAATATATTTTATCGCTTTTCATTAAAAGTTGATTGTTGAACTTTCGTCGATTAAAATCTTGATTTATACAATCGAATTTGCTAGTTTACAAACGAAAGCGCCGTTCTGCTTCTCGCCGGGTTTACGCAAATCGCCGCAAAATCAATAAATAAACGTCATGGGAGACTCTGGCCGACAATAAAAGCTACGGATGCGAGTAATTAATTGCGAGCCACCGAACCAGTTTTCATTCTTCCATTCGCGACTCTCGCTTTATTTTTAGAATTTCTCATGCGGAGCCAATGCGTGCAGTCTCGCGATTTATGCGAATCCATCGACGTCGGTGACTACAACTCGAGAGAAAAACAATTTATTAGATTTTAAACTTTCGCTAATCATTTGCACTAAGCCATCAACCCTTTGTAATCTTGTCGACCAAATCCCGATGTTGATCCTCACGAGTTGAGCTTCACTTCCTCGTTAACTTCAATTGTAATTGCTCACGTCCGATGCAAGCAAACATGGCTCTCAGATGCGATTACCGTGATAACGAATCTCGTTACGTGGCTATTACCGCTGCTCGGGCCAGCAC
Organism: Smittia sp. YW1114-2; assembly: GCA_033064975.1. Taxonomy (NCBI): domain Eukaryota; kingdom Metazoa; phylum Arthropoda; class Insecta; order Diptera; family Chironomidae; genus Smittia; species Smittia sp. YW1114-2. The sequence goes on from CP093832.1 coordinate 18,818,827, forward strand.
AGATAAATGAAAATAAACTTCAGAGCATCATGAATGCGGCAAGCAACCTGGAGGAAGAGCTCCGGTAAGCAAATGCAGCTTTTAATGACTTTATGGCGCATATAAAACATCGTCGGATGTTAAACTAACTCATAAAGTTGAATGAAAAATGATAAAACTCTTCGGATTGCGGCTGAGGGAGAAGAAAGTTCATGTAAACCTTCCGGACGATGCTGGCGATGAATATTAAATGAAAGAGCTTAGATTTCCTTGCACCATCGGTTTATTGCAAAGCTTCCAAAGCTCTTAATAGTCGGCGCTGCCTTCAGCTTGTGCAGGTTCTTTATCCCAAGCTTCGACGACTTTCTTAGCGAAATTCTTGCCGGTCTGGACCATCGTCTGAACAAACTCTTGCCAGATATTCTTCATTTCTTCTGCATTGGGATCGCGAGGCTCTGCTCCGTAGTCAGCCTGGCGCTTGATTCGACTGTTTTCAATTGAAACGATGTCATTGACATCATCGACGTCGAAGCTATTTGTTCTATGCTTTTGCTTGTCTTCAGCTTTAGAGCAAACAAAGATTAGATGAAAGCCTCAAGAAACTCGACCCAACTCACTCAACGCTCTGTCCTGTAATCGCAGGTCATGTTTGAAAACCTTCAGCAGGCTCATCGACTTGTCAACGACAGTTTTCGAGAATTCCGCAATTACTTCTTTGTCTGATTAAAGAAATCGTTAAGTTAACAAGTTGATGGCAATTTACCGAGATTACTTTTCCGAACGACGGCTCCATCAACAGTAACGACGATGGTCCAAAGGACCAGAAAAACTTGTTTTCGAGACAACATCGCGTAGCCCAATGATGCTCTGACATTCAGATCCGTTTATTTATAGTTCTGACTCTTATCGCAAACATCGCAGCTTGTTCGAACGCTAATTGACGTAGCTGGGATTCCATCGAGCTTGTTGGTGAAAATTGGCTTAATTAGCGATGGATGGAGGCGATCTGATAGGAGACAGTCGAGCTCTCGTGACTGCAGATCGTAAGGTACGATCCCTCTGGCATCTGCATGCTCTGAAGCCAGAAAGTCAAGCGCTCACTAATAAACAAAACCTCCGCTCTCATTAAATAATTTTCACGCCAAGAGGGAAGAAGCATTGTCGAAGGATTTCCTTTCCACAAACTCCTTAACTACCATTTTAATTTCCATTTTTATTTGCTTCCATCCACCGCAAAGCATAAACAACGGAGCTCCATAAATTGCATAGCGGAGCGAGCTTCCCGGAAAAACGGCAGCACAGGCGAAAATTCAGTTGCTGAATTTCCATTTCACTTTCGTTATTTATTCGCTCGACGCTCTTTTGCATTTTGAATCATAAAAAGTATTTTTCATTAAATGTTTTATGTACTTTTGCGGCGAAGTGTGCGATGATACATTCAACAGCACGCAGCGATTTATGGAGCAAAATCTTTTTCCCTTTGGGGCTGCAAATTTACTTTGGGGGAGGAAATTCTTTTCCACTCGAGGAAAGTTCATTTAGATTCAAGTCTTCGCTCTGATTCGATTATAATTCAACGTCGCAACATGCGACATTTCCTTCTTTTGCTGATGATGTGGAAAACGCTCTTTTCCCTTTGCCAATCAACCTTTCGATTGATGTTCGCAAGGTAGATTGAATGATTTGCTTTCCTGCGACGTTTAGAGAAATTTGCTTCGTGATTGATGAATCGCATTCCCAGCTTGATAAGAATTCCACGTGGAAGTTTTCGGGAAATTCATTAATCATGCACAGAGTGTGGTTTGTATGCTGCTCCCTATCAAGATCCCCCGTTGCGTTACCTCGTCGTCATCCAGCCGAGAATTCTCGCCACTGATTGAAAATTAAATCGGATGACAATCCAGCTCTCGCTCGAGCCAAGCCCGAGTTTATTATGTGAGAATGAAGCGGATTAAGAAGTAATTGAAGTGAATGGAGATGATGAATGGCAGACCCTCCGATGAGTCAGCGGAAAGAATTATCTCCGTGTGCCATTTCGGACCGTGACAAAAACCAAGCGGAAAAGAATCTCAAGTCGTGCGTTGTCATGTCTGCTTTCCAGCTCAAGACAGTCACTTGTAGATTAACAGAACAAACGATTCGCGACAGCATGAGCAAACAAAGCTGATTTTTAACGAGGATTTCGTGTTGAGAAAAAGCGACGAGAGGGAAAAAGTGACAGACAACGATGACTGCGAGCTTACAAGTCAAATGGAGTCGAAATAAGTTTCTTCGGCCAATTATCTATATTGCACTTGAAGCAAAGTTGCAGACTAATTTCATCTCAATCACGACAATTTCTCTGCGCCTTTTAAAGCTCGCTTAGACAGTGAGCGACCCACGCCGTTAAGATCTCGAGGCAAAACATTTTCCGCATGCGAACTATTCCGAGAAACGATGCCAACAATCTAAGACTTTCTACCTTTCTACCTGCTTCGCAATCATGCTCAGAGCGCAATCATGTAACAGCCATCACCATGAACTTGTGCTTTTTATTGTCATCGCCAATGGAGCCCAACCGTTTGATGGAGATCGCATTTTATAGACGACGACTCTTCACGTTCTCTCGTCTTCTCGATGTAATTGATAAACAAGCAAATTTGTGCCCACGTGCGGCATCGTAAATGTTTATGCACGAGCGTTTAACGGCCGAAATGTTATGACTTGTCGCACTTCATCTCGATGAGGAAATCTCGAACACTTTTACGATTGGCTTCGAGGAAATCACTTCTGATCACGACATGGAAAGCCGCGGGAGGTTGCGGAGCAAGTCTAGGAGTTCATTGAAGGCTGAATGCAAATGCAGGAGAAAGAACGCTGCGTGACTTCTTCAATTAAACATTGTAAGAGTCCAATAGCTTGCTGCTACCTCTAAATAAGTTTCCTCAGAATTTCCCATTCAGTCAACCGCTCACGTTTTATCAACATTGACTGAGACTGAAATAAAACTTTTCCCTTTTTCCTCGTCGACTGGAGACAATTTCAGCTCAACTTGTGGTCGAACTAATTTTCCGATTCGTGCCACAAATTTGTGTGCAAGCTGCCATCGGAATCGTCAAGCTATTTGTTCTCGAGTTTGTCTTGTCGTCTCCTTGGCATTGCTTGCATGTTCTCAATGTGCTGTTTAATGCGACATGTCGAAGCTTTCAGCAATCGATTTTCCAGCTAGAAACAAGCGAAAGCCTTTTAGAACGAAAACGAGAATTGCATGATCTGATGCAATTTACATGCAAGAACAGAGACCATAAGAACGGAAACATGTCGCGCTTAATGGCCGGTCATTACAAAACTGATTCATGAGTTCAATCGGGCCATCACGAAGCTTATCTCGAATCCTTTACATGCTAATGAACCAAATGAATTAATTAAAACAATTTCCGAGCACTAGCATGACTTGAATGACAAAGGTGAACTAGAGTTCGATTTGTTTGCTTCTCGCTCTTTAAACTTTTATGAACTTCTAGCTGCTTAGCATAGCCTTTGGGGATATCAAACAAAATCAATCCTGAAACGCTTGTCATCTTTCAACTTGAGTCATACATGAGAGCAAGAACACTGCTGAACCAGCATTGGTGAAACTACAAGTTCCACATCTCAAGGCTTAAAATTTTAATTAAACGGTACACAACGGCACTCAACGATTGAACTTCAATTCGATTCAAACCGCTCTCAGATGTGACGTTTGCTTTATTTCTGAATGTTCAAACATCCATTTTAAAGGGAAAATATTTCTGGCAATCTTTGTACGCAGGCAAACGAGCTGCAGGTTTTTCGTCCTCTAGAAACTCGTCATTCTTCAATGCTGGCCGATTGCACTGCGAATATATTTTCCCTTTCAGTACTGTTATGTCCTGAGAACCTTTCTCGAGGCAAGGGTTTCCATACATCCAAAGAGTAGTCAAGCTTGTCAACTCGTCGAACAAGTTGGGAGCGACGCTTGTGATCTGATTCTTCTCAAAGCCGATGAACTTCAAGTTCGGCGTGTAACGGAACAGATTTTTACCCAGCGTCCTAATCTTGTTGGATCCTATGTGTAAAACCTGAAGCTGCGGGTAGCGAAGGTCTTCGGGTGATAGCGATTCAAGCGACCCATAAGACATCGTCAGTCCGAGTAGGTTCGGTAGAAATTTGTCAATCGATTTTGGCATTCTCGGACCGAAGCTGTAGAGCGCAAGATCGAGATACTGGACCAGGCTGTTGCTCCTTCCAGCAAGGTGATCGTTCGACACTCCGAGGCAGGTCAACGACTTGTCGCAAAGAGTCCAAATCTTCCCTTTACATGTGTACACGTTCGAGAGCAACGTGAGATTGCTCAACGTTGTTTGGACTCGAGCTTCCTGAAAGTATTTGCATTTGATGTGCAAAGCTTCAGTGGACGAGCAAACGGAAACGAGTAGAACGAGGGTAGCGATTGCCTTCCTAGAAAATCCACTCGGTAATTTATCGAGTCCAATAAACTTTGGTTCTTACATTGTAACAGCCAACAAGTTGACTGAAGCAAACTCTGATTTTAACTAACGAGAATTCCAAGTGTTCGAACTTTTCCAAATTTTAATAAGCGTGAAAATCGATTGAAATGAATAAAGTTTCGCCCCTTAACTTCTGCTTCTAGTTGAGCGAGCATTTTCCTAATAAAGATTTCGAGGCGAACAGTTCGACGATGAGTTAATGTTGTTTGAATGGTTTCCGGCCACGAGCAAACGCTTGAAAATCAGTTTGCTACTCAGTGCGGTTTTCCTTCAATTAACTTCGCTTGCATGAGGCGAAACTTTTCCGAAACAAAAAGTGGAGATTCACATTGTTTCAACCAACAAGCGAGCGTCGTGATAAAAGTTCCAGCTGCAACAGAGAAACACATCAGAACAAAAGTCCATTTTGTTACGCTACAAATTACAACCGCGCTGGAAAAACTTTCATTGTTATACTTTTTTGCTTGCAGAGAAACGAGCTTCACCGCTTCAGAGCACCGCTGCACCGATTAGCAGCATCAGCGAGCTTAAAGGATCGCCACCAGCGAAGAAAATTGTGGCACGTCGGTTGCCGACTTCGGTCGCTCCAGCTCAGGAAAAGTCGCCGCTGAAAGGTAAGCCGAGGATGCTGAGCTTTTATGATTAATAAATCTTGGTTTATTCGCGTATAAAATGTTTGAATGTTCAGAGTTTGTGGAAAAAGATCTTCCAACTGAATCAGAAGTAGATTTTCTTCGCCTCGACAATCGTTGACTCCTTCGGACAGTAGGGACACTTCAGTAGATTGTTAGATCCTCTCACCAGCTTGGCCATCGCGTCTTTTGAGATCACATGATTGCACTTCAGTTTCATGGGCGGGTTCTGCTCGTTTGTGGGATGCTTGAGAATGGGGCAAGTGAACATTGAGTGGTAGCGATTCTCCGGCCCCAAGTCGATTTCAATCGGCAGCTCATTACGACCGGACCAGACGCTCGAGACGTTGTTGCGCATCATGATACTTCTTAGATTTAGAAGCAGAGGTAATGCTTGACAGCCTGAGTTGACGACAATCTCGAGACTCGAGTCTTTGCTTACGCCGATGATATCACAAGATTCTCTGAGGAATGAATCGGCGGCGTCAACCCACATGCTGTTGTCGAATAGCTGATTGTAAGGCGTGTTCTCGTAACCCATCGGAAGGTAGATGAGACATCCCATTAAAATCTGAATCTCCTTCTCGAATCTGTCGCTAAACTTCTTGAAATGCGTTCGAGCGTATGCAATTGCTTCTGATTGCATGGTGACGCCGCTCATGAGCAGTTGAATGTATGCGAGTCGATGTAACTTGAATTCGAGACTGCTGTTCCGGAGGTCAAGCTCCTGGCTGTACTGTGTCACCCACTCGATGGCTGGTCCGAGATTTCTTCGTGTTATTCCTTCCCACATTTGATAAAGGTCTGCGTAGAGCTCCAGATGAATGTCGGACTCGTTTGGCATTTGTGACTCCGTGATAAGTGAGTCGGCAACATCTGTCATGCCTTGGCGGTTGAAATGCTCTGCAATCACTCGGTTGAGAATTTCGAGAAAGCGTTGCGAGGCAAACAAATCGACTTTGGCGATATCATGAACATCCGTCAAGAAGTGTCGGTCAATCGCCTTTCCAACTTTTGATACCGTCGAATGGAGGTTTCGGTGATCAGTTCCGATTGTCTGTAGCCGTGCCTTACAGCGGGTGATAACACTTCTAAGCTCTGATGTCTGCGCCTCTGACATTGCGCTGCTTCCTTCCAACGCTCCTAAAACACAAAGAAGTCGTCAGTGTTATCAGCTCAAACAGTTTTCGTTCGATGCCGAAATGTTACGGCGGTCTCAAGGCGCTGATAATGTTTAATGACTTCGGACGTCCAGCGCTTAGCGGAAAACACTTCCAAAGTTCATCCCATAATCTTTGTTTACCTAAAGTATTAAGCAGAACTGAGAAAATCGAAGTTATCTCGTCGATCATCTCCACCGAGTCGCCCTGCACATCCGTGAAGCTCTTTATGACTTTGTCGATTTCCTTTTCCACTGCCTCGCACGGATCCATCGCGACGATTAATTTGAAATTTTCTTGAAAACTTTTCCTCGGAGGTTGAGCAACTTTTTCGTGAAATTTTCTGGCGGCGAAATCTCGAAGCTCAGTTTGAAATCGAAACGACCGTTAAATTGTTTACTTTAATGACGTTTTCAGTTTTGTTCAGAAGTTGAAGAATTTTGTTGGCAAAATCCATCCCGTTACAAAAGTAACAAATTGATTTTAGCTCAAGCCTTCACCGGCAACGTCTTCAACCTGTCATTCGAAGTTAAGCTGAGTTAATGTCATCCCATAATTCATTTCAAGCATTTTCCCTTCAAGTCCCAACTGCTTTGAGCGAACATCTTTAATTGCCATCTCCTATGACGTAGATGGGAGCATTATTCATCATATTCGCGCTCTTGGCACGGTTCCCAAAGAACGAAAAAAATCATAATTAAACTTCCATGCTTTTGATAGCCGAAAAGAGTGAAAAGCAAAACGTCTGTGATCCACTTTCGTCGTTCTGGTTTTCTTACGAGAACTCGCAATTTCTATTGTTCAAGCTAAGCTTCATAATTGTGACTCATTCCGACGTAATTACAGTTCGATCTTTTGTTTCGACAGTTGAGATGGAAAATCTGACGAGAATCCCAAAATAACTCGATCAGGTTCCACTCGACATCCGAGCATCTGCTTTCGACAAATTAAATCGTTTCGGCAAATTAAAATTTATTTCGCGAGGAATCCGCAGATGTGAAGCCAAGGCTCATAAAGCGATTTGAGGCGTAGATCGGCTTCGATTTGTTTGGTTACTGAGTTAGCGCGATTTCGTCACGGTTGTCAGCGTCAAGGGCAACGGACTCACGCCGCTCTTCCAACTGTTTAATCCACATGTCGCGCGGCTTCTCTCGTTGCGCGTTACCAAACACGCGAGAAATCTCACAAACATTTCAAAGAAATGCAAGCGAATTAATTAACTTATTAAAGTGCGCTACTTTCATCATTCCAACGCTCATGCATCATCAATCTCAACTAATTGCAATTGTTTCTTCTGCTTATCGTCATCGCGAGTTTTCCTTTCATTTCCTCGACCATTTCCATTGTCGGAGAAATCTCAACCGTTTGCTTCACACGTGTTCGTTATCGCACTCGATCATGTCTTCACCTGCTGGATGATTGAGTTTGGGAATCTGCGATAGAAACTCGCTGGGAGTTACTCAACGAATTAGAAAGATGATTGATGACCAGCAATTATGTAATGGAAGTTCAGATCGATCGAGCTGACAGCGGAACAAAAGAAATTTCCTCCGCGATTCGCGGGGAATTCAATCGGGAGAGACGAGACATTTGAAGGCGAAAGGCGATCGAGTGGTTGCCATGCGAAGCAATTAAACATTCGTGGCGATTGAGAAACTCTAACACCGACCAATTTTGACAGCTTGGCTGAGATTTTATAATATTTTCAGCTCGCCAAAAGCTTTTCAGTGAACACAAAATGTTTCTCAATCCAGCGGCTGTAAAATCAATCGAGCTCCGTCAGTTATTCAAAGCAACTGCAGAAAACTTTCCAACGATCGCTCGTCCAGTCATAAATCGTTAACAATTGTGCGAAGTTTACGGCCATAAATCGCAACCGTCGAGGTATTAACGCAATGATTTGTTGACAGTTCATTCTCCTGACATTTCATTTGCAATTCATATTCACGACAAATCTCAAACAGGCGTGCGCGGCAATCCAGTTGATGCGAAATTGCGCAACTCAGCGCGACTGATTGTGTGGTCCATTTCCCATGGGCCTTTCATGCCAGCTTTAGCTTCATCACCTGTTCAGTGACCCCTCAGACACGAGAGAGCCGAACAATTTCACATTTCAGCCTGACGTAGATCAAGAAGTCGGATCGCCGTTTCTGTTTTGATTTTTTTGCGCCGGCCGCGGTAATTTCTCTCGCAACTGTTTCCTCCCCGGTCTTCATCTCGTTCACTCTTAATTTCGGTGGATCTCTCCGCTGATTGATTCAGCAAAGAAATTCGGAACTTCCACGTTACTTTCCGTTAGCGACCCGCATGGCTAAAGAGCCACAAACTGCTTTTAATTCTGGATTTTCACTCCGAATTTCTTTCTTCGTTCGCGCGATTCGCGAGCGTGCTCGCAACAGCGAAAAGAAAGTAACATTTCAATTGTGTTTTTCCTTCGGCGATGTTCTTGTTTTGCACGCCGTTTGATGCTCGTTGGGCCCGTGCAACAGTTACGGTTACACCGCTCGAGCTTGGCTGATTGAAAATTATTCAGAGCAGCGAGACAAACTACGATTGCAACCTTCGCTTTGCGAATTAAATTAACGTTGATGTCGAGATATCAAACGTCATAATTGAGGCGAAAGAGAGTCGGAGAAGCGTCGTACACTTGACTTACCGTACGAAATTGCTGGCGAAGAAGAAAAGCATGGAAATGCATGAAGAGAAAAATGTACTGGCTGGGGAAGCCGATTAGTTTGTCGGATGACGTGCTGTGTGTATGAAGTGAGTTTTTGCTGTGAGGGAAAATAATTCGGGCGCGGGAAAATGGGCCTGAACCGCTTCATATCGCTCTCGAAGAACAGCGTTCTGCCCGAGGTGAAGTCGGCGAACGCAAAGAGCTCAAAGATTGCAGTGAAAAAGCCTCCAGATGGCGAGAACCGAAAGGAAAAGTGTCGGGCGAAGGAATCAAGTGCTGACATTTCCTCTCAGAAAATCGATAAAACATTGAAGAACACGAAAATCGCGACGACAACGAAAAAGTCGATGATTTGGAGCACGTTGCGGATCACGAACAAGGGCAAGAGCTGCAGCAACAAAGGTAAACTGAGTTTAATTGGATTTCCCTTGCGGAGTCGCGTTTCATTGGATGAGCTGAGCCGATCGAAGGAATCCGAGGAACCGAAAACTTTTGCCTTCCGTCCGATAATCGATAGTGTCATAGAAACATTTGCAAGCAAAACAAATCAAAGCCACTTGCCGCCGATTAAAAGGAAAGTGCTGAGCGGAAAGGACATTTTCCTCCATTGATCTGGATGAGTCATTTCGATGCCAAATCGGTCCTGGCACATGCGCCGAACGTTTGTTTTCTTTTTCTCGTGCGTCTCGCAAGATGAACTCGAGAGGAAAGCAAGAGTCTGTGACTCACTGCTTCCAACAATTATCAGCGGCGTTAGACTCGCCTTTCGCTTAAAAACTCATTAATCTTTGTTTGTGGACGGCGAGTCATCTGCAAATAGGTCATCAAGATCGCTTTATCTCGGTTTGAGATTCGTCTCGCTCGGCCGAGATTGCCCGAAAATCGATAAGTCGTTAGAACGCAGAAGAGACTTGAACTTGAAACTCGATTGCCACGGTTCGAGATGGCGTGGAAAATGAGATTTCTAATCGCTTTTAACGCTCGATAAATCAAAATGCCTCGAGCAACTTTATTGTTGGCTGCGGCTTGTTAATCTGCCCGATTAAGCATTCCAAATGGAAAAAATAATTAAATTGTAATCAAGAGAAGCCGCGCAGAAGTGTTTCGTTTACGCTTTGTTGCAATTGATTTTACGATTCGGTATCGAGGAGTTCGTTGCTTGCAGAGCTTTCGTTTGATGGATGATTATTGATTGAGAGATCTCCATCGTCTTAAACATGAGAAGCAACAAATAATGTTAGTGGGTGAAGATCGATGGTCAAGTTTATCAGTAGCCAGGATGCGAAGTCCTTCAGCTTGCAGTAGAATAGTCTAAGCAATTGCTAAACGAACATTTCGAACACTCAAACGTTTCCTCTTCCTCTCGTGATATCCACCGAACGTCGCTATCGATTCCCCAACATCTTCTTGTTCCTAAGCTGTCTCTCGCTTTCCGTTTGCTGCTATGCGTTGACAATAAAAACAAGCAATAAACAATCGTGGATCGAACACAAAAGCGTGTTTATATTGCTTAATTGCGTGACACCGATTTGTCGTCGCTGCTCGGTCGTTGAGCGGTATTTTTACGAGCTGCGAGAACATGAATGAGCAATTTTTCTGCAACGAAAGTAGCTCGCTCAGTTGTCTCGTCAGCGATTATGTCTGCGAGATGTGCGAGCGCCGAGTTCATTAGTTTGTCAACTAAGTCGAAAACAAATAAAAGTCTTGTTCGCAATGTCATCCGCTACATTTGATCTTCCGCTCAGCCAGTCGGATGAGTCAATTGCTTGCATTTTCTTGCAATTAAGCACAGTCAGCTCTCCCAGCTTGCATTGACTTCGCATGCTTGCTTGCATCGGTTGCGTCACTGATCCGCGCTTCTGTTTTTGTTTTCAAAATTTTCTCATATTTTTAGCTTTTCGTTTCAATCCATATCCAACATATACACTCGCTCGCCGCGAGCTCATTGCGCTCTCAGTTGCGATCTAGACGGCGAATCGGTTGGAACGCGACAAGCACGAAGAAGAAAACTTTAAACTTTTTCGGTGGAATTTCATCGGCGATCGAAGCCGCGAGATTAAGTGTCTAATGACTTCCTTCTTAAGCCTGCGAGTTGAATGTGATTGAATGCTCGTTTGTTGGATGATTTCGTGATTAGACAGCTAAGCTGTGAGAATATAGAAACAGAATTTAAAACGATTTGAGCATTAAGCAAAGCCACTGACATCAAACAGTTTGTGAAGTAATTGGGACGGAAAGTCATGAATGAAGTCTCCCCCAAGCAGCGATGACAAGACGCCGTTTGAGTTAAGACAAGAAACATTTAATTACATTCATGATTGCATAATTAAGCGCAGTGAATGCGCCAGTCTTGTCTCGTTGCGTCTCGTGCATCAACTTCGATTTGTGTCGTTTTAAACTGGTTCAAGTGCCATGTGTACGCAATTAGTTGCTGAAACAGATATGCTGCGGCCGCTTGTCGCTTCTGTTTAGCAGAGAAGCAATTAATTATCTTGATTAACATGAAATTTGAAATTCACAAAGTGACAAAACAGTGAAACGTTCCGCTTAAGCCTTCGGCCGTTGTTACCAAACGAGACTCTTTGTGACATTTATATTACACGCTTTAGCATTTTTCCTACGGCGCTGTAACTCAAAGTTCCATTGTTGGCGTCAAGTTCCCACTCAGCGGCAAGTCGCTGACCATCCGCGGACATCACGAAGATGATTTAATTAAAATAGGTTTATGGAAATAAGATTGGCTGTCGAGTGTAGAGTGAGACCCGCTAATGCTCATCGATAGCAGCAACGGTGAGTTTAATGGCAGAGCCAACATAACCCACATCGTTCAACTGAAGCGTTGATGATTCGGCGGAATGCTTTGCTAATCAAACAGAAGAATCGTGCTCCGATCTAACGGTGTAACCGTCGCTCATGTAATTGAAGATCCATCGATCGTTTTTGGAAGTCTTCGTCGGTTCCATTCAGCGAATATCATGAAAGAAAAATGGAAAGTCATCGATCGACTTCCGTCCGACAGAAACTTCTTCCACTTGACGGCAAGGCAAGCTCAATTATTCGAGCCTTAATTACACTTTTCCCTCTATCACGAAATTTGCTGAGAGAAAAAACTGCGCAGAAATTTCCCTCGACTGCGGTGCAGAAAATTGGCAAACGCCACTCGTTCGCTTCTGTAATCTTTAATTGCAGTAATTGAAGAAGCGGCTTCATTAAAAGGCAAAACTTTTGTTTGCTTACATTGCAAATCCTCCGTTAATTATTCAGCGAATCGAACGGCGCAGTGCGAAACCTTAATCTCATGCTCGCCCATCGAGGGAGCTCGATACGAAAACATTTTCTGTTTACAGCTCGCGCCGAGTCGTATCTGTGCCACTGAGAAGTCAAAAATTTGTGTTTCGAGATTGCATCTGCGTGCTTGCCTGATTTACGGCCGAGGCTGATCGGGCCTGTCAGCGATTTGTCGCGCGGGCAACATTTGAAGCAGTGCCAAGTTCTCGCTTGCTCGATTAATGTGATCTCGAGACAACGAACGCGGCGAGCGAGCGAAGGTCAAGAAAATCGAGGAAAGCAATGTTGTCGACTTGAATCGCAGAGAGGGGAACGGGGAAATAAATTTCCACCCACAAACTGTCAGCGGTTGGTAATGTGACACTGTTGCTTGTTTTGAAGCAACCCGAGCTTGCATCACCTGAGAGAAGGTTCAACAGAAGGTCTACAACTTCCGAAATGTTTCTTAACGAACTTTTAATAGTTTGTAACGTCGAGTCATTAGCATGGAAAACAAGACGATAATTTCTGTTTGCGTTACAAACTCTTCCTGTCGTCCTTTCGCCCAACTAACTCGAAACTCGGTTAACAGGAAGAAGGAAATGCAAGTGAATTTGCATTTTACGACCTCGACTTCCTGCTCGCCAGCCATTAAAAGTTCATTTGCTGTTGAACCAAGCTCTCGCCAGTTCGTTCATCCCTGCAACAATTTCGAGGCGGTTTTCCATGTCAGTTGAGTAATCTCTCGGATTATGATGCAAATTGCGAGATTTCCAGAAATGAGCGGCTAATGAAGAAACTTGCATGCGATTTCCTCGCTTTTGTCGGGGAAACAATGAAGAAATCTGACTGAAATGACTTCGTGGAGGCTTTTGTTGACGACAGACAAAGCGACGCAAATAGCAAAGCGATAAATTGCATTCATGTCAAGTCGCGTGATGCGACAAACTTGCAGATGATAAATCGGTGGAGCTCAATAGTGCAAGAGATTGACGTCGCAGCTTTCTAAAACCTGACCACGCGCAATTAACAAGCTTCACGCTTCCTGGATCTAAGCATAAACTAATAAACTTGGCTCAATGTTTTGTAGAATTCCAGAGATTTTCACGTCCAAGCAATTAATTTTCCTAATGAAAAATTTTCTTCGCGAGCAATAAAATTTTTGCTGTGAAAATATTTCCACATCGGTCTTGGAAGTCATTAAGATCGAAGCGAAACTTTTACGTTGAATTTTAATTGACTTACGATTCGAGAATCCAGACACGTTTCGCCGTTCGCCAGTTGATTGACGTCAAAGTATTTAATTTGGTCGATTCAATTTCAATCGAAAATCTGCCGGGAAAATCTGAGTGAAAATTAATAAACCATTGCCAGAGCCTAAACCTCAATGAGTTTCCCGTTTCGTCTGTCGTTTGCCCACAGAGATTAAGCCATTCAATTGAAATTTCAAGCCTTCAACTCTATAAAAGCTGAGGATTTCTCGCGACTTCGATTTGAGTATCTTAAATAGAGTGAAACTGCAAAGCTTTTCAATGTAAAACAGAAAATTTTCTCCTCCAGCGTTTGAGCTTAACCAAGCAAATCTTTCAGGGAGTTTATGCTGTCGTTTCTTGCATTGACTTCGCTCGGCTCGTTGACAGATGCGATGACCATCAAATGCAATTATTCAGAATGGGATTTATATTATTTGCCGGAGCTTCGGATGGACTTACTAGCAAACATTTACACTTGCGTCGCAGAAGTTTGGACGACCTGCGACAACTCTCCGAATATCGTGGGCGTATCGAGGAACCATCAGCCTCATAGAGGCGACATGATGGTCGATTTGTTCGCATTAGATTATTACAAATACGATCGGATGCCGAGGAATGTCGAGAAGTTCTTTCCGAATCTGCAAGCCATCGAATACAGACACGGAGAACTTAAAGAAATCACTTGCAGGGATCTTCGATACCCGAGGCTGAAATCTGTGCACTTTGGCTGGAACAAGCTGGAGACGTTGGACGTGGACTTGTTTCGCTACACTCCAAACTTAATTTTCGTTAATTTTCAAAACAATTTGCTCAAACACATTGGCGTCAACCCGCTCAGCTTGAAAGCCTTAAGAGGTTTCTATTTATATAAGAACATTTGTGTCCAAGTTAACTATAAGCCAGGCGTGACCGTAAACTACTTCGCGCACAAGGTCCAGACGCAATGTCCTGCGACAAAACAAATGATCGAGCAAGCTAAGACGCGAAACACTGGACATCATGACCACGCCAGTGATGAGTCATTTAACATTTCTACAAACAGACTCGACCATTTCTTAGAGTGCATGAAATATTTCTTCGGAAAACATTTGCAGAAGAGCTGGGATCAATATTATGTTCGTAATAAATTGATCCAGGCCAAGTTGAAATTCAGAAATAGCTAATTAAAGAAATAACTTTTGATTTACGAAACCATTTTTAACGGTTGAAGTTCGATGCTAAATTGTGAAGTCATTGGCAATGCAATGAAGTGAAGATTAACGTGAAAAATTAAGAGATTTGCTTAAACTATCGATAACAGCTTTTCAAACTAATAAAGTTTGTTAATCCAGACACGTTTTGGTCTAGTGATTGACGTCATTCAAAGCAATCATCATGTTCCATCGAGCAGGAAACTTCAACTGACGCGCGTTGAACGATTTCATTCGAAGATCTCTCATGGAAATCTGCATCAAGACTAATGAGCGGTGGCTAGAAAAAGGCATTTACCTTTCCAGCTCGTCCAACCCTCCGCCTTGTTAATCCAATTAATCAAAATTTCAAGCCTCAAACTCTACAAAAGCTGAGCAACTTTCGTGACTTCGTTTCAAGTATCTTTAATCGAGTGAACAAACAGAATCTTGCAATGTAAGCTGATGAATTTCAACTCGCTAGTTTGAGATTAAGGAAATATTTCAGGGAGTTAATGATGACATTTCTAGTTTTCGCTTCGTTCGACTCGCTAACAGATGCGATAACCATCAAGTGCAATTACTCAGAATGGGACAGATTTGTATCCAAGCCACTTAAAATGGTCCTTCTTAGGAACATTTACAGTTGCGATGCGGAAGCTTGGACGATCTGCGACAATTCTATGGAGATCGTTGGCGTTTCAAGGAATCATATGCCAAACAAAGGCGACATGATGGTCGACTTCTTCACATTAGATCATTCCAAGTACGATCGGATAGCAAAGAATTTGGATAAATTCTTCCCGAACCTGCGAGGTCTCGAATGGAGACACGGAGAACTCAAGGAAATCAGTTGCAGAGATCTTCGTTACCCAAAGCTGGGATGCATAAACTTATCTTACAACAAACTGCAATCGTTGGACGTCGATTTGTTCCGCTATACTCCAAACTTGATTTTCATTAATCTTCAAGAGAATTTGCTCTCTCGCATCGGCATCAATCCGCTTAAGTTGAAATCAATTAAGGTTTTTTACTTATATACTTGCAAGTGCATTCACGATCGCTTTGAGCCAGGCGTCTCCTTAAATACGTTTGCGCAAAAGGTTCAAACGCAATGTCCTCCCACGCCATTGATGATCGAGGAAGCTAAGAAACGAAACATTGCACCTGTTGCTAGCAAGAAGCCCAACGGTCTGACCTTCGAAATTCCCACATCGCGGCTCGACCAATTCTTAGAATGCGAGAAGTTTTTCTTCGGAAAACATTTGCAGAAGAGTTGGGATCAATATTATGTTCGTAATAAACAGCTAAAGGCTGAGTTAAGGTTTAGAAATGGCTAACAGAATAAGAATGGCATTTATCTTATAGGTGAAAACATTTTCAGTTAAGTCGACAAGTGACTTTGACTGCAGAAATTTATTTATTTTGAAGTCTTTGATTTTGATTGACGCTTGGGAATCTTCTAAGTTTAGCGCATTGAAACTCAAAAGAGGTTGAGACTCTTCAAAGTTCCTTAAAGCTTGTCGCCAACTTAAGAAGTTCTCCGCAACTTCATCATATTATCTCGAACTGCAAACTTATAAACTCGAGGAAATTTCTCCTGTAACCGAAGCGAAACTTTAACGCTGCGTTCGAGCTAGCTGATGATGCGACCTTCAATCCATGAAATTGGAATTACACGCCTTTAACGCTATATAAAGCTGAACGACTCTCGCGAGCTCGATATGAGTGGATTAGTGAACCTGCAAAGCTCTGTAATGTAAGATCAAATTTCGTCCACACAAGTTGAAGCTGAAGAAAAAATTGCAGGAACTTCATAGTGACAATTCTTGCCGTTGTTGCAGTGACGGATGCAGTGACCATCAAGTGCAGCTACAACGTCATGAAAAAATATACGGACAACTCTAGAAAAGTCACTTTCTTTGAGAACATATACACCTGCGATGCGAAAGTTTGGACGAAATGCGATGATTCTGAATACTGCGTGGGCGTCTCAAAGGATCACGAGCCTGCCAGAAACGACAAGAGCGTCGAATTTTACTTGTCGTTGAAGTACAAGTTCGGTCCGAGAATGCCGAAGAACATTGAGAGATTCTTCCCGAATCTGCGCGGTCTCTCGTATCCTTTCGGAACTCTTGAGGAAGTCACTTACAATGATCTTCGTTACCCTAAGCTAAAAACTTTGTATTTGGGCCACAACAGGATACGAACGTTAGACGGCGATCTGTTCCGCTTCACTCCGAATTTGATTTTCATTGGTCTCGAGAACAATCAGATCACAAACATCGGCTTCAACCCGACGGAAATCAAGGGACTTGTCATGGCTTATTTCTCGAAAAACATTTGCATAAACGAATGGTTACCGGGCTCCAAGAAAACGTCAATTGAACTCGCAAACGTCCTGAGACAGAAATGCCCTCCCACGCAGCAAATGATACAACGAGTTAAAGAGCGTCAATTTTTACAAGACGAAACCAATGACTACAACAACGATGAGCCGTTTATGATGCAAGATAGCCCGCTCGCCGATTACAATGAGTGCCAGAAATATTTCTTCGGGAGACACGATTCTTAAGCTATCAATTCGCTAACTTAAATATCTTGAAGACTTGCAGAGATACCAATTGGTCTCGAAGAATAAATGAATGAACTTCATGAGCTTCAATCTGCAGCAAACTTGTCTGACTTGAAACAATCGAATTAGTCGGCAGAGATTTGTTTTCCGCTTCATTTCAAGTTAATTAATCAGCGACTTGCATAAGATTTTACTCGCGGTTTTGAAACATTGAGTAATAGAAACTCTCCACGTGAAATGCTCAGTGAATTGGTTGAGGATTAGGGTCAGCAAACGTAATAAGTATCGGGCTACTCTTAAAGAGAAATTAAGGACAATTCGTTCAACAAATATCTTCGTCCTTGGCTGACATTCCAACGGCTCTCGCTCTTATCGCCACTCGGAAATCTCAATGAGTTTATGCATTAATGAACCGTAATTGACATCAACCGCCGTCGGCGAGCTACAAATTTCTCAACGCCTCTGATCTTAATTAAGAAACATCGCTGATATCAAACGACATAAATTTCTGGCGAAGCGAAAACATGTTGCGACTCTCGCCTCTGATGTCGTTTCGACTTTCAGCAGTTAAAGGCCGAGGCGGATTCTATGTTTACACCTACGACGAACCCGAAATCCGATTCGTCTTGCGATCTAATTTTAGGTCTCGCGACTGGACACTTTTCCGGTGCGAGAAAAACATTTTCCCTCGCGTTTTCCGCCGCTGCCTTTGTTGATGACTTGAGTTTCAATGACGTTCATTTCAAACAAAAACGATGAGGCAAACGGAATTCTTTGAAAATCTCGTTGGAAACTCGAATCCTACCGCAATCCGATACATTGTATGCTCTTTGCAACATTCTGGCTTGATGAAAACTCGAATGTTTCGTTCAAGAACGACGTCTTCAGCTCGGGGGGAGTCAGAAGAACTGCAACGAAAAAGGCAAAGCGACAGAACCGAATTTCTACTGCTGATGACGTCTTGATTGAACGACACCACAGCACGACTTTTCCAAATTAAAATTCCTACGATGAACGGAAGAGAACTCATCAAAGTAAAGTCAACGAAACAATTTTCTTTAATTAGTTCAAGACTTCCACTGCAGCACTCACTGCTTTGTTTACCGAGTCTCTGTCTCAACTGAAAATTATGATTTGTTGTTGAAATGAAAAGCGGAAAACTGTTGAGGAGGAAAAGCGATTTTTGTATTTCTGGTTCTCGAATGTTTACAACAATCGTTCAACGACGAATAATTTCATTCATTCACAACGGAAAGTAAAAGAGAAAATTCATAAATTAGATGTGACGATTGACGGCGACGGGATGTTCACAAGAAGTAGAACCCGTACGGGTTGAGACTGCGGATTTCGTCCTTGGAGTAGCGGATGAGCAAGTGAGTGCGAGGCGACTTGACGTTCTCGTGTTCCTTCAATGGGTCAAGGACGTGATGGAACTTGACCAGCTTGCTTGGACCTGGCAATCGAAAGCATTCGGCTGAAGCGGGTCGAACGAACTCTTCCGGGTAGTAGAACGTTTGATAAGAAAAGCCTTGCGACGAACGACTGCGTGGACGTGAGCGGACGGGCGGATAAGCGAAACTGATTGCTGAGACGTTTACATCGCTGCAGGATTTGCGAGCCTTTGATTGATCATCGCTTGAGCTTCCTGCTGCTTTCTTCTTACGAGCTTCTTGTTCAGCGAGATGAGCCAAAATCCGCTTTTCCTTCGATCGCTTTGCATCCAATCGTTTCTTCTCTGCCAACTCGTCACAAACTTCATTGACTGACTTCGGAGTTTCGTCATGGACAATCTCAGTAGCCACAGTTTGTTGTTCCAATCGAAGGCGACGTTGTTCAACCAATTTCATCGCTGCCAGAGCCTGCTGGCGCTTCAGAGCCTCTCGCTTCTCTCCCTTGATATTGAATTTCCGTTTCGATTCTTTCGGTTCCTTCAACTGCTCGCCATTCTCCTTCCCTTCCACTCCCTTCGATCGACGACTTTTGTTTCGTTTCGGTGGATTTTCCGGTGACTGCGAAATCTGCAATTCCTTGACGTTCGGTTGTTGCTCCTTCAGCGTCGACTGCTTGACAATGACACGATATGGAGTGCTGGTTGCGCTGATACTGGCTGTGTTGGACATCTTGGTTGATTTACTATTTATTGAATTTTCGACTTTTCTCCTCGAGCGACCGATTGTGAATGACGAGAACTGATTGGAATGTGGGAAGCAAAGGCTGCTTAGCTCGTTAGATAATCAAAGTTCAATCGAAGTGTTCAAACTATTAATCGAACCGTTATTTTCTTTCCTTGCAGATCACAACCGAATTGCCGGTCCAACGCCAGGCAATGCGAGTCCGCGATCCTCGATACGCTCCACACATTCGTCGAAGCCCGCGACACCTCCACCAAACACCAATGCCACTCGCAACGGAACGATCATTCTCGAATCGCTGAGTGCCGGCGGGAAGCCGAAGGTGAAGGAAGCAGAGAACAACAACAGCAGCAAGATAGTCAATAAGAATAACTCAAATGCCAGCAAAATGCTCCAGCAGCTCGTCGACCAGCAAACGCTCGAGAAGCAGAAGCAGATGGCGGAGCTGATGCACGCGAATAAAGGCGTCGAAGCGTTGGGTGTCCTAGTACAATATTTAGTCTTTAATGTGAGTACTCGAACGGTTATTTAACACTCAACATGGAACAATGAAGCTTGATAACGAGAGGCTCGAAGAGCTATCGAGAGTTTGCCTCGCCGTAAACCTAAAACTGCTTTGTAATGCAAATATTTCATCTTCCTCGATTGTCTTTCCTATGAATATATTTGCATTTATTTATGTTTCTTTGGGATTTGCGAAGCTCTTCGGGTGGTTGGATGCTTAGCCTGGACGGATACAGAACTAGAAGAAACAGCAATGTTGCTTTACGACAGGAATTTCCATATTTTATGACTACGAATGTCGTCGAGCGACGTTGCCATGTCGAGAGTACCGACGTGAATTAAATTATGACATGCTGTAAAGTGGAAAAGGTTTCGATTTGCACTTGCAAATGAACCTGCAGGAAAGGAATTTTTTAAGACGAGATCGATGAAGGTTGAGAGAAGAACGAGCAAGATTCCAACGATTTCTTGAAGCTGGAAATCCCAGCGGATCTTCGAGCACATGTTGGAATGCTTGATGGTCTACCTGAAAGTGATCACAGGTGTTCAATCCAAAGGCTTGAGTGGAAAGTTTATTCAAAACGACTTCAACATTGTTGCAAGGTCTTCGTCACTTCGATCATGAACTTGATGAAATTCTGTTTCTCGATTTGTTGCTGCTCCTTTGAGATGCCGAGCTCGCCGAGAAGCTCGATGGCGAGAGTTTCGTTGAAGTAGCGATGCTCGTGATATTGTTTGACGAGGCAATCGACTTTCCCCAAGTTCTCGCCAACGTCTTTCAGCAGATGTTCCCTGAGCTCGTCCTCGGCCGCTGCGAAGTTCTTCTGAATGATCTCATCGCATTTGATGTCTTTGGTGTTTAAATTTCTCGGGTTCATCGCGATTTCGTAAACATTCGTGTCAACAAGTTTGTTGTGGACGACGTAAGCTCTCGCGCAATAGTCACCGACGAAATCTTCCTGGTCGTCTTTGTGGAAAATGTGATCGAACAGCTCGCCGAACTCTTTCTCAGCCATGCAAGAGATTATCGCCTCGCTGCTGATTTTGCTCTGAAGCTGCTTAAGCTCGGAAACCTTTGCTCGCTTCTCTTCGACACTCAACGAATCCATGAACTCGTAAACTTGCAGTTTGAGATCCAGATCGCTCCACTTTGCCTTCCTCAAAGTCTCCACGATGCACTCCGCTGAGCCGTTGAAATCGTCAACTCGGCGGAACTCGTCGAGCAGAGCTGAGTAAACACCAGCAGTTGTCGTCGATAAAACGATGTTGCACAGCTCAGCTTCGCCATTGAACGGCTCAGATTTGTAATTCGTGTCTAGCAGTCCTTGTCTCTTAAGATAATCCGCGTAGCAGTTGAATGTGTTCTCCATCGATTCTACGGACGCCGCTCGCACTGAGCCAACGGCAATCAAAACCATCACAAAATCTATTGCGCTCCACATTCTCTTTGTCAAAGATTCGCTGCCAATGTCAACACTGAACTAACTGCCAATCGAAAACTTGTAAATATTTATGCTGTTCCGATTTACCGTTCGAGCTCGTTGAAGTTAAACTTTCTTCTCCCCGCTAAACTAGTTTAGGAATCATTGGCGATTTCGCAAGAACGTCGATTGGCTGACGACAATCGTTCATGTTGTAGCTCCGTTATCCTGAAACTCGATGCAGCGACTAAACAGACGTTTGACTACGTGATTCAGTCGAGCGCTTCACAAACTTTTCCATGGTAACTTTCCATCATTAGAAACGGTCAACGAGACCCGAATGACTCACTTCGAGTTAGGTTTTTCGTGACAGTTGTCGACTTCTATCCCTCAAGCTCAGCTAATGAGTAATTTGCAAGTCTAGACAATTCCATGACCGGATATTTTGACATTGCTCGACAGACTTGAGGTTTTATACTGCTTAGGTCAGAAATTTTATTGCGATCGCAATTAAGCAAATGATGTAAAGGAGAAACAATTTTATTAACGCAATCTCAGAGTCGGGAGATTCTTCGGAACGATGAAATTCCCCAAAGCATGTTGCCAGCAAATGTTAGAAATGTCTTAGCGTTTACTATTCCAAATGTGATTATCTCTAATCCTTGGCATAATTCGGATCCTTCTCGAGCAGAGAAAGAAGACTTAAGCCGTAAGAGATGTAGCTCGTCTCCTTGGCCAGCTAGCAGCAGCCTTAGCCGTCTCTGAAACGGCCAGAAATCCTTAAAATGAACCATTGGCAGAATTAGTCCATAAAAGCGTCCCATGGCGATTAAATCCTCCTACTTAAAAACAACAATCACCGAGCAATCCTCTAATTGCTTCGTCTCGCTCTCCCACATCATCTTACGGGGAAGATTCTTTAATAAAGTTTTATGTCGAGGGATAGTCGAGAGAGAGAAATCGAAGCTCAATACCTGCAGCAGAAATTTAAAAGCCTGAACGAAAACAATTAAATGTCGTAGTTCCATCGTAAGTCGTCCTTCGTCTCTCAGGTCACAAAAATCGATTTCAGAGAATTGTCGTCAGAAATATTCCGACGTCAGTTTCATTCTGAACTTTAACGAGCCAACACCGGAAAATTATTATCGAGGAAAACTTGAAAATATTGAAGCGGAAATAAATTTTTAAGAAGTTTAATTCGACCATGAGTGGAGTTCCAGATTCATTCACGGTTGAAGCCCGCAAGTCGTGTTTGTGAAGCTTTTATATCTAGTTTAATCAAACCTATATCGTTTCAAAGTCAATCGAAAATATTCAGTTTGATCAGTTAACTAAACTTTGAAAGAATGTCATCGAAAATCGCCAGCGATCTCGTCAGTTATTTGTGGAAGAAAAACGTTAGTAAAGCTTCTCATCGACTTCCTGTTCCATTTAAAACTCCTCCAGTCTCGACTCAAACTAACGAGCTTCTTAACTCTTCCTTTAGTTGGATGCATTTTCGTCTCACTCCTTGAAGAAAGCTCATCAGAAGACCACCAAGCAGCTCATCGAAACCTGCAACTTCCTCGACGAGCTGAAGGTTTCACACCGAAGCCTCGAGGACAAGTTGAACGAGCGCGAGACTCATTTCAGCAAACGTGAGAGCGAACTGCAGGAACTCCACAGATGTGAAATTGCCAAAGGTGAGAATTCCTAGCAAACCTAGAACGCTGTCAGACTCAGAACCATGAAAAATTCTTTGTTGATTTTCAAATTCAAATGTTTTTCGCTTTTTTCGAAGCTGAATGGAAACTAATTCAATCATCTTTTACCTTGTCAATTCAGCTAAAAAGACGCTGGAGGATCTGGACAATGAGAAGCGCGAGAAAGTCGAATCTCTCAAGCAGGAACTTGCTACGAAGCAAGCAGAAGCTGAAGAGAAACTGAGAATTCTGTTGAAGGAAGCCGACATCAAGATCTCCGCCCGCGAGGCCGAGGTGCAGGCATCGAAAGACAGAGAAGTCGACTTGCTGACACGAATCCAGGCTCTCACTGTGACCGAGAATGAACTTCGCGAAAAGGTCCACACGAGCGAGATGGAGTTCAGCGAGAAGCTTCACCACGCCACCCTCCGCGAGCGCGACTTAACCGAGAAGATCAACCAACTGACGAAGCAACTCGACGACATGAAGTCGAAGGCCGATTGTGAAAAGCGAGAACTGGAAGAGAAGTTGAACTTGACACACGACGAGCTTCTGGTTACACGCCAGGCACGCAACGCCGGCGCAAATGAATCATTCCTTAACAAATCAGTCAATCTTAACCAGTCGCAGCTTCTGCAAGACGAGGTCGAGTCGCTTCGTTGCGTCCTCGAGCTCAAGCAAAGCGAAATCTCCGAGCTGAGAAAACAAAACTGCGAGCTTCAACGGGCCGCTGACGATACTCAAGCCGCTCAGATTAAATGTTCAGCTCTCGAATCGCGTGTTGAGGATCTTCAGGTTCAGATCAGTGCTAAACACGAGGAAGAAAAGTGAGTTTACCTTTAAATATTTCAATTTCTAGAGACTAACTTCGTTCTTTTTCTTAGGGAACTTCTGCAAAAGCTCAGATCGCTTCAGGATCAAAATGACAACGTTCAAAAGAAGTCGGCTCGACTGTCACTCCACAACGAAGAGCTGCAGTGGCGTTTGAAGCAGAACGCCGAACGATACTCCCACACAATCAACGAGCTGTCGAAGAGTTATCACGAACAGACGAGCTTCATGTGCAACCGAACCAACTCATCTTTCAACGACCTCGATTTGACTGTTGGCAAGTACAACGAGTCGATTGTTGAGTGCGATGATGACAACGACGGCATTTCGCCACCGGCCTCGCCCATCATCAAAGGCGTCGTTGAGAAAAGCGACTCGGTCTCGTGGGTGTTAGAAATGGACGACGAAACTCCTGAAGTCTTGGCCAACCGAATGGTTCGACGCGCTGGTTCATTCAGATCCGACAAATGCTCACCATCGCCAGTTCCGAAGCGGCAGAAGTGTCAGAACAACACCAGCATCCAGCAATCGGCTTCAGCAACCTCCATATTGCGCCAGCACTCTGAGCCATCGCCCGTCAAGTCTTCGCCCAATACTCGATTGCGATCAAAGTCAGTGAGCGCCAACAAGCCGGAGGAGCCAAAGAAGATCGTTCGATCTGCCTCGAATCACGGCTCAAAGAATCTCGACGGCGGATGGAAAAGTTTAACCGCCAGCTCGCCATGTGCGAAGAAGACAAACGACCAATTGATAATCACCGAAGACCTAGCGAAGAATGATTTTTTTCTCGATGATGGTGCCGCGTTGAACGGCGAAGAAATTCCTTACAGTCGCAGCCGTGCGTCAACGTTCGAGTCATATGAAGCGTTCCACTGTGACAAGGCACCTAGTTTCAAGAAAACGCGTGAAAATCGTGGACTGATAACCTGCGATACGGCTGTGCTAGCCACTGGCGACTTGAAGAAGATGCGCCGACCAAAGGTTGGAGCGGGCGAAGCGATGGTCAGCGGGTCGAACTCCGAGGACGAGGAAGACCATTCAGCGTCTTCATCGTCGACTGTCTCGACTGGACCTTCATCACCATCAATCAGCAGCTCAGGCTCAAGCAACCAGCAGCCCATTGAATCGATCGAAGACGCTTTGCTGCGATGGAAATCGAACACACCGATGGAAGTCAGTTGGTGTGACGACGGCGAGCCTTCCGAATCAAACGTATGACACGAAGACGCGCTGCATGACGACGACTTCGATAGTTTTTGAGATTCGGGAGCGTTCGTAAGAGATTGGGAGTTCTACCCGGCGGACCTTGTTTGAACTTTACCATCGACGGCTTCCATCGGCCAGAATCATCGTGCAATTTGTTGGAAGGTCGCGATTCGTTATTCAGTTTTAAGGGGAAACAAAGAAGAAATTAAAAGGTTGAATTGATTTTCTTTTTGAATTTGCCGAGAATTTAAAATTCTGTTTGTTTTTTAAGGAGCATGAAAGCTTAAGTCGTAATACAAGTTGAAATAATTTAATTAATGTGATGATGATGTTTAATTTAATTAATCGCTAATGGCTTCGATTTCTTCCCTCGAACTTTGTTTTGTTGCATCAAAGGACTAAACTTTAATTTATCGCGAGGCAATTCGCAGTCGTCGCGATCCTTCTTTAGTTATCTTTGAGTAGTACCTGAAAGAGACAAGATTTTTCGCTGCAGACAGAAACTTTCACGCTCAACATTTTCCAGAGTTTTCTTTCAATTCCGTTCAAGCTCTGTAAATAGACTTCGACAAAACTGTAAAGAAAATGATTCCATCGCATGTTGCGCAATCCAATGGACGTCTAAAGCGTCCAAGCGCGGTCAAAGTCCACGAAGATTGCGCTGCGTTCAATGGAAAAGCCGAAAAACTTTATTTTTGCGAAACGAAGAGGAAAATCCTTGAAAATCTCACGCCCACAACAAAACAAAAACTTTTAGATGAGAAGGTAACTGTGTAAAAATTAAATGTAAAACTTCTTAAACTTTGTGAAAAATATTCTTTTCTCCCTTTGCTGGAAACATTTGAAACAGAAAATTATGAAAATGATAATAAAATGAAAAGAAATGAAAAATTATTTAAACTGAAAATCGAGAGAAACTTTTATTGATGGAAATTTTCAGAAAAATGTTTTTATTCCAGTTGGAAATTTTAATGAAAAAGCTGAGCATCAAATCATTAGTAGATATCCATACATTTGGGGTTGAACGATCCGTTGTCACAGCAGTAAGGGCTGCTCGAGTTATTGGGACAGCAATAGGGCAGAGTGCCTCCGTTGTCGCAAGTGGTCTCGCTGTGAGTCACGTCGGGGAACACTGTCGTTGCTTAAACGTAAAAACATTTCATTCTGAACTGTTCAGGATTGAGTGGGCCCGTCTCACCGTATTCTTTGTTTATTGATGGGACAAGGTCAAGCTTGTATGATCGAATTATCGCAAAGTGAACCAGCACTAGAAAAACTGTAACGAGAGTTTGTCTGATCGAAGACATGCTTGCAACTGAGAGTTGTTTAGACATTCAACAGCTTCTCGCGACCCGCTGTAGGTCGTTTTAATTATCAAGTTCATCGCAACTGAAAATATTTTCTTATCCAATTATCAGCAACAGTTTAATGTAATCGCTTTTGCTTTCAGTTCTTATCAAGTTCGGTAGCAGACGAAGATGTAATCAGCTGATAAGCTCCCGCGAATTGTCTAGACGGTCCAAGTTTATTACCCTCGCAACATAAATGCTTTAAATAACTCGCCCAGTCATCACGCGTGATCGCTTCCAAAATTCAATTTCATAGCAAGTTGGTTGATCTCGACAGTTTCGCTGATAAAACTCATGAGCGGACAGACGATCGACACAGTTATGATCAAACGCTCATTTCCACATTGTTCACAGTCAAAATGTTTACGGCGCGACTGCCACGCACGAACCACTACATGCTCGTAGATTACACTTTCTATTTTACATCGTTACATCCAATAGTTCGGGGTTGGCCATCATGAAAGTTTTAGCCGAGCCCTTCTCAGAATTTTTTAAAGGTTTTCAGAATTGCTGAGATGTCACAGAAAATTCTTCAATCGAAGAAGAACAAAATTTTTCTGGCAATCGTTGAAAGTCTTGACAGATGTTTTATTAGATTCACGACAACCAGAAAGTTTCAGAAACTCTTAATTTAGGTTTTAGCTAAGCTATTCCCTCTCTGGTCAAGCCCTTACATGCAACATATCTCAGCCTAGTCGACGTTTGGCTGTGTTGTAAGGTTTCCGAAACTGAGGAAACATAAATATTTGAAAACGTGAAACGCACACTCGTGTCGCAATCTTTCTAAGAAATTGTCAAGGCTCTTTACAAGTTGTTACCACAAGGTCGGACTCATTGATTTATGAAAAGTGAAACAATCTAATCGAGCTGTAAAAGATAACCACGAAGATATTTGACAGCGTGTTTGTGTTTTTCCTTTTGGCAATTTATGCTCGGAGAATATTAAAGTTTTTCGTGTGTGCTCATGTTAGTCGTTCCTTAAGCTTCGATGCGCATCAACGTGGTTAAAGATGCTGAGAACTTTCGCAAGACAAGAGCGAGGGATCGCGAGTTGCTATCGATTCAGTTGGAGAAAGTAAATTTCAGTTGATTGCTGAGCTTGTTACGAAATTCGTGATGTGGAAATTTCCAAAATTTACTTTCAAGGTTTTCGTCTGAATCGGAACGGAAGCCGAGCTACATACATCGAGTGAGCACGGAGCCCTTGAAATATCTGAACATCGGCCAGGTTCTGAAACAAGCGGCGGATAAGTTTCCGAACCGTTTGGCTTTGATTTCATGCAGCGAAAATGCACAAATCACCTACGCTGAAGCATTGGAAAAGGTGAGTTGGCGTGAACCTGGCAAGGCAAGATAAAACCTAATCCATTAAATCTATGCCAGGCCGATAGACTAGCGAGTGGTTTGCTTAACTTGGGTCTAGTAAAAGGCGATCGAGTCGCTGTCTGGGCGACAAACTATGAATTTTGGTATATCAGTAAGTTGGCGCTGGCCCGTTCCGGATTGATTTGTGTAAGAGATAACTGGATGTTACAAACGAACGGAAAGTTTTCAATTTTCCATGATTACAGGTGGCGATGAACCCAGCTTATCAGCTGCCCGAGTTGGACTACAGCCTGAAGAAAGTCGACGTTAAAGCAATCATAATCCCAGAAGCTTTTAGGACGCAGAAATATTATGAGATGTTGGACACGTTGCTGCCGAGCTTGAAACATTCGGGGAGCGAGCTCAAAGACAATCAAGTGAACTCGCTGAAGAATGTGATCGTTTACTCAGATAAAAAGCTGCCGTGAGTTTTTGCCTGGTGATTAGCGAAAAGCGAAAAATTATAAACAGACTTTTAATTCTAGTGGAGCAATTAAGTACAGCGACCTTCTAAAGTCGTCTGAAAGTGATGTCGCAGAGATCGAGAAACTGCAATCGACAATCTCGCCGGATTCTGGCTGCAACATTCAGTTTACTTCAGGGACAACTGGGCATCCAAAAGCTGCCCTTGTCAGTCATTTCAGTGTTGTCAACTGTGGATTTGACTGCGGTAAGCTTCACTCGACACCACCCAAAGCTACTGTCACAAATAATCTTATTGATTCAGGTGTCCGCATGGAGTTTCACAAACAACAACGCACCGTTTGTTCAAACTTTCCATTCTTCCACGTCGCCGGAATAATTTCGATCTTGAACACGATGACTCACGGATCGACCTTGGTTCTCCCGTCGCCCCATTTCAATGCCGAGCAAACGCTTAGAACGATCGTTGACAAGAAATGCGACGTCGTTTTCGCAACTCCGAACAGTAAGCGTTGATACATGAAACTCCGATTCAAACTTAAAACGTTTTCTTTCAGTGTATGTCGATATGATTGCGAAACAAAAACAGTTGAATCTTGACCTACCCGAAATTTATTCTTCGATCGTTGGAGCTGCGATTTGTACTCCGAAACTTGTGAGAGATGCGAGGAAATATTTGAAGATCAAACATTTTATGTCGCAGTATGGAATGACGGAGACTTCAGCGTGTGGCTTCCAGTCGCTACCTCATGAAGGCGATGAGCTCGTTGAAGAGTTTGTTGGATGTACTTTCGACAATATTGAAGTTAAAATAGTCGACAGAAACGGCTGCGCTGTGCCATTTGGCCAACCTGGCGAGCTTTACATCAGAGGGTACTGCACGATGCTTGGCTACTGGGGCGACGAGAAGAAAACCAAGGAAACTATCGACTCTGACAAGTGGCTGAAAACTGGAGATCAGTTTATTATTGAAGAGAACGGCTACGCTAAAATCATTGGACGATTGAAGGAAATGATCATTCGAGGCGGCGAGAATTTGTTCCCCCGAGAGATCGAAGACTTCCTGAACACTCATCCCAACATCCTCGAGGCTCACGTCATTGGAATTCCTGACGAGCGTATGGGAGAAGAAGTTGGTGCTTTTATTCGGCTTAAGGACAGCACGAAGCCTCTGACCAACGAAGAGATCAAAAGCTTCTGCAAGGGGAAAATCGCTCACTTCAAAGTTCCTCGTTTTATTGTTGTAGTAGAAAATTACCCTCGAACCACATCCGGCAAAGTCCAGAAAGTGAAGTTTATCGAGTATTTCGCTGACGAAATAAAAAAGTTACAATGATGTTGATGTTATGCAAAAGCTTTTTCTGGTCATCGGGGAAGCTTTTCAAAAAGCGTTTACCTGATTAATTCAATTGACAGTTACAACAGCAAACGTTATCACCAGAGCTAAGTGATTTGCTTCCTTTTAATCGACTCACTGCGATCAATCATATCTAACAGTCCAGCTATCTACATCCGGTAAACATTTTATTTCCTTCGGAAGGTATCAGCTGTTTTAAATGCACCATCGGACTTTCCGAATCGGTTGATCAAATTTTAAAGAAATCTTAGCTCATGCAATCGGTTGAATGAACCGGAGCGAAGTGTTTTGACCTAGCTCAATCGAAAAGAAGAAATAATCTAATAGAGCAATACAAAATTAAGTTGATAATTTTTTGTTGGAAACGGCGCAATCAAAAAACGTTTGCGATTTCGGCTGAATATTCGTCAGTCGTTGTTTGAGCGTCCAACAGAGTTTGTGTAACTAGAAGAGAAGAAAAACCGGCCACGATGAAAAGATTTCTCGCTAGTAAAAGTTTCGCGCCAAATTTATTTATAATTGCAAAACCTGTCGGAGTTCCCAGAACTGGCCAAATATCTCGAAGATTATCCAGCGAAGTCGAGCAGAAGCCGAGCTACATTCACAACCGCGGTGTGGAGTCGCTAAAATACTTCAACGTCGGACAGGTGCTTAAGCAAGCGGCGCAGAAATACCCGGACCGCAAATCGCTCGTGTCGTTCAGCGAGAATGCATACGTCACGTTCGCGGAGACTTTGGACCGAGCAAGTTGTAAACGAACGAAAATTATCTAAGCTAATCGAATCAATTTAAAGGCAGATAGACTCGCGACTGGCTTGTTGAACTTAGGACTATCTAGAGGCGATCGTGTTGCAATTTGGGCTCCCAGTTATGAATTTTGGTACATCAGCAAACTAGCAATATGCCGGGCGGGACTTGTTTGTGTAAGAGAGACCGCAAAAATAAGTAAGTCAGTGAGAGTATCACGAGGAATCGTTTCAGGTGGCGATGAACCCAGCTTATCAGCTGCCCGAGTTGGACTACAGCCTGAAGAAAGTCGACGTTAAAGCAATCATAATCCCGGAAGCATTCCGGACGCAGAAATATTACGAGATGTTGGACACGTTGCTGCCGAGCTTGAAGCATTCGGGGAGCGAGCTCAAAGACAATCAAGTGAACTCGCTGAAGAATGTGATCGTTTACTCAGATAAAAAGCTGCCGTGAGTTTTGGTTTGCTGGTTATCAATTTGAGCTTCAAATTAACTTTCAATTCTAGAGGAGCAATTAAGTATAGCGACCTGCTAAAGTCATCTGAAAGTGATGTCGCAGAGATCGAGAAACTGCAGTCGACAATCTCGCCGGACTCGGGCTGCAACATTCAGTTCACTTCAGGGACGACTGGGCATCCGAAAGCGACACTGCTCAGCCACTTCAGCATCGTTAATAATGGATTCTTCGCTGGTATCCTCCTGAAGCTAAACGACGCTTTACCATTTGCTCAAGTCTTTTCTCTCATTATAGGAGCTCGTACCGAACTGCTTGGTCAGAGAGGGATCTGCACGAATCTTCCTTGGTTCCATGTCGCTGGCATTGGCGCCATTATGAGTTCCTTGTTTTACGGAACGACATTGGTTATGCCAACTCCGCACTTCCACTCGGAATACTCGCTGAAGGCAATCGTTCAAGAAAAGTGCGACGTGATTTTTGGAACTCCTGGCAGTAAGGAAATTGATTCCTTTCGCTTCAGTTCCTCAAATTCATTTTCTTGCAGTGTACGTCGACATGATTGCAGCACAGAACAAACTGAAACTTGACCTTCCCAAAATTGAGTATGCGGTTGTAGGAGCAGCGATTTGCACTCCTCAAATCATAGAAGAAGCGAAAAAAGTTTTAAACATAAAGTGTTTCAAATCAATTTACGGAATGACGGAGACGTCGGCTGTTGGCTTCCAATCTCTGCCAGACGAAGATAACAAGCTGGTTGAAGATTATGTAGGAAAGGTTGGAGAAAACATAGAGGTCAAGGTCATTGATGCTGATGGAAACACGGTGCCTTTTGGTCAGCCTGGCGAGCTTTGTGTTCGAGGATTCTGCACGATGCTTGGCTACTGGGGCGATGAAGAAAAGACTAAGGAAACTATCGACGTCGATGGATGGCTAAAGACTGGAGATCAATTCATTTTGTATGAGAACGGTTACGCTAAAATTGTTGGACGGTTGAAGGAAATGATCATTCGAGGCGGCGAGAATTTGTTCCCCCGAGAGATCGAAGACTTCCTGAACACTCATCCCAACATCCTCGAGGCCCACGTCATTGGAATTCCCGACGAGCGCATGGGAGAAGAAGTTGGTGCTTTCATCCGACTCAAGGACAGTACGAAGCCTCTGACCAACGAAGAGATCAAAAGCTTCTGCAAGGGGAAAATCGCTCATTTCAAAGTTCCTCGTTTTATTGTTGTAGTAGAAAATTACCCTCGAACCACATCCGGCAAAGTCCAGAAAATGAAGTTTATCGAGTACTTCGCTGAAGAAATAAAGAAACTAAAATGAGGTTCGAGCTTCTCTAAAATTTTACTGAATGCTCGCTAGGTCGTTAGGCTATCTAAGTAATTGGTTATTTGCGATAAGATATTAATGTGCAACTTCGCTGTAAAAAGTCAACGAGTTTCAGTTTTCGTTTAATATTTGTTCAGAGTTGACGTTTGTTTAAAGTCTTCAATAAAGTTTCAAGTCATGCTAAAAAGATTTTCATTGGTCGACCAAAGTTTTGTGAGCAAATGGAAGCAATCAACCTCGAGCTTTGACCGATTGAAGCTCCTGAGTCGTAAGTTTTCGTCTGAAGGCGAGCAGAAGTTCAGCTACTTCCACCAACTTGGCGACTGCCCCATCAAGTACATGACCATCGGTCAGCTCTTTAAGAGAGCCGCGACTAAATTCCCAGACACCCGAGCATTGATATCCTGCAGCGAGAAATCACAAATCACGTTTTCTGAAGCTTTAGATAAAGTAAAATTATTTTCGGCAATCGCTTGTTGATAAATTGCAATCTAATTGTAAAGGCCGACAGACTCGCGAGTGGCTTGTTGAACTTGGGATTATCGAGAGGCGATCGAGTCGCAATTTGGGCGCCAAGCCATGAATTTTGGTATGTCAGCAAAATGGCACTCGTTCGTTCCGGATTGATTTGTGTAAGAGGTCGATAAAAGACAAGTTGAAAGTTTTCACTTTCCCATGATTGCAGGTCGCTATGAACCCAGCTTATCAGCTGCCCGAGTTGGACTACAGCCTGAAGAAAGTCGACGTTAAAGCAATTATAATCTCGGAAGCATTCCGGACGCAGAAATATTATGAGATGTTGGACTCTTTGCTGCCGAGTTTGAAACATTCGGGGAGCGAACTCAAAGACAATCAAGTGAACTCGCTGAAGAATGTGATCGTTTACTCAGATAAAAAGCTGCCGTGAGTTTTTGCCTGGTGGTTAGCGAAAAGCGAAAAATTATAAACAGACTTTTAATTCTAGTGGAGCAATTAAGTACAGCGACCTTCTTAAGTCATCTGAAAGTGATGTCGCAGAGATCGAGAAACTGCAATCGACGATCTCGCCGGATTTGGGCTGCAACATTCAATTCACTTCAGGGACGACTGGGCATCCAAAAGCGGCGCTCATTAATCATCTCGGTCTCGTGAATAATGGATTCGATTCAGGTGCAGTTCGCAATGTTTTCTCTCATGATTTCAATCGATAATTTTTTCAGGAGCACGCAATGAGCTTGACTTATGTAAACGAACGATCTGCACGAATTTTCCTTACTTCCATGTCGCTGGAATTCTTTCATTGATGAGCGCCATGGCTTACGGATCGACGTTGGTGATGCCTTCGCTTCACTTCAGTCCAGAAGAAACTATGAAAGCGATTGTTGCAGAGAAGTGCGATGGAATCTATGGAACTCCAAGCAGTAAGAATACTTTTTTGGTTGAACTTCAGAGCCTTTAACAATCACGAGATCTTCTCCAGTGTTTGTCGATATGATTGCAGTACAACGTAAAAAGAACTTGGACCTGCCAGCGATTCATTTCGCCGCGACGGGGGCTGCGATTTGTACACCAAAGCTTGTCTCGGATACGAAGAAATATCTGAAAGTGAAGCGATTTGCTTCGATGTACGGAATGACGGAGACTTCGGCGTGTGGCTTTCAATCAGTTCCAGGCGAAGACGTGAAGCTCGTTGAAGAATTTGTGGGCAAAGCTGAAAATAATCTTGAGTACAAAGTTATTGATGAGAAAGGAAACATCGTTCCATTTGGTCAGCCTGGTGAACTCTGCATCCGAGGATATGGCTCAATGTTAGGGTATTGGGGCGATGAAAAGAAAACGAAGGAAGTTCTCGATGCTGACAGATGGCTGAAGACTGGAGATCAATTCATTTTGTATGAGAACGGATACGCTAAAATTGTTGGACGGTTGAAGGAAATGATCATCCGAGGCGGCGAGAATTTGTTCCCTCGTGAGATCGAAGACTTCCTGAACACTCATCCCAACATCCTCGAGGCTCACGTCATTGGAATTCCCGACGAGCGCATGGGAGAAGAAGTGGGAGCTTTCATCCGACTCAAAGACAGCACGAAGCTTCTGACCAACGAAGAGATCAAAAGCTTCTGCAAAGGAAAGATCGCGCACTTCAAAGTTCCTCGCTACGTTGTGACGGTCGATGGTTTTCCTAAGACGACTTCAGGTAAAATTCAAAAAGTAAAATTTATCGAGTACTTTGCTGACGAAATAAAGAAACTTAATAAAGTCTGAAGACCGTTTTGTTCAAACGCAAATCATTTGATTTCCACAGAACGCTTCGCAGTTTTGCACTTATCAGCAGGAAGTTCACTTTGCGAGACGTTTATATGTTTGTGTATGTTGCTCGAAACATTTCCGATGCTTAGTTTCTCGTTTGATCTCGGTGAAATGTGTCGAATTATTTTCTTAGCTTTGTTCGCGACCCTCAGCAACTTTGCCCTGTCGTTAGCAGGTAAACTTCACTCCAATCTTTAATCTCTTTAATATTAAATACAATCTAGGTGAATCTTGCACGATTCCGCGAACCGGCGAGACTGGCGAATGCATTTTCTTCATCCAATGTCCGCACTTGCTCGAGCAATACAAAAGGGATCGAACACTTGTTCCAGCAATCTGCAGTGAGCAGCGACGAACGATTTGCTGCCCTCGGAAGATAGAAATTGTTACTCAAGCACCAACCGTAACCAGCAGCATTGAGTCGCGATTTTCAGGTCCAGATCCTGACGCATCGACCGTCGTCGAGCTATCGATAATTAAAACAAGTTTGTTGAATGTCTTCGAGTTTATTTTCATTGAATTGACAAAGCTTTTATTTCAGAGTGCAATGAATACAGACGCATTTTGCTTAGGAATATCACAAGTACGCAGTTTGTTCTTGGAGAACCTCCGGTGGTCACGAGCACAGCTGTTTGCCATCAAAAGAAGGAGGATGTAGGCGTAGCCTCGGAATTAGAATTTCCACACCTCGCAATCATAAAGCTAACAAATCGCCAGGGAGTTGATGGACGACCCGAATCCAAATGCATTGGGTCGCTAATCTCAGCATCTCATGTTATCACTTCAGTTCATTGCGTAAGCTCAGATATTAAGCACGTTGTATCAGTCCAACTGGGCGCGTATAGATTTGAGGAAACAAATGAACAAAACTACGAAGTCGATGAGATCGAGACGAAGTATGGACTGGCGATCCTCAAGTTAAAGCAAAAAGTCGAACTGAGCGAGCGCGTCGTTCCAATTTGCCTTTTCCCAGACCAAGAAACAACTGATCAGTCACTGTTGGTTGGTTGGTCGGGCGACTGGAGAGACTGCGACCCTAAGCTAAAGAAATGGATCGTAAGAAGAGATCAGATTGAAAACAGCAGCTGGCAGTTGAAAATCAATGCTTCTGTTATCATGAATTATCGAGAGGTGAGGATTTTCCAAGCCAGAGATTCAAGTAATCGGTAACTAACAATCCTTCAGACTCTTCTAGCAGGCGCTCCGTTACAAATCTACCATCCAGACAGCACTTGCCAGTACTCGTTAATCGGAGTGTTCGAACAACTAACCCAGGAGCAATACGCCTTCAACAAGCTACACAAGAAGCTTCGATGGATCGAGAACGTCGTTTGGCCGCGGCAGTTGAACCAAATTAGCGCGAAGACTTATCGCATTATCAAGAAAGGTTTAAGGTTTTAGTCGAGAGGTTTAAAATTCAATTGGAAACTCTATGAAAAGTGCAGCAAGGCGTGAATTTACCACCGGGTGCTCCGTTTGGTTAAAGGATTTTTTGACGTTTCCAGGTGAACCCGACTTCATAAATCGGCACGAATATTTATTTTTTGAAGCGATTTTGATAAATTGAATTAAAAAATAAACTGAATAAACATTATGTGATCTACAGCAAAAAGAAGGAAACAAGTTATGCAAACGTTCAAACCGTCTTAGGTGATCATCAAAAATTTGATCTTTAATTTGTAAGTTAGAAGTGTGCGTTAATTAAAACAGAAAATCGCAACTCGTTCTTAGTCTTCTTCGAACCTTCAATCGCTTAACACGACAAAATTTCACAAAAAAATGAGATTAGCGTCATCTTTGATGTTTCTGGTTACAGTGCACGTGATCGAAGCTCAGAATTCGTTCAAGTTGCAATTCATTGGAACTGAAATTTCCGAAGAGGAGCAGACAAAACTTAAGTTATGCAAGTCGAAATACTGTTTGATGGATGCGAATCTTCTCTTCACGGGTGCAACGCAAAACAAATCAGTGACGCCTTGCGATGATTTTAAGAAATTTGCAGTTGGCACGATAGATGAATACAGTGTAATCAGTGATCGTGAGAGTTTTATTGGCTTAGAAGCTGACATAACGAATTCCTACAATCTCAGATTAAAAAAGGTTTTGTCTGAAAAAGAAAATGTGAAGGACACGCGAGTTACGAAGGCGATGAAAAAGCTTTACAAACGCTGCGTCAACTCGGACTACGTCCAAAAGCTTGCTGTGGAGGAAATGAGAGAATATTTGGGAGCTTACGGATTGAAGTTTTATCCGGAAAAGAACGATGGAAATTTTGATTTTTCGAAGTTTGTTGAGGAACAGTCGCACTTCGCACTTCCATTGTTGTTTAAAGTTCAACTGAGAAGAATCTCAGACTTTGCAAATATAAAAAAAGATGATTATGATGGCCGCATACAACTTTCTCCAGATGAAGAGTTCCTGACGGAGACTTTCTTTTTCTCATTCGAAGAATTTCTCTACGAAATGTTTCAAATTCATCAGAACGGTTCATACATCGAGACATTCAAGAAAGATTTCAAAGAAATCGCCCAGAACCTGAAAAAGTTTCACGACAACTTTCTGGTAAATTCTTTTAGAAAAGCTTTTTGCCTGATTGTAACTGAACTAATGTTGTTAGGACAATGCCGATTTTGGTTCGTACTGGCCCAAGATATCCGTGGAAGAGTTAAATAATCTCACTTCGGTCCTGAACCTCGACTGGTCCAAAATAATAAACAACCGAATTAGAAGAAAATTTGGAGACGATGAAACGATTCTTGTTGCAATTCAATATAGCCTACGAACAGCGGCAAAGTGGTTGGATGAAGCTGACAAAAAGTATTTATTTGACATATTAAGTAGGTAATGTTACTAAAAGTGTGTCTATCTTAGGGCTGTCGCTGATATGTTGGCTTATTACTTTTTGTTCAAAAATGCTAATCTGGTTACAGTTTATCAGAATGACAAGTTCCACAACGAGGATACAGGCGTCAAAAGGAGCAAGGAGCGATGGTTCCAATGTGTGGAAATGTTCCACAACAACATGAATCTAGCGCTTCAATTTCTCTACTCTCTGACCTACAATGATAGTAAAGAGCGAGAGGGAATTGAGAACTTAATCGACGATGCGAAAAAGTTTCTTGTCGAGAGAATCTACTCTGCCAGAGATCATGATTCTAACACTCCTGATTATGAACAGGCTGCTCTTGTTAATGCAGTAAAAGTGAATGTGGGATATCCGAAAAAATTCTTAGAACCCCTGAAAATTGAGGAAATCTATGCAGATTTGCTGTTGCGCGATGAACAGAAGTTTGTGAACAACAGCTTAGACATTCAAGCAAACTTTCGGAAGTTCGAGCTGGACCCGATCGACTTCGACCTCGAAAAGCTCATGAGAACCTCAATAAAAAAAGAATTCGAGTTCAAAGTAACAGGAAAATTTGGACTCACCGAGAAAATTGTTTGTAATTTGAATCAATTTTGCTCAATAAATTCCGCTAATAAATTTTATTTCCAGACATTCATCCTAAGTTTCTCCAATATCCCTTCTATCACTATCAACGACCGCGATTCTTCAACTCGGCCACGGTTGCCAAATTCTTTTTCTCCACATTCGTTAAGTGCGCCTATCATACGGTAATTAGGACATTGTCAAGATGACAAAACAAATTTATAAATGATTCTTTTCGCAGTCGTGTCGCCATTTTTACCGAATTTATGACAGTTTCCAATTCGCTTACGAGTTCTACGACGACTGGTTGAAAGCTGGGAATAAAGATCTTAAGATTGGAGCGCATCGAATGACGGACCGACAGCTCTTCTGGCTTGCAGCGGCGCGAGTTCAATACAGAAAAGTGCATGATAGTAGTTTGTCTAAACGTGATTCCCTTGCTTATTTTCAATATGAAGATATAAAAGGGATCCGTGAAAATTATCATTGTAACTGGAACCGTGCTAAAGAGTATCATGAACCTGCGGTGAATATACTATCAAAGTTATATCCAAGCGGTCTTCTAGGAAGATTACTGTCGGAACATCACAACATTCCATTTCCACAATTATATGGATAAATAGACAACAGAAAAATGTAATAAGCTGTCAACGGGAATCGATATCGTGCCTTCTGATATCCGGCCAGATGCTCTTACCACTGAGCTATCACATAACATTTGGTCTCTTGGCTAAATTCCTTCTTAAGTACATAGCACACTACACAACATAAATGACATAATGTAATTGAGTCTCTTGAGAAATCTCTCTCATTCTATTCAGAAATTTTCATGAATAAACTTAAACCTGGACTCGTGAACACAAACTCCTAGTTTCATTTGGTCCATAGATTTCTACATTGTGAGCGTAAACATTCTCGAATAATAAAATTTTCACCGTTCTTAATGGCAGGATCGAAGCGCTGGGCCTGAAGCTGGGGACTTCGTCAAAAAAGCCCTAAAACATTTGAGTCAAGTACAAATAATGATTCATCGTCGTTGAATTCCAAACCGAGCTCATTGAACCTCTAACGGCAACTCATGTTCTTGGCTGTGTGCATCCAACGGTTCTTCCACTGGATAGTCAGAATATTTATTGAGTCTTCTCACAGAAATCTGCGTTACACTGAAGAGACGGTAAAAAGTGTTGAGCGGCCGCATGAAGCAAATTATTTTGAATTCGAAACGTTCTTTTCATCTCAGTTTGGAGTTAGCGTTTCACCGAAAATGTTGTGCTGCTCACGCTATATCAAAGTATTTGTTTCAATTTTACTCGTCCATAACTCTGCTTGTGCCGATTCAGAGCAGTTCTTCCCCGTTCTGCTTTGGCATTCGGCTGGTAAATAACAATGTTACAGCAGAAGATGAACTGACTGATTGTTCACTAGGTGAGACGTGCTGTGGGAAGGAAGGGAATCTCTACGCTAATTTCATCCGAGACGAATTGAATCAAGAAGTGTCTGTTCGTTCTGTCAAACTTGGGACCACCACCGAAGACGACTTTACTCTTAGTTTGAGCACGCATCCGTTCGATCAAGTGAGATAAACTTAAACGAGATCGACCAAGTAAAGCTCATTCCTGCTCGCTCCAGATAAGCTATGTGTGTAACAAACTAAAGCAGAATAAACTGTTCCAAGACGGCTACAATGCGATTGGATTCTCGCAAGGAGCTTTATTGTTGTAAGTCCAAATGATAATAGGCTAAAGATTTCCATTTGAGGAAGCTTCCAACCAACAGACGTGGTCTGGCTCAGACGTGTCCTTTTCCACCGATGAAGAATCTGATCTCTCTGGGTGGACCGCAACAAGGAGTTGTTCAGTTCCCACGATGCGAGCAGCGATGGGGAGCAAGAAACTGTGAGACTCTCCAGCGCAAGATTAACTTTAAAGCTTACCGGAGGTAATTAGATGTAGCGTACAATGAGTAGTTTTGTCTAAGGTGAACAATTTTGCAGACTGATTCAGAATTTTCTGACACCGACCACGTATTGGCACGACTTGAATGAAGAGCGGTACAGACGAGGAAGCACGTTCTTGGCTGTGATCAACAATGAAAACCATTATAACGTTAACTACGTTGAAAAGTTGCAGTCATTACGGCGATTCATTCTAGTGAAATATAAAAATGACGTCTCGCTTGTCCCAAACGAAAGTTCTTGGTTCGGTTTCTACAACAACGAATCGAAAATAATACCGATGGAGGAGACAGAGCTTTATCAGAGCAATAAGCTTGGCTTGAAGCAACTTGTTGACAATGGAAAGCTCATTCGACTCGAGAGTCCACTGGAACATCTGCAGCTCGACAAGGTTTGGTTCCGGGAAAATATCATTCCCGTTCTGAAGGAAAAATAAAATCACTAACATTTATCGTACCACGAATCAATGTCTGACCTAGTTTAGCTCTTTCAGGCCTCGCAAAAACGCAAACAAGTACACATGTTCGCATCAGTTTTTGCATGTGCTGTCTGGTCTTTGTTAAGCCATCTGCTCTTGAAATATTTAGCAGGGGATTCGAACGACTGAACTTGATTATCTCCGGTACAACATGAAGCGATGAATGTGGATTATTCAATTCCTAAAGCATCACACAACACTGACAAATTAAGTTGAACTTCGTTGAAAATATCTCTAAATTTTACGACTTTTGATTGCTCAGAATTATCGGGAATACTTGATAGAAGTTTTTTGGGTCTCTGCCTTTTGCTTTCCCGTAAAAGTTCAGCGTTAGAACTCTTATTGGTATCCCGAAAACTAGAACTTTCTTACGCAATGAGCAAGCAGCTGCGTGCTTTCCAATCGATTTATAATTGAAGTAAGAAGGCCTTGAACTAGCATCGTCATGAGTTATGAAATGAACGTGACACGTGCTTTCATTTTTCTCACAAATAGTTTTTACTGAGCTCACGTACTTCGACGCAACAAATTTTTGTCAACAAATTATGAGTTTTTAAACTTCTAAACTAAATAAACTTGTAGCATTTCAAAATATTTTCGTGCATCGAACCGTTTGTTTGCTTTTAAATCCGCTTAAAAATCTTTTGATCGTCAAATCTGCTTTTAGTTGCATAAATGCTGCCAAGTGAAATGGGTCGAAATTTTCTTCGAACTCTGCTTATAATTTCAGTTTGCACCAACTTCGTTAAACTCGAGCGATATCTGCCGATTTTACTTTGGCATTCATGTGGTAAAAACATTGAACTTCTAAGTCCAGATGAATGCTAATTAGTTTTTCCAGGAGATTCGTATAACGGAGGTGAGACGACCGCCTTTTCAAACTTTATCAGTGCGCAGCTTGGGTACGATGTGTACATACGGTTTGTGAAGCTAGACGTCAATCCAGCATTGGACGTAGTCAAAAGCTCAACTACTCATCCATTCGACCAGGTTTGAATTGCAACATTGAAAAATGTCGAAGCTGATAACGCGATGGTTACAGATTGCGAGAGTTTGCTCGGAAATTCAGAGCGATCCGAAGCTGTCTAACGGCTACAATGGAATTGGAATATCTCAAGGAGGTCTCTTCATGTAAGAATGTGCAGCTTGTGTTTCGTTACACTTACAATCGCTCATTGACAGACGCGGCTTAGCTCAATCATGTCCATATCCACCGATGAGAAACCTTATCAGCCTCGGGTCGCCACAGCAAGGCGTCCACCGAATCCCAAGATGCTCGAATCGATTCGGAATAATGTGCGGATCATTACAGGCCATGTTGAACTACGGAATCTACACACAAGCAGCACAAAGACTCGCAGCGGCCACTTACTGGCATGACACAAACGAAGAGAGATATCGAAATGGAAGCAGTTTTCTTTCAGTTATCAACAACGAAGTTCATTACAATCCGAGCTACGTAATAAATCTCAACAACTTGCGGCGAATGATCCTCGTTAAATATCTGCACGACCAATCCATAATACCAAATTCATCGACTTGGTTTGGGTTTTATAATGAGAACGGTGTTGAGTATTCAGTCGAAAGCACAGCAGTTTACCATACACTTGGACTGAAGAACTTGAGAGAAAGCGGTAAACTCGTGTTTCTGTTGAGTCCCGGCGATCACGTCATCCTCGACGAACCTTGGTTTGCTCGACACATAATTCCATATTTAATGGAGCAACCATAGCAAACTTGACGCAGTTCGATAGAATGCAAATTTGTGAAATCATGTCGAAGGTTAAAAACAGTTTACGAGGCAGCAAAAATACCAAAAAGTTCATTCCAAATTTAACGGCGACTCCCAACCACGTTTGCTTCCAGCATTATGAGGAGGGAAATGTCTACAAGGAAAATATTCGAATTCTCAATAAAGATTTGGTGAAGACCGACAGATCAACTGACTTGCAAAAGTTTAACGCTCTCCTTCATCCACAGAAAACTTATCATCTCGCCATCAAGTTCGATGGGCCCGAGGAGGTCAGACTGTCAATTGTAGGAAGTTTCTCGAAGACGCAAATTGACTCTGGGGAAGATATCATGTTCGAAATTGAGTTCCGACCTCAAATGAGTTTCCGGAAGGAAAGCGTGGATCGTCGCTACGAGATTTGCCTCAACATCGTCAACGCCAATGCAAAGTTTTTCATTCCTGTGCTTATTCTATCTCCGAACCCAGTCATCAACTTCCCAAAGGAAATTGTTTTACCCGAGACAAGCGTCAACTCGCCAGCCTACTCCAATATCTTCGTTCTCAACTACTCAAATTCTTATCAAAAGTTTTCATTCGATTGTCGCAGTGAAATCAACATCATTCCCGACTGCAGGTTGATTGGACTAAAAGCTTCAGATGGCTCGACATTCCTCATTGAGTTCCTATCGAAAAACGTTGGGAGTTTTCGCGAGAAGATTCAGATCAGCTTCGACAACGGCAAGAAAGCTTCGATCGTCGTTCGGTGCAAAGTGATTCCGATCAATATTTTTCTGAGTACGTTAAAGAAAGTCTCGTCTCTCAACACATTAAATTTCATTAAATCTTATTTTATCAGACGAAGAAACTGTCAACTTCTCGCCCACCCTCATCGGTATGACGGACTCGAAGGTGATACACATCGTCAACAACAGCGACGAAGCTTCGAATTTCGAGTGGATTCCTCTCGAAAAGCTTAACAATGAAAGGAAAGACGCTTCGTGGAAATATCTCCATCTGCTTCCGATGGTAATAACCAATTTGAAAGTACGATTTAAACTTAATGCTTCTTCTAGAAAGGAGATCTCCAGCCTAATACAATCACAAGCGTCAGTCTAACATTCAAGCCGGAAGACACTGATGACGACGAGTATGAAGTGTTGAAGGAAACTTGCTTCTCCTTCGCATTGAGTCTTTCGATTGAACCCAATTATCAGCCGATCGTTAACATCAGAGGGAAAATCGTTGGTCCAAACTTTCAGCTCGACAACCGTTTGGTTGAGATTGGCTCGATTTTCCTTGGGGAGTCTCGAGATGTCAATGTGACTGTTTCAAACATTGGTGTGATCGCCGGGAAAGTTATTTACCAGAAACCATCATCGTTGCTCACTGGAATCATTAAAATCTCATCAAAGATCGAAGTCCTAAAGCCGGGAGAGCTGAAACTCTTCAAACTGATATTCCTTGGACGGAAAGCTGGAAAGTTCTGTGAGCAAGTTTTTTTTAAAGTCAAGAATGGTGAGAAGCTATCGTTCTTGATCCAGGGCGTCATCAAACCCTTGGAAATTGATCTCCAGCCAACGGCCGTTCAGTTTTTCGCGACACCCATTTGCATTCCGCAGCTGAAACTGATAACACTCAAAAATAATCTGCCGTTTGACGTCAACGCAAAACTTGAGATCGAAAACAATGGCATCGACGACCCTCTCGAATTTCTCGATTTCTTTAATATGAAAGATGATGTGGACGATTCAGAGTTGTCAAAAATGTGTTTGCAGTCATCAGAGTCCTGCTCCTCGCTTTTAACAAGATCGTCGATAAAGAACTTCATGGAGCGATCGGGACGAATGAGCGCATTGCAATCGATGGCATCTGCTCAGGACGGAATAGCGAATGTCATGAGCCGAGTTGACGAATACCTGATAAATACAGAGATCGTGGAAAACATCATTTGCACCGTTTTCGATAAGAGAGACAGAAAGGAGCACGATACAAAATTTGTTAATGGAATTATCATGAATCTTCTGGTTGAATCATTGAATGACGCAGAGTGTTCAAACTTTGATAAGTTCGATGAAAAAGATTGGACATTCCCAGCGAGCCCTCGCGAAATCGTGCTGAGCAAAACATCCTTCAAAATGCTAGCGAAAGAAGAAAGCAGCGAAGTGGTGAAGCTTTTTCTAACGCCGAACTTTATTGGGAAGTTCGCGAGAAATCTGAAGTTGAAGATTTTAAAGTCTGACCTTAGTTTCTGTTCGAACCAAACTGTCGACGAAACAATTATCAACATTCCTGTCGTGTACGACTGCCAACCGGTTGAACTGATCATCCACAGCCAAGTGAATAGCATGAGCGGATACGCAGAGAGCGATCTGCCTTTAGAAGTTCTCGTTGAGAACCCCGGAAGCGTAGAAGGATTTTTTTCGTTTCCTAATGCATTCGCTGATCATGAAATGAAAGTCAAGTGCGAACAACCAAAATTCTGCGTCGCGAAGAATTCGACGAAAGTTGTGAATTTTATAGTGACGCCGTTAGTCAGCGGATTAATTATCAAGACAATTCATTTGTTTGCCCTTGGAAGCAACAGAAAGTTTTCCATTACAATTGAGTGCAAATCGCTTCCGCCCGACATTCTCATCAAGCCGAACATTTTTATCGAAGACAATTTAGAAGTTTTGGTTGGACACAAATCGAAGATTGTCATGGAAAACCGCGGCACCGCGAAAGCTCGCTTTAGGCTGAGACTGGAGAACGAGAACGAAGCTTTTGACATTGATGCATTAGGAGGAATCTTGGGCAGCAACCAGAAAACAGCAATCAATATACAAATGTTGTTTCATGATCCAGGCAACTACTCAAATCAATTGATTATTGAAATTGTCAACAGCAAAATTATTGTAAGTTTTTCACTCACA
The DNA here is from genome assembly GCA_033064975.1 of Smittia sp. YW1114-2. Classification (NCBI taxonomy): domain Eukaryota; kingdom Metazoa; phylum Arthropoda; class Insecta; order Diptera; family Chironomidae; genus Smittia; species Smittia sp. YW1114-2. The sequence continues at coordinate 18,863,647 of CP093832.1, forward strand.
TTCAGCTCTCAATTCATAAACTTTTACCTTTTTAACTCACAGCACATTCCAGTGAAGTGTTCAGTGCGAAAGCTTCCGATCCTCATTGAGCCGAATTTCCTGAGATTGATTGACTTTGGAACTGTGTTTGCATCGAAGACTCCTTACTTTCTCGAATACAAATTAACAAATAAGGGAAAACAAACTTATATGCTATTCGTGATCTTGAAAAGCTGGAAGAACAAATGCTCGCATATTCTCGTTGAGCCAAATCGCTTTGAGATTGCACCACGGTCGAGTCAATGCATAAGATTTTACTTGAATGCAGAGGATACAACGAACGTAGAGGAGGAGTTTACCATCGAAGGCTGCTCGATCAAGTTTCCTATGCGAGAAGTCCTACGCGAGTCGGTGCTTAAGGCGTCCATCATACGACCTTCTGTGAGCTTTTCCGAAAGCGAAGTCAGCATCGACTGTTTCTATGACGACGAGGTGGAATTTCACTCGAGTGAGTTGTTTCACATTCTCTTTTCAGATCTCCGTTAACTTTAATTCTTTTCAGAAAATATTAAAATAACAAATAAGTCGAATCTACCGCTGCCAGTCACTCTAAAAGCCGAAGGAGAATTTTATTTGTTGCTGAAGGAGTTGAAGCAGAGCGATCAGAAAGTTAGGCTCGACCTGAAAGTGAAAGAATCGCGAGAGATTTGTGTCTGCTTCAACAGTAATCTCGTGGGCAAGTCGTGCGTGGCCCGGACGTTCGTGGGAAAAATCAGAGCTTATTCGCTTGGAAAGCTTCAATGCACTCTGAGTTTGAGGGCTACGATCATTTATCCAGCTGTCAATGTCTCTTGCAAAGAACTCATGATCAGTAACAACTTGCTTCCACGTCGAGCTTGCAACTTCACGATCAAAAACGCTGGAGCGATGGAAGCAAGATTCAACTTACGCTTTGACGAGTGCTCGACGATAGTGACGAAGATTCAAGAGCTCAAGCAAGACAAAATGTTGAATGTGGCGCAAAGTCTGATGAAACAACACTGCGAGTTGCGCACAACATTTTTTCAACCTGACTCGAAGGAGCAAGAAGTTTCCACTATTATAAATGAAGTCCTGCGGCTTTGTCTGGAATCAATAAATGAAAACGAGAGCTCTTCGGTTCACAAGGAAGCTGTGAAAAAATCGAAGACGAGTCACAAAATCTTCAACGACGAAAAACCCGTTGATGACAACAACGAGTCTCCTTTAGTCAGTCCAGAAGTCGAAGTAACTGTTGAAGAAGTCCAAGTTGTACTCAAACAACTCAGATGCCTTCCATCAAAATGTGACGACAGCTTTGAAGTAGCGATGCCTGAAAAGCTTACGAAAGGTGCAGCCGAAAAATTCTTGCATCTGAGTCAAGTCGCCGGAACTTTGCAACCTCATGAGAGTCGAGTGATTTCAATCCTTTTCAACGGCAGTACTGAAGGTTTGTCATCTAATCGAAAGCCTTACATTCAATATTTTAATATTTTACTTTAAAAGCTTTTCACCTTTCAACCAATCTCCTCTGCGATGTCGTCGGCGGTGCATCTAACAACATCATTATCAATCTTGTGAACTGCAGTCCTAATTTATTGATAACGAAAAGCTTCTTCGAAATTTCTGAATCGCAGGTAAAATCATTGAAGTTTTCATTTCCCTCAAACGCTGCATAACGTTCACACTTTCCAGCACTGGGACGAGGTACTTCTGCAGAATGTATGCTTATCGAACGTCTCACCGGTTCATAGTCATGTTGAGCTTATCACGGATAACTCAACCGATGGCAAGCATCATCTAATCAATGGTTACATCAAATTCCATGCGAAGACGAAGTTGAACTTTGTTCTCGATGAGCAAAGAAACTCTCGGTACAATTTAGGGTTCTCAGTCTTCATGGGAAGTTCAGCAATGTTCCACGATGAAATAGGAATTCAAGTTAACGACAAACCGCCTTTTTCGATTGGTTTCACTGGGACGAATTCACTCCAAACAGCAACGTTGTTAAATATCAGACAGAATTCCTTGAAGGCAATCAACAAAGACCTTGAGTACGACACTTTGCGAAAGCTGTTCAAAGCTGTGAAGAGCATTCGCGTGGCAGACGAAGAAGTATCGTTTGAAGATGTTTTGAAGATTAAAACGCAATTGAAACAAAACTCGGATCTATCGGAAGTTGCGAAAGCTCGCAAGAAAACTGTTAAGAAGGACAAAAAGAAACATCAGAGCGGAATGTCAGAAGTTTCTTTGAATATGGGGTCGGTTGAGATTGGTTCTGGAGATTGCGCTGAATTGCTCACAGATTGCCAACTAATTTACGACATCAATGGATCGGCGGTCTTGCGGCAAAAGCCTTTGAAGCTGTTCAGCGCGAAAATGCTGCACATGATTGACGAAACGTTGGAGTCCGAAGGATTCGAAGTGCTCGATTATCCCGACGAGTATCCTGAAGCAGTTGAGATAACAAACTTCATTGCTCAGCAAGAGTTGGCTGACTCACTGATGGACGATGACACATTCAACGAGTTCAAAGTGATTTACAATGAACACGTGCTGGAAAAATATCGTCAATCGAAAAAATCAAAGTTTCCCGGGCGTCTTAGTGCGGTGCCTGAAGATGAAAGCGAGAGCTGCGTGGTTCCACTTCCGTTGATTCTTCAACACTACGAAATTGACTTGGGAGTTATTCAGTTGAACTCAAGAGTCGAGAAAACAGTAAGAATTTATCTTCATGGCAATCCGTCAGCTGCTGCACTGAGAACTGAGACGTTTGTTCCCGACTTCACGATAAAGTTTCATCAAAGCTCGCGACATTTTCACACCATTGTACTCTACAAGATGCCTTTGATCGATTTTCACGGCGCTTATCAAAATCGAAATCGACGTACATCGAATGTAGATCCAACAATGAACCCGGCAATGAAGCGTTTCCACTCTTTTGATTTCAACAGCGCCGGCGTTCATTCACGTGCTCTACCATCGGCTCTCGAACGCATCCAAATTCACCGAGCTTTCGACACTTCAAACTCAAAGTCTAGGAAGGAAAGGAGCTGCTTCGTCCAATCAGAACTTTCGACTAAGCTTCCTCTGAACGATGCAACGAGAGTTGTCGAGTTTCAGATTGTTCTTGCTCCGTCAAGTCTTCGATATGGTCCGGAGACTGAGTTTGACGAATTTATCTATCTTGATGTAAGCTTTTGAAGGCTTTTTAGGTGTTTTGTTGAAAATATTTTCATATCTTCAACTCATTTCAACCTTTCAGATTCATCTCGGCCCGCAAATTCCCATTAATGTCAAAGGAAAAGTTGTGCAAGCGATTGAAACAGCAGACGAAATTGTATCAGATTGATTCGAAACTAACCAATATTTAAATTTTATTCTCAACTAAATCCTTGATACTCGTTCTAGGCTATACAGATATTCAAATTCGAAAGGGCCCAAATAAATACACAAACTCTTTTGGTAATCGGCAATTTGTCACGTTTATTCTTTGGGACTTGGCCCGAAAAGTTCCTGGAAATATGGGCAGTGGGACGACTGTGGCAACACGGTAATATCCAGGTTGGAAACCGGTGGCAACATCGGAACGACGAACCTCTCTTTTTCAAGTCTATGGGACCCTTAGACTTACGCACGAAGAGCAAGACATGTGTGACTCACACAGTGTGAGCTTTTTAAGGAAAAAACTAATGAATTTATTCCGAAGATCTTAGACTACACCAAGTTTATTTCATCTGAAGGCTTATTAAGTTCAACATTTGAATGATGATTTGATACATTTTTTATTTCACTTGGCCTCCCTCCCTAGGAAGGGCCAAGTATTGGTTTCTGTATGACCAAAAAAATTTCTTACCCCCACTTTTTATCAACTTTCTCGACGTTTCACATCCCCCTGATCCCAAAAAAGCAATAAAAATTTTCCCGTCCGGCGGATGTATGTATGTATGTAGGTTTGTATCCACGATAACTCTCGAACGGAACGAGCTATCAAGTTTATTTCTTCACCAGATTGTGTGTTTCTGAAATAGGAAGGATGAGTTCGTAGATGGGCCCGATCGGCCAGGCCCTTCCAGTGCCCGCCATATAACGATCCATCAAAACTCGAGTTTTTCATAAGAAAACTTTTTACTGCTGCGATTTTGCCCTGATTTAATTGCTTTAAAACATACATCGTATAAGCACACACATTCAAGTCAAGTTTGAGTTCGATCGGCACAGCCCTTCCGGTACCCGCCCATACAAGGATCCTTTGAAAATCGAGTTTTTCTTAAGAAAACTTTTTATTGCTGCGATTTTGCTTCGGTTTAATTACTTCAAAACATGCATCGTATAGGCACACACATTCAAGTGAAGTTTGAGTTCGATCGGCACAGCCCTTCCGGTACCCGCATATACAAGGATCCTTTGAAAATCGAGTGGAAAATAAAAATGGAGGCCAAGTTCGATCGTCGTGAAGACGGGAGAGGGGCGAAGCCCCGCATAATCTAGTTATTGTACTGGAATCTAAATGTTTCATACAGTAGAACATGATCAAAGTTTGGCTCTCAACTCTCGAATGATTATCTCAAAGTCTTCGATCCTCCTGGCTTGTTGTGCTGCTGTCTTTTCTTGGTCTTCAATTTTTTTGGCTTGGTCTTCAATTCTTTTGGCTTGGTCTTCATTTCTTTTGGCTTGATCTTCAATTCTTTTGGCTTGGTCTTCATTTCTTTTAGCTTGATCTTCAATTTTTTTGGCTTGGTCTTCAATTCTTTTGGCTTGGTCTTCAATTCTTTTGGCTTGGTCTTCAATTCTTTTGGCTTGTTCTTCAATTTTTTTGGCTTGTTCTTCAATTTTTTTAGCTTGGTCTTCGATTCTTTTGGATTGATCCTCATTCGTTCGCGCTTGTTCGCCATTAATCTTGGTACAGGGGTCAACATTCGCCGATGGAACCAAGCCGGGTAAAATCGGGACTACTGCTGTCTTAGTAGTTGTAGTCGGGGCTGCTGTCGTGGTCGTCTGGAGAGGTGGACACTGTTCGAGCAGCTTTGCCTTCAATTGCTCAAGTTGTTGCGGTGTATTTATCACAAAGTCAATGCATGGATTTCCTTTGAACCAAGCCCACTGCAGTTGATTCAAGTTCGATAGTAAACCAGCGCCGACGTTCCGAATTAAATTGTAGCCGAAATCAATCCAAACGAGCTTTGGTGATTGTTGGAGGAGATCAGCATCGAGACTTACAATTGGATTCCCTTCAATGAAGAGCACCACTAAATTCGGAAATGGCGCAAGATCTTTGGAAGTGATTTCTGTGAGACGATTGTTTTCAATCGAGATCACATCCAAATTCGGAAAATAATTCTCGAGTTTGCTAGGAAAAGTCAGAAGAAGAGTCGGATTCCTAATAACGTTCTTAGAAGAGTAGAATCCCGAAACGTCACTGTTGCTTCGATTGTTTGTATGATTGCCTGTGATTTCTGTGACTTCTGACACTTCGACGTTTTTCAGTTTTTTAGCTCTGCAAGTGTATCGAACGTCGTTGAGAAAACCCCAAGTTATATCTAAAAATTCACATCGGATCACAACACCTAACGCCGTCGTTGAGATTGCAGCCAAAATCAGCAAAGTTTGCACTAAATTCCTGAAATCGAGAGAAACTTTCAAGTCAAAATTTTCGTTCAAATTCACTTTTCGCTCACATTTTGATTAAACTCCAACTGCGAGTGAGTAAAAAGTAACAGAAGTTTGAGTGTTTTATACTTTTTGCTTATCAAAAAGTGCGAAAAGGAAGTTCATGAAGGCTGTGGTGTTACCAAGCAATTCATCTTGAGCCTAATCAGAACATTTTGGTTAACCAAGTAGAACTCGACCACACAAAAAGTAATTTTTCTAATTCCATTTCTGAATAATTTCTCAACTATGGCAAGCTTCTTGATTTCGCTTTCTCATCGGTCTTAGACGCGCCTTATAAAAGTAACATAATCAATCTCGACACTGTGATTCTTAAACATATTTCTCAACAACTATCTCTGCCAACAAGTCTTTAGGAATATAAGTTTCTCTCTATTCCACGATTTCTTGAGCTTCCCTATCAGTTTAAATTCAACCGCCTACATTCGTTGTGCGGGTTCTTTGCATTGCCTGAGCTCGCAAACATCATAATAAATTCGTAACCTCATGCCATACAATCGAATCATTTTATTTAAATTAGAAATATTTTATTGGAATAACTTTAGCTTGAAAGTTTTGCATCTTTCAGTTGTTTGTCGAAGGTTTCATAAAATTTAAACTTCTGCACTTTGCCTGAAACCGTCCGTGGAAATTCATCGACCATCACAAAATAACGAGGAATTTTGAAGTGAGCGATTTTCCCCTTGCAGAAGCTTTTGATCTCTTCGTTGGTCAGAGGCTTCGTGCTGTCTTTGAGTCGGATGAAAGCACCAACTTCTTCTCCCATGCGCTCGTCAGGAATTCCAATGACGTGAGCCTCGACGATGTTGGGATGAGTGTTCAGGAAGTCTTCGATCTCGCGAGGAAACAAATTCTCGCCGCCTCGAATGATCATTTCCTTCAACCGTCCAACAACTTTTCCACATCCATTCTCGTACAGAATGAATTGATCTCCAGTCTTCAGCCACTTATCAACGTCGATAGTTTGCTTGGTTTTCTTCTCGTCGCCCCAGTAGCCAAGCATCGTGCAGTATCCTCGGATGCAGAGCTCGCCAGGTTGACCAAAAGGCACCGCATTTCCATCGGCATCGACGACTTTCATCTCGATGTGATCGCCAACGTTGCCGACAAACTCTTGTACTTTTTGGTTGTCATCGTTCGGCATAGATTGGAAAACTGCCGCTGTCGTTTCCGTCAATCCGTAGATTGAACGAACTTTTCTTGCCTTCAAAACTGTCTCGACATCTCGAACTAATTTCGGAGTGCAAATCGCGCCGCCAGTGTTGGCAAACTCAACTTCCGGTAGATCCAAGTTGAGCTCCCGTTGCTTCGACACCAAATCGACAAACACTAAAATGGAAGTTTATCATTTAAGCTTGAAGAAACTGAGCAAATGTTTTTACTTGTCGGAGTTCCATAAATCACATCGCAGTTCTCCTTGGCAATCGCTTTCAGTGAATCTTCAGGGCTGAAGTGAGGCGCTGGCAGAACAAGTGTGGATCCGTGATTCAAAGCGTTCAAGATCGCGATGACAATTCCGTAGACATGGAAGAAAGGATTGTTGAGGCAGATTCTTCGATAGTTCTCGTGAAGTTCTTGTCGAACTCCTACAAAAAAATTTGAGCGTCAACTTCGAACTTTTGTCAAAGCTTTTAAGCTTAAACTCTCACCAACATCATGAGCGTTGTTGATCATGTTAAAGTGGCTTAGAACTGCAGCCTTTGGATGCCCAGTGGTCCCTGACGAGAACTGAATGTTGCAGCCAGAATCAGGCGAGATCGAAGACTGAAGTTTAGCAATCTCCTTCACATCGCTTTCAGACGACAATCGCAAAAGCTCGCTGAGTTGTAAAGCTCCACTGAAATTTATTTTTCAGAAAAGCACTCGAATTTGATTTGAAAATCTCACGGCAATTTTTTGTCGGAGTTGATGATAACGTTTTGCAGTCCTTTAGCTTGAAGCTGAGAAAGCATTCCATAGTAGTTTTGCTTTCTAAATTGTTCTGGCGCAATAACCGCTTTCACTCCAACTTTTCCGATGCTGTAATCGATCTCAGGAAGTTGATAAGCCGGATTGATTGCCACCTACAACAATGTTGTATTCAGTTTGCTTTTCTCATCGGCACTTATTTGAACTTACACAGATGAGCCCGGCGCGAGCGATAGCGAAGAAGCTCGTGTACCAGAACTCGTAGTTCGGCGACCAAACAGCAACTCGATCACCTTTAGTCAGGCCCAAGTTCAAGAGTCCACAAGCCAGTCTATCAGCCTAACGGAAAGTTTTTAAACTTGATTTTCTAGTTTCGTCGTCGACTCAAACTTTACTTTGTGCAACGTCTCGGCGAAAGTGATTCGAGACCCTTCGCTAGACGACACCAGAGCTTCACGATCAGGAAACCTCTTGACGCTTTCCTCAAGCAGCTGTCCGACATTCAAGAACTTGTGTGGCTGAGATCCGCGCTGGTGAATGTAGCTGGCGTTGCTGGCAGCTGCGGCTGAAGCAAATCTTCTGAGATTGCTGCAGGGAAACTTATAAAATCTTCCGCTCAGTCTTGTTATCAGCATCGTCAAATTTCTTCTCTGGGTTCGCCTCACTCGTAGTTCATAAACCAACTGAGAGCGCTGACAACATTGAAAGCAATTTATAATGTCAAGAGCACCAATACAAGTCCGCTGCACTTATCTAACCGATGTAAACTCGCTGTGCGCTCTCCGAGGGTAATCAATGACTGATAAGAAAGTTTATTGCATCTGCCGTGAAATCTCACATTAATAATGTTCCAAACGGTTCAAGCTTTGATGGTCAACGAAAAGAATTAAAAATAAAAAACAATTTTGTTAAGTTAAAATAATGAGATTGAACAAAGTGATATGATATGAAGCTAATCTACTTAGTATTATACATTTTGAACGTTTGAAATGAGCAAAAAAAAATCCTACTTTCGGACAGTCACGTTGAGGAAAGGGAAACGAAGAAGATGCAATTAATCGCGGAAAGCTAATACAAGCTTAACTCAAATTCAAACGCCATGAAAGATCAGACGAGAGTGATTACAGCATTGAATTTCCTGAAGTTGAATTGTTCAATTACGAGATCAGTGATTTGAGATATTTTTTATTTGATATATGAATTGATTTATGCAGTAGAACATGAGCAAGGATTCGCTCTCAAGTTTCGAATGATTGTCTCAAAATCTTCGATCCTTTTGGCTTGTTGTGCTGCTGTCTTTGCTTGATCTTCAACTCTTGCGGTTAACTCAAATATTGTTCGCTCTAGTTCTCGATTAGTTTCTGTTTGTTCCACCAATGTTCTAGCTTGCCTTTCGGTGAGCTTTGTTTGTTGGCTTGTGAGCTGTTCGATCCTTCTAGCTTGATATTCACTTGTTCGCACTTGCTCTCGGTTAATCTCTGCTTGTTCTGCTGCTATTGTTTCTTGCTTTTCGATCCTTCTGGCTTGATGTTCAATCGTTCGCGCTTTTTCGCGATTAATCTCTGTTTGATTTTCGGCGAAATGATTAAGATTGTCCACTTCGTAATCTATCGAGCATCGTGCGGTACAAGAGTCAACTGTCGTCGTTGAAACCGAGGTTGTAGTCGTGGCTGTTGTCGTGGTCGTCTGGAGAGGTGGACATTGTTCTAGCAGCTTAGTTTTCAATTGATCGAGTTGTTGCGGTGTATTTGCTCTAAAATTGATGCATTGGTTTCCATCAAATTCTGCAAACTGCAGTTCATTCAGGTTCGATAGTAAACCAACGCCGATGTTTCGAATTAAATTGTTATCGAAGTCAATGATAACGAGCTTTGGAGAGCGTTGGAATAGATCTGCATCGAGACTTACAATTTGATTTCCTTCAATTCTGAGCAATTTCAAATTAGGCCATGGCGCAAGATCTTTGGAAGCGATTTTTGTCAGGCTGTCGTATTCAATCGAGATCACATCCAAATTCGGAAAATAATTCTCGAGTTTGCTAGGAAAAGTCGAAATGTAACCGTTAGAAGACCAAAACTTCTCTACATCACTGTTGCTTCGATTGTTTGTATGATTCCCTGTGATCTCTGTCACTACCGACACTTCAACGTTTTTCAGTTCCCTAACTAAGCAAGTGTATCGCACGGGGTTGAGATCACTCCAATTATCTATAAATTTACATTGAATCACAACCGGTAATGCCGGTGAGGCAATTGCAGCCACAATCAGCAAAGTTCGCACTAAATTCTTCCTAAAAACGAGATAAACTCTCAGGTCAAAATCTTTATACAAATTCACCTTCCGCTTACATTTCGATTAATTCACAACTGCGACTGCGTAGAATGCAACAGAAATTCGAGTGTTTTATACTTTTCCGTTATCAAAAAGCTCAAACCAGAGGCGATGACTTATCAATTGACATTATCGTCACAAGAGAGTTCAAGAATAAAAATTTAAGTCGAAAAGATGCGGAATCTTATTTTCACATTGTGAAGATTGGAGGCAACTCTGGGACCTCCCCACATATTAGCTCCAACTAATGGGGTCACTGGTCGTCTACAGCAGAAGAAGAAGCGAAATCTTTTCCATTTTGAAGCATTCATTCCATCGAGACTGAAGCCCCGATTTGAAAGTGGCTCAAATTAATTGATAACAGGACAGGCGGCTTAAGGAATGTATGAGGTTGATCCAAATGAAGTCGATTTACGAGCTGAAGAGCCAGATTTCGCTGATGGAAATGAGAATCCAAAAACAAAACAACGAGGTCATCATCACGAGAGAGAAAGTCAGCAAAGCGTTGGCCAAGATAACTTCAATAGAGTCAGAACTTTTCTCCAAGAGAGCAAAGCTTGAAGATCTCGAGGAAACGAGGTGAGATCAAATCAAGCGCGAAAAAAGCTGATAGAAGAGCTAAACGCGAAGTCAAACGCTATTAAAACAGCATCCAGCACTTTGAATAAAACAAACGCGACGACTAAATCAAAGACGAAATGGCACGCGATTGCTTGAATTTCATGAAGATTCACTAAGTTTAACAATGAATTGGTGATTTGTAATAATTTCATTTTATTGCAACGGAATCGACAGTTCAAAGACAAGAGCAAAAAGGTCAACTTGAGATTTCCGATCTTCATTGCTTGTTCCGGCTTTTTCGGCCAAAGATTTCTTTTATTCAATGTCTTTTGGGCCTTTTGCGGTCTCGTCAGTTTTCGACGTAGCCGAATTCGTTGCTGTCTGCAGCGGTGGACATTGCTCGAGCAGCTTTGCTTTGAACAGCTCAATTGCTCCTGGCGTGTTTCCCCAAAAGTTAATGCATGGATTTCCGTCAAAGTCAACTCTTTGCAGTTGATTCAGGTTCGATAGTAAACCAGCGCCGACGTTCCGAATCGAATTAGAGGTGAAATCAATCCAAATGAGCTTCGGTGAACGGTGGAAGAGATCCGCCTCGAGAGTTTCAATGCGGTTTTTCCAAAAACTGAGCAATTTCAAATTAGGCCATGACGCTAGATCCTTGGAAGCAATTTTTGTCAAGCGATTTTCATAAATCGAGATCACATCTAAATTCGGGAAATAATTTCCGAGTTTTGTAGGAAACGTCAAAAGTGAATTTTCAACTTCTCCTTCAATGTAGCTGCTGTGAGAGTAAAATCCTTCAACGTTGTCATTGCTACGATTTTTTGTATGATTTCCAATGATTTCAGTCACTTCCGACACTTCGAGGTTTTGCAGTTCTCTCACTATGCAACTATATCGGATGCCAATTAGACTGAAAGTTAATTCAGAAAATTCACATCGAATGACGACACTTGAAGCCGGCGCAGTGATTGCAGCAACAATCAGCAAAGCTCTCACAATTGAATTCCTGGAATCGAGAAACTGTCAACCTAAAAAGCTTCGTTTTATTTCACATTTTGCTCACATTTCTTTCAATGATCAAATGAGACTAAGCAGAAATTAATATTCGACATTCGAAGCTTATCAAACGACCTTCAAAGGACCAGCAAGCAAGCAATACAAGTCGATGTTATGCCTTCACTTAAAGGGATTTTTCGCTGTAATTTGTTCATTCTTTGGTTCGCCAGCGAAGATAAGGCGATGTACAAAGCGGCTATTTTTGTCCGAGAAAAAATCCTAAAGTTTAAAATCAAATTTTTTATTGATAAGGTGGCAGTTTGGGCCAAATGAGTTCAACACAATCTAGCGAATAAATGAGCTCGACGATGAAAATCAAAGTCGAAATTTAGGTTGAACTTTCGTTACTTAAAAGGTCAGAAAAGTAAAAGGAAATTTCGAAAGGGTTAAAGGCTGAAGCAGACGTAGATATTATTGAATTTTAGATAAGCGTTTCATATCTTTTCTTACTTAGACAGATTCGTCAATTCTGTAACGATATTAAAAATCCGAGCTTCATCAAAATGAAAGCAATTTATTAAATAATTTTTTTGTTTTGTAAATTAAAGCTCTATTGACTTATTAGGAACATGAACAAGGTTTCGCTGCCAATTCTCGGAAAACCATATTGATACTTTCGATCATCTTTGCTTGTTCTTCGGCGAAAGCTTTTTGATGTATGATAAGTTCTCCTATTTTTTGCGCTTGGTCTTCGACGAGAGCTTTTAATTCATCAACCGTGTCGTCTATTGAGCTCCTCGCAGTGTAAGAGTTATCAGTTGTAGTTATGGTTGTTGTGGTCTGTAGAGGCGGACATTTCTCGAGAAGCATTTTTTTCAATTGCTCAATTTTTTCAGGACCGTACGCCAGCCCGTTAATGCATGGATTGTCCACAATATTGACTTCTTCAAGTTTAGACAAGTTGGACAGCAAGCCAGCTCCAACATTCTGAATTAAATTGTCCTCGAAGAAAATATAAACAAGCTTCGGAGAACGTTGAAATAAATCTGCGTCGAGGGTTTCAATTCTGTTACCCCAGAAACTGAGGAATGTCAAATTCGGCCACGGCGCTAGATCGTCGGAAGCAATTTGCGACACGCGGTTGTGATCAATAGAAATCGCAATCAAATTCGGGAAATAATTTTGAAGTTTCTTGGGAAACGCCAAAAGCGAATTGTTAACTCCTCCAAAGTAGCGGCTAGAAGACAGAAAAGCTTCAACGTCATCATTGGTAAGATTGTTCGTGTGATTCCCAATGATTTCAGTCACTTCTGAGACTTCTAAGTTTTTCAATTCCTGAACGAAGCAAGTGTATCGAACGCGAACTACATTGAATTCTATGTAAACGAATCCACATTGAATAACGACACTCAAAGCCGGTGCAGTGATTGCAGCAACAATCAGCAAAGCTCTCACAATGGAATTCCTGTAACCGAAAGAAACTTTCAACTTAAAAATCTTATTTCCAATTCAAATTTTGCTCACATTTCTTTCAATTATCAATTGAGACTAAGCAGAAATAGCACGGAATTTGATTAATATTCGACATTCGACGCTTATCAAACGACCTTCAAAGGACCAGCAAACAAGCCTTACAAGTCGATGCTACGCGTTTAGTTAAAGGGATTTTTCGATTTACAATGCGGCTGATTTTCTCCGAGAAAAATCCTAATGACCAGAATTGGACACCAAAAGTCTCAACTGATAAACTGGCGATTCGATTTTTAAGTGAGCTCGATGGTGAAAAGCTGGCTAAAAATTTTGAGTGAACTTTTGCCAACAGCATAGAAGATGAGAATTTCTAGATTCTTACAAAAGGCCAAGAAAAGCCAAATGAAAATGACTTCGATAGCAACAGCAGGAAGCAAAGTTTGAATGACAAAATCATCTTCGCCCATTTTATCAATACACACATTTTCCTATGTGACAAGCAAATAAAATCAAGCTTAAGCCCTTTTAATATCTTTTAATTTCTGGAGTAATTCAAGCACACTCGTTAAAATCCGCTTGGACCGAAACGTTAAGCAAGAAAAGTTCCTCCCATGAACCTGAACGACTAACGTAAAAGGATCGGTTACCGCGTTGTTGATGAATGTAGCCATAAAGAGTTTAAGAGGAAACTTATGTATTTCATCAAGCAAAATGCCATCGAACACCGCCATTGGCACAACCTAGGTGCTAGACAGCTACAAAAGTCAAAGAAAACAGACGTAAAATAATTGAAAATTCTTATTTTATTGTTTTAGAATTGAGTCGAGTTTTAAGAACACGAGCAAGGACTTGCGGCCAACTCTCGGACGATCATCTCGAGTGTTTCGATCCTTCTCGCTTGTTCCGCTGCTGTTCTGGCTTGCTCATAGATTGCTAGAGCTTGATCTTCAATCGTTCGGGCTTGTTCATGCATTGTTTTAGCTTGTTCTTCATTCGTTCGGGTTTGTTCCCGGTTGATCTGTAATTGTTTTTCGGCGAGATTTCTTAGATCTTCAACTTCATCATCTATCGAGCACCTCGCAGTGCAAAAGTCTTCAGTTGTTGTAGCGGCTGTCGTGGTTGTTACTGTCTCAAGCGGTGCGCATTTCTCAAGCAGCAAAGCTTTTAATTCAACAATTTGTTCAGGTGTTCTCGCATCAAAGTTTATGCAAGAATTATATTCGAAGTCAGCTGTTTTCAATTCAGTCAAGTTGGATAGCAAGCCAGGCCCCACAGTCTTAATTGAGTTAGAGTAGAAGCCAACAGAAAGGAGTTTCGGCGAATGTTGAAAGAGATCAGCGTCGAGATTTTCAATTTTCATTGCTTGAAAAAAAAATGCTTCTAACTTTGGGAATACTAAATCCTCGGATGTAATTTTGGTCAGTCGGTTGCTAACAATAGTAATCACAACCAAGTTCGGGAAGTAGTTATGAAGCCTTCCAGGGAACGTTAGAAGCGAATTGTTCCGCAGCAAAACATTTCCGGTTATAGAGTAAAATCCCTCAACGTCTTCATTGCTTCGGTTATTTGAGTGCTTCCCAGCGATGTCGGTCACCTCCGAAACTTCAAGATTCTTCAGTCCTATAACGCGGCAGAAGTACAGATATCGGGAAACACCATTCATGAAAACTTCGAATTCACACTCGATTACGACACTCAGAACTGGCGTCGCAATTGCAGCAACAATCAACAAAGTTAGCACTGTGAAATTCCTGGAATCGATAGAAATTTCGAATAAAATCTTCGTTTAAAATAAAGTTTAGCTCACATTTCGATCAAGTTCGGACTACGATTGAGCCAAAGCAACTTACAGCAGATCATTTTATATCTTCTGCTTATCAAATGGGTTCACTAAGGAAGTAGACACTTTCAGTTTATCAGTTGAATCGATAAGCCTCAATCGGAATTGACATCATCGCAATTCAATGGAAATGACCAACTCGGGAACTTTTGGACAATTCGCCAGTAGATGAAGAAGGACAGAAATGTGACAAGTCATAAGACGACAAATTAAGAACGAGCTCGATTGATTTTCCAACCATAAAACTTTTATTTTGCTTGACTTTAAAAATATAATTTATGCCAATTCCTGTTTGTACTCAACTCTTCAATTCGTCTTTAAGGCAATCATATCGAGTTTTAAATTAGGACAAAACTGTTCCACTTCAACACGTGAGTTGCCGATCGAAATCTTTAGGCGGATGAAAGCTTGGTGTGCGATGAAAATTGTTCTCTGACACTTCAGTCTTCGTTAAATCAAGTTTCAGTGGTTCAAGTCGCGCGTCACGCTCGTGATGAAGTTTCTTGTTGAACCTTGATTTGAACTTTGTCTATCTAAATGGAATTAAGCTCGAGGGTCGGAGAGTTCAGCGATTGTGATGATGGCAAATTGATTTTAAATTAACAAAACTTCGATAGCGGAGAGAAAGAGAATTCTATGTTATAAAATAAATCAACGTATACAAATAACTTTATCTCGGTTCCTGATTTCTTTCTAAGCTAAAGCTCTGCGTAACCGTCAACTTAAGGACTAAAGGAGAAACCTAACGATTGGTGCTCGACGTTCACTTCAATCACATCAACAACAACGAACTTCAACATACAATTTCAGTTAACTAATTCTAGGACTCTCGTCGACATGCTTGAGTTCACGTTTGCTTCGTAGTAAGGAAATGTTTCATTGAAATATCTAGAGTGGGATCATTGCACAGTTTAAGGCATTCCAGTTAGGCCTCCCATGTTGCCCATGCCCTGCTTCGGCTGATGATGCTGTGCGAGCTGCATGAGAGTCTGACGAGTGATTTGCTGCTCCATTCGCTGTATCGTCGCTGCTAGGTGAGAATTCTCGACGTAAAGATCCTTCACTAGCAGGTCTCCGCTCGCCAATCTCGTTGCTTGCTCCGATATGACGATACTCTGCGCTTCAAGACGGTTTCTAAGCTCGTTAAGCTCCTGACGTTGCTGGTGCCAGGTTTCTGAAAATGTTTGTAATCAGACAAGATCATTGACAACGACAGTTAACACTTACGATACATGATCGTCTCTGTGTAGTGCTGCTGTTGCTTCAACACGTTCTGAAGATGTTTGTTCTTCATTTGAAGCTTCTCTACCTTCTGAGACAGGTTGGGATGAGTTGCCTTCTGCAATATAAAATGACGCTAGGTAAATTTTAAAGATAGCAAAGGTTGAACTCACGTAAGCATTGGCTAAAATAGGTTTTGCCTCTTGAAGCTGCTGGAGTTCCATGATGAGACTTTCGCGCTGTGCTGTAAGCTCCTGAATCTCTTCCCTCATGTGGTCGATGAAGACTTTCATCTTCTTGATGCTTTCCTTCGCGCCGTTGACGCTTGTTGGAGTGGAAGTTCCTTCGGTGAATTCTTGTAGCGATGCAATACTGTTGGAGCCGATTGACCTGTTAGAGATCATGGACAAGGCTTCTGTTACCTCTGAGAGCTCTTTATTGATTTCAGGCTCTGCAGGCGGTGGCGATTGTTGATGGCGTGATGATTGTGGTTTCTGAATGGGTGAAATGACTCTCGAAGGCTCGCGATCTTCCATCATCGGCTCCTCCGTTCTCTTGGTGACGTAGTTCGGGTTCTGGTAGTCTCTGATTGGCCCCGTGATGGTGTTCTGATTGAGAAGATAATTGATTGGTGAGCTAGCCGCGCTGAGGTTGTCGGGTGACGAAGCTCGAGGCGGCGTTCTCATTCCTGACTGACTGTGTAGCAATGTCATCTCCATCTGCAGCTTCTCGATCACTTTGCTCTTCTCATCGAGGATTGATTGTGCGTGCACCTTGAGCTCTTCCATCTCGTTCTCCAGCTCCATGTACTGACTTTCGAGCTGGCATTTCTCGTCGATGGGACTCAACCGACCGTTGTTCTTCTCGTTCTGAGCAGCAAACTGATCTTCGAGCTCTGACATCTTCTGCAAAAGTTCAGCAAATTTCTCGTCGCTCTGACGCTGATCTTCATCGAACAGCAGTCGCTCTTCGTTCAGCTTCGATTGCCAGTAGTCTTCACAATTCTCATATTCCCTGCTCATCAGTTCCAGATTCTCTTCCAGCTCCTTCACCCTCGCCTTGAACCTCTCATTCTCCTTCTTGATTTTCAACAAATCCGCTTCGTTGCTAGTTTCATCTGACGCGGTCTGCGTCTCGTCAACTTTGCCTTTGTACTCCGCAACTTTCTCTTCTAACTCCAAGATTTTCTTCTTCATCTGTTCCAACTCATCGCCGCTCTTCCTTTGATAAGCCAACAGTTTCATTGGATTCGGCGTTGAAGAAGCGAGCTCGTTGTTCAAAGCCATCCAATCGCCACTCGCGTCAGAGTCGTCGACATCGTTGCTGGTCTTCCTGACTTTTCCTGACCGCGGGCTCTCCTCGACATTCTTCGATTTCGATGGCGAATCACCGCGTCGCTTGATGGCTGAGCTTGTCGTCGCCTCTTGGTCGTCAGACGATTCTCGAACTGGTAACTTGCTCTTGCTCTTCCATCTCACAACCTCGACGTTCAAGTTCTCGATATCGCACAGCAGCTCATCGTTCTTATCACGCAAGTTCGAGTTCTCCATCTGCAGAGTTTCGATCTTCTCGATCAAATCGAGCATCTCTTCGTTGTGTGAATCATTTCTGCCGTCGTCTCCGCCCGCTTCCATGTCAGCGATGTCTTGATTCAATTTGATATTCTGCTCGAGCAGCTCCGTGATTTGCTTGTGCAGATCCATCTGCTCGGACTCCAAGGCACAGTTTTCATCTTTCGAGCTCGCAAGTTCCTGTAAGAGTTTCTGTTCGGCCGCTTCCATCGATTTGATCTTCTGCTCGAGCCTCGAATTCGAGACTCCAAGTTGATCGCGTTCCAGCGAAAGCTGCGCCGTGAGTTCCTTAATTGCTTCGTTGTGTCGGTTCTCAATTGATTTGATTTTCGATTGCGTTGAATCCTCGAGATTTGTGTGACGTTCGTCGATCTCCTGAGCTAAAATCGTCGCTCGTCGATTCGCTTCTTTGTTGTCAGCGAACAGCTTGCGGTTCTCATCGGCCAGTTGACTAAAGCTTCGACGAAGTGCAGAGATCTCTGCACGGTGAAGCGCAACTGACGCTCGAAGGATCGACGAAAGAGTGTCGCCAGTGTTCCGCTGCGACTCCTCCTCGAGAACCATGCACAGCTCTGAGAGTTTAATTTCTTTGCCACTGAACCCGAGACCTTTGATTAGCTCGTCAGCATCGTTAACGTTCGACGAGGTCCAAAGTTCAATCAAGTTGTCCATTTCAATCGTTCCGGCCTCTGACGACCACGTGGGGGAAATTTCCTGATAAACCTGAGTGTCCTCAGCTTCGATCGGCTTCGGCTCGACCATCGCCGGCTTCTTAACGCCTGAAAACATGTCCGAGTCGCTTCGAATAAGCTTCATAAACTGCTCAAAGCGAATTCCACCGTCGCGTTTGATCGAAAGCTTATCGAAGACTTCCTCAGCCGCCAACTTCGCCGCGCTCTTGTCTAGCCCAACTTGCTCGCAAACAACTTCCAACTGCTTGATGTTCAAGATATCAGAGTTTCCACTCTTGAAACTGTTCCATACGTCACGGAGATTCTGAATCAGCGAGCTTAGTCTTATCGCGTTATCGCTCTCATCCATAGAGTCCTCCTTCAACTCAAGCCCGAGTTTGTGCGGCCTCACTTTGATTTCCAATCGTGACGACTTATGCGAAGGCAGCGAAGCGCAACGCTTTAATTTTGTCACTTGTAGAGGACGTCGACGTTTTGCACCATGCACGTCACTCTGCGACACTGAACGCTGAACTTTCGATGACTTCTTCTCGAGCGATGGCACAACAGCAGCCTCGTTATCCGAGTCCGATGTTTCGTCAATTATTTCATCGCTGTCTTGTGTGGGACGCGATCGACGGCCGTATTTCTTCGTGCCGACAATGAGCTTCGGCGAGATCTCTCGATCCGAGTCGGTCTCACTCTCTGGCTTGGCTGGAACCACTTGCGATGCTGATATCGCTGCAGATGTGTCTGAAGATTAAAATGAGCTCAAATTACTTCGCGATAAAATCAAAAAGCTTCTACGCATCAACCGGAGATGTGAACGAGAGAAAGGCTAATTAGACTCTAAGCGTAACAAGGTAAGGCGACGAATGAGCTCGCTTTCCTCTGTGTGGGATGATATCACCAAATCCACCTTCAAAACATCGCCATAGTCTTTCTTTCGCTCAGAGCAACGCGATCGAAAGAGAGGTGAGAAGGCAACAATCGAGAAATAAGAAGCACACGAAGCGAGATACGAGAAGGAAATCGAAAAATAAATAAGTGATAAGCAAGTCGAGCCTGGTGAAATGTGTGAGTCGTCTCTCTGGAGTTTGTGTCGTGCGAGGAGGGAAGAGCAATTACAATAATAAAGCAAGCGTAAGCACATAATAAAAGCGCCCCCGTCAACAACAATAAAGAAATATTTAATTCTCCTCCGGCTCGAGCGCTTCGCACACCTTCTTTCCTTCGTTCTAGTGAGTGCCTCGAATAAACCAAAAACGATTGACTCGGACGGAAGTTTAACGTGCGACGACCATTTCAACCCTGTCAGCCGTTCCATCAAATTGCCTTACACAAGTTCTTAATGGCCCACTCCACCTCGAAACCCTTTAATGAAATTGTCGATTCACTGCAGCCCCAAGCGAAGTGGCGAGGGAAAGTTTGACAAGGTAACGTGAGCCGACCAACTAATTTCTATCGGCCGTTCATGTCATGAGTGCGGTTGATTTGTCTCGCGTATTCAATTTCAAGCGATTTGTCTCGACCTTCCATGTTCACACAAGAGGCTCGAACAGGTGATTAAGTCGAGGCAGGTTCACGTCGCCCACAACTCCGTTGTGACTGGAAAATCACTGCACGACATGTAGAGACGCTAATTCAATTATTAGCTTAGAGAATTTCGCTAATTCCTTTTTCATTCTCGCGGGCTTCGCTGGCTCCACGTTGGTTACAGCGCTTTCGTAATCTTTCTTTAAATAAACTTAATCGCTGTTGAGCTCATTGCAATTTGCTCGCCAACACCCAGATTTGCGATCGTCTTATCGACGCTTGATTGAAGCACTCGGGCACTCGACTCACTGACACATCGAGCTGTGAATGATTGAAGCGAACATAATCGACACAGAGCCTCAATTTCGAAGCATAACTGTTGAGATTTACATAAACACATGAGCAAAAACAACTCGCGAGTCTTTTCACTTTTTTTACGACGCGCGAGACCAGCAGCCCGAATAGGAAACTGATGCAACCAACACCCAGTGTCGCCCATAAGTGAGAGGTGCGAAGCAAGCTAATGTATAGAGAGAGAGAGCTACGTGAACAGAACTACAAGACCACCACCAACATTGACGTGCCACAAGTTCTTCAGCTGCGCTTTACCGTCATCTTGGCCCGTGATAACTTGGAGAAGAGCCTCCCGGAACTCTTTGAAGGTCACGCCTGACCTGCTGCCGTTCTTGTGCAATAGATTGATCAACAGCGAGCCTCGCTCCTTTAACTGGAGGGTCTGAACGAGCTCCGTTAGCCCTTCTAGGTCGATGAATCCGCTCGCGTTCTCATAACTCTTAAACAATTGGAATAGCTTTTGCTCGTATGGATCTATAATGGTTGCGGTGGCATCGCAAGAAGAGTCGGAATAATCACATCAATTTCATGGCAAAATAAATCGCAATGAAACATGAAAAATAAATGCAAATTAGGCAATCGAACACTGGCTGGTTCACTTGACGATTTCAGACTTTTCGCCCACTGCTGACTCACCCATAACAATGTAGACTCAAGATAATGTGATAAATACCATCTGTAATCCGCTTACATGTCTTTAACTCGAAGAGATTGCACACAAATGGAATTTTCCTGGATTTGAACTTCGTTGAACTTCGGGACGTGAAAATAAGCGGAAAATTTTTGATCTTAAGATCGTAAACAAAGAATTTTGAGTTTGAAATTCTCGCGTTTGGTTTTGATTGATTTAAGCAAATTATACGTGAGATAGAGACGCGATGGGCGACAAACCTGAAGACGCATTTGAGGAGGAAGAGAAGAAGGTAAAAGGCAAATCAAATCATCGTAGAATTTCGTTTTAATTCGCTTGCAATCGACAGAGCTTGATGATTTTCGGGAGGAACGTCGCTGAGATTCCGTGTTTCCGGAGCAGTTTCCTGTACGGTGGTGGAGCCGGTTTTGCAGTTGGACTCGCAGCTTTCATGGGAACATCAAGACCTCGACTATCAACACACATTGGCTTTGGAACATTTTTCTGTACGACAATAATTTACTGGTTTAACTGCAGGTGAGTTTGACTCGAGTTTCCCTCAATTATCTGACCCATTTCAAGCTGAAACCTTTCCACCAACATAGATACGACTACTCACAGAAAAAGTTCTTCTTCCGGCAACTGCAACCGGCGATGAGGAAGCAAGCGATGTACGAAGGAACGAAACTTGAAGAAGAAGCTACGAAGAAAGCTGAGAGCGTTTAACTGGATAATTAGCTTCATAAGTTAGAGTTCTTAGTTATTATGACTGTCCAGTGTTCACAATTAAGTTGCAAGAATAAATTCAAAGGAAGATTACGAAGGCTCAGCGAGATTATCGACCGAGAGAAGTCGAGAGATCAAACATTAATCCAAGAATTAGCAATCAACGTCGATCACCACGTGAGTCTTCGCTCTTTACACACAACGAATGATAGACGAAGAACGAGAATATCAAGTAAAACATGATGATAAGACAAGACACTCAAACTGGTTTTATGCGAGAGAGAGAAAATAATTTCAGTTTCATTCATCAGCTCAAACTGTTCAGACGTGAACTTTAATTTAATCGAATAATTGAACGAGATCTAGTAAATTGATCGCAAGTAACTAAACAAGATGAATCCGTGTTCGTCGCTAATCATGGAAGCGTCGTCGTTAGTTTTCTTCGTGAATGGCAAGAAGGTGAGGAACAATCTTATCTTTCGTTACTTGACCCCACGGACCGCTCAGCTCGTCAATGGCATAGGAAAAAAACAGCGAGTGTTTACGTATGTTCACATCAATCATATGCGCCGAGCGAATAAGTGGGTCGATGCTTCTGCTGTTGCGAAGGTTCTGTCTCGATGCGAGACGTAATCTTTGTTGTGCGCAGCGTGGAACTTGTTTGGCTGCTTATCTTACGCAAGGTTCTTCTGTTTATCGCGGAGTCTAGGTGACAGATAACAATCCGGATCCAGAGCTAACGCTGTTGAGATATTTACGCGAGAAACTTCGCTTGTGTGGAACAAAGCTCGGATGCGCTGAAGGCGGTTGCGGAGCTTGCACTGTGATGCTGTCGAAGTATGACCGGCGATCGAAGACTGTCAAGCATTTCGCTGTCAACGCGTGTTTGACTCCGGTCTGCAGCGTTCATGGATTAGCCGTTACGACTGTCGAGGGTATCGGCAGCACGAGAACGCGTCTGCATCCAGTGCAAGAAAGGATTGCGAAGGCGCATGGGTCGCAATGTGGATTCTGTACGCCGGGAATTGTTATGTCGATGTACGCTTTGCTTCGAAGTTCGCCAACGCCGAGCATGAAAGATTTGGAAATTGCCTTCCAAGGAAACCTCTGCAGATGCACCGGCTATCGACCGATCATCGAGGGCTACCGAACGTTCACTGGCGAGTACAAAGTCGAGTGTGGAATGGGAGAGAAATGCTGCAAACGCAGTGGAAATCAGTGCGGAGCTGAGATCGACGACAAGCTTTTCGAGCCGAGCGAGTTTGCGCCGCACGATCCATCGCAGGAACCGATTTTCCCCCCTGAGCTGAAGCTCGTCGACTTCTACGATCAGCAGACTTTGGAGTTCGTCAACGAGCGCAACGTCACCTGGTTCCGCCCAACGACTCTGAAGCAACTTCTGGAGTTCAAGAGCAAACATCCAACGGCAAAGATCGTCGTTGGTAACACTGAAGTTGGCGTCGAAGTTAAATTCAAGCATCTCGATTACAAGTTCTTAGTGAACCCAACACACGTTGAAGAACTCACGAGCATCGAGGTCGGAATAAATGGAGTGAAGTTTGGCTCAGCTGTGACCTTGATGGAAATGCAAAATGCTTTGCAGCAGCAAATCGACGATCGACCTGAGCATGAGACGCGTTTGTATCGAGCGATCGTCGAGATGCTTCACTGGTTTGCTGGCAAGCAGATTCGTAACGTTGCTTCAGTTGGTGGTAACATCATGACGGGATCGCCGATCTCGGATCTGAATCCAATCTTCACAGCCGCTGGAATTGAGTGAGTTCGAGACTTTCCTGAGCGATAATCAGAACTCAAAACTTTTCTTGCAGATTGGAAGTTGAGAGCCTTGACGGAGGCAGGCGAACGGTGAAAATGGGCAAAGGATTCTTCACTGGCTACAGACGCAACGTGATCAAAGACTCTGAGGTTTTGGTGTCGCTGTTCATTCAAAAGACTGCAGAGAGTCAGCACTTCTACGCGTTCAAGCAAGCCAAGCGACGGGACGACGACATCGCGATTGTCAACGGAGCTTTCAACGTTAAGTTGAAGAAAGGAACAAACATCATCGACGAGTTTGATTTCGCATTCGGCGGAATGGCTCCAACGACAATCATGGCACCAAAGACTTCAGCAGCAGTCAAAGGCTTAGCGTGGAATCAAGAACTCGTCGCTATCGTAAATCAAAACTTAGTGGACGAGATTCCACTATCATCGGAAGCTCCAGGCGGAATGATTCTCTATCGTCGGTCGTTGACATTGAGCTTGTTCTTCAAAGCTTACCTGAACATCTGCCAAGCGCTGGAGAAGAGTTTAGGTGTCAGCATCTTGGACGAGAGAGACAGAAGTGGCGCTGAGTCTTTCCACACTTTGACACCAAAAAGTTCGCAGCTGTTCGAGGTTGGTTTAACTCGTAATCTTTCATATCAATTCTGATCTAATTTTCTCTTCGATTTCCAGAAAGTTTCTTCAGATCAACCGACGACTGATCCGATCCATCGTCCAAAGATTCACTCATCGGGGTTGAAGCAAGCGACAGGCGAAGCAGTTTATTGCGACGACATTCCCAAACACGAGAACGAGCTTTATCTCGCTCTCGTTCTCAGCACAAAAGCTCACGCCAAGCTCATCTCAATCGACGCATCAGAAGCTTTGAAGCTGCCCGGAGTTCATGCGTTCTACTCCGCAAAGGATTTGGTGTTGGATCAAAATCACGTCGGTCCGGTTTTCCACGACGAAGAAGTTTTCATTCGTAGCGTTGTCACCAGCCAAGGTCAATCGCTCGGTGCAATCGTCGCAGAGACGCAATCTATAGCGCAACGGGCAGCAAGACTAGTTAAGGTGGTTTATGAAGATATCTCGCCGGTGATTGTAACCATCGAGGACGCGATTAAGCACAAGTCTTACTTCCCGGGATATCCAAAGGTTCTGGCCAAAGGAGATATCGACAAAGCGATGAGCGGAGCTGATCACGTAGCCTCGGGGGAAGTTCGTTTAGGCGGTCAAGAACACTTCTATCTCGAGACACACGCTTGCATTGCGATCCCTAAAGACTGCGACGAACTTGAACTCTTCGCATCGACTCAGCATCCATCAGAAATTGCTAAGTTGACCTCACACGCCCTCGGGATTCCGATCAACAGAATTGTGTGTCGCGCCAAGCGATTGGGCGGTGGATTTGGAGGCAAAGAGAGTCGTGGAAGTCTCGTAGCTATTCCAGTGGCTTTAGCCGCTTATAAACTCAACCGGCCTGTCAGGCTCATGCTGGATCGAGACGAAGACATGTTGATAACTGGTGGAAGGCATCCGTTCCTTTTCAAATACGAAGTCGGATTCACAAAGGATGGACAAATCACGGGATGCAAATTGGAAGCTTACAACAACGCGGGATACTCGTTTGACTTGTCGTTTAGTGTTCTAGACCGCGCAGTCTTCCACTTCCAAAACACTTACCAAATTCCAAATGTGAAGATCGATTACGGCGTCATGCGAACCAATCTTCCTTCTAACACAGCGTTCAGAGGTTTCGGCGGACCTCAAGGAATGATGGTCGGCGAGAGAATAGTTCGGGACATTGCACGAGTTCTCGGAAAAGATTATTTGGAAGTGATGGCGATCAACATGTACAACGAGGGCGACCTGACGCATTACAACCAAAAGCTGCTGAGCTGCAACGCTAGACGATGCTTCGAGGAAGTTAAAATCAGCGCGGAGCTCGACAAACGTCGCAAGGAGGTCGCGCTGTTCAACTCTCAGCATCGATGGAGAAAGCGAGGCATCAGCTTGGTCAACACAATGTTCGGCATCGCCTTCACAGCTCTTCACTTGAACAAGATAAGCGCGCTAGTTCACATCTACGTCGACGGATCTGTTTTAGTTTCCCACGGCGGAGTTGAAATGGGTCAAGGACTTTACATCAAGATGATTCAAGTGGCTGCAACGACTCTGAAGATTCCCATAGAGAAAATTCACATTCAAGAGACTGCGACTGATAAAGTCGCAAACACGCCGCCGACAGCCGCATCTGCTGGGTCAGATTTGAACGGAAGTGCAGTTCTTAACGCTTGCAAAATTCTGTACGATCGACTGGCGCCGTATCGCGAGCGATTCCCAGATCTTGGATGGGATCAATGGGTCAACAAAGCTTTCTACGACAGAGTTCACTTGTCAGCGATGGGATTTTATATAACGCCTGACATCGGCTACGATCCCGCCACAAACACCGGCCATCCATTCAACTATTTTACATTTGGATCGGCGGTTTCCGAAGTCGAGATCGATTGCTTGACTGGCGATCATCAAGTGAGAAGAACTGACATTGTAATGGACGTTGGATCGTCGCTGAACCCTGCAATCGATATCGGAC
This sequence comes from Smittia sp. YW1114-2, assembly GCA_033064975.1. Lineage (NCBI taxonomy): Eukaryota > Metazoa > Arthropoda > Insecta > Diptera > Chironomidae > Smittia > Smittia sp. YW1114-2. The sequence continues at coordinate 18,889,496 of CP093832.1, forward strand.
AGATCGAAGGAGGCTTCATGCAAGGCTACGGTTTATTCACATTGGAAGAACTCATTTACTCGCCCGATGGCGCCTTGTTCTCGCGCGGACCTGGAATGTATAAAATCCCTGGCTTCGCCGACATTCCCGGAGAGTTCAACGTTTCCCTTTTGACTGGAGCGCCGAACCCTCGCGCTGTTTATTCATCGAAAGCCATCGGCGAACCGCCGTTGTTCCTTGCGTCGTCAGTCTTCTTCGCAATTAAGGAAGCCATCGGAGCTGCAAGAAAAGAGGAAAAGCTCGATCCAGAAGTCAATCTGCAATCGCCAGCGACTTCATCGAGGATCAGGATGGCGTGTCACGACGAAATCACAAAGAATGTAAGTCTCGATTGGTTTGCCATGGAAATATATTTTAATTTCGAAACGTTCACAGTTCAGCGAGCCGCAGCCCGGAAGCTTCAAGCCGTGGAACATCGCACCTTAGAGTTCTCATTTGCAGCAAAACAGTTTGCACCAGCTTCGTTGCTTCTTCTTCTTTCTCTTGGGGAGTGAGAAGCTGCTGACGTCCGAGTAGGCGTCTGTAACCATTTTATGTTTACCATTCAACCAAACTTTGAACAATAAAGCAACTAACCAAAATCCAAACTTGAGTAATTTGTTCCGACCGTTCGAACTTTCAGCATCGAGCTTTTGACTGAGTTGGCGCTTTGTGAGCCCGTGACGTCGCTCATGAAGTTGCTACAGTTGGAGAAGTTCGTTCCGATGACTGAATTCTTATCGTTGCAAGAGTCACCGGAGCCCGAATGGAAAACGATTGCAGGCTCTGAAGAGTATCGAACATGCTTCTGGTCTTTTGGGCGTTTCGGAAGAACTGAAGGGACAGAATTAGGTGGATCGCGATTCACGTCAAGCCCGGGCTGGCAGTTGAAGAATTCCTTGTTCATCACTCGTAGGACAATCGTCTCGATTTCGTCCAGAAATTTTGAGTTGTCGTTCGAATTCAGCCTACAACGCAACTTGTTACTGAACTCGAAAGCTTTGCAAATCGAGTCAACTTACTTCAACTCTTGCAAATCGTCAACGACGCCTATCATTAAACCTTTTTGCTGCTCGAGATCGCCGAGAAATTTCTGATTTTGAGAGCTGAAGAATGAGAAAGTTGATGAAGAAATTTTCTTTTAATTCTAACGACGATCACTGCGACTCACTTCATCCCATCAATCAATAATTTTTGTTTATTCTGAACTTCGAGAAGCTGCAAAAGTGTTTTCGAGTGTAGAGTGAGCTCGCTGTGGACCGATTTCTCCTTCTTTTTCAGGTTTTCGATCTCGTGCTTGATCGTCGCGTAGAAAGTGTTGCTGGAGATCTTTAGGAGGTAGCGAAGCGTATATTGGTTCTCTTTGAGACTGGAATTCAGTTAGGTAAATCACTTTTAATGAGATAGAATGATGAACTCACTTCTTCTGCATCAGCTGCTGAGTCAAAGCTGAGAACGAATGCGATGACACGCGTCTCGGACCGGACGATCGTTTCTTCGCTTCGTCGGTTTGTGACGATCTGTTCTGCAAAAAACCTTCTGGATTCTCTGCAACAGAAAAATCCCCAAAGCTCTTCTGATCATTTGCCTCGACTTCAGTTAAGCTGGCAGCAATTTTCTCCGAGCTTCGGCTACGTCGGCAAGCATATTTTCCTTCGTCAGTCTTCTGTCCTTTAGTTGACGAGTCCTTGCTTCGAGGCGATTTCTCCGGCGACGTCAGATACGGGTTCTTGTACTGGAAGCCCTTGAAGTCGTAGTAAGGACTGAACACTTGCCGTTTCTTCATCACTTCAATTTTGGTCTCACGCGAATCACGAAAGGAAACGTCAGCGTGAATCTCAGGAAAATTGTTTTGAACGTGTTGCTTTGTTTAAATATTCATCAGCGATTGTTTCCTCTTCACTTGATGAACTTGATAGAAGCAAAGCTTTAGCTGCTGATGAAGCCGGTTCAGTTCTTTTCGAAGCTTTTTCATAGAAGCGTTGACGTTCCTTCTCTCCAAGGCAGATAAACATCTCGCGATTATGTTTTATTCCAATTCCAATCGCGCTCAAGATTTCTCGTTTAGACTTTAATTGCAGGAAACATTTCGTTTCTTGCGTGACTGGTTTTGCTAATTCATTTTTAACTTCGCCTTTCTAGTCGCATCAATTAGCGCTCTCGAATATTTCACGCTGACGTTGCATCAACTTAGTGTCATAATAAAAATGTGAGAACTCTGCTTATCAGCCGCGAGTGACTGGCGTAAAATTGAATCGCTTTTCTAATCAGGTTTCGCTAACGTGTGATAACACCGGGGCTCACGAGCTCTCCGTCTCGCTCTACCTGAGTCGGTCGGAAACATTTTCTCAGAGCAAAACTTCAACGTTTACAAGGCGCGATCATCGATCAGTCTATTTCAAGATTTCTTCCACGTTGGACGTGCAAGCGGCTGCGAAGTTCTTTGTCAAAATATTTTCGTGAATTTGTTTATTCAATTTGACGGCGACGCGGCGGATCGCGTAGATTGATAGCAACTTCAGATAAGGTTCGTTGGCTTCTTCAACACAAAACTTTCAGCTGACCTGAATCGTCTTGAAGAGACCAAAAGATTTTCGTTGTTCGTTGCATAATAAAAGTGTTTGATCGAGAAGACGATTGAGTCGACAGTGAAGCAATCGATGATTAAGAAAACGCAAAAGTTTAAAAATAACCAAAGTGAATTCGGCTGATAAAACGAATAAATCTTCATCGAAAATCCCGGCGTTCAAGCTTAAAACTCCCGGCGCTCGACTCGCTTGCATGACAAACGAAATGAATATTCGCCGAAATTCACACAAACCAGTTTGAGGCTCGCAATCACTTACGAAAGACGACTCGCGATGAGACGACAACTCACGTGCAATTTTATGAGCGGCATTTTGATTTATTCGCCAACGTTCTCATCGTCGGTCGATGGCGATAATTACGCAAGCACCTAAAATAAAATCGTAAACAGAGTTTCCCGATCGAAAGCATCAATGAAACAACCTTCGTCGTGAACTTCCCGATCGCACTCTACGATTTCTTTCTCCCGCGTGCGTCTGCGACTTGTCAGCTAACAAGCTCCGCGACACTTGATCGAGTGATTTCCGTTTGGAGGTCGAGCATGCATTAAACGAATCAATTCTAACTCACTTTTCCGCTCTGCACTTTTGTTTTCATTCAAATCCGTTGACTCGATTGAATTACACGACAACATAAAACAATTTAACATGAAAAATGCAAATGAGGCATCGAATGAAACTAAAACCCTTTGAATTCCCGAGCAGATCGATCATGGCGAGTTCGACGTTTGGAATTCACATCGCGGTCGCGCTGTTGTTGATCTCGAGTGTAACTGAAGGCCATCGGATCCTCGGACTGTTCCCGCATCCCGGCATTTCACACTTCCACTTCTTCCATCCTGTGATGAAAGCTTTGGCTGAGGCTGGGCACGAAGTGACAGTCGTGAGCCATTTTCCAATGAAGGAAAAGATGGAAAACTACAAGGACGAACCGCTGAAAGGCAAAGGGGAGGAGGGTCTGAAGAACTTTGTGAATCTTGATGTGAGTTGAGAGTGCAAAGTTCGATCGTAAATCTACAAATATTTTTCTCATTCGTTCAGTGGTTCGCGAATCCCAAGCCTTACGATCATCTGTTGGAGTTTTTCATGCTTTACCAGTGGGGCGTTGAAGCTTGCGACTTCACGTTGAACTCGTCGGCAATAAAGAATGTTCTCAACCAAGGACGTCGCGAGCCTTTCGACCTAATTATTGTCGAGCAGTTCAACACCGATTGCATGCTTGGAGTTGCACATAAGTTGAAAGCACCCGTCATTGGATTGAGCAGTTGCAACATGTAAGCGACTGCAAAGTTCTTTGCCAAAACTTTTCGTTAATTCGTTTGTTCAATTCAATAGCATGCCGTGGCATTTCCCGCGCATTGGCTTGCCATATGAGCCCGGCTTCTACCCAACGACTTTTGTTGAAGGTTCCGACAACATGAGTTTCTTCACGAGACTGTCGAATTGGTTCACGTTCGTTTACATGAACGTCATGTACAGAAACTTTGTGGAGAAAGACACGAACGAGATTCTGCGACGGCGGTTCGGTGACGATATTCCAGAACTCGGCGAGTTGAACAGAAAGGTGTCAATGATGTTCGTGAACCAGCATTACTCATTAAGTGGCGCTAAGCACTTATCGCCAAACGTCATCGAACTGGGCGGGATTCACATTGAAAAACCCGAGCCGTTGGATCCAGTAAGAAGAACCAAACGTTCACCTGACCTTCCCTAACATTTGTTTTCTTAGGAAATTCAAGATCTTCTCGACACAGCTGAGCACGGAGTCATCTACATCAGCTTCGGATCAATGGTTCGCGCTGAGACGCTTCCGGAAGAGAAGCGCGAGGCGATTCTGCAAGCAGTCGGCAAACTCAAGCAGCGTGTTCTCTGGAAATGGGAGAACGACACATTGCCAAATAGCCCGCCTAACGTTTTCATCCGCAAGTGGATGCCGCAACGAGAAATCCTCTGTGAGACTTGAATATTCTTTGTTCATGTGACATTCAAGCGAACTTTTCTGCAATTCATTCGAAGGTCATCCGAATGTTCGCGTGTTCATGACACACGGTGGCTTGCTCGGCAGCTCTGAAGCGGCTTACTGTGGCGTTCCCGTCGTTGCAACTCCCTTCTACGGTGATCAGTTCATGAATTCAGGTGAATACTGAGCTCGAGAATGTTAGCAAGTTGATCGAAGATTTTATGTATTTTCTCAGCTGCGATGGAAAATCGAGGCATGGGCGTCATCTTGAAATATCAGAAGATCACAAAGGATAACGTTTTCTTATCGCTGCGCAAGGCATTGGAGCTTAAAAGCAGAGAAAGCGCCAAACAAGTTTCTTATTCTTACACCCACCGACCAATGAAACCGAAAGAAGCCGCCGTCTACTGGGCCGAGTACGTCATCGCTACGAAAGGCGCTCACCTGACTCGACCGCACGCCGGTGACGCTCACTGGCTTGTCTACTCAGTGTTGGACATTTACCTCTTCGTTCTTGTCGTCATCTGTCTCATCATTGCCGGTTGGGTTCATCTGTGGCGAAGAATTTTCCCTAGAAGAGTCGAAGAGCCGAAGAAATCAATGAGCTTTCGAGGTGAATCGATGGAGAGGAAAATCAAATAATTCACTCGCTCTGAAATAACTTATAAATGATTTAAAATAAATTTTTGACTTTTTGTAGAAATTGACAAAGAAATTTTCTCAAAAACTCGTCTACTCCTTGAAAATTACTCGGAACAAATCGAAATTTTGAATGAAACACACGAAAAACTTTGAGCTGGTTTTGAGAACTTTCTGCCCATTTGGTTTCAATCTATGTCTTATAGTCTGCACCTAATTCAACAATATCTTATACTACCATCGCTGTTAGACTTTCAAGAGACTTCAGCAGCTATAAATCGAATAGAGTTCAATACACGAAGAGCTCGTGTTGTAGGTCAAAAGAACTTTTCTCAAGGCGAAAAATCTCTTGCATAAGCGGAGAGAATCTTAGAAAAAAACGAGACTGATTTGTTCTTGCTTTTTGCTGATATTCTATTTGATGTCGAAGACATCACTTTATTCCAGACTAGCCATGACTATCAATAGGAACGTTGATCCCACGAAAGGCGACAGATCGAGTCAACTCAGCAGTTCCAAAGATGTAAATAGTTTGGGAATAGTTGAAACCGGTTTCGATGATTCTGCAACACGTGCCGTTTGTGTTTGAGCGGAAAGTCTAACTGAACTTTGTTCGTAATTATCTAGGAACGGTCTAAACTCTTTTTTTGGGAACCCCCAAACTTTTATGAATACATTCCATTGATCTGTTAAACGTTTCCTGACTCGTTGTGAGATCAGCAGATTCAATTCACCAGAAGCTTGCGCGCTTCAAAGTATAAATGCTGCATGCTTATAAATCGATGCTACGTATCGTTATGTGAACATAGCAACTGTCAGCGGCTCGTGACTCTCTCGATGTTGCATCAACATGACGAACTCTTTTTCAATCTTTTTATTTCGTTCAGAGTGAATAGTGCAGAGTGACTGACAGTGCAGAGGAATATGTCAGTAAAGCACTCTACTCCTCGGGCTACATGGGCACTTCCGGAAAAGACAAGCTATAGTAATGAACATGCAGCTTCACAGCTTGCCAAGGGAAGACATGCATCAGAGATAAACTTGTAACAGGGACCGTCCGCATACGGCGAAATGCAAACTTGTCACCAAACTAAACTCTACCAAAATGAGGTCAGTTCTGATAAGGCTCAACGAATTGCTTGGTAACACCACAGCCTCTGTGAACTTCCTTTTCGCACTTTTTGATAAGCAAAAAGTATAAAACAATCAAACTTCTGTTACTTTTTACTCACTCGCAGTTGGAGTTTAATCAAAATGTGAGCGAAAAGTGAATTTGCATCGAAGATTTTGACTTGAAAGTTTCTCTCGATTTCAGGAATTTAGTGCAAACTTTGCTGATTTTGGTTGCAATCGGAACGCCAGCGTTTAGTGTCGTGATTCGATGTGAATTTTTAGATGAATATTGGAAATACAATGTTGAGACTCGATACACTTGCAAAGTTAGAGAACTGAAAAACGTTGAAGTGTCGGAAGTGACAGAAATCACTGGCAATCATCCAAATAATCGCAACAATGGAGACGTTGAGGGATTCTACTCTTCTAGTGACGACTTTGAAGGAGCTGAACGTCTTCTGACTTTTCCTAGCAGACTCGAGAATTATTTTCCGAACTTAGTTTTGGTTCAGATTTATAATAACAGCCTAACAGAAATCACTTCCAAAGATCTTGCGCCATGGCCGAATTTACGATGGCTAACAATTTTAGGAAATCAAATTGAAACTCTCGACGCAGATCTGTTCCAACAATCACCAAAGCTCCTTTACATTGACTTCGACGGCAATTCAATTCGAAACGTCGGTGCTGGTTTACTCTCGAACTTGAATGAACTTAAGGGAGCTTACTTCCAAAGAAATCCATGCATTGACTTCATGGCAACTACATCACAACAACTTGTCCAATTGAAAGCAAAGCTGCTCGAGCAATGTCCACCTCTCCAGACGACCACGACAGCAGCTTCGACTACAACTTCTACGACAGAAGTCCCGACTTCAACCGACTCGGTTTCAACGACGACTGTTGACTTTTGTACCGCGCGATGCTCGATAGACGACGAAGTGGACAATCTGAACCATTTCGCCGGGAATCAAACAGAAATTAATCGGAAACAAGCGCAAACGATTGAAGATCAAGCCAGAAGGATCGAAAAGCAAGAAACAATAGCAGCAGAACAAGCAGAAATTAATAGAGAGCAAGCGCGAACGATTGAAAATCAAGCGAGGAGGATCGAACTCGCAAATCAACAAATAAAGCTCGCCGAAAAACAAGCAGAAATTAATCGAAAGCAAGCGCGAACAATCTATGAGCAAACAGGAAATGAAGAACAAGCCAAAGCAGCAGCAGAACAAGCTAAAATGATCGAAGACTTTGAGGTAATCATTCGTGGACAACCAATTCTTGCTCATGTAGAAACTGCAAAAATCCTTTAGATTCCAGTACAATAAAATGACAAATTCTTTTTAATTCGTATCAATTTATTCCTACTCATTTCAATTATGCATTTTACTTGTAGCTCTTTCGCTTTCTGTCCATCAGATTCGCGTATTTGTCTCTCGGAGCTCCGAACTGTGTGTGGCTCATTTCTTTCGGAATATTCATTCTGTGATCCAACGGATAGTAAGTCGGATACCATTTCTTCTTATCGTGAGGTCCACGAGCACGCAAGTGACGAGGGATATACTTCGGCTGATGCTCGTTGAGTCTGCGGTTGAATGGACTGATGCCAAGCTCGAAGAAGCGAAGGCGACGGTCGAGTGGTCTGGTCTTGTTGTCGATCTTGTAAATCTTCTCCCACGGGTAAATCTCGGGAGCTAATCGGTGACGAGGTCTGTTCGACACGATTTGCTTGTAGGTTTTCTCCAACCAGTCGCGTTGCAACACATTCTCAAGGTCGGCAATCTTCTTCTCTTTGGAATCCAGGAAAGGCTTCATCTCATGTTCTCGGGCTTTCGGTTCATTGATATAGAATTTGATCAAGTTGGTCAGGACCTCGTCGTTAAGACCTTGAAGCTTTCCGTTGTCTTCAATTTTATCGTACAGCTTCAGCTCTTTGCTTCCCCAGCACTTGTTATAGCGATAGTTTGGCTCTTCGAGGGCTGTGTGCATGCAAGTCGTGTTGAGTTGATACTTGTAGAAAGACCAAAATTGTCCGTCGGTGATTACAGTTTGGCTTGCGAGTGGATACGTCATGTCGTTGTAAGTTGAAAAGCCTTGGTAACACGCTTGAGCCAGCAGCCAGGCGTAGCTTGAGACGATTCCTTGCGAGTGCAGCGCTTCCAGTCTGTCCTCTTCGCCGTAGACTTCGTTGCGTCGGTAGTTCATGAACTGTCGATCCTGGAAACTGATCAGTCCGTACTCGCGAACGTTGCCAGGCCAGAAGCCAGGAACGGTCGCTCCGTGGCGATACTCGAAGGTGAATCCGTGTGTTCGAGGGTCAAGCGTGACTTTCGGGATCTTCTCGTTAGCTGATGAGATTGAGTCGAAGTCGATGTCCTCGAAGGCGGACAACGGATGCTGATGGCGCAACGCTAAAAACGGTGTGCCGATCTACAAGGGAAGGAAACTAAAATCCAGAATTACCGAATGAGGTTTATGGTCTTACATATTGAAAAGGACGATCGACTGGTTTATCAGCAAATTGTCTCAGCCATGGAAATCTTTTTCTGTGTTTCTGAACTGACGTCAGTGGATCGATGCCGCCGACAAACCAAAACGCTTCGTGACGAGGGTCGATGTCGCTGTCGAGCTCGTGGAGGTGACGATTGTCAGCAGCCAGCGCGTTTATCAGAATCCGGTTGAGCTGCTTGACGATTCCACTCGTCTTCACTCGAGCAATGTCGCTCTTTGTAACGTCAGATGATTTGATCTCAAAGGATTTCCTAAAAGCAATTAAATCTCGTCATTTCAACCCATTCAACGACCTCAGTTCCACTCACTTGTATCCATCGAGCTCGAACTCAAACGCTTCCTGGATCTCGGACTTGATTAGGCTCAGAAAGTTTTCGATTTTCTTGGCTTCTTCTTCACTTGTCGGCGCATTCGTCTCCTCGACGAATTCGGTGTTGGTCACGTACTGGAAGAACGGCAACGTGTTGTACGGGTAAGACTTATCGTTGAGCATCATGCACTTGTAGCCATAATATTTCGGCATGTTGATTTCCAGCAGCTTTTCTTCGATCGTCCCGATCTTCTTGATTTTGTCGTGCCAATCCTGCAAACGTCTCTCCTTCACCTTCCAGTACGAGTTCTCCACGATCTTCGGATACTCGGCCACTTCGGCGTACTCGCTGGTCGCATCTCTGGACTGAGCGACAGTCGACAATCCTCGTGGAATCGCCAAACTTCGATTTGCCACAACACGCAACATCGTTTTCAACTTGCGAAGAAACTGAGGAGACAAAGCTGAAGTGACTTCGGTCTGAGGGTTTGAGGTTTGGGCCGGCCAAGGAGACCAAATTTGGGATTATAAAAGCAGCGCCGCTCGGCAATTTTCTTCATTCGCTTTTGCTAGTTCAACCTCAGAAGATCTCTCTCGATTTAAGTGCGTGATTAATCCTTAATAAGTGAATTAAAGTCCTCAATTAGTGTAAAACTCAACAACTAGAAGCAAGCAAAGTAAGTTAAGCATCGAAATTCGCGTGAAAAAGCGAGACATTTCAACTTTTTCTGACTTTAAATTTTTGTTCGTCGAAAGTTCTCGAAACGCGTTTTCTTTCTTTCGAGTTATTTCGATGTAATTACATCATCAATTCAACTTTGAGCTATTAAATCGTCAAGGATATCAAATCATTTGAGATTCCTCGCGATTTCTAACGATTTTCATTGAAATTATCGATTTCTCAAACTTCCCATGTGCCTAACCTAATTTTAGAATTTTCATAATTTCCCTCGTGCGAGCGCCTCAATCCCACGAGATTGGCCGTGGAAAGATTATTTCCGACTCTCGCTATCGCTTCAAATTTATTTAAAATCACCGCGATATTTTTTTCTTGGAGGAAATCAAGAAAATCGTTCTAGAACGTTCGCGTCACTTATTTCCGTTAATCGAATCATACGATCGCTAGGCAACACCAAGCGTCGAGGTCGAAGTCACACTGCAATGACCTCAAGGCACTCAATTATTCCATAAGCTTCTTTAAAAGGAATGATTTCGTGATTTCTCTGAAGAAATGATGCTCAATTGTAACTGTGACTAAGCCACAGCTGTCGTCAAGCCGCAACGGTTTCACGACCTTCGCATTTCGATTCACCGCATTATGACTAATTTCTCTCTTTTGCAGATGGCAGCAACGAAAGCCCCAGCAGTCGGTATCGATTTGGGTACAACTTACTCATGCGTCGGAGTCTTCCAGCATGGAAAGGTCGAGATCATTGCCAACGATCAAGGCAACCGAACAACTCCATCATACGTTGCCTTCACAGACACAGAACGTTTGATTGGTGATGCCGCCAAGAACCAGGTCGCAATGAACCCAACCAACACAATTTTCGGTAAGTCATGCTTGAATTAACCTTTGTAACGAAGTGATAACTCATTATTCGTCTTTATCTTTAGACGCCAAACGTTTGATCGGCCGTAAATTCGACGACCCAACTGTTCAGTCTGACATGAAGCACTGGCCATTTGAAGTTATCTCAGCCGAAGGCAAGCCCAAGATCCAGGTCATCTACAAGGATGAGAAGAAGAACTTCTTCCCTGAAGAAGTTTCCTCGATGGTTCTTACCAAGATGAAGGAAACCGCCGAAGCTTACTTGGGCAAGACTGTCACCAACGCTGTCATTACTGTGCCTGCCTACTTCAACGACTCTCAGCGTCAGGCCACCAAGGATTCTGGAACCATCGCTGGTTTGAACGTCCTCCGTATCATCAACGAGCCAACCGCCGCTGCTATCGCTTACGGTTTGGACAAGAAGGCCGCTGGTGAACGCAACGTTCTCATCTTCGATTTGGGAGGCGGTACCTTCGACGTTTCCATCCTGTCTATCGACGATGGAATCTTCGAGGTCAAGTCTACAGCTGGAGACACTCATTTGGGAGGCGAAGATTTCGACAACCGTCTCGTTAATCACTTTGCGCAAGAGTTCAAGCGCAAGCACAAGAAGGATTTGACCACCAACAAGCGCGCCCTTCGTCGTTTGAGAACTGCCTGCGAGCGTGCAAAGAGAACTTTGTCATCATCGACTCAAGCTAGCATTGAGATCGACTCTTTGTTCGAAGGCACTGATTACTACACCAGCATCACTCGTGCTCGTTTCGAGGAATTGAACGCTGACTTGTTCCGTTCGACCATGGAACCCGTCGAGAAGGCTATCCGAGATGCCAAGATGGACAAGGGAGCCATCCACGATATCGTCTTGGTTGGAGGATCCACTCGTATCCCGAAGGTCCAGAAGTTGTTGCAAGACTTCTTCAACGGAAAGGAGTTGAACAAGAGCATCAACCCTGACGAGGCTGTCGCCTATGGAGCCGCTGTTCAAGCCGCTATCTTGCACGGTGACAAGTCGGAAGAGGTCCAAGATCTTCTCTTGTTGGACGTCACTCCATTGTCTTTGGGTATTGAAACCGCTGGAGGTGTCATGAGCGTTTTGATCAAGCGTAACACCACAATCCCAACGAAGCAAACTCAGACTTTCACCACCTACTCCGACAACCAGCCAGGAGTGTTGATTCAAGTCTTCGAGGGTGAGCGCGCCATGACTAAGGACAACAACTTGCTCGGAAAGTTCGAGTTGGCCGGAATCCCACCAGCACCTCGCGGGGTCCCACAAATTGAAGTCACTTTCGACATTGACGCCAACGGTATCTTGAACGTCACCGCATTGGAGAAGTCGACCAACAAAGAGAACAAGATCACCATCACCAACGACAAGGGCCGTCTGAGCAAGGAAGACATCGAGCGCATGGTCAACGAAGCTGAGAAGTATCGTTCTGAAGACGAGAAGCAAAAGGACACAATCTCAGCCAAGAACGCCTTGGAATCTTACTGCTTCAACATGAAGGCAACCATGGAAGACGACAAGCTCAAGGATAAGATCTCCGAGACCGAGAAGAAGACCATCTTGGACAAATGCAACGACACCATCAAGTGGCTCGACGGAAACCAACTGGCAGAGAAGGAAGAATATGAACATCGCCAGAAAGAATTGGAAGGCGTGTGCAGCCCGATCATCACAAAGCTCTACCAAGGCGCTGGAGGAGCTCCAGGCGGTATGCCAGGAGGCTTCCCAGGAGCTGGAGCTGGCGCACCTCCACCCGGCGCCGGAGGCGCTGGCCCAACCATCGAGGAAGTCGACTAAGAAGTGAATTTCCATACGCAACCAAACCACAAAAATTTGATCATTTTTTCATATTCGTTCTCTACCAAATTTAAAGTATTTTCTTTCTGCCTGAAGATTTTAAAACTCTCATTCCACCTCTTTAAAACTTTGAAATCCTAATGCCGGTCCGAAAATAAAATGAATTTGAGTTGCTAATTATAAAAAGATTGACTTTATTTCTGTTCCTGGAGCGCTGGCTCGAGCTGATGCAACATTTCAGGATGACTGCGTACAATTTTCTCGCACTGACTCATGTTATCCAAAATAGTCTGAAGGTTCCAATGACGTCGAAGCAGCGAGTTGTCTAATGTGAAGTGCGAATGTCTTATGCAGCGAACCTGTGAGCAATGAGCCAACGTTCTGAGCTCTAATCCAATTTCGTGTATGAGGATTCCAAGGTAATTTTCTGACTCATTGACAGCGTGGATTTCTGGAATGATTCAGCGTTAGATTGTCGTTTAATCAACACAAACCATGACGATTACCGATTGTGAAATGAGGCTTCTTAAAGTCAATGCACCGCATGCTGTAAATGAGAGGAATATTGGACGTTGCAGGCCGCAACGGACCTTGAACCGCGAGCTCAAACGCAGCCTGCGACTGGATGTCTACACCGCACATCTCGAACATTTTCTTCTGATGTGAAGCTTGAAGCGAAGCCAGCAGCGAGTTCAAGTTGTTCAACGACACATGCTCGAACGAAGCGCGAAGTGTGACTTTAGAATCGCCAAAGTGCGACTCGGTTGATCGTCCAAGTCTTCCGGTGACGTGATAAACTCTGACGGCTTTGTTTTCACGGATCTTGTAAGCAGTGCTGACTCCTTTGTTGATTCCTAAAACTATTAAACAACGTTGGTCAGGATCCAGCTGAGTTCAGAGAGGTTCAAGCGTACTAACTCATGACACCGCTAGAGAATCTTCCTAAATACCGACTGACAACGCTCTTAAGGTCTGCAATTTGATATCTTTCTCCGACAACCAGCACATGATCCGCTAGATTAGTTTCCTGCTTTACTATGTACGACTGCTTGTCCTCGGCGGCTTCAATCTTCACAATTTCGCTCGGCGGTCTCACTTCCATCTGATTAAGATCTGAAAAGTTTCATTCAATTTAATTCTGCAATTCAAAACTCTCAGCTCACCTCGGCAGAGATTCGACAGAACTGTTGACTGCACTTGCGCCATGGTCACTCCAGCTGGCTTGTAAATGTTGATGATTCCATTCAGCTGTCTCCAAACCTTCGGCGCTTCCTTAACAATTTGAATCGAATTCGCTAACATTTTGTTTTGATGTTCACATGTGAGCTAACGCAGTGACGGAGGAGAATTCGGTGATGTCGAGGGTCACAATACGTCGCTGAGATATCGAAAGCTCTTCAGATATTTGAAAGCTTCCCGAGTTGTACTAGCGATGAAATATACGAAAAGCTTTCGCAGCTTTAAATTTCGAGCGGTAAAAATGTTTGGATCAAACGCATCGAATAAATATCAAAGCCGAAATAGAAAATAGAAAAATTAAAATATTTCTCTGTGATTATTTCACATGATTTTTGTTTCGCATTGTGTCACATTCCCTCTATTTTAAAAAATATTTCCTGCTCGGAAAATCTGAGGAAAATTCTTAGATCTAATTTTTCCGAATTCCTCGCGAAGAAAATAAAAAAATATTTTGATTAATAAATTTTCTCTTGATACCAACACACAACTCTTTGTATTAGAATTGCTCAAAAGGAATTCTTAAGATCATACAGGTAGGCATTCGTGGAAAGCATAAAGCGGCAACCGTTCGCTAAGTGATGCTCAGACTTCGGCCTCTTGGAACACTCAAAGATTTCTGTGTGCAACGTCAAGCCAATTGAAATATTTACATCTATCAAGTCATTCCAATAGATCAAGTCAAGGACTGGAAACGTCGGAATCATCCTGACAGTTTGTCTAGCTTCCCACATTATTGATAGATCTAAATGATTGAGCCTTTTTTAGGAAAGCTTGTCGGGGGCCGAAGGAACCATAAACCGGATTGACTACTTTCAACACACCAACGCTGGCCCGTTTCTTGCTCTCACGCGGCGACACTGTGTTTGTGTCTTCAGTCTGTAGAAGTGGAAAACAAGTTTTGAGCGATTTTAAAATATTTCAGTTCAACGTCGGCCGTGGTTTTAGTTGGATCGCGCGGTAAACTTCGTCATAAATCAGAGTAAAATCCTCTCAGATCAATATTAATCATTCAAAAGGGATACCCAGCGGAGAAATAACAAGACTGATAGGATATTTGAGTGGTTATTGATTGAAGAATCCTCTTGAAATTGAAGTCTAGTGAGGCGCGCTGAAGATATATACAAATGTATTTGTGAAAAAAATTGATTGAATACTTTATAGTAGAAAAATATCTGTTGAATTTAAGCTACGATCGACCATAGCTTGTTGCCGAAAGGTTAGTGAAGAGTTCAAAGCAGAAAGAAAAGAATTTATTTGTGAGAAAAAAGATCGAATAAAAATTGTTGGCGATACTTTCAATGGACCAAATAGCAGCTCAAATTTGGATTTGCATATTTATGCCGTAAATTACTTGAAGGGATTAACACGAAACACGTAAGTGAAACCACCTCATTATGCAACATGTACCGTTTAGATTAGTTTCTCTAACAAATTGATCATTAATTAGACAAATAACTCATTTGGAATAAGTCATTTGAAACAACTCAGAATATGACAGATCCAATATGTTCACGTCCATCAAAAGTAAAACGTTCCACGAACCGTTTCCGATTGGTAATAAAACTCTCGAGAAAAAAACAAATTTCTCTCGAATATTTCAAACAAGCTTTGACACACAAGAATCGGCGCACCTCGGTCAGCTTGACACCTCATCTAAAAATACCGGAGATATAAACCGAGGCGAAGAGAATGATGTTGCATTATTGGTTTAACCAGGCGGTCGTTGTGTCGTCAAGTTACAGACTACGGCGAGGATATTTGAGTTAGAAAATGGCGTGAGAAGGCAAACACAATTAGAAAAAATGTTTACAACTACAATTAGAGAAAAGTTTCGATGCTTATGAGAAGCGAGCGATACAAGAAATGAAGAAATTTTCTTATAAAATATTCGATTATTGCGACTAGTCGCTTTTCGCAATAATGCCATATCGCTGATGGGAGAACTGCCTGCCGGCGATTGATTTTTAAACAGCAACTTATTTATGCAGCGAAATATCGCGTTGGCTAGGAAACTGGCGTGTCTGGAGCAAAAGTGGTTCACGAGGAATTCGCAAAATTCGATACAAAAAAGCGACTCATAAAAATTCGACTCGGCAAGGGTTCGCTCTACATCGATCGTCGAAGTCTTTCGTTCTGAATAGATTTTTACCTTTTTCTTTTTTCTTAAATATATAATTTCATTCCAGACGCTTCATCCATCTCAAAGTCAAATCGAATGTTCTAGCTTACGTTTGAATTGACGTTGAGTAAGTTGTTCAGACTAGAAACTAATTAATTGTCACTTCTATAAACATTTTTCACATCCCGCTGGGTCCCAGCGGCCGAGTTGATTCCAGGCCTGAATAAATTTCTTGATCACTCGTAGAACTACTAGTCACTGTAATATTTTATGCCTCCTTAATTCCTTAATCAACTCCTTATCTCTCGTTGCCCACTGTTGTGACCGGTAGCTGCGCAGCTCCGCCCCCGGAATCATCAAATTGAACAAATTACGTGGCACACTAAACGGCGATCAATTTGAACATCTACAGAGAATCGAATTTCTCATTTCGTTGTTCGGGGCGCAGAGCGGCTTCGAAGCGATGGCCAGCCCGAGAAAGCATGCTCTGAATTATATAAGAAGCTTCGCTGAGATGAATTTTAAAAATAATTTTCGCCTCGTTTTATGATTGAAATCAATTTTATGAAATCGCGAAAAAGTTTATTGAGAAAGATCCAACTTTATTTTTATTTTTTTCTTTCAATCGTTCACTTATGGATTTTACAATATCACTTATTCTACAATAGAATAACAATTTCTATTGGTAAATGATTAGCAAACATTTTTGCCTTCAAAGTTTCAGCCAGCGCAAGACAATAAAATTTTCATCTCGAATTATTTTTTCCTACAATTTAATGATTTTTCTTCCTTCTCTCTCTCTCGAATTCCAGATTTCATCGCAACATTGTTGTTCCCGAGACTGTCGCTGCGAGTTTTTAGTCATTGTGGCATGATCAAGATCGTCCGAGAGCCGCAGCCAACCCAATTCGAGCCTAAAAGCGGTTAGTGATGTGTATGTGCAGTGAAGACGAATAAAAGAATTTAATACCTTCTCCTGCCAATTAGGCCAGAAGAGAGGAATATAATAAGCAGCAGAAATAAAACATTTGCAAAACCTTTCCTCGCTGCGAGATATGAAAATAAACAAAGATAAAGGAATCAATGTGCTTTGAGTGCGAGGAGAAACGAAATTTTCGAAATTGTTAAAAATTTGTGCAAGCTCAAAGTCAAAATCTTATCAGTTGAACGAGCAGCAAATTCTCATTTGAAGCATAAGTAGAAGCTGAACGCTGGAAACAGAAAGAAAAGATGGTCAAGTGAGAACGAAATGGGGCGAGTGTGTGTCGGTGAGCAAAGGAATCGAAAAGACAAAATAAAAAAATTGTTATCAGCGACGAATGCAAAGGAGTTGGAGCGCTGCTCTAAATGTGTGCTGCGTCCATCGGCATAAGAAGATAAATTGTGTGCGCAGCTCATGTAAAATATTTTTCACTAGCCTCGAGCACCGAGAGAAGTTCGCAACGAATGTTTCATAAATTCTTAGTGACTACAAAATACAAGAAGAAACCGCGGCATCATATTTTTTGGCTACTCTAGCATCATTCAAGTTCTCTCCAAAGTTCAACCAACTTGTTTTTCATCTTTTTTCTTTCGCTCGATATCAACGTCTCAGCGCCCAATACACACACGCAACCACCGCGCTCTGCGCTTTTGGAACCTGAGCACCTTTTTTCACAGCACGAACTTGTGTAGCACTGCCGAGGACTGTGTAAAAATGACGAAATTCTTTTCAAAAGAAACGAAAAGAAACTTAAGAGTGGAATAAGAAAAGAGTCTTAAAAGAGAATTTATCGTCTTGCGAGCCTGCGCCTGTGTTCGGAGAAATTCCAGTTCTGTGCTCGCGCACCGTGTATGAGTGTACTATTTATGATATTTATTTAATATTCATGATTTTGTGTGATTTGAAATAACAAAAGGAAAGGCTCGTAAAATAAAAACTGAAACTGACGGGAATGTCTTGAGCAGACGGGAAATATAAAGGTGTACGGAATTGTGAATAAAAAAATAATCATAAAAGAAGTGAAACTCGCGGGATATAAAAAGTTGACAGCCGCGGGTGTGATAGAAGTTCTATTATCTGCCTGCGAAATCCAAAACGCAAATAATCATTTACCACGTCGATATTAAGAAAGCATGACGCCGTGTGGTGTTTGCACGACTGTGTTGTGAATCAGTTCTAATATTGATTGAACTGCCACCATTGGATCGGAAGTCCAACGACACGATGACGGTTATAAGCAACAAGATATAGAGAAGGTGTAAAGATTATAATTACTCGCATCAGTTAAGCTGCATGATAATGAGCTACAGAAATCTTCTTTGGCTGCTAATCGTAGCCGCTTTGCATTTGTCAGTTGCCGGTTCACATGGCTCTGGTCAAGGCCCTGGCATTTTTCCTCGGCGGCGCTCGTCGAACGAGAGTGTAATGCAATCTCGAGCTGTCGATACACGAGTTCAGTTCGACGTGCTCGAAGGCGAAGCTCGAGGAATCGTTGTCGGCTACATCCCAACAAAGTCTGGCTTCACGTACAGATTTAATGAACCGCCGAGAGATTTTGTTCTCGATGCGCAAACGGGGGAAATCAAAACGAACGCAGTCTTGGATCGTGAAATTCTCAAAAACGACCGATACGATCTTGTTGTTCTCAGCAGCCAGCCGACTTATCCCATCGAAGTGAGAATAAATGTTCTGGATATTAACGACAATTCTCCAGAATTCCCCGAGCCAAGCATCGCTGTCTCGTTCTCGGAGAGCGCTGCTCAAAACACGAGGCTACTGCTCGACGCAGCGACTGACAAAGACAGTGGAATAAACAGAGTGACCGACGATTATCGAATCGTCGACGGCAATCACGACGATAAGTTTCGGCTGGTCGTCACAACAAATCCTAGCGGAGACGTTTCGTACTTGCATTTAGAAACGACGGGCAAGTTGGATCGAGAGACGCGCGGCTTCTACGTCCTAAATGTGTCGGCACGCGATGGCGGCAGTCCACCTCGCAACGGTTATCTTCAAGTTAATGTTACGATCCTTGATGTTAACGACAATCCGCCAATCTTCGACCACAGCGACTACATTGTCTCGCTAAATGAAAGCGTTTTGCCAGGAACGCCTGTCTTGCAAGTAATGGCATCAGATAACGACTTGGGCGACAACAGCAAGATTACTTATTATCTCGCCGATACTGAGACGCAATTCACAGTTGAGCCTGAGACTGGCGTGATCACAACGACTGAAAAGCTGTCGTGTCCACAGCAAAGCTGCCCGGCGCTTCCAAAGTCCGGCACCGGATGCTCGAAGAGCTGCGTTTTCACGGTCTTTGCCAGAGATCATGGATCACCCCGGCAAGACGGGCGAACATACGTAACAGTGAACCTTGTCGACACAAACGACCACGACCCAGTTATTAGATTTCAATACTTTCCACCTACTGGAAGCTATGCAACTGTTGACGAGAACGCAGTTAACGGCTCGGTAGTTGCTGCTGTGTCAGTCGAAGACAAAGACGAAGGCTTGAACGGCGACGCGACTCTAAGGATTATCTCCGGGAACGATCTGCACCATTTCCGTTTGGAAAAAACGCCGAGCTTCGATATAGTGCGCGTCAATGGTGTGTTGGATCGAGAAGAGATTGGGAAATATAATCTCACGGTGGTAGCCACAGACAAAGGTTCGCCGCACCAGAGAACAGCAACTGCACATTTAATCATCCACGTCAACGATGTAAATGATCATGAGCCGGTGTTTGAGAAATCTGAATACTCGGCGGTGTTAAGTGAGCTCGCTCCGCCTGGAACTTTCGTCGCAAGCATAATTGCAACGGACGAAGACACTGGCGTCAACGCTCAAATCTATTATGACTTCGTCTCGGGGAACAACAAGCAATGGTTCGCGATTGACTCCGTGTCCGGCTTGATCACCACAAAATCTGCTTTGGACCGCGAGGTTCAAGGCAGCGTTGAACTGAGTATCAGCGCGAGAGATGGCGGGCCCAACCCCAAGTGGGTTTACACGCACTTGAAAGTCACAATTCTTGATGAAAATGACGAGAAACCACAATTTTCCTACGAAGCAATTAATGTTAGCTTGAGCGAGAACACGCCGCCGAACACTTTAGTCGCAATGCTGACAGCCACCGACCACGATCAAGGAACAAATGGAAGCGTGACTTACTCGCTTCACTCGTCGGTTGACAGAAACTATCCGAAGATGTTCACGCTCGACTCGCTGACCGGCCAGCTCACGATAAAAAAGAAGTTAGACCGAGAGAGCATCGCAAATTATGCTGTACCAGTCATCGTTAGAGATCAAGGAGTTCCACAGCAATCATCGACCGCAACCGTTTTCCTACGAGTCGAGGACGTGAACGACAACAGCCCAGAGTTTTATCCTAAGCGATACTTTGTTGCCTTAGCTGAAGACATGCCAATTGGAACATCTGTATTGAGAGTTCAAGCCACTGACCGAGATGAAGGCGATAATGCCGTAATAACATTCAAATTAGAAAGCGGTGGTGATGGGCTTTTTGTGGTCGATAATTGGACTGGCGTTGTAAGCCTTAAGTCAAGCCTAAGATCATCACAGAAATCTCTGTTTAAGCTTGTAGTGTCTGCAAAAGACCGCGGAGATCGTCGGACAGAGAAAGACGCTGTTGTCGAGATCATTCGCGAATCAAAACTCGAGGAATTGGAGTTTGATTTATCGGGCAGCTACGAGTTTCAAATTTACGAAGATTCCGGCACTGATAATCCGACGCTTAGCCGTGAGGTGGGAAAGCTGAAATTGACCGCACCATCGGCAGCAATTGAGTTCATGATCGTGCATGGCGACCCCGGTGGAAGCTTCAAAATCGACGGGAAAACTGGTGTCATCGTCACAGCGAAGAATATCGATCGAGAGATGGCGATGACCTACACATTGACAGTTGTGGCAAGAGCTGGACTTTCATATGGCAAAACATTGGTCAACATATCTATTATGGACCTGAATGACAATGCCCCAGTTTTCGCTCGCGATGACAACGACGAAATTTATATTCCTGAGAACACTGCCGTTGGGCAGGAAATTTATTTGGCTCGTGCAAGAGACGTCGATGCTGGCATAAACTCGAGGGTCAGCTACAGCTTGAGCTACAATCCCCGCGAGCTGTTCAGGATTTCAGAAGCAACTGGCGTTCTCTATTTGAACCGTCCGATTCGCTCGGAGCCCGGAACAATTTTGCACATTGAGATCACAGCGACCGATGGCGGTGATCCGGCTCTCTTCTCGACAAATAACGTCATAATAACCATTGAAGATGTAAATGACCACACGCCGGTTTTCGATCACACCTCGTATGAGACTTCGCTTTCTGAGTCAACGCCCGTCAACTCGAGATTCTTCGCTCTCTCAGCATCTGATGCCGACCTTGGAGCCAACGGTCGCATTTCATATGAAATCATCGAAGGAAATTCTGAGAATAAATTTGGAATCTTTCCCGATGGTTTCTTGTATGTGAAAAGTCATTTGGATCGCGAAGAGCGTGACTACTTTTCTTTGGTGGTCGCTTGCAATGATGGGGGCGTTCCATCTCGAAGCACGGAAGTGCCTGTCATCATCCACATAATTGACGAAAACGACAACAATCCGCAGTTCACAAATGCCACGTTCACCTTCAGCATTGCCGAGAACGAGCCCATCGATTCCTTCGTGGGCAAATTGACGGCGACCGACCGCGACATTGGACGGAACGCTGAGCTGATATTTATGCTGTCAAACGTTCAAAACGATTTCACTGTCGACTCGAGAAACGGATTTATTAAGACGCTTCGCATGTTCGACCGCGAGGCTTTGGTGCAATCGACAGGTCAGAATTTCATTACACTGGAAGCGACAGTTGCGGATAACAGTTTGGTGCGACTAACAGACAAAGTGAAGGTGAAAATTCTCATAACGGATGTCAACGATCACGCTCCGCAGTTCTTGAGAGCGCCCTACAAGGTTCAAGTGTCGGAAGGATCGCCGGTCGGCTCGCAACTCATTCGCGTGTATACTTTCGATGCTGACGAAGGCCTGAACGGAGATGTTTTCTATTTAATCTCAGAGGGAAACGAAGACGGAAAGTTTGCGATTGATGAAGCAACGGGTCTGCTAACTCTCGTTAAGTCCCTCGACAGGGAATCGGCGTCGCGTTACAAAATAACAGCAGTCGCACACGATGCCGCTACCATTGGTCGACTCAGCAGCACAACGACGATTGAGATCGAAGTACTCGACGAGAACGACGACGCGCCGGAGTTTGTGCAAACTGATACGAAGATATCCGTGATCGAGACGACGCCGATCGGAACCGAATTAATGAAATTCCGAGCAACAGATTCAGATCTCGGCGTTAATAGCAAGATCACTTACTCGATTGCTGCAGGAAATCGTCGCGACACCTTCCACATCGATTCAATAACTGGATCGCTATACCTGCACAAATTGCTCGACTACGAAGATACACAAGCTTACTCGTTGAACATCACAGCTTCAGATGGAGGCAATCCGCGACTATCAACGACGATCATGTTCGTTGTCACAGTTCTCGACTCTAATGACAACGCTCCGAGTTTCCCTAACACGGCGATTGTCCGTCAGATTCGAGAAGGAATTCCGATAAACACGCCAATCGTCACGATAACTGCTGAAGACCCAGACTCTGGGCTAAACGGTAAAGTGACTTATGCAATTCAAAGCCAAGATCCGACGTTTGGTCAGCGACACTTTGGAATCAACGCGACCAGCGGTGTCATATTCACGATGCGGCAAATCGACCGCGAATCCGTTGACACGTTTAGACTGACCATCGTAGCCACTGATCAAGCTTCCGTGCCATCCCAGCGACTCTCGGCCGAGAAATTAGTCACAGTAATTGTGGAAGACATTAACGATAATGAACCAATTTTCGTATCAATGAACGCGGCAGTTTTACCTTTGAAAGATATTCGCATCGAGCCAGGCCGCAATGGCTTAGTCATCATGAATGTGTTCGCTCGTGACTCCGATTCAAGCTCCAACGGTCTTGTGACGTACGAGATGGTCAGCGGAAATACTGATCTCTTCAAGTTGCATCGCAGCACGGGCGCCGTGTCGCTTAAGAAAACCATCGGAAACCCCGAAGCGCGTTATCAGTTGGCAGTGAAAGCAACGGACGAGGCCGTGCAAACCGAGAGAAAATCCAGCGATGCCTACATTACAATCATCTCAAGCAGCTCCGCCAGTTCCGGCCCCGTTTTCGAGCAGAAAGATTTGTCGGGGAATGTTTTCGAGAACGAGCCAGGTAAGCGTTGAGCTTTCAATTTGTCAGCGTTTATGCAATATTACAATTGTGAACTCGTTTCTCTCACAGCTGGGACGAGTATACTCACGGTATCGGTAAATGGAGCCGGTCAAGAAATAGAATATTATGTAACAAACGTAACCGGAGATGGAAAGCAAGTCGATCGTTTATTCGATATCGACACCAAACTCGGAATACTTTCAACTGCGATCGAGCTTGATCGCGAAAATGGAATCGCAGTGTATGAGATTGAAGTGTACGCAATTGTCATTGGTGGTGTTCCCAAAACGTCCACTACTAAGGTGAGTGAAATATCGAAAATCGGCATGAACAGTTACAGGCTTCGTTGATGCTGCGGTTGACAGAAAAATTCTTGCTCGCGAGACATGTCAGCGAAAGAAGACGCGAACTAGGGTGGGGCCGAGTGAAACACCAAAAATATCGCTTTTAAGTCTGATAATTAGAAACGTTGACGAAACGACAAACGTCTGCAGAAATAATTTCTGATGAAAATTCACATTTGTATTTAGAAAAAATGCGAACGAGACGAAAGGAATCGAGGTACATGTTTCTGGACGAAAAAACAACATTGCGATAACATGGAATGCTGTAGCATCTTGAAAGAAGAGGCACAAAAATTCTCTTGAGAACTTCGTATCAAAAATTTTGACGAATTTGATCGCAGACTTGCGACCATGTGACAAGTTTCCAATGAAGGTTTGCTCGCCTGTTTCGTCCGAAATATTTAGTTAACCTTATCTTCTAAAAGGTTGAGAGAAATTCGACTCGTAGCATGGGAGAAACTTGACTCGCATTTAGGCTTCAAGTTGCTGCTCTTTTCGTCGATAACAAATTTTTTCATGTTCATGTCTTCCATGTGAAATGAATAATTGTTAAAAAGTTAAGTCCACTTAAGTCTAACTGAGATAATCTTTTAATGAGACTCTTCGGCCAAATCGGCTCAACGAGTTTTGAAGAATTTGGAGAGACGAAAGATTGTTTCGAGCCGTCCTGAAAATATGCACGCAAGCAATTACCGAAATTATGCAAAGATTTTTCGTCTCTTTTTCTGAGGTTCGAGCAAGGAAAGGTTTGAACTTGCAAGATATTTTTGATAATAATTTCTCCTGAAAGGAGCCAACAGTCGAACGATGAGAAGTGGCAATGGCACGAAACGAACAGAGACTTCAAATCTTAAATCTTCCCATTGCTACCTTAAGCAAATGAAATTACGTAAAATGAATTATAATAATTGAATAATTGCGAAATCGTAATACATAAAGGAAGAACAACTTGTGCATGAAGAAATCGTGCATCTCCAAGTGCCGGAGGATTCCAATAATTGTTATGATTAATTCACAAAATGTCCAATTAGTCAAAAGCTAAGCGTAGAATCGGCTTAACAAATGAATTGCGAAGAGTAACTTCATAAGACTTTCTTATTCGTCGCATCATAAATTATGAAACGTTAAGCTCGATCAAATCGATATTTCAATTTCCAATTAAATCATCCGCAGGTCAAAGTAATCGTTTTGGATAAGAATGACAGCCCGCCGACCTTCCGTGATCTGCCACCGAGCTTTGTAGTGTCTGAAGATCTGAGCACTGGTCAGCTTGTGGCGACGGTGAAAGCGACTGATCCAGACACGATCGGAACTCTTGAATATTCGTTGATTTCGGGTGACGATGGAAAGTTCGTTTTGGATAAATTCGAAGGGACGTTGAAGCTCCGCGACACACTCGATCGTGAAAGCAAGAGCGTTTACAAACTTTTGATTCGCGTCACTGACGGCGTTCAGTTCACTGAAACAAATATTGTGGTTCAGGTAAGTTTCAATTTACATCTTTTGAGCATTTCAGAGTTTCATTTGTTTTATTTGACAGGTCACAGACACCAACGACAATCCACCTTCGTTTACAGAGCCAGCATATTCCTTTGACATTCCCGAAAACGCACCGCGTGGCTATCAAGTCGGAATCGTGACGGCTACCGATCCTGACATCGGCGCAAACTCAATGCTGACTTACACTGTCATTTCTGATTGGGCGAACGATGTCTTTTCACTAAACCCTCAAACTGGCGTTTTCACCTTGACCGCTAAATTGGATTACGAGGAGGTTGGAAGATGTCAAATGCAATCAAGTAAAATAGTTTAAACATTAATCTTTCTTACAGGTTCAACACTACATCTTAGTCGTGCAAGCGCAAGACAGCGGACATCCCAGCTTGTCAAGCACTCTCACAGTCTATTGCAACGTGGTCGATCTCAACGACAACGCGCCCGTCTTCGATCCAATGAGCTACTCAAACGAAATTTACGAAAACGTACCAATCGGAACCGAAGTCATCAAAGTTAGTGCGACTGACACGGATTCGGGTAAGAAACATTATGATCCTTTAAATTTTATTACTTCACACCGTTAACTTCGCCAGGTGAAAACGGTCGCATTGAATACAGCATAACCTCGACGGACAACGAAGATTTCGAGATTGGAGCGAATGGAACAATCTACACGCGGCAAATGCTCGATCGTGAAGTCAGAAATAGTTACAATTTAGTTGTTACAGCGAGCGATTGCTCGAAAGACGTTGATAAGCGGCTCTCGTCAACGGTCCAGGTGAGTTGAACTCTTTTAATTTTATTCATTCTAAAGAATTTAGAAGCTCGCAGCGAGCATGTTGAACTAATACAACGAATTAATTCTACAGGTGACAATCATCCTCAAAGACGTGAATGACGAGAAACCGTCTTTTGTGAGTTCCAACGAGACGAGCATAAAAGAAAATATTCCCATCAACACGGTCATGATGGCGGTTAAAGCAATTGATCGCGACGAGGGCCGAAATGGGTACATCGAGTACATGCTTGAGACTAATTCTTCAACGCCAGTGCCGTTCACTTTGGGTTCAGTTGACGGGCTTTTGCGGGTGTCTGGTCTGTTAGATCGCGAAACAAGGGCCAGCTATATATTGGTAGTGACAGCACGTGACCGTGGCGAGCCATCGAAATCGAGTAGAACCAATATCCTCGTAAAGATTCTCGACGAGAACGACAACAGTCCGGTGTTTGATCCAAAGCAATACAGCGCATCGGTGGCAGAGAATGCGAGCATCGGCGCAAGTGTTCTTCAGGTAAGAATGAAAATTTGCATATAATCGAGTTGCTAAGAGTTTGTGTAATCAGGTTTCTGCTACCGATATCGACGAAGGCGCCAACGGCCGTGTCCGCTTTTCCATCGCAAGTGGAGATAGCAATCAAGACTTTAGCATCAGCGAAGATTCGGGTGTGGTTCGGGTGGCCAAGAATCTCAATTACGAACGGAAGTCTCGCTATGTGTTGAGAATCCGCGCGGAAGATTGTGCCAGCGATATTGGCAACGGAGAGACGCGCTTTGACATGGCCGAGCTCATAATAACAATCTCGGATATTAATGACAACCAGCCGACTTTCCTCGACTCGCCATATCTGGCTTACGTTATGGAGAATGTCATTCCGAACGGGGGATATGTCATAACTGTGAAGGCCTACGATGCGGACACACCTCCGTTCAACAACCAAGTCCGATACTTCTTGAAGGAAGGCGACGCTGACTTGTTCAGGATCAATGCATCGACTGGAGAAATCTCGCTGCTCAGAGCTTTAGACCGCGAACAGCAGGCAGAGTACACACTGACTCTCGTCGCAATGGACACGGGTAAGTCGAAAGAAATTCCACAACAGACTACTGATATGCAAGAGCTCGTCTCTGGCGAGTTTTCTTCTCTTGTCTTCATGACTGCGAGATTTTTAAGCGAGCCCTTCGGGTGAAGGAGTTGACTTCTCCGCGCTATCTCGGTGGAAGATGAGAAATACGAGCGTGTTATTATCAATGGCGAATCGCATGAAGGGAAAATTACGACAGCAATCAAAGTCGATTTCTTATAATGCAGTTGGCATAATTTCGTGCCGAGTAAATTTATGATTCCAAATCCCCCATGGTTTGCTTGCGAAGAATCCCGACAAGGTTGGTCTAACGGGCCACTATCTCATGATTCAGAACAGTTATATTTGGAAGCTTATCTCTCAATTGAAGCGATAGTAGCCGTGAAATAGTAGATGATAAAGCCTTTATCATAAAGTAATAACAGATAAAGGTTTGATAGCAAACTCAAGCAAGTCTAACTCTTGCTCAAGTATGTATAACTCTCGATGGATCATCGACGAGTAATTTTTGCATTCGAAAAATACTTTTTTACGCTCAAATAAATTCATTCGATAACTGGAAATATCATTTATGATCGAACAACACTTAACAAATTTTTATGACATTCGTTAACCAATATTTTGATGTATCGAAACTCGCGAAATTTCGCGCGAGTCTTTGAATTTTATCTTCAGTCATTCGGAGCTTTGTTCGCGAGATTTCTGAGCCGGGGAGCGTTGGCTGTTGTCTCGCTGCGGGATCAGCGATAATGCTTTAATGTAGAATTTCCGCTGAAGCCTCGCGCGATCAAATGGTTAAAAGGGCTCAAGTTGAAGCATCTCGGCGTTCGAGAAGTTGAAGCAGGTTTTGCCTTTTTCTTGAGTCGATTTTCTGCACGTCTCGGTAGCCCTCGGCTAAGCTCGCTACGAACACCGAAAACCGCCAGATCAGCGGACTAAAAGTTTCTCAAAGTTATGCGAAATGCAATGAATTTGATCGAATTGACAAACAGAAGTTCCTGCACATTCCACGCTGTGTCTATGTCGCCTTCGCTGGGAGAAATGGTCTCGGATTTGGCGGAATAATTTCTGTCCGTAAACCTGAATAAAGCGCTCCATGTTGCTCCGCCCCTTGCGTTTCATTTTCTGATGAATTTTCTCATTGTTGGCCAGAGAAAATTATGCACTTTGCATGCAGCGAACGCAAAATCCTGCTTGAGTAGTTTCAGGGCATTCCCATTGTGTTTCTTCTGATCGTCGTGCATATGCACTTGTTATTTATCGTGGACTATCTCATGACAACGACCATGAGTGTTCCATTTAATGATCAAATATGGTGAACAATTTTTATTGATAGATAGAATTCTTCGCTAGTTGAATCCGCAAGCCGATCGCACTCGTTGCCTAAGGAATCCAAGGCAGTACAAACTATACAATCATAAGTCGTTTGGTGCTATAGCTCGCGGTGTTTATGAGAGAAACTCAAAATCACTTCGGTCCCGGCCCTCTTAGCCGACGTTTTGCTTTCGTAATGGAAGCCTTGTACGAATATTCTGACGGACGGATCATGGCAAATCTGCTTTTCACTTTAGCGACTTATGACTTTGCGGGAAAAATGTTTATAAGCGAGTAACTTCATCAGTTTCTCTACAATGAAGTTTAGATCATTAGATTAAGCTTTATGATCATTGCAAATCTGTGATTCAAACTCTCAAATATCTCATTGCTTCTTACAGGTTCTCCGCCCTTGACAGGAACGGGCACTGTACGCGTCATCGTTCAAGACATGAACGATCACAGTCCTGAGTTTGAGCGACAATCATATCGGGCAACAGTTTCTGAGAATCTGCCGCCTGGAACTTCAGTAATATCGCCGAGGGCTCACGACAAGGATTTTGGGTTGAACGCGAAAATCCGGTACAGTTTGATGGGCGAACACATTGAACGGTTTACGATTGATGTAGAAAGCGGTGAAACGACGACAGCAGTGGCTCTCGATCGAGAAGACAAGGCTTATTACGAGTTGACGCTGATGGCTCAAGACTCATCAGCCACAGAACCGAAGGCGACTACCGTCAACCTCACGGTCACAATTTCGGATCTCAACGATAACGCGCCAGCTTTCGAGCAGTCGAGCTTCACCGTCAACATCCCAGAAGGCATCAAAGTTGGACAATTTATTTTCGGAGCTAAAGCTGTTGACTTCGACACGGGACAGAACGGCAAAATTATTTATTCGATCAGCGGCAAAGACGCGAACAAATTCAACATCAACATCGACACGGGTGTCATCAAATCTGTCGAAGAGATGCCGTCATCAGACCAGCAAGGAGTCGACAAGACGTTCAATCTTATTGTCACTGCAATCGACAAAGGCCGTGAGCCGAAATCAGCCAAATGTGAGCTAACGATTGTGCTGCGACCGACGCAACTGTTCCCAATGTTCGCCTACTCATCGGAGAACCAATTCATTCTGTCCGAAGATGTAGCAGAGAATCGACTTGTGACAAAGATTCAAGCGACTTCTCCAAAGAAAGGATCGGCTGGAGTTATCACTTACTCGATTGCCGGCGGAAACATTCGCGATGCTCTCAAGATCGATTCATCGACTGGCGACATCAAGATAGGCAAGGGAGGCTTAGATTTTGAGACGGCACAGCAATACGAGATCTGGGTCGAGGCATCAGACTCGGATCGACCGAGCTTGAGGAGCGTCATGATGCTTTTGATTAATGTGACTGACTCAAACGATAACAGCCCAGTAATGGAGAAAATGATTTATCATGCTGAAGTAATGGAGGAGGAGCCGCCGCCGCAGATTGTTGCACGCGTTCGAGCGACTGACGCCGATTCAGATGAGAATGGTCAACTCTCCTACCGATTAGTTAACGACTTCGAGAGTGAGTGCCGAGCGGCTTGTGATAACTTTCAAACAGAAAATGATTTTTATTTCTTTCCAGGTGCCTTTGAAATTGACTCCGACACCGGCGAGATCTTCACGAACATGCGCTTGGATCGCGAGGACATTGCAAACTACGAGCTGACTGTTGAGGCAGTTGACCAAGGAATGCCCCAGATGACAGGAAGTGCGACGGTTCTCATCACCGTCCTTGACAAAAACGACAATCCACCTCGGTTCACGCGGCTTTTCAGTGTGAACGTTACTGAGAATGCGGACATTGGAGTTTTCGTCATCAAAGTTACATCGTCCGACCTCGACATCAACGAGAATGCCAACGCAACTTACAACTTCACCGAGAATCCTGGCAACAATTTCGCGATCGACCCGATCACCGGAAACGTGACCGTCGCTGGCTTATTAGATCGAGAGCAGCAAGACGAATATTTGTTAAAAGTCGTCGCAGTCGATGGTGCTTGGAGACAAGAAACACCTTTAACCATTACGATTCAGGATCAGAACGACAACGCGCCGGAGTTCGAGCACAGTTACTACAGCTTCAACTTGCCAGAACTTCAAAGAAACAAAGTTTTTGTAGGTCAAGTGACTGCAACCGATCGCGACAAGCAGGGTCCCAACTCAGTGATTTCCTACTCTCTGCAGCATCCAAGCGACGTCTTTACTATCGATCCGGCCACCGGTGAGATCTTCAGCAAGCGAACGATTCACTACAGACACTCACAAGTCGAGGCATCGCCCGAGAACTTGTACGCGTTAACAGTGATTGCAACTGACAATGGAAAACCTCCGATGTACTCGGAGTGTCTGGCGAGCATCAACATTGTCGACGCCAACAATAATCCACCGAAGTTTGAGAAGCGCGAGTATCTTTCACCAGTTCCCGTTGGAGCCAAGAACGGCCAGCGAATCATGCAAGTTAGAGCACGTGACGATTTGGACTCCGGGGTGAATGCAGAAATCGATTACATTATAACTGGAGGCAACGGCAGCAGTCACTTCATTATCAACAAAATCGACGGCTGGATAACCGTCAATGAGCCTTTGAAGAGCGAGCCCGGAGCGATGTATGAGCTCAATCTTCGAGCCGTTGATCGCGGAGTCCCACCTCAATACGACGACGTGACGGCCACGATCGTAGTCGCAGGAGAAAACAGTTTTTCGCCAGTCTTCACAGCTCTAAGCTATCAAGTGATCGTGCCAGAAAATGAGCCGATCGGCTCAACGATTCTTGTCGTGTCTGCGTCGGATAACGACGACGGACCAAACGGGATGATTCTGTACACGATTTCCGGCGGCAACGAGCGCAAGGAGTTTGCCGTTGACCCGCAATCAGGAACTGTGACAATCCTTCAGCCATTGGACTACGACGTTATTCAAGAATATTATCTGAACATAACCGCCGAAGATCTCGGTTTCAAGCCTCGAAATGCCGTCGCAATGCTTCGAGTTACGCTGACTGATATCAACGACAATCAACCTTTGTTCAACCAGTCGGAGTATCACGCTTACATTTCGGAGAACCTTCCAGCCAAGTCGTTCGTCTATAAAGCTCTCGCAACCGACAAAGATTCGCCGAAAAACGCAATCATTCAATACGCGATCGTGGGAGGGAGCGGCAAGGATTTGTTCGTCATCGAGGCACAAACAGGCACCATCACGTCGAAGGTCAGCTTCGACTTCGAAGAGAAAAACATTTATCAGATCGTTGTGACTGCTTCCAATCCTGATTCGCCCATGTCGAGCACCACTAAAATTACAATCCACATCACAGGCGTCAACGAATTCTACCCGCGCTTTGTTCAGCCAGTTTTCCACTTCGATGTGTCCGAATCAGCTGAGATGGGAACGAACGTTGGATCGATTCAAGCTACGGACAAAGACTCGGGTGACGATGGCAAAGTTTACTATCTGCTCGTCGGCTCGAGCAACGACAAAGGCTTCAGCATAAATCCCGAGACCGGCAACATGTTCGTATCTCGCAACCTCGACAGAGAAACGCAGTCGCGAGTCGTTTTAACCGTCATGGCTAAGAACTTTGGAGGTATTCGGGGGAACGACACAGACGAAGCACAGGTCATCATTTCGATTCAAGACGGCAACGATCCACCAGAATTTGTCCTAAACCTCTACGAGTCGAGCGTGTCTGAAGATTCGACGGTGGGAACGAAAGTTGTTACCGTTAAAGCTGTGGACAAGGACGTACGAAGTCAGAACAATCAGTTCGGCTACTCCATCATCGCCGGCAACACAGACCAAGTGTTCAAGGTTGACCCGCAATCAGGTGAAATCGAGACGGCCAAAAAAATGGATCGCGAGAAAATCTCAAGTTACTCGCTGACCATTGGAGCCATCGACACTGGATCTCCACCAGAGACTGGAACGACAACTGTCAAGATTCAAGTTACTGACGTGAATGACAATGGGCCGACGTTCGAGGCAGAAAATCTCATTGGATACGTGTCAGAAAACGAAAGTCCCGGCACCAGCATTATGACTCTGTCAGCCACTGATCCAGATTTGCCACCAAACGGCGCCCCATTCACTTACTATTTGATTGGCGGTAAACACAAAGCTTCCGTGAACGTCGAAAAGCATTCTGGGCTCATTAGAACAACGAGATTGATTGATCGTGAGGCGACACCTCAGCTTGAAGTGATGATTGAAGTCGAAGACAACGGAAAGCCCAAGATGCGATCACAACACAAAGTTGTCGTCAACGTTCTGGATCAGAACGACAGCCCTTCATTGCCTAGAGTCGCCCACGTTTTGGTTTTCACTTATAACGGAAAAGTTCCACAGGGAAAAATCGCTGACGTTCATCCCAACGATCCTGACACCACCGGCGACTACAAATGCAAGATCTTAAGCGCTCCAATGAAACCTGGATCGCTGTCGATCCCTGAAGCTTGCAACCTCCACACAACAGCAAGCACGAAGGCTCAAGGATATTCTCTCTCTGTCTCTGGAAACGATGGGAAACACTCTGATGTCATTTCTACGATCACCGTTGAGTTCCACAACTTCGACAACACAACAGTCGCTAACTCAATCACGGTTCGCGTTGACAACATGACTGCAGCAGTTTTTCTTTCGAATCACTACCGGAGCTTCCAGGACATTGTGAAAGCGACTTTGGATAACGGCGACGAAGCAACGATTTACAGCATCCACGAGATTCGAGGCGGAATCGATGTGGCAATCGCCATTAAGTTTTCTGCTGGCTATAGATCAACAAGCTACATCGCTGATAAGATCAGTAAGAAACGAGATGCTCTTGCTCAACTGCTACAAACCAAGGGCGTCGTCATTGGCTACACGCCGTGTGGTATGGAGCCTTGTAACAACGGTGGAATGTGCTCGGAGAAAATGAACGTTCATGATGAAACGAGGACCACAGACAGCCTCAATTTAGTGTTCACCTCACCTCTTGTTTCGCACGACTTCAGCTGCAAATGCGCCGACGGTTACACAGGCGAAAAGTGCGATAAGCGACAAGATCCTTGCTCGCCCAATCCATGTGAATCTGGCGGTCAATGCCGCAAACAAGGATACGAGTTCCAATGTACTTGTCCTGCAAACCGTGAAGGGAAATTGTGTCAGCTGGAACGAGGCGACGCATGTTCAAGTAATCCTTGTAAGAACGGAGGCTCGTGCCGAGAAAGCCCGGACGGGTCGTCGTTCTTCTGTTTGTGTCGACCAGGCTACCGAGGAAACCAGTGCGAAACGATTGCAGACTCTTGTCGGCCGAATCCTTGCCTTCATGGAGGTTTGTGCGTCAGCCTGAAGCCAAACTACAAGTGCAGCTGCACCGATGGACGCTACGGACGACATTGCGAGAGGGCAACGTACGGTTTCCAGGAATTGTCGTTCATGCAGTTCCCGGCACTTGACGCAGCCACCAATGACATCTCCATCGTATTTGCTACGACTAAGCCAGACGCTCTGCTGATTTACAACTACGGCGTTCAGAGTGGCGGTCGCTCAGACTTCGTAGCTATTGAAATCGTTAACGGGAAAGCATTGTTCTCGTATGGAGGCTCAAGAACTGCGGTTACAGCTATTGTGGTCGGCGACTCGCTTTCCAACGGGCGATGGCACAAAGTAACAGCGACACGCAACGGCCGAGTGATGTCATTAAGCGTCTCAAACTGCACCGATAATGGAGACGTCTGCGAGGAATGCCGACCTGGAGATTCGAATTGCTACTCCGATGAAGTTGGTCCGACTGGGTAAGTTGAAACAACTTTAAGTTCCTAGAGCAAATTTACATCAAATTTATATTCCAGAACTTTGAACTTTAACAAGCATCCACTGCTGATAGGCGGACTGTCATCAGCAGATCCAGTTCTCGAGCGACCCGGACAGGTTCACTCAGACGATTTGATCGGCTGCGTGCACAGCGTGTCAGTTAACGGTCGAGCATTAAACTTAAGCAGCCCAGTGAAGTCGCGCGCTGTAACTCCGACGTGCAACCGAAACAACAACGGCGGGCCTTGCTCCCAAGGACATCCTGACGATCCTGCTTTGTCACTTTGTGGATCCTTCCAAGGTTGCTTGGACCGTTGGCACACTGCCATGTGTAAATGTGGCGGAACTTTGCTGTCCCCCGACTGCTACACCTCAATCGATCCAATCTCTCTGGTCGACGGCGGGTTCATCGAGTTTGAAATATCCGAGAAGCATCGAAGGATGCAGCTGCTTGACAACATTTACAGTGGGACGTCAGTTTGGAATATGGATCTCGGTCGTCAAAAGCGATTCTCGATCAAAACCGACAACATCTCGAGCCTTGCACAAATTGAGGAGGCGCCGAAGTCGATGAGCTTGCGATTCAGAACCGTCAAGTCGGAAGGACTTTTGATCTACGCGGGAACAAACAAACATTTCACGTCTGTTGAGTTATCCGATGGTCGTCTTGTGTACATCAGCAAGCAGAACTCGCAGATCAACATGACATCATCGAAGAGCGGATTCCTGGCCGATGGCAAATGGCACAACTTGACACTCTACGCGCACAATCGAGCGGTTCATGTCATCATTGACGGTCGCTTGTACGGCGACGAGCTCGATTCGGCTGGAGTTCATGATTTCCTCGACCCTTACCTCACTGTTTTATCGGTGGGAGGTGTCAGACGAGAGCTTTTCCCGCAAGACGCATCGCCACCATCGTTTGAAGGCTGCATTGCCAACTTCTCAATCAACAACGAAATCCAACCGTTCAACGGAAGTGGCAGCGTGTTCAAAGAGGTTTTGCAACGCGGAAAAGTTTTTCTCGGATGCCACGGAATGATTGGGCTTGGTGAAGCGCAAGTAACCGATCCTTTGTCCATCGGAATCACTTTAGTTATCGTTTTCTTCGTCATCCTTCTCATCGCGATTCTCGGATCGTTCGTCGTCTTCCGATTGCGAAAGCAACACAAGGAGAAACATGGAGCTGGAGCTTTGCACAACAAGCAGAACGGAACTGCGACGCTACTTGGCGGCGCTGGGCTTGTTTCATCGAGCAACACAGTTGATATGGGCCGAGGCTTGCACGTTGGTGACTTGTCAGGCGTTGGATTCCATTCGGATTCGTCGCACCATGGACATCACCATGGACCAGAATTGCTTTCCAAGAAATATAAAGAACGTGAAATGAACTCAGCAGAGCCTCAACGACCACAAAGACCTGACATTATCGAACGAGAAGTTGTCAGCAAGAGTCCACCGCCGTTGCGAGAAGCGCTTCCACTTCCAGGCCACTCGCACCACAATCAAGATCATCTGTCAAACATCGATCAAAGTTTAGAGTTCCCAGCGGAACATTACGACCTAGAGAATGCGAGCTCCATTGCTCCGTCAGACATCGACATCGTGTACCATTACAAAGGCTATCGAGAAGCTAGCGGTGTTCGTCATCAGAAGTACAAGGCGACGCCGCCTCCAACTTCTTACACTCATCACAAGCATCAGTCATCAGTATCTCAACAGCAACACCGACATTCGCCACATCACGTGGGACCGTACGCGCCACGAGTGCCACAACAAACTAGTCAACCTCCAGCTGCCACGCCGCGACACAATGGTATGAACAACTCTCATCAAAGCACTCCGCTTGCGAGACTATCGCCAAGTTCTGAGATGAGTTCGCAACATCCCAGGATCCTGACGCTGCACGATATATCAGGAAAGCCTCTGCAGAGTGCGCTCTTGGCAACTACGTCATCGTCAGGCGGTGGCAAAGATGTCCTTCATAGCAATAGCGAAAGGAGTTTGAACAGCCCAGTTATGTCACAGTTGAGCGGACAAAGCTCCAGCGCCAGTCGTAAGAATCCGGGAGTACCACCAAAGACGCCGAATGTGCCTTCTGTGGGTAACGTTCCTATGGGCTTGACAGCAGACGAGATTGAGCGACTGAACTCACGACCCAGAACGTCGTCGCTCGTGTTCACTCTAGACGCTGTTTCAAGCAGCAGTGAAGTTCCACAACACTTGAATCATCTTCACCATTCGCCTGTCGTTGACGATCACAGTTCAACGTCGTCCGATGAAAGTGGCAACGATAGTTTCACTTGCTCTGAGATTGAGTACGATAACAATAGTATTAACGGTGACATGAGACCGAAGCGGGACGACGAGAGAAACGTAAACGACAATGGAACGTCCAGTGGATCCAACAAAGCCCACATCCCTCCCCCGTCCTATGAAGCCTTCGACTCATCCTTTCGTGGATCGCTCAGCACGCTGGTAGCGTCTGACGACGATCTCTCGACGCACATGGGTGGAATGTATCGACAAGCCAACGGAGCTTCGCCATCGACGACTACACTCGGATGGGATTACCTGCTGAATTGGGGACCGAACTTTGAAAGCCTCATGGGCGTGTTCAAAGACATCGCAGAGCTTCCAGACACAGTTGGCGGAGTCAACGGTCGCCCGGTTCCGAACTCTCTAGGCATACCGGCCAGCGCCCAAAACCCATCCGAGGAATATGTATAAGAATCACAGTGTAGAGATTAATTCTGATGCCTATATTAGGCGCGCCTAGGACCGATAAGAAAGCGAAATCAAGAAGCTTGCCATAGTTGAGAAATTATTCAGAAATGGAATTTTATGTAGGAAAGAAATGTTTTGTAAATAAAAATATAAAAATAACTTTTCAAAGTGTTTCTTGTTCATCCAAACTCATGACGTTGATATCAGTTTGATTAGGCTTATCGAGTTTCTTGGTAATTGGAAGTGTGAACTACCGTTTTGATAAGCGAAAATTATAAAACACTCAAACTTCTGTTGATTTTGCTTAGTCGCAGTTGGGATTAAATCGAAATGTAAGCGAAAAGTGAATTTGAATAAAGATTTGACTTGAAAGTTTCTCTCGATTCCAGGAAAAGTTTAGTGCAAACTTTGATGATTGTGGCTGCAATTGCCACACCGGCGTTATCGGTTGTAATTCGATGTGAATTTCTTGATGTGAACTATCATATTGCTGGCAATCAATACACTTGCAGAGTCAGAGAGCTCAAAAATATTGAAGTGTCGGAAGTGACAGGAATCACTGGCGATCATTCAAATAATCGCAACAATGAAAAAGTTGAGGCATTTACCTCTTATAGCGGCTATATTGCAGGAGTTGAACGTCTTTTGACGTTTCCTGCAAAACTCGAGAACTATTTTCCGAATTTAGTTTTGATTCGGATTTATGAAAATCGCCTAACTGAAATCACTTCCAAAGATCTTGCGCCATGGCCGAACTTGATATGGCTCAGCCTTTTTGGAAGCCGAATTGAAAATCTCGACACAGATCTTTTCCAACGCTCTCCAAAGCTCGTTTACATTAACTTCGACAGCAACTTAATTCGTAATGTCGGCGCTGCTTTACTCTCGAACTTGAATCAACTAAAGGAAGCACGTTTTCAAATAAATCCCTGCATAAACTTCTTGGCAAATACACCACAACAACTTAATCAATTGAAAGCAAAGCTGCTCGAGCAATGTCCACCTCTCCAGACGACAACGACAGCAGCCTCGACTACAACCGTCTCGGTTTCTTCGACGACTGTTGAGTCTTGTACCGCGCGATGCTCGATAGACGACGAAGTGGACAATCTAAATCATCTCGCCGGTAAACAAGCAGAGATTAATCAGGAACAAGCCAGGAGGATCGACGATCTTGAGATGATCGTTCGAGAATTGAGAACGAATCCTTGCTCATGTTCTAATGCATAAATGGATCCAGTACAATAAAAAAATTGAAAATATATCTCAAATCATCATTCTAAGGAAACTCAATCAATCGAGTTCGCTTTGTTCAACCTTCTCAGAAGTTGGATTTGCTGTCGTGCTGCAGAAGAATTCTCGTCTGAGCTTCCACATGAGCTTTGTGCTTTCATCAAATATCCGAGCTTTGTGCTTTCACTTGAGCTTTCACGTTGAAAACGTGCGCGACGTAAGTCATGTGAGCTTTAATCGTACGTCACTTTTGAATGTCAATAATCAGAAACCAGAAAAATGGTTGTTTACGGAGTTTATATCGTCAGTAAATCGGGAGGTTTGATATTCAATCACGACCATTCGGTGCCTCGTATAGAGACCGAGAAGACGTTCAGTTACCCACTCGATATTAAGCTCGATTATGACAAGAAGAAGATTGTTGTAGCGTTTGGACAGCGAGATGGAATATTCAGTGAGTTTCTCTTGTTGTTATCAATCATTCCTGCTTTTCACGCCCTTCCCATTCTAGTTGGACATCATCTAATGGCTGTGAATGGAATCAATGTAAACGGAGTGACTCTGGAGGATGGAAAAGACGTGAAAGAGATGTTGGAAAACCCCGAAAGTTATCCAGTGAATCTTCGCTTCTGCCGACTTCGAATGACAACAAACGAGAAAATCTTCTTGGCCTCGATGTTTTATCCACTCTTCGCGATAGCCAGTCAATTGTCGCCCGAACCAAAGTCGTCGGGAATCGAGATCCTCGAGGCTGACACGTTCAAGCTTCACTGTTTTCAAACTCTCACCGGAGTCAAGTTCATGGTCGTCGCTGAGCCGATTCAGACTGGTCAGGAGACTTTACTTAGGAAGATCTACGAGCTATATGCCGACTACGCCCTGAAGAATCCATTTTACTCTCTTGAGCAACCGCTGCGCTGCGAACTCTTTGATCAGAACTTGGTGGCACTGCTGGAAACTTTTGAGAAAACTGGGCTAACGAATATTTAAGCTTTCTTCATGTAGATGTTGTTTATTATTATGAGAATAGAGCTGACATGAAAAGGGTCCGAGATTGTGCTTAGATTGGTTTAATTTTGAAATGGAGTCCGATGAGCGAGAAGACCAAGCATTTCAGGTCCTGAACGAGGTAATAGAAGAGTCGCAAGCCTTCGGGATCTTTTGACTGGTCGACGTCCAACAGTGATCCGATTTTCGATGTTGTGAAGGAGATGTGCTCGTCGCCGATCAAGATTTCAAGCTCTTGACGTCCGACGCGGTCAGCGCTCGGCCACAACGAATCGTCTTCCGCCATGATCTCCGAATCCTGAATGATGCGCTTTAGCTCTTGCACGACGGACGTGTGGACATAAGCTTCCTTGCGGATCATGGTGTCGTTCTTGTAATTGGAGTTATTGGCGTACCTAGAACAGAAAATCCATTTGCAAGTTTGTTTGAGGAAAAAGCGAAAATGTTTTACCTCAATTTGCCGTCCGGTCGGAACTCAAACTCGAGAAACTCGTGGCCGAACTTTCCCTTGTGGCCGATGTAGTAGCGCAAGTAGAAATCTTTAGTTTCGGAAGCCATCGCTGCTGTACTTCAAGAGATAATCGTGATCACAAACAGTCGCAGTCAAGTCGAGAACTAAATGAGTTCGGGCTCCGTCGCGAGGCCTCAAACTACTTTGATATGTTTTGGGGTGTTCAACCAGCAGAGGAAAATTGAAGAATCAAATCCAGCTCTAGCCCTCGGTCCGCGAGCTTTGAGACTAAGCCGAACGTACCAAGTGTGAAGGACGGACGACGATAAGCGAGTGGAAATTGTAGTCGATTGGATATAAACGCGAGAAAACCAAAACAATTTGAACTTTGAGAGAAAAGAAGTGAAAGTGACGACAAAAGAAGTGCTGGGCGATGTAAAAGTTCCTTCTCGCTTTTGTTTAATTGCCTCTTTATTTAGCAAGTGAATTGACGCCGTCGCAATCGCGATAGAATCATAATTAGGACAAATAGTAACGTGGATTAGGTTTTACAAGTTTCGCAATGAACAACAGTCGCCAGCCGCCACAGAAGAAAGAAGGGAAGATGAGGATCAGAGCCTTTCCGGTGAGTTCAACTTGTCTTCTGTCCACATCAGTAAAGATCCCCTGGCAATCAATCATCAAACTGAGCTCAGCTGTCCGTCATTTTGAATATTTTGATCTTGCACACAAAATTTTCATCTCTGCTGAGAGCTCAGCAAGCAAATCGAAATTTTCTCGTCTTTATCTCGAGCTCAATTAAATTCTCAATGTCTCAAATCGTGCTTACACGCATAAAGTCACTCGAATCGGTGTTCCCTCTCATCGATTCGATGTATTTCGATCCTAAGTTCTACAGCGAGGTTGTGTGTCTCTGTTTGGGAGTTCTTGAACCTTTCACGCACTCATCTAATCACACACTTTCTACTTCAGATGACGATGGATGAGAAGTTCGTCGAGTCGATCTGGACGTTGCTCAAGAATGCAATTCAGGAGATCCAGAAGAAGAACAACTCTGGACTGTCGTTCGAGGAGCTTTACCGCAACGCTTACACAATGGTTCTGCACAAACATGGGGAGCGTCTGTACAACGGACTGAAGGAGGTCGTGACGAATCATCTGAAGAGCAAAGTCCAGGAAGACGTGCTGCGTGCATTGACAAATAACTTCTTGCAAACGCTCAATCAAGCGTGGAACGATCACCAAACGTCGATGGTCATGATTCGCGACATTCTAATGTACATGGATCGAGTTTACGTGCAACAGAACGACGTCGAGAACGTGTACAATCTCGGCTTGATCTTGTTCAGAGACGAAATCGTTAGGCAAGATCGCATCCGCAATCATCTGCGAGAAACTCTTCTCACGATGGTCATGAACGAGCGAAAGGGTGAAGCCATCGATCACATTCTCATCAAGAACGCTTGTCAAATGCTCATGGTACTTGGAATCAACAACCGCTGGGTGTACGAGGTTGACTTCGAACGTCCCTTCCTCACTCAATCAGCTGCCTTCTACACTATGGAATCTCAAAAGTTCTTGTCGGAGAACAGCGCCAGCGTCTACATCAAGCGAGTCGAAGCGAGAATCACAGAGGAAGCTGAGCGTGCCAAGCTTTATCTTGACGAAAGCACTGAGCCTCGGATCGTAGAAGTTGTGGAGGACGAGCTGATCAAAAAGCACATGCGGACCATCGTCGAGATGGAGAACTCGGGTGTTGTGTACATGCTGAAGAACACGAAGACCGACGACTTAGCTTGCATGTACAAGTTATTCTCTCGCGTCGCTGAAGGCGTCAAGACGATCTCCGATTGCGTTAGCAAATATCTTCGAGAGCAAGGCACGGGACTCGTCAAAGAAGAAGAAGGAGGAACGACAAATCCGATCACATACGTGCAGAATCTTCTTGACTTGAAAGATCGTTTCGACCATTTTCTCCATCACTCTTTCAACTACGAGAAAACCTTCAAGCACATGATCTCGTCGGACTTTGAGTACTTCCTGAACTTGAACAACAAATCGCCCGAGTATTTGTCGCTCTTCATCGACGACAAATTGAAGAAAGGATGCAAAGGCGTAAGTGCAAATTCTTATTTTCCCTTTGTCATGCATTTCATCAACAAAGACTTCAAAGTTTGAGTCTCAAACTTTTCAATGAGTGAGAAAATTCTAAAACTGCTATAACTCAAACTCTGAGGTTGACAGATCTCAAATCTTGGTCTCGGCATCGCAACAAACCAACCAACTGATGTCTCACATTTCTTCGTTTCATTCCAATTGCAGATGTCTGAACAGGAAATCGAAACGATTCTCGATAAGACGATGGTGCTGTTCCGCTACTTGCTCGAGAAGGATGTGTTTGAACGATATTACAAGGCTCACCTTGCTAAGCGCTTACTGCTTAACAAATCGGTTAGCGATGATTCTGAAAAGAACATGATATCGAAATTAAAGGTGAGAGAAGCTAAAGCGATTAACACTCGAAATTGCATAATTATCCTTATCGTTGTAGACTGAATGCGGATGTCAATTCACATCAAAGCTTGAAGGAATGTTCAAAGACATGCAAGTCTCGAACACGATAATGGACGAGTTCAAGGCCCACGCAAATAACCAGAACATGTCGTTGAACGGCGTTGAATTGAGCGTGCGAATCCTGACAACTGGCTTCTGGCCGACGCAATCATCCACACCGAATTGCACGATACCGAACTCTCCGCGAATTGCTTTCGAATCGTTCAAGCGATTCTACTTAGCGAAGCACTCAGGACGACAGTTGACACTGCAGCCCCAACTTGGTAACATTGAAATTGTCATACAATGTTAGGTCAGCTAATGATTTACTTCATTAACAGGCACAGCATTCATGAACGCAGTTTTCTATGGCATGAAGCAAGAAGCAGGCACGGAAAGCGAAGCGAACGTTTCTGGCAAAGAAGTGTCAGTGGCATCGAGCTCAGGTTCATCGCTACAGACGAGAAAACACGTCCTACAAGTGTCAACTTATCAGGTAATCTTGTGAAGGTTCTCGTTTGTATTCAAGCTTCACACTTCTTCTACTTTTCTAGATGTGCGTTCTCATGCTTTTCA
Source organism: Smittia sp. YW1114-2 (assembly GCA_033064975.1). Lineage (NCBI taxonomy): Eukaryota > Metazoa > Arthropoda > Insecta > Diptera > Chironomidae > Smittia > Smittia sp. YW1114-2. The sequence goes on from CP093832.1 coordinate 18,932,031, forward strand.
ACAACCGCGAGCGAATGACATATGAAGAGATCCAGCAAGAAAGCGATATTCCAGAGAAGGACCTGATCCGCGCTCTTCAGTCTCTCTCGATGGGCAAATTGCAGCAAAGATTACTTCTAAGAACGCCAAAAACGAAGGAAATCGAACCCTCGAATGAGTTCATCGTTAACGACGGATTCTTCTCCAAGCTCCACAAGTAAATTTGAAACTTTTGCAATACTTTCAGCTACAAAATTCAACTTCTCTCATTAGGGTTAAGATCCAAACAGTGGCAGCAAAGGGGGAGACCGAGCCTGAACGCCGCGAGACAAGAAACAAGGTCGACGAGGATCGCAAGCACGAAATTGAAGCTGCGATCGTGCGTATCATGAAGTCTCGCAAGAAGATGACGGTAAGACATCGAAAACATTCACCGAAAACTTGCAATTAATTCTTCGGTTTCATTCGTAGCACAATCTGCTTGTGTCCGACGTCACGACACAGCTCAGAAGCCGCTTCCTTCCATCACCGGTCATCATCAAAAAGCGCATCGAGGGGTTGATCGAACGTGAATACCTGGCGAGAACACCCGAGGACCGCAAAGTTTACGTCTACCTAGCTTAAATTATACAATTTTTTCTTGGTTCTTTGCTAAATTGAACTTGCAGCATCATCGAGGAGGTAAATCGACAACCGATGGAACGATAAAAGCTGCTCAGATATGCGAAAAAAATTGAAAACTATGTTAAGAATGAATTCACCGGTTCCTTTTGACATTGGAGCTTTCATATTTGTGATCGCTAGTTGCAACCTTTTTTACATATAAAACTTTCTCGGTTTCTTTATTTACATTTGTCACCTACAAAATGATCAATAGTTTGAGATATCGAACTAGTTTTGAGGGCTGAGATCACGTGAAGCCGCAAAGAGAAGAGAACTTTTAAATTTGATGCGCGTTAACAGAGGAAAACATTAAGATGTAAATGTAAATAAAACAATAAATCATAGCATATGAATTTGCTTGTTCTTAATTTCCCAAAGCCGTTCCAAGTGTGTTGTCGCCTTTGGTGTTTTCAGATGATCTAAGAGATCGATGCAGAGTAAGAAAGACAATCTTAAGCCTAAGAGGAAGATGAGTCAAGCCCACACGTCAACCACAAGCTTGACTCAAACACAAGTCTTCTGTTATCTCAACCATACGATCTCTGTCAAGCTCGTCGCTTGAACTCGCCAGCTGTCGGCGCCAACGTGTCTTTGATCTTTTATTTGAGGCTTCAAACGTGCGAGTTCGTTCTTAGTGTTACGAGGAAAACTCAAAACAAGACGAAACGGAAATTTCACAATTCCCCGGTCGTCTCGTTTAACCGGCACGAAAATATTTTCTGAGAAATCTCAGCCGACCGTTTCGGTGATCATTTCGTGTTCTCGTAAAACTGTTGTCCACTTGGGACTCGCAAGTTGCTTCATAGAACGCTTGCTAACTAAAATTAGATACTTTCGTTCTCGTTATAGTTTTCCACAAATGTTTTCCTAAGTTTCTTTTTAATCTGTGAACTGCGTCGAAGAACATCAGAAAATAACAAATTTAAATTTAGAATTGTTGAAAGCGAAAATCTTTACGTTCTCATCTCTGCTGTTTTCATCTTTTTTTGGTTTGTTGCTCTTGACAGTCCATCGGGGCTTGCTCGCAGTCGGAGATCAGTTAGAGAGAAAGTGCAATAGTGAGACAAAATATTCTCAGTTTACTTTGAAACGTCGCGGTGTTTCTTAATCCTAAAGTCTTGAGGTTGTTGCGATTTACAGTTACAGAGTCAAGCGATGGTTCTGCTACACCAGGGCAAAGAGACCATGAGTGAAGTAACGTCGAGCTCTCCTGAAAGTGGAGGCAGCAGCTTAAGCCACGAGCATTCGCTGGGGGAAGCGTTTAGCGAGTCGTTGCGTTCGCTAGAAGATCAGCTAAGGATCAAAGAGTCGGAAGTGTGCAATGCAATTGATCGAATAAAACTTGTCGAGTTAGATCGCGACAAGAACTGCCAAATGGTGCGTACAAAACGAAATGTGCCTGTGAGCAGCACCGAGGGCTTTTTCACTTCAATCTCTCCACAAATTTTAAGAGTTCTTAAATCGAAACCGATGGTGCAACATCAGTTCTAGTGGGCCCAAGTCATGTCGGCTTGAGAGAGAAATATGATGACGACGTTGCGTCACGACTTGTCTATTTTTAAAATAATTTCTACGTGCAATATTTTTATTCTCACTCGCTTCATTCAGGTTACTCAACTCAAAAACGCTATTCAGATTCATAACGAGTCGATACAGTTTTTGAAGCGACAGAAAGCTGAGCTTCGGGATGAGTTGGAGGAAGTTAAAGAGAAGGTGAGAGAGAAGCGAGTTGTCTTGAAGCTCTCGTAACTAATTCTTTTCAGCTTGATCGGACAAACGATGCCAACAGCGACTTGAAACAAAGCAATCATGAGTTGCATGCGGACGTTCGTAAACATTTCAACATCCAAACAATTTCATATTATCGCTAAACTTTTACAGAATCAGAAACTCCACCTGACGATCATGAACATGAAAAGCATGAACGAAGATCTCAAGCGGGGAAATTCCGTGAGTGTGAACAAATTTATTTATTGGGCAAATAGTGAAACTAATTCCTATCGTGTATGTTCATTTTATTGGTTGTTGAGTGAGAATTAGATAGTTCGTTGGTAAATTATGTGAGGCGGTTGATTGATTTTCTCAACGATTTTTCTCGTTGCGTGGTTCTTTGACTGACAAGCTCACGGCAAAATCTTGCTTATTAGCTCGTTTCGTACAGACAAACAATTTCAAATAAATTTAAAGTAGAAATTGAAAATTTTACCATGTGAAACTTATTTAAAAGAAATTTTAATTTGGAAAAAATCATCTGAATAATTTTGTTTATTTGTCTATGTAAACGAAGATTTCTTCGAAAAAACGTAACGAAGAGATGATCAATAATTGATCGCTTTTTCTAGGTCAAAATCTCCAACGAGATTGCTACGGTCAAGGCTAGCATGAGCTTCCTGAATGAGCAAGTTTTCAAAGAAGTAAGTTCGAGCGAATTTCCTGCGATAACGTTCAACAGTTCCAAGTTTAAATAAATATTTAGAATATCCAGAAAGATGAGCAGCTGAACTTGCTGCGGGACGCGAATCTTCAGCTCCGGTCTGAGGTTTTCGAGCTGAACCAGGACATCGTCGACTTGCTGGAAATTGTGGAGATCCAGAAAAACCGTCGATCGGTGAGTTTGGCATTTTATCTTATTAAAGCTAAAGTCGAAGAAATCAGGAAGACGAGTGAAGATAAATCGAGAGAATTTGACGCTGTCCAACGCACAAAAGCATCCTGATTTCCCATTGAATGCCTCCAGGTTGTGAGACCCCCAAAACTATTTATCAAACAGCGAGCATTCCCGTTTCACTCCCATGTAAAATTCCATGTCATGTGGTGAAATTTCTTTTCCAGCAAAAGTCGAAAATCAATGACTGAACCGAAGTCAATAAATTTCCCTCCGAATTCCTCATATGCAAATGAAAAACTATCACGAAATGTGTAAATTGGTTTTACAACTTGCGCGGCATTCGCCACGGGAGCAACGGCGAGCTGACGCTTCCAGTGCATTGGCTTCGAATGGAACTCTCTTCCATGCAACTGTGCTTGGCAGTTTTGTTGAAAAACAAAACGTTTCTATAAACAATTCCATTTCGTTTTTGCACACAAACGGCGCCCGATTTGTGTGTCAATATTTCCATAAAATAAATCCTCCCGTCCAACACTACAAGCTCGAGCTTGTGTACCGACGTCGTACGGGCATATTAATTCGAGTCGGATTCATGCTGAGTTTTCATAAACTTTCGGCTCTGCTCCGCTCGCTAGTACAAGGGCGATCTCTCCCACTGAAAGCTTGTGATTCATACACTTCGGGGCCCAATACCTTTGTACATATCAGGAGGAACAAATATAACATTTATTCGTGTTTATGCTAACTCCGACTCGCGGAACGTATCGGCAATATGCATACAGACATTCAAGGATGAAATTTCCATATTGAAGCGTGGGCTTTCACTCGAGCCCACATTCTAGTGCAATCTCAGTTCGAAAAAGTTTTCATGTTGAGGAAGGCGCTTTGGTGTGGCAATCCCGCTCCAGGTGTTGATTGCATAAAACGCCAAGTCCTTCGAGCAACTAGACACAGAAGCACAGTTTTCGCTTTTCTTTCGAGCATTGACCTATAAACGGTGGCGGTGTAAAGACTTGAGCTCTCGTGAATGGCTAGATTAAGGACGAAGATTTCGATTTGTTTGTTGTTGAAGTGGCGACGAGAGATAAGCGAAGTTCCCGCGGCAAGAGATTGAGGAAATATTTTTCCAGTGATTATATAATCACAATAATAATTGTGTTACGGAATGAAGTATGAAAGGTGAAGAGGATTGTTGAATATCGTCAGCTTTGTGCGCCAGAAAGTTGAGCTTAGGCTCCGAGCCTCGGAGTGCTAATTGGGAAATGTTCAACGATCGTAAGGAATCAATCGATCAGAGCTGAACGAGGGAATATTTTTGTTCGTGGTTAGTAAAAGTAAGAGCAAGATTATTTATTCAGATAGCAAAGGTGTTCGTTTAATTGCTTTGAGGCAAAACAAAGTTGCTTGGTGAATTTCACACTTTTATTTGTTGAGAAGGAAAATTGAAAAATTAAAAGAAAATGTTTGCACAAATTGAACGCAAAACAAACATCAAATTACAATCACAATCAAACGAATTTTATTTTCGAGCATGAACACTGGAAAAAGGTTAAAATGTAACAACGTCGTTGGGCGTTTGTGTCGAATCCAGTGATCTCAATCCATCAAAATCTCCATAGACGAAACATTAGTTGAAAAAGTATTTCTCAAATTCCTTTTTGACATATTTATAAAATGTTTAATCGCAACAACATAAGTTTTTAAAACTCCGGAAATGAATGAGAGAACGTTTGGGATCGTGAGAAATAAATTAAAACTTTTTCTGCCGCAATTTCTCACGCAAAATTTAGAACTTCTTCCAAAACTTCATTTGTTTCATTTTAACCTCGATCAAGCAAGCATAAATATTTCACAAGCTTGAAGCTTTCTCGAAGCTTTGAAGATTCGTTTTGAAGCTAAACAAACCAAGTTCCGTCCTTACATTCTCTGACGGCTCAACAAAATAAGCTTTATCTTTCGCCCTACCCTCACGTTGTTTAGTTTGACGAAAGCTTTTTTCATGAAGCGACTTGCGAGCATAAATTTATTTATGCTTTCGTACATCGGGACATGTCACAGATTTCCCGTGAATAATGAAAGGATCGAAAATCTATTTGCATCGGGAAGAGCGAATGGTGGAATTATAAAAACGCTGCCATCACGGAAAAACATATCAATAAACTCGATAAAGTTCGAATTGAGTTTGAAGGGAATAAAATATTACTTTAGTCACGATTACGTTCGCGGAGCGGCACGTTTCTCCTCACGGCTTCAGGTGGAATTTTCTTTCTGGCACCATTTTGGCGCGTGAGTGTGTTAGAGATTCCACTTCGATTGCATGTGAGACTCGATTTCAAGGATTTGGAAATTTATGGAAATAAGCGATTGATATTCACCAACCTCTCAAGCAAGCTTTCCTTTTTCTGAGTGGCGCCTTCTTGTGATTTCAGTTGGAAGACTTTAAAATAGTTCAGAAGGAGCAGGAGCGGCAGATCGAGAAAGAGATCAGCAACCGAGAGCGTGACATTAACTGCCTTAAACATTTTCGTAGCCGTTGTGCTGAGATTGTAAGCAATTTCGCTTTATTTCAACCTGCGAAATAATTAAGTCGAAATCATTTAGGAATCAGAGTATTTGGAAAAGATGGCATCACAGAAATTGAAATCTGATTTGACAATCAAGGAGCTGGAAACGGAGATCACAGCGCTCACCGAACAACTGATTCAATCACATCAACAGAACACAGACTACGATGAGCTGATGAAGCAGACGTCGGTTCTCCAGAATTCCATGCAGGATTTGGAGTCGCAGAACGACATGCTGCGGAAGACGATTGAGTCGTACGAGCAGCGATTTAGCGAGCTGCAAGTTCAGCTCGAGAAAATTTATTTCGAGGTGCGTCATGCTTACTCAATCGCTCTTTAGTTTGTCAACTTCTTGTTCTCCAACAGAATGGCAGCTTAATCACGGAGATCGATAACCTGAAGTCAGATATCACCGACAAGAACAAGAGGATTTCCGAATTGACACTCAATCAACACAAGCTCGAAGCGGACTACGAGGATCAGAAGAAAACGTGCAAATGCTCGCCGAAATCTTCACCTGAGAAACGAACATCGACGACAGTCATGCAAATCAACGATCTCAAGACAAAGCTAATGAACAAATCAATGGAGCATACGAGGGCGGCCGAGGCGTTGAAGAGAAAGACGGAGCAGTTCGAGAAGCTGCAGAAGACGTCTTACGAGGAGAAGGACAGGTTGCGCGATCAGTGCATGAAGTCGATCCAAACCATTGGAGAGTTGAAGAGCAAGATTTCGCTGCTTGAAATGAGAGTTCAAGAACAGAACGACGAGGTCATCATCTCGAGGGAGAAAGTCAGCAACGCGTTGGCCAAGATAACTTCAATAGAGTCAGAACTTTTCTCCAAGAGAGCGAAGCTTGAAGATCTCGAGGAAAGGGAAACGAGGTGAGATCGATGTCGCTTTACTGAAAAACGTTCAATGAATTTCCTTCAGGTGGCGAGCTCAAGCGTACGAAATCACCCACGAGATTAAGAACCGCAAGGAAGATGCATTCAAGCGCGAGGAGAAGCTGATAGAAGAGCTGAACGCGAAGTCAAACGCTATGAAAGATCAGACGAGGATAATTCTGCAGCACGAAAACAGCATCCAACATCTTAGAAGTGAGAACAGCACGTTAAACAAAGCGAACTCGTCGCTAAATGAAAGGGTGAGTTGCACGCGATTAGATTTTTGGTTTGAGACAGGTTCATTCATTTTATTGTGATGGAACTGAATTCATTTATGCATTAGAATCAAGATTTTTCTCTCAAGTCTCGAACGATTATCTCAAGATTTTGTAATTGGGGCTGCTGTCGTGGTCGTCTGGAGAGGTGGACATAGCTCGAGCAGCTTTGCTTTAAATCGGTCAAGTTGTTGTGGTGTTTTCGCCCAAACATCAATGCATGGATTTGTTAGGAAGACAGCATGCCTCAGTTGATTCAGGTTTGAAAGCAAACCAGCGCCGACGTTCCGAATTAAGTTTTTGTTGAAATCAATCCAAACGAGCTTTGGTGATTGTTGGAAGAGATCTGCATCGAGACTTTCAATTCGATTTCCTATAATTGATAACGACGCTAAATTCGGCCACGGCGCAAGATTTTTGGAAGCGATTTCTCTCAAGCGATTATCATAAATCTTGATCAAAACTAAATTCGGGAAATAGTTCTCAAGTTTTGTAGGAAAACTCAGAAGACGTTTAGCTTCCTCAATATAAATTTTTTCAGACCAAAATGCCTCAACGTCACTGTTGCTTCGATTGTTTGTATGATTGCCTGTGATTTCCGTCACTTCCGACACTTCAACGTTTTTCAGTTCTCCGACTCTGCAAGTGTATCGAGTCTCAACATATTCCCAATATTCATCAACGAATTCACATTGAATCGCAACACCTAACGCCGTCGTTGAGATTGCAGCAACAATCAGCAAAGTTTGCACTAATTTCTTCCTGGAATCGAGAGAAACTTTCAAGTCAAAATCTTTGTTCAAATTCACTTTCAGCTCACATTTCGATCGAATTCCAACTGCGACTGAGTAAAATCTACATAAGTTTGAGTCTTTTATATTTTTGACTTATCAATTGCCACGAGAGTCCAAAAATAGAAATTCAAACCGAAAAAATGCGAAATCTTATCTTCACATTGTAAAGATTGGAGGCAACTCTGGGACCTCACATATTAGCTCAAGCTAATGGGATCACTGGTCATCTACAGAAGAAGAAGATGAGAAATCTTTTTCATTTAAAGCATCTAATGATTAAATTTTCATCTATGGAGACTGAACTCTTGATTCGAAAGTGTCTCAAAATAATTGATAACGCTGACTTATTTAAATTTAGCTGGAGAGACTAAGCGGATCTAATCAAATTGTTGGTGACATTTCAGATTGCTGAACTCAGATGCGAAGTTGACGAGCTCAAGACGAAGGAACGAGGCCTTTGCGATCTTTTGGAGAAGACCGAGGAAGAGCTGAAAAGCATAAAAGCTTCAGTGTTTGAGCTTTTTGTACGTTTGACACATTTTCCTTTTAGATTAATGCAATCATTCGTTTCCTACTTTGCTTAGAATACAAGTACGATACCTGAAATCAAAAGTGTTCATGGGCAGATGAAGAACGAAAACGAAGACCTGCAATCAAAGTACCAAAACCTCATCTCCGACTACAATAAACTCATAGATGAGAATCGTACCTTATATGAAATTAAGAACGACACAATCTCGGCTATTGAGATATTTAGGAAAGTCCAGGACGAGAGTAACGACCGCGAGAAATGTTACCAGCAGCAGCTCGCGAAACTTCAATCAGAGAAACGGAATCTACACAAAGACCGAACACGCCTTACAAAGCAGCTACTGAACAAGCATCGAGACATGATCATCTTGAACTCGGAGATTGACAAGTTCAGAGATCACGACGACAGCGATAGCAGGTTTGGAAACCGAAGCATGACACTCGAAACGTTCGATAATTCAAATCTTTATCTTTAGGTTCAGCAGTCAGCACAATTCGCTGATGCCGTTCCAGCCTATCGTCTACCCTTCGGGGCTGTCTCCTATCCTCCGTGCCACCAGCAATCCAGACCTTGCTGCTGATCCCATCATTCTCGACGCACGAAACCTCACCGAGAAGTTACAGCGAACCAGGCAGTTCTGGGCTCACGGGATCAAAACCAGCCTCGCTCCGAAAGCGGACAAGGCGCCACCCGCACAATCACAAGAGCCTTCGAAAGAAGAAGGCGGATCAGAGGCCTCCTAACACTTTAATTGATTTTCTATTCCAACTCAATGAAATTAAGAATAAAGCACAGAAAATAACTTAGAAAATTTTAACGGATTTTGAAAATATTTGAAATTTGAGTTCGTTAAAGTTTTGTTCTTTGTTTGCGTGACAGTTTCAGGGGGCGCGAGGACAAATTACGTGTGAAATCCTTCAGAAGTCTGTGTAGAAATGATACAAGAAGATACTGAGAAGCCTCATTCAATCATTAAGTTATAAACGGGAGAGACGAAGCGATGGAACGCAACCAATGAACGAACCCAAAGTTGTTTCGTCAAGTCTCGCCAAAATATTACAAAATAATATTTCTCGATCATTTTCCACGGTTCTGATTGTCTTTAAAGTTTAAACAAAGTAGAGTTGAGATGGTAGACAATTAGCCGCATGAAGTAAAGTCGAAGAGATCCAATAGGAGGAGAAAGTAAAGTAATTTCCTGAAATGTATTATCAACAACTTTCGGACGACACTGTAAGTTAATGTCAAACTTATCCGCGATCTCAATTGCATGAACATTTCGATTGCTCCAACAGGAAGTCAACATGGTCTCAGCCAACATCGTCCGTAACAGGAGCATCCAAGAACTCGACAGTAACGAGTCATCAAGCCAACTCGACTTCTCGAACGGGGTGCAGATAAATTATCTTCCGCCCCCCGACATGATGCACCATCAAATGATGCAGGGAATCAAGAAGCTGGATGTCGGCTATAAGGAGCAGCTGCATGTTTACGAGGGAACGACGATCATCACACAGGCGCAGACACAGTTGCTACCGCCGGTCCTCACACCAATCAAGTACAACGAATATCATGGCAACATCGTCAGCGACATTATCAACGAGGAGTCCGACAAGAGCGACTGCGAAAGTGGCGAACACGAGTTGCATAAAACACCGTCCAAGCTTCCCCACAAGAAACGAATAGCCAAGAAGCTCAACTCCAATCAGCCGCCTTACAATCAACAGGAGCAGTTTTCCCTCATTATTTCGAATGAAGAGCCAAACGTGAGAAACCTGCACACATCGAATGTAAGACCGTTGCATTGCCACCTCGAGAGTCACTAAACTGTTCTCCTTTCTAGAACCACTTTGAATGCAACACCTGCGGCGCGATAATCCTTGGTCAACTAGATTTCTTCCTGCACCTGAAACATCACTACGAACCTCCAGAGCAATTAATAAGAGATAAGCGGAAGGAAAGCGAGATTCATGAAGAAAACATGATGATGAGCATTCCTGTAATGCGCGAGAAGATCTTGGACTACTCGCAGGAGGGAATAAAGAATGAAGAGATATCGAGAGAGCCATTACCAGAGATGTTCGATGAGTTTTCCGAGCCTGAAGACATGATGGAAGACTTAAGGAAAGAAGTTGATAAGGTCGTCGAGACGATAGACGACAACGAATGCCTGCCTGAGGCGACTTGGGCCTACCAAGTGACCACAGAAGATATCGAAGAGACGGAGGAGCAGCGCGACGACCTGCAGCTCTATACTGAGAATCTTATTCAAAGCAATGGCAACAGTATTGACACGACTTTCGATGAGATCGACAACGCCGACAACTGCGTTGCGGCCGAAGACGAGCGAGAGTATGAGAGCGAAGACGAAGATGATAAACCTTTATACCAAGTGAGGCAATCTCTTCAGAAGCCAACGCAGATCGAAGTTCCTTCTAAAAAGTTCCAGCGAGAGGATGATAAGGAGGATTTGGAGCTGACGGAGTGTTTAAAGAAGATCCACAACTTCAAATGCACTTCGTGCGACAAAGCCTTCAACTCGCGGACAGCTCTAGGATATCACCTAAAGACTCACACGACCGAAAGACGCTACGTTTGTGATCAGGTATGAACCTCATTGCTGCTTAATTTCTTGAGCTAATTTGGTGCTTTGTAGTGTGGGAAGAAGTTCTTGACCAACGGTGCGTTAAAAGTTCATCAAAGACTGCATACCGACGATAGACCGTACGCCTGCAAGTTCCCCGACTGCGGAAAGAGCTTCAGGCAATGGGGCGATCTCAAATACCACGAGACGTCCATACACAGCGACAAGAAGGATCACGTCTGTGAATTCGTGAGTTGATTTGATTGGCAGTTGTTGAATTCGTTTTAATGGAAAATCTTGCAGTGCGCGAAAGCTTTCGCTAGGAAATATTCGCTGGTCATTCACCGTAGGATTCACACGGGAGAAAGGAACTACAAGTGCACCGATTGTGATAAAAGTTTCCGAGCGTCGTCGTACTTGCTCAACCACAAACGTATTCATACTGGTAAGTGCTGCAAACTTTGCTGTAGCTAACATGCTGACTCGTTTAATTGAATTAGGTGAGAAACCTTATAGCTGTTCAGTGCTTAGCTGCCAAAAGAAGTTCCGGGTCGTCGGCGATCTTAAACGGCACATGGTGAGATGAACTTTATTCAAAAAATTCCTGTGACTAATCACGAGAAATTGCAGAAAATTCATGACCGCACGAAAACGCTTGGCGCGAAAGACAAGAAGAAGGAAGTCGTTGCGAGTGTCAAGAAGAAGGAAGTGATTAAGCTCGACGTTCCTTTGAAGAAAGAAGTAAGATAAGCGAGCTCCTCGAGTCATCAAGACATAATCAAACTCTCCTTTTAGACTCCAGCTGACGAGTGCGTCGACTTGAGTTTCAAGGATAAAAACGCTTTAGTCTACTCCACGAATGAGATCGACATTTTCGCGAAGCGCGGCCCGTCTAGGGGAAAGAAGACAACTAGAAGTAAAAAATCAAAATAGGTGTTGACAACATTTTATATCGAAATAAAAGAATCGAGTAACGAGTAAACTTCAAGTTCGTTTTAATAAAAATCATGCGTAAGGGAACGTCGAAGTCATAACGATCTATTGAACAGTTCGACTGCAAGCCGAATGAGCACGAGAGATTCCAGTTGAGCGAGACAAAAGACGGCGAAGGAAGAGACGAAAACTTTTGGATATTTTACGAGATATTTTCTTCTTCTGAATATTTTTTATACGAAAAAATTCTCATTCTTCAAGAATACGAAAAGAAACCGAAAATCTTGTTTAGTTTGGTGTTCTTGATTGTGTTGGAGGCTCTTCGCTCTCCTTTAGGGTAAACAAAGATGTTCGATATGTTCTCGGATGAATTATTGCATTTTCCTCAACTGAAGAATTTTTACTTTCGATAGATTTCTTACTTTAAATTATTTTTTAAATTCAAATCTCTCAATTTTCCTAAAAAAGATTTTGAAGATCGCCCGGTCCACGCAGTAATCAGCGATCAAAGGCGCATAACGTTAAACTCGTAAAATAAAATTGGATATCCAAAAAGCTTGTTGATCGCTGGCTGCGTGTGTCTTGAGTCGCTCACTTACGGTGGAACGTTTCTCATGTGTTTGGCTTTCTTATAGATGTACGACACACACTTCTGGATATTCGGTTCAACTCACACTTTTCAGTCTCTTCAAGTCATTTCAAGACGCGAGCAGCTAAAATTTAAAGTCGGGAAATTATCGGAAATTCAGTAACTTAACGATCTTGGCGCATGATAAATCGCAAGTCGAAGGTCAATGGACGGTTGAGAGTGAAGGCAGTTGATTCAAGCTGAAGAGCGGACCTTTGATCTCGCAGTTTGGCTAACTAGTTGCGCATTTTCCGATCGAGGCAAAACGGAAAAGCAAAATTTATCAGTCCAACCGAACTCAATTCAATGAGCAGTGAATGAAAATCAACTCAGCTCGATCGGTGGAAATTTCGCATATCAGGAGGAAATTTGAAACTTTGGAGATATAATTCCAATAAGCAGTAAATGGATAATACAATAGTGAGCGAACTGAGATTGTGTAGCGAAGATAACTTATATACATAAGAAAGAAAACTACATGTGAACTCGTTCGAAGTCGAGAGAAGAGGAAAATGAGGAATTGGAGAATTGGCGTTGTTCTTGTACTTATCATGTACCTCGCATGTTTCGGAAGAACCGATCGGACGTGTGAGCCCATTAAGATTGAAATGTGCAAGATGATCGGCTACACTTGGAACACTTCGATGCCGAATTTCATGGGCCACGAGCTGCAGAGCGACGTTGACTTAACACTGCAAACATTCTCCCCCTTGATTCAGTACGGATGTAGCGCGCAATTGAATTTCTTTTTATGTGCCGCTTATCTTCCCATGTGCACGCCAAAAGTCAATAATGCGATCGGGCCGTGCAAGAAGCTCTGTGAAACTGTTAGAGGTTTGTAATTAAAGTCTGCCGCCTTCATGTTTGTTTAACGACCTTTATCTTGTTAGCTCGCTGTCATCCAGTGCTCCAGAGTTTTGGCTTTTCGTGGCCCGCAAGCTTAGACTGCAGCCGCTTTCCTAAGGACAACAACCACGAGAACATGTGCATGGAAGGCCCAGGTGAAACGTCTGGAGCGAGCAACTTGCCCATTCCATCGAACAAGATCAGATCGCATCAACCATCGTCTTGCCAGTATTTCATCAAGTCGCATTTGTATGTGAGGCTCAACAGAAGCAATCGCTGCACTCCTTTCTGCGAAGCTGACATTATGTTCGATGCGCAAGAGAAACATCTTGCGGAAACTTGGATCACGACGTGGAGCATTGCAGCTTTCTTCGTTGGGATCATGGCATCGCTTTGCTTGATCCTTTCTAACGCGCGTTGGGACAAGAAGCTCATGCCGTTAGTCATTTGCCACTGCCTTGTAAACGTCTCATGGACCATCAGAATAATCGCGGGCCGCAATGCCACTGCCTGCGGCTACGACTCTCAATTCCCCGGAATTTCTTTGCTGCTGACTGATGGCTTGTCGACCTCGCCATGCTCGTCGATTTTCTTGCTGCGTTACTACTTTGGGATGTCAGCATCCGTTTGGTAAGTGGCGATCAACCACTTAGTGACTTTGAAGTAATAAATTTTCTTTTGGTTCTTAGGGTTGCCATTCTCAGCTATCGTTGGAACCATCGAATCCGTCAGCACATCAGAGAAGCGCTTGGGAACAATACTGTCAAGTACAACCCTCAGAACACTTTCTTCCAAATCTGCGCCTTCGGTCTTCCTGCTATTCAAACTGGTAACAAATTTTTGCGCTCGCCTCATTTGAAAATCTAATCAAAAATATTTTGTAGTCATAATTTTGGTTGCGAAGCTAGTGGACGCCGACGAACTTTTAGGCACTTGTTATGTCGGCAATCAATCTGATCGCGGATTGTTGCTGCTGGTCGCGATTCCCTCGCTCTTCTACTGGATGCTCAGCTGCGGATATCTGCTTACTGGATACTTAAGGAAGAAGTCGATTAAAACGCTAACAATCCCTGCCACCCTCAACCCCGCTCTGGGTCGATTCTTACTTATCTACAATGTTCCTAGCGGACTGATGCTGCTCTCCATGTTTTATCAATACGGAAACAGAGAGAACTGGCTCGTTTTGCAGGATCCGCTCGTGCAAGGCTCACAGAAAGCTCCACTCTGGTTGTATATTGCGCAACCGTTTCTGGAGCTGTTGACTGGCGTTCTGGCCTCAGCGTGGGCAATCGGACCGAGAATTACAAGTCTCTGCAGAGGCAGCATCAAGCAGCAGAGCACTGTCAAGCCAGCTATGAACATCAAGTACCAGCAAAACCCGTACAACTCCGCGTCGTATCAAACAATTTGCCCACCAAACTCGATCGTGTCTGCCTCGATGGTCTCCATTGGAACTGTAGGAAAGGTTCATAGGTCACAGATGAGAAAACATTCGTACAATCAACAAACGCCGAGCCTACAAAGCAGCCGGCGAACGAGATCCTACCGGATGAGCTCATTCCACTCTGCCACAGGGAATGAAACCGTACTTTAATGTAATCAAATACTCAAAACTTTGCCTTAGGATAAGAATCATGGGATGTCACGGATATAATGTTCTAATGAAGTGGAAACTAATATCTCGTAAGCATCTACAAATTTACTTACAAACTAGATTTATCTTCTAACGATTGTCAAGGCTGTGAACAATTAATTTTATTTAAAATTAAACATTGTAAGTTGTTAATTCAAACTGAATAAACTTAAATCTTTAAATCAAGCCTCAGTTTTGTTGCTTGTTCATCTGTAAGTTTTAACTCGTGGACTTGCGGCATGGGATTAAAGTTTATCTTTTTCTCGATACACAAAGCCTTTACTTCCTCTGACAGGTCATTTGATAAGAATCGAGTATAAAATAATCAACCGCAAAACTTTTTTGCTTATTGGCAGTCGACTGCCAATCGAAATGAGGGCAGAAGTGAATTTGAATGAAGATTTTGACTTGACAGTTTCTCTCGATTCTAGGAAGAATTTAGTGCAAACTTTTCTGATTGTTGCTGCAATCTTCACGACGGCGTTAAGTGTCGTGATTCGATGTCAATTTCGTGATGGAAATTGGGGTTTATCGGGGAAAATTCATTTTTGACGTTTCCTACAAAACTTGACAACCATTTTTCGAATTTAGTTTTGATGTATATTGAGCGAAACCATCTGAGATCAATTGCTTCTGAGGATTTGGCGCCATGGCCGAACTAAGCATGGCTCAGTCTATGGGAAAACAGAATTGAAAATCTCGACGCAGATCTTTTCCAGCATTCACCAAAGCTCCTTTACATTATATTCAACAATAATTTAATTCGAAACGTCGGAGCTGGCTTACTCCACAACTTGAGTGAATTGAGAGAAGCAGGATTTTCTAACAATCCATGCAGAAACTTCCATGCCTTCGATCCACAACAATTCGATGAGTTGTCAAGCAATGTCCAATTCTCTCCAAACGACTTTCCGTTTCACCGATATCAAGTAAAAGAATGTTAAACTCCATATCGAATTGTAATTATCCAAGTTTATTTTGTAAACACATTAAGAAGGAATTCGAAGGAAAGCGCCATCATGAAATTTCCCGAGACTTATGAAAAGGATTTTCATCCACATTTTTTCCAATTTAAATTTTAAATTACTTCAGTCCCTTCTTTTTTCTGATGGCACGGAACGTTATTTAGTCTTTTCTTCATGAAAAACGCTGCCAACCATTAAGCGAGAAATTGAATTTTTAATGGACTAATTTCACCCAGCTTTCAAAGTGTCGTGAAACGCTTAAATGCTTCTCATTACCTCAACCGCTTCACAAGCTCAGACATGCTTCGTTTACATTACCGAGTATGCACAAAACGAATCTCGTTTGGCGGGTAATCAGGATCAACTAATTCTCCGTTTTTAAGGAGAAAAACAATGCTCTAAATTACTGGCTCGTAATCCAATCCAGGAAACGATTTGTTTGCTTCAATGGAAAACCCATTTCGTCTTCAATAGGGTGTGATTGAACAGCTTTGCGATTTTCGGGGAAAAACTACTAAATGATGGAAATTACTTCTTAATTGAGGGGTGGAAACAAAAGTGAGTAACTTTATCCAGTAGATAAATTTCGGTTTTCCTTTTCTTTGTCGAAAGTGAATAAAGAATTTGCGAGCAATTTGTCGCCACATCAAATTGCCCGAAACTCCCTCGCATCTCGTACTTACTTCACGTTCCAATTCTTAATTGGCCAAATACCTTTTTTCGTACGAATGTTTCTTCTTGAAGAGAGATGGAAATCCATTAGCTTAATAACAGAGAACAACAATGGAGATGAAGATTTAATTTGGCCAATTTATCTCCGCTCCTTGATTATTATTATTCTCGAAAGCTCCCTTCGAGCAGAAATATCTTCTTTCTCGCTATTTATGTTTTCCGGTTTACCCAGCGTCTCGTTTCCTCTGCACGAAGAGCTTGAAATATAAAATATCATTAGGAGAATTGAAATAGATTTGGAAAAACCCTTTCAGATGCTTCCACAGTTGCGTCTCCATTTGTCTTTCTCTTCTTCGTCCGTGAACATGACTTGGAGCACACATAAGCTCAATACGATTTTCTTCATTTCATTTGAAAAATGATTCAATCTTAATGGATGGATTATTTTGGTAAATGCTATAAATGGAAAATAAAATCAAAATAAATGATTGTTTCCAGCCCCTATTATCAATTTGACTCAATTTTCGATTTAGATGGAAAATCATCATGTGTGGGAAGACGAGCCAAGAAAGCCAAGGTGGAGAGGGAAAGCGATTTTCTCTTTCTCGGAAACGCTATAAATGTTCGGCGAGAAGCTCAGTGCGCAACCGTAGAAGGGGAAAAGAAGGCGGTCGAGTCGAAGAGACAAAACAAGAATGGTTTCATTCTCATTCCTATCACCACTACAAGCGTCCAGAGGCATGGATTTAATATTATGATTGGATTGAAAGTGTAGCAGAGAAAAATGCTTCTGATCCGTGGAAGAATTTTCCACTTCCTTAGAAATATTTCATCCTTCCTTTTTTCACTTGGAGAGTTTCGATTCATACAATTAAAATAATGGAATGGAAACGAAATGAAATAATGAGGAAAATAAGATAAGCTTTCAAATTTTTTCATTTAAGATGAAATCAGAGCGGCGATTATCGGAAAACGCTGTGAAAGAATTTCTGGGACTTAAGTCAAGCAGTGCAAAATTCCGCAATGAAACATTTGAGTTTGCGTTTGAAGAGCTCAATGTGAAACGAGACATTCTTCGAGTCGTATCGGGCTCCCGATTAATCTCAATTAGGGTCCCAATGAATACACCGCAGAACAATATGCTTAACGATGTTGTGCTGACAGAGACGGTCGAGTTATCTTGTGCCGTCATTCAGACACAATGATTTAATTTTGCTAACATGTCGCTATTTAATTGTAAGAAAGGGTAGCGAAGGTTTATGATTAATCGATAATTAACCTTCAGTCCACAACCTTCAGTCCACCTCTAAGTCACTTAATGAAACATTTTTATTTTAAAACTCCGCATAACTTTTTCGCTCCGATCGTCCCAAAAGTGAAGTTTGATATGTCACCAAGTTCCGAGAAGATTTAATTTATTTGCTGGTATTCTGAAGATTGATGTTAATTCATTCTATTTTATCGATTGGAATTGATGAATATTAATCAAAATTAATTTAAAATGGGGGAGAGAATAATTTAATGAATTGATTGAATTTCTTTCGAGCACATTTCGGTTGAGACGCGCGTCTTCCTCATTCTCCTTCAATGAGTCTGCGAGAAACTGATATTGATTTTTCATTCGAGTCGTAGCTACTTACTGTAGCTGTTAATTGAATTTTCAACGGTTGATCAAAGACAAATTGCTTGCGAGACAGAATTCAGACCGTAAAATGTTCACATGTGTGGTAATGAAATCCTCACCAAACAACCCTTTGCACGAGTAAATGAAACTTCTCGTTCATTGAACATGTAATTGAAATTATAACATTTTGAGTAAACTGTGTGAGCGCTGGAGGGTTCAGAAATTCCTCAGGGAGCTCGGTTATTACCTAAGGTGAATAAAAAGATTGGCTAATAATTCAGCGGTTGTTTATTTAAATTTCTCGCTCAACAGCACTTCGAATTCAAAGTTTGGATCGCTTGTATTGAAACTCAATGACTCTTCAATCACATTTGAAGCCTCGCAGTTGATTCAACCTAATGTATTATATGCTCGTTCGAGATGAACTGGTGCTGCTAATCTGATTTATGTTCGTTAAATTGAATAATAAAATATTCCGCTTCGCGATCTCAGCCACTCATAATTTCGCCAGCAAAAAAAGCTATTATTTTAAATTTAATAAAGCATCTCTGCTTTTGCATATTCGTCGGTCATACAAAGCGAGAGATTTTTATCAGGGCGAGCGTAGAGTTTGCGCGAAATATTTTCTTTTTTTCCGCTTTATTATCGCTGATCTTCGCTGCCAAAGTGTTTTGTTTCTCTCCTGTCCTGTGAAACTTTGCACTCAATCCAAAGAAGGGAAACGAGCGTTTCTCGATCGTCATATCAGATTATTTGATAATAACACCAAAGTTCCGTTTTTGACGAAAATGCGCAAAAAAATGCTCGGGCGTCATTATTCGCTTAGCACGGGAAGGAAATGCAGCGACACATACAGGAAAAGTCATTTTGTGTGGAGCTGAAAATGTGCAGTGATATCAGTAAACGACGCGACGAGAGTGCAGTTGACTTAATTCTGATTTATTCGAAAAACTGTATCAATCTTGATTTGATAGCGCGAGTTGCGAAGCACATTCCCGTGAAATTAAGATAATGCCATTTGAAACCGTCTTTATTGTTTTGTGTGGGAGACGTTCGCTTTGTAGAACGTTATGAGTCTCTGTCTAATTGAATTAAAACAGTATTAAACACAACATCGCTTTATTTTATAATTACACTCAATTGAATTTGAGAAGATGCTGGAAGATAGCACAATCATTGTGCTCGTGAAGATTTTGTTATTGTGCCTAATTGAGTAAAATTTAGGAATAACTTGCTGTCGCGACTCGTTTAAATATTCATGGCATGGTGCGTGGAAAATATTTCCCCGATGGTGCCGCAGACAGCAAGTGGAACCGACACAAGTGACGCAATCCGAAACTGCGCCCAACAATTTTATTGAGCGACATCATATGTGAGTTTGTTTATTCAACACTGCGAAGACTATCAAATTCAATTAATTCCAATTGAATCAGTCATTCAAATTTTTATTGCAATAATGTCTGCATATTAACTGAGCTCAATTAAGCTTTAATTTTATTAATCTACATAGATGTGTAATGCTGGCTTCTCGATTGATAGGAAATTCAAGCTGACATCGCTTCAAAAGGTTTCTTAGAACGTCATCAGTATATAAGAATCACAGAACCAAACCAAGGCAGCAGCGAGTCTAATAGTCGCTTTTAAGCCCGTCACTGCAAGCTTGAGTGCATCGGCTGACTCACAAAATTTACTTAAACAGCTCGACTTAAGCCCAAACTGAACAGGAGAGCTCTGGCTATGAGCACCGTGTCAATTTTCAATCCCTGAAACGCCAGACACTAAAAGATGAATTTTAACAAAAATATAAATTCACATTAATAATTCATCTCTCTACGAACGATGATTGAAATACGAAATTCATAACATAATATTCATTTAATTGAGTTTAATTAATTTAGATCGTTTTTGCTTTCATTTCTGTGCACCCTGACGCTCGCATGCAAAGAAATAATCCCTTCGTGGAGCGAGTGCTGATGAAAATATCGCCTCGCTCGGTTCGGGCACAATTTCAGCGAACCTGTAACCTTTTTTCAGCGATTATGCTTGGCAGACAGGACACTGAATTATTTTACAATGAGTCACGCTGATTCCAATCGAATTTATGAAAATTTAAATTCAATGATTGAATTTAAATCACAATTGCACAATTGAGTGCCTCTTGCAAATATTTAAATTCAAAAGAGAGCGCTCACGCCAATTTGATAAAATCAATTTGTATCGATGCATTTAATCTCCAGACGTTGAGACTTAAAATATGTTAATGACACGTTTGACAACATTATACATTGAACAACAAAATCAATCGATCTGAAAGTCATGAGTTATCGAAACGCAAAATAATTTTAAATCATTTTGCAGTGGAGGCTTAGGGTCAGTTACTTCAAGATTCAGAAGCAAGTCTGTCTAGTTACAAAGCTCAGTTGAGTAAAGCTAGAGCGTTGGCTGTGGCCCTGTTTAACGAGACACGCCGGGATTTAAGTGCGTGTGTTGTCAATGGCTTTATTGAATTAAGTGCAATTTAGAACAATTGAAAGAATTGCTGGCTTTGTAGGTCAAGTTTTTAGGAGCGTTCTCTCTCGCTATCTCTGCTGAACTCACGACACGGATATCCCAGCACAACAATTCAATTTGATTAAATCGCATCGGTCGATGAAACTGTAATTTTTGAGTTTAATCGTGTGGTGGCGAGCTTGACTAAAATCCGCAAACTTAATATCGAAGCCTTTTCCAGTGATAAATACCATCAACGAATAATTAAAAACGTTGTGTATGCATTAACCACATTTTAATTAAACACAAATTGAGTCATTAGTTTAATTGGTTTTTATGCAGCATCTGGTCGGAGCTGCAAATTTTTTCCTCTCGCTCTTTTTCATTAAAACATTTGCTTCATGATGGCTGGCTTGTTTGAATTAAAAACTCAACACCAAATGAAAACGATGAAAACTTTTGCGCCATAAATAAAAGTTGAAGGCAATTATTTTACTGACACAGGTGGCTTCAAAACGGAATCGTAGGATTGTCTGTGAGCACCGGAATGTTTTATGAAAAATTAATCATGCAGTTACGTTTGTAATTGACTCAGCAGAAACTTTTTAGACTTTCAAATATTTAGAGTTCCAAAATTTAGCCAATTTCCATTTGCACCAGTCGAGCATCGATGCAGTTTTCGTCGTATCTTCGGTCGACAGCATAGACAGATAGA
Organism: Smittia sp. YW1114-2; assembly: GCA_033064975.1. Lineage (NCBI taxonomy): Eukaryota > Metazoa > Arthropoda > Insecta > Diptera > Chironomidae > Smittia > Smittia sp. YW1114-2. The sequence goes on from CP093832.1 coordinate 18,953,423, forward strand.
TAGATTTGTGTTTGACTGCATCATCGAGTGGAAGTGTGGAAATCAATTTGGAACTGTTCGGAATTTTTATTTGGAGAAAAATCGAATTTGAAAGCAATCCAACTTTCACCGAAGCTTTTTGCGGGCGAAAATAGTGAACAAATCCTTGGTATCGAGAGTTTTTGGTTACTGAACTCAAAATTGCAAACTCAAATTTGATTTTAAATCAATTACGAAACGGTTTCGAATTAAGCCACTGCAGAGTGTGATGATCCTCCGCTTCTATTTTGCTAGCTAGTGTCGTGACCAAAAATGTTTTCGGTCTGGAGGACCTTTATCAAACAGTTGCCAAGCTAATGTTCCGTATTTGTCGAGGAATCGAGTTTAGTTGTCTCGAAAAAGGCATCAGTGTCAATTCTTCCAATTTTCTGATAACGTTGGCAGGCGAAAAATAGGTCGAGATCAAATTTAATTCATGTTTTATTAATTTTCTCGGATCCCTTTTGGTGAGTTTCTCGCTGGTAACCCATCGCTCTTCACAGAAATAATTCTCCAAATACGATTATACAATTTCTTCCTTTTCCATGATGTTCATAAATTTATTTATACGCGGATTTTCAATTCTCTCTGCAGTCGTGCTCGAGGTCCCTTGGCATTTCAAAAGTGTCGGATTTCAATAATACACGCGTTATGAATATTTATTTTATGTGCGACGGCATTGCAGAGAGAGAGCGAAAAGGGACGAAGAAAGATTTTAAAGTAATAGAATTTTCAATTCAATTTACTAATCCGAATTCTTTCGGCTGCTGCACACAAAGGAGCAGTCGAGTGCCGCCGGATTTAATTGTGACAACTAATCTGACACGATGGCCAGATGAGAGTTCAGTCAGTATCACTTTGCACTCGTCTAGTGTGGAAAAGGAGGAAACTTGAGTGGGAGATGTAAAGTATCAATTTAACAAAAAGTTAAAATCTTTATTAAATTTCGTACGTGATGAGCAAGTTGAGCTGATTTAACCTTCACCATAAAAGCATTTTCGACAAACACAACCTTCGCAAAGCCGTAAATTTCATTCATGTTCTTTGCTCAAGGATGCGTGCCTAAAATCCAACACTGAGCTTGAAAGCTTCATGATTTATTAATGAAATTAATTAACGTCTAATCAAATATTTACTTAACGAATTAAACGAAGTTTTAATTAAATTCCGTCATCTCTCTTTTCGGTGATGTGAAAGTGTTTGGTTTGCTGATTTTAAAGATATTTTCCAGGAACTGAAGCTTTAAATCTTCCATCAATATTTGCAGATGGAAATATATTTTTGCAAAGTAATAAATGGAGAAGGAATCAAACTTTGCAAAGATGCTCCAGCGACGCTCTCCGCTTTTTCCTTTGTTTCAACAAGCAAATGTTGACACAACAACGATTGTTTCAAAAAGCAATTATTTTTCAAGTATGTTAACATCGTCGTGCATGCAATGAAAGAAAGAAATTGTGAATAGCCCCGGGACGTGTAAGCGATGATTATGGTTTTATTCATTAGCTGTATCAACAAATTACCATTTTATATTTCGTTCATCCTCCCCTCTGCAATTCGAGAGAAGAAAACGCTCAGAGGGTAACTGAAACTTTTTACATTATCATTATTTTCCAATGAATGAACATCAAACTTTGATTATTGCGTAAGGATGTTTAATTTAGTGGTGTAGTGAGAAAACTCTCCTGACAGTTCGAAGAAAGCTTGGGAAATCTTCGGAAGCGAAGGCAAAGTTTTTCCTAAATTTTCGAAATGGAAACTTAACATTTCACTAGAAATATTACAAGTTGGCGAAATCAGATTGTGTTCAGACAGAGCTAATGACCGACTGTTGAGCATCCAGAACACTCTCAGTTTTTCCATATCGTGAAGGGGAAATCGAAAGGCGGAGCCAAGACCGACCGAGTGAGATGATGTGCGTTAAAAGGAATTCTCATAAAGGATTTAAAGTGGAGTTTTACTTCGAGGAATGTGGTAGACAAACTTTCGTGCGACGTTAAACGAATATTGAGGATCGTTTGTAACTCAGATTTTTTAACGTTGTTTCCGTAATATTATTACCAAAGTGTATAATGTTATAACTTGATAGCTGTGTATGATGTTGATTCGATCTAATTGATAATTGCTGACGAAAAAAACACACAAGCATCTCTCTCAATTCAGTTGTTAACTGAACGCGAGTGTCGAATGACGTGTTTACAAATTGTGAAGCCAGGTTAAAAGAAATAAGCAAAGTGATAAAAGTTGCTCGAATTGCAAATTTGAAGTGCCGAAAAATTGGGAATAATTATCGAGCGAAATTGGATTAAAGCTCGCAAGAAAATCGCAAACGCTCCGAAATATCCTCAGAATTCGCTATAAAAAATCATCACGATTTTCACAGAAGGGAACAAGGTAAAGAAAAGTGGAAATTAAACCTCTGAAATTATGTTTTTGAATATCCTGATGAAGAAAATTAAGCGGAAGCTAAGTTCATATCAAAATGGGTGATACAATTTTATCAAAAATATCGCAGAGATTTAACGCTACTAATTTTACATTTTGAACGTTAGATACGTCTAAATAATTCTGAATTAAAAATGTTATGTAAGGTGCACAATTTATTTAAACTTCTATGTGGTCTATCGTTGGAAGAAGGACGAAGAAAATCATTTTTAAAATGATTAACAATCTCAATGATCGTAAAATTGAATTTCTATTGAATAGTAAATCGTGAAACATAAAACTCTCAATCTAAAGATTCGTTCTACATTACGTCAAAGTAAATTTACTAATTTTAGTGTCCAGAGTTCTTCAGGAAACAATGAAATTAATTCCGTTTGATAAGCATGGGCAGCTAATTTTAAATTACGCAATACTGAATTGCTAATACTGGAGATGGAAAATTCCATAAACTAGGCAAACTTAGGCGTGTAGTCGAGACGTTTTCTTCATTAGAGCTTAGTGCTTGAGCCACAATTTGTTCAGGTGTTTCCAGTTGATTGGAAACTTAATCGAATATTTATGGGAAGACTGATGAAAAGTTAGCTGTGTTCAGCTGTTTTTAGTCTCAATAATATTTTTGAGCGCACGACGATTTGGGTTGTTGTGGGGATTTTCGGGTGTTTTTCAATATTTTCTCGAGAAATCGAAAGGTGTTCAAGGTTCACTTAGTATCCGGCACACGTCTTAAACAAACAAGTGTCGTCGTTGTTTTCAATAAAGTCAAAAGTTGATCAGCAAAATAAAACACCAGAGGCGATTAAGACCTTCGGAAATTGAAAAACAACTCAATTTTTCCAGTTGTCACCCGCTTCGACGGGAAGGAACATGTTTTGCTACCATTGTCCGCCATCGCTGCATCCAAATGGATCGCATCAGCAGCGATTACCAACCCTCGAATATCCCTTCGCTCCAACTCATCCATGTAAGTTGATAGCTACATATTTCTCCGTAACAAACCTTCAGATTGACTTTCTTCCTCAGACACAAGTTACTCTTACCACCCAGCGATCCACGATGAAACGTTCGTCAGGCGCAAACAGCGACGCAACCGAACAACTTTCACCCTTCAGCAGGTTCAAAAAAGTTTTTGATTGTAAAAGAGTATAAATTATTAAAATTTATTTCCTCGTACAGTTGGAGGAGCTCGAGACTGCGTTCGCTCAAACTCATTATCCAGAGTAAGTTGTGATGATCAGTGAACCCCGAAATCATTTTACTTAATATTTCTTCTTCGCAGTGTTTTCACCCGCGAAGACCTAGCGATGAAAATAAATTTGACGGAGGCAAGAGTTCAGGTGAGGCTCACATGCACAAGAAGGTCGTGATACCCACAACTCGCGAAAGCACTTCTGCTGCTTGACACACATTTTCCTGAATTATCTTATTAAATTTGATGCTGCATTAACTGAATTGCTCTACCTCCCATCCACCCAGCACACAAGAATGTCTAAACGGCTGATGAATTTTTAATAAGACTTTCCGCGTTCATCGAGGTTTCTGTAAAAAGGAGAAGAAAAATGTTCGGAACATTAGGCAAATTGGGTTAGCTCCGGTCTTAAGCCGCTTTTCAAATAAATTTAATTTAATTATTTTGTAATGTATGAATATTTGATGGCTCAAAATCATCATAAAAATTAGGTTCTTTGGCGGAAAACGAGAGCAACCAGATGTAGCCTAATCGGATATTTACTTGAACCTTACTTTGAAGATTAAACTTGAACTTTCCGTGCTTCAACTCGAGTTGTGGAGTTTCTTTTGACTGCTAACTTAAAAGTTAATCTAATTTTGAATTCTCTCATATTTCGCAAACAGGTTTGGTTCCAGGTTAGTTTGAAAAATCAATCAACATAATTCAAGAATAACTCAAGAATTTTTACAGAACCGTCGTGCCAAGTGGAGGAAGTCGGAACGTCTCAAGGAGGATCAGAGGAAACGCGATGGTAGTGAGCATACTGGCGATGACGACAAGGTAAGCCAAGCTGTTTGAAAGTAAGTCGTTTCTAATCAACATCTTCTTGTTACCAGCATGACGGAGACAGTCGCGATTCGTCGTCGCCGAACGTTACCGGCGATGCCGATCTGGAAGACGATGACGGTGGAAGTGATAGCGTTGCGCCTTCAAGTCCGAGAATGGAATCAGAGAGCGACCAGCCGTTGTCCAACAATAACTTGAGTCATCAATCGGGATCGAGAAGCAACGACGGAACGCCTTCACCAGGTGCAAGGTAAATGAGAAATGAACTAAAATTTCCTCTCAATTCTTTCATAATTATTTTTTAATCGACAGACTTCAAAACAACGTGACAGCAAGTCCAACTCCATCGCGATCCGATTCGCCGATTGAAGTCGGGGGCCCGATGTCATTATCAACCAAAACTAGTCACATGAATGGATCGAGTTTCCATAATAATATTTTCGGAAACTTTAGTGATAGGTAAGAATTTTTCTCTCTCTTTTGTTTGCACAAAACTCTGATTGCGATCGAGCAATAAATCTTTCGAGGGAAATCCGGCTCTTAAATTGCCCATAATGATGCAAGTAGGGAACGAAAGCAAAAAATCTGCATAAATGAGATGTCATTCGACACAAACACGATTCAATTGTCTGAAAATAATTTGATTTCGAAATGAGCACGATTTCATTACATGCTCTCAGCTCTGTCGTAATTGGTTTTCTGCAATTATTTTCGTATAAATAAAAATCAAGCACGTGTAGAGTGCGACACAATTTAATGATGATAAACAAACTCAACAATTGCTAAGAGATTGATCTCACGCTCAAAAATCAACAAACATTTAAAAGGACTATTAACTGAATTGTTCTTAATTGTTCACATCGCCATGGGGTTGCACATTGTTAAAACATTTCTTGTAAACAAAGCACGCGAAGAGGGAGAGAAACACTTCAGACGAACATGAGTCGACAGCAGGCGATTACGAGTAATTATGATTGTCAAACAAGGAACATTTCACTGGGTGAACTTTCCGATTTCTCTTGCTGTTTTCGCAAACTCATCCTCCCAATTTGTTTCCGAAGTGAATTCCCTTTTATCTCGCAAATCGTCTCGCAAAATATTTATTGATTCAAGTCAAAAATCTCTTTTGGCTAATAAATTATTCATGAACACTCGAAGAAAACATCAAATGCAGCACAAGAAGAAATTAAGTTGTATCATGTATTAAAGCATTAAAAGGCAATTTCGGAGCAATTGTTTTGCTACGCCCTCAATTTATTCAAGAATGATGAAAAGAACATTTAGGCTGAGCATTACAGAAACCACTTTTTTATGCAAATGCTATCAAGCGATAGATGCGAGTCGAGGGAGTGAGGACAAGAATCCCGTTTCCGCTCACATTTATTTTGGGTGATTGTTAAAAAATCTAAACATAAGTTGCCTTTGTTGCAAATGCTACTGTAATCTTTTGTGTACCAACACATGTAGTGGGTTAGGAATTAATGATCTTGTAATTTCACCCTCTCCCTCATGTTGTGATGCTTCATTTATTTACCACCAGAAGTGCTCTCGGCTTAAAATCATTCACAAATTCACCCTTGTCGAAAATCACTAAAAACCAGTGATAGAATTTCTCCAATGGATTTTTTATTGAGTAACACGCAATACTGTTAATACGATGAAACGGTCGCCTGTGGTTTCGGAAGTCAGCCGAAGGTTTAATGACTCACGAAAAGGAAACTTGAACGAAATTTATTGCGAGATTGGCAATTTAACAATTTCGATCCCGACTAATCCGAGTTTTTCTTTCGCAGTGGTAATTTTCGACCGTTGATGGATAACGGGCAGCCGCCGCTCTTCCTGCCGCCCCATTTCTCCCAATTTACGCCTCCGTTGTTCTCCAACATTAAAGGTAAATTTTGTCACAATTTTCAACGCTCGCTGACTTCGCGCACCATGTGCCGAGCCAGCACATTCATTTAAATATTTAATGCAATTTATTCTATTGATTTAAAATTGATTTAAAATCAAAAAGCGATGATTCATATTTATTACAAATCATTACGCGTTTATGTGAATTTTGATTTTGGATATTCATCATCAATCAATCAGTCACGAAGTTGTGACATCAATTTTTTGTTTGAAATATTCAGCAGGGTAGATTATGATGCCTTTGCTTCTCTCTTTCAAGGGTTCCCAAGTTTGTGTTCCTGTTGCCCAATCAGTAAGACGCAAACGTCGACGACTTGCTCTGCAAATGATGTAACAACCGTGCAATCAAACGCCATGTGCGGCGTGACATCGTCTTCTGTTGGCCCCCAATCGTCTGATGCTAGGTCTTCTTCGGTCGCTGAACTTCGTCGCAAGGCTCAAGAGCATTCGGCAGCATTATTGCACAGCTTGCACGCTGTTGCTTGTTCAGGTCTAACGTTTCCGGGTCTCCATTTCCCTCCACTTTCTCTGCATCATGCCTTAACGAATCGCAATAAAAACGGCGGCCATCATCTCGCCAGTGACTATATCAGTGATTTGTCGCTTCAGCACAATAACAACAACAATTTCATCAGCAAAGTCGAACCGAATGATAAACTCGAAAGCATTTCTAGCCCCACGAAAAATATTAGCGATTGAAAAGTTTTCGATGCGTTATTAAGTTAATAGTTAAGTCTTAAATCATAGCGCAAGAAATTAAATCATTATCAAAACTTAAAATTTGTTTAGTACGATGGAAGCTTAATAAGTTCATGGCAATTTATGATTTTGGGGCTTTTCTTTGGAAGAAAATATTTTATGAAACGCAGAAATTTATTTTGTTTCACATTCTGATCAATAAAAAATTACTTTTGTTTTAGTCTTCGGGTTTGGCTGGACGGAAAAGCCCTCCGTGAAATCTGTGCGCAGCACGAGATACTTTTAAGTTATTATGCTTTTAAACCAATTTCCAGTTATGCAATATCTTAGAGAGTTAGAAAATTAGCTTGTAAACTTCTCAATTGAATAAAAAGAGAAAAATTGAAATTTGTATTTTCTCTCAAATTGATTTGCCAAGTCACTCGAATCAATTTACCTTTGGCCTTTCCAACGCTTAGGTTTCTGCTCCAGTAAAAAATCCAGAAGTGTCGAAAATTAGTGTGTTTGATGTAGTGATCAATTGCGTTGTAATAAAGCTAACGATTCAACTTCAAAGAGCTCACGTTATCCCTTTATCTAATATTAAAGGAATAATATTATTGCATTAACATTCAGATCATCTAAAAAATCATGGGTTTATTTCAAAGATGAAACCCCAAAATGCAAATCAAATTTGAGTAAATAAAGCCATCGCTACTCCCTTTTGATTTTTGACATAAACTCGGAAATTGAATCATGCTGACTCGAATGCGAGACTGCTATGATAGCAGTGCTATGCGATATGCAAATAAGAAAATTGAAAAATCTTTCATTTAAATCAGAAGATTTTGTCATTTACAAGCAATTTGCATAATTTTTAAAACGCTACGAGAGCACAGAGAGGAATTTCATCTTTCGTCACTCAGACACGCAACGCAAAGTGTAATTCGATTTCCAAATTGATGTTATTTTATTCACTCTGCTAATCTAAGCGACTCGTTATGCTCGGTGCGATGTCGATAGGGTGGAACTAATACCAGACTTAAAAGGAAAGGAATACATTACGATTGTGCAACGCGATAAGTCGCTAACATCATTGCTGCTACCGGTGCTACATGCAATCATTAAAGTTTCAGATCGAATTAGCTTCTTTCAGACATCGGCAACCAAATCTAATATACGATGTGATTATTGGATGAAAATTGCTTAATGTGTGCTAATATCTAAATTTCATCGAGATGTTGTTTTAAGCAAAACCTCTGGGGATTATTGACAACTAACGACAAGGGTCAGGAGCGTCGGGAGAATTCCGCACTAATTGAATAATCCTAAATTATAGCCCAGCGTTGCAGAGAGAATGCTGAAGGTCAGATATTAATTACACACAATTTTCTAGCATGTATGATCCTGAAAAGTTGATGAATTACAGAAAGTTTTGGTGAATTGGATTTTGTGGAGTTCAGAGTTGTGAGTTTTTGAGAGTTGGCTCGAGCGGCATGATCTGAATCTGTAGATGATAGTCTTAGTATGTTTTGTGCTAGGTTGGTTAGCTGCTTTGTGCTAGGGTGGCTGACTCAAGGTAATAGTTTAGCCCTGGAAGCGATAAACGTTTGGTATCGACAAAAATGTTATATCAAAAACGTTCTCTCGACAGTCAAAATCTGTTTCCAATCTGGTTCTGCAGTCTCCAACTCAGTTGAAATCCGTTGGATTTAATCCTGCAACCTCATTCATCGAATTGCTATGGTCATTGAGACAAAACCGAGAGATTCGCAGACTTTATTTTATTTTAAAAATGTTGTGGAATGTTTACGTGAATTGGGGAGCGACGCGCCAACACGAAGCGATTCCCTTTACTTTTTCTTTTCTTGCCAATCCTTGTGATCACGAATAGCCAATATGCGATTATGGTGTTATCAAATTATTCGTAATTGAGTTGATGTTTTCACTTCGACCACTGTAACGATTATCGATTTTTTGCTTCAGTCATCCGCCCAGCAAATAAAAGGAATCGAATAAAAACAGAATTTGATTAACAGATGCGCTAGAAAACTCAATTTTCATTCCGACGGCGGACAGAGACGAAATTCATTTGATCTACACGAAAACATTTATCAATTACTTGTAACTTGATACTTTTCGACTGATTCAATTACGCCTGCTCGGAAGACGGCGGATTCCAGTCCCACCGAGGAAACGCTCTCGAGCGAATGTGAAAATGTAATCCTCCGATCTCACATCACATTTTTCTTGAGAGATTGATTATGTAATAACGATAATAGAGTTTTTTCATTGCTTCATTTCAAATTTATGGAGCTTTCTCATTTAATGTGATTGATATTTCGCCTCTCCAAGCACATTTAGAGCGATGTTGCAGCTTACAAAGTCAGAAATCGAAGTGGATCCAAATGGATCTTTTTATTGAGCAAGATTTTTTATCCTCGTGCCCTTTTTATTCAGGCTTAATTTCAATTTCTCGAGCACAACATTTAATTTATGGTAGCGAAGCGCATCCTGAACGAACGCAGAATGCCTCCTCTCCTCTCTGTGCCAGTGATCCTAGCTAGTCCCACCATTTTGTGTGGGTGGGACTGATTTCAGTCTCTCGAAAATCGAGCGCTCTCTCTCGTTATGCTTGCAACATATTTCCCCTTAGCTCGAGGAAAAGCTTTCAAATGTTTGAACGACGACGAATATATTGTTTCAAACGCGAACGACTGAATTTTTAATTAATGAAATATCCAAAATCATTAATCAAAGGTTATCTCGAAAAAATATCTGAAAATATTTCTGTAAAATATTTTGTGCTTTTCCTCGATTACCCAACAACTCCACCACAAACTCTGGCTTGCTGTTGGTTTGTTCTCCAAGCATTGCCGTAGTCGTCAACATCGTACGCCTGTATTGAGTTCGATCGTCAGACTTTAATATTTTACGATAACATTCGGGGCTATCTTAATTAAACTTCTCGATTATTTCAACAGTTAATAGGCGTTATCGGAAGTGATAAGTGTGTTTCGACCGACATATCGGATCGGGAGCAGATGAAAGATTGATGTGGAACTGAGTGATTGTCTCGAACTTGCCAAGTGACAATTTGTGGATTCACTGCACGCATACAGTGGCGATTGTGTAGAGAAGCACTGCTCATTGAACGATAGCTGAAGCCTAAGATAAAAGTCGATCGGCTCGAATTATCAGAGAACCGCAAATAAATCGGTGGCAGTGATTGAGTGAGGCGATCTCTCGCGGAAGGCGAGTTAATTTGGGAAATCTCTACCACTACACCGACACGAGCTTGCCACCTTCAGCAGCTTAAAGCTTATTATAAAATGTGCGTACAAATTTTGCAATTCCACAATGAAATTCTTGATAAGTTTACGATCGTACTTGAGTCGAGCCTTGCGCTATTTTCGCGACTCTTCTCCTGACACAATCCGGAATCGTTCGCGACGAAGAGGAGTCGAACGGATTTGCGTTGACCTTCAAACAAAAGCTGGCAATAAAGATTTCGGTGATAAGAAAGTGACGTCGCCTACCAGTTGGAAAAATGAAGGATGATTGATTGAACACTACAAACATTCCAATTGACAACTGTTTGCGCCCAACCAGCATATTTGACAAGAAAGCTCTTCCACAACCGTCGCAGCACACAAATTTGGCTCGATTAGCGCAGCTGTGATCTAAAAATAGCTTTTCATTTTCGCTTTATGGAAAGAAATTGAACCAAGCGAATAATTTATTTTTAGATGCTCTTGAAGGAGCTGCTCGTCGATCACAGTTGATTTATCGCTATTTATTTCTAGTCGATTCCCTTCCAGCCGTGAATGAAATCGCGCTGATGACCTTTGCAGTGATAGATTGTCGTGAATCTTCGCCTTAATTTAGGCGACAAAAATTGCAAAAGCGACGTGCGATCCGCCGATGCCAAGACACCTTCAGGTGCGATGCACAATTGCTGAGTGCAGTGTGAATCGTAAACCTCAGCCAAAGTCAACGTTGACACTCGAGCCGACTGTATAAGTGAGCATGCAAAGTAAAGATCAGAAAAACACTTGAACGGATGAAAGGAAAGTTCAGTGGAAAAGTTGGCCGAGATCGAGGCGGAGGGAAATTAAAATTTTCCGAGAAAAATTAAATTTGTTATTGCGAATTGTGGCAAACTTGTTTGTGCGAAGCGACGACTTCTTATCAGTTCCGTTCAATCTTATGTTGTCTTGCTTAAGCCGAAAATATTTTTAGGTGCGAGCACGCCGTCGAGTGTCCACGCTTTCAATACTGACCGAGAACAGCTGTTGCACTAATTGAGTGCGTTTGTATTCATGAACTAAATGAATAGTGTTGTCATAAGAAAAGTGCTCAAACTATTGTTTCACACACGCCAGACAAAACGTTGCTGTATAATACGTCGGAGTGCTTTAAGTTGAACAACTGCAATACGAATAAAAGTGAGCGATACCCGCACATAAGCTCGCTTGATAAGTGTCAATAACAATAAGAATTATTGACAACACATAGCTGGAAAATTACTCAATTCTCGAGACGCTCCGTCCAATCGTGGTGGAAGCCATCAAAAGCTGCTCAACATTTCGAAAATCTTTCAGTCCACATTTTGCTGCTTGCGGGAACGGATTTTCTTTAGAGAGAAGGTGATTATTTGTTGTGGAGTTCTTGATTGTGTGGCTTAGAGATTACAGCCGATAATTGCCAGTCCAAATAGAGAAGAGTGGTGTCACATGTCTGTGGTGGAAAGAAAGACTATTAAACTTACGCGCAGCGATGATTGATTTTAAAAAGTTCACGCGGCTTTATTGCTTCATCGCGAACATTAATTGATCTTGATTCCGCGGCGGGTTTGAGTCAGCGCGGTGTGGATTTGTCCTGTTTAAAGCGTGTCAGAAGGGTTGGCACGCTAACGGCTTCGCCAATGAAAACAATTGTGTTTTAAAGAGGACGAGTTGTCGCCTTCGCTAGAAATCCGATGGAAGTCGCGTACGAGTCATTGTTTGCCATTCGACTTATCAACGCTTGCCTTTCTTCTAATTGCACAACCGCTGATATCATTTCCAATTGTTTTCCATATTTTAATGACACCGCGCGATAGCTCATTGCCTTGTTCGACTTTAACACTTTTTAGCGCCGAACGGAATAATCAACAAAGAATTTAATTGTTCTTCCGCCGGCCGTCCCAGTCTTACTAAATAGTTTTCCTTTCATTTCATTTTAGAATTTTCAACTTAGCCAATGTAGAGAGCCAAATTGAATGAGATTGTGCTTCAACGGGTTTTGTTTAGGCCCTCAACGGCCTTTGGCCGTTGACCAAAGTTCGCAAACTGTTCTCACTTTCGCTACCGCCATCGACACGCTCAACATAACGACCTTCTTTGACAAGAGTGCTTCGGCCAGCGATGCGTTTCAACACCGAGACAACAGCTTTCGACAACTAGAACATCAAAATAGCTTCTTTGACAAATTTAAGATGATGAACGAGGACGGCAGCTTTCAAGTTAACAATTCAGATTTCAATATTAGTGCAAATAATTCAGTTATGTTTAGCCATACTAGCGATAACAACTTACGATCACATTTTGTCGCCGACGACAGCGACTCTCAGAACAACAACTTAATCACCAGCTCTTCACAAATCGAGCTGGTGAAACAGGACGCGGTGGAAAGCTTAAACAGCAACGTTGGCAACATCTACATCAACGATTGCGTCGACGTCAGCATGCAGGAGATCGACATGGACCAGCATTTAACCGAGAAGGAGAAGGATCTGATAAGAGTCATCCAGCTTAAGGACATCAGAATAAACGAGCTCAACCAGCTGCTCCTTCAGAAGAACGATGAGATCGTCAATCTCAAGAGCCACTTGGACAAATTTCAGTCTGTGTTCAGCGGGATTCGCACAGGCGCCATGGGCCGAAAGATCGGCCGCAACATCCAGCAAAGGCAGAGGATCGGTATTTCAGCGGAACCGCAAAGCGAGAGCTCCATGCACGACTTGCTTAACGTGACTTTCCCAAAATACGAGAAGGAAGAACCGTGAGTATCGAACACCCACTTTACTTAGTTTGCAATTGAGATCGACAAGATTTTTTGTTTCATCGCAACAAACGAATTAGTTTGTTTTGTTTTCAATTACCGGACATGGTGTGAACAAGTTGCGTAAACTTTTCTTGTAAAAAAGTAGCGTTTGTTTTGCTGGAAATTTACTGGAATAATTGTAAACAACATCGAGTAGCTGAATCAATAGTTTGAGGTGATTTTATGTGGAAAACAATTTAAGCGCCTTTGTTGGGTTGAGTCCTTAGCTTGAGAATACGATTGGTTGGACATCGCTGGCAATGATTTCTTAGAATTTATTTCCGCGGCAAACCAATGCGAGGGACTCTCACCTCAATAAACCTAAGCCCTATTTCTATGAATTATGCGAACTTTAAGCTCAAGCCATTCCACTCGCTCTGAATTTAGCTCCAAAGTTTTATCATAGTTTGTTACTAGCTGTCTTATTTATCGAGCATAAAGAGTGACAGTCACTTTGCCCCTAGTGGTGCGGCTCTTTAACTGATCTCCTCGTCTCAAGGACCTTGAGTTCCAAAATCACAAGTGACACACCTTGCTAAGGACAATGCCTTTGACGCCGGGTTCGTTGTATCGTTGCGGTTCGATGCAATGTTGAGAGAGCTCGTAGCTAAACCACTGCGCCTGTTTTCGACGTCATACTTTTCGTGAGACTCGACATATGTATTACTCGACGATGTTGTATATCTCTCACTCAGTCGACTCAATATCGATGTGGCGAGAAAAGTATCATTGACAGTGTGTCTTGTGAGCTAGCTAAGTAAACACTGAGTCGCGAAAACGCATCGGAGAGTAACAGAAACCGTGTAAAGCCAGAAAGTGCAGTGAGCGGACTAATATCTTTCATTCAAATCACGTGCTAGCAGGTTCCAACTGAACTTTGCATAAAATATTATTGGGAGAAGAAGGTTCTTCTTGTTTGTGAACTTAATGAGGCAAACTCAACTTCTATTTTAAATTGTAACAGTCAACCTTGACACTTTAACAAAAAGTTGCTTTCGTTTTCAACGGAGTTTGAGCTAAAGCGAAACGCGAAAACAATTTCGTTGAACTAATTAAAGCCAGAGATCAGTTGGACATCAAAATTTCGGCTGATGTTCTCACTCTCCTCGTAGAGATGTTAACAGCTTTAAACGCATGAGACAAAACGATTCTCGCTCCTTCTAACCAGTCAATGTCAACGCTAATTAAATCGCGAAGCATTGAAAAAGAATCGAGAAACTTTTTCGCTCGATCTAGCGATTAGAGCAGCTATGCCCCAAAGATCATAAATCCAGTTGTCTCTCCTTTATATCGCGAGACACGTCTAGCGACTGCTCCGACTGCAATCATTTTCCTTCGCACAAGTGTTGAGGAAAATCGCTTTTGCTCACATGTATGTCCTCAATTGCTATTTAAATCACATTACCCTTCGTCTGCTCGCACAAAGCGGAATTATTAATAGTCTCTCACGCAACAACGCGCTTGTGATTGGGACTCCCTCGACATGTGTTTCACGCGAATGTTTTGCTCAGTTAATGAGGCAAATTGCAGTAAATATTTGGACTTTATCACTAACAGTTTTTAGGAATTTTTCCGCGAAAATTCTCGGGGTGTTGAGTGAAATAAATTTCGCAGAGCCTCGCTGACTCACTCAGTCTGATTGAAGATCCATCTGATCTTTGAACGGACGCGATCAAAAGCTTGAGCAATAAATAAATAAACAGAAATCAAAAGCCTTTCGTGAATTCAATTAAATTGACGACCGTCACATGTTCTGCCAAAATAAATATTAGTGAATATTCGATCAATTTTAATAGTCACCAATCGTCGGACTTAATTGAACATTGGCTTGGCTTATTGAGCGGATTCCAGACGTTCCAATAAAAATCATTTGACTTGAAATCCTAAGAACAAAGTCGATGATACCATGACGAACGAAAGTGAAACGCTTGAAGTGAAAATAATTGAAAGAAAATCGACTGAAGAGATTGTCGTGTCACTGCGCAAAGAGTTGCAAGTGCTTTACGAGTCTCTCAAGGATAAAAACGAGCAACTGCTTCATCTCGAAGAAGACATAAAACTTCGTGATGCAAACATAAAGAAGTTGACGAACAAGGAGACTAATGAATCCGCAGCCTCAACATGTTCGATGTGCCATAAAAAAGTTGCGATCGCCAGCGATCAGTGCAAGAAATGTGATAAAGTTCACAGTGAAGTGCCGCCTCCTTACGATGTCTTAGCTCTTCAGAAGAGTCTGTCAGATCGCGAGGATCGCATCAAAGAGCTTAATAGGAAAATCATTCGGCTGTCGGACAACATTGTGTTTGTGCAGAAGGAATCGCTAGGCAAGGATGACCGGATCGACGAGCTCCAGCGCCAATTGGACAAGTTCCGACAGGTCGTTCGTCCGTTCACCAAAGCCATCGTGAAGCAGCGAACCAGCGAGGACTTTTTCGCTCTAGAGCCGGGCGTAGAGAACACTCGTGTGACTCTTTCGTCCGAGCCGTCGCGCTTGAAGCGAACAGCCATAAGGTTTTTACGGCGGCGACAAATCGAAATTGATTGCTCATAAAAATTTCTCTTAACAGCGCTGAGCCTCTGTCGCAAATGCAGGGCGCACAAAACGACTTGGTCAAGACTCCAAAAAGTTCGACGTAAGACTTCGACGATAAATGAAGTTCGATCTCAATTGCAAACTCATAAATGTTCATCAGATCTTCTGTCTCTAACCCACGTGAATTCTTTTTCCTAACAGATCGCGTCAGATCATCAAATCAGCCATACTCGGTAAAATTTCAAGACGTTGAGTGAAAACCTGTGAAATTAATTCCATCAATTTTCCAGACAATGACTTCATGAAGAACTTGGAAATGGCTCAGATCCGAGAGATCGTCGATTGCATGTATCCAGTCCAATACGCAGCCGGAAGTCTCATCATCAAAGAAGGAGACGTCGGCAGCATAGTTTATGTGATGGAGGGTGAGTTCAATCTACTGACAATTCAATTTTCCCTGACCGAACGAAAGCATGGAAAGTCTAAACGATGCATCGCGATGCGAAGCTTTCGAAAAAGCTTCTTCGAAGTCGCGACGAACGTTAGAGAAATAGAAAATAAATCTTCAACAATCGCATTTGTTGTGTGCGGTAGATGAGGATGATAGCCTGGGATACACAATTGTACATTGACTGAATGTTAGTCAAGGAATACTTTGCAGAAGCTACAAAGTAAAAGGCAACGACCAAGATTATCTTTTGCCAAAACGTATCGCACGAATGAGTCACTGGCAATGACAACTTCAGCGCTACGTTGGTCACTGATTAAATTATAAAGATCCCTTTCAATGAACATGATCAAGAGCAAAGTGCAGTTTGCGCTCACAACAAATTTTCATATACTTCTCGAGTAAACTGTTAAAGATCCTAATGTGTGTTGTGCGATCGTGAGCGAATATTTCTTATGCACTCGATGAACCTTCTCGGATTTCATAGTCGTCGAAATGATCTCTTTGAGCAAGCAAATCGCTCTCTACTCTTTAATTTACTGTCTTGGTTACATGCACAAAGCCACATGTTTCGAAAAAAATATCGTCGGCTGTCTGAGCAAACGAAAATAAACGAATTTTGTACCAAAAGCAAATCGTGAGAGAACGACGTATGAACACAATCTGGTTCGTCGTTGTGTTTGCAAAGCGAGTAAACTGGTTGAAAAAAAGTTTTCTTCTCTCCTACGAAAAAATGTTTCATTCACGCTGCAGACTTTCAAACCCAAGGTTCGCAGCAATTGTTGTTAGGCAGTCGCAAGAATAAAGTAAAAGTTTGTTGAGATTTACAAGCGTGGAAGGTCAACATTTGCAATAAACTCGCAGTGATATTCTTGCATTTGACTGACTGGCGCATCTGGCGCAAATTGCGAATAAGAAATCGGCTGATAAAAATAAATTTGGTGCGAGAAAGTGAAATCAAAAGTGATAAAACCATAAGACACTCGCTTTACATTCATTAGATGGAGAATAAAATATGATTTCAAAAGAGCAGCCGATTTCGAAACTTTCATTGGCGTTTAGAGAGTGGCATTTGATAAAAGTGATTTCACTAAAAGGCCAATAAATTAAATTGGCAAAAGGCAAAGAGATTTATATGAGTGTAAAGAAGAGAATGCCCAGACAAGACAATGAAATGTTGCGTTGCTTTTGGGTAAGGCAAATTCATGTTGCCGTACACCGAGCAAGTCCTTGAGTTAAAAAGATTTGTGTAATGCTACGTGATGCCGGAGAGAACTTTAAAGTTTGAAGCTTAAGCAACGAGTATATTTATTGTCATAGCGCGACAACATGAAAATCAAATCATATCCTGGTCGAGCGATCGACGCGAGTGAGTCACCGGAAAAGTTTAGCTCGATGGGGCTTTTATACGAAGCCAACTGGATGAACGCTAATGAGAGAATCAAACAAGTTCCAAATTATACGCACTCGAAGAGCAATGGAAACATTTCATCGCTGGGAAAGTATCAGGACCAGCTGGAACGTGTCAAGACGCTTGAAGCGAGTCAGACAAGTGAGAGAACGTTGAGTGATTTTAACGGCTACAAACCATCGACTCTGAGAATAAAGAACGTCAAGCGTGATACTGACTGGGATCGTCCGCCGAGCTCAAGGGACGTTATCCACAATCCACTCTACAACCACGCTCAAAATAACTTTCATTTGCCCGAATTACCATCAACGGTAGTCAATCGACGAGCGGATCCAAAACTGAGGCGATCCCAAACGGTGATTGTAAAACAACCGACAACATCGGACATGGATGGAAGCGTTCAAGGCGAAATCGATCTGAGAGATTTTTATCGGCGTCGACAGCAGCTAAGACAAAACGAGCAAAAGCACATTAGCAAATATCCAAGTGTGATGAGCATTCCTCCGAATGGCTTTCGAGCAAACTGTGATACTGTGTCAGACGACAACGATTCCCTTTATCCGAGCAATTTATCGTCACCGATCCGCGACAATAACAAAGCAATGCAAAACAGCAGCGCGAATCGAATGAATTGCTATAAGACGGAGAACTTCTTTGTGCACAGCAAAAACGGAATTGCCAAAGAGAACTGCGAGAACCAGGAAAGGATCTTACTGAACCCCTTGGCTCGTAATAGAAGTATTAAGCTGTCTCACTTCGACACGCTGAAGCAACCGCCGAAGCTGAAGGCGGAAGAAGTCGATGGAGGGCTGTTCGAAGTCGAGAGCGTGAGTGGGAAGAAGTCTAAGAAGAACAGCTTCAGTCGAATGTTTGCGACTATTTCTGCTGGCACAAAGTTCCCTCGAGTGTTCCTAGGACGCAGCAGCAAAAACAACCGTGCGAAACTGGATTTGGCGGAGCTAAGCGAGACAGTCGAGAGCCAACAATCAAACTCATCACTCTCGACTTTGTCATCGTCGCCGACCTTTACGACGAAGCCAGCTTTGGCTAATGCGAGTGACAACAAAGCGTCTAGCGCAATCAATCGAAAGCATGGCTCGGCGACCAGCTCCGACTCCGACTCGTTTGTCATTCCGCGGCCTCGATTGATTGTACCTGTGCACACTTACGCGCGCAAAAGGCGAACTGGCAACTTGGCTTCTGATCAGTCAATTGGCAATAAAGCAAGCAACTGTGATAGAAATAAAGGTAAAACGAGATTGGTCTAATGACAAACATGCGAAATAGCAATAAACTGACAGCTGGAAACTTAGGCAAATAAGCCACGAGACATTGCAACTTGTAACAAAGGCTTTGTCTAACGATACAAGTGATTCAAGCACACTTCGAATTGTAAGCGCGCATGTGTTACGACACTGACTCTCTTTCCTCACTCGCAATGTGCTCCATGCGTTAGAAATATTCGGAACAAATTATATCGAGTGTAACTGAGTCTTGCGAGTCTTTCTCACAGAGCCAACGTTCCGGCAAGCTCATTCTCCATACAATGTCCTTATGTAACACATTATGCGATTAACATCTCTCGAAAGATAAGTACGTGAGTGGCAACGGCAAGCCAAATACATCTTCAGAACTCTGGATATCTTCGCACACCTCCGGAGTCAATTAAACGTTTAAGAATCGCCAAATTAGGCGAAACGTGATCGCCAGAAAACCGTTGACAAACAATCCCGGAATGAGCTAACTGCTTACCGTTGCCCAATATAGAAACTACTCCCTGATACTTAGTAGCTAAACCCCCGACTGACGTAATGTGGTTTTCGGAAATAAGAAACTCGCTGATCCCATAAATAATAAATTTTTTGCTTAGAGATTGATAGCGAGACCTCGTTATTGAAACTGAACTGCAAACAACGAAAAATAAAAGATTCAATCAGAGGAAAACGTTTGACCTTCTTCGAGCGCTCGGAGTTTTGCTGATAGCAGCAACCGAACAATGCAAATCCAATTGATATTCTCTCCGATCTGAAATGGGTCACTGAAATTTACGTTCCAAGGCGTGAGCAGCAACAAGGCAGAGCTCGATCTCTGTCGATGACTTGCGCAATCGCTCCACAAAGCGTCGCTTATAGGCCAAAGTGAATTCGTTCTGCTTTTCAGATCGCGCGCGCTAATCTCTGCTCATCAGTTAATTGGTGGTCGTTGAAGGTGTTTCCGCTTCGCTCACAAATTAACGTTGGTCGTTTTAGCTTCTGCAAAGTCTAAAATTATTTTTTTATTGAGACACCGAATCAATAAGCAAAGAGCAGAATTCGTGGAACGTCTCGAGTTTTGTTTCACTTCGATTAGCTTTCACAATCGGCAAGTTTCGAAAACGCTTCGAGTAGAGAGTCGGCAAAGCATCGAGCTTTAGGGAATGGAAGGCGACTGTCGAGTTGTCACTTTCACTCTTTCTGTCGAGCACGATCGAAGAAATGTTTTTCGTTCGGTCACACACAACTATCTAATTGCCATCCGAAACTTTTGCTAACCAACTTCATTGTTCGCCGTCAACAGAAGGCAGAGTCGAGGTGTCACGCGAGGGAAAATATTTGTCGACGCTCTCCGGCGCGAAGGTGCTCGGTGAGCTCGCGATTCTCTACAACTGCCAGCGGACCGCGACCATAACCGCTGTCACGGACTGCAAGCTATGGGCCATCGAACGACAATGCTTCCAAACCATCATGATGAGGACCGGTCTGATCAAGCAAACAGAATACACAGACTTCCTTAAAAGGTAAACTGATCGTGTCGTGACTTTTACTTTCTTTCGGCTGAGTCCCAGACGAGTTTGCCAAGGCACCGGGCGAGCACTCGCAACATATGCAATTGCACTTTTCAAAGTTTTCTTTATTCTCGCAATTACGTCAGCCTCGGAATTCCGGTTGAGTTCCATTCGACGTTGCGAATGCTTTCAAACAATAAAACGAGCAAGACGCTCTCGCGTTTTGCAAGCGAATTTCATCGCCTATCCTTGGCTGATTCCATGCCATGACCTTTATGAAGGCTGCTCGCTGTGGTTTGGAACGACTCACTCTCGAGCGGCCGATGAATCTTCATCGCCATCGGAGTAGAAAGGAAAAGAAACTTTCTCCGCGCGCGAATTAAAGCAGCCGGAAATGTTAATCAGAATCGAGCGGAGACGGGCCACTTACATCTCAATCTCTATCCGCAGTGTTCCCATCTTCAAAGATCTTCCAGAAGATACGCTCATCAAGATTTCCGATGTACTCGAGGAGTGTTACTACCAGAAGGGCGACTACATCATCCGACAAGGAGCGCGAGGCGACACTTTCTTCATCATTTCGAAGGGCCAGGTCCGCGTCACCATCCGGCCGCAAGACTCGTTCGAGGAGAAGTTCATTCGGACGCTCGGCAAAGGCGACTTCTTTGGCGAGAAAGCTTTACAAGGGTGAGCGCATCGATGACTCAATGTTTCTCGTTAAACGTACCAACAAAACATCTCATCTACAGTGATGATTTACGAACGGCAAACATCATTTGCGACACGCAAGAAGGCGTCACTTGCTTGGTGATTGATCGCGAGACATTCAATCAGTTAATATCGAATTTGGACGAGGTGAAGAATCGCTACAACGATGAAGGAATCATCGAGAGAAGAAAGTAGGTTTAGACTTTATTTTTCGCTAATTGATGCATAGATTAAGCTCAATCTCTTTGAAACCGCTTAACATAGTTTTGGATGGTGGTAAGAAGGTTCTTCGCCCATGACCGTTGTCTTTTTATGTTCATCAGCTAATTCTCTCGCTTTCACTTAACAGAATCAACGAGGAATTCCGGGACGTGAAGCTGGCAGATTTGCGTGTTATCGCGACCTTGGGCGTCGGTGGGTTTGGTCGCGTCGAGTTGGTGCAAATCCAAGCCGACTCGTCACGATCGTTCGCGTTGAAGCAGATGAAGAAAGCTCAAATCGTCGAGACGCGTCAGCAGCAGCACATCATGTCGGAAAAGGAAATCATGGGCGAAGCGAATTGCGACTTCATTGTTAAGCTGTTTAAGACTTTTAAAGATCGAAAGTACTTGTACATGCTGATGGAAAGTTGTCTCGGCGGTGAGCTTTGGACGATATTGCGTGATCGTGGACACTTCGATGATGCCACCACGCGGTTCTACACCGCTTGCGTTGTCGAGGCGTTTGACTACTTGCATTCGCGGAACATCATCTACAGGTAAGAGCAGCGCATGCCACCTTGATCCTCTGACAAACCTTCATCTTTTTCGCAGAGATCTTAAGCCCGAAAATCTTCTTCTTGATGTGACCGGGTACGTAAAACTCGTCGATTTTGGCTTCGCGAAGAAATTGCAAAGCGGCCGTCACTTTAAAACATGGACGTTCTGTGGAACTCCCGGTGAGCTTAACCTTTCGTTTGAATGAGAGAACTTGAGCTGACAAAAGTCCTTTCCAGAATACGTAGCGCCTGAGGTCATCTTGAATCGAGGGCACGACATCAGTGCCGATTATTGGTCTTTAGGCGTGTTGATGTACGAATTGTTGACGGGTAAATTACTATGAACTTTCCTGACTCTTCCCTCTGTTTAAATACTTCTTATTTTACCAGGAACTCCGCCATTTACCGGCCCAGACCCGATGAGAACCTACAACATCATCTTGAAAGGCATCGACGCTATTGAGTTTCCAAGAAACATTACGCGCAATGCAACAGCTTTAATCAAGAAACTTTGCAGAGACAATCCTTCAGAACGGTTGGGTTATCAACGCGGAGGCATTCAGGAGATTCAAAAGCATAAGTAAGTTTCATTTCGAGATCGCTCAGCTCTGTCTCTAACGATCTTTTACCAAGGTGGTTCGATGGATTCTACTGGGAAGGCTTAAGATCGCGCACGCTGACTCCACCAATTCTTCCAACGGTCAAACACGTTACAGACACAACCAACTTTGACGACTATCCAGCAGACGCAGAGGCGATTCCCCCAGACGACTTGTCAGGATGGGACGAAAGCTTTTAATTTCTCCTTTCTAATTCTATCAAAAGTTCATTTATATCTTCCAAGTTTTTTTTCTCTTCCAAGTTAATCCTTAGAAAATCTAACAACCAGATTTTTTTATACAAAATATATTTGAAATAAAATTGTTACATGTGCTCGTTTATCGAGCAAGATCGTGAGTTGAATCGTTTATTGTTTTGTTGGCTAGATATTGTCTGATCTTTACAGCTAAGCTTTTATGATTGATAAATTCAACTGCCACTGATAGCTAAGTGATGTTATATCGAGGACTTGTGCTGACGTCCGTCACCCTGATTTCTCAGATATACATCCAAATCTTCTGGGAAAATCAGTTTATGATCTGCAAACTTATTTATCACAAAATCGTTTGATTCATAAGTCAAATAAATATTTAACGAACTTTTTAGATTCGAAATTAGAACAGCGGGGCGTTGAAGTGCGCGAACCTTTGGCATATTTGGGGTCTCCAAGCGAGAAATTCTTCGAGAAAAATTTATTAAAGTCAAATTTGTCGACCATGGCTGATCTAGACGATTTCTTTGCCAAGAAGGACAAGAAGAAGGGTAAGACAAAGAAGTTCTTGTCGAGTGAAGAGCTGGTGAAGCAGCTGGAGCAGTCGGCACGGGAAATGGCTGCGGAGAAACAGAAACCAGCGAAGATTGATGAAGAAGCAGAACAAGTAAAGATAACAAACCAAGAGGTAACTAACGCTGTTCCATTCGAGAAACTCGGCCCTACAATATGACGTGGACTTTTTTCAGCAAGACGACGAATGGGGCAACTTCGAGGAGCAAAAGCGACCCGATTACACTAACCTTAAATTAGGCCAGCTCCAAATCGATGAAGATGACGAAAACAATTTCAACTCGGCTGGCAATGACTATGAAAACGAAAACTCTAACGTTGAAGGCGATAATGGCGAGAACCCTTGGAAGAAAGCAAACAGTTCGAACGCTCCGGAAGCTGCCAAACCAGAAGCAAAGCCAGAACCAGTGAAAGCAACTGGAGCTTACGTTCCACCGTCTGTCCGAAATGAAGTAAATATTGCTACACGTCCCAGTCGACGCTGTGACTAATACCTTGTGATTTTAGAATGCTATGGCGCGTGCCCGCAGTAACCGCAAGAATGCGCCCGATCTTCAGAGTGAGGATTTCTTCCCATCGCTTGGCAGTGAAAAGCCCGCCGAGCTCCCTCGACCTAGTAAAAAAGACGGATTCGAGGAGGTGAAACACGGCTCAAAGTTCCAGTCAGCGGCTTCAGGAACGGCGCCCGTCTCTATCGGCAATGCATACTCTTCGCTGCTTAGCGACTCTTTAGATAGTTAAAACCAAGTCGACTTCTCGCTGGAATTCTTTACTCTTAAAGCTTAAACTCTCATGAAATCTTTCTTTCAAAATTGTCATTAGCAAAAACTCCGCATCTTGTTTCTGTTAAATTCCGCGCTGCGCCTATGCGATAGGCTCGCAGCCAGCTAAGCTGGAAGTCTGACGGACTCCAATTAGGAAAGAGCGAAGAGTTTTACTTAAATTTGTATTCTTTATTAGGCCCGTGCCAAGGGGATTCGATGGGCTCCAAATTTCAGCGACCCGCCGCCTCGCGCTTCAAGGCATATGAACATTTGAATAAAGTTATTTTTCCACACTACAGGGGATTGAACAAGAAGATATCAAAAGCGTTTTCTCTCAGTCGAACTTGAATTGTTTCAGGGACGACGGTTCAACTGTACAAATCTTCAATAGTGCAGGAATCTTCATAGCTAAAATGACAGGAAAGTTTAGACGTAATCGAGATCGTCTTTTGCTAGAATGTTGGAAACTCTCTGGCACCTTTCCTGATAGCTTTTCTCAGGAGTGTCTTTGTACTCGGCCAGGTGTGGATTGGCCAGAAGCTTTTCCGGGAAGTTGTTCAGGTAGTAAAGCCAGCATTGTTCCTTGACAGCCTCAGACGACAAATGAATTTCTCTGATTGCTCCTAGAATAAGAATAACATTAGGTTGAATCTTGAGGTGTAATCTGTCGTCGCTTACGATCATAAAAGTCTGGGTAGTCTTCGAGGATATCAAGGCGCGCGAGCATTTTTTCGTCGACCTGGTAAACTTCCCCAACAATTTGATTACCTGAAATTGATTGTCAGCAATGTTATCGTAATAAAATATTCGCTCGTACCTGTGCCAGGGCGATTAAGAAGGAACGGAATGTTGTAGCGAGTTGCTGGGAATGAAACTCGAGTTGAGTTTTTGCTTCAATCACGATCAATGTCTTCGCTTACCTACGACCAGTGGATATTTCAGTTGAGTCTTGCCCTCTCCCACGAACTTCGCGAATCCATTTTCACTGTTGGCTAGCAGATGATGATTCGGTTGTCCCTTCTTCAGCGTGCCGTACACAAAAATTTTAAACAATTGCGAGCTCGTCATGTCAGTCGGTTTAGTAAATCCGCGATCAGCCACTTGTGATGGAAAAGTGAAGTCGCTTATCGGTTGCTGCGGTAGACGACAAACAATCTCGATTGAAGCTCAAGTTGTGAGAACAATATCAACAGGTCGTCGTCCACTGATAAGTTCGTTTGAAAGCTACGTAACGCATAAAGTTATTTTGGCTTTTGGATATTCTCCCGCACCCATTCGCTTACACAATTTTCAATCGAGCCACTACAAATTGCGACTGTAATGGTGTGAGAGAGTTTCCCAAGTTTACTTCTCGTTTAGATTTAGGGGGAAATTGGCTTTTGAAACCTCCAAAAACCTTCTGAGGTTTGAAAGTAAGTTGCAAAATTTATTGCAGTTCTTTAAAAAACCGTTAATGACTTTTGGCCACGTGTTCGTTTCAATGTTTGGTTTCAATGATTCGATTTTTCTTCGACTTTTAATTTAGGATCAAACCCTCGAAACCTTTTCTATGAAAACTAACGCAATAGCCAACTCCCATATGTATTTACATAGAGTCGTTTTTATTCGAGAGCAGCATGACGAAAGAACAAACAGTAGATGGGGGCCAGTGAGAGAAGAACGATGTGTTGCACAAGTTGATATCGCTGAGTGTCTGGACGAAAACATAAATCCAACATTAATCCAAGCGTTGACCTGAACGTGTGGTGAAGTCATCGCAGTCGACTGAACAGAACCAGTTGGAAATTAAAATAAATATGAGAGAGAATTAGTCCAGAAACGCAGTCGAGGCGATTAAATTGGAAAAACAGTGAACTTTGTGAATCGTGAACACATAAAAAATATGATCAAGCTCGAATCGAAAGCTAATCGATAAGGAACATTTAACAAGGAATCTCAATAACTCTGATATTAGCAACGCGATGCCGTCGCCGAAAAAGAAGAAGTTTTGCTACGTGATCCTGAGTGCGAGAAGGTGCGACAATCTTTGCATTTCAAGTCCATATGTTCAATTCTCTTTCCTTTTAGCCTCGTCTGGTTTCTTTTGACGATTCTCGCTACTATGTTGACGATGATCTCACTCTTCACTCCGCATTGGCTCGTTTCGCCGATAGGCTACGAGGTCGCCACAAGCAGTAATGGAACGGTGCTTCGCTACCCGTCGTTTGGCTTGAGTTCGAGATGCAAAAAAGTGTCTTCTGGATCATTCGAGTGCGCGACGTTCTCAGTCATATCGACGTCAACCAGAATCTTTCCGTTCTTCTGGAAGCTCGCGTACATTTTCATGCTCATCGGATTCGTCGTTCTCGGCATCACATGTCTCTTCAGCTTTGCCTCGTTCTGCCGCAATTCCTGCTTAGGCAAATCACTTCACAACATCACCGGATCGCTCCAGATCCTCTCAGCCATATTTTTAATGATCTCGACCTTCATGTATCCAATTGGATGGGAGCCCAGCGATCGTCTCACTCCAGTCTGCGTCGACATTTCTCCCTTTTACCCCGGCGAATGTTCGCTTGGTTATTCGTTCTACTCTTCCATCTTTGCTATCTGCATTGCTCTGCTCTGCGGGGTTTTGAGTTTGAAGGCAGAGAAAGCGAGCATGAACCCATCAATCAAGAGACGAATCGAGGAGGGAAACGAACGACTCGTCTTCGCTCGATGATCAACAAGCTTTAAGATTATTATTTACTAAGCCCAGAGAGCGTTTATGATTTCAATGTTCTCTGGCAGAGCCCGCGAATCGAGGGCAGTCGATTAAAGTAGTGCCTAGGTCGGTGCAGTCTACAGTGGCAGCGGTAATATTGTTCTAACAGTACTAACGAATCTCCATTAATCTATTTCACATAAATCGTTCCAAAGATAACACTTAAGCCTTTTTGTACCTAAATAATTAAGCTTGCAAAATAAAAGAAATTGCATTTCTTCTCGAAACCCTTTCGCCCATTTCTGAGATATTTCGTGAGATATTTCGTATCTTCGTAAGGAATCTTTATTGTTCAAAATACAAACGACAATGATTAATATTTTTAAAAATATTTTCATTTCTTTTCCGTGGTAAAATTTCTAGTTCGATTGATATGTTTAGCGATAAGTTCACCTAAGTTATTCGACAAGTTCAACATAGAAAATCAGCTAAAAATGGAAAATTTGATTCGTTTCATCGTTTCAGGAATGATCGCTGTTGACAGCTCGCTCGTGATCACGAATTAATAAATAACTAAGCAAACTATTTGCTGTGATAGTTGGAAAAGTTCGTTACGCGGAAAAAGATTTTCACTAGTAAGTCTAAAACAGAAAATTGAGCAAAGTTCTTTTATAATTCGTCGTGCTTCGGGCCCGAGAATTCTTCGTGGGAGATGAAACCGTTCTTGTCCTTGTCTTCGTGTTGGAAGATTTCTTCCACTAGTTTGTCATGTTCAGCCAACATGTTCTTGATCTCGTCTGAGTCTTGTCCCTCGACGGCAGTCATTTGCTTCTTCAAATATCCGCTAACCTGGAGCGAGAAGACTTGAGTTCAAGCTCAAAGAGTTGTCACTTGTCTTGCTTACCTCGTCACGGCTCAACTGCAAGTCTTTGTTGTCATCAATCTCCTTGAACACATTTGTAGTAGGTGGAGAGTCTCCGATGTTTATAAGTTCAACGTCAAACAAAAGAGTTGCGCCTCCTAAAAATAAACTTCGTCAGCCCGTGTTCATCTTTAGAATCATTTTACGAACCTGGAATCACATTTCCAGCGCCACGGTCTCCATATCCGAGATGTGGAGGAATCGTCAACTTTCTCTTCTCACCTAAAAGTCAATCATCACTACACGTCCCGAGGGAAAATCTTTCTCAACAACTCACCCACGCACATGTCGAGCAGTCCTTGGTCCCATCCTTTGATGACCTGTCCCGCTCCCAATTGGAAGGTGAAAGGTTGGTCTCTGTCATAGCTGCAAAGACAGATCATTGGAGTTGAAATAAAAATTCATTTGACAGAGACGACCCAGACAAATGTGAATGACAAATTAGGACAATTGCGCTCACGTTAATGCTACCTGCTTACGACAATCATTTGTTCACGTTATGTCTTTATAAGAGTCAGGAACGGAAAAAATTATTTTTGAAGGATGATTCGTAATCCCCAAGGAGAAACAACAACTGTTGGGTAACAATTTGTTCTGTTTAGGATGTTCTGTCTCTTCTCCGTGTGAATTTAAAGCGTTCAAGCCTTTAGATTGCTCAAACGCAGCCTCATCCGACTTAGGGCGTCTTTTATCGTTAACAGAGACAATATTTTCATGCAGCATCGTATTCACGCTTATGATGTGAATTTATCTTCATTTTTAAAGGTTTCGTGTTCTTCCATAAACTCAGAGTTCTATTACACTTTCAGTTTTTCTCCCGCATGCTTTCGAAGGAAATTCCTTCAAGGTGCAGTTCACAGCAGGTTCAACTTGCCTTCTAATTCCACACAAATTCGTCTGACTCTCGCAACCCCGAGCCACTCAATAAATATAAATTCGCAACCCTTTTGCGAGAGGGAAAAAATCTGCTTGATGATAAATGCTCGTTTCATGCCCAGAGTAAAGGATGTGAAGTGCCTGCTCTTCCTCGTCATGTATCGACACAGCGTTACTCGTAAAGGAAGAAACTTATCCACTCTAAAGGCTTGCTTTCGTGCAGTTCTAGTCAACCTATGCGGAATGGAAACGTCAGCCAGTTACAGCGACGAAAGTTTAAGGAGCACTGGCCTGAGTTGTAAATGTTCGTGTAAGGAAGGCTTGCAGTGGAAAGAAAATCATTTGGAAATCTTTATCATTTATTTATAAACTGATATGTTGGAGGATGAGCGCACAGTTCCCCATCTGCATACAAATTCTCTTCTTCCCTCCTCGCTTCTGTTTTCACGAGTGGTCGAATTGCGATACCATAACGTTGACAGAGCGCGAGGAAATGTGGAAAATGTTTCTTTGTTTGTATCGGCGATGGACATAACGGGCATGCCGAGGTGGTCAATCGACGGGAGAATGGAAACTTTTGTGCAGCAGAAAAATGCAATAAACTTTCGTTTTCCTCCAGGCAAAATCGTCTTCCGTTAAATCACAGAAAAATTGCTTTTTTGTCAAAGGGTCGTCGTTTGACTAGAGCTCGAAGCCACTTCAAGCCTTCCACCGACCATCAGTTACAACTAATTTCTCTGTAATCCCGATCGATTTTTATTTATCAACGACCACAAGCAAAGCGAGTGGCAATAAAAGTAAAGAAATTCAAATGGAACTTCGTTCGTGAGCGGCGGAGATGGTGTCGGCGATTTACGAAGGAGATAAATTTTTAAAATGTTGCTAAGAAAAAGGAAATCGAGTTCAATCGCACCAGTTCAGCGCCGAAGCTAGCGAAATTCGACTATAAAATTTAATGAAACTTTTCCGTGTTTGCAGGCAGATAGCGTCTTGAAATAATAATGTAATCGAGTATCTTTCCTAGTTTCATTTAAACTGCTCCAGCGTTTAATCAATTTAAAATTCACAGATTAATTTTCATAGCAAGCAACATGAAAAGCGCAGCTTTACGAATGCGACCAGCCGTCGCGATGTAAACTAAAGAGTTTGTTCGAATGTGAACGAACTCTGCGGGTTGGCTAGACATAGTTAGATGCTAGTTAAGGTCTGGCTACTCATTCAGAAGCTGTCATACCCGCTAAGCCTATTCAGACTCGGCTGGTTGTTCGTTCTTCTAGATTTGTTCGTTCAACTCTACCGGATTTTCTTGCATGAAATTCGCTCATTTAACACTGCAGATTATCGAGGACTGCGCTAGTTTAATTTCACTCGAATGCAACAATCTACAAATCGCTAAAGATTTTCCTCCGCTCTCTGCACAATCTGCATCGGCTTGCAGCGCAAGATTTTCTCGTCCACGCTGAGCTCCACTTGCGTTCCGTGATGAATGAGAGCATTAGAAAACATGAAAATCGCTTAACTCAACAAGTCATAAAATCCGCTGAGCCGAGGCGAAAAGTTAATAAATAATAAATTCATAGCGTTGCAGCCATAAAGTTATGTTAACAAATCCTCATCGCGCCGCCGATTATGGGGACATTCTTACTTATAACTCTTCAGATATCGTCCCCAAGGATAGATTTCCGTCGCCTCAAGTTCATCTTTATAACCTCAGGATGATATTTTCTTGTTTTCGTGATGTAAGAACGAAAAGAATTTAACGACAGAAGCACTAAATTAAAAATTCATTTCGGTTTCCTTCATTTTTTCCTCCGTGCCAATGTGGAGAGAACTCGACGACACAAGACGTTGCAACAATCCCCGTGTAAAGACGTTGTGGCTTTGATGCCGTGTTTTTCTTAGAATTCACTCAAGGAGAGCAACTCGACTTTGGCAAGCATTGACCGATCAAATGAAGTGGATTACTCACAGGCTTTACATTTCCAGTTCTTGCCGATCGATATCAAATCACGGCGGAGTTTCCCCCAACGCGATTTCATAAAAATATTTTTATTTCGATCACTTCATCACGACTTACTTTCACAACTGATTGTGTTCACACCTCGGAAATCAATTCTCATGTCGAGCGCTCGTCTTTCTCATTCGAGTCGATGACATTAACCACAATGCGAAGCTTCTAATGAAATCAGCAATTTAAACTTTTTGAGGAGAAAATTCCTTTTTGGTCCGCGTGGCTTTGCAGCGTGCCGAAACCGCTCTCGTTTATTTAATCTCAAACAGATGATGCTTAATGTAATATTTATAGAAAATATTCTTTCCCGGTTGTTTGCTTGCACTTTTTATAAATCTCGTTCAACTCTCGAGAGAAATGCGAAACTTGTTTGTTTTCATTTTCAGTTGCAGCTTTCTCAATTAAAGTGCAATAGCTTTCAAACGCTTTTGCGAGCGGCTTGTCGTGGATACGAGATGTCAAACTTTGCATTTATCTCTTTAGCTTTAAAAGTCGTCCGACGAGGGAGCAGCAAAATAATTTCCGGCAAAGTCTTTGGGATCTTCAAAGCTGTGCGTTTCATCAAGTGCCACTACACAGATTGGAATGCTGTAAATGGTCGTTTATGCAATTTATTTTTGTAGAGCTATTAACTTGAAGCAGTGCATGCTTCAGAAATGTGAAATTTTTAGGTCTTCCGTTCCAGGTGAGCTTCTCATCTTGCTTTAATTGAATCAGGAGACAGCTTCTGCTGGCTGGAACGACTACTCATATTTTTAAATGTTTGTCAATGCTTCCGACAAGTCCTCAACTGCGGAGACAATTAATCCTGTTCCGGGCAGAATGAGCACGTTTTACATTTCAAATATTTCTCATTATCACATTAGAAATTTTCCATTCGCTACCTTTTCTGGTCGTCGTGAAAACATTTTCCAATGAATGCGAGTGACAAGTGAAAATAGAAAAGAAAATAATTCGTGTCACATTGTTCGCCTTAAATCGAGCAGCGAAATACTTAACAAGCCAACTGCATCCCTGCTTCTGTTATCTTAGATTCTGCTCGGATCTATAATTCATCGCTAAATTTGTTCCTCTCAACGCACTGCAGCCTCGCAGCAAGAAACATGAACGTGGACGCGTCATAAAAATCTGCACACTGATAATAACTGAACGTTATTTATGAACTCCGATGAATTATGAATGCAATGTTACATGCACAATGAGTTCGTCGCTTGTTGTGTGCGTACGAACAAAAGGGAAATTTAATTTATGAGAAGAAAGTTATTTACGGCCAATCATCAGCTTTCAGCAAATTTCACGCAAAACTTTAAGGGAAATTCTTCGCTTACCTCGAATCAAACTTCTTGCCATCGATGAGAGTTCCCGTGTAGTGCATGGTCAGCATGTCGCCGCTCTTTGTTTTGCTGTTGCACTCATCCGGCTTGCTGACGACATCGATTTTCAGGTCTTTAGGTGTCTCGCAATTGACAGCGACGACCACCAAAAGGCACACGGAAATTACAAATTTTGGCGACATCTGTTAAAGTTAGAAAAAAAGTCACGTCAGGTAAAACTTTCATTAAACAAGAGAAGTGAAACTCCACTTAAGGATTTCGTATTCAGTTTCAAAACATCTTTAAAACGCGGATATTGCATGAGCCTGTGAAAGCTCAAAATATTACTCGCTGTTCGCGTAACTGAGCCACAAAGAATTTAATGAAATTTCCGAGGTGAAATTTATGAACGCGCAATATTCAATTGATGGATTTTTATCTAATTATTCGGCCTCCACAAATTAGCATTACGAATCATCGATCAATTCGGCTATCGGCAATTCGACCAAACATTAATTCATGCCGTACGCATTAGACACTGCACCATTCCAATATTTCAAGCTCCTCCACTTGCTGAACACTGCAAACTTTGTGCACTTTATGAAATTCGCACTCTAGCGTGTCGATAGTGATAGATAGATAAGGGAGCAGGGATATATTATTTGACACATTCACACACTTGCGAGGGATTTATTCAAACTCGCAGCTTCCAAGTGGTCATTATCAGCTTCGGAACAGTTGGATGGAAATTAAATTATCGTTCATTACTGCACCGAAATGTTCGAGAAATTCCACGCTGTCAGTTCAACTTTTGGTTGGCAAGTTGGACTTGAAATTTGAAGTTCGCGTTCATGGAAACTTCTGTCATTTCCTCCAATTATCATTCATATTCTAACTGCTTATCACAGAGTCAACGCTCTACTTTCTTTCTCGAAAAAAATGCCAAACTATTTTTAATATTTAAAAGATTTTTTATCGAAAGTTCGAATGTAATTTTTTCCATCCAGAGAAGTTAAATTTATTAAAACAAATTTCCTAACAACTTCCGCTTTCTGTTGGCAAATTATCAACGACATAAAATCACCATTAGCTCACTTCTTATCAAACGAAACTATGAAGTTCATACAAAATAATCGGCTATCGATATCAACTTGTTAAATTGCGAACTCCGAGCCTGGTCTTGAGAAGTCGATGCCTCCAAGTAACAAACGGAACTGAGACTATTTTACAACCTAAAACCCCATGCTCAAGAGAAAACGTGTACACATTGCAACAAGAACGGGATTTTCTCGTGGTGTTTGTGATGTTATGAAAGAATTTCTTTTTCAGTGCGGCGGCCAGAAATATTTTCCTCTTAAAGCAGCGATGTTTGCAACTTTATTTTTCGCCTTCTAACACTAACACGAGCCAAACTTCGCGAGCACTTAATAATGCATGTGGTGCGTATGTGACATCCACTTTTCCTAAAGGCTTAAAACTCAAGTGTCTTGAGTTGAACAGATATCACAGACAACGAAATATTTCTAATGATATCCAGCAGATCATTTCAGAAATATTTCTAATGATATCCAGCAGATCATTTCAGAAATATTTCTAATGATCTCGCAACAAAAATTTTCTCAAATTTCCACGATTCCAAAATATCATTTACGTGTTGCAATTTGCCACGTTGAGATTATTTTTCGGTCAGTCAAGTCATTCATTCTTTCGGCTCATGTTCACACATTGTTAATTATCTCATGACTTGCTCCACACTAATGTACGAACTTCAATCCACAATGCTCGAAACATTGATAAGCACATTGAAGCTAAAGTTCAGAATTTGGCAAAGAAACACTGCAACTGCAAGATTCACAATCTTTACCTCTAACGAAATCTTCTTGATCAAGTTACGGACGCAAATTGAAACTTTGTTGACTTGACGCGTCTACTTTCCGTTGAATCCGAAACGCGACTGAGTCAGATTTTCGATTCGTGTGTTGAATTATATTGTCTTGAAGAGAAGAAAATACAGCTTTACTCACATGTGCCGTTTATCGTTGACTAGTGTAAACGCTCCATCGCTGCTTCGACCAAAGGATCGACGGCAGCAAACTCTTTCATGATCCTGAATATTAATTTGATGTCCAGGACGATTTTCCCTAATTTAATTCCAGAAAATTACGTGGCGACTTTTCACACTTTCAACCTCAAGTCAGGTCAAACTTTTTAAACAAACAATGTCCTTTCTTAATCAGTCTTCGTGTGCCACTAAGGATGAGAATTTAAATTAATCGATACGTGACATAACTTTCGTTATCAAGCCGTTCACTCTCCCGAGCAGAAGAGCCACGAGGTTCCTTCTGAGAGATGTTGGATGAATAATTATACTCAAAATGAGATCGCAGAACTACAGCCAATCGACAGAATAATTATATTTAAGAGCTGGTTTGATGAGAGTGAAACAGAACTCCGCCAGTCAGTCGATCAGCGCGAGTAGTCTGTGTCAATCGTCTGCAGCGGCAGATAAGCGGAAACAAATAAACAATCGAATGGGTGCGCGCTTCTGTTGAACGGACGGCCAACTAAATTTGTGTTTCGTCAACAAGTAATTCAGAGAGTGCACTAACAAGGCAGTGAGATTTCCGTCTTAAAACCTAACAGGTCACATTAGCCAGCCAATAATATTGACTCAAATTTGAGTGACTCAAGATCGACTCGAAACAGTTGTCGATAGACTCAAGAGACGATTTTCAACGCGTTATTGAGATTGCAAGGTGAAACTAAAAACAACAAATTCGTATCATCAATCGACTTCCAGAAATGTCTTTAAGCTATGGGTAAGTTGTTTACTCTCAAAGTATGAGGTAGATAGAATAAAATAACGTAGAGCTTTAACCTTTGGGCTGGAAAGCTTTTGTCGGTCTACAGTGAGTTAAGCCACTCGTTGAAAGATGGCAGAAGTCGCGAGGTGTCGTTCGGAAACTACATGGATTGATGGGAACGAAAGAGGGAGGGAAGAAGCTTTGAAGATATATCAGCCGAGCCGAGATATAGATTTTAATCCATGCCGTGCGGGCAGCTTCGAATTGAAATAGGGTCAAAATATTTTGTATGAAAATTTACTATCAACTCTTCTGATTTGATGAAGAGACTTCGGTGGTGAGGGGGAGGAAGGTGGGGGGAAGATGGTGAGGGTGTGGGGGGTGGTGTGTGGGGGGAAGTGGTTAGGATATCTATACATTACAAGAAGGAACTGATTAGTATGCTGAATCGAGTGAAGGGGAGGGAGGGGGGAGGGGGGTAGTATGTGCGGAGAAGTGGTTAGAATATCTATATATTACAAGAAGGAACTGATTAGTATGCTGAATCGAGTGAAGGGAGGGAGGGGGGAGGTGGGTGTGGGGGTGTTCTTCGACACATAGTTTCCGAATGTGCCAAGCTTCGAATAAATTTCATGAATCAGTCGAGCACCAGTCGAGGCTCACACAGATTGTAGTCTCGACGCAAGGCAACATAGCGTAGCCCCGCCAGCACTAGTCGAGGCGCACGTCAGTCAGATTGGGAAAGAAATCGAGGAGCGAGAAAAGAAAATTTAATAATATCCAAGCGATATTCTGTGGAATAAAGTGAATTGTTTGAGTCGTGATCTTTAGCATAAACGAGAGCAATCAAAGGTGAGTAAAGTGATGACATAACAGCTGCAATCGGGAAACATTTTTAATCGATACCGAATTTTTCTCAAAGCATATTAGTCATATTAAACATTTTTGTGACTTAATCCTAAAACATGATAACTCTCATTAGATCAACTATTAGAACAGAGACTAACCAATTAGCTGCTATTGCAAGAGTTCTACTTCCTTTAATTTCAATGACTCTGCCTTCCCTGCTATTCTACATACATAGTTGATTATTGATTTTTCCTTTTCTCACAATATTACATGCCATATAAAAAGGTATTTTTCGTTTTCTTGACACACAACTTGGGACGAAGTTTTGTTCGATGCGCTTAATACCAGATCGAGTTGGTTTAGAAGAAACAGACGACTTTGAGCGAGTGCGAACAACAGCAGCTTCATTAGCATTAAGAACTTTGAGTCCTCGTTGCCTCGAATAAGACAATTCTGATTCCAACTGCGAGTGACAACAGGAAATATTAATTGAGAACTTTCATGGAAATAAATTGGTGCGATAAAATGAATCTTGATGGGCTCGAAATGAGTCGAAAGAACTTTCCTGCTTATTTGCGTTCTCAGCCCGAGTGCCATTGGTTATATAACAAGGATGGAAAACGAAAGCTTTTCGCCTTTGAGTGCATTCTGGATGGCAACGGTCGTGGCGTAACTGCGAGGGCTCAATTCGAGCGTAGACAAATTAACACGTCAATAGTAATTCAAGCTGCTGTGTTAGTTCAACTATCGTAGCACCGGTCGCTCCACTAGCAAAATATTTCGCGCGTAACTTGTCACAACGCAGTAATAACCAATCCGACTTTGAATGCTAATGATTCGCTTACGAGCGAGTCACTACTGAGGTTTGTAAACTTCATGCACACAAGTAAAGCGACATTCTTCGAGAACGACCCTCGATTTAGCTTGAAGTTTAAACTGCGATTATGTCTAATAAGAAATATCCCGCATTTTATCTTGGAAGTCTTGCTGCACTTATCGTTTGGCTGCAGTCATTACCACGAGTGTGACTTTTAATTAAATGGAAGCTCTTTGTTTGCCTAGCAGAGTTCTTGGCCTCGTTTGACATTCAACTTAAGCTGGACTAAGTGTTGATTTATTGCCTTTTTCGGGGCTTCAATCAATAGTTGGACTCATTTCTAACATCAACACTTACGTCGTAACTAATATACGCCAAGAGACCTAAAATAATCCCCAAACCTTCCATGCAAATTGAACTGACGTTCGCTCAAAGTCATTAGCGACCTTCGCGGGAAATCGATCTGGTATCAAGCTCTGTATATAAATTAATCATTTGTTGGAGCACTTTCGTAGAATGTGGTATTCAATGTAATTCACGTGAGAAGTCATTTTGCTGCACATAAATTGGAACTTAAGAACTCATTGGGTGATGGCGAGCGCGTCTCATGATTCATCCTTTTTGTTGCTTGTAAAATTCGTCACTCATACGCAACAGAAATTCACTTTATCTACTCATGAACAAACACATCGACTACATATCTAGAAAGTAATTTTATCAGACCATTTCACGACAAAAATTAAACTCACACTACATTAGATACCGATTATCACTCACTTGCCACCTACAAAGGCTAAACGAAAAGCGATCTCGTCTCAGGAGACCGCGATACGAAAAGCACTTAAACCTTAAGTATGTCGGTGAACACAACTTTTCAAGTGTTTAAACTTTTCCCGGATAACTTTCAATTATCTTTGCTATCTAACTAACAAAGTCGAGTCAGTTCTAATGCCGCTCAATCATCTACATAGGAAAATTGTTGCTTTTAAATGTCCAATCAAGTTCATATGTCTTGTATGTCCCCCTTAATGCCACTTCCGGTTAATGGTTGCTGCTATTATCTTTCAATCAACCCCATAATTACTGTGATATCAAATCTCCTTGCTGTCTTAAATTGAAACTCCTGATTATCGAAAGCGGTTCATAATTAATGAAAATAAACCACGAACTGCTTTTGTGACAGATGCCCCAGCCTGATAGTGGGGGTTATGTGTCTCTGAATGAGGGATCGAATGTTTATAATTCCACCACGGAGCCCAAGCGAGGCAACGGTGTCAACACTGTGTTAGAAACAGTGAAGAAGGCAATTGGGCATGCGATTGGAGCTCAGGATACGAACTCATTGTTGACTGATAATGAGCCTCACATAAAGATTCAAGCAAGGTAAGTTGATCTTTCACAATTTGCCTTTTGCTGAAGTTTTGCTAATTTTGTTGTATGTGCATGTTCTGCCGCTGTGACGTTGACTTGAGTTACTCTTGACGACCTTATCATGTCTTTTTATTGATTTTTTCTTATCGAGACATGAAATTTTGTTGCTTTCCTTGAAGTCTGATAAGTTTTTCTTCAGGCAGGGATTGGAATGAACTCTAAGCTTTGAATCGAGCTGTCGAGCATTAAAGTTTTATGTGATAGCGAAAAGCTTACGATCCAATCCCGAATAAGTAGAAGAAGCTTTGTATTCTATTGAACAAGCGTCAGTGACGTCGGTCGAATTTGAAGGTGTCGATGGCATCAGACGGAGTGAGGAGAGGAAGGGCGACTATAAGTTGTGGGAATCGAGGTATTTGGGTTCTCTTATTACATTCAATGCACCACTCTCATTCGCTGTGAATTGTTCTCTAGGGTATTGCGTGTGTGCATGAGCTTTCGAGGGCTTGTTCGACGGCAAGTTATTATTAATCTTCACGGCTCCAAATAATTGGTTCGATGTCTGCATGCTATTTTTACTTCAGCAAATTTGCTTCACTCGCCACTCACAGCTTTCGTTTACATTACCAAGAAGCTTCAAAGTTAAGTTTGCTTTCGTTAACTACATTGACGTCACCACTCCACAACTTTATCGTTTTCCTTCAACCTCATCTCCATGTCGCACCTTCCTTCCCGTGATGTCGGCAGAAAATCAATAATCAATATCGAAATGAGACATGTGATTAGTGAGCTCATTTGTTGAGGATTCAAATTCATTTCCAAAATTTCCCAAAGAGAAATGACAACAGCTACGTTCATAGTACCTTGAAGATGGGAAAGCTCGTTGGTACTTTGGAATGGGCACGATCAGGAACACGTTGATTAATCTTTTGTGTCAACTAAGCGTCCTTGTGATAACGATGGCCTCAATCAAAGATAACCTGACCCAGTTAAAGTCCCAGCGAACTTCCCCTGAGTTAAAAGCAACAGCGGTTCAGATCATTATGCTCAACTTAATCATGATAGCAAAACTAAAATGCATGTTCTTGTTATGATTTTAATATTTGTTTGTTTTGAAACCTTAAATGCAAATTTCAGAGATCAAAAAGAAATTAAAACGATTAGTAAAAGTACTTCAATCAGAATGCCGTCAGCACCAACGCACACCGCCGAATCAGCTCGACTGCTAGGGTAAGAGATGAACAATTCTATTTGTCGATGAATCAAGACTTGATAAAGTAAACCTGAAATGTGAATGCGATATAAAGTCGTGACGTATGCAAAGGAACGACCATCCGAAACTGAGTTTAAGTTTGTGCAAGAAGTATCGTCTTAAAACATGACCGATCACCACATTTCAGAAAAGTGAAAACAGACAACAATATCTAGA
The DNA here is from genome assembly GCA_033064975.1 of Smittia sp. YW1114-2. Lineage (NCBI taxonomy): Eukaryota > Metazoa > Arthropoda > Insecta > Diptera > Chironomidae > Smittia > Smittia sp. YW1114-2. The sequence goes on from CP093832.1 coordinate 18,992,420, forward strand.
ACAAATCCCATAATCATATAAATACTTTCCGACCACTAACAATACGTCAACATTAATATTCTTACTTATAAGTTTGTCAGTCTTCTGTTGAACCCAAGCAAAAGGCATCCCCATCAAGCTATTAGAATGAGAGAAATTGCAACAGACGCATGATAAGTCACACCAGCCCTATCATGTTGTTATGATCCATATTGACATAGTTCCTGATGTGTATGCACTACGGTTGCGATGGAAACGTGAAAAGCGTCGACAATGTGGAACATAGATCGACCGCGCCTATGCAAAAAGCTTTCTGCTAAAAGGAGAGAGACTTAGTCTCTTGAATTCTTCATTGCATTTTGCCTAACCTTGATATTAATTTGTTTTCGACAGAAGCCATGCGTGCAGTCATTTCTAACTTTAAAAGAATAGCTCAATCTTCCATTTTCTTCTGTAGAGTTTATCGTTTCATTAAAACCCAATAAGAAAATCGTGAATGCTGTTTTATTAAAATTCCAACGACGCCAATTTGATGTCATAATTGTGATGACTCGAAAATTGATGTTGCGTTGACACTTTTTCCGTCGTATGATGTCGAATGTTTTGTGTATTTTCCAATCTAGAACGATGCCAGCTGAGCTCGACGACATTGAACTGCGTTCGGTGCATATGCAGCAGTCCCAATCGCGAGACTCGATAAGCAACGCGTGCGATCTTCGACGTGTGCCTACTGACAAAGGCGACATCCTCGTTGCGATCCAGGGCGACATATCAAAGCCAGCAATTGTAACATTGCACGATTTGGGATTGAACTGTAAATGAAAATCACAAGTTTAGAGATTTGAAATTAAATAAGTTTTGTCTTTTAGATGCATCGACTTTCACTGGCTTTTTCAACTATCCAACCATGCGAGCATTGCTTGAGAACTTCTGCGTTTACCACGTCACGGCTCCAGGACAAGAGGAAGGCGCTCCAACATTCCCAGAAGAGTAAGCTCGGCTCACTCAAACGTCGTTCGTGGCCTCACCCAAGCTTTGCTTTTAGATACGTTTTCCCGACGATGGATGAACTGGCAGCTCAAATTCTCTTCGTGATGTCTCATTTCGGATTAAAGACGATTATCGGCTTCGGAATCGGTGCTGGAGCAAACATCCTCGTTCGTTTCGCTCTCGCTCATCCTGACAAGGTTGGAGCTTTGTGCTTGGTCAACTGCAGCTCGACGGCCGCAGGATGGATCGAGTGGGGATACCAATCAATGAACACAAGGAATTTACGGTCGAAAGGCATGACTCAAGGCGTTTTGGATTACTTGATGTGGCACCACTTCGGACGTGCGCCAGAAGAACGAAACTTGGACCTTGTATCGATGTATAAGTCTTACTTTGAGCGATCTATCAACCCAGTGAACTTGGTAAAGAATTCTATTAATTTGGCAACGCAGCTTGCTTAATAGTCATCCAATTTCAGGCTTTGTTCATTGATTCATACGTGAAACGAACTGACATGAACATCACGAGAACTCCGTCTGGCACGCCGCAGCCACGTAAATATAAATTTTAATTTGATTGAAAGCTGATAATGTAACGTTTCCTACTACAGCTCCCACCCTCAAAATGCCTGTTCTCAACATAACCGGATCATTATCACCGCATATTGACGATACTGTCACGTTTAACGGGCGCTTGGAGCCTACGAAAACGAACTGGATGAAGGTGAGTGGCGAGCTATGCTTTTCACTAGAATGATAACTAATGATCTGTTTCAGATCAGCGACTGCGGACTTGTGCTCGAAGAGCAACCTGGAAAGCTGGCCGAAGCGTTCAGACTTTTCTTACAGGGTGAAGGCTACGGTAAGTTTCAAACTTCCACTTCCAAATGAATCCTATTTATGCAAAAATAGAATGGCACTACATGAATAGATATGAACTTTTACATTTGCGAAGATCGTTCATACCCCAAAGTAGCTTTTTCATTCTCATCCCAAAATCAAAAGCTCATGACGAAAGAAACATTTCCAATTTGAAGGTTTAGACCTCTGCGACTATAATTTGTCATTGAATGAATTTTCCTTGGGAAGGTTAGACTTGTTTCAAAGAAGAATATTCAGGCCTTAATCCCTAACTAAAAAGCTACACTAGCGAGACATGACAAATTGTCATTGACAATGAGCGAATTTTCTTAAAATTCTGAGCTTTGGAAGCGTCAAAATATTTTGTAGATTCATTGGACGAAAACATTTTCAATGCTTCAATCGATACGAAAACGAATTTCTGTCCTTTGTTCAGCTCGTTGCCCTGATTTTGACCCGAAAATTGTTAACTGGATATGTTAGACATATGTTATGAATAAAAGGAAATCAATAAAATTATTCACTTCTTAGAATTCGAGCGACCAGACACACAACGAACAATTATTTTTTAGTTTTCCGCTTTTAAAGCTTTTGCAAACTTTGTCTTTGATAAAACTTATTGAAACTTTTTGCACTTTTGTACCAAATTTTATGCCGTCAACATAAAATTCCTCAACATTATAAACTTTTTGGATTTGCGTTTGGTTCGGTATGTACAATCAGATCAATAAATACTTAGGCTTCGATTCCATTTAGTGACGTTGGGATGTAGTTTTTACTTTGCCGCCTACGAACTGTTTTATGCACTGCAAACAATTTTTAATTTTATTTTTATTTATTATTTTAGCTGTTGGTGCTTTAAATAAATTATCCCGCGCTGGCACTGTCGAAAGTCTGACTTACTAGGCGAGTCTCCTACTTGAATATCGCTGCAAGCAGCGCAACGCTAAATGTGCCTTCTCGAAACAGTCATCGACATGTTTTTGGGCAGAGAAATTGGAGCCAAGATTAAAGATTTAGTTAAGTTTGAAATCGATGAAGTATTTCTAGATTTATTTATGTTTTGTAATCGAACTTCCTCTTCCATTAGCGGAGCGTTCTGTTCACGTATTTTGCATGTTTATCATTGTTTTTGAAGGATCAGTTCATGAATTACGTGACAGCATTTTGCATAAATTGCATTGCATAATCGAATATATGTTACGCAACTTATGAACATTCCATGTAAGATTTCTTATGATTTACATTTTGAATTTGTCGATTTTACGTTGCAATTATCTCAAAACAACAATAAATAGAAGAAGACCGATAGTTTTCCCAAACCAAAACCATGACCGCGACTTTGATTTACATGTTTCCGATTGAGAGCGCCATCCGATTCATTCAAAATTCTCTGATTAGCCTCCCAGCAGAAAGAATAATTATTTGTTACCATCCTTCCCTCGAATCTAGAAAAAGCCTAATCGTCTTCAGCAATATTAGAAATCTCAATGAAAAGTGATATTAAATACCCAAGTTCATTTGCGTAACATCATCCCCAAAATACGAATAAAACATCATAAGACATGCATCCTGCTTCTTACAAAATAAACTACTCGTAACAAACGAAAACCCGAAAACAATTCTGTGAGTGTAACTAAAATAAACTTATACGTTCGGCCATCAGCACCATCACTCTCCAAACTGTTCATGTCGCAACACTATTTGAAATATCATTTTAAGAGCTTTTTACACAACATCAACTGTAAAGCAACCGATGGTGATGATAACAATGGAAACAATGTTGAAACAGAAACAGATTTGGTGAATGGAAACGTCAGACAACTCAGCCAGCTTCAAGAGCCAACTGGAAAGATTAGAATTACAGAGAATCCTTTGCCGGAAAGCGTGTTGAACTGCTAAAGAACTTAAGAGAGTGTGACAACTTCAAGAGTTAATAAATGCTTTATGCAACGCGCAATGTGAAGATCAAAAATATTCAAAAGAAAATTATTCGAAGAATGATTTGTTACGAAGACTTAATCTAGTTTGACTTGAGATTGGTTAACATTTATATTTGTTATGAAAACGAAAGGGGACAAATGATATTGAATTTATGTAGAGCAGCAGCGATTGAAGTTAAGATAAAAATTTCGAAGCATCTGAAGCTTTAAATGATTAGAGAAAAATTAATGATTGGCTAGTGCAGTGAGGGTGGAAGTGAAGGGTTTAGTTATCAGAAGATATTCAAGCAACGTGTTCGATCTATTTTGCAGTTGAGAGAATTTTAGATTCATTTGATCAATGACTTGAAATTGATCAAATGAAATTTAGAAAGGTTGAAACTTCAGAATTAGTTGTTGACGCTCGTTGAACCATCTTCGGTAACTAAATCATTTCTCTTGTTCCTGACTAAGAAACTACGAAGTTCACCTAAAAAACCCGATGGAAACTCAAATTTTGTTTCAGATAATTCGAGTCAAATTCCTTATTTCCCCCCGATGATCTAAGCTGTGCATCGATGAGCACTTGAATAATAAAAATGCATATCTTCACCCAAGGAGCAACACAAAAAAGGCAATAAGAATGTCAAGGGTGTTTTACAGAATCAATTTTTTCCACGTTAACTGCCACCGTTTATTTCTTGATACAAAACCTCTCTGACTCTTCTTGAAACTTTAGATTTCCTAAGTTTGACTGACGAGACAAAATGCACCGAATTAAAACATTAAAACTATCCCAAATAGTGTTCGACAATTGCGAAAGGAAATCGAAATACGCTTTTATATTCAAACAAGAAATCTTTGAAACTACTTAAGAACGAAGCTACAACATTAGAACGAAGCTTGCTACGCTAAAGCTAAAACACAGGTAGACTTGAGCACAGGCTCAATTAAGCTCACCCAATAAAATCATGTGGAATTGTGAGCGAGTTAATTGATGATAACTAAATTTACACTTTAAGGCAACAATCTATCGAGAGAGTCCTGCATTGTATTAGGGAATCCTCAAGTTTCAGCTTCTTCCTCTTCTATCCAAGATGATCTTGCTGAGAAAAACAAAATCAAACTTCAAACTGCTCATGACGAAGATAAAAAAGCTTTTATCATTACCATTGTAGTATCTCTTGAATCTATGCTTCTCTAGTTCTTAAAAATTCCACAATTCTTCTTTTTGTAAGGCCAGCAAGAATTTTCATTCAGGCCCACGAAGCTCGTTGTATAGAAAGGGAAACTCATAGGACAGTGCCTGATTTGATTTGTTACTTCTGAATTTGGAAACGTTTTTATCCTCGATTTCACTCCGTCTGATCTGAATGCTATGATTTTGAAACGAATGACTATAATGTAAGAGAAACAGCACAGAAGCTTTAATAAAATCAGATGATTTGAATGCGCCGTGTTCCGACTATTTTTCTTACAGTGCCCCCAGCATAACACACAACGACAAAGCCTGACGCTCTCCAGAGAGCCGGGCTGCGAGATATTTTCTCTCTCGCGGGTTCCACGTCGTTGCATGATCATTTATTTTGTTCACTTTTAACACTGTTCTCCAACCAGATCGGACGTGTCCATCAAGTTTCTACGTTGACGCTTATTTTTCTGTGTCTCCCGAAGAGTGGTAAAGTGCTTTTTCAGTTGGATTTCGCCATTTCTGAGTGTGAAAAATGCGACAAGTGAACGGTTAAGGCGCACGATGAAAAGTTCTTTCGGAGTTTGGTTTGGTGCGGAAAGGCTCAAGAATAATTTGCTGTACGAAAAGTGAGAATCACTGTAATAACAATTTAATCGTCGCTTGCGAGTTCTCACAAAAAAAAATATTGTTGAAGAAAAACTGCGAAAAAGTTAAAATGAATGAACGGAGCAAGAAATTGTGTTTGTGTTTATTTTTAACCATTTTTGGAGTGGTTCAAGTTTGCAATGGATATTCGAGTAACAAGGAATACACAAGCAAGGAGAACAACAACAAGGATCAACTGGTGTCGCCGTCGTCTAGCGCACTCAGCCGATTCGAAGACAATGAGATTAGAGGTGAGTTAATGATGCCCCGAAAGGTGAAATCTCGTTGTGTAGCGTCGGAGTCATTTAGAATTCAAGCTTTCATATTCATTATGAACAACACAAATAATTGTTGAAAAGATTTATGTGCCGTGGTTGTATGAAATGCCATGAAATGTTGGAAAAACTCCCACGCGAATCTTTCGCTGTGTTGCGTTGCTGCTGTTGCGAAACCGTGTAGCGACTCAAGCGACCCAAGGCGCTGTCGAAGTGGTTGTGATTTCTTCAACAAAGTGACTCTTTTCAAGATTGTTTTTCAAACGTTCTCTGGTTACAGCGTTTCACGAAATTCGTGGTTCGTAGGCTTTTCTCGGAACCCAAACTGAGTCGAACTGGCCACAAGAATCGCTGAAAAAATCTGGGCGTTATCGCGAACCTGTTATCAACTTGCCGGGCTGATAACGCTGACGGTAAATTCATAAACAATAACAAGATAAAAGTTTCAATTTGTCTGGTGACCAGACAAGGCAAATCGCTCGTTCTGAAGCTTCAAATTCCTTGAAGAATTGCGCAAAGAATTTTATTAACTCGCGAAGCATTCTCGAGTTTCAACGATTTCTGCTTCGTGCTGTGAATAAAACGCAGATTAAGCCATATCAGTCTGACGTTGGTTTGAATTTCTTGGTTCGGCCAGAATTGAAATGTAAGATGTCGTCAACTTGAGACCTACGGCGGGAGACTTTGTCAGAAGAATAATAATGTCATCTACGAAATATTTGATCGTCAAGACTCTGCGGTCACAACCAACGTAACCGCTTGATAAGCGTTTCAGTCAGCGAGACTTTGTCCTCAATTTGAACTTTTTTCTTGACGCTTTTTGTAGCAAACTCGATGTGTTGTTTTAATTGCAATTCACAGTTGATGACGAAGCATCGAGGCAATATTGAATTATCTCTAGAGTGTCGACAATTGATTGCAAATACATTTTCAAGGCCCGAACTCATTCACAAAAACTTCTTTTTAAAGATGCTGATGACTTCGTGAAGCTGTTGTCAGATGCTGAATGAATGAGCGAAGATCATCGCGATGTTTTAAGAATAATTAGCGACTTTTTTGTTGGCTCGAAATTGACTTGAAGCTCTGCGAATGGCCGCGAGCGAAAGACGAACTCTGGGACCGATTGAATTCTCGGTTTTATCGCTTGCTCGTCTTGGTTGAAACTTGAGGATCGAAGTTGTCTTCTATCTTATCTCGACAAATGGCTTTCACTCGAGAGGCCAAGCAGCTTATCTGGCTCAAGAAAAAGTCATCGAACTTGCAGGATGGAGCAGGACAGTCACGTCAAAGAATAATCGGAAACTGTTAACTGACATTGGTATGCAAATGTCGTCAGAAATGTATCAAGACAAATCAAAATCGACTCTTAAGTCCTCTCTTAGCTACAGCGGAAACTCGTCTCATAAAAGATGCTTGGGCTCCAAATGTTCGAAACGCTCATGTTCCAATCTTTTCTCATCTTCGTTCTTCGTTTCTTCATTCTGTGCCATTCAAAAACTTTTTCCATTCATAAGAAAATGAAGAAAAAATCTGGGATTCATCCTGTGTTTTGTTAGCGCGCCTCGGTGTTGGTGGAGATCTTCGCCGAGAAATCAAAAAGAGACATTCGAGACCAACACAGCCAGAGGGAAGTGGGTAAAGTCTTACTGAAATGTTGGAAGGCTGTTGAATGAATTCTTCACGAGCAACAGCAGCACCATGTGGCTGTGTTCAACATATTGATTTCTCTCTTAAGGTGCAGTTATAAACCTGTTTGCTCGCATACACTCGCCGCTCGATGAATAATGAGACGAGCGAAATAGCGAAGGATCTAACAAATTCCCACACTCTCTGCAGCTCCTTAAGCTGGCATATTAGCAGTTTATCTTCCGGGGCGAATTGCGTAATCCATAACATATTCGAATGTGAATTGAAGCGAGACGATCTACAGCCTGCAGACTCGTTTCGTGGGTAAAGCATAAACGACTTCTAGCAACTGAAACTCGATATTTCTCGTCGTAGAATTCGAACGAAAAAGGATATTCATAAATAATCACATTGACAGATCGACAAGAGGCTCTTCTAGGAATGTACAACGATCGCTTTCAAGCAAGTTAATGTCACAGGCTGGCGTTGTTTTTGCGAAGTACGCGAGAGATACTCGCTCGAAAACTTGCATCCACTCGGCCCTTAAAAATAGAACTCGTAACGGTTCGAGCAATCAACAATCGCCTGTTTGCCGAAAGCAAACTTCTTAGCAACACAAGCGGAATTGTTTTCAGCCTGCGTTGAATAAGAATCTTTAATTAATAATTTTCTGAAGAACTCGAAAAATATCGGCCGAGAAGTGAAATATAAGACGTTCATGTATACATGCTCGCTTTCGAGAACTGCAGCGGGCGAATGTAAAATAATTTATATCTTTGTAAGAGTTTGAAAAGTTAATTGTTTAATTTATTTTCTTTTGGTGTCGGGCGAGCCAGTCGTCGACGGCTTCATCCAAACAAACATTCACATGGTGTGGCACACAGCTTAAATGTTTCCATTTCACGAGGAACGGGCACATTGAGTGAATGTGTCACGTTATCGGCGTCTCACTTTCGCCATAGCTGCTAATTGGATGACATAAATGTTCGTCTAGTTATGACTGCCGAAAGTCCGCTCCCAAGATAATTGATCTTAACTCAAAGCAGAGAGATTAATTGACTGAATGAGTTTTGAAAATAATTATTGTTTTCGAGAGACGGAGACGTTGGCCGCTGCTGGTGTCGCCGGGTGATTTCTCATGTGTTTACGAAAGGATCAAGTGATGTATGCTGAGTCTGCGTCTCATGTTCGCTGTTCACTTGAATTCCAACCCTGATCCATCACTCGCAAGTGCTCGACATCCCTTCAGCTGATACTGCTGGGTTGCTATCTGCTGTGCTTCTTTCTGCTGTGTTCTTCAATGTAATTCAATCGCCTTTCCTACCTGTTCGAAGGCAAATATTTCTCCTTGAAAGTTTCTAAAGGCAGACTGACTACTCCGAGCGGATGCCGCTTCAAAACTCAAGTGTTATCACTTTAGGGAACATGTTGAGTCCTTTCATTTCGGAATTTATTACTTTGGCTAGTCTACCGGCTCAGCCTCGTCTAATCCAAATTTTTATTGCAAGCTTCCATTGCAGGAGAAGGTTTTATGAACCACTAAACGACTCATAACCGCTTAGCTAAATTGCTCTGCAGAGCTGAAAGGAAGCGCAAATGAGAGGAAACGAAGAAGACGACAAGAACTGGATTTTTTCCGTTAATTAGAGCCAAGCCATTGGACTCATGGTTCGGTGCAGAGCCACTTGATTACGCAGAGATTTTGAAGGAATCACGTTCACGCCAATCTCAAGCATTGTTATCAGACGAAATTTCCTTTCAGTCTCTCGATATTGTTTAAAACAAACCCGAAAACTTGCTCACGGTGGTGAAGAGCATGCGAGATGGAAATTACAGGAAACCAGACCGGATTGTCGCATACTTGAAAACGTGTACAATGCATGATCGAAGTGTGTAGAGCGAAATTCATTACATCAGGGCGCGATTTCGTTGACGATCGCTTAGCGATGTGATCCAGTGCGTCGTCGAGCTCAATTTCTTCGCGATCATTGACACATGAGGCCATCATAAAATTGAAGACGAAAGAAGAATGAAACTCAAGCCTCATAATGAAGATAATTTGGGATGAAAATGCTGGCACGTTAGCTTCGAGCGAAGCTGAAAATATGTCTTGAAAAAGAGTTCTCGACATAACGACAACTTCTTCTGCCGCTTTTGGTCAACTCGTTCTCTGCCCTATAAGGGGAGAAGAATTTTATAAGACGCAGAGTCAAGTTTTAAGAGTTTCGCATTGCATCGAAGAACGATTCGTACGTCGACGGCTCGAGTGTCTCGAGTCGAGTCTTAAACGGTTCCAAGGAAATCAATAAGAAGGAATTTAAATGTTTCATCGTTCTCCTACGACGACCTAATGGATTCCATTGAGTTCCAAGAGAATCATCGTCATTAATTAATGCTCGTGTCTCACACAACGAGATCGCTTCCAGCTAGTGTGGCGGTCTAATTCCTAGCTGGTTGACCTTATGACATGCGTTACTCATCTTTATCGTCTCATCGCTCTTCCCCGACGAAGACGACGACGATTTCTTAAGATGTGCTGCTCCGTAAGCTGATGAAATATGTGAAGCGCACTGTATTGATTCAATGTTTGCGAGTGAACTAATCACTTTAATTGTTTTAAATTGATGCGATCAATTGAATCGCCAGAATGGAATGTGAAAATCAATTTACATCTGTAGTGAGTCGATGCTTTGACGCCGACGACAACAACGGAAAACCGATAGAAGTAATAAACTGTTTGTGATTTCCACGACTTATGAACATTTCGAGTGACTTCATGGTCTTTGGCTTTCCACAACCTTTTCAAAATTTATACGTCCGAGTGTGGAAACAAACTTGCAAGGGTGATCGTTCGATTGTGAACTCGATGGTTGTTTGGTATCACAACGCTTTTTTGTGGGAAGAGAATCAACTTGCCTTGACAGTTAGCTTCGCTTCAGATTTAAGTCTCGTGAGCATAATGGGTCAGTGCGAACCTCGCACCTTGTCCACTCTCTCGACTGAGGTTGTTTTCCGTTTAAACAAAGCAATTATGTTAAGCACACATTCCTCGATACCTGAGTTAAAAAAACGTCATTTCCTCGATTCTTTCTCTGCTCTTCTCTCGAACGGAAGTGGCCACTGCCACTCTACTCACGCCCATATCGTATGCAAGCGTTATAAATGGGGATGTGTGGAAAAAGATATCCTTGAAGAGGAGATGAAAATAAACTAATTCATTAAACATCTGTTTCGGATGGTTTTTTATGGAAATAAAAAAGATTTCCTACTGTCTAGATGGGCAACGAAGTCCCTTTCCTTTCCTTACGGATGTTCATATTTCACGATTCAATTTACATTCCACCATAACTCTGACATCGAGAGAGAGCTTCGACACGTTCGTTTAGTTCTTGCGGAGCTACGAAGCTCAGCTAGATGTTGACCTAGTCGACAAATGAAGAAAAAGAAATGGATCGCATCGTGGGAACGTTGGCATATGTGAATGCGCTCTTGAGATTCTCTTTGTGCTCTCCAACACATGATGCAGCAGATGTGTCTTCATCCTTCTTCTTTAAGATCTGCAAAATCTTTTTCGTCTTTTTTATGGCATTTTTGAAAAATTACAACTCGAAAATATCAAATGGAATCAACAAGTGGGCTGCAAGGTCTTCAGCTTAGCACTTGAACTTTTAAATTGCAAATATTTATGCTCGCTATAAATAAATGTGTGATATTTTTATGCTTAATGTCTTTTACAAAATGTTCTTCTGACTGAGAAGTTCTGGGATCGGATCAGAGAGCAGCGGCGAATGATTAAATGCCACACTTAAGTGGATTGGAAAACATTCTTATGCTCGCTGTGGATAATTTATGTTTGCCAATGGACTGAGCATTAATATTACCATCGAATCCCCATCAGGAATCTTTTCAACTTCGCGTTGCTACTCATTTAATTCGGGTTCGCCTGATCCAAATATAGTTTTAGGAAAGTACGCTTCAAGCATATCGGAGAACGAACACACAGAGAATTTCACACTTGGCTGATTTCTCGTTTAATATTTTGATATTCTCGATTCACAAAAACAAATTTCTGAGTTTTCTGATCGATTTGGAAATTCTTTTAATATCGGAAACTCTTCAACGAAATGTGTGCTGCTCTTCTCGAAAATATTTCTTTTGTTTTGATCGGATTCATCAACAAAAGCGCAGCGAGAATAAACAATTAAAATCTCATTTCTTTGTGCTTGAGTTAAACAAATATTTATTCAACAGAAATTATTTTCCTCTTCAACTTTTTTAAAGTTTTTCGTAAGAACGATCAAGAGCAAGAAGATCGAACGCTGTTGTAACAATAAATTATTTCTAACTTAAAACAAAAGTAGGAGCGCATCAAATCATCGTTACCATCGTATTTGCATCTGTTGTCTGAACGCTTGAGCAGTCGCTGATGGTCCAACTTCCTCCGAATACACAAAAACTCTTTCACGAGAGCGATAAAAAGTGTTTATTATTTGTTTAAAAAGATATATTCGAACAAACTGTGAGCTGAAACTGTCATTCGAGTGATTCGAATCAAGTATCGCGAGAAGAATGAAAGACGAAAATAGATTTGAAGTTTTGAAGAAATAACGGAAAATATAATTTTGAATCGACTGTTATAAACTTTGAAAGCTTTTTAAACTTTTGTCTTAAAAAGCTTTTTGAAATTTTCTCTCAAAAGCTTTTGAAAGCTTTTGAAAAATTGTTATAAAATATTCATGTCGAAGAAAATCAAAACCATCGAAAGCTTCGAACTTTCTTACAAATATATTCCAAGTCTAAATTAATTTATAATTTCCTTGATCATTTAAAATTCTCTAGAACAATTTGTTCACCAACTGTTAAAGATTTTATCATTAAGTTCTTACTTAGAAAAGTAAAACAAGTTTAGCATCCATTACTGAACACAAATGTGACTCGAGCACTGCTTGAGTGTTGGTTAAACCGGTTTTCTCTCAGCTCTGTACAATTTATGTACCAAAAGCCTTACACCATTTCTCATTTCTACCAAAAGTCACGATATTGAAATTGAACTCAGGACACCAAATCTTGTGATTCCTTGCATCGGGAAACGTCAAACTTCTTGACGATTCCTGAGCAATGACTTGAGCCAACAACACAGATGAAAAGTCTCGGCTGCTGCCTGTGTTGATGCCAATCGAGAGCTTTCCGACTCCATCATCTCACGGGATCTTTATGAGCCACGATGAGCACAAAAGAAAGTCAAGCGGAGAAGAAGCGAAATGAGAAAATGTCTGAGCATCAACAGTTGTAAGACTCAATTGTTTTTTTTGAGGATATTTGGCCAACGTTGATCTCAAATTAAAAACCAATTCTTCGCCCTGCTCGATGAACTCGACCTTGTTAGAGTTGCGGCCAAGTGGTTCGAATTCTAGGTTCTCAACGTGAACCTTTCTCCTTTAAAGAGAAATATCTCGATATGCCATAAATATTTATGGACCTTCTTCGGATCCAGAAATTAATATTTTTTAAAATGTTTCGTTTATAACATACGTGAGAGTGCCCCTATCAATCTTCCGTCTATCTAAATGAAGAGAAATGATGATCAGGCCACGAAGCTTCAAGAAATGTGCTGCGTCAACGGGCATGAAAAAGGTTCCTGGATAGCCAAAAAATCTTTTCGTTTTGTTCGAGAAGAGAAAAGAAACAAAGAGACGCAAATTCTTTTATGTAAGAACAAAGTCTTGACCGTTTTCTATGAGATGAGGATTTTCGACGGCACATGTCTTCGTCCGAACGCCTCTCGAGTGCATCTTCAGAGAAGACTTCTCGAGCCATCTTCAAGCGAAGCTCTTCACGACTATTTGTTCACCATTACGCAACTCCCTCTCAAATATTGATTCGATTTCTAAAATATTTGGTGGCGATAAGAGCAAACAGAAATTTCGTTTTCGGCTTTAACGCCCGGCAACTGCTCGAAGATTTGGCGGATTTTCGTGGTCAACAGATTGTCTCAACACTCAATAAGCGATCGATCTGATAAGCTAAACATCGCCAGATGAAAATATGGAGAAGGTGACCTCGATCATCTGAAAGCTTATTAGATTCTTTGTCGGTCGACTTAGCGCGATTAATTAATTCCCTGTGGCGTCTTTGAAACATTTTTAATCGCCGACCGTCTGAGACAACAAGTGTGGACGATTTAAATTCTCACTCTCTCGTCGGTCACCTGGAAAGAATATGCACAAACGTCTCGACAGCCAAACGTTCCGATCGCCAACGTTTCTCAGCATCATTTCAAGTCCGTTCGACCCTTCGATCGACACAACAAACTCTTAAATATTCTTCGGTTTTGCATCAAATCGATAAAGTATCAAATTCCAGTTGATCGATGGACACGCCGAGTTCTTTGCTTGGCGCTGCCTTCTCCGAATTCATTTCTGATTATATCTCATTTATTATCTAAGCCTTCAGGTTTTCGAAACAAAAAACATCTCATATTTGAATACCTGATTAAACTTTCATGAATATTCTGCTTGATTCGGACTCGAGGAAGATTAAACGAAAATTCCACGTTGAAAGTTCATGCGACGCCGTTTTCTTTTTCCTATAAAACTTTATGATTCTTGGGAATCAGCAACGGCAGTAAAAATCAAATTCTCAAGTCGCAAATGACTGAAAAATCGTTTAGCGCGAACATTAATCGATATTAGTTCTGCTGGATGTCGTTGGATCAGTTCACGTATTGACAGCAAATATGCTAAGTTGAGTCAACAATCGTTTGATCGAGCGAGCCCGCTCAACAATGATTCTGATTGAGTCTCATCGCCAACTCAGAATTTCTTATCTTTGGCCTTAAATGTGCGCCAAATTGCGCGAAGAAAGCCGATGGCGCGTTGCCGTTGCGACCCCGATTCGATGGGAAATATCATGTGGAAGATTTCGTGTCATAAAGACGAATATTATTCTCGTGAATCTAGACAATAAATATTGAATGTTCTTTTGACTTGGGACGCAGGAGAAGAAGACGAAGACTTTAAGTATCTTCTTACCTGATCTTCAGGCATTGTTGTTGCTTTGTGTACCTGAAATAATCTGTGTTCTCTTAAATTCGTGAACTTGTGTTGCTTTGATTGCTCTTTTGTACAATCTTCACGAGCTCTCGACTCACACCACACCGCAACTGTTGAAGGATGGAGAAAAGCTCTGGCAGACTCAGGCGAGGTATGCACGAAAGCTTCTCAGACTCGAGCCACAGGTGTGCGTTTTCTTACACGAGCGCAGTCTTCGAACGTTGTACAACGAGAAGTGAGACAAGAAAAAAACCTGAAAGACGAATCGCGCAAACCTTTACAACCTGAAATACTTTAGTTTGAGTTCGACGTTTAGATGCGCAACCCGATTCTCTGTCGTCTCCGAGTTTTATTTTTTCCATCCACCAAAAAGTCACACAATAAATCACCGCGGCGTGCAAATTGGATTTGATAGTTCGGAGTAAAATATTTGACATCATAAGCGACTGGATAGCGAGTGATATCAAGTGAAATATTGAGCCCTTTGCCGTTAATAAGAAAACTGTGCTCTCCTCTTATAAAATGGAGTTTGAGTGTGAGGTGCAAACGCGTCGATAGAAAAATTTGCATATGTAAGCAAACAAGTGTATTTGCGTCGAGATTAAAGGCGACTTTGAACAGCGCCAGGCTTGAAACACTATTGAAATGAGAGTTTCTGTTGACTCTGCCCGATGAGGAAATATTGAGAAGGAAAAAAATAATATTCAACGACTTGTTGATTCCACGGAATTAGTTCCGAAGTTTAGTTCGTCGTGGAAATTATCAGCGCGAGCTCGAAGCATTGACTTCGTTCGAAGTGAAACGGATTGCTACAGCGACGCTCAAGCTGTTTATGCGGCATGTATTGAGGCATGAGGTCACGATGATGTGCGGCTTTGCAAGATCAGGGACTCTTCTCATCGTCGTCCTCCTCCTCATCTTGGTTAATCCGTTGATAGCCATCAAGAGTCAGACGAACAAGAAGGAGAAGATCCGTCAGCAAGCTCAGGAAGAACGTCAGTCCGAGTTTGTGAAGGGAAAAAGTAAGCAAATGTGTCGCATTTATTATTGACAACGAAGTTTATTTACAATCACGTTCAGAATTACTGCGCTGATAACAACATACTTTTTCGCTCCCATGTTGAAACTTAAACTCGCTGCTGATAAGTGATTATAATTATTTTCAAAATCGTAACAAATTGTTTTTCTTTCGAACTTATCATGAGAATTGAAATCAACAAGTTATGTCAAATAGATCGGGGGCAGTTCAGCAGTTTGAGTTCTTGTTTATGGCCTGAAGTTGGGAGGTTGTCAAGTTAAGCTTTGAGCTGTGTTGAGGCCTCTTAGTTCTCAAGAATGATTTAATAAACAAGAGAGCTAGACCTCTTAATAATCCTGACGACGTCAATGCTCAACGACTCCCGATTTCAAAGATGATTCGGCTTCACGCTTATCAAACTAAGCACTGCAATCATCATTAAGATTTCTACCAAAATCTCAGCAAGCTTGACACTTTCTAAAAACGCAGTTTTATCAAACCCAACGAATTGTTTGCACAGCGAGAGCTCTCCAGTCGCACGCATACAGAGCTGCGAGCTCGCACTCGACAAAGAGAACAAACTTCTTGCTTCCCGAACCGAAAACTTGTATGAAAAATGGTATTGATGTTTGCTCAAATAAGTATTTACCTAACGAACGGTGAGGTAAATATCCCAAGTTCCATATGAAAACGAGTAGTGAAGGCTCCCAAAGCCCAAAGAGGCTCGAACGCCAAGCCAATTCTAGTCCAGGATTCCTCAACTTGAAATCAAAGTTGAAGCATAAATCGAAAAGTCTTGAACGTCGTGAGCAAACATTTTTAATTGAGAGCATCAGATAAACGAATTTTCGTTTCGAACCAACTTCGTGTAGAAATTAAAAGCTCCGACAATCACGATCTCGCTTGTTTTCCAACAAATTCTTTTTGTTAAATGTTTTCTCTTAGCCGCGCCGTCCTCGCAAGAAGAATTTTTCTTCACGTTTTGTAATTTAAAACTGCAGAAAATATTTTTTATTCTCGAGCAATATTGTTTGAGAGTTTACGGATCTGTTCGACTGAAAATCATGGCTGCATGTACTCGCTCGAGTGTATGGGGCAGAGACCGAGTGAAACGACTTGTTGCTATTTTCTCGACTCTTTCAAGTTCTCCGAGCGCTGCGCATGAATTTTTCAATATTCTCGAAATTGCCAACTTTGATCCCAAGCTCTCGCGATTATCGGCTATCATGCTCCACTTTCATTATACTCGCAAGCTTATTTCTCGATGGCCACAAGCCAGTAAAAAGCGTTGATTATATAAGAAGAAGAATGAGAAGAAAAAGTTAATAACATAACTGGATACCAACACAAAGACTCGCAACAAAAACATTTTAAAAGCTAAAAATTCTTTTCATAATAAAAAAAACTTAATATTGAAATGCTGCGATGTCGAAGAAGAGGGAAAAAAATCAAGGAAAAGAGATAAAACAGTCTTTCAATTACTCTTAAAGCACGATGCTGTGCCACTACACCGAAGTGAGGCTCGTAGGTGTGCGAGAAGCGTATATAAGCAGATCCAAGCGGCTCTACAGCCAAGAATGCAACCATAGAAAATGGTCACAATAAGATTTTACATGTCGAGTTGATAAAGAATTCGCTCGTGACCGATAGAGTCTCTTTAAAAAGATATGAAGAGACTTGTCCAGGGTTCCTCGGAGCGAGAACGAATTGGATAAATTTCTGTAATTAAATAACACGAAAAGTGTTCGAAGAGATGTGCTTCGATCGGCGGGTAATGGTGGCTTAGAAGCCAACTCATTAATAACGAGATATTACTAATGTTCAAATCAATCACTGTCATGACGCTTCGTATTCCCAAAACAGATTCGTTTTCTAATTAAAACGAAGAGGAAAATGTTTTGTAGAAAAATTAGAAGAGTTCATGATAAAACAGTCGAATTCCTGGGCCTTCGAGTCCCACTGCGATAGAGACGGAGGAGAGAAAAGAAATTAAGGTAAAAGATCAACGTTTTCTCCTTCTCTCGATCTTCGCATTTATCTTTTTGAAATACTTGAGTTCTTCTCGGGCAAGGAACGGAGTCTATTATGTTTCATTCTTTTGTTTCTTCCATTTTATTATTGTCTTGTGCTTTTTTTCTTCTTCGAAATTATGTTTCACATATTAAATCTTCTTGTGTTCCGTCTATGTACCTCGAGGGTGAGTCTGTAGTTGAGCGAACGATCGAGACTCACGACACAGCGGCTCAATAATCCGATTATTTTTTCCTTCGTTCTCCTCGCTCTGACTTTTCGTCTTTATGGTAGATCAATTCAATAATAAGTTGCCTGATAAGCAATTTTAATGATATAGCACTCCGATTCTTTCTAAATGATGCATAAATAAAGCACAAGAAAGCGTTCGCCCCATCGACGACTAATTGAAACCGTTTGTCGAGCAGGGCAAGAGACTTGAATTCCTGCGCAAGACAGAAACTCGAAAGCGAAAATATTTCCTCGGATTTAGAGGAGTCGTCGGGCCAAAAGTGATTTCAAAAGAAGGCCGAGAGAACGAAACGACCCAAAATCGTGAAGCACGAAGCGAATCTGAGCGGCGAGAATCGTGAGACTTGCTAACTGCAGAAGTAAGAACAAGAAAGCCAAGCTGCGAGAATCTTCTGCCGAAAAGTATTTGCATTAACTCACGAACCTTCAGATTGAGCTTTCGTCGAGCCTTCACCATTTTCTCTGAATTTTTAAATCGCTGTTTTGTTCATTACAAACTGGATTTCTCTTTTGCCTAATAAAAACACCTACATTCTCTTTCGAAATGTTAAATCACTAGGAGGAGAAGAAGAAGCGAGCCATATGGCGTTTGCTTCTTAAACAATAATCACAACGAAGATCCATCTCGACATCTTTTATCAATCTCTTTGAGTCAATGTTGATCCTACTGAAATGACTTCGACGGCAGCCGCGATTGTTGTTGAACAAACCATGCATTTAGTGGATCGTGGGCTCACCGCGGCTTCTTCGTAAAAGCTTTCAAAATATCTTGAGAGTTTTGCACTTAGCGCATGTCAGAAGATTTTTATTAAATATCAAATTCCATTCCAGTTTGCATCGGAACAAATGGACGAATGTCGGTGCCGTCGAACCGAGAATTCCACTACAAGAACCTACGTGATCGATATACAAACTGCACATATGTCGACGGGAACCTCGAGATCACTTGGATTCAAAACAACTCGTATGACCTAAGCTTCTTGCAGCACATTCGCGAGGTCACGGTAAGTCTTCAAACTTTAAACTAAAGATTAGAGCAAGACGAATCCATTATCGACTTCTTATTTAGGGCTACGTGTTAATTAGTCATGTTGACACAGAGCACGTTAAGCTTCCTCGCTTGCAAATCATCCGCGGCCGAACTCTGTTCAAGCTCAATGTGTGGAACAACGAATTCGGACTCTTCACGTCGTTCTCGCAAATGCAAACGCTTGAGATGCCCGCACTTCGAGATATCCTTAATGGATCAGTGGGCATGTTCAACAACTACAACCTCTGCCACATACGATCGATAGAATGGAGCGAAATCATATCAGGTGAAAACTGCAACTTTAATTTTACGGTGGAAGGTCTTTCTAATGGTGATTCTGGTGATTTCTCTAAGCCTATCCGGAAAGCACGAAAGTGTCTAACTTTAATTGGATATTTCAGGACAAAATGCTACCAACATGTACATCTATAACTTCACATCGCCGGAGCGCGACTGCCCTCCTTGCCACTCAAGTTGTGAGAAAGGATGTTGGGGCGAAGGCCCCGACAACTGTCAGAAGTTCAGCAAAATAAATTGTTCGCCGCAATGTTCTCAGGGAAGATGCTTTGGACCGAAGCCTAGAGAGTGCTGCCATTTAGTATGAAACAAGCTGCTGATGAATCTTAGACAATTTGCTTTAATGTTCTGCCTTTTAGTTCTGTGCCGGAGGTTGTACTGGTCCAACGCAAAAAGACTGTCTCGCTTGCAAAAACTTCTACGATGACGGAGAGTGCAAGCAAGAATGCCCAGCAATGCAAATTTATAATCCAACCAATTATTTGTGGGAGCCCAATCCCAATGGAAAGTTTGCTTATGGCGCGACGTGCGTTAAGCATTGTCCCGAACATTTGCTCAAAGATAACGGCGCTTGTGTTCGCACTTGCCCGTCGAACAAAATGTCGAAGAACGGAGAATGTGTTCAATGCAACGGACCTTGTCCGAAGACCTGCGCAAGCGATGGCACTGTCCACTCTGGCAACATCGATAAATACAAAGGCTGCACAATCATCGAAGGCTCACTTGAAATCCTCGATCAGACGTTCACTGGCTACCAGCAAGTCTACTCGAACTTCTCGTTCGGTCCTCGATTCATTAAAATTCATCCGGATCGATTGGAAGTCTTCTCAACGCTCAAGGAAATCACTGGCTATCTGAACATCCAAGGCTACCACGAGCAGTTCACCAACCTTTCCTACTTCAGGAACTTGGAAGTGATCGGCGGACGGCAGCTGAAAGAAACTCTGTTCGCTTCTCTGTTCATTTTAAAGGTAAAGCAGATTGACAATTCTTAGGTTCAAGCTTAACTCATAATTACTTTTCGCAGACTTCCCTAAAATCACTTGGGCTCAAATCTTTGAAACGTGTGAACTCCGGCGCGATTGTGATCGTCGAGAACAAACATCTCTGTTTCGTAAACGAAATCGATTGGTCGAAGATTCAGAAGTCAAAAGACCATAAATCGGTCATAACTCCAAATCAGAATGTCACCGAGTGCAGTAAGTTGAAACGAGAAATCTTTTGAGCCTTTGGAATAATTCTTGTTCTCTCTTAAAGGGGAAGCTAAAGAAGTTTGCTCCGACGAGTGTTCGTCGTCTGGCTGTTGGGGAAAAGGTTCCGATCAATGTTTGGAGTGCAAGAACTTTATGTTCAATGGAACTTGTCTGAATTCCTGCCAAAGCATAGAAAAGTAAAAAGCTTAAAACACTCAATCCTAAACTTTAAACTAACGACTCTCTCTTTCTAGCGCTTACCAAATCGACTCGAACACCTGTGGAATATGTCACGCACAATGCAAAGGATCATGCACGGGACCGAACCCTGACGATTGCTTCCAGTGTAGCAACGTGAAAGATGGAAAATTCTGCGTAGCCGAGTGTCCGATGTCGAAGTATGCCCACGATGGCAGTTGCAAGACTTGTCACGAAACTTGCAATGGATGCAAAGGACCGAGAGACATGATCGCTGACGATGGTTGCATTGATTGCGATCACATCATCTTCAACGGAACGTTACAGAAATGTTTGATGAAGAACGCAACATGTCCAGGTAAGACGAATTAGCTTCAAACCAACACCGAATGTTAAACTAATCCAAATTTTTAGATGGTTACTTTAAAGAATACGTTGGACCTTACGACAGACTTCTGGCTGGAAAGTCAATCTGCCGCCAGTGCCACCCAAGATGCACAAAATGTACCGGCTATGGATTCCACGAGAGCGTTTGCTCGGAATGTTCGCGGTACCGACGAGGTGAACAGTGCGAAGATGAGTGCGGCGAGAACCAATACGCTAACGAAGAAACAAAAACATGTGAATTTTGCGATGAAGAATGCCACAAATGCCGTGGGCCTGGCGTCCACAACTGTCTCGACTGCAAGAACTTCAGGATCTTCCACGATGGAGTTTCGCCTGAGTTCCACCACAACTCGACTGAGTTCAACTGTTCTGCAGCTTGCCCCGAACACTTGCCACACAAGATCTTCCCTGACTCAAATGAAAGCATAGTGAAACCGTTCTGCTCGGCGGAATCAAATCGACTACACGCTAGCAGTGGATCGCTCATCCTTCTCGCCGTCTTCACTGCTCTCTTCGCTGTGATTTTGGTCATTTGCTTCCTAATGTACAAACTGTGTCAGAAGAACAAAGCGAAAAATGACGCTGTAAAGATGTCAAAAGTTCTCACGGGCTACGATGACTCGGAACCGCTTCGACCGACTAACATTGGAGCGAATCTAACAAAACTTCGAATCATTTCACAAAACGAGATCAGACGAGGCAACATGTTGGGTTCAGGAGCTTTTGGAAAAGTCTATAAAGGCGTTTGGGAGCCGGAGAGTGCCAACACGAAGATTCCAGTCGCCATTAAAGTCCTAACTGAAATCAATGGATCCGAAACAAGCAAAGAGTTCCTTGACGAGGCTTACATCATGTGCTCGGTGGAGCATCCAAATCTGCTTAAACTTCACGCCGTTTGCATGACCAATCAACTTATGCTGATCACACAACTGATGCCACTTGGTTGTCTACTAGAATATGTCCAGAAAAACAAGGACAAGATCGGCTCGAAGGCGCTGCTCAACTGGTCGACTCAAATCGCTCGCGGCATGTCTTATCTTGAAGAGAGACAGATTGTGCACAGAGACTTGGCAGCTAGAAACGTCCTCGTCCAGACTCCGTCTTGCGTTAAAATCACTGATTTCGGATTGGCGAAGCTCTTGGACTACGACTCGGACACATACAGAGCTGCCGGAGGGAAAATGCCGATCAAGTGGCTTGCCTTAGAGTGCATCCAACATCGCATTTTCACAAGCAAGAGTGACGTGTGGGCTTTCGGTGTCACGATCTGGGAACTTCTCACTTTTGGCGCGCGTCCCTATGAAGATAAAAGCGCAAGAGAAGTGCCTGACCTCATTGAAAACGGCTATAAGCTCCGACAACCTGCCATTTGCTCGCTTGACATCTACTGTATACTTCTGAATTGCTGGGTCCTCGACGCTGACGCACGCCCGACCTTTAAACATCTAGCCGATGAATTTGCTATTAAATCACGTGACCCCGGTCGCTATCTGGCGATTGAAGGCGACCGACACTTGCGACTTCCATCGTACACAACGCAAGACCAAAAGGATTTAATTAGAACTCTTGCGCCATTTGAGGGAGCATCAAATGCATCGACAATCATAGAAACTGAAGAATATCTCCAACCAAAGTCTCGCGACAGCGGCTCACATGAGAAGTTTGGCTTCCACCCTCCCAAACGATACTGCAGCGATCCTTTAAAGAATGGAGACGATGAGACTGACACAAGCAGAGAGATCGGCATCGGTAACTTGCGTTTAGACTTGCCATTAGATGAAGACGATTATTTAATGCCAACGGGGCCAAGCCAAAGCCAACCAACGACTGGCTACATGGACTTAGGCGGCGTCTCGCAGCCAGCAATCGACAATCCTGAATATTTACTTAACTCTAACCCTTCGGCGAACATTGTAACCATAAGTAGTACCGTTAAGGAGAACAATTTCCAAAATATCAATAACAATAGCTTGCTAAATAACCTGAACAACGTTCCCAAGAACGAAGCCAACACTATGCCGCCCACTCAAACGCTCGGCATTCCTTTGGCGGCCGAGTCGATAGCCGATCATGAATACTACAATGATCTGCATAGATTAAGTGGTGAGATGCAACCTTTGCACAACACGAGAAGCGAGACGACTGTCTGAACGCTGCGGTCTCGCCCAGGAGCTTGACTGCAAACGATAAACTAGTGCCTTACTGGAGTTTTAACTCGAAATATTTCCCGGAATTTCACTTTGTAATTAAAGTTGATTAGGTGGTACTTACGTGCAGTGCGACAAACTTTGGCTTTCGAGCAGTTTAGATTGTAATTTAAACAAAACCCAATCTGTGATATTAGAGAACATAAATGAGAAACTTCCCAAGGTGAAAACGATTGACTTGACTTCATCGTCGCTCTTAAGATTGCACATTTTTCTCGTACTAATTTCGAAGTGAAGAAGTTTTCAAATAGTTTACTTAATCTTTGTAATCTGAGTTCGTTTTGTGTCCAAAACTTGAATGTGCCATTGAGGTTTATAAAAGAAAGAAATTAATTACCGGCACAAACTTAAGAGGTAAAGAAGGTTAGACGACAACTCAGCGCTTCATTTGCATTCTGTTAATCGAGAATTAGATTAATAAAATTTTATTTCTTCAAATTAGTCTCGGTCACATTTTCTCAAACTCGTTTTATGGATTTTCAGCGTGCAGGCGCTTTTAAGTGCCAAGATGTAAAACCGAGAAGCTGTAACTTTGTTGTTTAGCAGGTCTTGATGCAGTGCGGGTAAGGCGGAACCTTGCAGGTGCAGATAGTGCACTGGTCGTAGTCGTTTTCAGGAGACAAAAAGTCACCAAGGTCCATCTTCAGACTACCGAAGGTGCAGGCGGCAGATGACTCGGGAACCTTAGTTGTTGTATCCAAGGCGCCTTCAGTGCTATTGCCTTTGTCATCTGCTACTTTTGCGGTTGCGTCAGGCGACACGATAGTCGTTGAGTTAGTTTCTCCTTCACGTTTCAAGCTCGACTCGGTCGTCACGTCACTTGTAACATTCTCAGCTTTTGATCTCAACGTATTGGCTCTGACAACAGTTGTCGTTTCATCAGGGCATCTCCAAGTTATCGGACAGCAGTCGTCGGTTTGATAGTAAACAGGAATACAATCCGAGAGCATTCGCTTGTAGTAATGAACCTCCATGTTGCAGTTGATCTTGTGACAATGCTTGTTTGATTCAACCGGCTTGTTTTCCCAGCCTTTACCGCAGACACAAGAGTAGCAGCTTCTGTCAGTGTCGATTCTTTGACCCTCGTAGTAGCTTTTTCCTTCGAATTCACACTTCTCAAGTTTGCTGATTTCTTCTCCTAATTGTGGGAACAAAAGATGATTAACAAAACTGGTTCCGTCAATTTGGGCAATTTGTTACCGCAGACAGTGTTGGCGATGCAACAACCGTGCTCGGCGTACTGACTGATGCATTTCTTTCCGGGCTCCGTCTTTAATCCACCCAAGAACTCAGGGCAATCGATATGAGTGCACTCAAGGCTGGCAAAGTCGTCACCACGGGATGCTCGGCACGAACATCCAATGGTGCAAGAAGCTTCAATGTCTCGACTGTGGAAAGGCTCACCAATTTCGATGGTTTCGTTGTTGTAGTAACACAGCGATCCGTTGCGATTCTTGAGCGCCGAGCAATCGAATCTTCAAGAGAGGAAAAAAACTTGTTTTTAAACCTTCTTCAAGGCCACAGCGAATCTCACTGGGTTGGGCAGCAATCGCCCGTCTTCGTGATCGCCTCGCAGCCAAACTCCTCGTAATGCTTCGGTAATGAGGGACATTTGACGTCTTTGCAATCGTCGCAATAAGCGCCACCGACAACCAACAGCGCGACAAATAAAACCGATGAACGCATACTGTAACAGGTACGTCTCGCTCGAAAGCTAAAATCAACTGACAGAAAAGCGTCAACATCTCGCGCCTCGATACGTTTTTATTCGGGGGATTTTTCTCGTCTCATTACAAAACCGCGAAACCAGTCGGGGTCAAACTGAAGCGAAATCATTGTAGTTGTCTTTCGTTTCTTCAACAGTTCGTGGCGCGAACGTCCAGAGTTTCTTCGAGTTTGCATAAGGCTGGCAAATTGTTTTACACTTGAGCAACATCGGGTGTTTCGTTCGGGTTAGGAACTTTTCGATTTCGCGCTCGTCATCCGCGGTGAACGTTTCTTTCTTCAGCAATGGGTTGACTCTGTAGTATTCATTGCGCAGCAGAAGAACTTTGATCTTCACCGATTCATCTGTTGTGAAACCTTTGGAAATTATTTAGAGAAGTCGAAGTTGAGAATTGCACGAAAGCTTACCGCAGTCTTCGCAATCCAACTGTTCAATTGTGAAGTTGTCGTTGAGAGCTTCAATCAAATTTCCTCCGCCAGAGCTCATTTCATTGTGGTTCAAATTGATCGCGAGCATGGCGGTAGAGTTCTGCAACAAACTGACCAGAGCTTTGAAGCAGATTTCTTTATTGAACTTGCTATCGAGAGCGCAGCTACAAATGTTCAATGTCTTGACGTTTCCTTTCTCATTTATGCTGTTCAAGATGAAGACTAGTCCATTGCCAAAGATTGGATTTACCGACAGGTCAAGGAACTCAAGACTTCCTTCGAAACCTCTGATTCCTTCCGCAAACTGTTTGCAGAAGCAAAAACCCAAATTGTTTCCTTTTAGATCGAGATGCTTTATCGATTTACAAGCGATCAAGAAGTCCGCGAAAGACTCTCCGGACTCATTTGAGGTGATAGCGCAGTACGGAAGAGCCAAGCGTGTCAAATTGCTGATCATCTTCATCGGCTCAAGCAACAAATGAATCTTGATCGGCTCGCTTAAGTCGCTTCTATGAATTTCAAAGCTTTCCAATCGGCTGAGCTTATCCAGAGCTTTGCCAATGTTCTCAATGTCAACTGCTGCAACCTGGAAAAGTTTCTTCTCGTATCGCAAACCAACTTCGCCGGGGTCAAACGTTATTGATAAGCTTCTTAATCGTTTGAATGACGAAAGAAATTCCAGCGATCCATGAAAGCATTCATTCGATGAAAAGTTCACAACTCTCGACGTAGGGCACAGAGGATTTTTCTCATAACTTTTTCTCGGTTTCATTTTCTTGATCGAAATGTCCTCGACCATCGATTGGAATTTCAATGCAAATTTATCCAAATATTCTGTGGTTTGCGCTGAGTCGAAATCTGCTTGCTCGCAGTTTTCAATGAATTGTTCAAGGCTCAATTCGATTCCGATCTTCTTCCAGTCAGTTCCTGAGTCTCTTGACAGTTGCTGGAGCTTCAGCACGTCCTGAGTCTTTGCATGAACAAATCGTTTCCAAAACGTGACATTCTGAAAGGTAAACCGTTAGAATCAGCATTCGAAATCATTTGTCGTATTTACTTCCACGTCGATCAAATCGAGAACAGGCAAATTCACATCAAGAAAGTTTCCAACATCCTCAGCGTCTTGGCAGAAAACATTCCCGTCAATCGAACCATCTTTGAAGTCCCTCGCATACTGTTCAACCGCAATCTCTTTTAGTTGTCTCGGACGGTTTGTTTCATTCGAGTTGAGTTCTGTCCACCATTTTCGTTTCTTAATGACACTTTGAGCATCGCCGCCGTCGGTTGTTTGATTCTCAGCACTTTTGACTTCCAATTTGTCTCTGAATTTTGAAGAATTTGCTTTCTCATCAAACTCGATCAGTTCACAATAAATTTGGCGATTCTCTTCGCTCTTTAATCGTTCAGTCTCCCAAGAGGTTTCATAAGCACGGTAGACGTTTTCAAGCTCGCGGTTAGGTCGCAGTCTAATTTTGTAAATTCCCGAAACATTTTCTCGAAACTTTTTCATGTTGGGCCGAAATGATTGGTCGAAGGTGTCTGTGACCCTCATGCAAAAATTTGTGGTACTCAAATTGTGGGCTTCTAATTTCAGTTGTTAACTTCTTGTAGCCTTCAACGCAACCAATTTAATACTAACCACTAATCTAGTTTATGTCTAGTCTCTGGATGTTTGCCTATTAATGGAGTCATTAACCGAGTGTTGAATGAGAACTGGACGTGATTTTTATCTGAGAGAAAAGACCCGTCGAAAGTGCTCATACCAGTTTCAAATGATTATTCAAAATGGCTCTAATCCAACTAAATATTTGACGCATTGAATTTCGAAAGCAGAAACGAGGGCAATGAATTTTGGAGCGACAAAACAACAAACTTTTAATTTAATTCTAGTGAACTCTCACATGACGTGTTTCCGGCTCCACCTTGTGAATTCCAGTCGCTATCATTTAGGTGTGCAACCGACCGAGAAAATATTTAAATTTAATAGCAAAACTCAATGGTAATTTTTCTAGAACAATTTATTAAAATCTAAATACTTTGTTTCGATTGCTTGAAACTTGCTGTTGGTTTTGAGCGAATAGCCGTCGAAAATTGAGGCATATTCGAGCGTTTTCAAGAACTTGAGGTTTATGATCAGGTAGTCGAACAATGTCTCGTCAACGTGAAAGAAATAAAGTTCGTTGACGTTTGGACAAGATCTCAAAATCGGTTCGACCCAGCTCAACACGCAGTTTTCCACTTCAAAATCGATTCTTTGTACGCGTTGGTTTACGATTTCCTTCGCCTCCAAGTGGCTGGAATCAAACTTTCTCGAGTTTTCATCGAAATAGTTGAAGGAAATTCTGATAATGTTGCCATGCATTAAAACGAACGCTAACGACTCGGAGCATGTCCATTCGCTGAGTGTAATCGATTGGAGTCTCGTCTGTTCCTTCATAAATATTCTAAAATTGTCCAAGTTGATTTCGCAATTTTCCTTTTGCTCCAAAAGTAGATGAACTAAAGAAAATTCAAAGCTATCACTATGTTTGAAGAAGCATTCGGAGGCTTCTTCCGTAAGCGAGAGATGAGTGAGGTTCGGCTGATGCTTTAGGAACTTCACCATGAGCTCGCTTCGACTTTCACTTCCCTTCGTTCCTTGATCTCGAATTGAATCCAATTGAACTTTTTTTAGTTTCGGTAGATGTTGAAGAAAAGGTTGAAGACAATTTGATGTCACAAAGCCGATTCGGAGCTTCTCTAGACATGGAAACTGGAAACTCTCGGCTTCATACTCAGCACACTCGACGTCCATGTCGAATATCTCGAGCTCAACAATCGACTCGTTGAAGATTTTCAGCAAATTGTCAAAATCCTTGTAGCTCACAAACGATTGGATGTCAAGCTGCGCTCGTTTCCATTGCCGTCGAGGGAACAACAAAATCTGCAGCCCGTTCTCGATCTCCGACATTTTAAAGTTCTGATACTTCCGGTCACTCGTTCTGAACGCTTTCAGATCTTCTCGTGTTGGCTCATTGAATCTATCACCAACGTTCAACCAAACTTTCTTCATAGCCGCTCTCGAACTCCCAACAGCTTTGTTCCAACCACTGCTCACTAGCGAAACCTCCAGAATCTCTTCCGTCGTTAGATGTTGAAAGAACAACTCGTGGAAGTCGAACTTTGCCAAAGGATCCATGTCGACGAATTTCCTTTGGAAAACGTAAACACGATTTGAGCGCAGAATCGAAGTTTTCGTCGCATCAACAAATCGCACGGCGTGAAACTTTCCTTGCTTTCGTTGCGTTATCATGAGAAAACGAGCTGAATTAATCTTTGACCTTTATTCCAATTTTCCTTTAATATCCCACAGAATATCCAACAATCGCACGAGTATAAAAAGTTTCACGTTTAGCTTATTCAATCATCTTTCGAATTGTGTAGTTGAGGATGCCACCGTTCTTATAGTAAGCGACATCAACGTCAGTGTCGAAGCGAACGATTGCCTGGAACTTGACGCCGGAGCTGGCGACGACATCGATCAAATCGTGGGGTCGAACATCGCTTGGCAGCATAATATCAAAGGTTTCGGTGCCTTTCAATCCGAGAGATTCTGCGTTCTGGCCATCGAGATATTGCAGCGGAATGATTCCCATTCCAACCAAGTTCGATCGATGGATTCTCTCGTATGACTCGGCGATGACGGCCTTGATCCCTTGCAAGTACGGACCCTTCGCGGCCCAATCGCGACTGCTTCCGCTGCCGTAGTCCTTGCCGACCAAAAGAATTAGCGGAACATTTTCGTTTTGATAGCGCTCGGCGCAATCGTAAATGTCCATCTCTTCGTTCGATGGGAAGTGAATCGTCTTGGGTCCTGGGAACTTCATGAACTTGTTGACGATGCGAATGTTTGCGAAAGTTCCTCGAGCCATAACTGCATCGTTTCCTCGCCTCGAGCCGTAGCTGTTGAAGTCTTTCGGGAAGAGGCCTCGGTCAGCGAGGTAACGGGCTGCAAAGCAATAAAATTCAGATCAGGCTTTCTAATTCAAAACGAGTTTACCTGCTGGGGAGTTCCGAGCGATCGAGCCAGCTGGCGAAATGTGATCCGTGGTGATGGAATCTCCCAGGTTTAGCAGCACACGTGCGTTTCTGATCGGCTTCGTTTCAGGTAAGCTGCGAGTCATTCCCTCGAAGAAAGGCGGATGCTTAATGTAGGTCGACGCATCGTCCCACGAATAAAGTTTACCCGTCGGCGCTTCTAACGACTGCCAATTCTTGGAGCCCATCTCGATCTTCTCGTAAACATCTTTAAACATAGCAGGGATGACGAATTTGCGTTCGACACTTTGGATTTCATCTCGCGAAGGCCAAATGTCACGGAGGAAGACCTCGCGACCATCGTGAGCCTTTCCGATTGGCTCACTCTCGAAATCGATGTCAACAGTTCCAGCCAACGCATATGCGATGACCAGCAAAGGTGAAGCTGAAATTCACGTTAAGGTAACAAGTCGAATGCCGAAGCGTTCATGACTCAATCTTACCCAAGTAGTTGGCTCTTGTTAGAGGATGAATGCGACCTTCGAAGTTCCTGTTGCCGGAGAGAACTCCACAACACACCAAGCTGTTCTTTTCGATAGTCGATGACACTCGATCGTCTAATGGACCCGAATTTCCAATGCAAGTCATGCACCCGTAACCTGTGACGTTGAATCCGAGCGTCTCGAGGCTTCCAAGAACTCCTGACTCACGCAAATAGTACGTGACGACCCCTGAGCCTGGCGAGAGCGACGTCTTGATATACGGAGCTACATTCAGTCCCAGCTTAACAGCGTTCCTTGCCAAAAGACCAGCACCAAGCATAACACTTGGATTGCTCGTGTTGGTGCATGAGGTAACAGCGGCGATGACGACAGAGCCATGGCCGAGGGAATATTGTTTTCCGTCGTCCCAAGTGAAGCTTCCAGACGCCTTAAGCGCGTCGCCAGCAATTTCGAAGCCCCTGAAACCGATCTAAGCAAAACTCAATTAGTCTGATTAGTTGGACTCTGAGGTAATTAAAGTTAATGAGACGACAGGCTAATCGGTCTCGTCACTTTATGGCGACAAGATTTTTTCGATCGAAGGCAATAAAATTTCAAATATCGACCCAAACTTTGCTTTTGCCATCAAGAAAAGTCCTGAAGTCATCGGAATTGTCGATTGTGGAGTGTCAACAGCGTGTCGATGAACCGCCAAGTATTCCAGAATTCCGCAAAGATCAGCAGTTTAATTGGTCGCCTGTGCCATCGCGATCGCCTGCACTCAGTTGCTATCCGTCGCGTCAGTTGGAAAGATGGGTTGGCCTGCTTAATTGCTCGAAGGCAAATTGAGGGAATTGGCGACGTTTTCGGACTCAGGTAGATTTCAGCCCATTAGCTGCAACTCATTTCTCTCGCTCTCCTTCCACTTTCTTCCTTCTCCTCGTCCTGCCAGGATTCGAATAAAAAGAGACCGACGGCACAAGCAAATCACAGTCAAGTTCGAGCTCTCCTTGGGAGAAGATCAGCCAGGAGACGAATCTGGTTTGGGGCGATTGTCGGCGTAGTCTCTTGTCAGTTTTAATTCTTAGTGACTAGACCGAACACTCGATCCTAAACTTGTGAAAAAGCAGCAAAGAGTGTGAAGAAGAGTGAAAGTGAAAAAGTTAATTCAACTGGAAATGCCACGTCTACAGCTTGGTGCTCTAGTTTATGACAATTAAAGCTTTTATCAGATGAAAGTTAATTCGGATTCATAAAGCTGAGCATCCTTGCAGTACACAGCTTGGCGAAGGCAGCTTGTGAGATTACTGGCAGTCGAAGGGAGACATTCGAGAGGGTTTGAGTTTGGAAGGAACTTCCGGTGTGGTATCGAGTCTTAATCATATCACAGCAGTTGTTGCTTACAAGCTTTGGCTTTGATTCGTCGAGAGTGCAAGTTTGTGGCCCAGGGAACGTCGACAAAACGTGGACACGAGTTAGTGGGGCGAACAATTCTCAGTAGATGCTGATTTTCTTTCATCACTGGGCAATGTTTGTCGCATGAACTCAAATCCTTAAACAGCTTCTATTTACCTTGTTCGTTAGGCAGAATGCGAACTCTTCCTTCATTCCTCTCACATCGATTCGGTCGTGCGGACGCTTCGGGCCTGACAACGAAGAGACGACCGTCGAGAGATCGAGAGTTATTACCTGGAGCGAAGTAAGTAAGAACTTAAGAATGTGGGAAAGCAAAAAGAATTTTGTGTTCACCTTGGAGAAAATCGGGTCTTGCGACTCGTCTTGGTAGTAGCGGAATTGCTTCGTCGCCTTCAAATATTGCTCGACGATTGCAATTTTCTCCTTGCTTCGATCTTTAAGAATTCATTTGTCAGCTTAATTCATTCGAATTGCTTTTGTGGCCTTACTTGTCTGACGAAGGTATTCAATCGCGTTGTCATCCACGGCGAAGTAGCCAACAGTTCCACCAAACTCAGGGCACATATTGCTGATTGTCGCTCGGTCAGCGATGCTTAAGAAAGCAACGCCAGGTCCATAGAACTCGACGAACTTGCCAACAACTCCAACTTGTCTTAGGTTCTTCGTGATCGTTAAAACGAGATCGGTTGACGTCACAAGCGGATCGAGTTGACCGACGAGCTTGTACCCGATGACCTCGGGAAGAAGGAATGAGATTGTTTGACCCAACATGACAGCTTCAGCTTCGATTCCACCAACGCCCCAGCCCAGAACTCCAAGCCCGTTGATCATGGTCGTGTGCGAGTCAGTGCCGACGACCGAGTCTGGATATAAAATTTTTGTTCCGTCATTTCGCTGGGTGGCGAAGACAACGCGAGCCAAATACTCCAAGTTGACTTGGTGCACGATTCCAGAGCCTGGTGGAATGATCAGCATGTTGTTGAAGGCCTTGGCTCCCCATTTCAGGAACGTGAATCGTTCCTTGTTCCTTTCAAACTCCAAATCTTGATTTTTAGCTAAAGCGTCTGCGGTTCCAGAGAAGTCGACTTGAATTGAGTGATCGATGACGAGATCGGATGGACATGTCGGGTTGATCTTGTCTGGATCGCCACCGAGCTTCAATACAGCGTCGCGCATCGCAGCAAAGTCAACGACTAAAATGAGGAATTCCATGTTAACAAACGAGACTCTTATTCAATGTTTAATTAATTTACCCGCTGGAACGCCAGTGAAATCCTTGAATAAATCAGAATGTCATTAAATGAACAAACGACAAAGCAGACAACGAACCTGTAGAATTACTCGCGATGGCTTAAAGGGAATCTCGTACTCCTTGTCGTCCAAGGCGCCTTCTCCTTTGTACTTCGCCCAGTTGAGGATAGTCAGAACATCCGACTCTTTAACGTGGAATGATCCATCGCAGTTACGCAAGGCGCTTTCCAGCAACACTCTGATCGAGAACGGCAAGTCCCGGAGCTGCTCGAAGTGACCCAGGTCGTAGTAGTGGAAAGTCTCGCCATCGATCTCCAGAGTTTTCTCGAGAAACTTGAATGGATTCT
The DNA here is from genome assembly GCA_033064975.1 of Smittia sp. YW1114-2. Taxonomy (NCBI): domain Eukaryota; kingdom Metazoa; phylum Arthropoda; class Insecta; order Diptera; family Chironomidae; genus Smittia; species Smittia sp. YW1114-2. The sequence goes on from CP093832.1 coordinate 19,025,220, forward strand.
TCGTCGGTTCTAAAATGACGATAAAGCAAACACAGTTGGGAGTTCAGTTTCAAAACACAGGCGATCGAGTTTAAGCAGAGCATTTATCCATTTGTTTCGAAATTCCGAGGTCATAACCGGTTTGGGTGGCGAGATGTTTATTCAAATGATCTCGCATTAAATCTTCAGTTAGGTTCACGGATTCGATTACGTGAATCTACAGAGACTGATAACATAAATGTTCGAGCAGCGATAAGAGACCAAGTCAGCCCATCGATTCACTGATTTCTCTTATAAGAAAGATGTTTGCACCAAATTGCAGCTCTTGAATTATCCACGAGCTTCAAGCGATAAGCGCGACAATGAAAATATTTACCTGCCATACTATCAATCCCTTTACTATCTTCGATTAAAATTCAACTTCGGAGCGAGACACTTTCCGGCTCACGTACGAATTAATTGGACGACTTTTCACCTCTGGCCAGGGGAACGAAGCGAAAACTTGCCGCATGGCAATTCACCAAAGAAAGTGTGACTGACGGTGGTGGATTGGATTACGTCTTTAAGTAAATCAAAGGAGGTGTCCGAATCTAAATGATTTTGCTAATATCAGTTGTCTGGGTCAATGATTTGCTAATCAACACATTGAATTCGTTGGAAAAGACTTCGCAGTCTTTTCACGTAATGTCAATTGATGAAATCAAAGCCTTTATTTCCTTTCATGCCTTTTGATAAGCAAAAAGTAAAAAACGATCAGTTTCTGTCGCCGTCTGCCTGCTTGAGCAATGTTCACCTCCCCAGCCGACCACAACAGCAGCCCCGACTACAACCGACTCGGTTTCAACGACGACATTTGACTTTTATAACACAAGATGCTCGATAGACGACGAAGTGGACAATCTGAATCATCTCGCCGGTAAACACGCCGAGATTAACCGGGAACAAGCGCAATCAAATGAAGAGCAAGCCAAAGCAGCAGCAGAACAAGCCAGAAAGATCGAAGATCTTGAGATGATCGTTCGAGAGTTGAGAGCGAGTCCTTGCTCATGTTCTACTGCATAAATCAATTCGAGTCGAATCCAAAAAATGAGAACTTTCACCTCCTGTTGATAATCTAAATTAAAAGTTCTAAGTTACAGCGATTTCTTTATTTACACGATGAATGCTGAAGTACAAGTTTAATCACACGTTTCGACATTGACATTTAAATCCTCGTTCGCTTCAATGGGCGTCAGCTCTGTTGCGTCTTCCAAGGGCGCAACTTTTCTCTTTTTCTCTGGCTTTTTCAAGAGCTCTTCTATCGAGTAAGGGTTTCGTTTTCTCGACGATGAAGATGGCAGTGTTGCGCTATCGACCTGCCATAAAATAAAATAAAATTTCAGACTCCATCAAATTCAATCAATATTGTTTTTACTTTGTCAGCTTCGTTGGCATCCAACGAATCGTCGTCGCTGTTGATTTCAGTGATTTGCGCTGGTGAATTCGAATTTAAAGACTCTGTCTTTGTACTCCCTCGTGGTGACGACAAGTTGGATCCAGAGAAAGCTCCGTTGCTGTTCGAGTAGAGCAACTGAGTTCCGTTACTCAAATGCGGATAAAAGAGATTTCGACTCCAAATCCAGTGCTTGGGAATGTAAGCTGGCATTTGATCGAACGGTCGATTTGACGAAGTCGATGGAGCCAAAGGAGAAGTTGAGGTGGTCATGGTTGCTGACGCAGTTGTATACGATTCAGGGGGAATTTTGCAAGGGATCGTCGATGGCACGAATGACGTGACAGTTGAACTCATCGGAGCTGAGTGAGCCCCAGACATGTATCGGTACGGATTGAAGACTTCGCTCGACGGGAACACAGGTGGAGCTGACAGTGGCTTTGAGTAGCTTTGTTGCTCTGTGAATAATATTGTTAAAGTCTCGACAAAGTTTTAGTTTTATCATTGAATTCTCACCATTGCAAACTGCTTGATTATTTGCGGCCAGTACATCGTCCGACCACAAGCCTCCATTTCTCAAAATTCTATTCACAGAGCTGACCGACGGTATCGTGTTGGGATCACAAATGCGTTGCGACAATAGCTGATCTCTTTGAATGAAATAAATTGAAACGTTTCCCATTTCAATTCTTGTAATAAAATTTACCTTATTTCCCATGCGAACATTGAAGGATTCTCCTGCTTAAATCGTAGAATCTTCTTGACGACGGTTGGTGTTGCGACTTGCTAGAAAGACAAAGTATGGAATCGATTTTAAATAAAGCTCCATCATGGCAATAGAACAATTTGATTTGGCTCGTCCCTTCACCAATGCTCCTGAAGTTTAAATTGTAATTATGAGAAATTTCCTTGTAATTAAGTTTGTAAATGTCACCAGACACGATCAATTTTTAATTAAATTGCAAGTGTCGGATCATTGCTCTATGTAAACTATCGACGTCCGCAGTCACCATTAAGGCCGTCGAGTTTTATTCTGAACTATTCAAAGTCTTTCCAAGCTTTCAAGGAGTAAACGAGAGTCGTGCAAATGCATGAAACCGCAATTAGAACTTACATTTCTTTTTATTGCAATTTGCGTGTCGTCGGCTTCGCTTAATAAGCATTTTATTAGTGGAAAAACACTCTCCACTAGCACTGAGTAAATCGCTGTATCGGAGTACACGAGTCGAATTAAAAATGTTAAGCGTCACGACAGACCTTGGTTGGAAGAAAAATATCTCTTGCTTTCGCTGTCATTTTGTCAACCTAAACTGTCTTTGACGGATCTCGTTTAATGAACAATCGAAAACAATTAATCATTCCCTATCATAAACTGCTTATTTTCCCATGAAAAAACCCGCCTCGCGCTTGAAGTGATTTACACAGATAAGCTCGACAAGTGAGTTGCTTATCAGAAGGTACGCAAACAATCTGTATCCGACAGTGTGGTCCTTGTTGTAACGAATCAGTAGAACCCCCAATGATCTTCTGAGCTTTTTTCGTCAATGTTTGACTTGAATCCTACACATTGCGGCCACACTGCTAAACTATTATTAACTATGACTGCCCAAATTGCTTCTACCGGCTTGTAATACAAGCAAAACACGCGCCCATGAAATGTTGGTTCATCCCTCGGAAACGAGCAATTATTAAACGAACGAGCGATATGTGTGGACGGCTTTTTGGTTAAACTGTTCGAGCATCCATTCTTTGAATATTCTTTAGCTAATCAAACATTGCCTACCTTCGTTTTACTGCCGCCAACTGATCCTGGTCTGTGAAATAAATCAATCAATTAGTCCGCCGGAACATGAATGAATAAAACATTTAGGCTTACCGGATGCTTCCGGTTTCATAAAACCTCGTCAAAATTTTAGAAACACAGCCTGCGATGGAACGATTAGTCTAAAATTCGCTTTTAGCTTAATTAATCATACCATGTGATACTAATAGTTGTCGGGAGATATCGCACGGACGAACTCCCATTAGCGCTAGCTCCACAATTCGCCTACGAACACAGTCAGGTAAAGGTCTGTAAAATGAACGAGATAATAAGTATTTATCTTTCGGTTGTTTGTTCTTCCGTACCGTCCATTGACAAACACCCCGCCGAGTTGATTAACACCTGCTTGACCTGTCAACAGGAATCCGAAATAAATGATCAATGGCTTTGATTTATTGATAAGGAAATGTGTTTGGATATCTTCACGTTGAAGTGAAATATTAGTTGCGACTCTGACTAAACTGCAAGCTCATAATTTGGAAGCTCAGAGGAAACACCTTGCAACACGAGTCGCTTGTTCAACACGAAAAAGAATTTAGATAAAAAATGTCAAAGCCTTTGGCAATGCTCATTCTCGTCCTCTTTCGTGCTTTCGCAGGCATTCAAGGTCAGGGTTTCTTTCTAAATCAGACGATGCACTTTAATCACAAAGCCCTCCTTATCCCACAAACCTATATTTCAGACTCTCTTGGCTTCCTCTTCGCTATGCATTTATCAATCTTTGCGGCGCGTATCAAAATTATTTCTCGCATGTCTGTGAGGTAATTTGTCTGCGCAAGCCAAATTGTCAGGTTGTCTCAAAAAATTTTATGCAAAACGATCAAACTAAATGTTCAAGTTCTCATCGACAGTGAAATTCATTTGACGAATCTCTGTCGTGTCAGGCAATGATCGCTAAAATAGGAATCAATTAAGAGTCACAGCGGTTCCCTGCGGAACCACGAACACAAACGTGAGAATCTCACACCTAGCGATTATTGATTTCTGCAACACCAAAAGTTCAATTATGGGCTTCGGAGCGGTGGATGATGGGAATAAAAAATGCGTCGCATAATTGCTGTCGGGCTTGAGAAATGAACAGAGACAACGTGTTAAAAATGTTTTCGCCGTTTGGCCGTAAGTATAACTATCTGATAAATAAACACTTCTTCATTCTTCACACAAGATGTTTTATTCATCGATCGGAAGAGATGGGAGGTAGAAGTGAAGAATTTCGAATTCACGCATTCGCAATTTTCTGAGGCGATGATTTTTACACTTTAAAAGTCCAGTGCATATCATGTTGATCATATCAGCGCTGAGGTTCAACTAGACTCCGGATTCTTCTCATAAATATTTATAAGTTGAAACGAGTGGGAATTTTTTTGAGCCGAGGGAACAAAACAAATTTGAAAACATTTTTTTCTCCAATTTATTCCAGTGTTTTTTAATTAAAATCAGAAATCAATCGCTTTCACTTCAATTTCAATCCAACATCTAAAATAAATTATTCGCTCATCGCGTTATCGATCATAAATCACTCAGACTGATTCCGTCGCTTTGTCAAATATTTATAAAGGAACTCGGACCTTGCAGCAAACGAGCTTCCATTCGGAATGAACTTAAGATAATAGCCACAAACATTTTTCTTTAATTGATCCCAATTAAGCGAAATAATATGAGTCCGCATGTGAGAACCGTAAAAGAGTTGTTGGTAATGGAGCTGTTATAAACAAGACCAACAATAAACAAATCGTAAAAAAATAAACGCTGACGTTTGTGATTTGGGCTGACGGTTTGGCTCGGGATCACGACTCGAGCAAACAGCTCAGACAGCGTTAATTATTAGATTAATGTTGGGGTAGCTTTTTGTCAAACCACAAATGTTCGAAACTCAAATTTCCCGTCGCTTGAAACTCTCGCAAATGAAAAATGATGAGCGCGTGCCGTCGTCATAAAGCCTCTGTAATTGAGATATTAAGTAGCCGCTCGGTGGAGATGATTGAATGAGTACATGTTGTTCTCCCGGCACATAAAATAATGGAGCAAGATAATGCCGGGTGTCGCAATTGCACTCTAATTGTTTTATGATGTGCACGCCTTCGGTTGTCTTTTGGTGAGATCTCAGGTTGCTAAATTCTTACTTTATTCCCGAAAACAGTTGGCTCAGCAGTTATCATTTGTTAATAATTTACAGGCGTTCCTGTTTGCAGCAAAAGCATCGTAAAACAAAGTAATTGCATGAAAGCAATGATCGTTAATTCAAATGGCATGTTGGCTTGAGGCATTGGAAAGAGTTCGAGGACTGCGCGCTCGCACAAGAGGTTTCAATAAAAAATCAATCGATGCATCTTCATCGATGAATCGCCGGATTTTGAGAAACAGAAGCGGATAAATGGAAAAAGACTACTTATGCCCTGGATGAAGTGAACGTCTCCCTCCTTTAAGTATCGCATTAAGATATCTCAGCTTTGAATTTTATTGCAATTCAAAAGCTTGTAATTATATTTCGATTAGATAGTGAATTTCCAAAATATTTTGATGATTCCTTGACGTACGAAGGTGCTCAAAAATGAATGTCGATAGAATAATTGCGCTTCCACTCTGCGCTGCCCCGACACGTATCATTTTCTTTTGCCCTGCTAATGAGTTTTGATCAGTCGCTGAGGACAGGTGAATTCTTGGATGCATGAGTGCCTAAGTTTTCTATATGTTATTAGCCTTCTATGCTCAGGCATCACATCAAATTGATAATGAACGATACAATGCAGAAAAACGAAGTGCATAGCTGAACCGCGTCTCTGATAAACTTCATTCCTTCCCAAAACGCTGGACAAAGAAACGATCGTTGACCATTTGAAGTAAACCTTCAACGCTCGCCACTAGAGAAATCGATGCAAAATGAGTCGATTAAGCGTTTCTAGATCAGCTATCTCGATATTTATTTAATTAACTATGTTTAGTAAAAAATCGATGCGGCACAAAAACATAAACTTCTGGCGCATTTTGCAAGACAATAATTATTATTGTCACATTAAAACCGTTTCCGTTAATCCTCGTAGACTTAATGCTATAGCTGATAGCGATTCGTCGCGAAGCTGCAACTTTGCAACAGCGTTTCAAGCTCCAAAGCAGAAGCAATTCGAAGAGTTCAAAAGGAGCGGCAGAGAATCGTTTCGCAGAAGCGAGAAAAAGTGCCAACGTTGCCATAAGGGCGAGCCGAGCAAAAAATTATGTCAAGCTTCGCAACAAGCGTGATTTTCTAATTGGCAAGAGGTATTTCGTTTTGTCTTGACGCATAAAAATTCTTTGAATTATTACAACTTGTATTTCTTACGAAAAACAGTCCGCGAACATGGATTCAATATGATTCTCTTCACACTGAATTTAAAATCATCTGGAATTCATTCCTTCAAGTTCGCACTTTCCGTCTTCGTCTCGGCCGAACGTTTCGTTCAAAAGTTTCGTTCTTCTACTCATTTCGATCGCAGACTCCCGAGAGCAAAGCGAACGCAGCAACTGTGACGAGAGCTGCAGACTTTCCTCGACAACGTCGCGAGCAAAAACTCAATCAATATCGTAAAGGAAAAATATTCGGCTGAGAGAATGACGACAGCATAAATATTTTATATGGTGTGAAACATTTAAAATGATAAACGGGGCAAAAAATAACATTAAGGCTACTGATAATGCGAATTAAATTTTATTGTTTTTACAATCAATCAATTGGAGTTGTCTGATCAAGTTGAATGTAAATATTACAGTTCAAGAATCTGCAGAGATTCGAGGAGAAATGAAAAGGTAACAAATGGTTGCAAAAACAGCTTAAAGGAAGCCGCTCGTAATTTTATTTTCCGTCAGTAGATTCGGACAAGTGTTGCAAAGCCGCAAATAAATATTCAGCGCAAAGGATTAAATAGAGTCACAACCGAAACATATTTGAATAGCTTGCTTACCTGTGTGGGGCATCATTCGCTGCAGAGGTTTTACCTTATCTCAGTTCGAACACTTCTGTAATGACAAAGTGTTTTTGGGTTTTAAAGACCGTCCAGTTTTCTAAATACTTCAATGCACATCAAGTCAACTTAACTCAACGCGATCTTCCTAAAAGTTTCTTCGCATTCCTGCTCCATCAAATTTAACGTGTCATTACCAAAATGCAATGTTTCCCTCGATCATAAGCGTACTGGTTTACAACTTTCATCGACCGTTCCGTTGATGGATCGTTCATACTAAAAGCCATAAACGACCCCTTGATTAATTTACATACTCCCATTATGAATTAATAGCCACGAAAATATTGTATGCTCAAGCTTGTGATTTCACTTTCATGTTAGTTCGTTATTCAAATCTTTTTAACAACATCATAATAATTGCCTTAAATTTCAGTGCGCACAGGAAAGACGATTTACTTTGCTTTCGCCAAGCACAAGTGGCAAGGATTATTGTAATTTCTAATCAAACGGGAATGTAGATTAGCAATCGCTCGTTTAATATTCCGTCTCAAAATACTTATTCTTTCTGCTGTAAGTTTCTAGTTGTAACCCTCGACTGTCGTTAGACCACAACGTGTTGGCGTGTCAAGTTGAGAAGTTTGCTATTCTAACCAGAGGTGAGACATAAACGAATGCCATACATAAATCACGTTGGGCTTTTGGAGTTTTGAGTTCGAATCAGAATTTTCGAACCTTTCCGAGGCGAAATTATGATAATTTTATTAATTAACGCCTTTTAGTTGGCCCGAATTTGCATAAACATTTTTATGATCCATTTCTTTTCGTAGGGAATTTCGAGGAATTCTTTTCTTGCTGGACTTATGTTCTAGAAAATATGCGAAACCACGATTAACCTCTTAATTTGCAACTACTACATATATTCATCAAGCGGTTAGTTAATCATACTCTTGAGCAATGAAAATGGCAGTTGGTGCTCAGGAAGTTGTCGAGCTTAGTTTTTGAGGATCCAAGTGTGCAATAGTTTCAAAATCATTATTCGTAATCGCTTCGAAGGGTCCTCGATTGAGTTGCAGTATGTTAATCGCGTTGCATAATACCTCAAACACTCATTCTCTTTGCAAAATTGTTACTTTTAAACCAAATTGATTGCAAAAATGAGACGAAACTGCAAATTTCAGACGAATCGTTCACGGTTCAACATTCGCTGTTGACGCTTTTATTGACTTTTGAAGTTTAAATTAATTCCAATGAGCATAAAAAGGAAGAAATTCCATGTTCGTTCGTAATATGAACAAGACATTAACCGCAGCTTTAACGAACTGACCAATTCCACATCGATAAGCGTAAATATCAGGATGGATGAGCTTCTCATTCATTAACCCGCTCGATGAGCACTTGCTGCGTTCCTTGAAATGTTTGTGAAAAATTCGTTTGGTTTCACTGTATTTCTATCCAATGCAAAGCTTATGATAACCCGAAGGTTCTTGCTGTGATTGAGATCGTTAATTGATTCGCATATAATTGATCAACAGAAGCATTAATCGATCAGACGCCACGAAGTCGATTCAACGAAACGACCCTACAAAAAGCATTCAGGAGCAGTTTACGTCTTGCAGCGATGCAATGTTGATCTTTATTTCGATCGCAACTTTTATGCATTCCAGCGTAGCTCACGATGATCCGAAAATAAAATAAAGCGATAAGGATCTTGTTTGGTTTGGTTTTTATTGCGAAGATTTCTTCGGACCAAAAAGTGGAATAAAGTTAAATTTCGTGGCATAAAAATTTCATTTTATTCGCATCCAACAAGATCTGATTTCTTCATTAATTGTGACGGTCTCAGGAACATGTTTGGTAGCGACTAATTCGAATTGACTGCTAGAATTAAAAGGCCTCAACGTTGTCATAAAGCTTAACAAAAAAGCAATCCCAATTATTTTGTCTTGTGCGGCGCAAAGGAAACTTTAAGTTCGCTTGCATGTTTAGTTCTTATTGGCAATCAATTATTCGCTTATTCATGCTTTTTCAACTCTCGACTCAAGTGAGAACTTCTTACTAAGAGGTCTTAAATTATCGCAAATTTCACGCTTATTACATTTTATTATTATTCAATTTTAGGTTTCACTCGTATTATTCTTCCAGCTCTTCTTTCGTGTTTTCTCTCGAAACAATTTCATGGTATGATGTGCAGTAGTTGCAGCGCAATTTCAAAACAAGATTCACTCATTTTCTTTTGCGCTTCCCGTCAGAAGATCAGAGCATGAAAGGCGCAAAATCGTTTTGCTGTTAATTTATTCAGCGTTGAGTAAAAGTTTTGGTTCTGAATTATTTAGTGCAGCATAAACTCTCACGTTATTGTTCCTCCTGACCTTAGAGAAATTCCGTTGAATTACAAGCGGCCTTATTCCGATTGGGAGCCGACATGTGTCAGCAGTGCCTTGCGAATCATTGAAACTGTTGAAATATCTTGCTAATCTCTGGAATCCATCGCTTAAACAAGTTTCCGCACGGTTGCAATATTCGACTCAGTCCATTAACTGCGATATTTAAGGCTCGCGTGGAATCTTTAATCGGAATCAATTTGTGGTCATTAGCCACGTTTCAGAACTTTTATAATCATTGCTGACTTTCTCAGTTGTCGAACACACAAAAAGCCAAATTAATATTTGTTTGCTTTAAGTAGCGGAGATTCGAGTTATTCACTAATTTAAATTAATTAATAATTTTGCTTCCTTAATTTCTGGCGAAGACATTCGGGAACCGCTGATGGGCAACTTATGATGGTTACTGGTCGTTCTTGCTCACATAAAAAGCCATCACGCTCCAAACTAGAAAATCCGCGTAGTCTGAATTTTTATGTATAAAAAGTCCAATCAAAGATAATGAATGTTTAAACTTTAAAAACCATATCAAAAACATGAAAATGCAAATTTCAACTAATTATTTTTGAAGCGCTGGCGTGTGAAACGGTCATTCCAAAGTGTGGAATATTATGCGGCGCGTTTGCCATGATAAAGGAACATTCTCGCTGCTAATTCATGCACACGATGATAGAAACTTTCTAACGCGATTAAAGTGCACGCACTTTGGTGTCGAACTATCTGCGCCAATTTATGCAAATTTTGAATCGATTTTTCGCTGAGCTTGTCGACGTTTACCTTTGCAATCTCTTTGATGGATATCCAAACTTAAGTTTCGCAGTTAAATTCTTTGTTTCTCTTTCAACTCTCAAACATTCAATCCTCGATCATAGCTTCACCGTTTGATAACACAACGAGCTGAACTGTTAAATTCACTGATTACGAGGATCTGAGTTACAAATGTTCACGGCATAAATTGTCAAACCGAACTAAAGAACCGACTTTTTTCTTCCACCAAAACGTTTCGCACTCGATTGAAATTTCAAGCATGATCAGAACTGTGAAGCCGAAATAAAATATAAACCAACAGCAGCCAGAACTACTCCTGAACTGTGTGAAAGAGCGAGAAAATCGAGAAAAAGGCGGAACAAAAAAATACATAGCGTGGTGCCGTATATATCTGAAAGCACAATGCATAGCAGAAAGTATGAAGTATTCTTTCATGCCACACGACCGAAAGCATTGCCATGGTAAAGTTAAAGACCGTTCGAAGCAAGACACGGAGAGAAAGAGAGTTAAGGACCGGACCGAGGCGCTCAGAGCTTTGAAACTCGCATGCGTTGTGTCGCGCAACTTGTGAAAGCTTCGCTGAACGACGATTCATAAATTTCCACATTTTCTTTCCCTCGTTACAGCTCTGGCGAAAAGCTACCCTCGCTCATTTTTCCATCGGTCGGAACAAATACTGTAGCATAAACGCTACGTTCGCCTGTGAACTGCACATTGAATTGAATCATCTCGAAAGTAGGCGTTCTTAACCCAGCCAATGGCGTTGAAGCTTCTGGAAGTGATGAGTTGAAATTGAATTAGAAGGGAGATTACGATTCTTATCGCAGTTTCGGAAGAAATAAATCATCCTCGACGGTTCGAGTTACACCGAGCGTTTGTTTGCGATTCCACTTGCAACACTTAATAGTGTGAACATTTAAATATGTTAGCAAAACAGATGGGGTGGGCGAATTAGGGAGGGAAATTTGGGAAAACGAGAAAATTCACGCGGTAAATAATACTTTCATTAAGGCGAGGGACCGCAATATTAAAGCGTTAAGCTTAGTTACTTGGAAAATAGATGACATTTGAACTTGTAATCAGTCTTTATTCATTTATACCATTTATCTATATTCTATGTTAAATTGTTACGTCTCAATTCAGGTTTGTTTAACTACCGATTTGACTGAAGCAAAATCGATTTAAGTGAAGGCTTGAAGTCTCAAACATAAGTTAAGCTTGCATTGGTTTGTCTAACCTCGAGGCGAACTGCAAGCTAGACTGGCTTAAGTATTTTTTGGACGTCGGATTAGTGTTGTTAGACGCGAAACTACATTGAAATTTGAGGATAATAATTTGTTCATCGCATGCTTTTTGTCTGAAATCCTTCGCTGGAAACTACGCCGGTAATACAACATTGCTGGCGGCACAATCTCTTGCATTGAAGGCAGTCTTGATTAGAAGCAAGAAAATTCATAGAATGAAGAACACCACATAATGACGCATTATAATAATGGTGCATAGGATAACGTCGGAGTCCGCAAAAAATAATGAGCCTGAAAAGTAAGTCGCTGGCTTCTAACAGCTTCAAGCCATTTACAATTCTTTTTCGTGAACTGTTTATTCGGCTCTTGTCTTGATGTTTACACGCTTCTGCTGAAATCAGTTCAATTCTGGCACGGAATAGTTTGAGAAATTATTTTCAGACTCGCAGACTCGAGCATTAATGTGGATTTAATAACATAAGCAATGCCCGAGGTTTTGAGAAAATTTCTACCAGTTGCACAAGAAGTTATTAAAATATTGAGATCAAGTAAATCGGGACCTTGAAGCATTAGATTTCTAAATGAATCGATTTTGGCTAGACGAAACCGAGAGGAATCCAAACGCAACGAAACAATTTCACCTTGAAACGTGAATTAAGTTTTGAAGGATCTCTGGATCGTTCCGTAATTTTCACACAAAATTGAATCTTGATACACAGCGAACATTAAAATTTATCATTTCCTTTCAGTGCTTCATCAACCGAACTTTTTAGTTCCTAAACGCTGCAAAGGCTCGTCAGCTCGTGATTTCACCTGCCCGATTGTTGGCACGCATTTTATGTGTAACATCATTAAATGTCACTATTTTTCCACCCCTGAAATTAAGTTAAAATTGTTCCTGCTCAGAGAGATTAAACGAAGACCCTTTTGAGAGAAGAGCCGACGAAACGAAAACAATAATTGTGCCAAACGGCCAGGTATAGATGAACCGATAGCTCAAGCAGCGTGCCATTCCATATTCTCGCGTCGCATGCGTCTTCTCTTCTCCTCCTCCTATCGTGAATTAGTTTTTTATTGGTGATTTTTATCGGAAAGGACTCGAATTGAGTCACTCAATTAATAGAACAAAACACATTGACCCGAAGGATTCTAAACAAACACCGTTGCTTCCTAGAATGGAAAAATAGAAATTATTTAATTACTAATAAATTATGTCACGATGGACGGACGATGGACATTGTAAAACTAGATCATCTGATACCGAGCACGAACAACATAGTTTTATGGATTCCTCCTAGATCGTTTCTAAGCCGGTGTTGTAGCGGTCTGCGACTGACTACCTACAAAATGTATTGGGAACTCACAAGGGCGCAGAGTGTGCGGCAAACGTTTCATGATGAAATTGTTACACCCACAACTGAAACTCTTTTTCTATGAAATTCGGATGGCTGCATTACAAGTGATAATTAGACTGTAATTATATCGAAAGGTCTCGTGAAAAACCTGTGACGACTTCGTTTTGCCAATCAAAAATTAAGTTGGATCACGCACCGCTGAGTTGAATAGACAAAAGCGGCAGAAATGCCACGGGAAAAAATTGATTGAGTTGGTTTCTCAACTTAAAATTTCCTCAATTTGAAATTTGCAAGAGGAAATTATTGGTTGCGATTTACCAGAAAAGATCACATTTTAACATTTATCACATTAGTTTGGAGCATTGTGAATATATTTTAGTGATTGACGACCGCAATGGTTTGATTGAGTCTGATGAATTGCATCAACGACAAGCGATTTAAATATTCTGCAGACTAACAACAACGGCTCAACACAAAAGGCTCAGCTACAAAGACAAATCTGTACATAATCATTCAACGGTCTATTAAAATTAAGGCTCAACGTTCAGGTCATTTAAACAGTTCAAGTCATTTGAACTTCGATTAATCTGAAACCCAAGATTCCCAAGCCTTAAGATTAGATAGTATGAGAAATTACGCAACACAATGATTACTTAGTTTGTGGATATTATCAGACCTCGCGTTGTTTTACAATAATAAGCAGTGATTCAAAGTCAAGTTTATCTCCAAGTTTTCTTCGCATAGAAATTATGTAAGTGAACGGGTATGAGATTACATTATTGCAGACTCAAACGCTCCAAATGGTTGTGTGTCGAGCACACTTTTGATCCACTTATAAACGTGTAATTAGCGAACTCGGCGCATTGTTTGTCGCGAATTCCTTGTCTTGCAATCGCAATAATTGTCATTCTTCAGTTTTTGAGCAAGACCAGATCGAGATTAGTTTGGAGTCTAAGTGGCGAAACAAAACGTGATTGTCGAAAAATTCATCCATGACGAAATCCACGAGATTTAATCAAGCAAACACAATTTCCAGTTGTCTAGTTGGGGGCAGTTTTCTTTTTGCCAATAAACTGTTGAGCAAAGTGAACGCTGGTTTGGCCTTCGCCCAAGATTCAATCTGTCATACAAGCAGCTTTTCGCCAAACTCATAATCGGCACATCTGGAAGCTTTCACGAGCTACATAGGAGTAACGAGCGATTTCCCAACGCTAAGCGTGGCGACGCTTACGACGAGAGTTTATCACCTAAGAAATATCAAACAATTTAATTTTCAACTTCGGGTCGAACTGCTTCAAATGAGCTTGAAAGATTACATTACATGGAATTAATGATACTTATGCATGAAGACCGGCGCTTGCGATGTGGAAATCGTAAGTATGATTTGCGCGAGCTTTGAGTGTTTATTGAAACAGTTTTTTGTTTCACTCATAATTTCACGTTTACTGATTTTCACGTTTTCTGATTTTTCTTCTTTGGAGCAGCAAGCCATCAAGCAGCAGACCTCGCTGCTCAAAGTGTAACACATTCACACAAATTTCATTAATGAACCCAAGAAACGTCGATCTGTTGGTCCGTTATTTCGCAACATCGCCTCTGATGCTGTTCGACGGTTGAAACACGCGGCGCTGCCGCACCAAACGGGCTTTGAAGCCAATAAATAATTACAATTATGTAACCGATGTATTGCTTTCTTTAGAGAAGTAGTTTACTATGAAGCACAAACTTGTTTGGCGAATTGACGACCAAAGCCTCTTGACTGTGTTTGGACTGCATCAGACCCAAAATCGAAAGATCGTGGAATGACACGAGCGAAAGAGCCAAAGCGATTGCGAGCATCTTGATCGACAGGTTTCAGCGAGCTGCGGCTTACATGTTTAGCCGTTCGGCTTTCATTCATGCACTTTCTTCCATTTGATCGGAGCCAATTTATGATTTAATAGCCAAGCGTAACAATCTGAAGTTCAAATTGTTAACTTACTGATCTACATTTGTCGTTTGCATTGGCAACATAGACGCAAGACGCGTTTGGCTACCTGGCTGTCATGTGAGCCCGCTGCGTGCTCACATTTCTTTTCTTTCTTTTCGCAAGAGCTCCGGTAAGAGCTTCGGCGGGTTGAGTGAACTTTGCTTGTATGCGATTTTCGAAGATTCAATAAAAGCATAAAACTCACGAAAGCAAAATTATACAATAAACTGGAGTATTTTTAATGTTTTTCAGTTCGGTCATTACATTTCGCTTTTTTTAAGCTCGGCTTGCGCTTTTGGAGTGGGAAGCTCGTGTGTAAAAAAGTGTGGCTCGTATAAATAGAAGAAATATTGTCGATTTGAAGTCAGTACCTATTCGGGTCTCTTTTCTCTTCTATTGTGCGCTCCTACAACTGAAATGCGAATGGTAATGATTCTGGAAATACTTTGGTTGGATAATTAGTGAAAAGTGTTTGATCAATTAAAAGTGAAATTCCAATTAGACAAAGTGAAGTCGATTAGACCAAAAGAAAAGTTTCAAAGTGCAAAGCGAAAAATGAAAAGCAAATTATTATGAAACGATCAGCTTCGCTCAATCAGCTAACGGATTTTTATTCATTTCGTGATACAGATCTTAGTCTCATGCTGTGTGGCCCTCTTAGTGGCAGCAGCTTCTTGTGAAGATGCTAAAGTGGACGCAGGAAAAGTTCAAGAAGAATCACAGAAAACTGAAAAGCGTGGATTACACCACGAGTCATTCGGCGGCGGTGATCATGGATGGTCGTCAGGCGGCGGTGGAGGAGACCACGGATGGTCGTCAGGCGGTGGCGATCATGGACATCATCATGAACATATCAAGACTGTGACCATCGAGAAGAAGTATCCAGTACCTTATGAGGTCATCAAAAAAGTTCCCTACACTGTGGAGAAAAAGGTTCGTAGCAATTAAACTTGTGATCAAGCTCAGAAAGTCCCTCATCTTGTTGTTTGTCACAATTTCGTGATTTTGTAATCTCAAATTACAAGTCGCCCTTCAAACTTCAAACTCTTGTCAGCTTTAAAATCGTCCCTGTTACCTTCTCACATAAAAAGCTTGCAAGTCAACATTCAAACAGCTTTCGTAATATTCAGATTATCCAACTCATTATTCTTCAGATTGCGAAAGGCTTAACGACTTCAATAATTTTATGCGCAATTACAAAAGTTATAAAACTTCACTTAAAATTAAAACAGACGAAAGTTGTTAACTGAATCGGAGCACTAATTACATTGTTAACGCTTGCAGATTCCATATGAAGTGAAGGTTTCGGTGCCTCAACCGTACGATGTGATCAAGAAGTATCCAGTCACAGTCAAGGAATTCCAGAAGTACACCGTGGAGGTTCCCAAGCCTTATGAGGTCATCAAAAAAGTCCCATATGAAGTGAAGGTCCCAGTTGACAAGCCTTATCCAGTCAAAGGTAAAATATTTGATCAAAGCAATTCGAAAGTTTCACCAAACTTTCCAAATGTTGCATACTTCGATGCAGTTCAAACTCAAACAAAATTGAACGTAACATTTTCTCTTTTTTCTCTTCAATTTAGTCTTCGTCCCAGAGCCTTATGAAGTCATTAAGAAGGTTCCATACACCGTTGAAAAACACGTCCCACAACCGTACGAAGTTATCAAGAAGGTTCCATACACCGTTGAGAAGAAAGTTGAGGTGCCAAAGCCTTACAATGTTATCAAGAAAGTTCCATATGAAGTGAAGGTCCCAGTCGACAAGCCTTATCCAGTTGAAGTTCCCAAGCCTTATCCAGTCTACAAGGAAGTTAAGGTAGCTTGAAAAGTTTTATTCAATTCAAAGTTTCCCATTTTAATTCAATGATTTATCAACTTCCAAGGTTCCATATGAAGTCGAGAAGAAAATTCCATACGAAGTCAAGGTTCCAGTCGACAAACCGTACACCGTTGAGGTAGAGAAGAAGGTTGAAGTTAAGGTTCCATACCCAGTCCACACACCCTACGAAGTCATCAAGAAGGTTCCTTACACAATCGAAAAGCCTGTCCCATATGAAGTCAAAGTTCCAGTTGACCGCCCTCACATCACCCACAAAGAAGTGAAATTCCCAGTTCACCACGAAGTCCCAACTCCAGTCCACATTCCCGTCCATCCCCCACAGCATCACCACCATCATCATCAAGAGGAAGCTCACCACGAAGAATCTTACCATGAAGAAGCTCCCCAATCGTACTCGCATTACGAATCATCTCAAGGGGGTCACGAACATGGTCACCAATGGTAATTCACCACTGACTAAATGACCAAGGCGAAGACACGTTTCCATCTGGTTCTCGCAATATTATCTCAACCAAATAGGACGCTCAATTTCCTCATCATGTTCATTTCATCTACTCAGCCGCGAGCATTGGACCACTCACCGTCTAGGCTCGCGTCTGAAAATCGCTTGTTGAATCATGCCGAACAAATTACAAAATCTAAACTCTTCGAATTGTGATGCTACTGTAATTATAAGTGTCGAACATCGTCCGATGTTTGAAAATGTCATGTGATTTCGTCTGGAAATGATTAGCAAGCAAAAGTTATGACTCAACTTCCCCCGTTCATTAAAACGCTTTCCACTGTGAAAATATCTCAGTATTTCTATGAAATTGAATCGATTTTCCGCCTCAGAAGACCTGCGAGAAGGAAATCGAAATATGATGTTAATAAAAAACTTTATGAACACTTTAAACTTGAATTGAGTTAACTTGATTGTTACAGAAATAATTTATGGATCCATCATCACGTCATTCATGTAACAAAGTTGAAATTCAAGCGCCAATCCACCTGACGTTTTTTTTGCGAAAGCATTTCGCTGTTCGATCAGCTGACGGTTGAGCTCATGTTGAAACTGAAAATTCGCAGAAAACACGAGCTTGGTTGGCGTGACACGAAGCCAATTGACGGAATAGATGGATTTGCGAAAGCGGATTGTATAAGAAACTCATCGCGTTTAACTGTTCGTCGCATTATGTGACACAATAAAACTCTTACGTCGCTACTTAAGCTGCAGAAATGAATCTGTTTTGCTTCGAATATTCTTTACGTTTCGATTTTGTTGTCGTTTTATTTCTAATCACAATTCCCAGCGCTGTCTCACAAGCGGAAGTCGCAGACAAAGTAGATATCCAAAGCACACTTTCAGCCACTTGACATCAGGATTACAGGATCATGCAAGTGTGCCAGCAAATCACTTTATCGCAGTTTAGAACAAAACGTTTCTGGTTGTTCGTTTAAAAGTTAATTTGGCTTACTGAAGCCATGTGGAAATCACGGTTCCTCTGGAGTCGCCCAGGCGAAACCAAATCGTCAGATGCAACTTGTGCAACGATAAATTCGACTTCACCCTCCTTATTCGATGCTCACTTTGCCACAATCTCTTCACGAGATCACGATTTCATTCAATAAAAATGTGATTATTAAATGATTACACTTCTCTTCACGGTTGGTCTATCACTCGAAATGGGAATGTTTTCATTTCGAGTGCCAACAGCACCCTTCCTGAATTCCACCCCTTCGCCTGCGGAATATAAATCTGTGATACAATCACATTGTCGGGTGAGAATAGTTTCAATTTAATTCGAATGTAAACACAAGTATAATAAAATAATCTAACATGATATTCATCCTGGTCGGCTTTGATTATGAATTCGTGAAAGTGCATTTAACTACGACAGTGACAATCAACTGAATTTTTTTAAAGAAAGAAAAATTTTAGATCAAATTGTCGCGAGCGTCTCATAAGCTTGCGAAGTATCCAATGCCTTTCAATATCCATCAATCAATTTCATAAGTTTTAAATACGATAATATTATGACACAGTAGCGAGGTGCGAGAACCTCTCAGAAGCAGAAGCATCACGTTGAACAAAGCGAACTTGTCGCTTAATGAAAGGCTATGTGACAGGCTGAATTTCCTAAAGATTTTCTAAGTTTAACATTGGATTGGTGATTTTAGATAAATTTCGTTTTATTGGATTCATTTTGGGATTAATATACGATCAAGGATTCGCTCTCAACCCTCGAACGATCACCTCAAGATTTTCAATCCTCCTGACTTGATCTTCAATCTTTCGCGCTTGTTCGCGATTAATCTCTGCTTGTTTATCGGCGAAATTATTCAGATTGTCCACTTCGTCGTCTAACGAGCATCGTGCGGTACAAGAGTCAACAGTCGTCGATGAAACCGAGCTTGAAGTCGGGGCTGTTGTCGTGGTCGTTAGTTGACATTGCTCGAGCAGCTTTGCTTTCAATTGGTCTAATTGTTGTGGGGTATCTGCCCAGAAGTTAATGCATGGATTGTTTGTAAAAGTAGCTGTCTGCAGTTCTTTCAGGTTCGAGAATAAGCCTGCGCCGACTGTACGAATTAAATTGTCGGTGAAGCCGATGTGAACAAGTTTCAGCGAATGTTGCAATAGATCTTCGTCGAGTTTTTCAATTTTGTTACCGCTCAGGCTAAGCACTTCTAAGTTTGGCCAAGACGCCAAATCCTCGGAAGTAATTTCTGTTATGCGATTCTCATAAATCTGAATAGCAACTAAATTCGGAAAATAGTTTCCGAGTTTTCTAGGAAAAGTCAAAAAACTTTCAGCTCGGTCAATATAACTGCTAAAAGCGAAAAAAGCTACAACGTCACGGTTGCTGCAATTTTTTTGGTGACTCCCAATGATTTCTGTCACTTCCGACACTTCAACGTTTGTCAGTTCCTTGACTCTGCAAACGTATCGAACGCCATCGAGAAAAGGCCAAGTTATCTTTATAAATTCACATCGAATCACGACACTTAACGCTGGCGTTCCGATTGCAGCCACAATCAGCAAAGTTTGCACTAAATTCTTCCTGGAATCGAGAGAAACTTTCAAGTTAAAATCTTCATTCCAATTCACTTTTTGCTCACATTTTGATCAAACTTCAACTGCGACTGACTGAGAAGCAGCAGAAGTTTGAATGTTTTAGACTTTTTGCTTATCAAAAAGTGCGTAAAGGAAGTTCACAGAGGATGTGGTGTTATCAAAAAATTCGTTAACTCTTATCACTCCAACTTTCTGAAGATTAATCAAGTTCTTCAACTATTTGGCTACTTGCGATGTATTTTATTTTATTGTACTGGAATTGAATTGATTTGAGCAGTAGAACACGAGCAAAGTTTGGCTCTCAACTCTCGAGTGATTATCTCAAAGTTTCCGATCCTTTTGGCTTGTTGTGATGCTGTCTTTTCTTGCTCTTCAATTCTTTTGGTTAACTCAAATATTGTTCGCTCTAGTTCTCGATTAGTTTCTGTTTGTTCCACTAATGTTCTAGCTTGCTTTTTTTGTTGGCTTGTGAGTTGATCGATCCTTCTGGCTTGATCTTCAATCGTTCGCGCTTGATCGCGAATGATCTCTGTTTGATTCTCGGCAAAATGATTAAGATTGTCCACTTTGTCGTCTAACGAGCATCGTGCGGCACAAGAGTCAACATTTGTTGATGAAACCGCAGTTGTAGTAGTCGGGGCTGCTGTCGTGGTCGTCTGGAGAGGTGGACATTGCTCGAGCAGTTTTGCTTTCAACTCGTTAAGTCCAGAAGGTGAATTTGCCAGAAAGTCTATGCATGGATTTTTTGAAAAGTAAGCTCTTTGCAGTTGATTCAGGTTCGAAAGTAAACCAGCGCCGACGTTCCGAATTAAATTGTTGTCGAAGTCAATGTAACTGAGTTTTGGTGATTGTTGGAACAGATCTGCGTCGAGAGTTTCAATTTGATTTCCTAAAATTGTGAGCCATACCAAATTCGGCCATGGCGCAAGATCTTTGGAAGTGATTTCTGTGAGGCTGTTATTATAAATCTGAACCAAAACTAAGTTCGGAAAATAATTCTCGAGTTTGCTAGGAAAAGTCAGAAGACGTTCAGCTCTTTCAATAAAGCCGCTAGAGGACAAAAATCCGTCAACTTGTTTATTACTGCGATTGTTTGCATGATTCCCTGTGATTTCTGTTACTTCCGACACTTCAACGTTTTTCAGTTCTCTGACTTTGCATATGTATCGATTGCCACCCCAAACGAAATCATAAAATTCACATTGAATCTTAACTGTTAACGCTGGCGTAGCGATTGCAGCCACCATCAGCAAACTTTGCACTAAGTTCTTCCTGGAATCGACAGAAACATTCAAGTTAAAATCTTCGTTCAAATTTTCTTTTCGCTTACATTTCGATTATTTCACAACTGCGACTGAGTAAAATGCAACAGAACTTTGAGTTTTTTATACTTTTCGCTTGTCAAAAGGCTAAAAATAGAGTCTTCGACTGAACTGTAAACTGACATTATCGTCACAAGAGAGCACAAAAAGAAAAATTTAGGTCGAAATAATGCGAAATCTTATCTTCACATTGTGAAGATTGGAGGCAAGTTGCCTCACCTATAAGCTTAAGCTAATGGGGTCACTGGTCGTCTACAAAAAAAGAAGATGCAAAATGTTTTCTATTTTAGAGCGTTCGTTCCATCGAGACTGAAGCCATGATTTGAAAGTGTCTCAAATTTATCGAGAACAGGACAGGCGAGTTGAAGAGCAAGATTTCGCAGCTTGGCTTGAAAGTTCAAGAACAGAACGACGAGGTCATCATCTCGAGGGAGAAAGTCAGTAACGCGTTAGCCAAGATAACTTCAATAGAGTCAGAACTTTTCTCCAAGAGAGCGAAGCTTGAAGATTTCGCGGAAAAAAAACGAGGTGAGACCGATGTCGCTTTTCTGAAAAACGTTTAATGAATTTATTTCAGATGGCGAGCCCAAGCGTATGATAGAAGAGCTTAACGCGAAGTCAAACGCTATGAAAGACCAGACGAGGATAATTTTTCAGCACAAGAACAGCATCCAGCATCTGAGAAGTGAGAACAGCACGTTGAACAAAGCAAACTCGTCGCTAAATGAAAGGGTAAGTGGAACACGATTGCTTGAATTTCCTGAAGATTAATTGTTCAATTAGATCGGTGATTTGAAATAATTTTTATTTGAGATATGAGTTGATTTATGCAGTAGAACATAATCAAGGATTCGCTCTCAACTCTCGAATGATTATCTCAAAGTCTTCGATCCTTTTGGCTTGTTGTGATGCTGTCTTTTCTTGCTCTTCAATTCTTCCGGTTAACTCAAATATTGTTCGCTCTAGTTCTCGATTAGTTTCTGTTTGTTCCACTACTGTTCTAGCTTGCTTTTCGGCGAGTTTTTTTTGTTGGCTGGTGAGTTGATCGATCCTTCTGGCTTGATGTTCACTTGTTCGCACTTGCTCTCGGTTGATCTCTGCTTGTTCTGCTGCTATTGTTTCTTGCTTTTCGATCCTTCCCGCTTGATCTCCAATTGCTCGCGCTTGTTCGCGAATAATCTCTGTTTGGTTTTCGGCGAAATGATTGAGATTGTCCACTTCGTCGTCTAACGAGCATCGCGCGGTACAAGAGTCAACAGTCGTCGCTGAAACCGAGACGGTTGTAGTCGAGGCTGCTGTCGTAGAAGTTGTAGTCGGGGCTGCTGTCGTAGAAGTTGTAGTCGAAGCTGCTGTTGTGGTCCGCTGGGGAGGTGGACATTGCTCAAGCAGATTTGCTTTCAGTTGAACAAGTCGTTGTGGTGTAGCTGCCTGATAGTTAATGCATCGATTTCTTCGGAAATCAGCTTGCTTCACTTCATTCAGGTTCGATAGTAAACCAGCGCCGACGTTCCGAATTAAATTGTTGTCGAAGTCAATCCAAACGAGCTTTTGAGAGCGTTGGAAGAGGTCTGCGTGGAGAGTTTCAATTTGATTTCCTAAAATTCTGAGCATTTTCAAATTCGGCCATGGCGCAAGATCTTTAGAGGTGATTTCTGTTAGGCTGTTATTATAAATCTGAATCAAAACTAAGTTTGAAAAAAAATTCTCGAGTTTTGTAGGAAACTTCAAAAGAAGTTCAGCTCCTTCAATGTCGTCACTAGAAGAGTAGAATCCCTGAACCTCTTCATTTTTGCGACTATTTGGATGATTCCCTGTGATTTCTGTCACTTCCGACACTTCAACGTTTTTCAGTTCTCTGACTCTGCAAGTGTATCGAATACCAACGAAAGAACCCCAATTCATGAATAAAAATTCACATTGAATCTTAACTGTTAACGCTGGCGTAGCGATTACAGCCACAATCAGCAGAGTTTGCACTAAATTCTTCCTGGAATTGAGAGAAACTTCAGAGTCGAAATCTCCATTCAAATTCACTTTTCGCTTACATTTCGATTATTTCACAACTGCGACTGAGTAAAATGCAACAGAAGTTCGAGTTTTTTATACTTTTCCCTTATCAAAAGGCTCAAACCAGAGGCGTTGACCTTATCAATTGACACTATCGTGCACACAAGAGAACACAAGAATAAAAATTTAGGTCGAAAAGATCTGGAATCTTATCTTCACATGGTGAAGATTGGAGGCAACTCTGGGACCTCCCGACATATTAGCTCAAGCTAATGGGGTCACTGGTCGTCTACAGAAGAAGAAGATGCGAGATCTTTTTCATTTTAAAGCATTTGTTCTATCGAAACTGAAGCCATGATTTGAAAGTGCATAAGATTTTGCTGCTAGGATTGAAAGTGCAAGAACAGAACGACGAGGTCATCATCTCGAGGAAGAAAGTCAGCAACGCGTTAGCCAAGATAACTTCAGTAGAGTCAGAACTTTTCTCCAAGAGAAAGAAGCTTGAAGATCTCGAGGAAAGGGAAACGAGGTGAGATCGATGTCGCTTTACTGAAAAACGTTCAATGAATTTCCTTCAGGTGGCGAGCTCAAGCGTATGAAATCACCCACGAGATTAAGAATCAAGCGCGAGGAGAAGCTGATATGTAGAAGAGCTTAACCCGCAGTTAAACGCTATGAAAGATCAGATGAGAATTATACTGCAGCACGAGAATCTTGAAATTCTTGAAGTTTATTTGTTCAATTAAATTGGTGATTCGAGATATTTTTTAATTTATTGTGATGAACACAAGCAAGGATTTTCTGTCAACTTTTGAACGATCGTCTCAAGATTTTCGATTCTTCTGGCTTGTTCCCGATTAATCTTTGCTTGTTTCCCGGCGAAATGATTCAGATTGTCCACTTCGTAATCTATCGAGCATCGTGCGCTACAAGAGTCAACTGTCGTCGATGGAATTGATACAGTTGTAGTCGCGGCTGCTGTTGTGGTCGTTTGAGGAGGTGGACAATGCTCGAGCAGCTTTGCTTTCAATTGATCAAGTTCTTGTGGGGTAGTCGCCTTAAAATCGATGCATTGATTTCCTTGAAAGTCAACTTGCTGCAGTTGATTCAGGTTCGAGAGTAAACCAGCGCCGACTTTCCAAATTAAATTGTTGTCAAAGTCAATGTAAAGGAGCTTTGGTGATTGTTGGAACAGATCTGCGCCGAGACTTTCAATTTGGTTTCCCATAATTCTGAGCCATACCAAATTCGGCCATGGCGCAAGATCTTTGGAAGTGATTTCAGTCAGGCGATTTTGATAAATAAAGATTGCAACTAAATTGGGGAAATAATTCTCGAGTTTTGTTGGAAACGTCAAAAGACGCTCAGCTTCTGCAATATAACTGCTAGAAGACCAAAATCCCTCAACGTCACTGTTGTTGCGATCATTCATATGATCGCCTGTGATTTCTGTCACTTTTGAGACTTCGAGGTTTTTCATTTCTTTAACTACGCAAGTGTATCGAGAGTCAATTAAGCTCCATACTACATCTTCAAATTTACATCGAATTTTAACGGTCAACGACGGTGTGGCAACTGCGGCAACAATCAGCAAAGTTTGCACTAAATTCTTCCTGGAATCGAGAGAAACTTTCAAGTCAAAATCTTCGTTCAAATTCACTTTTCGCTTACATTACGATTAAATTCCAGCTGAGACTGAGTAGAAAGCAACAGAAGTTTAATTGTTTTATACTTTTGCTTATCAAGAAGTGCGTAAAGGAAGTTCACAGAGGCTGTGGTGTTATCATGAAATTCGTTAAGCCTAATCAGAATTTACAATTTTTAGTTAACCAAGTAGAATTTCGACCACAAGTAATTTTTAAGTTTTTATTTGCAATTCATTTCTATCATAGAATAATTCCATTTCTGAATAATTTCTCAATGAACTCGCTACAAGCTGTAGTCGAGCGTTTATCATCTCTCCGACCCTTCAACAACTATCGATTAAGCCTCAAGTATTTCTGTTTGGGTGACTACAGTCGATAACTGCTGAAGGAATTTATGAGCCGCAGAGTATTAATCGCATATGCTCAGAAAATTGGCTGTCACCACTTCATTGTTTCGTAATAAATTACCTTCGAATGTCCTTTACACTTTGTTACGCAGAACGCAAAACCGGTCTAAACGTTTGCGGCTACGGTTAGTTGATTCAAGGGTGGTTGATTCCGTCTGATGGTGCGCACTGCCAACATGGCAGATTTATTTCCAAACGTGAACCATTCACGATGCGGTTGAATCACAAATATTCTGAAAACTCTTGCCAACTTCCCCCACAAATCTTCTGGCCACAAAACTCGAACTCTGTTAATTATGTGCTCCCAACCCTGACGATATCCTAAATGAATGATATAAATCCACAAAAGCTTTTAAATCACACTTTATAAAATGGAACGGAAAATGAATGGTAAGCGAAAATCCCATGGGAAAATTAAAAACCTTATCTGCACCCGAACACTCATCACTTCGAGTTCTTCTCTGAGTTTTGTTTAATGGGAAATGCTGGAATCTTTTGTTAACGCCGGATCGAAAGCTTGATGGTTTAGAGTTTCATATTTTATTACCTTCATACGGATTGATTTTTAAATATTACAATTTTTTTTGAAGAAATCACTTCGGCCGTTTACAAGTCAGCGATGACAGCTTCAACCTCAGCCTTGGTGTACATGTAGAAGAGATCTTTCGGTGTCATTGTCATTACCTCAACGTTGACCGAGCTCAGCTTCTCTTCCATGACCTGCTTCAATGTTTCCAAGGCTTTGACGACGGCTTCTTTCAAAGTGAGCGAGGCTGAGTAGATTTCCTGGAGGTTCTGTTGAGCTCCTTCGCTGCCCGAGCCGATGGCTTTGGCATCGTATCGCAAAAGAGTTCCGGAAGGATCCATGTGATACAAATGTGGAACGCCTTCGTCGATGCCCGCGAACAAGATCGCTACACCGAACGGTCTGCTCATAGCTGAGCCACTGTCGTCAGAATCTCCAAACTGGATTGCCAAGTTGGACACGGAGCGAGCGCACGACTCGACGTACATAGGTTCATTGTAGACGAACCAATGGTTGGCTGCTTCAACGCGAGCGCGCTCAAGGAGAGTCCGCGAGTCAGCCATCAGTCCGGATGTTGCGCATCCAATGTGTCTGTCGACTTCGAAGATCTTCTCGACTTTCGATGGTTCCATTAAGGGCGATGTGATTCTCTTTTCGACTACCAGAACGACACCTATGGATGAAGAAGTGATTAGTTATGCTTGCTGATTGATTCAGAGGCCACTGGATGGAAATGCATCTTAGATGATTGAGCAACAAACCTTCGTTCGTCGAAATTCCAATTGCTGTCGAGCCCAGCTTGATGGCTTCGATTGCATATTCCACCTGGAGCAAGCGACCTTCTGGCGAGTACGTGTTGACTCCTCTGTCGTATTCCGAGCGCGTAAGAAACACTGAAAGTAAATTAACATTTTGTAATTCCAATGACTAAACAAAATTTAGGTTAAAGGAAGAAACTTCTTGGATATTTTTTAAGTCCGATTACTTTTCACCTAAAATTGAAGTTGCAACAACGCTTTGCTAACTAAGGAATTGATTGATGTCAGTTAGAAACTTACTGATTGCTTATTTTCTTTTAATTTGGATTCTGTTGATTTCGGCGAACGCAAATTCTCTGTTGACACCAACACTGAAGCTTTGGGGTCGTTCAGCAGTTACGTGACTTGACTGAAAGCCTCAATTTGAAGGCCAAAGTTTAATTGATTAACTAAGATTCATGTCAAGCTGAAATCGTGAGAGATTGTGCGCATTTTATCGGCTAGTTGGCTTGTTGAATTAACAGTTCTGCTCCCCCCAAGTGACACAACAACCGAACGATTCCTTTGTAGAGTTGAGATGGAAGACAAGACAGAGCGAAACGGAACGAAAACAAAGACCGCTATGGACTTCAACGATATTTCTAGCTTTATTTACAGTAACTGGCGCTGTCGCTGTCTCTACGACTTCTTCCACTCTGACAGATAAGTCATGAGGTCGTTGAGACCTTCGAATTCTGTGCGGGACGTTGGCTTCTCGTTCTTTGGGATCTTGGGCAGAATTGAGCCGCATTTCATGCGGAACTCGGCGAGCTGAAATGGAAACCTTGTCATCAGTAACTGCCCAGCTAACTCATCAAGAACAACTCACATCTTTGGCTCCTGAAAGTTTCCAAATGGCAAAGGCGAGGGATCCAGTGCCCAGCACAGCAATCACGGTTCCCCATCCAAGAGCTCGCATTGCCAAGTGTGCGCCAGTGTCTGCCATCTCGATTGATCCTGTCATTCCTTTGCTGAAGAAGCTCGGGTCCGTCTTCTTAGCTGTCGCAAGCGTTTTACCGAATCCAACCGCAGCTGAAATTCCTGAAATATTTTAAAGTTCGATTGATTCCGATTACGACAACTCTGGGAAGTTCTCACCAGCAACTCCAACCAGGAATGCGCTCGCCTTGTAACGAAACTTCCGCTGCTCTTCAGTCTCTGTCTGTGGCTCATTCATCACTAGAAATATTTTAATATTTGACGGTCAGTCCAACAACAAAGTTTGTAGAGAATTTGGGGAAATCCCGCAAATCTGGTGTCGGAACTTTCAAACCAGAAACTTTGGCGTGGATTGAAAGATTTAGGTTTACTTACGGTACTGACCGATCAGCGTAGCTCAGTATTTAGAAAGGTGAGTGAAGCAGGCTCAATCTAATCGCCTTCAAGTCAAGATCAACGAAGAAGCAGTCGAATAAATTGAAAAGTTTCTTTTTTAGATTGTAAAATGGCAAGAGGACAACAAAAGATCCAGTCGCAACAGAAGGCGCAAGAGAAAAACGCCAAAGCCAAGAAACAAGCCGGCCACTCACTATCAGATCAGAAGGCAGCAGCCGCCAAGGCTTTGGGCATCCAATGTGTCATCTGCAAGTCGCAGGTAGGTCAAGACGAGCCAGAAATCCAATGACCACCACTAATCGCTCCTCTTTTAGATGCCCGATCCCAAGACCTACAAGCAACATTTTGAAAACAAACATCCAAAGTCTGATCTGCCCGAAGACCTCAAAGCTATCTAAATCACAACATTCACATCCCGTTCGGCCCTCGTCGTCGTCATCATTGAAGAGAAATTATAATTAAACTTTTTTAAAGCAAATGTGAGGTGGTTGACGCTAACAGAATTCGTCATGTAATAAAGGAGTAAAACATGGGAATCGTGCGATCCTTGAGACTTGCTTTGTAGTTCGTTGTGTACCCCAAGCGAGAGAGAGAGAGAAAGTCTTGAACACCCCAAAGGAGAGAGAAGGAAAGAAAGTATTCTGTTCATTGCGAAAGTTTTGTTGTTACGCGATATTCGTTTTGTTCGTTATTGGTTTCGCGAATATCTCTAGTTCAAGGGAGATCTAGGTCGTTTCCTGTTGCTCGTCGCACTCGTCTTAGTTTGCTTGTGATCTGTGACTAGTGAAAATGATCGGAAAGTGTTAAGGATCGCAATTAGTCATCGTTTGATGTCGAGCTCAGCTCTGACCTGCTCGTGTTGCACTGCCGTGATTGTAGATTGCCTTCGTTCGTTGTGATAAACCGATGCAATAAGATTTTATAGAAATGGCTTTTATCAAGCTGGATGATTGGAAGTCGGACCAAGTGGTTGAATGGCTGAAAGGTGAGAGCCTTTAATTTGTAATTAGGCTGCTTCAACTGACACTAATTCGTTTACAATAGGCGTGGATTGCATGAACAGCTTCTACATCAAAGCCTTCACGAACAACCAAATTGAGGGTCGTCGATTGCTGAATCTTCGGCCCTATGAACTCGAAGAGTTGGGAATTGTCTGCGTTGGACACCAGGAAATCATTCTGGAAGCTGTCGAGCATCTGAAGAACTTTGTAAGTGACCCGTTCAGTTCTATTTTTATCAGCGACCGGAAATAACGAGATGAATCACTTTCGTTCCCTCAGCATTACAATCTCGACAAGGAAAACTTGCAATATTTGTCTATGCAAGTCAGCACCATCAGCACGTCGCTGTTCCGCCAACTATCCCGAAACCCTGAAGCGAAGCTTGGAACGCAAATCCTCAGTGACGTAGCGAGGGCCTTGTCGAAGGTGAAAGTTCTGATTGGTTGGCTCGATCGATATCCGTTCAAAGATATGCGAATCGATGGCAAATGGGACGATGATGGATTCAAGACGGTCAAGAAGGAGCAAGAAAACGCGGCACGTTATGCACAGTACAGCGAGATTCGCGTTCAGATGCTTCGCCTTGGACTTGAGATGGCGACGATCGCACAACGAGATCGGTTCGTTCAGAATCCAATCTTGCAAATTACTCTCGTGGCTCAGAAGCTGTCGATGCTTTCCGACTATATAATTCAAGACATCAGTGACTCGATGTTGCTGCAACCCGCGTATTTAGATTTAGTCACGTTAAAGAAGCGAGAGTCGGAGCTTGGATTCTACATTATGCCGAGCTATCAGTTTGTTCATCGGTAAGTTTAACTGAGCTTCATCCTCCATTGTTTTTGTTAATGTTTCGTTCTCCTAGTGTAACTGACATCAAGTACAACTCACCAGCGCACAACTCGGGAAAGGTTGAAGACGGTGACGAGATAGTGCAGATAAATTACCAGACAGTCGTCGGATGGCAATACAGGTAAGCTGGCTTATCACAATTTCAACTGCAAGCTCATCGTTTATTTTTAGGAAAGTTCTTCTGCAACTCCAAGAGTCAGCAACGGACGTTCTCTTGACACTCAAGAAGAGACCGAAACACACGAAAATCTATGGACAACTTGGACTGATAAAGCTTCCAAGCAAAAAACGATCGATTCCTTATCGGTGGGATAACTTGCCTAGTCCTCGCGTCGAGCTCTTCCACATGCCCGACTTGCTGATGCCGACAATCAAAACAATAAAGAAGGAAATTCTGTCAGACATTGAAGACTCGAGCGGCAATGAAAGTGATACTCACATATCGCCTGAGATGAAATCGTCTGAGAAAGAGCTGAGACTTTACATGCCGAAACCGCGAGCGGCTGTTCTTCAACGACGGCATACAATTTGTGGTGATGACTTGATGAACTTTCAAAACATCGGTAACATGGTTTTATGGCACAATCGGAAGATTGATAAAGAGTCTCTGGACTCGCCAAGCCTTAGAGATAAGTCTGTGTCGTTCGGCTTTGGATTGGAGCTCACACAGCGACCAACGACTTTAGGGATCACTGACAATCTCTCTGCGAACAGGTTGAAGGCTTCGCTTCCCAGCATGACGACCAAAGTGAACGGAACGATTCACGAATGTGATGAGAAACAAGAGAACACTGGCGTGAAAGTCGTTAGATTCGACTCTAATAGGTCGCTCGTTCACCAGCCAGATTCAAAGTATGTCTGCAATATCGAGGATGCTCTTATCGAGTTGTTCACTCCGATTCCATACGCCGACGAGGAAATAGCTAACGAGATGGAAACGGTGCAAATACCGCCTGCGTCTGTCAAGAAAAGCGAGCCGCCGATGCCGGCTCCTCGACTTCATACTCCCAGTAGGAACGAGCAATATGCTGAAGCAATCAACTCAGTTGTCGTTAATCGAGAAATTGTTAAGCGTGGGCGGCTTGATAAAAGCTATAGCACACCAACGTATAACGACGCGGAGCTGCCGCCGGCGATCGAGCCTCGGCAACAAGCAATTAAAATACCGCCAGTTCCCCCACGGAAAAATGCGAGCGTTGCACCTCCGTTTGTACTGGAAAGCAATGACGAAAACAAGTCGAAGATCGCTAATGTGATTGACCTGAAAGCCACAAAGACAATCGAGCCAGTTCAGACGCTGGCTCAACCATCTTTACCGAAGCCATCGCTGGCTACTGTCGAGCCACCGAGAAAAAAATCGGAGGAGACTGAGCTCGTCACCTCATCCAAAGTGAAAACTTTAACGAACAAAAAGAAAAATTCTTTGATGGCCAAGCGGCGAAAAGTTCCTTTGAAATCTCTTGGGACGAGCACGACAATCCAAGGTCATTTGTACCGTCGAGCTAAGGACAAGACAGAAGTTGCTTACTGGGCAAAGCTCTACTTTGTTCTGATTGAAACTGCGCTGTATGGTTACAAGAACAAGGAGGCGCAGAAAGCTGATTGCGTGATTTATCTGAGCGGCTTCACAATTTCGCTGGCCAAGGAAGTTCACTCGAAGCAGTTCGCCTTCAAGGTTTATCATCCGAAGAAGACTTTCTATCTCGCCGCTGAGACTTCCGAAGCTTTAGCTCAATGGATGCAGTACATCTCAAACGCGACGATGAAGGGATCGACGAACCTCGAGTGTGAGCCTCGAGAGCTTTTCTCAGAAACGGAATGCTCGGAAGACGAATGCGAGAGCGTTAACTCGAAGCAGCTGTGCACTCCGTCGCCGATGAAGGGCGCTCAGGACAAACCACACAGCATCGATCAAACGCCTCCGTCATCAAAGCATTATCATTTGAATTTCGGATCGTTGAAGAAGTTTGCGCGCGGTCCAAGCGGAGAAAACTCGTCGCCTTCCGACCACAAGTTTCTTGGATTCTTCTCCTCGAACAAAAGCGCGGAGAAGAAATCTGCTGACATTGTGCCCACGGCTCAGTTCAAAACCTACAAGAAAGTGAAGGAGAACAACGGCGGCTTGCAGCTCGGAGCAACGTCGATGATCAACTCGACGGAGACGCGTGACATGTATCTGCAGTCGGGAGCTGACAACTCTTCGATCCTCTCGGGCTTCACAATCGACACACGCAAGAAAACCGAAGAGATTGTGCCAGAGCCTCCGCATGAATATTTCAGAAAGCGGAACATCGAAGAACCGCAAGAGAAGTTGTCCAAGCAGAGCAAGAAATCCCTCAACTATCTTCACGCATCAAATCCGAACCTGTTGGACTTCAGCTTCCATGGACCTGTCGACTTTCCAACAAACAACGTGTCCACTTGTAATTGGGATCAGCAAACCGGAATGACCCTGTTGGATCTCATGAAGCAGCAGCTTGACGAGGAGAAGAGAGACATGTACAACAAGAGAGTTCAGAACGGGATTGAGAAGATGGAAATTGTAGAAACGACGGAAGCACCGACACTGCAAAAGAAGAAGGAGAAACCAGCGATTCCACCCAAGCCAGCTGATCCGCATATTGAGAAGATCCAGAAGCGAAGTCTTCCAATCACGCCTGACTACGCGCAAAGCTTCAAGCCCGACGACAAAGCAATTCTCTACACTAGAACGAAGGAGGGGCAGAAGCTGAGGGACTTTGGATACGAGTTGATACAAGGCAGCGAAGACTCGAACGCCATAGCGAATGCGAAGATTAACGAGAAGATCTGGAACACTAAACGAACTGACAAAGTCGTGCCGATCTCTGGCTCGTTGAAGAAGAAGTCAGGCTTCAACTGGATGACGGCGCATGAGAAGGAGCCCGCGAAAGGCCAGAAAAGCCCAACGGTGTTCGTTCAAGCGCCTTCCTTCGACAGAAGCTTGTCGTCATCTTCATCGAAAGTTCTGAGGAAGAATTCGGCGCCAAGCAGCAGCAGCAGCTCAGTGATATCGGGAATTCCTTATTTCTCAAAGTTATCGTTTTCATCGTCAAGCGTGAAGGAGAAGAAGCTTTTAGGATCGCCGAAATTGCACAGGTGAGAAAGCTTTTGAGATTCCAATGATTTGTGTGTAATATAAACTTTTCAGAGCAATTTTCGGCAAATCTCAAAACGGCCCCAGTTCAACTGTCGACCACGAAATCTTCTCACCAATCACATTTCCGAAGGTGAGTTTGTCATTTCTCGATTCCGGATAGCATTTAATCAAATCCTTCATCTTAGATCCCGAGACATCAATCTGAGAACATCGAGAGACCTTCGGCCACCGTCACGATGACAACTCAACAGACTTATCCCGACCTGCAATCCTCACTTCCACCCGTCTTCAGCCCCGCCACGTACTCTCTGGACATGCTGAATAAGCCGCCACCCAAAAGCGAATAGACGAAGCCTTTCTTAAGACTCTTGTTATGCAAATGCCATTCCTTCCTAAATAAATAAAAGCATTTAATCTTGCGAAAGTTGTTTGCTTATCGGTAAATATATAAAGGCAAATATCTCACTTTATTAGATCGGTAAATCGAGAGTTCCTGTCAGGGAAGTGTTTGACAAATACTTCTGAGCAATGCGATTTCTGCACGTAACGATTCAGCCTCTTCGCAGCTCACAGTACAGGAATTAACAGTCGTCGAAGGAACTTGAACGGTTGTAGTCGCGGCTGCAGTTGTGGTTGTCTCAAGAGGTGGGCATTTTTCAATCAGTTTTAATTTCAGTTGATCAATGTTTTGTGGTGTATCTGCCCGGAAGGAAATACATGGATTCGATTTCAACGAAGCTGTTTGCAGTTCATTGAGATTGGAGATTAAACCGGCGCCGACGTTCCGAATCAAATTGTTATCGAAGTCAACGATAACGAGCTTCGGCGAATGTTGGAAGAGATCTGCGTCGAGAGTTTCAATTTGGTTATTCCAAAGGTTAAGCGATGCTAAACTCGGCCATGGCGCAAGATCCTCGGAAGCAATTTTTTTCAAGCGGTTGTTATCAATTCGAACCAAAACTAAATTCGGGAAGTGATTCTCAAGTTTCTTGGGAAACGTCAAAAGAGAGTTTTTAACTCCTCCTTTAATATTCAAGCTATAAGAGTAGAATCCCTCAACCTCTTCATTGCTGCGATCATTTGTATGATTCCCTGTGATTTCTGTCACTTCCGACACTTCGAGGTTTCCCAGTTCTCTAATAAAGCAAGTGTATCGTTTGCCAACAACACTCCAATCATTATCTATAAATTGACATCGAATCTTGACTGTTAACGCTGGTGTGGCAATTGCAGCAACGATAAGCAAAGTTTGCACTAAATTCTTCCTGGAATCGAGTGGAACTTCCAAGTCAAAATCTTCGTCTAAGATCTATTCTAACTCACATTCCGATCGATCAACAACTGCGACTAAGCGAAATGCGTCAAAAATTGATTGTTTTGTACTATTTCCTTATCAGAAGAGGCAAAAAACGAATTAGATTTATTAGAGGCTTTGAATTGACATTATCGCCACGTGAGTCCAAGAATAGAAATTTGACCGAGAAGCTGCGAAATCCATAGAATTCTACAGCATTCGATCCATCGATATTCAACACTTGATCTCAAAAGAAGCGTCTAATCAAATTGCTGCAAATTGGGATGCTGAACCGATGCAAGTTGGATGACGATAGAAGTCTTCGTGCGCAATTTTGTTCAGTCGTTGTTGTCGGCAGAGGTTCTTGTGGTGTAGTAGCCCAAAACTCATTGCATGGATTATCGGTAGTAAGCCAAATTCGGTCATGGCACCAAAAGCTTGGAAGTGATTTCAGTTAGCCGGTTTTGATGAATCGATGCCAATTTAAATACGTTTAGAAAATGATTTCCGAGTTCTTTAGGAACGTCAAAAGACGTTCAGCTTCTGCAATATAACTGCTAGAAGACCAAAATCCCCCAACGACGGTCGTTGATCAATCAATTCCAACACTTCGATGCTTTTCAGTTCTCTAACTTGGCAAGTGTATCGAGGACCTGCTACAATCCAATCTGCATCTATAAATTGACATCGAATCTAACGATAATGAGGCAATTGCAGCGAAAATCGAGAGAAACTTTCAAGTCGAATTGCAATTCCTTTTTTGCTCACATTCCGATGAAATTAACAACTGCGAGTGAGTAAAATGCAACAGAAGTTTATTAGTTTATGCTTTTTCTTATTGAAACGAATTGAAAAGAGCTTTGTGATATGGCGAGTCGTCGGTTGAGACGCAAATAAAAATTTTACCGGAATGTTTGGGTTTGAAAATTTCCCGAAACAAATTTACCGAAACGGACGACGAGCAACTCAAGTGAAGAAAATACGAAGTGAAAACCAAGAAATTACAATCTACGGAAAACTTAGAGAAGCAGCGACTGGGCGGAACTGCTAAAGCGTCAAGGAAGACGCCACACGAGTCGAAGATAGTTGAAGCGATGATTCTGTGAGCTCACTCAAGGTTCACTCTGAAGTTTCGCAAACCAAATTGATATCTCGATCAAGTGCCAAAGCCGACAAGAGGAAGAAGTCTGGAGATGTCTGAGTCGTTGGAAATCGTTGAGATAACCGATACTTCAATTATCACTGATGCGTCGCTAGATCTCAAAGATTCGTCGGCGTTGCAAAATACAACAAAAACAAAAAGACAATTGGATGATGAACTGAACCTTGAAGAGAATGCGCCGAAGAAGACGAAGCTCGAGGAGTCGGTGGAAACTCTTGTAAGATTGTTCGGTCATCCGCCTATGTTCCGTTTACCTTACAGTTCTTTCAGGAAATCGATGAGAGCGCTATCAACGACACGATTGTTGTGAACGAGAGCAAAGAACCCAACGAGCTGAATCTCAACCTTGATGCTGCTGCTGACGAGCTGAATCTTGATGAGTCCGCGAAATCTGAAGATCTGCTCATCGAATCGGTTGGCGAGTTTATGGAGGCCACAACTTTAATGAATGAGACAGGCGACGAGTTCATGGAAGAGATCGACGAATCGAAGTCAGAATCCCACAAGCGATTAGAGAACGAAACTCGAGATGATGACGATGAGGAAGAGCTCGGTTTGTCGCCACTTCCACCTTATCGAACCAGTATAAGTTAAACTTTCTTTGAATTTTAGAAGAATCTTTTGTCGATAACGAAGAAGAAGCTGAAGAGGAAGAAGACGATGACTATGATGATAGTGATTTGATGGCTCGAGCTAATCTAGCATCGACAGTGAAGCGTTCGATACCATCAAACTACCAAGAAGACGACGATGGAACAATCGCGTTGGACGACTCAGACGATGAGCCAACGCTAGAGAAATCTGACTATCCAAATGAAAGCGACTCCAGCGAGTATTCAGTCAACAACGACGACATCGCAGAGTCCGACGACTCCGATGAAGGAAGACAAGAACTTGAGGCGTTGCAGAAGAGACAATCCGTCAAACCTCAAGTTCGACTTGCTCGTAAGCTTGTTAAGAAATCTTTCCGGTTCCTTTCACTACGCAAACTTGAAGGCAAAAGAGAACCAAAGCCGTCAAAGCCAGAGGCGAAAGCTTTGGATTCAAAAGTTTCTGAAGCCAAACCAGATGACAGCTCGACCAGCACCTTACCAGTTCCTTCGATTCTCGCTAACGACGAAGCTCCTCCTGCGGTTGAGCTCAAAGCTGCCAGCGTGGAGCAGCGAAAAGATGAAGCGATGGATGTAACCGAGGAAACAGAACCAGCTGAAACTGAGTTGCCATTGCAAAAATCTCCTGAATTGACTGAAAGCAAAAAGCTGATGATAAACGTTGAGAATGATAAAGTGCCAGAAAATGGCACGGAGAAGAAAGAAATTCCAATGACTGAATCTGACAAGGGAGACAAAACATTGGAGAAACCATATGACAACTCATCTGAATCGTCTCGGCACGAGAGCAGCTTGTTGACTGAAGTAGCGAACTCAACGACCGAAGAAATCTTTAATCGCTACGTCGTCAAGACGGTGGACAACTCGCCCACGCTCGATGAATTTTCCGAAGAGCTCTTCTATTGCCTTCAACTCAACAACATCGAGATAGAGAAGGCTAAACAGCTCTGGAACGAAAAGCTGCACATCAAGTACAAGATACGCGAGCTGATGGAGACGATAAGACGACACCGGGCAGTCATGGAGATCGAGGCGTTCGGGTTCAAGCCAGACGGAAGCAATCAGAAGGTTGTCAGCTCCAAGTCAAGCACGACCAATTCGGAAACCGATAATTACGAGAAACACTCCAGAATGTCGTCAGAGTCTGTCAGTCGTCTGATTCAAGACGTCCGCGCCACGATGCTTAAGCGAGACGACAAACTGCGAACCGACGAAGCCGCTTCGGGTTCAAATGCCGGCGAAGGTTCGTTGGCCGCACAGTGGAACAGTTTGCAATCAAACACAGGCCGCCAAGGTCAAATCGTCGACGTTCAGTCAATAATCAACGATTTCCGACAAAAGAATCCGCAAGAAATTCCGCGTCGCGGTCGGCGCATGAAAAACACTTTCGACAACAACTTCTTCGAAAATCAGCAAGAAGACTCGCGCAGCATGCGCAAAGATTTCATGGCGAACGTTTCCAACAACTCCAACGACAGCTCGATGAAAGCAAACGCCGGCTATCCTGAAGTGAGTCTTCACCCAGTGCAAAACATATACAAGAACCTGGCAAACCAATCGGGAGGATCAGCATTAGGAATCCAACGATCGTCGCTTCTGCAGTCAATCCTAACTAAGGTTTAACATAACATTTCACTTTATTCCTTTTCCTAACGTTTAATTCATTCCACAGCAATCGACCAAAAGTCCCTCGGGGTTCATTCCGAATCAACAACCGTCGACATCAACTCTTGCCCGTTTGCTGACAGCACCCGAAAGATCATTCCAAGGCGCACCAAAGCATCCGCCTCCACGCCAGACCTCGACAAAGTCTCATAACAACGGAGAGATTACTATAACTCCCATTAGTCTCAACAGTTCTCGAAGCAAGGACTACTCGATGGTTTGTAACTTGTTTATTAATCTTTACAGCTAAATCATTGTCGGTTTCAACCGTAGGATGATGATGAGAACTCACTCGAGCCACCTTTGGTGATCGATGAAGCCGAAGATTTCGACTCAAGCGAACGAGGCAATGCCAAGTCTGTGTCGGATCTTCTGTGCCAAGGCTGTAAGAAGAATAAAGCGTTCTTCATGTGTGCTGGCTGCTCTCGACAGTGGTACTGCAGTAAAGAGTGTCAGGTAATTAGCAAAGCGCTGTTGTCTCATCAATCATTCCTTAACCGTTACTTCTTCTCTCAGGAAGTGGCATGGGACGATCACGCCGAGTCTTGTATGATCTAAGCTCTATCAACAGCGGCAACATAACAATTCAGCTGAAGAGACGAAAATCAGAATTACAATCTGTCGAATATATCGCTTAAAAGATTAAGCCGCATTTGATCTTCCCGCAGATTTTGGTACTTTACAGTTATCCTTAGAATTCACTGGTTTCTTTCATAATAGATAATTAATAGATAAAGAAAACTTGTGACTGGTTTCATTGATCAAACTTGAGAAAGAGAAATTTGAATCAGCAATTAGTTCTTTTCCTAGTCACAGCTATTTCCTTTAACAAGCGATTTGTGCGCTAGAAAGAATTGTTTTTCATTCATTTTTTACCAGAAGTTAGTCGTAAGGTTTAGATATGAGAAACAGCATTGAGCATATTTTTCTGAATAAAATAAAACATAAAAAAGATTTATGCGCATGCTTACCAACACCAACCTGCGATTGATGGATTGAGCCAATTGCAATCGACATTCATTTAAAGATGTGACGTTTCAGTCTCGAGACTTGCAAGAAGTTTTCCTGTTCGTTTATCAATGAAGTGTCGCAGTGAAGGTCGAGAGCCTTGCGAGGGGTCAAGCGCATTAATTGCAATTGCGAAATGATCTACGAGCAATTCTCCATCTTCCATTTTTTCGGCTCTGACGCTGTGAATGTGTGGCGAATGATTTTGCATAGCTAACTGGTTTGTAGCTACGCCCGCTTTAGGGGCGTTGCGTGCAGAGGAGAAAAGCGAAAGACGAAAATATTTCTCACATCGTCAGTTTAGATTGAGACGACGTTCGTAGCGTCCACGGATCATTTCGACGAATTCTGATATGAAGAAGAAAGTGAAGGAAGTTTTTAAATAATTGCTACGCGAGCGTGAAAAGTATTTTCAAAAAAATGTGATTCATTTTAAATATTATTGAAATAGTGAAATTCCTCGGAGTCTTTAAATTCAGCTGAGATTCTGATCAAAGCAGAAGACGACGATCGCGAAGACAAGTTGTTTGGCTGGGTGAAAACTGAAAGCCGATCACATTTTCTGAGTGTTTGAAGGAGTAGAAGAATTTGTGCGAATGATTTAAGGTCCAAGCTACCGAAACAGTGTCAAGTGACTGTTGAAAGCCCCGAAAATATTACTGATCAAGTGCAACGCATCGCAGCATTCAATTGGATTATTCATCTGCATTGTGCATTGATCAAGCCATCGCGCGAAATGATCTAGAGAGCTTTGCTTAATTGAGAGAAGAAAATTAGTCTCTGGGGCTTTCACTAATTACCGTGCGAAACTAAACGTCATGTGTTCTGAAGTTATGTATGGAGCATACTATCCATATTTATACGGCCGAGCAGGGCCGAGTCGCCCGTTCTACCAATACGACAGAGTGAGTGCAGACTAATTTTATTCATTTTGATTCGCTTAGTGCAGCTTTTGAAAATTAAACAGAAAAGAAATATTTTGATTCTGATTTTTCCGATTCAAATATGCGTGGGATCGAGCCTTGTTATTTCTCTTTAAATTTTGCTCAACAGTGCACAACCAAAGATTTTTAAAGCAACTTCTATTCTTCAAACTTTTGTACGAGCGATAAATTACCTATGAAAGATCTCGACAAAGTAAATAATTGTCACCGACGGACTTTAAAAACTTTTGACGAATTTATCGACAACTGTCAGTCGTCGTCAACTGATAAATAATTTTTCGCATTCAACTAAATATTTCAATGTTTATCTCAATATTATTTCAATGTAAATCTTGAAGTTTCGATAGTGAAATTTCAAAAAATTGTCAGATAAGCAATCAGACGACTAAGTTATTCGTTCTTTAATCAGACCTTTCTAAGTTGAATTCAAAACTTCAGCATGAGAAAATATGCATTTCAATCGGTAGTCTGTTGCAGACTGTAGATGTCTCACATCAAATTGTAGAGACTAATTTAGAGCTGCAACACTTTAATGTAATCGAGGATGTGCTGGTTTGAGCTTAAAATTTTGCACATTTAAATTACATCGAAGACAAATTTTCAGGGAGATCACAATTTGAGCCAGAAGTCAAAAGCTGCTTTGCAGCGATAATCCAACAGAATTAATTTCCCTTTGTTCAGATCTGATTCACTTTAAGCCGCCACTTGACTTAAGGATTCAGTTTATTGCTTTACGCTTCTTAACTCAAATGGAGCAGCGAATATTATGAGTTGCAATTTACGACGGCAACACATCAAAGTGACACATTGTGAGCTCCTACGAATCCTTTAATCCAAAATTTAAGTGCGCAAGAAGTTTTGTCATGAAAATATTTCATGTCGAAGCAGATTTGAGTTGTCAAAGTTTATGAGAATCAGCAATTAAAGTCGAAACATAAATTGCAATAATTTATGAAGCAGTTGCGAACCGTAAAATTGAACTTGATTAGGCCGAACAAAAATTTTAATTTCTTAGCACTTGGCTAGTTACTAAGTATGATTTAGAGCGCTCGGAGCAACACTGGCTCTGCCACTCAGCGTGAATTTCTTGTTAGAAAGTCGCGCAGCGTAGCAGTGTGTGGTAACTTTGAAAACGCGGAAAATTAACTTAACCAACACTCGCTAATTATTTCACTAAAGCTGATCAGAATTTGTAATTGACTTCGAGCTCTCAAATCGAGCCTAAGCATCAGGTTTTCAATTCAATTTAATTATGGCATAAGTTGCCACACTCGCGCCCTCTCTCTCTATGCGTCCACCTTGTAGTTTCTATGATGTATCGATTTCATAATTGATAAATATAGTCGCGCACTTGGGAATTTGAGAAACTCAAAGACCACTGTCGAGATCGAATGTTTAAGGAATTTCAAGTTTTTTTCTCGCTCGTTTTGTGGCGCGTCTAAAGCGGACGCGAACAGTAGCTTTCGATATTCATTAAATAACACTTTAATGCTTTTTATCCACTCGCGCTCTTCGTCTCACGTGTGATTTTGTAAAAAGTATTTAAAGAATAACAAAAATGTTGCTACTATTTAAATATTTCGCTTCGGCATCCGCGGAATGTTGATCTCGACCATAAAGAATAAATCAGCGACTGATACTGTTGGTCTTACCATTGAAAATGATTTAATCGCGGGTTTCGTTGCAGTTCAATCAAGACTTGTACCCTTCAGCCGCTGGTGTGCCGATAGCCGCCTCGACAAGCACATCCGCCAGCTCCAACTCACCGTGCAGTCCTCTGCTTCCACCGTCGCTCTCATCGTCCTCATCGAACACCGCACACTCATCACTCCTAACGCCTTCGTCAATACCTTTAGCTGGACCATTAGGACATCAAAGAAATGTAGCCAAAGAAGAAGTATCGACCGTTTCGAGGAACGAGACAGAAGGTAACAGCTCATTTCACTTTGTCAGTGACATGGAAACTGCTCATTGTAGTCAGCGGCGCACATGGGACTGAATCTTCAATTTACATTAGCAGCCGAGTGCATCCTCGTAAAATCTCGTAACATGCTTAGTGCGTCTAAATTCGAGCAGTTGAAGGAATGCGCGAATGAGCTGTGTTGACATATTAACACATGTGTGTACGACAGCCAAAATCACATGTAAATTAAATTCAGTCGAGCGAGCGACTCGAGATAAAGAAAACATATTTGAAATAATTTGAAGACACACTAAATGCTTCTGAAATGCTTCGCGATACATTCCTTACTTATAGGAAGATTTAATTTGAAATTCAATTTGATTTCTTCTCTTTTCGTCTGATCTTCCTCCTCTCCTCTGTTTGATCACAAGGAATGCGCTTTTTCGTTCCCAATTGCTACAAAGAATCTTTGGAGAAATGCGGGTCAAGACGTTCTTTAATCCTCGAATGTCTTTTCCCGAGAGCGAGCACAGCCAATATGGCATTTGAAGGACGGCGGGAATGTGACCCAAACGCATTTCCTTTGCGTTGATCTCCGCCGTCTGTGAGTGCAACTTTTGGTGACATTAGAGAAGACGTTTTGATATGTCAAGCGAGTTGTGTAGCTTTCGGGGACGTGGGGGTCATCACAGGAAAGTCCAACGATGATTCAGTACCTTCCAAGAAGGTCGCGAGTTTTCGAAATTTACATTTTATATCAAACGATTTTGACTGCTTTGATTGCTCTTTAAATATTCAACAACAACTTGAGAACTAGAAAACTTATTGATAAATCGTTGAACGTCCTTGCACGTGTTCTAGTAAATCACCAAAAGCCTCGACAGCCTCGCAGCTTGCCAAGTGCACCGTAAAAAGCCTCGACAGACCCGCGGCTTGGGGAATCAATCGCTTTTCAATATCTACAAGAAGGTTTCAGGAGGTTTCCAATCGCTTCCTTAAGCTGCTCTCCTCCGACAATTTCTCGAGATAAGTCATTCGCCCTGTAATTTTATGCATTGCCGTTTTTGCGGTTGCGCTTTTGTTACAGTTTTTTCCCGCTGTCGAGCAGATCACATGTTTTTTGACGAAATTTAAATTTCAAATTCCGCCACTGTGCACATAAAAATTCTTACGTCTTTCTTTTGCGGAAGATAAACGGCCGTGGAAATAAACATATAAGCTGCACATCGACCAGAAAAAGAGCGTTTAACTTATCATCAAGGTTTATATGTCATTCAAAATATGTCAGAACGCATTTGATAATTTCCAATTTATGTGTCGACTCGTTCGTCAACAATTCCACGTCGTCGTCGTCAATTTATTGATGCACATTCGTCACATGTGTCGCGTTTTACAATGCTTTATGTTTCTGTTCGCGAGCAAAAACCATTGTTGACTGAACCTTTCCGGCATTACAGCGGCCCTGCCACATAACGACAGCTCCTCGTGCTCGTCAGGCCCCGAGTCGCCCAACGGCCAGTCGGACAGCCGAACTCAATACATCTCCGCCACCTGCGTCGTTGTAACTCACTATGCCGGCGATGTAGCGAGTGTCGTCGACGAGCATTTCACTCGAGCGCTGAATTTCAATGATAAAACTAGCAAAGGTAAGCTTGCGTTTCTATCGAGCGAAATGTTTTCCCTCTCGACTTTAATTACTGAAAATTGCGATTTTATCGGCGGCTTTTCTTTTGAGCCGCTTTACTATCGATACTATTAATTGTAACCAGCGTATTGATTTGATAATGCGTTTTAAAGTAGCATGTAGTCGGCATAATCTGAAAGCTACCTTTTCCGCCGTCTGCAGTTCTTCAGTTGGAAGAAACGGCACAAGAAAATAAAGAATTAAACACAATG
The DNA here is from genome assembly GCA_033064975.1 of Smittia sp. YW1114-2. Classification (NCBI taxonomy): domain Eukaryota; kingdom Metazoa; phylum Arthropoda; class Insecta; order Diptera; family Chironomidae; genus Smittia; species Smittia sp. YW1114-2. The sequence continues at coordinate 19,068,494 of CP093832.1, forward strand.
CAACGTTAAGTAAGGAATCTTGTCGAGTAAGCAAGCATTTCGCAAAGTAGTCGCTCGAATCGAGAAGGTCGAAGCAGATGAACAACAATGAAACAATTACATTGTTTTGTAGAATCCAATCCGATGTCAGCTCGAAACTTCCCCGCGTCGTTCTGGAACAGCAACTACGTTCCGCCAGCACCAGCGATTCCTGCCCATCACCAAATGAGCGACCTGTACTCGTCCGAGAGCGGACTCTACTCAACCGAGCCATGGGTCCACAACGCGGCTCATTACAACTCGTACGCTGCTCATGCCTACCATCACAACATGGCCCAGTACGGCAGCTTACTTCGGTTACCTCAGCAGTACGGCCACAGTTCAAGGTGAGCGAGCCGAGAGGCGGCGAACGAAGAAAGTGTTCTCAAGTGTCGAAACCCTTAAATTGCAGATTGCATCACGATCAGCAGACCGCGCATGCCCTCGAGAGTGCGGCCGCTGCTTACTCAAATTATCCAATGTCTGGTGAGTCGAAATCAAATTTATCTTAATTTGCGAGCAAACCGATGCGAGATTAATCGTGAAGCTGCTAATTAAATTCTGAATTCCTTAACATCTCCAAATAAACGCTTGTTCTAATTGATTAAGCTCATTAAAATATGGCGAATGATCTTTTATGTTCCGGCGAGAAGCGAGAACGAAGCTTTGCGTTATCTCCGCTATGTTTCTCATGCCTTTTCGATAGTGTACCTTCGCCTCAGAACAGACGCAAGCCGACGGATCATTTTTCTTTTTCGCTCAATTATTTCCACATTTTCGTCCATTTTTCTCGCGTCTCTTTTGAATAAACGTTCGCTCTCCACACAATCCCTTCGCCTTTAACCATCGAAAGCGATTTCTTTCTTGCCATCGCTCGGAATTCTCGCGAAAAATGCTTTTTTCTCGTGTGCCTTTTAAATCAGTTCCGAAAAACAGTCGCTGGAGTGGACAAAAAGATCAAAAACCGCGCTCGTTATTCGAAACGAGAATCATGAGATCGGAATGTGCTCATTTGTCAATTAAATCATGCAACATTTTGCATCGAAATCACTCACTGAGCGCGCTGTAATAAGGCACGCTATGCTCAATTGAAGTGAGTTTCATAAACCCAACCCACCGTTCGGTCGTCGAAGCACTGCGGACTGAAGAGGGGAGGGCTTACGAAATTGTTTGGCGAGTGGGCATGGACCGAAGAACTTGCAGATATCGTCGGATGATTGACAATGGGCAGCATCACTAACCGTCTTTCTTTCTCTACTCTCCATCGTTCCAGGTCTAGAAGCTCAAGTTCAGGAATCGTCGAAAGATCTGTACTGGTTTTGAGCATCGTTTACCTGTTAACTAAAATAACTTTCAGTAAACTTAAAGCTAAGCAGTGCATGCAGAATGTAATTGTGTAATGTGATACTCAACGGAGATGTTAAAGTGGAAGCGTAATTAGATTGTAGGATTGCACATTAAAAATACTTTCAGCTCCACGGGATTCGCGTGGACGGCAATTCAACTTTTCCTCTAGAACAATTGCTAACCGATTTCATGTCGACACGACTCGTCGACTCATTTTAGTTACACCATTCGATCATCTAGTTAAGCCCAATGTGTAAATAATAAATTGAAATCAAGTAATAAAACCATTTACGTAAAAAAGCGAAGGTTTGGTGTTTTCCAAGGGTCCAACTTGGGCCGTCAAAATCAGTGAACGAGTCGTGAGTTAAGCTAGAGACTAAGTCGCCAGCTTAGAGTGGATTAAAAAATTGTCTTCGATTTATTTGTATGTTTTGGGGCGCAGCAACATAATTCAAGCAAAAGTGCAACCTTCAGACATAAATCATCAGCCAAAAAGGTCTCCTAAGTTCCAATAGAGATCCGAACATGTGTTGAGACTCATTTGTTTCTGGAGCCGAAAATCTGTTGGGAGACTGCGTTTTAAATAAATTGCTTCTGGAAAGGCGTCGCAGAGAACATAATTCACGTCATGATTTCTCTTAATTAATTAGACTTTTATGTTCTTCGAAAACAGTTTCGCGGGGACTTTCTGTTGTATCGATCTGGCAATTGATTATAAATAGTATCGAGGCAGCAGAGAATTTCAAACTGCACTCAAAATATTTCGATGTCGTGTGAGTTGAGACGATGCAAGCAAATTGCCAAGAATGAGAAAATGGTAGCTCGCGGAGACCTTTAGGATGCTTCGAATTCAAACGAAATATAAACCAAATCACACGATGGCTCTAAAAATAAACAGAGCTTGTTAACTTCCGGTGGTGCGAAGTTATTGGCGAATCACGGGGCGTTGGTATGAATGAGGCTGTAAAAATAAAAGTGTTTTCGAATTGGCGCTCGAGCCAGAGAACGATCGTCAACGGTGTTCACGATGATGCACCGAAGAAGCAGACGCTGTCGTAATTAAGACGATAAAAATGCTAATTTGAATTTTGTGTAACTCCACGCCAACCTATTAGTGCCATGTTCCTCCACACACGAGAGACGAAGAGAAAACGTTAAGGTGGAAGCTGAGACAGAATTAGGAGCTGCAATGAGCCGCCGATAAAATGAGCCACACAAGTAGAATGAGAGCTAAACCTTGTTTTCGGATTTGTAACATTTAGATAATATAGAATATCAATCGACGGCGACTTTATGGAAACAAATGGAGCTCAGTTGCGATAATCTAACACGCAGGAACGTTTATTAAAGTTGATTAGACTGAGTCGATCGTGGGCAGGAGAACAAGATGACAGGTGGAGTCGATAACGACAAAAAGTTTTGCTATGAAGAAGTTCGTCGATCTATTCAACACCAAAGCAAGCTACAAACTTTGCTGCCCTCGCCGTTGTCAACACGCTTGGTGAGTTGTTTTGTTGAAATTTCAACCCTTTCAAATATTCGCAGGCGGCTGAGTTGAACTCGCGAGCTATGAATCATCGCGATTATCGCAATTTGTCAACCGAATTGCCGTCGTTGTTCGACGTAATGTTCCAGTTACTGGCTTCGCTTTGAATCAACCCCCAAATTCACTCGAGTTTCTCTTGTCTCAACCTCAAAATCATATAAAGATTCTCTTCATCTTTTCTTCTCCTTCGAAGAAGATTTCAAAGAGTTTCCATTTAAAATGAACCGTCGAGTTATTGTTCGCATTCCTTGTGAAATAATGAAGAAACAATTCGTTGGTTATGAGTTGCGCTGTAAAAGCTCAGCCTCGTCTCAAACACGAGCTAAGTAACGACGACGAGCATCGAACTAGTTCTCGAGATGGCGAAAGCATTTTCCGTTTCCCTTTCATGATAAATTTTGTCAAAAATCATTCCGGAATTTTCCAATTTAGCTTCAAAAGATTTCTCCCGAGAGCGCGCGGAGACACGGGCGAAGGCCTCGCAATGAAAACGCTTTTCATTTTATCATTTAATTCAACAATGCTTTCCTTTCAAGGCACTAAGCTTCCACTCGACGGTGAGACTGCTGAGAGCGCAGGGGGAAAATTCAATTCAGCGTAAAATTGGAATGCGATGCAATAAAGCGACGATGTTCTCCCGAGCGCTTCTGGATTCGCGGAATCGTCATTAACCAGTTTCTTTGAGAGTTCTCGTTAAACAATTACGCCGAGTTTATTAGTGTAAGTGGAAATTACTTCTCCACTTTTTCCGTTGACTAAGCAGATGCTTGCGAAATGATTGTTTCATGAGAAGAGCCATAATTAACAAAGTTTGAGCAGTTTCCTTCGATTCGAAATCAATTGCAGAATTTCTCGTCTTCAGTTCACGTAGGCAATGCTGATTCACTGTAGCATGGCTAATTAGTGTCATCTCATCGTTGTGAAAGTCCTCGTCGTTGTACAAGTTTTAATTGTATGGCTTTTGAAGCGATGAAGTGACCGCGAGTGTTGGGTTTTTGACCAGGCAATCGATTTGAACAAAAACCAAAAGTGCTTTCAAAATTCAATTTAATAACTAGCAAAAGAATTTTTTAATGGAATTTGTTGATTGATTTCTACTCATGTCACTTCTTGGCACGATGAGGACCTCAGGTAATGCTACACAAACATCCGAACCTATCGTTGAAAGCTTCAAACGATCAGTTCAGTCATCAGCTCCAACGCAAAAGCTTCTCAATTTGTTCACTTGATGTTTGATCATTAGAACGACACGTTGCATACCTCATCGACCTTTAATTAGCGTTTCCAATTCCATTCCCCAAATAATTGTTCAATGCCGCGAGCAGCCGTTGAAGCAAATCTCCATTTCTGAGACAGTAATGAGATGCTCTGCGCTCGAGTTTACAAGGGATCATTAAGACATTAAAGGCGAGGAGCAGCAGCACTTATCCTGAATACATAATTTGTTCAAGCAAGTATCACAGCCAAAGCCGTGAAACGTTTATGAGATTGTTTTTCGCCTTCAAACGCTTTAAATTCGCTCATCTTGATAATTTATTTTCGTTGCAGTGCCATTTAGATATTTCTCTGTACAATTAACACAAGCTGAGGCGTCGCACACTCATCTCGTGCTTCCTAATTCTTTCAGCGTTATGATTTATAGCACTTAACGTTTTACAAAAACTCTAATTAAAAAATCATTTATGTTCTCATAAACCGTGGAGTGTCTCAACCTGCGCCGCAACAATTTGTCTCGCTTTGTCACGAAAACTTTTCGAAACGAAATTGTTATTTACAAAATATGCCGCCGCTTGTTTTCTTTCGAAAATTAATTCTTGGTACCTTCATTTGCTTAACTTATTCAGTGCGATTAAGAGTTGTTAGCTCCTCGTAAGTTCAGAATTCTACGGCAGCCAATACAATGCACGAACTTCGCAGTCAGAGTTATGCTTTGTATCATTCAGTTCGCTTCTCTCTCATGACAAGCAATGTTATTAATGTATTTTGTTATTAAATTTCTCGGATGACTCGTCGAATATGTATGTGGAAAAGTTCAAGTCTACGTGCGCAACCCTCTTCATCCAACGAGCAGAGAGAGGAAAGCGTATGTGGACGCATGAAAATGGAAAAAGGGTATTTTAATGAAATTTTTCATGTCTCTGCGTTTTCATGGAAATTTATAAGAAAGAATGAAAATAATAAATGCGATCCCTTGCGATTGTCATGAGACATGTCGACATGTGAAATGGTCTATGATACTTTTCTATGGAGAAAAGCTCGAATGGGGTTTGCAAAGTCCTTCTCCGTGTGGGGGCCGGGGAAGGTTTCATTTACATTTTCAGGTTGCACAGTTGTCCTCAAGTACAAAGGATAAAACAGTTTAGGATTATTCTGCATTCTTCTAGCGACTGAGTAGCTGGCAACAAGACTCCCAACTCTAGCAAGACTGAAACTCACCATCATCATCCAGACCTTAACAGCTTCTAGCTTTCTAGCTCCATTTAAATATTCATGAGATCCAAACTCTCCCAAGCCACGCAGATTCTACCTCGTCATATCTATTCACTTTGCCATTACAACATCGTTTAATTCGAATACAATAGTAGCAGCATGAAGTGAACATATTTCCGAACTTTTAATTTATGAATTCTGGCAGCCAACATAAAACTGTTTTCGAAACTATAACAATGAAGATAAAGCAAAATTCCGATTCGCCAGCTCTATTCGCTCTTAACTAAAAAGCGATTCAATGAAAAGTTTAAAAAAACATTAATTATTTTACTATTCCGTTCAACTTTGCAATGCTAAATAGTTTCATTAGCGTTAATTGAAAACAGCCGACGAAACTAATCGCTGCAAGCTGATGAGAATTTTCACTTTAAAACTTTGCGAATCGGAAAAATGTTTGGAGCAAATCGATTGTAAAAATTGAAGTAGATAAATTAATGTTTGAGATTCACTAAATTTAATTTAGTTGAACTAAAGATCAACATAGTTTTTAAATGAATCAATGATGAGAAAATGAAATAATTTTAAATGAAGTTTCAGGATATTTAGCGACCACAAAACTTCAACAATTCACCGAAAAATTTCTCATCTGTTAAAATCAAATTCAATCTTCGGAGTCATCAATCAGTCTGCTCTATTTGAATATCACGAAATCTCAAGGATGTTAATTATTTCCTTCAGTTCTGGGCAGTTACAGGAAGTCATAACAAGCTGAGATCCTTCCCGGGAAAGAAGTTGGTAGGACGTAATTAGAGAGACAAGTGTGCGAGCAAACATTCCCGTTGGAATTTTAATTCTTGTCTCATAAAACATGTAAATAATTGAAGTAATTGTCAATTATGATTAATCGTCCGGCGGCTCACGACGGTTCTCTCGGAACGGCAAACGAACTCGCAGCGAGCAGCGCTTCATAAAAAATGATGTTGTTGGGAATCGTGGCCCGAGCGACATCGATTTGAATTTAAATATTTCCGAGACGAGGAACAAACTCCAAATACTCTCACGGTGCGCCGTGATTATCGATATTGAATTAATAGTTTCGAGCGATCTTTACATTTTTCGGGACTGAATCAAAAAGAGAAATTAATTTAATAAATATCAAGAGTGTGTCTATCGTCTATCAGATGGTTATCATGCTGTTCGACGAAACAGTCGACGTTTAGCTTACTGATCTATTAATTCTCCTTTCTTCTTCGACTCTTTGCCTTCGGCTAACGAGACAAAATATTAATTTTTAGTCTTTTTATTTTCTCGTGCTCGCAGACCCTAACTTGTGGTTGTAATATTTCAATCAAATTTTAATTAATGATAGATTTTACGGTGGAAGATCGAAGATAGCTTACGAGAGCTGGAGAGGCAAAAAGTTTGATTTATTGAAGAGTTGAAATCGATGCTGCAGGTTGATTCGAGTCATGAGACAAGATTCATTGACATATCTGATATGAAATGCGCATAGAACTGGGTTTGCATTCGTTGACTACCATAACACTTTCGAAAAATCAATGTTTCCATGTCAACGGGCCAGAGGCAAACAAACATTTCAAGAGTTTGAACTGTGAATTTTGCTGGCGAATTTATTTATCAATTCAACGATGGATATGTCACGTCCACCGTCGAGCAGACCAATGTCGAGGAGAGGCGGACTTGGTGGTTCTAACGACGGGTCTTCAGCTTCAAGTGGGCGCGTTGGAACAGCGTCAAGATTGAGCGCAATGCCGAGTAGATTGGGAACAGCTAAAAACATTGGAATACCGCAAAAGGTAATTAAACGAATTAATTAAAGTTTTTATGGTCAAACGCGTGTTTCTCTCTCAAGGGACTGCTGAGCGATCGCCCGCTTACGCAGCAAGGCCTCTCAGGCTTATCAACGTCGCAAGGAAGATTAGGAACGGCTTCCGGCATGCGGCAGGTTAAAGATAAACGCTACTGGATGGCATTGTTGCAATCGAAAATTCAGGAGATCGCTCAAGAGACGGAGAAGCTCAACAACGAGACGAAGAACTTCAATCGAGAAACATCTGCTAAGAAACTGTATGAGAAAAAAGTGAAAGAACAGGCGAAGGAATTGTCAGGTAGCAATTTATTTATTTTCCTAGCTCCGTGGCTTTTAACACAGTTTCATTAATGTCAGTGCTTCAGTCAACACTCTCCGACATGAACTTAGCATTGGACAGCACGTCAACCGGCGCAACACGACAGCAGCTCCAAAACCAGGCGCTGGTGTTTCGCGAGAAGAACGAACTCATGCAGAATCAGTTGGAGCAAGTTTTTAAGGAGCGACAGAGCAAGGAGGCTCAGAACCAACAACTCGAGGCTGCCATAGCAAACGAGAAGACAAAAATGAACGAGATGATTTATTCTCTGTCACCAGAAGAGCAGAACCGATACCGAGAGAATCACCTAATGTGCGAAGCTCTGAAGGCTGAAAACGCTGAAATTCACAGCAAAATCGAGGCGGCAATGAAGCAGAAGGAAAAGCTAAGCAGCTCGGTTATTAACTCGCAACCTCGATTGGAGGCGGTGAAATTGCATTCCAAGCTGCGTGAAACCAGCGCGAAACGGAACCAACTCATTGCCGATGAAGAAACAAATCGCCTAACGCCAGCGCAAGAACGCGAGAAACTGATTAATGAAGTTAAGATGAACAACCAAGCGATCTCTAGCATCAACAAGCAGTTGAAAATCACTTCGGATCAGCTGCAGGAGAAGAAAGATTATCTGTTACAAGTTGAACAGGATTTAGAAGAAGGGTCGAGTGAGAGGCATATCAAGTATAAGGAGCTGAAGAAGCGCGACGAGATGATGACGAACTTCATGGAGACGTTCCAAGCTCAGATGATTCAAGAGAAGAAGAGTAAGATAAACAATCGTTTCATATCAATGTCGACTAATCTTTCGATCCATTAGATGTTGAGTCGTTGAAGAACCAGATAACATTTTTGATCGAGCAGATCACGCTGCAGGGAATTCACACAAAGTTCTCGGGCAGCATGAGAGTTTCGTCGTCGCTGTTAAGCGAGAAAAATGATCTCAACTCGCACGGTGGATTGTTGAAGGAATACGGGAAGCTCCAAATCCAACTGAAACAATTGAAAATCTTGGAGAAAAGGATGGGAAAGCAACTCGACGACTTGCGGGAGGACGAGAAGCGATTGATGTCGAACATTCACAAGTACAACAACTTGGATAGTCTACGGAGCGAATACGCAGTCAAGTATGAAGAGCTGTCGACGAATCTGCAAGAGTTGAAAGACAAGAAACGTGTCACGGAGAACGTCGTCGCAGAGAACGACCGTCGCAACAAAACGATTAAGGTTCATGCCGATTCCCTGAGTGCCTCGCAAGTAGCTCTTTATTAAATCAATCTTTTAGGAGTCATTGAGTCGCAACGAGACTTACCGGCAAATCTCGCACCTGGAGGAGAAGCTCAACGACTTGATAAAAGACAATAAGCAGTTGGAGAGTCTCGTCGGTGAACTTAACGAGGTGAGTGCTCACGCCAACAATTCACTCGTCTGATATTCATGTGAGGAAACTCATTTTCTCCCCAGGAATTCGATTACTCGAAGGTTAAGAAAGAAGCAACGCGAAGAGTCGACGAATACAATAAACTTTTATGCGCGGAGCTCAGCGCTCAAAATTCTTTCTAAGCTGCACTCGACTCTGGTTAACCGTCCGCACGACTGTCACCATAAAGATCACCTCAAACGTTAAGGGACTGCAGCTTAACCGAAATTTATGTAGATCACTTCACATTTCCTCCGAGGAATTTTAATGATCATTGGTGTTTTTAATTTCATTTTAAACGATTTTAATGATTTTATCTTCATATGCTTGAAAGGTCTTGGAACTAAAGCTGGAAGACAACCCATATACCATTCGTTCCCTCGTCCCTCGTGAATTGGAAATAAATTAATTTCAGAAAAAGATTTTTCTCCACGTTTAGAATTAGGCAATGCGCCGCAATTTATTGGACCCAACCGGCAATAACTAAGACGAGGCAACATAAATTGAGAATATTTATGCGTAGATCGCTACTTTATGAATATTTCAGATCGAATCGATAGATATACGTGGAGACTGTCTGTTGATAGAGCTTGTCGCATTATTGTCTGTGCCCTCGACGTCTCAACTGTGACATCTGACTTGATAAACTCCCGAAAAATGCGGAAAGTCAGAGGCTTAAAATATTATTAGTGATCCAATAAATTTTTCCGACTTCACCTTCGCGCCCTGCGATTCATCTCGAACTATCGTTTAGCCGCCGAGATGAAAATAATTTGTTAACACGTGTCGACACTTATCCCATTGAAACCTTGATCTGAAATTAATAGTCGAGCGTAAGTTATCTCCCAACTTTCGATTGTAAGTATCAACCGCTCGAGACAGAAGCGACGATTAGCCGAACAAAAGAATAACAGAAGTTTTGGGGGAAAGTCGCTGTTTTGATGTTTTCTTAATCTAATGGCTTTTCATACGTCAAAGTCGCTTCGTGAAAAGTCATAACATTCATCTTGTTCACGGGATCCGTTGTTTTCAAACTGTGCACGGCTCGCATCCAACGACGCGCACGTTACACTCTAAATTTATTTTCTTTTCATGCCTTTTAAATATGTTCCGAGGGTTCAGGGGAAAACTCATTTCGAGGGAACATAAATCTCAGATGCTTCTATAAACGGTTCGGAATTGATATCTCGAGCAGTTTTAATTATACATTGATACAAGCTCATTGCGGAGACAACGAGGCCCAATGAAGATTTCTTTTCAGCTGGAGGACGACGAGAACAAAAGGTATCGAAAGAAACAAACTGCGAGCTTATCTTTAATCTATGAGAAACAGCAGAATGAGGCAGCTTATTTGCTTATTTGTGTTCATTGTTTCACCTCTCTCTCCTCCTTTTTGGCTTTGATGTGTCACACGAAAGGTGTTATCTCAATTTGACTTCGCAAATCTGCGATGTTAATGTTTTATTTAGTTTTCTCTCGGTTCCATTGTTCAGGACGGCGGCTTGCTCAAGGGATCCAGATTACGGTGATCCTAACTTTCTTGGCTGAGAGTCCGTGCATTCAAGGCTGTCGTATCGAGAGAGCATTTCAATTGAAATTTTATGTGTTCATCTTGGGCCCAGAAAGTCTGCTAATCGAAGCGAGTTACTCACTCGTTTCTTCCATGCAGATTCGTAGGCTAGACTAAGTTGTAACATATTGTAAAGTTTAACTAGAATCATCCACTAAAATGTTCTCTCTTCTATCGAATGATCAATTAGTTTCTCTCAGTTATCATTTACAATTGATTTGATTTCCACATCAAATCAGAAAGGTAATGAACATCGATGAGTTGTCAAGGAAAGTGCCATTAAAAAGTTGAGCTAAGATTGCGTTTGCACTAGTTTCCCCTTTATGAGATCTTAGGTTGCAATGCTCTTAGTAATTTGGTCACGAACTTTATCATAAATTAATGTTGAGCTTCAACATATTTCTGCCTATCGCCAAACACGCAATTTTGTTGCGACACAAAAGAGTGGAAATAATTGAAAATTCAGTTTAAATAATAATTACGGTCGAACAGAACTTAAAATGTTCGCGGAACGATACATCGATACAAGTGATGATCAATACCGATTTGAATCCTGCAGTTTCGCGGCACGAATCAAAGGACAAGCGACGAAAGAGGCAAACGAAAGACATACAAGAGTGCTATTAAAATACAAAAACAATTTAAAATTCACATTAAAACAAAGTTAAAATTTACCGACTCGGCCTTTATGCACAAGAAAAAGGAATCCTTAAGAGAAATAACAAGAAAGAGAAGAACAAATCAAGAAATAATTTTTTTCTCTTTCAATATTCAAGTTAAAATGTAAAAGAGCTTTGTTGCGCTATCGCTTCGGGTTCTTTCTGCGAGCGGGAATGTCGATGAAAAACTTCGCGCGGCTAAATTATTTTCGGCGATAAAAGAAAATGCTGCAGGAGCAGAAGCGAACAACAAAGCCCCGCACTGACCGATGAGGAGCATTTTGAAATATCTTCTCAAAAATATGATGTGTGTCGACTTGTAATGTTCTTTCGGTCAATTTGGCATTCCTCCGCTTACGCCATTGCTTCGGAAGGGAAGTTGTTATTTAATGTTCGGCAGCCCGGTCAGCCATTGCATCTTATGTTTCATGCTTTACCTTACGCCGCATTCTGATTTGTTCGATTGGCAACAAAGAAGTTCCTGTCTTGGGGGTTCAAGTAAGCATGCGAAGGTTTAGGCAGAGAAGGGTTGAAGTAACCTCAGGATATGAATTTCTAGAGGAAAGTTTCGACAAGATTTAGCACGACCGTGAGATCAAAGCCAATCCAAAAATACAAAATATTTAATAGCAATACAATCCGAAATAATATTTGAACTGTGATTTGTGTTGACGAAACATCAGGTGATATACACTGAAGACTTCACATGCCATCGAGGTAAACTCAAGTGCGATACTGTGAAACGAAGTTCGTGTGATGGTCTGGGACAGTTTGATATAACAGACAGAAGAAGCTAGCTTCGAATTCTGTTCTCATTTGACTACAACTCAGCTACACCGAATCTCATTTCAGTCCCAATGGTGCAGCGTAAATAGCTTCCCAAGAAGCATTTTAACATGACGATTACTGTGTGACAAAGTCTGCGGCCTTCATTCGCATAAATCGTCAGAGAGAAAAAACTCCGTCGCTAAAATGAAGGGCAACGCGATCGGCTCAACGAGGATGAAAATTTTCTTGTGCAAGGAAAGCAGTCAAATGATTAACCCAAAAAAATACGCAGAGCAAAAAGAAGTTGTGCGGTATTTTAAGAATTCTTCAAGACCGTTTCCCACGTTCTCACATACAGCCGAAACAAAGGCAACAAACAAAAAATTCGCATTTTCAATTTACATAAATGCTGAAATTTATGTTTTTTCAATGTTTTTGCTGCCTCTCTTCGCAATAATCGCTGTTCGCGTTGAGAAAGATTCTTAATCGGGGGCCTCTCGATACTGCGAGGTTCCCGAAAATTTGTTGGTTTATAATCTTCTTGTTGCAAGGGTTTTTTGTCCGCTGGCAGCTCTCTAGTGAATTTATGTGTGTGAATCCGCTCCATTGGACAGAACAAGGAAAGGAGAGCGGTCTCTTCCCGAGAAGGAAATTTGTTTCTTTCGGTGCATTTTCGTTTGTAGTCATGCTCACCATTTTATTTGCAGGCTTATCTAGATTTGATTGCGAATCTTTGCTTGATCCACGCTCCTGCTTCCAAGATTTTAAGCGGCTTCATAATAAACTTCTTCGTCTTTGGGTTGCAGATATTTACTGCTCCCTTGCCTAGAGAGTCTCGAGCAACACGAAACCTCAATTGATTTCTTCTTTATTTGATGCCGAACCTTCAACGGTTCGGGCCACCCTTTTCATTAAAGCCAGTAGGAAACAACAAAAGCTATTACGGTTTCCGATTACAGCTCCATGAATGTTTAATTAAAAATATTCTGCTCGCTCACCCTTTCAATTGTGAAACAAAGCAATAAAAAGTTCATGATAGCATTTCAAAAGGATTCCATTGCGCAACTTTTTCCAACTTGAATGAAACGAAAATGGCGCGGAACATTACAGAAGCAATTAATTTTTAAACACACAATAGGGTTGAGATATTAATTAAGTTAAAGAGAAGAAAGAGGAATATGAAATGAACACGCATCATAAAAATTGTATCGCTACTGTTCATTGATGTTAAAGATAAACTGAAGAAGCGGAGAGCGAGTGGAGACGCTGGGTTGGCGGAGGGACTGGGCGGTCGCAGGAGGTTTTAGGAAGACTCAGTACCTACGAGAATGCTTAATGGCAAGTTTACATTTAGCTAAACTACGGTGTAATGTCTGCACGAAGGCTACGCTTGAAGTTGTAGCCTGCAAGCTCCCAAAAAAGGATTGGCAAGACATTACTTTGATTAATAAATTGCGAAGCATTGAAATGCAACATTATCAAAGTGAAGCATGACTGAGGCTGAGCTACACGGGGTCATCTGTTTAAAATCGCCACCCGTGACTTGCTTCAATCCTCGATCATAAGCTTCCCGTAGGTTTCAGTAGCTTTTGCCAGAGATTTCTTTCAACGCAAACCCCCTGAAGATGTTTTGATCAACATGCTTTACGCTCATTTTTGGTTAATTAGAATGATTTATTGCTGACGACTTTTACAATCGTCCGTGAGCCAGAAGGGTTAAATATTGATAATTAATGGCGCTTATTAAAAGAGCAGTAAACATTAGGTCGAGCGAAGGTTTGATAATGAAAAATTAAGTCAAATTTAATATTTATCAACGGGAGCTCCAGGTGCAAAGTCCGCTATTAATTTGTTTGACATAAATTATTAATTCACTCAACACAGTGCCGAGTAGAACGATACGTTCAGCTTCTTACTTAATTAATTAAGAACGAGTTTATGGGAAGAGACTCTTCTAGCCAAGCATCAAAGGCGAAGAGATAGATAATTCATTTAATTTATTCCTGCCACCAAAGATGTTTCTACTTTTTCAGAATATTTTCATTTGTCGATGAGCGACTGACGAGTTCATAAACTTGCATACCGCTTGTCTATAACTTCATGCAGATGGAAATCGAATCTGCAGCAGCGCGCAGATCCATCAGCGAGAACATTGTAAGGTCGAGCGATTTGTAATTCATTTCAGTTTTAATTTAAGCATTTGAAGTATTTTCATAAAGGTCTACTCAAGCAAAAGAACTTCTCCCTCTCACTGCCGACGTGAACCTTGATTCGTATTTACTTTTTAATTAAACCTCCCTCGCTGCCAAATTTAATAAAAGTCGAATTAGCCGCTGATAATCGAGCGCATCCGAGTTTAATCATATGCAAACAAATAAATAATAAATTTCTCAAGAAGTGTTTGGAAATTTAATAAAACATATTACAGCAATTACTTGAGGGAGAGGAACAAAGAGGGACGACGGATCGAGAGTCAGTGACACTTGCATTGCATTAGGGATGCAGGGTCGATTAATATCAAATAAAAACTAATAAAACCTGTCCTTTGTGTTCTACCCTCCTTCGAACGAGAGCTGAGCACTTGTTCACTTGCATATTGATGCTCTCGACATCTCATATTAAACTTGTTCCTATGGTCATTTTTGATTTGTCGTCGTTTTTATTGTGCAAGGGAAATCTGAGTTGAAGCAGATAAAAGGGTGAAGAGTCGTAAGAGGGTTTGATCCTAAATCTTTCCGGAAGTAAGCAAGCGTTTGATCACCGCATCACTCCACAAAGAAAAACATAAAAATATTTAAGATCCATGAAAGTATTTATAGCGTGAGTCTCTGACTAACTGGATTAGCCGATCATTCTAAAACTCATAACAAGTGAAGCGATATGTTCTTTAAATGACTGATTAAAAGTGCGTCAGACTTTTAATGCAATCATAGAAAGCGCTCGAATGAAAAGTTCGGCTAAATAATTTTACGAGGAGGTTATCATTCTCGAACGTGTGCTGATAAGAAAGCACCCGCCACTAGAAACACTTAATTAATCAGATATTTCACCTACGAATTTTTGCAAGCTTCAAACTTCGTTTTAATATTTAACGGTTCGACTAACTTCAAACTTACCATACGTTTCTCACGTTTGTTACGTCGATGATGTGCAATTTCTTACGCGTTTTACGTTGTAAACAAATCGCGAAACAAAAATGAAATCGACAGAAACAAATTTTAAATCTCATCGGTTCAGCGAGAAGATCAATGGAGTCGCAATCACGTACAGAATTCTCAAGATGCAAGACTCGCTGTTCATCTACATAGGAAATTCAGAAAGCGAGAGCTTCGATGGTAAATCTTGAAGTCAAGATTCTGAATCCAAATTCTCATCTTGCTTATCATCAAACAGGACTCGCCCTTGGATTTATCTCCAACCGAGACAGCAAGAGCGTCATCTCGTCATCGATCACCGACATAGAAAACACCGAGTCCAAAGAAATCGCTCATCTCCTTTCGTCTCGTTTGCTGAAGCCCGTGTTCGTTAGTTCGAGTCGGAGCTTCGACCGCAACGTCCGCCTGCTGGTGGAAAAGCGATTGATCAAGGAAATCACAGACTTCCCAGAACATTTTTGAATTGTCAACTCTTGTGCGGCTTACGCAAGAGTCGCCAAACGAGTTTTCCAGTTTAATTGAGGAAACGGAATCGAGCAAAGTGGAAATAAAATCATATCAACACATTCTTCTGTCAGCGCGTTGCTTATGTGCCAGCATTGATCGAGCGGTTATATCTCATTTCAGAGGAAAGCATTACGCAATTATTGTTTGCCAATTGTTGAGAGATAAAGCGAAAAGTGATTTGAAACGCTTCAAGATTTTGACGCAATTTTGACTTTTTCCTAACGATATTGATCAGTCGCAGCTAATCATAATAACTTTAAGGTTTCATGAACTGTTGAGCAAAGAAAACTTCGGCTATGTGGGTCACCACGCACAAAAAACCTTGCGCTGCCCGAGCTGAGTTTCCTCTGATTGTCTTCTCGTGGCTCTGTCTGCGATTGACGAGTGTCTGTGAAGTCTAGCAAAGGCCTCAGATCAATGACCTTTGAGTCAGAGCCTTTAACGAGTGTTGATATGGCTGGAGAATAATTCGGGATTAAAACATACTCGCCATGTATGTTGTTCTCAGAAATCTTTACATCAATGTTGTGTATCAATCACAGCATAATGTTTTGTCTGCTTCGACACAGACAATGTGCAAGGTGAGAAAGCATAAGAAACTAATCCGGGCTCCACCTCCGAGCAGTCTTTGCCGTGCTCTAACTTGGCAAACTAATTTGATTCAAATTTTAAAAAAACAAACGTCATTTGGATATTTCATGGATATTCAGGAATGGTTAACATAATAAAGAACGATTCTGTTGATAGCGTCGAACCCATAAAACGCTGGTCAGTACTCTTCAGATGCCTGGAATCAAGGGAAACCGTTAAGCCTTAAACCGTCGATTGAAGTGACTTTTAGTTCACATTTCAACTGAGTTTCTATAACGACTATAAAAGTCCACAAGCATTCATTCAATTTATACTCGCTTATCAATCGGTTTAGCTTTGACGGCAGCAAATCCAGCAAACAAATCACAAGGAAAATCCAAACAGAGCGCAATCTCATCATGAGCTAAGCTTTCGTCTAATGTCATTTAAAATAAATTGAGGCTTTCCCTTGCAATCATAAAGAGATCTGTAGTTATAAATATTTGAAGATAAGATTTCCATTTATTACAAAGTATAAGCCCAGGTCAGCTTTTGGTTTCACAATGCTGTTCGTTTGACAATAATTTGGGAGTCATCAGTAATAATCCGGCTGTAGGTTTCTTCTCAACTGTGCGATGGCTGTCTCGAGGTTCTTGATTTTCGTTGCTTGCATTTCGGTCACAAAATTATGATGACTTGTGAGTTCTTCGAGTCTTCGCGCTTGCTCCTCGGCGAGAGTTTTCAGGTCGTCGACTTCGTCGTCGATCGAGCATCTCGAGGTGCAGGAGTCGCCAGTCGTTGGTTCCTCGGTAGTCTCAGAGAATGAACACTCTTCTGTTAATTTTGTTTTCAATTCACCGATCGTCTCTGTAGAATTTGCATAAAAGTCAATGCAATGATTGCCACTGAAGTCAGCATCAATCAATTCAGTCAAGTTCGAGAGTAAGCCAACTCCGACATTCTGGATTGTGTTGTTCTCAAAGTCCAAGCTAACGATTTTCGGGTTATGTTGGAAGAGGTCTGCGTCGAGGCTTTCAAGTCGATTCCCCCAGAGACTAAATATAGTCAAATTACTCCAAGGCGCCAAATCCTCAGAAGAAATTTTTGTCAAATGGCTTCCGCGAATTTCAATCGCAATCAAGTTTGGAAAATAATTCTCGAGGTTTTTGGGAAACGTCAAAAACAAATCTTCGCCTTCAATGTCTTCGCTATCCATAGAGAATATTTTCACGTCATCGTTGCTGTAGATCGTCGAGTGATTGCCGATGATTTCTGTCGTTTCTGAAATTTCTACGTTTGTCAGTTCTTTAACCCTGCAAGCGTATCGAAGGCCAATAAACTCTAAATCCCCTGCACAAAACTCACATCGAATTTCGACACTGTAAATCGGCGTGACGAGTGCAGCTACTAAAAACAGAGTTTTCACAATGGAAATCCTGGAATCGAGAGAAACTGTCAGTTGTAAAATCTTTATTTTAATTCCCTTCAGCTCACATTTGATCAATTTAGGTTTACGATTAATCAAATGAAGCTCGCCGTTGATCGTTTTATACTCGTTTCTTATCAAGCGGGGGTTTGTTTTGACAACAACGCCAGGCAATCAAATAAATCTCCATCAGCATGGGAAATCCAAATTGATACTCAAATCTCAATCTCGTCATCAGCTTGCAAAAAAATAAAATGTTGAAGGTTTCTTGACATCTCGAGTTCATCTTTCCTTTATTTATTTTATTATCTTTTGAAAGCTATCAAATGCAGCTGACGAGGAACGATTTGAAAGGACTGCAGTCATACGAATTCACTTCATTCCTTCTTATGATTCCATTCACTTCATGTCCGTCTCTTCTTGCGTGAAAGTTTTTGAAGATCAATCATTCAGAACTTCATTTAAAGCGCCTAAGTGGAAATTCAGTACTTCTGAAGTGAATCGAAAAGCCGGCTTTTATTTTCTTTCATCAACACTTGGCACCGCTTACATTCGGGGCCAAGCGATTATGTTGCAAAGCAGACACTGCCTTGCTTCGTGTTAAGTCTGCGAGCGTGTTGAGTGTTTCCATATTTTCCGTTTGATTTCATTTTCATTATAAATAACATTCGAGCTTTTTGTGTCTGCTCATTCGTCAAGCGACCACTGTGGGGAAAGCGTGTACTTCTCAGAAGCAGAGGAAAATTAAATCGACGATGTTTCTGAAAACGGTTCGTGAAGTGAAGTTTAATAATTTTGTCAGTTGAGATAACGAAGTTCTTTGCAGATGTTTATCTTGACTCTGCAGTGCTCATGTCGCTGGTCAATGCGGCTACCAGACAGCATTTACATCACGACGGAATCGCCAGTTCCAGTGCCTCTCAAGACGGAGCTTTACGCACCAGCTGCCTCAAGTGTATCGCAGTATTTCCAGCAGCCGAACTCGCAATCACGAAGCTTGTTTGCTCAGCCCGGCCCTCTATATTTCTTGATGCTCGGCAATCAGCCAAGCGCGAAGCAAAACTTCGACGACCGAATCAATCAAGACAGTTACCAGTTGTACAGACCGGAAGCAAGTGAAAATCCCCAATTCGTCGATATGCTTGCGCCGAAAGCAGAGCAAAATGAACCAAACTACTACGTGATCAAACCGAAGAAGAATAAGAAGGCTGTCGATGCAGCGCCCACCAAGAAGTACAAAAAGTTTGAAAATCTCAAAGAAAAAATTGTTGAAGCGAACGTGCCAGACCACGAAGCTTCGCCAACGGAAAATGATTATGAAGACTACGATCGGCCTGAATACTCAATCCACCATGACGAGTTAGATCAACACGAAGACTCCGATCACAATGAAGACGATCAAGAGTCAGACAGCAGAGTCGACTCAGAAGAAGCTGCAGATCAGTCGCCGCTATCAACAGACGCCAGCGAGGAGAGTCAAGAGCAAGATTCCTCGAGCGAGAGATCGAACGAGTCTGTTGAGACAAGCAATCCATCATCGAGATTAGATTTTCAAATGCATGGTAACTACTAACAAAACTAATTCTTCGCCTTCATCGTTAAGCACTCATCGACTAATCCACGATTCTTCTAAACATAACAAACGTAGGTCATAAAGGCCCCGGCTCTTACAAGTTCGGCTATGGGATTCCAGGACAAGGGTAACATGCCAAGCAATGGTTTCGCCCTCTCACTCACAAGACGGTCTAACTCATTGCGAGGAAATTAACTCTTTGACTAACATAGCACGTTTCCAGCTTCAAGGTAGAAGAAAAGGACGAAAACGGGAATGTTTTGGGGCAATATGGATATCACGATGACGATGGAAAGCTTCGGATCGTGAAGTATTCCGCGATGGCTGACGATGGTTTCAGAGTTTTGTGATGAGATTAAAGCTCCGAATCATTCTTTCTTTTTGTGATATTTAACTTAAGAAATTCTTTTTTATTTGAAACGCATTCTGTACCAGCAATAAAGATCGTTGTGCATCTTAGTCATCCTCGACATCTGTGTTTGTCTCTTGCCATTTGCTTGAATCCATTTCGCTGTCCTCGTCAACGAGATTTCTTTCTTGAAGGTAAAGGGAAAACTGTTCGGGGATGGACATGAATTTACGGCACTTGGATCGCAGTTGTCTCCACGTCTCCTGGTCGTAGTTCTTGTTGTCTTTCACCATTTTCTTGTAGTTCAAACCGTATTTGTCGATCAGATAGGAAACTTGCTTGACGACGCCTTTGGGAAGTCTGAATTTGCTCTCGCGGAGCTCCTTGGACTTTGACTCGAGCTCGTCAACGACTCTCTGCTTGGGGAACTTCGCTGTTGTGGTGGCAACGTCTTCATCTTCATCTGACGACTGATTTTCCTCGATGAATCCGGAATCAATCTTTGTTTGCCTCAAGCGTTCGGCTTTGTAGTTTGGAACGCCCATTGATTTGTTAATATCAAAAACGAGTCCCATTTGGCTGATGTTGTTTGATAGCGTGTCTCTCTTGCTCATGGCATTTTTGATTTCTGTGCTGCAAAGTCAAAAGAAAGTAAACAAACGAGTTCGAGCAGCAAATTGAATTCAGTCTTACCATTTGATTTTTCCTGTGCTCTTCAACTTCTTCTTCAAGTTCTTACGATTCTTATCGTAGCTGAACTTCTTCTGTCGACGGGTTTTCAGGTTTCTGACCATATTTAATCAATTAAAATTTGTCTGCTTCGCGTGATTTTCCAGGTTAAGCTTTGACGTAACGGATTTGAGCGTACGCGACATAAGCGTTACGTTGACGTAAACGAATCTAACGTTTGACGTGACGTAAACAAAAAAATTCCCTCCAAAATTTTCACTCCTCGAAAAAGTTAAAATTAATTTGAAAGAATGGCATTGTGGGTTGATAAATACCGACCACGCGAGCTCTCAGGCCTTGACTATCACACTGAGCAGGCGAGCGACTTGAAGAGGCTTTGTGAACAGCCGGATTTTCCACATTTAATGTTCTTCGGACCATCCGGCGCCGGCAAAAAGACGAGAATCATGTGCTGCCTTCGCGAGCTGTATGGAGCGAGCTCTGAGAGACTGAGAAACGAGACGATGACATTCACAACGCCTTCAAACCGGAAGATCGACATAATGACAGTTTCCAGCAATTATCACATCGAAGGTGAGAGTTGGACAATTTTTCTGGATTGCGATGACAACGAATTGTTGTTTCAGTGAATCCCTCGGACGCTGGCATCTACGATCGAATTGTCATCAGCGACATCATCAAGCAGATCGCCCAGACAAACGTCATCGATACAAACGGCCAGCGCGACTTCCGTGTTATTGTTTTGAGCGAAGTTGATGAGCTAACGAAAGACGCGCAACATGCGCTGAGACGAACGATGGAAAAGTATGTAGCAACCTGCCGATTGATCTTGTGTGTCAACTCCACATCACGAGTGATCCCTGCAATCAAAAGTCGATGCCTGGGAATTCGTGTCGCTAGTCCATCAATCGATGACATCGTGAAAATCCTAAACGTGAGTTCGTCGATTAGTTTGCGTTCTTATGTCTCAACGTTTTCCTTTCTAGTCGATCTGTAAGAAGGAGAACATGCAACTTCCCGTTGAGCTTGCTCTAAACATCGCTGAGAAGTCAGAGCGTAATCTACGCCGCGCGATTCTCATGCTCGAAGCTTGCAAAGTCCAAAAATATCCATTCTCAAAGACCCAAGAAGTTCCTGAAATCGATTGGCAGCGATTTCTCAAGGAGACAGCCAACCAAATCCTCGCTGAGCAGACACCGGCTAAGCTCGAACAGATCCGCGATCGACTCTACGAGCTTCTGTCGCAAGGAATTCCGCCCGACGTCATATTCAAAGGCCTCGTTCAGATCCTCACGAAGAGCTGCGACATCGACATCAAAGCAGAAGTCTTGTGCTTCGCTAGTCTGTACGAGTTCCGAATGCAGCTGGGAAGCAAACAGATCTACCATCTCGAAGCGTTCGTTGCACGTTTCATGAGCATGTACAAGAAATCGATGACAGCCGCCGCTGAGCTCATGATGGACATTGAGGACGATTAAATGTGAATTTACAACGATCCCTTCAATCCAAGTGAATAAATTAAACATAAAGTTATTGCTGTATTCATTTTATTGTGGAATGTGAAGTTCATTTGCTTCTCAGCAGCTTCTCGATGTCGTCCAACAAGCCAGAAGCTCCGAATCTGAACAGCGCGGGGTTCAAATATTCATCTCCCAATGTCTCCTTGACGAGTATGAGCCAACCGATGGCATCGGCGACTGTTCGAACGCCTCCAGCTGGTTTCAGCCCGATGTTCTTTCCTGTCAATCGTTTGAACTCTTGGATCGCTCGTATCATGCAAAGCCCAACGGGGAGGTTTGCGTTGACGGCTTCCTTGCCCGTCGACGTTTTGATGAAATCCGCTCCAGCCATCATTGAGACCATTGACGCTTTGTACACGTTGGTCATCGTTCCACATTCGCCAATCCCCAGAATCGCCTTCATATGCGCTCTGTTCCCGCAAGCTTCTCGCATCGCGGCCACTTCGTCGTAGATCTTTTTCCATTGATTGGTCAGCACGAGACTTCTGTCGAGCACGATGTCGATTTCCGTTGCTCCGTTGTCGATTGCAAACTCGATTTCCTTCAGACGAGATTCCAGAGGATAAAGACCACTCGGGAAACCAGTTGCGACTGAAATGTCAAAGGTTGATGAAGATACGTAAGAAGATTTAAGCGAAATACCTGAAGCGATCTGGATTCTTCCCAGCATGTTGTGCTTAGCCAGGCTGTCCCTCGCGAATCTCACGCAAGTTGGATAGACACAAACTGCAGCGACGTGCAATTGCTTAACGAAATCGCCATCCGCGAAGCTTTCCTTCGAGAATGGGAAGCAAGCTCTCATGCACAACCGCTCGACGTTGGACTGGCAGTCGTCACCTGCCAGCGTGGTCAGGTCGGTCAAGGTGAGAGCTTTCAAAGCATAAGCAACTCGATTGACATCTGAAGTAACTTGATAGCTTCCCAGCTTGTCGATTGTGGATTCGAGTCCTCTCAGGTTCACGCTGGCGTCTTTGAACCACGATTCATCTACGATTAAACACTCATGACAGGCTCAGCAAACCTTGATGTAAACTCACCGTACGCTATCGGCTTATTTACATCGAAATCGTGCATTTTACGATAGAAATTTTGTGGAAACTTTGATCGTGACGCGAATACGCAAACGCAACTCCGTCGCTCATTTGACGCAAGCCAGAGCGATAAGATTTTGAGGGTCAAAAGCTCAACATTCGCCGCTACATAATCTGATGCTTGTCAACTCAATTCTACCTCTGAGGTCGAGCGATTTTCCTGATTGACTCTTCAAGGTGTCAGCTCAACTCCTGATTGCTAAATTAACGCCTCGACCTTCTCACTCTTCCTTGAAATGATCAACAAGTCGCCAACGGTTTTCTTGATTATTTTTCTGTTTCACGAGTGCGAAAGTTTTATTGTTACCAATTCATTAAACACGTAACAAAGTACAAAACGCTGCTAGTTTCATTTCAATTCTCGCTAAAATGTCAACATCGAGTCGAGCTACAGACTTGGAATGTTTATAGCGAAAGTTGCACTCGACGAATTAACTGTCACTCTATCTAAACCTTCTGAAGTCCTGGCCTCAATATCTCAGTTCTGCATGCTGATAATATCGAGATTATCATTGTGTTTGGCTTAACTAAATATCTGTCGAAGGAACTAAACAATATTTCCAATGAATTCAAACTTAAAAGAGAAAAATCCTAAACTTCAAATCCGAATTCTAATTTACATAATAATTTAATTTCAACATTTTGCTTTTGAAATTTGGATTCAAAACTGATAATCATAAAAACAGTTGGACAGGTCGAACAATTTGGTTAGCGGTTGGGGTCCTCTCGATACAACTGCTGCATCCCCGAGTCCGACGAGTCGAGGATGTTCGTGTTCTTCTGTTTGCTGTTGTTGTTGAGCGGGTGCGGCCAGTGAAGGTCGTTGATCACGACGGGATTGCGAAAGAGCTGCGAGAGAACGTTCCGCCCGATCAGCTGCGCTGTGATTCTCTTGAACAGATCCTTCTTGTTCTTGTCTATCTTGTTTGATTTGTTGCCGGCGGCGCCTTGGTTCGTCGCGTTCATCAGCGGACCAGACGCGGGTGTGTTGAGTATTTTCTCGTCGAGCTTCTGAAGATCGTTGATGTTCAGGTTTGGTATTTGTTGCATGATGCTCGCGGCGACGCTGGCGTGTAGTGGTCGCACAATCTCGTAAACTTGGACGCCCATCGCGATAAGTGAAGCCTTGAAATGAAAGGTAGAATTAATATTAGGAATTAGGGAACACCAAACCTTCAAGACTTACTTGATTAGCATCATGATGACCATGCAATTGGAGACCTTGTAGAATCCTCGTGAGCATGACCGCGGCAAGATTCGACGTGACGACTTTATCGCTGACGAGATGACGAATGACTGGGCCAGCAAGCAGACACGCTTTCAGACTAGCATTGCTGTCGTTCCAAGCTATGCAACTGGAAAAGTTGACGTTAGTTTAGTTCACAAGCTTCGGTAAGTTCAACTCACTTGAAAATCGTGAAGACGATCGCCTCGCATGTCACTTGATCACTAAGCAGTTTCCTTCCCAACTCGCTAATGATGTCAGACTGCATCGCTGCCTGAGCGGCTCTCGTGACATGTGGCAAAGCATCCATCGAGTGATCGTCCTGGTCCATCATCGAACCACCGCCGAGCTCACTCGATTCGGAAGTCCCAGCGGTTCCTCCGACCAACGCAACTTTCAGAACGTCTAAATATTCGCGGGTTAATGTCCGATTCAAGATGTCATCGAGAACTTCTTGCGTATCATCGTTGCTGTCATCGCCAAGCGCTCCGTTCTCATAGAGCGAGCTGATGTATTCCCATCTTATTGTTAATCGATTTAACACTGCGGAAAAGATTGGAATTATACCTGAAGTTTAAAGCTGTAAATCACTTACTGAATGGAGCAAAGTGTGCAAACACAGGAACAAGAACACTAGCGTGGTAGGTCGTGGGACACGAGTAGACGAATGGTCGAAGAAAGACTCGAACAATCGTTCGCATTCGGAAGTCTGGAACGTGATCTAGATTGCTGAATGCGCTGTTGATGAGAACTGAAGCCAATCCTTCGAGGCCGTACAAGTCGCGGCCAAGCGAAGACCCAGACGACCCCATCATGTGGTAGCAGTTTTCGAAAAGGGAGGTGAGGAACTGCTGCATGTAGTCAAAGGGCGACTTGACTTTCATTAACTGAGTTGGATCCAAAGGGTCGGGCTGGATGTAGGTTACCCCCAAGATGTTCTTCTTTTCACTCTCCACCATCTGAGTGACGGCTCTGTATTCCTCGTGGATCATTGCGGCAAACGTTGGATTGTGCAGTTGGTTCAAGCAACCAACAAGAGCCAAAATGTGTTGTAGGAGAGGAATGACGTGCGGAGCGGCAGGATTTCTTGTGATTGGATTGCCTGATTCTGTCATCGCAACAACGAATCCTCCGCGATGTGATTTGTCTGGATCGTCGGGACACTGACAGCGTTTGATTACTCCTAAAACAGTATTCAAAGCCATCAAGATAGTCGAGCGGTTCTTGTAGTGAATGTCCTGAGTGACATGAAGCTTGACCGGCTTGACAGCCAACCCGACGTACTCGATCAGCGTCGCTGGTGACTTTAGAACTACTGACAAGTCTTGCCATTGGCGAACCGCTGGCCGAATGACTTCGCCGATGAACAATTGCTGCCTCTCGAACTCACAGAAGTGATTGCTAATGATCAGAAGGCCTTCTTGTAACAACAACTTCTCCATGTTTGACAAATGTTGGTCCGCGCAAAGCGTTTTAACGGTCGAGTTGATCTGGTCGAAGATTGGCAGCAGCAGCAGTGGATACTTAAGAGCGATTTTCACGATTGAACTCGCTGCGTGACGTCGTAGATTCTTCACGGCGGCTGACTTGATTGAGTAGGCGTCCTCGGATGGCAGGCTGAACAAAATGGCACTGAAGATCTTGTCGAGGACGTGCGGTAAGAGCTGAACGCCGCTACTCGAAATGTTACCCGCCGCTGACATGCTCAGAAACACGAACAGCGAAGAAATGCACGACAGCAGCACGGAGAAGATGAGAGGATCTTGTGTTTTGACCTGCAAGCAGCTTTCCAACAACCTCAATCCGTTGATGATGGCTGGTCGTTCGGTTACCAGAAGGATCCGGCTCAGAACTCCATCGAGAACTGCGACTATTGCTTCCCATTCCAAGTAGATGGGGTCTGAGATACTGCAGGATGTGACCGTTTCAGTTTGCGATTTCTCCAGTCGCTGGTTCAGCCACAGCTCACAGTACGAGAAAGTGAAGAGTGGCGCAACGAGCGTCGCTTGACGAAAGATTTCGAGATAATCAACTCTCGCTCGAGACACAAACTGAAGGTATTCCTCTTCGCCATCGAAGTCTAGGCACGTGTAAGCTTCCGTGGTGTATGGAACAGCGTTTGGCATGAAGCAGTCTCGAACGCGAGGGTAAGGTCGTTTCTGGATCTTCGGCCCGATGATCTCGATCATTGCTCGAATGCTGTTGATGAATGTTTGGTCTTTGGCGATGGCGTCGTGCTTAATGAGTGACAGCCAGATTAGAACTCCCCCGTGCGTGATTGTCGCGCTTGGATGACGTGCAAATGTAACGATGATCTGAAGGAAGGAGACAAAGTTCGGTGGCGGTGTTTGGATGTCTGCTTCCTTCCCCCAAAGTGTCGCAAGCTGTCCTGAAAGTCCGAGCATCGCTTGCGTAAGTTTCTTCAGATATTGGTGATAAAGTTCAGTCTGCGTTTTTGCCATCGGTTCGAGAGATCGATAAATGTGTCCCATCGGCTCGTCGTTGAAGAGGAACAGTAGAGGTTTCCGGTCTTTCGCAATCCCTTTTCTGTTTGTGATTTGGCTGAGACACTCGGCGGCCGCCAGTTGGAAGTCTGGGAACTCTAGCAAGAAGCAGATCATTTGAAGTAGTCGACCGTTCGATGCGATGATGTGTACGATGCTGACCCAATCGACAAAGCCTGAGAGAGTGTTGAGGATGACTTTAACTACTCGAGCGTTGCCAGCGTTTTGCGTCTTGATGAACTCATTAACATTTCCCTCGATGATGTTTAAGAAGAACGCGAAGATCTCGGTCATGTTGACTGTCAGTGCTTGATAAATGTCCTTCCGCCTCTGGTTCGACTCGATCGTCTGCAGAAGTGCCACGTCTTCAACAAGTCGAAGGAACACAAGCGCTACGAGCTCAGTTTGAGACAGTCCTTTCTTGCTGGCGTCGGAGAGTTCGTCGAGTAACGTTGGCCATTGCTGAGGCCACTCGCGCTTCACCATTTCCACGATGATTCGAGACAGAGCATCCTTGATATGAAGCAACGATTTGTCATCTGCCGGCCCGACTCCCGTCGCAAGTAGCTTCATCGTGTTGTCCTTGATGAACAGTTTCTCGTCTTGCGTTATCTTGTTCCAGTTAAACTTCACCTGATGTTCCATGAGCTGCAGTCCAAAGTGTTTCACGGTTGTCGAGAACTCGGGGTTGGTCACGAGAAAGAATCCAGCTTGCGCGCACAGCGGCGAGAGTTCCTTGAACCTTAAACATGAAAGAGACTTTAAGAATGATGAAATCGCAAGTGGCAGCGGAGCAATTACTTTTCACATGCAATGTAAGCGTCCATTCGCTGTTGCTGCGATGCATTCGGATTCATTGTAATTTCCACTGCAACTGCGAGCTCGTTCGCCAGCGCCGGTAAGCTTGGATCTGCCATCTCTGCCAGGTGTTTTCAGTAAGAGCAAAGCGGCCTACGCGGTGTAATCGCCTGTTGGCAAGAAAGATTTCGCCTTTTAATATTTTTCTTGCACGCTTTTTGCATGCGTTTCCACTTCGAGCGGCTATTTTACTAGTTACTTACACTTTCGATGTGTCTGGTGGTTCTCGGGGAACAGTGGTTGCCTAAGTCTCCGTTTTGGAATGCTACATCAATGTGATTCTGTGATTCTCCTTTAATTATTTTGTGATTTTATCTGCGGATGATTTTGTTGTTTACAATTTGGGAGGAGAAAAATGTTTACGATTTTGAATTTCTTCGGTTAAACCTTCAAAGTTTTTGAATTCGACCGTTAAATTTTTGGTTGATTTGAACTTTAAACTTTCCAGTAATTTTTTTCACCGAACATTCAGTTCTCTGATTCCATTTACATTTTCCTTTTGATGGAATGAACAGTTAACTCTTGCATGACTTATGTTTAAAGCTTAGTGACAATCATGTTAAATTTCCATGAGAAGATAGAATTCGCTGTTCGCAGGTTTTCGGAAATTAGTTGAGCTGACCCTTCATATCAAGTGTACGAATGTTAAGAGGAGTTGCGACGAAAATGGCTAAGAGACACTTTGTGAAAGGGTGGGATGAGTTTGAGAAGCTTGTAGTGAGCTTGGAGAGCGAGAAGAAACCGATCAATGTCTTCTTCAGCGGCGACAAGGACGAGCAGGGCGAAAGGTGAGTAAAACAACAATTGGAAAACTAGGATGACTAATCTTATAGATAATTGCACTGTCACGTTCAAAGCTGGTGCCCGTACTGCAATCAGGCTAAGCCAGTCATCGAGAAGGCAATAGAGGAAGCGCCGGAAAACAGCCATTTCATCACGGTGGAGATCGATCGTCCATTGTAAGTTCAAAACATCGAGAAGGTCACCGGAACTAATGAATTACTCTTTCTAGCTGGAAGAACTTGGAGAATCCCTTCCGCAAGGACACTCGCACCCATCTCGTGTTCCTTCCGACGTTGCTGCGATGGAAAGGAGCTCAAAGGCTCGATGGTTCCCAAGCCGCTAATCCCGATTTGGTCGCCATGCTCTTCGAAGACGAGGACTAAGCTGATTGAAACTTAATTACCATTTGCATTCGATTGAGTCGTCTTAAACAGAGAGTTATCACCATCTTAATGAACCATTTTAAACAATAAAAGTTTCCACAAATTAAGTTCTTAACGGAATCAAAGGTCGTGAAATTCTAAATTTGATCTTAGTTTGATCTTCACATGTGCGCGAGGTAAACAAACATTTAAATCGATTATGTCTGGATATTCGGAGTACCGCAACGAGCAGTTCATCAAGCAGTATGAGCACATCACTAAGCTCAAGCTGCTGACAAACGAAGAGTTGAGTCAAGTGAAGAAGAAGCGGAATTACTTCGAAGTTTCAATTCGGAATAGCAATGAGATAAAATCGTTCATGGATTACATCAAATTCGAGCTTGCGTTGATGCGGAAGTTCAAGCAGATTGACTATGAGATCGAGAACGACGGGAGAGCGCTCGACAAAGTGATGGCATATCACGTGAAAGATTTATTCCGGATGTCGCTCAAGAAGTTTCAGGACAAACGAAAGATTTGGGCGCATTATTTGGAGTTCGTTAAGCAGAAGTTCCAGAACAGCGTTACGCCAATCTACCGTGAGATGCTCCGTTACCACCACGAAGTCGACGACTACATCGAAGCGGCTGGCTACGAGATGTCAAAGGATAATTTCACTGTTGCGATGTCGGTGTTGACGCAAGGAATGGGAATCCACAAAGAGTCTTCCAAACCACTCGTCGTCTTGTACATTCAATGCTCTTTGAAACAGGGTGAACTCCACGACGAGTCAGCTAAGACTGCAACCCTCCTTCAAGCGGCCAAGTTCTACGAGATGTTCTTGAAAAACTCTGAAGTTGAAATCGTGTGCGAGCTGCTAAAGAAGATTCAAGACTACAAATACTCGATGAACCTTCAGAATACGATTATCACTGACTTGATAACGAACCAAGCGGACGAAGCTGAAGTCTGGGACCTGCTCGCAGCAAGACATTTGGACGGCTTAGTTTACAAGCCAACGACTTCAATTGCCATTGAACCAACCACAGAAGAAGCTCAAGTCATCCCGATGGATATTCGTCTTCGTTATGCAATCGCGATCTACGAGAAATCACTGGACGCTGTCAGTGAAGTTAACAAGAAGAAAATGTTCGAGTATTTCATAAACTGCCTTCTCAAGCTTGACGAAGTCAGAAACGCCAGCGCAAATTGTCTGAAGATTACACGACAGTCGTTGGGTAAAACGCTGGTCAGAGGATTTGACGAAGGCAATTTGTCCGAACATCACTTTCTTCTCTTGCTGCAACTCCGAATGTTGAACATGGAAAGCAATGCGAAGCTGATCGAGGAAATGATTGAGAAAGGCCAAGATCTGCACTCGTCATCGATGGGTTTCTTCGAGCTCGCCATCAAATTCTATCTCCAAACAAAGTCGTTCGAAAAGATTGGCGCGATCTTCAAGACCGTGATCGCCAGCAAGCCAACCAGTGCGATTGAACTTTACCGATTCCTTTGCGGAATTTACCTGAACGAATCCAGTGAGAAAGACAAGGCAAGGAACGTGATGCTGGAAGCGATCAACAGCAGCAACAAGCAGCTCTCCGAGGCTTTCCAGCCTTACTACTTGGAGTACGTGGCGTTCACGGAAAGCCTTGAAAAAGCTCGAGAAGCTTTCAAGTTGCTCTTGCAGACAAGAACTGTCAACTCTCTCTCGTTGGACTTCTTCAAGATGATGATCAAGTTGGAGGACGCAGAAGAAAAACCGAACGACAAAAATATCTCAAACTGTTATGAGCGAGCGACTGAGCATTTCGGGCGACAGAATTCTGAGGTATTGCAACTCATTTAGCGAGTCGAATCGATATCTAATCATTTTATTTATTTGTCAGATATGGTTGGACTACATTCGTCATCTGTGGAAGCGAGGAAGATACAACGAGGCTGACGAGATGAAAAAGCGAGCGATGACCAACCTGAGCGGCGACATTAAGATGTTCGAGAAGTTTGAGAAGGAGTTCACGATGCTGCGGAATAATGTTGGGATGGAAGTGGACGATTGAGTAATAAAATTTCGCATAATTTAAAGATCGTTTGCATGTTTGGGTTTACTTTACTTCTCATGGAAAACAATCCACGATTATCAACTGCGTTTGAATTCAACCGAAGAATTTTTTTGCAGCTTTTCCACTTAGTATCAGTCGAACTGATTCAGTTCTAATCACCAACTTCAACGCTCTATTTGCTGCACGTTTTGATGAGCAAAATAGAATACAACAATCCAATTCTGTTGCGTTTCAACCAGTCACATGAGGCAGGAATTCGTTACATGAGATCCATCGTGGTTTTTTCGTAGTGCCAATGTGTTACAGAACGTTGTCAATTCTGATTAGGTTTAACTGATTTCATGATCACCGCAGCCTCTGTGAACTTCCTTTTCGCACTTTTTGATAAGCAAAATGTAGAAAAACTCGAATTTCTGTTGCTTTTCTCTCAGTCGCAGCTGTAATTTGAACGAAATGTGAGCAAAAAGTGAATTTGAATGGAAATTTCGACTTGAAAGTTTCTCTCGATTTCAGGAAGAATTTAGTGCAAGCTTTGCTGATTGTGGCTGCAATTGCCAGACCATCGTTGAGTGTCGTGATTCAATGTGAATTTTTTGAACAAAGATGGAGTTTAGTTGGCAATCAATACACTTGCTTAGTAACAGAACTGAAAAACGTTGAAGTGTCGGAAGTGACAGAAATCACAGGCGATCATTTGAATAATCGCAGCAACAGTGACGTTTCGGGATTTTCGTGTACTAGCACTTATATTGAAGGAGCTGAACGTCTTCTGACTTTTCCTAGAAAACTCGCGAACTATTTTCCGAATTTAATTGCGATTTTTGTTTATGAAAATCGCTTAACAGAAATCACTTCCAAAGATCTTGCGCCATGGCCGAATTTGGAATTGCTCAGCCTTATGGGAAACCAAATTGAACGTCTCGAAGCAGATCTGTTCCAACAAACACCAAAGCTCATTCATATTGACTTCGACAAGAATTCAATAAGGAACGTCGGCGCGGGTTTACTATCGAACCTGGATAAACTGCAGCATGCTGATTTCGGAAGAAATCATTGCATCAAGTATATGGCGAAAACGCCACAACAACTTGATCAGTTGAAAGCTAAGCTGCTCGAGCAATGTCAATCAACGGCCACGACAGCAGCCCCGACGACAACCGTTTAGGTTTCATCGACGACAGTTGAACCATCTCGCAGGGAAACAAGCAAAGATTAATCGGGAACAAGCCAGAAGGATCAAAGACCTTGAGATGATCATTCGAGAGTTGAGAGCGAACCCTTGGCCGTGTTTTAATTCATTAATGAATTCGATTCCGATAAAATAAAATGAAATTATCTGAAATCTAATGTGAAACTCCAGGAAATTCAATCATTCGCCTGCAACTTGCCCTTTCATTAAGCCGACGCGTTTGTTTTATTCAAAGTGCTGTTCTCACTTCTAAGATGTTGGATGCTGTTCTCGTGCTGAAGAATAATCCTCGTCTGATCTTTCATAGCGTTTGACTTCGCGTTTAGCTCTTCTATCAACTTCTCCTCGCGCTTGAATGCTTCTTCTCGTGGGTGATTTCGTACGCTTGAGCTCGCCACCTGAAGGAAGTTCATTGAACGTTTTTCAGTAAAGCGACATCGATCTCACCTCGTTTCCCTTTCCTCGAGATCTTCAAGCTTTGCTCTCTTGGAGAAAAGTTCTGACTCTATTGAAGTTATCTTGGCCAACGCGTTGCTGACTTTCTCCCTCGAGATGATGACCTCGTCGTTCTGTTCTTGAACTCTCATTTCAAGCAGCGAAATCTTGCTCTTCAACTCTCCAATGGTTTGGATCGACTTCATGCACTGATCGCGCAACCTGTCCTTCTCCTCGTAAGACGTCTTCTGCAGCTTTTCAAACTGCTCCGTCTTTCTCTTCAACGCCTCGGCCGCCCTCGTATGCTCCATTGATTTGTTCATTAGCTTTGTCTTGAGATCGTTGATTTGCATGACTGTCGTCGATGTTCGTTTCTCAGGCGAAGATTTCGGCGAGCATTTGCACGTTTCCTTGTTAAACAAACTTCATACTGAAATGCTTCCGACAGCAGATGGAGAAGAGAAAATGTAAAGTTTAACCGAAACAGTTTGAAATTCCCCGCGCAAACTTTCACGTCATTGGCGAACGAAGTTCAGCGGCGCTACAGTCGAAATCGCTCGAAGATTCATCACACAACTCAGTTTTAATCAAGCAACAGAAGTCGACAGTTCATTAGAGAAATTTGTGTCGCTCGAATATCCCCGAGGCAATCGACGAAAGTGACGCGGAAGTTGATTGAAAATAGAAGTGAAGCGAGCGGACGACGAGAAGTTTGTTTACGTTTTGCACAAGAAAATCCTTCGACCGAAGCTCGAAAGTTAAATTGGCTCGAGCGCTACTGTAGATTACTCTTCATAGTAAACTCAAGAGTGGCCCCAGTGCAATCAAAGAAGAACGAATTGATAAAGATAAGCGACGTTTATCAACATTGAAGTTATTTTCCGTGAACTGCGTAGTACGAAAAATCGCCGACAAATTGACGAAATTGAGCTTGTCGTGAACGGGCAAGGAGTGACTAACTGCATCGACAACAGACCAGTGATTCAGTAAGATCGCAAACGATAGAAATGTGACGGCTGAGGCTGTTAAAAGTGCAAGAAAAGTATTTACAAGACACTGATTGGATAACAAGTATCGTCAGCCGATCCCGAGGATAATTCACAATGACCGAGAGAGATTCCATCATCCATCTCGTCGCCGGAGGGTGAGTAGCGGCCCTTGCGGTCCTTGGGAAGTTTACATCAGCTGAAAATCGCTTGCATCGTCGCGAAATCGACTCCAACACCACAGCGCGAAATCTAAAAATAGAATTTCTCTCTAGTTTTTTCTTTATCGTCGAATTTCAACACAGAGCCAAGGAAATGATGAGCAAAGTGTCTCGCTGTTTACATTTTCCCTCCGTTGCCGATCTGGTTTTCGCCAAAAATCAGTGCAAGCAACTTTCGCTGTCGCAGCGATTTCCACTCGTCAGGTGACATCGGACAAACATCGCACGATTTCGAGAATTGAATGAAGACACAAACTTCATATTGTTCGCTCGGAGAATTGACCTTATCGATCAAACTTCCGAACCTGTGGCTCCCCAGACCTTGCACGCTTTTAAGGCGCAATTCATTGAAGAATGGAACCGCCAGATGCGAACCTTGTTTACTTACGAGAACTCACGGCAGTCTCGAGTGAAACGAGAGACGATTAGACACAATTAACAGGGTTTTCGTGCCTTCAGATATTAGCGAGGCTTCAGCTAAGCTCCAGAAGTATTTGGAGGCGACATATTGCATAGTTTGTTAGCCCGCGATCATTGCTAGCTAATTGAAGAGTCGACCAGCTTCTCACTCAATAATTTCAAGCCTCCAACTACTAGAAAAGTCCCTCCGGCTCCTGAAGCCTGCTTGTTCATTCCCATGCATGTGTAGACATGCAACGTTGCCATAAAACGATCGTCGAGTTTCAAGTTCGTTGTAAACGAGTCGTTGATCGAAAGTGCATGTTTTGAGTTCTATTTTTAGCTGGAGAAACGGCGTCGCAATATCGGCGAACCGGTAAACGAGAGAATCGATGCGAAATTACGTAACATGCGATCCCGGCGAGTGAGGTATTATTACAAACAACTGCGTCGTAGTTTGATTGTAATGAGTACAATGAGAATCGCAAAAACTTCATTCACATTGAGGAACGAAGACGGTAAACGACCGTGAACAGCGTTCCTTCTTTCTGGTATCACGGTCGATCGGGCGGTGTTGTTATCTAGAGAAACTTCGAAATGTAAATTTAATCAACTTGTTCGCATCCAGATCACTAAATTCAGAACTACAGAAGAGTCTCCAGCTCGCTGCTAAACAATTTCCGTCTCGAGTGAGGCGATTTATTTACTCGCAGCCCGTTAATTTGCTGTGGTCGGCTCGAAATTGATTTCTTAAGCAAAGTTTACTTAGCCGAATATCACATTTTGCGTGTTGCGCTAAATGAATTGCGGCTCGGGCAAGTCAGTTCCGTTGCAGATTACTAACCGAAATCCTTGGGAAGAAAATCGCGAAATCTTTTCCCAAAATATCCGCGTTATCCGCCAGTCTACCAACTGTTCGCCACGTGAAAATATCGTGATTTTATTTATAGATTCGCGTGTGTTCCACTGCGAATGAAAATGGGTTCAATTGCACGCGTTTATCTTGTCTCAATTCACAAAGACCGCAGCAAACGTCCGAGGCTTTTAAGACCTTCAATCCTTGTCCGGAAAGGTTCAATAACAAACATTCGCAAAGTCCATGGCTGAGCTCCTAATTTATTTTATAATTATTTCGAATGCGACTTCAAAATAAAAAGCTTATCATCGCATGAGAACGCAAGTGCTGACTTCAGATGAGCTGCTCGTCTCGCGAGTTGATAAGCCGCCAGCCGGTTCAGGGCGGTTTCGGAGTAGACTATGTCGTGAACTCATCGAAGATGTTTACTAGCAAACGTTACTAAAGGCGGAGAAATATGATTTTATTTTACAACTGGCACAGTTTCCCTTTAACGATGTTTTTGCTGGAACTGAGCCGACTGATATGGTTCCGGTTCTTTGTGGTTCTTGATGAGATGATCCGCGCAAACTTCCAGAGTCCGCGGCTTCATTCAATGATTCGGAATAAATTATATTGCGCGAATCGATTGCAAAACGGTCGTAAAAATATAATACGATGGTTCTCGTTAGGCTGAAACTGGAAACGGAGAAATTATTCGGCGATAGCACTCGCTTGAGGTTTTAAAAACGATCCGAGATGAAACGAAATCTGTTTGTTCCAGTCTGAGGTCAGTTCGCAGGTTATCAAAGCTCGTAAAAGTTTGATGTGGCTGTTTACTTACTGGAAAATCAGAATGAATGAGTCGACAGTTCTCGACGAAACTGGTTTCAATGAAAGAGCCTAGATGAGCTAGAACTATTTATAATTACTGGATTGATCAAGTTTAATTAGATCTTGGGGCTGCACTCGAGGACGATTGCAAACCGAGCGAAGCAAACGGCGCTAAGCTGATGTCGATTTCTTGTTGTTCTAGTCGCGATTGTGGCCAACAAACAATAACAAATTCATTGATATTTTAGAGTCGCCGGCACTGCGGGAGCTGTGGTCACTTGTCCACTGGAAGTAGTCAAGACGCGCCTGCAAAGTTCAAACGCCTTCTCCCCTGTCCAGGCCTCGAGAATCTCGGAGCTTCCTGGCCTGCAGAACCCGACCAGCGACGCCCTCCGACGTCCCGAGCAACGTAGAAAATTCAGCTCGACTATCTTAAGAAGAGTCAGACCGCAGGTAAATTTGAAGGTTTCACTTATGCGCACTAGTTCATTAAATCTCACCCTTGTGTCTCAACACCTCCGGCCCTTTCTATTTTTCTATTCCGTTCCAGAAGTCACCGACAAAAGCATTGCGGAAAAATTTTGTTGATAAAGTTCGCCTGAAAATGAATGTAATTAGCCAGCACCTTCGATTTGCTTTAACTCTAATCTAGCTGTAGCGTCAGATCTTTGATAACGAGCCATGCTAGTTGGGAGCGTCTGTCGTATTGGCAAGCGTGAACTCTGTCGATGGCCTCAATGAGATCAAAGTTTCATGTCCAACGCAATTCCTTTTGTCTTTCGATAAGAAACTGGATGAGTGATCGCTTTAAAATAAGTAACTCCCATGGCTTCGTTATCCACTTATCACATTCCATAAACCTTTTACGATAATGTTATTTTGGCGTAGATTTCATTGCCAAACTTATCGCCACTTCACTTCTTTCTCTTCCTGTTTTCGCATCTCGAATTGAGCTTAAGATAGCAGCGATAGCACTGCGCTGGATAAACTTTTCCTGCAATCATTAGACATGCTTCTAAGCTTCTTACATCACCTCATTAAAGTTTGCAAGAATTTTCTTGATCGTGACACATCGCGACGGAACGAAGAAAGTTGGCAACAAGCATGAAAATTCCGAGACTTGATCTTCCTTCACATTCATCTTTCGTAAACAAACGAGCGACACTTTTCTGATCATCCGCTCGTGTTCTGTTGCAGGTGTACGCGATTTCTCACTGTGGCATTTCATCGGCGCCCAAATCGATGAGCATTCTTCAGTGCCTCCGGCACATAGTTCAAAACGAAGGCTCGCGGGCTTTGTTCAAAGGGTGAGTCGTGAACGAGATGGAAGCTTGACGATATATTTAAACCTGACGTTTCGTTTAGACTGGGCCCCAACATCGTTGGCGTCGCGCCATCGAGAGCGATGTACTTCTGTGCCTATAGCCAAACGAAGGAAGCCCTCAGTTCCTATGGGTAAACGACTCTCAACCTTCTCAGCTGAACTTGTGCTAACCGTTGACTCTTGCAGACTTCTCCCTATAGATTCGCCCTTCTCACACATTCTGAGCGCATCATGCGCCGGCTTCGTGTCGTCGACTGCGACCAACCCAATCTGGTTCGTGAAGACACGTCTTCAACTAGATCACGATTCAAACAGCAAGATGAATGTGCGCGAATGCATCAGGAGAATTTACGAGACCAATGGACTGCGTGGCTTTTACAAAGGAATCACGGCGAGTTATTTCGGAATCTCGGAGACAGTCGTACACTTTGTCATCTACGAGGCACTCAAGAAGAAACTGGTTAGTTGATTATGATTGCTGGCTCTGCCACTGTAATTTTATAACACAAAATTATCTTCTGTTAGCTTGAACTGCGTCAGAAGCGACCAGAGGAAGGCAAAACAACTAGAGATTTCGTTGAGTTCATGCTTGCTGGTGCAACGTCGAAGACCATCGCAAGCTGCATCGCTTACCCGCATGAAGTAGCAAGAACGAGATTACGCGAGGAGGGAAACAAGTACAATCGCTTTTGGCAGACGCTGTTCCTCGTATGGAAGGAGGAAGGCAAGGCGGGACTTTACCGCGGCCTTGCGACACAACTAGTTCGACAAATTCCCAACACAGCCATCATGATGGCAACCTATGAGGCGGTCGTGTATGTCCTCTCGATGAAGTTCAACGCAACGTTCTACCTTGATGGCCATCGCAACGGAAACTCAAACGGCAAGAGTCAGTAGCGTCATTTCAATCTCATGCCTTCGTTGTTTTAAAGTTTATTAAGATAGGAGTTAAAGAGTTTAACGAGGGAACCCAAAAATGTGCCACCAAAACTTTAAGTTACGCGCAACGAGTCATTTCAACTGAGTTCTTGTAGATTATTGCTGAGTCAGTGGCGGGAATTTTCTTTTTAGTTACTTTAGGCTGCAATCGGGAGACTGACGAGACGTTAGTCTATAAAGATTGCTTAGAGATCTATATAAAGTTAGCGTTAATTCACAGAAATATCAAACGACGCACCAAAATATTGTTGGAAAAAGTTCTTCATTGGAATTGGAAAAACGCTTAAATATTTTCTTCTTTCAAGTCCGAAAACTGCTCAAAATTTATACGACACGAGAAAGTTTGAAATGAAGAAAATGCTGTGATTATAGCTTAGAAAATATGTTTTTGTAGCAATTAAAAATCGAGACAAAATAAAAAGTTTCCTAAAAGAAAATCGTTAAATTTGCGTTTGAATTTTCATTTTGAATGTTGAAAAGTCGTTAAATTTTTAAACGACCTAATTTGTATCTTCGCACCCTCCGAATTTTTGTTTACATTTTTCTGTCGACCGATATTTTAACAAATCTCGTAATCTACAAGCCTAAGATAAGCTTGAAACAATGGAGAGCTACGAGAGGAAGATCCGGAAGCTGAAAAAATTGATCAAAGGTCTCGTTGTGGTGAGAAGAGTAAGATTGTCTTGAAAGAAGTTTCAATAATTTTGTTTTAGGAAAACTCAACATTATGCGACCACATCGCTGACATCCAACAAACGATTGACGTCGCTAAGCTTGAACGGGAGTTCCTCGTTCGCAAACTAATCGAACACGAGCCTGCAACTGCCGAGCTGCTACATCAGAACATCGAGATGAAACCGAAGAAGCGAAAGAATTCTTCGTCAGACGCTTCCAGCATCATCGGGGTTGGAAGGCCGGCTGGCAAAAAGATCAAGCAGCAACCCGTTTACTATAGAAAGCAAGTGATCAAGCAAGAGAACACTGATATAATGTATTAATAAAGTTTAACGAATCCGAATACTTTGAACTTCAAGTTGACAAAACGACGAGAAGAACGAGAAAAGCGTCGAGCATAAATATCCAGCTAATCTTACAATTCTCGTTCATTCGCGCCATTAAATCCGTAACTCCAATATATGTGCAACAATAAGTATATGAATAATGCCGAGGCGGCAAAGTTTCAGCTGTAATTCGAGTAACGCGAGTGAGAATCCTAGAAAGAAGATGAACAAGGACATTTCGCTCTCACACTTCTCGTGCCCAGTTTGTTTTGAGCTGATATCCGAGGCGACAATCACCCGATGCGGACACACGTACTGCAGCAAATGCATCCAGAAGTCCATTGAGATTAACAAGAAATGCCCAAAGTGTAATCAATCGCTGTCGAACGATCAACTTTTCCCCAACTTCCTTCTCAATGAGTTGATATCGAAACACACAATGGAGAAGCAAGAGAAGGAACGACTGTTCGCTTCACAGAGCGTCGACTTCGTTGATCCCGCCGACAACCTGAAGACATTCCTGGCGTCCGAGTCGAACAAGCTCGAGCTGCCTGACTTGAATGTTATTCTCGAGGTTCTCACGCAGAGGAAGGTAAGTTATCGCTCAATTGCCATCGATCGCCTCCTAATCGAAGGCTTCTCTTCAGGTCCTACTCGAAGCTGAGTCTGTAACAGCGCAGAACAAGCTCCTGCACGAGTTTCTCGAGCATCTGCTGAAGCAAACGGAACAACAGCAAAACGAGCTTGACAAGAAGGTTCGATTGATCAAAAGTGATATGAAAGTGGTCGAGGGCGTTCTGAAGAGTGTGCAAAGCACTTGTCCGAAACTGGAAGACGTTGACAAACACTTTGAGAAGGATCAAGCAGCCAGCGCGGGCGATGATGTCGGTCAGTTGAGTGCGATCCGCGACGAGATGAAGCAGCTTATAACGGATATTGGATCGTCGATGCCGGACAATGCAGCTAAACCTTCGACGTCGTCTCCATCGCAATCGTCTGCCATCTACAAAATCAGGAAGCAGAAAATGTTCCACCACTTCGACGACTTTGTTAAATGTTACTTCACCAACCGCAGCGAAGATTTGCACTTCCAAAAGGAAGACGTGCCCGAGCAAGAGCTGATGATAACTGAAGCGGCAGAGACGACACCAGCCGAGCCGAAGGTGAGCAAGTCACTCGACACCTTCCGCGAGAATCTGGTCAAGTTTAGCAAGTACAGCCAGCTACGAACGCTCTCAACGCTCAATTACTCCAACGACAACAACATCATGCCGTCTACGATCGTCAGCTCGATCGAGTTCGACAAGGACTCGGAATATTTCGCAATAGCTGGAGTGACGAAAAGAATCAAAATCTTTGATTACTATGCTTGCGTGAGAGACGCAGTTGTTGACATTAAGCATCCGATCAACGAGATGGTGTGCACGAGCAAAATCTCCTGCGTCGCTTGGAACAGCTACTACAAAGAGCTCCTGGCATCGTCCGACTACGAGGG
The DNA here is from genome assembly GCA_033064975.1 of Smittia sp. YW1114-2. Classification (NCBI taxonomy): domain Eukaryota; kingdom Metazoa; phylum Arthropoda; class Insecta; order Diptera; family Chironomidae; genus Smittia; species Smittia sp. YW1114-2. The sequence goes on from CP093832.1 coordinate 19,108,730, forward strand.
AATCGTCACGATCTATGACGTCGAGACGAAAGCGCGGAAGAGGATTTTCCAAGAGCACGACAAACGTTGCTGGTCGGTCGACTTCAATGAGATAGACACCAAGCTCTTAGCGTCGGGCTCCGACGACGCTCGAGTCAAGCTGTGGTCGATCGACTGCGAGAACTCCGTTGCAACTCTCGAAGTTAAGACAGCGAACGTCTGCTGCGTCAAGTTCAACCCAAAGTCTTCATGTCATCTCGCTTTCGGCAGCGCTGACCACTGTGTTCACTATTACGATCTTAGGAGTCTGAAAGAGCCGCTCTGCATTTTCAAGGTAAAATTCTTAAGATCGTCGATGTTGCCGTCATTTCATCACACCGATTTTGCTTATTTCAGGGTCACAAGAAAGCAGTTTCGTATGTCAAGTTCATCAACACGCACGAGATCATTTCGGCGGGCACGGACGGACAAATCAAACTGTGGAATGTCAACTCTGGTCCCTTCTGTCTGAGGTCGTTCGTGGGTGGTCACGTCAACGAGAAAAACTTTGGTAAGTTTGTGACTGCAATGATGTCAAGTTGAGTTTAATTCATTTGCTCTCTCCAGTTGGACTCGCGACGAATGGAGACTACATCGCATGCGGCAGTGAAGACAACTCCTTGTGCATCTATTACAAGGTGAGAGTCAACAAGTTGTGCTCGTTAATTTGCTTCTAATCTTTCGCTTGTTCAATTAGGGACTATCAAAGCAATTGTTCAACTTGAAGTTCGATCTCCAGCAGCCTCGATACAGCGGCTACGACATCGACAACAAAATAGCGTCGTCAGATAACGAGTTCGTCTCGGCCGTGTGCTGGAAGAAGTCAACTCTAAATCAGCCCTCGAACACAATCATCGCCGGCAACAGTCGCGGTATAATTAAAATCTTAGAGTTGGTTTAAAGAGAAACGTAGCGAGATTTAGTGGACATTAGATTGTTACTTAGAAATGGTTAATGTTCGTTGAACTTTGAACGCTCAAATCTAATTAAAGAGACAAATTGTTAGCAAAAGCAAAATATTCGAGGCGGATCAGTTAGGACGAACCTCACTCGATTCATCTTAACCGACGAATTCCTCGCCCCGAGCGTTTCGTAGGAGAAAGTTTTCCTAGAAAACATGGAAATTGATCTTTATTGACTGAATAATTCTGTTAACAGAGCACAAAAGCTCTCAACTTTTTTGAACGAGCCGAGGATATTTTTGTAATATTTTTCCCCCTCTAATTCCTCTTTAACAAATAAAACGCTTTCCTTTTCGAACGACGTTTGCCAATAAGAAGAAATGGAATTGCGCACGAGAGCTCGTCACAACGTTAAAGAAAATTATGAGGAGCGATTTTGCGAAAAGAAGGATGAGCAAAGGTTTGAGAAGCTGAGATGTTTGAGCCAGAATAAAGAGAAGTTGTTATAAAATAAGGGACGCAGTGGCTTGACTTTACTGTGGGGCGGGTGGATGGCAACTGCTTGACTACGATGGCAACTGCTTGACTAGTAGGATGGCTGCTTGACTAGGATGATGGCTGCTTGACTAGGAGGACGGCTGCTTGACTTGGAGGGTTGTTGGGTGGAAAGCGAGCACACAAACTGAGCGATAGCACAACAGGACTTTAGTCGAGAAGCAGTTTGAATCAAGAAGGACATTTCACAAGGGAAATCGGTCTGCGACGTCGATCAAAAATTATAGGAAAGTTTCAGGATATTCTTGAGTGTTGTTTGTTCGAGGACAAACGTTGTGCAATTTCTGTTTGATATCAAAAGAAAAATTTGCTTAAGAATGAGTAGCTTGACTGGGATTTCAAGTTAAACACGACGTTTTTTCAAAGAAAGTAATTAACAAATTAAGAGTCACAGAGTCAAAGGACTTCTTTCACTTCTCTGCGCGATGGAGAAAGCAGCAGTCGCACTTCATGTGCTAGCAGCAAAGGAACTTCACAAAGAAATAGAAAAATGTTTGCGCTTTGCTCAAGGCAAACAAATGTTTTTAGGTGCAAGCAAGCTGATGATGATGAAGTAAACTGTTGAGCAGATTTCGTCGTCGTTAGAGCGCGTTCTGCGGACCGCTGAAATACTTTCAGCATATTTCATTCTCTGCTGCCCCATTTTTTGTCTGGCGCGCGGGCCAACAACATCATTTTTATCACTTTATCATATGTATTATGTTGTATGCTTTTTTCCTTCATGAGAATGAACTGCCTTCTCGCTGCTCTTTAGAGGGATTTTCGAGCAGTTGCGTAACATCGCGCTACCCTCAAATTAAAAACTAAATTAATCGCGGCGGCCTCTTAATTGAGAACTTCCTCGGCTGCTCGTCACGATTATCGCAAAGCGTCAGAACGTCAATTAGCAATGCCGGCCCACAATGATTCTCTCACCTCCACACATGTGAGCAGATGCCTTCATCTAGGGCTGGGAAGTTCATCGTAACAACGGCGACGCGAAATGAATATGTTATTCAGGCTTTTTCTCCTTTTATACTGCAAAGCACTGACAGATGAAAATGCTCCGAGTTGTTCGTAATAAATGCACAAAATGTAAATTTCATGTTTGTGTTTTCCTTTCGCTTCAACATGAATCTTCAACGATGCTCAGTCTCAGTCAGTTAAAGGGCTTCATAAATAAAATTTTCGGTTAACTGCTCAGACGTTCAGAGGTTCAAGCGAAGAGCGAGCGGCGGTTGGCTGCACAACAACCCAAAAAGCTAAATTGCCAAAAAAAACGGGAATCATGCAAATTAACTTCGTTTTTGTGTGATGTAACATCACAAGAAATTGTTTTCTTTTGCCAAACTCGACAGAAAAAGCGATGAGATCTCGTAAAAGCGATTCATGCACCACACATCATCATTAAAGTAGGAGGAAGAGCAGCGATGATTTTAATATCGTGTTCCCATGTGCTGCTAAAGCCTCTCGCCGCAAACTTTTTTTTGGCCCGTAATGATCTGCTTACCGGCGTCTTCCCTTTTTTATTGGGTCTTATTCACCTCCCCTAATTTCAGCTCAATGGCCCTTTGAAAAATCTTCTTACGTGTCATGTGCGCTGCCTTTAAACTGAGCTCACAAATTGATATTTAGCAGGCCGGAAATTTTATTTTACCTTGCTCCCTTTCCCGCTCCATTCAAGCGAATCATGTGAAATACGTACGGATACGGCAACTGACAAATCGTCATTTTGGACCACACAAAAAGGAAGAAACGTATCATGGCATTAGTGGAGAAAAAGCGGTAAAGCTCGGCCGGAAGCGAGGTGGCGGTGGGGGTTTGTTGAACGGAAAGCACGGTCTTCAGTATCATTACATCGAGCTTGTGCTTGACCCCTGACGCCCTCATCGCGCTGCCCTAATCTGCGAACGAATTGTGTTTTTGTTAACATTTCACAGTCTTCTCGTTTAGTGAACGAAACTAGATCAAATTAGGAGCTGATCAGGTGATTGTCGCTCTTTTTGCGAGGCGCTGTCGAGCTCTGTTATGTGTTAACCCTTAAAATAAATTATTCAATCTTCTTTACGATGTCTTTTCGGACGAAATTGCTCACTCGCAACGTTCACTCTGTTGTTGCAAGGAAATGTAATTAAGTGGTGTTGGCTCTCTCGTCAGTTGGGGTAAAGGCTTGCCTGTTTACAGTTGCGGAGATAACATGTTTGTGCCGTTGTTTTTCGGTCTCTAAACTTGCAAATGTCAATTAGAATGAATCGCCTTGTTTGCGGGAGCCTTGATGCATAATGAAAATCTTCTGCGGAAAATGTCGAATGCCGGAGTAAAGTTTATTCGAATTTCTCACGAGGGAAAAGCTGAACATTGTTGAATCTAAAACTAATTGTCTCATTTGATAAGGTATTTCAACTTCAACTAGCAGTCAGTCTATGGCATGATTGTAACTATATTTAAGAAGAAACCTCGAGAGTGAAAACGCTTGTAAAGGTTGCATTCTTCTGGCGGAAGTTGATGTGAAGCACCGGCAGGAGGTCCAGCTTTTGGTATCTGAGGTTTCGGTCAACGAGTTCTCCGGCTTCAACCAGTGAATGAATGCTGCTCTGTCCAGTGAATTAGAACCCGAAACCCCTGCATTCCGTTATAGTTTGACGTCATACACTATGCATTGTGCGCTTATAAGTTCAAACTAAGAAGGTTTGGGAATTTTACTGTTTGCGGATGCTGCCGTGCCAGGAGAGATTCTAAGGCACAACGCTTCGAAATTCAATTTTCTGCTTATTTAAACGACGTTTTCTCGCATGTTTACGTTAGCGATTAATCTTCTGCTCTCGATCGACAAGCTACATTCAAATTCTCCTCTCTCACTTGGTTTCCCCAGAACGTTTTCCCTCCCCTCGCCCCTCTTGCCCCTGAAGGAAGGCAGGATTAGAATTTTCAATTTCGTCTTTTCATCAGCATGGTCGTCGCTCTTCGATCAAATTTTAACTGACTCGACACATTTCCAGCCTTCATCCAAGGAGAGAAGTGTAGCCTACGATGGAAGTGTTGTCTAGTCCTTACCCAACCTAATTTAATTCTTATTCAAGCAAAGAGAGAAAAAGGTTTGGAAATAAATGTGATTGATGTGAGTGCGATAGACTTTATTTGATATTCGTTGTTTGCGCGCTGCGTGCGGCTCCTCAACTCGTAATTTTCGGACGCGATACAAAAGCTCCACTCGAACGAGAGGATTCGATACTTTGCTCCGCTTTCTCGGAAGACATAATTCATTTACACGTTTACAGCAGAGCGTGAAAATGGGGAGAATCCTTCTCGAAATAGACCTTCTGTGTCTACTTCAATATTCATATCACCGTCTCAGCTTCATGATGCCGAAATGGTTTGTAGCGTTTCCCTCCGACGATGAAATGAAAAATATTCCGTGTACGTGATTGACAAGCATTTTTCTATAAGAGAAAATGATTTTCCGTAAAGCGGATACCAGCTCAGTCTCACGCTTCTCAATGTGCTAATGCCGAAAACTTCCTGATGATTCATCGTTGATACATTTCGTTTAAAAGGCGATTAAAATTTTTTGCGCGCTGCGAAGCTTTCGAAAACATGTTGAAGTGCTTACACCATTAAAATTGCACTTCTCAATCTTTCGTTTGCATGCGCCGCGGTTTCTTACATCTCAATGAGTTTTCTTGATGTGGAGGCAAAAAGAGGTTTATTGAAAAATTGCTCGAAATCGTTTTAAAATTGTTAAAAGGAATCAACTGGTGCAGAAACGGGGACGAGAAGGCTAAAAGAGTAGCGTAAAAGCAAGCCACGGTTTTCTTTCTTTGGCACGGGAAACCTCGGAAGAGGAAAGCTTCGCTGAAAAACTAATTGTTTGGTGGAAACCGCCGAAAGATTTTTGCTCTCCGACATGGCAGGAAATTTATGCAACGTAGAGCGAAATTGTGCTGGAACAGAAAATAAATTACTGAGAAAAATCTGAGCTCGGAGATCGAGAAAAAGTTTGTGACTCGTCTTTCTCGCTGGCGAAAGGGAAAAGTGTGCGGCGGAGTCTAATCTTAATTAATTCAACGTTTGAAAGCACGAATTTGTGCATGAAATTGATTTCAATTTTAAAGCGAAAACTTTGCCATTCGAGTCGCTTTTTTACATCGCACCACAATAAATTACGAAATGAATGCAAGCAGAATTCGTGTCTAAGCTGGTGGGATCAAGTGACTCTCCTTTCTTCTCCCGCCTTGCTTCATTCAATTCCATAAATTCATAGAAACCCTCCGTGGAAAACAAACAAAACCGATTGTGAAAACTTTTCCTTATTTTAATCGAGGTTTTTGAGCTCCCATGCAATTCTGTTGGAGTGGCATAAAGTCGGTAACATGATACTTTTGTTTTTATTAAAACCCGAGTGCCTTTCATCCGAAAGGTTCAAGTGTTACAATTAAATTATGAGTTTTCATTCCGAGAGAACTTTTCCGCTCCGACGCTATCAAACAATTTGAAAAAATATATTTTCATTATTCACCAGGCAGGACATCTCAGAGCTTCGCAAGGAAAACGTCCTGGAGTCTGCTCGATGTCGATCCATTAGAAAAAAGCTTTTAAAAGTTGCCACACAACTTCCCTTCATTACAAATTTATTGGCAATAATGTTGAGTTGCTTCCATCGGCTAATGGAAGTTAACAATTTTAGAGCTCAATTAACATCGTCCCGTTTTGGAAGCCCGCTCAGCCCACACTTTAAGCGACAAAACTGTTTGAAAATGCAAATTTATCGGCTCGCTCCGCTTTTATCTTCCAAAGGAGCGAAACCTTGTGCAAATTTTCCAATATGATTCCACTATTTATATGCGCTTTAGCCTTAATTTATCGATGAATTCAATCCCTTTATTTAAAGGCTTTCTCTTTTTGGGGAAATCAAATTTCCACTCAAATTCATTTCAATGGAATGTCGACATCATCGCTTCTGTATCGAAATTTGATATTGAAACCCTTTGGTGCGTATATTGAGTACACTCCGTGGTAGAGTGCAATTTGTTGATTAAACCTTTCCCATTAGTTTACTTTGCGTATCGAACACTGACAACGCCAAAAGGCCAATCAGAAGGAATTTACTAGTGAACGGAGGGAGAACGTTGGTGACGCTGCATTGTATGTAAGTCCCCGAAGCAAACATCAATCGTGTTAGCAAACAAGTGCAGCACAGCAATCACGTAATTATCATGATTTGCTCATTTCAACATTTAGATTAATTAAAATGTTATCACTTCCCAGAGTATGATGACAACCAACAAACTGCTGTGGAGCATGAAAACGGCAGTAAATTTTCAATTACCCTTATCGCACGGTTTGATGTTCCTGCAATTATTGCCTCTTAATGAAATCAGTTGTCTGGGAATAAACAATGAAGCTTTATAAGCAAACACTCATCATGCAAGATAAGAAACATTTCATCTTCTAGCCGATTGCCTAGATAACTCAATGCGGGACGATTACCTTATTAATTGATTGAATTAGGTAGATGTTTACTCCAGATTCCATTTAAGGTAGTTAAAGTCAAACTAAACTCATCGATATATCGCCTTCACATGATGCACTGGAGGAACGTTTCCCACACAGCTGAGTTTGGTACAACGTAGACGGAATGAATTTCGTGATTTTGTTGAACGCCAACTTGAACTACCACCCACTTTCATGTATCTCTAGGAGCGATAGCAAAAGCAATTAAAATAAGTAATTTCTTGTTTTCGCTTTTTTCTCTGGTGCTTGCGACGTTCTACGCTTATGATTTTGTTTAATAGAATCGTCTTTTTCCCATTATTTGCTTCCTTGATGGCGAAGTTTCCATTCTCTTTTGAAACTCTGAGCGAAAACGTTTTTCGAAAGTTTAATTAAATTGTTTTCAAGCAGAGATAGAAACCGAGAAAGAAAAGAAAATCGCTGAAAGAAAAAGTTTTGGGTTTTCGTTGCAATCAGGCGAGACACTTATTCGATGATTCCTCGAGCCTTAATTGGTGCAAATTCGAGTTTTATTGATTGATGATGATGCAGAAGATCCATTAAAATAAGAAGAGTTGAGAATGTAATTAATAAGCCAAGGAATGGGAGCGGGTTGCTCCATCAATACTTGATGCCAAGAGCACTCGAATGCTTCCCAATCAGCCAGAGCTTTGAAATAACGCTGTCTGGAACTTTGAATAAAAAATTAATCATGAGCTTCCAGTCTCAATCCGACATCCTTGTTAATTAAACGGTTCGAAATATTTGATTAATATTAATGAAACTCCAAATATTTGCCGATTATAAACAAGAAGCATTCGATAGTGAGAGAGAGCGAGGAATGCAATCGAATTAAAAATTCACCGTGCACGTATTTTAATTAAAAACATTCTTAATTTTGCATTTTTTAATTTTCTTAATTGGCACGAAAATTATATTATTCATTTTTATTGATATTTCTTCCGTTCATCGGTTAAGTCTTCACACTGCGCTTAAACCAAGAAATGTGTTTGCTCATTCTGACAATAACAACTCTGTTCGTTCGCTTTACAAATTCATCATCGGTACAAGTTTCTGTGTAGAAGTCGCTAGCTGTTAGTCTACTAATTTTAAAAATATTCACAACCGTCTCCTCCCTATTCGTGACAATGAGTCGAGTCAATTGAACTGAACGAATAAAAAGAAAAATACAAATTGCTTGAATGAAATCTCGGTGTGTAAATAGAAGTCGATAAGGTTGCCGTGTAACTTTATAAATGGAAATTGATGCCAGACAGGTTATCGGGTGGTAAAAAATTGATATCACTGATTCAGAGGGACAACACGGCCCTCACCGTCGATTATGTTTCTCATTTGTTATTTCGGGTTTTCCAGTTGCGGTGGCTAAGAACTAGCTGACTTATTTAGCCCAGGAAATAAATCATTACAATCTAGAGCCACTTGAACATTAGTTTTTCGATTAGTTGCGCTATTTTCGATTATTGAAGATATGAGTTAGACTACAACTCATAGGCAGAGCTGAATTTGTTCAATTCGTAATGTTCCAATCAAGATTAAAGCTTTCGAAATTTATCTCTTCAGAGTGCTCGAGCATTTTCGCGGGGTTTCGATTTAATTTTTCATCAATTCATATTGGCTCAATAGTGTGGCCTGTCGCATGAGACTGGCTCTCGATTGTGCCCCAAATTCAACTGGAATTTATTATGAGCGCTAGGCCTTGTTGAAGAGACGATCATTCTCGCTTCTCAATGAAATTTTAATCGCCCTCTCGTGATTCAAAAGCCAATATTGCCAAAAAATCCAAACCGAAATTCGCCCATGTATGTTGATCCATGAGCGAGCGTGAAAAAACTGTTAATTTATAATTAACAATGCTTTTTGTTGGAATATCTTTCGCAGTTTATTCTTTAAAGTTGAGCTCAGCTTTAATTTTTAATTTTGAGTTTATTATTCTTTCTCCATAAACTAATTAATTTTATCAGCCGCGAGTAGATTTCAGTCGTCCGCGGTAAGACGCTTCAGACGACGTCGGCCCGTCCTAGCACCACTTTTGAATTGGAATCTCAATTTTTCTCTTCTCCAAAGAATTTCGGATGGCGTTGAGGGTTTGGGAATGTTCCGGAGCGAGGAAAGACTTATGGAAAAACAATTTTCTTTATTTTCACGTCATGCTGTTCCATAACTTTGTTTACGGTGATGTTGTTGTTTCCGTTCAAGTCTTTCGCAAGCTTTCCGATCCTCAGAACTTTTTGCCTTGCTGGCGGTGGCCTGCTGGGGACGGGCGGTATCTCTGGGAGCATGCAAGGCTCGCTGAGATATTCATAGACCGCGCCAACTCGTTCAAGAAGATGAGTGCCATATTTCAGAGCAGTTCTATCTTCGACAGATGGTGACTTGATGCAGTCGTCGCCTCCAAACTCACAAACTCGATAATCTGCGAAATCAAAATTAGTCAAATGGAAAAGGGAATCACCTCGGTGTCGTGAAACACTTACGGTGCAGGATGGCAGAGTTCGATGGGACGTTGAGCGAACCCCGACCGGGGCAAAACTCCCAAACGAAATGATTTCCCGCTTCGATGACGGCCTCCGGCTTGCAAATATATTTCGACCGCTGTTTCTGCGGATGGAGCTTTTGTCTCCTGTGGATTTTGTGAGTTTAGACATAGTAATTTATTATTTTAGCGCTCTTACCTTCGAGTCTTTTTCTGTGTGACGAGCGACGCCCGCAGTTGAGGATTCGTGGACTTTTTGTCGTAGATCGATTCGTCATTAGCGAACTGCAAGTAGAAAAACGCATTTTGGAACGAATATGCGCCCGTGTTCTTGTTGTTGATCCGCTTTGACAACCATCTGGAACGAGATTGTCACAATTATCGTGAAAGGAACAGCGACGCTAACACTCACTCGAGCAATTCACTTATTGTTTCGTTGTGACGTGGAATAATAAATTCATCTAAATCAATTAAAGCAACGTGAGAATATCTGAAAAGGAGCCAAAACGAACGAGCGCAATTAGTGTCTGATAAAACATTCACCGGCCAATCAATCATCGAGTTCACCTGTACATGCTGCGATACAAACAGTCGTTTAACGAGGCAAACAATCCCTCGGTACGAATCTCCTTCTGCGATTTCATCTTCAAATTCCAAGGCATTATGTCAACGGTGATTTTGGGGGATCGAGCGATTGTTGCGTTGTGAGGCCGCGCTGTTGAATTGACTGCAAATTGCTGCGGGATTTTCCCGTTCATGTAGTGCTCCAGGACGCATTTAGCCTTCGGTCCTATTGTGTGGTTGTAGAATGTGAAGTGGGACACTCCGAGCAGGTTGTTCAGCTCGAGAAACTCGAGAAGGTAAAGTGCCTGCGATAAGCGAAGATTAATGACTTATTATTCGAAAGTTCCAAATTGAAAATATCTAATCTGATGCTAGACATAAAGTGCACTGTGATGCATATCGAGTTGAAAGGCTTACCTGATCGTAATTAAAATGCAGTGGCTTGACACATACGGCAATCTTATTGGGAACATTTGTCACACTTCTGTTTGAGAAATCTGGATCCTGAAATCGATTGATCGTTCAATTAATTTCAGTAGGAGTCTAAAGCTCTCTAAGCTTACACTATCGGTATTTCTGAGCATTAGAATATTCCCTGGTGGGGATCTAAGCTTACTAACGATGCTAACGGAGTACGGGACATCGAGATAAGAGATTCGTAACGGACAAAGTATGAAACATGCGCTGTATTTGAGATTCCAGTTCTCTCTAATCACTTTCACTCGCGCCATCACGGAGATTGACCTGAATCGCGTGTTGTTGCCATCGATGGGATACCATAAACGACACCAAACTTTCTCAGGTCCGCGTGTCTTTGTCGCACCAATTACTCTAATCATTCGACCGTCACGTCGGTCATAGAACGCTGAGAAGACGAAGAACTTGAAACGTGTTCCGTTCACAACCTGCCAGTCACCGTCTTTTGGCTTCATATCAGTCGGATATGGTGGAAGGTTTGCTTCGACTTTCGTCGGCAACATTTGACCCCACGGCACAGCGTTGGGGTCGGCGTCAGGCGCAACAGGTATGCCGGCCATCAGCTTCTCCTGTATCGTCGGCTCTGACTTCTTCGTCTTCTTGAAAAGACTGTTGAAAGCTGCAGCAGCAAAGCGGTTCTCTCGAACGAAAATCCCCGTGTCGTCCGCGTAATCATCCTAAAAGCAAAGTTTATCTACAGGAGCTCGAATCAATATTTGTTCTCTTCTCACCTTTACGTCCTCGTAATCAGGCAGCGATTCGCTAAATCGATTGACACTCGTTCGCCTCACCGTGACGTTGTTTCGATCGTCAATCATTAGAACCTGGAAAAGTCAGTACTTGTTTAGCAAACTACTGAAACTTGTTGAACAACGCAACGCTATCTGGCAGAAAGTAAGTTTGGCCGTGAAACATTTTGTGGTCAACTGCATGAAAGTTGAGTTTGAGTTTTCGTTTGCAAGTTGCACGAGCAATGAATTGTTAATGAAGTTTCTGATGGATTTTCATCGGACGTACCTCAGTCAGGATGATGATGCCAAAGATAGCGAAGAAAGCGATAACAATGAGGAACGACATGCTCGTCCGTTCCCGAGAGCCCCACGTGCCTTTCTTGCTGCGCTTTTTCGAGCCCGACGGTTTGCTCTTTTTGGTGGATTCATTTGAATACATTTTCTAGCTTAAGCTCCGCTTCAATGCCGATCACCCACACAGACACTTTCCCTCAGCACTAATTGAATTGATTTTTTCGCAATGCTTTTCTGATTGACGAGCTCTGCATTAAACGCGAAATTTCACATTCCTTCTGAACTGAATTTGGAGCTGACATGAGAAACATCTCGCCAGTTGCTGCGGCTGGAAGAGTTAGTGCGTATCATCGTCTCTTTTGTTCAACAAGCCCGAAATGTTTCACTCGTTGTATTGAAGTTCAAGCTGATAAAACAACATGTTATCTTATCGGATCTTGTTTTGAATGTGTTTTCTGGTAAACATTAGTTCAGTAGGCAATAGACAAATTTATTTTGATTCGCACGTCGGGATCTCAAGATAGCGAACTGCTCTTCTTCTAGCTTTCAGCGCCTAAACAATGTCACTGTCTTTATTGAACAAACTTCATATCTAGTCACAAACTTTTCGCTCACAACCTCGACTGCTTCCCATTCTCGTCAGCCATATTAAATGCGAAATGTAGACTGAATGAAAAATCGAGCTGTGGATTTGGGAGAGCGAGAGGGAGCTGAGGTGATATTCGTCAAGCAAACTATTTGCTGTGTGCGTCTTTTTATGCTGTAGCAACGAGCCTACGATGCACTTTTGATCCCTTTTGCCGTCTGATTCACGAATACCAGGGAATTTGTCAAATAAACAAAACTCTCTCGAGGCGAGATACCAACAAACCCGGACTGCGAAGGGAGAGACTCGTCGCTGTATGCGCCGCGCATGCCCACCTGGCACCAAGAATTTATGTTCGAGACGACTAACCGGCAAAGGAATTATTATGTCAGAATCAAGGTTTCAGTTATCAGCCGTTCGATTGATTGATTGACGATTAGCAATGAATCAAAATCGACGTTTGAAGCTTTTCAATTTTACGTTACATCAACTTTAAAATTGCTTATCACAACTGTTTGTCTTTTGCTGTCTAAGCTTTAGTTTGGTATCCCATCTCGATTCAAAGGAGTCTTCAAACTATAAAAGCATCCACAACAGTCAATACAAAATGTTTTCCTTTGATGCATTATGCGACGAGAGGGAAACGAATATCGATTCATCAACTGCTCGTTGCATAACGAAGCTTCCTCAAAGGAGATTATTAATATCAATTTATTATGTCTCCCTCAAGGACGTTATCTCTTTCTGAAAATGACCAAAACAAGTTGAAAGTTTTAACTTAAGATAGAAGCTTGCCCTCATTGCCAGCTCGACCAGGAGCATGTTGTTCCAAAAAGCGGAGAATATGTTAATAAAGACGACAAACAAAAAATGGAATTTAAATTAAATTTATTTTGTTTTTGTTTTCCTTATCGGGGTTTTCAATAAGTTTATTGGATTTTCAGTTCTCCGGTCCAATAATTTTATACACAGTTCGTTCTGCTCCACACAGGACAACTTGGAACATTGTCCTCGACTTTTTAAACAAATGAATTGATTCGATTGACTCGAACAGAATCCGTTGACCGAAGACAGCGCTTTCAATCAGTTTTGATCATTTATGCAAAGAAATTTATTTGACAAGAGAAATTCACAAACAAAATTTGTGTAAAATTGAAGTGCAAAATCGAGAAACATTTTACAAATTGCCACGTGAAGCTTGATCCATTTCGATTGCTTCGAAAAGCGCCTTGAAGTTGCCAGCTCCGAAGCCCTGCGAACGACAATATTTGTCTAATTGAATTACATGTCTGGCTAACGAACTCTTACGTTGTGGTTTCGTCGTTGAATGACTTCACAGAAGAGTGTCGGACGGTCCTGCATGTTCTTCGTGAATATTTGAAGCAAGTAGCCGTTCTCATCGTAATCGATTAAAATCTTGAGCTTCCTGAGCTCTTCCAAGTCTTCTTTGATCTGGAAGTTATCGGCCTTCAATCGCTGCTTTAGCATCTCGTAGTAAGTGTCAGGCACTTGAAGAAAATCCATTCCACGGAGCTTCAACTTTGTGATTGTATCGACAATGTCGTTAGTGTTGAGTGCAACTGGGAAATAAACTTGGTCATGCTAGAAACCAAACGAATAAAATGGGAAACCTACTGTGCTGAACTCCACCTAAAAATAAATTTGATAAGAATTATTGGCTAGGGTTTAAGTTATCTTCGAACCTCCTCCATAGTAATCGACGTATTCCTGAATCTGCGACTTCTTTTTCCCGTTGGCTGGCTCGTTGATCGGCATTTTCACAGTTTCTTCGTAGTTAGAGACGACGATTGACCGCAGCGCGGAGTATTCGGTGTGGATTTGCGAGTCGTCGACCGACCAGAATCTATGGAACATCAAACATCTCACATACCATTCAGCAACGGGTTCCATTTCAAGGTCAGGCTGATTGCCAACGACGTGATCAATGAACTTCAGGTCAATCTTTGGCAAGAATGCCAGAATGCTGTCATTTTGGCTGGATGGCTTGAAGCCAGGAAGGAACAAGCCTTTGTACCCACTCCGATCAACGAGAGTATGAGTCGTATCGCCGTACTGTGAATCGTTTGAGCAATTGACTTTTTGAGGTAAAAAAGTATTTTCTTACCGTTTGAAGTAAAGCGAATCGAGCTTTTCCAAACTCATCGGTTTCCTCCCAAACGTCTCTCAAGATTTTAGCGCCGCGCTCCCTCGCACGCTTCACGATGATGTCCAAGTCCTCGACTTCAAACGCAATATCCTTCACTCCGTCACCGTGCTTAATAAGATGCGCCCCGAACTCAACGTCGTTCGTGTCATAAGGCGAAACAAAAACAAAGATGATCTTCGAAAATAAAAAGTTGTTAGCGAGCCTCCGTTAAAAACCCATAAATTTAAATAAATTACTTTGTTTTGCTTAACAACATGCTTCGCATATTTTCGGTTGCCCGTTTCTAAACCTTGATAAGCGAGAGGCTCGAAGCCCATCCGCGTGACATAGAAAGACGCCGCTTGCTTCGCATTGGAGACGTAGAACGTCAGATGATCGAATGAAAGGAATCGGCCACCGTCAGGCTAAGAGGAAAGTTTGAAAATCAATCTTCGATTGTATAAACTATAAATCAAACTCACTTTAGGTCCAATATCTTCGTACGTGGTCTGCAAAATTGTTTGAGTTTATTTTAGAAACATTTATTTGATAATTTCACTTTCACTTTCAACTTTAAACAAACTGTTGATCAGCACTTGACCACTCACCATTTTCTAACTTTTTTAATTCAGCTGTTTGATTAAGTCGAAACCTAGAACGAAACTGATCTCGCGTTGTCGAGCGCCAGCTCTATTTATCCTCGCCAGCTTCGTCACTAAGCAGTCTCAATAACTGCTCGGATGATGACTGGAAAAACTCGTTGGGAAAGAGATGTATGCGAATCTTGAATTAATTAGCAGTTTATTGCAACGAAGCCGGTTCGGAGGGATTTGGAGTAAACAAATGTTCGTCTCGTGTCTAGCGCTTGGATCCATGTCGTCATTGGAGGTGTGCGAGAAGGTTAACGTGACGTTTCTCATTTATGATTTTGAGTGATTTAGAGTTTTCCTGGAGCAGAGGGTTGGATTTTTTTCCCAACTGACATTTATGGCGTTATCCATCAGCCATGTGGATGTAAAAAAGCAACCGTAACGACGCATAAATCATATTTTTGTTAGCACTAAACGTCACGAAAATTTTGTTTACAACGCTCGCAAGGATTCATACGAGATTTGCTTTGACTTGAAGGAAAAACACGTCGTCGTCCGTTCAATTTGTCGCACTTTATTTCTATTTTGTTTTCCAAGACTGTTAGTTATCTCATGTCTCACAATATAAAACTAAATCTCGGTGGCCAGCGTCTCATGAAAACCATCCCATCATTACTTTACTCCAAACGGTTCTGCGCAAAAATTCCATCACATGAGAGAAAATTCGTTTGATTGAAACAAAAAAATATCACAACAAATAAAATTGTAATTTTCCTACTTCAAGCACTAAGAGCACGGGCCAACTTGTGGTTACAGTGATGAGTTAATTTCCAGTTAAGTTCTGACATCAGGCAAAATCATGGAGCTTTTATTACGTTTGTCTTGAAAAATCATTATGATTGAAGCTCCTTGCAACATTTTCGAGGCCATGCGATTATTTCCAGCGACATGAAAGCGTTAGACGAAATATGTTTGATGATAGTGTTGAAGCAGAGATCAGCCATCTCTGGTTGAAGTGCGATTAATAATTTACAAGGCCGGTCCTTCGTTGAAGTCGTCCAGGTCATCTGGATAGTCTAAGCCCGCTGGTTGTTCCATGTTTTCGATTGTTTTGGCGATCACTCTCAGATTATCGACGCCACTTAAAAGTTGTCTGAGAGAAACGGGGGAGAAGATGTTAGTGAGATGGAAAATTTGAAACGACGTAGTTCGCTAAAACGTAAACAAGCCTTCCACATACCTCAGGTTGCTTTCCGCTGAAGCTGCCGCCATTCGAAGATCTCTCGCTAGGCTTGCATTATTCGAAATGCATGGCGAGGCTGCTCCAACACCCCCGACAGCGCCGCCTTCACGCAACAGCTCATTTTCACGCCTCAATTGCTGAATCTCCAACTGAAACAATTCGGCGTTAGTGCACTCGATTGCAAATAACTTCACAGACTTACCGTCATCTGTTTCACCTGTTGCTTATATTTGTTCGCTTGCGCTTGAGCTTTAGCGGCTCTTTGATTACTGGCAAAGAGATTTTCCTCCACCTGCTCCATGCTTTCAGCTAACGTAACATTGTATTGAGTCTCGAGGTTCTTCGCTTGGCTAATTTGACTTTCCATATCGACGATAATCAGTCTGAGACGATCATTCTCCTGCTGCAAGCGGAATATCGAATGGTTGTCCTCGTCGTGTGAAACCGTCGCGACATCGGCTCGCCTTCCCGACGAGTGAATCAGTCCATCTGACAGGAAGTCTGGCAAGGTCTGCATCTTGTCGATTGCTGCTTGGTCTCGCGTTATTTCGGGTTCATTGTGTGGTCCGTACGTCTCTTCTCGTTGCACAGCTACGTCGGAAGCGGCTGCGTTCTCCATGAGGTCTGGTGGAAGATCATTGACAGTCGACCTATGCGACGATGGAAGATCGAGCGGGATCTGCTGATTATTTCTCCTGCGATTGTTGGACCGGTTGAATGTCAAATCGAATCCGTTGTGATGATTTAGTAGGTCACCGCTTCCTAAGCTTAGCTCGTCGCCGGAGAGCGGAGAGATGTTGGCTGATGGGTTGTCGTAGTATTCCAAGTGGTCTTGAAGGCCATCCGACAAGAAATCTGGCAGGATTGAGTTGGACGAATTGTTGTTGTGTGAGCGTTGCGTAAAAGACCTTCCTTGCTGCTTTCTATCTAACACTGATGGCGAGGACGATGGCTCAATGTCGTAGTTGGAGTAAGAACGTGATGAAGGAAACTGATATTCCATGTTGAATGAGTTGTTGCTCCTTGACCCGTGAATCCGCTCGTCTGCCAACTCTGAAAGACTCGACTGCGAGTCGAACGAAGAGAATTTTGGTGACCTTTTCATCTTTGAGTCTTGCTGCTGATTGTGAATTACACTGACCGACTGGAACTGCGGGATTTTAGGACGAGCGCCGGTCGAGTTTAAGGAACTTGTTGTTGCTGACTTCGAGGGCGATTGCGATGAGTTCGAGCCACTGCTTGTGCCAGCACTCGCCTCGTTTCCATTGACAATGTTTGTGTTGCTCTGACTATGGTTCAGCATGCTGCTGGGCGTCGTGTCGCTCCTAAGAAAGTGCTTGAACGAGAAGGGGTTCTCCTTAGGAACATCTGTCGTTTGTCTAAAATCTTCAAAACAACAAAACAAATCAGTGACGAATGTCCATTGCACAATTTCAATTTTCTCGTTTACTTGTGTTTCCGCTGCCTGCAGCTTTCCCACCTCCATTTCCGTTTGGCTCCCTCTCCTTCCAGCCGTTCTCGTCGCGCTCTTCTTGGTTCTGGTTTTCATTTGCCATCGGAGAACCTTTTAAAAATACTTCGATTTTCTGTTGTGGAGAACTTTCCGAACAATGTCACACTCCCTACAATCGGGCGAACGAACCGTTTGAACGGCGAATGTTGAGCCAAAACGAGCGAGAGAAAATGTGTCTGGATGTTCAAAGTGCGCTGCGTGGTATCATCGAAATGTTTCATGTTTAAAATAACTTAAATGTGTGGAATAAAATATTAAAAATCCTCTTGTATTGCAACCCCATTCATACCCCCTAAGGACTGCAGAAGAGATCAACATAAATGATTTTGGCGGGAACTAGCAACGCATGGCGATCGAAGCTTATCCGCTCTCTAATGAAATAAATAAACGGATATACAAAAATATTTTGATTTATCTTTCAGTGACCTAATCGTTCCATGACCCGGCCTGAGCTCCGAAGAGCAGCGAGTGGTTATTAAAACAAGAGGTTGAAGCTCGATTCGTTGAGCTTTATGCGATCATTGAATCGGAAGCACTATCATATTCAAACATCAAATGATACAAATGTTTTGATACGTGAACATCACAGCCAGGCTCTCTAGAGTAATCGCGGAAGCTTTTTTATGCGGAGCTTTTCCCGGCCAGTCCGCGAAACTTCAAAAAAAGAATTGCGAAAGTTTGTGTAAGCCGCGTTAATTAATATTTTGTAAATGAAATTTACGTTCCGCTGGGTAACAAGCGAGAAAAATTAAAATTCAAAAAATATTAACAGGCCGATGAAAAGGGTTACGAGAGCAAGAGCGGAATCACCAGCGTGCTAAAATGATTTAGTGTTTTGCATAAGCAAATCGACTCCCGTTCGGTTCGACTGAAAAATTCAAATCCCAAATTAAATCGCTGAAAAAACACAAAATAAGCGAGGAAAGCAGAAAAAACAAAAACAGATTTTCCTCTCCGCCTTTAATGAAATTAAATAATTTTGCGAGATCGTGAGGAACTGATTTTTCCGTTTGTTTTGTTTTCCCTCTCCTCTACGGAATGCTAAATTATTCCCAGTCTTAATCAGTTAAGACTTGTGTTAATCGGCTGAGAAAGACGACGAAGGATGAAAAGGCAGAAGATTTTGCATAAAAAATGTTTGAAGTGAATCTCGTTCAATTTGTTCATCTAATTTGTGCAAGCAGTGAAAGCAAAGCAATCTTATGCATCTCATCGTGTTCTTTTCAATTAGACGTTTGTCTAGATGACGAGAAGGATTTGTCTGCATGAAAAGCCAGTCTCTGTCAAGATGAAACTTCTCTCTAGCACAAAGGTTGTATTAATGAGATCCAGTTCCTTTTAAAACTATATATAGACCTGAGTCGAGTCCTCGTCAAGAGCCATCGAAGCATCAAAGTTTCCGAGATTTTAATTGAGCTCTGAAAAGTGTTTCTTACGCCCGCGACAAAGAAGCGGCGATATTTATTTCTCCCTCATCGTCTTCTCCTCCTTCATTATAGTTTCCCAAAAACTTTTTCGTACTCTAAATGTCGCTGGAGCGTTTTAAAATTTCATTATAATATAATTTTCTGTGGTTTCCGCTTTTTGTACGATTTTCATTTAATGATACCATATTGTAGCGTCTTTGTGGAATGATTTTTGCCTTCGCCGTTTATTCCAACGAGTTGCGGAAGAGAGAATATTAATTTTCTAAAGGTATTAAGCGTCAAATAGTTTCTAAAGCGGAGGAAATTGTTAACGGGAGTTGTCGTTTTATGTTGCGAGACGCTTTCATCAACTCTCCCGCTTTGTATCAAATGACAAAGAAAATTCAAATGAATGTCTAAAGATTCATAATATTTTCTGTTATCTGACGACAACGCTTCCACTTCCAACCCAAATTTATTTCATCACCTCTGGCTGGGGAATTGGGAAAAAAGTTTCCGTCTCGAGTCAATTGCGAGGAAATTCTACGCGACAGTGTGAACGATCATGGCAAATTGGTTCCGCATATTAAAACATTTACATCAAATTGATATCATAGACACGTCGCTCAGGCATTCATAACTAAGAGACGAAGGCAGAACGTTGAAATGATTTTCCAGCCGAATTAGATATTTAAAAGAAGCTCAGGTTTCCTCCGCATCGACTTAAGAATAAAATAATTAAAACAAGAGACGAGAGGTGGAGGTGGAACGGAATCATGAGGCTGCTATGTAACAAGTTTAATGTCACAGGAAGCACAGTTAGTCGAATCAACCAGCTAACATTGGAAGTGAACAGAAAGTTTTAAAGGAAAAGCGAGTCGTCTTGAAATAAGCTTTTAGCTCAGCCAACTTTCCCCCTTCTGAATTTAAGTTCCCACCGTGTTAGCTGGTTTGAAAGCGTTGGTGGAAAAATTAATTTGACACGACGTAAAACATTTATTGCCTCTTTGAATTTCATGCAGATGCTTTCGCTATCGGAGCGAGCGAACTGGATGTGTTCAAATGTTGCTCATCTCAACATTTGATGTGCCCTTAGGTGAAATCACTTCGTTATCTTACCGAAAATGCCTTAAAACTGTCAAGACTTTCTGATATTTAAAGGGCGGTGTGGGGAGCACCTAGTCGAATATTTGTTTAACATTAACGAACAACTTTTTCTGTTGTTTGTTTTTTCTTTCGATATCACGAGGGAAAGTGGAATTTTCAAGGGGCTCAGTGGGGATGGATTTGTAAGGAACTTTCCATGTTCTATGTCAACCGGAATTTGTTAGAAGCTTTGTTTTTCAAAAACTTCCCTTCCACCTTGAATTGGAGGTTCATTTGCGGAGAATTTATGATAATCATGCGATTAAGAAAAGATTGAATAAATTTCAAGCATTCGGGCGGAGATTTTTCGGAGAGAGCGAGGCGAAGGAAAACTATCCGAGAAAGTTACGGAATTCCATCCGAGGAATTCGTGGCTTTTTTAAACACGACTTGCCTTCCCCGCTCTTCTTACAACGAGAAAGTTAATGGATTTTTTCTTTAGCGAGCTTCTTCTTACGCCACTTTATCACAAATTTACAATTTTCTCCATTTGCTTTGGCCTCCAACAGATTGCGTTTAGAGTGGAAGAATCCGAAAACGAAGAAGAACTCCGCTTCCCATCGTCTGTGTAAGTTGTTTATTTTGCTTTGAAAGTTAAGTCACCATATAGCAATTGTTGGCTGGGAGCGGAGAGATCCACGCACGTCTTACTTGCCAGCAATTCATCAGAAATGAGAAATGGTTAAATTAAAGCGCTCTGTCGTAATTTAAGACTTCTTTCCCTCTCTCGACTGTCGCTGTCGTTTGTCGCTGGAATCGTCAGTGATTCATCTCATCGTGCAGCAATAATAAGACAAAAAGTTTCATTTAGTTTTTGCTTTGCGTTCTGCCGATGAAGGAAGACAATTTACTTGTGTAGTCATTCCAAGGGTACGAGGAAATGACAAACAAATTATCTATTTGTAAGTCACATGTCTTCTCCCCGCCAGACTGCGGCGCTATCACACATTTTTGCTGTCTATGAAATTCCAAATCATTTTTCTTGTTTTCTCCCTCGTTCGCCTCTCCTTTTTTCCGCATGCCGCGAGAAAACAAGGAAGAATTATTTAAAGTTGCTTCCTTAACAGCGGAAGGGTTTAAAGCCAATCCAATTTTTTCCTTTTCTTTCGTTGCGTCCTTGAAAGCATTCGTTGTAGTCATCTCGCAGCTGCACCCTTCCCCAGCTTTATCTCCTTAATTTCCAAACAGAGAGACGTTGTTCCATGCTTTCGTGTAAAGTTCACCTTTCATTCGTTTGACGTTGCATGACATCTCCACATTTTTCTAAAATCCCGACGCAAACAAAACACGAATCAGCGAGAAATCCTATCGTTCTGCAGAGTCAGGAAGTTTCCTTATTGAGCGTGAAGTTTATGGTTCTATTCGGAATGAACTTAACAGCAGCATCCCATCCGCTCTGAGTGTCCGAACCTTAACGGGTATCTAAAAAAGATTTCGTCCATAAACTCTTCTCGTGCACACCATGTAACTGAAACTATAGTTTCTCCTAATTTATTACACCAAATCTCCAGTAAAGAGGAAAATCCATTCTGCACAAGCAGGGAGCTTGCTTGATTGCTTGAATATTGGTAGACTGTGAAATTGAGTCATTCGATTTCTGGACTTTTTGAAAACCTTTCTTTCCCTGCAGCGCCTTTGTGCCTCCTTCATTCATGCCTAAAATAGCATTCTGGGTTCAGTGAATTTAATGGCAAACTTGCAATGCGAAGTTATGCCGTAAAACGGAGAACAATGCAGACCACGACATATTGAACATGAGGCTATCAATATTTAACGCAGAAATAATCATTTCGATGAAAAAAGTTTTCTGATTATTTCGGATTACAAGTTATTGAAAGTTAATTGACACCAGAGCGTTACTTTAGTGACAGCGTTTGACAGCAGAAGCTTGTAAGTCTTCTTGGCATTTGGTCGCCACAAAATAATAGGGCAACGTAGTCGTTGCCCAATGTAACATGTGTTCGTTCCACTCAACATGTGAGACTGATGATGACATAAAAAATGTTTTACTATTCCTTTTCCAGCGTGAAGCACCATGAGACAACAGTTTCACGTGTGATATTTCTCCTCGGTTGGATCGTAAGAAAAGAAAGCCAAGAGCTGGGAGAATTTATCATGTTTGATTTTATGACTTTTTACTGATGAATTACAGCACGTCGCATTCTCTCAGCTGTGTTGTGCAATGAATGGCAGGACGGGCGAATATTACACTATGGAGAGCCATAAAGCGAAGGTCTATGAAGGCCAAAATAGGAACAATAGACGAAACTTGTCGAGGAACGTGAACTGTAGGGACAGAGATAATGTATGGACAGAATTCTATAATTGCTCCAGTGATTTATACTTCCGATTCGTTCGAGAGTTCAGTTTTCGTCGAGGGATGAAAGAAAATGAAGCCGAGAGACATACGAGAGAAATGAGTCAATTTATCAAATTATGTTAAGATTCTTCTTAATACAAGAAGATAAAGAGGAAACTTGAGGAGAGGAAGAGGAATGGAATCACGAATTTATTCAGATTCTTCTTTGGGTGAAGATCAAGTCATATTGCTTTCGTTAGTATCGTTGCTGAATTCGTGAAAAGTCCAGTTCGTTTCATGACAAGCTCGAGTGTAGATGAGAATAATTGAATTGCACTCAGGAATGATGAAGCCAGAAACTTTTTTAATTTTATCTCTGTGCAAACTGATTTGCATCAGTGATTTACAAGATCCAGCTTTCAATGGATGCTGCTCCTTCTTAGAAGAGTCTTCTGAAATAATAGAAGCGGCAATCGGATGTTGAAGGATTCTGGAATTAAGGTTGAAGTTTCTTTGCTCACAAAATATCTGGAAACAAAGCCACCAAAACTACTCTCGAGAGACGGAATTAATTTTAATTAATAGCGCTGATTCTGGTACAAAATATTTCCGCAGCATGATTAATCACACTGTTCTAAATCCTAAACAACAAAATCTTTCCAATAGCTCTTCATCCTCGGTTTAAACGACTAAAGTTTGAATGTTTCGTGTCTTCACAATTTGCATCAGCATTAAAGACTTGTCTCGTGCCTCAAGCCAACTTCAAACTATTTAAATATTTTTTCTTCCCCCGCTTAATCTGCACTGTGCATGTTAAACTTTCTTTCAGAATTAAATAAGATGCAGAACTTTTTCCATCGCTGTTCCGTACGATGAACACGGGAGGAATATGCTGAGCACACCGTCTCATGATGACATGCAAAATCGTTAAATCTTTCAACATCACAAAACGTTAATTGAAAAGTGTAAAACAATGTTTTGGCATGCAATTCTAGAGTGCTTAACGAAAGCAACTTTAGTATTAAAATAAAACAATTCCCTCCTCTTCTTTACTTCACTCCGATTTAATCTGTAATGAGTCTTTTAATTGCTGGACGGTTTTCTCCCGATGGTCCAATTCAACATCAATTTTTTCTCGTCATCATTACGTTACGAGACAAAAAAGGGATTTGGACGAACGAAAAAGCACAACGACAAGAGAAGAGAAGTGAACTGAGACAATTAAAGCTGAACGACACCCCCCAGGAGACAATGATTGTATATTTTAATTATTTCACTTTTTGTAAGTGATAAGAGACGAACGGACGGACAAAGATTTCAGTACCAATTTGATAGCTTCCAAGCTTCTCTTCAGCTGTCGTTTATTAAAAACTTAAAAGGAAATTAAGATGTAGGTTACAAACTTTAATAAACAGTCAGCATAATTTCTTTGTTAAGTCTTGAAACTTCAATAAAGTTTCTTCAAACTTTGAAACAATTTTATTCTTGAAAGGATTCACTTAAGTCGAGCAATATCATGTATGAAAAATATTTACTTTCCACTTCAAGTCTGATTTAAAATCAATTTATTGAACTGAACAGCATTCAACGAACTTGTTGTTGCCGATCAGCAAAATTTGAAATTCAAATTTCTTGCAACTTCATGAGAATTTCCAGCCTCCCATAAATTTTGATTTACAAACAACGTCATTTACCCTTAACAGGAGCGACCAATTGTGACTGAAAAGTGGAATTAAGCATCGACAGGATTAAAACACTTTCACTCTTCTGGATGAGTGCTTACAGCTGATGGTTTAACCCTATCTTGTTCTGCTGATGGTACATTAATTGTTTTTACTCGACGTAATTAAAACAGCCCAAAGCTGATAATGGAACGAAAGGATCAGGAACGCTCTCGTAGCATAATACTTCTGGGCAAAGTTTTAATTACAAATTTTTGGTTTTTGTCATCTTAATTCGACTTACAATATTCTCCACTTTCGAGCAGAGGCACTCACCAAATCCCTTCGAAAGCCGACGAGAGCAAGAATTATGAAAACAAACTCCAACTAATCCATTTCGGCTCCGAATCGACAACGCTCTGCCAATTGACTGATTTAAATATTTAAATCTCAGTCTGTGGTTGCCGACATAAGTTCCTTGTTCTCGTTTCGAAAGTTGTAATGGCCACAAAAGTTGGAAAGAGGCAAAAGTTTCAGACTCGGAATAACTCTCGATGAAACTTAATTTCTGAATGTTCTCCTTCATTTTGTCGACTTGGAAACTTAATTTTTCCATGATCGCAATCCAAGACTTCACGCTGCAACGACAGCCACTAATTTCATAGCCATTTAAATAAAGCTAAGTACGACTTGCGAGGGAGCCCTCCAATTTAATTGCTCTCCTGGCGGCCCTGCAAAATTTAATGGTAAGTGTAAGAGGGAGAAAAACTTCCATTGCATTTCTTATTACACTTTCAGGATGTAAAATCTGGTTTACCACTAGCCAGATAACCTGAGTGTTCTTGATAACCGACACCTAAAAACGAGCCACAGACTTTTTGCGTTTGACCAGAAGATGTTTGAGTCTACCATTTCCTTCTCAGCTTCTTTCTCAACTATGTAAAACCTGCTTGACCAGAGAGAGAGAGTTGAAGTCTTAACTACAATCTGAATAAGTAAACTCTGCTAAACGAGTTAAAGTACAAGTAAACTCGACCCAACGAGTTTAAGCACTTATTTTAATTAAACATTTTTTCCGCTCGTAAAGCTCAGAATGCGGCACAGCCGACCCTTCTACGAAAGCTTAGCAACAGTTGCCGTTTATTGATATTATTCCAATGCAGCCAACGCAAATTCGGCCGGCCATTGTCCAAACAAAACAACCTCATCCGTTCGCTGTTTCAGGAAGGAAGTGTGCAATCTCAAGCAATTAATTAAAAAATATTCTTATTGCATTATTGTTAGCCAAAAAGCTACCTTAATAATAAATAATAATAATTTCCTTATAACGAACGAGTGGGAAGACGAGGAGAAAATTTATGCAAAGGCAAAGCCAGTATTATTGCAAGTGCATGTATGAGGGAAAGTGCCCACTTTAACCCTGTGGCAACTTACAACTACAAATATGAATGAAACCATAATTTAGAACGGTTATAAGTTTAAAATTATGGCTTTTCTCCATCAACCCCGTCTTCTTCCGACCGCCGCACATTCGGGGGGATGTTCTAAAATAAAACATTTGTTATACGAAATTATGGCCTGAGATGTGCTGAAACTTTTTAACGTTCAGAGTCCTTAACGGAGTGGAAAAATTCCTCCCGAATTAAGCTTTACTCTCGGGCGGGCAGTTCGTGGATGCTCCTAAACATTTTATAACATTTAACGTGCAAAAACCACCGAACCACGAGTTCAACACACGAGCATGTCAGTCCCCAGGTCTGGGTCGGAATGGAAGAATGCCGGAAATTTCCCCCGTACTCAGACAAACATGTATCCAGGAACATATGAGTGAGAAGTTTATGAAAATTCTGCAATAAGATAAATATTCTGTCGGCTGCTCCATTGTGCTTTGTGCTTATGAAACTTCATGAAACGCGCAGCAAATCTTCGGGGCTTCTTAATAAAATGAGAATGCAAGAATAAAGTAACTGGGAAATCAACAAGTTTAACTTATTAAAACCAGATTGTAAAGATTCGAGTTGATGTCTGGCGGAACTTTTCCGTTCCGCGAATTTTCTCTGCTTTGAAAATTTTCAAGCTTTATTAACATCATTTTTCATCTTCTATCGACGCATATTGAAATGAATAAATCAGTGTTGAGCGGGAGCGAGCGAAGGGTTGAAGAAACAGTTAAGGAATGCTTGAAAGCAATTTATAAACTTCATAGTTTCCCCAAGCGTCTCAGCCGAGGAATGATGATTGAAGTGAGCGTAATGATGCCAATCGTCTTGACGCGTTGACGCCTTTGTTTCGGCTTTGCCATATCTTGATCATCAGCGGAATGCAGGCAATGTGTTTCGTGCAAACAGAGAAATAAAATCTCATAAACAATGTACATACAAACGTGCTATCCGTGTTTTCGAATCAATACACAATGATGAAATTTCGCGTGCGAAATGGAAAATACGCGATAAAGAGGGATAAGGGGGATAAAATTCATAAATGCTCCTCTCAAGCACGACTCGCATACATTTCATTTCACGCCATGAAAGCTTTGATTTTTATGATCTCACATAATTGTACAAAAAAAATCGGTTGAATTCCTGTCGAGTGTTGAGAGGACTGGCAATAAAATTATTTTGATTTGATTTCAATGGCAATTCCGCTGAAAGACTAACAACTCAATAAACCCCCGACGAACGTTGGAGGTGAATTATCGTAAAAGCGATGATCGATACGGCAGGCGATATGAACATCTATCATTGGCAAAACAGGAAATATCGTTTTACTTACTAACTTCGAATAGCAAAGTGAAATGCTACGTTCGATGCTCTCCAAATGTACTGGAAAGCATCGACAATATTCATCAGACAGGGCCTTAGAATCATTAGAGGAAGCGAAGTGTACAAATGTCTTCCACGCTGCTTAGACCACGAGCCAGTAAGGTTTTCATTGAATGTTCATTTATCACTCCACAAAACTACAATGCATTAAACGTTTCATTGACTCGTACGGATTCTCGGATGGAGAGGAAAATTGGTGTAAAAAATCGCTTTCGAAATCGTGCTTCGGTTACGTAATTAATTCTCTTTCTTCAATTTATCTTCCACCTTTTACATGCTTCGCAGGCTTTCTCACAACTCTGGGGAGCAGCGTAAAGTTTCAGCAAGAACCCTGAGGGGTCTCTCGGAGGGACGACTGTAAAGCTTGACCCTTGAAGCACTGACAGAACTCTCCACTTCTTGCCAAGATCCATAACTTTTTTTATTAAATACGATGAACCCTTGCGTCATCGCAGGAGGGCCAAGTAGCTGCCGCTTCCCATAAAAATTATATCGTTTGAAACGAAATTTCATAAAACTCAATAAGAAACTTTTTACACCTTCCGACTTTCATCCCTCCTGTCCACTCCCTGCCTCTCTGTGTCCTGCTGCGCTATAAATAATGCTGGCCAAAAGTTTTGACACATAAAAATCTAAATGAAAGTCTATAATCCAATTAGATACGTTGCGGATCCAATTTCGACCATCTCCTCGTTGAGGAGAGCGATAATATCAATTTAATTTGGAGTCACGCTTCGTCCCAAGAAAACAAAAGCGAAGATTTATTCCGAATTGATAGAAAAACAAGTCTCGTTCATCTCTCGGCTTGTTCAAGAGCGCAATTTTTCGAGCTGTCCTCTGTCACTCAAGCCAACGGGAAGGAGAAAGTCAAAATATTACGTATATTTAGGAGCGTGATTCTAGTTGAAAAATCATGTCAGAAATATGCGTGATTTACCACAATATTTTATGAGGTGAATTCGAGCGCTCGGAGCGGTTAATGCAGACGGATCTTTTTAGAGAATAAAAGAAATGTATAAAGTTTTACATGGTGACGACGACAGCTCGAACGCGACGACGAAGGAAAACTCTGAAAAAGCCGTTGAGCTGAGTCGTTTCACAACTTGTTTTCCTTTGTGTAGCGTTTTTCAGGATTTCTATGCTGTCCTCGAGACCGGGGCCTGATTTATTCCACTGCTTGCTGACAAATTTACGTTTATTGCCGAGTCGAATAAAAAGGTATTCAATTGTTCCGGGTCTCGGGCTTTCGAATATTACTCGCCATTGTGCTACTAAATACCGTTTCGAAGTGAGCGCTGAAGTTGAGCCGTGAGTGAGAAATTCGCCGCTTCCACGAATATTCAATTTCAATGGGAACTACACAACTCGTTTGCTCTCCGACTTTCGGTGCTTACTGCAACTTCACATTGTGAGCTTTACCTTTTTACTTCTCGCCCTCATCCAACCTGAAACTGATTCCATTGAATTTACGGGTAAAACATTGTGTTTGCCATTAAACAAACCCACTTTTCACTCCAAGCGAAGTCAGAGAACGAGACAGAGAGACCGAATCTTTGAATAGACTGGCATCCATTTCAAGCTCTGACACTTTTAGTTTCAATTTGTATCTCCTCGCCTCCGAGTCAGTTCTGTAAGCTCTTCGAAGACTTTGCCCTTGTTCCCTCTTAATTTCATGAATGCGAATTTCTATTTACTCAGCTGCTACTCAGCTCAACAAATGTAAATTTTCCACATACTCAATGTACATACACGAACATTCCCAACTTTCTGTCGGTGAAATTAAAACATTCACAATCAAAGGTTAAACATGCAAAATTGTTCCGTAAAAAGGATTTTTTATTTCTGCTTTAATTGTTCCTTTGTCAAGCAATGTGTGCTCATATGTACATGGGTAGCAAGGGTTCACTATAGAGCTTGTAAAGGTAAAGTCTCAAAGCCTAACAAACATATTACAACATTCATTAGAATCCGAGTTGAATGATTCAACTCGAATCGGTTTCAGAAAAGATTAGCGAGTAGTTCTCTATGAAATTGACTTAAGTCAATTTAAATAGCGAAGCCAAAAATAGTTTCTCGCATTAATGTAATCAATTGGCGTCGGCACGTTCACGTGGAAAATAATCCACTAGACGCAAATAATATTCTACGAGGCGTGGAGTGGGATGAAAGCTGGTTTGTTTTCCCCTTTTCATTCCGAGTCGAGAACTCGCACAAAGAGAGACGAGGTACAAGGCTCGAAATGCTATTACATTTCAAAAACCACAAAACTTGTTTGCGTTTGTGTTAAGCGATACAATAAGAATAACAAATGAAGCATTTTCATCGACTTTGAAACAAGTTCGTCTCGCCCTCCCTCCCACCTCGTCGACTCCATCGAGCGGAGTTAATTAAAATTTTATCGGAGATTGTTCAAAACATTTTTTGATACGTTTCGTGTGATGTTTCTCTCCCAACACCTTTCGCAGTTGGTTTGTTTTATGTGTCAATGAGTTTTGATTGTCTGTCATTAAATAATAATGTCAATTATGATGGTCGATTTTCATTGTGAAACCCTCGAAACGCTGAACGGACTCTCCATCGATAAGGAAAGTCGTTAAAGTGTTGAGTCTTTTGGCTCCTAATTGGTTTGCCGGAAACATTCCGAAATCCAAATTATTCGACATTTATGGCGTTAAATTCGCTTTGCCAAACTCAAACTTTTCCCTTAAATTATTAAACCGAGGAACGTGTGTCGTCACGCTCTATAATCTATCATCGTGACACACTTTAATGATGATTGATAGGAAAAGCAGCGCTTTCCCAACGACAATTGAAATGGTTTTCCAGACCATCGACGCCCCCACATAGCGCAACGTTTCGAATTCCCATTATCAACAATTTAAAAGTCAATTGATGAGCCATTAAGCGACTTGTATATCATTATGGGCAGTTGAGTTCATGAAAAGCCATCAAAGGTATTGCAGAAGAGCAATTGATTGGTAGGCTCAATGACATGCGAATGCTCTATTGATTTTCCACGACTTAATTATAATTGACAGATTCGTCGGTTACTTTTAACAAAATCAGAATTTCCCAAGTCAACTTTTGAGCTTTGGGTAAACTTATCCTGGATTGAGGTTGGGACTTTCATACAAAATAATTTCATTTATATGACGCTGACGCACGACTCAACGAGCGCTCTCCCTAACAATAAGTAGAGCAATTATGTCTCATTTAAGAAATTTACAAAAGTCATGCGATTAGCTTATTATGAAATGTGTGGCGACGACTTTTCATGCCGTCAGGAATGCTACATGAAATTAGCCAAACTGGAAGTCAAAGGAACATTTCTGACAAAGCCAATTTGTTTTCCGATTCAAAGGTTTTGACATGAATCATGTCAAATGATTCCACTTATCTTCACAGGGCTGAATAACACAGCAAGTGTTGAATTAATGCCGTTGACAACTTAAGCACTGAACTTTTGGCTAATCAAAATATATGTAATTGCGGTGGTGGTGGAAATTAGCTCGGAAAGCCAAACTGAAGCGAACAAAATTGGTAATTATTTCTGTCCAAAGATTTGAGTAACTTCGAGTGATCAAATAAGAAGTGAAAACGATTTCAAACTCTTTGTTCCCAGCAACAGAACGGAGCAGCAACAACGAGACCGTCGCTCTGTAGAAAAAGCCCTGAAGAAACCCCGAGTAGGTTACAATGAATTGCCACTTATAACAGAATTTATTTCATGCTGAATTTCTCGCACACAGAGTCGTCATCAAAATCAATTACTGTGAAATTGCTTGGAAGCGAAGAAATTGTGAACAAATATCCTCATCTTGTCCTTTCGCTCTGTGTCCTGTAAGAGCATGAGTGTTGACGCTGTCCATTTCGTATTTATTTGGTTTCACCGAAGATCCTTTTGCTTGTAGTCACGGTCGTATTATTTTCGATATAATGAGATATTAATAGCAAGGAAAATGATACGAGCGTGCAAAGATGCTTCGAGCTTAATTTTGCTTCTCGTTCAATTTGTAAGGAATCGCACGATTCCGACGATTCTTATCGGAAGGTGTCATTTGTTCAATGCGATTTACTCTAACGAACAATCATGTAATTTAAAATATAAATTGGACTTCTGGATAGAGAGGAATTCTTTTCATGTTCTCGCTACTTTGTCGTTCTCGTTTGTGCTTGAGGATTAGAATTTTATTACGTGAAAAATGTATAAAATTTTATTCTGCGCCTAATCTCTACGATTTACTCAATACATTCCACCGGGTTTTTGTTGAGCTCTTTAAGTACTAGGCGGTTGAGTAAGAATATGTTTGAATCTTTTTAAAGAGTGTAGATAAAAGCTCTTCCGAATGAAATGAAAATCCAGGCATTAAAGGGATGCTGAACGATGAGACTTAGATATCTAGGTAGATAATGGCTGATTAAAAAAAGTTCGAGATTTATTCATTTTGCTCGTTGCACAAAGTTGTGGAGGTGAAATTCAAAAGTTTCTAGACATGATCGCTTAGTGTCTGACGAGCGCTTGGGACTGGGAATAAATGTTGATTGAGGGGATGGATCATTGCTTTCGCTTTTCTTCTAAGTTACCTTGACGATTGCCATGAGAACTCAGATAAATGTTGAGGGAAAAAATAAATGATGAAGTTACATGAGGTGATAACTATTGGGACTTGACCACCAGGCATTAGAACACCTTTCGCCAGTGGCTAGGGATAAGAGATTTAAATGAACCATTATAGCAAATTCTAATAAAAATTGTCTCTGCAAGTCGAACATGATTGCGAGCACCGTAGATAGCACAATCTATCGAGTTTCTGTTATAACTGAATTGATTTAGCTTTTATTGCCTTTTAGATTAAAATAGAATTCTCGCTTTCGGAGCACATGTGCTAATGCGAAGTCGGTTTAGTCTGCTAAGTAACACGAGAGCTCATCGCTGTGGAGCTCGTGTAACGTAATAACAAGTTCTGAGGTGTTATTCTATCGCAGCTTTTAGACTCGTAAACATTCACAACCTAGAAGAGGCGGCAAAGGTTTCCACATGATACATGGCTGTAAATAGTTTATTAAATTTTTATCAAAGCCATGAAAGTTTCAGGGCTGCGTAAAAAGCTTGGCGGCATTTTTAGTTACACAATCGATAACGCTCTCGTTAACACAGCAGAGCCAACTTTGTGTTGACTCTAATGAAACCCATTGCAGTTGTTTAATCTCTTTCCACTGCTTGTGTAACACAAGTTGTGTTCTCTGATGTGACTTTTGTCTTTTCTAGAGCATGATCTCCTCATCCGTGTTGAAAGGCGACAGATATCCTACAAAAGTGAAACATTACACGACGATGATGTGACATTCTTTTCACGAATCTTTGAAAATATTTGCACATTAAAAGCCTTTTGAAAAGCACAACATGTCAGCAGGGAAGTCAAAAGGAAAACAAAGAATTTTTTGTGTTTTGCATTTTATACAATTCGGTGTGTCTCGTTTTTCTCGCATTGAAAAACAAGCATAAAAGACTGAGCGAATGCATGTTTATGGAAATATTGCTGTTTTGTTTTTATTTTCTTTTAATATTTTTTATTTTTCTCTGCCGTTAAAATTATGACCGTAAAAGTGGAGGAATGACAATGAAAGAACATTAAAATATCTTCACGTCTTAAGAGCTTTTCTGTCGGGACATGAACGAGAATTTTCCTCTTCGCTTGTTTCGTTTTCCGTTGTCTTTTCGGTGACCGTCATAGGAACCGATAGATTCCTGAACACAAAGCAAATGATGTGTAAACAGAGAGCTGAACAAACATTTCAAATCACCTAATAGCGCACCTGAGGCATTTATATTTATCCAATTAAGAGGTTAAACGATACCATCACGGTGTTTAAATTCATTCAAAAACCTCCTAACCTAATTGATTAATAAGCAGATGAACTCATCATCTAATAAAGAAGGGAATCACATACGTTGTCGTCATGGTCTTTTCTCAAAGCCTCACATTATTTCCTTGCAGACATCAAAGAGAATTTCTCTCTGACTCCTCGGAAAATTTCTCTCTGACTGCTCGGAAAATTCTCTCATTGTTCAAGCTCCCCACCACTTTTCTCTCGGCTCCCACCAGCTTTTCCTATCCCCGCTACATTTTCTCTCTTCGCCGAGGAAATTCTACAGCTCACTCAACGTTTTGTTTACCTTTAAAGGAGGAAGGAAGCGATTTTGTGACATAGTTTGCGACAAACTTTAAACGAAACCTCTCAAGGCATCTTAAAGCTCCGTGTTATTTAATTTTCATAATCTGATTGCCGAGATGAACTGAGGAAGCGCTTCAAAGTCGAGATTTCTTCTCACACTCAACTTCGGCAAACTATTTTTGATCAATTTTCCACTTGCAAAGGATAGAAGAGATTCTTCTCGCTTTCAAAACAGACAAAAGAATCTGAAAAGTTTCTGATGTTTTGACTTGATTACAATCTTGCTTGTCTGACGATTTGGCTTGCTTGTAATCTGAGTTGGAAACTTTTCCTTGCTTCCTTCTTCTTCTGTTTGTCTTAAAGCAAACAGTTTTTCATTTCCAAGTAAATGCTAAGGAGATGCAAGTTGTATTGAAGATATTTATGTTCTCGACATGCGAACTCTTCGAAGGTTTCGTGGAGCGTTGCGAGGAAACCAAGTCATTTGTCATGACTCAAGCCAGCTTCAACTTTAAGCATCAACAAAGTTCAACTTCCTGCTGTACGAAAACAACTTTGCGGAGTTAGATATTAAAATATTTTCCCAATATAAATCTCCAAACTTTTTGCAGATACCAGAACAGTTACAGATAATGAAAAACGTGAAAATTCATCCGCACCTTTCACCGCAAGCTGCGTCGCAGCTGAGTATTGAAATTACATAAGGAAAAACATCTTTTGTTCTGCCGGCTTTTGTTCAATTGTTCCAAGAGTTTTTCAAAAATATTCAATTCCTTTTAAAATTGCGCACAGAAGGAACAGCTCGAGAAAATATTTGAATTATTCAGTTGGATAATTTTGCAAAATTGAAATTAGTGCCGAGGAGGAGGCTTCTAGTGTACTATGAATTACGGTGACTCCACACTCCCTTGCTCTGTCTGTTTCTGTTCATTTGAATAAAAGCTGCTTTGAACGATGATGACGAAATTGCATTCCACCGAACAATTCAAGAAGTGGAAAACATTTGTGTTGTCGTTCCGGTTCGGTTCGAAGAAAAATGTCACAAACTGATCATTCTCATAGACAAAGCGAATCAACTGCTCGAAGAGTTTTTTCTGTTTCTTGGATTCTTGAATAAAATATTCCGTTCGAAACATTGACAATTCTGTATCAACATGCAAACCGGTGACTTTTAAAGAGAAGCTGAAATTTGGAAGTTTCAAGTCTTTCTGTGGTTTTCGTTGGATCCCGTGACTGGAAAAACTATAAATAATTACGTTTCTGGCATTGATTACGGAAGCATGAAAGTAGCGAAAGCTTTTAACAAAAAAAAAGTTTTGAAGAAACTTCATCGTTATTACCGAAATGGAGAACGGAAACTATTTCTATGCAAACTTTGCTATGCTTTCCAAAGCGCGTAGCGTAAGTAATTAATTAGAAGATTGGTTCCACTTGAGGCAGCTATGCTTAAACAATTTTCCAGATCAATATTGAAGCGGTAGCGACGACTGATGAGATGAAATAAATTTAAATTCAATGCATCAAGTTTTGGACAAATTTGGTCGGGGAAATTAAAGTGATTGGTTGGCAAATATAGAAACTTTAAAGAAAGAATTGAAGAGCTTCGGAAAATCTATTTGATTGCAGGATGTGAGTTGAGGGCCTGCTTTCATCTCAGCAATTGGTTTCTACTGTTAAAGCGAAATTCTTTGTTGCATAACATTCTATAGATTGATTTACCAAAGCTTTAAGCAGACTGAAACATTGATTCAAAGTTATCGTAACAACTACGAATGCCTGAAGCTCTTTTGTAAAACAATGTTTGTGAATTAGTCACAGTCGGAGAAACTTCCTCATACTTCATTACCGTTTTTTGCTGTTAACTCCAGTCCACAAAGAATCACAAACTTTAAAAAACTGGCAAAGAGAAGCCTCAAGGAAGCGAGAGAAACTCTTTGATAATCAATAACCATTCTACTGCAATCAATTTTTGATGGGGACGACGCTACGAAGCAAAGCTTTGGCATTTTTTCGAGGTTGATAATTAATGACAAGAGGTTCCAATTTATCTTCTTCCTTCTTTCCCTCTGTTTACTCAACTCTCTGAGATTTATGCGAATGTCATTTCAATCAAAGTGACAGAATCTTATTCGTCAGCTGTCGTAAGATTCGCATTGATCGACGAGGATTTTTCTTCGGTGTCACTTACAATTAAGTTCAATAATCTTACCGGGCTGCTCTGCCCCAAGGAAAACGAAGTTGACAAAAGTTAATGCAGGAGACATCTTTTCGGTCGGTCTATCAATTCCAATTAAGAAAATTACAAATCTGCATTCTCTTTCTTCCGATGGGAGAGTCGTCTCAATGCTCATCAATAATTCAATTGCCACAGCTGAAGCTAAATCAAACCATCGTTACTTCCGTCTCCTCTGGATCAGTTTCAATTTACCAAATCTCATTAAATTTATTCCGAAGGAAGTATCTTGACGTATTCAACACCGGAAGAATCGTAAGACGAGCGACTTGCTTCATACAGCTAGAGAAGGCAAAGAAATTGAAATTCAGTAAACTTGGGAACCGCGTTAAAGTGTTGGAAAGGATGAAAAATCTTCAAGCAGTGTATAGAGATAAATATCTTTTAGAGTTGCAGGCGCCCGTATCTCTCCGTCTTATTCTTGCACAACATGATAAAAAAATTCACTGCAAAAATGCGCTCCAATCTACTGAGCTCTTTTCCCATCCTGTCTTCGAGACTTAAATTGAGGCATGCAAATATTCGAGAGAGACAAAGACTGCTTTTATATACATCAGCATTCGCCAACCTTTAAACCTCACGAGACACAGATGGAAAACGAAACCGGAAAATTCTCATACTCTCGTTAAAGTTTGCGCGAAGAAAATTGAAATTCCAATTAACATTTCAAGACTTCAAAGTTCGAAGCAGTCAATGATTAGCTAAATCGAAACATCAATTCATCACTTTGAGAACTTTTTCAAAACTTTTAGTAAGATTTTGCAATCAAATTTACTGATGAATCACTTTCGTATTTTCGCAAATTGATATTAAAAGCTCCGCTCTCGAACCCAAAGATCGTGAACAATCAATAAAATGTATAACTCATTCGTAACAATTCGAAACGTTCATTCTCGCTTTTCTGTGTGCACTTGATTCTTGAAATGCCATTCGGCGGCAATAAATTCACCGTTATTAAAGTTTTATTGTGCAACTTTTTCGATATGCTATTCTCAAATTTTCCCATGTACATGCATATAAAAATTTTATGCTCTCTCTGAGGAATCCCTGACTGCAACTATTTGCAAGAAACGAGCCTCATAAATAATGAAAACCTTCTCGTTTCCATAGATAGTAGAGCATGTGCATTTTATGAGTTCTCGTGCGATGTGCACTTAAATTAAAATTTATTTCCTTTTTTCTGCGAGATCAAGAACGAACAGAGAACAAGGTTGATGTACCTGCGAAATTCTGACAAGGATGATGTTGCTACAAAAAAGTCCGTGCCGTCGAAAAGCTGTATAGAGTCGAGTTGTATGTTCCACCTGGTCTGTTAAAATGAATTAAAGTCATTGACATTAAACAAATTAAACTGAAGCTGCGAAGTACATTATTTCTGGCCGTCGAGCTGAACATAATCTAAAGAGCATGAAGTGATTAAAGAAATGCACAACCGTAAACAAAACTTCTCTGATTAAAAAATAGGTCAAAAGCGACCCTTTGCATACGTATCTACGTGTTTAGTATTCCTGTTCCTTTTCTGCTTTTCCTGCTTGTTCTGTTGTGTGATTATACGAAACAAAAGATCGAGGAAATTCATGTCGTCGATTCGGCTTCGCTTTCCCAATTAAAACTCTATAGCCGTGACACGATGAAAGGCGATAAAATAAAAGTTGGTTTCGTTGGTCGTCTATGAAAAGTTCAAATTGATCGAGATTACGCTTCAAAATAGTTTCGTCTGATACGACATGAATCTTTATGTTCTTTATCCTTTCGAGTTTAGAATTCGAACGGTCAGACCTCTCAGCCATTGAAATAGAAATTGATTTTCATTTATCTCTCTCGCACGAGGGAAGAATTGAGACTGAGAAACGAGACATTGCGAAAAAGTTTTAGGCCTAAATGTTATCGACGTTTCGCGAGTCTTTAATAAGAAAATGTAGGGAGATAAAAATTTAAGTGTGCGCATACTGTAAAATGTATGAGGGTAAAGCAGCTGATCTGAATCTAAAATTTTGCGTGCGATCGTTTGCTGTTTTATGAAGCTTTCGCTTTTGTTAGCAGAAAGATTTTCAAAAGGTTTGAGCATGCAGAGTGAAATGTCACATTTGAAATGTTAGAAATGAAAAACTGAGGCAGTTTCGAAAGCACATAAATAATAAAGTGATCTCTGTGAAATCAGTTAGGACCATTTATCAACTGATTTTCATCGGAAAGGTAGAAGGTTCGGAATATTATGAAGTGCCCGGAAGTACGTAATAAATCGAAGTTTGGCCTCCTTCTCATTCATGTGTCGAGTCAAGAGTCGATGAATGAGAGGTAAGAATCGAAATGTGTCGGAAATATATGAGATGTTAAAAGGTCGATTGCTTATAAATGGTGAGGTCTTTCAGTGTCAATGCTTCTGGAATTATTTAAGGCTTTGTTACAATTTGATTGTCGAGTCAGTGAAGGGTGAAGAAGGATGGAAATAGCATTAAGGAGATGACAGCTCATGAATTCTCGATAAAGTTCTCAAGCATAATCTCTCTGTCTCGATGCCTTTTCGTCGCCCTTCGATAGTATATAATAGCGATTTCGCAAAAGCTGATTCGGACGGTGGGAAATTGATGGGAGGGAGATGCTGACCCATTTAATTAACTGTCCATGAAATTGACATTCAAATTTATGAGTGTTAAATGTCGAAATTAGCTAACGAATTCTTGGCTCTGCTCGACAATTATGACGCTCAAGCCGCGGGGAATGTCTTGAAACTAATTTGATCAGATTCCGACAGCAATCAACCCGAAATCACGGATGGGTTGTGGGTTTCATTTCTAAAACAGTTCTGACGTTTAGGCCGTAAACTTAAATTATGCGATGATAACGCGACGCTTTCATTTTTGCAACGCAAATAAAAATTAAATTACTTAAATCCGCTCAAAAAAAATGATTCGACTCGAGACTGAGAGAAAAGACCTTGCTGAGAATGCGACAACATGGCAAGACAACATGATGAATGAAGTGGAAACTTTCACATCCTCATTCTCTTGCCTTTTGCCTCTTTTTCTCGCTTTACCCTCGTCGGTGTCTCGTGCGCTGAAAAGACAAAACAATTGTCCTTTTTCCATTTTCTTATCACACAAACCGTTTTCATGCCTTCCTGATTTTTACAGTATTTTTCGCATCTTAATAGCCAAATTTTGGTGGAAGGAGCGAGAGCCGAATCCACGGGGACTTTTGATTTTTCTTTCTGAGAGGTATTTGAGTCACTTTCCATAAAATTTCCATCTATTTTTCTTTATGATTATTTGTTTAAGAATAAGAAGACAGGCTGTCGTTCACTCGGCGATATTGCCCGAGAAATCATGAAACTCCGTTTCGATCTAAAGACCCTCGCTCGGCTAAAATTTCCCAATCGTATTTCCTCGCAAACATAAACAGAAATGTTGCTTCTTCGCTCTGGCGCACAACTGACCATCATCTGTCAAATGAATTTGATCCTCCGTGCTAAGACTTTAAGTCAACGAAGAAGGAGGAGGAAGCTTTTTGGCATAGGTAGGTGGGAGGTGTGAAGATCTAAAACGGCAAAAAGATTCAGTGAGAAAGATAAATTGTGATTTAATCTGGCATAGGCCTCCTTTAATACCGTTTTCCTTCGCAGCTTTTTTTCTTTCTCAGCTCATTTACACAGCAACTTATGCCTTGAGCTAGCGTAACGCTTTGCTTGACTTTTTTCCTCCCGTTTTCCGTTTTTTATATCAAAATATTTAATTTCTTCTTATTGTTTTGTGAGCGGGTGTCAGTTGTGACTTGCAGTAGAACGAGGGGGGAAGGCGGGGAGAGGCGCGAGCATATAATTCCATAGAAGATTATTGCTCATTTATTTTTTTAATTCTTGTTTTATTCACGTCTTCCTAATGATTCATTTCTATCTTCCGGGCTTTCTCAACCGCTGTTACATGCATAAATATTTTCTCAAATTGTGTGTTAGCGGGAAATTTAGCAATTTCGCTAGGTAGACTAACGGCAAACATTTCAGTAGAAAACGTCTACAATATTTATTGCCTTATCAAATAAGAAACGTGCCGTTAATACGCAATTAGAGTGGAAATAAATACGACATTCTTATCCGTTGCTTGTTGCCTTCGTGAGCCGTCTACACACGATACTTCGGCTTATTTGCATGTCGGGTAACAATCAAGGTTATATGTCGAATCCGCGAAGTTTAATCATGTCGAGAAGACCTCGCAAGACCACTTCACGGTGTCAAGACATGCAAACGATTCCCGTATGAAGTGAGATGGTACACAGTGTAAGCGAGCGTCGGGAAGCATTGAACAATGAGACCGATGTAACTCTTTCGCATACGAAATCAACTAACCTGTCAGACGTGATGAAACTTTCTGAGGATACCCGCAACCTTTGCTTGACACGTCAATTGTCATCGCTTTCTACACACGAAGTCTGAATGAATCCCCTGAAGACGCTCCCCGAAACCTACATCTACACTCTCTGTCCTTCGCCAGCCTAAGCAAATATGAGTTTTATGGTTCCCCGGTGTGTGTCGTCATCGGGAAGACAGTCATTCTCTTGTCGCACATCAAAAACGTTTTACGGAATATTTACTGCTGCTCGGTGAGCGACGCCTAGCACTTCCTCCCCTTTTGAATATTTCATGCAAGCTACAAGGTAGAAGCGTGGCTCTTCAATCTTACAAAACACCAATCGAGAATATCGCACAGTTGTTCAACATTCAGATTTTCTTTGTAAAACATTTTAATGAAAAGTTTTGTGAGCTAAATGAAGAGTGAAACATCCAACGAAACGTGAAAATTCAGATCAATCTAGAGGAAGTCGAGGTGAGCAGCTCTTAAAATAAAATTAATTTTCGCAAGCGAGATAAACTTCACTTTTTCACTGCTGTTCACTTAGTTGGATCTTCTCACTCTTGTCAAGCGGTAATCTAACTGCGCTCCCGTCTGTTGGAAGAAAATCCGGCTATTATTATTGATTATTGTTGATCACAATAATTCAACTCGAGTGGGGAAAAGAAATTCGAGCAACGAATGCCATTAAAATGCGGTTCTTGATGGAGTTTCATTGCCACAGGGTGAGAGAACGCTTTGCGGTTTAATTGAGGAATTGACACTGACAAAGAGGAGGACAAAGTCGCTCAGCGAACACATCCCCCTGCTTTACTTTATCAATAAAATTGATTTAGTGGCATTGTCGAGCGACAATTCGTAATAAATTTCGCATCAAAGTTCTTCGGGTATAATTTATCAAAAGGCAATACGATGGACAAGAAGACAGAGAAACCGCCCTGACACGGAGCGCTGGAATCATAAAGTGGTTAGCAAACAATTATCGGTGAGTGATTTACTGCAGTGAACAATGGCACGATGAAATATGTATCTGGAAATTACTCGTTATGACCTCTATCATTTGCATTCGTATTAATCTTGCAATACTCTTGATCAGAGATTCACCTTATCGATCGAGATACGAGAGCTGATTGTGTCGTTTAGATACAAATCTCGGAAGTTATTGAATTGGCGGATTACTTCGCAATTTTGTTGAACGTTAAGAAAAGGTTGAATGGGTGAAATTGCGTGGAAACTGCGGAGAATTCTTCCGCATGGTTGAGACACTTAAGACTGAGTAACACTAGCTTTTAAATGAGATTACTCGAAGGAGCAGAAACTCCCCCAACATGATGCATCGAGAAAGCATTTAGCTGATTGGAAACCTTCTGCTCGTCACCTTCTGTTTAAAATTCGGAAAATTCATTCGAGAAATGCGAAAAAAATTGTTGACAAACTTCATCAATATTTTATTTCATGATTGAGGTGAAAGCAAGCGCGTCCTGCATTATTTCAGTAGCGTTGTCGCTCACACAACAAGAAGGGCGTTTGATTCGGCTCCAACGGCGCTAATACAAACAATAAACAATGGCTTTCCAGTAATGGGCGAAACTTTTCAGCGAATTCTTTTTTAAACAAAAAATCGCTGGCCAATGTGGGTTTTTGTTCGAGCTGTTTGCAGCTGAATAGAGGATTCACCTGTGAATTTATTTCGTGTTTGTCGAGGCCTCAATATGCTCGTTGGCACCTCCAACAAACGGCCGACTGTGATAGTTGCAGTCTGCAAGTTGCAGGTGCTTTCTCGTTGGAACTTCGTTATGTTTCCATTGGGGATGAGATTATAAAATTCAAGTATGAGGCATTCAACCCAACTGCTCACCGATAAATCATTAAAATTGAGGAAAAATTTATGCAGCGGTATTCGCAAATTATTCCGTAAACTTTGTTGTTAGACTGAAAAAGTTGTTGCAGCCGCTTTAGCGTTCATGTTTTTTCAGTGAAATGTGATACACGCCGCTGTGTGAGCGCAAAAAACGTGTTCACACAGTAAAACCACAAAAAAGCATAAATTATGCATTCTCTCTCACAAAATGCCACAAAATGTTTATGTTTTTATCCCAAATTTAATTATTACAGCTTTTTCTATGCTCCGAGGACTTCGGGACGAAGCCTAAGCTTTTTAATCTTTTTGTATGTTCTTTAGAATTGGAATGAATGAATGAATGACCCGACATGTAGTAAAAACGGCTTAAGATGGCTTCAATTATCAACACATGTGAACGTAGAACATTTTCACTTTAAAATTACTTGAAAGTTTACATTTTCGTTTCAACTTTTACTTCAACATCCGATGATTTATCTGGCCGGTAAATGCATTTTTTAATCATCATTTATCATGACACTGTTGTCTCAATATTACGTTCCAAGTAAATTATGCTTGATAAATGGCGGAAAGGATCATTCGAACGTCTCAGTGATTAATGACGGATCAGCACCGCTAAAGAAAAACATTGCGATATAAAATTTTTCGGATGTTAGGACGCTCTCGACATAAATAATAAGTTCAATATTCACGAGGGAGAGAGAGACGGAAACTTTATATACATGTTATGCTCGCATGGTTTGTTTATTAATAAATGTTTTGTAATATTTCAAAAGAGAATAATTGTAAGCTCGATTGCCTCACACAAAATAAAATGAAAGCAAGTTGAATACACATGAATAATTTGAAAATAAATGCTGCCCATGAATAATGCTGTTTTTAAATTAATCAACAACTTGGCTGAGGATCAATATGGCCAACAAACGAGCAACTTTAAAATATTTCAGTCAAACATTTTTGCTTCTATGAATCGTTTTGTTAGCTCCACACCAAAATCCCGAGCGGGTAACGAGAAAAATCGTTTTGCAAAGCGTTCCATTAGCTTTAATATTTAGTGACTTATGTAAATATTTCATTCAGTCAGCCTGAATCAGGCTCATACATCATAGCGGAAGCGAAGGGTTGAGAAATGATAGATTGTTTATTTCGCTCAAAACTCCAACCCCGAAAATTGATTCTCGCCGAATTTAAATTGAAAGCAAGTAACAGAACGATGCATCATCGCCACTGTTCGCAAAATCGGCTCAACTACTCAATAACCTCGCTAGAAATTCAATCGGGTAAGTTATTTGAAAATGCAGGCTTCTCCCATTGTGCAAACAAGCATCGCAATACTCCAAAAAGCGAGACATATTGGTGTAAAAAATTGCCTCAATCTCGATGGCAGTTTGAAGGGCGGGAGAACTTGTGTGCACAAATTGACTTTTTTCAATTATTTATGTACTCCCGTGCTCTGTAGGCGTCGCACACACGCTGTCGATATGGCAAAAAAGATGTTGAGCAAGCAGAGCGCTGAAAAAGCAAGTAGTCGGAGTGTTGTTTGTTAGCTGTTAGAAAATATCCGTCGATGAAGCGAACTCGCGCGCTGAGGCTATCAATATTGTATTATGATAAACAACCTGGGTATATTTTTATGTCGCAACCGATCTCATTCGAGAGCTTTTCGCATGCATCAAGCAGGTACGAGCATTATATTATTATAGCTCATCGGCAATTGGTAAATATAAGCTGACTTATCTTGTTTCTCCTTTGCTCAGGCAGGCTGTAAATTTGTTGGCTTTTAAATTGGCAACGCTTTCCGAAAGATTTTCCTGTCATCGATGCTTCAGAGTTGCCATTAAATCAGGTTAAAATGTAATGTGATCGCTTTTGACTGCAGAGGAAGCAGATTATGTTTACTGCTCTCAGGTGGCATGAGCTTATTGCCATTGAATTATGGCCATTGCATTAAGTTATTAAAAACCAAATTTATCACAAAACACTAGTTCATGCCAGTACTAAACGGCTGCTAAGGGAGCAGTAATGAATAAATGGCTGGCAAACCATATTTGGTGTAATGGTTTTAAAGTTTTCAGTTTCAAGGAAATGAATTCAAAATTTTCAGCATGTGGAAACTTTATTTCAGATGAAATTATCTTCTCTACTGATCGATGAGTCTTAACGATCCTTCCATTTGCCACGAACAAACCAAAAATCAATTCGAATGTCTTATGATGAGACGTGTGAAAAATTCCTTCACGTTCTTCTCTTGCTTATTTCTGCTGAGAGCAGATGGCTGCGAAGACATGATGTCGAGACGCTGCTAAAAAACATTCAAACAGCTTTTAATCATCAACATTTCTGTAGAAAGAAAGTTTATGCAAACAATAAATTGACGTTGCGCTTAATATATTTCAATTTTTCACAGTTTGTATGACATCTGAACTGTTTTGTTTATCGAACAACAAACGTCAAAGTTTCATGTGTGATTTTCTTACAAATTAATTTTCAATAAAGCTCAAGACATTTTTCAAATACAAAACTTCAGCAAGACTTCATTTAGCATGAGCGTCCTTGTCTCCTGCAACCACTTCATACTCTTTTGTTGCTCCTAGTGTCTGTCCAACTTCATGTTCATTTGCATATGAGAACTTCAACTGCGAGTGAAGCTTCCAAATGGTAAATCTGTTCCCTCAACATTCTATCCGTTTCATTTAACGAGAGAAAGTCTATGTTTGCACATCGAAATAAATATATTATTGCAAGCGGGAACTAATTATGCAACATTTAATTTATCATTATCCTCGTGAACACAGTGTAATGAATACGCGCGGGGAATTATCGTGTTGTGGTGCATATCATCAGGATGTTTTGACATTCGTAACGCTTAAAATCTACGAAAGGAATAACAACCGTAATGCAAAAAGTTAACGTGATTGCATCTGACTCTGCGAAATGTAATTGTTGATTTATTGTAGAAATGATTGCGGTGATTTCTCTCCCATCGCAAGAGATACACGTTGACCAAACAGGACAGCGCTAAGGGTTTTTAATGGGAATTAAATGAAACATTGCCTGTTTAACCAGCCTTTGCGTGTTCTGTGTTGTCACATTTTAGCCCTTTCGTTGGTAGGAGACCTAATTATTGTGGGCTTCATCGCTGTTAACAGCATTGCTGCCCAGGGTTCAGGCAAAGTCTGCACGATCAGTCATCTGCAAATTGGTAATGAGAAGTGTTAGTCTTTGGCAAATATTTAAAAGTCAATTTGAATTTCCACACTATTTTGAAAACTGTTGCCAAAACTTTCCGAGAAGTCCCGAGCCAAACTTTTGCGATAAAATAATGA
This sequence comes from Smittia sp. YW1114-2, assembly GCA_033064975.1. Taxonomy (NCBI): domain Eukaryota; kingdom Metazoa; phylum Arthropoda; class Insecta; order Diptera; family Chironomidae; genus Smittia; species Smittia sp. YW1114-2. Next base: position 19,153,589 of record CP093832.1, read on the forward strand.
ATTCATTTTTGAAAGCCCAAAAAACTATTTCACGCATTAAAATGCACTTAATTGTAGCAATTGGCCGTCCACATTCGAATGGAGCTATAAACGTGAAATAGATTTCATCGACGCCGCAGAAAGCTGGTTTGCTTAATGAATTGCCGAGCAGAACTGAGATTGCGCTGGTCATCATTTTAAGTAAATTTATTTATTCAAACGGCTAGCAATGACAGCGACTAGCTCTGAGCGAGACGACGTCGTCGCGGGGTTTACGAGCAACTATCAACGCCTTCAACTGAATTTCGACAAATTTTAAGGGCCATTTCGAGAGTAGTTTCGTCTCGAAAGCCTCGTCGGAATTTCCGACTCGAAAATGAATTGTTTAAAAATAATTGCATCGATCAGAAAATCAATTCGAATTGAGGTTTTGAGCCATTCAATTAAGCTCTGTATTTTAATATTAATGCTGTATGAATGATTGGACCATGTGAATCATTTCAAGAAGAAGGCAAAGCTCCAACAAATATTTAGTCCAGTCTTCTCTCAGGCCAATGCAAATAATTTATGCGACCGAAAGATCAATTTTCTTAAAGACAGCCTGTTTCATCGATGCTCAGTGGACAGGAAAGTAGTGAAGTAGCTTTAATCTGAATTAAGTACTCGTGACGTAGAATGGTAATATGAAGCAACACTATGACTAAGTACAAACATCGTTTGTACACACAGAAAAAACTCTATAATTTTATCGTAAAATCAGATAAGCGAGTCCAAACAGACGGTAGCGCTATGGTCATACATTCTTGCTATCCGCTTCGTTCTCGTTCCTCTTAACGATGCCATGAGACGAGTGAGACGAAAATATTGTTTTTTTCATTGCAGTAGAAATCGAGACGTGAAGTGGATGTGACGGGTAACTGCAGAAAGGATTCAGAGTAGCGGTGGAGCGAGGAGACTGAGAGAGAAAATGAAAAGCTTTTAAGTAAATAAAATTATGCTCACATTTGATTCACTGAGCTCCGAATGGTGACTGCTTTATTTAACGAGTTTTCCCATTTTCAACGTTTGGTCTTAGTCATTGCGTTCTGTCTGATAGTAGCGAGAAAAAGATTCCGAATGCTTTCTTCGATATCTTCCATGTGTTGCTGTAGCAATGAACTCGACTTGCATAAAAGTTTATGTGAAAAGTCCATTTGAGAGGAGACATCGAGAAGGGCATTGCAGTTCACAATGCTCCAATTTTCGCATGAACATAAAACCTGGCAGCGCATTGGTAGCTCGTTGCAAGTCGCCTCATATTCCCTTGTTTGGAAATCACTTTCCGTTTTGAGTCTCATTGAAATGGCTATCGATGCCAACTAGAAAATTGCAGTTTCACAATCCTGCACGAAACAACGCAACAATAGAGTATCGTAGCAGATTGACACACACTGGAGAAGGCTATTTATCAGAAGCTCTAGCCGGAATATTATCAAATTATTCTTCTATCCCTGAAACACAATTTCGTAGTTCAGCAGCAATAAAATTGCAGTTCATTTATTTATGAAGCCGACAGAAAATTTTCATAAATGTTCTAACTGCATGGGAGTGCTCCACATCGCCCTAAGTATTAAGCTTCTCGTGCACCGTCCTAGGTTCCCAAAAATGGTTGCTGCCCGCTGCAAATTTGCCAGACAGTTAGATCGAACAGCTAGTTTAATACTCGTGCTAAAGCTTTGACAACGCTCGGGATAAATTTTTAAAGCTTCGTCTTTGCAACTACAGAGATGACACAAAATTTTTGTTTCTGGAACATCATGCAACATTTCTCTCGCTCCGACAAATTCGAACGGACTCGAAGCAGTCATAAATCCTTATGCAAATTCTTATCGTAGATCGACCTCGATGTGACTGCTGGCCTCTGATGATGACCAGGTGATTTACAAGCATAACGAAGCAATCTGACATTTTGCCAACCAATCGGAAATCCAGAAAAAATCGGTTTTCGTTCAGGCCAACTTTAACTGCGCAAACTTCAGAGGTTGAAGTTTACATGCGTTTGACTATTGGCATCAAAGCATAACTGAACAGTTTTCCTGGCTCATCGTTTGCCTTGTATATACATGTAGCGAGCAGCGTGCTTTTGACTCAACATCGATGCCATTGTAAACGTGTGCTTTGACGTTTGAGATTTTTAATCACCAAGCAATCAAAATTCAATTTCATGAAGCCATTCTTTCTGCAAGCAATATCCCTGCTTCCATGTGCATTGGATTCTTCTCGGTTGCAGCTTCTATCACAACCGGAAGCGCTGAGCTTTTCCCATCGTAGAGCTTCGCTTACACATTTGAAACATTTTCAATTAAAATTCAAAAGTTTATGAGTCGAACCAAAACTTTCACAAATCTGTTGCCATAAACATTGCGGAGTAGAATTTTCCACTTGGATGGTAATTGAAAACGGGGAAAAAAACCAACGTTCGTAAAATATTAGTTTCCTGAGCATTCTCTTCCTAATGTTCCGATTTGTGTGAGAATGGAAGTTTTTATTTTATTACCTGCTTTTTCTCGTTGCGACATCGATTTCGATTTAACTGCCCCTCTGAGTAATCGCCGCTTTTTACGATCAACTTAAGAGCTGAAGCAAAAAGAAGTTCACTCGAAGACTGTAAAAGCGCGTAAGCGAGGTTCATGTTCGAAGAGGGTGAAGGAGGGTGAGAGCGGATATTAGCTGGAATGCAAGTAAACCAGATAATTGTTTTTTCATCACAGAAAATGGGAAAACTTCTCAAGCTTGCCGATGGGTAGCAGACCGAGATTACAATTCTTCTTCCAGAAATACTAACCAACAATCAAAACCGCAAAAAGTTGTGATTGAAAAAACGAAAACAAAAATTCAATAAAAACTCGCAAAACAGAACTGAACTCGCAAGAGAAATTCAATTGTAGAATTCCTTCGCCTTCTTCTCAAGAGAGAGAAAATGAAATCTGAATTCTAATAAAAACAAACAAACATATTTTCAACAATGTTTTTCAAATGTATGCACAGATGAAGATCATAATGGCTCGCAAATCCATGTTTCTCTTCAACTCAACTCGCAATAGAATTCTTGAAATATCTCAGCAGAGTGTATTCAATTTTCCACTCATCTCAGAGACGCTCATAACTCCTCCGACATGTGCTGCGATTTTCCTTAGTCGAGTTTCCTAGAAAATAGCAAAAGTTGCTAACTTAAATATTTTCTTCTGTGAAAACCCAACGTTGAAGCTCATTGGAACACTTAAAGAATTAGGAATTCCTTCAAATTAGCTAATTCACTTAACCGGGTATTTGATCTGAGCTCGCTGGCAATTTTGCTAATTCCGTTATGGTTTTTCTTGTTGGTGCGTTGTGAATCTTTAGCCGCAAGGCTTCGGAACGAAGTAGCAGCATATTAATTTCCTCGAACGTCTGTAGCGAGTGCCACAGCTTAGACATTCCTCCTGCAAATGTGTACGGAAGGTATTGAAAGGATTTTAATAACTCGCATGAAATATTCATAGAATCACTAACGAGACATTTTCCCGTCAAAAGTTTTGTTTGATGAACTGGCAAAATTATTTCAGCTCGTTTAGTTCCTCAAAACTTCCATCAATTTGATTACTCGAAACCATGAGAATGTTGACTGAATGATCAACAAGCGCTCCTTTTCATCTTCTAAATCAAACAGGTTCATAGATCATGAAGATTTTCATTTCGAAATGCACTATGGAGCGAGATGAAGGGGACGGAGACTCGCAGCCTGTGAAGCTATTGACGGATGAAACGTTCATGTGAGAGTTTTCATCATCAAAGTGCGACGTCGCTACTTCTGGAGATTTCCATTTGCTGATAAAATTTTGAAAGGAAGCGATGACAAAAACTCTCTATCACACACACACACACCAGATATGAAAGCTGAAAGTGTAAACATGCTTGAGCTAGAATCGACTTCAGTTCCAAATTTAGGAAATTTCCCTCCGCAACTTCCTACGATTAAAGTTTAAATATTCACATGGAGGTTTTTATGTCATCGAGAGGAATTCGAAACATGTTTGGAATTATTTCTGATCTCATGTGACACTTGAACAGCATGCCAGTGCTAGTGCCAAAAATTTCATTTCCCGTGAAACAATAGAATGAAAATTATGACGCTTCGCCCCGGGGAGAGGCGACGAAAAAGCATAATTGCAATTCTTTCATAGAGAGACAATTTCATAAATTTTCCACACACATTAGATATTAAAACGAGAGTTATTGCTTCCATGCTGTTGCTGAGACGTCTTAATAATAGAGCGTCGGAAAGCTTTTCAAACGCGTGGAACTTTCAGAAATGAATGAGGAAATATTGAAAACATTTCCAGGATTTGATTCTCAACTTTTATCAATATTAACTGTTCGAAAGATGAGGACGAGCGATGTTTTATCAAGGAACTTTGCATTTCTCTCGACGTCTGTCTGCGGGAGCGAGGAACGGATAACGAAAAGAGGAAAACGTAGGTGCCAAGTAACGCTGACATTAAACCAGGACGTTTTCACATTCACTTTTAATAATTTATGAACGATGACATTTTTATATTGGAATTTATCACCACGACCTGGAGCATGGAGCATCTGAGCCCACGAGATCAAGCAATATAAATGGCACGACTTATGGTGCACATTTTCGACAGAGAATTTAAACGACTTCATAGAAAGTCAATTTTCAAAACGATGAAAGAATTCTACAGAGAATTTCAACTGGTGAACTCAATATTAATTCATAGAACACTTCACTTGAAAAGCTCATTTAAAGGACTCGCTACTCTACATTTCAATAACCCATGACGAGGGTACTAAATTTTAAAAGCGTCGAGACTCTCGTGATGAAACGGCTGTAAAACAAAGAGTTCCGTCAACACTACAGGTCGCAAGTAAACTCGAAAAAATTTAATAAAAAAATAAAACTCAGCTTGAATGTTTTTTCGTACTTGAAATAATTTTTCTGCCCTCTTGTTGAAACAGCGAAAATTCCATGAGCATTTTTTATTGAATAAATTTTATAAATTAAATTAATATTGAATGTATTTTTCAATAAAGAAATGCGATTGAAATGGAAATTGAACACACCTCGCTGAAGAGCTGCAACGTAGCGCAGACTACTTCTCACCAGTTGATGTGTAAAGATGTAGTTTAAACACGCAATCCATCATTAGCATACACAAAGCTTCGCTAAATGTTTTGGAATTCCCTCAACGCAAGACCCAACATTTCCGGTTTCACGCGCTATTGAATCTTTTAATGAGGAGCATAATTTAAAAATGTTTTTTTTTTTCTGCAAATTGCATATTCAATACACTTGATTCAGTGATCCATTTATCAGACTTTCGATAGCAAATTTGCGGTTCTCTGATTGTTTTAACAAAATATTCGACTCGTAACGCATTCGTAATGCATGAGACCTTTTGATTGAATTTGAATAATTTCCTAACTAAATTTAATTCACTGGGACACATCGAGGCCAGATGGCCTGGCCAAGGAAGTTATTGCTTCTCCCACACGGCATCAACCTTCCCTGTTTCCAGTCGAAGTATCTTACAATGACATTTCTTTTAAAGTCGAAGAAAACTTCTCCTTTCCTCGCTCTCGAGAAATTCAGCTGAACAAACAAAATTAGAAATAAAACACAACAAATTCTTGAAGCAACAATGTGCATGACACAAAGTTTACATTTATCGAGTCGAAACATGATACATCATCCAGCTAAGACTTAGACATGTTTATTCAGTTCAGCTATTTCATGCTTCAGCTAAATATCACTTGTCGGTTGCCATTGCTAATCACCGCCGCTGAACATTGTTCAACCAAATTAGAAAACTAGAAACAACTTTGATAGACTTTGCATCAATTTCAAGAGAACAAATAAAATCATAAACATCAACTTTGAATCATTTTCAATGCTTATTATGTAATGATCCCATTGGTATCCACTTAGTTTCTTGTTGAACAGCAATCTAACTAAACAAACACGAGTGCAATATCGGTCTGGCGAAGTGTGTCTGACAAGCCGAAGTATTATATTTCGAAGCTTCAAAATAAGACTAAGTTTCACGAAGTATCTTCGCCACAACATTGCATGCAGTCTATGTACTATCTCTTCGAGTCTCGCGGCTCTGCAGCAGTAAGCTGACTCTGTGAATTAGAAGTTGTTGGACAATGTGCATGAATTCTTTATCGTGGACTCACTTGAAGTGACTTTATGGTGTCCATCAGCGTTCGTTTCTCGTCGAGAAGGGTCGCCACGTCATCCTGCGCTGCTTTTAGGTAATTCTTCAAGACTTCATTCTCCTGCTTTATCCGTTGGCTTTAAAAGGAAAATATTGTTTTCTTTGTCAGATTGCTAAGCAATAGAAGTTCTTACCGATTGACTTCCATATTTTTCTCTGCCGATGCAACTTGACGTCGAAGGACCTCGTTATCCATTTTAAGCTGCTGCATGACCAATTGAATCGAAAGGACTTCTCTGTCGCGTTCTTTCTTCTCCCAATTTGTGTCCTCAACGACGTTCACTTGTCCTTTATCAATCGGTTGAATTTGGAAAACTCCAGCAGAGTCTCGAACGATACTCATTCTTCCGATGGCCACGTTTATCGGCTGAGGGCCAGGCGACGTTATGTTAACTGGTGGACGATCTTCGATTATGTTAACCTTCAGGTTTTCAAGCTCAATATTCATTGGGATTGGGGGTGTGATGATTTCATCTTCAGCCAGGTCGGCAAGCCCGATGAGCGTGCTCATTAGCACCGATTGAAGGTTGAGGTCGGTGACTTTGATGTTTAATGTTCGTTCAAAGAAACTCTCGAAAGCTTTCTTATCGACTATTGAGGTCAAGTCCTCAGGAAGGTGCAAGTCTTCCTCAAATCTTATCGCAATCGATGGTCTCGATTCGGAATTGTATGGAGCAACGTTCCACGCTCGACATCTCGCACCAAACTTTGTCTGAGAAGAATAAATTTGAAGGAAAGTTCTCCGTATCATATTTGCTGACATTTCATAATTTTTTCAAGGAAAATCAGGAAAGAAATGTTAGAGAAAAGGAAATCTAGACACACAACAACATTTAACACTTTGACATGAGGATAGGAGCAAATCATTTCTAATAAACAGTTACGAGTAGAGAGAATTCAAGCTTGAAAAAGCTTTGATAAAATTAGACAAGAAATCAGTTTCTTTTGCCGCAGCAACAAAATGTAGCTAGCGATATTCATATTTTTCTGATTCTTAAACCCGAAGCTTTCATGTCTAATCATAACAAAGCCACAGCTCATGTAAACTAACAAAAGAGGTTTTAACTTTAAAGTCGACAAGATATTTCCCAAGTGTTTAAGCTGACGAACATGCACATACAGTTGGGAGGGAGAGATTTTAAATATTGATCCATCACTTGGAAAGCAGTAATAGTAGTAGACGAGATGCAGTAAGACAAGGCGAACAAAGCGCCAGACAAACACTGGATCATCTATCTCTAAAACAAAACCCAAAGACTCTAAGACTCCTCACTTCTAAAATTTTCTAATCTAAGATAAGGAAGTTCATATGTACCTTCTGCTTCTTCAGTTGATCGTTCTGGGATTTTAGTTTTAAAGTTTTTGTTTGGTTTTCAGTGAAAACATATTTTTTGTTTTCAGACGACAGCATTCGATTTTGTGTTTGTATGGAATAGTTTTCGAATCAAGTTGCGGATGATTGCGAATAGTTAAAATTAATTAAAGAAGAGAGAGCATGCAAAAAAGAAATTCAAAAAATGCAACACATTAACATCATCTTTGATTATAATATTTCTTATGTAAAGTCGATGAAGAGGCGTCATGAATGAGATTGAACTGGCAGTTTAGTTTGTTGGTCTTTTGCAACAAAGTTGTCTGAAGAGAAAGGCACGATGAGATGCTCCGAGCGAGAGTAGCTTATTTCCACAGTTTTCTCGCATTCGCTCGAGAAAATCAGATTTATTTGCAGAGTGGATACAAATGAATAAATTGGTCATCAAACAAAGCTACCACTCGAGGGCGCGATGAGGAGATGAATCAGAATTTGTGAAAACCGTTTCCTCGAAAATACTTTTCTCGTCCGTTCTTGCTGGGCGGAGATGGGAGGAACACAGAGGAAATGTTTTATGACCGTTTGTAATTTTTGTTAAGACAGCGAGAAGATCCACTCTGACTGAAAGGAGGCAGATGTGAACGGGAGAGTAATTAAATTTTCATGAGCCTAACAGAAGATGGAATAAAGAGCTGCTGAGGCTCCGCTTAGCAAGCCAGCAAAGACGAACCTTGGGAACATAACGAGACTTGGAATATTGACGCGGTCATTTCTTATGGGAAACAACTAGACACTGTGCAAACTTTGTGAATCTCCAGTGCCATTATCTTCAGAGCCAGCCGCGATATCAAATGATGAACAATGAGAGGAAAGGTTGAGAAAGAAGGAGATGAAGAGATACGAAACGTTCCACTTGAGTAATTGCTTATATACCTGAAGCTCATCCCACGGAATCGAAGTGCACTATGGTACGAAACAAGCAAAGAAATCATTTTCGGACTCGTTAAAGTACAATAAATTTTTTACCTCTTCCAAACTGATTGAAGCGACTTGAACGCGTGCAACTGACGATGATCCAACGTTGTGCTTGATAAGTTCAACGGTGGTCAGCCTGGAATTAAGGAAACAGCTTACGAATGATAAATGGCAAAGCTTTCGTAGTCTCACCTAAAAGTGACCATCGATACTAAATCCCTTCGCTTCAGGCTGCTCGCTTCAGATGGCTCGGAGGGAGATGACAAGTTGGTTAGGTAGGGATCTTCGCAAACCTCTGAAGCCACTTCGACGGGAGCCAATTTGTTGTTCACATCAGTACCGAAGGGATTAAACTTGAACATGAAGTCGTTGCAGTCAGTTGTTGCTTTATCCGTATCCGCTAGCACTGTCATGAACTCTGAGTCGTCTGAGAAGTCAGATTGGATTGAAATGGCATCGCTGGCGTCGTCAAACGATGTGTTAGTTTTTAAAGCGCTGTCGATGGAAGTCATGAAGTTCGAAAATCCCTTCTTCATATTACTTAAGCCGGTGTTCAGCTCTTTTGGAATGATACTAGCGTCGCCTGAATTTCTACTTTTGTTTTTCAGCGTGGATGTCGACGAGGATGACGACGATGACTGGGGAACTTGAGTTGGAACTTGCACAATCTCAAAGTCCCCGGGAATGTTGAACTTTATGTTTGACTTTGCATCGGCGGGAAACTCAAACTTTTCCTGTTTCACTGGCGACGGAGATTCAATCGAGTTGAACGGGTTGATTCTTGGTACTCCATCAAGCGATGCGCTTCCTTGCTGCCAGCAGCTATTGGTTGTGTGCAGATCGTCGCCCAAGCTCGCAGAGTCAGGAAGAACGCTCTCAGCATCGCCACCACTCGACTCTTTACCAGGAGTTTGACTCGGCATCACCATCGTCACTTCTACTTGCGGAATCACACAACCCATAATGATGAGCTGGTCCAACGATTTCTCTTTCATGATTCGCTTGTTGTCAATCGTGAGGAACGTGGTCAGCTCATTCATTTCTTCTACGAGTCTCATCAAGAACAGGAATTGATAATGGTCCAGTTGAACACTGACGAGGTTTCCGAAATGCGCGATAATGTGCAAATCAGCTGACTTCTCGTCCAGGTTAACGTTCGCACTTGTTGCGTGAGCACCTGTTGATTGATTCGTTTCTTGCTTCAAGTTTCCGTTGGTGTCGTTGTCTCCTGTCATTTTCGCGTAGCATACAGAATCGAGATTATCAAACATAAATGTGGCATCGCCTTGTGGCTGTTGTGCCAAAGATGAAACCGACAATATCATCTCATCTGTCTTCGGAATTTCTAGAGGCGCTTCAGTAGGTTTGTTCATCTCCATCATCTTTTCCATGATATTCTCTTCAATATTTGACTTGCCGTGGATCCAAAGAGTTATAGGAACGGCGTCGACAAATGGAATTGATCGATTAGTGCCAATTGATCGAGCACCGACAAAGTCAATCCACACTGGATCGATGTTAATGCACCAGACATCTCTCGTGTCGTTCCAAAGTGCGTAGCGTGACAATTGAGTAAGCGATGGGTTCGAGGAGTGCAGTTGTGTCATGTTAGAAATGTCGGTGGCTGCAATATGAGACAAAATTCTGTCTGTCACAATGCTTAAATCTTCTGGCTTTGATGGGAAGTCCGATGAGAATACCAAGCTTCCTTCCTGCAGCGAGTGAATGGCTTGAGCTAAATCAGCACGCGAAGCTCCCATTTCTCGAATGTTTGTCACTGCGAATCTTGAAACTTGCACCTGCATGCTCTTTGGTCTGTCTCTCTGCATAGCTGACACGTCCCGGTTGGACTCAAAAATGATTCTCGGCATGATTGCTTCAAGCTTCACATCCATGTACATCATCGAGGGCTCAGATGAAGGCGACGATGGCGAATTCATGGAATCGGCAACGTTTGTTTGCATCAGCGATTCGTGGAGACTTAAGCCGAAGGAAGCGAACCACAAACAACTGTCAACATCGAAGTTAACTTGGATTGGATTAAGGTAGACGAAACACTTTGACGGCGGCACTAAAACGAATTGTTCACTGTTACACAAACATTTGGATCTCATGAGATGACAAACTTACAGGGAAACACAAAATCACCAGGGTAGTAAAAGTAGGTGAACTCGGCGTGGACCGTCGGCATCTCGGGTGGAAACGAGAAGCGTTCTTTGTCACCTACAACGACAGAAGAAAAATGTCAGACGAAGAATTGTGAAATGCATAACTGAGTTGGGGAACTATGGGATCACCTGCTCGGCTTTTCTTCTTCCTTTGAGCTGATAGCATGTGCAATTAAAAGAAATATGGTACATTCTAGCCATTGGGATAATACGTTAAGGGAAAAATATCCTTGGATGCTGAAACATACCTGACACAAATTCCTTTGGCATTTGCTTCTTCCCTGCTGTTGTCACACGATAAAGTGTAAAATCTTCCATTCTTAAAATTACGCAGCTTGTCATGAGTTTCGAGAAGTTATCGAGAACGTGTTTCCGCATGGGCGATGATATCGTAGGTGTCGAAGCGCCGGATTGCTGTCCACCGAAAGGGTTTGGAGTTCTTTCGAGTGGTGCGTGTGTGGGTGGTCGATTAGGATTGCTGAGTGTCAGCAACGATTCCTTGAAGTTGTTCAGTGACTGCTCGAGCCACAATGCTGGTGGTACGCTTGCTTCTTTATATTTCGGCCAATGGACTCGACTCGCTTTTGCCAAGTGGTAAGGATAGAAGTCGACTTGAAAGCCTTGAATAGAAACTTGGAGTGCGCCACCGTCTTTGAGACCCGGATGGGAAGAGCGACCAGAACCTGCATCGTCACAAAGATGTAGGTCGATTCTCTGGCTGAAAAAGTGATACGAAGTCTCGCGGACGTCGAAGACGCTGAACATTTTCTGGGCTTGAGTCATCGTGACCGAGTTTTCTGATGGACGGACGAAAGATTGATCGAGGTAAGACTGGTATTCTGGAAGATTCTCAAGCTTTCTCTGAGCTTTCTTTCGTTGGATTGCTTTGTTCGAGTCTTGAATCAAATCTGCGAGTGAATCCACGAAATGCAGCGCAGCTTTGAGCTGCGAATCTGTCAGCACCCAAAGCAGATCATCAAGAATCAGGAGAAGTCGCGACGACAAAACACTACAGTCCGAAATTTTCTTCTTAATCGTGATCCGACACTTTGCCTGATTTGTAAGCAAGCGCAAAGGCGTCAGATTCTTGTCTTGAGTCGAACTCGCCTCGATTCGAACCGTTTGCCATGATAGTTCCTTAAATATTAGAATAAGTCCTCGGATTGGATCCTTCAGTCTCGTGAAGCGCAGCTCAGCTGCCATCCACTTCGGCGTTCGTGATTCAACGCGGATTCTCGACATCTAAAAATGAATTCGGGTCAGTCAAAGTCCACAAACTTGGACGAGTGGAACTCACCTGGACAGAAGCTGTGAAAGCTGGGCTTTTGAAGTTTACATTAACAGTATTGATTGCAATTGTGATTCCGTCGATGACTTTATGAATAAAGCTGTATTTTCCCATGGGAACCTGAAGCGATTGGATGCCGCTGGCAGTTGGAGTACCCGTGCGAGCTGTCTCGCACGTTTCCACTGAGATGTTCACCTCGTCCAGTGACAACGTTATCGGAACACTCTTCAGCTTGGCCCATGATATTCTAAATGATATGTGATTGCACCAGGCCGATGTCAGTCGCAGCCATGACGGCAGCTCGAGGAGCTCTGTAAGGACCTAAAACGAAAGATTGTCATTCGTCAGTCAAGCAGTTTAAGTCTGAACTCACCGTCTCATCGAGCTCGAGATTGTTGAGTTCGCCTTCTCCTTTGAACGTTGATATATTAATTTTGTCACTCGACAAATTCTTGGTGTATCTGTTTAAGGAGAACGGAAAATATTTGTGTGACACATTCCTTTCAGGACTCGGCGACGAAGAAACATTTTCTTGTTCGTAATCTTATGATTCACGCACGAGCGATTTTCTTATCAGTTTCAGCATAAGAAAAGAATAATTTCGTGATGGTGCGCGTCGTTATCGACGGACACTAATGCAGCAGCTGATAAAACAAGATCGATTCGAGCTGCTCAATAGAGTTTATCCTCAACTATCGACGCTGTGAATCATCTTAGAAAAATCAATAATCTGCCTTGGCCTTGTAATCCCATGAAATGCCAAGAAAACTGAGCCACACGATTGACCCGAACACTTGACATCACAAAGAACTCTTTTTCACAATGATAAAAATAGGAAATAAACAATTTTATCGAGAGGAAACGTTCAATATGTTTTATCAATTTTCGCGTTGAGATCGAACGCCTCGGCTGCAATCCCCACCTTGATAAGTGTTTTAGAAGCTGATTCTTCAATATCGAAACCATATCTACTTCAATTAACAACAATAAGTCTCTCTTTGATAACAAAATATATTTCTTGTTGACAACTCAAATTCTTCTTCGAAAACTCCTTGGAAAACTCTGCGCAACGGCGGCACTGGCCTAGCGACGGAGTCGAAAAACGAATTCCGTTAAACTTCTACACGTGGCGAGCTTCAAACATTGGAAAATCCAAGTGAATTTTACATGTTTATAAATTAACAAGACTGAAACAAATTAATGTTTTTTAAATAATTATTTTCCAATTTATTTGGTTATTTAACAATTGATAGCGCCAGAACATAAAAGTTACAATTAAAAGTTCACTATTTTACAAGTTAAAATGGATCGATAGTTATAGGTTTTTAAAATTTGAACGCGATCAGTTCATTCGTTCGTTTACTGTGTTGAATGTAATGTACGAAGGATTGGCGATAGATTTTACTGCGGGTACGTTAACGTAGTTATCACTCGGATTGAAGATATCTGATGTGGTTGGCTTCGACTGGCCGTTCGAAAAGCTCATTTCCGTGTAACCGTTTTGCTCTTCTTCGGTGTCAGCGGCAACCAGCGCGCCTTTCTCGTTGCGTTGTAGCATTGGAATCTCTTCCGGAAGTTCTCCTTTCTTACTATTCGGATGCTTTGCTTTGTTTTTGGGACTAGAATCTAAGTTCTTAGCGATCGTTGGTGACTCTGGGCGAATGTAGTCTGACTTTTGAGCAAAGTTTGATCGAGACGCTCCGCCCTTTGGGCTCATCGAGAGATAATCGCTGGTCGACGTCAAGTTTTTCATCTCTGCAGAGTTGTTCACATAGAAATTCTCTTCCTCGGCCAGTGGTGGCATCGGGGCTTCAGATGTAGGACACGAAAGTTGCGTTAAGTAGTCTGGTCGGCCAGTCTCGTAATTAGTCATGTTGGCCGTCATGTAAGGCTCATTCAAGTCGACATAATGCTGAAATAGAAATAAGTCAATAAAGCTTATCATCAGAGTAATCGTGACTCACTTCTTTCACACTCTCATGGATAAACGATCCAAGTCGCTTCTCGAGTTGGTTGAAGAGTGGACGCGATTCAGGCTTTGCATTCCAACAGTTAAGCATGATATCATAAATATCTTGGTTGCAAAACGCGGGCTTTTCCATTCTGTAGCCGTCACGCAGTTTGTAATAAAGATTCTGGTTGGCTTCCATTCCCGTGTAAGGAACTTTTCCAAGCGAGAAGAGCTCCCAGAGCACAACACCTGAGGAGGAAGCAGATGAAAAATGAACATAAAGACCTTGATTAAAGTGCACTCACCAAATGCCCACACATCAGAATATGTGCTGAACGTGTGGTCGGATATTGACTCTAGTGCCAACCACTTGAAAGGAAGCGGAGCCTCGCCCTTCTTCTTATAATTGTCATTCTTGTACATTGATCGGGCAAGTCCGAAGTCACAAATCTTCACAATGTTATCTTCGGCAAGCAGAATGTTTCTCGCTGCTAGATCGCCGTGTAGAACTTTCCTTGACGATAGATAATCCATGCCGCGGGCTACTTGGAAAGACCAGCAGACTAAATCACTTGTACAAACGGTTCGGGCTGGGCCTTTGTAGTCCATGCCGTAGTTTGAACGCCACAGAGGCTGCTCAGAGTTGTTAGAAAGCAACGCAAGGTCTTCTGCAACAAAGAAATGAATTAGAACTTCTAGTCAGTTAGAGATCGAGATCTTACCTTGACCATTTGAAAGCGTTGTCGCTTCGGTATTGCAACTGTCGATCTGCGTGTTCTGGAAGCCTGAATGTCTCACGTAACCTTGCGAGTTAAGATGAGCGCCAGGGTTCACGACACCTACTGGACTGGGCTGTGTCGTGTAGTTGTTTCCATCGCTACAGTTTATGTAATGATTCGCATCAACGTTAATGTATTTGTGATTCTTTGGCGTGACCTTATCTTTAGCAAACGTCACACTTATGTACTTCAATCCTTGACTAGCAGTTTATGATTTTGCATCAAGTGTTTGCAGCGCACGCCATGTTAAGTTTAGTTTCATTCCATTCCAAAAATCCATCACCGAAAGAGTTTAATACCAGAAGTGTTTGTAAGAGAAGTGCAAATTTTATTAAGTTTAGTCACACCAGAAAAAGTTGATGATGAATCGAAGAATGACCAAGCAGCGATTGGAAACGAACAGAGGAAAGCGAGGAGAGGGAAAGAGCTTTTAGTTGCTTAATTATTTAGTGATTGATGACAGGTTAGTTGATCATGACTTTGTTATGACTAATTGATGCAGCAACTACTCCTAGCCTTTAATTGACGTTCATGAAAGTTCAGAGCGTTCTCGCTCTCAAGTTCCAAGTGTCTAATGACAGGCGTCCTGAACACAAAGTCCTTGCCATTACGTGTCGTGCTATGTTATCCATAATCTCAGAGCTTTTTGTTTCGTTAGTAAGAATGAAACGAGAAGCGAGTGTAGTAAGCCCGTATGCTAATTAGCACATAAATCTGAAGCTCGATGCGACGCAAAGGCAAAATGAAACTTAAGATATTTTCGCTCAAATGCCAGCATGAAACATAAGATGAAACTTGGGTGCAAACGTACCTGTTGTAGGTGTTGAAGGCGCTGTTCTTCGACCACCGTAGGTCATTTTTCATAATCATCGAATCGATTCTATCGTTTCGGATTTGATCGACGAAATACGGCCGATGTTTTACAAGGAAGCTTTGTAGGTTTCCGAACTGGCAATATTCGACAATCACCATTAATTCTCGCTTAGCGATGTTCTTCGTCACGGCTCCCAATAAATTCACCACGTTCAAATGCTGGCCCAGATGAATCATAATCTTCAATTCCGATACTAAAGCTTTCATTACATCGTTGTCCGTTTGCTTCTTGACCATCTTTACTGCGACTGTCGATTCTTCCTCGTAAGGAACGATTCCTTGTGCAATTGCTTTAACGACCACTCCAAACGCGCCAGCCCCCAATTGCTTTCCGAGCTTCAGTTTATCGCGTGGGAACTCCACGTCTTTATTATACGGCAGCAAGTCTGCTTGTTCATCTAGGTTGACGTCGGGATCGATGCTCTCAAGGTTGCCTTCCTCGAAGTTTGCCAGACCAGCTGCTTTCATCTCAGCAATGAGACGAGTCTTGCGACGCACCCGAGCGCAGAGATAAATTGAAATACAGATCAGAATGAGAATGATGCCGACTATTCCAACGATGATTCCTTTGCTTAAGTTTGCGATTGGAGCTGGAACGATTGAAAATTAGATCGTTGCTAATTGATTGAAGCCAGAAGCAGCCTTGACTCACTAGGAATTTCAATTTTAACTGACTTAAACTCAGATCCGACTCGGTTCCAAGCCACACATTTGTAGGTTCCAGCGTCTTCAAGTCTGAGTACTGAAAACGTTATGCTTGAGTTTGAGCTGTCCATCATGATCCGCTGCAAGCTGTTGTCATCCGCATTCACTTCATCTAGTACGAAAATCTCATCGTCCTTATACCAAAGAAGTTGGGGAATTGGCAAACCCGACACGAGACAATCTAACTTCAGTGCATCACCTAGCGAATGCTGCATGACTTCTTGATCAAAATTTGAGGTAATGAACGGAGCTTGGGTTGGTTGAACTGAAATAGCGACTTGAAGAGACTCCGGTGCTTCGTGAGCATCTTTGACTGACACTTCGCACTCATAGATGCCGTCATCTTCTTTCGCAATCTGCCGCCAAGTCAATGATTTTCTCCATGAGAACTTTGTGTTTGTTTCTTCAACTGCTACATTGTCAAGACTCTCAATAACTTCGCCGTTCTTACGCCATACAATATTGTTTGAATAGTTATAGATGATTGCTCCACACTCGAGCCTCACATAGTCGCCAACGGCGATCCTCTGATCGTCTTTCAATCCAGACACCATAAACGGCCGCGGCAAGTCTCCAATCTTCACCTGACCTGAAGCGTTATCAGAGCCGAATCGATTTCTAGCCTTGCATCGAACGGATCCTGGCTGTGTGGGCGAGAACCTGATCTCCGATACTTGAGCGATCTGCGATGACTGTTTGCTATCAACTGCTTGATCGTGGTCGTTCGGGTCAGATTGCTGTTGATAAGAGAAACGTTTAAGTGTGAAGTGGAGTTCCGCATTTGTATCGATTCGATTGTAGAAGAAATTTAAGTCGTTAGTGATACTAACCGTATCAATTTCCATTTGATATTTTTCCACCTTTTGCTAAACATTGCCAAAGTTAGTAATTAGAGAGTGATCATGCTGCTCAAGCGAATCGTTACAAGATTTTTGTTACGAGCCCACTCATAAGAAAATGACCGAGATTACTCAAATATTGAAACTCACGGTTTGAATTCTTTCCTTACGGCAACTGGGCCATAATGACAAATCTTGACACGGTTGGAACGACCAGGTTATGTCGGCTTGCGGGTAAGCCAGCACTCGGCATATCATGTGGACTTCCTCGCCTGCCATTACGTAAGTATCTTCCATGCTCACAGTCGGCTTATCTACTCAATTAAATTAAATATTAGCGACTCGCCTTTTTATCTGAGTTTCTCTTATCTCACCAGACACAATCAATTGAACCTCGGTTGTGAAGTTCCTTCCAACGGTCGTAGCAACCAACGTGTAGTTGCCGAAGTCATTGAGATCAGGATATTTCACTTTGAACTTGAGTTGGTTCTTATGTTCTTCGATGACTACGTCGAACTTGTTACGATTCATGACGTCCATGTCGCTTGAAATTTGTTCACCACGAGGATCATATAAGTAGAAGGCGGCGGAGGGATAAGCTATGTACTCAACGAGAAACTGAGCCTGCTTCTTCCCTTTATCGACATGGATGATGGGATTCGTTGGATGCAAATCGATCTGTGGTTCAGATACGAATTTTATCGTGGCCACCGCAGAGTTCGTGTTGTTGTAAAAGTCCATCACTGTGCACTTGTAATCGCCTTTATCGCGCTCTTCAATGCTCTCACGTATCGTGAGGTTGCGATGAGATTTCTGTCGATTGTCTGTGTCGTGCTTTATGTCTGAGACTGTCATATAGTCGTTAGTTTTTGCCACAATCCCATTGTGCGTGAACGAAGCGGTGTAGGTAATTCCGCTGTTTACTTCGATGTGACACGTCAATTGAAAATCATTTCCTTCCGTCGCGAAGAACTTTGAGTCGCTTGTTATCGTCGGCGTCGGCAGGTAACTCGTCAACGCTGCCGAATATAATCAGATTTATTAGCTCGATGGTTACTTAACCAGCTCAGAGACACGACATTATTCATTCAAACTTTTTACAAAGTGCACTTAGTAGGAGATTGGATTTTAATCAAGATAAAACATTTTCCTTCCAGGACTCGACATGCAACAATGATAAACAAAAATAGAATAGAGCAGAGACCTTGCAGGTAAGCTTGGGGTTAGTAGAGGAAACGGCAAAATATTTTCACAGGGATTAGGTAAATGATATTCATGTATGCAGTAAACAAATGGAAGCAGGAAGTATCGTGATAAGATTATTTTACCTGAAGTTCGCTTAACTGAAATATTTTATCGTTTTGATTGGAGAAGAGAGAAAAATAAAAGAAATTAAACTTTGCTGATTGGAACCGACAGATAAAGCAAACCCAAAACATGGTAAACTAACTAACGGAAACGAATGGAAATTGTTAGAATGGAAACTGTTGAGTGAGATGAAGGAAAGTGGGTAAAAAATCTGACGACACAGCAAAAGCATAAATGCTCAAGTCACGTTCTCCGGTGCAACGGCAGCTGAAACAATCGCAATCAAATAATCTTAACAGCCAAGTAAAGTGACTTAACGATGATTGACGTTTCGCTCGTCATTTATCTTGTTCAATCCAATCAATTAGCTACTTTATGGCTTCCAAGTCAATTTGTGATTAGCCGCAATGTTGGATTGAGTGTCGAGAAAACCATAAATAAACACCTAATGAACCTAATTGTGCGAGGAAAAGAAAATAACAAGTGAGAGGGGATAGGATAGATGAAGCACCCAAAACACCAGAGTGAAAGAAGAAGAAAGTAAAGCCACAAACCACCAACGCTTCATTGCTTGTGAACACACACCCTTAGTACGATTGATTAGTCCGTCACCACCAGATAACCAGTTTTCGAGACGATCCAAAAGCTCCAGTTGCAAAAGCTCCGGCGAAATGGAGGTCGCGGTAGTGGATACATCGATAGTCGGGTTAATTGAAAACTTAGCTTCGCTACTACAATTCTCATTCGACTCACAATTCTCGTTTACTATAACATGATACATGAAGACGATGTCGGTGTCTTTCACGCGACAATCATAGTAGCCGCTGTCCTCGACGTGAGTGAAGCTTACAGTGAACCCAACTTCGGGATCATAGCTGCCTTCAATCTGCTCCTATTCATAACATCGTGGGATCAATGGAAGAGAGAAATGGGTGAGAAATATTCAAATCAAATTACAAAAGTTGAGTTGGATTGGATGGTGGATTCTGAAGGTTTCGTTCGGCTTATGATTCAAAGTTTTTACAAGGCGCTGTATATGAATTTACATCATTCTCTAAAACTGATTGATTACATATCGCTCTTTCGGGGTAGGAAAAGGAGCTTTTTGTACAGACGAATTAATCGGGCGTATAAAATATCGATTATGTATCGTTTAAGAATCAATTGGGGGTCATAAAGTTGAGAACCTACTCGCGTTACTGTCAACGGAATACATGAAATACGTAGTCTGACTTTTGTCGTCTAGCTCGGAAGTGCACAACGCCAAACCGACCTCGATCGTTTCGTTGCTCTCCACGATAAATCCAATTGTATTGTCAAATAATATTTCGTTGATTACCTCTCCGTCTTCTCTGATCAGCTCAACCTTGACCTTTGGCGATGTCGGCTTACATGGAATGATGAAGGGCTTGTACTGCTGACCAATTATCATGTTGTGCTCGAGATTCTCGACGAGTAGACTATCGGGATCTTGAAAGAATGAACTCATGTAAGGCGCAAGTGAGTTAACACTGAGGTCATCACTCACCATCGACGAAAATATAAATTGACGAAGCTCTAAACTTCTCAACCTCTTGATCGTAATCGGTATGTGATTCATCTTTGACTGAGCTGTTGTACACGCAATAGTAGCGACCGACGTACTCGGTAGTGACAGATTGCAACTCCAAGTTGCTCTTGTAAATCGTCTTCGCGTTGTCAGTTGGATCATCGTGATTAAAATTAACGATGTTGGCGTTTCCATTTTGAGATGACAAAACCTTCAAGCAAAATCGCTAGTGTCATTTCCCGCCTTCCGATTGTAACATTCATCGTACCTCTGAGATCCACGTGACAGGACTTTCTCCTCTGCATTCGATGAGTTTGTCCGAGTTCACGTCAAGAGTTAAGAATGAATCGAATGGATCAATGACTGGCGCGCCATGAAGACCACGGAAAGGGTCAGAGGCTAAAGAGACAAGAGAACAGAATTCAGATTGAATCTCTGTAATCATTCAAAAAGAAGTCGAGATTTCCCGCGACGTAGGTCGAAAACTAATGTTGCATGGCCAGTCTAATGAGCCACTATCAAGGCCGTTTCATGTTGGATTATACATATGTCAAGGGTTGTTTTCATTGATTTTTTTTCACCGCTGAGAGTGGAACCCACAGTGAGAACTCGCGAGGAAATTGTCAAAGGATTTGGCCCACTGAGATTTGGCTCACATTTACCGAGAAAACTACCACCTGCCCTCAAATATTAGCATAGCTGAGTTACTCACCGTTCACTGCGACAAACTGGAAACTAATCCACATTTGTACGATTAAAAATATCACAGAAATATTCATCGTCATCGCTCCAGCTGTTTGCATCTATTTTCTCATAATCAAACTTGCTCCGCTAACTTCGAGAATTGTTTGTTTTTCATTTTACAAACTTGTGAACTGTTCTTCTCTCTCTTTTTTGCGTCACAATTAAATCACTAACACACATCTGAGAGGAAAAGTTTATTTGTGGCACTACACTTTTTGTTTGAGGAAATTTGTTTTACAGTTTTAGCCTGAAGATTCCAAGCATTTCCGCGGCTTTCGGAATAGTTTTGCTTTCGTGATGTGAGTTCTGACTTCCTCTCGTTCTACAAATAAAGAATTCATGTTCAGCGATTTTCTTTTCACGAAACGATTGATTTTATGGCAGCGCCGAAAGCACATGAAAGCTGTTTTAGTGAATCAAGAGTTCCAGCTTCGATGCTTCTTCTGTTCACTATAACATGTTTAACTTCTCGCACGATCCACATTCGTTTGCTATTTTAATTTTGCTCTGAATTCCTGTGCGGTTCTCCGACTTATTAATTGAGTGAGAAGACTCGTAAGCAGATGATCAAAACGATGAAGCATTTTCATTTACGATATTGAATGATGGCCACACAATTTCATTAAAATAATTAATAAGCGACAGTGTCACAATATTAAATGGATCCATCGTTTTAATTACAACGACACTAACAAGCAATTATGTCGTTTGCCGACTTTCAATTTATCTATTTATTATCTCTATGTCCATAAATTCAAGAAGAAATATCTTGGCGCGACATTTGTAGTAAAGTCTTATGCTGATAAATATCAACAAATTGCGATAATTAAGATTGGGCAAGTCGAAAGTGTAATTGCCTTGACATTGAAGAACTTTCCCTTCGCATACGTCAAGCATTTCGATGTACATAATTTCACTTTTACCACGCTAAGTCTTTTGCTTTCATGACTAAGAATTTGCCTCTAATGCGAATCCATTGACTGTTTGGCTTCATAAAAGATCAATTAGCGAATTATGACAATGAATTGAAAATTTCTTTCGAATTCCCAGTTAGTTATTCCTCGAAATTTCGGGTCGTCGACTCGACACAAACGAAGATTTAAAAATAAATTTCTCTGAGAATGTGAAATTGGCCGCTCGTGTTCATGGCTCTTCGATACATGGCTTCAATCAAGTGCGAAGGAATTTTTGCTTGTAGAAATTTTAATTTTGTTGACTGATGAGTGGGAGGTGAGTTCGCTTCCAAGACACTCGATACACAATTTAGGTATTCATGTTTCTAATGTGTCAGCAGCACTCCCGATTCAGCGGTAAAAATTCGCACGCCATAAACATTGTTTACCAAGCATAGAACCCAAGCATGATCCTTGAATTAAAGTCGTAATCAAATTTTAAAAATAATCTTGCCACTCAGTCAAATAATTCAGCGCAATCTGGAACCGTGAGAACAACATTTCAATTTTGTATTGAAACCTTTGACCCGTCTCCGCCGCTTCAAGCTGAATTGAATTTCGAGCCAGAATTTTTTATTGGCGCTTCTGTTTACGTTTCGACAAAAGGCTGTTGCTAAATTCAATTTGTCATGAGGGAGCAACACTAAATCAGTCGAGTCCACTTTGCATCATGCGATGTTTGTCACCCAGAATAAAAGCTCAAAGGCCAACAATTTTCCACGTAAAAAACTTGGGAAACTTCGGCCACAAAACACGTTGAACGCCGGGATGTGTCATGCTCGTTCAGCGAATGGGAGTTGTTAACGTCGCGAGGTGTGTTTACGCGATTTAGATCGTTAAAATCCAATGCCAGCTTGGATAACATAATTTAATTTCTTTGATGGATCACGAATGAACTTTCCCAACCGTAAATTTCTCAAAGCCAGGAACACTTTCGAATAATTTAAACTTTGCTGCAGTTTGGTTTGTGTTCTTTTTAGCGTGTTTATCGATTATGGTAATTAGGGAACTTTTCTTGGCTAAAGAACTGCCAAGCGAGACTCTTAAACTAATAAACAGGCTCGCTGTATGCTCACGAGCGTAGAAATTGCTGACAGACATGAGAGCCCACGTATCGTATACATTCTCAGCTTAATAAAAACAGAGAACAATAAGTTCGCTGATAAGAAATATTTCGCTGCTGTATCGTCTCTATTATGAATGTCATCGGCATGCACATCGTTAAGTTTTTTGAACTTAATTTTTTTATCTAAATGGTTTCCTAGATCGCAGCGTCGTTGCACATTTTGTCACCGCTAGGAAATCGTCAGTCTGATCAACAAGTGAAAAGCGACCGAGATTCTTACACCACTTGAGTACATTAATATTTTTGACAGCAACACTTTGAATCGAATAGTATCAACGACCGAATGAGCATAGTGATGCCATCGGTTTGTCAATGAATACATGCAAAGATCACACAAACACGGGCATGATTCATTCACACCTTAGTTGTTTTTCATTCTCAATTATTTTCACTAATTCGTTTCGTCTTGCAATTAGTGTTCTTCACTCTGCGGTCAGCAACATACTGAACAAATTAAGTTTGTTTAAGTAGCCGGGAAACTTTTATCACGGATTTTTTTGTCACTGCACTCGTATCTCTGGCTCAAATGTTTCGAGCTCAACGGCAAATGCCATGGAATTTTGAACATATCTCGTCAACATAGCCACAACAAACATATTTATCGCTCGACTGGCACATGTTGCTTCTTGTTTTTTTTCTAAAGATCGCATTTAAAAATTTATCCACACACTGAGTGACGAGCAGTTACAAATGTTTTCTATTCATTCCACTCAAACCCACTGGACCATAAAATTGATGTTTTCGTATCGTAAAGTTCTTTTCACTAAGTCGACGTCGCTTGTTCCGAAAGACTCGAAACTTTGCCGGTTAGATCATCTTTATTCACATTTTCTTTTGAGCATGGAAATATTTTTTTATTGAGTTAAATTGTGTGATTGTGTGGCTTCACACCACGGGAAATCTCGGAATATAATCACGTCAGTTCCGATATTCCTGCATGAAGATAATTAGCTACGTAATCTGTGACTCAGATTTAGTTAATTCATGACGAAGCGATCGCGCATCGGTGTTGGTTGCCTGGCCGATTTTGCCATTTTTCACTCTCGATATCGCACAGTTTTCACTTGCTGATAACAAATGTTGGCTTATGCTTCCATTTCGAAGGTTATCCATCGAAATATTTCGATATTTGTGCTTTGACGATTAGACCAGCCAGTTGCAAACGAAAACTTAACACTCACACCAACGAGATATTTATAATTCTTCTTCAATACGTATCAGCTTTTTCATAAAAAATCTTAAGGCGCTGCCACAAAATATTTACACAAATCACATGAGATTAAGTCGAAGTCGTTGAATTACCCAACAATTTTTTAATATTTTTTTGTAAAGCTTTTAGTTTATTACAACTAAATTTTACGGTAAAAGGTTTTTCCTCCACAAAACTCGTTACACGTCCGAACTCTTCGCGATACTCGAGCGCAATGCTCACGAAAATATTTTGTTGTGGAACTGGTTCCGCTGACTGAGAGCGATTTCTCTTCGTTTGAACCTCGGTAGATGGAACGCGGCAAAGTTTTCTGGCAAGAGAGAATGTCGAGCTTGCATGAAGTTCAAGTTTGTGATAGCTCACGATACAAATATATTTATGTAGTTGAGGATAATATTTTAGATTGAGGACTTTCGCTTCTGCAAAAAAGAGAAAATTACAATGCCACTGCATCTCTTGAATTGATAAGAATGAAGACTAACTAATGATGATAAATCTTTGACCTTTATTGGAGAACATTCCTAGAAAAAATTTATTCATTCGTAAGCATAATCACAATAATTGTTAGAAAAACTGATTTTAGTTTCTGTTATCGAATTGATACGCAAAAATATACGTTCTAGCATTTGTGCTTAAACTATCTGTCTAGGCACCATCAGGTCTGCATTGTGTGAGTTTGAACGTCAAGCTGTTGCTACCTCTTCTCTGAAGTGGCCCAAGTAATCTGAGTGTTTGATGCCGAATGAATAAGACGGAACATGCCCAAGATTCAGCTTCTCTGGTCTGTGGGCTCCGGGACCTGCAATCACAAAATAATATGTCGTCATCCACTTCAATATCAGATATAAAGTAAGTTACCGGGTTTCATGTTATTGTCTGAAGGAATGTTGTAGCGCGAAGCCATCGAGAAAACAGGTGGCTTCTTAAGCATGTAATCTAGTTTAGCATCGTATGCGCCAGGGCCAGGGAATTGCACGCATTGCGGCAGCTTCGATTTCAATTTTCCGGTTAGAGAGTATGCTGGTGCTGATCGAATCGGTCCTTCTTTGCTGGTTCCTAAGACCGTTGGAATTTTGTAAACATTCGGAGCTGAAAGAGGATTATCAGAGTATAAACATAAATTGAAAAAGCAAATAAATTTTCAAAATAAATTTATAACACTTTATGAGAACTTGATAACTTACTTAGTTGCCTTAACTAAGGATGTGAGATAAAATGGGAATACAAAATTACGCTCTTTTGTGAACGGTTGTAGTGACTCTTTGTGTTTGAGTTGTGCTGGTGAATTTTTTGATTCCTACTGCTGCAAATTCTTCGTCAATGTCTACATGTCTATCAGCCAATTCAGATGTCGGGGTGACCGATCGAGTTTCACATTCTATAAACAATATGTTGTGCTTATTTTGAATCTAGTGCATCACGTGCTATCACTTACCTGGTCTATTGTTCGGGTTTACCTTTATTCCAAATGAATATGCCGGCCCGGATCCAAATTTCATGTTGTCAGATTGATATTCAAATGGCCCTGAAAAGTATAATCAATGAAGCTAACTTAACTTATTTATTTCTATTTATATCTGTAGAAACCTGGAGTTGAAACCTCCTTTTTGGTGTTGGTTTTTATTCCAAACGTAAATGCAGGAGGATGATCGCGAGCGAATTTTTCGGGAGCGTATTGACAGGGAGCTGGAACACCGTTCGGTTTTTCTAGATTTGTTTTTACACCGAATGAGTAAGATGGATGATGGTCCAAGTTTGCTTTCTCAGGACTGTAAGCTCCAGGGGCTGGAACACCGTTCGGCTTTTCTAGATTTGTTTTCACACCGAATGAGTAAGCTGGTTGATGATCCAAGTTTGCTTTCTCAGGACTGTAAGCTCCAGGGGCTGGAACACCGTTCGGCTTTTCTAGATTTGTTTTCACACCGAATGAGTAAGATGGATGATGATCCAAGTTTGCTTTCTCAGGACTGTAAGCTCCAGGGGCTGGAACACCGTTCGGCTTTTCTAGATTTGTTTTCACACCGAATGAGTAAGATGGTTGATGATCCAAGTTTGCTTTCTCAGGACTGTAAGCTCCAGGGGCTGGAACACCGTTCGGCTTTTCTAGATTTGTTTTCACACCGAATGAGTAAGCTGGTTGATGATCCAAGTTTGCTTTCTCAGGACTGTAAGCTCCAGGGGCTGGAACACCGTTCGGCTTTTCTAGATTTGTTTTCACACCGAATGAGTAAGATGGATGATGATCCAAGTTTGCTTTCTCAGGACTGTAAGCTCCAGGGGCTGGAACACCGTTCGGCTTTTCTAGATTTGTTTTCACACCGAATGAGTAAGATGGATGATGATCCAAGTTTGCTTTCTCAGGACTGTAAGCTCCAGGGGCTGGAACACCGTTCGGCTTTTCTAGATTTGTTTTCACACCGAATGAGTAAGATGGTTGATGATCCAAGTTTGCTTTCTCAGGACTGTAAGCTCCAGGGGCTGGAACACCGTTCGGCTTTTCTAGATTTGTTTTCACACCGAATGAGTAAGATGGATGATGATCCAAGTTTGCTTTCTCAGGACTGTAAGCTCCAGGGGCTGGAACACCGTTCGGCTTTTCTAGATTTGTTTTCACACCGAATGAGTAAGATGGATGATGATCCAAGTTTGCTTTCTCAGGACTGTAAGCTCCAGGGGCTGGAACACCGTTCGGCTTTTCTAGATTTGTTTTCACACCGAATGAGTAAGATGGTTGATGATCCAAGTTTGCTTTCTCAGGACTGTAAGCTCCAGGGGCTGGAACACCGTTCGGCTTTTCTAGATTTGTTTTCACACCGAATGAGTAAGATGGTTGATGATCCAAGTTTGCTTTCTCAGGACTGTAAGCTCCAGGGGCTGGAACACCGTTCGGCTTTTCTAGATTTGTTTTCACACCGAATGAGTAAGATGGTTGATGATCCAAGTTTGCTTTCTCAGGACTGTAAGCTCCAGGGGCTGGAACACCGTTCGGCTTTTCTAGATTTGTTTTCACACCGAATGAGTAAGATGGTTGATGATCCAAGTTTGCTTTCTCAGGACTGTAAGCTCCAGGGGCTGGAACACCGTTCGGCTTTTCTAGATTTGTTTTCACACCGAATGAGTAAGATGGTTGATGATCCAAGTTTGCTTTCTCAGGACTGTAAGCTCCAGGGGCTGGAACACCGTTCGGCTTTTCTAGATTTGTTTTCACACCGAATGAGTAAGATGGTTGATGATCCAAGTTTGCTTTCTCAGGACTGTAAGCTCCAGGGGCTGGAACACCGTTCGGCTTTTCTAGATTTGTTTTCACACCGAATGAGTAAGATGGTTGATGATCCAAGTTTGCTTTCTCAGGACTGTAAGCTCCAGGGGCTGGAACACCGTTCGGCTTTTCTAGATTTGTTTTCACACCGAATGAGTAAGATGGTTGATGATCCAAGTTTGCTTTCTCAGGACTGTAAGCTCCAGGGGCTGGAACACCGTTCGGCTTTTCTAGATTTGTTTTCACACCGAATGAGTAAGATGGTTGATGATCCAAGTTTGCTTTCTCAGGACTGTAAGCTCCAGGGGCTGGAACACCGTTCGGCTTTTCTAGATTTGTTTTCACACCGAATGAGTAAGATGGTTGATGATCCAAGTTTGCTTTTTCAGGACTGTAAGCTCCAGGGGCTGGAACACCGTTCGGCTTTTCTAGATTTGTTTTCACACCGAATGAGTAAGATGGATGATGGTCCAAGTTTGCTTTCTCAGGACTGTAAGCTCCAGGGGCTGGAACACCGTTCGGCTTTTCTAGATTTGTTTTCACACCGAATGAGTAAGCTGGTTGATGATCCAAGTTTGCTTTCTCAGGACTGTAAGCTCCAGGGGCTGGAACACCGTTCGGCTTTTCTAGATTTGTTTTCACACCGAATGAGTAAGATGGATGATGGTCCAAGTTTGCTTTCTCAGGACTGTAAGCTCCAGGGGCTGGAACACCGTTCGGCTTTTCTAGATTTGTTTTAACTCCAAACGAAAAAGATGGATTGCTATCCAAGTTTGCTTTCTCAGGACTGTAAGCTCCAGGGGCTGGAACACCGTTCGGCTTTTCTAGATTTGTTTTCACACCGAATGAGTAAGCTGGTTGATGATCCAAGTTTGCTTTCTCAGGACTGTAAGCTCCAGGGGCTGGAACACCGTTCGGTTTTTCTAGATTTGTTTTCACACCGAATGAGTAAGATGGATGATGATCCAAGTTTGCTTTCTCAGGACTGTAAGCTCCAGGCGCTGGAACACCATTTGATTTTATTTGGTTTGTTCTAACGCCAAACGAGAAAGCCGGGCTGCTTTCTGTCTTCGACTTTTCAGGATAGTATTGACCGGGAGCAGGGGTACCGTTTGGTTTTTGAATGTTTGATTTCGTTCCAAAAGAGTATGCAATTGAATGATCAACAACGACTTTCTCACAGTGATAAGCTGAAGGCCCTGGCGTTCCATTCGGTTTTTCTATTTGGTTTTTAATTCCGAAGCTAAAGGAGGGTGAATTGTCTAGTTTCACTTTCTCTGTTTCGTATTGACCTGGAGCTAAAATATTAATGGGAAACAACATTGTGATAAAATTTAGTTTGGGTACGTAATAGTTAGAAAGTGTTGTGTTTTTAGATGGTTGTGGAGCAATAGAATGTTACCTGCGGCAAACACTTTGAATTTTCATTTAACCGGGATAGGCTTGTTACAATGACAAAAAGGGTTTTCGCATGATGGTAAAGGAAATAACTTTCAGCCCTATAAAAAAACATTTTCATTTGTCTCGTTAGATCTTAAAAAATTTTCTACTTTTAATTGTGGATGCAAATGTTTCAACTAAACTGGATTCTTTGATCATTAAAGCAATGCGATTCTATCTTGAGCTCAAAACTACAACAAACTACAAAAGTAAATACTTGAAACTAGAAAAGTTCTCATAAAATTGAAGACTGTTTTATCGTCGGGCACTTGATTGTTAGTTAGAAAGATTGGGGATGTAGGTTTTGTTCTCACCTGGCGTCTCGTAGTTCGTTATGCCGCAATATTTCTTAACGCCGAAAGTAAACTTTGGAGCAGCAGAAACGATGAATTTATCAGATTTCTCGATGTGATATTCTCCTGGCGCTGGGCTTTCGATAATTTTCACGGGTTTGGCACGTGATTGAAGGGAGATTTGTGGTGGAGTATCTTTGCCTTTCGCTGCTAAGCCAGTGATATTGTACTGAGCAGGCCCCGGTCCATATGTAAGATTCTTGTTCATGTAGCGCGTACCAAAGCTGAATGCTGGAGCGCCAGCCTTCTTGCTCTCTAGAATTCTCGTTCCTAAAACAAATTAAGAATATTATGATTTATTATGATTCTAAAAACCAATTTGCTTCATTGTCACCTAAAAGTTGTGGAAGTTGAACACACGCTGGTCCAGGGCTTGACATTTCAGC
Source organism: Smittia sp. YW1114-2 (assembly GCA_033064975.1). Taxonomy (NCBI): domain Eukaryota; kingdom Metazoa; phylum Arthropoda; class Insecta; order Diptera; family Chironomidae; genus Smittia; species Smittia sp. YW1114-2. The sequence continues at coordinate 19,183,049 of CP093832.1, forward strand.
AGCGATCGGCCCGCGACGCTTTGTAGGTGTCCAAGGTCGTTGTTCAAATCCACCCATTTTTGTTGGTACTTTCTATTAGTAAGTCTTGAAACTGAAGGACGTCTGAACGGTAAGAGAAAAGTTTACGTTAACGATTTACCTCACTACAGTGACCGAACCAATAGCACGTTCGGAATTATCGAAAATATCTTGTCATTTCACTCGATTCCCGTCAAGCGCCAAACGCGTTGATGAACTAAAAGTCCATCACGATCAAAGAAATAAAACCGCTGTTTTTATTTGCTCGAACTTCTCCGCCAAAATGAGCTAAAGCATGCTACCTGTATAAATATTTGGCTTCGAAACTAAATCAACAATCTATTATTATATGCACGATTTATTTTTCCAGAATTATTTTCCCACTGGAGACACAACAAATCAAAGTGCAGTTTTGACGAAGAGCAACACGTGTTTGCTTAGAGTAATATCGCTCTTGTTATCTCTTAAGCAACCATATCCAACACATTGCGAAATGTGACTTTGTTACGATCTCCTTATGTAGGTTAAAACAATTTTCCGTTGTTCTGTTTAGGCGAAAAAAATCGAAAAGATGAGCTTGAAAATGTTAGTCTCGGCCTGGCACGGCTCGTAGAAAGAATTTCAGCTTTCCGAAAAAAGTTTTCAGCGTCGCTTTTGGTGCTTTATGGATTGTCAATGCGGGAATTACTTTCATGAGCGTCTAGCGATGAACCCAATTTTTCTTGACATCGTTATAACAAAACGCCTCGATTGAAGCGAAGGAAAATCGATTACTACATTTTTGTGTCACTTCGACTCTGATTCTTGATAGAGAACATTTGGATTCGGAAATGTAGTTGCAAGGTTGTTCATGTTGCGGGCGAACTTGCGCGCAAACTGCATTTGTTTTCAAAAGTTTGTTTGCATCCATGCTTTCGTTCAATTCCTCCAACTATCCGTTCTACTTAATGTTGCCTTTTAGAGAAACCTTGTATTTCCTCCATTTATGGCCTCTTGCGACTTTGCTTATTGCTAGCAGTCTTATGTCATAGTGTGACAGTGTTATGAAGATTTGCTCAAAATAGAAACGAGTCGGGCAGGAAAAAATATCTCACAAGTTTAACCGCAAAGCGCGAGAAGAAAACGAAGACTACTTAGAACTTATGCCTCAATGAGGTAACTGAGGATTTAGAATCAGTCGATATTTTAAATCGACGCGGTGACCTTACATGGAGATTCAACTTTCTTCCTACTCAGTTAAAGCACCCAATGACGATGCCGCAAACCTTAATTTTCTCGCATTCGTTCGACTCCCAATTTGCATTCGAAGAACAATGAACACTTTTATTCTTCTAAATTCTGAACGATTCGTTATCTCATTCTCAGCAACGTTGGCTGCAAATTGTCACTAGCAACAATAACAAATTAACTGTGAACGAAACAAAGCGTGAGTTCTACAAATCAGTGCCGATTGAATCACTTTGACGTGATCGATTGGGTTTCGTGACACATTTGCCCTCCGATGATTAAAATCTAATCGATTTTTTTTTCGAAAAATGGTCAAGTTTAATTGAGAAAGTCAACAGTTGTTATGTTTTGGAACAATTTTTCTTAAATGTTTGGTCAAAACCTCCACACATTTTCAAGCAGTTCAAGCTACTCTTCAGCCAGTATGGAAACTGATCTAGTAACAACTTTCTACTGAATTAATTGAGTCATGTCCATTTGAAGACTCCTTCATTAGAATTCATCGACTGGCTCCAGACAAAAAATAAAGATCAATGTAACCAGTGAGCTTGGAGCGCAAAACTTTGAGAACGATCTACTGCCCACACAGTCGTGAAGCTGTATTCCGCAGCGAGCGATTGAACGAAAGAAAAAGTTGTCTCGGAAATTTTAACTCCATTTAAGTCCAAGTCTGCCATCAATGATATAAGCGCAATCGAGACAGACTTTGAATGATCGCTGAGTTTCCTTTCGAAGACACTCGCTCTTTACTTCTATAACTGTTGTATTTGTTTCGGCGATAAATATGTTTTCGAGCAGCCGAAATCGTGAACTTTAAAAGTGGTTAAACGTTCATAATTCATGACATGAGCCGAGCTTCAATGAAAAATCGATGCTCGATTATTTTTGGATTGGATTGAAAGTCTGGGCGAATGGGAAACGGCAAATTTGTGTCAAACTTGACAAAAGAAATTTCACGAAATTTAACAGTCAAGTTTGACAAATTTATTCTGCGACTTTCCAGTTGATTTCTGCATAAATTTGAACCCGTTCCACGAAGATCCGATTGAGCGCTTCGATCCCACGCAGTGTTGGATCGCATTCAGGCTAATTGTCTTTCAAACGGGTTCGAAATCAATTGATTTTTATTTTCACCTTGTTTTCACCAGCAGATGATATCCGAAAAGTTATGAGGGCACCAATTGGATAAGTTTCCAATCTCAGATGGTTAAATTTTTTAGTGGATTTTCCGAAAGTCACAATTTACACTCAATCCAATTTATTTTTAATGAGAGAGTTTGTTGAAATCGCGTTAGGAACACAGAAGGAAGAGAGACTGGAATCACTTGTTGTTCGATCGAAAATTCGTTGTTTAATAAAAACTGCTCTCTGCCATCGAGCGATTATATTTATAAAGTTTCAGCGAGCTCCGCTGTTGGCTTCGGGGAATTCTGCCTCGACTTGTTGTTAGATTTGTAGTATGAAATCAACACACAGTTCCAGCAAGCTTTTCGTTGAAGAGTGGTGGAGAAGGCAAGTTTCATGGTAGAAAAATCGTTCCTGTACATGTGTTCCGAACATGAAAGCTCCGTCTGCCGTAAAAGCTCTTGAAGGAAAATATCGTGAATGGAAAGAACATGAATCGGAGAAAGCTTGCGTGTTTACGAATGGATTTCAATTTATTCGAAGGTCTGGTGCATTCTTACAATGCCATGGTGCAATAATCATGAATTTAATCAGCAGCTTTTTGACTTCATTCAATCAAAAAGTTATTTTAAACTTTAACCATTAAACTGAAAGGGTAAATTTGAAATAGCAGCCACAGGATTTGATTGCAAGATTTGACTTTTAAGTCAATGACTAAGTTATCTTTGCGACCTAAATTGTATTTTAATTGTTTCTGAAACATATTTCGGCTTATTAGGTCTGACAACTCTTCATAGATTCTGCTGCTTGTTTGTGTGGCAATAAGTTTTCAGAGAAGAAAAACCTTTTCTAGGCGCGTGCAAACCTTACCGAGCACTGCTGACGATGATGTGCAGCACATATCTTTGTTTCCGTACACTCCAATACACCCTGAAAATCCGCCCACGCTAAGAACAGGAAAGGGAGTTCGAGAACACTTGCTGGCTTGTTTTTGCATTCAATCAGATTTTATTTATAAAGTTTCGGAACATACAAATGTGACTCATGCATAGGAGAAATCAAATCCATATGTAGTTGTATCATGAAGCAAAGTATTATTTTTTAAACGTTTCAGATATTTTCATCTTGAATAAAAATAAACTATCGAGAAGAGATAAAAAGCATTTTGACTCTGAATCAAAGAAATTAAAGTTATGCAATCAAAGCTGAAGGTAAGAATGTTTCAATATGAAATCAAACTCCAGTTTATCCTTCAAGAATCTTTAATCAAAAAGATGACATTTGAGTTTCCAAGTTCGAGAACTCAGCACTTCCTATCTGGCTTGGTCTTAGCGACAAATCCTTGCAAACATCAGAATATATCTGATGAGTTAGTTCAGCTACTCTGACTCGGTATCGGCTTGAATCGCGAAGCACTTCCTGTCATCCTTAATAGGAACAATTGCTCTGTTCCCTCAACTTTGATTCCAACTACAAATTTTCGGAAATATTCAGTTCTGTTATATTCTATTCGGGTATGGACCTTTGCAATCTTACTTTTTAAACATCCACAAAACGGTTTCGCATCAATTTCAATATTTTATCGCTTGCTTTATTTAATCACACTCATTTCTTATCAGTTATTATGTCTCACCTCATATTCCTTACGCGATTTAATTTCAGTATGCTCCACTCTTGTCTTTTTGCTATAACTTCTTCAATGAATGATGCCGCCGTCTGACTGAAGCCCAGACAAAACCAGACTCCGGCGCTTCAGCGGCATTGATCGAGTCTTAAAAAAGTTTACATTCATTGAAAGTAAAATATCACGGTTTTAAACACAAGAAATCACGAATCTTAACAAAACGAAGTGAAAGACGTTTCGAGACAGAACGCTTGACTAAACGACTTAATAGCGATGAAAAGTCCATAAGGAGTTTGCTAAGTAATTCTGCATATTACCAATGCACAGTGGGGTTAGTTTTGCTCGAGAATAAACCAAGGCGCGAGCAACTTCCACAACGCCTCGCACGTGTTATCGCTATCCTTAAGTTTTGCACATTTCATTCGCGATACAAATGGCAATCGAAACGGAGATTACAAGTATTTCTTCGATAATAAATTCAGTAAAGGTAGTTAATCGCTGGAGGGTCGTTCGCATTCATCATCGGAAGTTTTCGTTCTTTATCAATGGAAGATGCTTCGAGCGTTTTGTTGAAAAGCTTGTACAAAAGTGGAAATTTAGAACGACCAGTCCTAGTGATGGAACTAACGACAAACCCTCCAGCGTAGGATAAACTTGATTTCTAGCTGCGAAATCCCATCGAGTTTAGAAGAATGCTGATGATGATGTTGATGATTAGCGAGATATGTTGGCGATGATGCGAGTGAGTAAATTTCTAGTCAGTGAGTCCTTGCGCGACGGCAGCCAGCTGATCTTTCAGCAACCGGAAGCCTGGTCGATCTTCTGGACTATGCGACCAACATTTTTTCATGACCTGAAACGAGAATTTCATTAACTTGATGTTCAATCAAAGTTCGCGAGTCTTACATCATAAATTTCTTTCGCACAAGCTTTTGGCTTCTCGAGAATTATTCCACGTTGAACCCGCTCAACAACCTCTGTGTTCTTCAAGCGACCGTACGGCATTTTGCCACACGTGAAGACTTCCCACATGAGTACGCCTAAAGAGAAAAGGCCGAGTTAGTCATTCGACTCACATCAAATTAGTTAATCTTACCATAGGCCCAAACGTCACTCTTCGATGAGAAGCGCGTGTAATTGAGAACTTCAGGCGGTGCCCATTTGATCGGAAACTTTGTTCCTCCAGAACTCGTATATTGATCATCAAGGACGTAGCGAGCGAGGCCGAAGTCGGCGACTTTCACGGTATTCTCCGATCCTACGAGACAGTTACGCGCCGCTAGATCGCGATGAATGTAGTTGTGCCGCTCCAAATATGACATTCCTTTGCAGACCTGTCAAACGTTTCATATTACTTCTGATGTTATCCAGGGTCTCATAGCTTTCTCTCACCTGTATGCACATGTCAAGTAACAGTCCCATGTTTCCGATAAGTGACTGCTCATGTCGTCGCAAATAGTTGAGCAGCGATCCATGTTTCATGTATTCGGTGACGATATAGATTGGTCGATGCTTGCTGCAAACTCCATACAGCTGTAAATTGGAATGTCATGAAATCGTGTTCTGCAGTGACTCAGCGTGACACTTACCTGAACCAAATTTTGATGCTGCAGCTTCGTCATCACTTTTGCTTCTTCAATGAAATCGTCTTCTGACATGGTTCCGACCTTCATCATCTTAACGGCCGTGTCAATGGAGCCTCGCCACTTTGCGCGGCGAACAACTCCGAACTGACCCGAGCCGAGTTCCTCGAGGATCATCAGTTCCGAGGGATGGATTTCCCACTTATCTAAATACATCAAAGCCTCGTGTAAGTTAAGGTGAGACGCAAATTGTCAGAAGATTAATTTACCGTGAGATAATCCTGCAGTCGGTGGCACAGGTCTGTCGCATGGCGACACTTTCAATCGACACGCTAGTCCTCCAGAGTTGTGGCGATGATAGTTTATCAAATCAGGAATAGTTTCACAGCAATGCTTTTCGCTCAGATAAAACTCTCCGCGGGTATTTTGCTTGATGTGGTAATGCTTAACATGGGATTGTGGGACTTTGGTGTGGAGCGAAAGGGTGTAGAGACCTTTTGTGGATGACTTGCGAACAACGAAACAGCCTTCTTTGTCGTTCTGCTTCAGGAGGGATTCAGCTCGTTGACGTGACATGTCGCCAACGTACCAACTAAAAGAGATTTCAGACATCAAATTATTGTAATGCTGTCATGTTAATCAACGACTTACTCATATTTCTGGAGACCCAAAAGCTCTTTCTCCTTCACGTAATTGCTCGGAATGTAGCCGATGTTACCGGCTGCATCTTTCACTTTCCACCAATGCTCTTGTGAATCATCAATGACTTCATACTCGGCATTCTACAAGACAAGAGTGATTAGCGGCATGAATCAGCATTAATTTTGCTTCGTTACTTTCTCCAGCGATAAATCGCCAGTCTCGATTGCCTTGAATGGGTAAAGGGAAACGACAATCTTCAACCGTCCCGAAACGTCCTGCAAAGTTTAAGCAACAAATTAGCGTTTCAAGCAATGAATGTTAACTCAGTTTTCATACCTTGACGGTTGAGTTTGGCGTTCCCGGGGCGACGACAACGGCAGCCCCCGGCATCGGCATATTAACGTCACTGCTGATCTGCTGTCCGCTACTGTTGACCGGCGACAGTTTAAAGCTAGCCAAAGAAGTCTTAGAAGGCAGAAGAATGAAGGGAACGTTAAGGTAGTTGTCAAGCTTAGTTTTCCATTCAGCGTCGCTTACTTGTTGAGGCGTGCTAAAGGTGGGCGTGATATTTCCTAAATTAACCGAATTGTTGAGTGAATGATGTGACTGTTGTGGGGAAGATGAAGATATCTGTAGCGACGTCTGCGGGGCAACCGCCTGAATGATGTGGTTGCTGCTGTTGTTATTGTTTGCAGTATTCGGGCTAATACTTCGAGTTGAATTTGGGGCGTTTGAATTACTTCCGTTGCCTGCAACCAAAACCATGTTGAGAAAATTTAGAATATTTAAAATTCTCTTCAGTAAAGATCGACGAGTTTTCTCATGAGTCACATTATCAATTGGATTCCTTTAAACTTTAAACGGTATTTATTGCGATTAAAAATCCATTCATACCAACCACAAAGTGGTGATGCATATGAGCGTAAACGGCGATCATTATCATTCTATCCCGATCGAAATTATGGGCTACGGTCAAATGCCTTTATTGCCTTCACGTTTGTAGGGATTTTCCTTCGACAGGAGAGCAAAACTTTTATTTTTAAAAAAACAAAGCTTGGCATGTAAAGTGTATGTGAGACCTCAAGCCAGGTTCTGCTGTTTAATATTAAAACTATAGTTGGATGTCTGACAATTCGCATGCGAAGTGGTCGACCAACATCCGTAGGAATTGACAGAAAAATCCCTCCGCTTAATTCTGGTCTTTGTCTTGAACGAAACAATCCTTGTTGGAATGCCCCTAGAATTCCACTCTTCGCTTCTCTTTTGGTTTAAATGTTCCCTAATTACGGTTTGCGAAGAGCACAACCGAAGGAATTAAAATTCTCAAGAGAACCGGAAATTCCAATGAAAGGCAACAGACGACTAAGCAAGATAGTCGCGTTAAGCTTCGAGATAACATTTTATTAAATTTTGAATCGAGAAGGGGACGTACATCCTTTGGGAACTAAAACTTGAGACATTTATCTTGATCTCTATCTTGTTTGAGCCGACGAAATATACAAATTTCTTCATTAGAAGTGTCAGACGGATATTACCAGGAAGTTCACAAAATTAATTATGGCGAGCCAAATTGCAATTGACCATTTCCTGGTCGTTCCTTTGAAGCTGAAGCAATTTGAGTTTGCACGAGCGAGCTTGCTTATCAGATGAAGAAAGCTTGATATTGTCGCACGAGAACAGACTTTTAATTGACCGCATCGCATCGTGATTCCCAACAGTTTCGTAACTGTTTCCGTTGCCACACGAATGGAAACAACAACTGCACCAACGACAATTATCTAGTTTCGTAGCTAAACGTAACTACGAAGCTTTAAGTGAGAACTTTGTGGTGTGTGGTCTCCAACTTGAAGACGATACACAAGCATGGTTAAGCTCATCAATGACCGTTGCATGTGGCGAAAGTAAGGCACGATGAAATTACCTAATGTGCGTGGAGTCAATAACAACATAATTATCGACTCATCCGCAAACTGTAGTAAACTCCGCTTGAGTTTTGGTCTCCGTGTCAACAGCCCAGCTCGTAATAGTTTTCGACAGTTTTTCACACGTAAAAATCATTCTACATTGAAAAGCGCGAAATAGAAATCAGCCAACACCAAATCATGTTTTCGAATTTCATTCACAATTGAGCTCCAGTTCGCTGTTCTGCTTTTTATCTCTCGACTGCTGAACACGATAATTGAGACGGGCGGACTCGAGAAATCTTATCAATGAAGGATCACAATAGGCAGTCGCGCACTTGTTTTCCGATGGCACAGAGGCACAGTTTGATTCAAATGCTAGAAAACGACTGTTGCGAGTCGAATATGCAACATGTCTTGGGCAGAGCAACAACTTGTTTGAATGTATACGCTTGATGGTATTAATTGAGGGGCGAATCATTCGATTCCGTTGCTTTCTTTGTTGAAAGGCTATCCACCTTGGGCTCTACGTCTACGATCGAACGCTCGCTCTGAACGAACCCAAGACAATTTAGAAATCGCTTTTTCTTCTTCATTGCTATGACGATGGTGGTGGTGGAAAATAAACAAGATTGAAACGCAAAGTGCATTCACTTCCAGCTAGACATAGAGCAAAGGAAAATGTCGAATAACTGCTTAAGTATTGGGACAGACATCATCGCGATCGACGAGAATGGAACTCCAGTTGATCTACGACGAAGATTCCCATTTGATCCGATCACGATATTGAGTTTTCAAAACGCTGCTTCACTTTTGTTTTCAGTGATTCGTCTCTGGCATGATAGCAAAACTTTGTGGTGATCTTTGCACTGTGGATAGTGTGGAACAAAATTGATTGGCCAGACTCGCCAGGCCAGTTCTTTAATCGAACCTTGATCATCAAAGCGTCCAATTCCCTTTTGAAATTGCCCTCGTTTCAGCTTCTCGCGTGCGCCAGTCTCTGAGCGACGAGTCAAAGTAAAAGTGGAAATGAAAAACAAAACGCGAGCAGCTCGACCCATTGAGGAAAGTACCACAAGTCAATTCTGCCTGCTGATTCTTTTGGCATCGATGTATTGGCGTGGAAAGAGGTCACGGAGATTTCTTCGCAATGAATATTTATGTAACGTTCCTGTTTGATGAAAACGATCTTCTCAAGATTTTTGTGGATCAACTCGGCATGTTCTACTCGAGGGTTTTGAAAGAAATTTACATTTCCATGATGACAAAGTTGCAGTTAAACATTCTTAGGTTCTTGTCAGCAATTAATCTTGAAATATTCTTCAAAGATTCTTCGATTCGTTCTACTAGCGTGCAGTGATGGGAAAAGTGTGAAAGACGATTACTATAATGAATGCTGCCATAAATTATCATTATGCATGAAATATGTTCGGCTTGATGCTTTACTACATCTCATTAGCGGGAGGCTTGAGAAAAAATCTCACACAGCACTGGGTGACAGCACGTGCATTAATTTTATATTTCGATTGAACAACAGCAGCAGAGGCCTTGTAAATATTTATCGCTTTCAAGATTGTGTGACGATCGCTCTCCTAATGCATTCTTGTTCTAAGCACACGATAGGTCACGATTTCGCAAGATTGTTGCATATTACTACGTTCATATCTTCACTTTAATGACAGAAGCAACATGTAGTGAAATAGCCTGAAGCCAAGAAGATCGTTAGACAGTTAGGTGTGGCCGCGAACCGAAATCAGCGCACATTTATGAGTTAAAAAGTTAATTCGCTGGTGATTTGAGTTGAAAGCGCTCGCTGTATGTTGTTTACGATGTTCGCTTGAACAGAAACGATTCAACAGAAATAATTAAAATTGGCATAATTTTGCATATCGTCAATCAGGCAATTAACGGAGAATAATTATTCCCAGCTCGAATGCATGAGGGTAATCGTTAACTTTGAACGAACATAAATTAATGCCATAAGTTTGGGACGACGAACTTCAGAGAATTTGATAATCGTGCGATTACCAAGATGTAAATTGAGAAGCTTTGAATCGAAGTTAATCGAGATCGAAGCTTATGCAAACCAGATCACATACCTTTGTTCGAAATGTTGTTGGTGACATTCTGCCAGAAGTTGAGACGGCAACCAAACACTCGCATCTCTTTTACACGCTCTTTCATATTCCCCAGGACACTTGTTTCCGTAAGGCTCACGCACGGAATCATTTACACCGATTTTTCGTGTTCACAAAGTTTGAATCTTCGTCATTAACTCAAGTCTCTCCGCTGCTTAAATTGGGTAGCGTCAATTAATTTCATTTGTGACTTGGTACAGCGCGTCGAAGGAGTGGCCAGGTGTATCAAAATGTGCTTGAAGCGAAGATATTATCTCTCGACGAAACAGCCTAACAATTCAATATGCAGCTGTTGTAATCAGAGATCGAACAATCAAGTTCTCAACGTGATGAGCTCTTTGTGCGCTCGATTTAATGGAATGAAATTTTACAGCGACTCAATGTAAGATTAACGTCAGTTGCGTTAGAGACGATACATATGACTCGAACGAATATTAAAATATTTGAAACGACTTCACTCGAACAACTGTTGAGCAACTTCACTTGTCAAGTTGTGGCCAGACTCATGACCAGCGTCAGCGCGAAGGGTGAAACATATCGCGACTGCTGTTTCGTATGATATTTGCATTTAGCACCATAAAGACCTCGCTCTTTCTCTTGCTTGGATATAAAACGAGATAAACGAGATTTCTCTCCGTTTTCTGCTGCGTGGACCATACGTCCGAACAAAATGGCAAAGCTAAAAAGAAGAGAAAGAACCAGTCGAAATGCAAAATTGCGCTCGGGTACCGTTATGCTGAACGAGACAAGGAGCGATCGGATCTGCGGCCGAGTCATTTAAAAATGAGTGATGAGCACACGGAAGACTTAACATGTTCTTGGGACAACCGCTTCCTAAACTTGATTGCTCGGAGATTGGCTGGAAGCTAATTATACCAACACTCAGCAACTTTTTCTGACGCCAAACGTGTGCGCCAGACATGGGCTGCATTGCACAAGAAACGAAAATTTGAAGAAAATTTGTCGTGTCGCCAGCAAAAAATCGTCGAGTTGTTTTATTTTCGTTCCAAGAATGAACTAAACAACATCTTGCTGAGGCACATTTTGATAACTTTGGCCGACTATCTTTTCGTGCTGGCCATGAAAACGAATTCTCACATGTAAAAGTACAATAAGCTTCACTACATCATTATTCGCCAAACACTTCAACGCCAGCGAAAACACAAAATCATTTCTTGATCTTTCTTGCCTTCCTCTTGGCACCAAAATTCTCACTTGGCCAGGCAATCTTTTGATTTCTTTCTTTCTTCTTTTCAATTCCAATTTCACCGAGAAAATTTCGTGGCGAGCTTGAACATCCCGAACGCAATATTAAACAGAACAAGAAAGACTTATGTCTTCCCGAACGACACACGCCTCGAGAGTCGCGTCTTGATCGTAAGAAAATCGGTTGGATAACTAAACTCCGAAGTAAGAAACGCGAAGTTTGTGTTAGCGAGCTATTGTGATGAGAAAGAATGCAATGAGGCTCAACAAGACACGAACACAGTAGACGATCGTTACAACCACAACTGGCCTTAGACAGTGGAAGAATGTTGTAAAACTTGATTTCTTTCCTTTCTACAGTGTTTGTTTTCGAAGCTTTCGTCAGGAAAAGTTGTCAGCGTGTGTAAACTGCTTCGGAGTATAGAACCACATAGATTGGCTGCGCTTAGACTGAGCATAAATTTGCGGCTAAAACACCAGGTTGAGTGTTGATCTCAAGCAGTCGACGATCAAGCTTCAGATATTTCCACACTGGAGCATAAACCAACACACGTGCCTCGTTTTCTTTATACTCCACATGCTGCGAGTTGGGTTGTATGCCAACAAGATTTTATGAGTCAAAATATTGTGCTAGGCAAAAGAAATATAATTTAGGTGTTGAAGAAAGCATCAAGCATGGCCCTGTGACTATGAACCCTAATTATGCTTTGAATGGGCTGCGATAATTCTCGACATCTTCAGAAACTTCTTGAACGTGTAATGAGCTTCAGCTGACAAGAATGAAAGGCTCCATGAACTGCAAACCTTTGTGAATGTAATTTGATATCTTGCGAGGATTAATAATTGAACAATTCTGATCTAAATAATGTATCGACTAGATCAAAGGCTCTTCGCGCTTTACGGAAATGTTGCATAATTCCCACCCGCCGTCGATTAATTTCTTATTATTCTATTCGCTTTTTTCATCAGCACTCGACATGAATTGCATAACGTTTCGCAGTTGGAGTTCAGTCTAATTAAATTTTAGCCGACAAATAATGACATACGAACTTGGCTCGACGTTTCTACCTCGAGCGGCAATGTTGACAAAGTTCTCAAATAATAAATAACTTAATTCGACTGCTTGTTATGCAAAGTTGCAGTAAGTCTCTTCCAGCTTTTTACTTTGTTACACTTAAACCGGTTTCCAACCTGCCTATGTTCATCGTGCTTCGAGCTGTGCTCTCTCGCTCAGGCTCTCTTAATGGCATGGCTATTAAAAGAGGTCATGGATGGCTGGTTTGTTGTGTCGCGTTTTTAAAATCCCGAAATGAGAATCCACTTGTGCCGAGTGACTTGCCTTTCTTGTATTACCAAAATTATGGGTTTGACAATGTCACGTCGGGTTCTTAGAATCAATTGCGATTTCTTGTAAAAAAGGATCCACATTATTTTATTACTCACTTTTACTAGTGTTATTGTTGTTTCTCTCCGGCCAATTTGTTGTTACGAGACAGCCCAATGCAGTTCGGCTCACGTTTTTACAACACGACCATTTATTGATTTTGAACAATCCTGGATGGTAACGAAAGGACTTCGGCGAAAAATCCTCGGAGACTGTTGGCAAAAAGATTCGTTTAAGTTATGAGGCTGAGACATGTTGGGACCGCTCTAACCTTTCCTAATGGCTCTGATCCAGTCGCTGCGCTCTTTGTCTGTAGTTGCTACGAGATAGAGTGTGTATGAAGGCAGAGTATTATTGATTCCAGTGACGTTGCTCAATTCTGTGTAGCCGATTTGAAAAGGATATCCCTGCAGGAGAAACCGAGTTACGATCAGCAAACAACACCGAAAATATTGTTCTCGTTTACGTTAGGCGCTGACGCATCGCCACCCTCTCCGTGTAATATTGCCGGTTCAACTAATTTGATCCCACGAACATCTATGCGCCCACGTTCTCTACGTTTCTGCAAGGAAGTTATTGATTAGATAAAATGATTACAATGACAAGGCCTCGTGAATTGTGACTATAAAAATTTACAATCTAAAATTTATTGATGTAAAAGTGCAACGTGAAACTCCTTCCCATCATTCAGGTGACGGAAAATCAAATTTTAACACTCTAACTATTTCCAAAGCACAGACACTAAACGACACTCAAGTGCCGCTACCATTTGAACAGGTTTGCCTTAATTATTCTTCGTGTTTTTGGGTGGAGCTGGAAGCCAACTCGAGACTGAAATTGATTCGTCGTACCGGCGAAATGAAAAAACAAACATCGCTTCCCGTTTTCCCCGGTGATTTGACAATGCCTTGCTTGCTTTCACACCGAATCTTGACACTCACTGAATGCTCTCTACCACCCTTAAAAATATTTCATCTCGTGTGAGCCGTCGACCGTATGGCTTTATTGATTTTTCGGAGCAGCGAGCGAATTAAACGTCAACTCTTTTCAGTCTCGACAGCCCGGTAGATCAAGCTTTGAAATCAATTCACCTTGCACAACTCGCTTGAAACAATGCGTCATAACAGCGATTGATTTTCTCTCACGTTAGCTGAGGTGTATTGTCGCCCTTCACGCGAAATTGTATGGCAATGACGAGTTTTCTCTTGGTCTGGTTTATCTCAATTTTCGGGTGCGCTCGAGTCACTCGCACATGCAGTCAAGGAAATATTTGATCGAATGCACAATTTCTCGTCCGAATAATTTATTCACTAAGTAGGTCGAAACTTCTTTTCTCCGATATTTTTTTCCAATTGTTTAATTTTGATTCCTGCACCAAGGAAACTTATTTAGGATTCGTTCGACTAATCTACTGGGGATTGAAATGAACACAAAACTTTCTTTCCAGTCACGGAGTCCCTGCACTTTTACACACGGCGAGTGTCTTGCAAACTATTCTGCTCTGCTGGTTTTTCAGGGAGGTTCCTATTGCAGAGCTTTGCGCCCGTCAGAACGGAATCAAACTCAAGGGAAAATAGAAAATTCACTCATTTCCTTAACCCCTGAGCATGTCAACAATTATCAGCGCATGTGCAAGGGAAGTCACGCGAGAGTCGAGGGAAACTCGGAGAGAACGAGGGACCCTACAACCCTCAGTGGGTGACAATGGAAACAGAAGTTATAAGGAAACACTGCAATCACTCGTCATCCATTCATCTCATCCACAAAGCCACTAAAATATAAGCAAACAATAAAATAATAAGCTCACCTCTCTGCCACCCTCGCAATAATCAAAATAAATTAAAAACGATCTTGACAGCTCAAACCACCGGCGCTTATAGTTAACCAGCGACCATTTCTTTTTGTTCTGCGAGCGCTTGATCATGGCTCCACTCTCGAGAACCGTGTCACCCATTCTTGAACGATCTCTTATCTCTTCCCGTACAAAGGCAAACAGAAATCTTAACAGCCGGCGATGTTGGTTCGGTGCAGAGGAAATTAACTTGTCGTCACTTCAAATCGTCCCAGTTAAATGATCAAGACTCTGACTCGCTTTACAATACCACAAAATAAACTGTTGTGCAAATACGCAATTTAGAAATAATACTTTGGGTGCTGCCGAGTGGCTACCTAGCTTCTATTGTAATCCAACGATCTATGTAGATAATGACATATCTATTTGTGGGAACGAAAACAATGCAATGTGCTATCCGAGCAAATTCTCTATTATAAACTGAACCCTCGACACTGACTTCTACGTCATTTCAAAGCGGAATTATCGATATCAAGTTGCGACACATGCTCCTGATCTCGGTCAGCTGCTGGGGGTCTTCAAATCCTTAGGCGACCGCGAGCGAAACACAAAACACGGAATGGTTTTTAAGCACACAGAAATATTTATTCGAGTTCGAAAAGATCTTGCCGATGTGAAGTGAAAACGATTCGTTTGGCTGGCTGACTGTCTGAGAAAAATATCTCGATGTTTGGGATATTTTTGTTTTTGTTGAAAGCTCGAAAACATTTATTTTTTTCGAATATTTTTTTGTAAATTTATTTTACAAAATTTTAATGAATCCAAATTGTTAAACAACGAGCACTTCGTACTCTGGAAATTCGAGCTCTTTCGTGCCACCGATGTCGGGAATGTAACAAAGGTTGAACGACGGGTGAATTTTACCGACGAGCAGATTTCCCTGGTGTCGATGTCGTCCGATGTAAAGTGATTCGCCATGCTCGGTGTGACCAGCTATGAATGCGTTCGATGGAACTTCGCCTCCCTTGCTTGCGACCCAGTTGTCAGTTGAGCCGCCGATGAGAATCTCAAAGTCTGTCTTCCTATGCGCCTCGAAGCCCCAGGCGAGAAACAAAGCGCCGGCAGACGACAAAACGCTTCCTTGAATGATGTTGAAGTTACTCAAAGTTTAGATTTAAATGTGAAAATCACCTGGCGTCAAAGCTGCTCGATGCATTGCTCTTCCCACGTAAATTATTTCGTCTCCAAACTTTCCTGCTTTGAGCGCTTTCTCGGGAATTCCGTTCTCTCGACACTCGACCCAATAAGGAATTTCATCTGCACCTGAATCTGAAAGCTCAGTCAATCAAGCCGAAAGTTCTAAGGGGTTTAAATGATTGCTTACATTTTATTGGCATGTTGATCACTTCGGATTACAAATATCTTGGAAATATCTTATGCAGGAAAGAGAGAAGAAAATATTTTTTCGAGAGCGAAACGAGAGCTTTGTTGATAGTTCTGAGTCATTTTGACACTTGCAAACTTATTGAAATTCAATTGAATGTAATCGAGAAATCTCAGCTTTAGTTAGTAGCGAAATAGATTTTGTGATGTCGAACGATATAAGCAGAAGTAAGCAAACATTATTTGAATGACTTCAAGATATTTAAAGGCGCAAACTTTCACAGAAATTTGCCGCGAGGAAATTCCGTTCTGGGTTCCTTTCGACGGTTCGATTCCTAAGCAATCTGTGATCGGTGGCAGGGACGCCAACCAGAGGCTGATAGTTGGCAGAGCAGAGCATGGCGGCTCTCTAACTCCAGGGAAAGTGCTGGAAACAGACAAAGTCTGCTGGATTCCCTGGGGTTGCATATCTCGCGAGAAGGCTGACTTTGAACTTCTCATGTGCTCCAGCAATTTCAATTGGGTCGCCGCTGAGGGTGGCAACGTCCCTAACAACGCCTTTGCTGCAGGCCACAGCGAGCAGGGAGAAACGCTCTACATCGGGCGCGTAAGCCATGAAGATACGCTGACCATCGGGAAGATTCAGCCGAGTCACGGCGTTTGCTACATCGCGTTTGAGGGGAAAGAATTGAATTTCAAGAAATACGAAGTTTTTGTTGTCTAAATGTCGGAAGATTTATATACATGAAATAATACAGATGTGCTTTGAACTAAACTTAAGTACGTTTTCTAATCAGGATTCTCTCGCCAAGTACGAAGAGCTGCAGATGATTATGGAGGAGTTTCGCCTAGCCGTTCTCTTAGGACGTTCAGCTTCTCGAGACGGAGCTCGCAGACATGTTTGACTTTATCGTACTTCGACTGTAGATTTGCGATAGTCTTGTTCTGCTCACTAACTTCCGCCTTGAGCTTGGAAATGTCATCGTTACGGAGATTGCACAAGCGTCGAGTCATGTCATATTTCTTCTGCAGAAGCTCGAACTGCTCTTTATGGCCGTCTACATCAGTGTTGGAGTCGTCAATCTTTATGACGATTTTCTCTTCAAGTTCCTGAAGCTTTTTCCTAAGCAGACTGTTCTCGTTTTCAAGCTTCTGGTCTTTGTTGGATCTTTGGTTCTCCTTGTTGACGCTGGTGAGTTCTTCTATCTCCTGTTTCCTCTGGGAGCACACGCGCTCCAGCTCGAGGTATTTCTTCTCCAGCTTATCGAAAACGGACTAAAAATAAAGATAATCAATGAGAGTTATCGGTGACAGTGAGTCCAATTTACCTTCTCCACACTATTGAAATCCATAGACTGACTAGACTGGTTGATCATCTTCGGTTTAGCGTTCTCTTTTCTAAGTCGCGTCAACTTTTCTTCTAGCTCAGCTATCTCGCGGTTCAGCGTTGTCTTCGTTTGTTGGTGACGTTGCTGCTCTTTGGCCAAACTTCTTTTCTGTTCCTCGACCTCGGCCTTCAATGGATTGTGATCCGCCAGTCGTTTCATGGTTGCAATCTTGCAATCCTTTTGACGAATTTCCATTTGCAGTTCTTTGACTCTGTCAGTTAACTCAGAGCACGCGCAAATCTCGCTGACTGCTTCGGTTTGCATGCCAGCGTCGGTGAAACGTTCCCAGGAAGACAAACGGCGTCGCTCATCATGGACATCATGTCGGCGATTTCTACGCTCGAAGTTTCGCTCGAGGATTCTCGCTGGCGGTGTTCGAACATCGAGCAACAGTTGTTGGTTCTGAGAAGCATACAAGTCGGTGCTCTTGCGATAAGAGCCACGAGTTTCAGGAGAGGTTGGGTTGACAATTGAGTTCGTCGCTTCGGCGAGAAGAGAATTGGACTTGCGCAATTCCTCCAAGTCCTGCTCGTGCTTCATGATCACAGCATGAGAGTTAGTGACGCAGCTCTTCAACTCCTCGATTTCAGCATTCAGCTTCGGCAGTTGTTCGATCGCTTTGTTGTATTGAGATTGAAGTTCGCGGAACTCTTGCTCGACGATCACTCGCTTTGCTTCAACCGCTCCGATCTGCTGGATGAGCTGGCTCTTCTCGACTTCCAAAGATTGCAGCTTGATGTTGCTGTCGCATGAGCGTCTACGCAAGCGTATTTTGACCTCTTCAAGCTCATCTGTGCGATCCTTAAGTTTCTTTTTAACAGACTCGATTTCTCCATCGCGAATTACAAGCTTCGAGTTTATGTTGGTAAATTCAGCGTCGAGTTTTGACCTTTCGTGTTGCGTCGAATCCAATTCTTCTCTCAACTTTCCAATCGCTTCAGTCAACTCCTTCACCTTAGCTTCAGTCGCCTGTTTGTCTTGTTCGACTGCTAACTTGTGATCTAAAGTCAGAGCGCTGACTGCGTTGGCGTGTTGTTCCTTTAACTCTTCGATGTCTTTGTCTTTCTGGGCCAAAAGATCGTTGATTGCGCTCGTGTGTTGTACTTTGAGCTCGTCAACGTCTCTTTCTTTACTGGCCAAAAGTTCGTTGAGTGCGCTGGCATGTTGATCGTTTA
The DNA here is from genome assembly GCA_033064975.1 of Smittia sp. YW1114-2. Lineage (NCBI taxonomy): Eukaryota > Metazoa > Arthropoda > Insecta > Diptera > Chironomidae > Smittia > Smittia sp. YW1114-2. Next base: position 19,201,635 of record CP093832.1, read on the forward strand.
TTTGATTAATATCCTTTTCCTTGAGAGCCAGCAAATCGTCGAACTCTTGCTGCAACTGATTCATCCGTGTCGTAAGGTTGACATTTTCTTGATCAGCTTCAGCCAGCTTAGTCTTCAGGTTTTCGAGATCGTTGGCGGTTTTAGTAATCGAATCGGCGTTCTGAAGAATTTCTGAGATTTCTTTGTTCTTGTCATCGACGTAGGCTTCAAGGATGTTGATGCTCTTCTCTTTCACAGCTATTTGGCTTTGAAGTTCATCGACTTTCTTCTTGTAAACCTCGAGTTCACCGACAGAACTGTCGGCGAGGCTTTGCGACTCTTTCAAGTACTCTTCGATCCTCTGAACTTTCTCGTCAGCTATTGTCAACCTCGCGTTAATCTCATCACGTTCCTTGTTCAATGCTTCGTTCTCTATTTGAAGCGTGGCGATCAGTGAAGCTTGATCGGCGAGTTTGCTGTCGATTTCATCGCTTTGGGGCTGCGACACTTGCAATGCCAATTCGGATTTCAGTTGAGAAACTTGATCCACAGCAATTTGAAGTTGCTTTCTAACTTGACAAAGTTCTTCCTGTGCTGCTTGCTCTGCACATTGCTTAGCTTCGAGTTGGCTTTTAAGTGCGTTAATCTCGCTCTCGACGGCTGTCAATTTGTTGCGCAAGTCTTCAGCTTCCTGGTCAGCAGCACGAACAATCGTCTCGAAGTCTTCCGTGGTGTTCGAAGACGTGGAACTGATTTCGGATTTGTTTCTCTCGTCGAGTTTGACTTGTAAGTCGTCGAGCTGCTCCTGAAGCTTATGAACTTTCTCCTCAAGATCCGAATTGATTTCCTTGAGCTGAGAAATTTCCTTAATCTCGAGTATCAACGACTCGTTTTTAGCTTCCAACAATCCGCATTTCTTCTCCTGCTCAGCTTCGAAAGCTTCAAAGTTCTTCTTCAAGTTGATCTCGTTCTCCTCGAGCTCGTGGATTTTTCCAGCCTGAATCTCCAACAGTCCATTCGCAGCATTCAGCTCTTCCTTGCTCATAGTCATGCAGTGCAGTCGCGCCGTCAGATCCTCCACCATTTGGTTGTGCTCCGTAACGGTCAACTTGAGTTTGGCGTTCTCTTCTTCGAGCGACAAGAACCCGCGCAACCCATTTTTGACCTCAGCGATTTCCGACGACATGTCTTCTGCCTCTGCTGGCAGTTTCTCTTCGAGCTCCTGAATCTTGCTCGTTTGCAATTGGATCTGCTCTTCCAGCTCCTTAATTCGTTGTGCGTCGTTCTTGTTAATCTCCTCGAGCTCGAGCAGCTGCTGTGATTTCGATTCTAGCAACATTTGAACCTCGGACAAGTCGCTGGTCTTCTCTTCAAGACTAATAGTCAGTTCCGTTAGTTGTCCTTCTCCATCTGCCTCTTCGATACTTGGCAAATGAAGCTGTTGCTGCTTGAACTGCTTGTACTGCATGTTCTCTTGACTTAGTGTGAGATTCTCGGCTTCCAGGCTGTCCACATAGCTTTGAATCTTTTGACGTTCACGAGCATCGTGTTGCAGCTGCATCAACTGGTTGATTGTTTCATCGTTCTCGAAGTTGTCCAAGCAAATTGGTTGAGATTCATTTCTGTCAGCGCTGTTCAGAATGCTTTCAATCAACTGTTGCTTAACATTCAACGCTTCGAACTTTGCCATTTTCTTGTTTAGTTCTTCGATGTCTTGAATCGCTTCCATCAATTGGCTCGACGTCTGGTCGTATTCATCTTGAAGTCGCCGATTTTCTTCGCGTTTTTCTGCCAGCATCTTCTCGACTTTCTCGCGATCTTTCGCAGCAGCTTGCAGTTCTGCTTCGAGATTAAGTTGGACTGGGATGGCTTGCTGAGTCTGAGTAGCGACAGAAATTGCGAGCTCTTCGGCTTTGCGAAGTTTTTCTTTGAGCTTGGCAACTTCATCTTCATTGCGTGCCTCGTCGAGGGTCTTGACTAGTTCGTCTTCTCGTTTCTTGGCTCTTTCTTTGAACTGCTCGTGCTCGTATTGCACGCTTGTCAAAACGCTTTCGGCTAACGCCTTTTCCTTCAAAGCTTTGTCTCGAGCAGCGTTGGCTTCCTTGACAGCTTCGTCTGCTGACAATGTGGCTTGTGCCTTCTGAAGCTCTTCCAGCTGCAATTCAAGAGAGGCCAGTTTGTTTTTGTAGCACTCCGATCGGAGCTGAAGCGTTTGAAAGTCTTCGTTGATGAATCCTTCGACCTTCTTGAAATCGTTGCTCTCTTGAAGTTCGTCCTCTAGGAATTTGATGCGTCGCTGCAACTCCTCCTTCGTTTCATAGTGTTTGACGTCAGGTGAGAGTGGGTCGTATTCCTGGAGCTGCTTCATTCCCCGAGGAGTCGAAATCATGGCACTAAGAACATCAGTCGTTCGTCCTCCTGGACTCAACGTGCGATCGAGATTGACGTCGTCGGCTGGCTGGAACAATTCGTCTTCGAGATCGTCCTCGTTATCATCGGGTTTGGGGAACGGTACAAGAAACGGTGGGACTGGCAAAGCCACTGTGGGATTAACAGCTTTACGCGGAGAAGTCAAAGACGAACACCAAGTACGACGACGAGCTATATTGTTAGCTCGCACGATGCTGACGCTGTGGGACTGTAGGAAGTGGCCTTCCTTCTGCGCGATCTTATCCATCAAATGCTGCACCAATTCCTGCTTCTTATTGACTTCGCTGTTGCGTTGCTTCTCGGTCTCTAACTCTTCTTTAAGATTCCGGATTTCCCGCTCCATTCGCCGCATGATCGCCGAGTCTGACAAGACTTCGTTGACCTTTGGTTTGTTCTTGATCTTCTTGGCGTTCTGAGCGAAGCTAAAAGAGCGAACAATCGCATCAAGTATTGAACATATTGCAGGATCCTCAAGCTTACCCTAGAGTTGAGTAAGTCTCTTCTAAAGAGGCTGGTGTGACAGTGCAGATGATCGAAGTCATCGCGTTACCGCCAAGCGAGGCGGACAAAATTCTCGTCAGTTTAGAGTCGCGGTAGTTGATGTACTGCGGCGCTGTACTTTCACTCAGAACACGTATGACATTTCCTAAAGCCAGCAGACTCTTGTTGATGTGTCCGCCTTCCTTTAACCGGTCGCCATCCGCTTTGGTCTGGTTCGCTCGCTCCGAGCCAGCGAGATCAACTAGATTTATGTTTGATACTTGTACGGGACTGACTTCGCAAGTCGTGTCGACTTCGCGGGACTCAATTGTGATGCGGAATATCGTGTGCGATCGTGACGAGTGCTCGTTCATGTTGGTCTCTCCAATGCGCCTGGATCTGTTGCCGCTCTCGTAGCTTTCCAGTATTTGCTCTTCACTGCAAGCCATGATTTCCGTTTGGTTGACGGTGACTTCTCCCGTACTTAGCTCCTGGAACTTGAGGCACTCTGTCTTGTTCTCGGTGAGCAGATCGAAGACTTTCTCGTTGTAAATTTCGATGTAGCCATACCGAACGAGGAAAGTTCGATCTTGAATCTCCTCGATTTGCTTGAAGATCTCTCTAACTGTTCTCGGGATGATTCCAGGATTGCTGTCAGAGCCCATCATTGTATAAGTCTAGAAGGAGAGAGATAAAGAAGCATTCTTGTGGCTTGAGAAGCTTATTTACCTTTCCGCTGGATGTTTGTCCGTAAGCAAAAATTGTGCCATTGATTCCTTTGAGTGCTGAGTGGACGATCGGCTTTGCGAGCTCCTCAAACAGTTCCTCAGTGGATTTTGTTTCATCATAAATGTTATCTGCAAACGAGAGAAGGTGACAATGTGATCGATTGTATTGTTTCACTCGCAGAGGAACGCAGAAGGTTCGCAAACTGAGAGAAATTATTTTGTCAGCAGGTAGGAAATTTCGCGTCAGCGTTTTCTTATCTATCGATGGATTATCTGATAGATTCAACTCACCGAAGGTCATCTCGTACTGCTTGTCAACAGATCGCAGTGTGTTATTGTTGATCTGCCACAGAGAAACTGCATTCTCGTTCTGTTCACGAGTGATCAGTGGCCGAACTTTAATGAACACTTTAATCGAATTCGACGTCATTTTGTCGTGATTCTCTCACTTGTATCAAAAAAACTGAGTGTTTGAGCTAACACTGACGGTAAAGTTCGCGACAAACTAACATGAAAACTCGATAAATAACGTGAAATAGTTTACGCCGATTTTTCGCTTGCTGGGGAATTTTAAATTTAACGGACGCGAGCGCCTCGACTAACGAACCGATTCGGGCCAAGACGCGAACCGGTTGACACCACGAACCGTTTGGCGAATCGGTTCTTGTTTGTTTACCTTTTTGCAACACGTAATTCGTCTCGGGAAAAAGGTTTTTCTATCGTTCATCGCCTTCGCAACGCTACAAAATGAAGCCATCAGAGTTGGTGCTTAGTCTCGCTTCCCTCAGCTGCTGTTGCTGGTTCGCGGAGTCCAACGACTTCAAGGGATTCGACGATAACAATCTTTTCTCACTCAACTGGCCAGGCGACAATTTGCTGGTGAGAAAAAGTCTAACAAATCAAGTGAAACCTTCATAATTGTGTTCGTAGAACTTACCGCCAGACGGGGAATCGATCGTTGTCACTACTCACGCAAACGAGAAGTATCAGTGTCACTTACCACAGCTAACTAAAAAAGATGACTTGGAAGATCCATCGACGCTAGAAACGAGTGCTTTGGACTATCTGGAGCCTCTGTTCACCGGCGACGTCTGCTCTTATCGAATTGAGTCGTACTGGACCTACGAAATCTGCCACGGGAATTATATCAAACAGTACCACGAAGAGCGCGATGGGAAAACATCGAAAATGCAGGTAAATCAAGCTAGAATGAGCAATCGAACGCCTTCTGATGTTTTGTTTGTAGGAATATTATCTTGGCAAGTGGAACAAAGACATGACAGCTGGACTTCGTAAGAGTCTGGAGGCAAACAAGAACGAGAAGCTCAAATATAAGAAGATTGACGGACTCAACTTGCCGTACTTCGAAGTGGAAATGGTTGACGGCACAATCTGCGACTTGAACAACGAAGCTCGAGTGACGCGAGTCCTCTATGTCTGCTACGCTCATGGCAAGAACGAAATCTACTCGTTCAAGGAAACGTCGACCTGCAACTATGAGATTGTCGTGCTGACGCCAAATCTTTGTCTCCATCCAAAGTACAAGATTCAAGAGACTAAAGAGAACGCGATCAACTGCGTTCCATTGGAGAATGCGCCGAAGAAGCCCAAGAGTCTTCTGTCGATGGAAGTTGAAAGCATGAAGCTGCGTTACCAGAAACTTATGGTGAGTGAATTTTTCCTTCTTGTGAAGCTTGAACTGTTTTAGTATTTACGAAGTGAGTTCCGCTTCGATCACCTACCGAGTTTGTAGTGATTCCCCTGCCCTGTTCCAGCTTAGTCATTTCTTTTCCGGTAGTGTTTTTGGCTTTATTTTTATTTTCATTTAATTGGTCGATTCAGGATGTCAACAAGGGACTGAAAGATGCAATCGCTGTGTTCAAAGTCGACACGAAGGTAGGAATTAGCTTTGGTTGATTATCCACAAACTTAGCGCTAAATATTTGTTTGTCTTGTGAGTGAAGTTGTGCAGTTAATGAAGAAATGTTTAATGTTTTAGGATGGCAAGTTGACGATGGAGCTCGTCGAGGATGTCAACACGAAGCAGATTGACGATCTTTTCGGAAAGTCTGACGACACCAAACCGTTCGCTAAGCTAACCAGTTTGCCAGACGACGCATCGCAAGTCGAGAGCTTCCTCCAAGGCAAGAATTGCCTGACGGGTGGCACCGGATGGTGGAAGTACGAGTTCTGCTATGGAAAGTACGTCAGGCAGTTCCACGTCGATAAGTTCGGAAGCAAGACTTCGATCCTTTTGGGCGTGTTCGACGAGAAAGCACACAAGGAGTTCCTTCAATCGCACAGCGAGAAGCGACCGAAGCCCAAAGCTCAGCGCAAGCAAATCACACATTTCTACAACATGGGAAGCACTTGCGACAAAACCGGCCAGCAGAGACAAACCGAAGTTGTGCTGAAATGTCTCGAGAACGCTCCGTCGAAGGCGACCGTCAGTTTGTACCTCTTGGAGCCGAAAGTCTGCAGTTACATTCTGGGCGTCGAGTCGCCTCTGATCTGCGATATTCTGGACAAAGTCGACGAAGACGGGCTCGTGCCCGGCGTTGAAAGTATTGTTGAAGAAGTCACCATCGACCAGACGGAAATTCGTTTCCAGAACGACTGAATTTAATTTCGTTACTAAAATAAATTTATTTCTCATCTGAGATTTGTGCTGACACAGTTGTGAAAAGTTGATTCCAGTTCCAGACCTCGTCCGGCTCTTCAATCTCATCTTCCGGCTCCAACGTCTCGATCAATATCGTCAGATCGCTTTTGTCATCAACGGTGATCGCGTTGGTCTTCAGAACTTCCACGTCGAGCTTCTTATTGAAGGCAGCCTTCGTTGGTGGCTCGAGTTCCTCATCCAGGCTGTGGATCTCGTCTATTTCTGGTATCTCAAGTGAGCTGCTGTCGTCGCCTGACAAGAATCTTTCCTTCTCGATGTTCTCCAGCACGTTTCTCTTGCTCGCAGACTTCTTGAACTCGTCGGCCCAGCCGCCGTCTTTCTTCTTAGGCATAGCAGACATGGCTGAAGGTTTTCTGTTTTGTTTGGTTGCCGTGGAAACAGAGAAACTGTCGCCGTCAGTTGTCGCTCCTGTCGATTGCAACTTGCGAACTGCGAAGACTTCGAAGCGCTTTCCGCGAGTAAACAACGATTTCAATCGGCGAAATTTAATTCTTATTTCTAAGCATGGAAAGCCTTCTCGAGATTCAACGACGAAGCCATGAGGAACGCGAGCGACTGGTGAAAGTTATGGTCGATGAGTTCATGGAGAAGAAGCCGAGCGACAAAGACAAAATTCTATCGGACCATCGCGTTAAGCTGTTTCTCGATGTAAAAAGGTTATTTGTGCTTTAATTCATAGTCTGATCGTATGTTTTTCTTCTAGCAATATGTGGAGACAACAAGCCAACTCGCAGATCTCTACGAGGACAAAGACGGCGAGAGAAAATCGGAAATCGCAGCTTTGTCGGGACCGAACGAGTTCACAGAGTTTTACTCTCGATTGAAGGGAATCAAGGAGTTCCACAAGAAACATCCCGACGAGATCAGCATTCCTCTGTCGACGGAGTTCGAGACAATGGCCAAAGCATACCAGCAATCCGATGCGATGAACTTGTTGGTCGAGTTCACCGACGAGGAAAGCTATGGACGTTACTTGGACCTTCACGAGTGCTACGACAAGTACATCAACCTCCGCGGCTTGGAGAAAACCGATTACATCACTTACCTGATGATCTTCGACCATCTCTACGATATTCCGAAGGAGCGGAAGAACGCAGAGTACAGGAAATATCTCGATGCGCTGTTCGAGTATCTTCACGGCTTCAATCAAAGAGTGAAACCTCTGATGGATCTCGATAAGAGTTTGGATCAAACCGTGAGAGACTTTGAGCTGCAGTGGTCGGAAGGAATTTTCCCTGGATGGCCGAAGGAAACTGAAAGCGCGTTGCTCAACGTCGGCGCTGAGTTGGATCTGTCAGCATTCACTAGCTGGGAGGAGCTGGCGTCGCTTGGCTTGGATCGATTGAAGTCGGCTCTCATGGCCCTCGGGCTCAAGTGTGGCGGAACCTTGGAAGAGCGAGCGCAACGTCTGTTCAGTACGAAAGGCGTCAAGCAGATTGACCAGTCGTTGTTGGCTAAAAAAGGAGGCGTCCTTGGAAAGAACGTGTCAACTGCCACGAAGGATCAAGCACGGCAAAAGGAAATCGCGAGCATCGAAGCTCAGATTTATTACTTGAGCGAGTTGGTTAAAGAACAGCGGACAGCGACGAAGGAAAATGTTCAGAGAAAGCAAGCGAGAGGCGACGGCGAACGGAACGACAGCGACGTCGAGGCGAGCGACACTGAATCAGAAGAAGAAGACGAGGACAACGACGATGTCCCGTACAATCCCAAGAATCTTCCGCTCGGTTGGGATGGCAAGCCAATTCCCTACTGGCTGTACAAACTCCACGGACTGAACATCAACTACAATTGCGAAATCTGCGGCAACTACACCTACAAAGGCCCGAAAGCTTTCCAAAGGCATTTCAGCGAGTGGCGACACGCTCACGGCATGCGCTGCTTGGGCATTCCGAACACAGCGCACTTCGCAAACGTCACACAAATAGAAGACGCAATCCAACTGTGGGAGAAGATCAAGCAGCAGAAGAATCAAGAACGTTGGGTGCCGGAGCAAAACGAGGAGTTCGAGGATTCGTTGGGCAATGTGGTGACGAAGAAGACGTACGAAGATTTGAAGCGACAGGGTTTGTTGTAAGTTGTGACCGACGAGAGTTGTTCTAAGTGTCACTGGAAGCTTGAACGACAAATTACCTCGCGCTCGTCATCAGTTTAACTTAAATGTAAGATTTCCCACTCAGCTGTTTCTCCTTTCCAAGCTAATAAAATCGTAGATTTCCACGCCATGTGTTTGCATTAAGTTTTCCTCAACTTTCCAGCCAACGCTTTCCACTTCCACGAGCGTTTTCTAACAGTCGGAGCCTCGCGTTGCTTTGGTCAGTTGCTGTTTAGTCGTCTTCGCGATCGGTTGGAAAAAGAAAATCCTCGGGAAATTTATAATTTGTTGTGGACTAAGAAAGCTCATTTACCTTAATTGACCAGTTAAGCTTCGAGAAATAAAATGTAAATTTCTTTTGTGAGTTAGAATAATGTTTTTCCGCCGCGTTTTCGAGAAGAAGCCACCACACGAGCTGCCGAAGAACATGTTCGGTGAATCGCCAGACTGTCAGTCGCCGCCCTCGCCGCCCATGAAAGTGCAGAAAAGAAGGGCATCGATCGAGGAGAAGCAGTCGCGGTCTCTTTCAGTGCTCCAACTGACGCCCTTGTGGGAACATATCATCCGAACCAACTCAATGCCTCACTCAATAATTCTCGCAGACGTTTTCGAGGAGTTCTACGAGCGATTGCATGACCCAGAGTGGCAAGTTCGTCAGCACGCGCTGCGAGTTCTAGTCGATGTGTTGATAGTGATGGGGCAGCAAGCGGACTATCACATAAACGAGTTAGTTCATCCGCTTGTCGACAATTTGGGTCACATCGCGCCGGCTGTTCGAAAGGGCGCATTGGACGCATTGAGGGTTTATGTGGCACAGACAGCGGTGCCTGAGACGGTTATGGTCGATATAATGAACTACGGCATGAACCGTCCGGTGAATGATCCGTTCGGTGGACGAATGACAGTTGCAGTGATGCTTGCGCTGCCGGCTTTAATTCTGCCGGTCCTAATTACTCAAAAGCGAGCGTATGTAGTGAAGGCTGTGATGGACGCATTGGCGAATAAAATGGTGAAAATAACTTACCAAGAAATCGCGTTGAAAATTCTTCTAAAAATTAAAGACATGATCGGCTTAAACGAGTTCAACGAGCACATGCCGTCAAACGTTAAAAAGGATTTCGATTTGTTGTGCAAGGTCTACGGACTTCCAAAGAGTCCGGGATTCCACGACGAGCTGCACGTGCCCGCTCAAGACTTGAACAAGCCATCGAAGTTTGTGCCGCGAAAGGATATTCAGGGAAACAATCCGTCGTCGCACGCGCCCATCGAGGGCTCCAAGTATTTCGGTAACAATTATGATTTGACGTACCCATTTGAAAGGACGAGGTTAAGCAACAACTTGGGAACGCCGAAGCGAGTGAAGTCGCCGAGGGTTGGAAGCGGCGGAATATTGCGGTCGATGTCTGATAACAATCTGTCGGTTGACTTCAATGGAAACTCGTCGGGGAGCGAAAGTGGCGGTAGCAGTATGTCGTTCAGAACCCTGAATAATACAACGGCGAACAGCAAAACAATTTCGCACGACTCGTCTCGATGTGACAGCGCGAAAGTGATAATGGAGACAGAGATTAAAATCAACCCCGAGACGGCTGTGACGATGAGAATCCTCGAACAGAACCCCAGCACTCAAACAGATGAGAGCGAAGACGAACCAGTCACAAGGCGAATTATTACGGACTTCAGTGCTCCTTATCCAGTCACACCGATGCGGCCTAAAAACTCTGACGACTTCAACAACAATCACAGATTTAGTTCCGACTTGAGTCTTCCAAAAAACGGACGTCGAGTGAGATTCGGGGGTGAGATCGTTAAGATGCGAACTCCCGACAGCGACACTGTCGACTTGAGTGATGAGAACGAGCCTCCAACCACCCTTAGGCCACCCCCGAAGATTCAGAAGCAAACCTCGTTTTTCTCAGACAACTCATCGGTGTCATCCGACAACTCAACAGCGAACGAGTATATCAAACCCATGAGCTTTGGCTTCGTAGACGAGCCGCTATCGCTGAATCAATACCGCTCAAACATTGATCAGTTGAAGGAGAGAAAGTTTGAGGATTCAAGGCGAAAGCCACCGAGAGCCGAGGACGTTACCGCTCGGCCCATTTCAGCCAGACCTCATTCAACCTCCGCAGGCATTCGACCTTTGCTATCAGACAAAGCGCCCGTTGTTCACTCACCTCCACCCTCCGTCGAAAAATCCTCATCATCATCAACCGATTATTCGCAAGAGCTAACGATCGGAATTCCCGAGGTCGAGAACTTGCTGCCAGCTCATTTCACACCGCCAAGCATCATGATAAAGAAAACGACGCCACAAAGTAATTTCAGTCAAAGCCGCCCTTTCACTTCGCCGATGTTATCGCCTCGAATCGTAACAACACAACCATCATCGTCGTCCCATTCATCGAAAAATAATAGCCCAATTAAGTCGGCACCGACCACTCCGAACTTTTACTCTCCGTCGAAGAGGATGCGATCGCCAGACCGAATGCCCATGAGACGATCTGTATCAAGCCTTTCACCAAGAATGATCCATCACGGCGTCACGATGCTGCACAATCTCCAGCGAAGTCCGATGAACTCGCCGGGACGAAGTCGAAGAGCTTCCGTCTGCAGCGCTGATGAAGAACAAAGCCCCGAACAACGAATCGAAGTTGTGACCAACGTTCAACCGCTGACAAGCGCTGGTACATCTCATAGACCCAGCGTCTTCAATGACGACAGCACCCCCCTCAGCTCGAAGGATAGCCCGCAATATAAATCGTGGGAGGAACTTGGCATTGTGGATTACTTCACGCTGAAAGATCTCAAAAGTGGAGTGAGTAGATGAACAAATATTTAAGGTTTAAGCGCACTTAAATCATCGCGAAACATCGCTCAAGCTTTAAAGAAATTGATGGCCGCATGGTCAAAGAAAACAGCTAAAATATCAAACACGTGTTCTGTTTGAATTCGCGATCTGAAGTCCCGCGAGGTTCAAAGATACTGAAGATCGATAACGATGACCACTCTAATCACTAATGGGTTTTCACTGCCAAAAATCGTTTTCTTGAATTCTCCTCAAGCTCACTCGGCACTTTCCGTTTCGAATAATTACAACTGGCCAACTCGGTCGTTTGTCCATTGATTTTCCTGCCAGCGCGGTGAAGAAAGTACGGCGACCGGGTTCACCCATTCCGACTTGGGTGTCCTTAAATTGAAACTTGCGTGTATATTGTCGTTGTGTAACTTTCGCTTTTCTTTCGAGGAGTTGCCGAAGCGGCACAATGGAAAATTATTTGTTAAATGAACGAACGCTGAGATTCTCAGCAGATTTATTGAACATACAGTTGTGATATCTTAGGCTCGAAGACTTAGGCTTACCAATTTAAAACAGCGCCCAGTTGAGTGAGTAGAGGCAGTTGGCGGATTTTTTGTTGAAGTCGGAGAGGATTTTGCTGATCCGCCAGTCCTCCGACCGTCTTTGGTTGTCCGAGAGGTTGAGCTTGAGCAGAAAACTCTTCGCCTGGTTCCATCCGAACACTCGCTCTTCCCGATAAACGTCGAGCAGACAAGCGATTGCTTCTCCCGAATACTTTCGCTTCTTGAAAGCTTCCAACAACCGCTGCTCGCTTTCGTCGTGGAACTTTGTGATGACTTGCAGGCAATCTACAGTGGATATGTCGATTTGCTTTGGGTTCGGGTTGATTCTCGAGCCGAAGATGAACTTGTTGTGAAGCAAATACTGAATAAGGCAGAAGTTTTCTTGTAGAACGATCAAGGAGCTGTTGATGCCGAGAATCTCGTCAAAGAGACCGCCGTAGTTTGCGTCGCTATTGCAATCTTTCGCCGCCACTTCCATTATATTGCGAAGAATCAGCGACGTTTCCGAAACCTTTTTCTGCTTTTCGTCCTTCGACAGACGCTTCGACATCGAGTAGATTTCAAACTTAAGTTCCAAATCGATGAAGTCGGAGCTTTTCAGTCTCTCGAAGACGCAGTCGGCGTTCACTCTCTTCGTTTCCCAGAGCCTCAAGCTTAATCTTTCACTGTGATTCGCGTAGATCAACGGAAGAAGAATCCGACAAAGCTCAGGCGGAGCGTCAGGTGTCTCGAACCCTTCGTCCAGCTTCCCTTTTATTTGCAAGAACCGAACCAAGCAAGCTCGATTGATGTCTTCCTTCACCTTTCTATCGTTTGCGACCGCCACTTGCCACAGAAATGAAATGAGAAGGAAACCGAACAGTTTCATTTTGACTGCAGCTCGTGCTCTGATTGTACGGCAAAATCGCATAAGAATTGTTTTATTGTCATTGATCCACTAATTCAATTTTAAGCTCCACTTAAATTACAATTGACACTGATGCACAAATGCAAAACTAGAAATCTCGAGCTCGCGACTAGATCGCTCCTAGTCGCAGCACTTACGAGGAAATTGAATTGTTGTCGGCAGCTTGACATATGACGATCCAATTTAAAGCAATTTAGAGATTTAGATATTCACGTATTTATTGCCACGAGAAAGATTTTTTTTATAATTCGTTTAAAGCGATAAAGAGACGTCACGCAGGTTGAGGCGTCATGACTTAAGGTTTGTCTACAAGTTCTTCAGGTTGTTTGTGATGGGAGCGCAGACAAAAACAGATTTGATGAACACCTCGAGGTGCTCTGCTATTCTCCTGCGATTCTGCCGTTTGACTTGCAGACTGACGTCGATCTGTTCCAGTACTTCAAGCGCCAAGTTTGAGTCGAAGGCTCGGTGGATTTGAAACTTGTCTTTGATGCATTGAGTCTGCTCTTCCGTTAGGTTGCGAGACTTGAGGCCAGCTAACAACTTCTTCTCCCTTTCCATTCGGTTGTTCTTTATAAGAGTAAGACAGTCAATGTCTGACGTGACAATTCTTTTAGGATTGAAGTCGACGTTTTCCACGTCGATCAACTTGCTTTCGACCACGAACTTTATGAAGCAATAGTTCTGCTGAAGAACGGGAAGCGACTCGTTCTTCACCTCCAACACATCGTCAAACTCTCCAGCATAAGTTGGATCGCTGTTGCAATCGACAGCCGCTTGCTCAAATATTTTCCTCAACGATTCCTTGTTTTCTTGAATAGTTCGCTTAGCTTCTGTCTCGTTGAACCCTTTCACCTGTTGAACCACCTCCTGCTTCAGCAAGAGGTCGATGGTGTCAGCTTGTCTCAGCTTCTCAATCACACAGTCAGCTGCGATACTCTCATGATCCGAGAGCTTTTTGCAAAGAACTTTGTCGATAGTTTCCTTGATCACCGTCATCGCCACTTGACACATGGCTGCGTCCGCCTTCACCGGAACAGGAAAATCTTGTCCAAGCTTGCCCTTCGATTTCAAATAATTCACCACGCAAGAATTCCCTGAGTCGAGATGCGAAGGCGACGGCTTTGAGTCCACACAGAGTGCGACCAGTGCGAGATAGAGAAACTTCACGAATTCCGATTTGTGCAACATTTCGAGGAGAAATCAGCAAGACGAACTGCTGGAATTTTCTGGTCTCGTTTGTTTTTTATAGACGATTCCTTCAATTGCCTCTGAATGGGCCAATTTGCTCTAATGGCGATGCACGTCACGAGTCCGATCAGTCATCGTTATCGCCCTCCACACTCTGACACAGTTTCAAGAAATGCAATTTCACGATTTCAACGACTTTCACTGTAATTAGGCGGCTTTAACCGGAAGGAAGTGGACGTTACGAGCGGGGGAGAAAACTTCTGCGGAGCTTTCGGGAGCGAAGTGAAAGGAAAAGCTGGTGACTTATAGTCGTGCACGATTGCCATTTTTCTGCTTTTGACGCGCGGACTGGCCAACGAAATAATTAATCCCGAAAGTGGGAAAGTGGGACGAAGTAGTTTACATTGATGTGAATTCCTTAGCACATTAATCGAGCAGTGTCGCTTTACAGGCGAACGCCTAACCGTCTCTGAGACCGGCGAAGTTTGTTGACGTTTGAACAAGCTTTTGGTCGGACTTCACGAGCCAACGTGTTACGCAGTTGTCTAGCGAACTGAAAGCATGAAAACTCCATCGATCCTACTTGCGTTCGAAACGTGCTAGCGGCGATTTCTTCCCCATTGTAACGACCGTGTGGGTGAATAATAATTAGAGTGAGCGGCTGGTGAATTTGACCTGAATTTTCAGTCTAACAAAGTGCACAGAAAATGTTATTAAAATATTTTCCTCCGCGACTTATTAAGCCTAAGTAGGCAAAACAAACGAAGGGCGGCTAGAACGGGGCGTAGAAATAATTACTCAGTGAACATTTTAAATCCATAGGAGAATTGGGGTAATCGAAAAGCGATTGTGGTTGAACGCCGATGTTTGCTGTCCATTGCAGCAATGTCGTTGATTAAATCGTTGATCCTGATCACGTTCTAGATTTTCTAATGATTGTTAATCAAGTGTTTGCATGAGTGTCAGTTGAGATAGCACGATATGAATCTTCGGCATGAATGTGACCAACTAGGTTGAGAGGTGCATAGATTTGCTTCTTCGATTTGTCCAAATCTTGATCGCCCAGCGAGATTTCGCTTCAAAGAATCATTTTTCATCAGAGTGAATTTCACTTCTGCGTCTCGTCGCATGCAAACAGTTTGTTTCGTGCCCAGCAGACCTAAATAACTGCCAAGCATAAGAAAGTGTAATCTACAAGTAATTAAAAACTGGACTGTTCTTGCGCGAGGGCGGCCTACATGTATGTGGAACAAGTGATTTTGATTTAATGAGAATTAGGAGCGACTTGGCGAGGGAGTCGAGGCGATGGCTATCAGCGCGTCTGCGAACACTGACCCAAATTAGAGCCAGTCTTAAACTTGAGAATGTCCAATTGCGGTAGCATGCAGCAGTTCACGAAACATCAAGTGAAGGAACTCAACGCGAGCGCTGGCTAGAAACGAGTTTACTTTCAACGTCGATTGACACAGATTTTCCACTTTCGTAATTTTTCATTGCGGAAAACAGTTTCCGGAAGCATAAACTAATACTTTTATGGTGTTAATTTCCATGAGGAACATTACCGAAGCTGATAAGTTTGCCGTTCCTAGATTTCACACTTTGATTTTTGAAGGAAAAGCTTTCAACACTCGATCGCTATAACTAACGAGATTTCTCCGTTTCAGGATTTCCGGCTCAGATCGCGCGGAATTTGCGCGGTCGAGGATGCCTTGAAGTCGTCAGAGAATCTGGCCCTCGTCCAACCGTACCTTGACACGCTTCTGCGAGTATTTCTGACTTCGGAGCGCCATCCCGATGTTTTAGAAGATCAGCGACGCGTCCTGTCGAACTTAGTTTCCCGGCTCCCACTCGAAAACCTCGAGGATCGGATAACGCAAATCGTCACCGGCCTTTGCAGGCAAGGTGGACCCGGATCGAATCTCGTGGCCAAGACTCTGATGCAACGTCTTCCAACCGCAGCAATTGTTTTGAAGTTGCTGTCCGATGACTTCCTGCAAGTTCGAAGCTCTAAGTTTCGGGAGAACGCGATGCAGATGGTCATCTTCGCCCTGCTGACTTTTCCCAGCACATATTTTGATGTGGCGAACTGCGTGGAGCGCACAGCGAGGGCAGCTTTGGATCGGAAAAAGCGTGTGAGGCAAGCGGCGCTCGACGTGCTTGCTGTGCTAGGTCAAATTAGTTCACCGAAAATCGTGATCGACGTCGTGTCGCAGGTGGCGGAGTTTCGTAAGGATGGCTTGCAGTTGCTTGCTGCAGTCAAAGCTCGTCTAGCGAGGAAGCAATTGCCCTTGGTCGGCAACGATGGTTCAGTGCAATACGCCCTTAAGATCCCCAACGCGACCAATGTCGGTTCCATCGTCATGTTCGGATCTGACGTTGAATACATTTGCTCAGGGAGCGGCTCCGTCTCTCCAACGTCTTTGAAAAATCGATCTTTCTCGAATGGCGTTCAGGGACAAGAGCCAGGACGAGCATTAGAAGAGCGAAGGTTAGTTTTTCCCGCCTTTTAGTAACATGCAGATGATAACAGAAGAATCAATAAGCGAGTGAGTGAAGAATCAAAATCCTTTCAGCCTGCGAGTGTTTCTTAATGCTACGCCCCACTCATAATCGATTTACCGCTACAAAGGAAAACAGTTTTTCTCTGAAACCTTTCTTAAGTGCTGACACAACATCGAGGCTGATGCTTGTAGTTTCAAGGAGTCTAACAAGCTACTATACTTCTGTTATCATCAATCATTTGTCAATCGATATTTCACGCTTCTTTGTTTGTAGGATTGTCGATGGATTGAACCGATACGCTGCTGGAAGCACTCTTACTCCAACCAAATCAAGTCCATGGTCAAGAATTCCTGTGAAGAGCAGCTCGGGCTCGGTGAGTGAAATCATCGGAAAACAGTTAAACGAATGAGCTACACGACAAGTCTTCCGTACGCTCGCTCGCCCTTCCCTCAGAACAAGTTGCTTCCATTAATTTTATCGATGACTTGTCATGTGATTGCGCTCCGCTGCAGCGTAGTGAGAGATAATTGACGGACATGCGAGCTCTCCCTTCCGAAAGCGCGAGTCGCGTGGAAGGGCGGTGGGCGATTTCGAGTGATTGACGAGCCGGCACAGCGTAGTTAACGTGTTCATTCAACTCGCTCGAAGCTCCAGTCATTTCGAATACATTGACAATCTTAAGTACACAAAATTGCCGTCGTTGTCATACGGAAAGTTTAGCAAGCTTGGGAAATTTCCTTTGCGTCATGAATAATTTAACAATCAAATTTAATTCGCAAGCTGATTTTGCTTTCCGGCTTCAATACTTGAGCGAGTGTCCTAAATTAGGGACGGAAGCCTCGCTTGAACATGACTTTGGTGGAAGCTCATAAATTGCTTTGCAGTTTTTGCTCCCATTCAATTTGAACCGAAGGCCAGCGAGCTGACCATGCAGCGGAAATCAGCCAATAATTTAAACTTTCGCAAGGCTCTTCGGCATCCCTGTCGCCTTTCCATCGCCTGGAAGGCAGTTGAGAGCTTTCCACTGTTGGAACTTCCACGCTGTGATCGCCGTCATTAATCATGAAACGTATTTCTAGTCATTTCTCAGAACGTTTCCTTCGGATGTCAAACCGTTTGTAATTTCCATTCTGCTTATGTTTTTAGGATGACGACCATGGTTACGTGGTGGGAACAGCGATTCAGAGCCTTCAAAGGCCACTTGAATCCACAGGTAACGTTTAAACTTTTTGCACGCCCAACGAATCATGCAACGGAATGTCAGTCATCCGCCTTCGAGTACCGCAAACAATTTCTGATCCAACGATTGCGAAATGTTTGATGGAATCCAAAACGCTTCTTCGTGCAAATGTTGACTTTTGGCATTAACATTTGATTTCATGTTTCCGTTTGTTCAGGCCGCTTCTTCAAAAAAGTGCAATCAAGGTCGTTTCCCGAGCTGTCTGACGCCACCAAGGAAAGGTCGCCCGTGCGGCAGTTCTCAGACGGCCAACCCTCGAAGAACCGGCACACGAAACTACCAGTTGCTTCCACAAAGTAATTTCCAATCAATGAACGACACATTTGATTAATTGTTGACGTTCTAGGTTTCCAGCCGTTGAAACAACTGTGAGAAGCAACACTTACCCTCTCAGCAAGAATCCTTACACCTTTGCTCCAAGCTTCAGCTCGAAAGCTCATCGAATGGAAGAAAACCCCAGCGACTCAACCGGTAACAAAGTTCGATTAATGCTTCCTGCTATCGCTGTTCATCGATCTACCCCTTTAGGTTCTCTTCCAGTCCAGACCATCCACGTTGAACCAACATCAAAAATGCATTCGTCAAACGACGGTACAGGGACAAAGCAGAGACAAGCAGCCGATGAGAGGAAAAACAGGTGAGCTGCCGTCGCTATCGATTTTCCACCACAGCTGGACTGATTAAAAAGAGAAATGGGAATTCTCTCGTCCGATCGATGTGAAACTAACTGCTCAGTGAGAGTTGCATGGGGTGGCACAACTGATAAAGATCAAAGAAAGTTTCCACTATG
Organism: Smittia sp. YW1114-2; assembly: GCA_033064975.1. Classification (NCBI taxonomy): domain Eukaryota; kingdom Metazoa; phylum Arthropoda; class Insecta; order Diptera; family Chironomidae; genus Smittia; species Smittia sp. YW1114-2. Next base: position 19,220,026 of record CP093832.1, read on the forward strand.
AACGACATGAAATTAATTAATAAGCGGACTCTGATAAACTTGACACAGTTTTCTTTAAGAATACTTCAATGTCGTGACGGGGAGCTTTTGAGCTTTCAACGCAGCGTTCCTCCCCAAAGCTCTCGAACTCAACCGAATTCTTTCGTTGATTACGAAGCATTTTTCACGCATAAATTAGTCGAAGAACCCAGACACTTTGAATCGTTTGAAATTAATTGGAAAAAGGTTTCGTGTGAGAATTTCCGCGCCGCCCAACGCGAGGCCCACGAGGAGAAAGAAAACAATAAAATCCGATGAGCAACGTGAGTTCATTTCAGTCGGTTAAGCGTGGCGCCCCAACGAGGACTCTGAACGGTTGCGCGGAACATGTAACAGTTGAATTAAGCGAAAATCGTTTCGTATCGTGATCACTCGACAGTTCAACTTTGAGCTCAACAGACTAAGAGTTCAAGTTTTCGTTTGCTTTGCAAAATCTAATTATTTCTCTTCGGTCCCCAGCCAGTTGACTTAAGAAATTCGTGACTCTCAGTGTTGTGACTCGATTAACATTCAAACATGCTCATGTGGTCAACACACTTTGAGCGAGAGCGGGGTTGAAACTCGAAGGGGAGAAAGAAACGCAATGGAGGAGGAAAAACGGAAAATCGCTCCACGAAGTGGACACAACGGAAAACAGAACTTTTCATTCAGTTTCTAACCAGGTTGCTAACAAAGCGCGCGTCGTGAAAAATAACATAAAATTAGGCCACTCGGACAGCGGAGAACTGACCGACCTGAAACCGTTCCACTTAGACGCTTTCGCGAGTGAGAAAACTCTTTGGAAATGGCTTCGCTGTGCTTTGGCGACAACTCCAAAGTACCCAAAGACCAATCGAAGGAAGACACCCGATCAATCGATGCCTTGATCAACGACAACCCGCTGATATTCCGGGTTTGCTGCTGGTGCTTTGTGCGTCGGAGGAAGCGCGTTGGCACAGCGAAACAAAATGGAGCTTCCAATCACAACGACGACAACATTTCCCATGGAACTGTTTTAAATATTGATCACATTGAGTTCACTCAAACGGCCGACGAAATGATGTAAGTTGACTGATCTCGTAGCCTCGATGACCTCCAAGCCAGGGAAGAGGTTTAGGGTGTTTCGTGTCGGCTCAAGGCTGCTGCTCTATTGTACCTTGACCGTTGCGTGAAGGGTCGAAGGGAGGTTTAGGATGTTTCGGGGAACAGCTTAGCTTGTAAAGCTCTTCGTCGCATTCGCGTTTCTTGAGCGTTTCGCTGGAAACATATAAATCAAATTGCCACAAATGGCCATAATTAGTTTCATGCGCCGCAATAAGCTGCGAACTAACAATAAACGCAGAGTTTCCCTTTGTTTCCTTTCACTTTATCTGTGTCCACTGTCCACGACTCTCAGGTTATCGATTATTCGTTTCACATCGAGTCGGATTAAATATTCAGGAAACTTTCTCGTTGCGTGGGCATCCGATCAGAAACATTTTGTGCTGATGCCCTTCGCCAATCTTCCTAGCTGACTAATTAAGAATTATTGCGTTTAATTTTTTAGCGGACGGAGGAACGGGAACGAGCTAACGATTCAGCAATTAACGTCAGTAATCGGACTGGTCGAGAGCGAAGATGGCCGAAGCGAACGGGAAGTCGTTAGTGCGAAGCCGGCGAGCGGAGTATCGAAGCTTTCGGAAGGAATCAACAACTCGGATTTATTGGAGAATTATGTCGACGATCAAGCAAGACGAACCAGTGGCAAAACCAACAGTCACATTCTCTCGGACGTCGACAACAACCCAAATTCGTTGGGTTCAACGCCGTTGCATTCGTCGATGAATCCTACCTCAAGCGAGATGGCTGACGTTCGAAGCGAGATCGCAGTGATGCAGTCGGCGCTCGCAGATGTGAAGAAGGAGATGGTGAACATGCAGAAGCAGCAAGGAACGCCATCGCGTCCGCCATCTGACACGTCAAACAAAACATTCGTTTTCGAGGACGAAGCTCGTTCGAAGACGCCCGTTGAAGTTATCAAAACCGACAAGTTTGATGAGAACCAAACGCCGATCCGAACTGCACCGACGACACCAAAGTCGATTCTTAAGCCCGCCAGTCCGTTTCACAGAATGGCAACGCCACAGCCCGACGAAGTCATAGATGATGAAGAATCTTCCAATTCTCCGATTGAAATTCAGTTTGAAGTTCTCGAGCACGATGGCGTCGTTGTAGAACCCCAGGGATCTGACGAAGTCGATGAAAGCCCACGAGCTGATCCAGGCGACACGATGGCCGATTCAACGTCTTACAAATTCACCGAGATGGATGACGACGATGAAACGATTGACTATCAAGAAGACTTCTCAGAGGAACCACCGATTGCGCATCAGCGCACACCGATAAACAGCGTGAAGCGGCAGCCACCTTTGAAGAGAAACCATAAGGTGACGCCGGTCAAAAACTCCATGCCAAACATTAATCAGCCATCGTCAGTCTCGCAACACCAAAGTCAACCGCATAAGGTGAACAACACTTTGTTTCCAACCTCACTGAGAAGGTTCGAGCGTCCGAAGGAAGCGATTCAATCGTGCTTGGCTCAGCTTGACAGTTCAAGTTGGGAAAATGTCATGGACGGCTTGAAGATCTTTGTGAGACTCATTCGCCATCATCCCGAATACGTCGACAATCAAATTCATGTCATGACGCTCGCCGTTGCGAAGCACGTCAGAAACCTCCGCTCGCAAGTTTCTCGCGCTGCCTGCTCTGCCTCAAGTGAGTTCTTCATCACGAACGCAAGAGCTTTAGACGCAGACGCCGAGGAGTTAGCCGCCGCGCTGCTCAACAGAACGGCTGACACAAACAAATTTCTCCGTGGCGATGCGTTGAGGGCTCTTGAGTCGATGTGCGATGCGCTGCCACCTAGCAAAGTCATCTTGATTCTGACATATCGAGGCGCGAATCATCAGAACGCTGCTGTCCGCTGCACAACTGCAAAGCTTTTGAACCAACTGGTATTCCGGATTGGCTGTGATAGGATCTTCAACATGCATAAAGACATTCGGGATCGATTGATCCTCACGGGAGCAAATCTGCTGATGGAAGGCAGCCTCGAAACAAGGAACTACACGAAGGAGTTGTTCAAGCAACTCTCGATTCACAGTCTCTACCACAAAATCCTCTTGGACGTCATTCCGTCCAACGTCTATCGCAACATTGAAAAGTCTCTCAAAAGTATTCGTTAAGTTTATTAAGCTCTAAACTCAGTAGATTAGACTTACGTTGATTAGCCAGAAATATCTAAATAAAATTCAATTGATAATCTTCAGTTCCGCTGTCATGCAAATCATTAACTTCCAGCCGGCGACAAACCCAGAGAGTGAAAGCTACGCGTTTCATTTCATAAAATTCATTTTTTATTGGGAACCTCTAAGCCTCCTTTCACCGTCAACAGCAAACCCATAACATACATTTCGAAGTCAATTGAGGGCATAACGAAATAAGGAAGAAAGACTGTGTGTCCTACGAAAACTATTCTCGCGTTTAAAGCTATTTGTCCGTTTTGCACTAGAAGCTCGAATGTGATTCTTGTCAGTTATTGTTCCTTCGATTGTTCTTTAAGTAGCTTTTTCTTCTGACTCTTCTTAAATTGGTAGATGATGTAGTTGAACATTTGATAAGCTAGCGCGTAGCCGGTGAGGGCTCCGAGCGTTGTGAAGATCAAATCGTCGACAGTGAAGCCCAGCGACTTGTCGAAGTATCCTCGAAGTAGATAGTAAGAGAGAACCAGACAGCGAATGAAGAAGAACATGAAGATCAGCAGCGCTTCCACTGCTTTGAAGGCGATTCCTTCTCGCATTCCATGGTGCTTAAGGAACCAGCGGACTTGAAGGAAGGGATTTGTGATCTCCGTGAGGCCGAGCGCGTAAACGATGTAATATTGTTTGCTAAGCTTAAACGAATAGTAAAAGAGTCCGGTGACGGTCAGCAAGTGATGAAACTTCATCACCGCCGTCTCGCCATGAATGAAGCACCAGAAAAGGTCAAAAATGAAGTAGCCCATGCTGTGTGTGAGGATGAGCTGCGTTGGAATCGACTCGACTGCAAAGAGAACAGAAAAACGTTCAACACGTTTCGTTACTGGTCGCGCCCTCTCTAAGCAAGCGAGCGATAGAAAGCTGGTAGAAAACTCGGCTGCCATTCGACACAGTTTCTTATCTCAGCTCGGCGCTAATTAGGTTTATTGTGGCGTGATATGAACGCATCATGACTCACCTTCGTAGTAGCCGAGAGAAGGCAGAACTATGTAATAGACCGAAATCCAACACGAGAGAATGCCATGGACGAAAGTTACAATGCGGCAGGAATACTCGCTGGTGAACTTGCTGCCTAGCTTTCTCCTCAGTATCTTGTAAGAGATAACGTACAGCAGATGGAACAAGACCATTTTGATGAGTGTCGAGCGCACGTAAGCGGCGTCAGAGAAGTCCATGCCGCCAAAGGTCTTCATCGTTGCGACTTTCCTATTTTACCAACTTTTCACTCGTCGTCGCTGTCTTTACGCACTTCACTTCAACTCTAATCGATGGTCGAACGCGTTCAGGCAGTGTTATCACCACAATCAATTTGTTCCACTAGCCAAATTCATAATTACAGAAAAGAAATCCAACCGAGTGCGAAGAGCAAATCGTGGGTCGGGGAAAATACGTCGAACGCGTCACAACTAGAAACTGAGGCCAACCCAATTTCTCGCTCACGAAAATGTGACGCAACGAGCGAGGCAGTTGGCGGTAATCTAAGGAAAACCCCCTTGAAGCTCCCCCTTAAAGAAAGTTAAAAATAAAATCGCGTTTATGAATGAGCGAGAGCGTGAGCACATGAAGCTCGTAAATGCAATCGGATCATCTTCAATTACGATGTCCAGATGCAAGGCCGGTCGATGGCCGTAAACAATCTGAAAGTGGTTGGATCAGCGCAAACAGTTTTCGTGTAATTTTAAACGCAGCGTTTTATTATTTCCGCGAATAATAATATTTTAAATGAACCTCTAGATCGCTAGATCGAGAGCCAGCGGATCTATGCTAGATGTTGGGCAGATGAAATTAGATGAAATGCAAACGAACTTCGCCGTCCTAACGGTTTTCCTCGCGCACACTAATTGAACAGTTAAAATTGGATTTCTAGATTGCGGGTGAAAAGACTACGAGTAATTTATCGGTTAGCACGTTGGCCGTGGCTTAAGGGAGCCACCGTCGCCTCCGTGGTTGATGATTAAGCTTCATTTGTGGATAAGATTTTCCGCCGAAAAGGTTTGTAGTGAAACCCGATTAGGATTGACGTTGCAGTTAAGAAATCCGTTAAGACTTTCGTGTAAAACTTTAAATAAACTTCTTGAGGTCGAAGATGGAATCAAGCACAGACGTTGAGTGGGAACTGAATGAACTCATAGGAAATCAAAACCGAATATCGTGTCTTCGACTATCCAGTCCTAAAAGCGAAGAGGTAGAATTAGATTTCGGTGATGAGGCGACAATCAAATTAGTTTACCCATTTGTCGTCGTGTCCCAGTCACTCATTTTTCGCGTTTCGTCGCAGGATAGCGTTGGCTAAGTCCTGCTTCATCGCCGCCTTCTGCTTCTGATCGGCGAGCACGTCCACCGAGCGTAATCCGTTCACGACATCTTTCGTCTTGCCGAAGTAAATCTCGTTGAGCGTGTTACGAATTTTGTTTTCCATGTCTTCGATCATGCGACCGATGTTGGCAATGTGCGGTGACGTTTCACTAACTGGACAATCTTGCTCAATCTGGAACACATTCGAATCTCTTTATGCGATCTTCGTAAACAAATTGGATAACACAAACCTGTCGCGTGAGACTTCCACCGAGGTTCATCGTGCCCGACGCTTGTTTGTTCGTTTGAAGCCAAAGCATCGCTGTTGACGTTAACTTGTAGTGGGCCGTTCGGCCGGAGCTCTTCTCCTGAACCTCAACGACGTGAATCGAGTCCCAACAACCCTTGATTTTTTTGTTCCCGTCGCCGGCCTTCTTGATAAGAATAACTCCGGCGAAACCGTGGTCGAGGTCCCAGAGATAAGCGGACGAGACTCCGCCCTCGTAGTACATTTCGCGATACTGATCGAATGCGTGGTTGGCTTCCACCTCGAGTTTCCTCAGCCTTTCCGATGGCATCGAGCCGTCTTCGAGAGGAGGATCGTAGGTGTTGGACCACGGCGATCGATAAGAGTCGCCGTCCCGGTTGTAGTCGCAAAGCAGATAATCTTTTCCCGTCTCCTTATCCTTGGCGATTTTAAGCGGCTGGTCCACCGACGTGAGAAGATCCTCACACAAGGAGGGAGCCAAGTCAATAAGGTCGATCAGATTCTTCTCAATTTGTTGTGGGGGCAAGCGGCGCATCAGGTCGAGAGCACAATCCATTTGTAATTCACTCTGGAAATGGAAACAACAACAATGGAGAATGAGTCATTAGGTAGAATTGAACTGGAGACGATTGGAGCGGTCGTGTTGAGGCAGCAGAGGGAATCAAATATCTGCTGAGCTTCGCAACAACTCGGCAATCTCAGTATTTACGTTCACTCGCTGATAAGCGAATTGTTGGGCGCGGTGACCATAATTTAAATATTTAATGAAAAACTTAGCTCACCATCTTATATCACAGTTGTTTGCACTCACTCGGCCTCTGATGCGATGAATGGAAGTTGAAAATACGACGAGAAAGCTTCCGATTCGCTTTAATTAACAATTTTATTCTGGTCGATTTTCCGAAACTTTTGCGCGTAGTTGCGAAGCCTTTCGAGTTCGTTCATCGATTTGAATTTCAGTTTTCCGTTAACTTTTTATTATTCACTTTGTTTACATTCATCTAGTCTTCAGTAATTAAAGTCCTGAATAATCCAAGTCCAGCGGTGTCTACCGATATAACAACCGAACAATTGACTCACCCTCGATCTCACAAAACTTTCCAGCATCTCAATTTGTTTATCATTCGTCGGTGTTGATTTCTCGCGTCATTTGTTTACAATCTCTCTAGATTAAATTATCTCTCAAGTTTTATATTGCACTGTCATTCAGCCAAAAACCGAGCCGCAGCAGTGCTCATTACTTCTTCGAGCTGTTAGGAACACAAATCATCACTGGAAATGAGTGGAAAGTTTAATTTTTCAATTGATCGAGGTTCGTTTTGAAGTTGGTTTTGCAAAATTATCAAATTGATTATCAATGAATTCCTGCAATCACGTGACCTTTGATAGGTGGAACCTTCACCGACATCATTTGCATATGCCCTGACAACAAGGTGAAAACGATGAAGTTGCTGTCGGAAGATCCAGCGAACTACAAAGATGCGCCGACCGAAGGCATTCGGAGGATCATCCAGGAAGAGACAGCGGCAGCTCTCGACGCCAACGGCTTGATAGTCACTGACAACATCGGATCTATTCGAATGGGGACAACTGTAGCTGTAAGTTCTTTCTACTAGTCAACTAGTCGCACCGTTGACTAATAACTTGGTTTCAGACGAACGCACTGTTGGAACGGAAAGGCGAACGAGTCGCGTTGGTCGTCAACAAAGGTTTCAAAGACATTCTGCACATTGGCAACCAAGCGCGGCCGAAGATCTTCGACTTGAACATCAGAAAGCCCACAAACCTTTACGAGGAAGTCGTCGAAATCGATTGCCGAATCATCCCAGCAAGATCCGATTGCCAGATGGATTCAACGCGCTCCATGAGAACCGTCGATGGAATTTCCAACACGAAATATTTGGTGCAGTCGGAATTGAATGTCGAAGACGTTCGAGCTCAACTGCTCGCTGTTTTCAAACGAGGCATCAAATCGATTGCAGTCGCACTCGCTCATTCGTATGCTTGCCCAGAGCACGAGCTTCAAATCGGAGAAATCGCGAGGAGCATCGGCTTTCCGACCGTCATTCTATCCCACCAAGCAATGCCAATGGTTCGACTCGTTCCTCGAGGGTTCACGTCATGCGTTGAAGCTTATTTGACGCCACACGTTGAGACCTATTTGGAGTCATTCCGTTCGGGGTTTCAGAAGCGATTGAAAGAAGTCGACGTGATGTTCATGCAAAGCGACGGCGGCCTGACGGCGATCGACAGATTCAGAGGAGCTCGAGCAATTCTCAGCGGCCCAGCCGGTGGCGTCATTGGCTTCTCACAAACTGGAAGTCGCGACACGGAGCTGCCGTTGATCGGCTTCGACATGGGAGGAACTTCAACGGACGTGTCACGTTTCGATGGACATTACGATCACACACTTGAGTCAACGACAGCCGGTGTCACCATCCAAGCTCCGCAGCTAGACATCAACACGATCGCTGCTGGCGGAGGATCCAGACTTTTCTTCCGGTCTGGGCTGTACGTCGTTGGACCGGAATCAGCTGGCGCAAATCCAGGTCCTGCGTGCTATAAAAAGGACGGACCGCTGACTGTGACCGACGCGAATCTCGTGCTTGGCCGACTGTTCCCCGAGTTCTTTCCTAAGATCTTCGGTCCGAGTGAAAACGAACCGCTAGACACCGAAGCAACGATGAAGAAATTCTTGGTTATCACTGACGCCATCAACAAGTACAACGCAATCAGTGGAAAAGCGCAACTGTCACCGCAAGAAGTTGCCATGGGATTCATCCGAGTAGCGAACGAAGCAATGTGCAGACCGATCCGAGCTTTGACGCAATCAAGAGGCTTCGACTCTTCAAGACACGCTTTGTCTTGCTTCGGTGGTGCTGGCGGTCAACACGCGTGCGCGATCGCCAAGGAACTTGGAATGAAAACAATCCTGATTCATAAGTACTCGGGGATCTTATCAGCCTACGGAATGGCTTTGGCCGATGTCGTTCACGACGCTCAAGCGCCTTGTGGTTTGACCTACGACGAGTCAAACTTTTCGGCGATCGCGAACTTGTTGGAAACTTTATCTCGCTCATGCATCGAGCAGTTGGGTCTGCAACGCTTTAAGGAAGAGAACATCGTCTTGGAGCCTTATCTCCATCTCCGCTACAGTGGAACCGACTGCGCGTTGATGATTTCCCCTGAGAAAATTGCCGGCAGTGGAAGCGAAAACGTTTTGCTGAAGAAATATGGAGACTTCCTAAGCTCATTCGTCAAGCGTTACCAGAAAGAATTCGGATTCGTTCTCGAGGGAAGATCGATAATCGTCGACGACGTTCGAGTTCGTGGATGTGGAAAGTCTAAAACGCCAGACGAGCTTGACATCGCTGTGGCTTCGTCGCCAACTCCAGAGCCAACGAAAGTTGCGAAAGTTTTCTTCGACGACGGTTGGAAAGAAACGAAAATCTTCGTTCGAGATAACTTGCACGCTGGTCATTCGATCGTCGGACCAGCAGTGATCATCGATAAGCTGTCGACGATTGTCGTTGAGCCGAGCTGCAGAGCTGTTGTGACTGCCAAGGGCGACATAATCATTACAATCGATGACCTGAAGATGCAGAAAGTTATCGGAGTCGACATGGATCCGGTGCAGCTGTCGATTTTCAGCCATCGCTTCATGTCAATCGCTGAGCAAATGGGAAGAGTTTTACAGAGAACGTCGATCAGCACGAACATTAAAGAGCGGTTGGACTTCAGCTGCGCTCTGTTTGGTCCCGACGGCGGATTAGTTTCCAACGCGCCTCATATTCCAGTCCACCTTGGAGCGATGCAAGAGACCGTTCGATACCAAATCAATTTTCGCGGACAAACGTTGAAAGACGGCGACGTTTTGCTGTCGAACCATCCGCAAGCAGGCGGGAGCCATCTGCCCGATTTGACAGTGATCACGCCTGTCTTCACTAAAGACAGCGCTGCTCCTGTTTTCTATGTCGCTTCGCGTGGTCATCACGCTGACATAGGCGGTAAGTTCAACGTTATGAAGTCTTCTTCTCAAATATTAATGAAAGCTTTATCAGGAATCTCACCGGGCTCGATGCCACCGCATTCGAAGAGCTTGGCGGACGAAGGTGCAGCTTTCAAATCGTTCCTTCTGGTCGACGGCGGAGTGTTCAACGAAGAAGGGATCGTGAGGGAGCTAACAACTCCCACGGGCACTGCAAGCTGCGGTAAGTCTTGTTCAACATTCACTTCCGTCAATTTCAAGCTTAATTACTCCTGAAGGAACTCGAAACCTTGCCGATAATATTTCGGATTTGAAAGCTCAAATCGCCGCTAACCACAAGGGAATCGAATTGGTTCGAGAGCTAATTGACATTTATTCACTTCGCGTCGTTCAGGCTTTCATGATTCACATCCAAACCAACGCATCGGAATGCGTTCGTGACATGTTGAAAGAGATCGCGATCGACGCGAAACGAAGAGCAGGAAGTTCCGTTTTGTACGCTAAAGAGTTTATGGACGATGGAAGTCCGATAGTCCTAACAGTCACAATCAATGAGAACGATGGAACGGCAGTGTTCGACTTCACAGGAACTGGTCACGAGGTTTATGGCAACTGTAACGCGCCCAGAGCCATCACGATGTCGGCCATAATTTACTGTTTGCGCTCGATGGTCGGCTTCGACATTCCCTTGAATCAAGGCTGTTTGAACCCCATCAATGTTATCATACCGAAACAGTCGATTCTCGACCCATCAGAAGGCGCAGCAGTTGTTGGTGGAAATGTGCTAACATCTCAGCGAGTGGTCGACACAATCTTGAAAGCTTTCAGTGTTTGTTCAGCAAGTTGCGGTTGCATGAACAACGTGACGATTGGCGATGAGACGTGGGGCTATTACGAGACGGTTGGAGGCGGCAGCGGTGCGGGGCCGAACTGGAATGGGTCGTCGGGTGTTCACACGCATATGACAAACACACGAATCACCGATCTAGAGATTCTTGAGCAAAGATATCCGATGGTGCTGAAGGCGTTCAATCTGCGAACTGACGAGTCAGGCGGCGAAGGAAAATTCAAAGGCGGCGAAGGAGTTCACCGCGAGTTGCTGTTCAGGAAGCCAGTGTCATTATCCGTTCTAACTGAACGTCGAGCGATTCCTAATTATGGCTTAGAGGGTGGCAGCTCTGGTAAACTTGGCTTGAACTTGCTGATCAAAGCTGACGGTCGAACGGTCAACTTGGGCGGCAAGACGGCGATTGATGTCGAGGCAGGTGACGTTTTCGCGATGAAAACTCCAGGTAAGCATGGCCTAAGACTCTTAGGCACAGAACGGACCAACATAGGAAGAAGGATTAGATGCTTTAACTATTTTATTTCAAGGCGGTGCTGGCTACGGAAGGAAATCAGGAACAGAAGAGACGATCAGCGCAATTATAGACGATTCTTCTATCGAGAGAGGCAGCTTGTTCGCTTACAGGATGATGCAGGAGCAAGTTTAACTGTTTAACTTTCTTTTATTGACGAGTTCCTTCTGTAAACAGAATTCAATCTTGCAGAAACCAATAAACATTTACCAAAATTTTAACGGCAAATTGATATTTGAAATTTTTGTCGCGTTCGTTCAGCAAAAAAATTTCAGGGGAGCAAAAGAGCGAAAAGTAAATTTGTGATCCGCGACTTAAATTCGGATTTCTATCAATATTACGCTGGAAAGTAAAGATTCGACGGTCATACCATCAAGTTAAGAAAGTGGTCAGTGCGGATAAGACAAATTAAGGGCACGAAAGACTCAAAGTAAGACGAAACTTCGCTTTTAATCGACACAAAAATTACGAAAGTGTTTTGTCGCTTGGCAGAATCTTACGACTGAGTTAGTTCGATTTATCATAATCTCAGTGCCTTGGGCTCGTCTCATCTCGTTAGCGCCTAATGGCTCGTAGCAATCGCGTCACAGTCCTTCATCTGCGATCGTTTCCACGGCGGAGAAACGAAAGAGAAAAAATTCTTTGTGATCTCCATTGTCTCGAAGTTGGGTGGAAAAATATTATTTTCCACTGCGATTCCCTTTCTCATCTTGTCGTAATTAATGTGCACACTACGACAGACGTGTGAAACAGCTCTAAAGTTGACTGGAATGCCACTCGGCTCCGTCCGCGAACGAAATGCGTCGCAGGTCTGGGCGAAATTTCTTTATCACTTCCACCCTGATCTCGTTTCCTGACGACTCGCACATGACGGGAGTGCGAGAAAGAGGGAATAAGTTGAGCAAATGTTTACCGCCTGTCTATTAGCTTCAGTTTCGCGACCGACGTCGTCGATTTTCTCGACAGCAATTGAGGGAGTAATGACGTAAAATTGTCCGAGTCTTTGTTTCTACATGGCGGAAAAAGATGATTCGATGGAATTTCGATGAATAATCAGAGGAGAAACAACAACACACTCGGATGGTGACGACAACAAGTGTGTGTCGGCTGTGTTTTCGCGGTGAAAGAGACTTTTGTGACGCAGAATTTCCTTTCGCAAAAACTCCGCGTTGCGTTGCAGCTTAATTAAATTACTCAGCCGCTTCTAGTCACTTTTTCAAGGTGAAGAGCTTGCTGGAAATTCAATAACATTGAGAGAAGGGAACGATAACAAAACGCTTGTGCCGCATAGCTCAAGAAACTGATTCCCGTCTCTTGAAAGCTAATCATGAGAGTTCAGGGAGGATTGATCGATATTGTCATGAATTTTGATACGTGCTCAACCATCCAAGCCAGCGGAGGAACAGACGCGATTGCTGTTCCAATTTATCGAGAGATTTTGCAGTCTAAAATTGACAAATCGCGTTCGGTTCAACGCAGCTGCAAATCAACGAATTCATTTATCAAAGACGATCGTGATCTGATTATAACATTTCATCTCTTTGCTTGCAGTTGATTCTTGTGCTCTACACGTGAAACGATTCAACTTCACCCCCGGTTTTATTATTTTCTTCATTTGAACTTTACGCCTTCTCCGAAACGATGGCAAACAATCAGAGAGGAAGCGGAATTCAGCGTCCAAATGGTGCGACACAGAGCAAGATCTGTCAGTTCAAGCTGGTATTGTTAGGCGAGTCGGCTGTTGGCAAGTCGTCGCTAGTGCTGAGATTCGTCAAAGGGCAGTTCCACGAGTACCAGGAGAGCACAATCGGTGCCGCATTTCTTACTCAAACCGTTCACATTGACGACACGGCTGTCAAATTCGAAATATGGGTAAGTCGATTGATGAGACTGAGGCCACAAAAATTTACTGTTCTCATTCAAGGACACTGCTGGACAAGAGAGATATCATAGCTTAGCGCCCATGTATTATCGCGGAGCCCAAGCGGCGATTGTAGTTTACGACATACAGAACCAGGACAGTTTCGTCCGTGCCCAGACCTGGGTGAAAGAGCTGCAACGACAAGTGAGTTCACTTCAGAGTTGTGAGTGAGCGCTCGCTAAATTGCTTTCACTTTTAGGCTTCACCCAACATCGTCATTGCTTTAGCGGGCAACAAGGCCGACTTGGTGCCGAGTCGGGCGGTCGACTACGAAGAAGCGAAACAGTACGCAGACGAGAACGGATTGCTGTTCATGGAAACATCCGCAAAGACGGCAGTCAACGTCAATGAGATATTTTTAGCAATAGGTAAGAGCGCTGATAACATTTTAATGAAACAAGCTGATGCAATTGTTATCGCTTTAGCGAGAAAACTTCCCAAGAACGAAGGAACGGGTCAGCAGCAAAACATTCGACCGACTGTAGGTGAAACGAATCGATCATCAAGTAACTGCTGCAATAAGTGATGTTCTGGCATCGAAGGTCAGTCGTTGTTCGCCCACTACGCGGCGCCAACCTCTCAATTACAAGTTCTAATTAACCCATCTCGCTTTGCAGATAACTGGCTGTCGAAAGAACGATTCAACTGTGTTTTTTATTACTTCATAGAACAAAAACAAAATTGAACATTTTCCCCCAACACTTTCAAGGAGAAATGGAGCATGAAAACATAAGAATATGTTTGTTAGACACTTTTCCTTCCCCGCGCGCGCTCTTGTTTGGTAAAATCTAATGCTAAAGTGAACAGTTTATATAAAATTCTTTCGATTCTCTTGTAACTTTGTTTCGTCCGGCTTGAGACTTGCCAATCAGTCGGTTGGAGCGAGAACTCGATCGACAAGCAACCAAGACGAAAGTCACGCTTTGCTGTCGCTTGTCTCAACTCGACGGTCCTTTGAAATCAAACACAGTTTTTATATTAAAGTGGTAAAATTATAATTGAGAGAAAATATGAAGAGAAAACATTTGCATATGAACATATTATGATTATTCATCCTTGTAATTAAGTGGCAAAGTTATAAAACATAATGCAAGAAATCAATTGCTCTTTCAAAGAATATAAATTAGATGAGCTTACAATGTTAAAGCTGTGTCGAAACATTTCGTTGGGCACTCGACACTGGAAGTCACTCATCCTATCTACGTCCCCCGCCCCCTCGGAAGGCTCACCCGCAATTAACCACTTCGTTTGCATATCTTTTCTCTCCTTCATGTTCAACTCCAAAGTTGCAAGATTTTAGTTTTCTAAGATGCATTTAGGTAAATATGCGATTGTTGTTGGAACGCTAGTTTTATCAGATCAAGCTTCGTGGTTCATGACGTAAAGTTTCCTTCCTCCCCCTTTGCCTCCAGATTCATTTCTTCTGTAGCTAATTGAAATGGCTTGCTGTATAAAATCTGATGACATTCCAAAAGATAAAAGTTTCGCTGGCAACAAATGGAAACGCGCCCGAGTCGATTGAAGATATTTAGCAGCCTTTCTTACCTTCCTTTCGGTTTTGAAGACGAAGAACTTTTATTTAATTCAAAATATCTACACGAATGAATGTAAAAATCAAATGGTTTTGATGAGTTACAGCTGTAGCGTACTTGAGACCTTTGAAATAAAATGAAAATTATTAAACAGAATTATTCAGTGGTATCGAATTTGAATGAGTTGGCGAGACTGAGAAGCACCTGGCGACTGTTAGAGGAACGAAGTGTTAGCTTGTTTCGTGAGCTAGATAACTGGAAGACAAAGGCACTGCAAAGGAATAAATTCTCGTTGTGAAAAATGCCTCTGATCTCAGATGAGCGCTCACCCCATGGCGACCGTGATTGACTCACATTTGTTTCAGGTTTTCACCTTCGAATTTCCAGAACCTTGGCGAAAAGCTTTCGGCGTCAGAAGCTCCAAACGTTGGCCTGAAATTACTCCTAATCCTTCACCTGGATGCTGCCTGAGCTCAATGCAAATTATGACCGAACATAATTTTGAACCGAGCGCCAATCTGCTCCTGTGATCTGTTCCAAAAGATTCATTAGATATTCATTGTGATGCAACAAGATAAATTTGCATAAACTTTAATGCATTCACTCGCTTCCGTAAGTGGAAACCGCACAAATTCAATTTCGCATGATTAATCTTTTCCGATATGCGATTAGCTAAAGTAACGAATTTCCCTCATACATCTTGCTTACCATCTCAAGTTCTCTCGCTCACTCGCTCGATCCTTACATGAGATCTAAAAGATAACGTCGAGCATCTCAAGCACTGCTCTTGCTAGTTGAAGGGTCTTCACTCCAGGAAAACTTCCGCGATGCTCTTTTCAAGAGATGAAGAAGCAGCAGAGGGTAAAGTGCTTGAGGTACTCGCCGAGAAAGCCCTCAAACTCAAATGCACATGAACCTATTCAATTAGACAATATTTCACTCGCATGGGAAGAGAGCGAGCTGATGGGTGAAAGTGGGGAGAGATAATTGTCACCAGTCCTGCTTGTAAGGAAGGAAGGAAATGGATGGGGACGTGTAATAAATTAAAAATGCATTAAAGGAAGTAGTTTCTGTGGTGCATGACAACCATCTGCGTCTCTCGGCTCCGGCGTATATGGAGTTTCACAACTTATATTGTTGATGAAGATGTTTCACATTATGATTAATGCTGCGACGAGGTTTTTCGGCAGAGGGTTTAAGCTCACGTCTGGAGACGATAGTTTGATTTTGAGTTTAGAGTCTTAGATGGAAGATAAATTTTATGCTTTCAGCTCATGAGTTACAGCTCTTCCAAGTACACAGCATTAGATTCCCGATGGTATGTTTCCGCCATTCAATGCTCACGAGCGCTGCGAGAATTTAAAGTTAGATTGAGTTCTAAGCGCTCGGTGAATAAGAGTTAAATAAAGTGGAAAATCTCGCTCCCCCTCCGCCGCGCGCTGCATTCATCCGAAAACGCAAAACTTCATCTATTCACACTTAGAGAAACCATCAGTCTCGATTTTGTTTATTTAAGGAACTTCTCGAGTCGAAGAAACTTTTAGGATTTTAATCGAAAACGTAATCGGTGCTTCATCATTTAAGCCAGCGACGTGCCAGAGGGAGGCGACAACGGAGCCATACACAACGTTCAAATATTGGCGAAAGCTGTTCTCCCCCATCCCAACGAAACGACGCATTTGTTTTGATCGCCTACCATTGCTCATGGTTTGCGGAATCAAATGTTTGCACAAAGCATCAACGAAAATGTGAACAAAATCCGCTCTCATCCTGTGGTTGTTGCCGACTATTTATCCTTCTCTAAAGCCTATATATTGCCCTGAAAATGGCTATAAATACATTGATACTTATAAATTAATATAGGCTTAGGCCCGACACACGCCGCCACCCTCGGCCCGTCGCAGCAGCATCCACTCTGTAAATTACGCTGATAATCCTACGAAAATCCTTTTTTTCGTTTCTCGCCCTGTTTTTACTCCCTGGAATTCTCCGCTATACCGACATCAGCTACTTTATCAGTGATCCACATTAAAAGAAGGCGGAGGGCCAGTTCTCAAAGGAGATTTACAGCTTCAATTGTTTTTAGGGATTTTTCAATAAGTCAATTAATAATGTGTCAGGTTTTTCTTTCGACTTCTCAGCTTAAAAGGCAGAGAAACTTTAACAGAGTTGTTGCTATCTTTGCCTTCATTTTTGGTACGTTAAATGAGCCAATATAATTGTAAGGGTCCTCCACAATTATATTGACTCATTCAGCGTAGGTGGCGTAAAGTAGTGAGCTCATTTATTGATCAACCTGTTGCATGGATTCCTGGAAGTCGACTTACCATTCGAATCAATTCATTTCCACGCTTTTGAGTTCTCCTGCAGTTAATCATTCGCGTAAACGCGAACAGCAAGTTTCTGCGAATTCTCAATTGAATGCGATTCGAAAAGACCCTTCAGCTGAAGCTGTGAAGTGCCCATTTACCATTAAGAGATGTTATCACACGTGAGCATACACAAAGGTTCGCGCGAAGGAAAATCACAGCAAAGCGAGCGACTCAATTGAATGTTAAGTGTTTTGCAATATGGCAAATAAAGAGTCTGAAGGGCGAGATCGTTCATTAAAGATTTTCAAATGGCAATTTTCACACGCTCGCAAGTCTTAGTCAGACTCGATTGCCATTAAAAGAGACGATTTGACCTTTTTGCGCTGAGTTCCAAGAGCTAAGGAAAAGGATGCGATCATGTATTTGCGGATAATGTTGGTGCTTCTATCAATCCTACACACCATGCGAGGGGATCTTGAGGAGCTCAAGTATTATTTGGGCAATTGTGACAATGCCAGTCGATGAAAAAAGGCCAAACAATTTAGATTTGAAAATCGGTGTTTGCGTCTAAGGAGATGAGAGCTTTGAAACGACGGCAATATCGAGTGTCTGTGGCTGAGCAACCCGAGAAAGCGATTATCTCCATTGTTAGTAGAGATTAGGCTAAACTGAGTTGCCCTTCAGGAACACAGCCGCACGATAACATCGAACGCTTTTGCTCGCATTCTACTTGAGGGAGAAAAGAAGCCGTCAGAGAGTTTAAGGCAAACAATCAATCAAACAAACATGCTCGGGTGATGCTTGTAAAATTGGCTTATCTCGTATAGCATCAAAATCATTGAACTGGAAGTGAATCCAATTTGCCAATTTTCAGGCAGATATGTGTTTTGCTATGTGCGGAATTTATGGCTCCAACACCTTTCGTGCCTCAGTCTCTCGATCAAACCTTTGCTCGAGCTAATTTTGTAAAATTTATTCATCATTCTCTTCACTCTCGAACGTTTAACTTGTAGGAAGAATTTTTTTCTGCCAGAACAGCAGAAAATTGTTTGCATTTGGAGACACAACGTCGAGCTTGTCAAACATGCTTCCGGTGGGGTGAGAGGTCTCGTATGGATGCATGAGACAATGATACTGAGATGTGATGTAGATCAAATTCATTTTTGTTGTTAAACATTTGCCATTTTGCCACCTCATCATTAAAATTGGCTTTGTTTGTCGTTCCTCGTGAGACTCTTCGCAAGTTATTCATCCTACGAAGCTCCGAGGATGAGAGACGACAGAGAGTCAATGCGGAGCTACACTCGATCAATTAGATTTCGTACAATGCAGTTGATCCCAGCGAGTTTGTTGCTTTTTCCTTCACAGTTCTTCAAAGTTTTTCACCCGACAAATCTTCAATCAAATTTAAATTCTCTCAACACGAGAGGAAAATCACTACAAACTTTTCAATAATTCATCTTGATCCAAAGGCAGGAAAATCAATTATTCAAACAAAAGCGACGTCTCATCCTGACGAGCGAATCGAAGCTCAATTTATGCCATAATCACGAGTCTCGTGTCTGAATAAGAGTTACTACACTTGTGAAAATTGCTCAGAGACGACGAAACGTCTAACCGAAACAAAAGTTTGAGCAGAAAGCTCTCGAAAAATATTTTAAATAATTCAAATTAGAGGAATTAAGTACCTAACTCGTCGATTGATGCTCTGAGATTTAGTTGAAAGCTGATAGATAAAGCTAAACCTGTTGAGATAACGTCAAATCACCAAGGTCAAATCACCAATTCAGCTTACAATCCTTCTTTCTATTTATGCTATCAGAATTCTTCTTAACAAGTTTTATTCAACCAATCAAAATATTATTTTATAATGAGATTTCCATCATAAAAGCAAACGCTCTAAACTTTCGAAGGCTCTAACTAATGCTCAACTCTTGCAAAGTTTAGATGCACAAGCATCCATTGGTTTCTAACTGCGAGCGTTCACTCGATGCTGTTCAGCCGCATTGGAGGGAAACAAAGTTTATTCATTGAACTTTAAGTGAAGTCCTTAACTCGTTGGTTTATTACTTCCCCGCCTGTCGATTTGCAGTTTCATTGTTCAAGATTTTAATTATAGTTGTTCCCGAGAAGGGGTTGTGGGTGCTTTACATCGGAATAGGATTTCGATGTTCATCCCAAGCTGAGTAAATGAGACTTTAGATTCTCGATAAGAAAGCTCATTGAAGTTTCATCAAAGCGCTCAAGGATTCTTCACAAATGAGCTCCAAGCTTCACTTTTTGCGTGAAACTTCTCTGTAAGGATTCTTTTTAATCAGAAATCAGTTATTAAAGTTTCTTTTTGTTTCAGCGAGCTCAGACGTTGAAGCATCATTGAGGGCTCAAGAAGAACGAGAACTCAAAGGGTTGCAAATCCTTGCAATGTCTGATTTTTCTCAGCTGCTGAGGTTCTTTTAAAGCTAATTAAAATTTAAAGCGAATTAAATTTTAAGCGGGACAAGAGAAGAAAGAAGACTAGACAGGAATTTTCTAGTGGTTAATGAATTTATTTTATGACTGTGTAGAACGGAGCTCTTCTCCTCAACAGTTCTCCATGCGGACTCTCTCCCAACAAATGGATTTGTCAAAGAGTGACATGCGACTTTCTGCTTTAATTTAATTTCTCACTTAATTAATTCTCTTCGCTTTGCCCATGATAGCGAGTGACGCTGCATAAACATTTTAAAACACAAATTAAGAGAATAATAAACTTTTGTGCGAAGCGTTGAATACCACAACAAGTTTCCAATTTTATGTTTTCTCGCAACGAAAAAAGCAACACGAGGCGAGCGGGGCCGAGTGGAATGGAACAACGACGCGAGGAAAACCAACCCCAAATTTACTACACCTTCATTTAATGGTCGATTCGACATTATAGCACTTTCTCTATATTTTATTAACCCGATTGCTTTACACAGTCTCTCGCAACCGACGTAGTGCCGTTTGCGCCCACACACAATTTATCAAGGCATATTGTTTTACGAGTCTAGTATTTCACATGTTCAGCGAACACTACACATGCTCTCGCCTCTTGTTCCTCGTCCCAAAGTGAGGGTTCCTCTTTTCGCATCGAATTTTCAATCAAAATACCTTCGTGCGAATTCCTTTTGACGAGCCAGTCCACTGGTCTAGTTACAGGCATTTAAATGAATTATTCGAGGCGCTCTTTCTACACTAGCAAAACTCAATAAAACTCTGATTTACTTCCCCGGCTCTGTCGATGGCGTGTAGCTTTAAAACCTGAAGCTCTCCAACTCCACTGATTGCCGGGGCACAAAAAAATGTCGTATGACAACGCACCCACATCTAACCCGAGGAACATACACGCCCGTTTTATTCCTTGAAGCTGATTGATTACATTGATCATCATTGGGGGATTCCGTGGACATATTTTCAATTGATGGCTCAATCAAGCCCTTTTCGAGAAAGTTAAGTCTCCGCATGACATCATTTTCCAATAGAGATCGTGGCAGCAAGTGCGGAAAATGATGGATTGTTTTCCTAGTGATCTTTGGCTTTTTAGGTGATATAAATCGAAGCGATCTCACGAGAGCCGAGGAAGCAATTCTCTGCATGAGTTCTATAATTTATTATCATTATTGAAATGTCAGAAAGCGTTTCCCAAGCCAGACTCGACTGTTTAGCTTTTAATTCTCGCCACATGTCGTGTTGGCGTCAACGTCAACAGAGAGGTCGAAGCTCTGCGCACAATCCCGAGCTTTCGTTCGTTCTCTTGTCTCGTCTGACACTACTGCGAGAAAATGTGATAATAAAAGTAAACAGCGAAGGAGTAAATATCACAGTTCCATTCTTTCCTCTTGCTTTCCTTTCTGTCGTTAAATTGCGTAAAACATTTCAGATTGCTCATGCATAGAAATGAAAGCTCGCAGAGGAAGAAAATGAAACGTTAACAGCGGCAAAATATTAAGCAATTGTGTTGCTAAGGTCAAGGAAGTGTGCCAAAACACGAGTTTGGCTGAGAGCGAAGAGAAATCTGTAAACTTCCCAAGTGCTTGCCTTTCTTATCAAAGAGTCGTTATTCTATTTACCCTCTTTCGATGGGATTTGATAACACTTAAATTAATTTATTTCATCTTCACTCCTGACACCGAAAACTTTCTTCATTCTTCGATTGAGGCAATCGATAATCACACAATGATGACCACAAATGGATATAATACACTCAGTGAGCTCATAAAATCCTCCCAGGACGATTAAACTTTTCCATTCGTTTGCTCATTCACTCAACTCAACGTGTTATGAACCAGAACTTTACGATCTCTTATTCGCCTCTTGTATTCCTGTAAAAATCAACGTGATGCGATTGCTGGCAGAGCTTGCCATGAGGATTGGCAGAGCTTTCGCTCGACTCCGAATCTATGCGAGACATTTGTGCTAAAACTCAAAACCGTTTCGAGTGCGGCATGCACTTCAAACTGCCGTCGAAAAGCGAAATACACTAGAAAATTTCCGATTCGAATAGTTTCCCGAGCATAATTGATACGATTTGATGTAATTGAAATATAATGTGCCAAGAGCGCTTAATGTATTAACTAGGATGTTATGCAATTAAAAATTTATTATGTTGCTCGGTCCCTAAAGGATGTCGAAGATATTAATTTATAGAGCGCAGGCTGTTCACACAACTAGTGTCGAAAGCCCGAGCGCTAAGCCTTCAAAATTGTCGAGAACCTTATTAAGCAGATGAATAAAGAATGTAGCAGCTATCAAAGCTATATTTCTCTCTGGCTTTCATCACTTTGATTCTTCTGATAGCATCAAACGAAGTCTGTTCGCTCCCGTTCACCCGTTATACATCCGAAACTGGTAACTGTCGTTTCCACGTCTTGCCAATATCGGGAAGTGTGAAGCTGGCGAAGAAGAATTAAAATAAATCACGAAGATTCAGACAATTAGGATCGCTTTAAAGCGATTTTCCATTTCTCTTCGTTCAGCAAGGAACACTAGACAGTTTTATAGGAGTTAAAATGAGAATCGGATGAAAAATGAGCTGTCGATTATGGAAATTCTTATTTTCTTTTTCTTCGGGAAAAGTTGCCAATGTTGGCGAAATAGTTTCTCGTCTTCGTCGGCGAGTGGAGACGATGGAGTTATAACTTTTGTTTCAGCACTTTTTGGAAATTCTTCAGCTCTCAACAAACATTTTTGAATTCGCAGAGTCGCCCAAAGCGTCCAGTCGAAGACGATCAAAGTTATTTCGGAACGATTGGCTGAGACAGAAAATATTTCTACCTCAATCTCGAAATAGCCGGTGAAACTGCTGATTCACAAGACAGTGTCAAGTTATCGTTTCGAGCTGAACCTCCAACGGAAAGGTTTGCAGCACCTGAGCGAAACTTTCTGGAGAATAATTTTTCTCGGCATGTCATCATCATTCGATTGCGAATTTCTTCTCTTCTTTATGTCCTGATGTGGGGCTGAAACTTTGCTTCTGCTG
This sequence comes from Smittia sp. YW1114-2, assembly GCA_033064975.1. Taxonomy (NCBI): domain Eukaryota; kingdom Metazoa; phylum Arthropoda; class Insecta; order Diptera; family Chironomidae; genus Smittia; species Smittia sp. YW1114-2. The sequence goes on from CP093832.1 coordinate 19,242,511, forward strand.
CTAAGAGGGAAGAAAACAATGGAGATGACAAGAGGGGAAATTCATGGCAAATTAATAAGTGAAAAAAGTTCCTCGAAGATTTTTTTGTCTCGGGGTTTTCCTGAGCTGTTGAACATGATTTTTGATTTTTCTTCTCTCTGTCGGTGAACTTAACAAAATGACGAGGCAAACGCCATTTTGAGAATTAAAATTGTGCAATAAAATATTTCAAATTACACACAAGCATGTTACAAAGGTCGCTCGACTGAAATGAACCACGAAACGACTTTCGAATGCAAATGCACCGCACACAATTCAAACAATTGTTAAATAACTGGGACGTTGTAGAATAACAAAGCAGAAAAACGATGCGTGGCATCATGCGGTGTGCCTTAAAATGAGACTTAAAATGTGTCAGGATGAGCATGAACTTACATTTTTATCAAGCGACAGCATCAATGGTAGCGTTCATTTATTTCTTTCGACAGCTGAAAATAGCAAATGATTACGTTTTTCAGCACAACGCGAATGCATGCTCCATGTAATGTCTATTTAGCAACAAGAAAAACAACCAGTTCAGCTCAATGCCATTGTGAAAACCACGAACATTGCACACTCTGTGTTTGATGAGAACAAGACCATCTGCAGCTCATTTTAGCAAGCTCTCCCTTCACGAGCAGTCTCTATCTAATGCGGATCTCGCCTTTTGAAGTTCCTCACTTTTGTGAATATTTTTTATACCACGCTAGAGCTTTGCAGTTTTTAATTAGTGGAGGAGCGTTCAGCAACACTCTCGGAACGATGACAGCCATAAAGATTTTATGAATCAAAACTTAAAGCTTCGCAACGTGCTCTCGTATCTCCTCGCTTTTGTGTCGAAGCTTCATTGTCTTAATCTTCGCTTTTGTTCCCGTTCGGATGTTTCATTTTGCTCCTTTCATATGCTGTCAAGGGCTTCATCCTGTGGAGATTTCTGCTTCGAGATTATCGCTGACTGTAGATTTTCGTTCCCGATAAAATGTTTCTTCATCGTCAGTCTAAACAACCGTGCTCTTCCTTACAGCGAAGGGTAGAGGCGGGAGCAAGAGGAAATCATTCCATCTTGTTGTTTTATGACATTAAGGTTTTAATTCAGGCTTACACTTGAGTCAACACTTTGGCAAAACTTTTTGTCATGCTGAAATGTTTGTTATCGTTTCACACTTGAAAAAACAACTTTCTGACGACGAGAACTTTACGGGAAGCATCAGACATATTTGAATTCATAAATTTGTTATGCTTCTCTGGGAACGAGCTCAGGAAATGCACCAGAAACCGAATATTTTGCACTCCGTTCGTTTCATGCGAGCACACGAATGAAATTTTAAAAGCTTTTCCTTTTCACGCTGCCGACGAAGCTCTCCGAGAAGCTTTTAAATAAAATTCATAAATTTACAAGATATGAGTCTCGTTCGACATCGAAAATGAACAACTTCCATCTCGCCCTGGCTTTCCATCTCGGAAAATATGTATCGAGCACATGTTTATTTTCTTTGCAGTTTCATTTGCCATGCACAAGTCAAATAAAATTTGAAAACGTTGCAGCGAGAGTATCAACAATATTTTCGAACTCTGGGACTGTTTCATATCGTTTCGAGATGATGCTAGTGGTTTCCAAGATTCGGAAATGTAAACATTTGTCGTTGAGATGCTTGATACATAGAGAACCGGATGAGAGGCAAAGTGAGTGCATCATATCTTCTATTCCGCTGTCAACTTCTTCAAAAGTTCACTGAATATTCAGTAGCTTGCTGCATTGTGCACAACTTTTATGTCACTTGCAGCTTTCCTTCCTTCCGCTTTCTCCCGACAGCGCATATGGCAGGAAACATTTTTGCCGTTCGCTAAACAAATTCTCAATTTGTCAAGAGATTTTTTGCCACTCTACTCGTCATTTAAATTCCCACGATCCATTTCCGTGAAGTTCTAGCGGGAAACAAGCGACATTTCTCCATTTGGATCGACAGCCTTTACAAAATATTTACAATCAACAGACGAAATCAAAATGTTCTCAACTTATTTTAAGCTTTTAAACGGCTCAACTGCATAATTAAGATTCTTAATTTAAGAAAAGTTCAATTAAGAAAAGTGTAGATCCGTCTAACGGTAGTTCTTGTTCGCGTTTAACGTTGTTAAAACTTTGACAGAAGCAAGGAAGGCGAAAAGATTATTCAAATGAGACAAAAATAAATAAATTAAGAAAGCTTCACGACGAGAGAGCGAAACAATAAAAAGTTTGTCGTGCATTTCAACTCGTTCCCATCGTTCTTCGTCTTACTCCCTTCTCTTATTTATTCAGCGAAACTTCTTTAAATTGTTGAAAAGTTGAAATTTTTGTTTAATTATGTCATCCAGGAAAGTTTCCGCTCACTTTCACCGAGAGCACTGGCGCACTACGAATATGAAAGTTTATAATTTGCCAGTGATACTCGCACCCAAACCAAATAAGAAAAGCTCATGTTTACAGCTGTCCGTAGCCACTAATTTATATTTTATGCAGCATAGCAATACAAACACTCATTTAACGGAGACATGCACATATTCAATTTGATCAGAGGCGAAACGCGCCTGATGCTCTTGCAACATAATTAAATTCACCATATTTAAATCTCTTTTTGTTTGCTAAATGTTTCATCATGAACTAGAGACCATTCGAGATACCCACACACGTGTCAATTAGTTTCCCGTTTTTGCATATCGTCGATTTAATTAGTTTTTGCTATTATGGTCTGGTCGAAGCAAAAACTCAATGATAGCTGAGCATCGCCTGAGCAGAATATCTTTATGTCATCCGAGACAGTTGTGAAGTTCCTCCAACAAGTTCAATTCAATTTACGAAAAGTGATGACCACGACTTGAACTCACAAGAGACAACAAATAGTTTACGATGAAAACCATAAAAGAGAAGAAGCTGACTTGATAAGGTTGAGAACGAACAAACTATGTGTTGTCTGATTGATTTTGATTGTTTTCTCTACTTCAGTGTTTACGTGATTCGAATCAGCAGTATTTGGCTCGCCATCTCAATCTATGACAGCTTTGTCTGTAGTTTCGAAAGTTTCCCTCTCAGCTCTAATTGAGTATTGTTGCTAACGAAAATGCTTACTTCGTTCTATCTTCGTCAGGAGGCAAAGCTAAGTTCGTGAGAATTTGAAAACTTTACCAATGTAAAGCCTCAATTCACTTCGGTGAAGTTTACAAATTTCCACGAACTTAGCTTTGCCTTCAACTCAAATCTGTTGTGGAAACAAAGCTGCAACCTCCCGAGAACTTCAGGGCTTGATGCTCATCAACCAAGAATTTCCTCAGTTGATGATTTATTCATTAAACGCTGAAATTAGGTTCCAGACGCAGTTAGCCTCTTAAAGGTTGTAATTTCTGATGCCGAAAGAAGAGGCGAAGAAAGCTCATTGGGGAGCCATTCAAATGGCGAACGAAATCTCTTAATGTTTAAAGAATCTCTCTTTATCCCCTCGCTTTAAAAGCGCGCGTCTTCTGCATCATTGATGTGGAATACCCGAGGATCCCTCGAGGCCTGAACATCGTTCTTGAACAAAAATAAATAACTAATTACCCATGAGAAAGACGCGGAAACCAAAAGCTAATTTTTGGGTCAAAGGCCGGAAAAGCGTCGCGAAGGTTTTCTCAAAGTTCGTAACGAAGTTCCGCTCGCACACCGTAATACTGTAACAATATTTACAGCCGCCGCACCAGCGTTTAATCAAACAGATGTTCATCAAACTGCTGGTGTTGCAGCGACAAATACGCTTCAGTTCAAATAGATGTGAGGTCAAGTCGACCGAGATTTTTCACATTAGGTATTCGATACTCCTAAAACAAATTATAATGTGCACTGAGGTTTTTCCTGCATGCTAAATGTCCATAGTGGAAGGAGCAATTAAACATGGCTGTGGTGATAATCGAAGTCTGGTTCAATACAAGCTCGTCCTCTATTTGATTTACCGAAATTAAAATATTTGATTCTCGGCAAAGCTTTTACCATGACAACGCAAATGAACAATTTACAAATGGTCTCTGATCGCTTTGCACAAGAGTAAAAACTTTGCTCATCCTAATTGCAAAAGAGGTTTTTCAAAATGGAATTATCCCTCTGATGCCCGCATTTTTGTGGGCGGAAAGCTCGTTGCAGTTCACTCGCCCGCCGTCTGTTCACCTTCCGAATAAATTTCCCATTTAAAAATTCATAAAAGATAACGAACTCACAATTTATTGTCTTAAAACCTCAAGGCAATAAATTTAAAACTACTTGTGCGTTTCACAAATGTTTATGCACAGGATGTGTTTCCATGTACACTTCGGGGCTGAAGAGTTGGCAGCAAAAAAGAATTTCGCCTCGAAATAAATTTTATGACAATTTATAAAATATATCAGAAGAATTCTGCGGCGAAAAATGCGACGCTGCACGATCGAAAGCCATAATAAAAGCCGCAATCATATATTTCCAGCGCAACGTCCATCTCTCTCATTTCTCGGAATGCCCTGTGATTACTCCGTCGATATGGAAAAATATTTTCTAGGGATAATTTGAAGCCACAAAAATTCATTTAAACTAATTGCTCGGCGCTGCTGCATCGGTCGCTCGAAGCTTTGGTCTTGTGACGTTTGTCATTAGTGGAAAAAATAATTGAAAGGGCGTCGCTCCTTTGACCGCTTTGTGCTTTCTCACATCGCGCTGAAATTATTCACAGGACAACTTAATCGGGCCCGCAAAATTTGAGAAAGATAAAATTCATTTCGTTCCGAGACCTGATATAATTTTTCATTCTCGGTTGAGAGAGAACTGTACGTGTTCGGAGTCGAAAGGTGTCGTGATGGCGTAGATGGTTCTGGTGGAACGGATTTTTGTGTACCTTTGGAGCTGTGGAGGGAGTTGAATAAAAAGAAATCACAAGCTCATTAAAATTCTAGCAAATTAATGATTTTCTTTTTCAGACCTTTCCACTATCGTATCAAATTTCCGTGCAAACCAAATGAAGATAACAGGAACGACGACCGCAAAACGTGAAGAGCGAAAAGAACAGAAATTAAAATAATTTTCTCCAAAGTTATCGCCTCAAAAGGAGCTCATAAAATTTAACGCCTTTCGAAATGAGATCCGGCGGTGAGAGAGCGAGAACAAAAAGCATTTGCATCACCGTTTAAGGGGAGATAAAGCGGTGGAACGGTGCGGTTTATCACTCATGATCATAGAATATTTCTTCAATTGATTAACATTTTCAAAGCAGTGAAACGTTTGTTGGAGCTTTGACGACTGCCGCTTAAAAGACAAGTGCACAGATCAAAGCTCGTTTTGTTGGAATGAGCAACTCGATGCGGAACGTTCGCTCCAACTTGTGGATAATTCCGCCTAAAAGCTTATTCATGAGATATGCTCGCGTACTGATCATGAAATTGTAATGCTGAAGTGATGCATTGTTGACTTTCTCTGCTAATGCCTCGAGGGTTTCTGAAAAGTTTAGATTGAACTTTGCTGTGCAATACGACGTGAATCTCCGCTGGCAGTCATTTTCCCTCAAAACTCTAAAGCAGTTCAAAAGTTCATAATCATAAAGCTACTCGTTAAGCGGAAATTGTAAATTGCAAATTAATATCAACTCGGCAAGAAACGTGTAAAGTTGATGACGGAGACGAGACACAGATTGTAAGGAAAATGGAAGATATTAAATATTTAGATATCACCGGAAAAGACGTAGAAAACAATGAGGTTTTGTTAGTGGAGCTAATGGAATCAGACCGCATAGAAAGAATGATCTTTTATGTACGATACTCCCCTACGCGGCGGATCTCTCAATCCACCGAAGGGGATACGAGTCGAGATCTCGACGTAGTTTCTCCTCTTCGTGTTGCCAACGAGTGAACCAATCTTAAGAAATTCCTCCGTCGTCATGTGTCAGCAGAAAACGGAAAACTTCTTGAAGTTTAGGGCTTTTTCTCTGTTGTACGTGTCGGTTTGTTTGTCCGCTGACTTTTAAACCAAATGACCCCCAGCGATTTCACTCTTTCCAACTAGTTTTACTCGCAATGGCTGTCATCGTTTACAAGTTTATAAAGTTGAGCGCTTCGAGCTATGAGTCACGGGAAAAACCTTCCAGGAAAACTCGGAGCAACGCTGGAAATGCTTCCTGGAGTTTTCTCGTTTTAGTCAATAATACAGAAAATGCCTTATATCCGACCTGGATTTAATTTCTTGCCGTCTCATGTTGAGGTATGACGTACGAGGATGTCATTTATTTTCATTATCGTTGAGAGAAGGGAAGGAGGGAGAAAGCGAGAGTGAGCTGGCCCCTGTAATGAAGATTGTTGTGCGCCTAAAATTGACATTGAGTCAACAGGAAATTGAGTAACAGTTGGCGATTTTTTATCTCACATCCCCCGAGTGGCCTTGCCACGCGATAGCCGAGCGGTGATGATTAAGACACAATAAGCTTCGCAATTTAAAAGCCTGATCCCTTCGATCCCACAACCCAATGAGCCTTCGCTGTTATCGTAATCACTTTTCAGTAAGGTGATACAAGCTGCGAACCAAAAGGAAAAGGATGAAAATATTCGAAGTTTATTGATTGGAAAAATTGTGTTTGCCCGAAAATTGAGCATATCTGAGTTTTGAATCTTCGTATTCAAGGTTGCCTTTCATCTATTTTCCTAAATTCGACTTAAAAACGATCTGTGAACATCCAGAGTGAATGATAAACGTTTGTGCTCTGCAGCGAAGCCTTTTACTCCACAGCGAGCTTCAAGGGAATGGGATTTGGTGTGACTAGAGCTGGGGCGTTCCCTTTTATTTCCGGCAACTCTTTGCCTTCCTATTCATTATCATTTTTATAACCGTTTGCTTCCTTCGCGGGGTGTCACTTGGAAGTGCCGGATGAGTTTTTGCTTTGTTTGAGCTATCTTTTAATTTGCTCAATTTATTTTGTGAGCGCTTTCATGAGCTTTCCTAGCATGAAAAATCTCTCTAAATCGCTTCAGGAATTAATCGAGTGCGATTTTCTGGAAACGAGATAGAAAAATGGGAAGAGCAATTTAGTAACTGTCAATCAACTGCAATGTTTCAGCAGTATTAATGCATTCTAAGCGAAAGTGTAGAGAGCAATTAAGTATAAAAGCGTTATGAGCTTTTTAAAGGAGCTCTCAGCAAGCTTTTAATCCTATTGAGAGTGATATGAGCTCGTTGAATGCGGCAGCAATAAAATAATTTTCAATTCTCCTTCAACTACGAAATTGAGTTAAGTTTTCATATCAAAATTTAAATTTGCAATATTTGTAGCAAGTTGAAAAGCAAAACAACTTTCAAACAACTGACATGATGAAAAGGCTTTGCAATTTAGTTCAACGAAAATTGTTTTGTGAAGCCAGCGGTCGAAAGCAAATGAAAGCTAAATGAAATTGTCCAGCAAACGAATCTGAGTTAGAATTAATTCAATGTTCTTCATCAAAAGACCTCTTGCCATTAGGACTTTGTCGTCATGTCACAAATTTCAAAACGTACTTTCAACAAACAAGGAGACTGCACTACTGACCGCAAGAATTGCACGCCGGACATCGTTTGAAGTTGATTGATGTTTCGCTTTGATGCTAGAAATGTGTCGTCAATGTTTTTCGTTGATAAGCTTTGATGTGATTGCGCGCGCTTGTTGTGAATTGATTCACTCCCAGTTTATCAGCGACTGACACCGTACCTCGTCAAGTCCAAAACAAATATTTGAATATTTACTTTAGTCTTGGAAACTTACTTGGTGGCCCTCATTGCTTTAGTAGGAATAATATAAAAGGCGACTTCATCGAGAGTTCTAGTTGTTAGTTAGTGGTCCACGATGTGGGGGAAAGTGATAGCGTTGACAGTTTTGTGTTTCGTTGCACTCAGCGAGGGAGCAACACAATTCAATCTGAACTTTGTGCAGTCGACTAACAGAGTTGTTGTGACCGATTACTACTATATGCTCGAATACTCGATACTGAGAGGTAAAAGGGAAGCAAAATTGTGAAGCCAACAGCTGCATGGTCTAATTGAGTTATAGATGGTCACAAAATCCAATCAGTGACGCTCGGAACTGGTCCAGGCGGCTTCGTGAAATCGAGACGAACAACGCGCGGCTTCGTCTTGTATGGACGAGGCGATGAAATCGAATTTGCGATAGAGGTGGACGAGCGGAATTATTCGCAGCTCAGCGTCAGCCGTAGAAACATAAAGTAAACAGTCGTCACTTGAGCTGGAAATGTTGTATCGCGATATCTTTCCAGGAAATCGGTTAGCGATTGTGTCAGCTTAGAGACGAAATCGGACGTCAACTGGTACGGCGGAACGCAACAGCGTGGCCAATATTATCCGATCCAGAAGATTACTCAAGCGCACAACTCTTACGTGACAAAGGAAGAGTGGAATCAGGGCATCACTGAACGTTATTGGTTCAACTCGAATGGGGTTTTCGTTCGCGTTGATAACGATGGCGTTCCACTGTTCATCGATCAGAATAATGAACACCCAGGATTTATGTGCTTGCAAGTGAAGCGAGGTAAATTATTGATGTTAAATTAATTTGCTCTTTTAATTTGTTTTTACATTCCCAGCTCTGCCCTACGACGTTCATCAGTCAACGTTTGACTTTACCTATCATGTTGGAATTGGATTAAATGCACGTGATGTTCACATGCAAGCTGTGAGCAGATTTCTGGGAAAACCAAAGGGATACCCTGACGAAAAAATGGTCCGAGAGCCAGTTTGGTCGACCTGGGCGCGCTACAAGAGAGACGTGAATGAAGCTGTAGTAACTGAGTTTGCAAACGAAATCTTGAGTAATGGATTTACTGGTCAATTCGAGTTGGACGATGACTGGGAAGAGTGTTATGGCGCTTTGCGATTTAGCACTTCAAAGTTCCCCAATATCAAAACCTTGACAGACTCACTTCACGCGCAAGGATTTCGAGTGACATTGTGGGTTCACCCTTTCATCAATGTGAACTGTGCTGCCTATTTTAATGATGCTAAGAGCAATGGGCGATTGGTGGCGGACCACAACGGCAATGTTCTAACTCAATGGTGGAACAGCGTTCGTAACGGAGCTGCCTACATCGATTTCACAAAAACTGCCGTCGCTGAATGGTTCTACAATCACTTGAGGGATCTTCAGCAGAGCGCTGGCATTGACAGTTATAAATTCGACGCCGGCGAGTCGTCATGGACGCCAGCCGACCCAGTTCTTAACGGAACTTCCAAACAGCATCCTTCAAAAATCACGAGTGATTATGTTCGCACTGTCGCCCGTTTCGGCTCATTAGTCGAGGTTAGATCTGGACATGGAACCCAGGATTTACCAATTTTCGTACGAATGATTGATAAAGACACCGAGTGGACGTTCAACAATGGCCTTCCGACACTAATAACAACGTTGCTTCAGGTAATTAGCCTCATTCTTTGGCACATAAACAACAGAAAATAATATTTTTTTCATAACAGATGAACCTAGTCGGTTACCCGCTAGTTTTGCCCGATATGATTGGAGGCAACGGATATGACAACAACGTTCCTGATAAGGAAATCTTTTTGCGATGGCTACAGGCCAACACTTTCATGCCCAGCCTTCAGTTCAGCTATGTTCCTTGGGATTACGACACTGAAGTTAGTTCGTTTTTCTGCTGCTTGGTTTTTATGGCGTTACACATCAAAGATTAACAAGTTTTCTTTTGTGGCCCTCAGGCGATCGAAATATCTCATAAATTCGTTGACCTTCACGCAGAGTACACGCCTTACATAATGGAACGATTCAAACTAGCTGTGTCGAATGGCGAGCCAGTAAATCCTCCGATTTGGTGAGCGAGGCTTTGCATTAGCATGTTTCAGAATGCTAAACTTGCAATATTAACAGGTGGATCGCTCCGAATGACAAAATTGCGCAAGCTATCGACGATGAGTTCCTGTTAGGCGACAAAATTCTAGTTGCGCCAGTCACACAACAAGGTCACTTTCTAATCATCTAGTTCATCGATCTGAATTTTAGAAATATTCTCTTAACAGGAAAAACTGCTCGTGATGTTTATTTGCCGGCGGGTAGCTGGAAGGATGGAAATTCACCAGGTGAAGTTCACAGCACAACCGAGGGAAAATGGATCCGAAACTATCCTGCACCATTGAACACTTTACCATACTTTGTAAAAGTCTAATCTCAGTCGGATAAGCACAAAATCTTTTGCCGCCAGAGTTCCAACAATGCGAGTCAATAGAGCTTTTCCTCCAACGTTTAATTAATTGAACAATCCCACATTGTTCATTAGAAATTCATCGAACATAAATACAGGGCTGGGACGTTCAGAAATGAAATAAAGAGTCGATGCGAGAGTAAAAAATAGAAAACTTTGTCTTTTGATCCTAGTCAGTTGATTGCTGTGTACCGTTGGTGCGAGGAAAACGGCAACATGGAAATTTCCCAAAAATCCAAAGCCCTAAAGTCTGAAAAGCGCTGAAATTAAGCACTTTTCCATATCCACCACTTGACTAAAGGACTTGGCAATCTCAATTAATTGGTTAAGTTTGATTCTCTCGCCGAGGTCTGACACAAAAGTTTTCCCAGTTTATTTCGACGAGATGGACTAACTTTCGCTATTAATTATGCCCTCCCAAACATTTCATTTAAATTCAAGGGTTCCGCAGGAACAAATCGAGTGGGAGAAGGCGAAAGAAGGATTGGGATTGTTTGAAGTTCGGATCACATAGAGGCGAATAAAAACGCAGAATTCAAGGGTGCAGAAAAAAGGCAAATGCAATAAAAAGCATTCGAATCGAAGCTTTTTTGCCGGGGTTTAAATCCTCACTCTCCCTCGCAACCACACATTGCTCTTTCTGCATAAATTTTCCTCTTCAACATGTGGAATGCGCTTTGCGAGAAGCATTTACAGAGAAGGAAGAAATGGGAAGGTCATAAAGCTCCCCCTCTCTCTCGATAACGATTCATTTGATTTCTGCTCGCTTCGACTCATGTGTGCTGTGTTGTTTTTTATACGGCTCATCTGTTCCCGGAAAAACTTGGTCAAAGCCACCACATAACACAAAAAAAAGTTTCGACACAAAGAAGGAAAGAAAAATACTAAAAATCAAAACACACAAAAGCCAAAAAGTAACTTTTTGCCCGCTGGTTAGCTCTGATGAATGATGTTCATGGAATTTTTATGATACTCTCGGGTTTCCTGTGCTCCGTCGCCCCCTTTCGGAGCGAATTTTTTGTAGCATTTGGTTTGCGGAAAGTTGAGCATTTCTGCGGAGAAAAGCTGAATTGTTTTCTGTCTGGCTTTCATTTAAATGCTTTTTCATTTTGAAAGCTTCTCCGTGCATCTCACTGTTGCGAGCAATCAGTCCAACAACCTTTGTAGGCAAACCTACAATCCCATGCCTCCACATAATCTCAATGATCTCCTGGTGACCTGACAGTCTTTCACAAGAAGAACAAAAGTTTCCCTAAATTGCAGCAATCAAAACTTGAAGAAGGCAAATAATTTCACGGTCAGTTGACTCTTTCAATAGAGGTAATTTATGGCCAAGCAATCTCAATTGTTCCCTGAAATGAACGATCTTTGGAAGTAGCGCAAACTTTTTACATAAAAATTTCATCCGATGGAAAGTTTTAAAAGCAAAGCATAGTTTCTTCAAGTCATGTTTCATTGACTGAGTTTTGCATTTCTTGAGAGCTACACACTGAAAGTTTCGTGGAACTTTTCATCGAGATGTAGGAGAAATTTGTGTTTGCCATTTTGGACAACTGAGTGTATCGCTGTTAGGAAACTTGAAAACTCCTCCGGTTGTAAAAACGAATGCATTTTTAATGCTTCTCGTTTGAAAGAGACGAACAAAGGCGAACTTAAGAGCGAAAATATTACCAAGAGCGGAAACAGCGATGCAGAAGTTGAAGTTAGGATCCTTATCCCGAATTATTCCAGATGGGATTGTACAACATTTCTCATTGCTTTGTGATATTTTTCATTACTTCCGAAAGAGTTCGCACTCGACGGAGTTATTTCCATTGCATAAAATATTTTTAAGAACGAATTGCTTCAGCTGCTTGAACAATTCTACTGAGAAGTTTCCCTCGTTGTTTTCCTTTTTCACGGTGCACTCATTTGTGAGCCATTATATTACTAAGTAGACGTGCAGTTGCGGGCCTGCCGATCGGATGTTCGGACATTGCGTGTCGGCCATCAATATCGCTTGAAGGGAAAACTAATCACGAAATGACTGGCTGCTTATAATGTTGTTACCTTCGCTACCAAATATTTGCTTCCTTTTCCGTTGAAGAAAATCCCACGTGAAGACTTATGCGAAGCTTGGCTAGATTGTCGCTCGAATGCCAAAGGCCACGTCACAAACAGGAATTCAAATTTCGTTCTAATCAAAACTTTCGCAAATTAATTTTTCAAGCCGATGCCAGATATTGTTTTTTTGCTGCTTGTTCCACCAGCTATCACACTTTGCATGTATGCAAATTCCCCATTCATTGTACAGCCAAAATATTTGCGAAAGGATTTTCTGAGCTTGAAAGCAGAAGTTTAAAAATCCCATAAAAAGAGAACTTTAAATTCCCATTCTATCGCAATTAGCTCGCCCGAAACATATTGTCAGCTGACACATATCACTGACACGAATGTGGCGTGGCCTGAGTGATGAACCTGCCAGCAGATGAATATTCAGGTCAACTTCTAATACAAATGTTCGGCCATGATGCTGCATTCCAGTGGAAAGAGTTTGGTGACAAAGAATATTTGCATTGAGCTTTCAGTGAAAGCCTTTATGCGACTAAAGCGCAACGTGTCTCGCCATGAATTTCTGGGATGAATTTAATTGAGATATTTTGTGCAATAGCAGAGCATACACAAGCTTATTTCATAACCTTCGTTCATCATAGCTGTTCAAGCACTTGAACCGCAATGTGGAGACGTAGCAAGAGTCTGCGGGGGACACGATTCTCTTTTGGCGAAACATTCGCCGATGATATTTATGCAAAACTTTCCCAATATTGAAACATCGACAGAGAAGAAAAACTTTTCCTTGTTCCTTGTGATGTCGGAGCAAAGCCACAAAGGCGAAACAACCTTGTACGGCTCCTTCCACTGCCGGCTTGAAGGAAAATCTCGTAAAACTTTTGCCTTCGCTTATTCGCCGAGTTGAAAATTGCAAAATCTTAGTTGCGAGCTATATTGAATATTGCCCGATAAAATCTATTTCAGTTCGATAAACTTTGTCTTCAATATTTCTCGCTCGCTCGCCATAAAATGTCATTTTCCGTGGCGTAGAAAATGTAGTATTAAAACGTTTATGGATCACGTCGAGTTGCGGGAGAGGAACTTTCCTTGCTTGTAGAGGTCGAAGGGGAGACAGAAACTTCTTAATGGCCAATTGATAATCGAGTGGATAGGGAGGGAGCGAAGCAAATAAATAAAAAGTTCAAACCACTTGTTTCCGTCTCGCTAAGATCGATATTAGCTTCGGAACGGAAATAATTCTTCAATCAAATAAGTTCTTAGTTAAAAATTTATGAATCGATTTGTTTTCCATCAATTAATGAGGAGCACAATGATTCACCTGAAGTGGAAATGTTGTAAAACATGAAAAGCTCACGAGCGCATTAATTAAGTTAATTAAATGATTTAATCGAAATCAATTTTCGTACGTAATTCATTATTCATTGAATTTATCTTCCTCGTCCCCACACCTTGCCTCGCACTCTCGTGCAATCACAATAAAAACTTGTCTGTCTAATGACTGGATACTTACACAGAAAGCCCAACGGCTAGCTCAACTTCAATTTGTTTACGTTGTTTGAGGCCATTAATCCAATCTCCATACATACGTCACGTGAATTATTAGCGTTCACGCTTTCAGCCGAAAGCTGTTTGAAGAAGCTTGTCGAAAACGAAGTTTATCGTAATTTGGTTCGGGTTGAAGCTTTTAGCTTAGTTTCGTAAAGTGCAAGTAGCAGAAAATCAACACTTGCTGGCATCCGCAGCGGCGGAATCGCATGTTATTTTAATATTTCAGATCCCGCGGGCACATAAAATACTATGAAGCACGAAACAATTTCCCGACGAAACGAGGAAGGAAAGCAGCAAATAAAAAATATACAATTGAAATGGTGGAAATTATTAATCACGAGCTGAATAATGGATTACAGCGTAATGCCTTGGCTTAAAAGCACACAAACGGCGCACATAAGTATTTTTATTTTGAAGTTCATGTAAAAAACATTACCGAGCTCGTACCAAGTGTGTTACGTATGATAAATTGAGATTAATGTTGGAAAATGTGAAATTCACCAACTCGCTCTGGCAAATTAAGAGACAAAGAAAATGCTTCGCTGAGACGTGAAGCGATTCGATGTGAATTAAGCTGATGCTTTGAATATGTCGGCGGATCAGTTGAAGGTTCATTGAATCTAGTCCTTGAGAACGAGTGAACTTTGCACAGCTTTCGTGACATCTGCAAAACGCCAGACGGATCTCGTCACAAACGTCGGAAAAACAGCGCGAAACCACATTCGGGTGAAACAAAAAAACCTTTTGACAAATTCACATCAGACGACACACTTAATCTTCCTACTCTCGCGATAAGCAGCGGTAATTTATTTTAAACTGTTCCACGAATGTCATAAATGTTTGAGAGTGTTACGCCAGCAAGCGAGGAAGACAGGAGAGCTTTTATTTTGCGAGATAAATGTTTTGTCAATCAAACGAGCAAAATTATCTGTCGTTGGAACGGAAAAAGAGTGTAAAATTCATACGAGAAGAGATGACAATTTGCTGTGCATTCGTTTGATACGAAAGATAAACATCAGACTGGTAAATCACCACGTCATGTCACCTCCGAATATTAAATCGTCTCGGTCGCCATGTGCGATGTCACGATGTACGCTCCGGGGGTTCTGGGGCGAACGAAATTAAAATAATAAGTTTATTTTCGTTTGCTGCGAATGCCTTGAATTCATAATTCGATGCTGTCACTGTAATTTGTTTGTGTGACAAAGAGCAATGAAGAAATGGAAATGGGCAAGGAGGTTGCGATAGTCAATTTATTCTTGTATGTGACTTTTGTCGCAGAAAAGTGTAACCGCTTTCTCGCCTCTCTACATGCTTAGGGAATTTCTGATATCATTAATAATAAGCCTTGGCGGTCTGAGGGTGGCAACAAAGGAGCGAGAAATGTTTCTTTCTTATCTTGCTTCGAGGACACGCACTAATTACTGTTACAACTCTGGCTGTTTTAATATTTCCAACATTGCGATATATTTATCCGTGTCGACTCAGGAGAAAGAAAGCGCCAGAGCTTTAGAAAAGTTTTCAGCGGTAATGTCGTGCCGAGTGTTTGGGTGGAGAGATACATTCGTTTTCTCTCTGTTAATTGCCATTATTCAGTTTACTCGTGGATAGTGGAGAGGGAATAAAACTCTGCAAAGATTCCCACATGTGGATGTGAGCAAATTAATGAAGACAACTTTTTTATATGCGAACAGCGACATGATAATTTTTAATAAAACTACATTTTATAACTCATTAGAACAGAGTCTCGTGGGTGTAATGGGGAAGCGACTCGGAGCCCAACTTTAGTCGTTTCGAATTAACAGCAACTTCTCGGCACTTTTACTGCTCTAAATGCTCTAATGAGCTTACGCAAAAGGGAAATGAAACATGAGCTTGAGCTCCCCACAGCCACTCGCATTCTCGCTCCACATACGCTCCACCATTGTTGCGAGCATCACCGGATTCCTTCTTCATTATTCTCCTCCGTTGTTGTGTTTAACAAGAATTAATTCTTCGGTGGATTTAGCGATGGCGTGGAAAGATACGACGCAGTGTGATAGGAGAGATGGCTCCATTTCTCTCACCAGAGGTATCAAGTGCTCAAAGTGAGTTATGTCGCGAGTGTTGCGTTACAACGGCAACAATTGTACTTACTTTGAGAGAGACCTCCGAGCAAAAAATGAACATATCGTGGATATTGTTTCACTCAGTTTATTATGAAATCGCATAAATTCCTCCTAATGACCCCAATGGTTGTTGCTTCATGCTCTCTCCTTCCTCATGAAACTTGATAGATATTTATTATAATATTTTCTTTCTCGCCTCTTGCTCTTGCTCCAAGTGTTGCTCTTGCTGTTGCTGGGGATCGCTTTTCGAGCAGTGTCATTGGAAGCGAGTTTAAAGTTCATTTTTCAACTTTGCGAAAACTTTTGCTAAGCAAGAGCGCGTTTTCGCTTGCATAAATTATAAATTATTTTTTTCATTGCCCTTCTGCAGAAAAATCTCTGAGGCGGCGAACGAATTTAGCGGCAGAACTTTCTACCAAACTCTCATAAATAACGCACTAACAACTCTGAAATCCTATGGAGAGCTTGCAGGCCTCTTTGTTTAAAAGGCAGGCGTGAAAATGGATGCGAAATTTATCATGAAAAGTTTCTGTTTCTCAGTTTCATTATCAAGAAAACGTCAAGAGATTTCATTTGTTGCATTGACTTTGCAGTTGAGGTGTTGAACTATTGTTTCCACACCTTGAAAGTGTTGAAAAGCTTTTCGAGATCATTTGTAGGTTCTTCACAACACTGAACAACAATTAACAACTTGACTCGTGTCGTTGAGTCGAGTGCATAAATTTCTCCATGTGCAAGCAAGTATTGAAGGCATTTCTGGGTGTCGCGCAGAAAGTTTTTTGTTCAAATCCACCTAATAAGACCAGCCTTTACTGTTCGCTCTCCGCTTTCAACTGCCATTGCATGTCAATCGACACTACGCTCTGGTTGAAATGTTTTTACAAACGACTAACTAGCAACGCTCGCTTTATCGCTTGTACGCTTTGAAGTTCAAATGGCATCACAGTTTAATTTATGCTGCTTTCTATTGATTTAAAATGCCGGAGTAATGAGTCATTAGCAGTTAACTGCTGCTCGTCAATTCCCACTCAACTCAACTGTGATTCATGGCGTCGCTTTTGTCGCTCACACTGCGATTGCTCATTTGTTTGGTTCCTTTGTGAGTTCAGTCAAAGAACTTTGTGGGTTTGGTTTGTAAAGTTAGAGCTGCGTTTTGAACGATTGAAGCTTGCATGCGGAAGTCTACTCCAGCAGCTCAAATCTCAAAGGATCACCAAAAATACTAAAGACCTAAAAACCAAACAATTAGCATGAAACTCTTGAATCCACGCAGTCATTAATTTTGATTGTGCTGACAACGCTCCAGGCAGCAAACTTCCCATCAGATTAAATCTTTAAAGAAAGCTTCTATATCCAAAACAAGCAGAACAATCGAATGAATACATAAATAAGAATCCTCCCCCTGCGAACAAAGCAAGAAAATTTCTCCCCAATTTGTTCCTTTCTCATCGGCTGTTTTTATCACTTCGTGGGAATCTTTATTTACTTGTGCTCTCGTTCGACGCATAAAAAGCGGAAAACACTACCAAATGCGTCAGGATTTATTACCAACAGAATGTGATTTGTGTTATGACGAACGATAATTGTTCCATCTCCGTCTTCGAGCTCTCTAAGAGGATTCTCTCTCGTCAATGGCAGGGAAAAGAAATCCAATTCAGTGAGTTCTTTCTCGATGACACGTGGGCGACGTTTGATGGAGCGAAACACAAAATGTTTTCCCTTCGATGAGAAGGGATTTGCGCGAAATCTCAAGATGAATGGAAAACATTTGCATGACGTGATTTCGTGAATTGATTTGACACACTTTGCCAGCCTCGATACTCATCATCAGAGCTTTGAAGTGGCAAGGCTTTGATTCAGAGTCTGCAAACAGTTGTTGGTTAGATTCACATGATCAGTGTCCGCAGTAAAATTGCGAATTGGCAGTTGGCTACGCAGAGTTCAGCCAAAACTGGCAACGTCAAGTTGGCATACAAAACAAATCGAGCAATCGCGTGTTTCTCTGGTTAGTTCTAGACAATTGACAAGGACGGCACATGTAATGATTGATAATAAAAGCTCTCAGTCACCAATCTCGTTCGGTAATCAAAGGATCCGACAAGATTCTCTTAGCGTTCATATCATGAAGTGCAAAGCATGGAGAAATTAATGCTAGAGCTGAGCAGCAGATGGTTGAGCTGATGAGGGCACTTAAGCTTTCTTTTGCCTGCAACACTCTTTGTTGGGAGATAGCAACGAAGCATGTTCCTTGCTGGTACAGAAGAATGAAAGAAAATCCCTTTAATCTTTTTACCATCGACACTTGAGAGTCTTTTTGTGGCTCGTTTCTTTCAGCACTCATAATGAGTGTTTGCTCAAAACGATTCGAATGACAGGGAAAAGCTTGCGACCGCCATACGGGTAGTCGACTGCTTATCTCATCACTTTGTACCTGAAACGTTACTGGGAAGTTCGGCCTGTGATTTCTATTTTCCTTATGAATTGCAAGAGCACGATTCCTCTCTCGAGCTCGCAATGAATGCGAATTACAATGCTGAAAATGAAGAGAAAAGCGCAGATAGATAGAGAATTATTCAAAACGAGATAGATTTTTAATGGCTCCTTGGGTGTTACGGTTGGGCGGAAGCGTAACGGAATGAGAGGATTCGCTGCTTATGCAAGAAGCACAAATAAAAGCACTTAAACGGCGCGGAGTAATATGCTAAGCGGGAGGAAGACGTTAAGACACAAATAAAATGAGATAAAGCTCTCGAAGTGGAAACGGAAGATGGAAAGCATTTACAATTTTTGATTTGGCGGAGAGATGACACGAAGTGATGCTAATTCTGTTATCCGAGGCTCGTAAGCAAACTCAGGCAAGCGAAAACTTTGTGGGAAAATGTTTCATTTTTTCATCGAGAGATAAATGTTTAGAGAATGTATTCGAAACTTATTAGCAACTTGGGTCGTGCCCAGACATAACGTGAAGGTATTCAGACAGGATGGGCCGATTTCTAGCCCACAAACGACAGAGTTATCCAAGGAGCGATCAACGTTGAATAATTTTTCAAAAAATATTGAATGCAATCCAGTTGATCCTCGCACCAGATTGCTCCGCCGACGAACTAAGAATTCATTAGACATCTTCTACTTGTTGCAATAGCTATAAGCAGACAGTTAAACTGTTCACTAGTTCACTTATCACTGATAAACAGCTCAGCTTTATCCAGTCTGATGACCGAAAGTCCGCAAAGTTTCGTTCTCAGTTTTTTTGTGTCGCCTGAAAGTTCGCGCGCCAGAAAATCGAGAGAATGTCGAATAATTTAGAATTTAAAGAGAACAGTTTGACGAAAGCATCCAGCAGCAGGTAAGCTTGAGTCAGGTGACAAATGCGCAATCGCTCAGCATTTTCAATTAAATCTCAGTAGTGTGAAACGTCAGAAAATGGCCGAGAACTCAAATCATTCGAAAACTATCAGTGAATCTTTGGACGAATCTGCCTCAGTGACCATCTATGAAGATGACAATGATCTGACTTACTTCAACAAGTCGAAATCTCGCCTGTGTAACTCGATGGTCTCGAAGAGGTCGCCGCTTTCTACAATCAACAAAACGTCGAATCAGGCCGGGCCATCAACAAGCCAACAAGCTTCCAAACCAGTTTATAAGTTCGACGAGTCGTTCCTTAAACGCCACGTACAGAAGGAGAGCCCGCCGGATCCATTTCAGTATCTGTCGGATGAAATCCTCTTGAAAATATTCTCGTATCTTCCTAAGAAAACTCTCAATCGAATCGCATCGGTCAACGAACGTTTCTGTCGTGTAATCCAAGACGAGACTCTGTGGATTCGGCTGGATCTTGGTAACAGACTTCTCCGTCGAGGTGCACTGAGCGTTATTCTCACCCGAGGCATTGTGATTTTGCGTCTGGCTCATGCCAGAATCCTCAGCCCAATCTACGAGAATCACTTCATTTCCGAAGGCTACGTGTCAAAGCTGCAATACCTGGACCTGAGCATCGCATCCATCGACAAAACGTCGCTTGCACAGTTGCTACGTAATTGCCGCCAGTTGAAAAAACTCAGCCTCGAAGCTCTGCAGACTGACATGGCGGTTTGTCGCGAGATTTCAGCCAACAAAGCACTCGAAACCCTCAACTTGGCAATGTGCGTTGATCTGACCAGTGAAGCTGTGATGCTGATGATGGTGAACTTGCGAAACCTAGTGGCCTTAAACGTTTCTTGGACTCGCCTTCCTCGCGGTGCAATTGAGGCTTTGACTTGCAACATTGCTCCGACAATTATGCGACTCAACGTGTCCGGTGCTCGTCAAACATTGCTAGACAAACGTAAGTTTTACCAGCTAAACGATTCGCAGTCTCATCATTCGCATCTTCTGCAGATATAAAACGACTAACCGATCGCTGTCCCAACATCGTTGAGCTCGACGTCTCAGATTGTACCATGCTGACGAAAGAAATGTTGGATCATGTTCAACTCTTCCCAAACTTGGAGTATTTGTCGATTTCTAGATGCTACAACATACCATTGACATCGTACATGTAAGTTAATCGAGTTTCAAAGTTAGCTCAACTGAAAGTTTATTCATCTTTCACAGGAAATTCAACTCGATTGTCACTCTAAAGTATTTGGACATCTTCGGTCTTTTGAATGACGCAGGCTTAGCTAAAATCGAGAAAGACTGTAAGAACATCGAGATCAACAAATTCATGCATAGCTCTGTCGCTCGTCCAACTGTCACACCACGACGAACTTCTATCTGGGGCATAAGGACCCGTGACTGATCTTCACCTCTACATTTTAATTCATCCGCTAAAATTTCTGTTCAAATAAATTCTTGATTTTTGATAAACTAAAATTTCGCTGTAATGTTTTTGATGTGCATCGGATGAAACGATGCACAACTTGAGCAACGAGGGACTTCATGCTCAATAAATATCCTGAGTTCACGGTTCGCTGGAATAGTTTTGTCGTCACTGCTGTTGTTCGGCTCAGCATCCAGCGGAGAATTTTATGTGCAGCGAAAAACATGCTCCATTTAAGCAGTTGTGTGTCAAGCAATGAAGCGAGCGGGAATATCGAGAGATTCCTCGATAAATTTATGCTCACCGCTAAACAGAAATTTCCCTCAGCATCACACGCATAAAGCGCAAAGTTAATCGGAACCATCGACCATTTATCGTCAAGCTTTGTTGAGCTTCCCAGTTGAAAACATCGAAGCGCATTCATCACAAATGGAAACACAACGAAATTACTTTACCGTTAATTCATTTTGCTTATTTATTATTTCTGTTTGCTTGATTGCATTGTTTGCAGTTTATTGATTGATTCGATGTGTTAATTTGAATATGTAATTTCATCGACATGAGATCGGCTTGATTCCAAAAAAAATATTTTAAAATAAAAACCTGAAAAAAGCTCAACAACATTGAGTGAAGTTTTTCAATCTTAATGCCACTACTGAGCATTCATCAGAGTCATCACTTCGTTATCTGTTCAAGAGAATCCTTCAGCTTCTTCCAACGATTAGTTGCACACTGTAACTGGCAGACGACACCAGCAAACAATCGATGACGTCTGTGGGGAATTAAAGACTGCAAGCTTTCGAATTTTAAAAATAATCCTTCTTTATTGAACATCATAATCAGTTTTAAACGCATTCGAGCGCTTACACAACATTACGAATAAAGTAAAATGGTGTGGAGTTAATAAAAGAGGTTCTTCATTGTCTCAACCCGGGGGACGAAGCGCTCTCTAAGGTTAATGACTTTGTGGATGAACTGCGCTGTTCTTTTGTTTTAATGGAGAGATGGAATTTATTTTACAACAAATATGTGTTTACTCTACGTCATTTCTTAGAGCTAGTCATATTTCACAAGTGATATGATTTTGGTTTCGATATCTCCATCTGTCGAAGCGGCAGAGCTTTCTTGATTGAAGCTCGATCACGTCAGAGCTTGGAGGAGTTTTGTGAATCATCAATTTACTTACAGTACGGCATCTGAGTTTGACGATCTCATGTTTGGGAGTTCAGGTGGAATGGGAAAGTTCACGAGTAATTGACATTTATGAGAAAACTTTTGTGATATCTATAGATAAGACCTTTTGATTTTCAAAAAGTAAAATCGCGTCGGTAGCAAAATTCTTGGAAAGATCAACCCCATTATGTTTCAATCATCTATTTAAAATTCTCCTTCAATCCCATAACGATTTTGGTATATTTTAATTTTTTTAGTTTTCTAACTATTTTGACTTTCACGACTTCCACCATTAGAAATCGGAACCAAACTTGCGTCAATCGAGAAGTTGAAATGATATCAAAGCAGGTCAAAGTTCAGCGACGATATGAGAACCAACAGAAATTCTGATGCTTCTGATTTTGAAGACATAAAATAAATTTTCCGTTCAAGTCTTGAAATCTGAGCCTTGGAAATTTAAGGATTCTTCTATCTCTTTTTTTCAATTGAGAGAAATTCTAGTAGTAAATTCTTTTCAAAACATTGACTGAGATTCCATTCAGTCGAGGAGTTCTTTTTAAATAATTTCCAGGTCTGTTTGAATGGAATGTGACTGCAGAAACTGAGATGGTGCCACATTGAAAACCTAAACATCAACAACTTCTCATCATTAAAAAGATTCGTTTCGCGTCACAAATCTCAGCGCATGTTGAAAGTTCGTAATTCTAGTAATGCAACTCTTGCGACGGATGATTCAACTACGACTTACCGATCCTTCGAGAAAGGATCTCCCGTTTTAATTAGATTAAGTTGTAAAGAATTTTTTTGGAAAATAAATTTTGGAATTTCATTCTCATCAAATGGCATTTTCAATCATGTCTGATAAAAATTCACTGCTCTAAATATTTAAAAGTTTTGGCATTCAACTTTTCGTTCATGTTCGTTAAAATTATTTATGATATTTTTTTCGCGTGCACTTTACCGATGCTTGGGATGGCGGAGCCAATTTCGTTTATTTTTTTTATCCCGGCAGATATGTGAACGACTATCCGACTCATTTATTTAATCACATCGAGAAGAATACTTTGATAGTTGTTAAAATTAAAATAGTTACCGGAACAGCGCCGATGAAATTATCAGAAAGAGCGTTTTAATTAATATGCTGTCGAAGATGATAATTGGAGCATTCTTCGAGCAGTTGGAAGCTGGAACAGGGGAATGAAATATCTCGATAAACTTTTAACTTTTATGATAACGAACCTTGTACTCTGTCAGCGGTGGAACTGCTTGGAGGCCCGGATCGTGACTCTATCGGGCTAGAAATCGGAGTTCGAACCGGTCGCTCGCCCTCGACGCTTTCCTCGTTACTCTTCCAGTAAATTGAGGCGATGGTGGCCAAGCACTGTGAACGATTTTTGCATGGAATTATTAAGTAAGGTAAAAGCTTTCCAGTGTCAGGTAAATTAACATTTAAGCTCTGACGCTAGTCGCTTTGCTCTATTAAAGCAAACTACAAAGTGCGCACATGGCAACAATATTTCTGTCTAAACAAACAATCATCAATAATTCTTACTTTTAATTTCATATCGCCGTTCTTGAAATGTCGCTGCCGGACACGAAAATTTAACCCGAGAATTGTTGTTTCGAGCCCTGAGCGAAACAGAAATGTTTTCTTAAGTGAATTCTGGTTGTTTTCTCGTGTTAATGAGTCAGTTTACCTTCACGTCCCGTGACTATCGCCTCGAAGGGACGTAGCACGGCAAAGTCTGCAGGTTCTCCGTTTATGAACCATTGGAGGTGCGCTGCTGGCTTCGAGCGACCTGATGTGCAGTTCAATTTGACCGTATCGCCGATTTGGTATCGAGCTTTTCCACCTGGTGATTTATAGAAAGAAACGTGCAAAAATCACAGCAAATGGAGAATTAAAACAAGGGATATGGCGTGGAAATGGAAGCACTTGCCTGTTATCAAGGGTCCATGCTCAGGAGTTGCTTTTTATTTCAAGAATAGAAGAATGGAGAAAGTAGTTAATGAAACTGATGGAGCTAAAGTTTGTTTGAACAACTTTTGAAAAGGATTTCCACCTCTCAAAACCCGACAAATTCGAGTTGCTTTGTTCCGCTCGCGCAAGACACACAGGATGAGAGAGCGAGACGAGATGAATTATGCAAAATTACTTTTTTATTAAATTTATTGCGGGTAAAATATAAAATATAACCGTTTGTTTCTGCGCTCGCTCGTAGCGTTGGGTTGCTACGTCTTCGTATGTGCGCGCATAATTTATTTATTATTTAATTTTTGAATGCTTGGAAGTGCCTTAATGGGCAATAAATAAAGTGAATAACTTGGAGCATCCTCACTGGCAAAATAAAGAGGAGGAAGAGTTTCACTTTTGCTCCGTCTTGAAACTAATGGTCTTATTTGGAGAGTTTTGTTTGAGAGGGAGAAAGGAAAATTAGTTCACCGAGCGAACCCTTTAAATTTTTATTATCAATGGAAAGTTCCCCCACAGAAAGTTCATTCCATCCATGTGCTTCTTCCCGTGAAACAACGAACTTCGAAATTAATAATAATGACTCTCCAACTATTTTCATGAATTACAAATTGTTTTTTCTTTTTTTTATATGGAAAAACTTCCCAACTGAAAATATGTTCACAACTTTGCGTCAGAAAATTCAACAACTCAATTATTAAATTTCAATTTCATTCAATTTGGCAGCACATTTTCCCATCGCTGGAGTGCAATTTCAATATGAAAGTTATAATTTTACTTTAACTGCATTCAAATGAATCAAACGGATCTAACTTTCGACTTACCAACAACAATCATATCGCCATGATCCGAAACAGTCTGGAACGAAGGGGCTTCGGCGGAAACCTCGCAACGATATCGTCCGGTTGATGCGAGACTCACATTATCGAGTACAACCTGAGTGTCTGTAGAGTTGTGCAACTGTTGTCAAATACATTGGAACGCCATTAGTCCATTAGAAGCAGCTTTGATGTCATGCAAACAAAAACTTACATCGACGTTGACTCCGCTCTGGTTAAATACTTGAGCTGGTGGATGGTCACGTGGGACGTAGCGATAAAACTCATATCCGTCTTTGTACCATTTGACTGAGTAAAGTGCTTCTCCATTCATATCAAAGTGACACTCGAGTCTTACTGTGTTGTTTCTGATCACGTGATTTGGTATCCGCACTTCGGTGAGCCTTAGCGACTCGGTAAATTCTGCAAAAGGGAAAGCTTTGTTATTCTGTTCAAAATTGCTCGAGACAGATCGCATTATCAAAATCATTCAAGGTGCGGAATCGTGGCAACGAGACGAGGTGAACATCTTGTTGAAAAGTACAAAAAAAAGTACTGAGAATTGAGCAAGGCATCTTTAATTTTGTTTTGAAAGCTACATATGTTTCATTCGAATGCAAATTGCAATTCTAATTTTGATGAATTAATGACAAGCACAAAACCAGAAAATGACGTTTGTTGATTTTACGGCTTTTTCAGCACGAACTCGGTCACACAATTTATGGAAATTTGTAAATTATCTCTTCATTAATGAGGCGAGCTTGGTGGTGCACATTGCGGGGGGAATGGAAATTTTTAATTTAATTGACTATGGCCTGGCTTGTGTGTGTGTGTACGCTGGGATAGCTTTATCGATTTTATAGCTTCACTGCTGACATGATATGATATCGAATTTTCGATTGCAAATAACATCATGCCCGAATTATATTTCTTCTCTTCGCGGCTGCCGCGATCATTCACATTTTCAATGATATTCTCCCTTCATCGATATTTTTTTTCAGTCTGCGACCTTCGAAAAGCATGAAAATAACATTTTTTCTCTGTTTTGCGTTTTCCCTCCGCTTGATAAAAGCTCGAATCGCCTTCGAGCTCTCTCATGCATAAAAAGCCTGGCAAACGGTAGTAAAGGAAAACAGCAACATCGCATGACGGTAAGGACTTACGACGACAACACAAATTGGTCTTGAAGTTAATCTCGAGAACAGCAGAGAGAAAGAGGGCAGCTGGAGACAGAGTTCGACTACAAACTCTCGCATCCTAATTTATGATCTGGATGTTGATGTTTTTCTTTTCCGGTTCGCCTATCTTTCACTCAAGTTCTGCAGTAATGATTATCATTCCCCCAGTCAAATTACGCCAAACGTCTAGTCCAGGTGTGTTTTATATGAAAGCGCTGCATAGAAGAAAGTAAGGCGCACAGCATGACATATGGCCGCAAATGAAGCAATTTCTTTCTCGCGTGCCTTGGACAGAAAGCTCTGTTTCATAATTATCAAGCTTTCAGGTTCTTTGTGTCGCTGCGTCAAAGCTTGAATCGCTTCAGTCGCCTAGAAAGAGCCTTAAGCGGCATCAAACTGATGAGCTCAGCTCATGCTAAATCGATAAATAAGCATTTCGTCTTAAAGCTTCTGTTCTTTTTCTTCCACGTCGTAGTCATACACAAAGATGAAATTGCAGAATTAGATCTCTCTCGCTCGTACACATAACGAAGGAAAATTCCCTAGTCATTTTCATTATAGCAGCATTCAATTCGGGGGGCTATAAAAGTATTAAGGAATCCGAAGTCTTTGATAAAGCTTTTCTCCATCATTTATTCATTAAAACTTGAAGTAAAAATGAATATGTGTGTTGGGTATAGAGTGAGTGAAAATTGAACGAAGGCAATGTGAATAATTTCATTTAGTGGAGCACGAGAGGCGTCTCAACTTACCTTGAACAAACACGACGAGAATGAGCAGGGCAAAGCCGTAGGAGTTTCTACTGAAGACATCCATGCTTCTTTGCATTGTATGGTGGAAGGAGAAAACAATTTTCTGCAATAGCAAGCTTGCCTGTTATTCAATGACTTCCTCTCTTCATTCAATATTTTTCTTCTGTAGATGAAGATTTATTACGAGAGAGGAAATGTTCAACTTGTGTTTCTATGTCAGAATTGAGTCACAATGCTTCTCCTCGGCAAATTAACGGCAGTATCGCCTAATACACTCCATAATAATTAAGTTTGACAGCACTTTTCTCCAACTTCGCCTCTCACAATAATTCACTTTTGACTTTGCTTTCGCTGCTCCTTTGCTTTGAAGCGTTTACGGCCTTGAATGTCTGCAGCTACGCCTGGATGTGGAGTAAAAAAAATTATTTCTGAGGTCAATTTATCACAATTAAAATGGAATAAATGGAAATTGATTGTTGATCTTTCGTCGGCTCAGTGGCGTTCGTCGGTGGGAATTTGATAATGCAGACAAGTCATTTTGTTAATTATGCCGAGCGATGAGTGAGCTTCCACGCAATAAAGTTGTTTACATAATTTTAAAGCTTCAAATCTCAAAGCTTCTTGATCGAAAATTTTCCGCTGTGTGGCTTTTCCGAGAAGGAAGACTCAGCAAGGATATTAATTAGTCGCAGCATGCGAAATTCAATGAAAGAAAATGGCAAACGTCTCATTGAGACTCAAACGAACCTCATCGGAGTTTTGTTTAAGCTTTGAAACCTCAATTTGATGCAAAATTGTGAAAAGACGAAATTTCTTTTCTGCTGCGTCGGTGAAATCGAACCTTTTTCGCCTTGATCTCATATTCATGTTTACTTTTTGTTCAAGCAAACTTCTGGAAAGTTTCCCTCTCGTCTGGATGTAAATGTCTTAATTAAACGAGAAAGCTTCTTTAGTGTGGGCTCACTCGGCAACAGCTCTCATCGAGTTTAAACTCCTGTGAATGCAACTTTTAATTTCTCCGTATCGTTCATGCTACAATAAGTCTTGCTAAGGTAATCACTCTGTGCTTGTACAATGTTGGCCGGAGGTTAGGCAGGCAATAAAAAGAGCATTCCGTGCCGTAAATTCATCCTTGTCGAACTAATTATTGAGCGGTTTCTAATAGACCCGTTAAGCCGTAACGGGAATAAGTAGGCAGGAAAAAGAATGCAGGCGAGGCTTTTGACGGAGGGGAGCTTTGAATTATAGCAATTTTTGACTTATCAAACACGGCGTGTGCCTTGTAATTGCACTTAATTTTCCATTAAAACACATTCTTGTTTACAGTTCCCCTTGCTGTCGGCTTCTGCTATGATATGAATAATTGTACGATACAATCATCACATGTTTCTGTTGCCACATTCCGCTTTTCCTCTTTCATTCCACTCGGATGCCTCGCACCATCATAAAATCTACTTTAAAGCTTTGCAGAAAAATCCATCCCCTTCTCTGAGCAGCAACGACTCAAAGATTTGCTTTGTATCCGTTTTAAGTCCTTGGGCAAAGGTTGGTTTAGGGCTGGTTTAGAGAAAGGCGCTTTCGTTCATCATGAAATCTTTTTGATTTATTTTATTAATGATGACTAGTGTTATGAAGTTGATGGCGTACATTTATTTTTGGTCTCTCTCTCTGCTCATGTCGCTGCCTGCTTCTGCTCTCTGGTCATGGATGATCAAAAATCATTGAATGTCGGGTCCACTTTTCTATCCTTTCAACCCTAAACGAGATGAAAAATTTTCTTCGGAAATCTCTTTCTCGAATCCTCTCGAATGTAATCTCCATGCGTGTGCGAAAGATTGTGCTCTATAGCACGATTAATTTGTCTTCTTATCACTCTTCGTCTCACCAATTTTTTGACCCACATTGGACGTTGTGTAGATAAACGACCGAGAAAGGAGCTACGCTGATAAATTTAAATATCTTCTCTCAACATGGAGCATTCAGCAAAGTGGATAAACTCCCTTCGACCTATCACACACATTAAAAGCAATTTGTCCGATTCACGCAATAAATTCTCGTTAATGATGTGAGTCCGTCTGCAATCTATCACAATGGAGCAAACATTTTTGGAATAGACGCGAGGAACATAAAAGCTAAATGTCCATTTTCTGGCACAACGCTTGCTGCCAGCGTGTGTGTGTTATTCTCGGATTTTTCATTACTCTAAACATTATTAACGGCCAACACTAGTCAGAAATGAATAATTAATCTTCATCATCATATTTTCACACAGTCAGGACAAAAACGAGTTGTTCCTCATTAATTTAATGCAACGCTTTTGTTTCAATCTCCCACACAATCACTTACTTAGCAAGTTGGTTTATCAACTTTTTCTCCTTTAGTTTTACCCTTGAAAGCATTTTCCTTCGCCCGCTAAGGTTTGCCACAAACTTTGAGAAACAGAAACTGAGTAGGAAAGTTCTTCGAGCGTTAAGGTTCGAGCCAGTCGTGTCAACTACATACTAGCCGCAGTCCTTATGTTTCGAGAATAATTGATACACTCAACGCAGCTCGCATTTCAGCTATGCTTGTTTAATTAAATTTCGTTTCCATCTCACCGTCATGTGCCTACATCAAACGCTCGCATTCAATGTAAATTCAAGCCCTTCATGGCAGGCTTTTATTTATCGTTTTTAATTTTCCAGCGAGCAGCATGAAAATCCTAAAACAATTTTTGTTGCTTCGTGAAACCACAAGTGCTCAACGTGAATTCAGGAAGTTTTTCCATTGAATAAAAGCACGAAAAAACTTGCGGTTTGGTTTACATGTGAGCTTCAGTTATCAAATAATTTAATCTGGGATGTTTGAAGTGTTTCTTCCCGGTCGACCAGAGTAGTGGCTACACAGCTCAACTCATTCCAGAGTAGCATAACTCTCACTCCAGACGAACGCCACAAGTTCCACTAACTTCAACATGAACCCGTTCTGTATCAGAACGAAGCTATTTACAATATAATTGCACTGCGATTCATGCAATGAGCTTTTTAACCTACATTTTAATATCCAAAGGTATTTATAGCATCGGCAATAATTTCACTTTTCTCTCGTATTAATTGTATTATTCCTCGTTCGGTTATTTACTAATTTCAATCACGTAATGTCATAAAGCCATTTATTTCTCATTGCTACGTACGCAAAACACAAGCAGCTCCTGCACATAAACATTAATTTTTCAGAGAATTTATACACTTTTGGCGGGATTGAAAACTCTCGTGGCTTCTCGCTCGATATGTCAACGCATAACTGAAATTGTTTCACCGAGAAATTGAGTATTTCTCTCAACTTTTACGTTCGAATTTCCTTTACAGCGCATGCCTTTCTCTAAGATGATCGTAGCGCTCGACTTGGCGGAATCACGAACAACCAAACGTCTATAAATTTGAGCTTTATTTGTTAAAGGAGGCATAAAAGTCTTATCATCTTTTGATGGAAATTATCTCACTCCGCTGGGGAAAAGGTTTCTCGTTATGAATCCATTAATATCCGAAATAACTTTTAACAGTTAAACTCGTATTACGACTCTCGTAGTCGTCTCGATTATTATAATGTAGTTTTTAAATGAAACCGAATGCCAGCAGCAAGGTCAATCTTCAACTGCTTCGAAGCATTTCGAGGTGGTTTCGTATCTATCTATAAAAAGCGATCAAGAACTCTTTCAGCTTCCCTGCTCCGGACGTATTGATTTCCATTCCGCTTTCAGAGATTCTTTTTAAATAACCATCTGCTTCTGACGTCTTTATAAAGTGGTCGTTCCAATAATTCATCAGCTATCAACGATCACAGCGGAGGATAGAGCCTAAAATAGCACCTCTTCCATGAAGGGTGTTCGCTCCTACGTCTTCATTATTTTGCCGAAGGAAGACCACATTTGTCCAGAGGTCGAAGGCGAAATAACGTACAGCTTGCCCATGAAAATTTGTATCTACCTTCCAAAGGATTCAACCACGCCAGAACTTAAAACCCCGCAAATACGTAATAACATTGCCTTAATCGCTTCAGCGTTCATTTTACTCTGTTCACGGCTTAAACACGTTTGATATTCGAGTGGATGTGCTAAGGGTTAATCGAGTTTTCGCTGACAAACGTTTTAAAACATTGCACGACCGGCAGTACTTCAAATCGTTTACTGATTTGAGTTGAGCAACCGTTTTAGATAAAGAAGATTTTTTTATCGTTTGGCGTTCTATTTCTCGCTGTGTTAATTTAAACACACCAAGATGGACCGACAAAAGTCAAGACCACTGGCAATAAATATCGTTGCGAGTGGAAGAGGAAGCGAGTCTTTAACAATACACATTTGAATTGATAATGAGGCGGTCTAGCACTAATTAAGCCATCCATAATTTGAACACAATGAAATAAATGCAGACAGCACAACATCCCTCCTCCCTTTTCTGGAAATGAGCGCAAGTCAACAATTTTAAGAACCATAAATCTTTCCATTCACCAAAGCAGAATAAGTTTTAAAGTCCTTTTTAATGAATGTTTGTCCACAGTCGAAGCATTGCTCGACAGCAGAAAAATAATCGTTGAGAAATTTCAATTTCGACTGAGACTGAATGAGAGAGCTGTGAGTGAAAAGTCATCGGCGTAAGCCTTTTTGAGATCCTCCTCGCTCCTCTCGTAAATTTTATATGCGAAACAAGCGGAAGAAAATTAAAATATCGTTTTGCCTACGATAATTTGAACAGAAACGACTCCACATTCAAGTGGAATTAACATTTCACATTGCTCGCCTTCACATTGTCGTGGGGTCATGAAAAAGCATGAGAAACACTGTTTTGCACAATTTTGTCGAGCGGAAAAATTCTGGGATTATTTCACATTCTTTCTTGTGTTGCTGTTGAAACTGACGAGTGGAAAACGCTTCACGACGGATAGACATAGATGAGCCAGATTCTCGGAATCTATGACGATGTAAAACCCATAAACTCTTCTTCTTCTTTTTGTTTTGTTGGCTGATGTAAAACAACAGCCCGAAGCCATGAAATCAGTCGAAGCCATCAACAAACATGCGAAACTTTGTGAAGAGAATTACGCCAGAAACAGGAAGTTAAGTCAATTATTTTTCAAATTCCGTGATTCTTTTTCGGTTGCCTTTGTTGATTTGTTGCTTCTACCTTGGAGCTCACAAACGTCAATTACCATTTAATGCTGTCAAAGCCGGAGCTGAGGAGAACCTCGGTGCGTATTCCCCCAGTTCTTCTCTAATGGTATATTAAGAAGCTTTGAATAACGAAAGCTCTTCGATATCCCTGTTTCTCAGAAGCAATGGGATCAGAAGAACTCGAGGTTGAGCCCTCAGTTACGAAAGCATTCACTAGAAAGTCTCGAATTTATTCAATAATCGGCTTGGTACTATTAAACACTATGGAAGTCGCACTCCGGAAAAAGGCAAAGGTAGAATTCAATGATTTTCACAAACACCAAATCGAGTTGAGCCAGTACAATGTATTTAATAATGCGCCGTTACCAAAGCTAAATTGATATGGACCGAAAGTTGTTCGTTGGCTCGATAGCTGCTAAGACGAATTTGCGAAATAATTATTAGTTACGCAGTAACTTGGCTTCTCAGGCAGGAGTTAGACAAATAAGAGTTTAATTTAATTTCCTCTCATTCTGTCCTTTCGCACGTTGGAGCAAACGATTTCTTCATTTTCCTCATTTTCTCTCATTCCATGAAATCTAACGTTAATATTGCTTAAGGAAACTTAGTGCTACGTCTCAAATAAATTACTGTTAACTCTGCTTTGAGCAGATTAGTCGAGTTGTGTAATTTGGAAGGATTGGAATTTATGTTTACATGTGAACAGCAGCACGAAACTTTCTTAGCGCTTTTCTCATATAAAGCTTAGCGGCGTAATGAACCAATGAGAGAACTTTCCCGAGCTGGCGAAATTGGGAAACTTTTTGAAAAACATAATTGGACTAGCCTGAAACGAAGCGGCTAAATTAATTCGAATTCCAATTGAGTTCAACTTTGAGCCGCAACATAATGCTGCTCCCAACTGGTTAGCTCATCTCGCTTCCAGCGTGCTCCACTCAAATGTTGATTATTATTTTGAATATTTATTTGCATTAGCGGCCGCGTATCAGAAATGAGCGTTCGAACATTACCCGAAAAAGAATCACAAATTATGCAATAACAAACAATCAATATTTATGTAAGTTGCGTTCGCGTGTACAACATCATTTTCGATATAAAAACCATAAAATTTTATTAAACTACTGGGAATCGTAGGCCGAGTGTATGCGCCCGACATAATAAGTAAAAATATGCTAATCGCTAAATCAAATTTGATTGCAAAACGATATGCTCTCTCCGTTTAAACTGTTATTGGCAAGGGCTTAGTGAATTCACAAATTGGTGCTAACAGAAAATTGAATTATTTTGTAATTACGCCAATCGCGCGCGTGGTAATTAGAATTTATATGCGTGGTAAAATGTTGTGATCCCTCAATTTTCTCTTGTTTGGCTCTGCTTTTCAAGAATATTTATAATGCAGTAATTTGGCCCGAAGCTCTGTGAGCCCTCGAGTATTTACAAGCTCTCGAAACTGGAGCTTAAAGTTTGACAAATTAGATGATGGTGTTATTGCATTAGGTGATGGCAAATGACACATGATTCCAGAAAGGAAGAAGAACTTAGTTATAATCACAGTTTGAACAAATTGCGAAGAGAGAATCAGAGAAGAAAGCTAGATAAATTGAATTTTTAATGGATCCATCCCCTGGAAACTGTGATCTGAAGCATATCGAAGCTGAGTGTGCTTTAGAGAGAATTTATTTTATGTCTTCTGCAAACAGACACGACACGACCACGATGCATAAATTGAATAGATTAGGCGATAAGACGAACGCTTAATCAAATTTCGGTGGTAAAACTTCAAACGCTTTTCGATCTAGGACGCTCAGCTTCGTCGATTGGTGACAGATTATTTCTCAATTAGATTTCCTTTCCGCCACTCTCTGACTCCGGGGGGTCCTAAACAAACTAGTTTAATGTGTTAATATTTCATGCTCCTTTTCCGAAGACGACTAACACGACCGCATTGCATAAATTTGAGAGATTAAGTGATAGAGCAAACTTTTCCTCTTTTCGCCCCGGGAGATCTGAGCTGGAGAAAAAGAAGGAAGAATTATAAATAGTCTTTTTAACTCGTGACACACAAATAGCTCTATCTCAGCTTCTCCTCTTCCTTCGTCCCGCCACAAACTCTCTTTCATATTCATGAGGAAATTTAATTTTCCGCATGAATATTTTGATCCAATTATTAAATTTTATCTTTGGCTGTAGCATCTTGAATCTTTGGCTACAATCAAGTTTGAAAACATGAGAAATCTCCGAATTTTCCGGAACGGAACTTCTTCCTCCTTAAAGTTTCAGCATTTTTCCAGAATGCAATCACAAAGAAATCTCTATGCAGCTATCAGTAAGCGTAGGAAGTTTGTGAATGCTTCCCGTGCAGGTGATGCTAGAATTTATTCTCCTTCTGGCCAAAGAAAACTTTTACATGCGCTCTCCGCATTTCATTAGTCTCTGTGAAAGCACGGATAAGTTCCAGTGATCTTGAAAACATTTTTCCATAAAAAAACCCGACCTGGCAAACCCTTCAAACTATCTGGGTTTGTATTCGTACAAGGGCGAGCAAATGCACATAGATTCTCTCCTAAACTTACTTACTTTCCTTATAATTTCAATTTTATTTAGTTTCCTTTCTATTTATCACCCATTTGGAAACTGATTGTTTCTCACCATCCGTCTTGCCCACGTCGCTTTTCCGATTCAAGTCACGTTGAGTGGTAAGGAGGCAAAAGAGAGGGAAAATCAATCAGATAACAAAATTGGGGAATAAGGAGTTTTTCCAGGGACTTTCTTTCCGAGAATGAGAGGCAAAAAGTTTCAATTTATGCCTCCAATTGATTTGGAATTCAAGATCACTGTACGAACTAAAGCTGAAGCTTTAAAATATTAAAAATCTTCTGAACAGTTTAGAGATAAGAATCGCCAAAAACTAATCTAAAAACTAATCTCTGGCCTTCTTAAACAACCCAAATGATTCCAATTCTAACGTTTAGCCAAACGGACTCACAAACGTTTCCCTGAGGTATCCACATGAAAGAGTTCCGAAGTAGGTTTGTGCTGCAAAACTAAAGCATTGAGAGAAAATCAATTTTAATAGTTTTCTCGTTGGGTTTGATTGAAAATAATGCTTCCGAAAGCTGTTTTTCTCGCTACGGTGTGCAAGGCAGAAGCAGAAAAAGCTGATGAGACTAGCTAGAATTTTCAATTGGATTCTTCATCAGAGATTTTCTCTTCGCCCCGTTTTAATGCTTTCTTCCACGAGGAATGAAACACGACTTGAGAGACAAAAAGGTAATTCCAATATTCGAAGAAATCTGCCTGAGCTGGCATCCCCAAAGGAAGTGGGTTTGCTCTCCTGTCCAGTCATCTAATATCACGTCAGAACTGATGAAGGTTAATAACAATTCGGTGAGAATCTCGACCGACAACCGATCAATGAATCTCGCTCGGAAACGAGAGATGTGGCGAGAAAATGTAATAAAATCGTCCCGGTGGAATGTGTCAAGATATAATTTAATTGATAAAAGCGCGCTGGATTAGAAATATGTCGTTCTGAAGATGCCATGAATGTCAATAATAAGAAGGTTTTTGGTTAAGGAACTCGCCTGAATTTTAAATCCCCGCTCTTCCCTCTTTTGTTTCCACCTCTGCTTCCGTCCTGGCAATATTTTTTCCACGCGCTGATGATTCTTCTCTGCCACACTCTGATAAATAAAAGATGTGCTTCACGCGTTCTAAGGTGCCCTTCCAAAGCTTCTTTTCTCACTGCTTGCAGAACAATAGCACACAAGCCTGCGAAGAGAGCAAGGAAGAAATATTGCTACAACAAACACATTATGATGATGCCACGAAGAATGAAAGAATGAATTAAAGGCCATGAATAATGAAATCTTCTACCCAACTTTTCTTGATGTTGTTTTTTCTTCTCCAGCACACATGATGTTTACATTGAATAAATTTTGTGGTCGTTCTCCAAGTACGTCACGCTTGTACCTTCAGTCCAATCTTATACCTTCTCTTCTCCAGCTTCTCATGAATTTACGATGTGACGAGTTCGCTAGACGAAGCGCAAAGCTCATAAGAACATGTGAGGATGCTCCTCCATGTTTTGACTTTTTACTTTGACCCCGGAATCCTTTTGCTTTCCTTTCAATCGTGAACAACCGTGCATTCACGGATTATGCAGCAAAAACATTGTTGTTTTGAAGAACAAAAAAGCTTATTACAAAAATATGCGGATTAATTACGCTGGATGGAATGACGTTAATAACAAAACTGGGATCTCACAACTCTGCGCTGAAAACACGAAGGGACTTTTGATACGTAGCGTTGGAGAATTGTGATTAAGTGAAAGATATTCATTACGAACCGAGCGACACATTTCTAAAGATAAACGTTCCACTTCAATTTTTCATAGCCCGCACGAAAATTGATACAAATTTATTACATGTTAATACATTTTTCATTCGATGCCAAACGACTTTTATCGTTGCTGGTGGAATGGGAGAAAGAAATGACGGGTAATATGTTTAGCATACTTTTGCGCTCCATCACACAATGCACGGGATGAAATATTCACGCATATCGAATGAATGAAATCGATTCAATCTCGTTACACGTACACCTTGCCGAAAGGAAAGCTGAGTGGAAAAATGAAAAAGGAAATTTGAATGAGAGAAATTGTTTGAAATTAATCATCGCGATTTATGCTGGTTCGGTATTTGAATTTGTAAGGAGGCAAAATAAGTCATTAAAAAGATTTTCTTTCTGAAAGAAATCTGATTAGGAGAGGAAATCAGAACAGCCGAGAGATAAATTCACTCGAACGGGGTTGCCGCCTCTCGTGCAGGCGAAAGAAAACTTTTCCCTACAGCACATCTCAGTCGTCCTGATTGTTCTAGCGAAACTTGTGTTATAAGTTCTTCTCTCTTAGCGTCGGAGCGAAGAAAATTTCAGTCCCAAAAAAAGGAGACACAAAGTTTTTTCATGAAATCGCGATTGTTTGACACTCTACGAGCAATTGCTGTTATGGAAAAAGTTTTTATGTTTTCTTCGCAGAGCATTAACATTATTGGATGGGAGAATTTCTACTCTTACCCGAGATTGCATCGACCAGTTAGTGTCACAACATTTCATCATTTATTAAACTTGAACGCGCCAAGTTCAGTTGTCGACGGGGGAAAAGTTGGCGAAAATAATTTTCTGTTAGAAATGTTTATTGAAATTTGTTAACACAATTTTCACTTCTGCCATTCTTCGCGTCTTCTTCCGCTTTGCAGCAATTGGCTTCGAGGCCGGAACGTAGAAAGTTTAGTCAAGTGATTAAACAAGTAATATCGACTTATTCAAATTTCATCCGAGTCTATCAACTTCGCATTCCGATGAATCCTAAAAACTTCCCCTTTCATGTTCTCTCATCGCAAATCGAAGGGTATCAGAGTTCAGCTACTTTTTAAACTTCTGAAAAGAAACTTTAACGGATCGAATGATTCGTGAGAAATATTCTTCGGCGAACTAAAGCGAGACGAGGGAGGGTTTGAAAATAATTTTCTATGGATTCCCTTCTCGCGTTTAACATTGCTGAACTTTCTCGTTTAAGGTGTCTTGTGTTAAAGTCAATTATCGATTGACTGATGAAATTACATTAATTTAAAAGTTTCCACAAGAAGTTATATCGAGTTACTCGAGCTCCCGGTCGTATAAACGGAAGAATGTCAAAATATGTGAAACTATGCTTCGTCTCATCTTTCATCTTCGATCAGGTAGTGTTCCGAAGTGTCGATTACAATTTAGGGCGCGCGGAAAATATGTAACGAGTGAAGAGTTGAGCGAGACATTTTATCAGAAGCGTAGAGTGAAAGAGGTAAAAACAAGCGTTCATATTATTTAATTATCGCCTAAAGGTTTTATTAAACTAGCGCTAGAGTTTGCTCATTTGACAGTTGAAAAACATTATGTTTCATTATCGGTGTAGTTGTTGGGCTCTCTCGTTGCTGTCTGCTCTGTCGTTAAAATAGCAATTTCTGTTGTGGTACTTCGCTCGCTTAGTAATGGTTCTTGTGAAGACGTCGTAATCAATGATGGCATTGCACCTTCCACTCGAGTAATTGATGTCAGTGTCGTGTTCGAACGCTCACATCGTTCGCCGCGGTATCCGGCCGGACATTCACAAGAAAATGATCCCTCCTCCTTGGTCAACGACTTACACTTTCCGTTGTGCTGACATGTATCGGGATTCAGCTCACAGAAATTGAGCTCTTCGTCGCAAAGGAAACCACCCCAACCCTTCCGACAGTTACATTCCTTTTGTGAGAGAAAAAGCGAATGTTTTCACGTTTGATAGTTCCGATAGCAACAAAAAATATCGACGTTACCCATGGCCGTCTGCACACTCCGTTTTTGCAGCCTGGATACGGATGGCACTAAAAAGTTTGGTATGCTGCTTATATTTTTTTCCTCTTTCAATTAATGGGCTGAGAGCTTCTACATGCAGCACAATTTCAGTCATTGTACCTGGTGAAAGTTTTCTCACCTTTGTGCAATCATCGCCCATCCATCCAACTTTGCAGCGGCATGTACCAGGCTTCCTGCAATAGCCGTTCTGTTTGCTGCAATTTGAACTGCAAATGGCTGTAGAAATGTTCAATTAGAAGCTGT
Organism: Smittia sp. YW1114-2; assembly: GCA_033064975.1. Lineage (NCBI taxonomy): Eukaryota > Metazoa > Arthropoda > Insecta > Diptera > Chironomidae > Smittia > Smittia sp. YW1114-2. The sequence goes on from CP093832.1 coordinate 19,280,931, forward strand.
GAATGGTTGTGAAAACCGTCGCCTGTCTACCTTGGTCGCATAAGAAGCCTCGCCATCCAGGCAGACAAATACATTCGAGTGGCTGAGTACAGGTTCCATGAGCGCAACCCGGCAGCACTTGACAATCGCTGCAAGTTTTTCCTGTCCATCCAATGCGACACTTTGCAGAATTTTACATTAAAATTACAATTTGTGGAGGAAAGTTTCAAGAAGGATTCGGTCACGTTTTCTTGTAAAACTTCAATTTACTTACATTGCACTCTCCTGCGGACTCGCAATATCCGTGAGAGGGATGACAGTCTTTCCTGCAAATTGCTTTTTAAAGAGGCAGAAAATTAATTATGTGCGCTTCTTGTGAATCTCTCTGAAGATCCGCGTTGGAATCTTCTTTTCAGAGTCTCAACTTCACACCAAACTAAGAGACGCATCGAGCAATTTGTTCTCTCTGCGTCTCTGGCACTTTTAAATGAGTTCTCACGTTCTTGACAGAATATTCCTTGCCACCCCGGCAGACATCTGCATTCGAACGAGTTCCTGCAGCGTCCGTTCTGGCAGCCGGGGAGAAGAATGCACCGTTCACAGTTCTCGCCCATCCATCCAACCTTGCAGCGGCATTCAAAGGGCTTTCTGCAATATCCGTTCTGTGGATCGCAATTCTTTTTGCACAAAGGAACATCGCAAAGATCGCCCTGCCAACCTGAAGCGAATCATGTAAATCAACCGCTGTTAAATCACTTCGGAGAACATACCTGGCAAGCATTTAAAATCTCCATTCGCATCGCATTTGTAATGTGATTGGCTTTGTTGTGGAATATCGCAAGCCTTCTCGGAATAAAAAATTTGCATTCACCGAAAAATCTGATTAACGTTTCGCCAAACGTATTAATTGAATTCCATGCCTTTGCAAAACCAACAAGCTCGCTGCCTTCGAGCAAACGAACATGAGCTCGAGAAGGCTGAGATAAACAAAAGAACTCTGACACAATCGGGAGGCTCACACAAACACGAGAAATTCAATTAATAACCTTTGTGTTAATGGAAATGAATTAATTGAGTAATTTACGGCCTGTACCTGCTTTTTCCATTTGGGAATGTTCTTGCTCTTGTTGAGAGAAATGATTTCAATGGCACACAAACTAATTAAGAGAAATATCTGTTTGCCGAACATTTTTCCGTTCTTATGTTGCGACAAAGTTCCGTTGATCTTTTTGTTTTGCAATTCAATACGCTGCCCCGACAAGACTAGCGAAACCGAGCCGCTCTTGGTAGACGTTTCAATGTGCGAGGAAGAGAAACGGTAAAGAAAGAAATGGGAGACGTGAACATGTGACGACACATAATGAAAACCTAGCTACGCTAATCAATAAGCTGGAATGTTCGACGTTGTTAAACAAGCTCAGCGGCTTCCAGAGGCGTAGAGCTAATATGCTGAACTCGCTCTTAAGCCTTGTTTAAAGTTTTATAGAGTTTTCTGTATGAGATATGCTGCACTTTGAATTCATATTCATAGCCTTTACGTGCATCATCTCAAATTCACTTTAAAAATTTATGTTTGAACGTGAGATGGGGGCGAGCAGTTTCGTAATAAAAAATCCAATTTCTTTAAGAACATCTGACGTCTCTGGAGTCACCGAGAGCTTTCCAAGCAATGTACAAGAAGAAAAAGAGCGCAAAGAAAGAGAGAAGAACTTAAGTTCTGACACACATGCAAATGCTCACCGCCTTGCCTTTCCACTCCATCAATCCATCTTTCGTAGCCGTATGCTGGAAACAGGTTGGAGAGAAATAAATAAATGTTAACGGTTCAAGTTGTGTCTACAGTATAGTTCTCCGTATCATCATCACACATTTCACTTCCATTTGAATGGCTCAAGAGACTCGACTGTTTCTTATAAATTTTTCATTCCGCATAAAAATGATTTATTGTGGGAATTAAACGCAGTTTGAATGTTTCACCGTTCGCTGCTACACTAAAAGCGAGAACTTGTAACATCATGGACGTCAAAACGTGAAGGAGCAAAAAGCAATAATTTCATATCATCCGGCGTTGAGAGAGAGAAAGCGAAAACCATGAAAAGTTGGTGAAAATTAAAATCGCTAAGAAAATAAAGTCATGAGTCATCATTATGCCGGAGCTGGAGCCGTGGAAAGTACAAACAGGAAACATTTCTTCAACACCTCGGCTTTCTTGTAGCGAGCTCGTGAGCGAAAATACTTGTTAATAAAAGCACTTCAAACAAAAAGCTATAAAATAAATCCCAAGAATTTAGCTGAAATCTCTCGGTAAAGGAACGCAAATCAAGGCGACGGTTGATGTCGGAAAATATTTGTTTAAGGCTGGAAAGACAAAATATTGATTTAGATTTTCATTTTATAATCCTCCGAATTAATATTTGAACAAGGATTGTTCCTCGAGATGGGAAGGAGGTTTGCTCAAAGACTCTGCGATGAAATCTTCAGCAACCGAGACTTTATTACTTGGTGTTTAACACCTTCTGCAAAGAGTTGCACGCCTCTCAGTAATTAACCGTGACACGATTTTTTCTGCCATTCACAACTTCCCGTCTCATCCTTCTCGGTATCCGCCTTCTCTGGATCAAATATTTTAATCTCGCTCAGTGGAGAAGAAGATAAAATATCAGCAAAAAGCGTTCCGGAGGAGACGGAAAGCTCCACACAAAAACAATAAATTTTCTGCCCTAGAAATAATGCTCGAAACATTTAACAAATTTGTTTCGTTGATTACTTTCACCTGAGATATCAAAATTATATTTTGCGCTGTGGAGAAGGAGGAGGTGTTGGTGGATCGCAACGATGATACCGAGAATTATACGAGCAAAAACGGTTTAGGCAAGGAAAACTTTTTCCTCCCTCAGCTCGGATGAAGATTAGAATCAGGAAAAATATCAACAAAACTCAGAATAATTAATAAATTCTAAGGCGTGAAAAAGCGAATGCTTCACTCTCGCCCTCACTCTGCAGAGGCACTTTATCATTCACAAATTGAGTCACGTTTTTGCCCGGCATCATATGCTCCAAAAATTTGTTTTCATAAATTTTTTATTCTCGCTTCAAAACAAATATGCCCTGCATAAAAAAATGTTTCACCCTTAAATTGCTCGCTGTGGGAAAATCGTGTGAGAGAGGCATGTGCACACGACTTACAAACGAAGCCGGTTCACATTCCGAGAACTTAAATAAAGCTATAAACAAGAGGAGTCAGCAGAAAACGAAGAGCTTTCGGTAGTTGAATTAATCCACCTTTTGAATTAATTAAAAGGATAATTGTTTTTATGTCTGAATCCCCGAAAATTACTTAAGCTGTCCCTTTTCGACGACAAATTTGACTCCAATTGCTTGGTGAGGTGGTAAAACGTCATAGGACAACTAAACGCTTGGTAGGAACTTTAGAGCTTTTTGTTGACATCGAGCTCTAATGAAAGAAACTTTGGCTTACCTTTGCGTTGCTTCATAAAGTTTAAAGCATTGACGTAAGGGGAGGGTTGATGAAATTAGCCGAAAAGTTTGTCGTTACCTTTCGGGAACAACTCATAGGTGGACTCGGTATCTTGTAGCTCTTGTAAACAAAGCAATTGCTCGAGTTTCTTCTGCTGTGTTCACTCATTAACATTGTGACCTCAATAATGTTAAACAAAGGGAAAGAAAGGAAAATTCTCAAGCTCTTTGATGGCAAAATTTATGGTTTTGCAGCACAGATTACATTAAGCTTGAAATTCAGCCCCGAGAACTTTTCAACAAAAATATGGAAAATTCGCTTTTTTGCTGCTACTTACCGTTTCCATCCGAAATTTCTCTTCTTTCGCTTCTTTCTCATTCAACAATTTTCGAGAGCAGAGTCAAACTTTGCTCATACAATGAAGTTTTTTCCATTGCAAACAAAAGGGAAAAAAGTTTTAATTGCTTTTCGTATGGCAATTAAAAAATTGTGCTCCAAGAAAATCAACCGAAGGAGAAAAGACGTCGAGAGGAAAGAAAATACTTTAAAAATTCATTTATTTTTTGATGAGCTCCGTTAACTAAACGTTACTTCCTAGGAGGATTAGACTTCCTCCTGCGTCGGCCAGCAAAATAAATCACAACTTGAAATGAAATTTTTGTTAATTTCCTCTTTAGAAACTCTATAACTTTGGCACACCAGAATTTCGAAACTAACAATGCTTTGTAAATAAACCACTCGGCTCATAACAATGCGGGTGCAACGTTTGCTGAAATGGAATAAGTTTCTCTTCCATCGCTCTTCGAGCATTGTAGAACTTCTTACTTTGCATTTACACATGAACTGCAAAAGCGACACGAAGCATCAGCACAGGTTAACTCAACTGACATCCACGAATATGAAGCGAGGGTGACTATCTGACTTTTAGTTCCGCAGGGAAAACTTATTCATGCACACATATGTGTTATTGTGCGATACATCTCGACGAGGAGAGATGTGGTTTCAGATTTATTCACCTCGAAAAATCATCCGATCCTTTTCTTTGTTTGCTTAGACCCAGCAATTTTAATTAAATAATGCCAAGAGCTTCGTTGTGAAACTTCGTGATGATTAAGAAAGTCATGCTCGATTCTTGTTTCTTGCCGAAACGGAACAGAGAGATTGAAGTACGAAATTAAGATCAGTTGATGATTATTTTTAATTACGATCGAAGAGCGAGCAGCAAATAAGAAACCTCGTCGGAGAATCTTCCGTAATTGACAGGCGATAGAGAACAACGACAAGCTCTGCCATTGTGTCTATCAAAGCGCTGCTGATTTTTCTTAATAGCGCACGAATCGGATTCGACAAATTCTCACATCTCGAGCCTTCACTTTTATCTCTCGCAACAGCAGCACCGAAATTTAATTATAAACTTTCCTCGAGTAATAATTAAAAAGAGAGGAAAATCATTGATTTGTGTGAGGAGAAAGTTTTCTATTATCTAAACAATGATTGAGTTGGATGAGAGAAGCAAATAAGAGGAAATCCGAAGCAATCCACCGACAATTCAAATAGAGAGAATTAAATCTCGGCACGACCGTTGATTACTGTTGTCAATGTGAAGTTGAGAGAAAAACCCTGTAACGCAATTTGTTTCGACCATTCTCACTCGCTCACTCGATTGCGGAAAAGTGCTTTTCCATTGTTGATTTTAGTCACGTCGAGTGAGATGAGCGAAAAGAAAATCAATCAAAAAGGGAAATGAATTTCGCCTGGAAACAAAGGCGAAAGATTAAAAGCACAAAATCATGGTAGTTTGTTTTGATTGCAAATGGTTGTTTACTGAAAGTCTCTCACTGAGACTATAAAAAGCTTTTCACAGAGATAAAACTTTTAGTGCTTTTTAAATAATGATGAAAAGTTTTCGTGTTTCCCAGCGTGAAAATATTCGTCTCACCTTCTCAGAATCGGTTTGCTTAAACTCGACGTCGGGTATTTCTGTTTGTAAGTTTTTTGATCTGGGCTCTTGTAGGACTGACAAAGAACGTTTGGCAGATTATAGCATTCATCAGCTTTCGTTGTTTGTTGGATCTGCAATAAAACGAGAACAATCTAAGGTCGTTTTACGATGTTAAAGTCAAATTTGTTCCTACGAGCTCTTCATCGTTTCGTTTCATTGCCGCTGTACAATGAGCTGGGGATGTGAATTGCGTGTTGTTGTTGGTCTTGTTGATGGACGAGTATTCGGGAGGTTGGCTTTTCGTTCCCTTTATCTCTTCAACCTCAGCAAAGGTCACTTCCTTCTTGAGAACGCCTCCGCCTGATAACTTAACATCAGGAATCGATTGATTTTTACTCAAGGTGCTCCCTCTCAAGCTCCCCTTATTTTTAGCAGTGCTCGCAGGTGGCTTTGCCTTGGTTGTCTGTTTAGGCGCAACGTTGCATGACGCGCCACATTTCAGATTTGGATCACGAGGATCATTTCGGTTGTGCTTGATAAGGAATGAGAAGTGAATGTGCTCCTCGAACAAATGTTTCTCAATCGATTGGAAAGTGATTGCCGCACACGACTCCGTGTCTCTCAAGCGAATTATATCATCGTCGAGAACGAAGCATTTCTCCACAAACTTTATCTGGAATGACCCTCAATTAATAGAGTCTGATGTCTCTTGAAGAATAAAAAGCTAATTGATTATCTACTTTGCAGTGGTTCTCGTTCGGTGATTTGACCATGAACTCATAGAGAAAGCTTTCGGGTGCTGGCTGGTCTTCCTTATCGAGCAGAAATATAAGAAAATAAATCATTTTCACCTCCGGATTTGTGTGATAGTAAAAAATGAACGTGCTATCATGCGCTCGAACTAGTGTCATCGCTGACAATAACTGATCACTCCGGAATGGAACTGATGAAACTTGAAATTGAGAGAACATTTCAATATTATTGTGAGCTTGAACGAAATGCTCGTGAAATTCCTTTTTGCTGCCGGTCCAATTGCAATTCCATATTTTCAATAAATTGCCCAAACACTCGACGCCACTCGGATTTTCTTCGACATTTTTCAACGTCAGCAGCTGCAATGATTCATAGCACTAGACAAAGAGGAAAGAAAAACTGTGTTATTTGCACATTCATAAAGCTCGAGCTAGACTTTGTCGGCCGTAGCGTGCCAGCCTGAACTGAACGACTCAGTCTGGTTCCTCTTCGTCCATGACATTGGAAGAACGTAATCGAATTTCGATGGCCAAGAATCTTAATGGCAATTTTCATCCGAATTTCACCTCGCACTGTAGATGCATTGATTTGCCGCATGCCACACAGAAAAGATGCTGCTTGCTGCACGTGAAAACGTTCTCCGACTCGGCGAGCTCTTTGAAGCACGAGACGCAAAGGTTGGGTGCCATGACTTGGTTTCCTCACTTCGACTGCTAGACTCAAACTATTTCGCAAGGCATCACCAACTTTATCTTTTTTGTTTATAGAAAATTGATAAGATAAGCGAGTCTTCGATACTGCGCTCTGACCAGAAATAGCTTTGACTTCAAATCGTCAAGATTACATAAATTTATCGTTTTGTTATCGAACGCAGAGCAATCACTACAAAGTGCAGTGAAATCACACGAGCGGAAGATTTCAAAGCCTGTAGAAGTCAATTGTTTGGAATAATAAAGGGTTTCGATGCAAATCTCGTAACCCATGCGAATGGAAACAATCCATCAAAATAATTGATCTCGAAAGTTTTGCTTTCAGGTAGAAAATTCATTAAGGAACTTCTGAGTGCTCTCGTTTTGAGTAGAAAAAGTCCTGTTGAGTTCCTATTGAGGTTCCTGTAGTGGCAAAAGTAGAGCGTGAGCTGTTGCTGCATGCGCCGTCAATTCCCCAGATCACTCATTTCAAGGTGAATTTGTAACGTACAGCTCGAGCTTGCAAGGAAGTAAAATTTATGACTCTGTACACATAAGCGTAGCATGAAATATTTGTGTCATAAATTTCCAACAACTACACCTTCCTTAATAACACACCAATTTATTTCATCAAAATAAGTTCTCTCCCAACGCCCTTTCCTCGTCACAAAAGCGCGTAAACAATTTATTTGCCCTCTCCACCTATCTTCATGGCTTGAGAAAACAAGAGAAAAGCAACACAACAGACACATAAAACACATCGCGCCAGGTTGCAGGAAAGTCGGAAAAAGTAATCAAGGCTCTCGTTCTCTCTTTAATCCGTCGGAAAATCTGAGGCGAGCCACTCATATTTTTATTTATTAGACGAAAGCGATAAAACAATCTTTATAGCGCTGATTGTTCCAGCTTCGGCATGACGAAGTGAACGCTGTGTGTGGTTTAGAAGGAAGAAAGATTTACAAGCGACATGAAATTTGACGCATGCTTTGCCCATCATTCAGCTGGGTCTTTTTGCTGCTCCAAGATAGAACATAGGATGTTTATCGGGGGAGCTTAAGAGTGTCGGAGGAGAATGGAAACAGCAGCATTACCCTGTGAAAATTACGCTGATCCTGATTTAAGCGGGCTCTTTCCAGCCGCCCTCTTCGAAACAATATTTTCGAATTAAAGAGATTGCGTTTTTTATTAAAACGCCAAAAGTCTCTAAGCAAGAGACTCTTCATTTTACGGATTTTGTCGTCTTTCTTTCGACACAATGATTCTCTCCTTCGATACCGGAATCATGTCGTAGAGGGGACAGCATAAGATAGTCAACATTGGGATTTTCGTGAATCTCCACTCAAAGTTCTAATTTGCGAAACATAAAAGTTTATGCATGTTTTCGGTCGCTCGTTGTGTGGGAAGGTCGAGACATAAAATGAAGTCTTTCTAGAAACTCGACTTTAAAATATTACAAAAGTTTTCTCAAATGCTTTCCAGCCTCCGCAAAGCTTTTGGCTTTCTTTTAATGGTCTTTTTATTCACCGAAGTGAAATGAATACAATTTCCATTGAAGGTTTTTCCTCTCGTCGGGACGAGCAAGCACACTAAGACCAATCTCCATCGATTATGATTCGATTCCGATTTCTCATTCCGACTTCTCTCAAGCCCTTTAAACAAATTATTTCCTGTTGCTTTGAAGCTGAATCCTCTGCTTTTTTGCTTGTTTCTTATCTTTCTTGGCTTCCTCGAAATTAATGGATTTCTACCTCAAACAATAATTGTATTAAACATCGATTATCAAGGTAGAATACGACGACTCATCATTATCAAATTTATTTTAATTCCGTTTTCCTTTCTTAACATTGATAGATTCCTTGTGGCCTTCCATTGTTGGAGGAAAACATTTCTGACAAGTGAAGGGAAAGTCGGTCTTGATGAAGGGATTTCATTACTCAACGTTCTTCTTCAATTTAATTTCGGTCCAAGGTGATTCGGTGATGTGCCGCCTACGCGCTCCTCACTCTAACTTTCATTCTCCTCGTGCCCATTTCAAAATCAATTTTTCGGTCGAAAAGAATAGCAGAGGAATCTCGCTCCGTTGATTGAAAAAAGATTTATTTTATGTGTTTGATCGGCCACCACGACCAGATGAGTTACGAACAGACGAAACATGCAGAGGAATCTCGTATAACGTGGGAAAATAAGAGGGAAAAGAAGTTGAGCCATGATAGCTCGGCTAGCTATGAATAAGCTCTTTCAAGAAAACCGAAAGCTCTTCTTCTTTCTTTGTGCTTCCTGCAAAGATAAATAGATTCTCGATGTGATTTTCCGCACACTACCTTTTCTCCGCTTCGCTCTTGAAACGAGAAAATAATTACTGAATGTTACTGAGTGCTAATCTGCACCGGATAATGGATCGGTCTCTCGAAGGAGTTGTTTTATTTTCGGGGCGTACGCCGCTTCGTTTTGATGATCTTTGGAATGCGACGAGAATTCTGAAGTCTCGCCATGAGGAGTGAATTTTTCAACTCGATTGTCGTCACGAGATTGTGTCAGCAGTTTAATTTTTACTCATATCACTCGTGCCATGGTGGAATAATCTCAACTCTTTACATGTTTGTATTCTCATGTCCTCGCTTAGAAGACAAGTCGGTGAAATTGAGTTTGCGTGTTTTAATTATATGTACGTATGCTACTCAGAAAGCCAGACGGGGCAGCCAACACGAGCGACTCGAGCTTTTCGTTTCATGTCTGTGAAAGCTGCTTCTGCATATGCTTTCTTGAAAATCATTCCGCTGAAGTAAAAGTAACACAATTTTCGTATTTACTTAATATGATGATTGCTTAATATATTCAAATAACACAATGTAATAATTTATTCATCGAAAAATCACATTGCTGGAATTGGAAATCATTTCGCTTCATAAAGAATTTAAATTGTATTTCACTTGAAATTGTATTTGCATTGAGTCAAGGGCTGATCGGAAATAATGTTTAAGTAGAAGTTATTTGTGGCTCAAAGTTGTGCTGTATGTTAATCGAGTGATTTGAGAATGAGTGAGGACTAAACACATGGCAGCCCACAAATGTTAATCGAGAAACATTGAGCTAATATTCTGCTATTCATACTTCAACGATTTTTTAAAATAACAAATTATCTATTCCAAAAAACAAACATTTCATGCATATCAAACATAACTTTAAGGTTGTTAAAGTTTATGAATGCCACAAACGAATTGCTTGATTCGAAATTGAAGATTCGATAAACGACAAATTCCACTTTTGTTCGGAAAGCAGAGAGAAGAAAATATCAACATAACAAACTTAGAACTCCTGCAACATCTTCTGCCGAACAACTGAACAAACACAATCAGAATCCGGAAGGGGAGGTGGGGCACTCACTTGAAATTTCATGCCAATCCATTTCCCCGATAGTATTTTCCTCAAGCCCCGGAAACAAAACCACTGGATTTGAATTTAAAAGCATGTTTATCGAAAATGATTTGACAATAGCTTTGTCCTTATTCCTTGCGGATTTTGCGAGAACGAGCGAAAATCCTTCAAATGGAATTCTTCACTCATAAATTTCGTCTTCATCTTGGGCAATATTTTATAATTTTATTTGTTTGCGCCTTCTTCTCGAGCAGAAGCAAAGCAGCAACATTTTATGCGAATCACGTTTTTATTGTGCGTTTTTCATCTTTTTGCGTGTCTTCCCCTGATCCAAGGAACATGACAATGCAAATCTTTCGCTCGCAAGCGTGGCGACAAAAACCCTTCGCTCCCGAGAAGGAATTTTCAAAATCTAGACATAAGATGCGGATTGCTCGGAGCCTGATTTTGAGCTTCTAAGTAAGGGTGGCTTGCGGATTATTGTTAGGGAATTGACCCGAATCAACTCGCCCACTTAAACATGATCATTTGCATAGAAAGCTTTCGGAATTCCTGTTCTTCTCTCTCTCGATGCAAAAAGCTCACTCAACAACAAAACTTAACCCACATAATTTTGCATGTTTTCAATCAGCGACAACGTTTCTTTTGACGAGAATTTGAATTTCAAAAGAAACTGCTATCCAAGCTCAATGCAGAAACAAATTGAAAAAGTTTAGTTTACTTTTTTCAGTGACAAAAGTTTCCCGTTTCCGCTGCTACGTTCCGCAAATTGCCTGCTCGACTCAGGTGAAATTTTGACGATGTTGTTTATTATTTTCTCCATTGAAATGGCATAAAAGCAAACTCCGAAAAACAAGAAACCGGAGGGCGAGCGAAAGAAATTTGCAAAATTACTGTTATCTCATTTGCGCCCTAATGTTCATTATTATGTTTCACTTCATTACCATAGAATAATAGAATATCTTTGCATGTACTTGGCGGTGAAGACAATGCTCCTACCTGGTCCCTCGACATTAAGCTTCACACTGAAAATTTGTAAAGAGCCCGGCATTGTGAAATCCGATGGTGTGCTTTCTGCTGAAGTGTCGTTTTTAACTGGAATTTATTTTGCATTTAAAATTCAAATTTTATGTAAAATTTCTCTTGTGCTTTTTTAATTACAGAGCACAAAGCTCGTCGAAAATCGCTCTAGGCCAGTGAAATAGGAGGGAAGGAGTCAGAATGTTAATTAATGGTTTCGAGGGAATTTGTGCTTCATTTTTTTTTCACCATGTTGGAAAAATTTTCAGCGCTAATTAATACGGAAATTATGTTGCTTCGCTAGCTCTGTTGATTCCTTGTTGGTGAAGCAGCAAAGAAGAACCGCGGAATAGCACAAGATGCAAAAGCGCTAGAGTCTCTGACGGAGTTCATTCAATTAACGTCACGCTTTTCACATTTCGACTCTCTGCCTTGCAATATTTTGATGCCAACCGAGCTTCTGTGGAAGACCAATGAAATTTGGTTGAGCAGAAAGAGAGCAACTTCTTTCAATGTCAACAATCGTACAACCGTAAATGGATGGCGGCTTCTTTGCAAACGCAAAGTTCATGCGAGTCATTGCCACTAAATTCGGTGTAAAACTTTCTCTGCAAATTCAAAATGAGTTTGTTAGGACTTCGGCAAAAGTGAAGGAAACTCTCATTCGGCTTGACTGTGAATGGCTTAACAACGAACTTTTTTTCACCAATTAAACATTTATTCGAAAACTTTTCCGTTCAACTTTTCCTTCGATCAATTATCAAGCAATCCTTTTACACCCAAACGAGACGAGGGAAGAAAAAACTTTTTTCCTGCCAATTTCACTCAATGAAATTTTCCCAACCGCCACTGTTTGACTTTATTGATTTCTTGACTTTCTCGTGGCTTACAAGTTTTGGCTTTAGAAAAGTAAACAGTGGAAATTAAAATTTCACTCGACAATTTTCTTCTGAAAGTGAAAACAATCTCCGGATTGCGAGTACGAGCAAATAATTTCATCATCTGACTTTTAAAATCTTTGCGAAGGCCGGCGGCAATTTTTTCAACAGCTCGGAAGTTTTCATTGACTTGGAAACAAGAATTAAATATTCGACGCGCTGTGACTTCGTAATTCTTGTCCAAAAGCAAGACTGGAAGCAAGGCACAGTGAGAAGTCATGAGCCGATGCGATAATAGATGTGAATCACGCCATATCGTTAAAGCTACAGCGCGCGGTTAATTAGACGCGATTATGTTTTACTGTTGCCGATTTAGCGATTCCCTTTGTAGGTCTGGATGAATCGAGACTCGGGTTATTAGCAATTCATTAAGTCGATAACTTTACAAAGACACCGCAGTTCGTTAATTAAATTAAATGAGCGAAGCAAGTTCTTCGATTACGATTTGTTGCTGCTCTAACAGCTAAACGGAATATCGCCTACGCACGTCACGTTCGTGCCAAATTGAGAGGAGAAAAAGAGTGAAAAATCAATCACTTCAAATCGGTATTTTAATATATTTCACAACTCTTCGCCTCGCATTCGGCGTGAGTCACTCACAAGTGGCGTGTCTGACCGTGTCTGGAAAAATCCGTTTACGAGCTGCGAGTTTTAGTGAGCACTTTAGTCTGAATTTTAATTACAGAGAGCCGCATTGAGTCACGACTTAAATAAAGCTACGAAAAATTGGGGTGCGATTTTAATAAAGATTTAAAGCTACGAAACAATGCAATTTTAGTCATCGAAATTAATGCAGCGAATGTGGACACGCGACGGTTGTTAAGTAGCAACCCGCCATAAGTGCAAAAGTGAGTGTCGTTAACGTTGACGAATTGTTGAAACTCAAATTCGATTAAAGTGATTGATAATGGTAGGGGGAAGGGTACGAGCCCGTGAGCTGCTGTGTGAGTCACATGTTTCATATTGTGGTTGCGTTGACATACTTTGATTGAGTTGGAGCAGGCCTTCGTGAATCAGTTCATTAGTGGAATTAAAGAGGGAATTCATTAGTTTAACCTTTCGCTCGAAGAAGCGGCATGCGCCGGTCAGTTTAATAAAGAAATTAAATTTTCATCGATTTTAATGGAAATTCTCTCGCGGAACATTAAGCAGCGAGCTTTGAGCAATGCGGCATTAAGTCCCATCAATCAAATTTCCATGCTTAATAAAGGAATTTTACGAATGAATACGGGGGAAAATTGTTTTCATGGCATTTAAAATGCCTCGGATATTTTCGTTCATCGCTGAGTCTCCAACAAATTTCATGCCAGAGAGAGCTGAAAAATTCGGTTGAAAAGAATGACGAGAGACACATCCATAATGACCGAAACGTTATTAGAGTCTGAAAGATGAAGGCGGAGAAAATTTCTTGATGACAACCAAATTTAAGAATCGTTAGCCGCCATCTATCATGAACATATAAGCCACGTCAAAGCATCTCCGTCTCTTTAGAAATGAAACCTCATTTGAGTGTTCGATTTAATCCCAAACATTTAAAGCTCACTTGACACATTGGAGTGTTCCACATCAACGTACATTGGATGCGCTGCGTGATCGTTATCACTTAAATTATAACTTCCGAAGCAATCGCGTCATAATGAAACGTTAAAGGGTAATCATTTTATCACACGATTTACTCGCTAGCATTAATTATTAATTTTACGAGCGTTAAGCTGAGTGTCAGACATGATCGATTAATTGCTTAGAATCCGTCGGCTCTTCGCTGGGTAAATCAGTCACACTCGAAGCCGAAATGCTGTGAAAAATGTTTTGAGTTTGCGTCAACCGCGAGCCGGAGAGTTTGTCGTGAGGTGCGAGAAAAAATTCAGAAGCTTTTCTCACACATTCCTGATAAACCCACGCAAAGTTGGAGGACAGGAGTGGTGGGCGAAAATAAATCTGAAATGTCAAAGCGTCGGCCTCTGCCAAAATTTCGAGCTGTGGAGAAATTAATTGTAAAACTCGAGCGAAAATTTTTCTCGCTTCCAGAGCGCAATTACATTGTGCAGAAGTCGAAATTCTCTCTTGACAGCCACTCCAAAGTGTTGGAAATCTACGCTTAGCTGGTGTGTTGATAGAAACTCATCGAGTTGCACTGAGAAGGTTGAACAGCGCTCAAACTGCAATATTACATTATTAATTATGTGGCAAAACTTTATCGTTCAAAGTGATGAATATTGCGAGAGAATTAGAGTTTCTTGAGGTTGAAACTGAACTTGACGTCAAGAAAATTAGTTTGGTTATTAATTCGCCTGTTGCAAGCATTTAAAAACTTTGGTAACAATTCTTGTCACTGCCAACCTTCGTTTGTTGTACTCTCGGTCGCTTCCAACAATCGCATTTTGTCTTTTTAGAATTACAAAACCCTCGAAAAGACTTGGGAAAGGTCAACGAATCGCATTAAAGTTGAACACAACTTTTAAGCGGATGAAAAGATCCCGAAGCTCTCAAGTTAATCACTGACAGTGCAGGTTGAGCGAAAGCGGGTAGATAAACTTCTGTTCATGACTAAGTGCACTGATGAGCGGTGGGCGATTGAGATAAGCGAGGAGCGAATGCATCCAGTGATGGATCAGACATGACTTTGCTCGTCAGTTTCCATTAAATAACATCGAGGAAAACATTAATTAACTTATTCTTTATTCTCTTTCTTGTCCTTAAAATTCTAAAAGTACAATAAAAATTTATAATTCTCACTTTCTCGTAAATTTGGGTTTACAAAAATTGATTTTTGATTATGTTTTACTGCCGATGATCATTTGTTCCTTCCGCACCTGGTTTTGTGACTGCTATGACTGCGATATGTGTGCCAGACTTCGGAACCAATTTATCAAACTAAGAATTAAAAGTCCAGCAGGCACACGAATGGCCGATGTCGGCGACAGAGGAACAAACAATTTACCGTTTACTTACGTGAGTGATTAGATTTCTTCAAAAGTGCTCGAGAAAAGGAAAACGATTTTCGTTTAAAAGTATCAAGTTGACACTGTCAATCCGTCGCTGATTATTTTGTAAGCAAGTCGAAAGTTGGGAACGATGATGCTGCTGTTTCATTGATGATATTGAACACTGCTGATATGGAAATTTCGGAGATATGGGACAATTTTTTGGGATTCTGCAATGTCGGCCAGCAATCTTAATTCGCAAAGGTTTCAACTTCTCGCTTCTTTGAGACCTTTCAACTCTCGAATTTGGCACGGGCAAACTTCATCGCAACATTCATTCCATTAGACAGACTGGACTCCCAACATGCAGGCTCTTCTTGTTATTATGTTCTGCCTCTTCCGGTCACCATCTGGCTTAATTATGACTGTTTTTAAATCCACAGTACGAAATTACATTTTGATTACTCATTTGTTTCTGCATATTTACAGAGCCGTTTTGCGCAATCTGCCTCACAGATTTTAATTTCATTTTGCCTTTCACATATTTGATTAAAGTCCACGAAGTTTACACACTCGTTGCATGGAGACTAAACTATAAATTAAGCACTTTTCTCTTGACATCCGACTATTGCACACTCATTAAGGTTTTTACAGTTATCTTCCAGTTTGCCTTTGATGAAGGACGATCATGAGAGAGATGACTAACGAGGCCAACGTCATTGCATGCGCTGGCTTCAAGCAGGCAGATGCGTTTGCTGGTGAAAGAGAGATGATAAGATTGAATATAAAAGATTATGAGGTATGGATTGAGAACTTACCATGAACTCTGTCAGCTCTTGTGTTTGATGTCGATGTCGCTGATATTGGCTTTTTCACTTCTAAAGTGGAAGCTTTTTGTCTGTCGCCTATGACGCTCTCTTCGTTGCTCTTCCAATAAACTGACTCGATCACACCGAGACACTGTGAGTGATGAAAATATAATTGAATGAGGGTTCGATGATAAGTGTGTGAGTCTTTTCACTACCTTTAGCTTCATGTCTCCATTCTTGAAATGCTCTTGCTTCACTCTGAATCGCAGTCCGAGGGTTGTCTGCTCCAGGCCCTCACGTCCCAGAATCAAAGGTTTGTAGTTCCTCGTGTATTCAGGACCAGCGTGCTGCCCATTGATGAACCATGTCAATTTCACCGCTGGCTTTGATCTGCCCGATGTGCAGTTCACATTGACTCTATCGCCAATTTGGTATCGAGCTCTGCCGCCACTTATGGTTGGATCTCTCTCGGGCAACACTAAAGGATGTGTGAGAAAACGTCAGAAACAGAAATGAATGTTAGAAAATTCTATTATTTCTTTGACAGACTCTGAGATTTAAGTGTCCAATTACTCATTCTTTGCCCGAAACGTGAAAAGGGATAGCAACAAGAGTTTTTCTGGTAAAGACCTTGGTTTGTTATTTCGTGGAGAGACGAGAGAAGTCTCAGTCCTAATTCTCTAACAAATCGTCAAGCCGCCAGAACGAAGATAGCAAATCAGATTTGACATCGCAGATTTCGTTTCGGTGAAGTAATGGCCAATATCTTCCGGGCACGTCGAAGAGAGAGAAAACCTTCGAAGCGGGTCGACAGCATGTAATCATATCAAGCTCCGAAGTTTTATATAATAAACTTTGATGGAATTAGTTGCGAAAGCAATGTGAACATCTGAAGTTTTATTCGCTTTCTGTTGTGAAGAGCCCAACCACATTTGTCTCCCGTAATTGTGTCTGCTCCTTCAAGTTCCTTTTATCGACTGGGTGTCATCGTGGCAGAAGCTAGAGCTTCCATTCTCTCTCCACACCATAAATGTCTTTCGATGGAATGAAATAAAAGAAGAGAAATAAAATTTCAAGTGTCGCCGAACACACGAAGATAAAACATGAAACCTGACGCTGAATGAGAGAGAAAAGCTTTTGATGGTTGGAGGGAAAGTTCAAGTTAAAATTGAGTTATTTTTAATCCACTTTCGTCGCCCTGCTCTCTCCTTCATCTCCTTTTCCCATTGACAAAACTTGTGTAATTCTGTTGTCATTTTCTTTTATTCTCCCCTTCCAAAAACTTTCTTTCCCCCTCGTGAGCTCAATAAAAAGTGCACTCTCGAGTCTCGGTGGCGGGTCTTTTGTTTTTACGATAAACCAAGACGATATTTCTCCAATCTCGACGCTCGATTCCGTTCTCCTTTAGCGTACTCTTTACATCTTTGCTTTCCACAAAAATGTGTAAACTTTTAAGCTTCTTTTGAAATCATGACATCTCTCACTTCTTTCTTCTCTTCCCTGCTCCTTCTTGCCTCGGTGCCATAAAAATATTATTGTATGTTCGCTTGGGAAAACAAAAGCTTTCGAAAGCATGAAAGCATTAAGTTTCATTCTTTGGTTTTTGTCTTTCTCGCTCGCTGACGGAGTAAAAAGTGTTATAATAAACGGAAAGAAATAATAGAGAAGACGTTGGGACATAAAAAAAGAAGCTTTTACTACATAAATCATAGATAAAGCACAAGTAGAATTATTTGAGAAGCTCGTAAAAGTTCGGACAGAAGAGGATGAACTTCGAACAACACTTAAAACTCTCAGCTCCATTTTCCGCATTGACAACGAAAGCGCTTAAAATTTCATCCGCCATGACTTTCCGAAAACTATTAAAGCGCAAGATAGACGAAGTTCATTAAAAGTGCAATTAAATTGGGTATGAAACTAAAGGAGGAAACTTTCCTGCTCTCTAACGTCCAACAAATCTCTCAATTAAACTTTGAAAATGAAGAAATATTTATGCACTCAGCAGCGTGGCCGTTGATGCTTACGAACGAATCTTGATCTGAAAGACATCGAGGCATTGGCGCTTTAGCGAGCGAAAAAAGATGTGCAGGCTAATCCGTTCCAACACAGAATTCGATTACAGTTCAACGATTCATGAGCAGAAAGGCCATCAATTCTCTGTCGCATTTTACAAATGAATATTTTATATTCCTCGAGAGAATGGCAAACGAGAAAGCAAAGCATAAAAATATAGATGTTTTATCATTCATGTCGCATGATGCAGTAAAAAAGAGGAAATATTTCCATTACACACTCGAAGCCGTTACACGCAAAAAGTCAAAGAGAGACAAGAAAATCCTTTTGCTTTGTTGTCGATTCGAGAACGAATCATAAATTTTATGGAAATTGCAAATATTTTGCTCCTCGTTGCCAATGACTTTTGCGGCCCAGCGCTCACGTACAACCACGACGGGTCGTTACAAATAAAATATAGCGGCAGAACATTAATTATTCATGCGAACTCTCGCTTCTTCCGATTCTCGTCCTCGCCGCTTTGACCTCGTGAAATAATAATAATGCAGAACAAATTCCTCTTCATTCTAACTGAAACTGATAACTTCCCGCGATAATGTTCCTCTCTCGGTTATCTCGGTTCCTTTACCGCATTTCCCTTCTTTATTACCACGCTCGCTGTTCCTTTTGTGACAAATGATGAAGAATCTTTCCGTGCCCGAGTTTGTTTGTCATGTGTCGCGTTATCTTTGTCGAATTGTAATTTTTATGCGACTTTTCTCTCATTCCCTCTGCATCACGTTTAACCTGAGAGAAATGATTTCATTCATCGACCCAGCGAGCGAAACATCTTAGGAGCTTTTCCACCTCAATTGTTCGAGGATCGTTTCGGTCGCTTGGCCAGGATAGATATATTTCTCCCCGTAGACATTTTCTTCTTTCATAAAGCATGAAATATAATTAAAAACAGTTTCGTGCTTGGAATATTTATGTCGTTTGGCTTCAGAGGTGAATAAAACACTTTTCAATCTCAGAGATATTTGTCATAAAATACCATTCTTACCTACGACGACCATATCGCCATATCCATCGACTGTGTTAAAGCTTGGAGCCTCTCCAGAAACCTCACACCGATACCGGCCCGACGATGATAAATTCACCGACTGGAGGACGACTAAAAAGTCTGAAGAGTTGTGAAGCTAATAAAAAGAAAATAAAAAATCTCAATTTCGCAAGCGAGCTTAGTCTTACCATCGCACTTACATCAACCGTAATTCCATTTTGAGCGAACAGCGTTGCAGGCGGACGATCTCGAGGCAAGTACCTATAAAATTCATGCCCGTCCTTGTACCACTTAACAGAGTACAGCGTTTCTTCCTCCATGTCATAATGGCACTCGAGTTTCACTGTATTATCCTTCACCGTGTAGTTGGGAACGCGCACCTCGATCATCCGAAGAGCATCGGAGAAATCTGCATGAATACAAAGTAGAATTTAATTTAAGCTTTCCGTGTATGGAAAAATGTTTATTTTCAAGAGCTTTTCGTGGAAGGTTTGATGTTTTGCTGGAAAATTTGTGGAATTCTCGATTGGTTGTCGAGCAACGACTGTTCAAATGTTTACTTTGCTCGCAAATTAAACCATCTCGATTGCGATTGCTGAGCAAATAGCGAGCACTATCTAATTTAACCGAAAAATTAAACGTGATGGAGACGCGCTCCAATGGAATTCTAACTGAGGGAAAAAGTCCGCAACAAAAAGAGAGAAAATTAAATGTAAATTGAAGAAGAGGGAAAAATTAATTTACTGTAAATAACAAACGAGACTTCACATAATCTTGTTTGTCAAGCGACGTCGATCTGCGGGTTGAAAGGAATTCCTTTTCGAATTCCGCCATGCAAATTACACAAAGATTCCCTCAAGCATCAAGGACTCAATCAGTGCACGAGCACGAAAGTTTATCGACAGAATTTAAGAGAAGCGCTTCAATTATCAAACACCATGAAGCTCTCCAAATCTTCAAGGCTCTTCTACGAATGTTTGCTCGCCAACGATGTGAAACCAGAGGAGATTTTTTCCTGCTGCGGCACCATGAAGCGATACGATAATATTTTATTCATGCATGAATAGGTACAAGGAAACAAGGACTTTCAGTGGGTTGGAATCGGTCTGAAAGATTTATGCAGTCTTGAAACTACTTTCATAATTTATTTCCGCATACATTTTGTGGCTCGGAAGCAAATCATCACGTCATAAAAAGCGAGCGGGAGCGAGAAGGAAAGTTCAGACAGTTTGGAGCAAATTGAAATCCATTTGATGTGACTTTCGTGATGTTTAATCGCAGCAGACAGCTTGCGACATAGTTAGAGAAATACATCAAAATTCAATTTAAATCACGCCAGACCTATCGATGAAACATGAAAACTCTTTCACTGTTCCGTCGCTCTTTTTAATTCATTGCATTTTAAAAACACCCAGATTTTATAATCGAGTGACATCACGAGAGAAAGCGGCGGCAAAAAATAAGAGTCAGCGACAGGGCTGTGGGATTTACCGCAAAAATGCGGCTGTCGCTTTGGATGACACAAATCCAGAAAATGAGAGGCGACAAGGAATAAACACAAGAGATGGGTTTACGTGACAGTATATAAAATTATTTGTTGCTAGAGTACGGGTGGGGTGTTGATTGAATTTACAAGTTTTTAAATTGAATAAAAGCTCTTTCCTCGCTAACACAAAAACTGCTTCGTCATTGTCGAAGCTTCGGTTCCATCAAGAGGAATATACCAAATAGAGCGCAGGAAAAATGTTATGGTTCACCTTGTCCAAACCAGAGTCATACCATCAATGCTTTGCTTCAAAAGCTCACGCTGTATCTCATTAAGATTCATAACTTGTAAAAGAGTTCCATCCATTCATGCGAGTGAAAGAGATGCAGACGATAAAGACACTTTTAATTATCAAGCATCAACGACCAAACTATATCGTGAAACATCATTTGGACTAACGAGTATGCGGATTTAAAAAATAATTATTTTAAACCATCACACCTTAGCCTGATTTTAAAGAGATTACATAGAGAATTTTAGTTAATGACTTTGCTCGATCGTTGCACGTACAATATTTCAACTTTCGAGACCGCATTCAATATCTCATCTTAATAATTTATGATAAAAATATGTTTTAAGCCGGAATATTCAGTTGATTAAATGGAAAAGAGAGAAAACTTTCCTTTCAGCTTTTCCTCTCTCTTTTTCTATGTGATTAATGAGTTTATTTCGTGCTATAAACTTTATGTGTGCATTAATCCACCATTGAAATTTAGTTGCGGCATAATAGAAGCGGGGAGTGAAATTAAAAAATATGGCTTTTTGGTCTTTGGCAAGGCTTAGTTGCTCGCTTCGGTGAAATTTATCCCATCTTTGTTGAACGACTTTGTAATTAATTTAGGGATTTGCGTAAATTAGCCTAGTTCAGATGTGGGGCGTCGAGAAGTAAGAGGACGAACTGGGTCACTGTTTACAGACTGTTAACATTTCACTTCAGTAAATCACCCGCTGCCTAAAGGTTCAGCAAGTGAAAGAAACATGAAAAGTGACTAATTTGTTCACTTGACAAGTCAAATGAAAAATAACAACAACTTCTCACCTCATTTTTGTATTAATATTTTTCTTCTTCTCCTCTTCAAACAAGGTAAATAAGTTTATTTTGTCATTTTGCTATTACGAATGTCCAGCTATAGACGCTCTGTTGGAGAAGCTAATGACTCCACTTGGAGTAGAACGACAGCCGCGAGAGAAGAGGGAACAACGAGTCAACAGAATGAGCGAGTTGAGCAAACAATTAGCTACCATATCTAATGCCCCAGCAGGAGGAAGCGCTGTAATTTTTTCTGCTGTAATTGCGCGCTTATAAATTATGAAACAATCCCTAGGATTGCTGATTGATGGCAATTTGTGTGTCTACCTCGACTAAAGCTCTGAGGATAATTGAAACTATTAAAACTCTCTTCGCAATTAAATTGCTAGCAGAACTTTATTCTCTTCAAAGCATTGACTTTTGTTGTCAGCTCAGAATTTCTCGGTGGAAAATCGAAAGCCCTGAGACTTAATTTTCCATCTCAGTAATTTTATTGTTTTCCATTTTAATTAATGCCGAAAACTCTCACAGTCTCGCACCCACACTTGAGCTCCTAAGTGTCTGAAAGCGATGGATTCTACCTTGGCCATGAAGCTGTTTCATTATACTGTAATTGTTTTATTAGTGTTTAGACTCAATTGCTTTTATACTGTTTATAAATTCCAAGTCGAATATGACCCCGAGGAGTAATAATTGAAAGCGATTCAAAGATGACTCGAAGAGAATCTTGTCGGATGAAGGGCATATGGTGAAAGGGGCCGCTTGTAAATTTGATTCTACGATCGCTTTCACATGTGGTTGCCATAAAAATCAAAAGTCCATAAAGTCACAACTTTCCTACGACGATGAACAAAAAACTGAGGCTGAAACAAAACAGACCCAAAAAATCTTAAAGATAATAATTCCATTTTGTCAAGAAAGAAGATTCTTAAAGATGTTTCAACTTATGAAGGAGCTCCAGCACATGTTATAAATAGTTTTATTATTCGACAGTCTATGTTGTTTGAGCGATGAAGACAATCTTCTAGGCGTGCTGTTGTTATAGTGCCGGGTTGAAGCGGATTATTGCCGAATTCGTAGTCGCCTTAAGGGATTGATTCTACGATGGCTATTTTTGAAACAAAGAGGATCTTGCGAAATACTTTGAATATTTTCTTAAAACGGGGGAGCGAAATGAAAATTTCTTTCGAGTTTTCTACGAAGTTAAGTTGAAGAGGCTCGTAAGAAGTATCAGGAGCGAAAGGTTTTAATGAGAGTGATGAAATCTTCTCTTCGTAGAATTCTAAATTTACGACCTGCGATGATGAGATGAGGAATCTCTCGATCCATTGAGATTAGTGAAAGCGCGAGTGAAAATATGTAAGAGCCACTCAGAAGTCATCGCTCTGTTCCCAATTTGTAGTCAATTTATGTGCTTAGATAAAAGAAAGTGAAGACGACTTCCTGCTTCGAAGAATCGCTCGACAAACTGTTGATCAATCGTGTTGAAAATTTATCTTTGACGGTTTTATGGCAACGGCTTCGCTTCAACCAATTCTTCTGAGGAGATTTCTTTTCCATTAGCCCGACGCTCGCTTTTGTCTTTCGTCGCGTGAAAAATCCGTCATTTCATCTGAATATTAATTCTCATCTTTCCGATTTTAACGCAATTACTGTGAAGAGCGAGGGATCCGGAGTAATGACAGTCACGCCCACGACTTCGGCTACCTTCCTCGGAAGCGGAAAAATATGAAAAATTGATTTAGATTCTTTTCGTTCTGAAAAATTGCCCTCATGACAAAACAATAAGACTGGAAAGCGGACATAAATCTTTCATTGTATACATTTAACGTCGTCTTGTCGTTCCTTCTTCGTGTTCTTTCAATTCAAACAAACTCAGCCGACTTGTTACTCATCCTAATGGAATCTCTTTTTCCGAGAGATCGAACAAATAAAGTTGTTATTTTTATGTCTATATGTCTCCATGATGTGTGTGGTTTCATCAAAAAAAGGGAAAGAAAGGAAGAGAGGAACAAGGACTATTTTATCAGATTAAACTTGTCGCATTCTCGTCTCCGCTATCTTAGTCTCGTAAGACGAAACATCGTTAAAATATAAAGAGGAGAAGCGTTGCGACAGTCAAACAAAGTTTCAAAAGGAGAGAAGGCACAAAAAAACTCATTTTCAAGACGATAAGATAAGCCGTTACTGGCTTTTTTGGGGAAACAAGTCGCACATAGCGAAGTCTGACAACAATAAGTAAGCAGGGAGACTTGGAAAAGCCCAGCTGATGAAGCCGCTTTTCGCTGACTGCTTTCACTCACTGCTGATAAGAGATCTAAGCCGAGAATTCGGCAAGCCAAGTGTGTCAACGGAGTAAATAAATTCAATAATTTTTTGTTTTATTTCTTGTCGCTTTGTGCTGTTCTTCGTCTTGTGCCATTGCGCCCTAAGACTTGACTCTCTGTGTGATATTTCTCCTCAGCATTGTTCACTTTCAACAATAATTCTTATTCTTATCTGGTGGCCTCTGAATGATATGGTTCAGTGGAAGAATCCCTTTTTGCGCAAAAAAAGGTTTTCGGTCGTTACTTGAAGAAAGAAAAAGGTTGCGAGTCGAGAGGAAGGAAAAAAGAAGTTTAAGATTCATTCATAATGCAATTAGACAACAAACTTCGACTCCTTCTCTACTCTACGACGACGATAAATGTTCCACAATAACACAAAACAAACTCCTAATAACATGTAATTACAAGAACAGAAACACTTATTCTTATTTATGATTTCTCCGCTCCTGCTATCTGTTGATGTTCTTCCCACATCCACACACATTAGCTGCTCTCTCGAGGAACCACTGATATTAATCACCATGAATAAATTATTCCATTGTGAGACTAATTAGATGAGAGTGAATCGAATAAGCGAGAATCGGAAGCGTAACAATTCTCGGATCATTTTTTACGAAAAAGTCTTATTATAGTCGATTCACCAAATGTCGGCCAAACTGTTTTTGCCAACACAAAGTGAATCTAGACCTCTCGAGATGGTGGAGCAAGATTTGTGGCAGAGCGTCAAGGCTCATTAAATCCACAACACTTCCCTTTTGTCTCGCAGAGCGAATCTGTTTGGTTTGGTAAATCAATTAATTAGTTTCTCATGCTTATTTGTTTAAACAACACATCCGAAATCATCCCATATGATCCATATGCAATGATAATTATCCGGTTTTCCGAAAAACACACATAAATGAACACACACTGCTCGTCATCATCATGAATCACAACTCAGGCGTGAAATAATCCATTCCTGACATGAACTATTATGCCTTTGTGCGGTTAGGCGAGTCGATGTTGGGTGCGTTTGCAATTAGTCAAATGCTCGGAAGAGACGAGCAGAGATGAAAAATTAATGTTTCAAGTTCACTGAATTATCAGATTGATGTCATCTTTAACGCCTGGATTGGTGATTGGGAGCGAGTGGGCTCTTCATCAAACCGATGTTTCCTTTCATTATTATGGTCACTCCTCCGTCAGTCTTCGACCTCACTCTCTTGAAACAATAAAAAGCCGACTCAATAGAAAGTCGATTGACATTTTCCCCGAAAGCCTCTCCATGCGAGCGTAGAAAAAAGTCACAAATTGGAAACGAGCGAACAAAACACGTCGTAACATACATTTAGTTTATTGAAAAGCTCCCAAAATAATTTACGGTCTAATCAGATGACAGCTGAAGAGTCGAAATGATAGCAGTCCGATAAACTTTATGGCCATCTACGGGAGTAAATGCGGTGAGGACGAAAGCCGATTGACTGATTTGAAGCAATAACATTCAATAGGAGAATATTTATTTTTAATACTTTTAAAAGGGTTTGCAATTCGTCTTCCCTTCCTCTCCATCTTAAATGTGTGTGCGTCACATTTGGAAAAGGGCCAAATGCTATTCCGCAGATATTTATTCAATTTCAATCTTTGCCTTCGCTCGATCAAGGAATGACTTCGTCGGTTGCAGACATAAAGGTTCCATTGATGGATCGCAAGTTCCTCAGTTGCAAACGAGTCCTCGTTCATTCTTCCATCTAAGCTTTGCTCCTTCAACCAGCAGCGATAAGACACAGCTTTCAGTATTCAAAGGTTCGATGCTATCAAGCGTAAGCTTGTTATCTGGGGGTAATTCTGTTGCTGTTTGTTGCCTTCTCGAGCGAGATCCTTCGAAAAACGATTCCCATTTGTGTTGCGGCGAAAATTCGTTAAAAAGGGTTAAACTCTCGTATCAGGCGATCGATCAGTGATATTATCTTGATGGATTGCAATGTGCTGAAATTGAGTTAAAAGCGAATTTGTTTTCGTATTTCTTCTTTCTCGCCCTTTCTCGGCACTTTGAAGGAGCGAGTGACTTTGCGATTTCGATCTCTGAAAATTTATGGAACAGAGTCTGAGGCATATGTCAAGCGGCACTCACTCACATGACTTCATTGATTGTACATTATGATAATCGCTTTTTATCGACGCACCCTTTAGCTCGCGAATGCCCCGCGAAATAATAAATTTCGCATCAAAATGCTTTCTCTTCCTCTCGACTCCACTCCGCGCGATTAATAAGAAGCAATTTCAATAAATTTCCCTCAGAAACTCCCCGCTCGCAATTTTAAAATTCTGCAAATTAAATATTTTTTAAATGAATTCAAAGTTGTACAATTTAAATTTATGATCATGGAAGAATGTTGTGCGAGTGAAGCAGAGTAAGGGTGAGGGAGGAAAAGGCTGGTATGGTTGA
Organism: Smittia sp. YW1114-2; assembly: GCA_033064975.1. Taxonomy (NCBI): domain Eukaryota; kingdom Metazoa; phylum Arthropoda; class Insecta; order Diptera; family Chironomidae; genus Smittia; species Smittia sp. YW1114-2. Next base: position 19,307,221 of record CP093832.1, read on the forward strand.
GTCTTCATTTCGGCGCGCTTTGTTGAATTAAATTAAGGCTTTAATTAAATTAAATGTTCTCTCTCTCGGATATATTTATTCCAATTGTATGCATTTTTTATCAATTTTGCTCCATAAAATTCTTTTTCTCTTCCTCCGCGAACGAAAATCGAAATAAAATAAATATGTTACACAATTTTTTATCGCCCGCCAGAGATGATTTTTTCATAATTCAGAGCCGGGAGGCAGCACAAGTGAAATAAATGCATGTTTATGAATAATGTTCCTCTGGGTGCCAGGTGATGCACAGCTGATGCACTCCCACCCTGGCTTCGATCTAATTTAATTCTTTTATTGCCTGCGAATGATACATGAATTTTTCGAGCGAGTGGCTTTGAATTGTAGCGCACGACCAGCGCAGCCAACTTTTCCCCCAGATTCGTATTAAACATCATGTTTAACATTCGAAATGCAATGATAGGGATGGAGCGATACGCTCGTATTGATAGGAACGTCAGTTCAGTTCATAAAAAGCAAGAGAGAATGACGAAAATTTGATAATCTACCACTGATTTAAGGGCGTGCTCGCAGCAGCAGCGAAAAGGTACATCGGGCGTAAATAATTCATAACATAATAAATTTATTATGCTTGCCTCGAAAAGCTGAAAACGGAAGCCCTCTACTATCATTCTCACCCCCGCGAGATCTCTCACCCATGCGTTGTTTCCCTTTTTTCACTCAATAAAAATAATTCCACATTTGGTGCAACGGTGATCATTCACTTCATTCGCATTTTTTATTATTTAAGCATAAAAAATGTGGCGGGGTGGGTGACGTCTAGTGCATATAGCGACGTATCTCTGGGCAAGCAGAGGCCAAGCACATCGCGTTTTATTCTATGTGTTCCCGGTTTTATTATATACAGCCGTTTATTGATATGTCCAGCTGTGTTGAAACAAATTGAACACGTATGGATAGCTGTTTTTTTATCGTCATGTTTATTTTTCTGTGGAGAAGTCGTGGGCTTTGGTGTTTTTTTGATGGCAGCAGCGTAGACAAAAACATGAGTTTACATGATCCACATTCCGATGAGGTAGCTGTGCAAGCAAGTCAACCAAATTGTGCAAATACGAACAGACATCAGCTCTTCTTCAAAGGCTCACAACTCGATAAAAGTAAGTTTAGACGCTGCACAATCAACAGCTATAAATATTTCCTTTAGATTCGGTAATGTTTAGTTGGCTCGTCATGTTTCAAAGGATGAATAGCAATGCGGAGTGTGACACACTCGTGAGCACAACGGTAGCTCGATAATGTTGATCCGTCTCGATGCTAACATAAACAAAGCGATTTCCATGTGCCTTGAAACGAATGTAATACTTTCGGTATTTACATGAAGCTTTTGATATTTGAGAATCCTCAGCGTGAAATGTGCTTTCACAATGCTTTGCCTCCCATCCTCTGTTATTTGTCGTTCGGGTTGGAAGCGTCGGCTCTTCCAGCTTCGCTTTTCTGCAGAGTGCATGCAATTTGAGTCATAAACGAGCGTTCGTTTCGATTCGAAATATATTTTTTTATTGGAAACCAACAAAATGGCAGTCCATTTGTTATTCGAGATGTTTTTATGTGTTCTCGATTGGAAAATCACAGTCTTCTATTCCAAAACGAGATCAGAGAATTGTTGTTCTTTTTCTCGACGTCGAGTGTTTTGATTTTCCTTCTTTTCTCGTCTATCTCATGTTTTTATTTTTTGTTTTTTTAAGAAGCAACTCGATACTAGAAAATCTTCAAGGAATGTTTATTCATTCAGATTGGAAATGCGGAAAGAACTGCAGATGCTTTGTGAAGAACTGATGTCGAACATTGTAACCAGTTTTTCACTCTCGTGAACAAGTTGCTCGCCTTGTTGACAAAATGGTCTGCACTTTATAGCTTCGAGTGTGTGACGTAGCGACGACTAATAACTTTTGTAGAGCGTTTATGACTAGACACTTTTCAACGTCAACAAGATGCTGGGCAGTAATTAATTCTGCGTCCAATTATCTTCAATGTCACGGCTTCGTCATCTGTTCGACGCCAGAAGGGATCAAGCGAGCTCGTTAATGTGAATGCATTCGTTTAAATGACGTGTCAGTCCATAAAACAATAAACTTCTGACGCGAGAGTGAGCGAGGGTTGTATCGTATCATATCGGATTAAATGCTACGTATTCCAGGAAATCAGTTAATACTGTGAAAAGTGACTTCAGGAAATTACTAATTATAATGTGGACATCCCATGAAAAAATTTATGAATAAAAAGGACTTTTTACGGTTGTTAATCCTCGGTTATGAAACGTTGAAAAAACTATTTCATGGTTGAAATATTACTGTGAATAGATTTCTCGATGTGTGTGTTGTTGTGTGCCGGATTCCGAACCCTTTTTGCAGCTTATTTACAAATTAGGAAGGCATCGAAATATATGATATGGCTGGAGCTCATTTCCATAAACCAATAAATATTTTACCATCAATTAGCATAACTAGCGAAGGCATACTCCGGTCAACCATATGTTTATTTTAATGCTACAGTATGCTCCTGCGTTCCATTCCTTCAGAGAAGTGGTTACAAAGTCAACTTCATGTCTGCGATCTAGATTCGCAAAGGAATAATATTATAATTCTTGTTTGTTAGTTCGTGATATCGAGACGCTTCTCGTTTTTCATCAATTTGCAAGTGGAAAATTTACATTTCGCTTCTGCCATCCGCATACGATTCTAAGTTTATAATTATAATGAAGCCTTGGAAGATTCAATAGCTCAACAAACAGAAGCACTGGAAGCGTAAATTTGCATGCGATTTGCATAGTAGGAAATTTATTCCACAACTAGAGCTTTTTCAGAGTTTCGTGTGCTGCTGACTTGATCCCAGGTACTCAACAGCGTCGAGTATGATTCGAAAGGAAGAAGGAAAAAACATGAATTTCATCAGCCTTGATGCTGAGTTAGAAGCAAGAGACAGAAAGCTTCAAGCACATCAAATTTAAATGCTAATTCCATCTTTTCCTCTTTGGCTCATGATAAACGCTCTTTGTTAGAAGGCAAGAGAATCAGTACCGTACACGTTATATTGCTAATTTCTTTATCAAACGATGATGTAAGTTGCTACATACTCTCACTCGATGTACATAAATTGTGATAGAGAGCTCCAGCCACAGAAAGCTGTTGTGGCGTGCCACGTACATGAGTACATACATAATTTTCCAGATAAACACAAATCTAATCTGAACCAGAAATATTATGCAAATGAAAACCGGAGCGATGGAAAACAAGAAGTCGTCTTGACTAGCTCTGCACTGACTTTGGGTTTTTATTTGTACCAACATGTACGTCGATACATTTCACTTGCTGGCGAAAAAGCCCAAGAATATGATCATGTTCGTTGCGAGGAAAAAACGAAACTACCTTCCTCCAACCCATTGAAATATGAATTGAATTCTTGAATACATGTGACGTTCGGATGGAAAAATGCTCAGCGAGCAGACGGAGGAGAAGAAGTGTATCACCATGGAAGCCAGAGGAGAATTTTATAACTCACAATATTGGATTTTTCTTCCCTTTCATGCATGAGGCATTTATGCATTAATATGAGAATTTCTGATGTCGTGATCAAGCCAGTCTTCAGATGAATTGTGTGAATTATTAGGTTGACAAGCCGCCTCCAGGTTTCATTTAAAACGGGAAAAATGGAAACATCATTCAAAAATTTAATATCGAGGAGCTCTTTCAACCTCCCCGCTGACCGACGAGAAGCTTTTGCCAGCTAACAATTGCATACATACGTAGCTGAAAGTTTTTGCATTCGTAATTTCCTATTCCGAGTTTGGTCTTGGACGCCTCGCAGCTCTCATATCTAGTTCGGTAGTTTAGCATGAATTCCAGCGCACAAAAGAGCGCTCATTAAAACGTGTCTGCATTCAATTTATGAAATTATGCAAATTTGATTTCTATTGTTTATGCTCGCTTTCTTGTTCTTTGATAATTTCGAGCCGTAAACAAACCTCCCTTTGTCTTTGTCTTAAGCAAACGCAAAAACGAAACTGGAAAGGAAAACAATCCAAATAAAGAGAAACAAATTTTTCGATAAACAATAATCGTTTTAAACAATTCCGAAATGCAGAAGCCGATGAGAAATTGTTTAGATCGATTGTTAGAATTGAATAAACAATTTTTCTCGTTCTCTTCGGCGTCGTTCACCAACTATGCGCAAAGGAAGAACTAGAGCTACATAGTTTGTGAACGACAAAGTTACCACAGCAAAGCTGCACACCAATTTTTTAATAAAGAAATGCCTCAGAAGCGAGCGAAGTCATTTCAAACGACTTGATATTTATTCCGCAATCTTTTGACCTTTTTTTCTCGTGCTCACTCAACTTGCTGGCGAATTAAGACTTTTAATAAAATATCCTTCAAGCTCGAGCCGGGAGAGATCGAGTGAGACAAAGTGGAGATGGAGAGTCAAACAGCAAAAAAGAATTTAATATCAAATGGAAACGAAATGAGGTCATAATGTTCCTCTCTTTTACAAGCTTCTATCTTTGTTGCTTAAGCAATGCTCAAAGATTTATCTGCTTGAGGATTCATGTCTTATTTATTCTTCTCTTGTTCCATCTTCAAACAATATTTATCCTTTCGACTCAGCATCGTTTCCAAGCTGCGATTCTCAAACCATATGCAAATTTTCTACTCTCGCTTTGTGTATATTTAGATGTTTTCCGTAAAGATTATTGTACGAAATAAAAGCGATGCATATTTAATACCACGTTGTTTGACTTGGCAAAAATGCTTCCCCCGAAAAAAGAGAGAAAGACAAGTAGAGCAGGAGGGAATGTTTAATCTATTTTGCATGCTAGGATGTCTCAGCGCTCACCGGCGTGGGTTCATTTATCATATTTAAGCTCGACTGTTTTACATTTTTCTTCCTGTTATTCTAGAAGGCGTATGAATTTTTTTCCACCACATTTGGATCAATAAATTTTAAGCTGTCGCTGCCCGCAATCCTGTTTGTTCTGAGAATGTCTCCTGAGCCTCTAACAAGATTAAAACATGTAATCATTGACAAGTTATGAGCTCTTAACAACCTTTCCACGAAAAGCACTCTCGAAGGTCTTCCGAGTCAAACTCCAATCAGCAATGGATGGCAAAGGTGAACAAACTATTAAGACAAAGCTCACGACGAGTTCAAACTAAGCACATTACTTAGCATTCGACGTAAAGCGCCCAATATGTTGTAAGTATGTAATGCGAAATGTGAATATTCGATTTTTTCCACACTGTAAATGATGATTTATGAAATTGTCTTTTTGTTTGCTGCTACTGGGATAAGTCCGGGCTGGGAGTTTGATTTATGGTCGAATGATTTGTGTGTGATGAGAATTCAAAATATTTTTGAATTACGGGATAACACAGAGTGAGGTGTGCTTTAGCCAAACGAGTTGGACACAATCAACTCTTTCATTCATTCTCTTCCACTTGAAGACTTAAGAATACGGAAGGGTTGCTGATTTTACGGAACAGATTCGCAGCTGAACTGAGATTACAGATGTTTGAGTAGCATAAATATGTGAAATAATTTCGAGAGGAAAACTTTTCTCGTTGGAAGCTTCCCACATTCTCGCATGACTCAAAAAGCTGGTTAGGGAATGGGTGAAGCGAAGGCAAACAAAAGCGTTTAGGAAAATTGCTGTGATTTGTGTCTCGTACGATTCCAAATCCATTCCTGTCATTCCGTTCAAATATTGTCTCCTAATTTGGTTAAACAAAATGATTTTCTCGGGGATTTCTCGGTTAGTGTGTGCTCGCCCCTTAAACGTCGTGTTTATGGTTTGAAACTCTGTGCCTTGAATAGAAAAGCCTCGAACAGTTTTCCCCATCCGTGCAACTCTCAGTTCATCTCGCAAAATCAGCACCAATTTGAAAATCGTCATCGATGTTACGCATAAATGACATATATCTGATCCAATATTCATTTATTTAATCCCCGTTTCACCGGGATTGATATCATGTTATTGTTGCTCGATACGCTTCGTCTAGCGGAGGGTGCGGAGTTCGCGTCTCTGTCTCTGATTAAAAGTTCATGACTTTGAATATTTTATATGTTTGGCAATATTTTCTGCGTTATCATGCCGCTGCCGCATTGATATTGACACACAGGCACATACAATCTACCACCTTCAACGACAATAGACACATTTCGACGTCGAAATATTTCGCTTTTTGTGTTCTAACCATCTCGCATTCGAATCATGTTCTTCATCCTCGGTCGCCGGTGACGGTTTTTGCGCTCCGACAGACTCACGAGAAAATTTCCAACGAGAGCGATGCCAACATTTTTTCCGTTCATGGGGAAAAGTCAACGGATTGATCTTTTAGCATTATGAGAAAACTCTTTCACAGCAAGAGCTTCAGCTATCATCGAAAGAGGATTTGGGATTCAAGACGGGACAAAAAATCTGACAACGTTTGTTTAACGCTAAACCTCGAGGATTTTTTTTCACCCAATTCGGCTTCGAATCTTTATCCGCAGAAGAAGCAAAATAGATTCAAGTATCAATTGACATATGGCGCTTGCCTGGTGTTGCGACAACTTTTCACATCGCTCCAGTCGAGAGGAAAATCAAACAGTTTTATTACACGACAAATTTTTATCAGCCCTCAATCATCTGTTTGAGTTTCAGACTCGTTATCGACAGAGCAAATAATCCCCAAACTGCACGAGAAAAGCAGCTCGATCGCTGATGATGGCGGTTATTTGTTATTTGCGGATCTAATTCAATGTAAATATGCTGAAACTTTTCTCCTCTGCGCGTGAGAATCGCAGTTGGGTGAACTTAATCAGTTTACGTTTGGCTCAGATGCTAATAAAAGCTTCTTTGTGCTCGATATCGCCTTACACAAATGTTTTATGAAAAATCAACGGATCGCAGACGGGCGGTTGTCTCTGCAAACGATACACAAACATTTGCATCGCCGCACCGAAAATGAACATTCGTGAAAAAATGTTTCTGTGGAAAGGAGGAAAGATCTAATAGAAAGAAGAGGGAAATTTGAAAAATATCTCCGTGATACTGAGTGTGGCATCGGAATTGGTTTTTGCAGCTTTGCTTCCTCGGAACATGGAACCTCAATTTTAGAATTCGTCTCTAGCGATGATTGTTTTTACGCCATGCCACTGTGTCATGTGCTCGAGCGACAACGATTCGAGCGCAAAAACCTTTCCTTCGCTTTTCCAATGACTGTGCCACTCTACCCATAGAGGAAGGAAATTTACAGAATCACGTAAGCAAACAGTCGAGATTTACAAATTCATTAATGAACATTTAATTTCGGCTTCCGTGTGTTTGCTTCATCATCAATGTGATACACTTTTTCGTCTCTCTTTCTCCTCGCTCATCCGTTTCTGATCCGAGCGTCGTGTCGAGAGGTAAGAAGACGAGCGTTTAAATTGTACAAACTCAATCTAACTGAATCTACATTCATGTAACCCAGCAAAAAGCGATGGAAACTTTTATTTGTCTTTCGCAAAAGAATGTTGCTGATGAAACGAGGAAGGCAAAGAGAGAATACAAGAATCACCAGCAGATTGAGGATAATTAAAAACTTTCTGCTGAAGCTCACCATCTTTCGGAAAATGCTTCTCAAACAATGGAAAGACGAGTGATGGAAAACTAAAATAGAAGATTTGCAAGCTGAGCTGGAAGCTCGACAAGATATAATTATTATTTACTTAGAATCAGGAAAGTTTCCCTTTGCTCTTCCAATAGAGCTTGCAACTTCGTATGTCTCGGTCGCCTCCCACTCTAATTGGGTATGAAAACGAATTCCCCAACTTCTCGCCTCGTCGGCAACGTTAACTTGCTCAGATTTACACTTCACCTTCATATTTTCGGGAAAATGATTTTCTCACTCTCTCCAGAAAAGCTTTTCCTCTTTTAAAGCGCTGCATTGTGCGGCAGGTCGTGATTTATCGTCGAATGAAGCACATAAAAATATTAATAAAAAATTCTTTCTTGATTTATTGAGGCGCAGGGTGTTGAAAAGAAGAAAGTGAGGGAGAGGAGAGAACTTTATTACCTTGAGGATGTTTTCGTGTTTTTTCTTGACTTCAAAAGGTATTAATGTGAGCAACAGACGCTCGTGACAAAAGACAACATTCTCCGTGAATGGGAAAAAACTACATCAAGTTATTACCGACATCATCATAAATTCTTTTATCATCCACGATAGTTTTCAGTTTTTGTTGGAGCAGCATTAACATGTGGATCTATGATCCACGCTACATACTTTTTGCTAGTAAAAATTCATTTTATAGCGTCACTAAGCCAATTTGTCACGATCTCAACTGCTCGGTGTATGGGAAATTTTATTAAATTTTCCGACTCGTGAACGAAAAACTGCGCCATGTATCATAAACGGAGTTTCGCTTGAGCGTAGCACGAGAAAAGTTGCTGCTGGTGTTTAAATAAATAAAATATCAAACGCTCTTGAATACATGATCATGACATTATGAACGCAACTGATAGTTCCCCGTCGTAAACTCTCGCTGTTGCCTATTTTCTCAATGGTTTTATGAGCGATTTGACTGTTTTCCTTCTGGCTGCAAGAGCTTAAACTGCTAATAGCTTCATCTGAAGCGGAATCGATCCGCAAGACATTCGAGATGACATCATGCGTCGAGAGCGATGAAATCTCTGTGTTTGCTTAGCACCAAAACGTTTCACGATTTTTATTGCCATCGCGCCTTTTCCTTAATTAGTGCGGGGCTTATTTGTTTTCATTAGAGAGCGAAGCGCTACTACAGCAGCAAATTCAATTAAAAGGAGCTTTGTGTGAAGTTTCTTTCAGTTTCAATTAACTCGCAAATTGCACATGAGAATTTATCAGCGCTTTACGGGTTCGCTTGCTCGTTATTGCGTCCGCGATGGGTCGAGAGAGGAAAGTTTTTCAAGCAGACTTGTAATTTATATTCGCGTTGGTTTGCTGCCGATTGAAATTAATTGCTTCTGACATTGTTGTGTCTCACTCGCGCGTCTCTCGTCCTCATGCCAAATGCATTCACGTTAAATTGTGCGTCAGCATTCCGGTTGGCATGATACAGTCGGCAAGTATTGTGCCATCACGTCAAGCATAAATTTGATATTTTGTTCCATTCGTTCTTCGTACAATGAATAATTGATAAATTGCGTGGCAGCCGAAAATATCATTTCATCGTTCGGTCAGATGGCCTTGCGCTGGTTATTATTTCACGAACTTCGCTCTGTTTCGAGGGGTTGACCGTTTTTCCACAAACAGAAAATCAATTTGTCATCGTTTAACGTCAAAGAGAAGTTGATGTGTATTTTAAACAATAATGAAAAACAAAGCGACACGACCATAAAGCCCATCGACAGTACACATGTTCCACAGAGAACTGAAAATGGTGGTGAATACGAAACGCGGCTTGTTTAATTACTCAACCACGCCAAGCGTTTTGAGAAATTCGATTATTTTAAAGCAAAATTATACAACGAATGGACTATCTTATGTGGGAGGAACGTTTAGGAACGTTCAGCCTTAATACGACCGCTCCTCAATTTATAATGGTTTGAGGAAGGAACTTCCTTGGGTCGGTAAGAGAGTGGCGTATGATTAATTACATTTCTATTGCGGCAGTGTGCGGATCGCTTGTTGTTGGGTCTCGTTTTCATTGTTAAAGTCTACGCTTTCTCGCAATCTCACCCCCGAAAATTAAGTCAAACATGAAGCTCGAACAGACATTTCAACAGACAAACACCACGAAATGCCATTGGGGGTGATTTCCCTTTTCTCGCTCTCAACATTTCCGCTTCTATCTTTTCACTCTGCTCGCTTATAAATATCATTTATTTCATTTTTTCACTTCTCCCGCTCCACAAAAAACGCCTAATTATAATTCATTATAGGCCTCATAATACCCCAACCAGCTTTCGAAGGAAACTGAAACGCAAAGAAGGGAATAATAATATACACAAAACTCCGCTAAGCTACATTGTTGAGATTCCTTTAACGCGAGGCGTATTCATCCTCGAATGCTCGGAGACAAATCGATATCATTTACTGTCAATTTGTACTCACGAGCCTTCGCAGTTGGTATTTTTGTGAGCGCTTTGAGTGATACTTCTAATTTAATAAACCGTCCCGACGCGGAGGAGGGAACTGATAAGCCACTCGAGCTCAGATTCCCGGAATTAATCTCCAGATAGCGCGAAGACAATCAAGTTATTAGTGAAGTAATCTACAAAGTTTAGTTTCCGACATTTAGCACAAATTGTTATTCACCAACAGCGATATCGAGAGATTGGCGAAAGCCGTGCTAAATCAATAAGCAATGAGAAGCTCAAATAACTTCCAGAAATCCCCAAGAATTGCTTCCAATTACGAGTTCGGTTTTTACACCAAAAGCGGATGGGAGAGAGCACTTTATTGAATCGTGATTGATATCAATTATTTCCAATATCAATTATATGCCAGAATTACAGCGCTTAAGTCGCTCCATCACCCGCCTCTCCAAACATCCCATTTTTCACAGCCCACAATGGAAAGAAAGGCGGTTTATTCGCAAATTTTATTGCTTCACCTCTCTCTTCGCCTTGATTCGATTGCATAAAACACTCAAGAAGGCGGCAAGAAAATTCATTTTGTTGTGAAAGGGGCTCGAAGAGAGTGGGTGAAATAAAGGCCCAAGCCAAATAAAAATCAATGAGCTTGAAAATCGTGGCAGTTATGTTTTTCAAGCAGAAGAAAAAGTCGGGATGAAGGAGAGAAAAAACGTAGAGTGGCATTATCCACCGGAGAACCCAGCGATGATGATAGAACAACGGCAATATCACGGGTCGACGCAACAAAAAATTCACGATGAAAATGGAAAGGAGAGCGAGAAGAAAAAAAGGACATTAATTATTCCAACAAACAAGAACAGCAGATTCCCATTAAGAGTGACTGGCAAATGCCTTCATGCTTTGAGCGTCTTCTACGCCTCGTCATTGTCGCAAGCATTCCTCTTACACATAAGGAGAACGGGACTGTGCAAGAGAGGAAATTTTTTAATCCCAGATATCTCGAGATATAACAAGATAATTTCGCCTTCTTCATTGTGCTCCCACTTCCCTATCCCAATTCAGATCTGATGCCATTATTATCATGGAGCATCGTCTTCTTTATCGCCGAGCGAGCATAAAGACGGAAAAAAATGAATGAAAATATTTCAGTAACGTGTCGAATGACATCTCGTTTATCACACACACACACTTCAATTAGTATTGAAAATGCTCGTCTCCCAGAAGGACGGCTGCCACTCCAATCCTCACCCACTCCGGCACTTTTTTGTCGTCGTCAATGAGAGGGAATTTATCGTAGCGACAAGAGTGCCGATGGTTGTTGATAATAATCTGCTTGATGATAACAAACTGCTACAGCGTCTATTAACTCACGACTGTAATGGAAGGAATTCGCAGAATTGCAGTTAACTTTATCGGAAATTCCTTGATTGTACGTGCGAAGGACTTTCGTCGTTCGTCTTGTTTGAAGCCAACAATGTGACAAAGGTCGCTGTGAAATCCGTTACGTCTGTGCTTGATGATGGAATTCTCAGACGGCGAACAGAAATTAAACTTTCTTCAGAGAAGGGGGAGACAGAGATTGTTTCAGCATGAATGGATTCAAGTCGAGTAAATGAGAAAACCTTACAAATTTTATTCGCTGAATTTCCTTTCGCAGCTGGATTCCATCGAAAGCAGTGCGGAACTGTTTGTGAAGTGGCTGAGGTGGGAAGGTTTCGTCGCTACTGAGACTCGCAATCTTAGAGAACGATGCGGATAATTTGGGAGCTTTATTTTTAGACCCTCACTGGCCTAGAGTGAAGCTTCGCTCTTAATAATTTCACGTAACGCGTTCATCCGAGGGAAGGCGAAGATTAACGTGAAAGCCCTAAACTCTCTGGCCTTCCCGAGAACAAAAGAAGGCTCGCAAGTGGGAAGAACGAAATTAAATTGATTAAATGAGAGGCACTTTTTCCTTTCACAAATTCTGCCCGCTTCATTCTGTAGCTTCACTGTGATGGAAAATCTCCTTTGTGCTCTTTTGTTTCAAGTAAATGGATTGGAAGTCAAAGAGGCTTCCATGCTTGATTCTCCCGCAGCGCAACCTGTCTTCAAATGAGCACCTTCGTCATGCCATTACGTTGCGCGACGAAATGAACTCGTAAACCCTTTTTAAAGCCGACTGGAAAGTTGCCGCATCAAGCCAGATTTCAATTGGCAGTCAACTGGAGTTTTTGTCTCGATGCGATTCGAGCGGAGGAAACGACGAGCCGGGGCGATAAAGATTGAGCAACAACCTGGGAAGTATTAAAAGACTTTGAGCTGTGAAAGGCGCCCCAGATATTTTTATGATCATCGCTCAAAGTTGTTAAATATCAATAAAACAATTTGATTTCTATGCAAATGACGACGGAGAAAAAAACTTATTTCTTTTCCTTTCCGTCGCTCGTCGTCACAAATTTTATTTGATCGACTTTTTATGAGCGCCAATAAACCATAAAAATATTATTTTTTCATAAATCTCTTTTGCGTTCTTCTTGCTCTTCCCGTTGAGAAACTTCTCTAAGTATAATTCCTTCCTCGAGCAGTCGTGTTACGACACTTTCCTTTATCCGCTCAAATCTCTCGATTTCCCCGATTTCCCATCAGCCGCTGAAACGAAAAATAAAAAGTCTTCGATTCAAACGAAAACTTTTTTTGTTCCCTTTGTGTGATTTGTACGCGGACGCAGGGTTGTTCCCGAAAGTTAAACTATTTTAAACCTGATGGAGAAGTTCACGTACTTAATTGTTCTCCCTCCAAAGCGGTTCCCATCGATTAAACTTTTTTGCTCTTTTTCGCGCACATTGAGATAATCTTCTGTAAGGGGAAGCGGTCCTCGGAATGAAAGTGTCTCAAACATAGGCAAAGAGTTGTAAATTTATTTCTACTCCTTAACATTTGCGTTTTTGAAAGTTATTCACAACCATTTTTCATGCATTTTCTTCTTGTTTTCCTCGACAGTCTCGGTCCGCGGTCGAGTTTTATGAGGAAAGCTTTTCTTTTTATCGAGCGATGTGAATTTCTAAGTGAGAAAAAAAACTTAAGAAGCGACCTAGGTCGTTGAAGCAGCATGTTAGGGGAATTCGTTGAATATTCCCACAAGAATGTTCAGTTCGGCGCGTTCCTCTGGTTTATCGTCGGCTATGTACTGAGTTAATTTCTCGTACACTTGTTCTTTTGTAAAGATGCAATTCGGCTGGTGGTGAACAGGGACGATGCAACGAGCGTGGAAATGACACTGGTGACGACCTTGATTGTACTGCCAGCGTTCAATTGTAAGATGAGTCAAGTCTAATTTGTCGTGATTAACATGGGATACTTCGAATCCCTTTTGGAGCAAAACTGAATGGCCCCAGCGACGAAGTGCGTAGAGGCGGTGGATCGTACAGGAATGATCGTTCAATGACGTCAGAGGATAACCGGACTTGTTGAAGCTTGCTCCGATGTAGATCAAACTCGTTGCTGTTTTCGCATAATTCTTCATCTCTCTAACAAGAACTTGTTCCACTTCCTCTCGTGTCGCATGAAACATTGCGGGAGATTCCGGTCCAACACCTGTGGTGTCCCATTGCGCTGCTGGTCCATAGAAGGCGTCGAGTTCGCTGCGCATTGCTTCAAATTCTTGTCCCCGCACTAAGCCGTCTCCTTGCTTTGGGCAATTTTCACGTTCGTGTTTCGACAGTGTTCGGGAGTTCTTCAATTTGATTCCGCAACGCTGGCATGTCACTGAATCATCAGCGCCCCCGTGGATCTGTCGGACGTGGTTCACCATGTTATCTTTTCGAGTAAATCCTTTCGCGCAAATCGAGCATCGCCATAGCCTCAACTTGTTGCTGTTTGCATTGTCGCGGTCACAAGAGACTTTATGATCGGCAGCATGCTGATTGGTGGCTGACTGGTGGCCGCATTTTGGGCAAATGAACTGCTTCGGAAGATGCGATCTGATGAAATGTTCCTTCAAATTCGATTTTTTAAAGAATATCTTTCCGTCCATGTCACACGTGAAAAATCCTTTGCTGCTATCATGAACTCTGTTTCCTCGGGATGACGTCCCCTTCTTACGAACTCTGCCGTGATCTCGTGCCATCGCAATCAGTTTAATCAGCTCCCGCGTCTTTAAATGTTGACTTTTTACTTTATGCAACGTATGAGAGCATAAGTAGGTGAGCGTGAGAATTAAAGAGCGAGCGTGGGAATCTCAAATTCAAATCCAAATACAAAAAATCCGTTGAAATTGAATCCAGGAGACAGTCATTGGTACGAGAATATCCAACGAACAAACCGAATCCTTTTCGGGTGAATGTTTGATGGGGGGTAAAGCCCCTTTATGGCAACTAAATTGTATTGATTTCTGAGTCATTAAACTCTCCTTATTCTTTCATGGCATTCCCTCTTTTTCCTCCAAACTCCGCAAAATCGAAAGGTAACGACAGCAGAAATATTGGAGCATCGTTATGGAAATTACTTCCAACCAGTATTTAGCTACGAGAGACAGAGGAATGCGAATTGAAATTAAGGTAAGATTCACTTTTTTTGTGCTGCGCTGTCGATGAAAGCGAGCGGAGGAGAGAAGAAGGGATCAATTTCATGCTGGAGATGGAAAATGTGTATAATGAAGTCTCTCAAGGATCTCGACGGGGCGAAGCGAACCTTAAATTAACAAACAGGAAAAACTCCCCAAAGTGGATTCCTTTCCACAACCGGCGTCCATCATTTTGCGATCGAAAATCAATTCGAAGATTGTAATCTCAAGCGGGTATTCAGGTAAATAACGAAATGTGAATATGTTCGACATCATCTTTGTTTTCCGCTCAATCAGACATAAAGCAAACCGATGATTTATTTCGTCGAATTTCTAGCTACTTGCTGCTGGCTCATCTCCCTCGAGAACATCCTTTGTTCATCTTGGCATCTGGAACGGTTGAAAGCTTGCTCTGACATCACACAAGGACGACGCCACCTGCATCTCCATATATTTTATGGAATTTATTAATATGATCTCTCAAGCTTTGGCGCATCCCCATGGATACCTTCACGTCTCAGCGCGTCTACCTTCATCAAATAATCTGCCATATCCGATAACCATAAAGCATCGAGCTTTCCGTTTCGTTTCTTCTCTCCATGCTGAATGGAAATTTGTTCGAACTTGAAAGCTTCGTCTCTTTTGGTATTTTTCGTTAATTATGTTTTCGTCGAGCTATTGGATTACATTGTTATCTCCGTTCAACGCAAACACGACACAAGAACTCAAATCAACAGCAGACTCAAATTTATTTGTTATTCTCAAATTCGGCAAGGAGAAATTTAATTCTCAAGAAATAAACGTTTCGTCTCTAATGATCTCGTTCCTCGTCGATATCTCTGTATCTTGTGACATGTTTCGTTTTATCGAGTGGGCGTGTTTGTGTAAAATGGAATTTCGATCTTCCTTTCGTTTGTGTCAGAATCGAATCCTAATTGCAAGCCAACGACGTAATCGTATCTTATGAATATGCAATATTTAGTCTGCAGTTGTTTCAAGGAGAAAAGCCAGAAGCTTCAAGGGTTTAAATTCTCGGGTCCATTTAATTGCGTTGGCCACAAACTCTCAAAGAATAAATTAATTCTGGGAATTGAATCGGCATGGCCATTCCTTTTCATTAGACAAGGCTTGGTTGATAAGCGGCAACAGAAGTCCGTTTAATTGTTTGTTCTTCCGATGCACAAAAGATAATTTGATGTGTCAGGAGGGGTGAACGAAGCCATCGACTCCCTCCGCTCAGCATATAAACACACACATTTTCCACACAATAAACTTCTGGCTAGGCCGGTTATCAATTAATTAATTGAGCCATGAAATCTCTTTCAATTAAATTTTCTTAGACGCTTCGCTTTCTGCAAATCAACATCAACATTTCTAATGGGGAGATGAACGAGCGAAGATGGCTGAGAGGGGAGACAATGGCAAACAACATAATCCCTCTACATCATCGCACTTTACGATAAAAACATCATCATGACAGAAATTACACATGACGCTGCAAGTGAGTGTGGTTCTCGTTCGACTGTTGAGTACATAATGCCATAACGCACGTCATCAAATCGTAATAAAAGTAAATAAATCATGAAATTCGTTTCTTCTTGGACCTTCATTTGGTGTGTGGGTGGAGCAGCAAAGACAACCGCGAAGAACAAGAAGCTGAAATTATAGCTTAGAACGCACATGGACTTTAATTGTAGAACAACATGTTTGTGTCGGCAGCTGAGCGTTCAAAATTAAACGACACAACCTCGTCGAATTCACTGTTTCCCGCACTCCCCTCCAGCCGGCTTAGTGGCGAGCGATAATTATCGCCTTCAAATATTTAATTTTTAAATGCAGCTCTACTTGCAAATGAGGCGGACACTCCAGTGTCACGTATCGTGTCTTAATCCTGATGTATGCGGAGGCGAATGTCGCTCAACAAACAGTTGGTAGCATGCAGAGTGCTCGAGTGAAGAGACTTATCATTTCAAGGCGCTATTGTCGAGAAAGAAATCTTGTTACTTGGGTCTTTGAAGATTTTTAAGTTTAACTCAAGGCGCTTGTCGTTGATCTCTTTATCGCCAGAAAGAAAACTTTTCCTTTTTGCGCAAATACAAAGCTTCAAGAGATCAAAAGCTCGTAAATTTGCCAAGGATTTTCCTTCCCCTTCTTATAAACGCGCTTGGATTTTGTGACATGGGGCTGAAGCCTTTTCTCGCTGCTTACTTACATTGATATTTCCAATGTTTTTCCTCGAAGATGCGATGGCAGAAATTCCATAAATTTATTTATTATCGATTCAAGAGCAGGAAATTTCCGTCGGGCTTCGAAGGAATGAACGAAGCTTTAAGAATTCTCGCATGCTCCTGGTTCGAAGCGAGTGCTCAAAACAATGTTCTGCATACCTTGTGCAGCTCGCTCTGCCATTTCTCAGTTGTAATCGGCGAAGGCGATAACGGAAGAACCTCGAATTTGTGCAGAGTAGCCGCTTCTTCTACTTATCCTTGATCCTTTAAGACATGCGAAGAGATTGAGGGAAGCAAACGCAAACGCAAGTTTATGGTTGAAATAAACTTTGGCCCGTCGACCTTTCAGGAAGACGAACGCACGTAAAAATGCTTCATATTTCCATGTGCACACGAGAGTAACATTCCCATCTTAATAAGATCGGAATATTTTTCCAGCCTTTCAGGAATTTGTCCTTTCGTCGCAACGCAGCCGAGAGAATAAATTCACGAGTGAGATAGCACGGAGCGTGTACCGGGGACGACCCGAGAAAGAAAAATGTTACAGAAACCACTTGATTTAAGCTGTTTCAGTCTGAGGATGTGTCCATTATAACAGCAGAGAGCACAAGATTTTAATGCCACACTTTTATATCGCCCCGCCGGTCCTGAGGCCATTCGCCCTTTTGCTACTTTCACTATAAAGCGAAGCTCCCGGGGCAACTCAAAATCTTATTTCTCCCAGACTGAATCTCAAAAACAACTTACATCACATGCAGAGGGCGAGTAGTAAAGTTTGTCATTTTTTACGCCGACGAAATAACAAGAATATCGTCCCGAGAAACTATCCAATTCCGAGAAAATGATCCGAGAAAGGAAAAGTTTGCTGCTGCGGAAGATAACGGGAAGGAAAGGGCAAGACAGTTTTTTGCAGGAGCCCATAACGCAAACATTTTTATGTTGGCTTAACATTCCTTCGCATACGCATCGGAGAGAGGCGAACGAAAGGGAGAAAAAGGTTCCAATCAGACATGGTGAAAAGATCCACTCTCGTTTCTACATTTTTTGCTTGTGCTGCTCGAACGTTTTAATTGAGGATGAAGGTCAAAATTGAGGGTAGAGTCGAGAAGCGCGTCCTAAAAGCATATTTTCATGGATCATTTTCGAATATTTATGAATTATTCGCTGATAATGGATGGTAAAATGCTTTTCGCGGGATCAAAGGACACAGCCGGCATCTGTAAATTGTTTATAAGTTAAACAACTCTTCCATAACGCTCGACGTAATGAGTTTTGGTAAATTTACTTTAGACTTTTTCGTGTGATTGATTTTCATGTTTAAATTCCCCACGCTTAATGAAAAGTTAACAAACAATTTTTCAGTTCGAATGCTTCAATTTTTAATTACTCCACGGCGTTCCCATGCTCGAAACAAAATCGACAACCGACCAAATCGAGTGGATGGAAAAAAGTTTTTCTACTAAACAAATTTGTCCCCCGCGGATATTCAATATGAAACAGTGATTCGAGTTCACTCGCATAAAATATAGACACGTCAAATTTTCGAATCCGAGACGAGAATGAGGGACGAGAATTTGGGCTCATCCAGCGATGTCTATGACAAAATAATGATGAAAATGATTGATTACAATTTTTTTCTCGTCTTTGGCGTGGAAAATTTTTCTATCGAAATACATTTGACCATCGATTGATCGCTCCCAGCTCCAAGGGATCGTTTTCCGATGGCATATGAAACTTTGACGCAAATTTATGTTGCGTAATATGTTTTCAATGATATACGAGCGGTTGTGACTTTCACCAGTCGGAAAAATCCGAGGGAGTTGCTGGATGAGCTGAACGAGAGTTGCTCTGAGCTAACGTCAAAATGTGATGTCGGGTTTCAGCTTCGAACACAATTTTTTGGAACTCAAAGGCAATCTGATCCAGCCATTTTCATTCACTCAACCTGAACATGAGGCCGAGCGAATTTTTGAAATTGCATTGAAGTTTAAATATTCATAAACTTGTTCCATTATCTGAATCAGTTGCACGCACATTCAGCCGAACCATGAACATGATTCACTTGGTAATGAATGAGAAAAGTTTGCTTCGCTTATTCATCAGTTTCAGTGAAACTTCGTCTAGTTTTCGGGGAGTTATGTAATTGAGGATTAAACTCAAGTCGAGAGCAATGTTGTGGATTAAGTGCTTTTACGATTATTACAATTTCTCTTCCTTGCCTCTCGACTATTGTTCATACTTCAATCCAAAACCCCTCAGTCCTCGACAGGCGGGAGTGGGAATAATAATAAAGAAGTTATGCCGCTGCAAGCATTAAGTGATTAAATGTTCGATGACTCAATTTTGAGGACGCATTGTCGCTCAGTAGTTTATCATTGGCCAATGTTAATGAGTTTTCAACATGATTTTCAAGTTAAGATGTTCGCTCCGAACCTCAGAACCGAATTGTGCATACGAAAGCGTTTTGGCTTTGATTACATTAACAGTTTTATGTTTCACATCCATTCGCTCCCTCGAAGCGCTTACGAGCAAACACATTTTATGTGTTGCTCGTTCAACGTTTTTTCCCCGTTTAAGGCTCTAACAATGTTTAAGCGGATGAAATTTATGGTTTGGAAGTTTTTAATCGGAAAAACAGTTGAGTTCTATGCGCTATAAAGTGTATGCACATGATGAAGCGTTTTTGCCATCCAGTAACGATGTTTTCGTGTTCCTCGCCGCTTGTCTTGCTCGCACTAAAGAAAGGAAACTGTGCAGGAGTCTTGAGGAGTCAGCTAAACGCGAGCGCGTTTTATTCGAAAACTCTCGGCTATAAAATTTAAAGTTCTTTTCTCGCCTTTGTCTCTGATATTTCTCAACCCACCGACGCCCCGACTATTGTTTGCCTCGAACAACAACAGCAAAAATCCGCAAGACGAACTTTGAAAGTTTTTTATGGCCGAGAAATTGTTATGTTTTCATTTTATGTGTGAGTTGCTCCAGAGGGTGGCAGGAAAAAATGTGTTTGTTGATGAAGGAAAGTTTTTAAAAAAATGTTTGCAGACCGCCCCCGCCCCGCATATGCACACAGATCCTCCACACCGAAAGCATCTTCCTCCGGAGATGGAGAAGAAGAGGAGGAGAAAAGTTTTCTTCGAGCGCTGGTTGTGTGTTGATATGGCATATAAACATTGCGGGAGAAGATTCGAGATGAAGAGGGCGAGCAGAGACGAATTAATTTGACCGAAACTCAAATATTTTAATTTCCACAACAGAACGCTTTGCCTGCAAATTGTGTTTGCCGTATAATCACGAGCGAGCAGCGAGACGAACTGAAATGTTGAAAGGAAACTTTCCGCAGAGTTTTTCAGCATAAATTTAAATTTTCATGAGACACACAGAGCGAGCTCTTGCCTGCCTTCCAAAGCTCTTGAGTCAACATCATACGACAGCTAATGACAGTCACTTACCTCTTAAAACTATGAAAACTATAATCATATACTGCAAAGCGCCTTTCATGTTGAACCTCCTTTTGTTGACGGTCGCAGCTCAATATTTCCACTAACTGTTCCTCTGCGGATATCAGCGAAACGTCCGAGAATTTAGTTCTGATCGGGTTTTAGCCGCCTCATGTCAATCGTTAGCCTTCTAAACTATTTATCATTCGAAGTGATCAATAATCATATCAACATGAATAATCAATCGTGAACTTTACTCCACTCACACACTTGACAGTGGAAACGCATTAAACTTTCTCGTCAGTAATTAAGCTTGAATTCACTTTGACTCTTTCTGACTTCTCTTCCTCAACATCGCCAATCGTCATGCGGAAAAATCACAAGGAACTTCACTCGAGCCAATTTATATTCATTTATTAGCATGCGGCATAACACTGCGGTAATTCTCACATTTTCATTGATTTCATTTAAATATGATTGATGGTACGTGCTTGTAACAATGAGAGAAAAGTTTTTCCTCGTTCGCAGAATGACATTTGGGTCTTAATGTGTCGCGAATCAATTAATGTAACATTGTTTTTTTGATCGCTTTTAATTAAATTTATCGTTGTCACACAAATAAAACCACTTAATCGCATTAAGGTCTGTTGGAACGTGGGTCGTCGTATCCCTCCGACGAGGCTCTGCTTTCCCCCGAAAGCGTTTGCACGACTCAATTTTATTTCACCGAAAAATTGCTTTTGGAATTAATTTGCATTTGATTCTACAACTGCCACGAATGTTTAGTAAAGCGCACACGAAGTCGTCGTCGTTAAAATGTCCCTGTATGTCTTCGAAGGAGTTTGAAAGCGCCACACGTGCTACAGTCCAAAGCAACTGACACAACACTGAAGCGGAGGAAGGAAAAATTGAATTGTGAACCAAATTAAATTGTGCGCTATTGCTGAGAGCGGGAGAACTCGGTCGGCTGTTACATATTTTCCATGAGAGCTCACGAAGAGAGAATGTAGCCGAACATATGGCGCACTCTTGTATAGTGGCATGGATATTGCGAAAGAAAACCTTAGCATAGCAGATTGTGTCGTGGCAGAGAGCGAGAGAATGTGTGCCACACATAGCGGCGGCGTCTGAGTCTCTCCCCCGACAAACGAGAGATTCGTGCTTCTTATCGTTATCCTTGTGACTCATGCGCCGACTTCGAGTTGACGTCTTCTCAATGAGTCAGCTCCAGCCTGATATCAGCGGTCGGATCTGGAAGCATTGAAGAAACAACTCGTTCGCCTTTCGCGTCCCCTTTTCTTACCAACTCAAATTAAATTATTCTCGTCTCACAAATGTTCTTAAACGTCGCAACTTTTTCAAGCGCACTGAAAAAGTTTTCATTTCACGAGACTCAACTCAATCATACATAAATGCAGATCTTAATCTCTTTCGTTTATTTAGGGAGGAGAGGCGTCAAGAGGAAAACCTTTTTCGGAAAAGTTTCTCGGTGGCAATTCAAACTTCTCATTAGTTTCGTCTCGAGAGGTTTCACTCGAAGTCGTTTCAGAAATTATTAATTGACGAGTAATTGAATAATTGCCTTTCATATTTCGTTCATTCTGCTTTCGATGCGAGCAGCAGATTCGTTAGTTTCAATGCCAGGGCGAATTGCTTGCCACAAAGAAAGAATCAATTGAGCAATTCTGACTCGCTTTCAAGACTTAGAACACAACAACAAGAGGAAACGCAAAACATGAATTTTAATTAACTTTATTGCCTTCGCTAGCGCTTGAACCGATCTGGGGGAATCGACCGGGGGAGAGAAATGCGCTAATCCACGTTCTGCAATCTTCACGAGCGTCGGAAAGAATTCAAAGACTGTTCGCTCCAATGTTGTTCACGGGTCGATTTGTTTCGACGACAAATGTTATTTCGGAATGTGTTAATTGGCAAACATATGCTGGAGAGAATCAGCATATCCGAAGAACCTCCCATGAAATCTCATGGCCCCTCTACACACTTTCGGCTAAGATGTTCCACATAAATATTTTTCTAGTGAATCGCAAACTCAATCGACACACATGCCTCAATTTTCAGCACAAGAGCAACAACAGCATTTGTTATTCTGAGTTCAAGTCAAATTTGTTTTTCTATTCCGTTTTTAACTCGTTTGCAGAACGTCATTTGTGCGAATATAAAATTCACCGAGTGATGCTTCTGTCGTTTCTCGATCGAAATGATTAAAGTGGGCGACTAATTCATGAAGAGAATGGAATCTTCCAGATGCACATTACGGACTGCTAGTCACCCAACAACCCTAGACTGAAGAAAATATAAACAATCGCACAATGAAGGTCGTTAAAAGTAAATGCAGCTCGCAATGAAAACAATTTTCTTCTCCCGTCTAGAGAAGCTGTGCGTCGAAGCGACGTTTGTAGTGCATCCGAAAGTGCATTTATAATTCAGAGCGCAAAGTAATTTCTGCCCTGTTTATGTTTCCGCCGGAGCTGAAAGGAATAAGCAGAAAGAGCAAGCGAAAGAACAAAGAAACGTTGGTTTGTTTAATACTTTTATGATGCTGTTTTGTCTGGCGCTCTCCTCTCCATGGCAAAATGCGGTTGAAGGTGCTATTAATGTATCTATCCAGATCGGTAAGGTAAGACAAAGACTTGAGCTAATTGGTTGCTCTTTGAAACTGTTCAACGTAGCTGCAATTTGCCGTGAAAAGAAAACACTTTGAAATCGATATTTTTGAAAAGCAAAGCTCAAGCAGCCCCCAGACGAAGCCCATTAAAAAGGAAAATAAGCGAAAATGTTATAGGAAAATCAATATACTCCCAGATGAATTTTTATTGTGTGCTCGAAAGCGTTGAATGGGGCGCAAACAGCAGCTCGATTTGTTTATCGCTCCGTTCCACGTATCATCGGAATTGTTAGACGCTAGATACAATTTTCGCATAAGCTGTAAATGATTTTTAAACAATAAGCTTCAAGTGACAAAATTCAACGGCAGCTTACGATCGCAGAAGAAACTTTTGTGTGGAATTTCACGTGCGAACTCTGGAATTTCCCGCAATTTCATCCTGATACCAAACTGAACGTGTTGGGAATGTTTCTATGTGTACACCTATAACTATTTCCGCTGCTTAGTGGTCGAGTTGGCCAGCGTAAAATATTTGATCGGAATCTGTGTGATTATCCAAAGTATTTCCTAGGACAGTCAAGAAGCATCGATGAGGGCAAACTGTTGCGAGCGTCAAAACATCTTGAGCATAATGCTTTCGTGTTCAACCCCCAGGGACTAGTGACTGAGTCACTAGGCAAGAGGTTGAAGTTAATGTTTAAATGCTCGATGTAAAGGTGCTCCACGGAGTTTCGCAAGTCCGACTTCAAGGATGTTTTTAGCTGCATTTGTATCTCTGTTGAACTTCTTTTCGCACTGGTCACAAGAAGCGGCGAGGCGAAGGTGAAACTGTTGCCGTTGATTTGCAACAATTTGAAGTTCTCGTTGTTCTATATTCGTCTGTCATGAAAACTTCGCATCGTGGATGTTCGTTAAGAGTTTTCAAAAGCAGCTTTGCTGGAAGTCGTTGGTATCCGCGAATTGGCGAATTTGCTGCCATAGACCAATTTCCGAAAAAAACAGCTGTTCGTTAGAATTTGTTAGTTCCACATTGAACTCAACGTTATCATTGTACGATTGGAATTGAGTGCAGCCAGCAGAGAAAAGCGCATTTTCGTTAATTACTTCTGAGAAAACTACTTGTTTCAGTTGCATCGATTGAGTCATATGAGCTCACTCGCGCTATTAAACTCTCTCACTCAATTTACATTAAAACTGTTGCAAATCTGATAGCACGTCAATGATAATGCGATGCTTATGAAACTGCGTTGAACATGAGATGAATTCCAGGGAGATTTGAAACCAGGCAAAGCTCTTGATCCATCAGGAAATTACTTGTCACTTTGCGGCTATCAAGAGCGTTCAAATTTAAGACTAAAACTTTCTGTGATTGCTCGTCACGTTTCGTGGTGAAATTTCGTTTCTTTGGTGAATTTTTTTCGGCGGCGAAACGAATTCAAACTCTCGAGCAAAGTTCGTTGTATCGTCTGACAATTTCCGCTTTGAATTGGGCTGGAAAACTCCAGACATATCCAGAGCGATATCACAAGAATTTCCTTCATTTAATGTTTACGTGGAAACTCTTTCGTTCCGGTGGAAATCCATGAAATTTCTTTCTGTTTACATTTTTCTCCCTCACAACTCACAAAGTTTTCCATAGGCGCGCGGATCTTCATCATTTTCCACTATTTTAACAGATAACTAATGCCCTAAGCTCCCCCTAAGTTTCTGTTGCCTCAAACCCTCAAATTCCTTTATCAAAACTAATCCATCGAGCGCCAAAAGCTTTTTGACTTCGTCCAGTTCGCCGTCACTGTCTTTTGCAATTTTTATTTGCGGAAAAGTTCTCTTGAAAATATTATGAATATAACAAGGAAATCGAAGGTTTATCGCGGAGAAACATAACAACAAATCATCATAAAGTGCTTCGGACCTAAACTAACACGAAATGGGATTGCTTAGTGTCGAGAGCCAAGTGAAAATCGAGTGAAAATCGCTGGAAAATTTCATTGTAAGGAAAATTGGAAAAATCGATAAAAGCAAAATGGAAAAGTTGTACAATCGATGAGTTTTCGTTTTGCTGCGGCCCCGATGTGTCGGGATCTGATTGTCGTGGGACGTTGAGAAGGTTGTCAGCTTTTAGTGGGAGCAGAGCTCAAGTGGCTCTGATGAATCTGAAGCTAGTTAGTCACTTAGTCGAACTGTCGACGCCACAACCAAAACAGCGACTCTCTTATCTGATAACCGCAACTAGTAGCAAGTGAAATCAGCTTCTCACATCAACGATGATTCATCCACAACGTCGTCATTCTCGCCAAAACATTTCACTTATTCCGATTACACTTTTTGCTTTTAGATCAGCGGAGTGACTCATCTGGTCGAGAAACCGCAAAATGAACATCATGAAGAAGCTTCGGGGAGGGTCGAACTCGACGTCAAACAACAGCGAGAACAACGATGACGGATCGCAGAACCAGCTCGGGCTGATGCATCTGAAAAAGCTGTTCAACGAGTTCACCCACCCGAAAGAACCGCTGTCGGAGCAGGAGAGAGACAGCAAATTGTACAACATGCTGCCGCTTTTCTGCAAAGTGTTTGGCTCGTGCCACTCGGGCGAGATGAATGAGAAGTTCTGGGACATTCTTGCATTCGGTCAGCAAATCTCAAGATTGATGGTCTCGGAAATCAGAAGGCGAGCGAGCAATCAATCTACTGAAGCGGCCTCGATTGCCATCGTCAAGTTCCTCGAGATCGAGAACTATGAAGAGTCGTCGAACGGCTGGATGTTGCTGTCAGCTCTCAATCTTCTCGCAGCCGGCGACCAATCCATAATACAAACGATGACATCAGCGTCAGTTCCATCGACTCTAGTCAAGTGTCTCTACCTTTTCTTCGACCTGCCTGACATCACTGACGAGGAGGAGAATCAGCCGCACGAAGGATGCGACTTTACGCCCAGAGAAAGAAGAATTTTGCTGCAAAAAATATTCGTTCAACTGCTCGTTCGACTCTGCTCGCATTCTCATCCCGCTGAAGAATTGGCTCGAATGGACGACCTGACGTTGCTGTTCTCGGCGATCACGTCACAGTGTCCGAGCTACAACATAATCTGGAGGAAGTCTGCGGCTGAAGTGCTGACTACGCTGTCTCGTCACGGCCTCACTGATCCTGTCGTCAGCTACATCCACTCGAAGGGCTGCGTCAATCTGTCAATCGACAACATGAAGAGGACACCGCAATTGACGCCGTTGGAAGTCGTCGAGATGTTCGTTGCTGTTTTCTGTTTCCTCAAAGACTCGAGCGAAGTGTCGCAGACGCTGCTCGATGATTTCCGAGTGAATCAAGGCTACAACTTCATTTCCGAATTCCTGCTGAAGCTGATAGAGGAAAAAGATCAAACAGGCGAGACGAATGCGGCGATTAGGAATCTCGTCTTTATGATTGCATCGCTTTGCATGTGCGGGTATCACGAGCCTCGATTGAACCAGAACCCAACGGGAACCTTATTCCAAATGCAGGGATTTCAAATGCCTCAAACCACCTCGCGCCACACTTGCGTTCGGAACGTGCACGCATTCCAAGTTTTGCAGAACGTTTTCCTGAAGTCGACCTCTTCGTCGCTTTGCTGCACAATCCTCGACGCTATTTCGAGTGTTTATCATTCCGACAACGCAAACTATTTCATCCTCGAGTCGCAGAACACGCTGAGTCAATTCACGGAGAAGATCCACATGAAGAGCCCGGACATTCAAGAGAAATTCTTCGAGCTCCTCGAGTTCATCGTATTCCAATTAAATTTCGTGCCATGCAAGGAGCTCATCTCGCTCTCTATCTTATTAAAGTCCAATCATTCCGCTAGCTGCAGCATTCTATGTATGAAGACATTGCTCAACATTCTCAAACACAACACAATTTTCAAGGACGTCTATCGGGAAGTCGGAATACTTGAGGTGTTTGTCACATGCCTCAATCGCTACTATTCATTCCTCGAGAAGCATTTCGCTGGTGGCTCGTACGATGAGAAGGTGAAGGAACTGACTGATGGTGAGTGCTCAGGAATCTTTTCCACTTAACAAAATCATGGCAAACTTTTCTTTCAAGATCCCAATGAAACGCTGGGCAAAGTCGTTCTGGATGCGTTGACAATCTTGATGTCTGGGAACAGCAACAACAGCAACGTTTTTCGGGAGTCAGGCGGCGCTAAGACAATTCACGAGATGGTGAAGTTCAAGCATTGCCGTGACTGCATCTTGGGGATCATTCGGGAGTTGATTTTATCCAATGGTGGCGATGATGACATGCTGTTCATCCTCACAACGATGCACTCGGCTCCACCTCACAACATTGAGCTGAAGATTCAGATCCTGAAATCAGTTCTCGGCTGCTTGAGAGATTCACATCGGACGCGCGTCGTGTTCCGGAAGGTTGGCGGATTTGTATATGTGACAAGCGTTTTCGTTTCACTCGATGGGAAACTATCAGACGTCTCGGACATCGTGTTGAACGGCGAGCCATCGGACGACCGGAAAATCCATTTGAAGGACTTGCTGCTTCTCATGAACATCGTATTTCAAACGCTCGCCACCGCCATGAGGTTTGAGCCGGCGAACGCCAAGTTCTTCGCCCAGGAAATTTGCTCAACATCACTCTGCGACACGCTTCGTCTGCTCGGCTGCTTCAGCAACAGGTTGATCTTCGGGAAATCCTCGGAAACCACAGAGCTCTTCGAGTCGATTGACGGCTACTTTCAAAACATCTTCACTGGGAGCTTGACGAAGCCGGAATTCTCACAAGACTTTCCACTGTCGCTGTCGTTCGCCTGCCTGATCTACCGATTCCTCTACGACCTCGTGTTGGACAACTTCGAGAAGCCAAACTTGTCAGGCGTTCTGAACATATCGGTCAACAGTCAATCGAAGCCTGAAGCAAACAAACTTCAAAAGTTGGACCCTCGGGTCGCAGTATCGTCGCTAAACCTCACGCAGCCGCTTCCCGAGCCGTTGATTGTTCATCCCGGCATCGTCATTTGCATGCTACAGCTGCTGCCGTCAGTGGAACACGACGTGGAAGATATTCAAGGCGAACGACTGCAACTTTATCTAGCGGAAGTGGTGAAAAGTTTAGTGAGAAGCGAAAGGAATCAGCAAATCATGTGCGAATCTGCTCTCGCCGGTCATTTGATCAAGATTGGGAAATCAGTTTTGAGCGAGGAGAAAAATGTTCTGCACGTTCCACTGCAGTACATTCTGGAGCGTTTGGCAGCGCAAGCTTTGAAGCCGACAGAACTGAGGGAATTCCTTAGACTTGCATCGCCGCTTCACTGTGAAAACATCACACTTGGAGAAGCTTATAAGATCGGCGGGCCAGTTCCGTTGACGAGAATCAAAACTCTCGTCTCTATGACGACGCCAAGAGACTTCAGAGCCCACGGATCCTGCACGTTGCCACCGTTTGTGGAGTTCGACATGACAGCCGAGGGCTTCGGTTGTTTGTTTCTTCCAAGCATTTCACCCCAAGCTCCGGTACTCGGAGGTGGCAGCAGCATGGAAGCTGGCACAACAGTCGGCGGAATCGGCACAGGCGAGCGCGCGTTTCCACCGCAAACTGGCCTCACCTACTCGACGTGGTTCTGCGTAGACAAGTTCTCCGACCCGAGAACTGATCCGCACTGCGTGAGACTTCTAACAATCACGAGAATCGTGAATAATCTGAGAGAAGACAACGTCGTTTGCCTTTCGATTCTTCTGTCAGCGAGGGACAAGGCAATCATCGTATCAACACAGGAAACTCATTTGCCACCAAGTAATTGTTTCTGTCCTCAACATAATTTGTAAGTTTTCTAATCAATTTGTCTTTTAGATGTTGGTGAATGGGAGCCCGATGGAACTGGCGATAGCAGCGCTCGAATTTGGTGCCCTGACGTCCTTCACGAAGGCCAATGGCATCATCTGGCCGTTGTTTTGAATCGCGCAGTCTTGAAGAACTCGAGCTTCTCATTGTTTCTTGATGGACAGCACATGCACACGCAGAAGCTTCACTACATCTCACAAACCCCAGGCGGAACGACGAACAGCAGCGTCAACGCGACGAACTCTGTTTACGCAATTATCGGAACGCCTCCCGCTTGGCGTCGATACTCGAGATTATGTTGGAAGCAAGGCGTTTGTCATCTGCTCGAAGATGTGTTGACTGCGCAAACTGTGTCGGTTATCTTTCAACTTGGGCCTCACTACTTGGGTTCACTACAGGCGCCTCAAATTCGCAAACAAATCGAGCCAATGAACCCGCTGGTGCCAGAGGAACGAGTCGTGTTCGGATTGAACGCGAAGGCAATGAGTCAACTGACACTGGCGAGGATCAGAAAAGTTTACAGTCGAGCTGATAACAAGACGATAGCGAAGCAGCTCGGCATGAGCTCCAACGAGAACGCCACACCGATCCGAATATTGCACAACTCGGCTGGTCACTTGGCGGGCTCAGCTCGAACTCTCGGCGGCGTCGTCGTTGGATATCTTGGCGTTCGAGTCTTCAGTCCTAATCCTGTCTCAACGATGATGGGAACTGTCGGTGGTTGTAACGTTTTGCTTGGCATCATCGCAATGTCACAGGACGTCGAAAGTCTCTACGCTGGCGTGAAGGCGCTGACTTGTGTCGTCAGAAGCAACAAAGCCGCTCAGGCCGAGATGGATCGGAAGCGTTGCTATCAGACGCTGGCAATGTTCTTCAAGAAGAAAAGAAATTTGCTGAACTCGCATATTCTGCATCTAACGTTCAGCCTTGTGGGAACTGTGAACTCTGGTCAGGAGACATCGGCTGCCATCCCGAACGTGATGGCGTTCCAAGATCTGCTTTGCGATCTCGACATTTGGCTGAACGCGCCCAACGGCTTGCTACGCTCACTCCTCGAGCATCTTCTTGAACTCGCTTCGGAATCAGGAGAGAAGAAGACAAACATCCGAATCATGCGAGAGCTGCAATTGGTTCCGAAGCTTCTTCATATCATTTGCGACATCAACGAGAATCCGACTAAAGAAATTCTTTTCGCGCTCTTGTCAATCTTGCTGTGCGGTCAACCGAGACCCAGCGATCTCCTTCACTTCGGTCAGTTCATCACTGCCAAGCTGCCGCTCTCTGGCGAGAACGAGAAGATGATTAACCTCACACACCTCGTGTCAAACAAGGATTTCACGTTGATTGATGATCTCGAAGCGGCAGCCACGAACACCGTTCGAAACATAATCCTCAGAAATCGTTGCTTATCGCTGCTTCACTCGCTTCTATTCACCGCCAAAAACACTGTCAATGCAACAATCTGCGGTGAGATCTCACGCGTTCTTGGACACGATTGGATTATCTTGTTCTTGCAACCTCACATGCACTCGTCGACTGTCGTCTGGAGCATGAGAATATTGGTCGTTCTGCTAGCGAATGAGACTCTTATCACGAGATTCCGAGAGGGAACGTCGAACGGAGGATATCTGAGGAATACCGAGCTGATCTCGCAGAACAAAAACGCAGTCGTTCTCGGGTCAAACAACCAGCTGCCCAATGCAGGCCCAGCGAGTCCAAGCACTCTCGTTTCACAACCAGGCGTCGTGTTGCCATCGCAGATCGCCGGCGAAGTCAAGATTCAAGCTCTTTGTATCAACGGATTCCAGTTTCTCGAATGGCTGTTGCCGAGCCATCTGGAGATCCCTGAGCTCTACTTCCTAATCACAGCGATCATCATGGGCCAGCCGGTGAAATGCCTCGCTTCGGACCACACGAAACTCGATCTCGACAAGGTCTGGTCGTTCTTGTGGGGCGGCCCAGTGTCGCCATCAAGCAGTAACGGGCCCAAGGTCGTCTTATGCCCCGAGGCGGTCTGCATCCTCTTGACAATTGTACGGACCATTGTGCATACCACAAATGAAATAGAATGGCTGAAGAATCATCCAGTGACAATAATTCAAGTCATCTTCTCGCTGTACCACAATCTAACCGATTTCATGCCCGTGTTGATGTTGGGTGAAGTCATTTCCTCTCTCGTTGGCATCATTTTTCCTCCTGGAAACGAGTCCGATGCGGAAAGCAATGCGACGACTCCTGAAGGTGAAATCACACAAAATCCAATTCTCAGTTCCGGCAGTCGCAGAGGAAGCGGCGGCCAATTGACTGAACATCCTGTCAGGAAGTTGGTGATTGATTTACTCCGAGTCATCGTTATCGACTCGCTGAGTTTAGCTGTGACGGGAAAAACTCCAGTCATTGACCTCGTCATCGACGCGTCGCCCGAGAACTCCGACGTGGCAATGCAAACCTCATTTCAAACGGAAATCATTACTGCACTTATGGATCATCTCTTAGCAGCAGACATGCTTGTGGGCGAGCAAGCAGCGCTTCCGATTGTCCCACTGCTGCAATCCCACATTCAGAACATTGCACCGAATGTGTTCTACTTGACAGCAAGAGTCGTCGACAAGCTTTGGCAAGGTAAACTTGGCTTTATCTAATCATCAAACCAAATTCTATCCATTTGTCTTTTAGGATGTCTCCATAAGGATCCACACGAGATATTCGAATTTATTGTCAAGCTAATCGGTCAGGCGAAGCGACGACCTTCAAGCATCTCCCTCGAACAACTCCACCACTCTCTCAATCGCACAATCCTTTATCTTCTGTCACGTCCAACTGAGTCTGTTGCTGAACAGATGGCCGTGCTCGACACACTTCATAAGCTGACCACGAATCGCTTGTTGATCTTTGGGGCTGGAAACCACGAGCTGGAGTTCATCGGCTGTTTGACGTACTGTTTGCTGCAGCTCACGTCTGACATCAAGATTGAGCTCGACACAAATGCCAAGAACACAACGTGGCACGTCAATCCTAGAAACGAGATGGTCGAGTCTCGTGACGAGCTCTTAAACCAACACCAAGGAAGAAATCTCATCGTGGGAGCTGCGTTCAGGGTCTGGGAAGAGTTGTACGTTTGTAAAAAGCCTGCGATCGAAGAAGTTTTCAAAATCTCGCTGACTTCACCAGCGGCCAACGCTAAAGCGCCAGACCTGACGACAACGCGAGATCAAGTCATTGAATCAGCAATCAAGCTTTGGCACAGCTACGTCGATAGCGAGAAGAAAGCAACGTGTCGAGTTCCCTGGGAGCTTCACAATCAAATTCAGTCGAAAATTCAGAAAGTCACAGGTGGATTGACCAGATTGGCCAGTCGAACAAAAGTGAAGAAAGAAGACGGAGTGAAAACGAAGACTCACGTGAAGAAAGATGTCGCTCTGGAATGGCTCAACCTGCATCTGAGCTTAGTCAGAGACCTTTGGGAGATGCGTTGCGCTCAGTACGTTCACATGTCGCAGCACACTCAGCGTTACGTTCTGCAAGATTGGATTTTGTCCGAAGGCGAACTGACAAGAGAGCGCGGCTTGTGGGGACCGACGAAGGGATCGATACTCGACAAATGGACGCTCGACTCGACCGAAGGTCCAAATCGAATGAGGAAGAAGACGATGCGCAACGAGCTCTTCTACCCGCAGTATCCTTATCGAGCCGAGCTAGAGTTGCCCGACAACAAGCAGCTCAAGTATAAAGTCGCAACAAGCTTCGACAGCAAAAAATACTTCCAAGTGTATCAGACGTCGAACCATCAGACGCGAGTGCTTTGTGAGGCTGAGACTTTGATCCCGGAGAGAACTGACAACACGCCGCCTCACACTCCCACGCAGCAACAGCCGCTGACGTTGAACCGAGCACAGAGTGAACCGGGCGAGGAGTTCGATGACGACGCGGAAGAGGAAGCAGCGGCGATGGTGCCAGACAATCAAACGCTGCTACGAATGCTCGAGGAGAACGAGAAGATCTCGCATATGTTTCGCTGCGCGAGAATTCAAGGCCTCGACACATCGGAAGGTCTCGTTCTGTTCGGCAAAGAGCATTGCTATGTCGTCGATGGGTTCACGCTTATCAAGAACCGCGAGATCCGAGACATCGACTCAATGCCAGACGGAACGTACGAGCCGATCCTCCCGAACCCTTCAGGAAGCCAAAGGAGACAAGAACAAATGCGACAATGCTCAAAGTTTGCTTATGAAGACATTCGTGAAGTTCACAAGCGTCGCTACTTGCTACAGCCGATCGCTTTAGAAATTTTCTCCGGCGATGGTCGAAATTATTTGCTAAGCTTCCAGCGCAAAGTTAGGAACAAAGTTTACCAGCGAGTGATGGCGCTCGCGACTTCGATAGCTGACAATGCTCAGTCGTCCGTTGCTGGGCAAAGACGAACGGCGAGCGTCGAGCAAACGTCAGGGCTGCTGAGTAGTTTGATTGGAGAGACGTCCGTGACGCAGAGATGGGTGGTAAGTTCACTAATCCGTTGAACACTTCGACGTTATTAAATGCTAATTTTTGCAGCGTGGCGAGATCTCAAACTTCCAATATCTGATGAACCTGAACACGCTTGCTGGCCGCTCTTACAACGATCTGATGCAATATCCAGTGTTCCCTTGGATTCTCGCTGACTACGACTCGGAAGATTTAGATCTGTCAACTCCCAAGACGTTCCGCGACTTTTCAAAGCCGATGGGAGCGCAGTCGCCAGATCGACTGGAGCAGTTCCAGAAGCGTTTCAAGGAATGGGACGATCCGCAAGGAGAGACGCCGCCATATCACTACGGCACTCATTACAGTTCGGCGATGATTGTTTGCTCATATCTCGTGCGATTGGAGCCGTTCTCTCAACACTTCCTGCGGCTTCAAGGCGGCCACTTCGATCTCGCTGATCGAATGTTCCACAGCATCAAGGAAGGCTGGTTCTCCGCATCGAAGCACAACATGGCAGACGTCAAAGAACTAATCCCAGAGTTCTTCTATCTACCCGAATTTCTGGTGAACTCGAACAACTTTGACCTGGGAATGAAACAGAACGGAGAAGTGCTGAGCGATATCATTCTTCCTCCATGGGCGAAACAGGATCCAAGGGAATTCATAAGACTTCATCGAGCTGCTCTCGAGTGCGACTACGTATCACAGAACTTGCATTTGGTAGGTTGATCGTATCACAGTTAGAATTATTAACTGACAATTCAATTGCAGTGGATCGATCTGATATTCGGTTATCGTCAACAAGGACAAGCGGCGGTTGACGCCGTGAACGTTTTCCATCATTTGTTCTACGAAGGAAACGTTGATATCTACAAGTAAGTCGAGCCCTCAAGTGCTCTTGCATTGTGAATCTAACTCTTCTCTCCATTAGCATCGACGATCCACTCAAGAAGAACGCAACGATTGGCTTCATCAACAACTTCGGGCAAATCCCCAAGCAACTTTTTAAGAAACCTCATCCGTCGAAGAAGATGACGGGACTGAGGCACTCAGTGATTGATCCAACACCAATGTTATCAGCCGGCTCAGTTCCAGTTGAAAAGCTTTTCTTCCACAACCTAGATAACTTGAAGCCGAGTCTTCAACCTGTTAAAGGTGAGAAGAGTGAACTTAAATTAAGGCAGAGAATTAATTTGTTTCCCTCAGAACTGAAAGGCCCAGTCGGGCAGATTATCCACCCCGACAAGGTTGTGCTGGCAGTTGAGCAGAACAAGGTCTTGATGCCGCCAACCTTCTCGCGCTACATCGCGTGGGGATTCGCTGATCATTCGCTCAGAATCGGAATGTACGACAGCGATCGCGCGATGTTCGTGTGCGAGTCCGCAGCCCACTCTGGGGAAATCCTTGCGTGCGCTTCACCGAACGCTCGAACGGTGATCACAGCTGGGACGAGCTCTGTGGTGACCGTTTGGGAGTTGAATCCTCGCCTCAAGTCGTTGACAGTGAAACATTCTCTTCACGGACACACCGACGCTGTCACCTGCTTAGCCGCCAGCCCAGCGTACAACATCATCGTCTCGGGATCGCGAGATGGAACTGCAATCGTTTGGGATATGAGCCGCTTCATCTTCGTCCGGCAACTGCGAGAACATGTTGGACTTGTTGCTGCAGTCGCCATTAATGATTTGACTGGCGAAATCGCAACCTGCAGCGCGACGTGGTTGCATCTCTGGTCGATCAACGGCGACTGTCTAGCCACTGTGAACACGAGCATTGGCTCGGCCGATCGAATGCAGCAGATCTTGTGCGTCGCCTTTTCGATGACGAGGGAATGGGACTCGCAGAACGTCATCATTACGGGGTCCACCGATGGAGTCGTTAGAGTAAGTTCGTGGCATTGTGATCGAAAAGATTTCTGACAAATCAATTCACAGATGTGGTCGATGGATTATGTCCAAGTACCGCAAGAGCGCGACGAAGCTGTGGAAGAGCCAAAGATCGTTGAGGAGTCGAAGGAGGTCATAAAGGAGAAGAAGAAGGCTGAGCTTGTTAAGCAGATGAGTTTATCGACTGATGGCGGAGGGAAGCTTGCGAAATCTGGATCTGAGTCGAGCATATCAGAAGCCTGCGACAGCGTGAAAGAGTCAAAGAAGCAGTTCGAAGATGAGAAGGAAGAGTGCAGCGACAAAGACGAGCCCGAACTAGGAACAAACCAATTGACAATTGACAATAAAGCTAGCTTGAGCAGCGCTAAGTCCATGACGCAACTCAAAGACGCCGGTGACGGTGTCAAGAGACGCAGCGGCGAAATGACTCGACGACGAGAGACGAAACTTCGCAGCGTCTCACACATCGAGCAGTCCGTTGACGACTCCGATGGCTTCGAAGATGTTGCGTGCGCTGCCGGCTCTTCGGGTATCAGGCCAAGTAAGTCAGATACGAGTTTAACAGAATCGTTCGTTATGATTGACAACGATGGTGGTGGGCGACGGCTATCTAACAAACAAAACATTTTACGCGATGGTAAGTGGAGCAGCGCGAATTGCTCTGCCGAGTGCTTAAAGTTTCTTGCTTCCTCGACAGGATTCAAATGGCAACAGCAACTCGTATTCAGGTCAAAGTTGACAATGCACACTGCTTACGATCGTAAAGACAACTGCGAACCAGCCAGCATCACATCGCTAGCGGTGTCGAAAGACCATCGAACTCTTTACGTTGGTAAGTGATTGAAAAATGACTTCAATCTCGGTTTGAAAAGTTTCTCTCTCTCTAAGGCGATGCAAGAGGTCGAGTTTTCTCTTGGAGTGTGGCTGAGCAGCCGGGCCGAGGAATGGCTGACCACTGGTTAAAGGATGAAGCTGCCGATCAGTGTGTGGGTTGCCATATCAGGTTTGATTCTCTACTTTCCCTCTCAATCAATTCTTCAACCTTTTCCATCTCCCCAGATTCTCAATCTACGAGCGTAGACATCACTGTCGCAACTGCGGCCTGGTGTTCTGCAACAAATGCAGCCGCTTCGAGTCGGAGATATCGCGACTCCGCCTCTTGAAGCCAGTGCGCGTTTGTCAATCTTGCTACACTCAACTCAAACACACTTCGTCCTCCTTCGACAACAATTAGGCTCAGGATTTGACTTCGCCACACATCAGTATTGACCTTAGTTCTCATCTACTATATCACGCTTTCTAAGAATAGCATCGCAATTACACTTCTGACGAAGCTTCTTGACACAAGTTAAATGAATTATTGATTTGAAAATTTGACCCGCGTCGGATGAATTAATGTTATCAAACCATTAAGCGACCTGTAGCTGAAAAGAAAGTTGTTTGTTACCACCATTCAAATATATTTAGACGACTCGTTTCTCACCAAGCGTAGCTGAAATTCACGATTAGCAATTCCCACAAGCACGACATACATCGCATTAACGAAATTCGATATTTATAGCGGAATGGAAGAGGCAAACAGGAAAATTGTGTTAATCAAAATATCGTAGTCATCAGACAATTGTGAAAATGTATGAAGATATTTAATGAGAAATGTAGATTAGTCTAAGTGAGTGCGGATCATGGGAACTTTTTCTTTTCGCTGGATTACCACAGATCTTTCGTGACCAACGTTCAGTTGTTCACGAACGCGTCCGTCTTGCTGCAAAACCTTTTTTACATAAGACTTCATTGGCCATCGAAACGAACCTTCTTCAGTGATATTTTTTATTTGTTTTTGATATACTTTTCTTATTTATTACCCTACACGATTGATCAGCATGAATAAAGTTTACTGTATGAATTAGCGAGAAGTGGAACAATAAATTGTGCAATAAAAAGATTCTAAAAATCAGTTCGAGATTGTTTTTTCGACGATGAAGGTTTCTAGGTAGTGGCAAATGCTTTACGAGTCGGTTGAGGCTTGGTTGAAGCTTCTAGACTCTCTGGTAACTGTTGGAGTTCAAGGCAGATCAATTGGTTATAATCTAAAGCTTCAACAGTTTGGAGTTGACATACGAGCGCGGCTTATGCGCTGCCTAATCAGGTAAATAAAGCATCGAACTGGCAAGTTAGACATCGCTAGTGTAAAATCTCTTCTGGCCAATTTTATCTTGAGATCGGCCTTGCCATTGATGTCAAAAATCGTAAGAGATCCACTGCTTATTTTCAGACACTATCTTGAGTTTATGAAGAACGTCGAACGCCTCCATAATCGATACCTCGATGGCGTGAATTTTGGTTTCCCCGATTGTTCAACACGATGCAATTCGAAGCACAAAATCGCGAATCGAAAGTTGTCGCTAACATTAATTTCTCAATCGACTGTCGTTGTTCCGCGTCAGGTTGATTGCATTTTTTGTCTCCGCTTTTTTGTTCACTTGGATTTTTGCTTAATTGGTCACACGTAGTTTTATCGCTAATTAGCGTCCCGTATGCGCTACTTGTTTGCACGATGCATATTTTTTTCTAGTGCGAGAACTTGATAACAAATAAATTCAGCTTTCTCCTCAGGCGGTGATTTTATTGTGCCAACGTTGCGACCGCTTTCGAAGCAATGTAGAAAACGTTTTCGACTATTTTATGCTGCGAGAGAGAAAGCGATGAAGGCCACGCCTTCCTAGCATGAGCCGTTGAGTGATGGAAAGAGCCTTTCCATCGTTCACCTCACTCGACCTCGACGAGAAGCTGCGGCTGCAAAATAAAATATTGAAAGCGTCGGCCTGCATCGCATTCTGGCGACGGCAGCAAAAAATCGTTAGTCACTTGGACGGAGGAAACTAACTCAGGTTGATTTTTAGATTTTTTGATATTTTCCGGTGGAAAGGAGGAAAAAGCCTCAACGTTAACATTTCGACATGAAGCTGAGAAGAACTGGGACGACGTCTATAGCATTTCACATGCTGTGCTGCTGTGTGAACATTAGGCCGGGTTTTCTAAGCAATTATTTGAGCTCTTTGCACAAATTTTCGCAAACAGAAGAGGAAAAATCCCGTCGAGAGAATTTCCCCCACGCAAACAGTTTAGAAAGATCGAGGAAAATGCAGGTGCAGTTCCAATTTGCGAGAAATTTACTTTGGAGTTTGAGAAAAGTTGTAAAATAACCAAACACGATGCCTTTGAGTATCACAGAGCTTGACAGTTTATTGTGAATATTTCTCCTTCATACTTCGATGCTGATGTTTGTTAAAGGAAAATCTTTCGTCCTGAGACGATTTAGGTGACACGAAGTTGCTTTGTGGTGAACGACCGCTCTGCCTTGTTCTTGGTTCATGCAACGCGTGGAGGTGAAAAATAATTTTAGCCTTCAAACAATTCGATTTGAATTTTGATGTACAGAAATTGTCCAAGGGGTTGTGAAGTGACTCCATTGGAATTACCTTAATAATTTAGTACTTTTTCGACCCCCCAAGGGTGAAATTTTCAGGATGTAACATCGGCTAATCCCCTGTGATCCGATGTGTCAGGGCAACGCAATCATCAGCCAAAAATTCATCGTTCGTTTCAGCATGTGTTGAAAGTCTCACGGCTGAAACTTTTAGCTTCTAATCAAATATATGATGAGAAGATTTTATCGTTTGATAGGAAAAGTCATGACGTATTGAAACGCCTCGTGCGATATGAACTCACCACCCACCCCAACCCCCTTTGAAGCAAAACTTGTGACTATTTTTCCAAGTCCTTTTTCTGACCAGCAAAGTAAACATGTTTGTATTGTGTTGTTCTTCGTCCTTGCTTGGAGCCATTCGTTGTTTCAACATTTTATCGAAGAGATTTAAATCTTCTAACTTTGCAGCGTCTGCCAAGCGATAACGAGAAGCCATTCGAGCTAAAATAATGGAAATTATTTGCTTAACTCTCGATTGCTTTCGTGACGTTTTTCCTCGCTTAGCACAACACGTTTTCATCCGAGTCAAAAAGGAAAATCGGAATGAGACTTTTGTGCATGGAGCAAATAATTATTGTTGATTCAGTTTAATTGCACTTCGAATGTAAATAGTCAGGTGGACACGAATTGGCTCCGAGGCATGAAATTGTCGAGCTAGGCATTATCTCATAAATCTCATGTTTCATCCAATATGTCGATTCCGACGCATTTGCTAATTGCTCATGTCACTGATAAGTGATTAGCCGATGTATTTTGAGTGGGATTGACTGGCAAGTAGACTTGGTAGCTTTCATACGTCAGAGCTCTTTCGCTTTAAACCGCTGAGTCGCTTGTGATAATTTCTCGATGGGTCGTCAAAGTCTGCTCGATAACGATTGCTCTGTTTTTTGCTGTCATGTCAAACGAGATTTTTCTATCGTGAAAATTTTATTTATCCAGATTTGGATCGTCAAATTAACAGTCGAGTCTTAGATCAATTAAAGTCTGAGATATTTTTTGTTTTATTTCTTAAGTTCTTGAGTACACGAGCATGGATTTTCTGTCAACTCTCGTACGATCATCTCAAGATGCTCAATCCGTTTTTCCAGATTATCAACTTCGTCGTCTATCGAGCATCGCACGTTGCAAGAATCGTCAGTTGTCGATGGAACCGAAATTGTTGTAGTTGGAACTGCTGTCGTAATTGTTGTGGCTTGGAGAGGCGAGCATTGCTTAAGCAGCATAGCTGTCAACAGTTCAAGTTGTTGTGGTGATTCTGCATAAAAGTTGATGCATGGATTGTCTACAAAGCGAGCGAACTGCAGTTCATTGAGGTTTGAGAGTATTCCGTGGCCAACGTTCTGAATCGAATTGTTGCTGAAGTCAATCCTGACGAGTTGCAGAGAGTTTTGGAAGAGATCTGCGTCGAGACGCTCAATCTGATTCCCCCAAAGGCTGAGCCATAACAAGTTCGGCCATGGCGCCAAATCCTCCGAAGCAATTTCTCTTAAGCGATTGTAATAAATCGAGATCGCAACTAAATTCGGAAAATGATTGTCGAGTTTCTTAGGAAACGTCAAAAGACGTTCAACTCCTACAATGTAGTTGCTTGAAGAGATGAATCCTTGAACGTCACTGTTGTTGCGATTATTCGTATGGTTGCCAATGATTTCTGTCACTTCTGGCACTTCTAGGTTTTTCAGTTCTTTCACATCACAAGTGTAAGGGTTTCCTACAAAACTCCAATCTATATTTGAAAATTGACATCGAATCACAACACCGAAAGCCGGCGTGGCGATTGCAGCAACGATAAGCCAAGTTTGTACCAAAATTTTCCTGAAGTGAAGAGAAACGTTTAAGTGAAAATCTTCGTTTCCATTCATTTTTTGCTTACATTTCGATCAAATTCCAAATGCGACTGAGTGAAAAGCGGCAGCAATTTGATTGTTTTATACTTTTGCTTATCAAAAGCCATGAGAGAAAAAGAAGCTTTAAAGTATAAATAAGAATTCCTGTTATCAATTGATCTTATCGTCATCATATTTTACGAGTAAGATCAATCGATATCGAACGCTTCCACCAAAACTCTAGCTAATTGCTACGTTTATACGTTTTTTTCCGAGCACAGTAATTGAGTGAAATTGGACCGAAGAATTAGGAGCCAAATATTTCTATCTATTTTTATTAAATCGCTTACGTTAATTTTATTAAATCGGTAAATCGCTTACGTATTCATCAGGGAAGTGTTTGACAATTTTTTCTGAGCCATAAAACCTCTGATTTTAACGCAGCAGCCTCGTCACAACAGGAATTAGGAGTCGTCGATATTGTTGTAGTCGGGACTTCTGTTGGAAGCGTTGATGTAGGCAGAGGTGGACAAAGCACGAGCAGAGCTGCTTGCAATACTTCAACTTCTTGTGGTCTAATAGCATAAAAGTCAATGCATGGATTTGTATGGAAGAAGGCTCTCTTCAGTTCAATCAGGTTCGATAGTAAGCCAGCGCCGACGTTACGAATTTCATTGTAGCCAAAGTCAATGTAAACGAGCTTCAGAGAGGATTCAAACAAATCTTCGTCGAGGCTTTCAATTTGGTTACCATATAAAGCGAGCACTGCTAAATTCGGCAGCGGAGCTAAATCCTCGGAAACAATTTTCGTTAAACGGTTGTGTAAGATCTCGATCGCAAATAAATTCGGAAAATGTTTCTCGAGTTTTCTAGGAAAAGTCAAAAGACGCTCAGCCCCTTCAAT
The DNA here is from genome assembly GCA_033064975.1 of Smittia sp. YW1114-2. NCBI lineage: Eukaryota > Metazoa > Arthropoda > Insecta > Diptera > Chironomidae > Smittia > Smittia sp. YW1114-2. The sequence continues at coordinate 19,348,541 of CP093832.1, forward strand.
GTCGTAACTAGAAGAGAGGAAACCCTCAATGTCACGATTGCTGCGATTGCTTTGGTGACTTCCTGTGATTTCTGTCACTTCCGGCTCTTCAAGATTTCTCAGTTCTCTAACTAAGCAAGAGTATCGATTGCCACCAAAATCGCCCCAATCTAAATTAAGAAATTCACATCGAATCACGACACTAAACGCCGGCGTGGCGATTGCAGCAACAATCAGCAAAGTTTGCACTAATTTCTTCCTGAAAGCAAGAGAAATTGTTAAGTCAAATTTTTCTTTTCAGATCACTTTAGCTCACATTTCTATCAATTGCCAACTGCAAAAAGCCGAAAGCAACAGAAATTTATTTCTTTTATACTTTTCGCTTATCAAAAGATGTGAAAGGATAAAGAAGCTTTGAAGTATAAATCAGTCATTATCAGACATTAAGTACAAATCAGTGACATTATCGTCGCGAGGGTAGAAAATACAAATTCGAATAAAATGCGTGATCGATAAGAGAAGACAGAGAATGCAAACTTCTTCGTTTAAAATAGCGAATTCGGAACTAAATTAAGAATTTTCCATCTTTATTCCACGGGATTGTGACAATCTTAACTTATCGATCATCTCGATGCCGCGGCTCTGACAAGAGAGTCGTGTGTACGCCTTGCTATATCCATTAATATCCCCGGCGATCTCCGTCGATCTTCAAGATTCAACTACTAATTTCTGGGAAGCTTTCGTTGGAATTTAACGGCCGAAAAGATTTGAAGTAATTCGAAAAAATTCCGTTTCGTTTGTTGGCGCCACTTTCGTTTAAGAGAAAAGTTTGTCGCAGAGTTCAGAATTCACTTCCCAAAAATTAAAGTTTAAATATCAAATTCGATCACTTTACCTGCTGAAAAATATTGCAACTTGTGTCGAAGGTAAATGTGCATCCGATTTCAATGGATTTGTGTGGAAAAATAGTGGAACAGTCGAGAAACATCGAAAATTATACTTCGCATTGATCGACGATGACTTGCAGTTTTAAAACCCGATTATTTCTTCATGGCTTCTTCTACGTCTCTTGCAGAGGTTTTTACAAACGAACGTAACGTTGGAGTTCCTAAATTTCAGGATGCCACAGCCAGAAATCAAGCGGGAGCGGAAATCATCGGCCGTAAGTGTTTTGTTTACCTTTTCAACCTGTCGCATATTTTACAATTTCTCTTCTTAAAATTAGTACATGTCCGGAAACCACTGGAATCAAGTAAGTAGAATGAACCCATTGGACGCAGAGTTTAATTTACGTCTTGTTCTTTTAGGCTCCGCTTTCTCCTTGTCCGTTCCCAGACATCAGCGACGAAGAGTTAGTTTCGATCTCTGTCCGCGATCTGAATCGAACTTTGAAGCTTCGAGGGCTCAACCGAGAGGAAATTGTGAGGATGAAGCAACGCCGAAGAACCCTGAAGAACCGTGGATACGCTGCCTCTTGTAGAATAAAACGAATCGAGCAGAAGGACGAACTGGAAACGGAGAAGTCACAAGTAGTTGATGTATGAGTGTTACGCGAACCTGAAATTTATAATTGCTGGTTTTCCACAGGAATGGAAAGATATCGAGCTGATGAACGAGGACAACATGCGGATACGGGACGAGATTGAATCACTGCGAGGAAAATACGTTGCTCTGAAGAAGTTCGCCCACGAAAAGAAGATCAACTTGCCACCAGAGATGGAAGCTTTGTAAAAGTTTTATAAATCAATCCCGACATTCCAAGTTTAATTGAAATGATAAAGCGAATGAATACCATTTAGATTGTTAATGAATCACAGCACATAATAAATAATTGAAACTTACTAAACGAGTTGTAATAGCTCAGAGTTCTTTCTTCTTCAGAGAGGATTCGCTACTCTTGCTGTTATCAGCTGCAGATGATTATATGCATGGGGATCGTGCTTTTCGCGCTGGCGGATATTCGAGATGGAGGCAAAGTCGAGTTGCAAAGTCCTTTAATCTAATCTCATGGTAAGGTCTCATGCGTCTATATGTTTTATTAAATGAAATTGGAATTAAACCAAAAAGGATTGCGATTATCTCGAAGCCTTCGATCCTTGATTTGCTTCCGATTGAAATCTGCTGGCGTATTCGTCAGGCATTGCAATATTGAAACAGTTTGAAGCTTCCGTCAGTTGAGAGGTGGACATTGCTCGAGCAGCATTGCTTTCAATTCCTCAATAGCTTCAGGAGTTTTTGCTCGAAAATCAATGCATTTTGTGCCCATAAAGCGAGCTTCCTTTAGTTCATTCAAGTTCGAGAGCAAGCCAGCGCCGACGTTCTGAAGCGAATTGCTGTAGATGTCAATGATAACGAGCTTCAGCGTATGGCGGAAGAAATCTCCGTCCAGTTTTCTCATTAGGTTGCTCCAAAGACTAAACACGACTAAGTTCGGCCATGGCGCTAAGTCCTCGGAAGTAATTTCTGTTAGGCGGGCTTCGAAAAAATAAATGAGAACTACGTTTGGAAAATGATTCACGAGTTTTTTAGGTAACGCCAAAGGACGCTCAACTCCTTCAATAACATCGGCGTGAAACCAAAATCCCTCAACGTCTCCATTGTTGCGATTATTCGTATGGTCGCCTGTGATTTCTGTGACTTCTGGCACTTCTAGATTTTTCAGTTCTTTCACATTGCAAGTATATCGAAAGCCAATTGAACTCCAATATAAATTAATAAATTCACATCGAATCACGACACCGAAAGCCGGCGTGGCGATTGTAGCTACAACCAATAAAGTTTGCACTAAATTCTTCCTGGAATCGAGAGAAACTTTCAAGTCAAAATCTTAGATTCACGTATCACTCACATTTCGATGAAACTTCAACTGCGACTAATTAAAAAGCAAGCGACTGTTTTGTACTATTTTGCTTATCCAACCGCGCAGCAAATAAGAAGGCGTCGAAGTTGGTAATCAGAATTTATATTTATTGTCACCATAAAAGTTTTTTATCGTCACAAAGAATTTCCGCAGAAAAGCTGCGAAACGCTTCATTAAAAATGAACGATTAGATATCGATTTGACTTACTAAACGAGTTGAAATACCTCAGAGTTCTTTCTTCCGAGAACGGTTTCGCTACTCTCGCAGCAAGAGTCTTGGTGTTATCATCTCCCTTAATCTTTTCCGAGTCATAATAAAAGTATTTTTTGTCGTCTATATGTTTTATTGAATCATCTCGAAGCCTTCGATTGCTTCTGATTGAAATCTGCTTGCGTGTTCGCTCACATTTCGATCAAACTCCAACTGCGACTGAATAAGAGGCAACATAAATTTGACTGTTTTATACATTTTGCATATGAAAAAGAGTGAAAAGCAAGTTCACAGAGAATGTGGTGTTACCAAAAAACTCGTTCAGCCTAATCAGAGTCTACATTATTTTTGTTGGCCAACTAGAATTTCGACCACATGAAGAGTAACTTTGAAATTTTTGTTTAGTAACTGTGAGGTCGAATCACAGAACAGCGTCCAATGATTCTTCATAGATCGCGGTTGCGTGAAATTATCAAATCATTATTACATCGATATTGAACAGACGAACCTCAACCACTTTGAGCAACAAATCAATTTTAATTCCTTGAACGAAACGGTTCGATTCCACCTTGAGTAATCCAACTTTTCCACTTTTGAGTGCTTCGTGAACCCAAGAAAGCTTCGCTCGGCAATTTCGGAAAATTTATGAGGGTTTCGCTTTGTTTAATTTAGCATCAGAATGGCTTAATTTATTTCAAACAAGAAAGCGAACATTTTCGAGACGAAAAAATTCTCGAGACATTTTTCGAAGACTTCCAAAGTTGAGAAAGTTTTTGGCAGAGAAAATGGTTTGTTTGCTTTTGGCGCAAAACGAGCGGGGAAGACAAAGAAACCCGAAAGTGACGAAAATTCAATTAAAAATTCTTGCAAAGATTGACAGCGAGCCTCACCTCAAGTTCTGCATTTGAAGACCAAGGCAGACGAAGCGTGATTCCATCATATCTGAGGCTTCTAGCTCTCGAATGTTTACAATCAAATGGAATCGCATTGATCTTAATTTCTCGCTGAAAAACTATCAGCCATCAAAGTGGAAAAGTATCATCAAATATATTGTGATGTGTGGGTTTAAAATGTATCATTTTATCTCCGTCGCTTGTTCACATGTGGCTTGAGTCTCACGCCATGGAATGTAAAGCAGCGCAATCAATTGCAACAAACTCTGCTTCTCCTCCTTGTGAATATTTTAAGAAGTTTCGGCTTCGAGATTGCGAAACCTCGACCTTTAAGTCAGTGAACAGTTCAGTTTCATCGTTCAACCAATTCTCGATAATCCTTCGAAACTCCGCAAAACACTTCAATCCCTCATTAATTTCCTGAATTTTTCCTGCAGTCAAAAGATGCGAAAATTCTCACAAAGCTTCGAGACCATCGATTGTTCACCCACAACATTGAGTCGCTCGACGCCGAGTGGAAGACGATTTTTCAGATCATTTCGCTACATTAAACGTTGATCCTTTCGCCAACATCAGTGTAGAAGTATCAGAAAAGGTCACACAGTTTCAAGCTAATTAAATGACACAAAATATTTTCTTCTCTTTATAAAATGATTTGCAGTAACAAAGTTATCATGAGTGCGCCACTTGACACTTTCCATGTTAAATCAGAGCCAGAGACTTGACGAATCCATTCAACATGTTCGCTTATTGATTGAAGGCGTCCACTGGTACCAGCAGCTCCACAACCTGAAGAGTCGATGACGAAGCCAGTGAATCTGTTGTTGCATACGAAAGGTCCGCCAAGGTTTCTGTTGCCGCAAAGTGCGGGGCCCGAGTTGTTCACGTTTCCAGCACAAACAACTCCATGCGATGAATTGCCGCATTGATTAGTATTCCAAGTTGTTAACTGCGCTCGGAGAAGCGACGTCCTTCCGTTAGCCCAAGCATACACTGGACAAGTGATTGCTGCACTTAAAATTGTGTCGTCAAGCGCGATAGTTTGAATGTGAGTGTTGATGTTCCTATCATATCGTCCTCGACTGGTGTGTCTGATATTCGAAGAAAATCTCAAAACTGCAATGTTGTTGACGAGTGGATTGCTCTCCGTGAAGTTCTCGTGAATTGTAATTCTCTGAACGTTGCTTACAAAACTTCTCCGGTTTATATCCACCGTGCCCATTGAGATTTGAAGGTCTGAAGAGCTTCGGCCTAAAACACACGACGCTGTCGTCAACACATCCCGATTGCCGATGACAGTCGCTCCACACAAAAACCCATTTCCGAATATCTGCTGATCAAGCCCTCGAAGTCTCACTGAAGCTACGAAACGAGCAAATGCTTGCGACACAGTTGATCCTTGGTTTAGGCAGTTCACTTCAAAAAGAACCACGAGTAGAATCGAAAGCCCGAACAATTTCATTGCTTCGAGTTTGAAATTCTCTTCACAAATAAACCAAAAATAATTTCCATCACGCTATTTAAAAAATTGTTATCTGATAAGAATCGAAGATTTTCGATTACAAACGTGACGAGTCCATCAAGAATGATAAGACATGTGGTCTTGAGTTATCCGACTTTTGCCGTCATCATTGAGCCGCCGAATGAAGTTTAGAGCTGCTGAACGTTGAACGCAGAGCGTCAACACTTTGCTCGCATTACCACGTGTTGAATTCACACGGCTCACAGTCTTGTTTGTTGTTATTTGTATGCTTTCCATAATATGATCTCTCAACTTTTTATTAATACCATTCCACTCGCTTCGGCTTCGACATGTGTGAGAGGCGGGGGCGAGCTTTGTGTTGCGATGGATTAATTGCAGCGATGCGTGTGATGAATTGTCATCTCCCCTGTCTCGATGATATTCATGACCATGCACGGTTCCCGAGTCGCCTCTCCACCGAGTCATTAGGCGATGCGACAAGGCGTAGTAAATTCGTCGATGAATAACCAATTGCCTCAGCTACAATACTGAGGCTGTCACATTTAATTTGTTTCGGGAAAGAATCGATGCTTCGAGCCATCAACCTGAAGCGAAGATAATCGTTTGTTGAACGTTTTAAATTAATTACTGATAATGTTTGCGTGATTACGTGCCGTTTCCGCTCGAAACTTACATTTGACACCTGGAGATTTCCCGACAGCTTCCTCCTCTAATGCCACGGAGCGGAGGATTGATCGATGACCTCGCTCAACTCGTTCAAGTCTATTTTAGGAATCCTTTAAAGTCGGTGAAATTATTTAGCAACTTCAAAAAGCTTGTTCGAGACGTTCGGCTCTGCCATTTGATGTCGGAAGAACTTAATCCTGTTAAACATCTTTTCAGCTTGTTTGTGCCGCTTTCATGTCATTCATGTCACTCGAAGTGGAAGTGTTTCTGCTCGAGTGGAAATCTTTTTTCTTCGCTCTGATGGCAAAAACTCCTACAGATGTTATTTTATCAGCCAAGAGAATAAGACAATTGTTTGCTTTGAGAAGTTTCCTCGTTCTCGGTGAGGTTTTTCGTGGGAAAATTCCGGCTCAAAGTCGAGAGCGTGCTGTGAAATGAGAAGAACAACAAATTGTCGAGGAGACTTTAATTTAAATTCCTTTCTTTATTCAACTTCTTTATGGCTTTCGAGAACATTTTTCATTTCGTCCAGAAGACTAAACCCTTGTTTTAAATTTAAAGACTAGCAGTTTATGTGTTTAGCCAGATACGTCACTGGTTGGGCGAGATTAAATCCACAGGCAGTCGAACGAACCACCTGACCATCTGCCTTCACCATTTTCTCTCGCTTAGCGTGTCAGACAATTAAGAGCAAAATTCCAATATCGAACAGTAAATTGCTGGATTCAACACTGAGCCGCGTCCACCCTCATGCGAAATTCATTTTTTCTAACTTTCCACCCACACAATTTTTTCTCTCCCATCGCTTTAATTGAAAGCAAACAGAAATTTCTTTTTTGCTTGGGTTTCATGCTCCTTGTAACGTTTCCCAGCATCAATGGGAAATCAATCTCGCTTCCACGTTCGCCCGCGAGACTTTATCAAAGGTAACAAAGCGGAAGTTTTTCCCTTCGGTTGCCTTTTAGATATTTTCATAATTTCTTACTAAGGAGAACGGAGAATCAAATGTGAAGCATCACGGTGACTGGCGAAGGAGTAAAGAGAAATTTATTAACATGTTTCGCCATTGATAACATTATTCGAATTGCTGTTATTCTGCGTATTGTTGTTATTATCGTTTTGAGTAATGTGACTGTTATTGTATTTTTCCATCATGTACATATCGCCTAACAATCGAGAGATCGGAACGTTGCCGATTGTTTCCTTGAAGAACAGCATTTCGATTGTTGTCGAGCGGATTGCCCGAAGAGACGGCAGCAACAGGAGCAGCCGACCGAATCTAGTTGGCTGGCGGGGATATCGCAAACGCACATGGTCCGAGAGGATGCACTGAGCTTGATCTTGTAGCATTTCAACTGGCTGGACATCGCAGATTCGAGCTGTCTCTGTTGGAGAGGTGGTCAATGTAGCTTCGCTCATTCTATCTGGTCAAGGACTAATTGAATTAGCCCTTGAAGCATTGTCACTCACCTGGTGAGAACAGAATCACCGCCTTCATGCAGCCAACTTCGCTGGAGTCGGGAGAAAGTTGTCGGAACCGACAGAGAATCTCTTGAACCGTCTTCATCTCAATAGAAGTTGTCGCATCGTCTGGAATTCTTTCTCGAACTTGTGGACTATCGAACAAAGCTGCCAAATCCCACGGTACACTCCACTGGGCAAAGTTGAGCAGGAACAATTCCTTCCACGATTCTTGCAGCAGCAATTGCTGATCAGTTTTTGATAGCGTCTGGAATGGCACCAAGCATCGAACCCATCGGACAGCCATGAACAGCAGTCGAGCCGTCGTTTCCTGCTTGGGAGAAAAATAGTTTACGTTTAGTCATCTGGAGATGCATGGTCGTGTTTCAGTCATTAAGACAAAGGTAAAATCCCCTTGTTGGAACAACACCCTCGCATCATAACCGCATCCTCTGCTCTGTCACCCACCTGTAAAAATTCCCACGTAGGTAATCTTGGATTTAATGCATCAATTTGATACGCCGCATGATGTAGAGATGGAAAAATAATTGAATTTTGAGCTTGATGATATTGAATGAGCTCCTGATACTTGTCGGGACTCATGAGAATGTCCAGCAGACCATTTTGCATGTTAGTCCTTGTGGTTTGTTGACTTAGCTGGGATGATGCTGCATTTCCATTTGTGGCAGCCGTGAATGACGAGACGGATGAAGCTGATGATGCGGAAAATGAAGCTGCAACGTTGATCTCGGATGTTGATGCAATGTGAATTGGAGTTTTAGTGTTAACAGGGCTCGACGGAGCTGCTGGAGGAGTGTTGTGCCCGGAGCGTGAGTCGGCAGTTGAGTGTGGGCTCATAATTCTTTCCGAGACCGAAGACACCGACGACGAATCAATGGAAATTGTAGACTTGGAATTTGTTGGAGAAAACTGTTGCAATTGTTGGTTCAACGGTTTGTAGAAGTTGCTATTGATAGAAGGAAAGTCAAAGCCAGCGGTCAACTTCGACTGATCAGAAAACTTTCCGCCGTTCTGTTGAAGCGACGAGTGCTGATTATGTCCGTGATTAGGAAGAATCGGTGTAGGATGAAGAAGCGTTCCAAACGAAAGCGGTTGGGGATGATGCAAGATGGTCGAGTGTTGCTGGAATGAGTTCAACTGGGTGAAGTGCGTAGCGCCAGCATGATGATTTTGGAGATTATGATGGGCATAAGATGAAGCATTAACAGACATCGGTGTGAAGCCACCTAGGAACACTTTCATTGGAATCATCTTCATTTAGATCGAAACAAATATTTTACCGTGATGATGGTGGTGATGGTGATGCGATTGATGTTGCATTTGATTGTGCAAATGTTGCAGCTTTGGCTTTCGAGGGCCGCGTTCATGCTGAACAGCTGAAAGCGAGAAAATTTCTCAGATTAATTTCCTTATTGACTTTTCAGTTTCCCTCTCGCACTTCGAAGACATGGAAAAGTATCATGTGCTAATCGGATTCTCGCTCTCTTGATAGGGGAACAATCAACTCATTTTCAAACAAATCCTTTTGATTTCGAGTTCAAAAAGTTCATGAAAATGATTTTTCTTCAAGTTTCACTTTTCCGCTTTTTTCTTTTAAATTATTTAGTGTCGTTTGGCAACCGAGAAAAAAGCGGATCATCATTTGCCGATTCAACGTTTAATGTAGCGAAATGATCTGAAAAATCGTCTTCCACTCAGCGTCGAGCGACTCAATGTTGTGGGTGAACAATCGATGGTCTCGAAGCTTTGTGAGAATTTTCGCATCTTTTGACTGCAGGAAAAATTCAGGAAATTAATGAGGGATTGAAGTGTTTTGCGGAGTTTCGAAGGATTATCGAGAATTGGTTGAACGATGAAACTGAACTGTTCACTGACTTAAAGGTCGAGGTTTCGCAATCTCGAAGCCGAAACTTCTTCAAATATTCACAAGGAGGAGAAGCAGAGTTTGTTGCAATTGATTGCGCTGCTTTACATTCCATGGCGTGAGACTCAAGCCACATGTGAACAAGCGACGGAGATGAAATGATACATTTTAAACCCACACATCACAATATATTTGATGATACTTTTCCACTTTGATGGCTGATAGTTTTTCAGCGAGTTCACACGAGACGAGAAATTAAGTTTAATGAGATTTCATTCGTGAAATTTGCGATGGTGGAAGCGATGGAAAACCAGCGGAGCATAATTTATTCGCTCGCTAGATAGTTGTTCAGCTATCGTGATCTAAATAATTTGCGATTACACATGAGCTGGCGTTCAACGTGTTTATTCATCTTTCATTCACGCTCAAATTGAGTAAAATAAAAGCTCTGCAAACTCGTCAGGAAACTACAAATTTCCTCTCGCATCACTTTCAACTTTCAGCTCGACAAGAGTTTGTAATTAAAATTTCTCATCGCTTCGGTCGCAGTGCAACTGAAAAGTTTCTGACGCCCGAAGCCAACATCTTCAATTTAGCGCAACCCATAAACATGAAAATTGTTACTAAGTTTGAACATTTATTCTCATTTAAAACTGTTATCGTCGTCGACTGTTGTGTGGATAACGAAAACGCGAGGAGTGGAAAGAACCCAAATGAGAATTTCAAACTCGGCAAACGCGGAACATTTCGCAGTTGCATGTTTATCCCAATCGTGCTCGGTTGTTTGTAAAACTATTTTCTGTTTTGTTGTCCAACTTACCGTCTTTGTTCATTGCCGATTGAAAGCATTTCGCTAAGCGACATGCTCGGCACTGGTTCCTGTGTGTCTTGTCGACAGGACAGCGGCCCTTAAGTTCACCGGCAGCTTTGCACGTATAAATTCTATTCCTATGTATGCTTCTTTTGAAGAAACCTGAACAACCTATCGAGAGGAAACTTAGTGAATCTTGTGTGGACTTTGAAGCCAATCCTTCTTACCATCACAGCTGTAAATTCCGTAATGCTTTCCTAGTAAAATAATTAAGAGAAAGTAAGCAACGACTGTCGAATCATTGGCGATCGATCAATGATAATTACCGCTGCTTCTATCACCGCAAACCTTGCATGGAATGTCTAGGAGTCTATCGCCTTTAATGCGAAAGCGAGGAGAGCAAAGATAAAGAAACGAAAATTAAATTAAGATTCCACTCAAGTGATTAACGCGCTCCACATTTTTTGTGCGAGTGCTGCAGAAGCGTTAATTAACATGGATTCACTGCACAAACACTTTTTTGTTGCTGGCGGTTGTAATTCTGAGATTTTGCTTAGTCAATTTTTACGATGCGGAAATCACGAGACGAAGGATTTTCCGGGCTCACGCTTTCGTGTTTCCCAACCAAAGGAAATGAGGTAGGATTTCCTTAAGGGATTAGCACCCTCGAAACACAATAAAATTAGTCGGAATTAAAATTCCAATATTTATCTATGAAATTGAAAGTGTAAGAGAGCACCGACAGCAAAAAAGCAAAAGGGTAAGCGCTCGAGTGTTAAAAATTACTCGAGGGATCATGACGGCAACCAGCGAGGGAGGGCGTAAGAAAACACTTGGGATAATACACGCAGCTATGGCGCTAAGATAGAAAGTTTTATTTTCATTACGCACAAGTCAGCGATCCGCCGTCATTTCAAATGTTTAGTTTTGATTTTAAAGTTTAGCTCTGATTCTCGCACTTCATCATGAACACGGATTTTTAAAGTCCACAAAAGACTTGAATTTTAGGATAATATCGGACACGTGTATTGTAATTGCCGACGTGATGCAGGGACAATTGTTCAGATCTAGTTAGAACTCACTTTAGAAATTTGTGAAAGAATCAAAAGTTGGAGTTTATAAGGCAAAAGAAAAGTTTTTCTTGGGACATTAACAGAGTTTTTCTTGGGACATTAACAGAGTTTCTATTGGACCAACTTTAGGCTCAAACTTCATAGAAATGCGGCGATTCAATCTAGTAATATTTTTCGTAGAATGCTTAGGCATTCTTTGAGTTAAATAAAGCGGATTAAGTCCTCAAGGCAGTTGATTTTTGCGCAAAATAATTGCAAACTTCATTTGTCATAAATTTCTTCGTTTTGTTCCGATCAGTGGTTGCACAGTTTTTCACGATTCAGAATGATCCGCTTCGACTATTTGTGATCAAGTTAATTCACCTGTTCCCATTTTTCGAAGGTTCACTTGAAAATAATCCACTGTGATATTTTTATGTTTTATTGCACGATTAGTTTCCAAATTATTCACTAGAAAGTTTTTGTTTCTGGTCAAGTAAATTCGACAATGATTTCAAATGATTTTCACTCTCATAAATTGAACAATTTTCTTTCTTTTGGATTTGTCTTTTCACAATTTGCTGAAACTTTCAAGACTTTGAATTCACATCGTCTCACTGTGAACGCCACGCGATGACTGATCCGACGGCAGCGAATTTCCAAAATTCTTTGACTTCATCACAGTTTATCACCAGTCACTCGATTCAGTCTAATCTCTATCTCTCCTATGGTTGCAGTCGATGAAAACACTTTCATCCCTCTCAACAAGACAAACCGATTTGAGTTCTCAATAATTTAATGTGTTGTGTGATGTCTTATGCCGAGGGATTGCTAATAAATTTTAATGCCAGCCAACATGAAGTGAAAAAGTGCTTTTTCTCTCTCTGAGAAGAGTGAATGTGGCTGCGAAAACAGGATGGGGTGATGGGAAAATTATAATGTTAAAATGTTAAAGGCGGAGCTTTGCCGTCGAGTCATTTTAAAATGGATTTTCCCTTGCGATTCGAGTTGTCGACTCGACGTAGAAAACTCAGAGCGCTCTCTCGAGGGTTTAGACGGTTTGTGAGCCAACGGCAGCAAGAACGAGACGACAATTGTTGCGCAAGTGAAACGAGAAATCGCTAGAAATGGTAGAAATCTGTAACCTGACTGACTAGTCTCTTCTGTTTGACTCGTCGCTTTCTCTGTGGTTTTTCACGCTCGACTCGGTATCGTATGTCTTTCGTTATTCGACATAATTTCATTCGATGCCCATGAGAGCCCGGCCACGTTTTGCTAGTCGACTCTCCCTTTCCTCGCCTGACTACTTCCGATCATTTTGATAATGATGTGATAATAAAATGTTTGGACTTTTCGAATTGATAACATGAGCTTTTCATCATGATGACTCTTTTTCAAATTAAACATAAACATCGACGCGTTTTTGCTTTGTCATTTTGAGGAGCAAACTTTTCGGTGTGTGGAAAGCGTTGCGTAATGTTCTACGAGCAACAGCAAAAAACTGAAGCTACACAGACAAAAGCTCTCCAGTGTGTATTCCCATCGGATGCCTTGTTGAGTTTCTGCCATTTTCGCAACAACAAAAAGCACTCAGTGACGAGCAGATGTTTGATTTCCCATCGAAATATACGCTCAGTGCGACTTTAGGTCACATTAAACACAGTCGAGAAAGCAATACAGCAATATGGCTAAAAAAGCTCAGGAGCCAGAAAATGAAAAAGGCGCCGACTCTCTCTGAATGCTTTCCTCCTGCAACGGCGAAGAATCTTGTAAACACACCCACGAATGAAGATGTGGCTGGGCTTCTTCCTTTTTTCCCGAGCAGACGCTGCTCGAACTCCGACGGCAAATTTTGCCGAAAGTCTTGCTGGAAATTAATTTACCTTTTTCGTTTGAAAGAAAATTGCCCGGAGCTCCTTTAACTGAAAGCAGATTTATTGTCTCATGCTCCTTCCGCTCTTACTTTATGGTTTTTGTAGCGAGAAGAGGCTGAATCTTAGTCGTAAATTAAGAAGCTCAAAACAGGGAAATTCCGTGAGCCATACATCTTCCTTTTACGATGAGAGAAAATCCACATGTTGACATTGTGTATGTTGTTCCTAAGCTAAGGAGATAATTAATCATACTTTACCTTCATAATTTACTGCTTTTTTGTTTGCTGCTTGTTTTATTTTTGCGGCTAAGGCGTCTCTATAACGAAAGGGTCGGATTATCATTCAGCCAAACATCGTGCGAGAGAATCCTGCTTAACTTTGAAAACTGTTGGTGTTTGGGTGTAAGTTTCCTCTTAAATGAAACGTAGAGGTTAATGAATTTTACATCAGCTTAGTAATTTTCTAAAACTCGATAGTACTTAATTTAGATTTTTAAGAAAGAGTTGAAGGAAAATCTCCTTTTTTTCTCCCTCCACAGTCGTCCTCGATAAATCTTGTAGCTTTTCTTCAAAAGCAAACATACCGCAACATGAAACTCTTCGCCTTCTTCTAGGGAAACTTCTGGGTGTTCAGAGGTGAAGAAATTATTTTTCTCTCCTTTTGACTATCGTTCCAACTAACAAAGCTTTCTTATTTATTTTCACAGCAAGGTTTGATGCTTTCCTAACATGTTGGCAATGTGTGAGAACAGGATCAGATGGCTTTCTGCTCGAGGCACGTTGAACGAGAAAATGAAACGACGGAGGAGATGAGATTTTTAACGAAATCGAAACGATTCGGTGGGCAGAAGCAAAAAGTTTCTGCCTCATAAAAAATCCATCACGGAATCAAATTAATGAGAAAAACTTCATCCGCATCATCAACTGCGTGGGAAGATGAGAGAGAGAAAATGTTATCTGTTGCCAAAATGATTCTTGATCACGAACATCTTACATTAACGCTATTATGGAGCTTATGGCTTGTTATTTTATTCAATTTAGCAAATCCCTGTTTAATGCTTCATTTTTTCGTTCCCCTAACCGCAAGACTCCTCGCACTGAGTAGAAAATCATTTGATGGCTTGAGAGAGTTCGGAATGCTTTTAAGTAAAACAAATTCACGGGAGCGAACGTCGTAATCGCTTCGCCAACAAAGCGTTCTCAGCCACTTTATCACATAATTTCATTTGCAAAAGAAATTCAGAAATCATTGAGTTCATTCAATTTGTGTCATTGCGGAATTTATGGAATTACATTAAGTTGTCTACGGTGACAGTTCCATCAATTTTCTCCATCGCTGTTCGTCACTCTGACACGTTTGTGAATAACCATTGTGATCAGCTTATTGTTGAGTCGAAAGGATAACAAATTATGCAAAGTGGTGAAAGCGACAGATTTTCGTTTGTGTCGCTTCGTGATTGTATCACTTTCTAAATTTATGAATTTTCATCATTGGTTAATGGACCTTTTCGTTTCCCACTTTTTACGCAGGGGCGACTGATAAATGGTTCGTGTCATTTTCCCAAAACAAACATCCTTCTCATGACAAAACCAAACGACCAAAGCGATGGCAGCCCTCGGAAAAAGCATTTGAATCTCATTTCGTATGCGACAAAGCAACTTCGGGATGAGATGGATCATGGAAGCTGAAGTCATAGATGAAGTAGAGCAGCTAGAATGATTCATTATCACTTAGGTTGAAATGTTTTTCAACCTTTTCCATTATCGATTTCTTCCTGCTCGCTGTATCCAATACGAAGTGGACCCATTTTGTCACTCATAACATAAATATTGACAATCCACTTCACTCGACATGGCAAAATCAGATTTTCATGATTTCGAAGTCGTCAGGTAATGTTTGCTTACAGCCAACACGACGACGCTTTCTGCTATGCAAATTTAATTTCCCTTAAAACTCAATATGTTACGCAAACAGATTCGGACTGGATCGTGCTCGTGCTTGACCGCCAAAACACATGCTGCGCTCCGAATGTCTCGTGAGCGATAATGAAAGTTCATTTTCACGATTTCATTTCAAGTTCGTCGGACTCGCGGGCTCTCGTCGCTTATCACGCAGTTGAATGAAAAAAATTACAAACATTTTTTAATTCAAACTTTTTTCGAGCACTAGAATTATCAACGTTTGGGTTCTTCTTCCCTCAAAACTCTCAGCTCAGCTTCTGAGTGAGATTAGACGCAAGTATAAATTAAGCGACAAAACTCGGACAAACTTCAGTTTGTCGGTTGGAATTGGTAAGTGAACAAGTGGAAAACTTAAGTGAAGTGGAAGTGAAGTGACTGTGAAAGTGGAAAAGTGCAAAGAGTGCAAGTCTCGTGCGGTCGAGTCGGTGCCAAAGGTTATCGGCGTGAGCTAAGAAGCGAAATCGCGCAAAAACTTTTTTCTAATTTAAAGTTTGAAGATAAAAGTCGGAAAACCGATGAAAATGTGGAGAGTTTGAGTGTCAGCAGATGCAAGGACTCAAATGACTGAAGATAAATCAAGTTTAATGTGAAAATCGGAAGAGTTTCCCGAGAAAATCGGCTAAATGTGAAAACCTAATGACATCACACTCGCCATAAACGCGCTTAATTCTACAAATTTTGACGATTTTCATATGGAACTACATTAAATCTGTTGATAAAGCTCTCATTACTTCCTCATAAATGTCAAAATGTTATCAATCTCGCTGTTTTTTGTGAATGTTGCCATACTTTTTTAGAAAAAAATATCAATTTCTGGGAGACAGTGGTGTTACAAACAGCCGATAAGAGCGAAGTGATTCGAGTGGAGGCCTTTCCTACTCCCATGGCCAATTGAACTTTCAGCTGAAAGTGTTCGTTACTTAGGTGTGAAGCCAAGTAGTTATAAACACCAAACGGACTGACGACACTTGCATTTGGTCCCCTTCAAACAAGTGTCCAGTGTGATTAAAGTGAATGAAACATAATTGATTTTTTTACAATCGTCGACGGCGTCTGTGTGGATTACGCGCTGAATCAATTTTCTTTTCAGTTTATCAGCTCAGACTGTGACAACTGAACTTTCAACAAATCGTGAAAGAATGTGATGAGACTCAAACCGAAGCTAGAAAGATGAAACGTTTTAGAATTTTCAATTGCTTAGTGATAGCTCAACTCGTATTTAGTGGAATATTCAGCTTAGTCGGCGCAAAAAAGAACGCGGGTAAGTAGAGCCTGACGTTACTTGCCATTAGTTATCGAGATGTTGGTTTCAATGATTTGATGATTGATTGTGATTTCCGTTTTTGACGTGAAGACCTCAAAATCTCCTTCGTGTTTATTTTGGGGACGTAATTTATCTATTCGTGATTTAGTAAGAGTGGCAAACTTTTCGTCGTCTGACCTGTTTGACGAGCAAAAGAAAGCCGATGACGTTGAAATCACATTTGTCTTTGATTCGGAACTCACGGCTTCTTTGTGCAGCAACAAAACAAGGATTTGAAGCCCGTTTTCTTCGCCATTTGGTATAAAGTTTTTCCCAAAAAATATGAAACGAAACCTAATTCGAAAAGTAGGTAACTGAGAATCGCTTTTCTGCTCAGCACCAAAATGTTTTCATGTTATTTGCTCTTTCGACTCTAAGCTAACATTGGCGCTAAGCTGTTTTTACATTCCTTACAACCCTGCCAGCCTGATAGGCCCTTGCGTGATCTCCCCAGTGTTACCACTGCTTACAGAACGATGCATTCGTGACTTTGCCGTCATCACTCCTGCTTACCGCCCATAGCGCAAAGGCGCTTTCCGGGCCCCCGTCAACGAGAAGTCTTACTTGTATCTGTTTTGCAACCTGAAACATACAAACTTTTTTTCACGTTCAGAACATTCCCGTTCTCACGTAAAAACGATTCCTATTAGCTTAAATCTCTCATCTTCGTTAATCTCGCGAACGCTGTTGACCCATATTTTGAGTAGAAGTGCGAGCCGGACGAATAGTAAAACATTGCGATAACAGAGTTCAACAACTTGTCTTATCAAGGCATTCGAAATGACGTCGAGGAATTCCCTCCGTTAGATTACGCAATTTTTCTCTCTGAGTCTTTTAATGAAATCTCTGAGAATTCGAGAAACTTTTTGAAAATACTCGAAAAATATTTGAGCGAGTTTTTCTAATTTTTCCCACGCTGATAACAGTTATCAATGTTGATTTTATGACTTTAATTAATTTAGATGGAGATGTTAACATGTTGCTCGACATGGGAGTTCCCGACCTTCCGAACGGCGTGAACATGACGCAAGGAATGTGTGAAGGCGAGCGCAATGCTTATCAGACGATGAAAGCGCCGGCGTACGCCATCAACAAGGGAGCTATGATTACAGTAGCAACTTCGGAAGTAATAGCAGTTCGTTTTGTAGCCGCTGGATTTGATAATTTGGCTATTTTAGATTTTCACAAATGGATTTCCCAGCGACTTTTCAATCATTGCCGTCATTAGAGCCAGAGACACTTTCTCTAGAGTTCCAGTGTTTTCGATTTACACTTCGGAGAGTGAAGAGTCGCTCGTCTTCTTTGTCGGATCAGAAATTGCAGTCGTTTACCAGGACAGCGTTGGAACACTTGTCGACGACAATCTCATAACGTTCGATGCTAGTACCAACGATTTAGAATGGCATCGCATCGGTATCAGCTTTAAAGGCGACTCAATCACTTTGATTTTTGATTGCACGAAGCAAATTACAAAGAAACTCCAACGGTCAGCGAATCCGAAAATCGCTACGGATGGTTTGATATTCATGGGCGTGCAGCTAGACGAGGAAGAAGATTATTTCATGGGAGACATACAAACACTTTTGGTTGCTGATCGACCCGACTCAGCCTATGAAGTTTGCACAAAATATGCTCCAAACTGCGTTAATCCACAATCGTTGTCAAGACCAAGAGATACCAAACCGAAAACAAGCAAAGTAACTTCGTCGAAACGTGAAAAGTCTTCGAAAAGTCGATTAGCTAAATCTTCGAAGCGAGCCAGCGCTGACCAAGCGGCTTCAACAAACTATCGCGGTTATGATTCATTGGCAAATTTTGTCGAGAGAACTTCACTGAGGAGCTTTGGAGCATCATCGGTGACAGAGTCAACAGTTCTCTCTCGTGATTCGGCTGAATCCGATGGCCTTGGGTTTGGAGACCGTCTCCATGGCGAAGATGATTATTATGATTCATTGAACTCTGGAGATGAACATGAAGTAAATAATGGAAGTAGAAGCAGACCTCTGTCACCGGAACCTGTCTATAATCCAGAGCCTGGCATTCATGATATTGAGCCTCCATTTAATCCAGAACCGGTCATAAATTATCCAGTGGTTGATGAGACTGCGAAGGTTGATAGCCCGAATGAAGAGAACTCGACGACTTTTTCAACGATCGTCAACGGTGTGAAAATAAAGTCGCTGCCTGGACCACGAGGTATCAATACTAAGTAATTCCAAAACGTCCAATTATTGTAATATTTTTAAAAAGGAACGCAAGGACCGAAAGGCGACAAAGGTGAACCTGGCGAGAAAGGCGACCTTGGCCGAGAAGGGTTGAACGGATTGCAAGGTCCTGTTGGAGCTCCTGGCCATGTTTTTATGGTTCCTGTATGTGTTGTACCTGCTTAGTTATTCTATATGTCTTCATAGTCAATGTTTGTTTGTATAGACGGGCAATAGCGCGAGCGGTGGTGAAAAAGGTCCTGATGGTCAGGCGGAAGCATTCCGCCAAATGCTGGCACAACATATGGTAATTTCACTTGAGCGACTTGGAATTTCAAAAATTAAATGTATGGTAATAGCTAGCAATGAAAGGTCCAGATGGGGCTATGGGATTGACGGGTTTACCTGGTTCTGTTGGAAGACAGGGAGATCAAGGCGAGTAACAAAATAGCTCTGTTGTAAATTCTTATAATAATTTCTAATCATTTTCAGGTTCGAAAGGTGAAACTGGTGATGCTGGCGAGCCAGGACCTCAAGGTTACTAACAATTCCTCGCATAAATTGCATAGTTGATTATCTTTATTATTCAAGGTCCCCGAGGTCAAATGGGTTTGCCAGGCAGAGAGGGAAAGAGAGGTTTGTAAATATGAAACTAAAGGAGAAATTTGTCGATAAAATAAGTTTTTTTATAGGAAGAGCTGGTCGTGATGGAGAGCGTGGAGTCTCAGGACCGATGGGACTGAAAGGTGAACCTGGCCCGATAGGAATGCAAGGGTTGCCTGGTGAGAAAGGAGATAGAGGAAAAATAGGTCAACCAGGAGAAAAGGTGAATGCAACGATTATTTGTTTGAATAGTAACTCAAACAAATTTTAATGCTTTCCAAAGGGAGACAAAGGTACGGAAGGAATTCAGGGAGATGATGGCCCTCCTGGAGCTCACGGGTTGATTGGAGAAATGGGACCGAGAGGTTTTGTTGGTCCGAGAGGATTTCCAGGTAAGTTATTCGTTCTGATTTCGACTTGAAAACTTGATTAATATTTTAATTGTTCAAGGTCCACCGGGTAGCACTGGAGTAAGTTGAAGTGTTATTGATTTTGATTGATAAATAACTATTTCATTTGCTTAGATAACAGGTTCAGAAGGCTTGGCTGGTAGTAAAGGAAATCAAGGTCCACCAGGCCAACCTGGAGCTCCTGGCGTGAACGGTAAGAATAAATAGTTATGACAGTAAGTCATTTACTCATTCTGTTTGTAGGTCCAATCGGTCCACCTGGTTCAACTGGAGTTCAAGGCAACATAGGTAAAATTAAAACAAATTTGGCAACTATGTTTTGATACTAAAAATCTATTTTCAGGACCTCCCGGAATACCTGGACCACAAGGCAAACCTGGCTATCCTGGTATATTGAAATATGATGATTAATTTTCAAGAAAATTCTAATTTGTAGCCAATATTAGGTAGCCCTGGAGCCCCTGGGTCGGATGGAAGAGCAGGTAACCCTGGAAGTGTTGGTGTCAAAGGCGAACAAGGGCCACAAGGATCTCAAGTGAGATAAAGCAAGTGTTCTTTATTTAGTCAGTTTATAACTTTATTTTAAGGGTTCAGTTGGATTTCCGGGAAGCAGAGGACCTAAAGGAGACGATGGCTTGAGAGGGCCAGCGGGCGAGAAAGGCGACAAAGGAGAACTAGGTACATCCGCTGGTAAAATTGGTTTTATTTTTCGATACTAAAATTCTCACAAATCTGAAGGTCATGATGGAGAAAAGGGTGATCAAGGTCATAGCGGAGAGATTGGACCTGTTGGACCTCAAGGAATTGCTGGATTAGAAGGAAACGAAGGCCCTAAGGGTTTTGAAGGTCCACGAGGAGAAGCTGGCGCTCTTGGAAATCCTGGCGAAAAGGGAAAACAAGGCAAGTTATATCTTTTGTTATAATATTTCATTGACACTGAACAATCCTTTCTCCGTATGTAGGTCTTCAAGGTTTCCCAGGATATCCAGGTTCTCCTGGAGATAAAGGAGACAAAGGATCTCCAGGTAAATTTCAAACAGTTTATGTATTCAAATAAACTTGAAATTGTTTTTTAGGAACCGCTGGATCGGTTGGATTGAAGGGTGAAAGAGTAGGCGTCTATTTTCTGTAGAAGAAAAGTGTTCCAACGTTTGTTTTCAGGGAAATACTGGTCAAGCTGGCGAAAGAGGTGAAGCTGGTCCGAGAGTAAGACTGCAACAAAATTTTAGAGCAAATGTGACTAAAATTGAATGTTAAAGGGCTTCCGAGGATCACGCGGAAGACGTGGAAGTGATGGTCCGTCAGGTTCTAAAGGTAACAAAAGTTTGCTTTCAAAAATTTCACGTTTTGATTTTCACATATTTTGTTATTCTAGGCGATACTGGCATGCCTGGAGCTCCTGGTCAACGAGGAGAACCGGTAATGAAGATGCAGACTTTACAATGATTTTCGGAATGGGTAGAGGTATATAAATATTGTTCTAATGTTTAGGGACCTCAAGGAGTTGAGGGATCTCGCGGTATTCAAGGTAAATGGTCATCAAAAAGGTTTGCTGTTATATATATTTGAATGTTTGAACACGAGCGATGAGTGGTGATGAATGACAATTCTGATCAGAAGAAGAATGAGACGAGACAATGGATATGCTTGTGTCGAATATTGAATTACTGTTTTATAATCGAACATACGTCTGTAACTATTGCTTTGATTTATTCAAGGACACACTGGAAATTCTGGACCACCCGGGAAAGATGGGTAAATCTTTATATAACTCAAAGCCGCTTAGATACAAAACCGACATGTTTCAGACCTCCAGGATTCCCCGGTGAAAGAGGAGAGCGAGGAGAACAAGGACCTGTTGGGTAGTAAAACAATAATGTAGCAAAAAATAAAATAAAAATGCCTGACATTTTAGTCAACCCGGTTCGGTTGGGACTATAGGATTACCAGGACCAAGCGGAGAACCCGTAAGAAAATCGAAATTTTCAAAAACGTTTGGGTTATAAAATTTCATTTTTTTCACTCCGTCAAGGGTCCTAGTGGTGAACCTGGAACACCAGGTCAACCGGGGCCGTCAGGGGAACAAGGTATCGTTATCGCTGAACTTGTCAAGTCAATTGAAGATTTTATTTTATTTCTGTTTTAATCAGGACCACCTGGAGAATCAGGGAAAGAAGGTAGTATCGATATAAGGAATATTATTTTTTGCTAAACTGTTATCTTCAGGACCACCTGGAATTCCTGGACCTCAGGGTAAAACAGGAGTATCAGGGCCTCAAGGATTTATTGGGTAAAAACTAAGCTAAACATATTCAAGCAACGCCATGAAATTTGTTTTTTTTTTTGCAGATTTCCTGGTGAAAGAGGCAATCCTGGTCAACCTGTAAGCCAATAGCTTTGTTTAGGATCTCTGCTTTATGCATCTTTTCGTAGGGTCTCGCTGGTTTGAAAGGTGAAGTTGGGCCGCCTGGACTTGTTGGTCCAATGGGCGACAAAGGTCAACAGGCAAGTACACACTGAGGTACATGCATTAAGCATAATTTCAAAAAAACCTGAACGACAAAATGTAATACAAAAGACAATTGCTGCCATACTGACAGATCGAATGATTTTTCAAGGGACCACCAGGAAAAGAAGGAATTCAAGGACCCGAAGGCAGACCAGGTGAAATGAAAGAAGTAATTTGCAAAATACTTTTCCACCAAAAAAATATTTTCAGGTCCTCCTGGTCCTGCTGGAGCTTCTGGCTCAAAAGGAGAACGTGGAGAGTCTGGATTGCAGGGTCCAATCGGCCGAGATGGCTTGCCAGGATTAAGAGGACTAACAGGCCCACCGGGACCGATGGGATTACCAGGAGAAGATGGAGACAAAGGTTCAAATTCTAACTAAATTTAAATTGTCATTGATATATTGTCAAATAATTCAGGGGACATCGGATCACCCGGAGAGAAAGGAGAAAAAGGAGGGCAGGGTGAAGCTGGCCCTGTCGGAGTGGCTGGAATACAAGGTCGGAAACAAATTTATTTTGTGCGATTTTTAGTTGAATGAATGATATACAGGCGTTAGAGGAGAAATCGGACTGCAAGGGTCACCTGGTGAGAAAGGCCCGCCAGGAATTCAAGGATTATCAGGATCTAAAGGAGATATGGGTGGTCAAGGTAAACTCTTATAATTCTCGAAACGATTTTATCTAAACGAAACTTTTATTTTTAAAGGATTACAAGGCCCCCCTGGACCAATTGGTCAACAAGGTTTGCCTGGATTACGAGGAATCAAAGGTAGCTGGAATATCTTCCTGGTTTTGAAGTGGTTTTAATAATATATTTTAAAGGAAGCGTTGGAGACAGCGGCGGCCCAGGTGCTACTGGACCTGTTGGGTAAAATCTCATGACAAATTTTGAATCCTAATCTCATAAATTCATATTTCTAGGCAAAAAGGAGAACCTGGTATAATATGCAACTTTTTTTTCATAATAAACATAAAACGACGGCAATAATTTTAAGGTTCAAGAGGTACACCTGGAAGTGACGGACCTCAAGGAAAGCCAGGACCAGCCGGTAAATTACCTTTTTTTTGTTAAATAGCTTTTGTTGCAAGTTTGAAACACAGGGCTTCAGGGACCAATCGGAGAAACCGGCCCATCAGGCCCTCCTGGCCCACAAGGAATTGAAGGCAAAGAAGGCGAAAGAGGAAACCAAGGCATTAAAGGAGAAACGGGCGCTCTCGGACCTCCTGGTAAATATTTAGGTTTTCCCACTAGAAAATGGAAATAAACTGAGTACCTTTACAGGCCAACCTGGCAAAAGAGGTGCACAGGGACACGAAGGATCGAAAGGAGTTCCAGGAGCAACAGGTAAAAGCTGCTTTGCTACACAGATAGAATAAAGCTCAACTGATAATTTGTCACAGGTTTACCGGGAAATCCTGGCGAACAAGGAGTGCCTGGATCTAAAGGTGATCCAGGAAGAGATGGAGATGATGGCAAGAAAGGAGATATTGGATTGCCTGGACCTCAAGTAACCAAGACAATGCAAACAATAATTTTCTCATAAATATTTGATTGTTTTCAGGGTATTCAAGGACATCCTGGAGTACAAGGACCACCAGGGAAACTTGGTCCTGAAGGAAAAGCTGGCATACAAGGTTGCACTTCCTGAAGCAATTGATAATATAAAATATTGCACACGACAAATTTCAGGAAACACCGGACTTCGAGGTGAAAAAGGAGATAAGGGAAGCGATGGACCTAGAGGTTTCTTGGGTTTGACCGGGCCTGTAGGAGCAAATGGAGAGCAAGGGGTAAAAATAAATTTCACACAACTAACCGTACAAATTACAATTTGAATTTTTTAGGCGCCTGGTATACGAGGCCCACCAGGACCAGCTGTAAGTACATAAAAGTATTTTGAGTTTGAGCAATACTAAAACTCAATATTTAGGGTGAAGCAGGATCAACTGGTGCAATGGGCCCGCAAGGCAAAGATGGTCCTATCGGTAAAACAGGAAATCAAGGCGAAAAGGGCGAAAGAGGCAAGAGAGGTCCTAAAGGGCACAGAGGCGAACTTGGTCTCGTGGGCATCAAGGGAGAGCAAGGTAATTTTATATTGTAAACTGTTTCGATACATATTGTTTGAATACCAATTTTTGCATAGGTGAAAAAGGAGAACGAGGACCGAAAGGTGATGTTGGTGATATTGGACCTAAGGGTGAGCCCGGGCCAGCAGGATTGATGGGAATCAAAGGTAAAATTCTGACTTTTCTATCCATAGAAAAACTGTTAACTTTTATTAATGTATAGGAAGCGATGGACCACAAGGTCTTCAAGGACCTCAGGGTCCTGTTGGGCCTAAAGGCAGTCAAGGTGGCGATGGACAAAAAGGTGAAACAGGAGGTTTCGGACCTCCTGGCCCTCCAGGTATGTAGAGCACGTCTGATCATCATCTGAACAGATATTCTCAATTTTTCTAATGAAATTGAATGTTAAGCTCGTCCAGAATAATAATTAAGTTCCTTCATTTTATCCTTTTAAATTTTTCTAGGGCCACCTGCCGAAGCGCCGCTCCTGCCTCCCGAACTTCTTTTCAGAAACGATTTTACTCTCACTAAAGGTGAAGAAAGAATGAAGCGCGACCTTGAAAACATGGAACGCTTAGCTGCAGAAATTGACGATGCTGATATCGATGAACTTTTCGGAGTTGAGAAGAAAACGAGTCGAAAAACAACGAGCAAAAAGAAGAAAACTAAAGACGAAATGGGTCCAAAGTTCCTCGACATGTATAGTTCTATATACTCAATGCGCCAGGAGCTTGACCGAATAAGAAAACCAGTTGGAACTCGAGAAAACCCAGCGAGAACATGCAAGGACCTGTGGTATGGTCATCAGCAATTCGAGAACGGATTCTATTGGATCGATCCCAACTCGGGAATGATTGACGACTCAATATACGTCTTTTGCAATATGACGGCTGAAGGCGAAACTTGCGTACATCCAGACATTCACAGCTCACAAATGCCGAACATCCCTTGGCGGAAAGAAAACGACAAAACCGATTGGTATTCAAATCTGCGCGGAGGATTTAGAATTTCTTATGAGACGGTCGGAGCAGTGCAGATGAAATTCCTTCGCCTCCTGTCCGAAGAGTCTTATCAAAACTTCACCTACACCTGCATGAACAGCGTTGCTTGGTTCAACAGCAATTCAGAAAACTTCGATTCAGCAATCAAATTCCTTGGTGAAAATGATGTTGAGATTGGATATGAAACAGTCGGCATTAAGCCGACGATTCTGACTGACGGATGTCGAACAGGTCGAAGCAAAAGCGAGACAGTGTTCGAGATAAGAACCAGGAAAGTTGACTACTTGCCGCTGATTGATTTCTACCCTGTCGACTACGGATCACAGCAACAAGCGTTCGGTTTTCACATGGGCCCAGTTTGCTTTAAGTAACGATAATGTTGAGTGCAAAACTTCACTGCCATTCAGGAATGAAATAAAATAATTTAGTAGCTTTGAAAACATTTTATTGCTTTAGCTCTAAGCTTGACTACATGCAACGCATTTTTTATTTCCTCAATTTAAAGTTGACATAAATTTTTTCGATGTAGCCAGTGTTGCCCATGGCAAATGTCAGCTTTGTCGGAGTTCTTGGCGACTTCTCAATACTGAACTTTGACATGACGTAGAACAGCAAAAGTTTGGCTTCCAGCTGAGCGTAGCGACTGCCAACGCATAACCTTGGTCCCATTCCAAATGGCAAGAAGCTTCCGCTCACAATATTTGATTTGTTTTCATCACTGAAGCGGTAAGGATCGAATTTCTCGGGATTGGGGAAGAACTTTGGATCCATGTGGATTGCTCCAATGGGAACGGCGATATCAACTCCTTTCTTTATCTTGTAGGTCCTTCCAGTTTCTTCGTCTTTCAAGGTATAATCCTTCGCGCAATTTCTCGCGACGATACGGAACGATGGCCACTTTCTCAACCCTTCTTGAACAACCATTTCCAAGAACTTCATTTGGTTGATTTGGTCGTAGGAGATTGTTTTCCCCTTCAATGTTTCCAGCATTTCGTCAACTTCATCAATCAACGTCTTTTGAATTTCAGGATTGTGAGCGAGCTCAAAGCTTATCGCTTGCATCAACGTTGCTGTTGTCTCGAAGCCACCCAGGAAAAGAACTAGAGCTTGCGCCGCCAAATCTGTATCAGTCCAGCTCGCAATCTTCTTCGTCTTAGTTTCAGTATAGCTGAGTTCTTCAGCGTCTCCTTTCTCTAGTTTCAATTGGCCTTCCTTGGCTTGAACCAACATTTGAACGACATCAGGTCTCGAGATTTTTCCCTCGCGCCTTCGGTGAATTTCGTTGAGCACATTGATCTCGAAGAAGTCGTGGATGCTTTTGCGGAAAATTTGCTTTCCTAGCAGCTTGTACAGACTTGGGAATATCGCCAAAAGAAGTCCATTTGTTGGGTTTGTGAAATCAGTTTCCAAGTCATCCGCGATTTTGTAAATTTCGCTGTTCTCGTTAGTGACGCAATCGCTTTTGAATCCCAAGGCCGTTGTGGAGATTCCATCAGCTGTCGTTCTTGCGTAGACGTCGTGCGTCTCGATTTCGATTTCTCCGCCGGCGGCTTTTGCTCTTCGTTCGTGAAAGCCGATAAACTCTTCAGCGCATTCAATCAGAAGCCCGTACATGTACTTCATTTTCGAGCTTGTGTAAATCGGCGATAACATAGTACGCATGTCTCTCCACTTTTGGTCACGGAGCATTAGCAGCGAGCGACCCATAAGCTTATCACCGATCAAATTTTCTTCATTTCGATCACGATTCACGAACGAATCGAAATCTTTTATCAATACTTGCTTGATAAGAACGGGATCTTTAAGAACGAAGGCGTAATATCCGAACAGTCCATAAAAGCCGAAAACTCTGTAAATGGAAATCAACCTTGAGATTTGAGTCATGAGAAACACAGAATTGTTTACTTTTCGTTCGGATGTTTCTTGTAATTTCTCTCGAAGAAGGTGCCAGGTCCTTCTTTCTGAGTCACCAGACGCAGCATGTTGCCAACCAGCGGAAGCGGCTTCTCAAACGCAATTCCCTGCTCTTCGAGGTCACCATTGTTTTGAATGAAACGCTTGAAGAGCCAGTAAGCTGCAACAGCAAGCACGATTGTGAAACAGATCAACTCCATTTTAAGCGAGATCAAAGTTAAAATTTGCTGAATTCTCTTCAGACACTGCCGACTGTTCTAAGTTTTTCGCAACTTATAGCCTGCCAAAAGAGACTTCAAATGTGTTCAGGTCTCATACACTAACGATCTCGTGGATAACCGGCAAACGCTTCGTTGTATTCGGAACTTATCTTCTCGTTCTTATATCGTGAATGTAAACCTCTGACAGAAGTATGACTTCCACATTAATGCATGGAAACATGTCTCGAAAGCTTTATTTTGTGCTTCGTACTCGTCCACAGACCAACAAAAAAATTCTGCGCTCGTTAATGATGTAATTGGCTTGAAGCTCGACGAAATCGAAGGGCAAAAGGTTCAAACAAGACAAATTAATGACATAGGAAGTTGACATAGAAATTTATTTTCTCATTTTCAAGTTCACAAATATTTTCTCCAAATATCCAGAATTACCAAAGGAATGATTAAGCTTCGTTGGCGTTCTCGGAGATTTTTCAATTGTGAATTTTGTCATGATGTAGAACAGCAAGAGTTTAGCCTCGAGCAGAGCGTAGCGACTGCCAATGCAAATTCTCGGTCCCATTCCAAACGGCAAAAAGCTTCCGCTTACAATTTTCGATTTGTTTTCATCGCTGAAGCGGTAAGGATCGAACTTCTCTGGATTGGGGAAGAACTTTGGATCCATTTGGACTGCGCCGAATGGGATGAAGAGGACGGTTCCTTTCTTAATCTTGTAGCCTTTTCCAGTTTCCTCGTCCTTCAGCACGTAGTCTTTTGAACAAGCTCGAGGAACTGCTCGGAACGACGGCCATTTCCTCAAAGTTTCCTGCACCACCATTTCCAAGAACTTCATCTGGTTGATTTGATCGTAAGAAATCGTTTTCCCTTCGAGCCTTTGACACATCTCATCGACCTCGTCAATCAGCGTTTGCTGAATGTCTGGGTTATTAGCAAGTTCGAAACTCATAACTTGCATGAGATTTGCAGTTGTATCGAAGCCTCCGAGGAAGAGAACCAACGCTTGGGCCACCAAATCCTGATCAGTCCACGTGGAGATTTTCTTAATTTTTGATTCCGTGTAGCTCAACTCTTCAGCATCGCCAGATTCCAATTTCAGCTGACCTTCCTTAGCTTTCACCAACAGTTCAATCACATCTGGTCTCGTGATTTTTCCGTCTCTTCGCCGTTTGATTTCGCTCAGCACGTTTGTTTCGAAAAACTCGTGGATTCCTTTCCGGAAAATCTGCATTTTGAGCAGTTTGAACAGAGCTGGGAACATGAGGGTCAGTGTAATCATTGTTGGACTTGTGAAATCTTCTTCCAAAGCGTGAGCAATCTTAAATATTTCACTATCTTCGTTCCTGACGCAATCGCCTTTAAATCCCAAGGCCGTTGTGGAAATTCCGTCTGCGGTTACTCTAGCGTAGACATCGAGCGTCTCAATCTCAATTTCACCGCCTTTCGAGTTCGCTTTCTGCTCATAAAACTTGAGGAAATCTTCCATGCAATCGGTCAGAAGTCCGTACATGTATTTCATCTTTGAGCTTGTGTAGATCGGCGAAAGCATCGTTCTCATCTCTCGCCACTTTTCGTCGCGCAAGTTTAACACAGATTTGCTCAGAAGTTTATCGGTCTCGAAGTCTATGCCGTCACGATTGACGAAATATTCGAAGTCTCTTATCATCACCTGTTTAATCATCACGGGGTCTGCGATAATCAGTGACGGCTCTCCCATCAAGCCGTAGAAACCAATCACTCTGAGAAGTATAAATATTTATAATGTTGATACTACATCGATTAGAAGACGTCGACTTACTTCGCGTTAAACGTTACGTAATATCTTTCCAGCAGTTGAACGATTCCTTCCTTCTTCATGAAAAGCTTAAGAGTGTTGCCGAATAAAGGAAGCGGCTTCTCAAACGCGATTCCTTGCTCGGCAATCGTGTCGTCATGAGTGAAGTGCTTGTAGGCCCAGACGAATATCACAACAATAAGCGTGAGTACAAGAAAATCCATTATCTGAGAGTTTTCAATATCGCGCACTTCTTCTCCAACTATTCGAAGTAAACTGGAGGTGAATTCACCGAATCGCGATATTTTATTCTTGTGTTGTGTGGTCGAAATTGCGTCGTTAGTCAAATATTTTTTACATCTTCTCTCTTTCTTAAGTGTTCAACTCAGCTTAAGTTGATTTCATACTTCTCACGCTGATTTCAGACTTTGCTTGAAATGAAAATCACTAGAACTGTCAACGAGAAAGCAAAAATTGTTGCAGTGAAGTGTAAAAATATTGACAGGAAGCAATGGAAAATATTGAAAATGATAAATTTCTTCTACAAATATAAAATATCAATCATTTGTTTTCCCTGAGACCATCAAATGATCAGCTGAAAAATATAATGCAGATCTAGAATGCGATGAAAGGGAACATGAAAACGTTCAAGCCAGAAACGAAAATTTAGGAGCTACAGAATCAATGTTGCGGGAATCATCAACAGAATGTTGCAGCGTGATCCAAGTGCACGAGTCTCAATCGATCAAGTCTTCGATGAACTTCCGCAAGAAGCTGAGCCGGCAGCCGACCAACAACCCAGAAGGCCTACGGTGTTGCTGCCATCGTCGGAGCATTGGCTTTAGGAGGGCTACTGTAAGTTAAAAAGTAACTCGACTTGTCTGAAAGGAAGATCGATGAAAGAAACAACAATGAAGACCCAAACTCATCAAGTAAAATTGATTCTTATACTTTTTATTTCCACAAAATTCGACTTACAAATATTTATCATCCTTCAACACGATCTATGCAATGTTTATGATAAATTATATCGCCGACTAACTCGCAGATTCTTGAGATTTGCTCCCATCCGCAGATTCTGTTTCAGTCCGGCTGACGCGTCGCCTAACTAATTAAACTTTATACAAGTTCCGTCAGTTCAAAAGTTTCCTCGATTATTCAAAGAAATCGAAGTCGGAACAAACAAAATATTTGAAGGTTTCTCTGATCACAAAATTCAAGCACTTCAATCGTCAAACAATTTTTTAAGAAGCTAATTTCTTTCAATAACTACCGCGAACTAAGAATAGTTTCAGAGATGTATCAAGCCTCATTTTGCGCAGCTACAACTGAATTAAGCTCACTTTGAATAATTGCACCGCAGCTGTTAAGATATTTCATTAGTTGGACACAGAAGAATATTTTGTTGGACATCTAGGCAAAGATTGTGTGGATTAAAACGAGAAAAAGTCGCTGGTCTCAATGAAGGCAAACAAGCAGCGACCAGCTAGCTAAGAGTTCATCTCAAATGAAAACCTTTGCTTGAAATAAAGAGTTGATATGCTAAATGACAACTCGAGTTATCGCTGGCTAAATATAAAGTGTAGCTCTTTGGGAAGATTAAAATTTATTCTCTCGCACTGCACAGACGAAGAATTGTCTGGCGATCGACTACTAAGTTGATGGAAGTTTAAGACTTGAAAGGACCGACATCAGGTTGTCTTGACTAGATGTGACACATTTATTTCTCGCGTTAGTCGGTCGAGTTTCAGTTAGTTTTCCAAGAGGTCAAACGAGGAAGGAAGGAGAACTTAGTCCACCTGCACGCGTAAGTTTTAATGTTTCAAATATTGTCATAGAAATCTTCCGAAAATTTGAACAGTTAGAGTCAAATCAGTCTACGCACATTTTAATGGATGAGCACCGGCAATTTTCAGGCGTGTTGCGGCTACAGTTTCCTCAACCGTAGCGTCGCAACCTGACGTGATTGCTCGGTGAAGTTCTCTAAAGTTGACTGAGTTTCAATAATTTTTTGGCTCATCAGAATATCGAGCGAGCTAAATCTCGCTCATATCAATCGTCTCTCCGTAAACGTTTTAAATGAAATGTAACTCCAGCAGAGCCAGGAAAGAAGAATAGAGCTTTGGTGGGTAAAGTTGGGGCTCTTCAAGTTGTCGCTACTATCTCGGGCTATCCATCATGACATGCTTAAACGCTCCACGCTGCTGATTTATTTCGTGGCTTCCTAGCGACGCTTTGCCGTCACGTCCGATAAAAAGTTTCAATCCTCCGCAAGCTGAAGAGAGAAATGTCGTTAGTTGAATGATTGTAGTTGATGTTTGCACTTACGTTCTTGCGCCTCTTCGAGCTGATCAAGCTTGGAATTTCTCAACAATTCGTCAATTGTTGTATCGGGGTTGACTCTCGTGTTTTCAACGCGTCCTGTGACGTTCGGCGTGTCGTCCAGAACCTTCTTGCGACGTTCCGCTTGAGCCTTCATTCGATCCAGCGACCCAGTCTCGCTCATTTGTAGCGAACCCGAGCTTGGATTTCTGCAAAGTGTGAAAGAGATTTCGATGTTAGTTATCGGTTGATCGACATTTCATTTCAGAGGCTACAAAGAAAACTAGACATGCTAACTCAAAAACAACGGAACACACTAGATTAACGCAACGAGCGCTACAACTAATCGATTTGTGGCAAATCATTTGTTAACCCTTCGGACCATTTAATCCGAGTTAAATGTTGGATTAAGTTAAACCTTTCGGATCAAGTTAAAACGATTGGATTTCCGACTGTGTAAATCACAAACATAAGAACATAAAACTGTTAAAAGCATTACGGGACAACATCAAACGAAAATCGGAAACCGGAAACGAACATGTTTGCGCTTGGCTTTCGGAGGGCGGAGTCGCCGTTCACGGAAGTTCCTATGCTCACAGAGCCGTCGACAGTTTGATTTTCAATCGGACTAGTGGCATTGAGCGTTGACATCCGCGGACTGCCGTCGAGCAACCGGCGATGCAAACTATTCCTGCTAGAAGAAAACCATGAGAGAGAGAGAAGAGGGAGAATGGAAATGTTTGAGTTGACAGTTCGTGAGTTGACAGTTCGCAAGCAAAGTGAAGGCCAACAACATCGAACGACACAGTGGACAAATGATGTGTTCAGACAGAATCCTTCTTGAACGATTTTAATCTCAGTTTCTTGTTGATTTCGTGTTCCAACCCAAAATCAAGTCAGTGCGATGGTCATGCAACTGTGCGAGTTAATTCTAAGGTTCACACGAGCTTCAGCGGTTGATTAATTACAATTTTAGTACTTCTAACTAAGCGGTTAAGGTTCACTCACAAAGTAATCACTCGAATGTTAATGAATGTTTACAAGTTAAGCTTAGGTAAAGCGGTTTGAGAAGCGTAGGATTGTGATTTGTTCTATGATCATTAGCGGGGAATTATGAAATCTTTTAGTGGAATTATGAGATGGTCAGATCCCGTGAAGTCAATTCATTACCTAAGCCGATCGTATATCATCGAGCCGCGGTTCTTCATGCTCTCGATGCACGACGACGAGTTCTCTTTCCTCAATGCCAGCATCGTGTTAGGAGCTTTGAAAACGTCATCGTTCATCTCGCTTTTTCCGTTTGTCTCGGCAAACTTTTTATCTAACCGCGTGGGCGTGACGAGGCTCGTGTCGTATTTCTTTGCAGGTTTGTTGACCACATAGAACGGATCGTAGCTTTGGCTCGTCTTCATGTTGTTGTTCATGATGTCGTCGATCGTCCCCATGGATTTTATCTTCATGATCTGATAGTTCCGGTCTTGGGAAAGATCGCCGCCGACGTATTTTGTGTTGCCGACTCGTTTGTAGACTCTCGGAGTCTGTAGGGAATGGCGGTCGGGATCTGATGCAGATCCGTTATCACTTTGATGCTTCATCACTCCGTCCACACAGTCTTCGTCATTGAGGAGGTTTGTCAATGACTTCATCTTCGCGTCGTTGAAGCGTTTCTTCTCGAAATCTCGCCGCAGCTTCACCAGATCGATTGGGGTGTCACCGCTCTCCTGCCGGCTAAACGATTTCATTTTCTCGCTGTTCATGTAGTCGAGCAAGTTGTTCATGCTTTTCATCTTCACGGAAGAGAAATCGCCGATCGGCGTGCTGAAGTTTTCGATCGCAGAGTCGTCAGCGTCGAGCGTCGTGTTCGGCGTCCTAAACATCTCGTCGGTCGGAGACTCGGGCGTGCTCAGCGAGACTTGCTTGCAGTGCTGAATGATTTTCAGCTTCAGCGAGTTCGTCTCGTAGCGCTTTCTGTACAGCTTCTCATGAGGCTGATGCCAGCTGCTCAAAGAATAAGTCTTTTGAAACGAACCTCGCGAATATCTTACAACCAAAATATTTTCGTGAAAGTGTTTTCAATTTCGTTTAGCGTGAATGCGGAAGATTTTTGTGGGTCGTGTGTGTGTTTGTGCAAGAAAAAAAATAACACAAGAAAAGTAAAATATAAAATAAGAGTCGATGTTGATCTTAAGTTCTGCAACGACAAATGTAAATGTCACTGGATCGATTTACATTTATCGCTCCATCGCCTGGCGGTTTTCATGTTAACTTATTATATTACAGCTTTCGTTATCCGATAGTTCAAGTCAACAAACTTCTCTAAGAACTGATTACGAGTTTGGTTAAACACTGACTTCATGCAATGAATAATCAACAGGAATGCATTAGGAGGCCGTGAGTTGGCGTTAAGAACGAAAACATTATCAGAGAACTTTCATTAAAATCGAAGAGATTCGAGAACAGTTCAGACTAGTTCAAGGAAGCTCTGTCGGCTAGATAAACATTGATTGAGTCCAGTTAGTAACGAAGATTTACAGTTTGGAGCTAGAACGTTAATTCCTTAACAACTGTGCCGTCTTTCGACTGCGTTACTTGATCGATCTTGAGTAGATTACACCACGAATGGTTTCACGGTAACGTAATCAAATGACGAGTTCGAACTATCATTAAGAGTTTACTAACAGTTAGTGTGAGTAGCTTAGCGCTTATTGAAACTGACCTGGTGTGTCCCGAGTCGCCGTCGGAGCTTTGACGTGAGTGCTGCCGGTCGGAGAGGCTACTGCTGTACCCGGATCCTTTCGACATCTAAAATGGTCATCGATTGTCTCAGTAAAAGTGTCAAACCGATCAAGTAAAATACGAACTTGACTAGTGTTACTGGAATTTCTTGAATGTCCCAACTCGATGGCGTTTGGCTGCTGTTGCGTGCTTAAGCTTTGACTGCTGCTAATGGGCACCAGAGTCGATGCTCTGTCGAAGAAAGTCGCCAGAGGCGTTTCTGATGTTTCGCTGATCCCAGAGTCGGTGATAATGGAAGAAACGATGGATTGTGGATCGAGTTCAACTGCTTGTTGCTCTGTCATATGAAGTCATCGATTGTAGGCTTGATTTATAAGACAACAAACGCCACTCACCCGTTCCTATTGGTGTCTTCTTTTTCGTTAGAGAACCACAACCGGATGAGCCTGAGGCAATGGAAGCATCGTCTTTGGAACTGACAGTCTGTCGACTCGACACCGAGTTCGGATTGGTCGACATTAAACTTGCTGGAGCTTGGTTGGGCCCGACAGACTGCGGCATACTGCTGACGCGTCCCAAATCATCTTCCGATGGCAACTGGTTGACTTTAGAGGAAGGACTGGAATGCCAAATGTTGTCAGACGCTCGGAATTCATGGAATGTCGCAACTTACACTTTAAATAGAATATCACCACTTAGCATGTGCATTTTTATCGTCACCAACAGCATTGAGTTGTCTTGTCGATGTCGCGTATCATAGCCTTCGAGAATTGTTTTCTTCGACGTCAAGCCGGAACCGGCAAACTCCGCCAAGTTGAGGTCGGTGAATCCGAGTTTCTGGTAACTTCTTCCGCCCTTGATCTCCTTCCGAATGGAGATTCTGAGGAGACACGGATCCAGCACGCCGGTCGACGCGTTCGCTGACATCTTACATGGAAATGAAAACTGTTGGCCCCACTTCACCGTGTGACTCTTTACTTCTTCCCTGTTGGCGACATAAGAGACAACAATGAGTAATCACATCTTCATCCGAACCGGCCCAACGGCCAAAGAATGACAACGATCGCGAATGACCTTGAACTAGCACACCGACAAGAACGAGTTTGACAAGCTCAAGTGGTGCTGCAGACTCAATAAAAGTTCCGATTCACATCGATAAAATGTTTCTTAAGGTCGCGAATACGATTTCCAGTTCTTTGAGTTCTTCAACCAATTCTGGTTACTTCAATCACATTCAGTTCTCCTCGTTACGAACAATTTATGCTTTCCTGAGCGTGTCCACCGTTCGGCGGTTGAGTAGAATGTACGTTACACTCATTAACATTTTTGCCACAATGCGGAGCGACGCCGACGACTCAACTGTCTTCCAACAGCTCAATCGTTGTTGCTGATTCGCCGCACGCCGATTTTTGTTCGAATCTGACAATTGGCAGTAAATTGAAACAGACAAACTCAGCGGCGTCTTGAGCGAGTCTGGTTTCAGTTACATTAAATTTTTATCGTCGAGGGAGAATAATGAGACGCTGGAGCCAACTCGGATTTCTCGCTTCTCAGAAATAATTCACTGCCAAAGCGCGTGCACTGATTTGTGGCGTTTCGGGAAAATCTTCCTCGTGTGACTAACCGACGTTTGAGCATGTGACAAGTGCTAGGATACAAAGAAAATGCCAGAGAGTTTCTAACGAAAGTGTTTCAACCGCTCGAAGTCTACGCGTAAATTGTGCTGCGTAACTATTCCGTTGGATCATGGGAAAGGTAAGATTTGCGACATTTACAGCAGAGTGTCTGTCATTACATCATCGCCAAGCGTGTTCAAAGCTATTCCAAACGAACCATTGCGTGATAAATAAACTTACTCCCGCAGTTTCTGCTTCTAATATTTCACTGTAACGGCTCGTGAGTTTAACTATTTTCCTTTCGAAATTGTAACTGCGCGGCTCAATGGGAGCGTTTAAGCGAGGCACGAGCTCGACAGCAACCGGAAAGTCTCCATATCAGAAGAAGAATAGAAACTCGTTCGGACTGATCCGCAGTTATCGCTTTCCTTCGTCAGAAATATGTCACATTCCTCAGCCAGTCAGAAAGTGAAACTAAGGAAACGCAGCAGAAGATTGAACGAGTTTCCATCGTGCACAATGCGACGCTGTAGATCGCACGGGCTTTTGTTCGTTGAGATAGAAATGTAATTTATTGATCTTGGCGCAAAATCTTCTCGTGGGCTTGAGTCTCTCTCTTCGCTACTTACGATTTTGAGCAAACAATTCGCGTGAAAAGCTTCGTTCATTCGACTCATTTCCGACGAAACTTTAGAGATAAATTAGCGAAACTTTTTTAAGTGGCAACAAATGGAAATGTCGTGCTTCCGTCTAAAGTTTCCGGATGAGTTGGAAAGATTCTTCTGAATTTATGATTAAGATTTATCGAGCGGCGTCAAGAAGCAAAAGTAATTTCACTTCATTTGATCCACGCGAACTCAGACAGCTCAACCGCAACGTTTACTCGAGACGAAGCAACTTGTTGATTCGCATTCACTCCTAGCTACCCATTGGAAGCGTTTCCAGTTGCATTCCTACGACTTGATATCTTTTAACTTAATACAGAGTAAACAAACTTTGTTTGGTTCAGATAACAAAACTTGATGTTGTTCTTATTAATTAAGTTGACAACAAGCAAAATGATTCTTTTATCGACACAAGTGCTGAGCCAATTCGTCTCAATTGAAGCTCCCAAGAATTCTAATCTAGCGAACAACGCAATTTTGTTTCGGCCTTTAACGACACTTTATCAAAGAGCGCCGCGATGCGAGATTAGAGAAACACATGTTCAACAACATCGCTGTCAATTAGAGAAACAATCCGTATGCGACAATCAAAGTTTGATTCACAAGGCCCCAACGAAGTCAGCTAAGCAACAGCGCGTTGATTAATTTTTGGAAACACTTCGATCGCGCTCATCTGTTGTGAATTATTGTTGACAGAGCTGCGGGAACATGTTTGGAGGCCAACGACGCAGAGAAAATCCGTTGAGTCCGCTTTTAGATAAATTAATGAAGAGCGAGCGGCGACCAAAAAAAAATTAGATTCATGTGAAAATGTGGCGCGGAATAAAGCGAAATTAACATGAAATCTACACAAACATGAGTTGCAAGATCAGCAGAAACGAACAACATGCGGCCAGGCTTAGAAGCAAATTAAAAAAATTAATCAAACATTCAAATTTCGCGCTTCAGATTCTCGTTTTCCCTTCTGCTAGATTCGACTTGGCAACCGCTTCAACATGAACAGTATCGGATTCTCGTTGTCATATAGGGCAAGACAACATTGGGACCTCGGCCAAAATAATAAATGGTCCGGGGAAAACTTCCGTGCCATGAACAGCCTTTATCATTAGAACACAATTGTCGGAGGAGGCAGAATGATGAATTTTTAATAAATACAAGAGAAGCAAACAAGCAACGAGATTCGAGCCGAGTGCATAATTTATAGGACAAACCCAAACCAATAAAAGTTCAAAACAAGCTACGACTTTTCGTTCAACATCGGCGCCTTTGTGTGTTTGATTTACAGTTGGGATTGCTTCACTTCAAGCCTTGAACTTCAAAGTTAGCATGGAAACATTTTACAGTTTCCGCTTTTCCAGCAAAAGGAATGCGCGCTGCCGCAAGGGAAGCAAGTTCAGCAATTTATTCTCATCCTTGAGCTCCGCAATTGAAAAACTTTTCCGTAATTAAAAGTAAACAATTTTGATTGTTTTCCCTTTGAATCCTCCGCAGGTTTCCCAGGGATTTCCAACTTTTTGTTGCATGTCAAGTGCATCCAACTTGTCGACGCGCTACGATGATCAACAAATCGTGTAGAACTCACTGCTTTCTCATAAAAGCAATTGCGCTTTCTGTTGAAACTTTCACTGAGCGGATGGAACGATCGGGATGGAACGTGTTGGGATACAAAACGGTTCTACTAATTGCTGAATGTTTGAAGTGAAAACGAAGAATCGTCAGATGAGCTTGAGCTGAAGAGCTAGAGAATTCGAGGGTGTAACAGTTCTCATGTGTCAGAGCTCCTCTGAAGTCTTTACGACTTCCCATGTGTCCAACAGATCGACTGACATAAACTCCGTGACCGCATTTTGCTGTTCCTCGATGTAAATAAAGCATACGAGCCAAACATTAATAAAATATTTTCCCTTCAGTAGAACAAATCGATTACGCGTCCAAACGAATTTTAAAGTTCTCCCCCTCTCCGCCCTGACCCGATGGCCTTATTATTTTCCGTTTGGGAAACGCTGCGGGGGAAAATGTTCTTGGAACCTTCATCAGCGCCCAGTCACAAACTTTTTCATCGATCGATGAAGTCATGAGAGCAAGACGAACGAACGTGCAGCTGTCGTGAAGCGTTTTTATTAATTTACGTCAACGATTAATTGAACGAGCAAACAAGCCAAAAGTTGTTCGAGCTTTCAGAGCAATTTGAGCGCACGAACGTTAAGCTTATCCGGAACCCTTGACGAGGAAATTTTCACGTCCACCAATAATTGAATCTGTTTTTAATTGACTTCGCCGTACGAGAAGCATCTGATGACGAGTTTTTCTGCCAAATTTTTCTTATTTTTAAGTCGAGCGAGTGAGGTTGATGGCGTCGGCGTGACGTCAAGAAAGTGCGATCACCGTTCGTTGAGTCATCGCTTGAGAGACTTCTTCGCGTTGCGTCATCTCTTCGAACCAACCTCGATTTGTGTATTACATTTTACTTCCATTCAAATTCATTTCGCTATCAATTTTGTTATCGGAAAAGTCGAAATCGCTTTTCGTTGGCATCACAAACTTCTCATCAACGCGGCGAAATATTCAGCGAACTTTTCTCATCGATGACGGCGATTCTTCTCGAAAGGCGTTCCTCGAGTCTTTGTCACAACAACGAGACGAGTTTTATTTTTAGCGAAACACTTTCATGTGAACAAACTTGAATTTGTTTTTAGACGCGGTTCATTCGAAATATTTATTTCGTCTATGAGGAAAAGTCGTACGCAGTGCAGAGTGACTTTGAATCCGAGTTTTACATCGTTGAAGTTGAAATGTCATTGTTCTAAGAATAAATCCTCGCTCAACAGCTCAGCAGTTCTTCTGGTTTGAACTTCCTATGCTTTTAAATCATTTGTAGCTTCATCGAGCGAGCCTCGATCGTTCGAGGGTCGAATGAAAAGTCCGTAAACTTAATCGCATCATTGATAATGATTATCAAGGCAAAAACTTAATGGCCCTCGAGTGCAAAGCCTGAAGATAATAACTTCGATTACACTTGAGCGAGTGACTCATTGCCAATCGACGATTCGTTGTCCTCTGATTTGAAACTCGATACGCAACTCGAATTCGTTTGCTGCTCGAAAATAGAATCATTAAATAAAATAACCATTCGCATCAACTGTTTTTCAATCGAGTCATGTTTGAACTCGTTGCCTGGCTTCTGCCACTCTCGCCTTTCGTTCATTTTTCAATGTCAATTTGTCACATAACATCCATCGATTTCTGAATTCCTAAAAATTTTCAGCTTTGACGCATCCGCTAAGGCGAAAGAATTGTAGGTCATGCTGTCATAAAAGCTTCAATCGCTGCATTGTTGTTGCTAAGTGGGAAATCGTTGTCATTTGGAGCAAAGTTTAATCGACAAAGTTCGCCGTGTTAGTCGACAAATCCCCGATTTGATGGCGAATTTCCGAACTGTTTCGAGGCGAAAACACTTCAAACGTTTCCGTCCGACAAAGTTACAAGCGATGAAAATCACACTTTACGCTTCTCTAGGCAGATGAGACTATTCAAGAAAACTGCCCGACCGTAAAGCCCCTCGCTCGCTCGCTTGCCGAAGGCTCTCGAAACTTCAAAGCGATTTCCATCAGAGATTGTCTCGTTGTTTTACCTCAATCACTCTTCAACTTCCATCTGAGCTTATGCGTGATTGCACAACAAACTTTACTTTGAGTATGATACAGATCTATGCAACTTAATCTCCCATTTCCTTTATTAATTCACGAGCATTTCACATCTGACGGTCCATAAATGCCAGCTCGACTCAAAACTTCGCCATGAGAATTGAATGTAATTATCTAAATAGCAGCAGAAGCGAAACAAAAATGAAACTCTTTGTTGTCGTTTGATTTTTGTTTCCGTTAGTCAATTGAAGTCGCCCAAGAACGAGCGATTTGACAGCAAACCGCAGCGCCATTGCCAAAATTCCCTCAGCTGCAAGTCAGAGTCTAAGCTGACAAAGGAATTACTGAAGATTTTAGTAATCCCTGGTTGATAACAAGAGAGGCAGAGGCTCGTTTCAACAGTAAATCAACGATTACTTGTCGCTTAAGCCAACGCAGATATCGAGCCAGAAATAGAACAAACAAAACCTGAACTGAAAGCCGATAACGGTTCTCCCGAAACAGCCAACACATCCAGAAGGAGATTTATTTATTAGCGACTCTTCTATGCGCTAAAAGATTCCTACGAAACGATAAACCGTTCGCCAATCTGAAGTGTGAAAACGCTTCGGCGCTACACGACTCCTTTGTTGATTTACTTCGCTTCTCTGCGGAACGTTTTCATGTTTCATGCGAACCTTACGAAATGATCCGTCAAACTCAATCGAGCGCCAATCATTTTCACGCTTTTCCATCGGCAACAAATAGCTGACCGTTGATTTATTTCGAGTTCATTGTTTGTGTGGAGCTGAAATTGATTTTCCCGATGACGGGACAAAAGTTCTCGTGGCGTGACTCTCGTCAGGTGTGTAACGTTATTTGTTTTGTGTCAGTTGCGCTGCGAGCCCTGCTCATGATTTGTGAGCCGATAAACAGGATTGCCATTGAGGCAAGGAGACGATTGTTGGCAACGACTTTTCCGATGTCTGAGTGTGCCGTTAATTTGGGCTTCGTAGCATTCGAAACTTTCCATTGTCATGGACAAACAAACAACTTTGATTCGTGCGGTGATTGCGTAAGAATTTAAAAATGATTTTGAATAATTGGTGCGAAGGTCGCGCTGATGTCGCGTTTCATGTTTCTCTCGACGCGACCGCTGGTCGCTTATTTACTTCATTACCTAGATTGAAATCAGCAGTTAGCGAATCTTTCAAACGACCGCAATTTGGCTTGCAAAACTTCAAGATTTTGGTTTGCTAAAGTTACGTGAACGATCCAGATTAGTTGGCTTGCGTTTGAGCCTCAGACTTACGTCGAAGGAAAGTGAATCGTCTGTGAAATGATTTCCACGGACCATAAACTTTACTGAGCGTGTCCTAACGACAAAACACTTTAGTCACACCGAAAATCGCAGCCGTGATTGACTAATTCTTTGCTCCATTTTAATGGCAATTCAAACAATTTCAACAGACGCTTCATAAAGAATATGAGCAATCGAGAAAATCGATGCTAAACCTGCCATCAGCCGATTACTTTTGATCGCACAATAAAGTTTTTATCGCGCTTCATTGCCATTTCAAAGCTGCATGATTGATCTCAACTCTTCACTCGATATAATTAGAAAAGCTCATGCAATTTCCAAGCGTAAACAAATTCCTCTGAAATCGGATTCGAGTTGGAAAATCGAGCACGATCGGGCGCTCTTAAAACGACATCAAAGGCATCTGCACCTCGTTAAAACACTGCCGCATTTCTCTGGACCGTCTCAATAGAAATCACAAGTCTGACCCGAGCCAAATAAAATATTAATCAACGTTCTATGTCGAAGTGAAAATTATTGTGTAAACACAAAGCCTCGCGATTTTCCAGCTCAACAATTATTCCATTCTGCTCTGGCTTCCCTCACCGCGCTGCGAATGAAATATAATTATCGCCGAGTAAATTTGTTCGAATCAAAATGTTATTTACCCAAAGTGAACATTGGCAACAACGCAGGCTGGCGCGTTTACATCATCGCTTATTCATGCACTTTGCGGCTCGACACAACGTTTGCGATAAAATGAAGCTGCTGCCTTTGGCTTCGCATTGAGATTTTCGA
Organism: Smittia sp. YW1114-2; assembly: GCA_033064975.1. Lineage (NCBI taxonomy): Eukaryota > Metazoa > Arthropoda > Insecta > Diptera > Chironomidae > Smittia > Smittia sp. YW1114-2. The sequence continues at coordinate 19,390,737 of CP093832.1, forward strand.
AGAATTCAAGGAGTTTCATGTGATGTTCTTCACGGCATTGGCTTCGACTTGCAAGCGATTAGAAGCCAAGCATTGCTTCTTTACAGTAGCAACGAACCTGTCGCAGTTGCCGCGACTTGTTCAGATAAGCTTTGCTTTAATTTCCCCTCACTCAACATTAGGCAAACCTGTCGAACTCGCAAACATTTCTCCACGAATTGATAGAAACTTTTAAATTAAAGATTCAGACGGAGTGTGCTGGTTATATTAGTCTACACAATTAACTCGCTCGTTCGTTTTCCGTTCAGCGGCAACGGCTTCGAGAGAAAACAAACATGAAGCTTAACGGAGCGTATCGACGAACGGCCTTGCAACAAGTTGAGTTGCATTCTGTCGTTTCAGGTTTTTCTATTCAAACGAGATGAAAAGCGAAATGGAGAAACAAACTCATCATGCAGAAAGCTTCATCGAATGGGTAATCGCAGATGGGATCATCACCAGTCTGGCTCGCTTTCCATCCGTGTAGCTTATGAGCTGTTTTGCTGTCAACGCGTAAGCGCCCGTCTCGAGCGACGTGTCACGTGCCGAAATGCAAACAAGCCTCAAGTGGTTTGCTCTACCTTTGACGAAAGCGCTCGGCTCTATTGATTTATGGCGAGAACGAAATTTCAGTTTTTTGTTCGAGTAGATTCGACGATCAAAATGCGATTTCATGGGAAATCGTCGTTTAGCTCCAACTCGTTATTTCCATGACGATAACTGCTCCACGTTGCCAGCGATCTACGCGTTCGAAAACTGCAATCGTTTTCTGTGTCTTGCTCAAGGTCGCGACACTTAATTTCAAACGAGAACGCTTGTCAAAACGGCGTTGACGTTCTTAATTGCATTTTGCACATTTCGAGTGTCTTTTTGGGGACAAAATTTGCACGTTCAAGGCGTTCGCTTTCAAGCTAGAGAAACCCGCGTTTACTCACCTATTGCTAGTCTCTTGGAAGCCGCCGTCAAGCAGCCGAATCTTCGCGAACAGAACTGCATTGAGAAATGGCACCTCGATCATCTCCTCCAGGTTTAGATCGACGCAGAACTTGTATTTCTTTTTCTTCATCATAAATGCCATCCCGGGCGCACTGGGCCCGAGTAATGTCATTAACAAATTCAAGATGGAAAGCGATTCACCGAGTTAGTCTTGTTTGTCACCACAGTTCCTGATACGCTTCCAGATCAAAATTGCAGGCTTTTTCTACTCGTTTTCACTTCGCATTGTCGCCTTTTTGTTTTGCTGATTTTGCACTCGTCACTCACCCGCGAGCTATAACGAGCGTAATGATGGAATTAATGGGGATTTTCAGGAAGTTGGCTTTAAATGCTCATTATCTTATCACGAGAAATGTTATCAGAAAATCCAACGTCACACGAGCGACAATCCAGATGATTCCGGACGCCTAAACCTTGAGTTATCCAACAGTGAACTTGACGTTTTCACTTAATGAAGCAGAGGAATCGCTCGATAGCTTCAACCACTGCACAGATTTGCGAGTTTCCACTAAGCCACCAAAATGGACAAAGAACTTTCCGAAACTTCGCCAAACATTCACTTTCAGCCCGTTGGATTAATTGGAAGCTTACACTAATCACCGCGGCCACTCGTCTGATGCGAATGTGGCGAAACCTCGAAAGCGAAACTGCAATTAAATTACTTTTCGCTCGATTTTATGCAACATTGGATTTTCGCACTTCTTGAACAACTCACGCACTCTCTGCAGTCGAATCGATACAGATCAAGACTAACGCACTGTTAACTATCGTCCGCAACTGTTTTCCGATGGTTTTCGTCAGTTTTTACTTACTAAACTAAGCGATTCTCTTCCTCGAATTTTTATTTTTCTTTATTTTCTTTGCCGTAGTTTTGCGAGGGCGCGAAAACCTCACAAAAAATTAACGAAAATTTCTACCGCTGAGTTTCAAATTCGAATTAGCCGTTAAAAAGTTTTAGATTATTGAATGTCTCGCTTTAGTCTAGACGACTTCTTATGAAGATATCGCAAAAACTAGAAAGCCGAGTGATGAGCCAACAATCTCTTATTGCGTAGGAGTAACCAACGAGTCTATGACATGTTTCTATGCAGTCTCTTCTACCCTTTAAGCTTAGTTCATTAGACATATAATGTCTGTACCTGACGATCTCTTCCGATGATAAGAAAAACTATCCAAATCTCCCCACAAAAATCCCTTTAAATTTTAATTGAACTAACAAAACTAATAACCATTTAACATCGACATGATCCTGTTAAATCTTATCATCAAATAATTAGTATAAATTATTTCAAAATTAACTTTCTTATCAGCGAGTCATGCGAAGCAAATCATGGAAGAAGAGTCCGCTCTGTGTACTGGACCCGACAATCCGTGATAAGCTGAGGAGACTGCGCAGTTGTGGCTTCCGCTCTGTACCCGAAAAAATTGAGATCGACTGGAAGACAATCTTCGACTTTCTCTCAGTTCGTTCGCACACCTTGTCTGATGATAACGCTCAATCATCTCGTGTCGTGAATTTATCTCAAGCTCAGGTTTTTGTAGAAAAAAGTCCTCCAACGAGGTAAACAAATTCGTAGTGTGTCTCACGGTGCGCTGAACTCGTTGATACGCCGTCACGCAGCCTCCAGCCACACGAGTGCCATCGCCGCAAGAGGAAAACGTGAGCTGAACCTTCTTAAAGTAACTTCGAAAGAGAGGAGAAAAATCCATACTTTACAACGAGTTACATCGGAAAAGCTCGACTGGAAGGACTCTTTACATTGGGAAAGCTCAACGAACTCTTCGGAGCGCTTCGCAGTGTTGGTCGTTGGAAGTTGAGGCTCGTGTAGAACGTGAACACGCTTCCAGTAACAACCGAGCTTTCCCAGAACTATCGAGAGACTGGTAATGAAAAAATCAACTTGTGGGCGAGAGCAGCGAGCGCGATGGGAAGAACATTTGTCGTTTGAACTTCGGAGGCGTGTGGCATGTGTCGGTCGTAGCGAAAGCTCAAAGTGAAAAGTGCAGGAAATTTCTCAGACAAAAAGAATAAATAAAAAGAGCTTGCGACTGCAGCTCGACTTAGTGAACTAATCTGATTAATTGTCGACCTTCTTCATTGTCTGTCGGGAGCACGGAACAATGAAAAGCTTCGCTGGCAGAAGCTTCGAACGATAAACAAACGGACAGAGCCCTGAAAAATTTATTACACATTGTGTAACCGAGGAGAGAAAATCGTTTTCAAAGTAGTTGTTGAACTTTAGGCCAAGTGAATTAGCCCGAAAATAAAAATATTTGCCGTACACGTCTCGAGGATGACTGTGGAATTGCGCGTAGCTAAATAGGAGAAAATTGTTTCTTGTTTATGTATGAAAGTGTTTAGAGTAATTATGTTGTTAAGTGGAGGAAAATTGTGAAGTTTAAAGCGCATAAATTACGCGAGCAGCCCTTTCGACAACGAGAGAGAAAAAATGTTACCCGTGAAAAGTCATAATCACCCTTGAAAGCTGCTCAAAAATATTCGAAAGGGAAACGGAAAGTTCACTGTAATTAAGCAGAAGGGAAAAAGAAAGCAGGAAAAAGTGTACAACCAAAAGGAGAAAGTAATTAAATTGTGTTTTAGGAGTGATGGGTGTCTTTAAAATTAATTATTACATTAGCAGAAATGTGAAATTAAATGTAATTACTTATAAACGTAAACTTTTATCTCGCCCCCTCCCCCGCACTCATTGCTCATATATCAACTTCAATTGTAATCGGATTGACAATGGTTTGCGACCGCATTTTTACGACGAGTGAAGCGGGACGTTTTACGATTGCAACCAGAGCCTCATGATTCCAGGGATCCTAAGTGATTAAAATTATTTCGTAGGCACAATCGAGGGTTGTGCGGAGAGAGATTTGCTCAGCACGAGAACTTTATTAATAAGAAAGTTCTTCTGGCTCGTCTTGAAGCTTTAAACAAAGATCATTGTCCATCCGATTGCGTTGGAGAATGAAATTATTATTTTGTTATTCATGGCCCAGAAAGCGGAGCTCTTACTTGGAGTATCATTAACCTCCTCCGAATGTGTTTTTTATTCGAGCGGAGGAATTTCTTGAAGTGGTATCATCTAATGCCTCTACGCTCCCCATTTTTATTATCATTACTTTCTCTCCTTCACGAAAGGTTCTTCCTTCCTTCAAGGTAAATTCGAGAATACCAGCGAGCTGGGTTGTTTTGCTTTTCCTGACTAAAAGTTTGGAGTTGGCCGTTGAAGAGAAATCAGTTACAAAAGCTCATTACCTCCTTTCGAAGTTAGGTTGAAAACTCAAAAGGAAATATCTTGAATTTTGAAGAAACATTGATTGATTATTGGCGTTGACTTCTGGCCGTTCCGAGTTCATTTTCGTTGGCACTCGATCGTTGCAATTTCTAAAAACCAAAAACTACTGAAACCTCTTAAATAACAATGACAGAAACTCCTGTCAACCTCGCTAGTCTCCTTAGTAAAAGGGTTGCCTGTGAGTGAACGAGAAAGCTCGCTCGGAATTAAATAAAATTATATTAATTTTAGCTTTGAAAAACAAAGAGCTGAGGGAGGACGTTTCAATTCCGACTGACAAACAAGGTTCGGTGGGTGGCGTGGAGGCTAAGAAGAGCCGAAGAATCAGCCGTAAAGAAACTGTCATTCGAAAGTACGATGGGAAGTTTTGTCGTTTCAAGTCAGCCAAACTCTTAGGGATTTGCGACAGACGAGAAGCTCAGAGTCGATGGCAAAGGAAAATATGAATTCTTAGGAAAGCGATAACAGAAATGTTCAAGGAGTTGAGCCATCTTTTCAGAATGAGAGGGAGGAAACCTTTTTCGTCGTTAAGTTCAAAGGAAAGTGTTACGTAAACATTCCGAATGAAGTTTTCTTTTGAAATTCCGGGGCTTTTTATGGGCTTCAGAAACGGATACGAGCCTCGTTCATCTTTCTTGCGAGTCAGCGTATCGAGCAATTTTAGGATTAGTCACGAGACAAATGTGACCCGAAACAGTTTTTGTGCTTGATGGAATCTTTTATTTGACTGTCGAAGCTGCTTTTTTCCCCATGGAAAGTAAGAAGAGATCACAACGATCTCGTGAACATGTCTTGTTCTCTGAAGGACGTGTCAGTCTCTCCCCGTTGCGGTGAGGTGACAGTTGCCAGCGACATAAGAAGGCTAAGTAAGCGAAGGGACAAAAAGAGTTTGCGGCCTTTTTTGCTGGTTGTTGCATAATAAAATAGAATTACCTATATAAATCAATTATTAACACTGCCAGAGGACGTCGAGACACGAACCAAGCTCACGCCAATGACTCCCCTTGCCTGTTAAGTCACAGATAACTCGGCAAATTGCCGTCATGTTTCACACTCTTTTCCTTGGGTTCCATGCCCGAATGAAACTTATCTGTCTAGCGAATCTCCATAAAGCTCCGTCGTCAAGGAATTCGCCACTTCAAGCAAACCATTTTGTATCCCTTCGCTTTGCATTGCCATTCGCACGTATTCGTCACGGCCAACGGAGGCAAACTTCTGTGCAGCAAATTTTTAATTAAAATTTTCTGCAGAGGAAGACAATGTCAAAAGAAATGGAAGCTTTTAACAAAAGAGAAACGTGCAAGTTTTCTCGCAGACTGAATTCAAGCACACAAAGCTGGTGCATTTGAGAAGTTTCTAAGACTAAACATTGAGTTACAGGAAAAGTTTAATAGCACAAAATTTAATTCCTCACTATAAATGTTTGTTCACACGCTTCGGCTTCGCCTAGACGACGATCCAACTTGATGAGCTGAATGCGATTTGCCAGAAACTTGAGCGTGCTGGAGAGATGACGAGGGAAAAGAAGAAACAGTCTAGCTAAACAAGGATCAAAACTTTGTCGTTTCCACTCGTTGAACTCAAAACTGCATACCTGTAACAATGGGATGGAAGTTCGCTTTTCCCGAGAGCAAGTTTCAGCTTTCTCCCAGCGTCGATTCGATTGAATTGAAGCTAAGCTGGCTGTGGATTACAGACAGACGATCGTTAATCCTAGTCGAAATCGAAATTCAAGATTTGTTTTTCATTTGCTCCAATGAACATCTTCATGCTATCTTTCCGTCCCGAGTCAGTGTCATAACTTTGTATTAAAAATCTCTCGAGCGTTCAGAGTCGAAGAGAAATTAAATAAAATTCGAAGCGAAGCATTTTCACGTCGAGTCGAGAATCTCTTCCATAGAATATGTTGCATTTTCTCTTTGACCTGAATATGCACGTGAGTATGTGATGCTGCAGAAAAATCCAGCAAGACTATTGTTGTGCACAATGTTCCGTAGAGAGGGCAAAAGCTGCATGAGAACTTTTTCGAGAGCCATAAATTGTGAGCTTTCTCTCCACGAGAAAGGAAAGCACAAAGGCGATGTTTGCGGGGGCGACGTTTTAAAATCCTAGAGACGGATGGCAAGTGAACAATCGAGGCAATAGCATTGCATAATCGACGAGAATGGAGGGCGAAAAGAAAATGTTAAAGACATCCTGGCAGAGAGAAGCGATTTGGGAGTTCGATTTTATTAAATTCTTTCCCTTCGACAATGCTTGAGCTTCTGTCGGAGCTCGCGAGCACGCGGCAAGAAAATATTTCCCGACTGCTGATGAAACACGACTTTCACATTATACGGTAAATCCATAATTCCTTCGCGAGGAATATTCAAAGGACGAAAAGGGGTTGATTCGAGTACAAATATTGAAGCTCGTTAGGAGAACGTCGAGAGACAGTGATTGTAAAATCAAACGATTCGCTCCCCCTAAATTGTGATGTCTTCACTCAAACCTCTCGAGCAGCGAACTGAAGACATTTTCTTATGAAAATATTGAGATTCAAAGCTCATTCACTCACTTAATCCTTCATAGCCCGCTAACCTTCCACGCGACTTTGAAACTGAGTTTGAATTAATTAAATTTAGTTCGTTGCGAAACGGGTTGTGAAAACGGCGGAAATTTCAAGATCATTATGGCACCTTTTCCGCTTCTCGCTGGATGATGATGATGAGTCGACAGAAAAAAGCGAAGTAAGAGCGACGTTGAAGAGCACTCGAAGAACGCTTTTCGTGGATGGAAAGTGAGCGCTAATTACATTTCGATTGCGTGCTGTGCTAGCACGTTTGCTACCTCGGGTAATGATACCTTATCTTTCATCACCAGACCTTCCGCTCCTCCCTGAGCTCTTTTCACGAGAATTGAGAGGAGACTTTGAACTGACGAGAAGCGAACTGTTAAAAGCTTGTTTATCGTTATGTAAATTGACGAAGCTATTCATAGAGCCTACAGAGATCCTCGAAACATTTACTCGGGCTGCCCCTCTTTCGTTTAATTACGCAAAGCAATAGAGCGTGAGGAATTTCACATGAAACTGTTATGCGAACACATTAAATATTCACAATGGAAAGTTTGAGGAGCTAAGGACGCTCATTCAAGTCTGCAGGATCATCGAGTGTTAATCAAATGTGAACTCCAAGTGAAGTTTGAACTGAACGAGAACTGAAAATGCTCAACGTCATAGCAAAGCTCGAGCGTATCGCACGTCGACGAATCATAAAAATGCAAATTAAATACCATCAAAATTAATTTTTTATTAACCGCGTGCGAGGCGAGACACGTGATGCATGAGATCCCTTTTACCATAAATTTCTGCCTCGCGCTTTTGTGGATTCGAAACTGCAGATGCTTGAAAAGCACGACGACAAAAAAATCCGGAACGAGCGAGGAGAGAAACGCCGTAAACATCGTTCGAATGAATTTAACTTTCGTTTAAGCTTTTTCATGGCAAACGTTCCATTATCAAAAACTAATTAAAATTTATGCAAACACGAAGCGAGAGTGGAATTATTAGCTTGTTTCCTCTCGCGCGCTGTGAAAACGGACAAACGGGTGAAGGCAGTAATGTTCTCGAATATTCAAACATGCCGGTTCAAGGGACGTTATATGAACTCTCGATGACTATCTGCAACTTGTTTTCGAGGCAGAACATGAAGAAGCAACATGAGAGCAGCTCGTTAAAATATCCTTGCACTGCTTCAACCGTTTTCTGACTTATTAAATTTCGTTTCTCAGATTTCCTCTCGCTGGGGATGGAAACTTTATTTTAATTATCGCAAAATGAGAACAGATCTCTCAACTTTCACCACAACGTCTTCAGAGCTTGCATTAAGCAAAGAAAGTTTCATAATTAAAATTTCAAAAGCTATAGAAGCCGATGAGTGCAAATTGCAATGTTAGGAGCAGAAACCGTTGGGACTAAAGTTGCTTTAAGACTTTAATTGAACTCTTCGGTCTCTATAAACGAGTTTGCGGATTGAAATTGTGCTGAGTTTCTTGTGAAAAGTTTCGCCAGATGCTTTGATTCTCAACCTCAAACCTTAATTCATGTGTTGCTGGAATTGAAATTTCATAAGCGCATCGTCGGAACATCAGGAAGGAATTCGTCGACGGGGAGCATAAATTTAATTTAATTTTATTTGCTCTCCAAGAGCAGAGCTCGTCTACCTTAATATGATTTTTAAATAAGGAATTCTTTTTGAGTTCAGGAATTTCCATCTGATCGCTGCTCCGACGGAGAAGTATGGAAATTCTCCTCGCAAGAAATATTAAGGTTCGTGCGCTTTTTCAGTCTCAAACAGAGAGTCGCCATGTCCCGACGGAAGCGGAATTCTTTTATTCCGAAAAGAAATTGTCAAAGATTTATCTCATCTCGTCACACTCACTCACGTTTCATTTCGAGATAACTTAATTCAACCTGAGGTTAAAGCGAAAGCCCACGCTGGAGAGCAACACTGATTCCCGTTGCGACTTGGCTGACGAAATTAAATGCATAATTCATTGCGAAATAATTAATTTATGCAAAAGCAGGTGTCGGAGGTTGGCTCATCTCACCTCAAATTGCCCGACATCCAGTCGCGGAATGTCTTCACATTTCTTTTTTCCTGCGATGCTCTCAACAACTTCCGCATCCTTTCATCGCGAAGTAGACGCGAACGAGTCTAACGTTAATAAATACGTTACAGAAGAATAATCTTTTTCTCTTTGCATCCGCTGCTAGCTTAAATTCATCCAATTAAAGCATCAAGTTTCCTCTTTATTTGAAGGATTCGCTGCTAAGTGATCCCTTTAGAAAATCGGTAAAGCCTTTTTGCAAGAGAATATTAAATTACTCAATTGGGTTGAAGCATTGCAGCCGGAACACTTTACCTCAACCGATTTGGTGCGTGCTAAGCCATGGAGAAATTTAAATTCCAAATTGAAATAATCGCCTCGACCTCTGGCATCGAATAACTTAAGCGTTTTATAGTCCCACGCATTGCAATGGAAGAAAGCACAAAATTTTCATCCTTCGTGCCTTTTTTTGATTTCGCTCTGCTCCGTTTCATCGTTAGCTTGCTTGCTTGCCTTGCTTACATTTCACTTCAAGTGGAAAAGTTTCTGTGTGCGTTTCATCCATGACTCTGGCCTCTAAACATGTGGAAACATTCTCTTTTTTTCACCTTTATGTGTTTCACTGACACATAAAGAACATGAGTACATAAAACCTGCCTTTTCATCATGAATTTCGGGTTTATACTTTCTCCTTGACGTTTTATTTCTCTTTTTGCTGAGGCCTATGTTCCTACTTTTGAGGTGGAGCGAAGGCAAGGGAGCTTGCCGAAATTAAATTACAGTTAGTCACTCAACATCAACAGAGCAAATGCGATGAGACTTTGATCGCGCCGCGACTCTCAGTCGCGTGGAACTCGGCGTTAGGCTTTGAAATATCTGACAAACTCTCGCGAGCTGCGGTGTATGCGGCACGATAGTTCGACGAGCACTTAAACGACGATTTTATGACAACAAAAAGTTTCCGCGAGAGTTCTGATTCGAATCGTTATTCCTCTTTCTAAGCGCTACTCGTTTAAATGATGCGAACTTTTCATTGGAAACTAAAAAAAATGTCTCCTCGTAAACCAGAAGATTGGTTTTGGAGCGAGCAAGTGGCTTCATTGGAGCGTTCATGTCGTTTAACGACTAAATAAGATTTTTTATGTTCCGATCGGCACTAACGAAATTCAATCAAGCTTCGCAAATTGAAATCTAATCAACCCAACTCAATTATCAAACTGAGTCAATTCTTTTAGCGAGAGAGAAAGTTTCTTGCATAGCTTTGTGTTCAACATCATTGTGCTTGTCTGTGTTCTTTTCAATCTGAATAAATTAGTTCCACTGCTTTCAATCTATTCGATGCGAGAACTTAAAGTCCTGGAATGAATCATCACTTGTTTGAGCGATTAGCTGCTGTTGAAGCGAACAATTTCTCAGAGAATATTTCTTCAGCAGCATTTTTGTAATATCCGATGATGAAGATGTCGGAGTTTGCTCGCAGCAACGAAAAGAAGTAAAGAAGAATTAAATTGCTTCCAAGCTCGCGATTTCAGGAAGTTTTATTTATTGGAAGTTATAGCAAAGTTTATTAAGCAAGCAGCTTTCTTATTTCAAGCGACGACTTAAAGGGGAAAATATGAAAGTCTTGAAGAACGTTTAAGCACTTAGTAGGTCATTAGAAGCTAGTAAAACCGGGCGAGGACTCCAGCCAACTTTTAAAGTGCGACGGCAGTGAACTATCGAGGATGCTCGACATTCAGATTAAAGTTATGATAAGCTTTCAAACTCTACGTAACTTTTATTCCATTGACTACGTGCGTTATTCTGATCGAGATTGGCGCTTCCTATATTAACAATCCAAATAAAGTTGGCCAATTAAAATCCATAACAAACTATCATGGCAATTTAGTAGAAAGTTAAATGAAACTATTTGCGCAAGATGAAAAGAAAAGCTCATTGTTGTGCTACTCCAGGAAAATCCTCCGGCTAGATTCTCTTTTCATTGTGAAGTGTTTACTGTAGACAATCACAACCTTGGGTATTCAGAGCTTTCTTAAACTCTCAAGGCACTTTGTCTGAGCCCTTTGAGCTGGGAAAAATCTTGAAATCATTTTTGCGAGAAAGCTCAAGCTGAGATTATTCAAAAATATTTACCCGAGCTCGCATAATGCAAAGGCAAAAGTGATTCCGCTAATTCAACATCGAACATGCTACCGTCGAGAATCCGTCGCTAAACACATTAAACTTTCTCTCCAATCACGCTTCAATTGCATTTAGTGTGCACGGACAAACCAATTTATTTTATAATTTTATCCATTCGTCGGTTCATTCGTTGCATTTTGTATAATTTCGGATATTTGGGAAATTCAAATCTAAATTTTCCTGACAGCTAATTCACGATTTCCCTATAATGATGCTGACGAGTTTTGAATGGTGGAGGCTAATCACTCGTTTTCTTATTTTGCAGGCAATGTTGTTGTACAAAAGTGTTTACCTACTAGTTACGATATTGGTGTTCAAAAACTGTTTCGTAAATGGATCGAACCAGCTCCACATTGGCGGCATTTTCCCGATAGCAGGCAAAGGTGGCTGGCAGGGTGGACAAGGTAAACTATCACACACCTGCACATGGAGGATTTGCATCCGGAAAATCCTGAAATTTATTTATTTGCCTCTTGATTTATTGGGAGCATAGCTCTTCAATCTTTCACTGCAACACGCTTTGGGAATCCGAAGAGATTTCCAATGCTTTCCTTCCCCATTTCACCAGAAGTTCTGATAATTAATCTTACTCTTTTTGCTCTTTGGTTACTCTAGCGTGCATGCCAGCCGCACAATTAGCTTTAGAGGATGTCAACGAGAAACCGGATTTACTGCCAGATTTTCAACTGACACTACACAGCAATGACTCGGAGGTAGGTCAAGTAAAATCAGTTATCTTACTGATAAAGCAATTGAGCCTAAGGCGATTGATTCAAACACGTTCATTGTGATATGAGGAATTGAATTTATGAACATTGTTGGGCCGTCGGGCGTTCGCTATCAAGCCTCATGGATGAGAACATTTATTGATACTGAATACAAGAAGATCTTATTTAATTGGGAAAGTTTCCATTTCCACAATTAATCATCCACTGTCTTCCTTTATCGTTGGCTTTTCGTTTTTTTGTACACAGAAAGGAACATTTTCCCGGAACGAAAACATCCTCGACAGTTTGTTCTTCAATTAATTTTCATCTGTTTGATGTTTCATGCCTCCCGCTCCACTCTTAAAGGAATTGCTACTTTCGTTTGAATGATGAATTAATCACAGCTCTTAATTATTCTTTCGAAATTCTTTATTAAGTGCATAAAGAGCTTTTCCGTCGGAAGTAGCAACAACATTAATAGAGAGTCGTGAGCTTCAATAAAAAGCTCTGAATGGAAGGATTAGCATGGAAAGAAAAACTAACTGATTCCATGAATATTTGATGTTGCTTATGTTTGCTCATTAAGCGACGGAATCGAATAGACTGAACTTGTTTATACAATTGTGTTAATTCCTTCGACTACTTTCGCCTAATTTGGAAACAAAAAGCTTGGTCTTTTTCACCTTAAAATTGTACTTCCATGAAATGAAACAAGGCCGTTGCTGTTGATGCTTGTAAACGAATTATTTGTTTACCGTAAAATTATATCTGACGCCGGCCATGATGAGCAACCCCCCGAAGAATAAATGAACAAGCAAGCAAACAAGCAAGAAGCAAGCAAAAAACGGAACGGAAATTGTTGAAATTCGAGGTTCTTCGCCTTGAACTTGTGGCAAAGCTTTGCATGGCCATTCTCTCGAACTTTTATACTGCAAACCCAAGAGCAAGCCAAGTAGCTCTAGTGTCACGCATGCCTTTGCCTTCGAACTGTTTTCGTTCCATAAAATATTCAAACTGCTCTAGCTTTTATAGTTTCGAGTGAGAACCCTGGCATATGTACGTGGCAAGCTTATCCATTCGACTATTTGCTCACTCTGGATCAATATTAATTCATATCGAAGTTTTAAACTTTGCCGCTAACGTCACAGCTTTCCATTTGAATTTGACGGAGTGTAAAACAGCAGAGAGTGAAGCTCTCCAGGGCAAAACCTTTTATGTTCTATGCGATGGGTCGTCGGCTTATTGTAAAGTTGTGGCGAAAATTTGCTTTTGTCGTCGAGAAAATCTCTCACTAGCTTGATGCAAAATTCATTCTCTTCGACTTTAGACAGCACTGCTCATGCATTGATGATGAGTGTGACGAAAAGTAAAAGATTTTAAAGAGGAGCGAATGAAATTTTGATAAGACACAGAAGTACAAAACGCAGTCGACGTAATGTCGCGTGATTTAGATTCGTTTCAAAATGTTAACACAATGCAAATAATTCACATAAATCAGAGAAGTTGGAAGACGAAGACGACGAAACATAGACAAAAGAAAGTTGCTCTACTCACATGTACATGTTTCGATCCGTAAGACTTAATGCTTCTTTGTAGCTAAAGCTCGCTGTGGAGTAGGGCGCGTATAAATCCTCAGATGAATGAATAACTAACATGTGGCGCAAGAGATTTTTCCGCTTTCGTACTTGTTTGTTTGCATTAAAATGAATTATGGCCAAAATTACGCTCGAGATTTATTCACTGTTATAGTTTCTGTCGTCTTCAGTGGCTTGTCTTGCGAGATGTTTGGCGAGCAGAGGGAAAATAGAGCGAACGCTTACTGGCCTATCAAGGAATAAATTATGCAAATGCTTCCATTTTTCAAGGCATTATGCAGTTTACGAGCTGGATAACCTGCAGCCGAGAGAAATTCAATTATAAATTATGTGCTCATGCCGTCCAATTCATTATTAACAGTTTTATCGCTCGAAATCGGCCAGGATGTTTAGAGCAAATAAAATTTATTAGAGCGTCGCGCCGAAAATGTTTCCGTCGAGCTTGAACTAGCGTCGAACACCTGAACGTTATAGAATCGCAGTAGTAATTAAAAGAGGAAGCATAACATCAGGTCAGAGGTCAGAAAATGAAGAGTGAACCGAAGCGCAAACAAAATATTTTGTGCTTTTTTAATTAAAAAAACTTTCATTAAAATTTTAATAGCTCCTTTGAGAAAACATTTCTGTGAGAGTTCATGAGGATTTAAACCCTCAAAAACCGCATAAATTTTTAAGATTACAACTCTCGAGGGTCTATGCTTTGCTGCGTTCTTATCCTCCGAGTCTGCCCTTTCTGTACTTCGCCAGCTTTCCTCTCTCGGCAAAACAACCATAAAAATTGTTTCTAAACAAATGTATCTCTGGTACATTTCGAGAGCGACTCGAACTCATTATTATTTATTCGTTCAAAAAAACAAATTTATCATTCTTTATGCGCTCATTCTTTTGCGGTTTACCAACGCTGCTTTTCACGAGAGCTTTGATGAAAAATGAATAAATGTCGAGGCAATGTAAATCCGCAGACTTGCTACCGATTACTTCAGCTCTTTTTTATGTGCCATCATTACAACATACCGTGCCACGATTATGAGTTGTAACATAACATAGTTTTGTGGTCCTCTCAAGCATAAAAATTTAATGGACAAACTCATCCGGCCATAAAGCTGGAGGGAGTCTCATCAAACGAGGCCGAAATTCGATCTTCATGTTATCGTATAAGCTCGTGAGGCTACGAAACTGAAGCCGTTATCACAGAGATATATCACTGATGTTTCTGCGATAAAGCTCCGATTGATGTAAGCTCGTGAATTACTCGAATTCATTGGAAATCAATGGCATGATTTTTGAAATTATTCAATACAGCAAATAATAGCGAGCTCGGCTTGAGCTCGATGAAATGATCCGGCCAGGATCAAAAGAAGAAATCCAGCGCCAATAGCGGGATATAACGAAAATGTCAGCGCAGCATGTAGCGCCGAAGAACGGCAGCGTGAAATAATCGATTTTTTATCAGAAAAGTTTCTTCCGACAATTTCTCATCGCATAAACGGACCGGTGGTGAACGCAACAACAGAATCGCGCGATAATGTTTTCCTCATGCGTATCATAACAATATTTTTCCGTCTCGAAGATTGAAAACGGAGCCTCTCCTCTCAATGTTTTCATTAAATATCACATCACTGCTACTCCTAAGAACTCCTTGTTATGGTTTATAATCAAATATTTACGATCGACTCTGCCAGAAAAACAGCTCAGGAAACAAAGAAGAAGGATGAAAGTGATTTTTCTGTTCTTATCAGGCGCTCGTTCAAGCGTAGAGCTGAGCAGAGAAATTGTTATGCAATCTTAACTCTCGGTCGCTCGAGCGAAGTAGGAAAACGAAAGTGCGGAAATTGTTTATGTTTATGAGGACTTCATTATGCACGACGTTCGAACAGATCTCAGAGATGAATTTACATACGGACATGTTGAAAATACTAAGCAAAAAGCTTCCACATCTCACTTCATGTGTTCCGATAAACTCCTCGTGCTAGAGACGTCGATGCATGTTCAAGGGAATGATAAACAAACTATAAGAAAAGCTCGAAATTGATTTGTTCAGTAGTGAAACGAATTGAGTCATAAAGTCTATCAAACAAATTCTGGCCGGGACGCAAATCTTAATTTTGAGCAAACATCTCGATGATCTATGAGTTTGAGTCTCTTCTCTCGGCTATCCTGTAAGTGACATAATACTCTCCTCGTGTGTGTGTTCCATTAAACCAGAAACGAAATCAGATGGAAAATTCAATGTAAAAAATATTTGTTTTCCTTCGTTCCTCGTTCACTCTGACAAAAAGGGAAAATATTTTTTCCGATCCGACACCCTTTTGCGTATTCATGTAGATATCCCAAGGAGTTGGAATAACATCCTTCTCGCCCAAAGCCAAATCATAAAAGGCAAGATAAGAAAACAAATTTAAACAAATTGTTTCACCATCGTGAAATTAAAGTTGGACGATTGTTCGTCTTAAGACTCTTCAAAGCTCTCCCAACCTCGTCAAGATTTTAAGTGAAATCAATTTCAACTCTTTGTTGACGTAGCTAGGACTCACAAATGGAATCTCCATCAATTCCCTCCTTGACCATCCTTTGACGTTTGCGTCAACCCAAAAAAATCGAGTAGCAAGACATTATTGGCACGGACGGGGAGCTCGGGCCCTTGTCAACACAACATAAATTATAATTTCCCTCTTTCACTCTCTTCAAGTCATATCGGTCCTTTATCGTCTCAATTGTCTCTGCTGATATCGCTCTCGTCAACATTCTATTTTCGCCCTGTTTATTGATTTTCTTTTACATTGCTGATGAGCATAAAAAAGAAAGAGCTTGCTAATAAATTCTCTATATGCGTTTATGGATTTTCGCAGCACACACAGGCACTGACAAAGCTTTGAAAACGAAGGATAGAACGTTAGTCGTGCGGAAAATTTGAGTTATTTATTTCGTGAGCATCGTACGGCAATGGAAAAGCTCCAAATAAGCTTTTTCCTTCGTCTTCTTCTTTCGTGTTCTCATTTCCGATCCGAAAGTGTCTTGTTTGTTGTGCCTTCACATTTCCTCTGCTCCCCGTCGATGGCTGATGTTAGCATAAAAACTGTATAAAACTTAATATTGTCAGTATCTAGGGCCTCTTTGCCCCTCCGCCTCCTTCGGAGATGAGTCCGGCGAGCGCGGCAACAACAATATGCTCAGGCCGTTGAGGAATGTGTACGTAGCCATCGCTCCTTTCGACGAACTCTTACGTAGATGATCTCGATATTTACGGTTGGTTCTCCTTTTTATGGGATTCGACAGGCGCCACGCGTTCGGCAAACAAGAAAATTAAATTATTGGCTCAGTTTTTGATTTATTCAGTTGTTTTCTCCTAAATGAGTTTCAGAGAACATCAACATCATCGAAACTATGTACGAGTCGAGGAACATGTGACTGTGACATGAGTAGACGTTATAGGAACGTGTTGAGCCCTTTAAGAAGCAGTTGAGCCGCTTTCATTCACTTGACGGGAAATCAATTTCCTTCCATTCATCGTTCACAAAACGCTTTAATTATTCACCGCTTTTCGAGGCTATTGATTTTCACATTCACATGACTATTCCATTTTCTATTAAACGGAACGAACAATGTAGAGTTCAAATCGTCAAAAACACTCGCTTTGCGTTTTCACGCAAATGATTTGCCAACATGTGATGCGAAGCGTGGAGGAAACTAATTATTCGTCGTAAAGAGAGCTTTCCCAGCCTTCTGGCTTCTATAAAGTCTAATTAATTGTAAGTTCCATGGATGAATAATCGATAAACTTCCACATTCCTTCGTCTGCACTCAAATATACAATTTAATTGGCAGGCTTTTGACTCGTCATTCTCGCAGTCATGGCTCGTTAGCCGAACTTTACACGGAATGAAAAATATTTTTCCTTTCTTCTTTGAACTTGCCCATTAATAAATGTTGTTTGTGGAAGTCGACGACTGAGTCTCTTTGTGTCGTCGCTTCAGACATTGAGCGCTGTGAATTAATTATGACGTGCTCGCAGTTTTCGTCATGAAGAGCGAAAGCTCTTCGCTGGTCTCCATTAAAACAAAGGCAGCAAGTAAACTGATGGTCGCTGCTATGTGTGCAATGGACAATTGCTGGGAGCCAGGGTTGTTGTAGAAATGAATAATTGAGAAGCATATTTTGACATCCGTCCCCCGCCCGCCGGAGAAATTGAAAAGTTTTTGTTTAGTTCGCTCCCTGCTCTGTTGCCATGCGAACGGTCGCCATTCGAATTCCCTGTGAATTCCATTGAGATCAAAATTGATGTTGCAGAAAGCACAGAATATGTCTCGAATTTCAATTTGCTCAATTGTTTCGGTATGAAACCTGTTGTCGTTCAATCACCGTCACTCCGGAAAATTGTTTTCCATCTAAATATAGTTTCCCTAAATCGTTCTTGTTCCCGAGCTTGTAATTCGAGTCTGTAGGTCCATAATGACCGATTGAGTAAATCCGTTCCGTAGAATGGATGAACGTTGTAATTGCTATTTGATTTCCAAGGAAATTAAGCGGATCGGAATGCTCGGCTCAAGGGCGATCAGGATAAAGTCACGGATGTCTCCGTTTAAAAATTCCATCCCACTCGGTTGACGTCATTTATCTTCATTACACTTCTTCGTGCCTCATTTTGCTCCCACATGTTTCTCCGAGCCACTAAATGCTTTTCCGCACTGGAATTTCCTTGACAGCGCGAGCGAAGACCTCGAGAGAATGTCAAAAGACATCGTTCTTTATGTTCGCCGAGCGCTTATCGCAGTTAGGAAAAAACAAAACATCATGTTCGACTTCGTCTCCGAATGTGGAAAGCATTAATTTGCCAACTTTTCGCATAAAAGAGTTTCTTTGTGCGACAACGAGCGCACTTCATCTCAAGACTGAATCCGTAGAAAACGCACGAGTGCGAGGGAAAACAATGGAAAGCTCTGCCAGACAGAAATCTTTTTCTCCGGCTTGAAATTACTTTGTGATGATAAAACTTTGTGATTCATGTGGCAACTTTGTATTAAGCATTTATTCGCCTCTTTCGTCGTACAGCTTTCCTCCCCATCCGAATCTGTTGTTCTAAGACGAGAACATAAATTCGAATTATTTCTTCATAATTGGAGATGACTTCGTCGCCTTTCCGGGGAGTTTCTCACTCCCCAAATTTCCTTTTGGCACCGAACTCTTGCGAATTCAGATCGAAGATTCGGCAGGAGACAGTGGCAAAGTCTCGCGACACGAGATTACTGGCTGGCACTTTTTTCGCTCGTTAAACACTCGAGCCGCGCTGAGATTCTTATGTGGCTCTAATAAAGCTTTTCCCACAATGAATAATGATGAATGTATTGGAAATTTTCATGACTTAAAGCTCTAGCACAAATGCTCCATTCTCTATTCACCGAAGCTCGCTGATTGCCAATTTCTCCGCTGTTTACGTTCTTTGTTCCTTCGAGAAGCCCGAAAATATTACGGAGCGAGCTTTTTACGTATTGCGTGTAAATGTGAGTCATGAATGCGATATTCATTTCGGTGGGATTATTTATTAGAACATAAAAAGTTTGTACATAAAATGTATTCATCATCTTACTAGCTCTGCCTGGAATTGTCGCGCTTATAAAGGAACGCTGAAGGTTACTTTGACACGTGACATCGAGCAGTACTCGGAGCCAATCTCGGCACAGGAAATGAACTTTGTGATGCTTTATGCCAGAGCCATAATCAAGATTCAGAGAGGATTTGCATATCGCATGGAAGGCAGACGACTTTCCACTCCGGCTGACAGCACTGGCTGTCGTAAAAAGAATTTGCCTTCGTAGACGAAAAACGTACAACGAATTTCCATAAAACACAACAAATTCTCGTACACAGTTCGTGAATGTTTACGGCTCGGATGGCATGGCTCAGTAAAGCAAACAGAGATTTCCACGGAAAACTTTCGCCGTTTGCTTTCCCTCAAATTTTTTCATCCAATTTACTCCGAACAAACTAAATGGCTGCGACTCAAGCTCACGCTATCGTCGACTGTTTTCCAACGCTGCTCAACGGAACAAATTCGTTTCCTCATCGTCTTTCGCACCCAGAAATGACTAATTGCTCGTTTACTATTATCCACGTCAAGTAATGCTTCATGAACCCTCGAGAAGTCGAAATATTTGAAGCGCGAAACACTTTGAAACGTTTTACATTTCTCACAATTGAATTACGGCTTTGACATTCTCGAGCGATATGAAAAAGCACTTTTAATACTCATTTGCAGACGAGAGCAGCTAATTCCTTCTACTTTCTCTGGTTTCATTTTTATTCTACTCAGAATGATGATAAATTTCGCTGCCATATTTCACAACGAGCATAAAGTTTCAGCTATAAAAGCCAAGTCAGGTTCTGTGACGCATATTGCTTCGGATCCATTGTCGGTGTAAGCTTCAATTTAAAGGAACCGAATCGACTGGCGAACGAAATTTCCTGCGAGGTTATTCGCACATGGAAAGTAACGAGCACCGAGCACTAGGAAAATATGATTAATCGTGGAAGTCTCGCAACATATTCACGTCAATTGGATCGACGAACGGAGCTAGTGAAATTTATTCCTCGCTGGCATTAAACCACTCGAATACATTTGAGCTTGAATGAGCGCTGGAGCTTTTATTATTTCCCTTCCAGCAACCGACGCGCATCTGGTTTATTACTTTCTATTCTAAAGTGATTCAAACGAGAGCTTTGAATAATTTTACGTTGACCGATAATCGAGTTCATTCATTCTATATTTTCTTCTTAGTTAATCACAAAAGTATTTACATGAATTCATCATTATTCTAAGTGTACGTAAGTTTAGTTCTTTCATCGTTATCCCTCGCAAAGATTAGGAAAGTTTATGCGTGGAAATGATTACGCAAAAGGGTTTGGAGAGGGTTAATGAAGCACAAAGGGGGGAAATCTTGCTCGCTAGTACTGATTAATTATGCATGCGGAAAGGTAGAGACGAGAAATTTATCTCCGTCTAATTTTGATAATCATCATCTTCATAATTCTCGTCGAAGTTCTCGCTTTTTTCTCGCCTGTCACGTTGCTTTGCTAGCTGAATAAACTCGTTCACCGATCCATTCTCATAATCGTCAAAATAATTGCGCTGGTTCCAACTGAGTTTGTTGAGGGGATAACCGCTTTCCGGTGACATTTGATAGTCGTCATCATAATAATACTCGTCGTCGACATAATCATCCAGATGCTCGTTGGAAGCGCTACCGTTGTCGTTGACTTCTTCATCTTCTTCCGAGTCGTTTGCTTGGTTAACCTGCTCCAAAAAACTTTTCATGTCTTCGAGATCTGATGTAAATTTGACGATGCTGCGCTTGATTCGATTAATGCTTAGAATCCGATCTGCAAAGCGTTGTCTCGGCTTCTCGACTGACACGATTCCCAGAGGATTTTTTCTGGCCTTCTTTCGCACGTTCCGTCGTCTCTGCTTCTGTCCCATTACTTTGGCATCTGAGCTTCTCTTCTCATTAGATTTGTAAACGATGGCAGCGACCATTTTGAGTAAACGTTCCGAGGGAGACAACAGCTTCCTGTCATCGTCTAGAGCTAGGTACGGTTTCGTTGAGCTTTTGTCGGCGCCATGAAACACTCGGCGAACGGAATTCTTGTAGATGTCATTACCGATTTGCCGTTTGATAATATCACGCTTCGCTGGATGGCGAACTTCCTCTGATAAAATAATCGTCTCTAGCACTGGATTCATCTTCTCGTCCCCCTTCCGACCCGCCTCGACGACAAGCATCGGCCACAAATCACCGAAAATCTTCTCGAGCGCCAATTGCTCACTTTCCGACACATGGTTACTTCTTAACTCCTCAATTATGACTGGAATAAGGGAAATAATTTCCAGCTCATCGAAACGAAAACTTCCCGCTTGATTGGGCTCTGTCAGTCGGGAGTCTACAAAGACAGTAAGAAAAACAAGGATTTCATTAGTTGAGGAAACGTAAGATTTATTAAGCACTAAACTGATACGATTACAGAGTTGTAATGAAAAAGAGAAGCTTCGCTGCCGGAGCAGAAGGTTAGACGGAATTTGATGAAACGTAGGCAGCGCTTGCTTCAGCCAAATTTCCGCCAACCGAGAAGGAAATTAAATGATAAGATAATAAAATGAAAAGAAGTTGAATTGAAATGCCGATCAAAAATCTCGAGGATTCGCGCTCCGGCGCGTTTCTATCGTCGTTTACCTTCGGAGTCAATTGGCGCGTCAGACGAGAGCATATCAATGCCATCATCATCATCATCCTCATCAATTTCCAACGATTTCACGGAACCATCAAGAGATTGAGCTGTCGTTTCGCCTTCGCTCTCATCCGCCGTTTCCGCCAAATCATCTGAATATTTAACTTCAGAATCGACGATATCGCTATTCGCAAGCAATTTGTCCTCCTCGGTTTCTCGACGCAGCTCCTCGGTTAATGCCGTTTCAATGTCGCTCTCAGCCATATCTGATTTTAATTTATCTTCAGGATTTTCGAGCACTTCCGATTGATTATTCTCGATTGCTTCCAAATCCTCGACATCAGATTTCAAAGTGACTTTAACGTTCGCGAGAACTTGCGATTGCAAATCATCCAGAGATTTAGCGGTGTCAACGTCGATTTTCAATTCATCGTCGAGCTTTAAATCTTTTTCCTTATCGCCGTTCATCGAAGCTTTGTTATCAATTTTCTCTGCGGCGGAAATTTTCTCTAAGTCATCGTCGCTTTTCGCCAATTCACTCTTGGCATCATCAACAATTTCCAGCGCGTCAACGTTCGCATCCATGCGGTTAAGGTCGGCTACAGACGCATCGCTCGTCTCCTCAAAGGCTTCTTGCTTGTATTTATCACTCGGAATTGTGTACTTGAAGTAATCAGGTGTCACGTAAGTGTTAAACGATGGGTAAGGTGTCGTCGCTTTTGGTTTCCACTCACTCGAAACGGTTGGCTTATGTGTCGCTGGCTTTGTTGGCGCTGGAGTTCTCGCAACCGTCTCCTGGAACTTGTTGAAGGCTCCTTCAAACTTCAGAGTTATGTCGGTGATTTTCTTATTGATTCTCGAAACTTGATCATCAATCAACTTGTTGAATTTGTCTTGAGCACTTTTCACAGCATCGGAAATTGACGTCTTCAAGTCTCCGCGCAACTCAGCGTTCATGTCCAACAGTTCCATACTGCGCAACTTCTTGCCAATCTCGCTGTGAACGATGTTAGGCCCCGTTGATGGATTGTTGTCGGGAATGGAACGGACAAAGTCTTCGGCAGATGCGTCGTCGTCTTCGAACTCCTCGTCATCCATTCGCTTAACAGAACCGAACTTTAAGCGCTCTAACTGCTTTTCAATGCCTTTCAGCTTCTTGTTGATTCTGTCAATTACCCACGACGAATCGCTGCTGATTTGCTGGTAAACGCCATCGGCCGTTTTATTGATGTTGTCGACACTTTTATCGATGAACTGTTTGATGGCAGACACTCTAACCTGAACTCCACCACTGATTTTGTTACGCGTCGCGTTCAGGTTGTTAACGATTGAGCGATTTGCGTGTTGTTTATCTCCATGATTGTCGTGTTTGATAGGCGGCCGTTTGACGTCGGACTCGTGAATTGGTTTTTTGGCATTCTCCTTCTCATTCTTATTATCTGTCTTAACAATGTGATTAAACTTGTGTTTACCTGTCGAGTGGGCCGTCGTCGGCCTTTTCGTGCAAGGTGGCCGGTGTGTTGTTGGATATTCCGAGTGATAAGATGGCAGGTTATGATTGTCGGACGTCTCGTGATGGACGTTGTAAGGATACGGATTGTAACTGTCCACGGCAGCGTTGTTTGTGAGAATAAACGGTGGATTCAGATCCTGTCCATATGCCGGTGCGAAGCCTTGTTGATGTAACTTCTCTTGATACGAAGTAAAGTCGTGTAAGAGCGGACCGTATTGCGAGTAATATGACGGCTGATTGACGGGCTGTATCTGCGCTTGAGCCCACTCTAGAACAAGAAAACCAATAGAACGAAAAATTAGTTGGATATTTATAGACGTTTTTGTCACGACATAAGCTCAAGAGCTGAAGGCTGGAGAAGTTTTGTCTTTCATCGATTATGCACTCGACAACATTCTCATCGATGAACTCTTTGTCTAGCAAGCGATTCGGAAGCGGAGAACTTTCAATGAACGTTTGAAGGGCACAAAGCGATTAAAAACTTACGATCACTCATCAAACAATTATTATTGATCAGTTCGACCTGAACGGCGAATCGATGAATGCACATTGAAACCCTCAATCAATTGAAGGATAACAAGGAATCCTTGAACTTTTCCCTTCAGTTAGAGAGTGCTTAATGCGCTCTTAAACTCACCGTTTCGATAGATATTTCCACCGCTTATTCCGTATAAGCGAAGCGTCAAGAACAAAATTGCAGCTTTCCACATTTTTAAACTTCAATCGAAAAGTTTTCGTCTTTATATTCCAGAGTCGATTTATGTACGCTTAGCACATTGAACAGCAGAGAGACGTCTTGAGTGCACGTAGCTTTCGAGAATATTAAGAACTGTTTAAAGCTTTAAGGATTTCATCGTCTTAAATAGCTCGACACTTTTACGAGAGAGGAATGAAGACCTTCGCCCCCACTCCTGCGACTCACTCAGTTACAATGGTAGAAGGATAGTTAATTGCTTTTTTGCGTCCTTTCTCTCTCTAATTATTTTCTCATTTACCTGAAATCGTGCTACGCCCGCCCACGAGTTTTATCTCATCTGCACTTGGTGAGAGGCTCCTATTGCTTTGTTGCTATTGTTTTTGAGGCATTTTTCAGACTAATAACACATTAGGCGAAAATCTTTTATTGCCATATCTCGGGTGCTTCCATCGACTGTGCTTCCCTTATCAATTAGGAAAGGATATTTGTCGTCTGCTGTGACGTTGTTAGATAATCATTATGCTTTCGCCTGTTTACAAAATGTTTAAAACGGCGACTGATATTCAAACTCTCAAACGGTTGCCCGGGAGTCGAGACGTCGCTTCAGAACTTTGTTGTTTTCCTATTATTCGCGACGGCTTCGAGCGGGTGGCTGGAGCATGGGTAGGATTAGATGCAAGGTACAAAAAGTATATTTATCGCGTTTACGATTCTCTCATTTTTCTCGCGTGCGTTCGCAGAGATTGAATTTTAATTGGAGAATTATTTTTTTATTCGTTTTCCTTTTTTTGTTCCACGTTTATTCTTCTTGCCTCGACTCGTTTCGACTCTAATGTAAACATGAAAGGAGAACGCAGAGATAGGAAATCAATTCATTGAATTAGAAAATTTATTCGTCTCTCCAAACCAGCTTTTCGTTTCCCCATCAACAATTCCCTTGAAAAATGATGTCATTAAGAACCTCCGGCTGTGACATTGGAAGTTACTTTCGATTGAAATCACTGGGACAGTTTTATAGCCTGTAAAACGCTCGTCAAGTCAACGAGAAAAATTTTGCAGAAATATCGCTTTAAAACAACATTCTCCCATTTCCTGTTCGAATAAATTTTCATCGAGAACGAGCATGGATTCCGTTGGGAGAAGCAGAAAAATTGAATGGAAATTGTAAGAATTCCGTGCTGATGCCACATTCGAACCGAAATTTATGTCTAAAAGACAATTTTCTTTTATTGAAGCGAGCATACAAACAAATAAATATTTCTCTCGTTGTCACTTTAACGGTATTGGCGTTACGTAATATTGCGTCTGTAACCATCGCCACATTTGCGCAGGAACCTGACGAGACTCGGGTGCACTCTAACTGATTTTAAATAGAGATTGTGGCTACCTTACTTGGTGACGTTAATCCATATTAATTTTCCAAATGACACTCTTCCCTTTTCGAGAGCCAAAACAACAGACGTCGGACGTCCATAAAAACGTCTCCACCTTCCCAGCCTGTAAAAGCACTTGATCGAATAATAATTTACCCGAAAACAAATTTCGATTGTTTACGTTCCAGTGAGCTGCAGACGACACATTTGCAGTCTCGCTGTGGGTGAGAGAAGGAATCGGAGATAGCGCCGGTAAACAAAACATCGTTAATGAAGAACGAACGATATTGAGCAGGAATGAGGCAACTTCGTGTGGCTTGAGACCTTGGATCCTTTTTGCTTCTCGAGCTATCTCTCGTCATAATCTCTTCCTTTTTTGTCTTTACGTTGCCAGTCTCCGTTCTCGTGCAAACAAAGACGCAAAGTCAAAATTTGCACACCCAAACCATCGGAAATAATTATGTAATAAAGCTTGTGCATGGGTGAAGAAGAGAGAAGGAAAAAGAGAAGAAGCGAGTCGGAATGTAAACATCATTTTATTTATGGGATGAGATATTCTTGAGTGCTTTAAAATGAAATATTCTCCTAATGTTTAAGGCTCCTGACGTTCTCAGCATGAATATAAAAATATGGAAACGGCGAAGGAAATGAAGACAGAACCGTGCTCGACGAAATTTAAATGTCTCGTCAAGCCGTCGGGCACGACTGAATAAACAAAATGCTTCTCCGACTGGACATCGAGAGAGAGTTGGATGCAGACACAAATGGATGGGACTCGAGACAGCCAAGAAAATTCAATCAGACTCTTGCTCGATGGACTTTCCATCTCTGCCATAAACTTTACTTAATTAAAAGCTGACTTTGTTATCTCTTGTTGGACATGTCTCAGCGTCTTGCCCGAAGTGAATCGTGCAATTATCATTTGGCCGTTTAGTACTTGCGAGGACGCTGGAGCTATTTTTCATCACGCTTCGGGTTACACTAATTAAACACCAACGCTGTGTCTTCTTTCATGGCATTCCCGCATCAGCAGGAATTAGCAGTAATCGCAGACGTTCGACCATTAAATTCGCTGCTCACGCAATATCTTCAAGTGGCTTCGCTTTTCAAATGCCCGCCATGATTCTTGTATTTGCTAATTAAGTTTCACGAGATATCAATTGTATTATTGTGTAAGAAGGAAATTACCTCGAGTTCGCCTCTCTGAAATCGGAAGCTCTGGCCGAAAATCGACAGTTCCACTCTCGCAGATTTCCCCAAACATGTATAAAAGCGATGATAAACTCCCTAACTAGATCATGAAGAAACCTCCGCAGAGTTTAGACAATATCCTGTTAATAAATATTTCAGTTCCACGTGTGGTTTTAGCCATTAAAAGTTTGTGTGCTAGTCGTTTGGCGTGATGATTAATTCAGTTCAGCATCACGTTTTATTGTTTCTTCCATTCCATTTTATGTTCACGGGCAACACGTCAATTAAAGGAAACACATTTCACTTAGAGTTGGCTGCAAGCTATAGAGGGAGACGATAATGAAAACAAATCCAGTTCACTTAACGACTCTTTCCCCACTGTCTTCAACCATTAAGAGGAGAGCGAGCGTGACAACTGATCGCTGTCGAGACTTTTGACTGTTGTTCCTTGAAACGTCTGAACTTTCTAAATTTTAAATCGAGTCAATTGCTCGAAAACTTTCCCGTCTGCCTCATAAAATCTTAGTTGCTGATGATAATATTTCTCATCGTCTCTTAAAGTAATTCAACCAAGTCGTATGATCAAATTTGTGGTGTCCAAAGTTGGTGCAGTACGGACTTAAGTTGTGATAACTATAATCAACTTGGCTCGGAAAGAAATTGTAATGATTTTTCACGGGTTGAGAGCTCCGTTCATGACTTGGGGAGTGGGTAATTGACACAAACTGTGCTGATGGGTTTTTTGACGGAGGATATGGAAAACCAACACTTGGAATATAATAAAAGTTCTGGTGTGAACTCGCAACTGCTGTTGGAGGTGAAAGCGAAGCCAAGTTGTTTACGGATGAAGCTTGCTGCTCTTCAATTGCCATTGGGATCGTACTCGATTCAATTGTAGAAGATTCCGCATCGTCATCGGCATCGTCTTCTGCTCTCAAACCGTGATTGCTGGCATCTCGCTTTACACGGTTTGCATCAACGTCGGGATCAAATGTGGTTTCTTCGTAATCTTTCAATTTAAAGGTACTTGGCACTCCTGGCGTCGTTTCCGTTGTTGAGTCAAGTGGAATCGCTGTTGTAGCTTCGCTCGTCGTGTCTGGATTTGAAGTGGCATGCTGTCAATGAAACTCAAACGTTGCAATTGGCTTTTGTTTTTCTCCTCATCGCCTTGCGTCAACTTACATCTAAACCATCGGCATCCGATGTTATTGACGTTAAATCAGATAGCAGCGAAGCGGTGTTCTCAATCTGGGCGTTGGTGTGCTGTTTTTGCCAGTCACGAAAATCAATGTAGCGGCTTAGCTCTACTAAATGAAGAACAGTTATTCAATTAAGCAATCCATGATGTCATCATGTCCGACTCATTAAACGCTTCTCTTTTCATCCCTTAATTCCTTAAGCGATGCTGAGTCCATTATTATGGAAAAAATTAAAAATGCGTGACGTGGGTGCCAGTAGAATGAAGCCCCATTAATTCAATTTGCTGCCACAAAGTAATTACTTCTTTTCAGAGTGGAGCGCTGCTCTGATTACACAAAGATAAACCGCAGCCATGAGTAGCCTCAACTTGTGGCTTTTATCATTCGGCCAGATTGGAATATGGCAAATGAGAAATTATTTTCGAGAGAGCAAACAGATTGATGAACGTACCTGTTGCCACAAGCGACCCGCGTCCTAGTGTTAGAGTCCATTTCCTCGCAAGCAGCTTTGCGTGAACTCCATCGCTGTTTATGCCTGGCAATGAAACAAGGAAGGATGTGAACGCGAGTGTGAAAGTGAGAACAACACGCGGACGTTTTCAACTCGAGGGTTTCTCGGCAAATTCCTTTCTTCACCTGAGAAATCTTTCAGGCGTGAAACTCGCAAAGTTCCCGCTCGGAAATTCCAGTTCCGAGATTAGCAACAGAACCCATAGCAATAAAACGGTGTCAACGATCCAAAGTCGTTCTCTAACGTGCCATCATTCTTACCTGTGAGCCAACCTAGCAGTCTACTAACACGTGTGTCGCTCTCCCTCGGAATTCCCGAAACGATACCAATGATCAACGGCACAAGCGTCAAACAGATTATTGTTGACTTCATGCACATCTTTCTTGTTGGCAGATAATTTTCACAATGCTGCAGTTTCACCGCTGACCGAGAAATAAAATGTATTTGATGCAAACAAAATATTGATTTCTATAAATCCCCGAGCACGATGCTGCTTGTTTACGCGCAAAACCGTTTATGAACAACATTGAGCTAGCGAGAAGTTTTTATAACTTTTTGTCGGCCGTGTTTTAAATTTAATTTGTTTGTTGTTTCTCTGCAACATGCGGGCGGTGGAATGATCTCCTCTGTCACTGGTAATAGTTTCACAAAAGCAGAAGTTTGTCGCACACGTCGAACATTAATATTCATCAGTGAAAGCGAGCGCTGTTAAGTAATTCGAGCATGACGTTGTTATCTTAGTAAAAGCGGAACAAATCGTACTCAAAGATCCCTCCAGGATTTATGAATTATTTGAGATAACAGCAGTCTGAATCAACTCGGCATTGATGCCGCAGTTTTTTAAAGAATGGCAGATGATTTCTAACTGGCACGTTGAGACGAGACCGAGCGATGAAATCCGGAGAACGGAAGAAAGCGTTTTCCCCCATCTCTGTGTCGAACAGCAATCAGACCCTTTCTGCGCTGAAAGTCATGCATAATTTATTCAACGCAAAGCTTTCAGAGCACAATGAAGCTAAAGAATGGACTTGGATTATCCGCCGTTAGGCCGAGAGCTTCTTTCCCCCCGCTTTCTGATTTTCTTGATGTTGTTCGACTCGCTCTTGACGCGAGTGGAGGACGGAAAAATGCAGGAAAGCCCTTGAGCCGAAGGATAAAATGGGAATGGTTATTAAGTTCCAACAAAAACGCGCCTTCGCCAGAAGTAACGCATTAATGTTGAGCTAATTTCGTGAGCAACCTCTTTATGCTTCGATCAATGTTTATGGCTTCCCAATTCTTCCTTCATCGAAGTCAACTCTGAGGAATTAATTTGATTTACATTTATGGCGGAAAGCTCTCGGAGGGTTCAACTTGTTTTCATCGCAAGGACCTTTCACGACGCGAACTTTTAAATTTTATTGGAAACTTCTCCCTCATTTCACTTGCACAAAGGAGAAAACCAAGAAATCTTATCAACGAAATTCGATGAAAACATTTTTCTTGTTTTCCCTTCTTCGTCCGCCTTTGGTTCTCATTATTTTTGTTTCTCAAGGTTAGTGAAGTGTAGAAAATTAGTGGAGCGCGACTAGATCGGGGGGGGTTCGCTTTATTAGAGATAAATTGATATGAAAACTCGACGAGAGAGAATAGAACTCGGAACAGTTCGCAAGACGGAATATTGATTTTTGATGTCGTTAAAAGGAGAAGCGAAGAGGCTGAGGAAATGTAGACGTTTCTCGAGTCTTCGTTTTAGTCGTGCTCTTGTCACAAAGCAAATTGCGTGGCTCTGCAATAATTTCTAAGTGCTCGTCGTCATGCTTGGCTGAACAAAAATATTGAACGAGGAAATTATTTCGCGAAAAGCGTTGAAACAGCTATCGCAAACATATTTAAATACATAATGTCAATCCGTCCAACTCGCGAACTGCAAATTTCGATGCCAGCAGCGAAAAGCCAATTATGGAAATTGCAGACTATCGGAAAGTTTTTTTCAATCCATTAGTGAATTGTGAAAATTGCGAAGCATTCACCAACCAACCAACCGCTTAATTTATGAGAGTAAAGGCTGACTCACAACTGAAATTGGTTTGCTGAAACTTCAATAGATACGAGAGCTCCCAATCCGATTGATTCTCTGATACAAACACTCGAACTGAGAAACGAAATCGGCTCGGGATTTCTATAAAGTTATCGCCTTCGTCTGCCTCTTCATCGCTTTCTATTCGGAAGACGAACAATGCTTGAGGACTTAACGACGAAAACCTAGCGTTAGGAAATCGATTCTAGCCCCAAATTGATTGTTGAGAAAACAGCGGTAATCTGTTCAATCCTTGTTTTACTGTTGTTTGGAAAATTGATTTAATTTGGCTTCTCAGGAGCAATAAAAAATGTTTAAGCTCAACTCATTCTTCTTAAGGTTTCCTCAAACTCTCGAGGGTGAATTCTCTTCTCGTTTACTTTGATGTCGTTTACAGAGCAAGGAGGCTTGAATTTTTCTCGCAGCTTCGAAACCTCTGAATAATTAAATCTGCATCGCAGAGCCCAAAGTGTCTAGTTAAATAAAAGCATTCAAAGTTTTTTATCTCGGAAACTTTTCACTGAATTTGTAGGAACCGCAAGAAGGTAAGGGAGGGACTTTGATGGTAATTTACGTAGAGCAGAGCCATTCTCCCTCCTGTAAAGTTGTGAAAACTTTGATAGCAAACAAGAGCCAAATCCTTTTCCTATTCAACAGAGCTAATTAATAAAGCTTATTTGGTTAACCTTTGCAAATACTGAAAATTTCGACCCTAATTGACCTTCATTTGAAAGAAACTTCTGACGTTTCTGTCTTTATAAATCGAGTTCTAAACATTTGAAAGTTCGTAAGCAAAAAGGTTCTGGCCAGCAAACTTTCTCAGACTCGGGTTTCTACATAATTTGAAATTTACAACTTCTTGCTGTCGTTTCTTACGAACCAAAGCGAGAAAGTTCTATTGCGTTCCATGACAATCGCCTGGGAAATTACTCAGAGAAATCTCGAAGCTAAATTTGACTAAGGGCTTTGCCCTATGTTCATCCAAACCTTAGTTGAAACTTCTTAATGGGATAAATAATACCCCAAGTTAATTGAAGGTTGAATGAGATCCAGGATCTTGGTTTGACTGTCGTCTGCTTTGGAAGCGGTTGGCAACTTTACTCCGCTTGCTTCCAGATGGTCGTCTCGTTGCTCAGCATCCGCTTCCGCTAAATGGGAACATCTTGGGCGACCGTAAACTTTTACATTCCTCTGCATCTTCGATAACATTCACGACTCCGCACAAAACGTGCTCGAGACTTGACTCACTCAACAATCAGCCTTCTGGTTAGGAAGGATGATTCTTGTATTGTAATTTCCATCAGTCGGAGTTTAGTGACTCAACGACTTTATCAAATACAACATACAAAAGTCAGGACAAGAATGACTGTTCGCTCGAGTGAGTTTGTGAAACGAGGAAAGCTAAATTGCATGCAACTTTTAGTGTCGTGTTTCGAAAGGAGAAACTGACGACAGCTCAAGAAAAGTTCCGCTTCCTCAAGATGATGAATCATTATCTTTCGCACGTTTACCGCTGTCACTTGCCTGATCCCAGCTTTTGCACTCACGTTTCCACTCGTGGCTTACGGTGGCTGAACTTCTGGACGTTCGTAATCTATCCCATCAGGAGATTGTCATTTCAACATTACTGCGAAAGTTTTTAATGTGAATAAACGATTTCCCCATTAAGTCTTACGACACTCCTCTCCATCAACAACAATGGCGATGAGCTAATTCAATTTTCCAAAAAAAAATTAAATTGCAAAAGCTTGTTCTCAAAAATTGACAGCTGGGACCGGAGAATGGACGATGGGCGTGTTGCCATTAAAGACGGAATCACCCTCAACCTCTTGCACGACGCTTTGCATTTAATTCTTCTCCAGCACGACACGGATATTACTTTATTATGCCCTTCAATATTTAAACAATTTTATCGCTAAGTGTTGGTATTTTCTCGTTCCGTTCAGCACTTTGCTTGTGCCCGATTCTCACGTAAATACTAAAATTAAAGGCGTTCAAGCTGAGTTCATCGATTACTCTATCCTTGAGCACTTTACAAACTCTGAGTGTAAATTCAAATTGGAAAATTGCCTGCCACTCGACCAAACGTATTAGTCAATTAAGGAGTTTTATTGCATGCGCTGTGTCGCAAGGTTGCGTTGACGGCTAATTACACGAGAACGACTGCAGTTTTATCGCAAAATCAAAGCTCTGCAGTCATTCCACGACAGCTTAATCGCTCTAATCAATATTGATGGTGTGTGAAAGTCTGAACGCTTGCCGAGTACTCGGAAACGTTTCTTTCTCAGCTGAATGAGGAATGTTTGTTAGTCGTCACATTCGATTATCGTCTTTGCTATGACTGCTTTTGATTCCGTTCGTTCTACTTTTGGGCGTTAAGCTTTCTCTTCTATAACGGGAGCTTTCGTGGTGTCACCTATCATCTACTCAAAAGCCTCCAAATGATCTCGCAAAGCCTTCAAAGATGACATGAACTTTCTAAACTTTGCTAATCCATCTCGATAAGATTAGTTGAAGCAACACAGAGTAAGTTTTTCATTTCCCTCGAAGAGACAACCGAGAACCCAAAATTACTTTGCCTGCAGAAATTCGATCAATCTCATTTCCTGATTTTATCAATTCATATTTTATCGGCAACGAAAAAAAGCCGATAAAAGACAACGAACGAAGGCTCCAAAAATAAGATTCGCACAAATCTAATCGTAAAAGTTTTCCAATGTAGCGAGTCTACGGGAGTTTGCTTCGCTTTCGTGAAGAAAAGAGACGAAAGCGAAAGAAAGAAAATTGTAAGAAGCCACAAACGAGCTTGATTAACAAATATATTTCATTTTCCTCTCACACATTAGAAGCATCGTGCAAAGCTCAGTTTTGCATTTGAATCACGTTCTGATGTGTGTTTTCGCTTTGCGTGCCTCCATCCCTCCTTCGGAATTGTGTTGAAAGTGTGCGCATTGATTGAACAAAACCCATTTTACATTTTAGAATCTCGAATGGAATCATTTTCCACATTCAACTCTCGCAATTGATTGCGCGTCTGTTGAATTCTCAAGGATCTTTTTGAGCTAATAAATCAGTCGAACGAAACCACGCGCGAATTGCCAAACCATCGAAATTAGATCTTGCAATTATGTTCGAAATTTCCTGCTTTGAACTTCTATCTATTTAAAGCTTCAAAGATATTTTTCTTTCCCTTCGACTCGAAGGCTTCGAGGAAATGCTACGACTCAACGCGATTCATCATATTTTCTTTTCCGGTACGTTTTCCACCTACGCAAAATTTCCCACAAACCCACGAATTGACAAATTTCATTGGCACATGTGCAACGAAGTAAATAGAATCCTGAGAAGTTTTATGATGTCATAAAGAGATTTGAAGAAAATTCCATGAGAATTCCGCTTTGTACATCGCTGAATGGAAAAGCAGCTCTTTTCAGAAGAGCATTACAAAGCAACGGAAACAGAGATTCCCTCTCGCAGCATTCAGGAGAAAAGTTTAAATTGCTTTTTAAAAGAAGCTTTCGAAAAGTTGCGAGTACATTACATCAGTTGAGCTCACCGAGTATCGCAGGGAAATCGCATTGAGATGATTTTCCAGACGTAAAGTTGATTATGAGTATTTGCGGAAAACAAAGCTCGATGTGATACCAAGTATTCTTTATTAAGATTGATGACAGCTAATGGAGACGAAAAATTAACCAATTAATTAGGACTTCTCGAGAGCGAAGACGCACTAGCGGGCCTAGAGATTTGGTGTTTTGTAGAGCCGCACCTTGCGAGCCTTCGACGTTGTCATGAATCATTATTAGCCGAAATTATGTGATATTAATTAGGAGAGCGTGTGTAAGTAATACGAATGTTCGTGACATCGAGACGTTGCTCTGGTTTCGGGTCGAGCGATTGTAGTCGTCGACGAAATCTGCAATTAACGTTTTCTCTCGAAGTTCTTTGATTGCGTTTGCATAAATCATCCCAACAATGAGGTCACTCCGGGAGTCCGCGCGATTGAATTCACGCCGCGCCAGTTCATAAGCGAACAAAGACGAATCCAATTATCTTCTTGCGCCTTTCCCTGTTTAGAGTCTCGTCCCTTCATTTTCTATTGACACAAATCCCGAAGCACTCATTTAAATTGTATACATTATGTTGATTAGAGCAATGTCAACGAATTGACAGAATGAGAAAGCGCCCGAGAAATGAACGCATGAGAACTTTGCGACGGATGAAAAATCTTCCAGTCAATATTTGAACAACGTGGCAAGGCTCATGAATTCCACAAAGTTATCGACGTCATTCGTAAGTGTCAGAGGAATGCGAAGCCGAGCTTTAATACCTAATTTACAAATCAACCCTTTTCTTCGATCGGGCTGTCTAATTTATCAATAGCAAATGACTCTCTTGAAGTGAGCATTACGCTATCGCTGCAAAATCTATGCGCGCAATAAATTTCCGACTTTGCTATAAATTCAGTTTAAGGCACAAATCAAGCTGCGGAAATTTCACGCTAACTTCACGAAGAATTGTCCAAAGAAAAAAGCTTTTTTGTTCTACGAACAGAAGTCATAAATTAAGGGGTTTTGTACCCCATTGCAAAGTTAGTCCGATAAGTTGATTTCTCCCCGACAGAAAAAGGGTTTATCGTATTTCCTCTCAGCCACTAAAAGCTTCAATCTCGTCGATATTTCTCCATTCGGCTCAGAAGAGAAACTTTCCGGCCAAAATTACGGTTCATAAACATTTAATTCAGTTAGATTTAAATAGGTTTGTGTGCGAGTCGAATAATCAAGAAGCCTCCCGCCACATGTGCTGCCTTTCATCATAATGAATAATGCTCCGTAATATGTTCGAGGGCAAGAGGAAAGTAAATAAGAGGATTCAGATCGTGTGTAGGTGTGATTTGTAAAAAGTATCCGCAGGAAAAAATGGAAAACCATTCGAAGGACCGAGGGAAAAATGCTGAAAGGAAAAAAGTATTACGCTCTACGTGATTAAAAATTACACGAGAGCCGCTTCATCTCGTACCCGACATTACTCAAATGGAACCCATGCGTAGAAAGCCAACCGAATATTTATAAGGTCTATTTGGTTTTGAGATTTGTCCAAACCCCGCGGCGAGGAATGCAACTTAATCTGCTTTGTAAAAATATGTGCTTTTGGCCTTCTGATTGTGGACGATAACAATCAATGGGCTTTGAAATATATTTGCTAGTCACACACAAGTGCTCCGAGGTTTCAGACTTTGAGAAAACCCATTTTGTTCCACATAAAGGGCAGCATGTTTTGAAATGCTAATAAGTCTAACGAGTAGACAAAGAGTTGGGAGTGACAGAATGTTTCATGGGTTAAGTTAATCAATCAATCCAATTAGCATAAAAATGTAGCTCCGGCTTGGGAGGTAATAGCAACGACAACATCCTCATATCACATGCAACGAAGCGCTGAAGCTACTGAAGCCTTATTTAAACTTTTCTCTTGCTAATCCTTTTATCTTTAATCTTGTTCTTCTTCTTGCAGTGTGAGCCGGGTCTTGGAGCTAGCGTTATGTACGATCTTTTATATAACAAGCCCCAGAAGTTAATGTTATTAGCGGGATGCAGCACTGTTTGTACGACAGTGGCAGAAGCTGCAAAAATGTGGAATTTAGTAGTGGTGAGTTTGTCCTCAATTAATCAAATCTAATTGCTTCGCTAATGATCTCGTTTCCTTTTCACCTTCAATTCCAGTTATGTTATGGTGCTTCAAGTCCTGCCTTATCAGATCGTAGTAGGTTTCCAACATTGTTTCGTACACATCCGTCAGCCACCGTTCATAACCCGACTAGGATTAAGCTAATGCAGAAGTTCGGCTGGTCAAAGATTGCGATATTGCAACAGGCCGAAGAAGTTTTTATATCAACTGTAGAAGATTTAGAGAATCGTTGTAAGGAAGCCGGTGTAGAAATAGTCACGCGACAATCATTTTTATCGGATCCAACCGATGCCGTGCGGAACTTAAGGCGTCAAGATGCTCGAATCATTGTTGGCCTTTTTTATGTTGTCGCAGCACGACGTGTGCTGTGCGAGATGTACAAGCAGCAACTTTATGGACGCTCCTACGTTTGGTTTTTTATCGGTAAGTTTCTCGTTCCGCTTTCCTTTTCCATTCGAGACAGCGCCGTAAAGTATTTGTTTCGAAAGTTCCTTCCCTCCGACTCTACGCAGCGACTATCGTTTAGCGAATCAGACTCTGCTTCCGGGTTTCACAGGGGGTGCAAAATTGGAGCATTCCAGATAGACTTTCATGGAGATAGATAAAAAATACTGAACAAATATGCGAGCAAAATATCATACGAAGCTTTCCCATAAATCATGTAAAGGAGGAAAATAAAATCTATAACAATAAATAAATGCTCGCAATGCTTATGATGGGTTGAGAGGCTATAAGAATGTTATGAATAAAATGTGGAGACTCGTCGTACGGCGCACCGAGAAATTTCCGCATCGAAGTCAGCTTTCCCTTCACCCTGATCATTTCAATGAGGAGTAATACATGCTTGCCTTTCAAGAGCAGCAGCGAGCTTTGCGAAAACACATTACGACGGCAGGCATATTTTCAATTTATTGTTGTGTATTCCAATTCAATGCCACAAGATCGGAAACGATTTCGCAAGATTTATCGTTCTGATCGGAGAACAATATTTTCTGGCATTCGCTTCGAAGCCTTCCAACCTCCAGCCAGAAGCAATACGGACGGAATTTGAAATAGTTAGCAAAAGACTTGAGCGAGAATTCCGAACTTTTCGTAACAATGTAGTAAGTTGAACAATTTATTATGTATTCGATCAGGTTTCATAAGGAAATAAATTGCTCCAACTACGAAAGTCAACGAGAAGTTTCCTTTGCCGAGAACAAATGCTTTATAAACAATGCGGAACTTTTATGAGTAAAGGAATCGCTCGAATTGATGTTTCGGATCGAAAGGAGGAAGGAATCGTAATCGGCTGCAAGGAAACTTTCCAGCGAGGAAATTCATTTTCCTTCTCGAATCGTTTAAAAAGGGAAAACAAATTTTATTCTACCTTTTGTGACTCAAGTCGCAGGTTGAATTCAAGGAGCTCTAGCGATGTCACCAGCACAGCTTTTGATGAAAGAAATTTCTTGATTTTAATCTTCTCCTCTCTTTTCCACACTCAGGATGGTACGAGGATAACTGGTACGAGGTGAATCTTCAAAGTGAAAACATTTCGTGTACAAAAGACGAGATGAGGAGGGCGGCGGAGGGACACTTGACGACTGAGGCATTGATGTGGAATCAGAATAATCAAAAAACAATATCCGGGATGTCTTCAGAGGATTTTAGGTTGGTGTTGTCCCCATCGCATTTCGTGACCGCTTCATTTGTTTTTATTAACCAGAAATTCAAGTTTGTTCGAGCTTCCTCAACTTTCCTTATGTTCTTTAATAGTGTAATTACATTTTCTTATCCAAAACTCGCAATTCTCATGTCGTCTCCGTTTATAAATAGAACAATTTTCTCATAATGATCGTGGGGGAGAACTGTGAAAAGGGATAACGGATCGGAAGCGGGGAGACAAAATCATTAAATTCTTTCCAATCCATTTACTTTTATTGTTCTTATTTTATGTTCATGCTCTTTCCCTCCATATCTCCAGTGGAATTTTCGCTGAAAGCTCTTCGCTCTCCACAAGGCAATGCTCGGTTTTCTTCTTCGCCCGCTACCTTTTTTGCTGTCTTAGAAACAGATAGCAGCGAACATCCTGTGTTGAGTCAAAAACAATTATCGTTGCCGAGCATTAATTCTCCCTTTCATGCTGCGCCGCTGCTGTTGATCCCTTTCTTCTCTCCTATGTTATTTTATCTCGCCTAACCGTTATTTTTTAGCGCTTTTACAATGCAAAGCTTTTGTGTTGAAAGGATGATTCTGATTTCAATCTCTTTTCCTTGAACATAAAATGACTGACAGACTACGACTCAACCGTGATCTCATGAAGCGAGGCTACGATATCGAGCACAATCGATACCCGGAAGGGTACCAGGAAGCGCCGCTCGCGTACGATGCAGTGTGGAGTGTAGCGTTAGCCTTCAACAAAACAATGGAGCGACTGAAAGTGAAATCGAGATCGTTAAAAGATTTCACTTATACGGATAAGGATATTGCTGATGAAATATATGCCGCCATGAACTCGACACAGTTCCTCGGCGTATCGGTGAGTGAAAAGGATTGCTTGTTCAGCGTTAAAATTATCATAAATTTCCTTCCCGCTTGCCAAAGCCTTTAGTCCATGGCCATAAAGCCTAATGAAAATCCTCTGAAATGCGAGTTTTCATGGTTGAAGCTTTAAAAGCAAAAAGCATTCATAAGAATTTAAGGCTTTGAAGCGAAATCCGGGTTGGCAGAAACTCTAAAGCGAAATATTTCTATTGTAGTAAGTGAGCTCATTGATTTGTTTGCTGTGTCGCTTTGTAAGTCTTCCATTAAATTCAATTCGACATCAACAGTCGATAATTTCTGTCCAGAAACTCGAGATCAAATTGTTAAGCTGAAGTTTAGCACGCCAGAAAGTTTATTCATGCATTACTGAACTTCGATTAAAAGCCTTTTAGCCTATTAATCCTTCAATCAACTCGAGCAGCTAATAAATGTAATGTCGAGTGCGTTCGCTTTGTGACTTGATTTACGATCAAATTTTAATGCTGAAAGCTTCCAACATTATCTAATAGATAATAGAAAGCGAATCTCCGATTCCGCTAACGTGCCATAACAAAAGCTTTCTGTCGATAACAGCTTCTTCGCCGCTGCCGTAATAAAAACAAAACCTTTTTAAATTCCAGGGCGTTGTGGCGTTCAGCTCGCAAGGAGACCGCATTGCCCTCACACAAATTGAACAAATGGTTGATGGACAATATCACAAACTGGGATATTACGACACCCAAGCCGACAATTTAACTTGGTTCAACAGCGAGCAATGGGTTGGAGGAAAAGTAAATGAACGCAGATTGGAGGTTGAAAAGCTTTTCTCTCCGTCGGAGATCCAGAAAGTTACTCCGAAGGAAAAAGAACTTTTCTTCAATCTTCAAATTCAATCAAGCTGTTCGTGCAATAACTTTCGGTCTTTGATCTTTACAGGTTCCCCAAGACCGCACAATCGTACGGAGAGTTCTTCGAACCGTCTCGTTGCCACTCTTCATCTGCATGAGTACAATTTCCAGTTGTGGAATTTTAGTCGCAACGGCCTTAATTGTGTTCAACGTTTGGAACCGGCACAGGAGGTGAGTTGTGACCTCATTTCATAAATTTGTGTTTTCGACTTTCCGCCCAGCGAAGCAAAATTAAAGGTTAACGTTTTAATTACATCAAACGTTCAATGTTTGCAACGAAGCTAAAGCTTAAATATTTGTCCAGGCTTATGTTTCAGCTCGAGCGGAAATGAATTTGGATGTTTTCCCTTGCATTTTATTGAAGTTATCCATGCGGCCAATCCTTAATCCTTTGCATAAGATTTTTCTGCATCCAGAGACATCCGCAAACCAAATGTCGCGGTCAAAGTTGTTTGTGATGTTGATTTGTAAAAGTTTTGCTAGCAAAACCCTTTTTTGTCAAACATTCCGCTGCAAAAACGTGCCATATCACCAAGGGAAGTGGAAAAAAGTTTGCACAATAAATCCTCGGCATTAATTATGCTAACGAAGAAAATAATTAAAAAACTTTATGCTAAAACACAATTTTCACTTTATGAATTTTCGGTGATGATAAAAAGTTTAATCCCTTCGAATGAATGCGAAACTTTGCTATTCTACATGTTGCTCAAACATTCTCTAAGCTATCTGTAATATCAGAAATCTCCAACTTTTTTTTCTCGACTTTAACTTTTTTCTTCGTCGTCCTCATCGTCTAAAATCATATCACACCCGAAAAATCTTTTTCGTGTCATGCTCCGCCCGAGGACTTGAAAAGTTTGACTCTAATTCGAGGGCTTCTTCGAGACTCGAGCGGGATGCCTTTTATCAACAGAGTTATTGTTTCTCTTCAGATTTTTCTTCCACTTTACAATAACAAGAAAGGCATAATGATAAAACAACTTGCTAACGAGTCTCTTCTGCTCGATGCACAGATGAGAATTTTCTCGTTAGCATTGAAAGTTATACAAGAAATTATTTATGTTTGCGTAATTATTATCAATTTTCTCAAGTGGTTTGTTTGAGCACTGAAATGAGCACAGACTTAATTTGACAGCAGCGACGACGGTGAACTTTTTAATTGTGGGCGGCAAATGTGGGCAAAGGACGACACTTCGTCATTCCGGAGCAAAAAAATTTGTTTACCTAAGCATTAGCATTGTCGGGCGGATGCAGGAAAATTGTTTCTCATCTTTGGGGAAAATTTTGCGGCGGACGAAAACTCAAAATTGCTAAACTTTCCCTAGCGCTTTCATTTGAAATTCAAAATGACTCAAGTCGAGGCATCCAACGAGCGGCTTTGCCACCGTCGAGTTCTCTCGAGCGTTAGCGGAAATTCATTTCGATTCACTCCGAATCGTTCGGCGCTTGACAATCTAGATAACTGCAGCATCATTGAGCAAATATTTCGATTCTATAAGCTAAATTTGACATTGGAAGCTTTGAATTGTAGATTTTATCGTTGTTCGGATTTTTTCAAATTCAGCCTCATGATGCGGAAAATGGAAACGATATACTGAAAATTGTGCAAACGAAGATTAATCGACAAATTGCTTTCTCCTTCAATATCTCGCAGGGTCATTCAACAATCGCATCCAGTTTGCAACACAATCATGTTGTTCGGGGTGATAACTTGCTTGATCTCCGTCATTCTGCTGGGCATCGATGGCCAATTCGTCGACTCCGAAACATATCCCAAGGTGAGTTGTTACGTCTGCTGCTTCAGCAACTTCAGACGGTCGATTATCAATCAACTTTAGCATTGCTATCAAATGCTACACAAACAAAAGTCCTTAATATATTGCGAAAGTTTTTGAAGCAAGAAAACTTTGCCGGAATAACAGAAAGTTTCCGTCTCCCTCGAGTGTGGTAGGCAGCACAGCCGCCAGATACCATCAGTCTTAAATATATTCCTGCTATGTCTCGGCAATAACTGTCCCGGCCAATAATTAATTGGAAAATTCTCGCATCACAATATCGAACTTCTCAGAGGATTCTTCAAAGCGGAGAAAGTTTCTCTTGGCCTGAATAAATATTTGATTTCATTGCCGTTGTGTGTCGGATGTTTGCTGCGTAACTTTCTCTCCAGATTTCCTCGTCAGAAATGGAATCTTCACCATATGCGTTCGACAGCGCGGAAGAAGACTTTTTCCAGCTCCTCTCAAGTCCTCGCCACGCGCTCTTGCACGCAAATTTATTTCGGCACAATTAACAAACACAAACCTCAAGCGAAGAGCAAACAAAAATCTCAGATTATTTCCACGAGATTAAAATGATTAAAGTGGCGCGCTGTTCAAAGACGGCTTTGAGACTTCCTCGTCTCATCGTCGGCGGAAGACTGAGAACAAATTAAACGACGATGTTCTCCGGAACGAAAAATGAGCAAACAATCATTTATCATCAAACATATCTCAAAGTCGCATCGCGTTTTGTCGGGAAGCTTATGCTGACTTATTGTGTTTCCTGTACACCCGCCAAGATGTTTATACTCTGTCATCAAATTACGAGAGTTGCAAACTTTTCACTTTGTTCGCTACGTTAGCGGCTCTTTATTTAGTTGCCGGCAAACCTTTGGAATAAAAATTGCAAAAACCTTCTCACACGCCTCAACACGCCACGTCTGAAACAGGCGCAACTTTTCTTCAAATGCATGATGTGAGCATTTACTTTGAACTTTCGAGTTGAAAGTTATCATAAATGATGAAAACAATATTCTCTCGAACACTGCGCAATATTCAATGTCTCATCCACCTGTTAAAATGGGTTATTCGTATCACAGAAAGCGCTGAAAATATTTTAGGTGACTGTGACGAATGTTTCATACACGAGCTTCAGAAATACCTCAATTGATATTCTAGATATTGATTCAGTCATCTTATCGATGCTGATATCGAAATAGAGCAAGGTTGATGACTTACTGTATAAGCGGCAGGAAATTCTGAGAATTGTTTGTTGAAGCTTTGAGCTGCCTTCAGACATCTTTGAAGACTTAAAAGGAAATTCGTAACCGCATTCCATTGACATTTGATTCATTGTTTGATACTCGAAAATGTATTGAATAGCAAGAGAGTTTCTTGATCCCGTCCTGTCCGTTAAATTTATTCGGTCAATGCAGATCAATGTCATTGATCTCGTATCAAGGTGACACACTAAATCGACATAAAAGCCATTATTCTCCTTCACAAGTTGTCCCTTGTCCCTTAGCATTGAATTTATCGTCCTGCTTCTCTTTCATGCAGATTTGTCAAGCCCGAACCTGGATTCTATCAACAGGCTTCACACTCGCTTTCGGAGCAATGTTCAGCAAGGTGTGGCGCGTTCACAGGTTTACAACGAAGGCAAAGACCGACCCGAAGGTAAGCGTCCTGATTGCGTGCTGAACATATATGTTTTCCAACACATAATCTCGTAATCCTGAAATCATCTTTTCGCTTTCATCGTCCACAGAAGAAGGTCGAACCGTGGAAACTTTACACAATGGTGTCGGGTTTGCTGGCCGTGGATCTAGTCATTCTTTTGACGTGGCAGTTGCAGGATCCACTTGAGAGAAAGCTCGAAACATTTCCCCTTGAAGATCCAGCGCTGGCCAGCGACGATGTGAAAATTCGCCCGGAACTTGAGCACTGTGAAAGTGTGAACAATTCCGTGTGGCTAGGTGAGCAATCTGCTTCGCTAAAGATAAAGTTCTGTCTGTTGTGCCGAGAAAGTTCTCACAACAGTCCACAAATCACGAGAATGCTCTGCGCTTGAATCGAGATAAAATATTTCAAACACTCTTTGAACGAGTTAAGCTGTGAGGAAAATTCCCTGAACACGTTTCTGAGTTTTTCATTCAATCCAAAAATGCCCGAAGCAATTTTCTTTCGTTCATCAATCTTGTTTCAATAGAAAAGTTTACTCGAAATTCTTCTACGGTTAAGACGAACGGAAACCAATGTTTAATTGCCGGTATTTCGGTCACTCTCTTAGGAACAAACATAGACAGTAGGTGAACAAAGGACTCCGTAAGCTCTTCAATTAGTTACGAAGAATGCAAAGTTGTGTCTATGAACAAGCTTTGCCAAATGTTTTCCGAAGAGATTTTCGGTAACAGTCGTTTCAACAGCTTTTATCGCTCAACGAAAAATTCTCTAAACATTCAAGCCATTAATTAAATTCTCTTTTCCATTCTCCAGGTGTTATCTATGGCTTTAAAGGCTTAATCCTTGTTTTCGGGCTATTCCTCGCATACGAGACCCGCTCAATAAAAGTCAAGCAGATAAACGATTCGAGATACGTTGGCATGAGCATTTACAATATTGCTGTGTTGTGTCTGATAACTGCACCGGTGGCCATGGTGATAGCATCTCAACAGGACGCATCGTTCGCTTTCGTGGCATTGGCAGTTATCTTCTGTTGCTTTCTCAGCATGTTGCTGATATTTGTGCCAAAAGTAAGTAAACGACAGACCCTTCGCTTCACAAATATTTGCTCGGAAGCGTCCGCTTTCGGGTTGTTGCATGGAGATTTGAATTCTGTTTGAAGTGGAGCGAGTTTGTGCTTTCAGCTCACGTTCGAAATTTAGAACAAAATCAAAACTTTTCCAGCAGAAACCATTTTGGAAAAGTTTTAATTTTATAGATTCATTGAGGGGAAAATCGTGAAATCTTAAATTGAAAATCATTTCCGGTTAAACAAGAGAAGCTTTGCGAGCAACTTTAAAGCAAACCTATCAAAGATATCTTTACAAAGCCAATGAAAAACTATTAATTTTCTTAAAAGCTCAGACGAATCTTCAATTTAAAAGCGAGCGAAAAGTCTAGATACGTTTTTCTACGGAAGGATGAATGAAGATATTTCCTATCACCGTCGTTCCCCCATCAATTCTGGGCAGCAAAATCAATAATGGATGGTAAAACAAGTTCGACAGTTGGGTGAAGACTACTGGAAAGATAAAGTGACCGAATTCCGAGTCATAAATTTTCCTCTCTGATT
This sequence comes from Smittia sp. YW1114-2, assembly GCA_033064975.1. NCBI lineage: Eukaryota > Metazoa > Arthropoda > Insecta > Diptera > Chironomidae > Smittia > Smittia sp. YW1114-2. Next base: position 19,435,036 of record CP093832.1, read on the forward strand.
TGGAACTTCGAGTTTCTGCTTCGATGGAATGCTGAAAATTTCGATCGCGAGTTTCCATGGAAAGCTTTTCGCTCTGTCTTATTATTCTCGGAGTACTTTAATGACTCAATTAACGCTACTGCTACTTTTGATTCCCGAAGGTCATGATCGCATTTCTCTTCTCCGAATCAACCTTGAGCAACTTTTGTGGACTCGGGGGATAACAAATTATGATTATAGAATCATTGAGCCATGTTTATCATGAAAAAGGGTTTATTATCACTCATTTTTTACTTTCTTCGTCCCTTCTTGTTCAGTCATCTCGCAGCCAATGTCATTTATATCTCAAATTTCCCTTTTTCTCTTTTCCTCTTCGTCTTCTTTACTGCCTCGGATTCACTTTTTCTTTCCCACTGAAACCATTTAGGTAATCGAAGTTATGCGACATCCCCATGATAAAGCTGAATCACGGTTTAATACAGACACGGGGATATCGAAGGAGGACGAGGAGCGGTATAAGAAATTAGTGTTGGAGAATGAGGAGCTGCAAAAATTGATTGCTCAAGTAAGAATGACAAATGATATTTCTATCCGCAATCTGGTTCCAATTAATTTGTCCGTTCTTCTTTCATCGCTTCGCAGAAGGAAGATAAAATCCGAATATTGAAACAACGAATAGGTAAGCGGTTTGTGTTTGAGCGCCAAACATTCGAGAAGTAACATCTTTCTCCGATTAGCTGAACGAGACCAACAGAAATGTGACGGGTCTCAGCTTCAGCTGTCTCAGCAAACAAACGGCACGACGAATCAATTAAATCAAGGTAAGGATGGCGCCGTGCAAATCATTCTGCCCGAACAAACAACCACATCAGACTTCGATAGTGCTTTCGGAAATGGATTTTCCATCTCCGTCTGCACTCGCTCCTCCGATGTTGAATTTTCAGAAAGTTATTTGTAAAATCATGTACAACGATGAACGGAGCTTTTGGTTGGTTTCACACTTGATTTTTGATGATTCTGACAACAAATTGTTTGCTATTCTCGTTCAGTTATCCATCAAAAATCTCAACATCAAATAGAGTTTGCATTTTCTTTTCGAGAGATTTATTATTCGTTACAACAGCATGAAATCTCTTTAGTTTACAAATGGAATTATCGCCAAGCGAGTGGAAACAAAATCAGGCTTTTAGCATAATTCTAGAGGGTAATGCAAGCATTGAGCGTAGAGTGAGAATGGTTTATTGAAGCAAGCCGTTAAAGAATAAAAGGAAACGTTAGTCGATCTGCTCGATCTGAAGGCTGAAATATTGTTTCTAATGATATCATTCATATTTCATTTTTCAATTCGTATAAATTATGCAGAATATTTCCATTTCCATAATTGCCGAGTAAAGGGAAAGCAAGCGATGTAAACCTGAAAATGTAATATTTATAAATCTCGCGAGAGGCGAACACTGTCTCAACCTCACGATGGAGCAATCTCATAAATTTATATTTCGTCGATGTGCGGATCGGATTTATGCCTAGAAAGCGTGAACATTAAAAGTTCCTCGTATTGTTTTCTTATGTACGGATGTGAATATTTAATCCGCTCACACGCTCCTAATGGAAGCGAGTTAGGAAGACGCGTAAGGGGACTTTATAACTTTTCAATTGAGAAGCAGGCAACATAAACTTCAACAGCTTTTCCGACAGCGAGTGCTCGTGTTTCAATTGAGAACTCGACACACTCTCAAAGCTCTTTCTTTGTCTTTCCATTCTGCAACGTCTCAATAAAGTCTTGTTTAACGAAACATATTTCAAACATCAATAATTAACGAGGCGTCTGTATCATTCTTCCTTCGGAGCTAGATATTTTACGATGCCTTGTTTTAATGAAAATTAATATTTCACTTTGGGACTTCAGAGATTCAACATAAATTTTGTTTCTGTGCTTTACTTACATGTTGTTGTTTCCTTTACTGTTTCCGATGATGGAACCGTAATCTAATGCTTTTTATCGTATCTATGATTTATGTTTTCTGTCGATTGAGCATTCATGAACGGTATGTTGGTCAAGTTTAAATATTTGGAAGAAAAAATTAATTGAATGTTTTGCCTGGAAGCTCAAAGAGTGAAGCCGAATGAGTTTATAATTTCACATTTTTTCTTATCGATCGAGGTAGTTTCATGTCATGTCGCTTTTCCCACAAGGTCGGCACTTACTTTAGTGTTTCACTTTTCCCCCCGGAGGATGGCAAATAAGGGCGAGGGACTAATTAATTTTCGTATTTCGCACACGCTTGGACCCAACACGAGAGATGTTTGCCACATTTATTTGCATTAACCACAAAACAATTCTTAATTGTTTAGCCTCTTTTTGAGGGCAATTTTTATTTATTCGGACGATTACTTTCTGCTTGACATCAGATCCAAGTTTGATCATTTTTATCGTCATCACAATTCGAAGAAAGTTTCACATTACTCACACCAAAGATTTGCTCCGCCACTCACCAAGCATCTGACACCAAGCATCTAACTTATTTTTGTTCTCTTTCCTCCCTTTCATATTCTCTTTCAATCTACCATTAAATGACCTTTGGTTTGCAAACGCAGTTAAAAGGACTGTTACATTTGAGTAAATAAGAATTGTTTGAGAATGAGAATAAATAAAGTGTTGATGCATAAAGGTAAGGCTGAACTTTGACAACCAATAAAGTATCATTTTACACACGATCCAATTTCCTTTTCTCTTGATGTTGATCCTGAATCTTGTTTTGCTTTATTTAGCGAGTTATTTTGCTTTCGAGTTTTCATTTAGCTGAATCAAAATCCATCGACTTTGTTAGTGGAATCCCGGAAGTCATAAAATTTTATCTGTTTAGATTAATGTTTGCGAAGCATGTTTGAAATGTTCTTAGTTAATCGCCAGTCTCGTTTAATGAGAATGTAAGGATGACTTATTTCGGAGTTTTGTGCTTGAGAAAAACCGTTCACAGACAAAGTTGAGTTAGTTACTAGAGCATGAGAGAGCCTCCAGCCGATTAAGAAATTGGGATTGTTTCTCCTCGCATTATGAGATCTGCCCGATGCCAATAGCGTTGTACACAACTGACCCAAGAAAAAGGGATCAAAAGGACTCATTATGAAAAAGTCTCCTTTCTAATTAAATCATTTTCTACTCTTGCTTTTATTTATTAGCCAAGCTGAGTTAGAAATTTAATTTTGCTCGTGATTTTCTTTCAAAATGAATCTTTCAATATTGATCGGAAAAGTCAAACGAAAACAGTACAAGAATGACTTTGCTTGCCAACTGTTTTCCACGTTCTAATTACAGATTTCTTTCTTCTAATTCCAGATACTCGCGAAGTATTCTAAGTCAATTTTTCACAGAGTGATTTCGGAAAGATATTTGAATTGAAATTTCCATAAAAACATTAAAAGCATTAGACAGGGATGGCAATTGTATGAATGTTCCTTTATCTGTTCGCGTTGATTATCCATTTAGATAAAGATGTCTTAATCAATTAAAAGCAAAGCACAATCACATAACAATCAAAATTTCTCGACTTGAATTCGGCGCTAAATTGACGATTGAACGAAATTGAAATAACTAGAGCTGAACAATTCCGTGAGAGCTAAAGTATCGAACACATAAATAAGCAGGCATTGAGTCGGAAATCTGATTTATTTTCCCTTCCGGAAGCCGTTTTAACATACTACGAGCCATTCTCCCTCGCCAGGAACAAAGCAAACGTCTATAAATCAATAAAAGCCCAGCAGCAACAAGCGAAAACGTATTAAAATGTTAAGCATGAAGGCTAGAATTTCGTAGGAATTTCCCTAGGACTGAAGAAAATCGTGTTATAATAACAGCAAAAAAGTCGTTTCCAAAATAAACAAACGATCGATCATCCGTGGCTCACGTCCTTCAGTCAAAGGCTCTCGCTCAAACATTGTACATACATAAATATTCCTGGGTCATTCATGGAGCGAAACTTTCTGTAAATAAATTCTCTGTCTACTGTTATCCCGTTTTAATTCCTCGCTCAAGTGTGCCGGATTTCCTGCTCTCACTCTCTGCCCTTGGAATTCAGATTTTTCAAGGCTGTTGGGCCTTGAGGCTTTTTGAATATCACCGACGTTCTCAGTGTTCGGGGGGAGTCAGAGTGTGAACAGGAAATTGTATTCAGTTGTGAAGACTAACAAGGAGTGAGAGAGAAAGAGACGGATCTATTGCCAATAAACAATGCCTGCGAGAACATCACTAGCTTGCTATGCCACCCATGTGTACAGCCATCATTCACTCACCAAAACCTATCTCCTTCCACATGTGTCACGAGCGAATTCGAGAAAGAAAGTCGTTCATAAATTCAATTATAAATATATCATGCTGTATCGCTGTTGCTCTTTTATCGTTTCTAGGACATTTTAGAAGTTAAGAAGTGTAGCTGACGCTTCGACATTTTATGTAAGGACATGTAAGCTGAGCGCTTCATGTCATGCAAGTCCTTCCAAGTTAGTCGCGAAACTTTTTTATTTTTCTAACGAACAGAATTCCTGTAACTGTTACTCGATGTGTTCTAGATGTGTTGATTTTCGGGATGGATGTAATGGCGGCTCATTGAAAATGAAGTGTGAAAACCCTCCAGTGAAGAATAAAGAAGGAGAACAGTAAACGAAACTTACAAAATAAACTTACATGACTGATTAAAACGATAAATGAAGAACTTTTTGAGATTAAACCTGAAAAGCTTTAAAAAAAGAAGAATCATCAAACTCTGTTACCATTCAGCTCTTGACATTCAACGTTGTTGTAGATTATTTTATTTACTTACTTTCTGAAAAGTTCGGGTGGAAGTTGATGTTACAAATTGCGATGACGAGGAATCAATAGTTTTAATGAATCGGAATTGTTAAGAGAATTATTAGCACAAACATGATTGTTACGAAAGCACAAGGACTTTATTTAATACATGTATGAGTTGACAATGTTCTCATTAAAACGAATCTGAGTCTAGTTAATAAAGAATTGAACATTTAAGTGAGTCTAGAGATTGTAAATATCAAATGTAAATTTTTAATTTTCTGAGAAAACGAAATGATTTGAAAATAAAAGAATTTAAAATATTAAATTTTATTCGAATATTTTACAACTGCTCGTTCAACTTTTCCTCGTGACGCTCACCAAGCTTGAATGGAATTTTTGAGTGCGTCGTTTCAAAAACAATTAAGGTAAGTTGCTCCAGCGTTATTATCAATTCGTTTCAATAAAAATAATCTGAACTTCGCTAATTAAAGAAAGTTTGTTTCAATAAGATTCGAACGTGGCTGGTTCTCACTGATAAGAGAAACCTCCTGGATCAATTTTGATCGAAAAACTTTTTAATGGAAGCGCTGAAATGTTAAAAGTATCTATTGGTTTAAGAAAGCTCGTTTCATAAATATTAATGAAGTGACGGTTCAATAAGTTACTTCGTTTCTTAGTCAGAAGAACTCGCAACCCTTTCGATGTGTTGATTTTTGTGTTGCAGGCATATGAAGCAGAACTCCGCAGCATGACGAGGATGATTCCAGTTTTATTGAATAGTAAAGTTCACGAGCAACTGGCTTCATTCGATTTGAATTTTCCTTTCAGCCTTCACTGCAACGGTGAGAAATGAAAACTCATTGGAATGAACATGAAATTTCCCAGATCTTTGAAATCTCACCGAGATCTATTTTTAAGTCTGTCTACGATTCTTTTTATTCTCAAATGAGAAGAAATTTTCAGTTCAGTTCGCGTGTAGATCACACCGTGATCAGTTAGCGTGTTTAAAGTTTGCATCGGAAAACGTTTAACTTTTTCTGCTCGCATAGTCTGCGCGGCTGTTCACCGTTCGTCGTGTCGTCACTGTTCATTGTCTACAGCGTATTGAGATATTAAGCATTGTGATTGAGTTCCAATCAACGTTTCCATCAGCAGACATAAAGGAAATTTCAACCTTTATACTCTTTGAAAAGAAAAACTAAAAAAATCCTAACTCGAATGGTGACATAAAAGAAAATTCGGTCTGAGAGAGAGAGAGCAAAGAAAAAATTCCCACTTAAGTCTGTGTGAGTTCGACAAATTTTTATGATTATATGTCAGTGCGAGTCTCGTTGCTGCTGGCTTGATGCGGGTGCAGAGGAGAGGAAAAGAAAAACATAAAAATTGCTGAGCGAAACACCATAAATTTTACATCATTCAATCAAACGAAAAGGGAGAGAAGACGAACGTAAAAGTTCACCTCAATAAGTGCACGTCAAATGAAGTATAAAAAATCACTCGACTGATCGCGCTTAATTTTGTGCAAAAATCACATTAAGTTAACGATGAATTTTTCTTCATCGCTTTTATGATGATCTGTTTCGAGGCGGCGAGGCAAGATTGTTCGAATCTGTATCGATCTGCATGTTTGAATAAGAATTTCTCGGTGCCTCTGCCAATAAAGTTTATAAGCCCTTGCACACTAATCGAACATTTGCAAGTTTAATTGGAAGCTAGTTTCATTACTCACAGCAGGCAAACTGCTCTGTGAAATCTCTTTCGACTATCTTCACACGTAAAGCTTATCTCCGAACACTATCGCAGCGACATGTGCTCGGAGCTAATTTTCAAATTCCAATTAGCAGTCGCTAGTTTTAAGAGGATTAGAGGAAAGTTTTTAATAGAAGCTTAATTATTAACTCCGTTACATTCTCGCGAACATCTGATTAGCGCTCCTAGATAAGTGTGAATCATTCAAATAGGTTTCAGAGTGTTTACTAATCTTTGTTAAGCGCCGGGGAAAATTTTCTGTTGACTCACACTCTATCAAAGCTTGCTCAGCGCATAGGAAATTGGATTTTCATCGTGTGGGTGAGACGGTGGAAACGGCAGGTTCACTTCAAGCACTTCTGATTCGACTAATTTAATTATAGCGAATTTTGTTTCATAAGTGTGATATTTATTCACACGAGCATGCTGGAGACGGGATCTGGTTAAGCGACAGTTGGCGCGGTGATAAATGAGACTTTTTAACTTTGGAGCATGTTAAATGTTCACTCAGACCTACATTTTTTTCTTTTCCTGACATCAATCACTGCTCTCGCTTCCCCGAAAATTGCAAACCTTCCCATTTGAACAACCTTTCGTGATCCATTTTTAGATTAAAGTAAAATGCGGCCGTAGATCAAATGTTAGAGGCGTACAAGAAGCGTGTGTGCGACTTTATTCAAGCGAAATCATCAGAAAGTAATTTTCGAGAAGACAGTTCAATACGACAATATTGGCAAGAAGGAAGAGAGAAGGGCCACTTCAGAGCACACAATGGCGATGGCGTCATCGAGTCATTCATCGTCGTCGTCGAGGAGTGAGTCTTCAGGCTCGAGACGATCAAATCTTCACATACACAAGATACGTGAATTCGAATTGGAGAAGGTAAGCAAGCAAATGTTGTTGACGGGCTCGGCGGTTCAATTTTCCATCCGTCGGATGCTGAAGGACCCTCGGGACAGACAGTGTGCGAGAGAAACGAAATTTATTCAAATTTCTTTCCACACTTTATTACTCCAGGTACACTTAATGGATGAATTCGATATCGTGTCGATTGTGGGTGAGGGTTGGTTTGGCAAAATTCTGCTTGTCGAGCACAAAGCAACAGATACGGAGATGGTGCTCAAAGGTGAGTCGAGAAATTTCAGATGCAGCGACACTTGTCGACCTTAGCTGTAAATAAGATCGCCGCATCTGTGCTTGTCAGTCCTGCAGACTTCATTGAAATTCTCTTTCAGCACTGCCGAAGCCTTATGTTTCCATCCAGGATTTCTACAGAGAATTTCATTTGGGATTATGCTTAGGTGCCCATAAAAATATCGTTTCGACCTACGATGTGGCTTTCGAGACAAGTGGATTCTATGTTTTCACACAGGAGTACGCCCCACTGGGTAAGAGAGCTCAGCCTGAAAATCCTTAAATCCGAAAATTTCAAATTCAATCGTCGGCTCTGCCATTCCGTGTTCTTTTCGCTTCCGCAATCCAGGCGACTTAACATCAAACGTTTCTGATAATGGCATTGGGGAGCTCCATTCAAAGCGCGTGGCGAGACAAATAGCAGCAGCTCTCGAGTACATGCATTTAAAGTAAGAAATCCGATTACGTCTGCTGGCAATTAATCCAAGCTTTGTCCGCTAATAGAGAAATCTGTCATCGCGATGTGAAACTTGACAACATTTTGGTCTTCCGCTCGGATTTCTCTCGCGTCAAGCTGTGTGACTTTGGAGAGTCAAAGAAGGTCAACACGATGGTGCAGCGACGAAACGAATGGCTACCCTACACCGCCCCTGAAATCATAAGCACTGAAACGGATGAGACTTATAAGTAAGTTGGAACAACTTCCACGTCAATGTCACTTTGTTAACCAGAAACTTTTTAGGACTGATGTGACCCATGATATCTGGCAGTATGGCATCGTAATTTTCATTTGCTTGACAGGTATGTCGGAATTCGCTTTGTCGAGAAATAGTTTAATGGAAAGGTTACGAAAGAAACTATGCAGTTGATTGTTCGAGTCATTTGAAGCGGAAATGAAGTTTGAGAAAAGTTTATTTGCAGTTTTCTGTGTCTAGGAGATAGTCAAATACACAATGACTCCTTTGCCGCTCCTTCTAAGCTCCATCGTCATGACGTCGTTTTGTTTTTACGAAACGCAAATTTCACGTCTTGTCATAAGCTCAAAGCTTTATTACTTTGAAAGCGATTTCCGTTGGAAGCAGATTCCTCGTTGCAAACTTTTCTCATAAAATTGATTTCATTCTTTAGGAGAATTTTTGTTTCATTTTGTCGGTGAAATTTCGTTTTTAGGACGTCTATCCTGGGGTTTCTCGGGGGTTTTTGTGTGAAAGCTCACAATTCAATTATCATTTTACCCTCTTTAGGTTGTCTCCCCTGGCAAAAAGCTTCGCTAGATGATCCACGCTACAACAAATACATACAGTGGCACAACTCATCATTTCCAATCAAACGAACGCCGAAACTTTTCAAATTAATTTCGGCAAAAGCGAGTAAGATGTTCCGCAAGTTTCTGGAGCCAAGGATCGAGAGACGCATAAAATCGTTGAATGAGCTTCATAAATATCTTGACGAGAGATGGCTAGCCCGTTCAGCAGAAAAGGAAATGGCTGGTAACATCCAATATTGAAGCTTCGAGCGAGCATTGCGTTTTACTTATTGAAACTTCTCTTCCCACAGAGTACGAGCCAGATGAACTCAATCCCTCACTCTACTCCTTTCACTCGAATATCGATGAGAAAAATAAATTATTGTACTCGTTCTCGCAGCAGGGCATTGAAACGGTCGTCGACAGAGTGGCCAAGAAGAATCGTATCAAAGATTGGATTCAATCGTCTGTTATTACAGAGGAAGAAGAGTTCGAGGTGAGAACGGAAGCACATTGAATTGGAAACTTGATAAAGTTTCTTAAGAACAGAGGTTCGCAAACTTAAGCTCAACCAAGAATCAAATTTTAAGAAACTTTTACAAGAACGAACGTCATGATATTAAAACTGGAATCTCATCAATGTTGAGAGACTCTGGATGAAAAATTGAGCACAATTATAGAAGCGAAATTTTCTCCATTTTTCCAGGAGGAAGATTCCGGATCGTCGACAGTTTCAATCAACACAAGTCGAGCTCCAGTTCCTGGCCATATAAGCTCGTTGCGAGCCGAACAAGAGCAGAAGAAATTTGTCCTCAAAGACGCTAGCAAAAAACACATAGATCCATTTACAGGTGAAACGTTTTCAATTTGTGGAGCTTAGTGATTCGTTAACATTGCTCTGTTTGCCTTTAGGTGCCGTCCAAGAAGGTATCTCTAGCACTATGGGTGCACCACTAATACTGACAAATACCAGAAACCGAAATAATTCACCAGAAAATTCAAATCCGGTGGTTGTCGAAGAGCAAACGCAGCCCGAGAATTCGGAACACGAAGAAGACAAAGCCGTGAATGGGAAATTGGATATCAGCATAAAAGATAACTCAATCAACGAGAAGTCAGAGAACAACATAAACCCTTATCACCAGCTCAATGATTTCAAGCACAACTACCATTGATTCCTTAATTGAATCATCTGCACACACGCGTCGACGAATGATTGAATTATAACTAAAGTTGAAAATATATTTAATTTTTGATGCAATCATGTAAAAATAATTGTGCAATACAATTAAGTCAGCATAAATAATCGACTTCATGCAAAAAACAATTGGCGTCCTCACCGTTTCCATGGGGCCAGGCATCAATAACGGAACAGATAAATATCACAGCGAAACATTTGTCGGCGGCTGATTCGCCACACGAGTAATTTGTTCTCGCCGTTGACCCTCATCCCCATTTATTTCCCCAATGCGTGAGAGGTTTGAGATTGATTCATTCGTTTTTTTATTGTTTAAACTCGTAATTGAATAAGTAATTGGTACGTCACAACAATAAAAGTTTTAAGTTGAACAAGCACTCGGTGGTTTTTAATTTGCAAAGAGTTAATTAAATCCGTTGGCTTCATAAGTCACGTTCGTTCGTGACCCCTGACGCGTCAGCTCAGCAAGCCGCTGAAAAGATGAAACAAATTTGTTTTGTGTAATTTTCCACGCGATAGACATCAACGCTGTCTGTAGCGTCAAAATGCTTTCGTCTCCTTTCATTATGCCAGAGTCGTTTGCAGTTTTTGGCACGAATCCAAGTGAAACACCAAACAGGTGGGAATTCTTAACTCAGCAACATGATAATATAATGTGGGTGTTTGTGTTTTCGAATAAAGTCTTCGGCGTGCAATGAAACGACAGCAAACGATCCTCCTTCGTTTCATGCGTCGCAATGTAGCGTTGACGCTTTGCTGTCAAGATAAGGCAGAAAATTTCATTTTCGAGCACTAATTGGAAATAAATCGTTTCGAAACGTGCCCTTGGACCGTATGTAACCGCAAAGATCATGGCTGTGCTCTTCTCGGAAGCATAACACATCACTCGGCTTAATACGAAGCTCGCACTTCAACTTGTCCGAGCTTTTCTCGGGGACAAATAATTTCAAATTGATTTACGACATTCAAGCTGCAACAGGTTCTGCTCTTGATTCGAAAACTGCAACGACGAGCAAAACGCTTCTGCGTTCTTTCTCATTCACACTGGGCACTGAAGTGTTTTTATTCAAGAAACTCCGGAAAATGTGGAAAATTTCAAATCACGGAATGTGTCCATTGGACGTTTGGTTTGTAAACACATAAAAACTTTTCGTGGACTCAGCAATCTAAACAGCTCGTGATATCTAGAGCGTCGCAGGTTCGAAGGAACTCGGAAAATTTGTTCCGCTCGGAAAAAGCTTTTCTAGTTTTATTTTATCGTTGAACACACGACGATTTTTCACAGAATTTTTATCTTGTAATTTCGGGATCCCTCGCTGCGCGGGGAGAATGTATCACAAGCCGAGACGAAATGAGGCTGAAAATGCTGAAAAGCGATTTTCATTCTCAATCAACCGTTGATTTCAGTGAATGTGCGAATGTGAAAAAATACACAGCTCGTCTTACAGACAAGGAAAACCGAAATGAAAAATTTCCTCCGTCATTTTCATCGTCCGCTCGTGGAAAATGAAGAGAAGCGAGTGCATTAGTGAAATTGGTTTCGACAAGTGAACAGTGTTATGGGATTAGTGCGCTGCTAGATCCGCACATCGAGGAAGTGGAAATAGTTTCGCAACTTTTTCCTGTTCGGAAAATTATAAATCTTTATGACATATTTTGACAAATCTCTCGGAGATTTAAATAAATTTTCTCTCGACGCCTTTGAGTGACATCATGCCCAGCAACAAAAACAAACAGAAAGTACGAAAAACGTTTTTCTCTCCATTAACTCTTTGCAGTTTTAATTACGACGAAGGCGAAAGTGCAACAATTATCTCGAGAGTTTTTCCTTCGCGATTTATTCAACGGGAAATTCAAGACTTTGTGGACACTAAATCAATCTTGAGAAGCGCAGGAATGCTCGTCTTGTGTAACTTTGGCTTTTGAGTGCGCCAATGTCGTCAGAGCAATTTTAACGAGGGGTGTTCTGAGACGTGTTCTTTCATAATTGCATGTTATTGAACATTTCTAGTTAAGTTCACAAGCGAATTGTCGACTCGTCGTTCAACATACTCGAACTCGTTAAATGTACAACATAAATTTATGCTCTGATAGGAATTTTTCATTTTATTTCGAATTAAATTTCTCGACAGTCTTCAAGTCGTCTCAATACGAGTGATTGACATGGTCCAACACGTTGAAACTGCGTGATGATTCCTCCTCGTTTCTCAATCTTGTTTTCAAGCAAAAGTGTAGCAAAAGGAGAATTCGTGAACGAGAGACTTTCATTTAGCTATTTATAGAGGAATTCGTTCAATTCGATCTGTCTTAATCGCTTTGACACAACGATTGTGTCTTCAATTGCGCGTGCTAGTGCCGAAACAATTGTGCAACATTGTATTGTCTATCACAATTGAACTGAGCTGAAATTTCATATTTATGTATGCTAGGCGACCCTGCGAACAATTGAAAGGCTTCCCATTTCACTCGACGACAGTCGTCTGTGGCAAGTTTCCTCGATTCATGTTAGCAGAACAAAACATTTCTGTTAATAACTCAAGACAAGAGGCAACGCCGAAATTAGATACGACGGTCATTAATGAGCAGCTGTTCAACTATCATCGTTTCCTCGAGCCAGAACTGATATCAGACACACAACAGATTTCTCAATTCCGCTACGAGTCGAAAAAATTTCATTCAAAACTTCCTCAAAGTCGCTAAACAAAGAAATATATTTTTAAACAAAATAATCAAAAGAAAACTTCGGTTCGTTCGCTCATCTCCATCTCGATTCTCGTGTGTGCATCAGCATAGCTTCGAGATATAATAATGTTGCAATGCATCACAGATGCGGATCAAGATAATTACGCGATGAGTGCTGTGCACTCTGAATCAAAATGCAGCATCAAAGAGAATTCTTCATTAATTTCTTTTGTATTTGACGTCGATCCCTTTGGCTCACTTTGATGCTTCGTCAGTTAATTAATTATATTTTCAGAAAAAACACAACAACGAGAAGAAGAAGCCGGCTGATGACAGCAGTATCGCAATTACCAAAGACAGCGAAGTCGTGTTGCCTGCTTATGATGTCAGGCGATCGGAAATTTTTGGCAGGTGAGTGAATCGTATCAGTCGCCGTCATAATTGGCTAACAAATTATGGTAATTCATACTACCTCCGAAACAGATATTTGGTTGCGGCTAGAGACTTGTCGACAAGCGAAGTCATCATTCAACAAGCGCCATTAGTAATCGGACCCATTGCAAATGACGAGAACGTTCCCGTGTGCTTAAACTGCTATCAAGCACTAGAAATTGATTGCTCGTTTCAGTATGAAACTAGAGTCAATATTTGAAACTGTGTTTTGATTTGAACTGCTTCTCCATTTCATGTCGGCTGCTAGATGTCCGGAGTGCCATTTCCCTCTCTGCTCTGCCAACTGCAGCGGACGAGATCATTCAAAAGCTGAATGTCATTTCTTCAAGACTCATAATCTGCATAAACATTTGCATTGGCAATCACACAAATCGGAGCTGGAGCACGACTACGAAGCTATCACAGTTCTGAGGTAGCTTGCACTCCCAGTTAAATCTTGTCGCCGGAGAAACAGAAATAATATTATGTCAAAGAATTCTCATTCGAATGCAAAATTTTCCAACTCAGTTAGCGTTGAAATATTTCACAAAAACTTTTCATTTTTCCCTCCCATCAACACAAGATGCTTGATGCTGAAAACTTTCTCTGATCAGTCCTGGAAAACCCTCAATGAAATGGAAGCGCATAATGAAATTCGTAAGCCCCGAGTCGGAAGTTTACTTTCATAATAATAAAATATTCCGTTTTGTGTGTTTTAAGGCAAAAAGCTTCCAGCTCTCTGGAGCCGGAATCAAGAAGTTATAGTAAATCGCATTAGAGATCAATGGAAACTTTCGCAGTTCAGCGAGGAAGAAATTCACACAATTTGCGGTATTCTCGAGACGAACTGCTTCGAGGTCGGTGGACGAAACGGAACTTCGGCGAGAGCTTTATTTCCTGAAGCATATTTGATTTGCCATGATTGCGTCCCCAATACAAATCATACAGACGATCCAACAACTCATGAACTAATCATCCGTACGACGAAGCCATTGAAGAAGGGCGAAATCATTTCGCTAAGCTATGCATACACGTTGCAGGTGACTATTACTCGCTCGCTACATAAATTATCAATGAGAGAAATTAGGTTAAATCCTGATGTGTTGGTGTCTCGGTATCATGCAATATTTCTCCAAGGACTCAACGCTTTTGCTCGCAACTTTGTTTTGCTCGCCTTGTGAAAAGTAATTCTGATTATTCTCCGCAGGGAACATTAAAACGACGACAACACCTCAACGAGGCGAAATTTTTCTACTGCAACTGTTCTCGCTGCAAGAGCGATGATGAATTGTCAACCCATGCCAGCACGTTGCTATGTCCCAAGTGTGCATACGGTTTCATTCTTTCGGTGAATTCGCTTGACGAAAATGCTGAATGGAGGTAAAACTTCTTTTCAAATGGAAATTGACTTGTGAATGGATTGCCAACCAGTTGGATATGAAATGTGTTGCGAACATTTGATTCACGTTTATCCAACCAAAATGCACAAAGTGACGCGTTTAACGACAAATTCGAGAGTTGTGAACTTTTTGTGGCTTCCAACGATTTATAAAAAGCGATGGCCGCAAAATGACGAGAGCTTTAAACTTCAGCTATGAAAATTGAGAGGCTACGATTGTCGCTTTGTTTTGTTAGTGAAACGAGCCGACGGACGTTGGTTTTAGAAATGGCTCACGTCACGTACAAGTTTCCTGGACACAAAAACTAAATTTCCCATTGTCAAATCATCTCATTCTCTCGCCTTTCACTTCAGATGCCACAAATGCAACTTTTCCCTTGCTGCTCCGGTTGTGATGGGTTTGATGACGAAGCTTTATGACGAGCTCGATGCAATCGGAGGAAATGACATCAATCAAATCGAAACGTTCATGAGAAAATATTCGAAAACGCTCCACAAGAACCACTACATTTTCTTATCAGCGAAACATTCGCTGTGTCAGTTGTATGGCAAAATTGATGGATATTTGATTAATGAACTGAGTGCAGAGCAGCTGAAGAAGAAGGAGGACTACTGCAGAGATCTGCTCGAAGTGATCGATATTCTGGAGCCGGGAAGTAGTCGACTCCGCGGTGTGATTCTCTACGAGCTTCACGCTCCTCTCATGATTCAAAGCACTCGCGAACTGCAGCTTGGGAAAATCTCCAACTCAGAGTTCAGACGACGATTAAAGGAAGTGGTTCAGATTCTCAAGAAGTCTCACGAAATCCTCAAGCACGAACCAGTGGGGTCGCCGGAGCACCAAATGGCTGTAGCGGGCGCCGCAGCTCTTAAGCAAACTGAATCAGTTTAAAAAGCTTTTGTAGAAAACGGAGCTTTCACAGGCGATTACACTTTCGAGCTCCGGCTGTCGCATTAAAGAGTAAACATTTCTCGCCACCGGGAAGGAATTGAATTGATGTTCAAACAAAGAGCGATAATAAAAGTTGCTTTCAGAATCTCATTATTGATTCACACCCAAGAAAGCGAAGACATTAAATCAACAAGAAGTTTCTCACTATCTCAATCTTTGCTTGCACTTTTCTTCCGCCGTTGAAGCGAGGAAATTCTATTGAACTTGAGAAGATAGATTGCTCCGATCGCAAAACAAACACAAAGAAATTATTCGATCAATTTATCATTTGATGTCGGCAAGCGATATTTTTGTCAACTTCGATTGAATCATCCGCGAGTTCAGCTTGAATTTTAAAGCTCAAATGCTTTGTGTTAGAAAGCTTCAGTATTGTGGGCAGTTCATTCAATCAAATCGACGGTAATTTATTTGATGAAAAGCTTTCAAAACATTATTTATGAAATGCTCACTTCGAAGTTTCTTGACTGCTAGATTGATTCGATTTGGCTAATGGGACTTTGGGATCGTGAGAAGTTTAAACTCTCAACGACTTCTTAACTATCTAAAAACTCAACTAAATGATCAACTAGTTTGAGCTATCGGGCAAATGACATTTTAAAAGCGAGACGTGGCCATCGCTCTCAAGAAGATGTCGCTTGGCTCAAACATTTGAGCAGTTTTCGAGTTTCAAAAATCATTCCGTGCAAGCTCAAGAAAGCTTTCGAGTGATCCAACTTGCTGTGTTTTGAGTTCAGTTTTGTATATTTTATTGTATATTATTCATGTTTTTTCAACGCAAAACAAAGACACAAATTTCAGTTAATGCAAACACGTCAATGACTCAAGTCTCGTTCAATAAATTTCATCCATGCTAGGGAGATATTTGCAACGCTGGGAAGAAATTCGGGAAGGGCAAAAGATGAAGGGAATGAAGATATTTTAGTGATGCAGGAATGATTCACAAATAAAGTCCATTCACGAGGTAATCCGCTTCCACCGACTTGCCACGTCTCCTTCTCACGTTGACCCGTCGCAATCGACAGCCGATGAGCACTGACAGTGCCGCTAAAACCAAACAGCCTAGGGTGAGGGACAGAACAGCTCCGGTTGGTTTCTCAACGTGTCCGCTGTGTTCGGCGATGAACTTCGCTTCGACGTCGTTGCTCTTCAACTGCTTTAATTGATCGTGCATCAACTTCTCGTGGCCCTTTTGTTTGTCCTTAAGGTTCTTTAGCTTCTTGTGCTTTCGGCCTTTCTGCAAGTGAAATAAAATTTATTTTCTTTCTCAGAAGATTGCAGTCTGTCAAACCTTTTTGGGAGTTTCTGTAGTCGTGGAATCTTCATTTTCCGCTTGACTCTCGTCAACATATTCCTCGGAGTATTCGGAGTCTCTGCTTTTACCCTTCTTGCGAGTTGGCTTCTCCTCACCGCTTTGCTTAGCAAGCTTCTCAGGCCAAATGGCGTTGTTTTGTTTGTTGGGAGGCGCAGGTTGAAGCATCTGCGACCAATCGTTGCGGTTCATTTGAGGTTGTTCTCGATACATTGAATCGTCCTGGCCCTGTTGCTGTGGAACCATGTAAGGATCTCGCTGGAATTTGCTTGGATACTGAGCGGGGAAGTTGTTGCCACTCAGCAGTCCATTCTTATGTGTGAAGATTCGATTTTCTGTGTCGGTATCTGAAATTTCAATTGACTTTATCAAGCTTCAACATTGAACAATTACATATGTCTCAAATATTCGAGCCTTGGGCTCGACAAACACAATGCTCAGACTGAAGCAATGTCAATCCCAAATTAAATTAATTCGCTGTCTTCGTGACAAAACGGACGAGACGAGAAACGACAAACTCGTCTAACGGTCACGAATGCTAGAAAGTTTAATTGAGTTTGCTCTTGAATCATGTTGAGTCTACACCCTGCGACCATCGACAATTGAAATATAATTCCTTGCCATTAAATTCTCGAGGAGAGCGAATGAAATGATGATGAGCTGCCGCTCGGAATGGCTTGCCGGGCTTTCTGTTCCGATGAATAAAGCCGGAATCGGCCACGACTGGGGCCAAGCGAGAGATGCAAAACCGCTTATTTAAGGTGATCTGGGCCGCTTGGACTAATTTGTACCCAAAGTAACGGTGAACGACTTTAAGCGTGACCAAATAAACGAGGGACCCGAAGCAGTTCGCTGCTCTTAATTGAGCAATAAGCCCGGACAGAACGCTATCATGCTGAGATAATAAAAAGCATAACAATAATCGAGCATTAACGAGAATGTGTCGTCTTGAAATTATCTTTCGTTTATTTTCAATTATCGTTCGTTTCCGCTGTGCGTCGTAAAGAATTTTAGAAAAAATTATTTCGAGCCATGAGAAGTGGAATATTTATAAATTTCATAAAAGTTTTGTGCTCGTTCATTGGAAAATACGCCGGCAATGACTCTCATTGTGACATCGCTCTTTCGCATATTCTTCGAGGCGCTCCCGTTTTTGCCAAGGCCGAATAATCTTAGAATAAATATCCAACTCACCGGTGTACTGCGCGACATGAGTCTGAGGGTATGGGGCTGAGTTGGGGTCTTCCCGATTGTGTATCTCTGGTCGCGGCATTTGATTGAAGTTTTCATTCACCTAAAATGAATTAAACATGAAACATTTGCTTGGCTCGTGCTCGACGATTAATTTACATTGACAGGGCGACTTCTGCTTGGTTGATTCTCGACGCCTGCTAAAATGCTCTTGGATGTCACTGCATTGCCATTACTCGCTGGACACTGTAACGAGAGATTAAAGTTCAAGCAAAGCTTAAAATGTTTGATTCATTCCGACCTCTGCTGGTTCATCGCTTCCGTCTTCGCATTGAGCTATTTGGTCGCAAACATTATAAATCTGGAGATTAAACAGAGATAAGTAATTCAATTCCATTAATCAATCTCGTTCTCATCCTTACCGCAATACATTCTTTGCTAGTCTGACATTGAAACTGGAATCTTCCGCACGCAGACTTGATTAGCGATGCTGTGCTCGATGTCACGACATCTGTTAATCTCACACCGAGTGGAAGAATAGTTGATGTTGTCGAAGGGATTATTTCGGGCGACCTGCGTTTGACAGATGAGATATCAGATTGACAAGCTCCGTCTGAGTTTTTCCGACAGGAATGTTGGCTCGTGATTCAAGTCACGTTGTACTTACAAGTGATATGCATTCGATGGACGTTTCAAATTGACTAATTCTAATTCATTTTGCGATAGCTTCGGCTTTGCAGCTGTTGACGCTGGGGACTCCAAGTCCCTTCTCGAAACAGTCAGCACGCCGCTCGTGTAGTTCGAGTGCGAAGTGAATTTGCATCTGAAGTCATCGCTGGGACCACAGTGAAAGAGAAAACATGATCCTGAACTCTGAAAAACAAGCGTTGTGATATTAATCGCAGATTGCGAAAGCTCGTGTCAATATCATGGGCTTTGTTTTTGCTTGAGACCCGTTCTTGAGTCACACTCGTTGCTCTCGAAACAGATTTAATGGATTCGAAACTCGACAAACAACGGTGACATCACCGCAAGTAAATCTTGGTTTAAGCATGCAAACACTTCTTGTCCACTTATTTTTTCCCATGCTCGATGATTCATTCACAGTCTCCGGTGAATGTGTTCAATTATTTAAATGTTTACCTTCTCCTCGTAAATGAAAACATCGCAATCGTTCGTTTCACAGCACAGTTTCAAGCAGGCATCAGCTGACGATACTTCGTCATCATTCAGAAACTTTGCCCCCATCGCCTTTGACTCTTCAGTGCGGATAATCGTGGAGGAATGGATGTCGAATCGTTCTGCAATCGATAAATGTCAATAAATGTCGCCGCTCGCATTTCGAGACCACAAATTACCTGCACATGTGCCAACATCCAGTCGCTTAGCCACGTTGTGCAAATCATTTTGATAGGCAACTGTCTCATAATTATTTAACATCAACAACAATACAGCGAACGGTAAGGTCAAATGATTAAGTGCTGATAATTTATTCATCTTTAGCATTTGTTCCAGATATTTCGCCTCGCGCGAACCAAACTCGACGTTTGAACTTCAAATTATTTTCGCTTGAAACGCAAAAACTTTAATTTCTGCAAAAGGTTTCAACAGGCGAACCTTTAACCGCAAACGCCCATCGGTTGTGATATTGTAATGCACACGACACTTAAACTGTTGAATTGAACTCTCTGGAGAGTCTGCAAGTGAAGACACTAACAGTCGACAAAATAATAAAACTTTGTTCCGGACTTTCCGTCTTTGCTGTGAAAAATCGATGAAAATACTATCGAGCCTGGAACAGTCGACAAAGTTTCCTTTGCGCCACAACTTTCCAATGCGCATGCTGTCGTCGAATAATCAATTTTCCATGCACACGCTTTGGAACCTACGGCAATAAGAAGAGACACAGCGAGTCCCAAGACGAACAATGCATGCGACTAATCCCGCAATAAATTTCATTTCGCGTTTGCCAAATGTGTTAATGAACTTTACGACTGAGAACCGAATTGAGAACGAAGAGCCGACGCGTGATTGCATGACGTTAGGTCTCGGGCATGAAAGAACAAGATGGCAAATTGAAATGTCACACAGCCGTAAAGATATTCAGGTGAACAGAGAGAAATTTATGGTCGGCAAGCCCCGGAAACGCAAAAAATTCTCGATCTGTTCTTTTGTCTCATGCGGCATGATTAATACGTCAAGATAACTTTATCTCGACTTGGGTTCCATTGCGCAAGCAAAAACAATTTGCACGCGTTGGAAAAGTCATGATTACTATTTCGTCTAAGATGTAAGGGAAGCTGGCGAAAGAAAATTAGTTTTCTCAAACCTGCTGAACTCGAACAAGTCGCGTGCTGAGCTCCATCGAGCATTTGTCTATACTTTGTGATAAATTGGTTGTTAGAGTTGAAGGTACGTGCAAGACATTTCTCGTCGGATCTCTTCGATGAGATCACGAAATTAATGGTTTCATAAATCCAGAGGAATCCACCACGGATTCTTTTCAAGTCAGAAGGTTCGGGATGAGGCGAATAACGAGCCATGAAAACGAACGAGCACCTTATGTGCAAGCCAAGTTCTCACATAAACGCGAAATAGTTTTTTTATGCGATGAATCATCGTAGCATGATTTATGTTTCTTCATAAAACTGCATAGTTTGTCGAAGTCTCAGAGTTTCTTTGTTGGAACATTTTCATTCCTGACCTGATTTCGAGCTTTCGCTTTGTGTCCTGGTGAAATATCTCGGGAGCTCAGCCAGAAAGTTGCGCTTCAGGAGAATGGAACAGGTTAGAGGATGTCGTTAATTATATAACACGAACTCTCTCCCACCTCATGCGCAGGAGCGGAGGATGCAATAACCTCTGGTGTTAAGATCTATTGAAATGTCTCGACATAAATTAAATATTAACTCTATCGCTTAACGCTGATTTGTTTCATGAATTTTCTCCCGGTTTCTGCTATGATTGAGAGACTGTCTGTGGTGTAGCAACGGCGTTTGCCCGACCATAGCGCGCAAAACATTTTCTCTTCATTTCCTTCTCTCTCGTTTTCTACATCGACAGTTTGTACAACTGCCAGTCTGTCTGCGATACTCGTTCAGTTCGGATCTTTGATCGTCGGTCTCGTAAAAATATCAGAGAAAAAGTAATTGGAGTGGTGATAATTGTGAAATATTCAGTAGTGAGAATTTCGTGAAGTCAACTCGACGACACTCAAAGCGATTCGGTTAAGATAAAGTCGAAGTGTGAAGAAACTCACGAGGAAAAAAATAATTGATTTTCGCTGCCAACAAGAGCGAAAACATATTTTGCCGAAATCAGAATTTCTCGAGAACGGCAGAAAGTGGAAAAGAAAAAGTAATACTGATCTTCCTGACTCAAAATTCAACTGGTTATTTCTCTTGTCTTGCGATACTTTATTTATCGGTGCTTCTTCATTCCCGCGGATACTTTTTATTCGACTTCGGTGTGAGTGTGGAAGACTCGCCAGTCACTTGCGCCACATTCACGCTTTCGTTTTGCAACAGACGGAGATGGAAATTAAAACTAGCATCGCTTCGGCTCGAAAATGAGACATAAACTTCTAACTGGTCGATTGCTTTGATTAAAACTTGATTCGGGATCGCACGAACTCGACAATGTCGAGTCATTTGCCTCAGAACATTTTCGCTCGCTCGCTGCAAAGTGCACTGAACTTCAAAACTGCCCCAATCGAAAACATTTACTTTTTATTTAGGCAACGGAGTCAGTAACATCAACAAATGTAATTAGAGTGTGGCTCATTGCAACAAAATAAAACGTAAACAATTTTGATTTCCACGAGTAGAAACTTTTCGCGTAAATTTTCTGCAATATTAAAATTGCGTAAACATGTTTGAAGCTTCATAAAGCTGAAGTGAGAACGAAATTGCGCTTTTGAAGTATCAAGGACTGCGCCATAATCCGAGCTGCGATATTAAAGCGACTCACTCGAGCTGAAAAGTTTTTCAAATTTTCATAAAAAAAAATATAAAAGTTCAAATTCAAAAAATTTCCAAGAAAAATCAACAAACTTTCAAGAAAATTAGAGACAAATTTATAACCTCGTTGATTAAGAGACTTTTCATTAGAAGCATTTACCCGTCAAAGGCATGAAGAAAACGGAATTCCAGTCATTGTGCTCACTCACGACGAACTAAAATTACTTTGAAGCCTGAGAATATTTAAACCTCTCGAATTTCTGTGCAACTCGATACAGACTTTGAGTTTGTTAGTCGAGCAAATAATTTGCAATTTTCCTCTTTCCTGCTATTTTCAGACTCACGCAAATTGGATTTTCTCTTATAAGGATTAATTCTCGATATAAAAGAAACGATAAACCTAAGCAAACAAACGGTGAGTGGCTCTTTTCGCAGTTGGTTCAAAGCTCCTTTCCGAGGCTTGAAGAGCGTCTTGGGTTAATTATTTGCCGAGCGAGTATGCCGTTTGCCTGAGCGGGGTGTTTGAACGCTTGCTCGGAAGCACAACGTTGCCGGTACGATTAGAAGAGTGTTTCTGATAAGCGGCAAATGGAAAGGGCTGATAAAATGTTGTCGAACCTTCATCACGTTCACGTTTGAGAAATTTGTTTTCTTGCTGCGCTCGCATGTATTGCGATAAAAAGTAATTTTAAATTGCTCGAATTTAATTCCGCAGATGGCGGTTTTCCTTGCAAATGTTGTTCTGAGAATTTGTATTTTCGTACTCCACAATGAAACTTTGTCTGCTTTGCATCGGTAGCCCTAACAATGCTCCGTCCTTCACATGTTCTCTAGAGAGAAAGACAGCATAGCCCGAAGAACGGAGACCTTGCGACCTTAAACTCTTCAGAAAAACATGAAATGTTGAAGTGTTGATGATACATCACAAGCTCAATTCTATTTTGGATCCACAACTTTCACATTTTTGACAGGCGAACGCGAGGGGCAGCAGCTCCAATCAAGCACTAAATAACCGGATCTTTTGACTTCGAATAGAGTTTTGATGATGAACGTCGAATGAACGAGTTGAATAAGCTTCGGTCATGAAGATCTTCATTTTTTTTGTTGGCAAGTCTGTCTGGTAGTCATTAATCATCCATCAACTTGTGTACAAGAAATCTCTCAATTGGGGGGATTTACTTCGCCTTAAAAAGTGAGCGTTTATCAAGCTAGAAAATATCGCAAACACATTTTCAAATTGATTCCCTGATAGATTAATGATTGCCAAGTTACTAGTGAGATTATCGTCGAACAACTTGAGCATCATTCATCATTTCTTCGCAATTGACTCTCAGCACTGAAGAGAATAAATTGGAACATGTGCGCAAGTTGATCAAGCCAGAAATTTGGCAAAATGAAACGATTTTCTCTCAACCTTAATTTGCTATGCGGAGTTGAGAGTGAAAAATGTTCCGACACGAGCTTTGTTTCCTGACCCAACTCGACGAAATCGAAAAGAAACACGAAGAGAAGATCGAAATGTTTGGGAGTCGAGTGCCAAATGCAGGCCGGGTCTTTAACATCAAAAGTTTTGTTTATCGGGCCCACCACAGTCATCAACAACCAGCTGGAAATTCACGAATAAACGTCGTAAATTGTCAAGTGCGACAAGCTGCTCTGGTTTCTGAGAATCGCTCCACGAACCTCAAGGCACCCACGAGTGTTTGCTGTCGCAATCAGTCAAGAGAAAATTAGAGGAAATGGGCCAAAAAAAGTTGAGCTGTTTAATTAGGTTCGCTCTGGCCGTGAACCAGGTGGGACGACGTCTGCGTCATTTTGAATGCCATTCACGATTCGCAAGATTGGACCCGAAAACCCTAACAGGTTGCGAAAGATTTTGTTTTCGGTTTCAATTTCTCCGAAGTTTGATTTCTAAATATTTTTCACTCGACATCAATTTTGAGCTCTTGAGTAGGCTGACTTCATCATAAATCCAGCTTTATGGGTCTTTATTGATGTTTTCTTTCCTCACAAGCCTGACACGAGTCGCCGTAATCCCTGCTTTCATCGTAGCCACGGTTGCCGCTTCTAAGCCTCTCGTCTCGCCAAGGCGATTTAAGAAACACTTTTGGTAGTCAGCCGATACTTTAACTGTTAAAGTCGACAAAGGGAAGAAGAGATAAAAATCATATTTCAGAATAAAATATTCATCGCGATGTAAAAGTCTTTAAACCATCAAAGCGCTGAAGAAATAAACCGGAAAATATTCCATTCAGATCAGGCTCGGCAATCAATGTGCCGTGCCGGTGGTATTATGCTTTTCTGCTCGGTCATCGCGACCTTAAACTGATTTTAAGTAGCTTGAAAACTGAAGACCCCAATTGAGCTCTAAGCTTCTCCATGTTGTGAACCATGCTAAGAGGCGCGCGACGGCAAGTGGTCCACACACAAGTGGAGAAATGTCTTGCTTGAATCTTTGCACACTTTCTCTCTCTCTTTCTTGTATAACTGGAAAGTTATCCGCATCAACATCTGATAGGAACTTCCCAACTTCGTTCCCCTGGCACGTCGCCAACTTTCTGTTGTTCGCAGGAGTACAATTCAAAACACAGAAAAACATCTAGGAAGCGACTTCCACAGATTTGCGCCTTTCAAGTAACTGCCAAGGTCTTGGAAGTCCAAGTTGCAACTGTCGTTTTCGTTCGACCCTCAGCCCACTACGCGACTCATTAAGCCATCACAAAAGCTATCGATTGAAAAACGACATCCAATGATTCCGCTACAGCTGCGCTTCAATTAAAAGTCCATTCAAGCTCAGACGGCTTTCGAATAATGTGCATTGAAACTTCATTGAGCGAGTTTGTCGGTTGTCTAAGTGATCGTGCGAAAATAAATTGATCGTGGCGGAGTTCGGATCAGTGCTCTGCACAAAGTAAAACACAATGATTCGTTTTGAAAGTCGGCGGTTTTGGGAGCATCTTCAGCCACAGCAGGCAGCAAAGCTTCGTTGTTAAACATCAACTTTCTCACCTTGAGAGACTTGTAAAAATCACAATGCAAAGCTAATTGAAACAATTTCCAGCTCGGCTCAATCTGGTTCTGATTGTTCATGTACAATATAATGGCAGTGGTGTAAAGACGTTGAGCGCCAGAGATTGAATCGAATTGCTTTAATTGAAGCATTAATTAGTTATACACACAAAAAAGATAAACATTTGTAGTTCACGGAAACGAGCGACGATTAACCGAGACACGAGATTGAGATAACTTGAGATAAAGCTCGACTGAACTTTCCAAGTATTTGATACAATCTAATTTATAATTTTAAAGTTATTCATGGAGGTTTCGAGGAGAAAATCTCCGAAGACGCTCACAGCAAGTTGTGTCAGGTTACAAGTCGTTGTACAACAATCAACCTTTATGGCGCTGTGCCCAAGAGGAACTGATTAATTATTCAACTCTCGATTTGGCAGAATGATTAAAATCTTTCTTTAACCTTTAACAGTCATCAATTAAATATTTCTCCTCGAATGAGAAGTAAGCACGTCAAGCCATTTAATTCACCGTGCGACACACGTCTTCACCAATTAATCTTCAGTTGTAAGGCTTCCAGCTAGAAGTTGAGTTGCACTTTTTGGGGTTTCTAATCTTCGCTGTGTGAAGGCCTCGAGGGTTGCCGCACTAAGCAGTGAACTGCGAGCATATTTTTAACTTAAAGCTTCTCTTATGCAATTTAAAACTTAAAGTAATTCATGTCAATTGAAGTTTAATGCTGAGCCAAGCTGCTGGCTTGGCAATTCAATTGAACGCGAATATCGCTCACAATCAGCATGGCTGATGACTCAAGAAACTTGAGCCTTCCACAGCTTGACATTTTCCATGTGCAAATTTGCGAACGCTCATGCGACTGACTGAGTTTCTTCTACTAACGATTTACTTTTTATTCAAGTTAGCTAATGTTTCAACGAGAAATGAATTTCCTCAGCCGTTCGTGCATGTGTCAAGGTTTTGACGGATATTCTGAAAAGGCGGCTGAGAAGCTGTTCATCATTTATTTATTTCCAAGTCAATTCGTGCCTCGAGAGAAAAACCGAGTGCGCCAAGCCAGAGCTTCAGTATGCAGAAAAACTGAAAACAAAACTTTATGGCAATCGTGGCTAATAAAATATTATTCATAGCTCTGATGCCTTCCGTCTGTCGAGAGCTGTTGCTTATGGAAGCCATTTGCAATGGTAATATGGCATGCGAGCGAATTCGGAACCGGAGAAATGTTTTCACGAATTCGTTTGGCGCCCTTCGTTCATTCAGCTTTTGACGAAGCCAAGAGTGGCATGATGATGTGTGTAGGCGCTGTGTGGTCTGCACTTCAAAAGCGAAAGCCGAAAGACTTCGTCACATCTTCCTGCCTGCACCTTTCGGCCAGCCGAGCGGAGAAACATTTGTTACGGAACATTACCGCTTACATCAATCAGTGTTCTCGTGTCTTCTTCTCGACGAGATGCGAATGGAGAATTAAACAGAATCAATTTGCGTCAAGACGATACACACATTAATTACTGTGAAAATCATCTCAAGCTTTAAGCGATTCCA
The DNA here is from genome assembly GCA_033064975.1 of Smittia sp. YW1114-2. Lineage (NCBI taxonomy): Eukaryota > Metazoa > Arthropoda > Insecta > Diptera > Chironomidae > Smittia > Smittia sp. YW1114-2. The sequence continues at coordinate 19,461,624 of CP093832.1, forward strand.
TGGATTCACAGACTCTCCCGGCTCATTATTCACAATCCATTCGGACACGCATCATCGTCGAAGTGTTTTATGCTGGACGTGGAATAAAATTAATAAATTATTCAAACTATTTTCTTCTGCTTCTCATGTTGAGGCTTTCACGAAACACTGCACACTTCTCAGAGCTGTTTTTACGCCGCACGAAACTCATTAAAAATTCGAGATGAGAAGAGAAAAGTTCTGGATGAATCGAAGCATTAAGCGGCAGCAAGGTAGCTGCTGAGGTTCTTCTGCTACTTGAAAATTTATTCTCTGTAAAATGAAACGGAAAAATTGTAAATGAATGGCGAAACATCAATGGGAACTATTAATTGCCTCTCTCACGCAACGCATTTCATCGTGTTTTGATGGATGTTCTGTGCGCTTTGAAAGAAAATTGTAAGAATTCCGAGAAGCTCAAGTTTTTTATTATTATGGAAATGAGTTGATGAGAAGAACTGAACCGAAAGTTTGCAGCTTAAGCCCCTGTGAATCATAACTGTAGTTCTCGGGAACTCGGAGTCAAGTGGAATTGAAGTGCTTCCTCGATCGAGAAGCTTGTTAATGAAGCTCGTTAAGTAGTCAAAGACTGCAATGCAGCAAACTTTGCGATGCAAATTTTTAATCATTCAGAACTCTGTGGAGTGCAATGAAAACAAATTCATCAGAACGATTATTAAACGCTTGTCTGAAGCATGCATTCGAAGCCGCACACCGAACAGAATTATCTTCTGTTTATGAAAATGGGTCAGTGACCTCAGTGTCAGTGAAGCGCCTGCAAACTGTTCACGCTTGGATTGCGCTATGAAAACAGTTCTCAGCGGCGCTCGTAGTGGTGGAATCCCAACTTTCAATTGACACCATGCGACGACCGAAACGTCTCGCTCAGCACGAGCAACGAGTGTAATTACTCAATGTCCGATAACCATGATGTGGGCCTCAAGCTCATCATGACTTTCATAATCAAATTCATTCCACATGATCTCTTTCACTCGTGATACTCACGCTCGAAAATTACCTTTCCCCCATTGTTGACACTTCGCAGGTATTCAGGTTTTTTTAATCTTGATTTCCGCTTAATAAATTAGAAAACTGGAAAGGGAGCGATGCGACGTGCGTGCGACCGAAGCTCATGCATGAAAGCTGTGTGAGAAAATCTCAGTCACGTTAGGCGTTGTCGGCGACCTTTAAGTTCGCTCCTGCTCCCATGCGACTTTTTCTCTGAACGGTAAATTTTCGTGACGCTTAAAAGGCGCCAATTGATTTTGTTGTGACTCGAGAGGCACGAAATGATTTGTGGATGCGTGATAGCGAGCCCAAGCGTTAATTGTTCCAAATTACAATAAAGTCTTGTAAGTGATTAATTCGACTGATATCGAGACTTTTGAAAAGCTTTGGAATTCGGCAAATAGTAAAGTCATCGTGAATTGACGTTTCAGCTTTGCTTCGAGGTCACTGTCGAGGTGTGTTAAAGGCGATAAATTTCGTTTGAATGGAATCAACTGGCGGTCATAAAGTTGTAAGAAAATCAGAAATAAATAGCACATCGCTGCTAATTGATTAGGAGGTGCTTGAAGGAAATTCGTGCTTTGAAAGTCAACAAGCACAGCTGTGCCTTCCAATTACCCAAATCAAAACAATAAGTGTCTGCTTCATCTCTGCTTTTAGTTGCCATTCATTAGATTACCTCCTCCCACTCTGCAGAATAAATCTTTCAACAGATGTGTCGAATAACATATTCATAGTGAAACTCTGATTTCGTATCAATCAGCGCAATCTTTTCATTTGTTCGGCATCGAGCTCAGCTCTAAGGAGAAGAAAGGAAATTTCACGCCATCAACTCAATTATGTTAATTCTATCAAAAGCTTTCACACAAGATTTATACAGCAAATGGAATCACTCGAGAGAAAAACAGTTCCAAGGTTCTTGACATCGTGGCGAGAGTTCACGCCACCTCAGTCAACCTTTGTTTGTTTTTCATCGTTTGCTCTTTGACTCCGAGAAAAGACTTGGAAAAGCTTCCATGCGGAGACCGTCTCATGTACTGCCATCTGAGCTTCTCAATACACAAAGGTTGGCGCGAGCTTTATAGAAAAATCACTCAACGTTCCCTGAGAAAAGAAGCAAACGCCTTGGAGAAATGCGAGATCAAATTGAGTTTCATAGACTGTTTTGATAGAAATGAAAATTCGAACGTGTTCACTTCATGGGTTAGCAACAAAATTGTTTGACGTTGGATTTAGAAAAAGCTTTGAGGTAAAGTTTCCAGACGCACGCTAGACTGCTTTGAGTGGATAGACGGTGGATGCTTGAGGAATATGGGCTAGCTAAACGGTTCGGCTTGGAAGATTTCCTGGAGATGTGGGCGGTCTTGACACTTGTAAACGCAGCAAACATCAACTGCATACGAAATTAGAAACCTCCAATGCTAGACGAGGCAAACCCGACGCTTCATTTTTTGAAGCGTGTCTGGATCCACCCCTGGGTCTTCTAATAAAGACAACTGAGGTCTTCTTGATCTTTTTTCTATCGACTCAACCGAATAACTGAGAAAACAATTTAAAATTATTTAAAGATCTCTGGTGAGAATTTGTCGGAAAACTTTTGCCAACCTTTCGCCTGTCTTAAACTGTTTACCCTATGACAACAAAGCAAACTTGCTCGAACTATTTGTTTCTTCGCACCGGATGAACAATGCGAAAGGTTCATTTTCTTGGGAAAATAAGAAGCACTGACAGGATGACATTACAACCATTAAATTTTGCAAATGGAAGCTGAGCAGACGAAAAGATCTACGACCCATCTAGATCTCGCAGTTGGATTTAATTTCAATCATTGTCTGGTGCTGAAGGCGAATTTGCATCGAGACTGGCTTCATTACAAGCACGCGCGCGAACGTGAAAACAAAACTTTAGATTGGAAATTCCTCGATTCAATTTGCCACCGTCGCGGATTGTTTCGGGTACGTTCTGTTCCCAACATCTGTCTTTCATTACTCGATTAAGCGCTCACTCGGATGAAATTGAATTCGAGAGGAAAAAGTTTTTGCGATCGCTTAATCGATGCAGAAAATTGAGTCGGGCAAATGGATTCCAGTAACTCGTCGCATCGAAACCTATGGAGCTTCAATATCAGTCCACGAGCTCACCACACCAATTAGGTGCTGGCAAAGTGTTTTATGATTTGCGTTTCAAATGGAAAATGCCGACACGAGCTAAAATGTCAAGAGTCTAAGGGACTAGAAGCATAAATCATTTCCACTTGGTTTAATCTTCTTAACAAAAACGATCCACCCACCTCAGACAGACGGCTGGTGCGCGTTGCTCGCTCTCTCGATAATATGTCAACACTACGGTGCTTGTTCAAGGCAGCCAGACACCCTTATACAGTTCAAACAACTCAACCGACCATCAGACTAAGAAACAACTCTCGTAAATTTGTAAATCTTCCACTGAATTAATTCGAAAACGATCCGATGAATCATAAACTCATTGGCTTGAAGATTATGCAAGCCGCTAATTCAAGTTAAGTCTCAAGATTCGTAAATCTTCATGTCACGAAATGTTTCTTAAATTCGGTTGAGAAATCTCGACTCGCCCTTCGATGCTCCGTTGATTGAGTCAATGCTGGACTAAGTATCGAAGTCCGGTTACAACTTGAATTATTCATCGCTCGTTTGGATCATTAGCTGACATAACTGAACCGCTGTGTGCAAAAAAGCTGGTGAACTGCATTAGATAACAATAAATCAGACGTGAACTTATGCTCGCAACATAAAAACCAATAGACCAACAAGCCAATGTTACGAAACGCTATTAGCTCGGTTTCTCTCTCGTGCTTTTGTGGGGCGATTCATGTGTTATGTTTGTTTCCGGAAGTGCATTTGTCTTCGCTTATGTTCGTGCTTATCGCTTTCGGTATTTTACGATGTTCGTCGCCTCGCCTAACGTCCGTCACTCTGCCATCATGCGACGAGAAAGGAAAGTGTTTTCTCCGCTCATGTCTCGTCATCAGCAAATAAATTATTGAGAAAAAGAATTCCGTATGGAATTGTTGGTAAACAAGTTCTCATACTGCTGGTTAGTGGATTTATGGAACATACGCCAGCAATTTGCGATGGAGAAATTCAATTGAAGCGCTTGGAGTCGAAGCGCTGGGGATTTCCAGCCGTCGAGATTGCTCAAAGAAACTTGTTGAGGTCATGTGAAGGGAGAGCTTTGAACAACGGAATAATAAATTTGTCTTTGGATGCTGCGGTTCGTTCTTGAGCACAAACGAAGCCGTTCTCGTGGAGACGACGAAACAGGTTTTCCATTCACGACTTGAGCATCGGTGCCAGTTTTCCGTTCTGCTTATCGCTTCTAATTTTTCACTCGAAAAACTCCTGAAGCGATCGCATTATGAAGTTCGTGGAATTCGAAAAGTTTCGTAACAACATTAGAATCCCGTGCGGAAAATAATTCACTCGCTGCTCCCACGTGGCGGCTCGGAATGAATTTATATTAAACATTCATGGTTTCGTTTGAAGCTGATGACGTTTGTTGAAGCTAAGCAGTCACCGCTCCTCGACGTCTATTTTTATGTCTTCTCATCTGCTGCGGTGCGATAACAAAGTTTCGTAAACACATGTGAAATTACTTCATCGCACCGATGGATGAGTTGTGCCGAAAATAAAACATTTTCGCTTTGCACGAAAACATAAAACCGAAAACTCATTGCATTATGTTTTATTCACTTTCAGACGCTCGCATAATAACTGACCCATCCGCAAAGTAAAGGTGTAAAATAAAACAAATTGTAGCAGTTTTAACGGAAGTCTAAAATGCAATGCGGTGTTGAAACGATGAACGACTGCGAACGGTCGCCAGGACGGCAGGGGTTGAGGGTGAACTTCACAGAGAAAGGAGAGGTCAAGGAACGTCGCGAGAAGTTCCTCACAGCCAAATATGGATCACACCAGATGAGCTTGATTCGCAAGAGATTAGCGGTCGAGATGTGGCTGTACGACGAGCTACAGAAGCTGTTCGATCCGCCTGTGAGTAATGAAATGATAATCAAATTTGTTTTACTCTCGATCGAACCCCAATCGAATGTGAAAAATGTTTCAAACTTCAGAATTAAGAAACCAATTGGCGCACTGCGCATAACGATGCTCGCAAAATTATTATCAATTCCGCTTTTTCAGAACGAAGCCGTTGACGTTGATATTGATGAAATTCTCGACATGGATACCGACGACATCAGACGCTCTTATTTATTCGTGAGTAGAGAGCGAAGCCTAACGTGAACCAACTTTCATGCAAAATTTCATTCGCAGACCCTCATCTCGACGTCAAGTTGCAAGCGGTCCGAGAAGGACATTTCTGTAAGCTCGTCTACCTCACCTTGCTTCGAATCATTGGACTAAACCTTCCTTCTCTTCCACAGAAATTCATAACGGATCTTTTAGATCGCGCCAAAACACTCTGAGCTGATGTAGAAATCGACGTCTAAGATAGCGCGCCCATCAGCAAGATCTGATCCCCGCTTTCGACAAGAGCTATGTCATTCATTTAGAAGGACACAGTTAAGATATAAAATCCTTTCATTAAATTTCCCATCCTCGTGAGAAAGTAACAAAAATTTGTTGATGTCGATCCAACGCGCTCCAGCGTTTCATTTGTGTTTTTTATTACAAGTTCAAACAAATTATTTTTTAATTTAGATAAAAATAAGCTTTGAGGTCCACTGAGGCCGAAACTTTTAATTTTTAAGAATCCTGTTGCTAACTGCGAAGATATCGAGCGTGAAAACGTTTGCCGATCCATACCAAGAAAATAAATAAAACACAGAAACACAAAAAATCTCATGACATTCAACTTACATAAACATAAATCAGCATCAGCCGACAACGCTTGGAAGACGCGCCAGCACCGGGAAATTGTTTTCGATCAAGATTCAGCTGTGCGTTTCGTTTGACTGACAAACCTTCGCTTATCAGATGTTTTCCAACTGCCGAGAGAGCCAAAGAAAATCACACGTGGCAGCTGAATGTCCTCGAGATATTCTCACTAACGCAGCGGATCGGAAGGAGTCGGAGATTAAATATGAAATGAGAAAGCGTTTGCACCGGAAGCTGCGGGTCGAGTCCACGCTTTGAACGCGGCCAGTTTTCCTTATTAGTTTTCTTGATTTTCTTGCCAGTTTTCTCGACGATTCTCTTGACTGAGTGACTCATGGAACTTTTTGTTGTGCGTAATCTTGCTCAAGCACTCGAGTATCAATCGACAGACTGAAAGAAAGTTTTAGACGCAATTTCACCGCAAGCTATAATTAAGGAAAATCATCATTTCATTCTCAAAGAAAACTTGGTAGATTGATTGAATTAATGGCTCTTAATAGAGCCACCTCACAAAAGCGAGGAAATTTCCCTTCCACGGATGGCGATTATGGAGGGAAAATGAATGAACTTTTATGTGAAAACGAGCGATGAAAACGCGCGAACCGAAAAAAAGAAAAATCACCGTCAGACATGCTCGAGAAGTTAGGAAAAACTTTCCGAAGGGAATCATTGACATTTTTGATACGAGAGAAAATGGAAAACTTTTCGTTCGGTCCTTGAACCGTTCTTGTCTAGCATAGAAGAATAAACAAACTCACCAATCACCCCCGTCGTTATCACACCTGTAGTGAAATTTTATTAATATTATCGTTCACTTAGGAGAAAGCATTGACATTTTTACGGAAAATTTTCGGTGTGACTTGAGATGGAAGCCCAAAGTGTAATCGTATCTCGAGCATGCCCAATTAATGCCATTGAGTGTCATTAGCTGATAATTGTGTTGCTTCAGTGGAACATTAAATTGGCCAGAAGAAGACTTCATTATCTATCAAAGCGCCTCTGCCTAGACTCGCACTCATCATCGAATTAGAGAAACACCAACATCCCACCAACATTTCTTATGAAAATTTAAAATTGGTAGAAGCAATTTGTGTGATCCGAAAGCAAACCATTGGAAACTTAAATCTTTCGCAGAGATCAGTCGATGATCCTTTTTGTGAAACGAACGAAAGCTCGTTCTAGATAAAAAGCTCTGCACAAAAGCTCTCGAGCGCTTTCAATCTCTTTTCCCTTCTCATCCATATTTTGTTATCAAACTAATTACTAGAATGCAAACTTTGCATCGCAAAGCATTTTCAATGTTCAATGTAACGCACTTTCCTCTCCCCCATTCGTTAAGCTTGCAAGGAAAAGTAATTTGTAATTTTCTCTGAAGAAGAAATCTCCGCAAAACCAGAAGATAACGACGCAAATTGATGTCGAACCAAGAAGAAAATAATTGTAACGTTTAACGATTAGCCAGAATAAAGGATTTGTGTAAATATTTCGGAAAAAACTCGTCGTAATTGCCAAACAAATTTCCTTCTTGTTTCAGCCCAATTAGGACGACACATTTATTGGAATCGAGCACATGACATAGAAATTTTCATAGATAACTTTACATTACAGTTCTCTATGGAGCAATTTAAGTTTCTTCCGTTTTAGTTTTGTACTTCGAAAGCTGCGCAATCAAAAATGAAACTGGGTCGGCGGGTCGTTCCTTGGCGAGGGCTAAAATAGAATGGAGATATTAGGATCGTTGAGTTCGAGCTGGTCGAAAGGCCGTTGTTGCCTCTGGCACCGGCTTAGAGCTTGACTGGATTTTCTAAGCTTTACCTTTCAACGCAGGAAGGAGGATTGGGTTCACTGTCTGGTCAAGATACTGCCGAGTCGGCAGCGAGCTGAGGTCGGGGCGTTTCTTCTGAGGATCCATCGCTGAGTGTCTGATGAGATTTCAAAGTAACATTCTTACGAAACTCAATTTAATAGAACTAAATGTGTAAACAAAAAGTTTTGCTCTTGATTTCTGAGTGAACTACACAACACACGAACTATCTTTCATAGAATTGGCATAGCTCACCTTGAGAACTGTTGATTTAGATTCCGTTTGTTGATTAGATCCGACTCGTTCGTCTAGAAATCAGTAAATAAGACAGTGGAATATTTTGAGAATATTGGCCGAAAACAATTTTTAGGCGAATTTGAAAGTCGAAAGTCCGTTAAATATTTTCAACCTGCATTTTCGTGGCTCCAAGTTCAGTTCAGTTGAGCTCTCTCGTTTCTTGAAAGATCAATCAACTTTTATTGTGAATTCCTTTGAGATTCCACACTTCCACCAACAGTTGAAGTTACGACTGATACGATTTCGTCAATCTCCCATCGTTGATATTCAATTGATCGGCCAAGAGTGAATGGCACGAATATTAATAAATCAAATTGCGAAATTAAATTATTGTGTGAAAACGATTGCAACAATGCCGAAGGTACCAACCACCAAATTGAACAACGGCTGTGAAATGCCTGTTCTCGGGCTTGGAACGTATAAGGTGAGATGCGCTAGGTTTTGTGACATAATTAAATCGGCGCGCCGGTAAATCGCGCGCGGCCTTGGATCTTAAGAGTTTAGGGATTTTTCTTCGAGAAAATATCAGTTGAACTTCACCTTTGATTTCATTTCTACTTGAAAATTTTTGACGGAAAAATGATAAGCGTGATCAGGAAACAAAGACAGTGAAATCTGGAAAAAGCCCTTGGGTAACTCCAGAGCATTGCGGTTGTTTAACTTTTTCTTGTTAGCTTTTGCTTACAAACGTTTACTGTTGGAGTCCAATAATTAATATGGAGCATCAACCACCCACGAGGAGAGCTCGCATAAACGAAGATCCGCTCAGTCTGCTTCATCTGGACGTTTTCGAGTTGATCTTTCAGCACTTCAGTGGCAAAGATGTTTTGAATTCGTCGGAAGTTTCGCATTCCTGGTTCGAGGCTACGGGAGCATCGACAAAGTGCGGGGAAAAGATTCGCTTGAAATTATCAGGATCAGACGATCTTCCCGAGCTAAGCCGACGCAAATATGGAAACATCATACTGCAACAAGTTTTCATTCCAAACGTTTTGAGCATCATGAAGGACAGGAATTGGAAGAATGTGATCATCGACTGTATAAGGTTCGCCAGCCAAAACGAATTCCACAACCTCTTGGACACAATTGAGAAGACGGTTGAGGTTTTGTACATTAAAGACGCAAGCTTTTTTGGTACAGTAATGCCGAGTCAAGAAGTAGAGAGGAGACTTCAATTCCCAAAACTTGAACAACTTCGTCTTTATAACAAGAGAGGATTTCTTGACTGCGAAGCGTTCGAAGGTTGCACATCTTTGAGGGTTTTTGAAATTGAAATCAACAACGATCGTCAAAAGTCGCTCGATAAAATATTGACTAACAACAAGAAGCTTCAATATTTGGAACTGCGAAACTGCACAAGCGCTTCCGTTCGAATTGAATCTATTGGGAATTTTCAATTCAAGTTAAAGAGATTCAATATAATTGGGAGGCCAGAAAGCTCAGTTCAGTTGCATGAATGTTTGTTCAGCTTCCTCCAAAGTCAGGCAAACTTCTTGGAGACGTTGTTGCTTAACTGCATGTTGAGCGTCAAAATCATTAAATTAATTCTCGAGATGCCGAAGATCAGCGAGCTCTTAATCGTAAACTTTAGATACATCGATGAAGAAGTTGAATGGGAGAGCTTGCAACTTGCTCAAAACTCATCGCTGACAACACTCAGGACGAGATGGTTCAACCATGAACACAACTTGTTGGCTGATCTCTTAGATGCCATGCCAAACCTAAGAGTTCTTGACTTCAAATTCGATGCGTTTTGTGACGAAAATTTGCGTGTGATTGCGCCGCGCTGTCGAAATCTTCAAGAGTTACGAATTTCTCGATTAACTGCAACTCTCATCGACGACCCAAATTTCTTCCCGAGAATTGAACGAGTCGTTCACAGCGGCATTAACAGTCAACACTTGCGACGAATTGAAACAAAACCAAGAGCGGAAAGAACTTTGTTTGAGCAGGCGGTCTTGGAAGCTGACAGATATTTAGAATGAATTTAAGATCGACGAAAATAAATTTAATTATATATTTTTAAACAGAGATATAAAATGTTTACCTTCCAACTCTCACCACTCATTCGATGATCTTCGAGATCTAATCGTGATTCAATCTAATTATATTCCAGAGTATTAACAACGAAGGATACGTGTCAACCAAAATCGCTCTCGAAAGCGGTTATCGGCACATCGACACGGCTTATTCGTATGAGAACGAAGCGGAGGTTGGCAAAGCAGTGAACGACACACTCGCATCTCGAGAAGTCAAACGCGAAGAGATTTTTATCGTCACAAAGTTGTCGAACATCTTTCACGAACCGAAGCGGGTTGAGTCTGCTTGTCGGAGAAGCCTGAAGAACTTGGGACTCGGCTACGTGGACCTTTACTTGATGCATACGCCATTAGCGTTCGAGTATCGAGATAGCGAAGACTTGCAGCCTTTGAACGCCGACGGAACTGTTGCGTTTGCCGATGTTGACTACGTCGACACCTGGAAGGCGATGGAAAATTTGGTCGACTTGGGTTTGACCAAATCGATTGGCGTCAGCAACTTCAACAGCGAGCAAATCACGCGAGTGTTGGACAACTGCCGAATCAAACCAGTCACCAACCAAGTTGAGTGTTCCGCCACCTTCAACCAAAAAAAGCTGATCAAGTTTTGCAAGGAACGAGACATCGTTGTGACTGCTTACTCACCGCTGACGAAGCCGTACGCGTATTCTGAGGACACTTCGTTTCCCAAGCCTCCGTTGCTCGATCCAAGAGTCCAAGAGATTGGATCGAAGCACAATAAAACTCCTGGACAAATTATATTGCGATACCTCATTCAAAACGGAGTCGCTCCGATCCCGAAGTCTTCTAATGAGACGAGAATCAAGCAGAACGTCGACATTTTCGACTTTGAGCTTTCAGCGGAAGAAATGGAGTTCCTCGATACGTTCCACACTGGGCAGCGGGCGGTGCCTTTCGTCGCTTCAGCCAGTCACAAGAATTTCATGTTCAACATCGAGTTCTAGTTTGGAGCTTGTAGGAATTTCCATCTTTGTTACGTACGCAATGTAACTGAGAAGGAACGCTAGCGACGATTAAATAAACTGAAAGAAATAAACGTAAGAGTTTTTGTAAAAACCCGACAGTCAGATTCAACAGTTGGCTGTTCTAGGAATTTGAATATTCAAGGTGTGATTTATGCTAGGCGGCCTAAACCAGACAAACGACCAAATCGTCTTTAATTCACACCGCATTGAATTTAGTTCCATGAATCCTCCTCTGGTTCTCGACTCCCTCAGCCCCTCCCTTACGTAATAGTTCGTGTTAGTGTTCAGAAAACTATCTACAAGAAACCGCAAGAGTTTTGTTATATAAGCAATAACTGATCAGATGGAAGAACGCTTCAGTCGTAAAGCAAACTTCTGCAAACAAATATCGTAGAAAAATCTATCATTTAAAATGAAAGTTCAATCGCAGAGAGCTCGAGTCAACGAAGATCCGTTCAGTCTGCTTCATCCGGACGTTTTTGAGTTGATCTTCCAACACTTCAGTGGCAAAGATGTTTTGAATTCGTCGGAAGTGTCGCAATCGTGGTTTGAAGTCATTGAAATATCAGCAAAGTGCGGGGAAAAACTTTGTTTGCAGTTATCATTAACAAGCGTTCAAGACGTGCTGAGCCAACGCAAATATCAAAACCTCACTTTGCGCCACCTTTCCATCAATTCCAACGTTTTAAACGTCATGAAAGGCAGAGACTGGAAGAAAGTTATCATCAAAGAAGTTGATTTTAACACCAGAAGCGATTTCGACAAGTTTCTGGATACAATTGAGAAGACTGTGGAGGTTCTGCGTGTTGAGCGCTCTGACTTTAAGTTTGCAATTCATCAAAATGGAGACAAGAAATTCAAGTTTCCGAACCTGACACAACTGCATCTAACTTCCGACGAAGGACTTTTAAACGGTGAAGCGTTCATGGCTTGTACAACTCTAAAAAATTTCATATTTGAAATTGACGGCGTTCATCGGCAGACTCTCGAGAAAATACTGACGAACAACCAGAAACTGGAATATTTGCAAATACGAAACGTTGACGATTGGTCGAGACCAATTTTCCGACGTGAGTCGTTGAATGATTTCCGATTTCAGCTGAAGGAATTTGGTTATTCAGGAAATGCAAGGAGTTTGGTTGACGTCGGAGACAGTTTGTTCGTCTTTCTACAAAGTCAAGCGGACACATTGGAGAAGCTTTGGCTCCAGCTAATCAGTGCGAAAATCATTCAACTTGTCCTTAAGATGCCGAAGATGAGCGAGCTTTATTTCATCTCCTGCTTTCAAGATGACTGGGACAACTTACAGCTCGTTCAAAGCTTATCAATGACAAATCTTAACTTCAGCTGCAACGATCGACAGATTAACTTCTTCACCGCTCTCCTCGACGCGATGCCAAATCTGAAAATCCTGAAGTTCAGCTCTTTGACTAACCACAATTTGCCTTTGATTGCATCGCGTTGCCGAAATCTTGAAGAGTTGAAAGTTCTTCGCTTCTTCGCCACACGCATTGACGATCCAAGCTTCTTTCCGCACATTAAACGGGTGCATTGTCTCGGCATCAAAAATCGAATCAAGCAACGAATCGAAGCGAAAGCAAGAGACGAAAGAACTTCCTTCGAGCAGGCAGTGTTGGAAGCTGAGGAAAATTTTTAGAGTTTCGTATAATTGAAGACAACACGCGAAGAACGAACCTCGATCGATTTCTTCGGAAGTCGTAGCACGAAACAAAGAAATATCTCAACCTAAAACGAGTCACCGTTAGAGAAGAAAAATGGATTAAGTGGGCTCGTTGCCCATCAAGCGGGCTCGTGGCATTGAACTAAAATTTTATAGAATACAAAACTTGGCGATTTTGTTTTTGATTTTTTTTCTTTTTAAATAACAAATAAACTTCGTTTTTAGGGGCCAAGTGTGACCGTCGTGAAGACGGGAAAGTAGTAAAGCCCCGCATAATCTAGTTGTAATTTCATTTCTTCTCTACAGTCTCCTTGGCTTGAATTTTGCTCTCCAACTTCTCGAATTCCGTTTCAACTATTTTGTCTGCCGCGTCTTTGACTTGTTCAACAGCTTGGACCTCGGGGATGTAGAACTGCAGCATGTTCTGTACTCCGTTCTTCAGTGTGACTATAGAGGAAGGGCACGATGAGCATGATCCCTGCATCCTGATGATTGAGATAAGATTAATGACATGAAATAAAGCGAAACGACACGTTTACTTCAACTTGACGATTCCATCTTCGTAGCCCATAAAGATTATGTCACCTCCGTCCTCCTGAACTGTTGGTCTGATTCTCGTGTCAAGCAGCTCTTTGATCATCTGCACAGTCTCATCGTCGTCCTCGTTGATCTCAGTGTCAGCGTTTGGCTTGAATTCAGAGACGACAGGCAATCCTGACGCAAAGAAGTCCATGATGACAGCAAATATTTCTGGTTTGAGGACTCGCCACTCGGCGTCCTCAATCTTCGAGACCGTCACGAAATCTCCACCGAAAAACACTGACTGCACTCCTTCAATTCTAAACAGAAGCTTCGCTAACGGTGACGACATTGATGATTGTTGATTAGGGAAATCTCTCGTGTTTCCTTTTCCCAGGACGTCAACGCCCGGAAGGAACTTCAAGCTCTCAGGGTTTGGTGTGTCTTGAACCTGTATAAACATCGACCGTGTTGCTGTGAGTTGCAGGTCGAATTTGTTTCGCAACAAATCATTGCGATGTGTGACAGATTTTAGAGATTGAAAAACAGATCTGAAACGAAATGATCGAGGCTTCAATTGCAATGCTAAGTTAGCTGACTGCTTTACCTATTCCTGGTCGCCGATGCCAATATCGGGCGAAGCTGCCGGCTCCACGAAATAATCGAATTGCGGAACATTTTTCGTTTGTTTACAACTCGAAGCTGAACTGAAGCTGAGCGTCGAATATTTTTTTCTGTAAATAATTTTATTTGTTTTTGATCGTTCATGTGATCACTTTAAATTAAATATCCCGAGTGAGACACTTCGAACCTGTGAATCAGCATGAATGCGATCATCAATCTGAACCATTTTTGCGAGATCCACGGGCCGCAAACGATCTTCACTACGCAAACCATCCGCGACAAGTCTTTGATCAGCAGCTCGGCTAATGGAAGCGCTAATTCGTGTTGTGGCTGTGGATCGATTGGGAACAAAGTCGTTTTCATGACGGAGGATAAAGACAGCTCGATTCTGTTCGTCAGCAGTGAGAAAAGTATTTTTGGAAAGGACAATCAGAACACTTTGATAACTTTGAGAAGTCTAAGTTGTGAGGTAAGCTATTGTCAAGTTATTAAAGACCTTCTAAGTATCATTCCTCCACTCAGATCACCGCAAACAATCAAGAAGGCCTTGTGTACTTCGGCGACTCTCGTTTGAACTCTCTCTGCTTCACATTCAAAGTGAAAGACTCGCTGGCTCGAGGCTTTGAAAAGCTTTACTCGATCGTTATCGTGATGAAAGACAAAATGTTCCTGCTCAACACGCAGCCTTTCCTATCAAACAATATCAAAGATGTTGCAAAGCAGATCCAGGACAACGCTCAGAAGATTTATGAGGCCGAACAGAAGCAGTTTCCACAACGAGCGGAGAGATTGAATACTGGCAAAGCGTCAACGGTTCCACCTCGATCGTTGAAAGAACTGACTGGAGAGTCGAACATGTTCGCACATCTTCACTCGTTGTTCGCTTGGATTCTGTGGGCTGGAAGTCGTTATTACGCCGAAATCCTGACGCTTGGAACACCGTCAGTGCCTGCACTGTCCAAAGACATTGAAGAAGGCTTCGCGTTTATCCAAGTCGACAAGGAAGAATTTCTGCTGCAAAACTTTCCTTCAAGCTCAAACAGAAGCGACGTCTTCGCATTCCACGACAGCAGCTACAACCTCCGAGCTTTGAAAAGTATCACGACCACCCACTTCCAACAAGTTTTATATTACAGTCTAGTGGGAGTTCAGATTGTCATCCGCGGCGACGTTCAACGTTGCGCAGACTTCAGCAAGCACTTCAAAGATTTTCTACCAACAGCCTTGCATCGTTTTATCATCGAGTCGAACAAATACGTTGCGGCAAACAAAGCAAGAATCCTCTGTCTTCCTCCCGAGGCCTCCATCGCCCAGAACAACGTTTGCCGCATCGAGTTCACGAAAGATCATTCGGAGCCGTCGATCAAATGTCCTGTCGAGCTGCCAACAAAGCTTCCGGTGTTGGTAGCTAAACTCCTGCACGCTATCGACGAAAAACTCTTCACCAACATTATCCTGGACAAGTTCGTTAAAGCTTTGGTAAGATCGATTGTTAAACTACACATTACTGTCCTAACTTTGAATCAATGCAGGTCGAAGAGTGGAAGAACAAGGCTTTCATCCTCTCGCAACAGCATGACGACGTCACGAAACTCAAGCGAACGCTCGGGATTCAATCGCATGATGAACCTCTAGTCAATTACTGGATCAGTGCCTTTTGAATGATTTGAATAAAATTTAATAATCCAAAAAATGTTAGTGAACATTTGGATGTTTCAGGAGCCAAAGAAAATTCCGTTGCGCAAGAAAATATTCGACGCACAGCGACGATTGTAAACAAACAAATATTTAGCTGATTCAATTTTCAATTTAACTACTCGAACCAAGTGGGATATTCTAAGTGCTGCAAGAAACTGCCATGAGGCTTAAGCTGTTCCTCGCCGAGTACCGAAAGAATTGGCTGATTGCGTCCATCGGCCTCGTTTTGTTCTTGTTCGGCTTTGCAGTGCTAAATGTCAACGAAGGTAAGCTACAGATTTTCTATCTTAATGACCTCTCTGAATGGAACTACTTAAGGTCGAGCACTCAAGCACAGTCGAGCATTGGACGGAGCTTTAGCAGAAGCAGTAACGATCAAGGATGAAAACTTTCACACATCGGAAAAGTCGGAAAACTATGAAGGAAAGTTGATTCATCTTACGGGAACTCTACGTGTCCAAGAGCCGATTGCTGACGCCACTTATAATATTATGGTGCAGTCTGTGAAGCTCAGGAAGATTGTGCAGATGTATCAGTGGCATGAGGTAAGCCGAGTTGATGAATTCATAAATTATGAGTCAATTGATGCTCAAACATTTCAGGATTTCATCGAGAGCAAGTTCGCTGAGGGAGATGAAAGTGCAAGGAACTATTACTACTTCAAGGACTGGAACTCGGAGGTTGTCGACTCGCGGTCCTTCCATTCATTCGGAAGCCATCAGAACCCTCGGCAAATTCCCATGCAGAGCAAGACGTTCACCGCCGACAGAGCTTACATCGGCAACTTTGAAATGGGCGAAGCGGCGAAGGAACTCTTCGTGGATTGGACGGATGTTACGAGCGACACGAGACCTGATGACACGGACGTGAAGATGCATGACGGCTGGTATTACGTACGCGTCGAAGATCTGTTCGATCCGCTCGTGGGCGATGTCAGACTGAAGTTTCAGTTCTCCGGACTTGAAGGCTCCACTTACACAATCGTTGGAAAGCTGATCCACGGCAAGATTCAGCCATACCAAAGCAAACTGAAGAAGGAAATCATGATGATCGCGAAAGGCGAATTGACGATGGAAGAAATCTTCAAGGTGGAACACAAAACTCTCCGAAAGAAAACGTGGACGTTGAGATTCTTCGGCTTTACCATGATTTTCTTCGGTGTCATTTCGACGGAAAGTCTTCTGAAGTTTTGTAAGTTGACTAGAGTTTATCATAAGGAACTGCAGTTAATCAATTCCGTTCACAGTTGCCAACACCAAACTTCACTTCCTGTCGCCCAATCCTCAGCACCAGCTGAAAAGCAACCTCAAGATCTCAGCCATTCTCACTATTTCAGTCTGCGTGTTCCGACAACTTCTTCACTACCTCGGGATTCTTAGTTAGTAATTTAAAATGCGAGTCAAATTGTGGCTCTGTGACTTTATTAGCCAGTAAATTATTTAACAAATTACTTGCTCGTAGTTTCAAAGGCGACTCTCAAGACCATCAATAGTAAATGCTGAACGTTTTGTGAAAAGGAATGTAGCTCAAGAAGTCAGCGTGAGCTCTCCGGTAATCCCACAAGTAGTGGTCGATCAGGATGGAGTTGGCATGCTTCAAAGGCACTTCAGGATGGTTGGCTTTCAGGTAGTCAACGACTATGGCTTTCGCTTCTTCCACGATGTAAATCGAAGCTCCTCTGATCTCAACTTCTTTCTCTTCGCCGTTCATAAGTATTTTGTTGTCTTTTAGATCATTGGCTAGTTCTTGCTTATACGACAGCGCGCCGAAATGTACAAGGACCTGTGGCACTCGATAATCAGCGAACATCGTGATGGTGTCTTGCAAATCGTCAAAGCTTCCAATGCCTTCACCTTTGCTAAAGGCGTAAACATCTCCGATCAAAATCTGAGCTCGTTTGTAGATCGAAACGCGTTGTCCGTTGTAAGTTGCTTCGTCGCGGAAGCAAGGGAACTCTTCGACGATCAACTCCAATAACTTGCCAGCCGAGCCATTGGCAGATTTCACAACGTTTTCGAACAATCCATCGTACTTGTCGAGGAGTTTTTTACCGACCTCGTGCAAGCATGAAACTCGTTCTTTGAGAAGAGGAACCGAGGTCGAGGTGTCGGACTTCAAAACATCTTCGAGCTGCTCTTGCGTTATCGCTGCAAAGAACTTTGGGTTCGTGATGTCAACCGAGTTGCTGATGGCTCTCTTGATAGCCGCACATAGCGCGAAGTAGCCAGTTTGTCCCTCGACCGTCCATTTCTCCTTAACACCTTCGTTCGTCCAAAAGCAGAAATTCAAAGTGTCAAGAATGAAAATCCAGTTGAGCGCGTTTGCATCGTCCGCTGTGGGATGGAAGCCGCACTGCGAGAAGTTGTTCACGCTCAAGGAGCCGTCGATGATTGCTTCGACGATCTAAGAAAGTTGATTAGCTAAGAGTTTATCGTTTTAAAGAATTCAACTTACCTGATTCGCCAAATTCTTAACTCCGATCGCGTGAACCTCAACATGTTTCGCGTGTTTCACGATGAATTCACCCGATTGTTTTGGATTCAATGCCATAGTCGCGATTTTTCGAGAAATATTTCGACAAAATGTTTACAAAATGATAAACGTGATCAGGAAACACAGACAGTGAAATCTGGAAAAAGCCCTTGGGTAACTTCGGAGCATTGCGGTTGTTTAACTTTTTCTCGTTAGCTTTTGCTTACAAACGTTTACTATTGAAGTCAAATAATTAATATGGAGCATCAACCACCCGCGAGGAGAGCTCGCATAAACGAAGATCCGCTCAGTCTGCTTCATCTGGACGTTTTCGAGTTGATCTTTCAGCACTTCAGTGGCAAAGATGTTTTGAATTCGTCGGAAGTTTCGCATTCCTGGTTTAAAACTATTGAACCATCAGCAAAGTGCGGGGAGAAGATTCGCTTGAAATTATCAGATACAAACGATCTTCGTGAGCTAAGCCAACGCAAATGTCGAAACATCATACTGCAACAAGTTTCTATTAGTTCCAACGTTTTGAGCATCATGAAGGACAGGAATTGGAAGAACGTTATCATCACGTCAATTCAGTTCAGTAACTGCAAAGAGCTCTACGACCTCTTGGATACGATTGAAGAGACAGTTGAGGTGTTGCACATTGAAAATTCAACCATCTCTGGCTTATTATCGCCGAACCAAGAAGAGAATAGAAAATTCAAATTTCCTAGACTTTCAGAACTGCGTCTAGTTCACCGGCGAGAAGTTTCTGACTTCCATGTGTTCGAGGATTGCACATCGCTGAAGACTTTGTTGTTCGAAATTTACGGCTATCGTAAAAAGACGCTCGGGAGAATATTGAGGAACAACCAAATGCTGGAATATTTAGTAGTGAGAAACTGCATCAGCGATTCCTTCGGACGTGAGCCCGTCGAGAATTTCCAATTCAAGTTGAAGAGATTTGAAATGACGGGGTGCCCGGAAAGCTACGTTAAGGTTACTGGATTTTTATTCAGCTTCCTCCAAGGTCAGGCGAACTTCTTGGAGACGTTGAAGCTTGACCGCCAACTCAATGTCGAAACCATTAAACTAATTCTCGAAATGC
Organism: Smittia sp. YW1114-2; assembly: GCA_033064975.1. NCBI lineage: Eukaryota > Metazoa > Arthropoda > Insecta > Diptera > Chironomidae > Smittia > Smittia sp. YW1114-2. The sequence goes on from CP093832.1 coordinate 19,480,746, forward strand.
CGAAGATCAGCGAGCTTCATTTCCATTCTTTAGAACAGGGCCATGTCGGGGGGAACTTGCGGCTCCCTCGAAGCTTAACGCTGACCAAAGTTTGCATTCAGGGCTCTTATCGAAACCTGAATTTTCTCCTCGACGCCACGCCGAATCTGAAATTTCTACACCTCAACTTCCTGAATGACGACGCTTTAGCTTTGATTGCACCGCGTTGCTCAAGTCTTCAGGAGTTGGACGTTAGTAAGTTTTGTGCCACTCGCATCGACAATCCAAGCTTCTTCCCGAACCTCAGACGAGTGGAAATCCGCCAAATCCAACTGAATCTGGAGGAAAATGTCCAGCATATCGAAGCGAAATCTCCAGACGAAAGAACTTCATTCGAGCAGGAAGTATTGGAAGGCGCTGTGCGAGCAATATCGCGAATCGCTTCCAACTCAACACAATAAATAATTTAGTTCTCAACGAAGAATGAAGAAGTAAAATCAACCGAATTTCTGAGTCTCGTCGTTCGTTTCCATTAATGTATTTGCTTGAGTTTGGTACGGTTCGGTTACACAGGTCAGGCACAACAAGCAGACGCAAAGAATGTCAGGAAATTACTTTTAATGTCTAACAAATGTCTTTATTTTATTCAGCAAATGACTCAGCTTGAGTTACTCGGGTCGATTATTTGATAAATGCAAATTTTGTCGAAGTCAACCACCGATCTAATCGGACCTTGGGATAAGCTCGTTCTCTTTGGGCTGCAGCAGCTCTTGAACAATTCCTTCGATTATCTCCTCGAGCTTTCCCTGCACCGAAATCCAGTCCCTGAAATAACAAAACTCAGTTTACTAACAGCCCACAAAGAATATTTTGAGCTCCTTACGTTTCTTCTGGTGCAGCGCAGTACTCTGAGTAATATTTAATCTTCGGCTCCGTCCCGGAGGTTCTCAAAGTGACGACTGTTCCATTTTCTAACGTGAATGTGATCATTTGCGAGCTTTTGCTCGAAGGCAACTGCGATTTGCCGTCGGTTCGTGATGTGTCAATTCCTGTGGTTAAATCTCTGATGCTTTTAATTTTGTACTTTCCGTCAAGGATTGACTGTGGGTAAGCGCCCGACTTCTCATTCCAGTTTCGGATTCTTTCGAAGATCTTTACAATTTTGTCGGCGTCGTAGCAAAGGAAATAACTGTTGATTGAATAGTGATAGCCGTAGGTCTTGTAGAGCTCCTCAAGCTTCTGCCCAAGGCTCAAGTTTTCCTTGAGCTTCAAGTAAGAAGCCATCGTCGCCAGATGAGCCGAAGCTGAGACTCCGTCTTTGTCGAGAACCGCTGGAGAGAACATGAACCCAATCGCCTCTTCATAAGCGAAGAGAACACTTTTGCCGGCCTCCATTAGCTCCACGCCTCGATTCCCCATCCACTTAAACCCAGTCAAGGTCTCCTCAAAGTTAAATCCATCGATTTTCGCCATCGAGCCGAGCATTTTTGAGCTGACCGTGCTCGCCAGAACGTAGCAATTTCGTAGATCAGCTGAGGAGTTCTTCTCTTTGTAGTACTTTATCGCCCACCAACCCAAGAGAGATCCGAGTTCGTTGCCGTTAAATACGCGCCATTGACCTGTCGTAACATCTCGTTCAGCGCATGCAAGTCGATCAGCATCAGGGTCGTTGGCAAGAATCAAGTTTGATCCTACCTCATCAGCAAGCTTCATCGAGAGCAACAGACAAGACTTGCCTTCTTCTGGGTTGGGGAACTTCACCGTAGGGAACTCCGGGTCAGGGTCGCGTTGCTCTATAACTGCGTGAACTGGGCGAAGCTTCGACAGCTCGAACGCGCGTTCAACGTAAGGAAACCCGACACCGTGCATAGCTGTGTAGACAATCGGAAGCTTCGCTTCTTCGTTTATCTCGAAGTATGTCGGTGGAAACACCTCGAGCATGTCTTCGTAGTAGCGTTTGTACATTTCGTCGTAAGGATCGCGGAGCAGCGGTGACTTGAGAACATCGAGATTCCACGATGACTTCAAAGGACTTGAATTGACAAACAATTAGGTCAAGTTCATGTGAAATTGCAACTTTGAAACTCACACTAAGTTCTTTAAAATGCTAGTTTGAATGTTCTTGTCGTGCGGTGGAATGATTTGAGCGCTGTTTGACCAGTAGACCTTGTAGCCGTTGTCTTCCTTTGGATTATGCGACGCTGTCACCATCACGCCGCACAAGGCACGCAGCCGCGCGACACAGAACGGAACGAAAGGCGTCGCCGTCATTCGGCTGTACAAGTAGACGGGAATGTTTTCGTTGATGAAGATTGCAGCGGTGAGTTCTGCGAATCTGCGTCGATGGAAATGTTAATTGAGTCATAATTAAACTGAGTCACGAAGCGCTCACCTCTTGCTGTTGTAGCGACCATCATAGCTCAACACGATGCCTCTCATCTGGTCTTCCTTCGATGGAAAGCAGCTCTTGACGTACTCAACGAATCCTTGCCCTGTCTGCACGATGACGAGATCGTTCATCGAGTCAAACCCAGCTCGCATCGGCCCGCGGAGCCCAGCGGTGCCAAAAGCCATTCGACTCAGCAGTCGCTTACTGAGAGTGTCCCAGTCCTTCGACGCAATCAGCTTCCGCACTTCGTCCAGTGATTTCTCGTTCTAAAACGACGATTGAGAACATCTTATCATTGTTTACGAAGCTATTAGTGATAATCGCTTGTAATCGCATTATGTTTTCTGCCCATTCCCACCGCGAAGCTTACTAAACTCACCTTATCCCACTCCAGCCATTGATCGATTTTCTTATCGAGCTCATCGTTTCCCGACCTGATCGGATCTCCACTGGCAGCCATGACTAGAAGCTCTCGCAGTTCGATTTGTTTTAATTTCTCGGGCAATCCTGAAAGCGAAATAAAAGCGATGTTACCACGTCTGCGGATCGAAATCAACTGAAATCGTTTCTATGTCAGATCACACGCGGCTCGCAATATTTTTTTTACTGTTGCGCGCACAGTTGAAAGTGAATACTTTTTTCTACAATCGGTAACAGGCGAGCATCTTTTGTGTGCGACGCTGTTAATGATGAGAGGGAAAAGTTGTTTTTTCGAGTTGTTTGTGGGCTTGTTATCAGTTTCGTTGGAGCGCTGTTAGCCGACTGCCTCAATGAATCGTAGCGTGGAAGCTACGCGGCGAAGATGATATGACGCAAGAGACAAATATTGAAGCTAATGAATATAAATTCGATTCTTATGCTCGACAAGCTCGTGTGGTTGCCAAGCGTCAATCGGCTTACTGTGATTATAAACAGTCTCGACACCACTGGAAAAACTTTGTAGAACTTTCTTGAATAATCCTGAACTAGCGAGCTTAGAGTTCATTGTTTCTTCCACAGCCTCTAACCGAGTTAACTGGGGGAAGTTTCCAACTTAATTCCTCGAGCTTCGGCAACCCGCTGATTACAAGTTGAAATTTTACGAAACAGCCACCGAGTTTTATACGCATCAACCTCAATTACTGTCACGCTCCGTGGCGCCGTTTCGGATAACTTATGCAAACAGATCAATCAATATTTACTCTGGAACTCTCGCTTTTCCTCAAAGTTTAATTCAAATGCCTTCGCTTTTATTTACACTTCCGCCTTAATTCGCTTGACGTCGCTGTCGGCTTTCGACTGCCAACTGAACTTCCAGATTTTCCATTCGAAAAGAAAATCAGAGGGTGACTCGTTGCTATCTTCGCTACGTATTGGCGCTTGGCCAAGCGAGCTTCGAACGCGGCGTGAAGGGAAATTCCTTCCAGACAGCGATTCTCATGCGCAGTGCGGATTTTCCGCTCAGATTTCTATCGCTCGAAGTAAATAACAGAGCAAATTCTATTTTCTCGCATTGTGTAACGAAAGCTTCCAGTCACAACAAATCAACCTCACAGTGAAAGAGCTCTCCTCATATTTGCCATTGTCCCTTCCGACGTTCGCAGCAATAAGTAGCCAGTTCCTGAATCCGATGGATTGCTTTGCCTCGAAGGCTCTCGAGTGATTGTGAATAATTTACAAGCTTTTAATCAACCCACTTGGTCTGTCTAGCTCGAGGGAGAGCAAGTGAATAATGAAATAATATCGGAGATTTATTCAAAGTGATAAAAGGCAGAGAAAGTTGCTCGACTGCACGTGACTCGGTCGGGGAGGAAAATTATAAAATCGTTTGTGTGCAAAGAGGAGAAAGCTTTGTGCGAAAATTGATTTTGGCATTTTGACATTTCGTTTTTGTTCAGCAGAACTTTCCGCAACCGCGAGCAGTGAAAGCTCTCCACCTCCGTGAAATTAACGGAACGAAAGGAAAGTTTGCTGGTGATGTTTTTGTGTTGAGAGCCAAATTGAAACAATTGCGTTGGCACCCACGCGTAGATTTTATCGATTAGATGAAAGACTGAACGGGAAACGAATCATTTCGATGTAAATCTGCTGTTATCAGTGCAAGCTTTGGAAGTCAACAGACTCACCAAGCAATCATTCATATCAGACCCGACACATCTTCGTGATACACAGGGATAAGAAGCAGGGCAAATATTATCATTGCATTATCATTGAACCGAGAGAAAGGTACATAAGTGCTTGAGGGAAACTCCGAAAACTTTCCGACGGCAGTTTAGCAGCGAATTATTGTCGCAGAGGAAATCATCAACGACCCTTAGGGGACGACGAGCCGAACATCACGCAAAATAAATAGGCAATGGCTCGAATCGCGGAGGATAACGACTTCGATCATTTGAAGCAACTTGTCGACGATGAGGTTGGCTGGATAATGGAACTCGATAAGGCTGATACCAGAGTTTGGACGCGACCCATTGACGGCTGCTCCTTTCAAATGGTCAAGATACAAACTGTCTTCCATGACATTCCATCGGAAACGCTTTACGACGTGCTTCACGACCCAGATTACCGAAAAGTTTGGGACAGCCACATGTTGGAATCGCTCGAAATTGGCTTGCTGAATGTCAATAACGATGTGGGATACTATGCGAGTGAGTTGATGGTTCATTATCAAGACAAAAGCTCAAAGAATTTCGGGCTGAAATGAAAGCTTTTGATTGACAGCTGACCAGACTTTAAATGAGACAAGCCTGGCGCCAAAGCTTATCAAAACGAAATGATTTCAGCAATCCAATTCGTCCCTTGTCGTCAGCGCATGAATCTTATTATGTTTTCTTCCTCATTCGCAGTGTCGTGTCCGCCGCCACTCAAACCTCGGGACTTTGTGCTGCAGAGAAGCTGGCTCGACACGGGTCCGATGGGCGAGCAAATGCTGCTGAGTCGGTCGATACCGCACAAGGATTTTCCTCCCAAAAAAGGATACGTGAGGTAAACATCCCAACTGCTGTTTAATGAGAGTAAAGTTTTAAGGAAATTGCGAAACTTTTTCAGGGCAATCTCGCACATTACTGGCTTCGTTCTCCGTTCACGAGCACCTGAGAACGGTTGCATTCTGAACTACGTTACACAGTGCGATCCGCAAGGGAAGCTTCCACCTTGGCTAGTTAACAAGGTCACTCACACTCTGGGGCCGCGGATGGTGAAGGATTTACGAAAAGCTGCTTTGGGTTACGTTGGGTGGAAGCAGAGTCAATCGCATTTCCGAAAGCCTTGGCGAAACCCTGAAGACATTACGGTTCCTCGTATACTTATTACCGACTGCTGGGATCCAGATGAAGCTGTCTGCGACGCAATAACTCCATCAACTCCCTCGACTCCCACCGCTCAACCCAAGCCAGCGAAGATTGCAAGCATCAAAAGCAACGGAGACTCAACCCCAAGCTCAGCCAACAACACTCCAAAGAAAACGAAGAAAAAGTTCAAATTCAAGTTCGATAAATAAATTGTGAGTTTTCCTTTCCTTCGATTAAACTTAACTCTCGAGCAAACCGTGATATTTTCATCTTAGACAAAAACCCGAAAGTAAAAATACTAAAGTTGTTAGTCCTTAAAGCTGAAACGGAACCTTGTTAACTAAAATTAGACATACGATCGTGATGAGCGTAGAGCTTTAGAAGAGAATTGTTATAGATTGCTCGATGGAAAGATTGTTGAACAAAAGCAATTTAGAGGACAAAGATAAATATCAGTAGAACGGACGTGTTAACCTAGCTAACGAATCGACTGTGTGCGACTTTTCAACCCTTTCTCGTTCCTTTCCTTCCTTTGGTCTCGAAATATGTTTTTGAACTTTCACTGGATGAGCGAGTTGACTTGTTCTCGCCGGAGTTTGGATGCTTAAAACTGGTAAAGTGAGGGTAAAGGATCCAAGGGAAGGTTGGAAATTATCCCAGAACTCTAAAAGCTTTCCGATGCTCAAGACCATCCGCTCCCAACCTTTCGTGCTAAACGTTTCTGACCTTTCACTTCTTCCAGTTTCCAACATGTTTTCAATAAGAGGAAAACTTTTTAATTAAATCGACGTCTCAACATCTCTTTCAATCGATTGTATCAGCATGAACTGAGACAGAGACGACGCTCTATCTGATGCCTTCAAATGTAATTCAGTCATCAGCTGAAATTTTCCTTGATAAAACTTTTTACTGTAGCGAAAGTCACAACAGAATTCTGTGTAGGAAAAGTTTTAATTGAAAAAATTATGATCTCAAGCTGTAGACGAGATTGATAAGCAGAGCCCGACAGTTTGTTGAAACAAAAATTGAGAATGACGAAACATATTTTAAGCAAATAAAGAAGCAAATCAGTTCAGTCGAACGAGCGCGGCTGTGTTTGCTTGCTCGTTTAAATCATATCAAAGATTCATGAACCGTTTGTTTGACAAGAGGAGACGACACGAAGCAGGTGAAGAAGAAGTTGTTATGCGCAAGGAGGGAGAAGAAGCGCTCGGAGTTGAGACGTCAAAGAATCCGCAATCTGACGCGTGATAAGTCATCTGGTAGATTAAAACATCGAGTTGGATTTGGAAAATCTTTTCTATTTCAACTCGAACGAGGCCGTTGACAACGGAACATTTTCCTTTCAGGTCAACGTCGAAGCTTACGAGACGATTTAATTGAAAGCAACGCTTCCTTCCTCTGCTCTTTGGCCGCGCGTGAGACTGACTCGACTGCCAGCTAATTTATTCATCATCAATAATCTACTCCAACTTCCCTCTTATCAGCGAGGCTTGATAACTTTCGGCACGGAATTCACGATCGAGAGTGAGCGCGCGGGAAGAGTTTTGCAATTCCTTGTGCCCAGCCTAGGGTGAAGTTTGCTCTGCGATTGTTCAGTTTAAACTGGTGACACATAACCCGATCGCTCACACTTTGAACGATCTTTGAGGATTTTGCTTCTCTCCGCTCGGCGTCGAAGCTGATAAGCTGGAGCGATCAGGTCAGTACTGATTGACCGCTCAAATGAATCGGACGTGAGGGCGAGTGCGATGCAATTTAAACTTTCAATTCCGAATGAAAGAAACTTACAGTGTGAAAAAGATTTCGCGAAAGTTAAAGAGAAATGGAGAGAGATAAACGTTTACCAGAATTTAGCGTCGATTGTGCTCATTCCGTGCGTGATTGTGGCCTTCTGGCGCGGTTCCTGGGACTTGATGGATCACTATCATCATTATTTTCCCTTGGGTCCCACTCTCGGCGTATCGGCGTTGGTGGCCTCGTCCTTAGAAATTCTAAGAAACGCGTATATTTCAAAGCACTTAAAAATTCTTGATGACGATACGCGCTGCACGATCTTCAAAAAAAACGTTCTGCTCAGCATCTATGACGTGATCTACAACCTCTCGAACGTCGCGATGTGGTGGGTGCTATGGGGACATCCGGAAGGTGAGTTCAAGGGTCTGTTGCGACCACGAATTACAACGTGTCTTTGCTCTTATCGCGCTTGACGGAATATTTTGTCAGTTTTCGCTCCGGATCAGATGCGTTTGTTTGCCTTTACTTAGTCAATAAAAAACAACATTTATTTATAATTATTCATAGTCAAGACACGAGAGAGATTAAATGTAAATTTCGAAAAGTAAATCGTTAGCGTCATGAGCAGCAGCAGCTTGCTTATCAACTGTGATTATCTATCGCCTACAATCGCTCGCTCGTTCAGCTTTGCCAGGGGCAGCAGATCTTAAAATTATTTATCTCATGTAAACAATGAGTGCAAATTGAGATAAAATAAAAATAATTATCATCGTTTTCGCTCGCTGCTGGTGATTCAGTTTGCAAGTGGAAGTTCAGGTGATTAGAATTAAGTGGAGAATGACAAGAGTTTACGCGGAGCTGAGCGAGGACGTAAAAAAGCCGAACGGAGAATTCCAGAAAAAGCTCTACAACTTTCTCGATAGTTCGATCTCACTTTTTTTAATCGGGCCGCTCGTTGTGTGCTTTTGGTAAACAAGAAAAGTCTTGGAATTTTTTCAAAAATAGTTCATGACGTGTTGATAAAAAAATTAGGCGTGGAACGTGGAACAACATCATCGCCTACGATGAACTCTACGGCTACTTTCCGATCTGGAAATCGCTCTGTGTCAGCCTCACCATCGCAATCTCTGGCTACTATTCTCGGCCTATGTTGCACGAACTCGTCATCGAAAGCCATAAAGATGTCAAGTCCTTCGGCAAGACCTTGAAGAGGATTCTTATCGTGCGTATCTATCACTATGTCTTCGCCATCGCATGCATAATGGTCTGGCGATGTCTCTGGGATGTTGTGCCGATCTTGTGGGGTGAGTCGGCGTTGTAGGATGAGGCGAGAGGACTAACTTAATTAGCATCGCTTCCTGCGCGATAAAAAATGTCTAAGAATAGCCTCTCGTCTCTCTGTTGCAATGCAATTGAGTCGGAAAAGCATGAGACGAGCTCAGGAGAGTCATAAATATTAATTCTTGCCTTCGCCCCCCCACGAGAATGTAAATATTCATCAACATCATTCTTCTCTCTTTTTTCCCGCCTCGAAACATCTCATCCATCAAGAGTTACACAATTTCATTACATCGCGACGAAAGGCAATGTTGGTAGAGACAGAGCGAGAGAGTGAAGGGTGAGGGCAAACATCGAGTGGAAAATTTAGCCATGCGTCTAAGCGGCGATGAATCGACAAGCGGCGTGAATAATCGAATGATCTGGCCTGGTCGAGCATTCTTCGGTTCGTTCTTGTGCGAGTAACACTCGAAAAAGCTTCTTGCTGTTAAGCCGATAAACGCCTTCGCCTCACTACATCAGTTCGATAAATCGTACAAGTGATAATTGAATTCGAAAACTTAAATCTCGCATTCGATGTCGATAACGAATCAAGTCAGATTGTGTGGGCAAACGTGCTTGGAATAATCATGGTCGGAGAAGTCATTTTCCACTTCATAAAATAAAGTTTTCGCTTATAAATCGAGACGAAAGTTAAGGAAATGTCGAGATCGAGCGACGGTCCGTTCGACAATCATGTGCTGTATCAAAGTTTAAGTGTCTTCGCGCCATCGTATTTGGTGCCGCTGGGGCCGTGTCAGAAGCGCCTGTTGAATGCTTGCGACACTTTCGTCTCGCTCTTCGTAATCTCGCCTTTGGTCGTCAGCCACTGGCGCGGCACTTGGGACTTCATGGATCAGTTCCCGAAGATCTTCCCAGGACTCAACTGCATGATGTTCGGAGCGTTGCTTCACTGTGCCTTCGCGATACTCCGGGAGCCGCTGCACTCGAAATACAATTCGTTCAAAAGCTCGGAGTCGCCATCGAAGCCTTCAAGCTTCAAACTCAAAGTGCTGAAGAAGATTTACACGTACGTGTTCAGCTGGGCTTGTATCATGCATTGGTAAATGTCCCAAGTTTTCATCTGTGACGTTTCATTTGTCATTTTGCATCTCGTTGGCTTGTGTCGTGACAGGAGAGGAGGCTGGGCCGTAATGACAGACTACCTAGGTAACTGTTCAATGAATTGCTCCGACAGATGTGATAGATTAACGGCAAATTGATTAATTCATCGATTAATCTGTCAAGGACGTTGCGAGTTCACATCGATGTGTGTTTGACTGATGGAAAATTAATTGCTCGGCGCTTGATGCGTCAATTCGCTACGAATTCCTTTTCACGTTAATTGCGATGAACAAATAAGATAGCCAAGAGCAGCAGACGAGTTTCTCGTAAAAGCCAAGAGCAAATAGCGCGATGTTTACCCAGAATAAGATCAACAAGTGGTTTTGTTCTGACTCGTGCTTCGTTTTATTGCACTTGGCGAGTTTCTTATCCTTTTCCGGGTGAAAGGCGATAAAGCGCGTCCTTGGAAATCCTCTCTGAGCAAATATTTGATGGGCAATGCGAGTAGAAAATATTAAATTTCTTTCCTTCTCCGTAGGACCCGATCTATGGCCCGCAGTGACAGTCTCGGTCATCTGCTTCATCCCTTTGGTGCTGATGCGTGCTGCTCGTAACTTGGTCGCACCTCCAATCGTCATCATCACCGACTCGAAGGAGTTTGCCTTCAACTTTCCAACGCGCTATCGAATTGACGTGAGTACCAAGCCGTGGGTAACGTTAAGTTTGTTTCGCGCGCCTCGCAGTCGCGGAGTTTTATCGACAAGAAGGAGTTGGATATGCTCAGCTATTACTTTCGTAATGCTTCCAATTAAAACAAACTAAGACGTTGAACTCTCCCATGGAACGGCCTCAACGCTCCCAAATCGCGTGATGATAGGAGCAGCCTCGTAATCATTTAAAATTTTATGATAAAGATTAGATACGATCGCAGTAGAATCGCTTACAATTATTCGCTTCGCGTCTGCTTTTCCGACGATAAAAACTTTCCAACGACCGGAGCACATAAAACAGAACTCAGCTTGCATGGGAAAATGTGTCAGTCGAGAGCGAAGCCCACAGCCGAATGGAAAGTCTTGTCAACTTTCGCCCGCACGTGCTTTGCATGCGAATTTTTTTTGCGGCTATTCGAGAACCGTGAAAACATGCAAGCTTTAAAAATCGATGTGAGGAAGTGGAGCTTTCTTGCACGCTGAAGCTCGGTGCGCTACATTCTATGCTCGCTTGAAGCGAGTCGCTTCTATGTATGAGAGGATTGTGGGGTCGTAAAACAAACGATAATTTATGCTCGAGCTCCGTCGAGGGATCGAAGCTTTAAGTTCACTTCAAACTGACCCGAAAGCTCCGAAGTTCTCGCAAAAGCTCATTATTTTAATTGAAAGTTCCCAATCGCAACTAAAGACTCGTTAGATCCCAGACAGCTTCTTCACGACTCTCATTGCTTGCATAACAAAAGAAGACCTCGACGAAATCCTTTTCCCCCGAAACTTTCGGCCTTTGTTCATGAAAACCGTCGCCAATACATTCAAGCGACGTTTATGCATTCAATGCAACGCTTTGTTATGCTGCGACAGTTTCCTTCGTCTCGAGGTGCTTGCGAAGAGCTGCAGACAAATTTTTCAGTCTGATTTGAACGTTCGTCGCGATGCAGACGAAACGTTTCCGTGCTCGGACTATTTACGCTTCATAGCTGGAGGAATCGAAGGGTTGAGAGCCAAGGCAAGGGCAGCGAGTGAGCTTACGGTGGAGAAACGTGATTTGAGCATTCGCCCTAGACATCAATACAATAAAAAACGAATTCCGTTTCACTTTAAAGTGGTGTTGTTGAATAGCGCTCTCAGTGTTCGACATAATTCCATGCACTGAAGCCAATTGCTCGGACGAGCTCTCGGATCAAGAGCTGCAAAGTTTTGTTCTCCTTCGCAGTGCACAATACCTCGAAGGGACTGCCGGGAAATAATTGCTCAAGTTAAACGTCGAAAGTTGAAAGGTCGAGAATGTGCGGTGATTTAAAATGCGCCAAATTGTGATAGCAAGAAGTTCTCAATGAGAAATCAAAAGCTTTCTGCGTATAAATGCTGTCGTGATGATCGCTCGTTAATCTACGCGTTCGCTCATTGAGTCTCAGCCGTGTATGGAGCAAGTGTAATCAATGCAGTTGACGGTGTAAACCGATGACGACAGCGAGAGATTTCGGAGTGAAAAACGCTATAACTGAGTTCATCATCTCTCGAGAAGATATCTCAATTGATAACAAACAAATGTTTCGCGCTATCACAGGCACAGAACTATCACAAGCGAATAAAGCTTAATCAAAATCCAAGAGAGGAGAACAAGAAGATCCAGAGCAGAATTCTCTGATGCGATCACTGATGGAGACACGAAAAAGTTCACAGTGATAACAGTTGGCAGTTGGAGCAGCTCGCGATAGGAACTCGAAAAGCTCAAAGCTCAGAGAAAAAATAGAAAATAGAAATTCCAAATCAATTAAAAGTCATGAATTGAATCGTTAGGATCAGCTCGAATCGTTTGTGTAATCGATAGTGGAGGTTATGACAGGAGTGCATCGGATTTAAATGCTGTTGAAGCTTTGTCGAGTAAAGTTTCGGTCGAGCGCTTTGAGGAAAGAAATGTAAAAACTTTGGTCGCGAATCGGATCTGTGATAGTTCACGTTGCTTTAAACAAGTTCAAAGTGAAGATCTACAATGTTGTGCCATTAATATCGAATCAGAGAAGTCTGAGTATCGTGTCACGCTGACACGCTCGCATATCAATAAGAAAATTTATGAAAGAATATTTGAGAGAAGCTTTAGAATGCGTGGAAGCACTGCAGGCTTAGCTGATGGAGGAGTCGTTGCCATGACGAAAGTAACATATCATAGCGTAGTGTTAGAGCTCATCGACTCGATCTTCTCGTCGTTTATCGTCGCGCCGCTCGTCGTGTCTTACTGGCGCGGAACTTGGAATTTAGCTGAAACATATCTCTACCCTGGCAAGATGATTCAGAGTTCAGTAGCCTCGCTAATTATCGGGATCGTTGGCCATTTAGTGTTCACGATATGGCAAGGAATGTTCCGCGGTCATTTCGATCCTGATCGACGGCGTCTGACCTTTTACTTCGCCTCGAGATTCTACACCGGAATCTACGGAATCGTTTGCGTCAACTGCTGGCGCGGCGGTTGGCAGCTGATCGATCATTACACTGCGAGGAACATGACGACAATTTTGTCGGTCACAATCTTTGCTATAATTTCTTTGATGGCCCTCAAGGCCCTGCGGAATGTCGCGGCGACTCCTTTCGTTGTGGTCACCGATCATTCGAGGGAATACTTCGACGTTCCGACGATGTATAAGAAATCGGTAAGACGAATCTTGCTTCTCTCTATTGGCATTGACATTGAATCAGAAGCTCCACCTCGTGCGCTCTAATCGTAGGCCATAAATCTTTCACGCCACTTCCTTTCGCTCAGTGCACACTCTCTTGATGCACTTTTAATCGATTACAAAGTCGTTATCAACGGGTGGAACTGCAGGGATTCAGGTTCAAGCGGTGACGTTTAATCTGTCTTGGGAGTCACGGTCAGTTGTCTCTGTCTTCAGTTTGATTCATAAAACCGTCACAAGGTTTTCCCGATCAAAGTTGAAGCTTCTTTCGCTTGTTCAACTTCCCTATCGACGCAAATTCATCAAACCTAATGACTCTTCCCAAGCGCAACTTCCACCCAATTTGCGTTCGAGCTAATTTCCCAATTCCGATGATAGAACAGAGAGAGAAGCAAATTAATTGACGGTAATTTGATTGAACGTGAAACGATCGTCAAAGTGAGCTGTGGGCTGGAAATAAAATTTCACGAGATTTAATAAAGAAAAAGTTGCTAATTTGATAACAATTGAGTTGAGAGGCGAGCTGAGAATCATCTAACGTTTTCTTCTTCTCGTTGTTCACTTGTGCAGGGAACGCGGGAGCCCGGGCTATACATTCTCGACTGCCTGTTCTCTGTTCTTGTTATAGGATCGCTCGTCGTTTTCGTCTGGCGAGGTTTGTTGACTTCTGTCGATTCCCGCAATTTACTAATTCATTCCCTTTAGGTCTTTGGGTGCTGTTAGATCTTAAGCTCTTCCCGGGAGACGTTAAAACCTCAGCATGGGCCTCGTTGGTGAGTTTGAGCAAGCCTCTTAATGGAATAATGTGCGGCCCTTCGTTTGATCGAAGCCGCCGCGTAAACAACTCTCGAGTTTAAGGAAGCGAAATTCAAAGTTCACGTCAAAAGTTTGTGTTCGTGAGGCGCAACGTACGACTCGACTGTAATTCTGCTTATCAAGTGGAGGAGCACGTCAAGTGTATGAGATTGTGCGACAATACATTCCGGGCCATTAATCTAATTTATTATTAATTCAAATTTCTCGTTTTTACAACGAAAGCGCCTTCTGCTCTTTTGCTCGAGTTGCTCTCGCGTTCAAGCCAGCGATTTCGTCGATTTCTAATGTGTTTTCGGGTTCGCAGATAATTGGATACGCGATCGTGGGCTGCACTTTCCTCATGCAGCCAATCATGCGATGGGCCTGTGAGAAACTCGAGGGATTCTGGAGAATCATCGTCGCTGATATTTTCCTCTTCGTCAGCTTCGTTGGCACAGTGAACGGTGAGTGTCAAAGCTTTGATATTAATGAGGTGTTTACGCCCTAAGTTCGAGCTATGTCATCAACTCTCTTGAAATATTCCATCGAAATTACTGTGGAATTCGTCAATATCGATTGACCAATTGACTTCAACGAGAATCAAATCGTAATTTATTTCCAGTTTGGCGAGGAATTTGGGCGCTTTTGGATTGCTATTTCCTTCCAGGTAAGACGGAATTCCATTTCAACCTTCGACTCTTTATTTACTCATTAAATTTCGATAGACGACAAGCTTCTTAGCGATTGGATCACCCACGGCGTTTCCCTCATCCTCCTCATCCTTCTCAACTGCTCGAATTCCGTGCTCGTTCGCGGAGTTTATATCGATGCCGAAGAGCCCGCGGGTCAATGCGTAATCTTCCCCGTCTATTACATCCGACTGTTCTTCCAAAAAGAGCGCACGAAGAAGCAGAAGCGGCTGATGGAAAAGCTCGAGAAAATCGATCACAACAACACGGTGCTGCTGATAGAGAAGCCGCAGATGAATCACGAACCGAAAATCATTCACACGAGCCTGAGCATCTCCGAGGAGGACGTGAAGGGCGACGGCTTCAGCGAGAGCGATAAGAACAACGAAAACATCGATGGGAATGGGGAGAGTAAAAATTTATGTGGTGGCGAGTAACGGAAGTAATTTTACGACGCGAGGGAAGTTAAGTTGCCAAAAGTCCACAACTAGATCTTTCGAGGAGAGAAGAGAATGCGAAGAATGTGTCCTTAAAGAATTTTCATGCTTTACAAACAATAAACGTTCGAGTGTTAAGTGATACGAATCAATTACGTGCGAAGTGTCAACAGCGAAGCTCGTGAATGACGTCGATAGATTGACGCAAGGGATTTCTTTTCCGAGCTTTCCCGGAAACTGTTCAAAGGTTCAAATGCGTCAGATGCCATTGACGAACGTCGCTCGAGGGAATTTTCATGTTCAACCATAGAGATTAACGAATTGTAAATTGTCATTCCAAAAATTATTCTTCTCGTTTCAAGTTTAGAAAAACATTCTAATGCCTCAGTAGAAGTGAAATCCTCTTTTTGTAAATAAAAATATTTATAGGAAACTGAAGAAAATCTAATCGGATTGGTGAGCCTTGGAGTTTGACCATTTTGCCTTCCGCGAAAGCTCATGAGCCTGAGGAATGCGGAGCGAAACGCTCGAAGACTTTGTTGACCTCTTCAATGGAGTTTTCGTTCCCACGACTTTCACAACTCCAACCAACGACCAGCGCAACAAATTCATTCCGCGAATTCAGAGCGAGCCCAACTTTTAATGAATTCCCGCTGTGTTTCGTCATGCTGCTTCTGCTCCACCGTTCCAACTCGAGCAATTACAATTAAGTTCTTATTTATAAATTGTCGCATCCGATTCGGTCTCCACGAAGACGAACCAACAACGTTCATCAGAATTAATAAAACTTCAAATTCGTTTGACAAACGCAATTATTTCATTAAGCGAAGGTTTGGCTCTAAACGAAGCGTTGGATTAGTCTTGTTCAAGTGGCCTGCGCAACAAAGATTCTCTTGAATTTTGAATGGAAGCTTTTATTGAGTAACTTGATCTTCAAACGCTTTGATTTACCCGACACGAGCACGAGCAACGCTACACGTTCAAGATTGCCTGACGAACTTTTTCTGCTTCGTCGTCGCTCGGTTCAGTGTTGGAGCGTCGGCCGCTTTCGCCTTCCTCGTCGTAGATCGGAACGCCAAGCACTGGCGTGACAGCTCGGCAAACCTTTTGATACACTGGATATCTCACCGGGCCTGAAGGTATCGAGCCAAGGTTGTTCAGAGTGCAGATCTTGGCTCCTCTGCGTTCCAGGAAGACGGGCGGAGAAGCTTCAATCGCTAGCACCGCCAGGAACGCGATTACGAGAATGCTTTTGCCGATCATCTTCAGACTGTTGGCTTGAACTCGAAACGTCAACTTGGAAGCGAATCCGCGTTCGCGCGAGATTTATGGGAAATTTTAAAACGCGAAAACGACTTTACAATTTCCAGCAAATTGGTGTGAAATTACTAATTTCAAATTAGCAAATTCAAATCAGCATGCAAATGGATTTCAACAGATTTTCCTGCTTTAATTATTCGAAGGATTTTCATGAAATTTATTTCTCAGCTGATTCAAAATTAATATCGTGAAACATTTCGCCCTCCGGCGCTTGAAAATTTAAATAAGAATTTGGAGCTTTTCGCTGCTTTCAAAAGAGGCTAATTGGCCCGTCGCCCTCCAACTTTGTTTTCTGAGCCACGCCGTTGATGCCGTTGACGAAACCATTGACAAGACTCATGAATGGCTTGACGAAGAAACGTCGGCCGTTGTACTCCTCCACATCGTTCTCGGGCTGGGCTGGCGGAACGCTGAAGCTTTCATCGGCAACGACGAGAGTAAAAGCAATCGAAAGCACAACGGCAAGCATTGCAAACGAGAACTTGTTCATTTTTAGAGGATCTGAAGTTTCTAGTCGCACTAAAGATCGTCGAGTGTGCTGCGAGCTTCATATAGATTCGCAGCTTTCCGCTCAATTGCAGGTGAGAAGAACGCTTCGTGATTTTACAAGTCGAATTACAAGTCGCGATTTCTACCGAGCGATTTCATTACAAGAGGAAACCGAAGTCAAGCGGCGAAGGCCCAAAATAAAAGCAAATTGCACGTGCAAATCTCTCAGTTCAGCTTCGAGAACTCTTTCGATTGTTTACTATTTTAAAAAACAAGAAATTTTCTTCTTCGCTTGTCCTTTACACCGTTCGGAATGACAAGTTTTCCGCTAAATTTTCTCTTGCAAAAAAAGGTTACGAAATGATTTACGTCACTCACACTCGCTTAGCGTCAGCAGCTTGTCTCAGAAAACCGTCTAATGAATTTTCCTTACGGGAAAACGTTTTATTTTCTCGGGGAAAACGTTGAGTTTCCACAAGTTTAACGAGGTCGCAAATTGATTAATTGATGGCATCTAAGGCACTGGATATTTTCGCGTGCTAAGGCAGATTTGCGTCTCACGGATATCGGCGATGAACTGAGAGATTGCAAAATTATAAAAAGATCGAGACATCGGCTGCAGAGATTTTCTTTTAATTAAGGAACGTGTTTGTTTACAGTCGCGCTCGTGTCGTCGAGACATCGCGAAGCAGCGCTAAGATGTTATAACGAGAGGCATTGAATCGATGAGCGTCAGTCTGATCGGAAAACTCAGTCGGAAATATATCGCGAGAAAAGAAAAGGCAGAGCGAGGAAACTTTTTTTTGTTTCGCAGAAGAAAGCGGAGTAAGAGGAGAGCAGAAAATTATTCGAAAACGCAGCAATTCGCGCTTGTATCGGTTCGTGTTCAGTTGCAATTTAGGAGTGCTCGAGGCGGTGACATAACGAGAGAGCTCTTCGTGGTTCTGAGAATCTTCCTAGCGACTTTAACGTGAAGTGTTATGGGAATGGACGACGCCAACTTGCTAGTTCAGTGTGATTTCGAGGTGTTCGGTCATGTTCAAGGTAACGCGAGCGTGATCCTTGGTGTTATCCAGCGCTCATTGATTCCAATTCTCAGGTGTCGGCTTCACAAAGTTCTGTCGAGACAACTGTTTGAACGCGGGCATCCGCGGTTGGGTGAAGAACTCGAAGAGAGGCACAATCGTGGGCAAGATGCAAGGGCTGAAGCCGGAAATTGATAAAATGTAAGTGACCTTCCGCTTCGCTGAATAACGACCGTTAGAATGTAGTTGAAGTAATCGAAAATAGATCGTACAGCGATTTATTTCTGCTCTAGTTGATAAAAATAGTCGAAATAGCAGATGAAGCTCTCGAAAGATTTCTAATCTGTTTGTTTGTTTGTTCAAGGGTCGAGTGGCTGAGGCACATTGGAAGTCCTGGATCGAAGATTGAGCGCGTGGAGTTCGAGAACTGGAACACAATCACTCGCTACGATTACAAAGATTATCAGATTAGATTTTAGAGCCTCTCATTTAAGCAATTATCTATCTTTAAGTGAAATGTGTGTTACGGTAGGACCTGTCAAACTGAAATATTTTTCTAAGAGCGGCTCCGCGTATTTTTGAGCAAAAATAAACTTTCGGCGAAATTCAAGTCAAACCACAAATTCTTTGTACTCACTTTGATTGACTGGTGACGAGAGTCGATTTCGATTTCTGTGGTATGTTGACGTCGTTGGCTAGACACTGGGTACTTTAGGCTCCACGGTTACTTTGTATTTAACACAGAAATTGAATTAAACTTTTCGCAAAATTTTAAAAACAAAAAACATTCGCAAATTTTATTTGCGTTTCGCATGCGGTTTGAATTTCTGAAGTTCGTTAAAAAGTTTTAGTTGAACGATGAAAGCTCCACATTGATTTGGAGATTTCTTTTCATTGTAAAACAACTTTATCAGTTTCAATGCCGCGATTTGCCATGAAGTCAGCTGAACTAGATAGCTGGGTGATGGAATCGTACGAGATGAAAGCTTTTGATGAAGGAAGCTCGTCATCGGTTCGAGAGCAAAAAGCTATCGACGTGTCGGAGCGGAAACTCGGCTAATCATCAAGCGCTGGTTAATTGGTAGCACATAAATCACTAAATATTTTTCTAGCTATATAAAGCCTTTGCATCCACCACAACACTTCAATTAACATTCAAACGTTTTGTGGAAAGTGAAAGCAAAAAACTAACCATGGAAAACATTTGTGGTCTGATTAATCAAGGATTTCTTGATATTTTCTCAATTTTCTCGCTCGGCATGGAAAAGTCTTCGCCTTCGATACTTCGACATATCTTGCTGGCAACCAATTCTACAGTCACTGTCACGATTTTGATCTTTTACCTCTCGAAGGGAACTTTATTCATCTCCCCCGATGCATTGAGCAAAGCCACGGACATCATCGACTTGTTCTCGCCAATCTGCATTCACAATTTTGCCATCTTCAGCTTCTTTGTCAACTTCAAATCTTTCAATGAAATATGCGAGACTGTAAATCACCTTGACACGGAATTCAAAAAGCTCAACGAAGTTGAATTAAGGAGAATTAAAATTTCAGCGACCTTGCACTTTTTGCTGAAGTTTCTCATCATCCACGCAGTTGGATTGGGCATCGACATCTTCGTGTTGATCAGGTATAAGACGATAACTCATGAGTTCAAGGTCATTGCTATGTTCTCTACATCAGCTTGGTTCCTGGCAATATCGTTTGGCAGAATGCCATCCGAACTCGCGTCATCTCTCTCAACGTCTTGCGGCTAACCAGCACGCAGTTCATTTTCTATTGCGACTTCATCAGCAGCCGAATGAAATTCTTCAACCATGAGCTTCAAGAAACATCGTTGAAGTTTCGTTCAGAACATGATGAGAAGAAATTGGAAGCGAAGCTGACACAACTGAAGACATTGGACTTGAAAATCGTGGAGCTTTCGCAACGAGTCCGCGACTATTTCAAATGGTTTTTGTTGCTCAACATTTCGTCGGATTTGATAATTCTAACCATCGATATTTATTGGATCTACGGTGGTTTTATATGGCAGACAAATCCATTTTTCCTGCGTAAGCTAATCGATTATGCTAATTGAAAACATTAGTCTTGCTTCCAATTTTTAGAGTCGAGTTTGCTGCCTTGTGGAAAAGTTGTTGCGATGATTTTCGTTTTCGCTTCGTGTTCGAACGTTCAGGCCGAAAAGGAAAAGTCACCAGGGCTCATTTGCTTGTTAAACTCGACTTCAAATGCAGTTGCGGACTCGAAGAGACGATATCTGCTCCAGAGACTACACACAGCGTGTTTCCAGTTCGATGGCAATGGATTCTTTATCATCAGTTACGGAACTTTGGTTTCGGTGAGCTTTTGACCTTCGAAGCTTTCGCGTTTAACAAGAAACTTTCCAGATTGCCGAGGCGATCACAATCTACATGGTTTACTTCTTTCAGTTTATGAGCGAGGACAACATTTTCTCTCTCGTTCCGCAGAACCAAATCGCAGCAAATCACACGAGTCCAGACGCAGAGCAAACTTTATTAGAAGCTTAAAAGCTCGTCAAACAAATGAAAGTCCAAATAATCTTAAAATGTTTCAGTCTAACACAAAAATATTAAGGAAGTCAATCGCATAGAAGCTTCTCAAATAAGGATTCAATAAGTCTTTTCAAACTTCAGCAACTGATGAGTTCTCATCATCAGTGACGTCAATGGGCTTCTCTGGTTCGACAGTGGATTCTCTTTTCGTCGGAGTGACCAAGCCCATCTTAAACTGTTCTTTCATGTTGTACAAATTGTCGTCAACATCGCGAAGCTGCTCGCAGTACCAATTCCACTTCTTGGGCATTTCCTCGAAGTTCTTGCGGATCGTTGACGGGATGTCAATGTCGTATTTTTCTTAAAGAAAATGTTTGAAACGTGTTTAACAGCCACAGTAACTCTAAACTTACCCAAAAACTTGTAGTATTTCTTGATGTCCTTCATGTCATCTTCTCGCAGCTTAATTTCTTTCATCGAAAGCTCGTGAAGTTTCAATGAGTCTTCAAGCTCTGCAAAGTTCATTGGCTGTTCGTTCAGCCGCGTGATGCGGCTCGTCAACGACACATTGTGCCTCTCAAGCTTCTTCAGCGTTTCAGCACAGAGCGTTTGCTTGTAGCCGTGCTTCCAGCCAGCGATATATTCCAAGACGTAGTCTTTGAGCTTCGAGCAGTTGTATGTGATGTAGTTGATCGTGATCAACGTATCTTGCATCATTACTTGGTTAGCGACATCGAAGTACTTCATCATGCTAGACTCGAACTCGTTCAATTTCAAACCTTTCACTTGGAACTTCGTCATGAATCGATCAATGTCGATCGCCCAAATCGATCTGAAGTGATACCAAGTGTAGACGTAGTCGCTGGTCTTTTCCAGGTTCTCCTCCATGCTCTCGTTAATTCGAATCAGAAACATTTGACACTCTTTATCTTCGCAGATAACTTCGTAGAATTTGCGAATCTCAGACGAACGCGGCAGCTCAAACTTGTCGTTCAATCGAGGGAAAATCGATACGCTTTTGATTATATCTTGATAGATTCGGTTGAGTGTCTTCGCCACGCTCTCTAGCGATGGCTCGAACTGAATCTTGCGGTCGACTAGTGTGATGTCGATGGTGATGAAAGGCTCGGGCTTCATGTTGTTCTTCCCGTTCAACAGTTCGAGAACCGCCGCGAGCGTGTTCTTTGCGCAGTTCAAGATCGCGTATTCGGCAAGTGAATCGATTTTTCTGATGAAGTTCATCCACTTTTCCGTGACTTCGTTGCTCAAATGGTCGTCGAAGCCTTCGTAGATGACGACAATGTACTCGATAACTCGCTTGTAAATCTCACCGACAAATGACACGGAAGAATTACGCGACTCTTTAAGCCTCAGCTTGAAATCATTGAGCGTTCCGATCGTCTTCACGTTCATGTTCATGATGCAGTTGTTGGAGATTCTCTCGAACAGTCGCACGTTCTCCATGTTGATCACCTTGTACAGATCGACAAAGTGTTGCAGTTCTTGCAGATGTCGCAAGCAATCGGCGATGTAAGCGTCTGTGGTCTCATCATTGTAAGTTAACCGAAACATTCCTGGGGAAAGCTTCTTGTCCATCGCCTTGATGTGCTCCTTGAACAAAAGTCTTTCCTTATCGGACAGCGAGCAAAGGATTTTGTTATGCATGAGAATCACGCTGACGACTTTGTTGAACAGCAGAGTGAGTTTCTTGGCCCTAGGAAAGGTTTGAATCAGAATCGCTGGCAACGGAATATCCATCAGGTCGAAGTATTTCGCTTCGTCGAGCATCGGCATGAGATTTCGGTCGATGTTACACTCGATCAAACCGCCGTGCGTTGGACTGCGGTTGACTAAGTTTCGATTGAAGTAGCTCGCCGGCTGAGGGCTGATCTGCGAACTCCACTCGTTGTTGTAATCTTCAATCTTCCTTCTGACATTGTCGGCTGCTTTCTCGAACATCGTGAGCCTTGTTTCAGCTCCAGGGACTTTTGGCAAGTAATGCGCCTTCATCAGCAGATCTCGCAATCGCTCGCACTTCTTCATTTTAATATGCAACACCAAAGACTTTCCCGACTGCCGTGGCAAGCACGCCGGATATTCTTTGTCGAGTCTTGTTATGTCTTTGTTGACCAACGTGATTTCTGCCTCGAACATCGTCCACATCTCTTCAACCTTATGAATGTACTCGCCCTGAAGGCTTTTCCGCTTCGAAAAATTGTGCATCGTCGTGAGAACGTCCAAGGCTTCCTCGACGTTGTTGATGTTGATAAAAACGTTCAACAAAAGGTTGTGGACGACTTCTTCAAGTGATCGGATGAGCTTTTTGAAGGTTGCCATCTCCTGATACCAATCTTTATCATGCACATTGAGAATCATGTGCGACGCTGCTTTGATCTCCTTCAAGCCGCTGTCGAACTTCTTCTCCATGTCGCGACAGGTCATCGTGAATTCTTTGGCGTTATAGCAGCCGAATGTCAACGGTGGAATTGTAACAGTTTCGTCGCAACGGCCGAACACGATGATTGTTTCACAAATCTCCATGATATCGTAGAGTCGTTGAATGAAAATGTCGATCTGGTTGAAGATTTTAGAGTTGTCGAAGAGCCATTGCTTCCGAAAATCCTCGGTCTGTAGCTTTTCGAGTAGGCGCTTGAAGATTTGCTTGTAAGCCAAGCAGCAGTCGATGGACATGTCGCAGATTTTAATTCCAAATCGCGGATGGCCGCTAAGGATCTTGGGGATGTCGACCTTGGTCTTGCAGAAGTTGATGATCTCATTGCTGAGGTAGGCAAAGAGCCTTTCGGAGTTTTTCTTGTTCTTGTAGTAGTCCGAGTTCAATGAAATCACTCTGATAAGATAAATGATGCGTGGAAGTTTAGCTGGAACATCTTTCGGGTACTCAGACGCTTCCAACTCCAGGCACGGCTCGATTAACAATTTCAGATATCGGGCGTTCGAGCGAGACTTTTGAATTTCTTTCAAAAGTTCTTCCCGAAGAGCTTTGAACTTCAGAATGAAAAGCGACTGCGACGTTTGTAAAATGTTGAGGATGTGTTCGATGTTGCGATGGTTGATTTGCTCTTCGATTCCACTCAGAACTTCAACTAAAAGAACAATTTGATGAGTTTAATTCGAGACAGACGCTGCGGTCTTACATTTGTAAACCCAGAAATCATACTCATCAGAAGGACAAGCCAGGTCAGAGTGGACGTTTTCCATGTCGTTGAGGCTGAGACGAATCTGCGAGATCCAGTAGATCAGCACGTTCTCGTAACGCTTGACCAACGGCTTATCGAGAACAGCTTGTTCTACAGTCATCTCGTGACCTTCATTGGGAACGTAGAGAATCACCATCGACCCGATTTTGGAGTTGACATCAGTGAGATGCGCGAGAAACGAGTGAAGCTCGTTGAAAAGCCTCATTCGAATGTTTTCATCCCAACGCTTGTCTTTCAAGATCAGCGGAGCGTAAATGCTGTTCATCAGATAGAGAATTGTCTCCTCGACGTTCTCATGAAACTGTCCGAAAGAAATTTCGTCGTGGAAACCCTCGACAGTGAACACGTGGCCTAGCTCTTCCCTTATGAAATACGTCAGCTGCGTGACGGGGTTGCTTGGGCAGCCAGGCGTTGCGCAAAGGAACCCTTGATCAAAGTAGACAAACAGAGTCGCTTCCATGACATCCATCAGCCACTTAGTAGCATTCTCCGTATAGGACTCGTGGATATCTTCGTCTGTCAAGTCATAGCAAGTCGCGATTTGCTGGATATAAAGCAATAATTTATTTCTTTGCTCGTCGCTGTACTCGGGCACTGGAACTGTCTCTTCTTCTTCAACAACTTCGACAATCGCTTTCTTCGCATCTGAAATGAAAATGATTGAATTGAAGCGTGAGCTCAAACTAGAAAGAAACGCTATGGTGTTGACCCTGAAGACGTCATAGACCTTCAAGGTCGCGCCCATGAACTTTATATAAAACGGCAGTTCATCTCACCGCGCTCGCGAGCTTCACTCGAGTCTGTACTATAGTTGTCGTCTTCATAATCCATGATCCTTTAACTGAACTCCTTGTGAACCCAACGGACTATTGAACGAAACCCTTCAGCTTACTCGAACGATTCAGTCGCCACTGAACCATTAGTGAAACAATTGTTTGCCGGTATCAATAATCAACACGTGCTCATGGCAACAGCTGTTTCATGCACTTTATTTCATGTTGTTGTTTGAATGAATATAAAATCAGTTTGTCACTAATTTGATGGACTTTGCTTAGTCTGAGTCTGAGGAATTTGGTGAAGGATAAAAATGCCTCCATGTGGCTGGCTCTGCTAATCCTCTTGGCGCTGATGAGCTCCACGGGCCGGAAGAATAAATTCCGGAAGACGTTGAAGGCTGAGATTGATCCAGTTGCATATTTGTTTGCGAGGGAGGCATCGAGGAGTTGCTTGGTGTGAAGGGGTTCACTTTAGATGGAGAACACGTTGGAGCTGTCAATCTGTTAGGCGCCGATGACGACCACGGACCTGGAGTTGTCGAAGGCGGAGACAAACGTAAAATCTTAGGCGATGATGCCGATGATATTTCCATTGCGGCTGGAGCCTCAGACGATGATGGTGTTGTCGAACCGCTTCCGTAAAGCGATGGCTCGTTGGTGCTGATTGTCAGAGTGTCGCTGGCACTTGAACCAACGCCTGAGGTTGATGAATCTGAAGTGTTTTCTTGAGGCATTGCCGATCTTGTTGAACCGAAAATTGAATCACCTTTTCACTCTCGCATAAGCACAAGATATTTCGGGGGTAAAATCAGTCTATTCAATCAGCTTATTACAGTGAGAGTCGCACACTTTGTGACTTTGATATTCTCAACTACAGCTTTCCTCTGAAGTTCCAAAACCCTTCGTTGGCTTGCCTTGCGCTTCTCTCTCAACTCCAACTCAATCCGGTTATGTAATTCAGTCCTTCTCTGATGTTGACGTTCCTTGTTCATGAACGTGTGAAACAATTTGTTGAGTCGATAAATGTTATCGATGCCGAAACTTAACTTCTTACTGTCGAGCAGCCTACGATGTGATAAAGGTTCTAATTCTTCTTCTTTGTACTCGCGCTCGTCCTCTCCAAACATTTCGTCGCTGTGCTTATCATCCCGCTCTGTCACCTTAGACTTGAGCTTAAGTCTAATATTAATTTCGCTATTGCTTTCGTCGTTGCTTGACAGGTTGCTGATTTGAAACTTGTTCAATCTTCTAATTATCTAGAGGTTTGAATAGTTAATGAGCAAAAGTATCCCTAACATAGATTGACTGAGTTACTTTAAATAGTTGTCAGGCTCTCACTGCGGGTCAGACTTCCCTCGTGGTTCATCAGCTGCTCTCGCAACTTTGATCGAAAGAGCGCACAACTAAATTTCATTAGTCTAAGTCATGACAATAATTAAAACTTCTCTCATTAATAAATTAAATCACTGTTGACTTGAGGGTTCATCAAATTTAATTGCTTTTGTTTCTAAGTAATTAGATAATTGAGTCATAAATAAATGAGGCGACAGTCGCCTTTTTGCTTCGATGGAACACACGAAAGCTCTGGGTAGCAAATGGATTTTCCTCTTTTTGCAAGCTTTTGGCCTATTTTCATTCAACGAAAACGAGAAAGAACGATTTACCTGCCAGTCGTTAGCTTTACTCGCGGTTCTGGTGGATTTTCTTTGGTGTGTTTATTCGCTGAAGGAAGTCAGCGAAGTCGGCTTTTCAACTTTGTCAGGTGTCATTGGATTAATTGAATGTAAAGAACACAACCGCGAGTCCTCCTAAAGCTCATCGATTTATCTTCCTCAGGGTCGTTAGTGTCACTCACCGCTTCGTCTTCTGTCTTCTCATCAATGATTCAACACCATAAAAAGAATTTAATCCTGAGAAATATTTTCTCGTTTGACTTGCTCGTTCAGCTGAAGCTTGAGGCTTTCATTAATTATGAGAAACTACAAAGAAATATCGAGCAAACATTCTTCATCTTCTGGTCGCTCCATTTCAGCGCAGCTTTTTGTTTCATGGCCTCTGCATATCTTTGGTCGCGAAAGTTCGTCACTTACTGCTGGTTGTACAGCGCAATGAACTTTCTCGTCCACCTGCAATCCTTTCAGTTCATAATCTTCACAAAAGCAATTGAAGTTCGATTGAAAGCTTTGAGTGAAGTCAGGTTGAACTCTGATTATCAAGTGGCTTCTTTTAAAAAAGCTTTGATGCAGATGAATGAAATCGTGCAGAAAACTCGAGAGTGCTTTTCCTCGTCGCTTCTCATCACTTACGTTTGGCTCTACGGATCGTTTGTCAGCAATTTGCATTGGATCTGTCTGGCGCTTCTAGGAGCTCCGTTTGCTTTTGTTCGAGGTGAGATTCTCCTTTTGCACTCGCTAGTAATCCTTCAATTTCAATTTTTCAGATGGAATTTTCGCAATTGTTCCTTCACTCATCGCCATCTCCATCTTGGCGCTTTCGGATCACAAGTCGCAGCAGCATCGACGGAAAATTATCTCGCAATCATTCAACATGAAATGCAGAGAAACACTGAAGAAAGATGTTTGGTTATTTTTGTATCGCAGAAGTTTTGCATTGTCAGCTTACAACTTTCTGACAATCGAATTTGCATCAATCACGAAGGTAAAATTATTTTGTGGTTTTTTTCATGCAATCGAAACTTTGAACATTTTTTAGATCTTCGGATTTTCCTGCAGTGTTCTCGTCATTCTGATCCAGCTCCAGGTGCCGATGATGAAAGAAAGATTTTAATTTTCAGTGGGTTCACAGGTATGTTAGATTCACATTACGCTACAAATTACTAGCTAAAATTTTATTTTATTTCAGGTTCTGATGCAGATCGTTGGATTTGTTGCTATTTCGGTTCAGTTTGGGCTTCGTGAAGAAAGAGGGTTCGATTAGTCTCCGAGTACTTCGAAAGCTTTTTCAAATTTACTGGGCTACAAACGTTCTTTCAAAATCAACTGCGTTGAGGAAGCAATAGAAAAATCGTTATTAGTTTGCAACTATCGATCTAATTTTGTGTAATAACAGACTATGAGGTTTAGGACGAGTCACGCAGATTGGCTTCGGTAATTTCTTGATTAGACACCAACTTTCACTAATATTTTTGATGTCATGATTACTGTGAACAGACTTTTTTAGCCTCTCGATGTTCCGTTGCATGTTTCAGTCTATCAAAACTTACAATGACTTCGGAAGTGTTGGCGTCGAAGTGGGTTTTCACCTATTTGAAAATCTTTGGCCTTTACTCTGAGGACTTGAATCACAAGAAATCTTTTGTTTGGTTCTATCAGATGTTTCTCATCATATTTATTTTGTGCCTTCAGCTCCGGAGCTACTTCATTGTGCTCAATATCATAGGTTTTCGGTCAGTCATAGGGATCGTCAGCACCATTGAAGGTAGTTTTAATCTAAGAATGCTCAATAATTCTTTAAATTTGCTTAATTATTCTCCATTCAAATATTTCAGTGGCGATTGACACAAATTCTGTTTTATCTTTCTTGTTCTTGTCATTTACAAAACACAAACGAATTCTTCAAATCTCAAAATCGTTCGCCGACCTTGATAGATTAATTACGATGAGCCTGAAAGTTCGATGGGATTACGCAAGGCTGAACAAAAGATCTCTGAAGATGTTTGTTGTGTACTTGATGATGTCGATCATTCCTGGAGTTTCATCTGTAGTAAACTTGGCAGTTTTAGGAAGTCCCGTCGTTTATTTCTACTTCGTTACCGTTCCTCTTATTCACATTCTGCACGTCGCCCTATTTCAAGCCTTCGTATTCGTAAACGGAATTCAAACACGTTTGAGAGTCATAACGAAGGCGTTGAATGATATTCAAAGTGAACGAGTTGACACGTCTAACGATTGGTTCAATCTCAAAATTTTAATCCTCGAACTCAATGAGATCAACGCTCAAGTTTGTGAATTATTCTGTTTTCCGTTACTGATGAGTTTGTGTCAATTAAACGGATTACTAATGATTAACATTTACTGGACTGTCCTCGCGGTTTTTAAGCTTTTAGGAGCAACAATTTTTGGTAAGTTTTGTACTTCACGTGCAATGTTTACCAATGTAATGAAACTTCAACTTTCAGATGCAGTTTGCTTCATCGTTCCACCAATGTTCATTTTGCTTTTCCATGCTTATACTGAGAGCCAAACCAAGCGACTGTTACGTGAAGTGATAGCAACAGCCACGACATTCGGTTCACCCTCGTTTCGTAACGAGGAGTTTCTGATTTTGCTTCATCGCTGCAAGTTTGATTTTGTGTGTTATGGATCGCTGGACTTGAGCTTTAAGACTGTAGGAAGCGTGAGTTCCGTCTTATTAATATTTCAACCAGATATTTATGACTTTGCCTTTCAGATCCTTAAGTTGGTATTCGGATTCGTTGTAATTTTAGTTCAGTTTCAGCTTTACATCCAGTAAAATATTCATCCACATTTTGCTAGTTCGTCGTCTGTTAAGTTGCACATTTATTTCATGATGAATCATGTGGATAAATTTATGTTGAATTTATTATTCTGAGACTTAATTGCTTCTTTTATTTCTAGTTAAATCAATGTTTTAATTTGTTGAGCCAGCTGAAGGCATTTTGAATCTCTTTCATTCAGGCAGCTTCAGCCGGTGGTGGATCTTTGATAGCATCAGAGAAAGCCACGTCGGGATAAACATTCTCGATGTACCATTGAAAACTATGGCAGCCTAAGTCTTGGCGCAGCTTCTTCTGTAAGCTCACATCTCCAAAGTCTCTGTTGTCAAACTTGGTCGAGCGATGGTAGAACCGTCGATAATCGTCGAGCCAAACTTCTGCCAAACGATCGGTGTTCTTACGAACTTCCTGTCCTCCTTTTGGCATCTAAAATGAAAGCTTGAAAATAGTTTTTATAAGACATTAACAGCTTACTGTATAAGGTCTCTTTTTCCTAAACATGTGAGCTGCGTGGCTGCATGGAATCTGATATAGTTCACCTCTGCACATCCAAACTTTGAAAGAAAGCCTTAAAAACGAAATCAATTTTAAGAAAGCTTTTTTCAAGGTTGACAAATTTAACTCACTCAAGGTTCTCAGCTCCCCAAATCTCATCTGAAATTGAATTTTAAACATGATTTCTAACTGATTTTAAGATTCTGTTGGCTACTTACATTCAGGATCGTACATTCCTAGCATTTCAAAGTAATCTTTTCTAATGACGAAGAAAGCGCCGAGCATCGTTGGTGTTTTGATTGGATCGCACGAGTTGTTTCTCCTTTTGTTCTCCGACTCAGGAATTTGCTTCCATTGGTAGATTAGATTCCAGTCGAAGCCTCCAACTTGATAAGTCGTTGGGTCGTCGTTGTATTTGTACTGAAGCGTATCAGCGTCAAGACTATCAACGACTGGTATCGTTGAAGCGTTGTGGTTTCTAGCGAGTGGATCAATCAGTGGCTCTAGCCAACCTTGCGTAACTTCGACGTGAGCGTCCATGAAAACTAAAGCTGGCCCTTCTGCATTCACACAGCCAATCATTCGAGCTTTAATCAATCCCGCGCGAACGGGAGACCGAACCAATTTAATTTTTTGATAATTCTTGATAAGTTCGGCGAGTGGGCGCTTCAGCTCATCTAGGATAAAATCGAAACAACATAATGCAAAAATAATAGTTTAAAACTCACCGTGATCGGAACAATCATCAACCAGCACGATTTCGCCTAGAAGATTTTCCGGCGATCTTTGAAAAACCGCAAACACTGACCGCATAATCATTGTCAGCGGTTCGTTGTGAAACACCATGATAACTGAAGTCACAGGAAGGTCGTCAGAGTATTGCAGCGACCGACAATACGGCGGACGAACATCAGGAAGTTCACGATTGAGCGGAACCAGGCGAGACACGAACTCATTGATAGCGAAAACTTCCCAACTCTTGTTGATCTTCTCCTGAATTTCGATTGGCAGATTTGCCGGCAAGATAACGGGCTCGCCCATGTGGCCAGGATTCGTGAGGTTGAGTTGCGCGTGAAGGTCAAGAATGTCTTGAGGAAGTTTTGGCGGTTTAAAATTTCGATGTGCGACTTGTTTGTGAGCGATTGGTGATCGAGTTTTCTTCACTTCTGCAAAGTTATCCTCGAAATCGTCAAACACCGGCACTTCTTCTTTCTCCTCTTGCTCGTTCGACACGTTTCTGCTGAACATTACTTCATATGCACCGCTTCGCGAGCTTGAGTCGAGCCACGTCGAAAGAAATGTCAGCAGGAGCAAACAGGCAAGACCAATTAAAAGAACGAAATTGCAGAGCGTGCATCGGCGAGCAAGACGAGCCATTGTACGACAAGACACTTGAATTCACTTTACAGAAACAGCGCGAGCTCATCGACTGATCGCGCAAAAATGAGTAAAGTGGAAAGCGAAAAACTGTCACGAGAAATTTTAACGATCATTTGCATGTAGTTGCAATATTTACGCCAAGTTTTCGGTATTGGAAATGTGCAGTCTATAAATTATTTGTTTCAATTCAGCTCCATTCATTCGATCTCGATATCGAGCAGCTTGACGATTCATCTTTTTCTCTACTCAGAGCCCTTCGAGCTCGGCTGCAAACGGAAATTCTGAGACAAAATATCGGAGGATTTGGGAAAAGGAATCGCGAGAAACAATCTCTAGAGGTATTATGACTAACGACACATTGAACTCCTATCACAAGAATAGTCTGAAGCATGCGAAGCAACAAATTCTGCAGTGATGAAATGGCAAGTTAACTCACTTCTACTTCTTTATACCCAGCAAGCTTGAGCAGCTTTGCAAACAAGGTCCAGATGTCAACATTGTTAAACACAAAATTCTTGACTTTGTAAGCTTCTGTTGAAAGATAAGACTCATCACGAAGAATAAAAAGTTTACCGATTTGAATATATGTACAGATTTTGTAATAACAGACTGAGGTTTTTGAAGCGTCACGCAAATATGTTTTAATCATTTGCTGTTCGAAGCACCAAACTTAAATAGTCTTTTTGATGTCATAATTACTGTGATAAGCCCAATCAAAGTGTCTCTCATCACTGTTCGTGATTTTAGTCAACTAGAAACCAGCAATGACTTCGGAAGTGTTGGCGTCGAAGTGGGTTTTGACATATTTGAAAATCTTTGGTCTCTACTCTGAGAACTTGAATCACAAAAAACTCATTGCTTGGTGTCATCAGATATTCCTCATCATATGGGTTTTGAGCGTACAGTTTTATAACTATTACCATTTATTTGTAGCCGGAGTTGGGCCAACTACAACTATTGTCTCCGTCATAGAAAGTAATATTGATTTGATTTGAAATGTTAACTCAATGAAATAACTGTTTCACTTCACAGTTGCGATTGACACCTATGCAGTTTTGTCATTCTTTTTCGCCTTCATCGCAAAACACAATCAAATTATTCAATTGTTCAAATCGTTTGAAGATCTTGATAGATTAATAACGCTGAGTCTAAAAGTTCGACTGAATTACACTGAACTTAACAAAGAGATTCATAGAAAAAATATTTTGCTTTCGATGGTATCAATCATCCCTGGGATTTACCTAATAACATATTTGATCATTCATGAGCATGAATACGCGTTACATTACTGCTTGATTTACCCGCTTATTCATGTTCTTCACGTTGCCTTATTTCAAATCTTTATTCTTTTCAATGGAATTCAAAATCGGCTAAAAGTTATAAGCGATGCATTCGATGAAATGCAAACTAAACGAGGTGACAAATTGCATGACTGGTTCAACCTCAAAACTTTGTTCATTGAACTTGTGGATATTAACGAAACAGTGAGAGGATTATTCAGTTTTCCGCTGTTGCTGAGTTTATGTCAATTGCACGGGAATCTAATGATCAACATTTATTGGGTTGTTCTTTCTTTATCAAAACCTTCAAAAGCGACAATTCACGGTGAGATTTTCACTCTTACCATCGATCGTAAACCATTCCGATTTACTTAATCTAAGCTTCTTTCAGAAGCGATGCCTTTTATTGTGCCTTCAAGTTTCGTTTTGTTATTCATCGCCTATGCTCTTAGTCAAACCAAAAAAGTTCTTCGCAAAATTGCTGCAACAGCTTCGACCTTCGACTCGCCATCATTTCGTAACGAAGAGTTTTTGGTTTTGCTTTATCGCTGCAAGTTTGATTTTGTGTGTTATGGAATGTTTGACTTGAGTTATAAGAACTTGGGAAATGTGAGTTGAGTCAAAATAGTTCTTGAACCTAAAGATAACGATTTACTTTCAGACTCTCATGTTGGTTTTCGGATTCGTAGTTATTTTAGTTCAGTTTGAGCTTTACGAACATTAAAATACTTATCTATAACATTAATCGAATAATAACACTGACAATTTATGAAAGTCATGATTGGTTGTTTCAAAATTCAAAGCTCAACAATTCCACTAATATTTTTGATGCCATAATTATACTTCACAGAATCACTGCTCTTTTGAATTTTCAGTTCACAAGAAACCTGCAATGCCTGCGGAAGCGTTAGCGCCGAGATGGATTTCCACTTATCTCAGGATCTTCGGGCTTCAATCTGATGGTCTGTGGTCCATCTGGTGGTTCTACAAGATTTTTCTCGCCATTTTTGTCCTGTGCTTTCAGTTGTATTGCCAATACGATTTCTTAACTTCAGAGGGGGTTGGGTCAACTATAGGCATCGTTGCAATCATTGCAAGTAAATATGACTTGAAATTAAGTTTCATTTTATTTATTGGTGAACTTTACAGTTTCGATAAACACAAATGCGGTTTTATCGTTTCTATTTATCTTTATCGTTAAACACAATCAAATTATTCAATTGCTGAAATCGTTTACAAACCTTGACAAATTAATAACTCTGAGCCTAAAAGTTCGATTGGATTACACTGAACTCAATAAACGGATCCTACGTAGAACAATTTTGTTCTTGATGATATCAATCATCCCGGGAGTCTACTTTGTATCGTGTTTGGTCATTGAAGCGGAAGATACTTTATTCTTCTACAGTGTAGTTTGTCCGCTTATTCATATCCTTCACATTGCTCTATTTCAAATCTTTATTCTTATCAATGCAATTCAAAATCGACTAAAAGTTATAAGCGATGCACTCGTCGAATTGCAAACTAAACGAGGTGACAAATTCCATGATTGGTTCAACCTCAAAATTTTGTTTCTTGAACTTGTGGATATTAACGAAACAATGAGAGGATTATTCAGTTTTCCGCTGTTGCTGAGTTTGTGTCAATTGCACGGGAATCTAATGATCAACATTTATTGGGTTGTTCTTGCGATGTTGCATCTTTTAGAAGCAACAATTTCTGGTGAGCTTCTCACTCTGACCATTGATCAATTCAGAATCACTTGTTCAATATTGAACTTTCAGAAGCTATGGTGTTTATTATTCCCTCAAGTTTCGTTTTGCTGTACCTCGCATATGCTGACAGTCAAACCAAAAGAGTTCTACGCAAAATTGCTGCAACAGCTACGACCTTCGACTCGCCATCATTCCGTAACGAGGAGTTTCTGATTTTACTCCATCGCTGCAAGTTTGATTTTGTGTGTTATGGAATGTTTGACTTAAGTTTTAGGAGCTTGGGAAATGTGAGATGAGTCAAAATAGTTCTTGAACCTAAAGATAACGATTTACTTCCAGATTCTCATGTTGGTTTCCGGATTCGTTGTTATTTTAGTCCAGTTTGAGCTTCACGAACATTAAAATACTTATCTATAACATTAATCGAATAATAACTAGATTATGCGGGGCTTCGCCCCTCTCCCGTCTTCACGACGGTCGAACTTGGCCTCCATTTTTATTTTCCACTCGATTTTCAAAGGATCCTTGTATGGGCGGGTACCGGAAGGGCTGTGCCGATCGAACTCAAACTTCACTTGTATGTGTGTGCCTATACGATGCATGTTTTGAAGTAATTAAATCGAAGCAAAATTGCAGAATTAAAAAGTTTTCTTCTGAAAAACTCGATTTTTGAAGGATCCTTGTATGGCGGGTACCAGAAGGGTCGGACCGATCGGACTCAAAATCAATAGGGCTCTTCCCCTGGCTAAACCACACAATCTAGCGAAAAAATGAGCTTGATTGCTTGTTCCGTTCGAGAGTTATCGTGCTCACAGACATACATCCATACATCCGCCGGACGGGAATTTTTTTTATAGCTTTTTTGGGCTCAGGGTGATATGAAACGTCGAGAAAAGTGATAAAAAGTGGGGGTTAGAATTTTTTTTGCCCATACCGAAACCAATACTTGGCCCTTCCTAGGGAGGGAGGCCAAGTGACACTGACAATTTATGAAAGTCATGATTGGTTGTTTCAAAATTCAAAGCTCAACAATTCCACTAATATTTTTGATGCCATAATTATACTTCACAGAATCACTGCTCTTTTGAATTTTCAGTTCACAAGAAACCTGCAATGCCTGCGGAAGCGTTAGCGCCGAGATGGATTTCCACTTATCTCAGGATCTTCGGGCTTCAATCTGATGGTCTGTGGTCCATACAAGGTCCAGATGTCAACATTGTTAAACACAAAATTCTTGACTTTGTAAGCTTCTGTTGAAAGATAAGACACATCACGATGAATAAAAAGTTTACCGATTTGAATATATGTACGGATTTTGTAATAACAGACTGAGGTTTTTGAAGCGTCACGCAAACATGTTTTAATCATTTGCTGTTCGAAGCACCAAACTTAAATAAAATAAAGTAAAGATAAGCCCAATGAAAGTGTCTCTCATCATTGTTCGTGATTTTAGTCAACTAGAAACCAGCAATGACTTCGGAAGTGTTGGCACCGAGATGGATTTTCTTCTATTTGAAAATCTTCGGGATGTACTCTGAGGACTTGAATCACAAGAAATCCCTTGCTCGGTGTCATCAAATATTCCTCATCATATGGGTTTTGAGCGTACAATTTTTTTTCTATTACGTTTTATTTGTTGTAGACGGAGTTAGGTCAACTATAAGTATTGTCACCGTCATAGAAAGTAATATTGATTTGATTTGAAATGTTAACTCAATGTATTATCTAACTGTTTAACTTTACAGCTTCAATTAACACAAATGCGGTTTTATCGTTCTTGTTTGTCTTTATGGCAAAACACAATCAAATTATTGAACTGTTGAAATCGTTCGGAGATCTTGATATATTAATTATGAAAAGCCTGAAAGTTCGATTGGATTACGCTGAACTTAACAAAGAGATTCATAGAAAAAATATTTTGTTTTCGATGGTATCAATCATTCCTGGCATTTACCTAATAACATATTTGATCATTTATGTGCATGAATTCGTATTATATTACTGCTTGATTTACCCGCTTATTCATGTTCTTCATGTTGCCTTATTTCAAGTTTTTATTCTTATCAATGGAATTCAAAATCGACTGAAAGTTATAAGCGATGCATTCGATGGATTGCAAACTAAACGAGGTGACAAATTCCATGACTGGTTCAACCTCAAAACTTTGTTCATTGAACTTGTGGATATCAACACTACAGTGAGAAGCGTACTGAGCTTTCCAATATTGACGGGCCTCTGTCAGTTGAACGGGAATCTGATGATCAACATATACTGGGCCATCCTTTCTTTATCAAAACCTTCAAACGCTACAATTCTCGGTGAGATTTTTACTCTTACCATCGATCGTAAACTATTCGGATTTACTCAATCTAAATTTTTAGATGCGATGTTGTTCATTGTGCCTTCAAGTTTCGTTTTGTTTTTCATCGGCCATGTTGATAGTCAAACCAAAAGAGTTTTAAGCAAAATTGCTGCAACAGCTACGACCTTCGACTCGCCATCATTCCGTAACGAAGAGTTTTTGGTTTTGCTTCATCGTTGCAAGTTTGATTTTGTATGTTATGGAATGTTTGACTTAAGTTTTAGGAGCTTGGGAAATGTGAGTTGAGTCAAAATAGTTCTTGAACCTAAAGATAACGATTTACTTCCAGATTCTCATGTTGGTTTTCGGATTCGTAGTTATTTTAGTTCAGTTTGAGCTTTACGAACATTAAAATACTTATCTATAACATTAATCGAATAATAACACTGACAATTTATGAAAGTCATGATTGGTTGTTTCAAAATTCAAAGCTCCGAAATTCCACTAATATTTTTGATGTCATAATTACACTTCACAGAATCACTGCTCTTTTGAATTTTCAGTTCACAAGAAACCTGCAATGCCTGCGGAAGCGTTAGCGCCGAGATGGATTTTCACTTATCTCAGGATCTTCGGGCTTCAATCTGATGGTCTGTGGTCCATCTGGTGGTTCTACAAGATTTTTCTCGCCATTTTTGTCCTGTGCTTTCAGTTGTATTTCCACTACGATTTCTTAACTTTAGAGGGGGCTGGGTCAACTATAGGCATCGTTTCAATCATTGAAAGTAAATATGACTTGAAATTAAGTTTCATTTTATTTATTGGTGAACTTTACAGTTTCGATAAACACAAATGCGGTTTTATCGTTTCTGTTTATCTTTATCGTTAAACACAATCAAATTATTCAATTGCTGAAATCGTTTACAAACCTTGACAAATTAATAACTCTGAGCCTAAAAGTTCGATTGGATTACACTGAACTCAATAAACGGATCCTACGTAGAACAATTTTGTTCTTGATGATATCAATCATCCCGGGAGTCTACTTTGTATCGTGTTTGGTCATTGAAGCGGAAGATACTTTATTCTTCTACAGTGTAGTTTGTCCGCTCATTCATATCCTTCACATTGCTCTATTTCAAATCTTTATTCTTATCAATGGGATTCAAAATCGACTGAAATTCATAAGCGATGCATTCGATGAATTGCAAACTAAACGAGGTGACAAATTCCATGATTGGTTCAACCTCAAAATTTTGTTTCTTGAACTTGTGGATATTAACGAAACAATGAGAGGATTATTCAGTTTTCCGCTGTTGCTGAGTTTGTGTCAATTGCACGGGAATCTAATGATCAACATTTATTGGGCTGTTCTGGCGATGTTGCATCTTTTAGAAGCAACAATTTCTGGTGAGTTTTTCACTCTGACCAATGATCAATTCAGAATCACTTGTTCAATATTGAACTTTCAGAAGCTATGCTGTTCATTGTGCCTTCAAGTTTCGTTTTGCTGTACCTCGCATATGCTGACAGTCAAACCAAAAGAGTTCTACGCAAAATTGCTGCAACAGCTTCGACCTTCGACTCGCCATCATTTCGAAACGAAGAGTTTTTGGTTTTGCTTCATCGCTGCAAGTTTGATTTTGTATGTTATGGAATGTTTGACTTAAGCTTTAACACTGTTGGAAGAGTGAGTAGAGTCAAAATATTTTTTGAACCTAAAGTCAACGATTTACTTTCAGGTTCTCATGTTGGTTTTCGGTTTTGTTGTTATTTTAGTTCAGTTTGAGCTTCGCGAAGATCAATAGATTCATATCGAAGAAATATTATGTAATATTCCATGCACTACGTTCTTTGTTGGATTACTAGAATTCAATCCCATCGAAAGAAAAGCTGTTGCCGTTTAAGAGATCTTCGGAAGTTGACGTGATTCGAAATGGAAAAGCCGAAAATATTTTCTTTCTAAAAATAACTCACCGATCGACCAGAATAGAAATCGAGAGAAAAAAGTTTACAGTTGAAGAAAACCAAGCTCAGTTTCTCGTTGGAAAGCGAAGAGTTTGATTGTGGCTTGATTTGCTGTAACGAGTTTGTTGATTTTTCACAAGAAATGTCTGTTTCCAAGTCAGCAGCAGACGATCAAAAGCACGAGGGTGACGTGACCAGCCTTGTACTCCGCGATGGACTTCTATACAGCGCCGGAAGCGATGGAAAGATCAAAGTGAAGCAGGATTTTGTCGATGAAGTTCTAGAAATTTTCATAAGATTTTTTGCCAGATTTGGGACTTGGAATTGAATTTGAAGAAGGAATTGATCATTCACGAAGCTTACATTTACGCGATCGTTGTTGACAAGAAAGGTCGGCTCTACACTTCGAGGTATGTCAGCGGAGAAATAAATCATCGTCGGTGCAAATCGAAATGGAGAGTTTATTGAAGTTTATTTTTAGCTGCGATGGAACGATCAAGTGCGTGGAAAATCCGCTGGAGTCCGATGCTCACTCTGTGGTTCTGCAGCATGAAAACGAGATCGAAGCGCTCTTCGTTGATGAGAAAGATATATTTTACTGCGGCGATAGCAAAGGCGGTGTGACGAGCTTCGACAACGGGAAATTCATGTACACGATCAACATCGTTGAGGCTGTTAAGAGCCTCTACGTAGAAAAGGAGCTTTTCTACACGCTGCTCAACATGGACCTGTCAATCCACGAAGTGCGAGAAACTGGGAAATATTGCATGAAAGCCTCGATCCCCGGAAAGTTTCCCGTCACTTTATTTGGCACTAGAACTGACGGGAGGTCGAAATACATCGCGATCTTGACACGCGATGGCAAAGGAATCAAAATAGTCAAAAACGGTCTCGATGAGAAGTTTGAGACGCTGACGGAAAAAGCAAACTTACACGAATTGATTGTCAACGCTCTTAGTGGAATTGACGATGTTTTGATTTCTTGCGATTATGCTGGAAAAGTAATCAAAAGTAAAGTTGAAGGCAACGATTTAAAGGAGCAAGAAAGCTGCACGACAGGCGCGGGCTGCGCTAATTGCATCGCAATCGTTGATGAGAAAACGGTTGTCATCGGAAGTACTGACGGATCGATCAAGAAAGTTGTCTTTAATTAGCTTTCAGCACTTTATGCGAGCATACATGAACCAATAGTTATGGGTACAATTGGAACAGTTTCTAATTATTTTAAGTCTAATTTATATTTTATTTTTAAATAAATTACATTCTCTAGTCTTGAGTTAAACACCGCTTGTTTATTTGTTAGAGATGGCCAGTGAACCTCTTTTGGAAATCGTGCCAGATCTTCAGACGCTTTGGGTGCTGTTGAGCTATCAAATCGCCTCCAATCATCATAAATTCTTCACCATCGAGTGAATACTGAGGCCAAAGCGTTTGAATGAGATCGTCAGTGTTCGGTGTTGGATTTCTAAAATTCGCAGGGGAAATTAGAAAATCCGAATCTGAAGGTTTGTGAATATTTTACCCAAATCTCGCGAAATTTGTGAAGAGTCTGATGAATCGTCTTCTCACCTGTTAAGATAATTAAGTCAGAAAGCTGTCAAGTTTCCATGTGAAATGTACTTACAGTCAACGCGTGGTCTGTCGGCCACACAGGGATTGGAAAACTCGGCGAGAACAGATAGAAGAGATCGTCAGCGTGACAAGCTCCTGGATAACTTCTCAGAAACAGCAAGGTCTTTAGGAAGTTAAGTGGACCGCTGAAGCTGAAATCGTAGTAATATATTGGATGGTTGGACGGCACATTAGCGAAAAGTTTGATCGTTCGGTCGACTGGGAACTTGAAACCCGCATCGGTCTGGAACACAGCGTAATCTTCCCTGCTGTCATCAGTCAGCATTCTACCATCAAAGTAAAATTTTCTAAAAGCGTCAGCGACTTCCTGAACTTCAGCAGCGCCCTTTGTCAAGTTGAATGATAAAGGAACAAAGAATTCGTCATTCTCGTTGAATTCTCGGAAAACTTGATCGTCGATCAAATACTGACGAACCATCAGCAAGCCTTCGTTGCTTGTAGTGCCAATAATCATGGGAACTCTTCTCAGTTTTCCTTTCAGCATCAACGTCGCAGGATCATCGACTAGGAATCTTTCTTCAGTAGAATCTGCTGCCTCAATCGATGGAACGAAATCAAACGCACGAAGTCCCAAAGGTTTTTCCATGCTGAATAATCCGCGCTCAGCTCTTATAATGTCTCGATAGTTCACTTTCCTTAATTGATCCATTAGCTCTTTTGTCGTTGTGAATTCGATTCCAATTTCTCGCCCGATTTCTTCCGCTCGTTTTCTTTGTTCAGTCTGAAGTGCATAAGGCGCCAATCCAGTTCCGCTTTGCATGATAGCTTGACTGAAAAGTCCTTCAGCCATGTCAGACAGCAAGAGCAACTGAATCGCTGCTGCTCCTGCACTTTGTCCAAAGACAGTGACTTTCTCAGGATCTCCACCAAACGATTTAATATTTTTCTTGACCCATTGCAGCGCCACCACCATGTCCTTCAATCCGTAGTTTCCTTGCGCGTTCTCATCGCCAGTGCTCAAGAAGCCAAGTGATGAAAGCCTGTAGTTGATTGACACAACTACGACGTTCTCTCTAAGTAGCAAATCAGGTCCGTAAACCAAGGTGTTGCCATCGCCAATAATGAAAGCACCGCCTTAGGAAATAGTCTTGTTACACTTTCGTTATTGTATCCTAATAATTCGTACCGTGAATCCAAAACATGACCGGCATGTTTCCGGTCAAATCGGTTGAGTAAACATTCAGAAACAAGCAATCCTCGTCGCCGCCAGCTCCGATTCCCATTATACCATCGTTGGGACAATGATCGCCATGGCGTGATGCATCTCTTATCCCCGTCCACCCTTTGTGTTCTCTCGGATTACGAAATCTTAGTTCACCAACTGGCGGTTCCGCATAAGGAATTCCCTTAAATGCGTAGAACGTGTGAAAGAAGCCCGAAGACTCTCTTACACCTTGAACTCGACCGCCTGAGGTGAACACGATTGGCCGCCGCTTAAAAATTTCTGTCAATTTCACTTCTAAACACTCTAATCATGACTCACCTGCGCGACAACAACCATCGACCATATCGTAAGCAGCCAACAAAGTCTTATCATTGTTTTGAAAACTTATCGTGAATTTATTATGGCGAGTTCCAGTTTGACAATGGAACAGAATCAATTATTTCTTCT
This sequence comes from Smittia sp. YW1114-2, assembly GCA_033064975.1. Taxonomy (NCBI): domain Eukaryota; kingdom Metazoa; phylum Arthropoda; class Insecta; order Diptera; family Chironomidae; genus Smittia; species Smittia sp. YW1114-2. The sequence continues at coordinate 19,522,013 of CP093832.1, forward strand.
ATTTATATACAAAGCTTTGGTATCATTTGGCGCAGATGTTTGACAACCAAACAGCACTTGAGTAATCTTGAATGATTCTGAATTAGTACTGAATCCACTGCGCATGCCAACAAATCGTTGGCAACGATAGTCTGTTGGCCTTATCACCAACTGATAACAAAACCGTTGCACCAACTCAGACTAAGCCGGCTCGTTCGACATCAAATGGTAAACTGAATTCGCTTACAGGAAGTGGCTGAAAAAATTCAAAAGCAAAGTTCACGACCGAGTTGACCGATAACTCAATTCGTAGCAAACAAAATATCAGAATCATTCGACGAAAGCTTTCGACAGTTTTCCACAAACTTCTGCAGATGCCGCCTCGTGTCAGCTCTCGTTAAGTTTTTCGCTCTCCTTCGCCGAAAACTCTTTTCTAGCTTTCCAGCGATTTTCCAGGGATTTCCTCTTCTTGCTTCGAAGAAGGTTCGCAATTTTTAGTGGCAGGAATTCTTTTATTAGTCACCAAGGTCGTTCCTTATCGATGAAGAGCTCCAAAAATAAATTATTACGCAGCGGAAAGTTTATAATTAAGAATTAATTCTAATTAAAAGCTTTTCATCGAGGCTTTCAAGTCAAGAGTTGAGAAACTTTTAAACTGAAAACATTCTTGCTACAGCTTGATTAATTGCTGATGAAACATTCGCTTTCCCGGAACTTCCATCCGCCAAACCGCCAGAGAAAAACGTGTCAAAAAACCTCACAAGTCTGTTTCTGTCGTGGAGATAAGACGCTTTTCAATCTCAGCAATTTAATAATTGATTGAATGGCTTTGTACTCGAGCAACAAAAAAATGTTCTCGGGATGATTGCGAGGTTGGCAAATGCTCTTCGTATCGAAAAACTCCTAATTGAATCTCTTCTTTGATTCCGCAGAAAAAGTTGTAACGACATCAATCAACTTAATCAAGCAGGAAGAAGAGCTTTCGCATGTGGCACGCTGTGTGTGTGTGCGTGTGCTGGCTTCGGCTGAAAACTTTATCGATTTCATCCTCGAGATTGAGAAAAGCCTTTTGATGAAATATTGGAAAATTCTTCTGAGTACCGCTTGAGAATTTCTTTTCTTCTTCTCCGGAAAACTCGACGTGAAGTTTCCCTGACGAATGTTCCGCTCATCGCGTTGTCAGTACTTGCTCAATGGTTTCTCGGGAAATTTGCACTCTGTTTACTTTTTATCATTTTCCTAGAAAGGTTTGCATGGAAACGAAGCACAAAATTTTCCCTTTGTTGACTCAAACTTTGTGCTGCAGGAAGGGACGCAAAAATACCTAAGAAATGAACTCGATTCATCGAACGAGAAGGACGACTCGCTTTATGTTCCATAATCCTTATTTATTCTACGAGCTGTCTTTGTCTCCTTGAAGGTCAAATGAAAATTTGGGGATAAGCAAGCAGAGCGTCCTATGAACATAAAATAATTCACGATCGCTGAACAATCTATTTGTTCTTTACATCACGTTCATCGAGCTAGTGGAAAATGAGGACGAATGTACCTTTGTCGTCAAAACAGGTTTTCACCCATGATTTCCTTCACAAAAGGTTGAACTCCTTTCGGCCACAAACAGCCTTCGATGTCATAAACAAGCGTGTTTGTTTATCTGCTCATGATTCTTTTCTCCGAGGTAAAGCTCGTTTAAGCTGCAAGACGGTGAAGGATATCGAGGCTTTAAGATTGAATCAAATTGCTTTTAGATTGCTTGACGCTCTCCGCTGTTGTTGCCAACGAAAAGACTGAAACAATATTTTCTTAAAGATGAAAATATTCCATTTATCTTTCAGTTGCACAACGCTAAGTGTCCGAGGAAAATTCATTTGTCATTTTATAGCGAGTAACTTTCACGATCGCTGACTCGAGAGGAGAAAAAACTTTTATTTCGTTTTAAAAACTCTCCAAATCTTCAGCTCAAATTAAACTTGGATTGCAGTAAAAAATGCACATTTTATGATCACTCAACTCTGTCATCATGTTCAAATGATTTCCTTCGACAGCAGCACGAAGCGCAAGCGCTTGTAAGCGTCTCATCATCGTCGTCGGATGTTTGAATTGATGCCATAAATTATCGTGCAACGCTCGCTGCAGAAGTTTCTCTTTCGTTCCAGCAGAACTTTCTGGTTTATTGAACCCGATAAAGTTTTAATGAGAACTCACTTGTTACCACTCGGTGCATTCTGAAAGTTTCAATTGAATAGCGAACAGCAATCAAACTCTTGAGAACTTGTGAATTTGATTGGCGAGAATGGTTTCCATTGCAGAAATGGCATGGCTGGGAACGAAGCTAATTTGATGCTTGCCACGTCAATCAACAAATGAAACTCATTACGTTTGAATTGAAATGTCACTCAAATTACAGCAAACGATTTCATTCTGAAAGCAAAACAACGAAACGAATGAAATCGATGATTGGAACGCATTGTGGTTGTTGCTCAATAATCGTCAGATTCCTGTTATTTTGTATTTTATTCATGAATTACCTTCAATTATTTTACGCTACAATGAAACTACACCAATTGTCTGCTAGGTTTTATGAGCTTGCTGTTTGGCTTTTGATTTGGAAAGCTCCTACTTGCGACGCTCTCGTCTTTAACGACGACGTGTCGGAATCTTGTGCTTGAGGTTCTTCGACCGACTTCAACGAAAGCAATCGAGCGAAATGTGTCAGAACAGTTGTAGCTTCTTCACCAACTAAAAAGTTAATTAAACATCTGCTCAACCAGCTAACAACTTTAATTGCTCCTTCATGGCTCTGTACAATCTTCAAGATGCTCGATTGAACCTTCACTGAAACTCTTCCAAGCCATTGTCATGACGTCTGGCATCAATTATTCTTGTGGTCCATCGTTAGACTTTACAACATCCACACGACGTCGTACTCAAACTTTCACTAACAAAAATATTTTCGTAACGAAACACAAAGTTTCGCTCGAAAAATGATTTTTCGTTTTTCCGTCGTCATTGCAAACGAAATCCAATGGAAGAATTTTTCGTCACCGGAAGAGTTTTCAATGATTTTCTTCGACAAACAATAACAATAATGCAAGTTATCTTAGCCATAACATTTTGCTATGCATCAACAGAAATTTCTCTTATGCTGCGCTTTCACAAAGCTCAAATTTTCCTCTTGATCAATTTCATATACAAAAGCTCTACATTTATTATCATGAAATTTCAAATGTTGTTCGCTAATTTGGATTTATTTATTTTTGGCTACAATTTGGGGGGAGACAAAATTGTGCTTGAGGTCCTAACTGTCGCTAGAAAGCCGCAAAACGTGGCGATGGTAACGACAGGAACCCAATTAAGGACACGGAAGCAGAATTTCCGACGGTTGGGACTTTGAGGTATCTACATCGAGTCTTGACTCAACAGCGTCAAGGGCTCGTCTAATTATGTACTATTTTTATGCTCATTATTTGAATTGAAATCATAACAATATCTAATCTCTTAGCCTAATGCCGACAGCGTCAAGTTATTGCCATCATGCAAAAATCGCAACGTCAAAAACTCAGTCACTCGTCCGTGTAAAACTGTAAAATCTTCTCGGCTTCACAATGATTGTTTAATCTCTTGGTGGGACTGTGGGAAAAATGATTATGGAAAGGAGGAGCCGCGACTAATTGTAACGAATTGAATTGTAAGTTTGTCGTGATTTATATTTGCGAATGTTTCGCTTGGAAATTGTCAACTTGGGAGCAGAGCTGCTCAAAGTTTAAGGGCTCGTGGATCGAGTCAGACAACTCTGGATAACAGAAGGAAGATGTTCAAAAGGAATCGCAGCACCGAAGCTTTGCAGCCCTGCTCTCGAGTCCTTGTTAAATTCTCAATGAGAACCATGAGCGTTTAGGAAATAAAATGTCATCTTTGTCCTGGTAAAGACGTTCGTTACAATGTGGCGTCGGAAATGATGTTGAAAACGTAATCATGGTGAGAAGGGTTTGGCCAAATGAATGGAACACTCATAAAATTTTCCAGGCTCTTCCCCAGACCAGATTGCGAAAGTTTTAAATGCGATGGAAAGTCTTTTTAAATTGCTATCTCGGCTGCCTTGTAACTGCTCCATGAGGGTTTCTGAATGTGATAACTATTGTGCGTTCTGGTTTTATTCTCATTATGTACTGTTGTGTTGTCTCTTTAATGACTTTTAAATCTCTTTCTCGTTCTGAAGGGATTAGGACTGAGCCTTTGCCTTCGGAGCCATGCACATGACGCGTCATTCGACGGAAAACCTTTTTGATATCATTTCCTTAATTTATGTAAATGCGTTTAAAGCTGTTATTCTCTCCTTTTTCTTACACAAAGTTGGTTAACGTTATATTTACAGCATATCTTCGCTTGAAGCTCCGCAACAATGGTTCGACTTTACAAATATACAAGATCTACAGTGGTGTGATGGGACGCGGACGTCAGGTGATCCTAGAGATGAGTCACCTGAATTGGCTGATGCTATTTCGACGCTGAGAAGTTTGACGCTTCGCCGCCTGTGTCGGTTGGACCTTCGATGCTGCAGACTGAGTCTTCGGGCGTCCTTGACGGCTCTGCCTCAGTGATTTCCACCTCGTGGCTTGGCGGTGGTCGATTATTACGATGTTTCGCACTCAGCGCCTTTTGCACAAAGAGGAAATTAAAAGGAGAAAAATGAATTAAGGATGAAAGCAAAGTTCTAAACTCAATTAAACTCCAAGAGAAGAAGAGAAAGACGAGCTAATTTTTCCTTTTCATAAACGAATAATTTTGAGAATACTTTGAAACTTTGAATTTTTGATGCCAGTCAGTTGAGAATGCAGAGAAGTTCCGCGAAGGAAACTTAATAATTTTCTTCCTCAAAAGTGAAACAAGAAAGTTTGCAATGTAAAAGAACTATAGAGTCTTTTATTTGTTAAGTGAATCAACGGCTTGTCGACTTTAAAGGAACATCCGAAAGCTTGCAGTTCAAATAAGTCAAGTTTCTCAATGTTGAAAAAGGAAACCAACGTGTCGAGAAAATACGGAGACGAGATTAAGTTAGGCGCCATCCTCCAGTGGTGTAGAGGATTCTCGTTCTCCTCTGCTCCGCATTAAAGCGAAAAAGATTGTTTGATGTATCCTTGTTATAAAGCAAGCTTGTGAGTTCGTTCTTCTTAAACGAAGAGCTTCCCTCAAATGCTTTTATCGTGTATATTCTTTCCCAGTCGCTCTAAGTGCTCTCGCAATCTGATTAAAGTTTCATCCTTGTCAGTTATCGCTCTCGGTAACCTTTTCGAGCGAATATGTGCAGGTTTATGTTGTCTCAATCAAATGAGACAGCAATTGAGACGACCAGAATCACAAGCAGAAACAGATTGGGTTTCTCTTCTAATGAACGTCACAGAAAGCTCAAATTGCAGAGCGTGTGTGTAGAGCCTTGCCGATTTATTGATTGAAGTCTCATCGTCGAACAGAGCGACGTTGTGCTAATGGAACTTGACGGGAAATCCTAATAAGGAGAATATCTTGAAGCTAAAAGCTTTAATCTTCTATCTCTGGCAACGTCTCTCGCATTCGATTCGATCGCAACTGTCCTCGACAGCTTTGTGCTTTGAAGCGTTCGAGTGAGAAACTCTAGCCCGAGAGGAAATCATAACTATCTATCAACAACACGAACCGACTTCCCGCAACGTTCTTTCGGAACTGAAAATAAACCACAGACTTGGGAGTGAAATTACAGTTGAAAACATAGACGAGCGAGAGAAAGTTATGGGAGCGAGAAGTTGTCTAACGAATTAAAATGAAATTTACCTTATCACGACTTCCTTTCTTCTACAAATTTTGCAACATTCGTTTCACATGAACATCGAGCATATTATTTACACAACAAACGAGAGAGTTTCGGTCGTTTTATGTTCAACAATAATTCGGTTTGCGAACAGATTTGCATTAGATTATTTTGTTTTTGAGAGAAAGAATGTCAAGAACAGAGAGAAGGAAACATTATTCGGATGTTTGTTAATTGTTAATTAATCTAAACACATGACTAATTACTTGGGATATTTCTTGAGGGAACTACAAAGGAGATAATAACTCTTTATTGGTCCCTGACGACGCCGAGAGCTTAGCGACACTCAATTTCATCGCTTCTCGTTTCAGAGGCCAACGAATTTAATTTTAATTAGAAATTGCTGTAAGGCTATTCTGGGAATCAGGAGAGAAGCATGAACTCGAGGGTAAGTAATTAAGAGATTTCAGGTGGGTGGGTAGAGTAACATCAACAACTGATTTGTTTCCAGGGAATAACAGGCAAAAAGCTTCGTTCACTTTGAAAGTGCAGGCTAGATTGGATATCACAAGCACACAAAAATGGTACAGAAGGGGTGAAGGGGAGTATCCAAAGGTACAACAATCACAATATTTCGAATTTCACTTCGTCTGAGCTTACTACGGGGGGCGCTAAAAATAGCATTCAGGTCTAATAGAAAATCGATTGGCGAAAGAGGGTGGGGCGGGACACTTGCTGGGGAGCAGTGGAACAAAGTGAAACAAAAGACTCATGGATGGAACATTACACAAGCAAACAAACAAAAAATGTGAGAGCTCCTGATGAGAAATTGCCACTGGGTGGGCAGCAAATAAAAATCAATCCGCATTTGCCATTTGCGTCGAAGCTCGGGCGAGAAAGAAAAACTTTTCGAGTGAAAATTTGGTGAGAAACTCAACGTAAAACAAATGAAATTAATTTTTTCCTTCTTTCTTTTTTTCTCGCGCTGCTGTAATTTAATTAAAAGAAAAAGCTGAGTGATTGAATGGAGGGGAAGAAATATTCTTGCAATTTGTTCTAAAAACGTGAGCGGAGGAAGTTTTTGTTTCTTGATCAAAAAGGGGAGCACAGAGGACGTAGATTGTGAGCAGAATAAATTGAATTAAAAGTTGCGTTACCTGCAGAGAGAATCGGCGATGGGCGACTTTGCGTCCTCCACGACGTTTGGATATATGCGGATTGTCCTGACGCAATGATTTATTCTTTAAATATTCTAATTGTGTGTACAGTCTAAAGTTTGTTGAATGCAGAAGAAAGAGAAAGGGAGAAAAGTTGAGAAAGTATAAACTTGAAGTTCGTGACTGTTTCAACACCTCAAAGTATTTTTAAGACTTAAGCATTGAGGTGAAGCTAACAGCCACGAGTTGAATCAACAAGGAAGAATGTGTCACGTTCTCACCTTTTCAATTCAGCTCGGATCTCCTCGGGACTCATTTCCGATATCGTAAGATCTCCCGCTTCCGGATCACCAATACAGATTCCCGCGTACCCACTCAAGCCGTGATGGTGATGCGAGCTTTCGTGTGCACCCTTGAAACCGTAGACAGGTAAACGAAATGAAAGTTCATGGGCTAGGACCATTTGTGTGGGTAGAAGCTGGTTGTTTGTTAAGTAATAGTCAAAGGAGGCACAACGACAACAAAATTACACATTCAATAAACACACTGGACAAGAAATAAGAGATTTTTAAAGAAATGTTTGGCTAGATGGGCGGAGTAAGGATGGGAGTGAGACGAGGGTGGTTGAGGGAATGTGAATATGTGAAATCAAGCTTTCGCCATTTAATCAAATCTCGCAAATGCCGATTTGATGTCTTTGGAATTGATTTTCGTATTTTGTTGTCTGTATGTGATGTGATTCCATTTGAGGTTTGCTCATAGATAAAACGACGATGTAAAGTGCTCGAATTTCTGCCAATAACTTTTATTTATTATTAACCGAGCTTTTTAAAAGCTTTTTAACTTCTTGCTTGCATTTTATATTCTAAAAATCAATTTAAAATCAATCTACATTAAATTTTGATAGGTTTTACAAGATGAGATGAGTGCGCGTGGGTCGATATTTCCGTGGAACTGGAGGCGACTTGGAATTTGTTTTCAAAACATCCTTCTTAAACTGACGTGAAAAGCAAATACAACAAAAGAAAATCCTCGGCGAAGCGCTTGAATGAATGTTGATGTGGAGCGAGAATCGTAAAGTTTTGATTGTTGCGATTTGAGCGGAAAATGTCAATTGGGAGAGGAGGAGATGTTTGACGCTGACAGCACGAAAGCTAGCGCTTCGATGCATAAAATGTTTATTGTAGTCTTTCCGGAAAGCTTTTCCGCATTGTCACTCCATGCACGCTAAAAATAGTCCGTGAAATCTGGCGAATCACAGATTTGAATAATGACCTTATGGCCGTCGAGCTCAACGGAGCCGAGGAAGCTCGAAGCTAATTTCGTATTCCGGCACAGTTTGTATTCTTTATCGTTAGTTCAAATCATAAGACAAACGAATTTCCTCGCCCACAGACGAAGACGTTATGAGATCAAATTGCGCATAAAAGGAAAGATTTCTCTGCCACCAAAAATGCTTCTCCCTCCCTCGATCATCATGGAAACATGTTGTGCCTCGTGCTTACTGCTTAAATGAAAATTGATGACTTTCAACTGATTTTAATACGATAAAATGAGGCTCGACTGCGTTGCGTTGGATGCATAATGATGGAGTGGAAGAAGGAAAATATTCAAATTAGCTACAACAGAGTGACGTTGACGAGATAAAGAAGCGCTTGGCTTGACGAGCGTGAAAGTCGGAAGGAAATTCGACACAAATATTGATCACATTTTAATGCGAAAAAATTCATCAAATCCCCGAAGGAGCCTTGTAATAAGAGAGATGGAATTGGAAGCTCTCACATTCGAATAGGAAAGTCTGAGTTACGAGCGAGTTATACAAAATCTCGTCTGCCTCAATTTTAATTAAAATATGCTTCAGAGATTTATTTTGGATGTGAATACGGCGTCATAGAAGTCTAGAAAGCTTCATCGCTGACTGCTAGAACAGCGAGGACTTTGTGTACTCGTAGATTCACTCCGAAAGTTTCGAGTCTAGATTAGTTTACACGTGTACTACAAACAGCAACTGTTTTAAAGATTGAATGACATGAACAGAGATGAGAGGAAGATGAAGCGACAGGAAGGAATAAGCGAAGGCTGAGTGTATTTAGAATGAGAGACGAGGGAACATTGGCGAGTCTTACCTGTTTATGTTGGTAATAAATCTTCGGCACGAAGATGAGAACCATCGTAATGGTGCTGGTGAGTTGCGATCGTATAAATAACGCTAAGAACAAAGTGGTCGGATTTAGCTCCGACAAGTACCAGTCGCGGATGATGTAATAGCTGAACGAGACGACGAACTCGATGACGATGGAAGCGACGAGAAATTGCCTTTCCTGCAAAAACAAGAAAAGGAGAGTCGTTTATATGTCCCAAGGTGGCAGCCAAAGCAAACATACCCGAAACTGTGTGTTTGCATTTCGGCTAGCGTATGCCAATTGGATACCGAAGGTCAAAATCAACATTTCCCCAGCCTGCGTAACCTATTGTCGAGTAGGATGGAGATTGAGAAGAAGAAATTATTTTCCACTCGAGTGACAACCGGTGATTATTCTGCCATCAGGAAGTGCAAGAGTTCAACTCACCCATTCCCACTTCAGCGGTTTACACATGTTGCTCGTGGCGATGCTTTCCATCTCGACGTTCCATATCAACTCACTATAGTCTAGATAATCTATACAAAAGGCAGTAAACGCAGCTAAGTAACACAGAACAGCAACAATCATTGCACACAGATAACGCAACAGATCCAGGTCGCGGACGACGTAGCGATGAGCTTTCCGCGTCCTGAACTCGACGAGATGACGGTACAGCTTAAGCACGATGGCACCGTAGCAGATGATGAAGCCGGTCTCGCGCAGCCAAGGCTCTAACATACAGCGGAACGAGGTCGCTGGGAAGAAGTGCACTGCGACCTGTGAGGATTGAGAGTTGAGAATTATTTTGGGGTCGACAAAGTGAATAAAAGTTTCCCCAAGGTTCGCACTGAGAATTTACATCGTTTGTTTCGAGCTCATTTCCCCTGTCGCCAACCTTGTTTCCAAACAAGGCGAATTGATTTTCATTGAAACGTGAATGTCATTATTGTTCGAGAGCGAAATCTCGTCCCAAAAGTTTGGTTCCAATGGCTTTCACCCGGAAGAACAGAAAAATCTTAATTACGTCAGACAATGATGGAAGAGGCCGACGCAGAATTATTCCGTCGCTCCATCATCGGCAATCACAATTAATTTTCCGAAATTGACTTTTATTTTCATTACGCTCCGGAAAATTTATCTTGAGCGCCGCCGCCGAGACAAATTGCCAACGAAAATGAGAAAAATATTGCCGAGATTTATCGTTAGTCGAAAGCTGCTTTCATATTCATCGTTAAATTTGCTTCAAAGCTAATCGCTCGGTTTCTCGAAGCGCGGTTGATTTTAATATCAAAGGAGTTCCCGGGAAGTGGGACAAAGATCTTCAGCTCAACTAACAAGCTTGAACGTTTGTCTCAACAAGCTCGCGTTCCCTCGCCCACCCTTCATCTCAGATATTAAAATCAACGACCGCTTGTCGCTGAGCGCACAAGTTTTCAATTATTTAACCGCAGTGAGAGCTTTGGGAGTTCATAGAGAAAGTCGATGGAGATGTCTCACAAATCGACTACGTCAAAAGTTATCAAATTAATTGACAGAGTCAACAGATTCCGGGATTTGTTTACTTTTCAACTTTGTCTATGCTCCAGTGCACGGGGTCTCGGTTAAAAAGGGAGCAAGACGAACGACAATATAGTTGATGAAGGTTGGCGGCATTAAAATCCGAAGCCCTTTTCTGGAAGCTCAAAAGGATTTGAGCGAGAAAAATTTCATTACAACTTTTTAATTGCGTCAGGCTGCTCCGCAAAATGATGATGGCGGTCGGAACGATTCGGCTACAAGTTCTCAACAGATTTCCGACCCTTTACCGGCGACATTGCCAGCCGCTTTCATTCCCATAATCGACACAAATTGTGACTCACAATTGCAATTTCGATAAGTGAAAATCGTTGTTAGATCACTCAAACATCAATCAAGCTTTGTTACTTTTGCGCTTCGCTTATTTGTTGATCAATATTGGAATTGGAAGCAAAAATCTTCTTCGACTCGCGCTCAACGAATAAAAATATTTACAGTCTTTAATTGGTTTTCGTGGAGCTTTGATGCTTTCAACCTCTAAGCTTTCATGTTGACTGTTTACAGAATATTAATTGCATTTTCTTGCCTTTGAAATGAGTTGTAAATGGGAAAAGAGCTTCACAACGAGGTTTTCTCTTGTTCATTATCGGCTTTGCTTGCTTGCTATGACTCCAATGGCAACGAAAGCAGGAGAACGAGAGGTAGAGATTGTAAACCACCTACAATCGGGCTCCTGGTTTTATGACGCTCATGAAATATGGTCGAATGAGAGATACGTGGAAACCATGGTGGAGGAATCTAACGTCCCCATTTCGATTCAGGGAAATAGCAAAGCGGGAAACAAAATGAAATTTAACGAGTCAGAGCGCCGTCGTTATGGTGTGACACTTTTCACTCGTCGCTATTGAGCAACGGAACATTTTCAACTTATGAATATTTCTCGAAATCAGCAAAAAGATCATAAAATCCCTCAATAAAATTATCCTCTGGAGTGCTGAAGAGGCGACGCGAGAAATTGCAGGAAATTCAATAGGGAAAGATTGTTTTTCACTCTACTCTTAAAGATATTTCATTTTATCTTCTCTCCGCCAGTTGGGAGCTTTCTTTACTGCAGGGAGTCTGAAGCTTTTAGAGATTGAAGAAATTTATTGAAAAAATGAGAAACTCTCGAGCGCCTAAGCCACCCGTCAGATAAAGTTATAGATCGACCTTCAGCGCGCACATCAACCGCATTTGAGTGCTACTGATTCGAGGTTTGGAATGAACCAAACGATACATCAATCCGTTTCTCGTATTTAATTGAATCCAAAGCTTTTTGAAAGCTTAGATAGTGTTTCAAGCACTGGAGCTTTCCTCTTCACAGTAGCGTCGATACTAAGAAGAATGTTGAACCTTGACTGTTCAACTTCGACCTCAAACGAAACCCACCGAAGCCACTTTCACCCAAAATATCTCAAGAACTCCATTGATCCTTACCGCTGAGTAGAGGAAGAGAATTCCAATCAAAATAGTTTCTAGGATGGTCCACATGCCTGTCGCTATCGTCTGAAATTTCATCAAAGCACGCAAGAGGAGAAAATGGGAAAATTGAGAAAGTTTCGTTTGTCTCTTATCACCACAAATTTACTTTGCATTTCCTTTGTCGGAAAACAATCATCGAGAGGACGAGGCAGCAGCACACGCAAACTCCAAGTATAGCACCAATGCTAGCTCGTAAAACTGACTCAGTCAGTATTTCCTCCGGCTCATCATTGCCGAACATGCATGAGCCGAACATATCACACAGAACACATCCACCGGGACACGGAACGCAGCTGAAGTTCCCCGTTTCGCTCTCCACCTTATCGCTGGAGAAGAACTGAAGAGTTTCGTTGGGGACGTAGAATCCTTCCTTGCACACGCACGTGTATTTGGCTTTGGGATTGGCGACTGTGAGCTGCGTCGGCGATGCTGACTCAGCAGGCTCCGTATCAGTCATTAAGCAAAATGTCGTTTCACGGTCGCAACTGAAAGGAAGTGAATTTCATGAGTTATAAAATTTAATTAAGCTATTGAGTCACGGCTTATGAGTCCGCTCCATGAAAGGCCAACGAAATTGCCCTTTCGACGGTAGCAAAGTCATTGTAAATTGCAACCACGTCGAAGCTTTCACATTTAATTAAAAGCGAACAGTTCTCTCACCTGTGCCGCTTGCCGAAAATCGGCTCCAACGCGTCGTTGCACGGATACTGATCAGCAGCGATGAACGAGGAAGCAACAGTCCTAGGAACGAGAAATAATGAATAATTTTTCAGCAGTTTTGGCAGCAACGCCGAGGCAAAATCTTCAAGGCTTCATATTCATCGCAGTTTAATTGACAAATGTTTTTATCGAACGAGAAATCGGGATAATGGCTCTCTCGCCCACATTCCGTCAATGATTTTTCGTGCTCATATTTTACGAGGCGAATAAAATCAACAACAGGTGACAATGTCGGGTATGGGGGATTTGGAATTTAATGTTAAACCAGCAACATATGGCAGGGCGATGGGTTGCAACCAAACATGTTTTCAGACAGAAATAATATTCTCGATAGACTCGAAATCTTCCTTTTGGAATGCAGCAAGTGCGATGTGAATTGAGATTTAAGGCACCGATTGTGTTAAGTTAAATTGATAATTCAAACAGTTTGCATTCACTTGAGAATTCAGGAGAGCTCGGTGAGACAATCACTTCTAAATCAAGCGACATTAAAGTTAGATCAAGCACGATTTCAAGCTTCTTGACTCACGGAGCTGTAGAATTCTTTATGATTTATGGCGCATGGATGGAAAATTTCGCCCAGGAGGAATCAAATGACAAAAGAAAATGGCTTAGGTTTGATTTATTCTCCTTGAAAGGTTCGGTAGATTGCTCTTCGAGAAACATTTATTAGACCGGGGCTTTTAAAAAGCTTTAAGAAAATGCTTCTTTCAAAATTCCTCAGCCGTTTTGCTGCTTCAAATTTCGCTTGGTTGTGGCTTCAACTGAGGGAATCAAACCGAGTCTGAGTTTGCTTTCAATATTTTAGCATCGTGCTATCTTCCACACGATTTCACCGAAGCCGTTTAAATCAAGGGGAAGCGAGCAGGAAAGACTTCTTTTATTGATTTTCCACGAATTATCTAAGCGTGAGAGGAAAATATCCTTTATCTTCCGCTGAAATTTCCATGGCAACTGCTCTTCCACGGGCGTTAGAAAAGTTTTCTTTTCATGTTTTTCTCGTTTGTGAATCGATAATTTTTGGGATGCGATAACGATCAGCGAGGAACAGCTTTAAGAGAGTTTAAAGGTGGAAAACTTCTGTCGCCATTTATCAGTTGACTGAAATCGAGTTGTTTGCAAATGGAAACTCTTCAGTATCAAAAGTGACCCGAAAAAAGCTTCGGCAAAGGATTTACAGCGCTTAGATTCAATATTTGAGTAGGGCAAATAACGGAACATCGTCGCAAAGTCTTGCTCGGCTGATGTTTGATGAGAAGGAGGGTCGGGGAGTGGGGGAGGGCAAGGCGGAAAACCTTATTGAACATTATTAAAGTCATTTTGATGACTGCTCTGGGTGTATGAATCAGAGACAATAAATGAAGACATTTGTGATACAATCTCCCCGGAGTGGGCGGAGAAAGCTTGGAGACGAGTAATTGCTTTCAGTATCGTTGCGAGATAGACGAAAAGGCCAAGGAATCAAATCGTTTAAATTTGTCACATTCCATTTGAGGTTTTCTTGTGATACTCACTTGATGTGCTGTTCAACGACGGTCACACTGAATGGCCAGAGCCATCGACCCTGTAAAGGTCCGCAGTCTTTGAAAGGCGCTCCCCAAAACTGTGCGCCATCACTCTGGTTCCAAGCTATTCCGAGCTCCCGCCAGTAGATGCTGAGAAATGTATGGTCGGTGATGTTACGGTTGTCGACCTTGTCTCGGAACTGAACAACGGCCAGAGGCACTGACGGCGCAGCGATGGCAACAGCGAGTAAATTTTCATCGTCCTTGAGTGCATCTTTAGCTAAATTGTTCGCTACCAGTCGAAACTCATCCACTTGAGACTTGGAAAATTTCGAGCTCTTGCTCTTGGTAGATCCGATAATAAATTCGCTAAGTTTTCTCGCGGCAGTGACAGTAACATCCGAGGCATCGTAGAACTAAAATAAAATGAAAGTTAAACAACTGTGACACGCTCGTTTGCTATAAAATGCTCACGGGATCCGGCGGCACATCATCGAGTGTTTTCGTCTCACATGACAATTGCAGCTCGCCGTCCTGCTGTTCGGATTGGTCTACGGCAGCCAAAACAACATAAAATTGATGCGTAAAAGCCACAGCAAAGAGCGTAATGAAAATTAATCGATTGGAGATCCGATGCCGAGCGATAATATCCGATGATGGAAATGAAAAACTGAGAAGCAACCCCATGCTCCCCATCACCGCTTTGTTGTTATCTCGTTATGTTCTGCGATTAACATCTGGAAGGAAGAGAGGGCAAGAAGGAAATTAGAAACGATGTTAACAAATTAATGGCAACAGTTTTCCGTGAAAATGAAACATCAATTAAACGTCTGGAGCTCGAAGCGATGCAATGCCCGCATCCACCCACTGAATCGATGATGGATGAGCTCGTATAAATCATAGAGCAAGAGATTTTCGAGCGAAACCTAACAATTATCTAGTTGAACGGAAGAAGAACTCGTGCTAATCTTGAAGAAACCAGAACTGCGGAGATGCTGGATATCTTACGAGTGAGAAGAATTCTTCGAGAGCACGTGGCGCGATAATATATGTAAGAATAATCGTAAGAAGGCATTCAATGCCAGAGCTTTAGTACCAGACTGATATGAATGGGTCGAGGTTGTGCTGATAAAGACTCTGCATATGAAGCCGACGGGATCACCAAAGTACGAAAATCGAATTAACCCCGAGAGGGAAAGTTTTTCGCCGGTCATTAACGAGTCCATTTATTCGGAAATTATTTCGCCCATTAAGCAAACGAGAATGTGTGGGGCGTAAAAGTTGCTCGCTGGCCACTGAAGCGGCGACTACAAACAAACTTCATGGATCGGCGAGCTTTCGCGTTGGTGAAGCGGATTGGGGGAGAAGTTGTGGGAACCTCGAATCACTGTTGGCGAACGGACAGCTGTAACAAGATCCCGAGGGAGTAAAAATGATAGTAACCAACTGACAGTGATATGGTAATTACAAAGTGCGGTAAGCGCGAAGCTTTTACGGAGCTTTAAATCTTTAAAGCCAAAGCTTGCGTTTGGTTTTAGAATGAAATGATTTGACTAAGTTCAACGATTATTGTTCAATGTAAACTATCGATAAGGATAACTTTTCTCTGTTGTTTCTTGCAATCTGCTTCATGTCGGTTTTTGGTTACTAATTGCTCAATTTACAATATTAAAAGCGTTTGAAAGTTTTAAATTGCGATGGAAACTTGCACAGTCAACGATTGTTCACAACTTATTTAAGTTTTCTCATCAGAAATCAAATAACAATTGACAAAAACTTTGGCAATAAAAAGTTTTCTTTGAGGCGCGCTTCATTCGTGTTCGGAAAGATTTACGCATTCCTAGACTGTGTCATGCCTCGTGAATACATAATCCAACGACAACGAAGCCTTCGTGATCTGTTCAACGCCATTCCGATGTTGCATAAGCAAACATGTAGATTGACACGAGTAAGCAAATGTCGCTTCGTGACTAGCTGAGAAAGCCGGAAAATCGATAACTGGGAGCTTCCACTGCATCACAGAACCATCAACCGGCACTTCACTTAAAAGGTCATCGATAACCTTTCGCGAAAATTGATGAACTTCGATCATCGCCACCATGAATAACAGATGATAAAGCCTTGCGATAAAAACTTTCCCGAGTGAAAACTGCTGAGTGTTATCGATTAGTTCGTCTCGGAATTGTTGACTCGAGTCAACAGCATTAACAAGAAGGTACATAAAAGTTTCAATTTTCAACCCAATTATTGCGTCTTTGCTTTTTTGATCCGAAAACTTTCAAGAGCGTGGGGGTGAGATGGAACTTTAATGCGACAGCTTCGTGGCTCGGAAGTTGTAATTTGATTAAGTTTAATTTAATTTCCGCGTGATCGCTGTTTGAGCTTGAGATTAAATTAACAAGGTTGTTTATCATGGGGGTCGTGACTCACTCTATCATGCTGCAACCGTGGGTTGAGCTGCGATCCAGTGAAACGATGGGTGGAGGCACCACAGCCCTAACACGACACTTTTCGCTTTAAATCCATTTGCGATCCTAAAATTCCATCACACTGAACAAATTCCTCTTGACGAAACTTCATCAACAACAAATCATAATTTCACTCCAACGTCACAACCGAGCAAGTTGCTTTGCGTGTTTCGCAACGGTCAGCGTACGATAATCTTAATTAAAATCCTCAATCCGGCACGAATCACGGCAAATACTTTGGAAAATTCATTCACCAGCGAAAGCTCTCCTGCGAGAATAAATTTAAATGAAAAACTTTCCAGCGGGATTTTGTCATCCAGCGCCGATCCAGAGGCGTTCACTGCTTCATCTCGCCCGCAAACAAATATGGCAGCAAAAACCCGTCGTCAGCATCATCATATTTCACTTTTCCGCAGCTTTTTATGAGTGGCGTGATTTATAGCGAGGGAGGAAGCGAGAGACAACGAGCGAAAGCATTCACTCGGCGATAATTTGTCCTAGCACGACATGCAAAGTTTGAGCTTTGCTGCTGTCGTGTAAGTTTTCCGCAAATATCCTCGATTGATGCTTGAGCTTCTCGGCGATTGGAAAAGTGTACGGCAAATTTTTGCGGTTCGGGATCAGTTTGAGCGTGAAAATTAAATGGGAAAAGTTTGCCTGAATCCCACAGCTGAACTTTAATTTCTACCCATCGAACTCTCGGTTGTCGATATTCTAAGTTTCCCCCTCGCACACTTGTCAGATACAGCAACTCGGCTCGTTATCCATTAGATTTCATTATTAACTCAGCAAATAATTGGCACGAAGCGTACCCAGCAATCAACTCATCGTTCGACAAATATTGTCGGAATTAATGGCCCGTCTAGTTTCAATTTCATTCAGCTAGTCATTAACTGGTCGAGTGAAGACGCTCAATCCCTCAAATCGACGCGCAATGGGTGGAGGATAAATAGAAGTTTCGCCGTATCAAATTGCAATTACAAGTTTTCAGATGGAAGCGATAATGCGATTAAAAGATAAGCTTAATTGCGTGTGTCGCAAAGCCTCGTGTCGAAGCTCGATGCCGAGCTTGAAGTCGCGCCGAGAAGCTCGTTAGCATAAATTTCATTCTTCAAGAATCTTCGGAACTTTTCGCTCGTAAAATTTGCGAATTCTCGTTGAGCAATTTTCTGCAAATCGAGTTCTCTTCTTGCTCCTCTCCCTCATCACTTTTCACAGGGAATCCGAATGATTTCACAATTCCTTTATTGATTATGTGCGTATCGTGTTTATCCCATGACAATGCAATTTTCACTGAGGACGAGAAAATTCCTTTTCTTGTTTTCTTCACCTCAAAAACTTCTCATGAATGTGAAAAATCCTTCGAGACTCAACGAAAAACGATTTCACCGCGACGGAATCCAACACTCGACTGAGCCAACGACAACGAATCGAGTGGAAAACGGTCGTGAGGGAGGAAAACTCGAGCGAATTCGCCTCAGCCCTGGAACGATTTCCATGAAAAACTTTCGCCGATTGCTCAAAGTTTTCTTGACGATGAAGAAACCTGCAAAAAATTTATTTCGTTACGCGATTTGAATTGAATTAAGACTGAATTCGACTTAATTGAATTCGATGCACAAGAAAACTTAAAAAGCCAATTTATTGCCCGAAGTTTCTCGCTTGAAAGTTTTGCAATTGCATCGAGTAGTTTGGATAAAAACGATTGGGGCAAGGCAAACAACGCCACTTCAAACTTACTCGAGCTCCTTCATCGCATTCTTACATCGACGAGATGGAGAGGCTGGCAATTAAAAAGTTTTCTCAGCTTCTTTCGCCGTCTTTTCACGACTCCCTGCGGCACCCTTCCATGTGTAACTCGAGAACGTTCCGAGGTTTTCAGTTATTGCGTGCCGTTAATAAACTTTTATCCATCATTAGACTCTCTTTAAAGCGTCTCAAAGGGAGGCAGGATCGAACGCTTCCGTCAAAAAATGTGATAACTAATAACTTTCGCCGGATCTCCGCCATTTCCCCTTCGGCTGTCGGGAAGAGAAAAGAAATCGGAAGATCCGCTGAACCATGAGAACAAATCTCGAACAAAAGGAAATAAATTTCCTGAACCCATAATGATAAAAAAAGGGAGCTGACTGAGAGGAAAATTAATTGCGATATTGTTGATGATGGAAAGCTCTTTCTTCTTCGCTATGTGTTATTCACTTTTCATGTCTTTTGTTGGCTTTTCTTTTTATGCCGTCGAACAATCGAACTCTCAAGCTTTTCCCTCTTCCCTTCCGCTTCTCCCACCGTTCGCCGCCACCAAAGTCTTTCCGAAGATGACCCTTGTTATCGAATTTTCATCTCCGCCATGAAGTGAGACAACAACAAGAGTCAAGCTATCGTTACATTAACTCTCGCTTTCATCCTCGACATCTAAAAATAAGTGAAACTATATTTCTTATTACATATGACAGCTCAATTAAGTTCAGCTCGAACAAAGAGCTCGGGATGACGCTGCTTTGATTGCCGACGAGAGATGAAGGCGAAGCAATTAAATTGAAATATCAAAGCGGCATCGCAAAAAGCTCAGAGACTTGACATGATGAGCAAAGAATACTTCTCACGACGTCTCAGTAATCTCTTTTAGATTGTCTTAAACTTTCATTTCGTCTGAGGCACAGACGACGCTTCGAACGCTCAAGGCTAATCAGAAAGAGATTTCCAAAAGCTCGATGTAAGCTTTCGAATTCGTTCGTGTAAAATTTTACAACTCGTTCATTTCGATTGGAATCTATTTGCCTGAGTAAAACATGAAATTGATATGAAGTTCATGTCAGCTTATTGAATATCTATCGCATGTTCGTCGAATGTGTTCTCGTGTCGAGCTGCTTCGACGATAAGATAATAAAAAAGAGCGGAAAGCGACTGCTCGGTTCACATTATTTAGTCTTCCATCGTTCGCCTTCGTAATGCATTTAAACGTCAATTCGAAGAGATTTTGCAGCCACGATCGGATCACACCAATAAATCATAAAGCTTTAGTGCTGGTTTTATTTTCCGCAATTTGTTGTTCGTGTCAAAATCTGGAGCCTGACGATGATAATAAAACGATAGTCGAGCGTCCGTACTGCTTTCGTTTCACATGGATTGGACCGAAGTACAACGAGGAAAGTCGCTTCAAGAACGCGACATGTGGCGATATCGTTAAGGATGATAAAAACGTTCCGTGTGTTCATCCTCTCGTCGTAACCAGTTGAGTAACTCTCCACGTATAAATTCTTAATTTTATCTCCCCGGAAGGGCGCAAGAAAGAAAACTGAAAGAGAAAAACGTTCATTAATCACACGAAAACAGATAACAGTAACATCCCCGATACCGATTTTATTTGGAATGAATACCGAAACAACAAACCCACACAAATTGCATGTCGATTGGTTCGTGGGGAGGTCTGCGCTAAGTTCTCTTACACGTTCAATGGAGCCGGTGAGTTATCGTCATAGATAAAGTTTAAAATAGATTGTGAGATTTTAGAAATCAAGTTGAAGCTTGAGAAGTTTGTGATAAGTGTCAGTTGAATTTTCTACTAGGTTCTAAACCTCGACTAGCTTAAACTTTATCTATGAACTACTTCGGAAAGCTTTTAGGGAACCTCAATTTTTAACGCAACGAAAACACTTTCTTCCACCCGCAGTCGAAAACATCACTTACCTCTGCACGAAAGTAACGATAGAGAATGAGACTTCGGCTGTAAATCAAGGCTGTTACAAGCAAATGAAGAATGGACATGAGATTGAGGTGTGCGTCTGCGAGTCGTGGGCCGGCCGAACGCCATGCAACGGCAGTCGAAGTCATTATTGGAGTTACGAAAGTTTTATTGCTCTGTCTGTCGCCATCTGCATCAGACGGTTCGTTGGCCCGAGGTGAAATGTGACGATAGAAATTCGAAAAGCTCTAATTTATTCAGTGATGTTGTTTTGCCCTCAAGACGGCAACTCATTCTTATTCATTAACATATAAGTTTATCACATAATCTCTTGATTCGATGGGATTTAAGACACTCTGGGTTGTAAGGCGAACTTTTAAACACACGCCGACACTCGGAGCTTAGAGAATTAAAACACCTTTCAGTTTTTGCAAGGGTGGAGTTGTTATCTTGAAAGCTCGCTCGAACATTTATTTTACAATGGGGGAGAGTTGGGAGCCTTTTAAATGGAAAATTATGTATAAGAAAAATATGAACTCGCATGAGTCCCTTTTTACACGTAGCACGACGGAAACAAAACCCTTCCACCCTCCCCCGAACTGATAATACGTAAATCTTGTAAAGGAAAATGAGCGTTTCTCAGTCATTTTCCTATCTATCGTGCTTGCTAGGCCTAGCTCAATCAAAGCGCTGAAAAATTGCTCATCACGCAAATGAACTTTTCATGGCATGAAGCGAGAATGCATTACCATGATTTCAATTTTCATTGGAGCTAATTCTTACGCCTGACGGCAAATTAACAGCAGACGAGCGAGGAAGCAAAGCCTGACATTTAAACAATATTTCTCCCCTAGCGGAATAATTTAATGAACATGTAATTAAACGAGTGGGAGTTGGAACGCGGAAGCGTCGAGGCCGCATTAACTCCCTGGTGAATTCGCAATTGTTATTCCAACCAACCGATTTGATTTGGTTCAACCGAATAAATGTTGTCGAAGCATAAACCATGAGTTCAGTATAAAAGTTCAACTTTATTGATGGTCAAATTAAAGTCGATTAGCACTCGAAAATATCACTGCTTAATGGCCAAACTTTAGAAGTGAGTCGTTGGAATCTTGAAAGTTCCCGTCTTGTCTTTTGTACTTTGTCTCAAAAAGATCATCGTCGAGCTTTTTGCTTCCTTGGTGGCCTAAGGCGAACAACCAAGTTCCTATGAATAATTTGGCAGAACGTTGTCCAATAAAATTTACCATCTCACTACTTGAATAATTAATTGATCAGAACTTTCAAATCTCTCAAATCCATGCCACGCTTTCGGGCTCCTCAACTCTCTTATCTTAATGAAAGAACTTTTTGTATGACTTGAAAGCTCGCGCTCTGTTGATGCTGGTTCTTAATAAGCTTCCAGTGCTTTGATCTTGCTCAACTTCGTTATCAATAACGAGATTCGGATTCTTATCAGCCTCGCTAACTTTGTAAGGAACGTGGAAAAGGACTTCGATGCTAATGCGGCAAGGATAATTTGGTTCTTTCTTCAGCTGTTTTATACAAATCTCTTCGTTGGTCGTCATAGTGATGGTTTGGATTTCCTCTTGCCGCTTTATCTCCGGCGAGTTCATCTCAGCGATGTCCCATCGTAACATAATGCGTCGTAACAAGTGCGAATGAGAGACTTTGTGCTCGTTGATTTGGTGAACGCGTTTGATGATGAGAGTTCGGCCGTCGAAGAACAACGCCAGGTCGAAGGCGAATGAGAACCCGACAAACTTCCAGCTGTGAAAGTCGGGCGAGTGAATGATTTTAGCGAACCGCATCGATTGAGCTTCGAACTCGTCCTTCGTCACGAGGTCAGCAGTCGGACCAAAGTTCTCGGGAGATTCAATCGAGACCAGTGACATCCAGTTCTTGAATATCCAACCGTCGATGACCGATTTCGGAATTATGTTGTCGTTCACCAGAACCTCAACGTTCTCTTTTCTCACAAGAATGTTCCCTAGACGCAAAGCTTGAAACGCTGGCCGAAATCTCACTCCGTCCCTCGTACTTAAGAACGGTACTGAATGATTTCTGATCTTCTTATAGAACGAGTCTTTCTCGATACAGCAAGTGCCGTTGAGTTGGATTTGAATGAGAATCTTGAGCACCCAGTACAAGTACATTTCGTTTTGAGTCACCAAGCGAGGATGAGCGATTAGCTTCTCGACCAGATCCAGCGTCATGAAAGTCAAATCCTCCCAGTGCTTCACAGGCATCAGCTTCAACAGCATCCACTGGAAAGCGTTCTGCTTCGTCTTGGTCAAGAAGTATCGGTCAGCGAACTGGTAGACGTCGATGACGTTCGAAGTCGTGAGCATCTCGGCAATCTTTGTCTCGCAGAAGTCGACTATCGCGTCCATTTGAAAGTATTGGGCAGTGACAATTACGTTGAAAATATCGTCAGATGCAAAAGTCATCTGTCTATTGTACAAGGCATCAATCAGCTTCTCAAAGGAAGATTCGTTGATCATTTCGTCGTTTGTGCGGAGCTCGACCGTTCGAAGTCGCGACTCACGGAAGCTCCCGTTGAGTAGGATCTCGAAAAAGCTGCTTTGACTCAGTATCGAGCGATGACAAGGCCAACGACGGCCGAAGGCTAACAACGTGATGTCAGGCAGAGCAGCTGATTCTAGAAGGTCAGATGATTCAATTGCGTTGCTGTTGTCAAACCGAAACCTAAACGAAAATTTGAGAGTTGTAGCTTATCACAAGTGTCGCTAATTCCTACGCACCGCTTAGCCCTCGGCTCACAGGTGATTTCTTCTTCTCCAGGTCGATGAACTCGTTTTCGTTTTCTCGATAAAAACAACAAATCGCGAACGCGGGTGAAGTAAAGTGAACTAATCGTGTTTCCCATCGCGACATTCACTCGCTCTAAAAAGCCTCAACATGCAACGATGTAATGAAGTAGTTTGATGAGCTGTTAAGCGTATGATTGATGAATTATAAACCTAAAACTAACCGAACGAAATCCACCCGCGCCAAGTTTGTTTTCCGTCCTTTGTTCAGTTGCTATCTCGACGAGGGGCCAAGATTACTCAATTGTAACGACGCCTGACCATCAACAAACCGAAGTTTAATTTAAATTGCTTGTAACAAGTCACAGCCGCGATGTCATCGGCAAAACTAATGAAGAAGCTCAAGTCAACGCTCGCAGTGACGAGTTGCAGCTCGATGCTGTTCGCTGGCTTCCTCTATTACAGGAACGACGAGAAGTTCTTCGATAATTTTGCAATGCCGTTGACGAGGAAGTTGTTTGACGCGGGTTAGTTAGAGTTGAATAAGTCTAATCAACGACAGCACAAGGTACAAACAACCTTTGATTACAGAAACGGCTCACCGACTTGCTGTGCTAGCTTGCAAATGGAACTTGGTTCCTTCCAACAGCTATCAAGATCCAAAGACATTGGTGAGGCTTTCCGTTTACTCACTGACTGTGCAGCTTAATAACTCAATCTCTCATCCATTCAGGAAACCAATCTCTGTGGAATCAAGCTTAAGAATCCTGTTGGCATTGCCGCTGGTTTCGATAAAGACGGCGAGGGAATTCAGAGCTTGCACAAGCTTGGATTTGGGTTCGTTGAAATTGGCAGCGTTTGTCCTGATGAACAGCCAGGGAACGATAAACCGAGAGTGTTCAGGCTTGAGGAAGATGAGGCCGTGATCAACCGCTACGGTTTCAACAGTAAAGGTAAAATCGTTGTGCTCCACGAAAGGCCAAGAAGTTATCAAGTCGTTGATCATTTGCAGGTCACGAGTTTGTTGTTCCACAGATGAGACATTTGCGTCGCAGGCTTGAGTACAAGGAAATCATCGGAATCAACATGGGGAAGAACAAGTGGTCGGATGCCCTCAAAGATTATTCGATGGGCGTCAAGGTCTTCAGTCCGACTGCAAACTATCTAGTTGTCAACATCAGCAGTCCAAACACGCCAAATCTCCGTGACATGCAGAGCAAAGAAAACCTCCGTGAGCTTCTTAAAGTGGTCGTCAAAGCGAGGTTTTTGTTCGACGAGGAGAAGCAACGACCGATTTTGGTCAAACTGTCGCCTGACCTAACTCACGATGAGCTTAAAGAAATCGTGGAAGTCACCAAGCGAAAAGAGTGTAAGATCGACGGCTTCATTATCTCAAACACCACAACGGACCGCGACGAGAGTCTGAAGAGCGAGCACAAGGCAGAGATTGGCGGCTTAAGTGGAAAACCATTGAAAGATAAATCGACGAAAATGATCGAAGACGTTTACAAACTGACGAATGGAAAGACGACAATCATCGGAGTCGGTGGCATCGCATCTGGGCAAGACGCGTATGAGAAAATTCTCGCAGGAGCCTCGTGCGTCCAACTCTATACAAGTTTCGTTTATCACGGACCACCTGTCGTAACCAAAGTGAAGCGAGAACTCAACGATTTGCTGATCAAGAATGGCTATGAAAACGTGAGCGCAGCGGTTGGAAAGGGAGTTCAGCTCAAGAAAAAGAGATGGTTTTTCTTCTGGTAGGCTAAGTTCATGTTTTAGAAGTAGAAAACGCTCCAAAGAGTTTGCTGGTCAAGTCAAAGATGCTTTTAGTTTGAATTATAATTTACGAGAAAGCCTGAGAAAGCTCGAGCAATTTGCCATTAAAGAAAGTTGAAAATTAGTGACGTTTGTTTCATCTTAAGCCCTCACATCTTGTCCGGAACGATTTGTAGTTTGTTCGATGCAATCTGGTAAAGAGAATCGGCAAGGTGAACCAAGCCTTGAAATTCACGTGTCATTTCAAAGATGGAATTTTAATTGCGATGCATTCGAGCGAATTGCTTTGTACCTCACTCCCACCAAGCAAGAATCACAGAGACATAAAGTCTTCGAGCGATCGAAAATGTCGTGAAAGAAATCAAAGCAGCAGAAGTCAAGTTCCCACAGGGCTGAACGAAGGAGAACGATGTGAAACTTGATCGTAACGATACTAAGAAGAGAGTTTGAATGTTTAGTAAGCGAAAGTTTGAGATTGTCGGCTTTAGAATTGGAGATAAGAACAAGCTGATTGCAATGACTCGTGTGATTACACGATGGAAGATTCTTAGTTGACTTTAGCCCGCGAAGTAAAACCAACAAGCCGACAAGCCTAGTTATTCTCCTTCAGTTGGAAAGGTCGTGATTTATTCAAATATGAAGTGCAACCATGTCCGTTTGCCGCTGTTTAGCAGCGACATTTGTTATGGCAATAGCAACGAATGTCCCTCCTTGGTTTCTATAAATCTCGCACCAAAAAAGCATTGACAGCTCAAGATCAAGTTGCAACTGAAAAGATGTTTCACCGCCCACCGAAAAATATGTAGTTGAAGAAGATTTCAGATCGAAGGCTCGCTCAAATGATCATGACGATTTAATCTAGTTGAATCTACATAGATCGTGAACCCGCGGCTTCAAGAAGCGCAATGAGGAAGAAGCGAAAGGCGATTGCAGTTTTCTGTCCAACAAACGAACGAAGACCGCGAGAGATTCAGGTTTCCATTCCCATGTCTTTTTTTGAAACGATCATTGCTTCATTAAAAACGCTTTTATTGAGCAAGCGAACGATCTGCATGCAAAATCTTAGTTCTTTCATCTGAAGCGAAACTCGTTATCACCGGAAGTTTAAGGTCAGAAAAATTACGATAAAGAAAGCTCCGATAAAGTAATGGAGCCTCTTAAGCCTCGAAGAATCCGATTATGTATAATATTTTCATTAAATTGTGATCGTTCCATAAGCCTCGCGGTTCTTAAAATCATTGAACTTTCAGTCGTCAAATCTTAAACCATTTGCCCTCACATCACGAAACTCGCTACCAAGTTTCTCAATCAACTGGCAGCCGTTCACCTGCTCGATCACTTGATCTTCCTCATACTCCACTTAACATGTTCGATTTGATCGCAAACACCTTTTGACATCCGCCGAGCTCGACTTTGTCTTAAATTTGCTTGCAATTGTTCAATAAAATCGCTATCGGCAAGAAATCTTCAAAGCACCGTTAGTTATTTGCAGAAGAGAATCGTCTTGTGAAACCCGGCTCACTCCTTCTTTTCCGCCGCTGGATATGAAGCAGAAAATGAACTTTGCGATGGAAGATGGATTGCGAAATTGAATTCTTCTCGTCGGGGGGCTGATCAGACTGTTTTACTATGCGAGGCTGAGGTTTCTGGCCTTCACTCGCTTTCATGAATGAACCAAGACGATTGTGAGCAGTGCCATGACATGACATCGGTTACGAACTATCCCCATGTATTCATAGAAACTACAGAAATGGTAGCAAGAGCGGCAAACTGTCGTTCATGACCTTCGATGCAATAAATAAGAAATTCTTGAATGACTTCGATGAGTTCGGAATTCATTTTCGCGCTCAAACTCTTCCCCACTCTTATCGCGCTTTACTCGATCATAGACTCGCTGCAACCTTTCCTTTCACATCTTGGGCTCGAAGAGAGCAAGCGGATTTAGGGTTTAAGCTTCTTGAGGTGCTTTCAGCAGATTGACGTAGGTTCCGATGCATTGCAAAGTCTTGAGGAGGTTGGGCGTGTTTAATTATTCTTATCACTGTTCCCTTGAAAACCGTTGAAAGTTTACCACGTGTTACGATCAAATAGCTGCGAGGAGGTTTCGGCATATCTTCGACGATCGAGGAGTTTTCAACTACAACACAAAGCCAATCACTTAAGCGAAGATGTCTCGCTCGATTCTATGCTGAGATGCATTGTGTGCCTTCAAAGAGAGCACACTTCGAACCGCTTTGTTTCTTTCCAGCACGCTGCATCTTGGGATTTTCAGCAAATCACTATAAAAAGATGAGAAGTTATGGTCGCAAGATTATTCATTGTAATTCTTTTGAGTACCACAGATCGAAAAGTTTGTTCGCAGCCAGAAGATGATCAAATTTGTTGTAAGTGTCAATCACATGTTGCGCGAGAAAAGCAATCAATGAATTATTAAGTTGATTAGGTTTACAACAATTAAGAAACCTTCGTGAATTCCGAGATAATAAACATTTAGTGTCAAGTGCTAATCAAACATCGAAATCTAATCGAATGAAATTTCTTTTCTCAAGTGTTTGCTTTTGTTCGTCGCCACGATCCTTGTCAATCTCCAAGAAACATCAGCACAAGGCAACAGTCTTTACCTTCCGCCCAAAGAACCCGGCTATGACTACCCAAAGCCCTCTGGATCAGCACCAGGACCTTCACCTCCACAAAGACCGTCTCCTGGCAAACCGCCATCAGATGAGGTTGAACAGCTGTCAAATTAGTTTGGAGTGACGAAACAATTTAATAAATTTTCCTCTCAATTAAACAGAAGCACGAGCCGGGAATGCCGTTCGACTTTAATTATGCTGTGAACGACATTGAGTCTGCAAACACTTATAAGCATGAGGCCAACAGTGACGGTGACGTGACACGCGGCGAATACAGAGTGTAAGCTTGCAACTGAAATTTTTACACTTCATTAACGATATCTCATTTGACAGACAAATGCCTGACGGGAGAACACAAGTCGTGAGGTACACTGCCGATTGGAAGAACGGATACAATGCAGAAGTTTCCTACGAGTAAATTAAGATCTCCAAGCTGCTTGGATCAAACACAGTAGCATTTCAAAATTTTTGTTCTGGATTTTTTTAAAAAAAGTGATAGAAATTTTTATTAGAAATTCAAAATAAAAAATCCCTTCTAAGTTTGTATTAGAAAGTATTAAAAATAAAATGTGACAAAAAATATGCATTTAACTGGAGTAGGAACTACTTAAGCTCTCTAGGGATTCGAACCTAGGATTATTATATTGTCTGTCTAATATGAAGACCGTCGCTTCTTATTTAAAGCTAGTGGGATTTTAATCATACAGTTAAATCACCACAATTACATTTCAGATGAATTATTGCTGTAGCTCAGTCTTTCTAATCAGAATTTAATCAAAACGCAACCAAGAATTCATCGTACCTCAAAGTGTCTCAAATCTCTCATCAAACTTTTTTAACGGCTTCGAATATTTTGAATTCTCCGTAGTTCGACGCCACATTTTGGGGCTCAAAATTACGACAACCGCCAAAAAGAAAAAGAAGAAGAGCTGAGGTTCATGTGAATGAGCTGAAATTGTTAAAAGCAGCGAAGAAAAGGCCGCTCAACTTGTGAATCAGCTTCAATCGCCCTGCGCTGTTCGAGGAGCATCGCGTTTCAGCAAAGTAACCAGTTGAAGCCTCTCGATTGCCGCGATAATCAACTTTCAATTTCGCTTCAGAAGCCGCTTGAAAAGATGGAGACTCTCGTGAAAACGG
This sequence comes from Smittia sp. YW1114-2, assembly GCA_033064975.1. NCBI lineage: Eukaryota > Metazoa > Arthropoda > Insecta > Diptera > Chironomidae > Smittia > Smittia sp. YW1114-2. The sequence goes on from CP093832.1 coordinate 19,550,791, forward strand.
GGAACGACGAAGCCCAGATGGACGTGAAGGGGAACGGCAATTTGAAGAGGAAGCATGGAGCCGACGGGAGTTCAGACGACGAGAACGATTTCCTTGGATTCGATTTGGGTAAGTTGAGTTTCCTTGGGCTTCCAGCTGTAAATGAAACATCTCGATTTATAGCGGAACAAAATGACAGCCAGCACATGATCCAGAACATCAAGAAGATCTGCACGGACTCGTCGTCGGACGAGACTACACCGCGAAGACAGCAAGGGATAATTTACCGCACCACCGACGTTCTCGATCCAGCTTTCAAACTTCCCTTCAAATACGGATGGAAGCGTGAACTCGTGAGTTTCCATTGCTTTTTATTGACCAATTTACTGAACTGCTGCATTTCAAGGTCTTACGAGCTGAGCCCACGATGAGTAAAGAGAAGGGAGAAGTTTATTACATCACTCCGACGGGAAAGAAGTTGCGAACGAGGCACGAGATTCAAAACAACCTACACGACGATCTCACGATAAACAACTTCACACTGGTTAAGGAAGCGATCGGAGCAGGGCCCGAAGATGAGATAATTCGACCAGCTAAGTACTACAACTACTCGCGACGGTCAAATCTCGATCCAGTTGTCGCTGAGGCTTCGCCGCCAGTCCTTGGAAAAAGAGTTCCAAAGCCTAAGATGCCGAAGGGAGCAAGTCCGCCACCAGCAAATACACCAGGAACACCAACAATGTCTAATGTTGTTCAGCCGATCTTTACTCTGAATCATAATCGAAGCTTTGCAGCGAAGGAAAACGTTCAGGATCCAAACAAGACGTCGAGCCCAACACGAAAGCAATCTGTGAAAGGAAAGTTAAAGTGAGTACGAAGTTGACAATCTGTCACTGGGTGGTTAGCCAATTTGAGAGACTTTAGAGAGCTCTCGGTTGCATGAGACTTAGCGGTTGATGATGCTTAAACCCCGTTTCTTGTTTGTTCATCTCAGAGGTGACGCGCGTTGCACCATTCACTGTTTACCGGCGTTAGGAAAAGTTCCGCAATTGCAATGCAAAGTTTGTCTTTGTCTCTATCATCACGAATGCGCAAAAAAACCAAACGCCGATCTCGCGGATAAAGGATTGTCTTCATTCACTTGCGAGGTAACAATGAATATTCTCGGTAGCTCAGTCGTTCGGACTCTCATTTCTCTTTCGCTTCTTCTAGAATTGCAATTTCAAATTCACAAAATCGCCGCAAGTCGCGTCAACGACGAAAAAGCATCAACAGCCGCCCCTGGCAACGAACACAGTTCATAATTTCGACAAAAGTCCCCAAACGCTCGTCTCGCTTAACGGAAAAAAGTTTATTGTTTTCCAAACGGATGCAGGCAACGGAATTACGAAGAAAATTCCAAGCCGAGCGTAAGCGGCCTGACAGCTTTCGCTGACAAGTTACTGAAGATCATTTCTCGTTTCAGGAATCCACAAAAGCCATCGGACGGCATCCACCGCACGCACTCGGAAATGTCTGTATCTTCCACTTCGCCTTTCAACTTCTCGACGAACTTTCTCCGAAATGTTTCAACCGGCTTCGAAGTTCTCTTGCACACGTTCCAGTATCTCAAGGTTCAGGAGCTGCAGCGAGCGAGTCGCGTCTGTAGGATGTGGAACATGGTGGCGCAGAGCAGAGTTCTTTGGCGAACAGTGAGAATGAAGAACTCCCATGTCAACGACTGGGAAGGATTCGTTCGAACGCTGAAGCGCAACGGAACAATTCACTTAGATTTGCGTAAAGTGCTGATGGGAAATCAAGAAGAAGCTTGGCGCGAGTTCTCTGAAATGATTGGACGTGTTGATGAACTCCGGGGAATTGATTTGTGTCGCTGCCAATCAAACGTCGTCGAAAGTCTCTTCGTGAGCAATCCCAACCTGAGGATCATCAACGCACTGTCGATAAAAGACGAAAATATCAACTTGAATGGAATAAACGACAAACTAGAGGAGCTGCGAATCCGTTCAGTGCATGTAAACGGACTTCAGATTCAAAACTTCAGTTTCGCTCCGCTGATAAATTTGCATCATTTGTCTCTGACTACAGTAGAAAATCTTCATGTTCTTCTCAACGACAACACGCAACTCCGTGAGCTCCAATCACTTGAATCGCTTGAGCTCGGTCATTGCGATCAACTCAACGAAGATCAGTTCTCCGAGAACCTGAAGTTCCTCACCAATCTTCAGCGACTGCGAATCGAGAAAGGCTCACAGAGTTTTAACATTAACAAAGTGCTAAATGTTATCGCTTCGACTCTCAGTAATCTCGTACAGCTCGAGCTGATTAACTGCGACGTCAAGAACAACTTCGTTGATGCCATTCGCGAGTGCCGTAACATCAAGCGACTCCTGCTGATTCCAACTTACGTCAGAGAATCGGCAGCAACGAATTTCATGATAATCGAAGGCGTCATGCATCTCACGTCGCTCGACACAATCCACTGGGTCGTCACAAACGAGCTGCTCCGTGTTACAGAACTTTACTTGAACCAACCAGACAATCGCTCAGAGAAAGGCAAGAAGTCTCCAGAAGAATCAGGTGGAAGCGGAGCTTCATCACCAGTCAAAGCGCGCGATTGCATCCCCGTCATGAAGCCAGTGCCAGGAAAGGAAGACACAGAGGAAGAAGCAGCCACTGGCAACAAGGAGCAGCAGCAAATCGAAATTGTAGCATTGAAGATGGTCGAGGCGATTTTACAGAAAAAACTTACAACGACGACGGTGAAGCTTTTGAAAATTCCACATCAGCACACATGGCGACAAGTGCTCGAGTCGCTCTAAACAACAGAAGTTCAACAGTTACGCATCGCGTGCACGACTCATGTGCGCATTTATTTCGCAATAGCAACATTATCACTTTTAATTCAACAATGTAAAAGGCAGTTCACTACAAAAATTCATTAAATAGAAACTTCTTAAAATGTTAGACTTTTGATGAAGCTTCTTCATGTCTCAGATTGCAAGCGACAAGATGAAAATGTTTGGGAAAAGTCTGCTGTCAGTATGACGGATTGGTCAAGCTAGCAGGGCCCGAAGAAATAAATTAAATCATGTCCAGCAAAAAGCTCGAACCCATTCATTTGTCTTCAGGTCCAACCCTTCTAGAGACACTAGAATTTCATGTTTTCGCATGGATTGTCACTTGATAACATAGATTTATCAAGGCCTTACGAGAGCGGTCGTTTGAGCCGACATTTATCATCGGAATCGTTTCATCCAGGCGAGCCTCGATAGATTTTACAATATCAAATTATTTGACTCGATTGATTTATTACCTGACAACGAAAATTGTTGGCTACAAACATCCACCGACTCCTGTTCGCTTGGAATATCGAGGATCTGCTCCTTAGTTTTCTCTTGAAAGTTTCTACAACTTTGAATCTCGCTGCTTGCAATGATTCCCGAAAACGTCACTTCTTTAAATCTTGTGTTGCAACAACGATGCAAAGACTGAGAGTGAACATTCATCCCACTTCATCCAGCCGTGCTTGGAGTTAATTATTTGATAATGCACGCCACACCATCGCGACTAACTTTGAAGTGAAGTGAGAGGCTCGCTCTTGAATTTCTAATGAGTTTCAAGCACTTAAAGAGCCGCTTGCGGTCTCCTTGGCAAAAGGGATTGGAGAAAAGCTGGGTCAGCGATTGATAAAAGATTTTCTCAGGTTGTTACGAGAGCTTAATGGAGAGGAAAGTGACAACGAGTCCCTCTCAAAGCTATCGGAAAACCGAAGCAGAGAGATGAAACTTTTCAATTTCGTGTGCGATTCATGAGAGGATTGTGGGATTACTGGCGGAAGAACTTGAAAGAAGTTTGGGTGCTCACTCGCTTTGAAGCTGAAGGGTTTCTCGCCTTTCTCGTCTTAACGAACACTTAAAGAAATCGTAAAAATTCTTCCAATCTCAAACTAAAGCTTCAACTCAAATGCGGGCGAATAACTGTCGCTGTTCCATGTGAAACGACGAGATTGCTTTTATCACACAGCTTTAATTCCGACAAAGATGTTCGACATTATTCGTCAGATTACAGCGTGAGGGTGCGGGTTAATAGCGGGGAAACAATCATTGATTTGAGAACGAACATCGCGGCACGCGATGCAAAAATATAAAGAGTTAAGCTCGGTGGACGTTTGCCAGGAATTGGAGAAATTATTTCAGTTTCGACAGCAACTGATCCTTGGATTTATGACCTCCGCTCATCCGTTAATCGACGACCGATGAGTGGGTAGTTTAGAGAGACACGAGCGAGCTAAATCGCTAGCTTAAAGAACTACAACGAGAGAAGCTTTTCGCTAGAATGATTTCCGAAGGAATTCTCGAGTGAAAAGCCTGCGCCTTAAGGCGGCTCTCCCGTCAGCTTTCCATGGAATTCGCCGTGCGGGAAATTCAACGAAAAGTCTCTTTCGCATCAAGAGATTTCCACAAAAGCTCGACAAATCAACTTGAGCTTTCAAGCTCCTAAAGCTCTTTGCCTTTCTCGGAGCTTCCACTCAAAGGAGGATTTGCGCTTTGTTGGGTGATAAAAATGATTTTGATTTATTCATTGAAATGTGTTCATGAGAAGCTTACATTGATTATTAAAATTTATTTGCTTCCAAGCGGAATGATGAACGAGAGATCATCCGCCCACTCTCCCCACGCAATTCTGTTTGCTTGGAAGAGTGACACCCACGTCGTTATCGCCAGAAACCAGACGAACGTGCCAATCGCCGAGTAAATCACATCTGAAAGGAAAGCGAAGCATCGGTTAATAAGTCGATAGAGGCTTTAGGTGTATCAATCAAATGAAATTGGCTGCTGACTGAGACTAGAGAACTGAGGCGATGTGTCGGGATCAAATTAAATGATTAAGGACCTCTGCCGTGTGTTCTTCGATTCGGGATTGAGTGCAGAGTGAAAACTCCTGTCTCAAGCCGACTTAATCCTATCAGTGCTCAGAGCCCAATCGTTCTCAAGACTGAGTAACAGCACGCAAACGATTGATGACTCAACATCCGGAATCTTGATTTCCTACTCACATTTTCTGATGGCATCTTGCTCCTCGAAGGAATCTTTCTTGAAAGCAGTGTCGAAGAACCAGATAACGTTAATCAGCCAGACGAAAGGCAGGAAAGCGAATCCAACTAAAAGAGAAATTGATGTTTTTAGTGTTCGCGATGAATGTTGCAGTTATTAAGAGCTCCTTGATTTACCTCTAAAGTACCAACGGCACAGGTCGAGTTTCTGTTCGTTTGCGACTCGGTCGATGTCCATTGTGTGATTTTATTCGATTTTTACCAAAATAAAAAAGTTTGTTTACTTTTTGTTTCGTTCAGTCGATCTTAACGAAAGACCGCCGCGAGTTTTATTTATTTGCAAGCGATTTGCGCGAATGCTGACTAGTTTCATTGTAAGAAAACTATTGGGATTAACAGACAACTCACTGGGTAAGTCAAGGAGGTTGAAGGTTTGTTTGAAAACCTTCAGTTGCATTCAGAATTTGCAAATAATATTTTTGCTTGCCAAATTTCAGGTCTTCAGAATGGACTACGACTTCAAAATGAAAACCCAGAATGAGAGGGCGAAGGTAGAAGACCTCTTCGATTTCGAAGGCTGTAAAGTAGGGCGGGGAACTTATGGACACGTTTACAAAGCCCACAAGAAGGAAAGCGGCGACAACAAAGATTACGCTCTGAAGCAGATCGAAGGCACTGGACTCTCGATGTCAGCGTGCCGCGAAATCGCTTTGCTCCGGGAGCTGAAGCATCCGAACGTCATCAATCTCATCCGTGTGTTCCTGTCGCATCAAGATCGAAAAGTTTGGCTTCTCTTCGACTACGCTGAACACGATTTGTGGCACATAATCAAGTTCCACCGAGCAGCGAAAGCCGCCAAGAAATCTCTGCTGGTGTCAAAGGGTATGGTGAAGTCGCTGCTCCATCAGATCCTCGATGGAATCCACTACCTTCACAGCAACTGGGTATTGCACAGAGATCTGAAGCCAGCGAACATTCTCGTGATGGGCGAAGGCGTTGAACGAGGCCGAGTGAAGATTGCTGACATGGGCTTCGCTCGCTTGTTCAACGCGCCCCTGAAACCTCTCGCTGATCTCGACCCTGTCGTGGTGACTTTCTGGTATCGAGCTCCGGAACTTCTGCTGGGCGCCCGTCACTACACAAAGGCTATCGACATCTGGGCGATTGGCTGTATTTTCGCTGAGCTGCTGACGTCCGAGCCGATTTTCCACTGTCGTCAGGAAGACATCAAGACGAGCAATCCTTATCACCACGATCAACTCGACAGAATCTTCAACGTGATGGGATTCCCGCAAGATAAAGACTGGGAGGACATCAGGAAAATGCCCGAGCACAACACACTGACGAAGGATTTCAAGAGATCAAACTACGCCAGCTGCTCGCTTGTCAAGTACATGGAGCGACACAAGATCAAGCCGGATTCGAAGGCTTTCCACTTGCTACAAAAACTTTTGCTCATGGATCCCAACAAGCGGATAACGTCCGAGCAAGCGATGCAAGATCCTTACTTCGTTGAAGATCCAGTTCCAACGAACGATGTGTTTGCTGGCTTCACAATTCCTTATCCTAAGCGCGAGTTCTTGACCGACGAAGAGGAAGACAAATCTGATAACAAACGGCAGCAAGCTCAACAGCAGCAGCAACAACAACAACAGCAGCAGCAGCAACAACAGCAACAGCAATCTGGGAATAATCAGCAAGGAGGAAACAGTGGAAACACGAACAATGATCATTCCAACTCCGCCAAGCGACCACGAATGTCCGGCAATCAGCAGCAGTCGAACAACCAAAACCAGATGCAGCAAGACTATCACCAGTCTCAGCAACAGCAGCAGAATCAACAGATGATGTTCAACCAAAATCAGAACAATTTCCAGCAGCGATATTAGTCGACGTAAGTTTTGAAATAAAACGAGCTCTTAATTAAAAATGCAAAAATTTATTTCCCGATTCCGTTGCCATCCAATTTCCCCGTTTAATCCTGAGCCCTTCGACCAGCTCCGGCCAGCGGCCTATCACGTTCGTCCCAGATCGTCACTCCGTCGCAAGCACAGATTCGCTTCCAGTTCTGGAAGATTCCAGCTGCTCGGGAAATGATGCCGCAGACTAAGCCTTGTCCTGTTTCCGTTGAAACAGCGACTGATCGGCCAATTAACTCGGACACGCTCAGGCTCTCGTCCACCGTTCTTATGGTCGCACGTCCCGAAATATCTGTCGTGACCTTGTAGCTGGAATTCTTGTAAGTCTCGCCTAGGCTGCTGCATCCCTCTGACACGTCTCCGTATTCGTGGATTCTTAGTTCATGATCAGCTTTCGGTTTTAATCCATCGATCACTCCATCAATGACAACGCCAGGAAGGTTCTTAGCGATCGAGCAGAACCTTACGACGCCCTTGACATTGGTATCGCCTTTATCAAGCATGACAACAGCTGCTTGGTCGCTGAATCCCACCAGCACTGACCTCCGACCAGTTCTCTCGATAGACTCCTGCAGCTTGATCCACGGCTCCGACGTCTGTATTACCATTCGACATTCCTTGTTCTGTGAGTCGAGCACCGTCTCTATCTCACTGCTCTTCACGCCGATTTCCTTCAATTGACTCTTCACCTTCTCCACACACTCTGGGCTTGTGATTTGAACAGCAAACTCTACTTTGGACTGCGTTTCTTTACCCATTTTTGATTTGCTCAACTCCGACTAAACTTTTACTGTTTCGAGCCCTGAAAATGTCTTCAGTCGAAGGCCCCGTTTGTTTACATCGGCTGAAAGTCTCGCAAGTGCAAAACGATGTGGAATCTACTGCTGCGCCTGAAGCCGAAGCTGCTGAAGAGCTTCCTCGACTCCAGCAAACCTTATCTCTTCCTATCACAGCTGAGAAAGATCGGCAACGAGGCGCCGAAGAATTCGCAGAGTTTTCGGTTCAAGACAACGCTTTATTATGCAGCTGGTCTTGGAGTGTTGACCGTTGGCATGAGTTATGCGGCCGTGCCGCTCTATAGAATGTTCTGCGCTGCTTACAGCTACGGAGGAACGACAGGTGTCGGTCACGATGGAGATAAGGTGGAAACGATGAAGAGAATCGCTGATAGGATTATCAAAATCAAGTTCAACGCCGACATTGGCGCGTCAATGAGATGGAACTTCAAGCCTCAGCAGTACGAGATCAAAGTCTCGCCCGGTGAGACAGCTCTAGCATTTTACAAGGCCACCAACCCAACCGACAGACCCGTGATCGGCATCAGTACCTACAACGTTATCCCGTTCGAAGCTGGCGCGTACTTCAACAAGATTCAATGCTTCTGCTTCGAGGAGCAACAGCTCAACCCATACGAAGAGGTAAGCTTGATTCCTTCGACCACTAAACTAACTGATCGCATCATTTGCTTGTAGGTCGATATGCCGGTTTTCTTCTACATCGACCCAGACTTTGTCAACGATCCCAAAATGGAGCTCGTCGACACGATCACGCTCTCGTACACATTTTTTGAGTCCAAAGATGGAATGAATTTTAATATTCCAGGCTACGCGAAACCTCATACGAAGAATTAGACTTTTAGTTTCGAGAACTGTAAAATTAAATAGATTAGATATCTCATTAAAAAGTTGGCGGCTGCTTAGTTAACTACAATTTTTATTAGAAAACCTTTGGTTGACAGTTTGCAGTCGCGTTTATCCATAAAAGTATCTCGCCATCGGATAGCGAATTGTGAACGCGATGACAGAGCAGACGAGTTGAAATATCAACAGAAAGTCGTTCAGCTTCTTCTCGCTGATCGGTCCAGTGAAAAGGATGAAGAAGTTGATGAGGGTGAAGTTGTTGCATGTCGTCACGCCGTCGGCGCTCGTTTCCCACTTGATAATCCTCAGCGTTTTGAAGATGAAGAACAAGAGCTTCCCGATCGAGCTCAACTCGTCTATCCGGAATGTCGTTCGACTGTTGTTCATCAGTCCCGTGTCGGGATCAAACTTGGGCAGTCGATGTCGCGGGCATGGGATGAAGTGAAAGAGCTGAGGCACCGAGTAAAGGAAGTTGAGCACTTGCGGGATGAAGAACAGCAAGATAGTTTTGCTGAAGTGGCCGAGGATTCCAACGACGGCGAATGTCATTCCCGACAAGTAGCAGAAGGTGTCGCCGACGAACACCTGCGATGGAAATCTGTGGAACGAGAATGAAAAGTCGTTGTAGTCTCAGTTTTCGAAATTTAAAGCATCGCCGCATCGGACAGATGTTGAGTGATTCATTCGCTCATCGCTTCGCAATCGCCACTGGATTTTATTTTTAATCCGACGCTTACTGCGTGTAGCGGCGTGAATTATGTGAACGAAGAAGTCAATCGCGTGTCGAGTGCTGTAAAAGTTTAATTCTCATTAGCCAAATGCGGTGAACCAGTGAAAGTTCTCCACCGAAAATCGATAAAAGTTTTCGTTTGCTCTTTCGTTTCAAGTCTTTCCGATGAATCTCAAGAAGAATCGGAAGATATTCATTCGTCTATCGAGCCTGTTCTTCATTCAACTGATTCTCATCTTTGCCTTCGTGCTGTTTGGTGCATTCGTGAGCAATAATGTAGACGTGAGCGAGCCATGGACGGGCGGAAACATCAAATTCATCGCGAAAGATTCTTCCATCTCAAAATCGCCGAAAACTCAGCAGCAATACGCAACGCCCACGTTCATGAAGCTCGTCAAAAGTGTAGGATTTCATGAGCAGTTTGTGGCAACGCAAGAGGAAGTGCCAATTAGCGCCGACATCCCCGAGCGCATTCTAGTGAAACGAGTGTGCTTCAGGAATGGCGTTCATCATCTGAACGACTCGCATCGAGCTTCGCAACTTGTTAACGATAAGACTGAAGATTACAGTGATCTGCCACCGTGCATTTGCCGGCCGGAGTATCACGGACACGCTTGTAGTGAACCGGAAATCATCTGGAGAGCCTTTATGGCGTCACGCCAACCACTAATTCATCCACCGCAATTCACCAGGCAACCCCACAATGTTTTCTACATCATCAACGGCGTAACAAGCATCAATTCGGAGACACTCGAGATTCAGGTGTTGGAACTCGCCCCTGTTGTCAATTTGTTCGTCATCTGCGATCAGATCAAGGTTGATGATCCAGCGCTTCTAATGCGACATCAAATGAACAAAGGATTCCTTCAAACATTCAAAGAACAAATCTTGCTTTTGAGCGACGACACTTGCTCGACTGTGAATATTTTTAGGCAGCTGAAGAAGATCCTTGGATCGCAGATGAAGCCGCTAGATGTTTTAGTGAACGGACACAGCGACGAGATTCTGAACCGAAAGGCAATTGAATATCTAAAGTGGCACAACCACTGGCATCAACCTCTTCGCTTCCGCCTTCGATGGAACGTTTACGGATTCTTTTTCCAGCATCCTGACAACACTGTGACAAGTTCCACGGCGTGCCAAATCAACGTTCTCGAGCAATTCTACAAATCAGATCCGGACAAATTACTGGCAAGCCCAACGATCGTGACCGTCGGCGACCTGAATCACTACGGCGGCTGGTACTGCGAGTACTGCCACCAGCCGATCGATATCATTCGTAAACTTCATTTAGATAGCAAATTCCTAGCCAATAAGACGAGCGATCCGCTTAAGGAGAGCTACCATCGTAAGCCAATAATCAATATCGAGTACATTCAGAATCTGATCCAGCAAGGACTCTACATTGATGGAAAGCTCGAGCTGCTGAAGCTGCGACATTATCAAGATACGAAGTATTTCACCCCCGAGACTGTCGCCAAGAACCGTTGGAAGTTTGACAACATCGTGACGAATTTCTACGCGAGTTGGGACGACGATCTTGACGGCGACTACTGAATCTCATCATACCGCAACTACACCAAACTAGTCTAAACTATGTAACTTAACTAACCTTAAGCCAAACGCATTTTCGAAGTTTCTTTAAAGACGCTCGGCGTGAAGTCGCCAACGATCAGGATAGGAAAGATTTTTTAACGATTGTGTAACGCTGTGATAATTGTGATTCCTTCAATTTGATGGAAACTTGTCTCCCTGAAGTTAGATGATTGAGCAGTTTTAACTAAATTCCTGCTTTGAACGCGATCAAAATTCGAATACGGGAGAACTGAGCACTGATTAGGCAAGTAAAGCGAATGATTTTCTATCATTTTTTGGCACTTGAGAATTTTTTTCATGAACAGAAATAAAGATCAACTAACGGACCGGATTTGTTACTCACTTGTTGAATTTCCAGAGAGCGAATGTAGTTGCGACGTAAGGAAACATGAAGTAGAGTGAAAGCTGATGCTTTTCGGCCACTGAATCGTTGAGAATTTGAATGATGTTGAAGGTAATTATGGAACTGGCAATGATGAGCGACTGTCCAACTTCGAGACCATTAATTCCTGCGAGAATGTTGATTGCGTTAGTGCAGAAGACGGCGAGCATTCCCATGTAAACGTAGTAGAGAAATCCAATGTTGATTGAAGTACCGACGAGATTATGAACGACGCTGGGAAGAATGATGGTCGTTGAGTTGAAGTTGACGTAGTAAACCATCAACAGAGGCAGGGATGCGATTGTCGGCAGCAGAAGTTTATGTCGCCATCTCAAGTCCAACACGTCATCAGCGAATCCAAGGAGAATCATACAGCAAATCGACAAAAGTGCTGAGATCAGCTCCACAAACTAGAAACGAACTCGCCTTGAATTCTTGTCACTAAATTGTTGCTTGACAACTCACTTCGTTATGTGGAAAGTTGATGTAAGATTTTTCGTCGAGCAGGAAGTGTCCGAAAGGAATTGGGATGAAAAGGAACAAGGCGATCAAGAAGATACAGCCAGTGACGACACCGAAAGCCTCGGGACTAAAAGAGAATCATCTGAAGTTATTTGGAACACGTAAGATTTTCGTCAACTTACATCTTCACCTTATCCTTCTTGCTCATGTCGATTCCAGCGATGTTTGCCTTCAAGAACATCTCCTTGAGGTTCGGAATCAAGCTGCGGGTCAGGAAATAGGCGCCGATGGAAATGATTACGTTGACTGTTAATGGAATCAGCATTCTGCCTATTTCCAACTCGGCTTTATATTCATTCGACTTCCACTTGCTTCCGGAAGCAACTGCGTTGATCAGATCGACACGTTATATCGCAATTCCGCGGATATCTTGCGAAATGTTTATTTGTTTACGTTTCGTATAAAATGTGGCGTCGAACTACAAATTTTTTCAAACTCCAACGGTTTTCGGGGCGTCAAAGTGCGAGGGTAAACAAAAAGATTCCAAACAAAAACTCAAAATGTATTTTTCCGAGTTCACGCTGCGGCTAATTGACGAAGTGAAATCGCGAGAGATTCTGTATAACACAAAGTACGACAAACGACCGAAGCAAGAGAAGGAAGACGCGTGGCTCGAAGTGGCGACAGCTTTGAATGGTAACATTTGATGATTTTCTGTAATTCGATTCGAGAAACTAACAATTTACCTTGCAATTGTCATTCAAGGCGATGCACAGAAATGCAAGAAGCACTGGAAGAACATTCGCGATAGATTCGTCAAAATCATGCACCAGAGAGATCGACACTTCTTCCTCGGCGGCAACGAAGTCGACGCACCTCAATACATTTACTTCGACAAGCTTCTGTTCATGAGAGAATACTCCGTCAAGAAGGATCCGAAAGCGATCCTTTCTGTACCCTCCGAGAGCGACACTGCAAATCCAGATGGAACACCTGAGCGGCTTCTGTACACGGAAGCGAGAAATAAAGATGGATCAGACTTCCAGATCGAAACCGACTACACCGAACAGTTCCTGGAGCTTGTGAAAGAGTTTCCGGTGCTTTACGATGAGTTTGCCGAACTGAAACGATATCGAGCGAAAGACGCTTGGAAACAGATCTCAAATGCATTGGGCAAGTTCACGGTCGGCAAGCTGCGTGCGTTCTGGGCTAAACTCATGCGACAGTATAAGCTCAACCTAGAGAAGTCGAACTCCGACGAGTTGACCAAGCCAGAGATCTTTAGAAAAATGTCTTTTGTGGATGTTGGAATTGTTTCGCGACCGAAGAATCCAGACTACATTCGGCAACTTGAAGACGAGTACAGCAACAGTCAAGAATACTTCGAAGATCTAACTGACGAAGAACATTTAGTATGCGAAGAAGTCGATGGGGAGTTTGTTGATAATGACGAGTGCGACTATGACTACGAAGATTCGCCTCAAGCTGATGAGTGTGTTGAAGGATTCGACATTGAAGCGCCAGAGCCGAAAAGAATTAAAATCGAGCCAGCAAAAAGTTCTGTTCCGCCTCAAAGCCAACCGACAGAAGTCTGCAACCCGCTTAATGTGCCACAACCAGTAATTCCACCACCACAACTTCCTGCACCGGCTGTTCCAGATGAGTTTGATTACTTTGGGAAAAAAGTTGCGCTTCAGATACGCGAGCTCTCTCAAAAGAGTCGAAGTCTTGCTAGAAAAGGGGAAATTATGGTTCTACAACTGCTGATGGAGCTGGAAGAAAGTCTAGAAACCCAATAATAGAGCTGAGCATTGAGCTCTAACGTTTATTGGACATGTTACTTCTTTTTAAACATGCGAATAAAATAATGAAACGAATGATATTTTATAAGTTTTGATTTACGATCCACAGCTGAAGCATTCGTCTTTGTTTTGCAATGAACAGATCATGTCTGCGCGATCCTTTCCGCTTCCATTGGGCTTTGCCTCGCTGTTGCTTTGAGCCAGACGACTCTTGTCGACAGTGAACTGGATCGCGTTGGCTGCTGGCTTCGTTCTCAAGTAATACATGCCGGTCTTCAAGCCCATCTTCCACGCGTGGAAATGGATCGACGTCAACTTTCCGTAGTTCGGCTGGGCGACGTGAATGTTGAACGATTGAGATTGGTCGATGAAAGCTCCGCGGTCGGCTGCCATTTGGATTTGGTTCTTCACCGAAATCTCCCATACAGTTTTGTAGATTTCACGAATCTCCACCGGAATCTTCTCGATTCCCTGTACGGATCCGTTGTTTGCTATGATTTCGTTCTTCATGTCGTCGTCCCACATGCCGAGATCGCTCAAGTCTTTGATCAAATGATGGTTGACAACCTGGAATTCCCCGCTGAGCACGCGGCGGTTGTAAATGTTGCTCGTGTAGGGCTCGAAGCTTTCGTTGTTGCCGAGGATCTGAGCGGTCGATGCAGTCGGCATTGGAGCGAGCAGCAGCGAGTTTCGGACTCCGTGCTGTGCAATCTTGGCCTTCAAATCGCTCCAGTCCCAAAGCTCAGTCGGAGTTTTCTTCCACATGTCGAACTGCAGAATTCCTTTGGACACTGGCGATCCCTCGTAGGTCTCGTAGGTTCCGAGTTCCTTCGCCAACTCGCAGCTCGCCTCGAGCGCGCCATAGTAAATCGTCTCGAAGATCTGCTGGTTCAGTTTAAAAGCCTCTGGCGATTCGAAGGGATGTCGCATCAATATGAAAGCGTCGGCCAAGCCTTGCACTCCGATGCCGATCGGACGATGACGCATGTTTGATCGCTTAGCTTCTGGGATTGGATAATAATTGACGTCGATGATTTTGTTGAGATTTCTCGTCACAGTCTTGGCGACTTGTCTGAGCTTCTCGAAGTCGTAGGTGCGATCTGATGTCACGAACATGTTGAGCGCGATCGAAGCCAAGTTGCAAACTGCGACTTCATTTTCGTCAGAATATTCGACGATTTCAGTGCACAAGTTGGAGCAGCGAATTGTTCCGACGTTTTGCTGGTTCGATTTCCCATTGCAAGCATCTTTGTAAAGCATGTAGGGAGTTCCAGTCTCAACTTGCGACTCGATAATGGCGAACCAGAGATCCTGAGCCTTGATTTGGCGAATGAATTGGCCTTCAGCCTCGTAAGATTCGTAAAGCTTGTCGAACTTTTCTCCGTAAACATCGCTAAGGCCTGGACAATCGCGTGGACACATCAACGACCAAACTCCGTTAGCTTCGACTCGCTTCATAAACAAGTCGGGAATCCAAAGGCCGTAGAATAAATCGCGAGCTCGATCTTCTTCCTTTCCCGTGTTCTTCTTCAGGTTCAAGAAGTCGAAGATGTCTCCGTGCCACGGCTCCAGATAAATCGCGTATGATCCTGGTCTTTTATTGCTGCCTTGATCGACGAACCGAGCCGCGTTATTATAAAGTCGAAGCATTCGCACGATGCCGTTGGAAATTCCATTCGTTCCAGCAATGTACGAGCCCTTAGGTCGAATATCGTGAACATTCAATCCGATTCCTCCAGCGTGTTTAGTGATTTCCGCACATTGTCCAAGCATACGGAAAATGCCAGTAATCGAGTCGTCAGTCAAGGACAGCAGGTAGCATGACGAGAGCTGTGGATGTGGAGTAGCCGCTGCGAAGAGGGTTGGAGACGCGTGGGTGAAGTAACGTTCCGACAACAGATTGTAAGTCTCGATGGCAGCGTCGATGTCTTCGCCATGAATTCCGACAGCGACTCGCATCAGCATGTGCTGTGGTCGCTCGGCGATCTTCTCATTAATCTTCAGCAAGTAGCTTCGCTCCAACGTCTTGATGGCGAAGAAATTATAGCCAAAGTCTCGTTCGGTGCAGACTGCAGCGTCCAGCCGGTCGGCGTTCTTCATGACGGCATTGTAATGAAAGTCGCTGATCAGCGGAGTGATTCTCTTGCGTTTCTCATTGTACATGCTGTAGAGACCTTCGATAGCCTCGCTGAACTTTTCCGTGGTCTCCTCATGCAGCTTAGACACCGCAATACGTCCAGCCAGGAGAGAATAATCCGAGTGAACTGTGGCCATCATCGCAGCAGTTTCTGCTGTCAAACTGTAGATCTCTGGCGTGGTTACTCCATCGTATAAGCCCTTGACGACCTTTCCAGCAACTTTAGCCTGTGAGGGAACAGTAGATCATGAGACCAGTGGCGGTAATCGACAACGAGTAACTTACGGGATCGATGAATTTGAGATTCAGGCCAAAGGAAAGTGATTCTACCTTCGATCTGATCTTGTCAGCCGAAACTTCTTCCTTCGTTCCATCTGTAAGAGAAAACACTTGAGTGAATGATGGCTAACTACTGAGCTTAACGTTTCATACCTTTTTTAATCACAAACATCTTTACCCGCTTTTGATCTCGAGCTACTTCCTCGTTTCACGAACTCCTAATCGCAACTGAATTTCTCCTTTTCTTTCCGACTTACTCTTGACTGTGTTGATGACGAATGACTCAACAATTCGACTGCTGAGCGTCCGGACGCTTGTCTTTTGTTTAAGGGATCAAATTCCCAGAAGATTGCAACGACTTTTGTGAATGTCAATAGAACGAAATTGGCGCTCGAGGGGATCACAACGATGAGGTCGTTGAACTTAGTTCAATGAACTATGGGAATTAGAATTGATGTAATCAGTAGGATCGCCTGAGTCCAAAGGAATCCTGCAGGTGAAAACCTCAACTACATAAGTTATAACTTTATTGGAAGATTGACATCACTGTTTGATGTCGACGTTAGCCAAACCATCGCCATCCCCTCATTTTCTACCCTGCGTTCCCGCCAAAACAAGAAGGAAAATTCCATCCGATTTATTTGTTGAAATACGATCGATTAATTGTCCAAAACACTTCGTTATCGTTTATCAACTTGTGCTGCATTCAAGAACGAGCTTAAGATATTCAGTTCACTTCGTTTTGTATTATAAAATCAATTCGTCAAGATGGTCAAAACTTTTGTCCTTAAACGAGGTAAGATTGCGAAATTCCTCAACTTTACTTCAGCCTAACCCGGTTCATTGGTTTAGATGGACGCAAGGAAGAGGTTCACTTCGATAAAATCACCTCCCGCATCCAGAAACTTTGCTATGGCCTGAATATGGATTTCATCGACCCGGTAAGTTTCGCTTTTGTCATTTGAGCTTCTCTGTGTTGTTGTCACAGTTCTGAGTTTATTGTTTCCATTGCCTGAGTCTAAACAGTTTGAATGCTTGTTGTAGATCTCCATTACGATGAAAGTCATGCAGGGCTTGTACTCTGGCGTCACGACAGTGGAGCTCGACAACTTGGCTGCTGAAACCGCAGCTACGATGACGACTACACACGCTGACTACGCTGTTCTGGCCGCTCGCATTGCTGTGTCCAACCTGCACAAGGAAACGAAGAAGCAGTTCAGCGATGTCATTGAAGATTTGTACAACATGGAGAACGAAATCTTGAAGCAGAGAACTCCGATGATCAGCGACTTCCATTACAATATTATCATGAAGAACGCCGACCGTTTGAACTCGGCGATCATCTACGATCGCGACTTTGGCTACAACTACTTTGGGTTTAAGACATTGGAGCGAAGCTACTTGCTAAAGATCAAAAGGAAGATTGCCGAGCGACCACAGCACATGCTGATGCGAGTCGCTGTCGGAATTCATGGCGAAGACATCGACGCTGCCATCGAGACTTACAATCTGTTGTCGGAACGTTACTTCACCCACGCGTCTCCAACCCTATTCGCAGCGGCGACTCCTCGTCCACAGCTCTCGTCGTGTTTCTTGCTGTCAATGTCTGACGATTCGATCGATGGAATCTATGACACGCTTAAGCAATGCGCTAAGATAAGCAAATGCGCTGGTGGAATCGGAGTTAATGTTCACTGCATCCGCGCCAAAGGAACTTACATTGCTGGAACGAACGGGATCTCGAATGGCCTCGTTCCTATGCTTCGAGTTTACAACAATACGGCTCGCTACGTCGACCAAGGAGGCAACAAGAGACCTGGCGCTTTCGCGGTTTATCTCGAACCATGGCACGGAGACATCTTCGACTTCTTGAACCTGAAGAAGAACACGGGAAAGGAAGAAGACCGAGCTCGCGATTTATTCTACGCGCTTTGGATTCCCGACTTATTCATGAAACGTGTTGAAGCTAACGGAGTTTGGTCGCTGATGTGCCCACACGAGTGTCCCGGACTGTTCGATAGCTGGGGCCCAGCGTTTGAGAAGTTGTACGAATCTTACGAGGCTGAAGGCCGTTACTTACGCCAAATCAAGGCTCAGGATCTCTGGTTCGCCATCATCGAATCGCAAGTTGAGACTGGAACTCCCTACATGCTTTACAAAGATGCTTGCAATGGGAAATCGAACCAGCAAAACGTCGGAACAATTCGCTGCTCCAACTTGTGCACTGAAATCGTCGAATATTCTGACGAAAATGAAGTCGCAGTTTGCAACTTGGCTTCGATCGCGCTCAACATGTTCGTGACATCAGATCGCACCTACGACTTCGAGAAGCTCAGACAAGTCGCCAAGACTGTGACGAGAAATCTCAACAAAATCATCGACGTCAATTATTATCCAATCCCAGAAGCTAAGCGATCAAACATGCGCCATCGTCCGATCGGCATCGGAGTGCAAGGCTTGGCCGACGCTTTCATATTGATGCGACATCCCTTCGAATCGCCAGAGGCTTTTAAACTGAACCAACAGATTTTCGAGACGATTTACTATGGCGCGCTCGAGGCGAGCTGCGAGTTGGCGAAGGAACTCGGAACCTACGAGACCTACGAGGGATCGCCAGTGTCCAAAGGAATTCTGCAGTTCGACATGTGGAAGAAAACTCCGACTGAGCTTTGGGACTGGAGCGATTTGAAGGCCAAGATTGCACAGCACGGAGTCCGAAACTCGCTGCTGCTCGCTCCAATGCCGACTGCATCGACCGCTCAGATCCTCGGCAACAACGAAAGCTTCGAGCCCTACACGAGCAACATTTACAACCGCCGCGTGCTCAGCGGGGAATTCCAGGTTGTCAACCATCATTTGATCAAAGACTTGAGCGATCTCGGCATGTGGGACGACGACATGAAGAACGAAATCATCGCGAACAACGGATCCGTTCAGGGAATCGAGAAGATCCCGGTGGAGATTCGTGAAATCTACAAAACTGTGTGGGAGATTTCGGTGAAGAACCAAATCCAAATGGCAGCTGACCGCGGAGCTTTCATCGACCAATCTCAGTCGTTCAACATTCACGTCGCCCAGCCGAACTACGGAAAGTTGACGTCGATCCATTTCCACGCGTGGAAGATGGGCTTGAAGACCGGCATGTATTACTTGAGAACGAAGCCAGCAGCCAACGCGATCCAGTTCACTGTCGACAAGAGTCGTCTGGCTCAGAACTTGACCAACGGCGAAGCTCAGGTCAACGGAAACGCATCGCCCAGCAAGTCACCAAAGAAAACGAATGGAATTACCAACGGAGACGGCGAAGCTTACGACAAAGATCGCGCAGACATGGTCTGCTCTCTGCAGAACAAGGACGACTGCCTTAGCTGCGGATCATAAACATTTAAGCATCAGCGATCAATCTCAGTTCCCAAAGGGTAAGAAGATGTTTGCCTAATTTTTCTAAAGTTCAAATAAAGTTTTTCAAGTGTGCAGCTGAAATGTTTCAATAAATTCCAGATTTGAGTGTGAAAATAATTTTATTTTAATAAGAAACTTTCCCTGAGTTCACGCAGCGCGAATACTAAACGCAGCGGAGTAATAACATTTGCTGTTCGTAGCTCTCGTCAGCACAAACGGATTCAATCCTTTGAACTTCTGGAAGACTTTGATGAGAGACTCAAGGCCGCCTCGAGTGAGATAGCCAATTCCTGAGACGCTTCCTTCGCTGAATGTGAAGCGAGACTTAGTCAGGTAGCCGATCACCGGCTTGGAACATTGGTTCTTGATGGTCTGAGGCTTCTTTGGCAGCCAAAGCTCGCACATCTTCTCGTGCTGATCTTCGATGATTTTCTCAGCGGTCGACTTTTGAATTTTTACGAGGCGAGTGGCGCAGGCTTGAAGCTTTCGTTTCGCTCGAACCCGACGGTTCCTCAACCTTTTCAACAGTTTCCTGTGATCTGATCTCAACATTTTCCTCTCAACTTCGGCATCGTCTTTGATCTCTGGCTCTATGCAAAGCGGTCCTCGATCTCGTTGGTGCTTTTGAACGATTGACGCTTTGATGTCTCGTTTGCTGGGCAGACAAATGATTCCAAAGTCGCCGGGCGTTCCTCTCGACTTCATGCAAATTGTTATCGGGATCAAGGCATCATTAGATATTTTCAAGTCGTTCAAACTCAATCGGTTTGTCAGAACTTTTCTGATGTCTTCTAGAGCCGACAGATTGCGCAGAACGTGAAAGCTTCCAGATCCGCCATACTCTCTGACTAGCTGACTGAATGGACACGCGAAAGGCGACACGATTCCCATCTTCTTGAAGTTCGTTCTCTTATTCGGAGGCTTC
This sequence comes from Smittia sp. YW1114-2, assembly GCA_033064975.1. Taxonomy (NCBI): domain Eukaryota; kingdom Metazoa; phylum Arthropoda; class Insecta; order Diptera; family Chironomidae; genus Smittia; species Smittia sp. YW1114-2. The sequence goes on from CP093832.1 coordinate 19,571,097, forward strand.
CGGAAGTACTCTTCAAGTTTTTGCTTCAACTCTCGTTCGCTTTCCATTTGACCTGAGACGGTGTCGGGCAGAAAAACCTCTTGCGCCATTTCATTCGCGATCGTTTCCGTTTCTCGCCATCCTCCTGACTTCGCTCCGCATCTGATCAGCGACAGCCAAACGCTCATGCCATAGCCAGCTGGCACAATCAAATCCCAACCGCTGCCGAATCCGAGTCGCTTCACTTCTGACGATTTGCTGCCGGGGCGTTCAGTTAGCAACAAAGGCACAGGCTGAAGTTCTTTCTCAAATGAGGCCGCGATGCCTGGCACAAGTTGATTTTTGTTACGCAACTGGCATAGTTCTCCGGTCGTCATCATGTTCTTTGTAACGCTGTCTCGAAGATCTTTTCTCCAAATTCCAGACAAGGAAGCGATCGGTAGAATGTCTGAGCTGCTGGTACTTGTCGAGTGGATCTCAGTGACAATTTTCTCTCGTTTCGCTGGTCGGTTTGTCCTTGGATCGACAACGTTTAATCCAAGTATGACATGAGGCAGAAACTCAGCCGGTGAACTGTTTTTCAACACTTTCCAAACACGTTCTTGCTCACTTTGCGCTTTTTGGTATTTAAAATCTTCGTCGAGGAGACAACCGAGCCAATTACTCTCGAAGTGTGTTGCAGGTTTAAGAGCCTTGTGAAGAACTGCGTTGGAATAAGGTCCAGTTAGACGGAAGCGGCTAAGTGTGTCTTTGAGTTCGATCACTTCTACATTCGAGTTGCTGTTCGAATAGCGAGGATTCCTTATCATTGAGTCGTTCTTGGCAATGACATTGGCAGACGCGTCGTCGCCATCACTTCTGTTCTCATTTTTAAGCTCAAACAAAACGATGAATTCATGTAGAACTTTCTTGTAAGCTGTCGGATGGACAAAGATCCACAGAGATTTCCTGTCGCCTTCAAGAGGCTTCCACATGAATGAAACGCGACACAAAGCGTTGGATGGATACGAATCTGTTTTGAAGAGATCGACGATGCCTTCGCGCGCTCCACTGATGAAGCATTTGGCCATCAGCGTCGGGCCACACTCAACTGATGTGATTCTGCTGAATTGGCTTCGCAACACCTCCAGCGATCCACTCACTTCGATGGCGCCTAAGTAGCTCACGTCCTGAACGAGACAATGGTTCGCAGCTGCTTTGTAAGAAGCTCGGTAACGTTTGTCGGTCGGCGCGTAAGGAATCTTGTAGCCCCAGAGCTCTCTCATGTGGTATCGCTTTGCGTGCCAAACATGAGTCTCAAGCCAAACGTTTTTCTGTTGTCGTCTTGTGTATTCCTTCACTAGATTGCTCGGCTTTCGTCGATATTTCCTTGACGGTCTTCTCTTCTTCGCAGTCGGTCCCGACTTTGCCATTTGGTTGATGTGGATCTGACGATACTTGAGCGGAAGCCGCTTGGGATTGTGTGACATGGCTCGTCGTCTCATGTGGTTTGGCAGCATCTGATGCAGAAGCTTCTCCGACTTGAACGTGGCGACTTCATTGTAGAGCTGCCTCAACTCGCGGATGCGACCTGCAACGTGTTGCACTATCGAAATTCCACCGGGAACTTTCGGATTCGCTGGCTTGTCGAACTCTTTTCGACTGCTGTGGTCCATTATTGTCACTGTGGATTCTCAGACTAGGATTTTGATCGCTGGATTCCTAAAATAATTCCGAAATGTTTACTTTTGATTTTGCGATGAATTTTCAACGAATTCGACCTTCAGCTCAAATGATTTAATCTTCTACAGAAACGGATTATCACAAAGGTAATTTATTCCTTTGCTTCACTGTCCAGAAGCGCGATTATCTCGATTATTATTTTATTTCTCTTGTCGCCGGTATTCGGATTAAACTTAGCCATGCGTCGACTAATCCGAACGGATTGTTTTTGAATAAAAATCGACCGTTAGAGCTTTAGTCTCCCAAAGCTTAATCGACGGAGACTCAAATATTTATTTCTGAGAACACGAACTGTGCTCAATATGACACATTTAGTCGCGATTCTGTGAACAATTTAGATTCACGAAAGCTTAAAGATATTTCACTTTACATTTTTGAACTTATAATGGAAGAAATCTTCTTGCCTTTTCTCCTCGAACTTATCACACTTCGAAGAAATTATGTACACTTTTTGGCAGGCGATCACGAAGTCTGTAAAGGAAAGAACTTATCGGAGTGATAGTAACAACTATTCCGAACAAGATTCAATTAAACTTCAAAAGATTTATTAGCTTTCGTAATCCAAAGCTCATCGCAAAGCTTTCAAGTCTCGATAATCGATCTGAATAGTTTCAAAGCAAGTCAACATCAAGTCTAGATGAACCGACGGCTTGATTCGTACAAGATAACATCTTATTTAAGGCCTTACGGAATATGAAGGAAGATGAATAAAACTCGGAAAATGAACATTTTTGTCTACACGAAGCCAATTCTTCTCCCTGGCTAGCTTGGAGGTCAATAAATAATTCATTATCTGGAGTGTTCTTACGTAATAATTTCACGGTTTGTGCATTTCAATCTCGGCGATGTTTTCGTTGAACTGACCATAGTGACCAGAGAACCAGTTGACGTTTTAAGTGGAATTTTATTTATCAGTTAGCTAGCTTGAAGGTTTAGGAGTTGGTTTGAAGTTGGCCTTTGCAGCAGACCCCACCAACTCCTTCTACTAAACTTTTCTTTGCGACGGGAAGCAGCACAAATGATTCTTTGAAACAATTCATTCAACTCTTTTAATAGCAAAAAGCAGACACCTTCGAAGGCTTCGCCAACTGAACAAAGGTCACAACAAAGGTGTACACCACGAGAATAGACAATTAATGTTTCTTCCATTCTGTAGGTTCTCAAATCTGCGGTTCTCAAGAACTTTTATAAAAAAAATAGAGCATCGACAGTTATGAGTTTTTTTATTCACACGTGTCTGGAGGATCGCAAGGAAATTATGTATTACTTCCAAGTGCAGATAAGATAAGAGTAGAACGAATAGGAGCTTTGAAACGATAAAGATCGACTCGTCTCGAGCCTAAACTCTGTCTGCATTTCCGCGTTACGTCACAAAGAAAAGCTTTCAATGCTTGGACGACGTGATTTACACGAGAGTCAGCTCTGCGAGCAAAAAAACTTTAGAAACTTCGCAAAAACTCTTTCCTTTCTTTCATTACTTTTGAGGAAATCAACTGCTTGCTCTCTCCGAGATTTTGTGCGTTCGCCGCCTTAAATAATGGAAGCTTTTCATTTCCTTGCTCATTACGATTCTGAAACTCGCTGTGACCGCTCTTTGATTAAAACGTTCTCTTAAGTAGACTCGGAAGCGAACCAACCGACTGTGATTATCCTGAAGCTAACAGAGAACTGAAAATGGTGAGAAGAGTTTTCTGTGATGGCTTGGTGAACTCGGGAGACGTGGCAAAGTTAAATATCTGCAAGCAAACAAAAATAAAGCATTATCAAAGGTTGATGAATAAAAGTAATGCTTGGGTTGTGATCTCTGCGAAGCTATCTCGGCACTCAGTCAAGCCGTGATCGCGAGCATCCGTCAACAAGTAGTCAGAACCTATTGGAAACAGATCGATAGATTGCTGTGCGGTGCAAGGGAAAGGGAATTTGCTTAGTGATCGGAATCAGCCTTGCGCCAATATTTCGTGGAAGAATCAACTTGCTTAGTCACAGAGCTTTCTAACTAGCGAAGCTTCGAGCTCGCCTTCCAGAGCTTTTCCTAATCAAACCGACTTTAGACTTTGATGTTCGAAACATTGCTCTTCGTGCGCTGTTTCCAACTAAACGATGAACCTTAATCTTCCTGGTTGAATACTTTGTAGTTGGAATCTGATTTCACCGGAATGTGGTGACTGCGAAGAAACAATCTCAAAGTTCAGAAAAACAACTCCACATTTACGTGAAGAAGTTTATTCCGTTTGATTGAAATTTGTTTATTCCGCTTCGCATGGTCGGCAGTGTGAGCGACACCCTCCAATTCAATTTCGCTTTTCACGGGTCGCAGAAAGTTCATGAAGAGATTCCCATTTCGGGATGAGAGCTCGTTATCGGCGAGAGCTCCCACATGGCGACGAGAAGGCTCGCGAGCGATAACGAACGAGGAACTGATTTGATAATGAATCACTTGTATTTTGACGGACGCGATCGTCTTCGAAAAAAGTACATCGTCGCGTGGCCCTCGGCTTATCAAACGTTTCCCTCACATCTGCCAGCTCAAAAGTCAATTCGTGTTTTTAAATATTTCTTTCTTTTCCAGAACTCGAAAGTAATCATCGCTGCATTCGTTTTGCTTCTGTTAACGTCAGAGCTTCGGTTTGCACTTGGCAAGCCCGTGACTCACGACAAGCTTCAACGGCGCCCGCAAGCTTCGAAAGCTACAACCAAATTTAAAACCGTTTTGCTGAAAACCAACAGCGGATCGTTTGGACCTTTGGGCTCCACGGCTATCATACATTTGAACGCATTGAAGCACAAGGTAACGAAGAGCGCCGAGAGGAACACGCCACCACCACCGGTTGAACTGTGCGTAATGTCAATGACGACTTTGTCGCCATCGTCGCCTAAGGATTTTCAAAAAATGTCTGGACCTCGAGGAAACACCTTGTTCACTTCCCACAACTGGGGACAAGGAAAGTGAATTACCCGCGCGTAGGCCTGAGCACAGGCTGAGTGGTATATGTGATATTATGTGTGATCTTACTGTTTTACTTTCATTGCGCAAGTGCTGTCTGAACTTTTAAACAATGAAAGCAAACAATGGCAACTTGTCAAGTCCTCCTTCTGTTAAATGGAAACGTTTCGCACTCTCTGTTGACGCAATTGTTCAAAGACCAAACAAAAAGCTTATTGTGCTTTAATGTTCATGAGCTTCCCATTCGTTTAATTTACCTAAAATAGAAAAAGTCGAAAAGCAAAACGTGAAAATCATCCAAACTTCTTCTCTTCCTACGAGTATGCGTGGCCTTCAGATTTACCCGACAGTTTGGTAGATTGTAACCTGCATTACTAATGACTTACGGCCTGGAAATATTGTAAAAGCTCGTTTGTGTAATCTGAAACATTGTAATCCGAAGTTCGGCGGAAGTGAAGTAATTTTATTTGAATGTTGAATCAAAACGTTTCTAAAGAGTGACCGAACAGTTTATTTTTATTTCGTAATTAAACTTCCTTTGGGTGACGAGAAAGTTTTGTTCTATAAATAGTTAGGAGATTGTGGAGTTTGCCCTGCAGTTTGCATTCTATCGTCACACCATTTGATCAGCTCGCGTCTATTTGTTGACGAGAGCGAGCAGAGCTTTCTTCTCAGCATCCTTTTTCCGCTTTTCGTCGATGCCGCGCTGCCGCCAAGTGCTCTTTCGCAATTTTATCGGCCGAGATCCGACGTACTTGCCGTCCATCTCCTTCATCGCTCTGATGAAGTCTTGCGGCTCCTTAAAGCTCACGAAACCGTAGCCTTTGCTTTTGCTGGTCCTTTTGTCTCGTATTACTTTCGCTCTTTGGAAGGAGGCGAACTTGCTAAATGTTCTAGTGAGCAACTCGTCGTTGACGTCATTCCCGAGGTCGCCGCAAAAAATTCTGAAATCATCCTCAGGCCAATCAGCTAAGCTTTGATCTTCCCATGTGCTGCCGCCCGCTTGTCTAATCGTCTTTTTGTCAACCTTCTTCTTGTCCTTGTTCCCGAACGATTGAAGGGCGGAAGACGCTTTAGCGGCCTTGATGATATCTTCTGCGATGTGATTAGATTGAGACTTGTCACTCTTTGATTTCTTCACTTTGGGCGCGGGAGCTTCGAACTGGATTGAGTTGATGTCGAAGTTTGCCCCTCCAACCGATGGAGCTGGGATTGACTGATTGTAAGATGGTGGAGCTTCTACCGTTGGAACGTTGGGTCGTGTGTAAAGCTTCGGTGCGCTGGATAAGATCACTGGAGTCTTTTCAGCTTGAGCTGGTTGAAATGTTGAGTTGAACGAAGGAGCCTGCGGATGGTGCATCGGAGGCCTTGAAATTGATGATGGTCTATGTGGCGCTGTGTTATAAGCATTGAACTGCTTCACCTGCGATGGAACAAACATCGGTTTGTGGCCGACCTGAGAAATTTCATTCTCGAATCTAAAACGAATGTAAACATTTATTAGATTTTAATGTTCGCGGCGATCGGTGCGGTTCACTAAGCGGCAATCTTCACCTGGACATTTCATCTTCCATGTTCTTTCGTTTCGTGCCCATCTTTAAGACTTATGGCTTTGTTTTCTTAGGTTTTAAATTGATTTTATTTCACAGATATTTTTGCTTGAATCAAAACAAAACTTTTAGCCCCGCGGAAGTTTAAAAATCCTAAAGCCGTTAAAAGTTCAAGTTTCAATTGTTGAAAGCTCACTAGTGAAAGCTTACGACTAGCTAAAGATAAATCGGATGAAAAACTGATGGAATAGTGGATAAATGTACCTCTGTCGATACTAGAGCCACTGCCTTTTCTCTCCTCTTTTACAATACTTGCACTGCTTGCAGCTCGAAACTTGAATTATGCGGTGATTTGCATATCTCGAGCTGACGACGGGAGATTCCGTATTGAATAATTTACGAATCCCGCCGGCTTCTTATCGCTGAAAGCGATTCTGTTTGCAACTTAATGGCAGAGCTAAGTATAAAAACGAAGTTAAGTTTGACAAGTCATTGTAAGTTGACAGAATGTTGAGGAAAATTGTTGCAATTTTCGTATTGCTCGAGTTTTCAGTTGGGCAAGACTTCGGTTCTCTATTCAATCAAAGCTTCGCGATTGTGAGTGTTATCGACGAGAGCAGCGCATCTTCATATGAAAAGCGTAAGATTCGTGCGACCGTCCGAGGACAACCTGATTCTCATGAACCCCCTAGGCGAAGTCTCGAGTCTAGACGAGCAAAAATGGTACATCGGAGGCAATCGAGTGCAGGGCGATGCATTAGTCTCGGAAAGCTTCGACAAGTTTGATTTCGACGACACGCGAGATTTCCACTTGGAACTGAAGTATCCGCGGCAGAATCAGTTTTACATCACCCACGTGTCGTGCCTCGTTGAGCAGTCGTCGTCGATCGGGCGAGCTTACACTGTCGATGGAGGCGTTGGCTACAATTACATGACGCTCATCTTCGAGGCAAAGCGAACTCAACACTTTTATTACAGAGTTTACTTGTTCGGAAGGAGATTCCAGTAAAACCGTCTCAAAATAAAACTGTCTGCGGCTCCCCACTCAAAGCGTTTTCTTTTCATCTCGCGGCGAATCAATTTTGACACTTTCGATGCAAAGTGAATACCAACGAGGTCGATTGGATCAAAACAATTATTCCTCTTCCCGATGCGGTTTAATATAAAAGGACGAGCGGAGACTTCATTGCCATCAGTTGTGAACTGTTCGTTTCAGAACACGCAGAACAAAGGATTACGCAATGGGATTCACTTCGTTATCGGTTTTGGCCTCGTTCACGCTCCTCGTCGCTTACAGCGTCTTATCGTGTGAGGCAGCAACTCTCGGGAACTCAATCGAGCCGACTCACTCGACTGATGGACTGCACAAACGACCAGCCACGAGCATCTGGCTGAAGAGTCTTCCAGTCCGCCGATTGAAGCCTTTGAACGCCTACTCAATCTACCGAAGAGATTTTCCTGATGTCGAGTTCGTCGACGACACAATCAACAGCATTGACAAGAGATTCGACGACGATTACGGCCATCTGAGGTGAGAAAACGTTTGCCATGCGACTTTAAACTTTAATTCTTCCCCGAAGGTTTGGAAAGCGAGGCGGAGTCGAAGGCGACGGATTTGACGATTACGGTCACATGCGCTTCGGAAGATAAATCCACTCGAGTCGGTTCCTTCTTCTCTTCAAAGTGATCGACGCATGGCTGTAAGTTGCTGACTTTGAAGAACCCACAACCCTTCGCTCTCCACTCTGCGAGTTTCGTCTTCATCGGAAAAATGAAATTTGATGTTTCGATGTGAAAGTAGAAAATATATTTGCAAAGTCTCAAAGGACAAAACGAAAATTACAAAAAGTTTTACTCCTTAAGCTTCGTCCACTTGATGAGAGTTTCGGGTGATCGATAGAGGAACAAAAGCTTTGCCACCAAATTCTCCTCGAGCACAAACTCTTTCGCCTCTCGGACTGTGTAAATGTCATTGCAGAGGTTGATAATCTTGTCGACATTCGGCAGCTCCTCGACGACAATCGAGCTCGTTCCGACGTTGAAAACAGTTGATCGCAAGATGCGCGAACAGAGGAGAATCAACGAAACGTAGATGCCAAGGATTCTAAAGGTTTGAAATTAAAATGCTGCAAAGATTTCGGACATTCTCACCCTTGAACCGCAAAGTCGCCTAACGTGATCGGAAAAGCTTTGTCGTTAAAGATGAAAACTGTGATGAAATTCTCGCAGTCTTGGTGGGGCAAAGAAGCGAACAGTGTGTCGTTGCAGTCTTCCTTCATCACCCAATACCTCGAGTTGTCGGCACCTTCAAAGCTCATCGTGAGATTTCGAAATGTTTTGTCGTTATTTGCTGTTGAAAAACTAAAGATTAAACTTCAATTCGTTGGTCGAAAGTGAAGATCTTACCGTTGTTCCAGTTAAGCTCTCGCACAGTTGAGAGTTTTCCGCTGTTTCGTACTGCAAGAATCTTCGGGAAAATGTCCAAAAGCTCGATCTTCTGCGGGCTTTCGTTTGACAAAACCTCGAGAAGATTCTCGCGCATTTCGTTTGTAATTCTGAGTTTCGTCGTTGTGTCGAGAGTAACTGCGCCGAAGCTGCCAATGTTTGTGCGAGTTATTTTCATAGTGAGCTCGCAATGTGTAAGAGTTCCACTTCTGATATCTTCAACCATTCGTTCCAAGTTGGGCGCTGGGAGCCTCCAGTATGATGAAGACGTCACGCTTAGAGTTACTGCAACAACATCTTCAACAGTGAATTCATCCAGCAAGGCGTTTGACGACGCATGCCTCTGGAATAGAGCGTTCATCTGGTTCCAGTCAACTTGAGAGAAGCGGTGAATGTGCTGCTTGGCTACTTCGACTTGATACAGAGGCTTGTATGTGCCGAGTTTCAAGCTCACGTCGACTTTGCGCGGAAGGTTGCTCGTGCCAAGGGTCGGCAGAAAAGCGTAAAGAATCAGCGGCGTGAAGATAACTCCGATGAGAATGCTGCTCCATAAACCGCCAATGAGAAGCTTCTTCCTTAGGAACGGCCTCTTGGTCCCACGCAAAAAGTCCTTCGCCATCCATTGCCGCAAACATTTGATGCAGAAAACTTGAGCGTGAATCGCTTCAACGCGAAGCCACTCGGAAAATATCAGCGACGTTTCCGTCGACATCCAATCGATGACTGTGCGCAGCTCGAACAAGAAAGGTATCAGCATGAAACTGAAAGTAAGTCGTTTGAAAATGTGTCGAACATGACTCGAATTAATTCCACAAACCCTTTGAACAAAAGCATGTTAATCAGGCCGAATTTCTTCATCAGAAAATTCCCGAGAACTTTCGGCGGATAACCGCAGCGGATTTGATAAGCCGAAATCATTAAATAAACGCAGTTGATGAAGTAATAAAGCTGAGGATAATAAGTCTCGTTGAGGCTTTTCCCAGTGTAGAGCGGAAGAAAGAAAAACATCCAAGCGTGGGTGATGATGACGATCAACAAGTGGAAGATGACTTTGGCCGTCATGTTCTTGCGCAAATAGAGAACTCTGTCAATCATAATCATCGCAAATTGCATCACGAGCACCGAGAGCAGAGACATCGGGATGCGGCTTTCCAACAAGTAGTTGATGATTGTACGCGGGTCGTCGGGCGTGGGATTGACCTGCAAACGATTAAGAATCAAGTTGACTTGTTTAGGATAACTTTGAACTTACTGCAAACTCTCTGAAGCCGATAAGAAGGACGAAGAGGTTAATGAAATCACAGAAGAACATGAGTTTGTACACGTCGACGAACTTGAAGTACGATTTCGTTTTGATCAGGCGGTGGAAGCTTCGCGTGATGTAGAAATATTTTTGGAACGAGAGCCAGGTTGTGGAGGGCAAAGATCCATCGAAATCGTTTTCGACCACCACAAATCTCGAACTTGCATAGCTTTTCGAGAAGTCTGGAGCGGTCATCGCTCGCAGGCTCAGCTTCGTTTTTCCTTGCTGCAGGTTGATCAGAAACTGACCTTGCTCGTCGCACTCTATTTTTTCATAAGCCTTTAAAAGCTTGTTTCGGTCTTCGTAAACCGCTTGAACGCCGAGATTATTTTTCGATATCTCGTGCTTCACGATAACTTCGTCTTCCGGTTCCTCGTCGTGATGTATCAGTTCTTCCAAGCTGTGGAATCTGCTGACTCCTTGATTTGGTTTCTCTTTCTCGTCCCTTTTGTAGGTTTCAATGAGATTTGCTGTATCATCGTCGCACGTTTTGATGATAAATATTCCATCATCCGTTATGAGAGACTCTTTCGATTGCCACAGTCCGAGTCTTTTCAAAACCGCTCGATGGAGAAAAACGACGACAATCAAAAGCAGCTCGTAGATTGCCATGCTGTTGTTCTGGTGGAACTCGAAAAGTTGGATGAACAAGCTGCTTCTCTCCATTTGCCAAAGGAAAATTATGAGACTTCGGAAGACCAACAAAATTTGTGTGTACGCGATCAGCAGAATCCAAAACGTCTTCGACGGACGTGGAACAGTTAAAGTTCCCCAGAGATAAACGAACATCGACAGCGGCAATGTGAAGATGCTCGACGTTGATATCTGAGCGAAGCAAACTATGATGTAAGCCAACACGCCAGTTTTGGTGAGTAAAAAGATGAAAACTTCCTTGAGCAGAGCAATAAAAGTTATCTCTGTCTGCTCGTTGTCTTGAGTTTCGATCAACTTGATTTGTTGCCTAAAGAGAGAAGCTTTAGTAGAAGAGCTGGCGAGCTTTAAGCTCAAAAAGAACTTACAATTTTGCATCGATGTGTTTAAGTTTTGAAAGTCGTTGAGTTCGCTTGACATTGGTTATTCCTTTAGTTGTATTTGAAGGGTAGATAGTCGATGAGATTGTAAGCTTCAAAGTCTTCCTCTCGGCCATGAGCTGATTGTAAATGTATCTATAGTTCTTGGAAGCTTCACGCATCGGGATAATAAGTTTGCTAAGACATCTCCGATAGAAAGATCTCAGCGTTTCCATGAACGAAGTCTTCTCTGGTTCAACGTTCTTTTCATCTACATCCTTTGAAGTGATTACCGAGGGAGCCTTCGATCTTATTGTGCTAACGACACTCTCTTCCGCATCATCTTGATTGCCTTCGCTCTCATCATCGAACATGTAGTAATCGCCTCGGCGGATTGCTGCATCGTGATAAGATTTTTCCTCTTTCTGACCTCTCAGAATTGCGGATGCTGAGTGCTTGATTGTATCAACTTTGAGCTTGAGACTTGCGAGGTACAATTCTTCTTCATTTCTTTGTCGCTTGAACTCTTCCGCTCTTAAAGTCTCAACTATGTTAGCGCCTCTGAAATACGAAATCATTATCAACAACCGAAAAACAAAACTTAAAACTGACCTCGAGGCTAGCACGCTTGTTGTGTTGGTCTCATCTATGACATTAACAAAGTAGTGACTCTGGAAAATTCGTCTTTGAATAATGATGAAGATGAACGCAATCGCGTCAGTTATTTGAGTCACGTTGCCACATGACAAACCGAAACGTTTGGTGAGCCAAAAATTGTCCTGAATTATTGCGTTTCCGATGAAGCAGCAAAAGATCTTGATCAACATTTTTGTGGCAATGATAGACACATTGAAAATTAGAAGAATGTTCCAACAGCGTATTAGCGATGGCAACGGTCTCAGGTAAAAGTCGGTGCCGAACCAAAGAAAGACGAAAGCTCCCCCGATGTACAATAGCGATAAGACGTCAAGCGCGTAAGTTCCAACTAAGAAGATGACGACGAGCGTCACCCAGAAGTGAATCTTGAAGATGTAATGCTTGGCGAGGTCATTGAATTGATAGACTGGATGCTCGTGTATCTTGAGGCCTTCAATGAGCAAGCCTTGCTCAAGCAGAACTGATCTGTTGCTTCCACCTCCTTCGAATGGCTTAGAATGGTCTCTCGCTTTCTCAGCTTTGAACACTTGAAGCTGAAATAAAACTTTAAGTTTTATTTTCCTTAAAACCTATCACAACTACTAACCTGCATGGCCATCAGAAGTAACAGCAAGAAATCAACAACCAGTCTCTCAGGATTTTCATGGAAATTTCTCAAAGTCTGATACAAGAATGACGACGTTTGCTTTTGTAAATCCTCCGAAGCGTCGTCGCAAGGTCTGATGACAACGAAGAACACCAAAATGAGGCACTGAGCCAGGATAAGAACAAACAGCAGGACAGTTGCAAGCTTCCACACAAGCTTCGCTCTCTCGCGTTTCCAAGTTAGAAGAAGCACAAACAGGAAAAAATGAATGATGGTTTGGATGGCGCAGCTGCTGGTGGCGACACTGACAGCGAAAACGCAGAGTATCAGCTCGATTCCAAACTTGTAGAAGCCGTAGTTGATCAGGAATTTCGTGAGATTGCTGGCGGAGCTGTCAGCATTTAAACGCGACACTTCGTCAAAAACGACTCTTGGGGTCTCGATTGGCTTCCCAGTTACTCGTCGCTTCGCCTGCTGACTAGCTTTCATCATGAAGAAAATTGTTATCACCGTAACGTAGACAACGCTTAACTTGATATTTTCGAAAGTGGACTCGTGTGCCTTCAAATTGAACCAGTCGTGGATGCTTCGCAGATCGATATTGAATCTCGAGCCCAGGATGAGGTAGCATGGATCAAACTGTTGTCTGATCATCAGGTGAACGTCGACAAGCTCGAAAAACATGACGCCAATGATGAAAGCCATTGAGAATATCGACACAAGTCTTGCTATTAGAAGCTTGAAAGCTTCCGAGCTTACAAAAGCTCCAACAGTTAAGAAAATCAGAAAGATTCCGTTGAGTATTTGAAGCTGAAACAGAAATTTTAAGGCATTGATTGAGGTTCAAATGATGGCGACTCACCTGAGCAACGAACATCCAGAACGAGAAGAAGAACAGCCACTTAATAAAATGAACTTCGATGATGTCTTGTAAAGCTTTTAAAGCTCGATTGGCTTTTTCTTTGAGCTTGATCCGTTTATGCGTTGCTTCATTGTTTTCTTCCTGCGACCTTTCGACATTTTCTTCTGTTCCCGTTCTCACTACGTTGGAGATCCATTGAACGAACTTTCGGTTGAAGTGGTTCATTTGGATTCCCGTCAGGAAAATGACCAACGTGAACGAGAAAAGCTTTAGAAAAAGCTTTTGAGTGGTAAACTTTTGTAGTCCAAGTTTGACTAGCCCGGGAAAGGCCGGAAAGCCGTTGAACTGATAAGCGTAAATCAAGATGAGTGAGCCCATCGCGTAATGAATGAGGATTTTCCAGAAAGTGTTCAACAGTTTGATCCACAGCTTGAGCGAGAATTGAATGAGCAAAGCGAAGGCCAGAACGAAAATTATGTTGACGATCCTGAACACAGACATTGTCTCGCCGAAAGCTCCCATAGCGAAGAGCGTGAAAATTATCACCCACATCCAAACTCTCACGCAAACCGCTTCGAGCTTGATTCTGATATTCTTCCAAGTTTTCTCGTTTAGCTTCTTCGTCAGCTTTTGCGTGACCATTTCAACAGTCACCGTCTGGTCTTGCATCAGCACTGCTCGTTCCTGGAGCATCAGACGCATTGTACACCAAAACGAAGCCGTTAGAATTGACTTGAAGATCAAATGAACACCGGAGTAGTTTTCGTATTTGACGAAACCTATTTGTGTCAGGGTGACGTTGCTGACACTTGTAGGTAGCTCGGCCTCCGTCAGCTCCAGGTTGATCACGTAGTGAGCCACAAGCAGCAAGATTGCGTACGGAACGAGTACCAAGCTCGACTTCATCATGATTCTTCGTTTGTCCTTCTTGATCCATACCGCGTTCGCCCAGATCAAAAGAATAAATCCCAAACCCGAATGGTACACGATGCTCCAGATCATCATCGATAAGTTGCTTACAATATAAAAGTTTTGGAAGAAGAAACTGCTGATGTCCCAGCTTAATGAACCTTCGGACTTCAGAGTTCTCTTCACCGATTCAACCACATCGACAAACTTTTTCTTCCCTCGAGCTTCTTTGTTGATCGTTCGATTATCTGGTCTTCGATTGAATGCAATCAAAATGAAATTTGAAGTCGATGCGATAACGAGAAAACTTGTGAAAAGCGTCAAAGGATGAAGATAGATATCGAAGTTAAGCTCGCTATTGAAGTCGAATGGATATTTTGCTGAACTGCGAAAGATTATCGACAATCCAGAGATCCGAACAGCTAACGAGCTTTCGTCGAAGACTTGTTGGAACCACGGCATTTGATAGAGGACGAAGGAGATGGAATGCAGTGATAACACGACTGAAATGATTTGCAAGATGTTCGCAAACTTCTTGCTCAACTCGCGATTGCACCCGAGCCACGTGGAGGTGACTACGAAAGTGAGAAAATAAACCGCGTTCACTAACGATGGCCGCAGAGATCCGACGACGCAGAGCGCAGTGAGCGACGCCAAAATTCCAAGAAGTTTTAGCTGCTCGAACTTTTCGAGTGTCAAGCCCTTGCGGTTTTCCGCCTTCGAACGTTCTTGAGTCGTCACTGACTTCAATTGATCTTCTTCGAGCTTTCGTCCTTTGGAAAACTTCTTGAGAATAAAGAAAGTGAAAATTGTAGAGAACAAGGCGGTGACGTCTGGCAGAATCCAGTGGATGATTTGTGCAGGCCTAAGCATTTTAAAGTTTATTTAGCAATTTCCTTGATCTTCTTTAGTAACTCACTCCAAATCGATCAGCAAAACGAAGCCGATGTGGCGCAGAGTGAAAGAAAAATCTTCGATTGGATTTGGCTTTAGCAAATAGCAGACTTGGAACAGCGCGTGACCCAAATTCACAAGGCCAATGAATGCGATCAGCCATCGGAAAAAACTTCCAGTTGAACCTAGAGCGTGAGACGTGACGTTAAGATGAGACAAGACTCGACGAGAACTTACCCTTCAAAGTGTTCTGTTGTGCAACAGGAACGTAAGGTAAGATGAAAACGAAGGCAGCAATGAGCACAGAAATGCCAACCGGACGAACGACGATGCCTAAGATGTTCAATTATTCGAGGTGTTTAAGCCGAGAAGGTCTAGAGACTTACATCCAATTAAAATTAAGGGCAACAAGACCCGCTGAATGATTAGGCAGAGCAGAAAATTAGCCATTTCGAACTGATCAACGTAAAGTTTTGGAAACTCCAAGCCGGCTGAGAAAATATTTCTCCGATAACATAAAACGAATTTTCATGATTTTGTCCTTTGAGACTTTGCAAATATATTTTCTACTTTCACATCGAAACATCAAATTTCATTTTTCCGATGAAGACGAAACTCGCAGAGTGGAGAGCGAAGGGTTGTGGGTTCTTCAAAGTCAGCAACTTACAGCCATGCGTCGATCACTTTGAAGAGAAGAAGGAACCGACTCGAGTGGATTTATCTTCCGAAGCGCATGTGACCGTAATCGTCAAATCCGTCGCCTTCGACTCCGCCTCGCTTTCCAAACCTTTTGAGGAAGAATTAAAGTTTAAAATCGCATGGCAAACGTTTTCTCACCTCAGATGACCGTAATCGTCGTCGAATCTCTTGTCAATGCTGTTGATTGTGTCGTCGACGAACTCGACATCAGGAAAATCTCTTCGGTAGATTGAGTAGGCGTTCAAAGGCTTCAATCGGCGGACTGGAAGACTCTTCAGCCAGATGCTCGTGGCTGGTCGTTTGTGCAGTCCATCAGTCGAGTGAGTCGGCTCGATTGAGTTCCCGAGAGTTGCTGCCTCACACGATAAGACGCTGTAAGCGACGAGGAGCGTGAACGAGGCCAAAACCGATAACGAAGTGAATCCCATTGCGTAATCCTTTGTTCTGCGTGTTCTGAAACGAACAGTTCACAACTGATGACAATGAAGTCTCCGCTCGTCCTTTTATATTAAACCTCATCGGGAAGAGGAATAATTGTTTTGATCCAATCGACCTCGTTGGTATTCACTTTGCATCGAAAGTGTCAAAATTGATTCGCCGCGAGATGAAAAGAAAACGCTTTGAGTGGGGAGCCGCAGACAGTTTGATAAGTAATCATGCGCGTCTGTTGTTCCAGGATAAAAATAAACTTTTTGTTTTGTCGCGAAATAACTGAAGAATTAGGAAAACTGGAAAATTTATTTCAATCAAACTTTACTAATCTTAAGACTTTGAATCTTCAGAGTAGCCACGACCTAGTACATTTCAACTTCATTTCCTGTAAATTTCAATTTAATGACTATCGTATTGGGATTGGTTGGGTCAGCGACCATAAGTTCTTGACCGTCTAAGAGGTTCAGTTCATGCAGCGATTGCGTCAGATTCCCACGTGTCTGCTCCTCGATGCTCTTCACGGTCGACATGTAAAGCGTTTTGTTCTTGCCATCGATGCTCGTTGTCAGCGCCGGATTTTTCAGTTGAAAGTCGGGACTGTTGCAAAGATAATCGATGAGATCTTGCAGCGTCATCGAGCTCGGACTGTTGATCGAGATTGTCTTAGGGATTGAGCTGCACGCGAGACAGTCTGACTTCTTCTCTGCTTCGTACTTGTATGTGTAAACTCCATCGATGTCATTGAAGACCATGTAGTTGTTGAGAGTCTCGTAACAGCTCGTCGCAATCTTGAAGACTTCAGTCGCACACACTGCAGCTATGACGGCGTTCGTAGAAGACACAGCGGGTATAATGTGCTTTAAAACCCCTTGAACCAGCCGGTAAGATAGACCAGTGATATTGAAGTTGTTCGCTCGCTCTTGCGCTTTCTCAAACACCCAAGTGACATGCTCTGGATCGTCGCCATCGAGCGCGCATTTGAACGGATTCTCTTTGTCCCATTGGATGATTTTCACGTACTCGATGCAGTGTTCAGGAAGACGAGGGGTGTTGGCGATAGTACAAAGTGGATAGGAGATTTGAGGCGGGAACAAGTCCAAGGTGCAATCGATGCAAGCCGTCATGCCGGGCAGAATCACGCGAGCGTTTCCCTTGAAGCCTTCTGTCCCTCCATCGATCAGTGGGATGATGGTTGACTGGTCGAGTGTGCCGTCCTCTTCATATGACAGCATTGAGATGAGCATTCCGTTGATCCAACGACGAGCGACAATCGAGTCCAAGCCAGAGACGATGATGTGGAAGCCTCGATAGAACGAATCGTCAAAGTCTTGAATCTTGCAGAAATGCGGCGTGACCTTGCAGCCTTGGATCCGCTTGTTGATGAAGTCGGCGGCCACCTGAGCCTTTGAAGATCCAATGTCCTTTCGACGAAACAGGAATTGACGATTTAAGTTGGAAAGTTCGATCGTGTCCATATCGATTACGTCGATGTTCTTGAAGCCCATCATTGCCAGATCCTTCAGCAGCTCGCAGCCTAAACCGCCGGCACCTAAAACGATGACAGTTTCATCAGATTCAATCAAAATTTAATTTGTTTTCCTTTCTCACCGATTACGAGAATCTTGCAATCATTGCTGAGAAACTCGAGAATGTCTGGCGATGGCGTAAAGTTCTGAGTGTCAAATGGTCCACTACGTTCCAGGATCTTGCGCAGGTGTCCCCACTTCTTGGAATTGATATCAGAATCTGACATTTCGCGATATTTCCGGTTTGTTTTCTTTTTGCGAATTTCACTGAACGCGAAAAATTTTACTGAACGAAAATTTCGACCGTTGGAGTAAACAAACTGCGCAAGTGAATTCTCTTAATTAAAGCGAACACAGGCAGTGCAACTCACGAAGAGCAATGCAGGAGGACAGCAACATAGCCATTGACTTGACGACGCCTCAAGTGAAGTTCCGGCGTCGCTCGAGTTTCTTCAAATTGGCACCGAAAACGAGCGCGAGCAAAGAGAACGGAAGCGAGATGAAGGATTACTTAAAGAAGCTGGAGGCTGAGGAAAAGGATTGGGTCCACGTCATGAGAAAGCACATGAAGAAAGCTCGAGAGTGAGAGTTCTCTTGAAAACTCGAAGCTTAATTCAAAATGTTTCCATTTTAGTGTCGCGGCTTCGAAGATTGAACTCGACATTTCGATGCTCTCACAGGAACGCCAGGACTACCTGGCACAAGGCTACACCGCAGAAGCTTACGTGAACGACCTCGAAAACTTCCAGGACCGCGTCAGCAGCTACATCATGAAGAAGGATTGGATTGAGAGGCAACTGATTAACTATCAAGAGCGAATCGATGGAAGGTTGTTGGAAACCGCATTAAGCAAACTCTCTAACTGTTGATGAGTAAATGTTAATGAGCAATTTGCGATCACGAGGATTGGAAGCTAAAGATAAAGGCGACGATAGTTAACTTTCATGATAAACGTCCTTTGTCACAACGAATCTCGTGGTGACCATTCGTCGATACCTCATTAACCTACTGCGTTCGCTACCTGTCAACCAGTCCCTTGTAATGACCCTTGTCTCTTCTGTGTCAACGCTCAGTCACTCAGCTGTTCATTGAGAGACACTCAGATCTGTAATAAAGTTCGTTCATTCAAGTCTTTCGTTTTGCTCGAGTCGTTTGTGAAATTTCGGCTTCGATTTTAACTTGAAATTTTAGGGATGAAAGAGTTCGCTGTGATATTTCTGTGTGCTGTGCAACTAATAATGGTCTGTTGCTGCGTTTATGTCATTCGACAGTACTGCAATTTGCCTTTGAGGCTTGGTAAGACGATCGAAACAATAAATTTCCTGTGAGAATTGCTAACAAATTTTAGCTCGACGAATTGCTCGCGATTGCTTGAAGGAAGGCGACGAGGAAGCTCCGAAGACTAATGACGATAACCAGAAGACGGCGGGGGCGGCAGCCTCTCCCCAAGTAGCGATGATGTTCCCATCTCATTCGATGCCATATCTGGGCAGCCACGTTCATCTGATGCCGCCTTACCCAGGCGCTCACTTCCCACCGTCCGTCTATCCATATCAAGTCGGCTTCGCTCCAGCTGTGTCACCTCAGATCTCCGTGCCGCCAACTAAGGAAACTGACGTCGATCAGACGAAGACAAAGACGCCGAACTAGTTTGAGATATCATCTTTATTCACATTGTATGCTTTCCACTTTCATTTTCTGTTACTCTCTTATCAGCGAGAGAGTGAAATGATAACAAAAATTATTCTAGTTTTAGTTCAACCGCACCCGGAACTTCCGTTAGATTAAATTTTAACGCGAAAGACTTCCGAGCGGGTCTAAGGTTTAAATCGAGGATTAGGGCTCTTAGAAAAGTATTTAGTTAAGGAGAAGATTGCACCTAACTTGCGCTCCCATCGAGTGACGACTCGGTCGAGAACATTTTGTGATGCGTTTAGCGACTTGACGTCGTTCATCTTCTAAGCAAGGACGATAAAGTTTGGTGATTTTCATTAAATTCTACTCAATGGAAACTCACGTTATTGTAATTTATAAAATATTAACTGTCTCGATGGTCGAGTAAAGCGGTGAGGGCTCGAGTCGTTGCTGTCGCCCTCACCGAGTAAAAGGAAAATTGAAACATTTTTTGGTCGGCTTATTATCGATTGGATTTTCTTCAAAGGGCGGACACAATGAGAGGTAGGGAACTGTCAACGGCAACGTTCGATTAAAACTTAATTTCCTTTCTTCATTTGGACGAAAACTGGTTGGAGAAACTGAGCTGTCAATCATCGATAAGTAGTCGAAATAATTTAATGCTTCACTTATCTAAGCTGCTCTACTCAAATGTCAATTCTAAATTCATTCGCTAACATTACCTAAGTCCTAAGATTTTCATTCTCTTACAAAAATCATCCGGGACGTGAACGGAAAAGTTATCCAGAACTTCAACAGCGACGGAAATAGTTTTGTGAGCAAAATAATTTCGGAAGTTTTTAATCTTCAGCTCCGACGAAGCAAGAGCTTTAAACCACAAAGAACTTTGCTATTAGCTGGCTAAGGTTTCAATAAATTAGTTTTATGATTAGGTGGCGAGAGAGATGAGACGTTGACTGAATGGTAAAGTTTTTCTGTCCAAGCAATAGAACAACTAAGGCAAAAGCCTCGCGATCGAGCTTAACCTTCGTCTCGTGACTCATGCGATCTCCTACACCAAGAATGTCTCACTATGTTCGGATTATTTTATGAATTAAGTACAAGCGAGGAACGGAGAGTCGAGTCAACTTCCATTGCAACGTCAACTCGCTTCAAATCTCTCGTCGGGTTATTGCAAAAAATATATTTCGATGCCAGTGCTTGAGCTGGTTCCATGATATGTCCGACAGGATCCGTTCTGATTGCAAACTAAACAACTCAACGGGAGGGAGGAATGACACTAAACTTAATTATCAGCGGCCTTGGCTAGTTGCGTCAGTAACAAGACTTCTCTCATCAAATGGGGGGACGGTGATCCAATTACTTCGATTCAATCAAAAGTTCCTTCTTCACTTGCTTCTTTCAATGGCTCGGCATTTAGTTATTTTTCTTTAAATATTCATCTTATTACTTTTCTCATTTTGGACGTGAAATTTCTTTTAGAAAAAGTTCCTGTGTGGATGAATGCGTGGGGGACGAGAATCGTGACCGCGTCGAGGACGATCAACCAAAAGTTAAACGACCTGAGTGCCGTTGCAAAGTGGTTCGTCGTCTCACTATCAGCAAATCCAATTCGGAGTGGTCGTCGTAATCCACATTTTGTTTTATAGTTTAAAACTTGATTGCAAAAACGTGACGTTGCTTACAAATATTTCAATGCAAAAGGTTTCCAACGAAGTGTGAATCAATTCAAGAAGATGCAACGACAGATGAAGTAAGTTAATTGCTAACTTTACATGTTCAAGAGCGTGTAAACTAAGGCCATAAGCTTACGCTGAACGCTCAACTTCTGTTAGAAGAAATTGGTGCTGTTGGTGGTGCGGCCAGATGACGAGCGGGCGAACGCTGATTTTCCTGACCCGCGTTGTGGTGGCTGACGACGAACGTTTGCGTGACGAATCTCCCTAGAATTCAATGGTTAGTTTGACAATTCAAAAGATTTGGGATTCAACTCACCGATCCATCTCGAACTCTTCTAGTTTTTGGGTAAGCACGAGCTTCTGTTGAACAGCCAGGCGAAGCAGCTGGTTCAAAGTTTTCTTCTCGTCTTCAGCGGCTGTCAATTGATTCGTCAAATCGTCGACTTGCGTCACGTATTCCTCGCAACGGGCTGCAAACATTGCACGAAGACCTGCGAGAAAAATCTGTTAGAAAAGATTCTTAGACAATCAACAATGCAAAGTTTACTTGAGAATGTTGCGGCGTCAGATTTCAAGATTCTCAGCTCGTTCCTCAGATTGCACATCGTGTCGCTGACCACCAACTTCTCATTCTCGTATTTTGATTTAAGGTTGTTGAGTGCCACCTCGGCTGTGTTTTTATTGGACTTGAGCACAGTTCGAAGCGTCGCGATCTGCTCACGCTTCGTGGACAGCAGCGACTTGAGTTTGATGATTTGCTCGTGGAGGTCGGCGATCTCTTCGCTTGATTCTTTGTCGGCAGCTGAAATGAAAGTTTGTTAGTGTTTATCTCGATTGATTTCTTCAAATTCTTACGACTGAAGTTGCCAGGAATCTTGTCTTTGTTGAGTTCGATCGCGTGCTCGACAGCCGTCTTTAAGTATTTAATCTGATCCTTGATGGTGTCGACGTACTTCTTCACTTCAATGGCATCGCCGAGACCTTGCAGATCCTCAAACACGTTCGGCTGTTGGACGAGAATGTCTGACTTGAGCTGCGACTGAATGGCGCTGAGTGAGTCGCTGTCCAGTGATAGATCTTCTGTTTTGTGATCCAGCAAGACTCGACTTGGCGTGTCGCCATTGACAGTGCAAACGTGATGGTAAAGTTGAGCCAGGCTGTCGCTTAAAGCAACCAGAGTCGTGCGCGAATAGTTCAAGCTCTGCCCAGCGTTTTGTGAAAGAGCGGCCAGTGTCTTAACATCCGAGTGGAGATCGAGCGTCTTCTGTTCGGTAGACAGCAACTTGTTCTTAAGGTTTGTGATCTCATTACGCAACACAGACATTGCATCGGTGCAGTTGATTCCCTTCTGAAGTTCAGCCAAGTCAGACTTAAGCACATCGATTTCCTTCGCACTCAAAGTGAACCAGCTGGCGTATTGATGAACGATCTCGTTAAGTTTCTCGCCAACAATCTTCTGTTTATCCAAGTCAACTTCTTTTAGTTTATCTTCAGCTTCGATTTGCTTGCGCAAATGATGCAGTGAATCAACGTGAGCCGCCAGGAGAGAAACCTTGGCCATGAAGTTCTGCAAGTCGTTCTGGCTCTTGTCCAAACTCTGTTGAGCATCTCGTAGGTTGGTCGTAAGGTTTGTCTTCTCTCCCTCAAGCATTTCCAGTTGCTTCTCGTACTTCTTAAGCTCGTTCAGATGGATTTCTGAGAAGAGATCGACTTTGGTGCCATCAGGAGATTTAAGCTCGTTGGTGAGATCAGCCTCAAGTCGTTTCAGGGTCGGAAGATCGTCTTCCAAGTCGCTGCCGCTCACTCCATCGTCCATGCCTCGAATGCTGTATGCGAGGTTGCTGATGTTGTACATCGACTCGCGGTTGATGTGGCTGTCGAGCTCCTTCTTCAACGCGTACTTGGCCTCTCTCTCAGCTTGCAGCGCCTGCAAAGCTTCTTCCATCTGCTGCTCAGCGATCTTCTTCAAGTTTGCTAGGTCTTGCACTTGCGACTGAAACACTTCAATCTCTTCAGTCAGCCGACGGATTTCGTGCTTTGCACCTTCAAATTCAACTTGTGAGCATTTCAAGCTTGACACCTGCTTCTGCAGTGTGATGTTCTCTTCCTCCAGTTCGGAGTAATCTTGAAGCATTCTCGTCTCGCGGAACTTCATTTCCTTCACCTCAGCTTTAAGCTTTGACCGCTCGGCTTCTGTTCCAGACTTGTCGCGTCCCATGTCCGTGTTTTCCTGCAGCATTCGGTCGCGCTCGTTCGTCACACGCTCCAGCTCATGACGAAGTTGCTTCGACTCGCTCTCAAGATCAAGAATCTGCATGTTGAGTGAAGTTTCCAACGCCGCAGTTTCATTGAGGAGAGCATCTTCCTGCTCAATCCCAGTCTTGGTCGTCGCCTTCTGACTCGACTGGAATTTCGTGAGAGCCTAAAATAAAACCAAATATTATAATCCCTTGTTGACGGTCGTAAAGTTTCTTTTATTAAATCTAGGCGGAACTTCTTAACGACTAGTTGAACAACAAGCGGGTGAGAACGCATGTGAACTCATCTTCCGACGCGGCCATGGCCGTAATAAAGCCATTAAGAGCTTCCCGTTCAGCTTGTTGACATGTCCAATCGATTTGTTATCGAGCCAAACGTAATTAGATCAACTTTATACGCTCAATAAAGCAACTGGGCAATCTGAAGCCGCTCGATGTCTGCTTATCATCAAGTTGAAAAGTTAAAAGGTTTCAGCAGACAGAACAGACGGAGCGTGATGCAATTTTTAAAAGCCAATTCATGAGTAATCGGGGCGAATGAGAACGCTGATTCGAAACGGTACGTCATGCAGCCGAAGAGAAGAGAAATATAAAGGTGAAAACATCATCCATATGTGTGAATGAAATGTGCGGAGTGAGAATGAGCGATGTGTCAGACCGAAATGGATGATTGGCTTTCAGGTGACTTCGTTTCGGGTGGCCCCCCGTCAGCGATTGCCATCAATATTTTAATTGAAACGACTTGTTTACATAACTCGGGGCGGCCAATCCTTTTTTTCTCGCCGCCACTCGTTGGGGGAGTTGCATTTTAATAAATTGCTTTTTGTTTGCCATTGTCAATGAGGGCGGCAGGATTTTCCGCTCGGTTCATGTTTGAACATTCGAGGGCTTTCGCATGAACTGAATCGCGATGCAGAAAGCTTTGATATGAAACGAAGTTCATGACACGGAAGTCGAAGCAACAAAAGTGTAGGCGGATTCGTTTGATGTTTTATGGTTTTTCCTTGACTTCCACTGTACACTTGTGTCGTTAGCCAAGCTCTTGAGTGCCTGGTGCTTGCGATTGCTGTAATTGCGTAGCCGCTGTGACTAATTCGCTTGCAGAAGTCATCAAGATTCCACCCGAATTTTCGAGTTTTCTCGTTTCCACTCACCTCCAACGTTATTTCCAGCTCATGTTTGGTGTTCTCGTAGAGATTCTCGAGCTCCTCGCACTTTGTCTGCAGTGTCACCTTCTCCTCCAGCAAGCCGAGGCCATATTTAGCCGATTGGCTGATTTCTGAACTTTGCAAATCTAATTCTCGCGTTAGCCGCTCCACCTCGGAGCGGAGTTCTTCAGCTGTCGCCATCGCACTTTACTAGTAACTAATTAACACAGTTATTATTGAAACATTGTTTTTAATAAGAGGACGAAATTGGAATTTGCTTTTTTATTTTTCAAGAATCGACGGCCGACGAATGTAAAATTTGAGTGTCGAAATGAATTTGAATTCAAGGAAAAACGTTAAATTTTTATTGAAAACAGCGCGAGAATTTAAATATGAAAAATAATTTTATGTAGATTTTTATAATGAGACATAAATTGATCTGAAATACACAATGTTTGCATTAGAAACAACTGCACTTTCCAACTACTATAGTCACTCATCCCCCATCAAACTTTCAAACTGGATCATTTAAGAATAAAGAACTTTATTTCGACATTCGCAGGTTTACAAGTTTTTCTTAAGCCTAAGTTTCTACAGAAAAAAATGCACAGAATGATTAAGGCCTTGTTGATCATCAACAGTCGATGTTGAGGTTTTAGCTTGTCTGTTAGATAAACTTTCCAAATAGGGCCGATTCAAAAACAAGTGAACTTTTACAATAATGAATGAAGAGCTTAGCGTGGATGTTGAGACCTTGCAGGATGTTAGGACCTCGCAGCAACAAGTCGGTGGTCCAAAGACCACTGGCTTGCTTCACTGTACGAACAAACAACCGTTCCTCGAGTTGGCGAAAGCTCTTCAAACGCTTAATTCAATTTTTTGTTCAATATCAAAAAACAAATTTCTTCTCAATGTGAAGATGCAAAACTACCGCGAACTTGGTAGCTTTGGAAGATGCAATGCAAAATATGCCAGAAGAAAATGTGTGTGATGACGACGCTTGACTAGTTTTAATCAATTCAATATGGGCAAACAGAAATTGCAATTCCCTTAGTGCTAAACGTTTTCTTTGTCCGGTGACTCTGTTGAGTTCCAAAAGCTTCTTACTCCGTTAAGCAGCATCAACAGCAACAATTTCCCTGATAGTTAACTTCAGTTGGTTCGATTTGTGTAAAAAGGCAACTTTTGTTTAGTCTACGAAGGCAAAAAGTGATTAGCGAAAAGCTCAAATCGAAAGCTCGTCAAATCTCTCACCAGTTTTCTTTCTCAAACTAACTTTCGTGTCGGTGTCGTCCATGCTGTCGGTGTCGTCTTCTCCCTTCTCCTTCTTAGGACGCGTCCACTTGATCATCGTCTCGGGTGATCGATACAGGAAGATTAATTTGGCAAACAGATCTTCTTCGAGCGTGAACTCGTGAGACTCGCGGACGAGATAAATGTCGAGGCAAAGCTGAAGCACGCGGTCGACGTACGGGAGATCTTCGAACATGATTTTGCTGCTGGAGCCGGAGAAGATTGTCCCGCGAAGGAAGCGCGAGAACACAAAAATCAAAGTGGTGTAGAGTCCAATGATTCCGCCAGCAGCGATCGAGCTGATTGTGCTCGGGAAGATTTTGTCGTTAAACAGATACATCGTGATATGGTTGTGACAGTTGGCGTAGAGGAAGTCGTCGGGGTTGTTCTTGTAATATGTTTCGTTGCAAAGCTCGGTTGTCTCCCACCAGAAGAGCGAAGGCGCCGTGTCTGCGAGCTTCGTCTCGTAAAGCTTCAACGACAAATTCCTGTAATTCAACTCGTCGTCGTCCGTGTTGGCACCGCGAAGGAGCTGATGTGCTGGCTTCAGCGAGCCCGAATTCTTCACTTTCAAAAACTTTGGCATCATGTGCGGCATGATAACTATGTAAGGAGACGCCGGATCTTCCAGCATTCTGATTAGCTGCAAACCGATCGTGTCATTTCCCTGGAACTCGTAGGAGTGCTCGTCCTCGATCGTGCCAGGATTTTCCTTCGAGTGCGACTTGCGTTGAACCTTGTAGCGGAATCGACTCGTCAGCGTTTTGTTCTCCTTCAAATCCGTTAGCAAACGCTCTTTGTCTGGTGGCGAGATGTTCCAAATGGTGGAAGAGTTCGAGCCGAGTTTGACGGCCGCAACGTCGATCGGCTCGTAGTTTGATAAGAAGGTGATTGCCGACTTGTCTGTCTTCTTCTGATATTGTTTCTGGAAGTTCTCCCAATCGATTTGGTTCAGCTGTGATATGTCGCTTTCCTGCGCGCTCATCGCGTAAACCGGCTCGTAGGGACCGAGTCTGATGGAAATAGAAACGTCGTACGGGAGGTTTGGTTCGCCGACTGTGTTGCTGAACGCGAAAAGTGCCAGCGGGAACCAAATGACTGCAATGATTCCGAGGATCATTCCGCCGCCCATCAGGTATTTCACGACGGGTCCTTTCTTCTGTCCACGCGGCGCGGGCAAGTCGCTCTCCATTTGACGTGAACACTGCGTTTAACAAGAAAGAATTAATGATTATTACACAGTTTGAAGGTCAACTCGTCTCACCTTCAGCTGGTAAATGTTTTGGAAGATGTCTTCCATCTTAAGCCAGTCGAACAGCGTCATAGACGTGTCGGTCCAAACCCAATCCATCAAAGTTCTCAGCTCCATCAAGAACGGGATGTTGATGAAAATCTTGAACCCAGCCATGTTCAGCATGCCGAAGCCTTTCGTCAGGAAGTTGCCGAGAATCCTCGCTGGGTAGCCGCAGCGAATCTGATAAGCTGAGAACAGCAAGTAGAAGCACTTGATCATGTAGTACATCACAGGCGGTCTCGTTGCGTTGAAGCGTCGCTCGGTCGTTGACGGCAACACGAAGAACATCCAGATATGCAAACCGATGATCAGAATGAATTGGAAGATGATTTTGCCGAACATGTTCTTGCGCAAATACAAAGCGCGGTCGATGACGATGAAGAAGAACTGAATGATGAGCATGAGAAGGAAAGTGATTGGGACTTTGTTCTCCTCGAAGTAGCTGAGAACGCCACCGTCGCCTTCTTGAGTTCCGAAGGCAGAGAAGCCGAAGAGAATCACGAAGAAGTTGACGAAGTCACACAAGAAGAGGAAGCCGTAGATGTCGGCAGTGTGACGGGACTCGCGGTCGAAGAGCTGGCGCAAAAACTCTCTCGCTGTCGACATGTACTTCGTGACTGATATCTTCACCAAGGAAATGTAATCGGCCGGCTCTTCGTCGCTTTGTTCAACGATCACAGTGTCGCGGTCGTCGATGACTCGAACTGTTTTCCCATTCTCGTCAGGCACTGGCGTTAGCCGAATCTTCTCATCGTTGTGGGCAAGCACGAGCTCATTCGAGCTCGCTACATCAGCACTCGTGTCGAGTTTGTACTTCTCGCCGGGCTCGGGCTTCTCTGACGGAGCCTCTGACTTCCACAATCCCAAGGACTTCAGGATGATTCGATGGCAGAAGACGACGAGCAAAAGTATCAGATCGTAAGTCGCGTAGCCTTTCTTCTTCTCAATTCCAAGGATCTGAGCTGGATTGAATGGGTTATTCGGCGGAATGGCTGTCTGGTTCCACCACCAAGCTTCGAACTGACACACGCATTTGATTAGGACAACAGCTTGCGTGTAAGCTATCAATGTGACCCAGAACGTTTTCGATGGTCGCGGGAATGTCAAAGTTCCCCAAAGCAAGACCATCAAAGGAAGCGGCAGGGACAGAATGCTGGCCGAGTTGATCTAGAGAGAAGCAAGTTGGTCAAGCGATCGAAGGAGATCATCGAAGTTCTCACCTGATTCAAGAAGACCATGGCGTAGCAGATGAAGTCTGTGTGTGACAGCACGACGTACCAAAGAGCTTGGAACAGCTCGACTAAGATGTGATGTTCCTTGCTAGCGAAGTCGTCTTCGTCGATCGATTCTTCCTTCTCGTCGATCTTCACCACAACGTCTTGAGGTTTGCTGTAAACGAAATTGAGTTAGTCTAATGCTCGAGGACTGAAAAGCTCAGTGCGAATTTGATGTGATCGAAACATTAAAAGCCAGAAAGTTGTGCGTGAAAGTTGTTAATGAATTCACCTTGCGATCGTGACAAGTGAATCGTACTGAAACGAAGCACTTCTTAGATCTTCATCGATTCCGCACTCCATTGAAGGCGCAAGAATTCTTATTTCCGGATTGATCCAAGTTAAACGTCGGCTGCATGCATCGTTTTCATTCGCAAGATTTAAAAAGCGGTAAAAACTATGTTAGCACTAATTCAACTACTTAGTTAGGTCAGTTCGAAGGCAAATGAAAAGTGTGCGTTGGATTCGTTGGTCGGTGCATATTTCTAGTTACCGCTAAACCTTTTTCCGATGGAATATCTACGAGTTTCACTACTAAGAAGATCGATTTTTGTACTTACAGCTCGTCTTCCACTTGCCGTTCGTGCTCGTGGAGTTGGATCGGGGCAGCGGGTCGGTCACGCTGCATGAGAGCGAAGGCAGCGCCGATTCCACTCATCGGATGCATCAGCCTGTGGATGGCGAGACAAACCAAATTAATCCCTTCCCTCAACTCTTAAAGGTTCACACGGAAACAACATTTAGATTTGAATTGATTTGCTTGATTATTTACCCGTCAGTGCCACTCAACCTTGAACTCGACTCCCGATCCGTTCGATCGTCTAGGCCGCGACTATGCGAGTCAGCCTGTGCTAGACAGTTTGAGCTACTACTATTTAAACTATCACTACTTCTACTAATGACAATGTCTTGAACGGGAGCTGTTTCCGCTGTACCGGAGCCCGCTGGCGAATCGCTAAAGTTTCATCGTTTGTTTGATTAATATGGTTTAGTTACATGAATATTTTCAATGATTTTGATATGTACAATGAAGGAGCTGTAACGAGATTCATGAAAACGATCTTACCTTGATGTCTTAGCGTGTTGAATGGGCGTCCAAATCATGTTCGGTCCACTGCGGAAACCAGCACCAAATCCAGGCGAATGCTGAGGAAAATATTCATTGATAGTCAGCTTGGTTAAATGATAGAAATTTGTCTTTAACAACCTTCAAAGTTTTCTTTTCCCTTGCCAGAACTCGCATGACGTAGCGATAACTTCGAGAAACACGATGCAAGCGAAGTGTCAACGACACAAGGACACTCGAGATGAACGTTGGAATCATCATCAGCTTACTCATCAGCAGTTGTCGCTTCTTGGCTGCTTCTGTTTCTTGTTCTTCTTTCTCATCTTCGCTCTTATCCTTGATAAGTTTCGATCTCTCATCAGCCACGCTAGAGTCTTCGTCATCTCTAAAGCCACGACTTGTGCTTGGTCGTGCTCCATCCGACTGAATTAAACCTTCGGTTTCCTCGTCGTATGCTCCTGATGACGTCGGATCCTGGAAGACATTTTCAAGTTAGAGAAACTGATTCGTTGGAATTGAAAGTCATGCAGGGTCTTGCAATTAATTAGCTTCTTAAGTTTACAGACTAATTAGAGAGTTGTCTAGGATATCCTTAAGACTAAGTCTAAAATAATTTGCTAGGAAGTCAACGTCAGCAGGTTCCACTATTAATTATAAATGCCATGAGCTGGAAAAGGTTCAACAAATGTACAAATCAACGACCAAGCACTCAATCACAATGAACTTAATTTAGAAACTTAATCCAATGAGCTATGATTGCGCAAAAACCAGTTAGGAAGCGTGAAACTTAATTCAACTAGAAGGATTCAATCGTGAGTTGCTTAGTGAATGAGGAAACTCACAAACGGAGTGTGACGAGGAATCGGCTCGGAGTGCGCGTCACGACCCTCCGAGTCGACTGGCTGAGATTGCCGCATTGCTGGCGACGAGCTTCGTCGAGAAAGTCGCTTTTGCTTCTCGATTTCTTCTTGCTCCAGTTGCTCGAGCCGCTCTTTCTCTGCGTCTTCTTTCATTTTCACCAAAAGCTTTGAGCGGATCGTTCGAAGACGAAACGGAATCAAAAGTTTTCATTGAATTCTTTCCAGTTTACACTCGAATTTACCTGCGAGAAGTTCATTTTCTTGCTGAGCCGTCGTCTCGTCGCCGATTTCTTTTCTTCCTCGTCGTCCGAGTCTCGTTGGTTGATCAAGTCAAGTTCAAATTCGTCCTCGACGTCCTCGAACATGTAATAGTCACCCGACCTGATAGCTGTCGAAAGAAATCAAGTGAAAGATTAGCCAACGTCCAGGTAAAGAGTGAAGGATGAAATTAAAAGTTTTTAACTTGAAATTGTGCAAAGTTTTGCTTATCGTGAAAAGTTAAAAATTTGTCGTAAGAATAAAATTGTGTTAACGTCTTTGCCAATGAAACTAGGACGAGATACTTCACCAGAACAACACACCACCCAAGAACATCAGCGAGTGAGTTATGCGCTTTGCAGCGTCGACTCCAGCGAGAAAAATTGAAGATTTTTCTTTTAATAGATGTTTACAAATTCCCGCACTGACTGAGGCGAATCAAACAGCGCGGAGATATTTGCGGTTAATGGATCTACAAGAATCTACTGAGGTGTATGAAACAGAACAGAGCAAAAAACTTGTTTGCGAAACAGCGAGAGATTACACGAAAAGCTCGAGACGAGAAACTAAATGTTGGTGGACGATTGCTTCCTTGCCAAAGGTTCTTGGGGCCCTGCGATGTGGTCTTTGATGACCGAAGGCCATCGAGCCCCCAGCTCGACTAACTAAGCTGCCAGGGCCAATTTGCCTTTGACCTAAAAGCTCTACACAGAGACAAAATTTGATGGCCCAACCGTCGATTTGAGGCGATTTATCGTCGCCTTTCTGTTGAGACGATTTATGGAAGACTAAACTAAAAATGTTAATTGGTGGAGAATTTTGTGGCGAAATTTTGAACCGAAATTACCAGAAAGAAAAATTATGAGAAAATGAAACTTTGACATTAGTTTTGCAACAGAAAGTAAAATGTTTGAGCTTGAAAACGTTACCACGTCTGGCAAAGTTCCTCGAGGAGCGGCGATCGCCATCTAAAAAATATTCACAAAGCTTTATTCAACTTAAAAGTGAGAAGCGAATTGAGAGCTAAGAAAAATCCAATTGGAACAGTTTGAGTTTTCATTTGAAAACCTCATCGATCAATAAATAAAGTAAGCTAACAAAGTAAGAGCTAAGCTAGTGTGATGACTTCCCATGATCATGGGCAGTCTCATATGGTTGGTTCGGGGCATGGAGCAGGTGCCGGAGGCGCCCGACGCTCCAATTCCCTGAATTTGTGTCTTAAACAATAAGTAAAACATCTCGGAACGAAAAGAAAGTAAACAGTTTCTCACTTTATTGTACAATTTGTTCCAAATTATTTACAGAACATTTCGAGGAGGCTGCGGTTTCTCTCCTACCTGTGCACGTTGGATATTTACACGACTTGTCTTCTTCTCGGTCGATGATCGGCGGAATGAAATTTATGAATATTTACAATTTCAATCGCGATGGAAATTTCGTTCCGAATTTCGTGGAAGCTTTTGAGGTCGAAGCGGAAAACCAAAAATGGCGTGAGGGCGAGAGGACTTTTGTGTGCGCTCTAAAACAGAAGAGAAACGAAAGGAAGTCTCGTAAAAAGTTTACAACATCAAAGTTGACGTCGTTAAAGAGAAGCGTTAGACATCAATTGTTATGATCCACACTCGACGGGCCCGATGATCGTGTAAATATTTACAGAGCCCATCGCCGAATGAATGAATCGCGAGCATGGCAAACAAAGCGTGAGAGTTCATGCGCGCCAATTTTAAGTCTGATTTACATTCGTGATGCGAGACTGGTGATCGAGATGAAGCAGAGCGAATGGAGTCGCGGAAACCGGCTTCGCCGACTGGTCCCCAAGTGTATTCTCGACGTCGAGTCGCGCGAGTTGTAGTCAAAGCGTCGTCGTCATCATCGGCCCATGAAGTAACAAAGCTTGATCGACGTCGTGACGTCGGATCAAGCGTGAAATCATCTTGCGCGAGGGAAGTGCTGTAGCTCGATTTGCGACGAGGTGACCGCGCTCTTGCTACTTTGTGTTCAATTTCCTGGAAGATCGACATGTTGATTGAGCGAACCACGGAGGGAAACAAAAGTTTTACGTCTTGTGTTGCTCCATCTGAACTGGCAACCGTCGACATTCTTCTTGGTCGAGGACTCACTGCCAATTCGTTCGGGTTCGGCCATGAAACAGTGTTCAAACTCGACAGCCGCCGATGTCTTCTTCCGTTAGGCTGAGTTGTGCCTGCTACGCTGCTGCCGCCACTGCTTCCATTCCCGTTAACATTAGGAGGAACGAGCATATTTTGATCGATGACTTGCGAGTCGTGATCCTAATGGAGATCAGGCAAGTGGAAGGTCAAAGAAATCGACAAGGGAGAAATAGTTTACATCAAAAGGAGGCGGCGAGAAGACAGGGAAAGTGTCGTCAGGACTTGAGATGCGAGGAATCATCTCAAAATCAGCTGGCGAACCGTAAGAAATTCTTTGCGTGTCTAGGTAAGCGTCAAGCGAGACCGTCATGACAGCAGAACTAGGTGACGGAGCTTGTGTTGCAATGAATGAACCGCCGCGCGACACAGAAATTCCCGGAAGATCTGTTGGAATCTCAGACAATCCTTCGCCCTCAACAAACATCGACTCTTGAACGTCATCTTCCTCCTCATCGTCGTCTTCATCTTCGATCGGCGTGTGATATCCGATGCCTGACGACATGCTATGAGTTCTCGCCAATGGCGCTGTACCTTCTCCTGGGAATGAAATGCATGAAAAGTTGAAAGGAAATCGAAGACTTGGCGAAATTTAATTCACACTCGATTCGTCGTTTACTTACTGCGATGTTATCACAATGCACGAGTTTGTGCATGAAAAAGTTTTCTCAAAAATCAAAATGCACAACAGTTTGAACCCGAAAAATCGCGAGTCTAGACAAGCGCTCTTGTCAACTTGAAAGTGTTCAACCACCCGAAATAAATTACCTGCCGCATGATGTTTCGGCTCATTCTCTTCGAGAACTCTTTGCTGAGTTGCTTTGATTCGGTCCATCTTCGTTTTGATTTTGTGCAGAATCTGTGCTTCTCGTTCAGCCTCCTGATTCATTTCCTTGACCCGCAGCTCTTCAATCAGCTCGTTTCCTCGTGACGCGAGGATCAAACTTGCCTTCGCTTCGTTGATCACATGGCAGAAGTAATGACTAGAGAACAACCTTCGTTGAATGATCAGGAAAGCAAAGCAGACTCCGTCCCAAAACAGCCCAGAATCTTCAACTGGCACAGAGCATGTGGCTGTCCCTTCCAGGGCATTTGGATCTTGCTTTTTTGTTGTGCAAATGCAAGTGACACCGAGAAGCTAAAGAAAGAGAATTTAAATAAAATCTGAAGCTTTGTAGCTCAAGCTCAACTCACCTGAATCAACCAGCAGAACGAGTCGACCGACTCAAGGTTAAGCAGTAAGCAACCCGCAAACTGAATCAAGGATTTGATGACGACAACGGAGACGTTATAAGCGATCAAATAGTTCCACCATGTGATGATCACGTAGATTGGTCGCAAGTAGAAGTCTGTGCCTTGCCAGAGGAAGATGAAGCTGCCGATGATGTAACCGATGGAGAGAATGTTGACGCGACTTGCTCCGGTCAAGAAAACAATCGCCAAGGCTGCCCAGAAGAACAGAACGAACACACATCGCTTGAGAATGTCGAGGTAGTTGCGAATCTTGTCGATGAAGTCGTGCGTTGGATTATTGAAAGGAACTGTCCCAAGCTGATCGATGTCGCTTAGAACGGATTTGTTCGTTCCACCTGGATATGACACGACCGAGTTCTCGTATCTCGCTTCAATCCTGAACACGATAAGCTGACGACACATCAGCAGAAGGAGGATGAAGTCAAGCAACAGAAGCTTAGACTTTGCTTTGAACTCGATTGTGTTTTCAGGAAGAAACGCGAATATGTTGAAGTCTTGTAGGACCTTGACATCCTTCCAAGGAAAGTCCCAGCATAATCCTGGCGGCAATCCGATCAGTGACAAGTACTGAATCGGGATGGAAGCGATGATGAAGCAAGTAGCATAGCTCCACACCTTTCTAGCTTGATCACGTTGGAGATTGTATAGGAAGAACAGCCAGACTGCATAGCAACAGGCGATGATGTCCATTCGGTATCCGATAGTCGTCACATAGCAGATGAGACAGACTTCAATTCCGAACTTGTAGAACCCGTAGTTGATGAGGTATTTGATGAGATGTGGGATGTCTTTGTCGGCGTCAGATCGTCTGATGTTTCTGAAGACGACTGTCGGCGTTCGCGGTATTTTGTTATTTTTAATTCGCTTGATTGTTTGCCACAAGATGATGAATGAGTGAGCAGACACAAGCACGATGTACAAAAGATAAGGGCGGATAAGGTCGGCAAGCTTAACTGTTGCGCTCGCTTTCTTGAAGCCGATCCAAACTGCGTTGTTCGTGAGCTCGACGTTGGGGTCTGATGTGTTTGTGCAGTTTGACTCATAACGGTTTTGATCGATGTAATCGACTTGGTACATCATCGTTGTGATGAGAAGGATTGCAGCAACAAGCGAAGCGACGCGTGTGATCATAAACTGTGCGTCGCTTTTCGCTTTCACGCCCGCAACTCCAAGAATCACGAAGCCAAAGTGAAGAAGCTCGACTCCGTTGACAGCGAGCAAGAAGGTCGAGGTGAGCATGATCTTATAGGAATGAATCTCTACGAAAAGCAGAACAATCTCAGCCCACGAAAGAAGTTTCAAGAAAACTCGCTTGGCTGCTCCTCGGATCTCTTGCTTCGATAGCTTCCGAATCTTGATCTCGTTGAGGAAATCAGAACTTTCTTCTGTGTCTTCTGTTTCATCATCTGATTTGTTGACAGCGAATGTTCCATAAGCGACCGAGCTTGCTTTGCTTATGTCGTCCACTGGTCCCTCGGGGATCGTTGAAACTTCAAGGAACTTCGTGTGACAGTAATGAAGTTGGATCACGGTGATAATCACAATCAGTGTTGGAGTGACGAGATGGAGGAAAAGCTGCTTCGCATCGTAGCGTTCCAATCCAATGTCATGTTGTCTGAAATAACA
Organism: Smittia sp. YW1114-2; assembly: GCA_033064975.1. NCBI lineage: Eukaryota > Metazoa > Arthropoda > Insecta > Diptera > Chironomidae > Smittia > Smittia sp. YW1114-2. Next base: position 19,606,428 of record CP093832.1, read on the forward strand.
AGGCATAGTTGAAGAATCAAGTAAGGTCGAGCAATAATTGAGTTAGACATGAACTTACAGCTGCTCTGAAATGTGTAATAAATCTTCGAAATACCCCGCAGTTTTTGGGAACTGATAAGTGTACACAAGCACTAGGATGAACATTGAGTAGACGATGACCAGCAGCCAAAACCCGTACATGAACTTCCTCCAAACCGTGTAGGAAAACTGCGAAGGAAAGACAAACTCGTTAATCGTTAAATTGGAATCAGACCAACAATCTTTCTTACCTGGAATGTGAGTACAAAGGTGAGAAACAGCGCCATGTAAACGATTCGGAATCCAGTCATCTGCTGCCCGGTGATTCCACAAACAAACAGCGTTATGACGACAATGAAGATCCAAAACTTGATGAGAAAGGCGTTGATGAAGCTCGCAGCCTTGGTGATAAAGACGGGCTCTTTCTCCTGCTTCTTCTGGATGCCTTCGCGAGCCGTAGCTGCGCCAACTGTCAGCTGTAGTGGAGCGACCATGTCAGCCAGAGCAGTGCTTTTCTTCTCTGCGGCTCTTTCTTGAAGCATTTGCCGCAACGATGCCCAGAACATCACGGTGAACGCGGACTTCAACACGATCGGTCCGATTGGATAGTGTAAGTACTTGATGAACCCAATTTGAGGTAAGTTGATCCCGTTGACATCGACGTTCGACGGCAGCTCGTCGTCGGTCAAATTCATTCCGTAGAGGTAAGTGGCCAGCAGAAGAAACTCAGCGTAAACCACGAGGAAGGGCGACGACCCGAGCATGTTCTTGCGCTGATTCGGAATGATCCAAATGAGATTCGCCCAAAACAGGAGCAGGAAGCCAAGCCACGAATGGTAAATGATTGACCAAGCCATCATCACAACGTTCGTGAAGATGTAGCTGTTCTTGTAGATGAAAGCGCCGATCGCACCAGCAGCAATCGCGCACTGCTCGCAGAACCCGACAGCTTCGCTATCGTCCTCGTCACCTTCTTCCTCTGTAATGATCTCATTTCCTTTCATTGTCGCAAGGGATTTTTCAACAAACACACATAAAGGAAGAGTAAAGAAGTTGGATTGAAATCAAAGCACAGTGGGTTGGGGGAGGATGAGGGATCGAGAAATGAAGTTGAAGAATGAAACGATAGAACTACAAAACGAAAGGAAACACAACGTACCGATATAAGTCATTGGGATCGTGTCGCTAGCCTTGCTCGTCGACGGTTGATCTGGCTTGGAGTCTGCAACCTTTCTCGTTCCACTTCGCATTAGCTGTGAAAGTGACACGTTAGTTAGTACACAAGTTATGACGTGGAGTTTCACTGGAGCTCAGGAGAACTCTGACAAATAAATTCCTTCAGCGAAGGTTTTGTTGAAAAACTAAAGGATGAAATAATTCAAATGATAACGATCATTCGGACACGACGAAGCAGTTCATCGACGCTTAGTCGTTCAGCGAATCAAGTCGAGGTAGTTAGCACGCTTGAGAGGTTGTCAGTTGCACAGAACATAATATGAAGATTAATACATACAGGCGTTCGTTCGTTAGGTTCAGTTTCGCGCGTCAGATCAGGACAAACGTTACGAACATATCCCTAAAATAGTTATAAAGAATAATAAAAATATGCCAAAAGTCCTCGAAACAGAGAAAATCAAAAGCAACACAAAAAGTTAGCTAGGAGCCGTTGATGACCGTTTGGATCTTTACGGTTAGCTTGGCGGTTAAGGAAGAAGGAACACAAAAAGCATCAGCAGATGTACTTAGCATAGTTGAAGCACTTGAAGCGTCCGGATCGGGCTCGCGACCTTGCTCAACTCTCGACAATAAAGCGGTTCAATCATCAGTCAAGCATGCTGACGACGGCAGTTTGAGAAGCCAAAGAAAGATGAAGAAACCAAAAGGAAATCAGAAAAGAGCAAGAAAGCAAGAAGTTTTGTTGCAAGATATGTTCGTTCGTTGGTTGTTCGGTCGGCCTGAAACGTCTAATTTTACCACCAATCGAGTGACAACTGTCGGTCTGATCAATTAACGAAAACAGTTTCCGAAGTGAAATAAAAATTTGGATATCTAATCAACCAATAAAGCGTCGAATGGTTCGACACCGAATTCTTACTTGCGTCTTCATCTTGACCCTTCTGGCTGCCCCTTTCCATTTGTCGCTTGTCACAAATGTTCTTCGCAAAATGTTCTTTCTTTGCATACGGAACGAAACTTGACGCTGAACTTTGGCCGTTCCGCTCTCGACAAGCGAGATTGGACCAGCACCGGAGGTTTTCGGTTCTTCGGGCTTTTGATTTTAATGTTTCGATGAAGAATTTTGATTCGAATCCGGGTGAGCGATAAATTTGAATGGCAAGCAATGGAGAACAATTTGAATGTGATTAAATTTAGCAATTTTGTTTAGTTTCACATAACGAGAATGCAGTGGACGTAGGTTTGAGGGAGACGGGTGCTGTCCTGGATGCAGACGATACGGGGATCGAACGTGGCACGAGGTAATTACCTGAGGACCGAGCAGCACACGTGACGTCAGCGTGACGACAAAGTAGCAGAGAACGAGAGCGATTGGGTTGAGGTAGCGATCGAGGTCGAGGCTGTCGTTGAATTCAATGACTCTGATGTCCGTGCCGTTATCACAGGATGACGAATAAATGTCGGAGAATCCCAGAATTCTAAACGAAAGGGTTTCGTGAGAATCGCCGCTGAAAGTGATAAATTAGCGTTGGTTCACCGACCTTGGAATCGTCGAGTTGGGCTCGAGGAACTGCTGCGGCCAGGGATTCTGGTAAGCTAGGAATGCCGTGATGTGAGCAATGAGGAACATGCCCGTGATCCTTAGAACGACACCGAAAGCTCTGTGGACAGTAAAAAGTTCATTCGTCATGACACGCTGCGTGAACTGTGGAAGTTTAGCTTCTCTCACCTTTCGAGCTCTTTGTTACATCCCCACCATGTAGCTGCGCCCAGAAACACGATGTAGTAGACCAAGCTTGGAATCGATGGCTGAAGTGCTCCGGTCGCGCAGAGAGCTAACAGCGACAAAACCTTCCCGGCGCCGTTCAGGAGCTTCCATTTCTCGAGGCTAAGCTCATCTTCGGCGTCGGGCATTTCGTTTTGGTTGCCAGCTTCCAGCGCACCATTGTTGATGTTGATCGGGCGGTGAGCTGGTTCTACGAACGTCGCTCGCTTCAGGACGACGAACACGATGATTGATCCGAAGAATGACATAACTTCGGGAGCCAGCCATTGTGTAATTGATATTGGACTGAAATGATTGACGTTTAAACATTTGCACCTTAACCCACAGCTTGACCGTCACTCACTCGAGTTCGTCCAAACGTACCAGACCAACATGTCTGAACAAAACTTCTAGAAACTCGCATTTCTCCACGAAATCATTTCCAAGGACAGCAAGAAGAATCTGAAAAGCGATTTGCACGAGAACAAGTAGCGTGCTGACGGATATCAGTAGCTTTAAGTAAACTCCCGTGTGACCTGCGAAAGGAAAATCAATTTCATTCATGCCAACATTCAATTAGCGGATATAACTCGCCTCGTATTGAACGTGGAGATGCGATGGGAACAAATGGCAGATAAAACAGAAACAGGAGGTATGGCAATGAGAGTCCAACGGGCCGTAAAAGGCAACCTGGCGAAGAAAGGAAGAAACGGAAATTATATTAAGCTAAAGGGAAGTAATATCAATGATGCCAAGTTTGTGACGCTTCTGATGGATCCTCCTTGCTCATAAGTTCATTCCCACCCACTTCATTCCAACTTTCATCGGCAACCTTAAGCTTTCCCTCTTCGCATTATCCAAGGAAGCGTGGAAGTTTCATTTTTATGGCCCAGTTGTGACCCAATTCTAAGCCAACGCAAACTTTAAGGCAAAAAGAAAACGGCAGCTCAACAGGTTTGCTCCATTTAGTAACGAACATTGTCCAATTATGAAATTACAAAGAATAATCGAGTGTGTAATCAACATAAAGGCGAGTAATCTGATTGTAATCAGTTACGTGACATCATCAGACCATCGTGAGTCGTCGCAGACAGTTGAGTAATTTCCTGATAGCAAATTCACACAAGTATCATCGATTAAATATTCATGTCGGCAGGCATGAGTCAAGCGGCAGTTTAATTAATTAGCGCGATGGGCTTTGTCCAATTTCCATTACGATCGATCGTTTCATTCATCGCTTCCGATTGAGAAATGATTTTCCGCTCGACAACAACAAAGAAGAAAGTAAACAAAAGTCAAAGCGACGGAGAATGAAAGAATCGAAGAGAAAATTCCACGTTCATTCATGAAAAAGCTCCATCCACGCTAATGTAAATCGCAGAGGAGCGAGCATGCGGACTTTTTATACGAAGACGATTCGATGTCATGTTTATGGGCAGCCGTCGATGTGTGTTGGTGAGAAGGTGACAGCTTTTGCACAAAAATATGGGAAGAGGGTATGACGATCGGGCATCGTAAAATGAAACAAGAACACTTCGAGCCATCAAGCACACATTGAACGTGGCCATATAAACTAATTGAAGAGCGATGGGAACTGATGAATATTCGATGATGGGAATTTCGGGCAGCAAGCGACACGTGAGCTCGTACATGACACGAAACAAGCAAAGTGACTGTCGGGTAATGTAATCAAATTAGTTTCAGGGGACCTGCGCTTGCCTGTTTGACAAATGAGACAATGTCAATGCTTAGCAATTCAGATTTAATCAAACAGAGTGTCACAACAAATCTCTTACATCAACTGAGAGTTGATGAATGTTTAAATCGAGCCTCGGAAATTGACATGGGCTGACGTCTCTCTTGGGAACTGCAGCTGATTTCGAAGAAGATGAATGACCATTGCAGAAATGAATTTGAAGTCCAGCAACAAGTTTCAATGAAACGAAAACGAAATGAAGTTGAGATTCCATCAGCGAGTTCTTGACAGTAATCTTGGCGTTAATCCATCAAAGAGTCGCGTGAATGGAGTCGATTGACCTTCAGTTTATCTTCACCGCTTCCTGAACTATTTTGAAACTTTGTTGAATCATTTACAAAAGTTCTTTAAGTGTTCGACGTTGCGACGCGCCTTGCGTAATCAGCGCATTTAATCATCGCAGTTTATTGTCGTTTAGCTTGCAACTGTGTTGACCCACTGAACATTCCCTTCTTCCTTATCGCCCTCTCCGCTTTCCCACCAAGTTTTCCTTAATTGCGATGCGTTGTTTACAATTTCGTTAACACGCTGGAGCGCTCCCATTCCGTTGTAGGCGAAGGAAAGCGAAATCAGAACACGTGAATGTAGATTGTAAACAGAAGAGACACGACAGTCTTTGTTAGGTAAACGACACCGATAAATGCCAGTGGGCATTAGATTCACAAGTTGAATATTCTTGGACTCCGGGAACTTTTAAATGGGCGAGGAAAAGAGTCTTTGACGATTCGAATCTGGCCAACGCAAGATCTGATCCATTATTGGATTGTTGAAACCGGTTGCGAAGAACGACGCCAACGGGAAGGTCCAAGAGCCGAAGATTAATTCTTTTCGAAAAAGTTTGTTTCGTCGGAAAACAGCGGAGAATCATCAGTGGTCGAAAAGTTCCACCTCGCTGACTTCATGACGATTCATTGTCGCGACGAGAGAATTCTCATTCACAAGGCAATTAACGATGCGCTGTCGAGCAAGCGAAAACATGTGAATCAGTCGCGTCTCTTCGTTCTTTTTAGTTTTGATTCACAGAGAAAAATGTTTTCGCTTACTTCGACTTCTATTTGAGTTTTCACATTTCCAATATGAGGCACTCGAATGTAAACAAGACCGCACCGACAGACATCATAAAGTAATCTTTATTGGCCCGATGGATTTATGGCACACGACGCAGGAATTCTCGAATCGAATTTCTCGAAAATATTGGTTTGCACCTCTTGAATTTGGTGTTAATGGATATGCCAAAGCTCCGTGTGCAATCTCGTGTTCTTGGGAACGTTTCTCACGTCGCGCGCGAGATAGAATTTCAGTTCCAGCCTCATCAATTCGTCTCGATGCCGAAGAATTTTAATTCTATTAAGTAAATCAAGCGGAAAGGTCAGAGAACTTAATCACCCGCGACTGTCTTCCGCACATTCGCTCTCCACACACAGCTCGTTTGGTTGTGTTCGAGACAGAAGCCGGCTAATTGCTGCGGGCATGCAACGTGCGAGCGATGAAAGGCGAAGTTCAGCGTGAAGATGATGCAAATAATTCATTTGCATGATGGACTTTCACTTTCATTCATTGTCTGTTAGCACGTGGAGAAACTCCAAGACTTCCCATTTGTGAATCACAAATTGTGATCGACTGAAAATATTTTATATCGCTTCGCATTTCTTTATTGGACGAAAGTGAAACTTGCGTTGGAGCGCGAGCGAAAATCTTGTTCGACGCTCTAAATCATTCGCGAAGTGATCGGCGCGGTCTTTCGTATCGCTCACGCAACCGAGATTTGAGGAAAACGTTGACTAACTCACTAATTAACCTCGAGAATTCTTCAAAGATTAAAGTTCTGTCAAAGTTCTGTCAACGACGCCAAAGGATTACGATTGTTGTCTTAGCGTGTCGATGAGAGCAGTTGACACAATCCGCTTAAGTTTTCTCGTTCTTCGCTTCTATTGTCATTTAATTTGCTGTTAAATTATGCACCAAAGTTGACTGACGACGAAGCAGAAACAGGTTCAAGGTCACATCAGCCGGTTTCACTCAAAAGTTTAGAGTCGAAACGATTTTATGTCAAGATTCGAAGCTCAAAGAATGACTTTTGTGTCGTTATCGACGAGACTTGTCGTGAAGATGCTTTGGGATATGAAGTCATGTCTCGTTCCCAAAACCTCTGAGACATTCCTCGAATTTCTATTGAATGGAACGCTGACAAATGCGCGGTTTCACTTTATGTCTGCGACCGGCGATTTCTCACAAATTCAGTGGCAGCTTTCATTGAATTCCTTCGGCTGCACAAAGCCAAACAAGTGAATACTTACATGTGCTCAAGATAATACCGAGAATGAAGCGTTGCACAATCAAGCAGACGGCGTAATTCGCCATGATTAACTGCAAAGACAGAAGACAAAGATTTCATTAATTAAAAGATCAAACAAATTATTTTGAGTCAGTCGCGGATGTGTTTGAAGATTCGATTGTTTGCAATGGCTTAGAATGAATCTTTGGAGCTAAACAACAAGCGACAAGATGACTCGAGACATTTCTAATGAAAAACGAGACCGCAGCAATAAACAGGAAGCTCAACAAGCGCCAGCGATTTAATCCAAGCAACAAACACCGCAAATTCTTCAGAAATAATTTATTCACGACATCTTGAAATAAACTTTTCATCGATTAACGACTGCATCTGATTATACTTAAAGCTAACAATCGCTTAAATCAAATAAGTTTTTTCATTAGCCGACTCTGACTTTGAGACACGCTCAAGTTCTTATGACATTTGTTGAAACAACCGGAATTCCATTTCAGCAGATTTGAGTTGAATTCGCGATAGGGAGAGCGAGGAAATTTAATTGCGACTTCAATGCTCCTCTATTATTTAATTAAGTTTGAGTTCAAACTTTGCACTTCGAGCGAGCATAAATTGATCAAACATTTTTCGCCTCGATCGATCGCTTTAATGGACTCGCCGGAAAGCATATGTGAATCCGATACTTTGAGTCCGTCGAGTCGCTGTTTCAGGAAACATCGCAACCGGAACTTCGAGCTTTCGACCGAAGGGATCGCTCGAAAGTTCTTGCAAAGGTTGCCAAACTTTTTATTCATTTTAATGTAAAAAGCGAAAGCGACGTTTGCCAATTAAAGTTTCTTATACACAAACATGGCTTTGATAACGGCGGCAATAATTCACAGCGGAGCTTTCGTTTGATAAGCGACGAATTCGCTGACTTTTGACTGGAATGGAGAACGACAGTTCATAGCTTTTGGCTTTTCGACGAAAGGAAACATTTGCCACTTCATAGAAGAAGCGTCGAAGATATGTTCAGTTAATTATTCGACTCGGACGAAAACCAGATGCGCTTTTTTGCGGCTGTTCGTAAATTCGCCCGCGTGAAGCTAAACAAAGGCGAATGAAAACACGGAGCGAAGAACTTGACACTGCGAAAGTTATTGAGCTGGAAAAGAAGGGCGAGTGTATGTTGTGGCAGGAGCCGAGTGATAAGATTCTACAATGAACTGGCTGTCTCTCGTTTTTAGGGAGTGACCGTCACGCGAGAAACGTTAGCTTTCGTTCATTCAGACGAACGAACCTCACGGCAAAGCGCGATGACGAGAACAATTTCGCTGTTATGCCGCAGCCAGTTACAATGGCAGAGCTCATTTGTATGGACAATTTTCGAGTTATTAAATTCAGGCCACGGATCGCCATGGCAATCAATCACTCTCGGCGTCGCGATTGTTTATTTATTGGATCTTGACATTCATCACCCATAAAGACTTTACAGCCTGAGAGTTCGCAACAAGAATCTTCTGACGGTCTAAATTTAAGATTGGATTAGCATTTTAGTGGTCGAATGTCCGAGGTTGATTTGGCGCCGTTCAGTATTGACGTCTTGGTAAAGTTTTGACAAAGTTTTGTCACTTTGTTCTCGGTTACTTTGGCTGTCTTACTTTCTTGTTTACTCAGATTATCTGAGTTTAGGCCAAACTTCTTCACTCCTTTATCGTCCACAACCCCCAATCAACTTGAACGAGTCAACTACGTTGACGTCGTCGTCCCAATCGAATTGGCTTGCTTGAATTGCTTCCCTAATCCCTGGGTCATTAATGGAACTCATAAGTAAATAGCTGAACTCTAAAGGTGCGGAAAAAATTGAAGCGATTAGAGCTGAAGTCTCTCGAGAACTTTTAATTCCGGCAAGTTCAAGCGCTTCCAACCGTTTTCGCATAAAATTTATCCTCGGCCCGAACACTGCGGAAAACAATAAACGATGCTTTCGATTTGCAGGGATCGATGGGAAGGCTACCGGAAACGATTCCACATGCCAGGCTTAGCCAAACCATCGGTGAGCATTGATTTTCACTTCACGCCAAATTGGCAGCCAAAACACAATCACTCAAAAAGAGCGAAGAAAGCTTGAAAGCTCGAAACTTCGGCCGAGCTTGTGATGCAATCAATAAAACGCGAAAATTATTTAAAAACATCTCGCATTGTGTTTCTGGCTTTTGTTCATCGCGGCGCGCGTACTTTTCATGGTTTTTGTGAGCGGTGTGCGCTGTGAATCATCGAACCGTGATCCAGTTTCAACGATCAACAAACAGATGATGCACACTCGGGGTCTGATAAGCGTCTCTCAATAGCTCCTCTCTCGAAGTTTAAGCCGAATTTAATTTTAGCCTCTTGCATGAAGAGGAACACGAACATCTCCGCTCGTGTCGAGCACTCGCTACTTACGTTTTTTAGATTCTTCCGTCTGTAATCCCCTAAATTCCGATGCTATCCGCGAAATAAATGCTAATCCACGAGCTGCAGTAATCCAAATGCATTGAAGATGGTTGTGATGGTCGATAAGATTTGATCTCAAGCACTCAACATAAATTAATTCACTTTAATTGACTTGTAAACACTTTGATAAGATTCGATTGCATTTTCCTTTTTCGCGATGAAATATTTTTTCTGATTTCTTTGTTATTCAACAAATTCCACTCAACTATTTCACGTTTATCGCTTCCAACGAGATGTAAATCCACTTTGCGACTTTGTGCAATTGCTTTCTGAACAGAGGATGATGTCACTTAAAAACTCGCCGGAGCAAAACAAAAACACGTCTTATCAGTTTCAAGTTTAGCCGAGCACAGCGCGTGTCTCGGATTGTCTAGCCGACAGATGTTTGAGTGTTTTCCAATGGAAAGCGAGGCAGAGCAGTGCGCAACCCTCGGTTTAAATATTCCATCAGCGTTATGGCTGATATTTGGATAGAGAGGCACTGGCTAGACATTAGCGAGACTAAGCTTTACAATTTCAAGCCCAAACTGGAGGCGCTAGATCGATGTTGGCTCGAGTTTTGCCATCACAAAGATTAGCTCCTTGAAAACTCCTTCAATTGAGGATTCAAACTCAGCACGTGTTTCACCTTTTCAACGGTTTTTCAGTAAATTTTTTCTGTGGGTTCACTTGAGCCTTTATTTGTTGAAGATAAAGCAAGAACTGTTTCAATCATGAGACGGACTACTCATTGCACTGTTGTCTGCATGACTACCAAGCTTACAATGGAACTTCCTTCGATTTCTAACCGTTGGCTACCATCTGAATCTTTTGCTTCTTTCCATTTGTTGAACGGAAAATTCCGAGCACTGCACACGAAATAAAAACAAAACAAGAAAATATTTTATTTGTTGGGGAAAGAATTTATAATGTTGCCGGAGCAGTACAAGGCGTTCCATGAGACTTTCATGAAGAACAACAACGGCACCACGGCCCTCGACAGTTTCCTCTACATCGTCCCATCGAGTTTTGCGATCTTCCACACGATTACGCTAACGGGAGTTTTGAAGATTTGCTCGAACAATGTTCCTGTCAGATTTCTGGTGGAGTTTCTCGTCATTTGCGTGAGTCTTGTGATGTACTTGACAGTATTCAGCGATGCCATCGGTCATATCGTCCTCACGATGCTGCTTATCACGCTGACGACAGCCGCGAAGCAGCTTCAGAAAAAGTTCCACCTCACACCATTCGTCCAAATCCCGTCGGCTCGTCCCGACTTCATCACAGTCAGGTTTGATCTCTTTCACTTGGCGTAGTGCGGATAATCAGCGATTCCATTGTAATTTCAGTCGATCAGTCATCAGTCTCATCACAGCTGTTTGCATTTTGGCTGTGGACTTTCAATGCTTCCCCCGCAAGCTGGCGAAGACTGAGAAATTTGGGTTTGGTAAGAGTCAGAACCAGTTTCCGTCGCTCCCTTTTTAGTCCCAATCTCATCGTAGGATTAATGGATGTGGGTGTGGGCTTGTTCATCTTCTCCAATGGAATCATCGTCAAACCGTCAGCATCTCCTTTTTCAAAGAAAAAGTTCCAGAAACTGGTGGTTGGATGTCTGCCGTTGCTCATTCTCGGATTCTCTCGTCTCGTGGTAACGAAGGAAATCAAGTATCAAGAGCATTTGACCGAGTACGGAGTTCATTGGAACTTCTTCATCACGCTGGCAGTGACAAAGATGGCAGGAACAGTCGTTGAGGGCTTCATGAAGACAGCCGATCACATCAAATATGCTGCACTCAGCATAATGGTGACTCACGAAACCATTTTGCAGTTGGGACTCTCTAACTACATCATGAACGACAGCCTGCCACGTGACAATCTCATATCAGCGAACCGCGAGGGAATCTTTTCGTCGACCGGCTACGTGTCGCTTTACCTCGCTTCGATCTACATCGGAACTTTACTTAAATCAGATGGGCAGGAGCTCACAAAGGTTCGAGACTTAATTCAAAAGATGGGCAAGATGTCGATCATAGCTCTTTGCTGTTGGAAAATGATTTATGTGTGCAACGGGATGTTCGGAGTGTCAAGGCGCACCGCAAACATGGGCTACAACTTCTGGGTTCTGGCCATTGGATGCTCGATGGTCGCTCTCTTCATGCTGACAGAGATCTACGTTTATTACACAAACTTCAACCGTCCGCAGTGGCAGTTGATGGAGACCAACAACAAGTCACAGCTCGACGAGCCCGAGATTCACGTTCCTTATGTGCCACTCATCCTCCAAGCTATCAACTACAACGGACTAACATTCTTTCTCATCGCAAACCTCTTCACCGGCATCGTGAACATTTGCTTTCAAACGATGCTGTTGGGCACTCCCGCAAGCCTCGTCATTCTCATTTACTACACTTTCCTTTTGAACGTTATTATGGTTTTCCTCTACGTTAACAAATTCAAGCTGAAGATTTGGTAAGCGATCGAGTTTCACAGAGCATGGAACAAAAGTATGAACGTGAATAAAAAATCTTTTTTACTATTTTTAAATGAGGGTTTAAAATTTAAGTATTCGTGAGGTATGTGAGTATTCTTATAGCCTGCGACATTTTACTAGAGTTCGTCATGAGAATTGGATTTAGATTGTTTTAGGAACTTGATGTAATCAGGATTAGACCGAACGGAGTCTGCAGCACATGCTACGAGCCTTTTGAATTCATCTACATCGAATTTATAATTCTTGAACTTCTCGTGGTCGCCATCGTGATAGCCAGCGTCGAAAGACTCGAGCAGCGAGCTGTTCTGCCATGTGACGTAGTTCACTCCACGAAGTCGAGACAAGTCTTTGTAGCAGTTGCGGTCTTCACAGTTGTACAGCTCGAATAGGCTCGCCCACTTAGGCAAGAAGAGGAGATGAGTCAGACCAGCTCCGTGCATGCCGATGAAGATGTCAGTGTTTCTTGTGATCCTCAGCTGGTCTCGGAATGAAATTTGTCGGCCAAACACCACGCGCCTAACTTTGTAGCTTTGGCTTGATGAAATGCTCTCGATGAGCTCGTCTTCATTGAGAACTTTCCGATATTTTGTGCCACGAGATAAGAAGGTGATTCGAATTTGCTCAGACTTCTCTGCGATCGGTTCTGCTTTGACTTGAAGCCGATGAAGAATGTGCTCGGAAAATGCGTTGAACAAGGCGCTGTTCTCGCAGCCAAAAATCTAAAATTGGGAAGAATATAACAAAGTTAGGTCGAAATAAACCTTAACTCACTATCGGTGTGTTGTAATAAAGTCCGAAAATCATCCGCGGTAGAAGCGGCAGCAAAAGGTTCTTGAAGCAAACCGTTTGTCCTCGGAACGTGTTCAGGTCCCACAGCGGATTCTCTGTGAATGCCTCGAACGTCGTTGAGAATGGCGATGAGTAAGTGTAAGACTCCCAGATGAGGATGTTAACATCAGTCGAAAAAGCGCCCGGTCGAGTGAAGTTGAGATGCTGCGAGGCGTAAAGGTTGACGAAGTCGCAAAAGTGATGATACATGTTGTTGGTGGCATCGATCTTCATGAGATACGTTGGCTTCTCAATCACGACGTCGCACAAGTTATTTTCTAAAGGTCGCTGCTTCATTGACTCGAAGAATCTTAATTCCGGCGCCCACGATTGAAGAGCTGACACGTGTTCGAGTTGCTCCTTCAGCTTCTCCTCGTGGAACTTGCAGTAGCCGCCAATCTCGCCTTGCTTTAGGACGTCGATTGCATAACGAAGCGGCTCTTTTCGCTGTGCTAAGTCTGTGAAGTTGAGCATGATGTTCCGACCACGGCAAAATCGCGTGAACTGTGAACACTCGAGCGATGAGTCAGTGATGAATGTTGGCTCGCAATAAACCGTCATCTCTCGCAGTTGTTGCTTCACGTAACCTTGGAAAGTTGTGGTAATGTAAGATGTGGCGCGACCTTGAAATTTTCCTTAGCTTACCGAAATCAGCTTGAGCATAGAAAACTTCGAGTTGCGCTTCTTTGCTCTTAACATAGCCAGTGTGGTTGCCGGGGCACTTGTGGGTTGTCAGCGGCTTCTTGCAGTTGTACTCATAGCCCCAGCATAATTCTCTATCAAACGTTTCGCTGCTGAGAAACTCTTTGTACGGCCCATTGCTGCTTCCATTTATTTTCTTCGCAAACTCCGGAAGATTGTTAAAATACTGAGCCAAGTGGTTTCGAGGCAGATCGATGTCGATGAGGAATTCATCTGATTCCATCGGATCCTCGGACAACACACAAATCACATTGATAAACAGAAAGCTTAAGTACGAAAGTTGCATCGTTTATCACAAAAACATGAAAATATCACCAGACGGAGTTCCGCGAGTTATGAATGAGATGAACGCGATCGTGTGAGAGCGACAAGTTGTGTAGTTTTGAACGTGTCGCTCCCATGTAGCACGCGAAGGTGTTGAGAATATTACAGGTATTAAGATATCTAGGTATTTTTATGAAAATGTTAAACTTTTTAGAATCTTGCTGATTATTAGTTTAACTTAAAAATTAAATTGATAATACAGGAAACGAGAGAACCAAGAGTGACATTATTTGAGCAATGCCTAACTAAACCAATGCCAAATATCTCCAATAGCTATTAGCTATCAATGTCACAGTCTAAATTTTTGAAAATCGAAATCTGATTCAATTAAACAAAAATATTAAAATGTTTGTCTCACGTTATGGACATCGCTAGGACTCGAAATTGCTATGACTCTGACAGTCCACACCCAACTAAATTTTTTTATAGGACGATCGAGAGACAGCTGAATAAATATTATCTACTTGAAAAGCAGGAACACTTTCGTATGAATATTTCGATTCAGTTTGATATCGATCGCGAAAGAATGAGGCTGGAAAAATTTGTCTCAATCATTTTATTAGTTGCTGCTCTCGAACAAGTCGCAGCTTTTCAGACAGACGATGAAGAATGCGACAAACAGTTGTCTGCTTTCAGTGAAGATTTGAAAACAAGGAAGTTGTGGGCTCTGAAGCGTACGTTGTATTGCCAGATCGAAAGTGAATGAAAGTTTCTTCATGTTTCAGTTTTCGACTTGTGGGGAAAGCTCGATGCTGGATACTTCAGCGGCAATAACAGACACAGCGTTGGGAGATTCAACGAGTGCCTGAACTTCACTGAGTCACCGGAGGATCTTGGAACAGTTCAAGGACAATACTGTTTAGTGAAATGGTCAGCAAAATCGACCAATTCTTCCATCAGTGAATATTCAACAAACTCGTAAGACCGAAAGTTTAAGATCCGTGCGCAATTAAGTGAATTCCACACTTTATTCTAAGGTTGAATTTCACGTTGGACAACGGAATTTGTCTTCCTGCAACGTGCTCGCCGGACAAAGTCATCGAGTTTACAAACTTCCTTTTGGACCAAAGCGACTACGAAGCCTTCGATGCGAGATGCCAGACGAAAGATCCGCTGCCGTTTGATAACATCGACATCACTGCGATGTGAGTTTAGTATCAATCAACAACTGTTTGAACAAGTGTTGCGCTTTTAGTTCGCTCCTGTCAATATTTGGAATTCTGTTGGTTGCAAGCACCGCATATGACATGATCGCTCGACGTATTACCGACAAAAGTCCCCAGAAGTTTCTGATTGCTTTTTCGGTCTATACGAACGGCCGACGGCTGTTCACGATCAACCGTAGCGAACCTTCTAAAACGATAGGATGTTTAGAGGGTCTTAGGTGCATTTCGATCATCTGCATCGTCTGTGCGCAACGATTTACGCTGCAATTCAAAGCGCCAAACACAAATAATTATGAGAACCTAGAGCGGTCGAAACATTGGTGGAACGCTTTGTTCCACTGGCAGTTTTACTGCTTCGACACATTCCTGGTGATTGGCGGATTTCTCAGCGCTCTCCAGCTGCTTGACGCATTCGAGAAGAAAACTTTTAAAGCTCTGAGACTGGCGATCCATCGATACGTAAGATACACGCCAATGCTTGTGACTGCAACCATAATTTTCATGTCGATCGCTCGTCATGTCAAAGCTCCTTACCCAGACATAGAAGGATTAGAGAGTTGCCATCGCTACTGGTGGTCAACGCTGCTGCACCTACAGAACTACATCAACCCAGAGAATGTGTGCCCTTCCCACTCATGGTATTTGTCAGTGGATTTCCAGCTTTTCGTGCTTTCGCCGCTGCTGATTTATCCAGCTCGACATTACGGTTGGAAGTATCTGTGGAACCTTCCAGCTTTGGCTATCACAAGCTCACTCAGTGTGATGATGACGAGCTTAGCTAACGGCTTCACACCATTGTCTAACGCTGAACGTATTTTCGCGTTGGTGAACATTCCAACTCACGCAAGAATTGCTCCGTGGCTTTTTGGGTTGGTCCTCGGCTACGTTATCTACGAGTCAAAAGGAAGAGACGTCAAATTAAACAAAAGTCTAGTTGTGCTGCTTTGGATCTTGTCTGTCGTTGTCTTGGCTTCCCTCATAGCTGTGGAGAACCCAATCAACAAACTTGAAGATAACCAAATAACTAGAATGCAATTTGCAATCATCAGAGGCTTTGGCGACATCGCTTGGTCGCTACCAATCTCTTGGATTATATTTGCTTGCTACAAACTTAAGAGTGGCGGCTTCGTTCTCTGGCTGCTGTCTCTGCGAGAGTGGCAACCATTAGGGCGATTGACACTCGGCATCTACGTGACACATTTGTTCTATCAAAGATTCAGTTTGATGATCGAAAAAGCTCCCTTGACCAACGAAGTGTTGCCAACGGTATGAGAAAGAGCCGCATGTTTCACTTAGAATTAATTTTAATTTCATTGCAGTTCATCACATTTCTCGGTGATTTCATGGTTTGTCTCATACTTGGCACTATTTTCTGGCTGACCTTCGAAGCACCTTTCGTCCAGATTGAACGATATTTCTTCAACCGCCCTCAGACGATCTACAAAGTTAAAGAGCACAAGACGAGGGAAGCCATAAGAAATGGCAACGACATTGCGTTATAACTTAGATTGCTTCACAATTATTTATTGCTACTAAGATCCCGCTTATCATACAATCAATAAAATTGCCTCTGCGTACAATCTTGTGTTGTTTGCATCAGGAACATTCTCTTCAGTCGATTCGAATCTAACGTCGCGAAAGCTTTCACCAAGTACTGCTGTTCAAGAACATTTCTCCTGCTCAATATCCAAACGTTTTGACCGTTGACAACGCTTTGGAGAAAAAGCAAAAACATTCATCGAGATTTGGGTTCGGTTCGATGATTATCGTAGTCTTACCCATAATAATTATTGCAGCTAAATATCACAGCGTAGTTCTCGTAATCAGTGTCCAGAATGTTGTAATAAGCGTTTGCTTTAGCTGTAAAGTCACTCAAGAATAAAACGAACTTGTTCGAAATCATCAGTCTTACGATAAGCGGGATACGTGACACCTAGAACACCAGGCGAAACAACGGTTGCTGAGCCTGAATATTGTTTCTCGCCCGTCAGCGTGAGCTGCCGGCTGTAGACGGAGATAACGTTGTTGGCAGCTAGAGCGTAAGTCGAGTAAACGCATCTGCCTCCAATCGTCAACTTGTTCGGGTACGCGAGCACTTCGTACCAGCGACCAAAGAACCGCGTAACGTCGAAGTTCAGATAAACGTTTACTCGCGGGCAGCTGCCAATCCCAGGCACCTCGGTTGATAAAACTGATTTGGCAGTGAGCAGTAAACCTACAATTATTCTAAAACGAGAAAGAATTCAAGGTCAGCGAGCACAAAAAATTATCCTCGATGCTTTTTACACTTTGAACATGGCCGAGAGATAATTGCAGCTGTGAGAGACCGAGTTTATGATTTAGAACGATGCAAGTTCACTCGCGGACAGAATACGATTAAACTAAGCTCGATACTTGACGAGTCTCATCGCTGATCGTTGCTCCATTAGCGAGCCTTGAAATTGACAATTTTCGAAACTGAAAAACTTTTTTACGACCAAAATGTTCTGGTGTATCGTTGATTGACACGCCGACTTAATTTAACATCGCTATCTCATTTCATAATCGCCGGCATCGCGCTGGTTTTGTGCAGCTTGGCTCGAGTATTTTATTGAATTACGTGGGCTACAATATCGCGCTAATGAACTTGTCAATTATTCTAATCCAGATTATGGTGCTGATCGCGAAAGTTGTCGATTCCCCTGTGGATATCGTCGGGGCAATCTGTGTTGTCGGTCGTCGTCAGAAAGCTCGTTGACAGCCCGTTGGCTTTTATCACTTCGTGGGCTCGATCGATTACGCCTCGAGGTGGAAAACGTGTTCGCGTCAGAATCCAAATAATTTTGCCGTTGACCAAGCCCAGGAAACTGCGGCATGAGTAGACAACTGCGAAGTTATCATAATCCGTGTCCAACACCTTATAATTAGCTGGAACTAAAGTTTAAAATTCATTATTCGATCTCATGAATTGATCATGAAGCAACTGACATGGAACGTTTGGAAACGAAACTTGTAATTCTCCTACATCGCGCTGCAATTGCTCGGCCACTCCTTGGATTGTGTCTTCTTTTCCATCTCTGATCTGCTTGTTGAACACAGAAACTTTCCCATCGAGAGTCAGTCCGTACTCCGCCGTGATGCATTTTCCTCCCAGCGTGAAGATGAACGGATATTTGCTCACCTCGAACCACTGGCCAAGATAACGATGAGTGTCAAAATTATGAACGGCATGCAACTCGGGACATCCTCCAAATCCTGGCACCTGGCAACTCGTGAGGTCCAACCTCAGCGCTAACATAATCACGGCTACGATTCTGTAAAACGTTTCGTGACAGAACTTTTATCAACCCGACCGTTCATTCACAGGTTCTGAGTCGCTTACCTTTTAATCATTTCACAAAATTTCACTTCAAATAAATTCTTATAAAACCACACAACCTTTTCCACGACGCTTCAAAGCTGAAGATCTCACACGTTCTGTCTTCTGTTCAAAAAACATTCTTCACTTTATATCAAAGAAGTCGCTCGCGAGTTACTGGAGCTGAACGTTTAGCTGAATCATTTCCTTCCGTTTCTGGTTCAGCACAGCTGATCGCTAGTCTAGCCGCTAGACTCTTGTCTCATCTGATTTAGATTTCAACTTAGAAGAAGCAGAAAAATTCGAAAATCCTTGAGCAAGTTCATGTGCGCTAATTAAAAGTTTAATTGCTGGAACAATCTTAATGTTGATCTACATCTGAGACTCGACTAAGACGACGCTCGCATTTTATTTTCACAAGCCTTCAATTCCACTCGAGCAGTTGGTCTGGTCGCTTGTGAGCAACGTCGTCGACAGTCTGTTAGTGCGGAGAACTTGCAGTGCTTGCGAGACGAACTCGGGCTGGAGAGTTCGTGTGCGGCTGAGGATCCAAACCATTTGTCCGTTCTGTCGTCGATTAATGTTGCCACAGCCGAAGATTACCGCGTAATTTATGTAATTCGTGTCGAGTACGTAGAGCCAGCCGTCGATATCAACTGAAAGTGACAATGACCCTTCGGTACACGCATAGCAAAGTCTTGGACTTACGGTTAATTGATTGATTGTACCTCAGATACCAAATGCTGCTCATTTGCGCTCTCATCGTGGCGTTCTGGTTGAAACCGCGATTCGTTGTGCCAACTCTCTGACTGTAGTTGATCGTCACCAACGTCCGATTTGTGCCTTGGATGGATCCGAAGTTCGCAGCAACGCACTTTCCTCCATCGAACTGAGAAGAATACTTTTGAATTTCGTACCAAATGCCAGAGAATCTCTCGATCACAAAGTTCGCCATGGGATTCACAACGACCGGACAGCCGGGTCGCGCTGGGCTGTGAAGAATTGCTGCTGCAAAAGCAGCAAAGAAGGCGATGAGCAGAAAATTTATTTGACACATTTCGTGTCGAGCCTGAGTCCGTTAAATGAAATCGAAAGTTTGGTGAAATAAGCGCAACTCATCAAGATTCGGAAGTCGAAAAAATTAACAAGCTTGAAACATTAACATTTTACAAATAATGTTTCTGCTCTAGGGAAAGCCAAAGCAACTCGGATTCCCCTAAAAGTGAATCGAAATTCGGATAGTTCGTTGGTTACGTACAATGATCTGACTCATTTGCAATCTTTCCGTCTCCTGTATTGGGAATCAGCTCGGTCGAAGTTGGTAACTCAAGTCTAAGTGAAAGCCTGAAACTCAAAAGTTCATTCAAATTAGATCGAATATTAATTTTTAATTTTAACAATCGTAGATTATATATTTTATTCTAATGAATTTATTAAATTGTCGAGAACATAAACAGAATTTATTTTGCTTCTTCAACATCAGCCGGCCGCTAGCAAAGTAGAAAATCGACCCGGCGCTTTTGGCTTTCTGTTTCCGATACGAATTTTACGCTTCGCAAGTAACCAAGGTGGCATAAGGTTGGTATCAAAGCCAACAGCCTTCAAAACTTATCTCTGTCTTCATCTCAACACGCGTACTAATATTTCGCCTTTTACTAAATATTACCGTGGGATGTAGAATCCAAATGAGACTTAGACAATTTTTTCTAAGACTTTTCCTTCGGGAAAAGTTATAAAACATACAAAAACAAATATTGCTAAAGTAATTAAACGGTTCACGAAATTAGCATAAATCAATTCAATCTCATTTACTTGTTCGGATAATTTGTTCTTTTCAAAACAATCTTGTGAATTGGCAAAGAAATTCAATCTGTCTAACGTTTTGGTCTTTGCTCGTTATTTCTAACTTCAGGTCTGACATTGACTCAACTTTTTTGTGGCATCATTGCTCTCATAATAGCGTGCAAATTCAATTGAATTCAGTACTGGATTCAGTACAGTTAATTTTTTCCGTGAAAGGTAGAAAAAGATTTGTGATCTGGAAATGCATCAGCAAATCTCAGAAAATGTTATGGGTGAACTGAAGAAGAATGACCGACTGAGGCCGCAAATCACGCACAAATTCGATTCTAATTTTGCATCATATAAATAAATCACAAACAATTTTTAATCTAGCGTCGACGTCAAGCTTCCAAATGAACCTCGAATCTAGCTTTTCGCCAGCCTCATCGCCCAGCTCTACCACCAGCAATCACATTACGATCACCATCAGGACGGGCCGAGTTGTCAGTACTGAAGCCTCCATAAGTCAAGAACTGTCGGTGCTGCGGTGCCGTGTGTCGAATGTCAAAGACTTGCATCTGCTCGTCTGGATCGAGTTTAATGCTCCTTCTTGCCTTCGCATGCTTTTCCATAAGAAACCTGAAGCATTCATCGAGCTCCTGGAATTTATCAACGCTCGCGTCCGCATGGCCAGAGTCCGGGTGAAGTCTCTTCACCGGATCGACGTAAGGTCTTCGAACGGTGTTCTGATCAGAGTTTTCAGAGACACCGAGAACTTCATAGCAGCGCTACAAAATAATTTTGAGGATCGGAACCATTGACATTCAATTTCACATTACCTGATAAGAGTCAGCTCTCCCCAGAGTGGCAAAGCCACGATTCAGAAGCAATTGACTTATTTTTCTAGGATAAAAATTGCAAACATTTTTGAAAAATGTTTAATCACAACAGAAACTTTGAAGCGTCCGAAATCGACTCGGTCGCTGGCTCTGTAGACAAATTTTATTCTCATACAAATCTCTCGCTTCGCAGTAAACTAAGGAAGAGCGAGATACAGAAACTTGCTGAAGGGTTGAATCTAGCATCTCTGTCTTCATCTCAACACGCGTATTAATATTTCGCCTTTTACTAAATATTACCGTGGGATGTAGAATCCAAATGAGACTTAGACAATTTTTTCTAAGACTTTTCCTTCGGGAAAAGTTATAAAATATACAGAAGAAAATAAATCAAGTGAACAAAATTGTGTTCGATTCACTTTTATTGTTCGGTTAACTTTAAATCTTTAAGTTCGATCGCAGTTTCGCTGGTCGGTGTACACCAAAGAACCCGTTGAGATTCGTTGGCCCGACAAAGTCTGCATCGCTTTGCTTAGATTTTCGTCAGAAATGTTTCGCTCGCGGCTCAATATCCAAGCCATTTCCATGTGCATGATTGGAGTTAGGCTGTTGCAGGCGAAGGCCACCGCGTAGTTGGAATAGTCCGTATCCAGAATGTAGAAGAACGCGTTGATTTTAGCTTAGAGAAGGAAAAATATTTGCGATTGAATTCGTGACTGCAATGAAATTACCGACAAAGGCATCGAATTTAAAACGCCAAACCCCGGGCGCCTCAATGGTTCCTTTCCTTGAGTCGATCCACCATTCTCCGTTCTCAACTTCGCCTAAACTCATTTCGATTTGCTTATCGTCAACAACGGTCACTCCATACGAAATGCACTTTCCCCTCACGAAAATCGACTTATACTTCATGATCTCGAACCATTTCCCGGTGAAGTTTCCGATCTCGAAACTCGTGAGAGGTTGAACGAATGGACAGCGACCGAAGTGCGGAATTTGCGCATCAAGCCCTTGTTGAACGAGCGCTAGAACGGCAGCAATTGCTATCTGATTCATGGCTTAACTATAACTGAATTAACAGCGGCGGCTTTGCTGAAAGCGAAACAAAAGTTTTTCCTGATACAAATTAACACTTCCGATTTTTTTCTCTACAATTTCCCAACATTCAATCAGTCAATTTATTCGCATTTTTTCTGGTCAACGTCTGCAAACGTTTGGGCTTCGATTTTCTGTGCCTTCAGATCGTTGAGAGCTTGGTCGATGTACTTCTGATCTAGAGTCTTGGCCCTCCCATAAATCCAAACCATTTGAACGGCTCCGACGACTGGAACAGATCCACAAGCAAAGGTGACGGCGTAGTTCGTGTAGTCGGTTCCGATGACATAATAGTCGAAGTTGAATTTCACTTTAGGACGAAAATGATTTGTTACTTCTTTCTGTTATTTAAAACAAATTTCACTTACTGTTTGCGATTGAGAAATTCCAGTCCAAAACTCCGTTGGAGCTCATCAAAGCAAAGTTCTTCGAGTTGACCATTCGTCCACCAACTTTAGTGCTCAACGACACTGTAATGTTCTGCTTACTGTTGACGGTGAAGTTGACTGACGAGCAGCTGCCTCTGAAAGCGTCGACCGGTGTCTTGGAACGCTTTATTTCGTACCAACGACCAGTGAACGCGTTTGCGTCGAACTTTGCCATCGGCTTGACTTCCGGGCATTCTTTCTTCGCACCGCTCACTGCTCCAAGGAGAGCCAACAAACCAATAATGTAAACCCCGCCTTTGACACTCATTTTCAGAACTTTGCCTTCGAATCGTTCCTTTGCTTAAGACCTGTTGCTTTTGAGATTAACTGAACACTTCTGCCTAATTTATATCCGCGATTTAGAGGAAAAAAGCAATTTGGGATTTTTCAATCCGACATGAAACGGAAAAGTTATGCAATCTGACAAAATGTAATACTAAAACATATTTCAATGAAGCTTCCAGAGAACATTTAGCCTCGTACGTCACTGTGGGATTAACCCCACAACCATTTCTGGTGGGATAAGGGAACAGAGAATTATAAAAAAAGCAACATTTTTTGAGATTTAGTGACCTAACTTGTTATCGAGCCCTGAGGGTGGAAAATTCGGGGGGTTGGGGTAGATTAACTTTATTTTTAGAACTTTAAAATTAATCAGTTTAAATAAAAAAGAAATCAAAAAAGATTTCTGCTTCCAGAGAGAATTGAACTCTCGACCTCCAGTTTACTAGACTGGCGCTCTACCACTAAGCTATAGAAGCTATAATGTGTCAGTTGGGGGAAGTGAACAAACCGCATATTTGAAACGTAAGGAGCGAATATTATTCCTTCTGTCGTTCACCTTTTTCAGCTGTTCAATCTCCATCTGATCTTTCTGCATTTTTGCGTTATCAATATTTTAATTTTTATCTTGCCAAAGTGACACTTGCATCCCAGAACGCCTCTATAGCTTAGGGGCAGAGCGTCAGTCTTGTAAACTGAAGGTCGAGAGTTCAATTCTCTCTGGAGGCATCAAATTTTGGTGTACGAATTATTTTTTATCCCATTTGCTTATTTTTGTTTAGAACAAAATTCTCATTTCATGCCATTTCTTGCCATATTACATTCAAACGTTAAGAATGAAGACAAAAGGTTGCAAAGATTGATCAGAAGATATTCCGAATTTTGAAGCTTGAAAAAAGAAGCAATTTTGTAAAAATGTTTTTCTTTTATTTGCTACAAATTTCATGATACACAAGATTGCTTGAAATGTGACCTTTAAAATCAAATGTCTGGTCTTACAGACAGAATCCTGGTCCGTTTGGCGGTTGCGCGGGAATGTTTCGGTGTCTGAGACGACAGTAGTGTTCTTCAAGTCTTTCCATTGCTGCATCAACGTTGGAGACAGTTGCTGGCGACCAGAGCTTCTCAGCCGTTGCACAAACTCTCGGGAATATTCTTTGCAAGATATTGACGTCATCAACAGTTTCACCCCACATGCAAGCTTCGCCACCAAAAACGAGATCCTTCTGCTTTTGAGTCCCGGGGAAGTCTTGAGGATCGCATTTGTAGAACTTCACCCAATCGCCGCCAGTCGCCAGATGATCTAGATACCAGCAAGTCGACAGGAGCGCGGGAAGCTCATCGTGAGTTATCTGTAATCGTAAAACGTTTATTATCTGGAAGCTCGAGCTCTCGTTCAGATAAAACCTCATTAAGCAATTGCCTCTGGTTTCCCGTCCAAACATGAACGATGGTTCCTTTCGGCAGTCGAACGCCGTTAGTGTAGACTTCCTGCCAAACTAACGAGTTGGCTTTAAGGCTTGAAACCTTATCAATTAGTTTTTGAATGTAAAGTTCTTCGAGCTGCGCAAAAGATGTTATATTGAACGTTTTCATGTACTCGTTTATCTCTGGATTCGTTGCCCAGCACTCGAATCCAACTTCGTCTCCTCCAAGATGCGTGTACTTGTCAGGGAAGACTTTGACTATCTCTTCAAACAAACTGAATATAAAATCGTAATTGCTGTCAATGATCGGGTTGATTGGGCCAAGTTTTCCTTCGTAAGGTCCACCGCACTCAGTCAAAAGCTCTGGATGGCTTGCGCCCCACGATCGAGTGTGACCAGGCGTATCAAACTCTGCCATCACTCGAATCCCTCGCTGTCTCGCGAGTTCAATGATTTTCGCGATATTTTCTTGGCTGTAAATCATCGACTCGTGATAAGCGCCCTTTGTCAACTCAGGGTACTTAATACTTTGATAAGGAAAGCTGTGGTCGTCGACGATGTGCCAGTGAAAAACGTTCAGCTTGTTATAAGCCATTCCATCTAAAATCTGCTCGAGAACGCCCATCGAAATGAAATGTCGGCTGGTGTCTACGAGAAGCCCACGATGAGGGAAACGAGGCTCATCAGAAATTCTCGTTTCATTGATGACGAGCTGGAAAAATAATAAAATATTTGATTAAATATTCCAAGGACGTAGATAAGCTTACAGATCGAGCATCAGGTGCTACGTATAGAAGCTGGGAGAACGATTCGAGGCCTCTGAGTATTCCCCAAATGGAGAAAGCATCGAGCGTAGCTTGCGATTCGGTGACTTCAAGTTCATCTGAGTGGGAGAAGAGATTTTTCGTTACAAAGAATCCTCTCATCGACAAGCTAAACATTGTCTTACATGATTCATCCATTCCCATATAGGGAAGATTATCGCATTTGCGTTTCAAGTCAATCTTTAGGCTGTCAATATTGCCCAAATTGTCTGGAACCGTTCGCCATCGGTTGTCGAATGGTGGATTACTGATCTGACCTCTCACCCGCCGCAGCTGAACGGTGATTATGTGTTGATATCGGACAAGCGCATTCTCGAGGATATCGCATGTGCTGCCGACTGAGTTGAAGCTGAACACGGCGGGGCGAACAGTGTAGAAGTTGCTACTGCTCACCTGCGTTTTCGGCTGCGGCCAAATCGCACCTGTTGACAAACATTCGTTTATCAGAAAAAACTTCGCGCTCTGATGAATGCGCGACTGAAATATAAATTGTCGCATTCCGCCCACAAAGAGCACAATGAAGCTTTCGCAACGACACATGTAAACTCGATGCAATTAATCGCACTGATTGTTAAGTAGGCGGAAGTGCAACGAGTTTTATTTTGAAACCACCTTTCGTCGCTTTAACTACTGGACCGTAGTCAACGATGTAGCCGGCAGCTACTGCGAGAAGAGCCGAGAGAACGAACAGAAAATTTCTCATCTCAATCAGCAAATTTAATAAAATAATTTCACTTGTTGAACGTCAATCTGAGCACTTTGACGATCGCAGACAGACTGAAGCGTTCTCCAATTCCGAATGTACGAGATATTCTCAAATTTCACTTTTTATGGGCAATTGGCGACGTTTGTGTCAGCACAGCGAGAGTTTGACGAATAACCAAACAAAAGCCAATTTGTTTTTGTGCTGATAACGCTGGTGCGATGATAAGCCGAGCTAGCGCCGAAATGTTTGTAATCATTGATAATTGATTCGGTTTTTATTGGGTCGAAAGATTTGTTCTACAAATTGCTGCTCAGTTTAACGATATGAAAGCGCAAGCTTTCGAATTAATGCCATGTGAATAGAACGTGCGCGACCATCAGGTAGAATGTCACAACAATAATACCGCCGATCATGACAGGAAAGCCGACTCTGTTGGCAAATGAAATTATCGAATTAGGACGATGACATGAAACAAAGCGAAAACTCACTTGAAGAATTCAACGAAGGTGAATTTGTAGCCATGCTGCTCGGCTACGCCAGCGCATACGACGTTGGCCGAGGCTCCGATCAAAGTTCCGTTACCTGTGGATTGCAACATTAATTGTTCGCACAAAACTGCAAATTGTGTCTGAGAAACTTGACCTCCAAGACAAGCTCCAAGTGCCAAAGCCCAGACGAGTGGCTGCAAGGGAAGCCCGAGTGTCTCGTTTTCAGCCAAGGAAATAACGATCTTCACCATCATCGTTGTCAATGGAATGTTGTCGACGAATGCCGAAGCCAAAGCGGAAACCTTAAAAATACTTAGGATGTTAATAAAAGCTCGAGCTTACCTGCAAGCGCCTACTCACCCATAAAATGATCAAAATAGCCACAGCAAGTCGAGATCCTTCACCGACCGATAAAATGACTGCGACAGTTTGTTGACCGATCCACGCAATAAGGCCAAGTTCTGCTAACGCTTCCATGAGAACGAACAGAGCAGCGAAGAAAAGCAGCGTTGACCACTCGACGTGCGCAAGAATTGCATCCATGTCTTCACTAAAAATTCAACGCTTTTACATTACCAGTCAATAAATACGATTACCACCTTACCGATCATAGAGAATGAGCAGCAGAACAGCACCAAGCAACGCTGTCCATCCAAGCGACAGCCTCTGCAGGTCTGGAACAGCGTGCAGGAAGAAGAAACTGATGACAAAGACCAAAGCGATGGCTGACTTGATCAGTAGATTCATATTTTTGATCGGATATTTCGCTTGCAAATCTTCGAGCGTTGCTTTATAGGTTTCAGTCGGCACCGAGCCATCAGACAATTTCTTGCTCAGCATTACGTCCAACCTTTCCACTTTCCTAACGAGAGTCTTGCGCACCAAGTCCTCATCCTTAGAGAAAGACGAAAGAGTTGCGGCGGCTCGTTGCCAAACTGTAATTTCATGGCGCAACTCTTGGATGTGTTTCGGCTCGCTGAACCTTAAGGCGTTTACGCTTTTGAACATAAAGCGCAGTTGGTAATATGTTTGGATCGTCACTAAGATCACGCCAATTGACATGTGCAGCGTAAAGTTCACGAAATTGATTCCGCTTTTCGAGATGTGACTGTTAGACGCGATGATGACGTTTGGTGGATCTCCGACTGGAGTCAATGTGCCGCCGATATTTGAGTAGATGACTGTGAACATTAGAACTGGAACGGGATTCAGCTCCATCACCTCGCACAAGCGGATGGTCACGGGTGTCATGAGAAGAATTGTCGTCACGTTGTCTAGGAATGAAGAAACGATCGCAGTGAACAAGCAAAGACAAATGATCAATGGAAGAACTTTGCCGTTGGTGATCTAAAGGTGAAATTAAATAAAATTTATAACTTTTTTAAGAATTAAGTTTCACCTTGAATGCATAAACTGCCAGAAAGTCAAAGACTCCAGTCTCTGACAAGACAGCTACGAGAAGCATCATGCCGAAGAGCAAGAGAAGCGTCTCGACGTCAATCCACGAGATGATCAACGCCATTGGCGGTCGCTCATTCATCGCAGCGAGAACTCCTGAAATTAGAATTAGTTGGCGACAGTTTCTCAACTATTAATTATTCTTACCAATTGCCATCGTTGATGCGATAATTGCTGCGAAGGTTCGATGGACAAGTTCCCAGATTATCAATATGTAAAGCCCCATTAGAATAATTGCAGCCAGGATGACTCCAACTTCCATGTCCAAAGGCGATGGATCGAAGGCAAAATTAACAGGGAAGCTCGTGTCCAATTTTGTTAAAAGATTCAATCTCAACCTCGACTTGTTTTGGTGAAGACTTTGAAAGTCCGAACCATTCAATGGGATCGTTTCAGTTCTCTTGATTTCACGGACTTCATCGAAGACCGTTGAATTTGCTATGGGCAGCGTCATCAGCTCAGTAATATTCCTAGAATCTCCATCATGCGAGTCGAGCGACACATAAAAGTACAAAAAGTTTTCAGCAATCTCGTCGTAGTGTTCGGTCAGAAAAGCTCCCTTGAAGATGAGTTTGATGCGAGGGTTGATCGGCAGCTCGTTGAGATTAAACGCTATTGACACAATTTTAATTCGATAGTTCTCGCTTTCAATTAAAACTTCTCACTTCTAACTCTGCTCTCGGACACTGAAATCTGTCGAAACGTCAGCGTCTTCTCATTCCGTGACATCAGAAACCATGTAAACATAATCCAACAAACTAAAAGCACTGAAACCTTCACAAGAGCGACGTATTTGTTCTGCTGAAGATTATCGATAATAATTAAAGAAATTAGTGCGTCTGTGCTAATTATCATCTTACTTGGTGACTCCCTGTGATTTGATGTTGCAGTTGGTCAGCAGGTTTTCTGTGAAATAAAATCATTAGAAAAGCCTTGAAAGCTGAGCGTTATGCAACCAACTTTTTCTGGAAAACTCCGTTCTCAACTTCGCCCAGCTCGACATTCTTCTTGCCTTCTTCATCGGACAGAAAGTTTTCTTCGAGAGGATCGTACTCATTCGCGTCGCTCTCATTTCCCGAGAAGGTCACTGAGTAACCGTAAGGAAATATTAACAAACTGATCAATTGGAGTTCTCTAAAGATCGGCCAACGTTTGGCGCCTAACTGTGCACCACAAGTTAACAAGCATGGGAAGTAATTTCTGCATGATGACTTCAAAGCATTAAGCCTACCTTTGCTGTTCTCATTCTTCTTTCTGAACGACGCGAGGCTGGGATCGTGTCTTATTTTCTCGGGCAACGCCCGCCACACTTCTAGAGATTCTTCAGTTACATCGCTCAACGACACGACTGAATAGTTCGAGGCGAGTGAAGGACGATGCGATTCTTTCTTCTTAACGGTTCGAGGTTTCTTCTTCCTCGAAGTGAACTTCACTTTTTCCATCTCGTCCCTCATCAATTCTTTTGGGCACTAACAGATTTTAAAACTCAACACACTCGACGACTGATCGATAGTGAATGACAAACTGAAGTCGAGGCACTTTTCGGGTGGATATTGACAACTCGATCACTGAATCTTACGCTCGAGTAACAGCAATTATCGCTCTGGAGGATTTCACGAGAGATTAATGAGTCGCTTTCTGGTGCTCGCCGGTTCTTCTCGAAAATAAACTCTCGCAGTGACTGATCGGAAGGCTGGCGGAACAGAACACAAAATAAATGATGAGATTGTCTTTGCTTTCATTTCGTCGATAAGATAAGATAATTTTAATTCTTCAATGGCAAGTTTGTGCAAGTCCCGCTTGGATCATTAGATTAACGTCAGTTAGATTCGAAAGATAAGATTCACAGTTCGACTTGAGTTAGCGGTCGAGTGTCAGTGGACGCGCTTTGATCGGACAGTGAAAGTGTAAAGATTGAATCTGGAAAGTGAAAATCTAAGTTTGCCAACCTGGAAAGAAATTGAAAATCGAATTCTTCATCTTTTGCTATTTATTTAATCTCTAATAGTTTTACAAATTGTTCACTTATCCAATAGTTTCATGAATTCAAACCTAATTCATTGGGGTCGGAGAATCTCTTCACATGTCTTAACTTCACTCGAAGCTCGAAGGGTATTTTCAATGGCAAGGTTGATGATTGGTGTCGATGATGATCGAAAGCGGTCTGCAGCCTTCTCGATTTAAGGGGAATTTGGCATTTAACATTAATGAGCTAGCTAATTTGACGAATTTCAGTAAACGCGTAATCTACCTACAAGAACTACAAGTAGTCGTTAGTGGGGGTTTGAGGCGATCGGAAGCGATATGAACACTCTGCTTGTCTCTTAGTCGACTCAGCTTCCACTCAAAGCAAGAGATTGCTGATCTTCTCGTTTATATTTTCACATATTAAACAATCTATATTATGAAAGAGGTCAACGATCTTGCTTTGACTTCCGGTCGCCTCAACTTCTCTTCTAATAGAAAGTTTGCTTGTGATGTCGATGCTGGGTTTAATACTGGAATTCTTTTCAAAATTTTCCTCGATTTCAATCAATTTGATTCTTATGTTCGTAGCTTTCAACGCTTCTTAGTCAATAGTCGTGATCATTCTTCGATTAGTTGCTCTTCTCGGTGAATTGGGACTTAAGGCACAAATATTGCAGATAATAATTAATACAGCCACTGATCGAATCCTTGTCTCAGCTTGAGACCTGATCGCGTCGCGAGAAATGTTTTACCAGCTTGAACATCAACAATTTGTGGCTAACCAAATGCAAATGATTGAAGCGACTAAAGGATTTTCTTGCGGCGTTTGCAAATTCTGCCTCGTCTTGACGAAACACCTCGAGACCTTCCCCCAACCTCCAAGGTCTTCTTGACGTTCTCCGCCCGCTCACGTTCGTAAATCGGAAGGAAATGAAACAAAAACTTTCGAACGAAATAAACGTTTTCTTTCACATGCTTAACAGTAACAGGACAAGTTTGGATCTAGCGAACAGTTTTGCATACAATTTATAAGAAACAAACGATTTGTTCAACGCGGACGCTAAAATATCAGCTATTGGAATGTTTGCTATCAACGAAGTTTCTCAAATAAACTCTTTCAATCCCACAGCGACCAAACGGTGGCTGCGAGCCGACAGCTTCGACTAATAAAATTCCCTATAGATTTCTTTAATTTACAAATCGTAGAGCTAGATAGATAATAAAGCTACCTAGAATTATGCTAAATTATCTAATTGCTAAGCTTGACTTCTGATTTGAATCTTTACATCAAAACCACGCTTTCGTGGTTCGTCTTGTATGCCCGTGAAAGAAATTGCAACTAATGGGTTGGAACTGCAATAACAGCTGAAGAGCTAATAGAAGAGAAAGTTGCAGTGCTCGGCGCATCAGTGCCAGGTAAAGACGACATGAGCGAACATTAAGTAAACGGTCGCGACGCAAATGCTTCCAATCATCACTGGGAAACCGACCCTGGAATTAGATAAAAGTTTGTAGATTGCTTAGAGGCGTTTAGCGATGAAAAACTCACTTAAAGAACTCGAGGAAGGTAAACCGATATCCATGCTGCTCTGCAACGCCAGCACAGACGACGTTCGCCGAAGCTCCGATCAATGTTCCATTTCCTGTAGAATTTATGTTGATTCAAAATTCTTTAAGTCTCAATGCAACTTTACCTCCAAGACAAGCGCCGAAGGCTAAAGCCCAAACGAGTGGCTGCAAGGGAAGACCGAGTGTCTCGTTTTCAGCTAAAGAGATGGCGATCTTCACCATCATCGTTGTCAATGGAATGTTGTCGACGAAAGCCGAAGCCAAAGCAGAAACCTAACGAATACATAACTGTCAATCAAAGTTCGATGCTAGTAACAACCACTTGCTCACCCATAAAATGATCAAAATAGCCACAGCGAGTCGAGATTCTTCGCCAACTGATAGAATAACATTTTCCGTTTGTCGCCCAATCCAATCGATCAAGCCAAGCTCAGAGAGAGCTTCCATGAGAACGAACAGCGCTGCGAAGAAAAGCAAAGTCGACCACTCGACACGAGCCAAAACAGCTTCCATATCCTCGCTAGAAATGTTCTCAATTACAATCTGCTAGTGTTGAATTACACTTTGACTCACCGATCAGACAGAATCAGCAGCAAGATTGCACCAAGTAACGCGGTCCATCCAAGCGAAAGCCTTTGCAAGTTAGGGACAGAGTGCAGGAAGAAGAAACTGATGACGAAGATCAAAGTCACTGACGATTTCACAAGCAATTTCTTATTTCTGATCGGATATTTCGCTTGCAAGTCTTCCAATGTCGCTTTATAGCTTTCTGTCGGAACTGAGCCAGACACGAGTTTCTTTTTCAGTTGACGGCCAAGACGATTGACTTTCTTCAACAAAGTCTCGCGCACCAAATCTTCATCTTTAGAGTATGAAGACAGTGAAGCTGCGGCGCGCTGCCAGACGGAAATCTCATGACGAAGCTCTTGTACATCGTTCGGTTCACTAAATCTCAAGTCGTTGATATTGCGGAATTTGTGGCGTAACTGGAAATACGTCTGCACCATCACAAGGCAAACGCCTATCGCCATGTGCAGCGTGAACGTTGTGAAATTGACGCCCTGAATGGAAGAGTTAGACTAAAGTGAACAGGAAATTTTTGGGTCTTCTTACGTTCTTTGAAATGTGACTGTTGGATGCGATGATGACATTTGGAGGATCGCCGACTGGAGTCAAGGCACCGCCGATGTTAGAGTAGATAACCATCGACATCAAAATCGGGACAGGATTCAGCTCCATCACCTCGCACAAGCGAATGGTGACCGGCGTCATGAGCAAAACTGTCGTCACGTTGTCCAAGAAAGATGACAAGATGGCAGTGAAGAAGCAAAGACAGTTGATTAGCGGCCAGACTTTTCCATTTGTGATCTGTGATCGAAAATATGATTTAGTATCAAGTCTAAAACAAAGATTACTCGCTCCAACCTTGTACGCGTAGACAGCAAGGTAATCAAATATTCCAGTCTCTGATAAAATGGCAACGAGAATCATCATGCCGAACAGGAGCAGCAACGTCTCGATATCAATCCATGACATGATCAGCGTCATTGGAGGTCGTTCATTCATCGCCGCCAAGATGCCTGAAGCGTCAATTCATTCAATTGCTTGCCAATAAAACAACTTGTCGGCCAACTCACCAATTGACATCGTCGATGCAATGATTGCAGCGAAAGTTCGATGCACCAGCTCCCAAATGATCATCACGTAGAGCCCGAGAAGCACGATCGTTGCATAGATGATGCCGAGGTCTTTGTCCAATGGCGATGGGTCGTAGGCAAAGTTCACCGGAAAGCTCGCGTCGAAGTTCGTGATGAGGTTCAGCTTGAGCACTGAATTGTTCTTCTTGAACGAGTCATAGTCCGAGTACCTCAGTTCGATAGTCTTACTACGTTTGATCTCCTTCACAGAGTCCATGTCGGTGATATTGACCACAGGGAACTTGTACACCTCCGAGATGTTCTCCGAGCGTCCGTTGCCGTAGTCCATCGAGAGATAATATTGCATAAAGTTCAACGAGTCGTTATCATAATGTTCATTCATGAAAGATCCTTTGAATATGAGTCCGACGCGTGGATCAATTGGCACTTCGTTGAGAATGAATGCTGAGCGATAAAGGAATTGAGGGTTGAAGTAAAGATAAACACGAGGTCGTTGAACTCACTCTTAACGTCGATTTCCTTTGGTATCGCCAGCTGCCTGTAGTGCAGAACTTTCTCGTTCTTCGACATCAAGAAAAGAGTGAACATCAGCCACGCGATGAGTAGGACGATCATCTTGCACCAGCTGACGTATTTGTTTTGCTGAAATGAAAATATTTTCAATCTTTGAGCCTGTGGCGCGACGTCAATTCGACTCACTTTGTGATGGACACCGAGGTGCTGATGCATGTCGGTGATGTCATTGTCTTCGGCCTCGGCCTTTTCACTGGAAACAATTTATGAGAAACTGACGAACTAGATTCAAAGTCAAACGAACCCATTAACGAGATGCTCCTTGGTCAGTCCCGCCTCGTTGGTGACGTTTATCTTAACTAAATCATTGTGTGATTGTCCATTGTTTGAGTTGTTCTCGGAAAGAGAAATGTCTTCATTAGGCAGCGGATCCTCTTCGCCATTCGGATGTTCCGAGGGCCCTGCGAGAAATCGACACGTTTAGCTTCGATGAACAGGTGCGAATGTCGACTAGAAATTCTTGGCTTTCGAGCGTGTGAGACGACAACATTGCAGCCAAGAAAAATCTTCAAACTTTTACGATTCAATAAAAGTAAACTCATTGCAAGTTGACGAACGAGTTTGAAGTCCAAACTCTCCGTGGCAATTATTCTATTTCTATTTTAAGCTGTCGAGGTTCTTCGCTGGTTGTTTACGATCGGAAATTCCAGCCGACTAAGTTCTACATAAAACATAATCGCAGTTGACTAGGCGAGGGAGATATAAATTTTAATCTAATCATCATTTCGCGACTCAGCTGCTGCTGCTGCTTCATTTTCTAATTCCACTAAATGCGTTTTTCTCGGCTACTTAATTTTATTGCCTCATCATTCAATTTAGCCAGTCGCTAATAGTGTTACTAGATGAAGGAGAGGCGCAAAGTTTCTGTAGCAAGTTCAATTTTTAGCGGCTCAGATGGGTCAGGTTTATGCTCATTGAAAGTGATGAGATAAACTCAAGCTTTATGGCTTTTAAATGAATCAAAAATATTTTGCGCTCCCTGGCACTGCGGCCTTGCACATGACAATAGTTCTTGATAAGTTTCAATTGGGCGTCGTGATGGAAGCTGATTAAGCGAGTCCGGAAAACTGGTGGAGGCTCGCGCACGTGCTAACTGCAGCGTCTACGCAGAGAAACCACGAAATTTTATCAATGGAATGCCAAGCCACGGCCTCGATTAAGATTAAGACTCGCGAAATCTGATCACGTTTTAATTAAAACCAAGACGAACCAGATTTCCTTTGAGACTTTACGTCAAACACTCAGCCGAGCAGAATCGAATCCGAAATCGATTGGCAGAAGAAGAGCGCAGGTTTATCGTTATCGAACGTGACACTGATTGAAGCCAGCGCCTGATAAGGTTGCAGATGTTCCTTATCAGGTTGTTGGCTGCCCTTGAAGACTCATGCGAGGAAAACATCGTGACTCACAGCCCAGGAAGATTTAAATTTATGCGCCGAAGGAGATCTCAGTTTTGACCTTTACACCTGTCAGCGAGCATCCGAGATTTTCTCTCTTGTCTACGAATGAAAACAATCGCTTGGACATTGAAACTTGTCGAAACGAGCGCCGCATTTGTTGAACTCGTCGCCGAGGAAAACTGTTCCAAAAATAATTTTTGCGATGCAAACTCGCTTGTTTATCTTTCAGCTTTTGTTGATGGCTCAAGTGAGACGATAGCGTCGTGACATCACTCGACAACGGACTTCGAAGTGGAACGCTCTGATTTATTAGCTGTTTGTCATGAAGCGCTTGAGTCGATGTCTTTATCGATCGATCACCGATGAAACCAGAAACTTACTGGATCTGGGAAACGTGATTTGGTATCGTAAAGTTTATGAGTTTACAACCAGAAACAGGCGGCTCGTTATCGAAGTGGATCCGCTTCTTGTTAGCAGAAGAAAAGCTTGTTGAACAATAAACGCCGCACGTTATCTGCCTTTCCTCTATTATCACTTAATGAGGGGGGGTTTGAGCGCACGATGTTCCGAGTTAATTTCAAGAGCAAACAAACAAACGAAACGCCGACTCGATGGAGGAAACAGATCAAGTGAGAGGAAACACATTTGCATATAAAGTCGGACATGAAGTAAATAAACGAGAAATCTTTATGAGATCCTCTTTGGCTTTTTAAACAATCCCGAAGGTCGGGAATTTTCTCGAACTAGGAAATGTTTATCCAACAACTTAAGAGAGTCAAGGAAAAGCTCACTTATTCAATTAATGCGAAGCAATGACGCAGAGTCAGTCAAGCTAGTCAGAATTAACGCGAACTTGGATCTCGCTGAATTTCAGCGGTTGAAATAATTTAAATTGCCGCGACCACTTGAGACAAATGAAGAGCATTGTGACTAATAAATCACGAAGACGCTTAGTGTCCCATCATTAAATTGGAGCAGAGGAGAATACATGTCGAGCGAATACAGGCAGAAGAAAGATTCACTGGGTGAGTTTTGGAGTCCAGAGTGAGGTGATCAGGTTTTTGTACCCTCAACAAGTTTGCGTGGCTGGTCTGAAAAAGCTCTGCAGTCTCCGTCACTGGATGCGTCGACTAACATAGCCACAAAAATCTTATCCGTTTCGCTTGTTTTCAAGTTCCTATTAATTTTAATGAGCTTCCACTTCCTGACTTTATTAGGCGAGATAAAGAGCGAGTGACGTGCTTGTTAAGTGCTTGTGACACGAAGCGATTGAGAGGAAATTTCTGTTCATTCATAAAGTTCAAGACTTGAAATGGGCTGAAGAAATTCGAGACAGCATAAATTTCCCTCAGTAGAGTTCGTCGAAAAGTTTGAGCTAATTTCGCTGAGCATCAAATCGTTTGACTTTCTTAAAATATCACAATGAGCGCCGAGAAGTATTTTGCCGCCTTCGCGTTCTCCTCAAAACATTTTCGAAATGACTTTCGCGAGGTGAAAACATTGCCTTCTCGCATGATTTTCCAACGATGCTCTACATTTTCCTTTTCTCCCTCGCAGCCCAGCAAATTTATTCGAGAACATGTGTAAGTTTTTTTCAAATCGGCAAGCGCAGAAATGAGGGAATTTAATTGCGATCAACTGTGAGGCGAGGCTAACGGTCGAGCTTCTCTGAAGTTTCCTCACGCAATTATCTTAAATCGCGGCGAGATAAAAAGCGCGCCGAGTGAAAAGTCTGGAATTTGGTTAACAGGTTGTTATAAATCGCTCGCGTCCGCGACGTCATCAGCATCACGTCGAGAAGCCAAAAATAAAATGAAAGAGTGAATGTGCAGACTCACCATGTAATCGTTCGTGTTCCTGTCGAAACGACGCAAGCGATGGATCTTGACGGATCTTCTCTGGCAGAGTGCGCCACACCTGCAGCGAACCTTCGGTGACTTCACTAAGGGAGACAAACGAATAATTGGATACAATCGATGGTCGGTGTGGTGATTTTTTGTTAGTTTGCGACGTCGTCTTCGGCGTATCGTCACTGAATCTCATTTTCTTCATTTCATGGTCTTGCTTCTTCATCTTGCAACTTATCAAATATTCCTTTTCTTCTTTTAAAAAATAAATTCACAGTTGAAGACATTTGCAAGTGGATTTCAATTTCACAGAACGTAACATAAATCGGTGACAGATCGAGGGAAAATCACCACAAAAGGCGAGACGTGATACTGACTCTCCTAGCAACAGATCCATGATCGGAAACTTCTTTGAAACTTTTCTCCTTTCTTCACGGGTTTTTCCTTTCGAGCGGCCGTCAAAGCGAGAATAAACTCGAAGCGCGAAAATGAAAAGTGCGACTGAGAAGAAAATTTCGGACGGTGAATTTTTCTCGAGAAAAATGAAAAGATCGAAAAGAAAAACAATAAGCAAACAGTCGCTGATGAGAAAATATAAAATTTTCTTCTTTTTCATTGAGAAAAGTTTGAGGGAAAATCTAAGAGGAAAATCTCCTGTTGGCCTCGTGCCAGCATCGGGAAGCTTGAGTCCAAAATGTGTTAAGATCGCGTTTGATCGAGCGAGAATCTTTGCCGGGGAAACTCTCATAAATCTTTCAACTTTGTCGTCAGAATTTGTCGCATCATTGCACAGAATTTAGCTGCAACTGTTGATGACAGTTACGCGAATCCGAACAGATCACGAGTTCCCTTCTCTCTGACCTCGGTCACGCTGACTTTCATTTAGCAAATTGCATAACTTGATTACAATTTAAACGCAGCAGGGCCCGGAGCTCGCTCAGTCGAGAGTAGATTATCTCTTTTGAGAGAAAATGCTTGCCGCCCACGCTACCAGCTTCATGCGAACACGAGGGAAACATGATAATGAGATTGACTTTCGATTGAGAGTTATCTCGGGTCTTGTGGCGAGATCTTCTCAACTCTTTGAGCCGTCGATTTATTTTCGTTCTGATGAAATTCACACTTGAAAGTCCGCGAACGCGATCAGCGGATTCTCCGAGTCAAAGTCACTGAACCGATCGAACACGTGAACAAATATTCCACCGACTTTCTTCGCCCTCGAACGCGTATGAATCGATTGAGCCGAAAGCTTTTATTTTTCTTTTTATATGACTTCAACCTGAACAAAGCGAAAGATTAACTAAAACTGATTTGAGTCTGAACTTGTTCCATTCATAACTCGGTCCCGTAAAAATAAAATCCAATTGATGGCGCGTACATTTGTGTGCCGGTCATATGAGGAAAGATATGGAGGCAAACACAATTTTATCATGTGGAATTATCTCGTATCACTCGCTTTTATTTTACTAAATCAGCGTCGATGCGACAGTTTCATGTAAGTAGAGGCGATGACTGCCGATGTCAATGTGTGTTCGACCCTAAAGATTAACGAAAGGGGAATTTTGATAACGGAATCGATTCTACAAGACATTCTACGCCAGCTCGTCGACTGACGTTTGTTTCAACTAAAAAGTTGCTTCATTGATGCGTTGGTCGAGCGAGGATGTTTGTGTAGCTTTGCAACAAGCTTCGCGACTATTGCTTAGCTGAGAATTTGCTTAGAAGTTTCCCCTCATTGCCGCAACTGTGTGCGCCATGCCGATTATCTACGTCAACATCTTTCAGAAGCTTAGCACTATCAATGTCGCCTTCAACCGCCTTCAACCTGAAGTGTTTTCTCTAAGTAATATTTATGGAATTCGATGATTGATCGCGAGGTGATCCAACGAGTTACAAACGATTCATGGGCAGATGGAAACAATCTTTATCAACATGAGCAGGGAATTAAATTTTCAAGTCTGCTGTTAAGTAAAACGAGCACGTTCGGGGCACATTCCGTCTTGCTCGCTCGACGTCATAGCGAATCATCGAAGTCTCGTTCAATAAGCGATATCAGAAAACCACTAACGAACAGCTTTGATTCATCGCAACGTGGGCTAAATATAACTCAACCCACATTCGTGCATATGTTTGGTTAAAAATAGCGATATGCTTTTGTATGGTTCCTATGAAGCGATGGAGGAAAGTCTGGTCTCGTATGTAACGTAATCTACAGCGCAGTCAGGCTGACGACTCGCTCGCTTCACTTGAACACGAAGCAATAAATATTGAGATTAATTATCGAATTTCCGTATCGTTGCTTCCTCCGGCGGACTGTTTTGACGGTTAATTGAAACTTTCATGAGCTCTTAATTGAGCTTCGGTGTTTGTAAACACATCGCGAGCTTTGCATTATCAACGTGAGCTTCTCCAGCGAGCTTTTCGGTCGACGAGACGAGACAGAAACTGAAACGGTACAAAGCTTTTTCTCTCTCCGACACTTGTCAAGTTCACTGGAACAAATCTCATGCTTTGGTGCTTTCCTCGAGTGGATCAAAATCTCATTAGACGGCAAATTCGCGGAGCGGGTCTTAAGCGAAACGTCAATTAAGCGATCTAATTGACCATGAAAGGCTGACAAAATAATTTTAATTCAGTTCCAAAGTTTGTACATGAAAGTTAATTAATCATTTCGAGTCACCAAGAGCTCAGGCTGTACTTAGGACACTAATTTGTAATCATTGATAGCCTAATTCAATAATTGAAGTAATTTATTCACAATGTAGGCGAGCATCGGTAATTCATATAATTTCCTTCGAGGCAATCTCCTCGCGAGTGTTTCGCTGACTAAGTGAGATGCGAGTGTGAAGCAATGGATTTATGACAGGCCGGAGATTAATTGACGCTTTACAGAAAACTCAATTCAATTCATGTGACGAGCGATGACCATCAAGTAATTTAATACAGTCATGATAAACCAATTGAAGCTGGAATAACATCATCGCGGAACTCTGAATAATTGGCCGATATGCGACACATAAGACAGCCGTCGTGTCATAAATTTCCTCGGGGCGATGTAATGAGTAAAGTGATTCTTCTCGCTCATACAATGAACGTGAAACAGATTGATAAAGTGAATATAGATCGTTGCAGCAGAGCGAGAGTTCGAAAGGAAGTTACGAATGTTTTGGCTGGAGTCCTTTTGTTGGATCAAGATGAGCTCTGGATAGATTTTAAATCACTGCAGAGGTTTCGTCGTTGCAAAAGTAACATTACCAAGCGCCAACCTCCATCGTCCCTTCTGATGAACAAGCTAATGAGCAGCTCATGGCGTCTCCTCAATTAAGCAAAGCATAAAGTCCATTGAACTCCTTATCGTGCTCACTCTACACTGACTTTATCTATAGACACGAGTCAACAAAAACAGAACAATAAGAATGAGCAAACGGGAATATCATTTGCTGGAGCAACATTCGAATTGTTTCAAATTGATGAAATCGTCCAGGACCTTTCGAATTGACAAAGGTCAAAAATGATTCAGTTTTAATGTGCGCCACGCTTTGTTTCATCATCGCCTTTTCCTCTGACTGACAAGCCGCGAGATTTCAATCAATTGAGTCGCGACTCGCGAGAGAAAAGTTTCTTTGATTAATCTGCGCTTGCGAATGGATTCTTTTC
Source organism: Smittia sp. YW1114-2 (assembly GCA_033064975.1). Taxonomy (NCBI): domain Eukaryota; kingdom Metazoa; phylum Arthropoda; class Insecta; order Diptera; family Chironomidae; genus Smittia; species Smittia sp. YW1114-2. The sequence goes on from CP093832.1 coordinate 19,646,736, forward strand.
CGAAGCCGGTCGCTACGAGTTTTCTTTGGTTTGCTTCAGATGAAAGTTGATTATCATTGGCGCGCGCTATCGCGATCTCGTTGAGACAATCAAAAATCCTTCGTTCGCGCGCGGCTTGCGCAATTAACAGTTGAAATGTTTTACGAGCAGTTTAACGATAAACTTGTCACGAAAGAACAGCCAAAGTTCACCAACAAAAGTATTAAAGTTAATTAACGATTCAGCAGAACTTGTCCCATTGAATTAAGCCCGCCACTTAACGCATTCCTCTGCCAGCCTTTAATTAATAATTTTTCGACTGTCGGCGAAGTCAATTGCGAGGCGCAAGTTTTTGCATCATGCGAGGTTGGTTTAATTAAAAGCTTCAACGTTAATTTTCTTCCTTTGCTACGTCGTTGGCTAGCGAGATGAAGTTTCATTTCATGGCTGCCTAAGCACATTTCTAAACTTATCAATTGTTCTCTGTTTACTCACTGATAAGACATTTCTATTCTTAGCTTTCTGTTTACACAAACAATTGAAACCATCAAAGGAAGTGCCGGGTGGAACGAGAAAATCGATGACTTCGTCTACACGATGATTTGATTAGTGACTGGTGAGTCACTGATGAAAATTTCCGGTAAACTTTGTTATCGAGTGGCAAGGAGTTTTCTCGTCTATGGAAGTGATGAGTTGTATCTAGACAGAGCCTAACTGATTATCAGAACTGGACTGGTTAGTCAGTGACTCATGTCGAATTAGCCAAACATAGAACACGCGTTGGGTCAAATTTTGTCAGCTTTTCAAGTCCTCTAAATCTTGTTGAATGATTTGAATGTTTGGACGTTTGTCAGATCATTCGAATCATCTCGAATAAGCAATCGATAAGCGGCTTATCATGAGCGTAATTTTCCAATGACGATGCGCGCTCTCACGTGATTCGCAGAGCCTTTGAATGTGAGCATGAGGGAAGACGCAATGTCGAGCAAGTACGTGCGACCGCTCCACAAGACAATAACTCAAAATTATTCAATTTTCTTTCATAAATATAAACTTCCTCGGGGGAATTTATAAGTTAATCTCATGAATGGGCGAAAACAAAGTTCTCGAGCATGTGAAAACAAAGTTTTCTGTTGATGCTCGAGAGAAATTGCGTTAGATTAGTTTGAGACACAGAAGCTCGTGTGGGTCGCTCGCCTCATTGCGTTAACTTTGCTTATTTGCTGCGAAACTTTTGGCAGCAAGTGTCAACAGCAATGGAGTGCGCTCAATCAATCGCTCGACACCTTTGCTCTCTCAGTGTCATCGATTCTCCCACTCGACGCAGATATTTCTGCCTCGTAATCGAAACATTCAACTCGTAACCGTTTCACGCTCGCTCGACTTTTGTTTATGTTTATGAGTTTGAGGAAAACTTTCAGTTTCGCCATTATTTATTGAGCAATCCTACGATCAACGACCCGAACCGACAATCAGTTGCTCTCTGTGAATTTTCTCACGCGTTCAGCGCAGCAAAATTGTCGTCACAAATTGCGAGTGTCCATCCGCTAGCCTTGAACTTGCATTGCTACGTGTTTTCTTTCACAATGAATTCCGGTAGCCACACACAATTGGCTGCGGAGCGTCCAACAGATATGACAATGTTGGGAAGACACGAACCGGTCAAGCTTATTCTAAGCACTCGCTTTTGAATTGTGCGAGCTTGCTGTATCAAATTCCATTGCATCAGGGGCTTGGCTTAGAATGAATCTACGTCTACTGAATACTTGTGAGACTTGCGATAAGCAACTCGAACTAATTTAAAGTCGAAGTTGTGGCCAAAGCGAATTCAAAAATACCTCGAACCAAGTCCAAACCCTGGAGCACGACAGCTGCAGATCAAATGTCTCTGTTCAGCCTCCGGTAGCTCTTTAACAATCAATAAGTGTTCAAGTTATGGCCAATTGTCGTAGACCTACAAACTTCTGTTGACTTATTAGTGATAAGCAACTCGAACTAATTTAAAGTCGAAGTTGTGGCCAAAGCGAATTCAAAAATACCTCGAACCAAGTCCAAACCCTGGAGCACGACAGCTGCAGATCAAATGTCTCTGTTCAGCCTCCGGTAGCTCTTTAACAATCAATAAGTGTTCAAGTTATGGCCAATTGTCGTAGACCTACAAACTTCTGTTGACTTATTAGTTAACACATAAATTTGCCGCCGTTTAACGACCGATAATCGTTCGTCGCGCTTGCTTTACGAGTTTAAAATTTGAAATCGTTCGCACATAGGAAACACTCGAATCGAATCACAATTGATTCAATTCATAAATATTTATAAATAACTTAGAAAATGCAAAGTTTGCTTTAAGGCAGTTCGGACAAGTTTTGTGTTTTCGTCGTTGATTTGCATTCGAGAGTCTCGCTGTGGTTGCAAATGCAGTTTTGGCGCTGCGCTCTGAATTGGGATCAAGTTGACGATCAGAGTGAAATAACGCGAGTAGTTTAGGAATTTTCTGAGAATTCTTGTGGGAGTTTCACCTGCGAGTTTCATTCTAACCGGTTCGATTTCCCTCTTACGGTTGCGCAATGCATTAACTGAATTCTTCGGCCAAAGAGATTACGAGGCGAATTTTTATCTTTCTATAAAGATTCGCCTGACGTTTTTAGCGAAAACGGAGGTCAAACAATCGATAGTTTTAAGGAAGTTTCGCCAAAACTTATTTCGTGTCCACACAGACGAAGAGCTCGTCAGACAATGAGTGATTGAATGTGACTAGGTCAATTGCACCACTCATAAACTCCAAAAACATTTACCGTGGTCCTTTAACGACCATTCATCGACCGTCACCTTGACAGTTGTGATGATTTATGTGATGGCGACAGTAGCGAGTTTCTCCCTAATTCAATTAAGCGACAATTAAGCGTGGGTCGCTTCACGATTCACTCGAAAAATCATAGTCGAGATGTATCCGAATTTTATTGCAAACTGAGCCGCGGTTGCGATCTCTCGAACTTGGCGCAGGCCGTAAAGAGTTTTGTGAACTTTATGGAAGATGACGACGGAGAAACGGGGACAATTTCATCAAAAAATCGATGACCGTTTCGTCGAACAAGGCTGGGCCAGCGAGCGAGACATGCGATGATTTATCTCTACTGATAGGAATCACGTTTCTCGCGAAAACTTGACCGTGGATGGGAATGATATGGAGGCAGTTGAAGAGAAGGGAAAGTTGAATGCACCGCGAAACCAAATGTGGTCGGAAGTTTCCCAAGGTTTCTTCTCAATTAAACACTTCAAGTTGGAAGTCAGCAATCTCTCGAGGCTCACTTACATTACCTTTGAACAACTGTTATGCATTACTACTCGCGCTTTGTCTCGACTTCGTGTCCAGGAATGTTCGTTCTGCTTCTTCGCTTCCTTGAGTTTTACTCGATTTGTCGGCCAGCAGAGTGAGAACGTCACGTGTTGACACTGGGTCTCGTTGATAAGACGTTCAATGAATAAATTTGCATTTTCCCCCATCTGTTGCTCCGCATAAATTGCGGTTTAAGTGGAAGATTGGACGCGCGATTGAGTTGCAACGATTGAGAAAGCGAGTTGAAACTGCACGAAAAGATTTCATGCAATTTCGAATCAAGTTCGAGGCTCTCTCTCCCCAGTTGATTCTCGACTTTGCGGAAATTAAACAGTTTCGAGCATAATTCATGTTCGCTTCACTTCGGAGTTCTCGGAATTTATGTAAATTTGCCTCGAGAATTCTTCATGATCCCGTAAATAAACTTGTTGACAGACGCGTGTCGAGAGTGATATTTGAACTCTTGTTGATCAACAAAGTTAAGGTGAAACACTCACGAGATTGTTCCGAATACAATTCAACGATTTTCTCACGGAAATTTGCTCAGCGCGATGCAGCGATTTTCAAAAATCATTGGCGCTATCACTTGTTGAATTGAGAACGTGGCATGAAAAGTTCAAGACGAACATAATCAGATCAGTTATCTCCGAATGAACTTGTAGCTCTAATGAAAACTTCCTGACGTAACGGCTTGGGTGCTCGACCGATTGATTGAGAACAATCGAGAAGTTGTAAATGCACAAAAATAGATCATAAAGTTTGAGAGCCAAATGAACTAGAATTTCAGAGATGAAAACAGTCACTGATTGAGCCTTGCGAGCGTCCAACCCTTTCAATTTTTCCGGGAGTTTGTGGAAAAGAAATTACTGAATGAGTTCACTTGCAACTAGATGCAGATAAACATTACAAAATCGCGCTCTCTAACTCAATGTTACAAAACTTTCTTCGGTAGAAGCAAGCAGCAAATTAGAAAACCACTTCATGCTTGAGTCTTTGCGCAATCTTTCACCGGGTGAAGAAGAAAACTTTTGCACAATCTTTTTCAAAACTTACTTGGGCAACGGGAAAACCTCGGAGTCCTTTCTTTTTCGTCTCAGCTTTAATGATTTCTTTATTGCTCTGACCTTCATCGTTCTTCTTTCGACGACGTCGTTTCGTTAAATTTTTAATTATGTTCAGCAATCGATTCTCGTACACGAAAAGAGTTTTAATTATGCAACGACTTTGAATTAACTTTTTTCAGGCAGGTGGAGCGGGGTCTTACAGGATCCTGACGCGGTCTCGCAAAGCGCAGCGAAACCTTTAGATGACGACTAACTTTCCCGCACTTGATAAAGAAAGTTTGCGTGCTCAGATTGCGGAGTTTTCCTTTGGGTTTGACGTCAGTCCTGTTTTCGTTTTTCAGGAACTTTGCGCTCGAACAAAAATTTCTTCCGATCCAATTTAGGTCCAACAACTTCGATCACTTCACTTGATTTTTCTGTCACAAAATGTTTCCGGAGGCAAAATCTAAACTTCTATTGAAAAGACTTTTAATGAATCAAAAGTTAAACGAAACCAACTGAACCGAACCGTTCGCATCGAGCGCTTAAAACGGAATGAATTGTAATAAATAGCTTGTTTTGTATTGATGTAGGTAACCGAAAAAATAAACACAGCATGTATGATGCTTGCGATACAAAGGCGATATGGCTGGAGAGAGAAAACTTGCAGCTTACATACAGACAAACAAGCTTCCAAAACGAACTGCTCTCGACTGAGTTCGAGAATTCTTTGTAGTTCTCTTCATCATTCCTTGGAGGAACTGATTGGAGGCTTTTCACTTTTGTATGCGTTGCGGAGTCGAGGCACCAAAGGCGAAGAGAGAACTCCACAACGCGTTATCAATGAGCTAATTTGCAAATTTCTTTCACATTCTCATCTTCGAGTCTTCTTTGCATTGCTTTGCATTGCGAAAGTTCCAGAAGCGACACCGCAATCAACAGGCGACAGAAACTTTTGTCACTAAGATTAAATTGAAAAGATTTCTCGATTGTCATGAAGATGCTGCGAAGCTTTTCATTGCAGAATTGTTTGTTTCGTAACATAAAATAATTGCTCGATCATAACAATGTTTCGCAAGCGGAATTTAAATTTATGTTGGCTTGATAAATTGACTGCAATTGCATGAAGAATGAATTTGATGCGATGGAAATGATTCGTCATGAGGGTAACGCGATGATTTTTCTGGCGATTTACGATTGAAAAGTTTTGTTTCCTTAATTTGAAATGCTCAACTTGAGTTTTGTATGCTTCATTTCAAACTGTTTGACTAGAGTTTGTCCGAAATGATTTTATTCTGAAATGAATATTTCGTTCCACGGTCGCAAGTTTGAATCTGGATGAAGCTAACTTTCATGTTTGTGGCTATGTTTAATGTTTGAAGGACATGTTGATTCAAATTGAACAACCCTCGTTTATATATTATGCAGTGAAGCGTTTTAAAGTCTCATGAATATTCAATTGAACTTTGAACTGTAAGTTTAATCACATCGACGATTTCAATAATCACCTCAAACCACTTCAGCTCATGATAGGAACTCAATGATTCCTGCTAACATCAGCAGTGGATTCCCGAAGTTCCTCTGAAGTCAATCACGTCAAATCGACATTTAATCAATTGAGAAACTGACAACTTATTCGCTGAGCGAATTACTCTCTCATGTCACGACAGTTATCACTGCGAAAAAAACCTATGAAGTGGATTTCTTTCGAACGGTTCTCATTTCTTGAAGTGGCTGTGAAACGCGGAAATTAAATATTAACAAAGCTATTAATTATTCGAGATATTCGTGAGTCAACAAGAAGTGGCTCAAGGGTTTCAAGAATTGAACAGACAACAAGAATTTTAGTTAGAAATATCGAGACCGGATTTCTAAATGAGAACTTCTCGCAAGTGTGTTTACAAAATTCTAGTTCGGCGGAAATTTGCGTCGTTATTGGTAAATTGCGCAGGCGATAAGGCGTCCACGCACTCAACAGCTTCTCGACCCCACTAATAAAGATCAATCTGCAGAAGTTTCGTGAACTGTTCGTACGTGCGAAGCAGTAAATTGTCATGAATGTTCCGCCTGGCTTAGATGTAGTCCCGTTGGACCCATGAGAAAAACAACTAGAGCCATTTGACTCCATCCCTGAGCTATTTTGTTTCAAGTTCAACAATCTAGTTATGAGACAAGTTGTACAAAATGTGGAGTTGTTGTTACGTCAGGCGAACGAACTGAAGTTCTCCTCATTGCTCAGCTTCGCAATGAATTGATCAATTCAAATTTTATTCATATCTCGCGCTAAGCTTCTTCATTGATGTCTATTCATCTATTCTTTGATTAATCGACACGCTTTTTGTCGCTTAAATTATGTTTTATTGCCTCGAATTTAGATAATTTAAATTCGCTATTTCAACAATGTGGTTCGTTCTAGGATTGACGATGAATCTTGAGACGTTTCCGAGGCAAGTCAAGAGACGATAACGATTAAAGCTATCGCCATTCTGACGTCTCATGACTTCTCTTCCTTGCCGCCGGCTCTTATCGACTTCTCACACGTGACTCAAATATTTAATCTCAACGTTTCAAAGTTTCTCGAGCTGATCATTTGATGTATTGTTCACAGCAATTTGTTCAGAGTGTACTCAAATGAACAGAACAATCATTGTCAATTCCACGCTCGATTCTACTTCGATTCGACTTGAGATTTGTTCATAAAGAGAGTTGTGGAGGGTGCCAGAGCGTGGGTGGTTTGTTTAATATTGTTAGACTAATAAACCCGCAAGTAATTTGAAGGAAATTTCTTATGAATCGGAACAAAATTAATGGAGCGGAGAGTTTGTTTGACGCTAACAATATTACAAGGAATCTTCAAAGTTTTGTCTCAAATTCTCTAATTAACTTTTCTTTAAATAAACTTTCCTTTGATCCCATGCTTTATCAATATGACTTCATCGTTCTGGATTGGTTTAAAGCTTTCGTTTGTTCTCTTAAACGAGTTAATTTCCTCAGCCATAATAAAGTTTATTTAAATCCTCTGCCTTGCCTGGCTTGAGGCCAACGGCGAGTCATTACAGAAATCTTCTTCTCTTTCTCTATCTGATATGTTCTATTACTCCTTCGACGTTTCATTATTGATTCATGAACCAGCTCGTGAGTGAGTGCACAGATGGAAAGCACGAGTGTGAAATTATCTTCAATTTCCTCTAATTCAAGATGATTTCGTGTTGCGCCCTGGAAAGCTTTATCCGATGTCGTGCGCCGTTTCGAAATAAATCTCAATCTCGTCTTCGTTTTCTTAGACTCCTCGTTCCAGAACAAACTGCTTAATTGACATAATTGCGAGCAATCAGACTCTCGATGCTTAAAAAGCGTTCCAAAGTCACTCAGAATGTCACCGAAAGGATACATAAGCAAGTCACATCGCGACAAGCCGACTGACTGCGTCACGAGGCGCAGAGACATGAATTTTTAATCGCGAGCTTCGGCTGCTGTTTGTTTGGGCTTCGATCCAATCAATAAATGTGTCGAGCCTCCGATGATAGACATTTCTTTCCACTAAATCACCCTGACGTCAAGAGCAATCTGATTGCGTCGTTTAATTGGTAAATTGGTCTCGATTTACGCGCTAGTGAATCTTTAAACTCAACGCCTCTATTGACGTCATGAAATCTTTTCTAGAAATAAACCGAATTCCTTCAAGTCTATCACCTTTAAGGCAATAGACTCGACATCCCTTGCCAGTTATTACAAGAGCATTAAACGAGCACTTCGGTAGATTTAGGACAAATATTAACCTTTACTTGCAGGTAGTCTATCGACTCAATTGTAACGGCATTAGGCAATGAAAAGATATGCAAATTCGTTTTATTTCGGTGCCTAGCGAGCTCATCTCGTTAAGCGACCTTTTTCCGGCGTACGTGTGATTGGCACGCAAGCCTTAAAGCAATTTTCGTCGTGCGACAAACTCCATGAAAATGTTTATGAGATGCGACCGGTGAATCACTCGAATGAAAAGGATTTTGCTGGTAGACATGTGCGTCATCTGCGTCAAGTGCGACATTGCTTTAAAGCGCGTACCGCACAAGGTGACTTTGAAAATGTCACTTGAGAGTTTCCGGAAACTTTCCGACCGAGAAACACCGTGGGAAAGGGTTGAGCGAGCGTCGCCTAATCTCTCCGCAAATTTTCATCTTTAACCGAATGAAGCTGTTGTTCTTTGGGATTCCGACGGCTTAATGTGTCAAGGAAATTTGTTCGGTTATTTGTAATACAGCGAAAGCTTGAGATTATCACGCTTTAGTCCCCAAACCGTTTCGACTGACATCGATCTGTTGTCATCGTTTGGTATCACTAGAGAAAGACGATTAGAGAGGAAGAAGACAATCGCATGAATTTATTTCTCTCCTCGTGTTTCCATCGAGCACCGTTTGGGGAAATATTAATGGAAGCCGACACCTGTTGGGGAAATCATAATGGCTCCGGTAATCACAATGTAAATGCGAATTAATTGCTCATTTCGTTTCTGTTCAACGTCGGAGCTCCACGTGAAGTAGAAGAAAACTCTTAGTCTAAAAACTTAGCAGCTGGATGAAGCTCACAGCGAGCTCATCTTAGTTATTTCTCATTCAATCTCAGCTGCGGCTGGATGCTTTGCATCGAGTCTAAATTGACCGGCAAAGCTTCTCAGCCGTTCCAGCCAGTTGGGCTCAAACTGTTGACATTCGAAACGTGACTGACAAGTCAACGCTCAGCTGTGAGAAATGTTTCCGAAGATAATAATTCGAGCTAGGGACAAAGAGTCTTGTCTGGTATTTAGTGCGATGCGCTTCAGTAAACTGCACAATGGATTCGACTCACTCGACAGAGAGCAGCGGAATAGACGAGTCGCTTTGATTTATTTAATACAATAGCGGGCAAAGTATTTTCGCAAACATTTCAGATTACGGTCGGTGCTTTTGTGGAATGTCAGCTATTTAGTCGTTTGGCTATTTATCGCTTGTTCAAGTGCGCCGGCTGCGGGCCGATTTAACGAGGAAGCGTGTCGTTTAAGCAGCTGACGCTACTGGCTAAAGCGCCAAGTTGTGAAAACAATCGCGAACTGCAAGCCGCGACGATTTCGGCAAAGATTGCAATCTAATAAACTGCGATTAAAAACTTGTTACGATTATCTTGCGCCTTTGTTAAGTTACTAAGTGTTAGCAAAGTTCGGCGAGATTATCTTGCGAACTCTCAGCGCTAACAATATTGCGGATCTTAATAGACGAACGTGTCTTGTGTATTTATCTAATTATTAATAATGAATTGTATAAGCAACAGACAAATAAAACAATTAAGAAAGTTGTTTTCTCGTGAGATTTCCTTCGTCCACCTACAACTTGAGCCTAAAGTCTCGAAGACAGCGAGCAAAGGAAAACAGAAACGAAAAGAAGAAAGACGACCGGGGAGCTTTCGCAGCATTTTTCACAAGGAATAAATTGCCAGCTGCGCTCGAAAGGTTCGCCACTGTTGACCCTCAGGCGAGAAGGTCAGAGAACAGCTTAGTCTGTTAATTGAAATCTTAAACAAACAATTATGCAAATTATTAGACAAAACATTTCCAGTTGCTGTTAAATAAATAATTTTCTCGAAATTAAGTTAGCAAAACTCTTACGCAAGTTTGTAGATGGAAGAAATCGATCGTTAGCGACTCGATGACAAGCCAGATTAACCGCATTTTTCCAGACGACGAGCTCGATTTGCCTCCTGGCTCAAAATAAATCAAGTCAAATTTCCTCTTTGATGGCTTTGAGTTTTCCTTTCCGTCTCGTTTACCGAAAACCCGAAACCGAAAACATTTCCTCAATATTGACTTTAGCAAAGATTTGATTTCGTCTCTGGCTTCGTAAGGAATTTCGTTGGAAAATAAAAATGTTGTGTGAAATGGACACAAAAGGAAACCTCAGAAGTTGGCGATGTCTTGCTTCGATGGCAAGCCGCTTACTTGTGGTTTGCGGTGGCAATTTATAAGCCCAAACGCTGAAGTTTAAAATTGCGTGGGCGGAAATAAAATTTAGTTGCTACCTAAGCCAATTAAGACGACCAAAGTAATTGGTTTCGACCCTCGTTGAATTCAGAGACAAACAGTCGAGTCCTTTTGTCACTGTCAAGTGTCGATTTCGCAGAGTAATGAATGAACATGTCTATCGATTTCCTTTCGAACGAGTCAATGAAACTTAGGGACAAATGAGCTTTGCTTTCTATTAGAGGCGATAAGCTGTGGAACTTACTTGAATGTCTCGATGCTTTGAGTTGATTCATCTGATTCGACTTTCGTGAAAGCGATCTGGGAGCGAGACGAACTGGATGGAGGCTGCAAATGCTGTGACATCTTGGTCGCAGATGAGATGGACGACGATCAACTGCTTGAATAGTTAGTCAACTCACACGATGGCTCGAGTGTGTGTGCGTTTATGATTGATGATGACGTGAGACAAGCTGATATTCGATTATCGCCGTGAGAGTCGCAAATGAAAATTGATGATAAGATACGTGAAACTGAACTCGGCGTTGTTGTTGTGACCGCATGAGTTTCCACTTTGGCTCTGTTCGGTTACCTCATTGCGACAAAATTCCTTTCAACATAAAAGCTTTGCTAATTGATTCGACACGCGGATAAATTTCTCTTTCACTTTACAATGTTGATTTCGTTCGAAGGACACAATCACTTGCACAGCAACACGTGGAGACAGAAAACACCTGAAGGAGTGAACTTTGTTTGTTTATAATTATTGCAAACTGCTGCCTGTTAGGCTTGCGCGACGACGACAAATGTTTCCTTCCTGACAAAGCGACTAGCAATTACTCTCCGTTCGCAGTTCTCTCGAAGGTGATAGCGATTTTGTTCGAAATCCTCCGTCGTTTCTGACCTGCTTCGTGTAACTGATGGCAGCGACTTCGCTGCACTCTCGCGCACGCACACGACCGAGCCATTCATAAATCTGTTCCCGTTTATCTCCGCTTAGAAACAATCAATGGCTCCACGTTCGATGGTTCACTTTCTCACCCTCATAAACTTTTTACGAAGCAAACGCTCGCCGCGGGACATTTTTCACGCTAAACGATTTTCTATTTTCTTCTCGAGGAAAGTTTCAAACAAATATTTATTTAAACAGTCGATCGTCTGTCAGAGTTTGGAGTTAAATCGACCAAATGTTTTCACTTGGCTGTGCGAAAGAAGACTTCTCAAAGTTTTCTTCACATTCCAGTGAAAACGCAATGAATTAATGAAGACTTCCACTCGACGCGGAACCACGAACGCGACTAAACGATAATAATCACCGAGGGAAGGCGAGAAAGATTTCCTGTGGAAAGCTGGAAGAGAACATTCGGAAAATCGATAAAATTGCGAGGAAATGCCGGAAGAGGTCGCATTTCCTTGCAGATAAAGCGAAAAACTCGCGATTATCTCTATCAACAGTTATTTTTATTCTTCTAGGAAATTTGTTTTGACGTCACAATCATAAGATGGGAGAGTGCAATTTAATTTAGAATCGAAATTCGACACCGTCGCGTCGTTTTCATTTTCATTTCCGCTCGAATTAGCTGACAACGCTTCAAGAAAAGGTTGAAGCTCAATTGACTAAATTTCCTTCGTAGTCACTCACAGATTACAATTTCACTCAACTCAAGAAGATCCATAGAAAGTTATTGCTTTATGATAAGCTTAATCCAAAGAAGATTCACTCAAAGAAAGGAAAGTTCATTTCACACGAAGGGTTCCTAATGCCAAGTGAGGAAAGCGTGGCAGATTAGCAAGTAGCCGTTGGCGAAGATGACGCTGACGAGCATGATGGGAAATCCGAACCTGTGGGAAAAGATTTCACATCAATTAGAAATTTGGCTGAACAGATTTTAGACATAAATAACTGGGACATTTGCACTGGTTAATTAATTTGTTAGAAACTGCCAAGCTGACCAAATGAATCCTATCCCATATTATCGTTCAACTAGACATCATGGTCAGCCTGCATTTCCCAATCAAGCTTTTGTTATTGAAACTCACTTGAGGAAATCCATGAAAGTCATTTTGTATCCATGCTGCTCCGCTATGCCAGCGCCGATGACGTTCGCTGATGCTCCGACTAAAGTTCCGTTTCCACCTAGCGCAGGACCGAAAGCTATTGCCCAGACGAGAGGCTGCAATGGCAGTCCTAGTTTAGCGTTTCCAGCTAAGGAAATGACAATTTTTAACATCATCTGGGTGACGGGAAGCGATTCGACGAATGCTGAGGACAACGCAGACACCCATAAGATGATAATGATTGCGAAGGCAAGGCGATATTCCTTAGAAACGCCTTTGATAATATTTTCAGTTCCTGATCCGATAAACGCGATGAATCCCATTCGCTCGACAGCTTCCATCAGAACAAACATAGCTGCGAAGAAAAGCAGAGTGGGCCACTCAACTCGATGGAGAATCGCGTCCATGTCGTCGCGTTCGCTGATGATTAACAGGAACATGATTCCAATTAGCGCTGACCAACCAAGCGAGAGTTTTCTAATTTCAGGAATCGACTGAACGAAGAACAGAATCAAAATAAACACAAGAGCGACGCCAGCCTTAATTAGCAGCCCTTTGTTCTTGATGGGATAAGCTTTCTCCATGTCTTCCAGTGTTGATTTATAGCGAGTTGTCTCGACAACGCCGTGAGTTAGTTTGCGTTTGAGTTCATGCCGCAACGACTTCACTTTCTTAACTAGAGTCTCGCGAATCAAGTCAGCATCTTTACTGAACGGCGAGATCGAGTTCCTAAGCGTGCGCTCCCATGTCATGATGCTCTTCTTCAACATTTTAATGTCCTTCGGCTCGTGAATAAACAGAGTATTGACATTCGGGTATATCAAACGGAGGTGAACGTTAGTCGTGAATGTAATGATGGCCACTCCGATTAACATGTGAACCGTGAAGTTCAAAAAGTTGATTCCCTGGTGGAACATAAAAGTCAAAAACGTTTCATTGGGATAAAAAATACTTACACTGTCCAGGACGGTTTGGTTTGTCGTGATGATAATGTTCGATGGGTCACCGACAGGTGTTGCGCAGCCGCCAATATTCGCGTGGATGACGATAGCCATCAGAATCGGAACGGGATTCAAATCCATGTCCTCGCAGAGTGTGATAGTGATGGGCGCCATGAGAAGAACTGTCGTCACGTTATCCAACAGCATCGAAATCAAACAAGTGATAATGCAGAGACAGTGGATCAGCGGCCAAATCTTGCCGTTCGTGATCTAACAACGAAACAATGAAGTCTCTCAGTCTTTCAATTTCCCAAGCCTTACCCTGTAAGCATACACAGCGAGATGGTCAAACACTCCAGTTTCAGTCAGAATTCCTACGAGAATCATCATCGAAAACAGCAGCAAAATCGTTTCCACATCGATCCATCCCATGATCTCTTGATGTGTCGGACGATCGTTCAATGCAGCCAGAAAAGCAATCGACAAAGTGCTGGCAATGATGGCAGCAAATGTTCGATGGACAACCTAGCAGATTTGTTAATCAATAACGAGGTTGACCTGTGTAATATCATCTTACCTCCCACACGATGAGGGCATACAAAAGGATCAAAGTGAAGGCGGCGAATAAAACACCGATCGGCTTGTTTATGGGCGTGAAGTCAACGCTAAAGATGATTGGCATCTCTTGCTTCTCTGACTGCGGAGTCTTCGAGAAGTTACTCAAGATTACAGCTTGCACAACTTCTTCCTCTTCGAGATCAAAGAAATTGTCTTCGCCTATGTCGAACATGAACTCGAGCTTCGATGCGTTCACAAAGTCGATCTCTTCGGGCTTGTAAATGTAAAATGTCTTGTTGGGCGTCAAAGCGCGCTCAGTGTCCGTGCGAAGATAAATCACGAGTGTGTTGTCCTTGTTCCGCGTGTCTTTAGTTCGGTTGCTTAAACGTCTTGTGTATTCTCTTGGGTCGGGCAGGAAGGGCGCTTGAATCTTTATGTGAACGAGGGTGCTTGTTGGCTGCGAAGGGAAATTGTAGAACTTTGGCTCGTCTTTTGGGAGCACAAGCTGCCGCTTCTCGATTTTCTTCTCGGGAGTTGAGGTGAGAAAGACAATCATGAGAAACCAAATACAAACGAGGAAGAAAACTTTTCCAAACTCATTGTAGGGTGAATCGCCTTTGGGTGGATGCGGGTTGAAGCTGTGATCTGAGTGATGGTCCGAATGGTCGTCTGGGCTCTTTGGCGGCTCCAACATCATGACGACTTTTCTCGGCTTCACAATCTCGGGTTCCAAGTCTTTTTCATCGCGAACTCGTCCATCGGGATTCGTCACTTTGATCGAGATGAATTGAATGCCATCAGAATCTTCTTCCGACTCTTCATACTCGCGACGTTTTCCGGTCTTGTTGTCTTCCATTTCAATTTCTTCGTTGTTGATCGAGCGACCGGAGATGGAAGCCGCATCCGAATGCTCCGCTAAATGCGTTGATTTGAATAGAGAACCATAATCAAATTAGCTTCAGTTGAATGAGAGAACATTTCTGAGCGATGGACGTTGACATGGACTCAAATCAGAACACAATGGGCTGAGTTTGATGAAAGGAAACCATCAACGATAGCTCAGTGCGTGTGCTAGACGGGAACATGTTTGTTCATAGCTTATCTCACCTTTCCATCGCTCGGCCTCCCGCTGAAAGTTGATCATCGACGGGTCCTGTCGGATCTCTGTCGGGAGGTTTCTCCATACTGCAAGCGTTGCCTCGGGAACTCTAGTGCGATTTACAATGAGGAAATCAAAAATCGACTTCTTTACTGGAGGCGACTGACTGCGGCTCGTTCCAGCCTCGTCAGTCGAAGTGCCAGGCTCAGCGACGGTGCGCTTGAAAAGTCCCATCTCTACACGCTAAGGGTTTTTTGGCATCGAGTGACTAAATAATTAAAGTTGTCACCAAGATGTGAAACGATTGTGCTCTGAAGAAAAAATAAATGTTTCAGAAAAACAAAATTGACCGAACAACAAAAGCAATCTGGCACCGAAGTTTTCTGTCTTATCTGTTGATAAGCTTGGGAGCGATTCACAAGTTCGATAGCAGTCGAAGATATCAGAGCAGTGATCTAGAAGACGAGAACTCGCTGTGAAATTTGATATGAAAACAGATCTCGGACACTGTGACATCTTCAACCGACTCGCTCCGGAATGCTCCGCTTTTCGCAACTCGAAAAATCTCTGAATATTTCTTCAATGATCGCCCGCGAGAAAAGTTGTTTTCGATTCGCATTCGATTCGCTTCAACAGCAATTAGGTCGGGAAATTAAGGGAAAACCAATTTTCATAATTGAAAAATATTTTTCCCTACACACGACTAAGGCCCGCGGTGCTGAATGTTTGAACATTAAACGGCTTCATGCTCGACTTTCAACGAACTTTATGGCGTTCCATTAAGGCCGCTGGAACATCAACAAAACACTTGGTGCAGACCGTAAAGTTGTGAATTCGCACGGCGACAGATTAATTGATAGTAAAATGTAAAGAGAAAGAAAGATTCCACCCACGCACACAAAATTTTCCTCGTCGACACGAAATGCTTTCACGGCGATCGCTCACAGCAGACTGAACTGCGACTGCCTCGGCAGCAAGCAGCGCGCCCCGTGATTCCGTAGATTCTCAAAAATATCAAACTTTTTGAGTGAACATCGCACGGCTTGTTGAAAAGCTTTTACCGATCGGAGTGTTCGCAGTTCGTGCTCTCGCTACTCGCTCAGAACGTGCGAAGAGTCACTTGATGAGTGAAAGATGAATCGCGTGCCTGCGGTGTGGGCGATTCACGTGTCAAATGTTTCGGAAGCAAAAAACTGTTTAGTGTTTGTGGCGAAAAATATTTTTATTCTCTATTAATTTTGATCATCGATGGTCGGTTTGCTAAGAAATTTCATTCGTCTACGCTAGGAAAAATCGAAATCATTTACTTTTAATTTCTTTGGTTCAGTGCCATGCGAAGACACAATGCGATAGTAGTAAGTAAGCAGTCGTGATGACGATTGTGCCAATCATTATTGGGAAGCCAAATCTGTTTTGAGTAGAAAAGAAAAGGTCAGAAGGTCGAAGTACGATTTCATTCACTCACTTGAAGAAATCCATGAAAGTCATTTTGTAGCCATGCTGCTCCGCTATGCCCGCACCGATAATATTCGCGGAAGCCCCGACAAGCGTTCCGTTGCCACCGAGACAAGGACCGAAAGCTACAGCCCAGACGAGCGGTTGCAAGGGAAGAGAAAGTCTCGCCGCCATCGGAACAACGATCTTGACCATCATTTGCGTGACCGGAATAGAATCGACGAACGCTGAAGTCAACCCCGAGACCCAGAGGACAATTATAATGGCAACGGCGAGACGATATTCTTTAGTAACCGACTTGATGATGTCCTCGCAGCCAGAGCCAATCCAAGTTATGAATCCCATTCGTTCAACTGCTTCCATCAAAACAAACATTGCAGCGAAAAAGAGCAGCGTCGAGAACTCGACTCGATGAAGAATCGCATCCATGTCGTCTCGTCCACTGATAATCAGCAAGAGAATAACTCCGAGTAAGGCTGACCATCCGAGGGAAAGTCGATGGATTTCAGGCACCGATTCGATCATGAAGAGCGTCAGGATGAACAACAATACAACGCCAGATTTGATAAGCAGTCCGCGCTTCTTGATCGGGTACGCCTTCTCCATATCCTCGAGAGTCGATTTATATCTTGCAACCTCCACTCCACCTTTAGCCACCTTCTTCTTCAAGTCGTGCCGCAAAATCTTTACTTTCTTCTTCAAAGTATCTCGCACTAGCTGCGCATCCTGACTGAAGGGCGAAATAGAAGCGGCTGCACGCTCCCAAACAATTATGTTCCGCTTCAAGACTTTAATCTCCTTCGGCTCATGAATCATCAGCGACTTGATATCTTTGTAGATGAATCGAAGGTGAAGGTTGGTCGTTAACGTCAGAATGACTACGCCGATGAACATGTGAACCGTGAAGGTGATGAAAGTTACGCCCTGTTCGGTGAAAATGGCTGTAGAATTTTCCTAAACAAACTTTTATGCCTTACGCTCTCGAGGATTGTTGGGTTGGATGTGATGATAATATTAGGCGGATCGCCCACAGGAGTTGCCGTGCCTCCAATATTCGCGTGAACGACGATAGCCATCAGAATTGGAACGGGGTTTAGATCTAAGTCTTCGCAGAGTGTGATGGTGATGGGCGCCATAAGAAGAACTGTCGTCACGTTATCCAACAGCATCGAAATCAAACAAGTGATGATGCAGAGACAGTGGATCAGCGGCCAAATCTTACCGTCCGTGATCTGGGAAGGAAATCTTTCAATCCGATGGTTCAAATTTCATCCGAGACTTACTTTGTAAGCATAGACAGCGAGATGGTCAAACACTCCAGTCTCGGTCAAGATTGCCACGAGAATCATCATCGAGAACAACAGCAAAATCGTTTCCACATCGATCCACGCAATAATCTCATGATGCGTTGGTCTATCGTTCAATGCCGCAAGCAACGCAATTGACAATGTACTCGCAATAACCGCAGCGAAGGTTCGGTGTACAATCTGTAAGCGATTAAGAGCGTTGATAACTCATATCAAAAAGTTATTGCTGTCGCCATAAAGCTTTCACTACCACTGGGCTCGTTTTTAGTGCTCGTCAAATGTGGAATTAAAGGCTTCAATCTCACCTCCCAAATGATGAGCGCATAAAGAAAGATTAGCACGAAAGCAGCGAAGATGACACCAATCTGTTTGTTGATGGGCGCTATGTCGTAAATGAATGTCAAAGGCATTTCTTGTTTCATCTTTTCAGGAGTTCTCGTGAAGTTGCTTTGAATTACCAGTTGAATACCTTCGCCGTCTTCCTTCAGCATCTCCATGTTGTCCTCGCCGATATCAAACATGATGGGAACTTTCGTTGTATTGGCTGTGTCGAAGCTTTGCGGATGGACGACTGCGAAAAGTCTTGGTGGCGTCAGGATTTTCTCGGTTTCGGTTTGCAGGTAAACGCGGATGTAGTTTTCAAATTCCTTTTCGTTCGACTTTGACTTGCGGTGCGTGTAGTCAGTTCGCATTAGCGTCTGCTCGACAACTCCATCGAAAGGCGCCTCAAATGCGCCAGTAAACGATGCGTTGATTCTCGTTCCCTTTGGGATCTCAGGGAAGGTGAAAACTCTGGACTCGTGGATGGGCACGGCGAGCTGTCGAGGGTCCAAAGTTTTCTCGGGTGTTGAAGTCAGAAATCCAACCGTCAAGAACCAAACTGCAACCAAGCAGCCGGTCTTGCCAAACTTGTGGAACGGATTCTGATCCGCATTTTGTTCGTGATGGTCGTCGAAAAGCTTGGGCGGGCTTTCCTGATGATGCACAGCTGGAGAGTGCGGCTTATCCTTTGGCTCTTCCCTGTGGACGCAACAAGAAAATCGATGGATTCATCGGCGCGATAAATTTTCGCTACATTACCTCGCTTTATGTTCCTTGTGCTCCTTGATGTGATCAACTTCTTCCGCTTCAGTTTTTCCCTCCTCGTTCGTCACTTTAATTGTGATAAACTCTCCATTGTCCGAATCGGAATCGTCGTCAACCTCGTCCACGCTCTGCGCTGCCACGAAACGAGCTCCGTCATGTCCTCCGCCGCTATGATGAGCCGCTCCCTCCTCCGAATGCTCGGCTGCCAGTTCATTAAGTTTCATTAAGTGGAAGTCGTCAGACATATTTCATGACAACTCCGAAGCAAACGGCAATTACATAAGTTAATGTTCAACGAGAAGAAATGTTCATTCGTCTGTTCACTAGGCAAAGCTTCTAGTTATAAAGCTTAAGCTCTTCGAAGTGGATTGACGAAGAATTCCGACTCTTTAGAAATGTCGTAACGCTAAATGAAAATTCCTTCGCGATTGGTTTAGTTTTGCCGTCGCTTCTAGTTGAAGTTAGAGAAAATTCACCTTTCCATCGTTCGTGCTCCTGTTGGAACGAGACCATCGACGGATCATGGCGGATTTTTCCGGGGAGTTGCCGGAAGACTTTCAGCGAAGCTTCCGTCACTTCACTTAAAGGGACCAGAGAGATTATGGATTTGTTTCGCTGGGGGTTATCCTGTTCCGGCTCATTCTGAACCGCCGATGCCGACGTCTGCCTGGTGATTCCGAGGCGCTTGAAAAGTCCCATTGTTCACTTATCCAAAAATTGTTCACACAAATGTTCAGTTACTCATCGCACGAGGCACGCGCAACAACTGGCCAGGAGCAACAAGTGTCAGTTGCTCCACTTAACTCTCTCTCACCACTTCAAATTAGTTTCGATTGAATAATTCACAAACTTGACGATTTTCCTTCCAATGTGCCACACAATATTGAGAAACTTCATTCAACAGTCTCACCGATCACTTTACACGTAATGCAGGCTCGCACGAAATGAACAACAAACACGAGAGAAAAGTTTTTGATGTTTTCCACCGCAACAACAAAACGCCGACGTGGATTTGGAAGCGATCCAACAAAAATAGTTTTGGCTGCCGTGAAAAGCTTTTGAGTGCGAGAGGAAAACTCGCAGAAATTTCCCACGATTTCCTCTGAGTGATTTTACGCCACAAATTTTCCTTATTCACTTCGTTACGTTTTATCAAAAACTGATCCGATTAGCCGAATATCAAAAGTTGTTGATGAAATTTCACGCTTAATAATTTTTCCTAAACAATTTTCCACAACGCGAAGGAATGTCTCCGCCCACGCGAGTGCAATTTTCTTTTTCTCGATCCGTTAGTCCGAGGTCCACGCGACAGCCACTTGACGCTTCTTTCCGCACGCAGCATCGACAGAATACTGAGACAGCCAGCGAGCTTGCTTCTCCGTCGAAAATAAATATCAAGAGTGAGAAGTTTTTCATTTTTGTTTCGTCTATTTTTTTCGGTGGATCGTTCTCTGTGTTTACACAAATTTTCTCATGCTTTTGGCTGAAGCCGGCAGACAACAGACGCGTTTGTGTTCAATAAGATTTGCCTCTCTCGCGCCTGATTTTTCGACAAATGTTTGACAAAAGTCAATGACGACAAACAGTTTTCTTTCTAAAGCTCGAAAGCTTTAATCTCCTCGTCGAACTGCGGAAACAATTTGATCTGGAGTGACGAGGAAATGCTCGAGGCGAGGGAAGCAGGAGGCATCTCAATAGCCCTCGAGCGAGCAATCATCTCGATTGTTTGTTTCTCATCGTCTTTCGGTTTTCCCGGCGCCACATTAATTTCCTCAAGCTTCCAGCAGAAGAAAATGAGTGACATTCCATGCAATTTGTTTGCGCAATACAGTTTGATATTTAAAGAAGAGATTATGTGATGAATGTTGTGACTGAAACGAGTGACTCACACGGAGTGAGAAACTCATAACGTAGACAGCACTGCAATATTGTTCTCATCGAGTTTGAATAATTCATACTTGCAGTTAATCGCAATCAGAACTCTAACCCGTCAGACTAATTGATAACAGTTCTATCGCTTGATTAACATCTGCTTGCCGCTGCTAAATTGAAATGTGTTTGTTCAGCCAACTTTGTTCTCACCAGCAATTTATGGCAATTGACTTTTGATAGAGAACACTTAAAAGCTTCAATTCCATTGTTGGACGACTGGAAAATTGTTAGTGACAATGATGTTGAGAAAAGTTTGTAATTCCCCTCGAAGATTAAATCTTCTTTGGGGTTGGAAAGCGTTCAAATGGAAATGTGAGTTGGAGTTGAAATGATAAGAAAAGTGAGTGAAAGCTCTTGAAGGATAGCAGACATTTAAATCATAATAACTGACAAGCGCAGCTACAAAGATTCATTCAAACTCTCTTCTACGTCTAAACGGTTTTGTAAAAATGAATTCCTTCGTGCAATGATAAATAAACAACTCTTCATGCGCAGCTAAAGCTTGACCTTGGCCTGGAGCCAATTGCCTGGCTTGGTTTTACGACTTTATTTGTTGAGAAAGAAAATCTATTAAGCGATAAACTCCGGAGTGTCTCAGAAAGCAATTAAAAGAGTCGTCGGATTGCAAATTGAATTGTGTCAAAGGTGCGGGGGAGGGGACGCGAAGGGTGGCGGGCAGCAATTTATGATGTGTAGAAAATATGCTCTGTTGATACCAATTAATTTTAATTCTCTCGGCATTTCTCAACAGTTTTATTCAATTGCTTCTCTCCGACATGAATCAATTTCAATTAAGACGATGAATTGTTTTTAAGTGTTTGATGTCTTGATTGATTTGCGGCCTTTGTGGTGATGAGCGAGCGCGCTGCGTTTGCAAAGCAGATGAGCTCTCATTTGAATAACAGCAAACTCAATGGCTAATTGATGCAGAAACAAAATCATAAATAGTTCAATGAACCGAGCACGTTCGCATACATGAGAAGTGATTTGGTGACTGAAAAATCTTTAGCTACAAAGTTTGTGGCGTGCAGAATGCTACAAAGTGTAAAATCTTGTCAAAGTTTGTGAAGAAGTGTGAAAGACACGTGCGAATCAAACAAACTAGGAAGTAACTTAACAACTTAAGAGACATCGAAGGTCTAATCGATACTTGTTTGCTTAATGGTTGGTTTCGTAAATGGGACTTTTCGGTGTTCGCCGTTCGATAATTTAGGAATAAAACGAAGCGCTAACCTGGCCGCTGGGAATCGCTCTCGCTCCTCGTTCGCTTGTCGTCTGTGGAAAGATCTTGTTGCTGACTTGAAGCCCATGGTTGATCTGTTTATTCACTTCTTGAGGCTTCACTTAGATCGTCATGATTGTCACAGACAATTTTTCGAAAAATCACAAATTTTCACAGTTCCAAGGACGATTTTATCACTACAAACACTTGCACTGCTTGCCAATAAGCTTCACGATTACAATCTCATCACTTTGAACGAACAACTCGGCAAACTATCTGGCGATTTCAAAATTTTCTTCCGCACCAAATGCTCGAGAAGCTTGGCTTGGAATGAGTAGCCTTCGCTTCGACAGCTTTTGCGAACGTGAACTGGAAGCTTTGTCAACAACCGTCGCTCTTGGAAAATTCCATTTTCTCGCATTTCCAAAGAGGAAAATCTCTCCGAGTTTCCGGGGAAATTCCGTCAGATGGCGTCACAAATATTTTCGTAGATTAATTATCATCTCGATTCCTTCTCTACTTCAGCAAACATTTACATGGAAATGTTTGTCTTCTTCGAACGAGATTATTATTCATAAAGCGAACTGGACTCGATGTGGCTTGTAAACACTGAAAATCATGTTGGTCGGTGGGACGTGAGCATTAAGCGTACACACGTCGCTTTCGTTTGAAGGTGAAGAGTATTGGCGGCGATGTGTGTTAAGCCGGGTACCGTTAGACCTCGTCGACGACGAAGAGAGTCCGAAGAAAGCGTATAAATTCGTTGATCAGTTTGGATTCTCACTTCAGTACCCGCGGGTTGTTAGGTTGATCAGGAAGCGTTTTAATACGAAAAGCTTTGTTAGCTTAGGTCATGTTGAGATTAGCGTTGTTCGTCCTCGCCGGACTATTGATAGTTCGCGCGCAAGTTCCATCGTTCGGCAGATGCCCAGAGTTTGACGCTATGCCTGCGTTCGAGAAGGAGAGATTCCTTGGCAACTGGTACGAAATCGAGCGATACTTCACAGTTACTGAAGTGGTTTCGAAGTGCATTTCGGCGAATTACGAGAAGAGAGCCGACGGAAAGATTTACGTCAACAACGCCTACCAGAACCGAATGTAAATTGGAATCATTTGCATTGCAAAGGCAACTGACGTTTATCCTTACAGAAATAACGTGAAACGAATAATTTCTGGAAAGCTGACGATGACTGGCAAAGGTGGAGAGGGTCGGTACAACATAAAATACGACACATTCCCGATCTCCTACGATGCGTCGCTCATTGTCCTCGACACTGACTACAAAAACTATGCTGTCATTTGGTCGTGCAGCAACATTGGACCGTTCGGCCACACTGAGAGCGCTTGGGTGAGTAGCCAAATTTTCCGAAAACCCAAATTTAATTTCTGATCGATCGGTTAGCTGATGGCACGTGAAAGAATCCCGAGAGGCGAAGTTCTCCAGGCTGCTTATGGCGTTTTCGACAAATACAAAATGAATCGATCGTTCTTCGTTAAAACTGAGCAGACAAACTGTGAGACACTCGCACCGCCAATCGAAGCCGTCGACCCAACGGAGTCAACTCTAGAGATCCAGAAGGAATCGGAAGAAAACGAGACTGACTCCGATGAAGGCTACGAAATCTCAATAAAAGACGAGCCAACAACGGTTAAAGCTTGACGCGTGATTGCTTAGCCTAATTCATGAATTTACTTTTATCGTTTTATATTTATTATTGCTCCACGTGAAACGTGAGAAGTTTGTCGAATAAACTCTGAAAAATATTTGCAAAGTTTTGCTTCACGGATGTTCGCTGCAGCTGTGCAAACTTCTCCAGAATGAGACCAGAAATGTCAGCAGCATGTTTCTCCTTATTTTTCCTCAACCCAGCGATGTTTTATCGCCCACTAACCTTCCAGTTGATTGTGGATCAACACGTGTTTACTAGACTTAATTCGACATGGATAGAAACAAGGCTTTTAGTTCTCGTTCTTTATTCATGACATTGAACATTTTCTCTGGCTACATGTTGCGTTCGCTCGCTTCTTGTTCTTTGAGTGCTTTAGTTTCACACGACATTAGTTCTATCAGGTCGCACGAGACGAAGAAGAAGAGGAGTCTCGACCAACAAGGTTTCGAAAGATAAATATTGAGAATTTCTCTAAAGTGTGTCTACAAACGATCCCGTTAATGTTTAGGCCGCCGACGTATAAAATAGAAGACGAGAGTTGATCTCAGCCTAAGTCGATCTCCGATGGTTTGTTGAGCGGGACAGCGCTTTCGTCTTCCAGTTTTGCGAAGTTTTAGAAATGAAGAAAGTGATAAAGGTTTTGCTTTTGGCTGTCGCTGTTTTGGTGAATGTCCAAGCACAAATTCCAGCGTTCGGAAGGTGAAAAGTTGTTGATATTTTCATTTGGTTGACAGCTTTGCTTTCAGGTGTTCTAACAAATACAAAGCGATGAAAGACTTCAACAAGCTTCAGTTTATGGGAAAGTGGTACGAAGCCGAACGATTCTATCTTATGCGGGACTTGATCGCTAAATGCGTCGCAGTTACTTACGAGCGATTTGATGATGGGAAAATTTACGTCAACAATGTTTACACAAACCGTTTAACTAATCGCCGCGAAGCTCTGTCGGGAAAGTTCAAGTTGACGTCGGAACAGAACAAAGGAGTTTTCAACGTTCGCTACGAGCGCTTTCCAGCATCGCTGCTACCGAACTTCCTCGGTTTCCTCAACTACAACACAACACTGAGCGTGCTGCACACGGATTACCGGAATTTTGCTATCATGTGGAGCTGCAGGAACTTCAATAATTATGCTCACAGCGAGAGCAGTTGGCTGATGACTCGAGAGCAAGAGCCGAGTGAAGAAGTCCTGCAGACGGCTTACGGTTTCCTCGACAAACTGGGACTGAGGAATTACTTCATCAAGTCGGATCAGAAGAACTGTGATCCGTGAAAGAATGATCGAGATTCCGTGAGAAAATCTTTGTGTTATCAGCAAATTTGCTATTCACGACTTTCGATATCATCTGAAATCAATAAAATATTTATTTCTTCGGTTTTCATGAGCTTTGTTTGTATAAATGCGCGGACTTGATGGGAATTTTGTCATATTACAAGTTGGCGAAGTTGATGAAAGTGGAAATTCTGTGGAAAATGATTCGGATTCTTTTGATTGTTTGTGGATATTTTGTGGTCGCTGAAGCTCAGCTGTTGAATAATGGAACTTCATGTCCACATCATTGTGTCAACACGGAAGTGAATGCGACGAATGAAAAGGTGAAAATTTATTCTTTAGCTTGATGAAGTTTAAAGGACAATTTTGCCTTTTCCAGCTTGTCGGGATTTGGTATTTGCAGGTTTGTACTTTCCGCAAGAGAATAAAAGTGTGAAAAGTGAATTGATGGAAAACAAATTTACAGCGGAGCATTCCACATTTCTTCGAGGCTGGCATGGTTTGCACGGTTATGAATGTGTCAGAGTTGGGTGACCAGCACCTGCAATACGACAAAATTGAATTCAACGACGAGTGAGATATGCTGATTGATTAATTTCAGCAACAATTAGCGATGGTAAAATTTTCAGAACTGGCGAGCCGAGGGAAACTTACGGAACTATTGAATATACTGAAGATGGATTTACGGTTTTCTATGCGACTGAACGTAAGCGTTTAAAGGTTCGCAAGCCTTCTGATTGAATCTGTTCTTAATATTCTAGTTCAGCTGCCTTTCGATTTTGAGACAATCGAATTGACAGAAGGTGAGGAGCTTCGATTCTAAGCTTCAGTTTGAAAGCACGATTCGATTTTGAATTTAAGTTTGAAACCATAAGCTCAGTTCGAAAGCTTTCTAAGCTCATCGCTGAAAGCTTTAATTAAGCTTTTAAGCTTGAGATTCAAATTTACTGATGGAAATGTTAATGTTGAAGATTTCTTAACCACAATAATTTTATCTCCAGACTTTTGGGTTCTGTCGATTTGCAACGATTGCGGATTTTTCGAGAAGGAAGGCGCTGGAAGTAAGCGTTGAACTTTCTTGTGAATTTCATCCCACAAAATTCTTACTCTTCTCTTTCTTCAGCTTACGCTTACATCTTCACGAGACTTCAATATCCGGCATGTGAAGTAATCGAAGAAGCGATTGATGCACTTGCCAATTGCGATATTCCAAGGGACGCGCTGCAAGTGCACGACCAGAACAACTGTCCATATTGCTAGGCGCGAGCGGCGAACCTCAAACATCCGAAAAGAAATTGGGTTTGCTTAACGTGACCCAATTCATTTTCTTTAATCAGGTGGATAACTTCGTGATCAGCGATTCGCTCGACTTGGAAATTTTTCTATAAATTCGAATTTGATCGGAAAATGTTTTCAGTTTTGTTGAAATAAATTCGCGATGATGAAGCTTTTAATCGTGTCTTGTTTTGCGGGGTTCGCTGCATTTATATCTGTCCACAGTTCCTTACAATCAACCCAACCTTTCTTCAATGGAACTTGTCCCGAAATTTGCAAGCCAAAAGTTAACTTTACAATTGAAAAAGTGAGTTGAAAGCTTTTGAAATTTTCAATGAGCTTACGAAGAGTTTGTTTAAAGATGGAAGGAATTTGGTTCTATCAACTTGGGATCCCGTACTTCTTCCAAGGGAACTCAAAGTGTTTCCATCTCAACTACACTGAAGTCACAGCTTGG
The DNA here is from genome assembly GCA_033064975.1 of Smittia sp. YW1114-2. Taxonomy (NCBI): domain Eukaryota; kingdom Metazoa; phylum Arthropoda; class Insecta; order Diptera; family Chironomidae; genus Smittia; species Smittia sp. YW1114-2. The sequence goes on from CP093832.1 coordinate 19,673,413, forward strand.
TCAGTGTTTGGAGAAGTTTACGAGATTGATGTCGAGTAAGGAAATTTCTGATTAGTACGAATTGTTTGCTAACTAATTTTTTTTACCAGTACTTTGAAAGAGAGAATAACTTACGGTCTATTTGAGTTCAACGCTAAGGGTGAAATAAACATCACATACACCGATCGTAAGAGCAATCAAACTCTTGTTGAACAAATTAATAATCAAATGTTTCTCTAGTTGCTCTGCCTTTCCACATGCAGTTAGTGGCGCTTACTGCCGACTATTTTGTGTATTTTGCATGTCATGAATGTGGATTCTACGGTGGACAGGATGCTGGATGTACGTAGCCTGAAAAAAATTGCAAATCACGAATTGTTTTCTAGTGTTTATCGTTTTGCAGACAAAGCTCACATTTTCACGAGACTCCAATTTCCATCGTGCGAAATTCTCGAGGAAGCAATCTCGAAGGTTGTGGCTTGTGGAATATCGAGAGACTGGCTGATTACACAAGATCAAACAAATTGTACGGCATGCTAAAGTGTGGAAATAAAAAAGAGGATTAAGTTAATCGGAGTTAAATTTTATATTAAAATGGAAGAATTTTGACATAAAGTTTGAGGGTTTTTATAGAATTATTCAATGGTTCTATTGTGTTAAAAGCTCATGCACGAAGTGATAAAACTTCCTTTGATCACCAAAATTGTTCTCGTTAATCATGATGATAGCCAGTCGTGATCGACGATGTGCACGACTGACAACCCTATTTAGATATTCTTATAAATTCACTTGCCGTTTTCTATTTCTCAGTTTAGTTTGTAGCGATGCAGTTCTTAGCTTTACTTAGTTTTGCGTTTCTCGCTTGGGTTTCCTCTGTTGAAGCCGGCAAAAGACCTTCATGGCAGTCATCATTCTCTTCTTCATCTTCGTCAGTCTCTTCTTTCTCGTCAATCGCTTCGTCTTCCTCTCCGCCTTCTTCCTCCTCTCCGCCATCTTCTGCCTTGCCATCTGCATCCTCAATTGCTCCTTCATCCTCGCCGCCCCCAAACCCTTTCAACGGTACCTGTCCAGAGTTATGCAAAGCTAAAGAAGGCGAATTCAATGTTGACAAGGTGAGCTAGAACAAGTCGCGAAGCAGATAAATAATTTTGTCTTCGTAGCTTGAGGGAATTTGGTATCTGCAAAGAGCCATTCCTTTCTTTTTCCAAGAGGACTCAAAGTGCTTGCGTCTGAATTTTACCGAAATCTCGAGCTTTTCGTTCCACGGTGAAGTTTTCGAGAAAGACATCGAGTAAGATTATATTAGCGGATTGTTTCTACAAACTTCCAACTTTAAATCCTTTTTACAGGAGTAACGCAGTGAGGGAGACAAGCGGAATCTTCAATTATACGTCTGGCGGTTCTTCTGAAGTTAGATACACTGACAGTTGGTTTTAGATATTACAAAACATTATGAGTAATTCTTAATCGATCTGTCGTTACAGTTGCCCTTCCGTTCCACTTTGAAACTCCAGCATTAACAGATGATTACTACGTTCGCATATCGTGCTCTGAGTGCGGGTTCTATGGTGAAGTTGGAGTTGGATGTAAGTCTGTTCTACTTAAGAGTTCAATTACACATGTTTTACCTTACAGTCACGGTCTTGATCTTCACGAAACTTCAGTTCCCTGAATGCGATGTCATGGAAAAAGCAATTTCGGTGATCGAAGCGTGTGGAATTTCGCGGGATTCATTGAGGGTTCATGACCAAGAACATTGTAGAGAAGCTTGCTAAGAATTTATTCGATAAAGAGAAAAATAAATTTGAGTTGAACTTGGAAATTTAGAAGCATTTTTGGTTCACGATATTGCTTCCGAACTCTTCGTATTCTTTCTTGTTGATTGAAACTCTTGAGAGGGATGAAAGTGATGCAAAGATTGAACCTCCGATCCAAGCGGAGAGTTTGCGTTCTGTTGGCTCGATCGGTTTAATGGAAATAGACGATGGCAGCAAACCTTCGATTTCCTTTCGTAAGCGACACCCAAAGCCTGGCAGCAACGTTGTTCCTCCAGCTAGAACAATATTCTGCAAGAGATTTTCTCGAATGACAACGTCAGAGCTTTCGATTGTTCGAAGAACCAGTTTTTGAAGGCTTTCGTCTGACGAGCTGAATAGTTGCTCGGGACACATGAAGCGCTCGTCCCCAAGATCGATGATCTGCCCGTCGGGGAGGGTGAACGTACTTTCGAGTGTGGCAACCTTTGCTTTCTCGCGCTTGCTGTCGACGTTCACGTAGCAAAGCTTTTCTTTAATTGCTTGTAAAATTTCATCGTCTGATGTGACTAAACGATCTTTTGTTAAAGAGGCCAACCTTTTCGTCAAGTCACGACCAGCAAAGTCTAAACGTTGAATAGTTCTGGGAATCGCGTAACCTTCGTAAACGGAAACCGCTTGGGTGACGTCATGTCCGCAACTTAGAATAATCCCGCTAGTTCGTTTTGATGCAAACAAAGACAGAACTGGCTGAGCTGCTAGATACAAAGACGGTACTCTGAAGCTTTCGAACATGATTTCAGTCAGTTTCTCCCTGGTTGATGGGGGATTCTTCAACGTTTCTGTCAGAAGAAGCGGATGCTCTTCAGGAATAATGCGCATCTCGTGACGGTAGATAAACTTGCAAATGTCCTCGAAATCATCAAAGCTCGAGATTATTCCGCGCTTGATTGGATAGCTGATTGTCAGGTTGTCGCGATGAGCTCGAGCTTCGTCACCAACGTACGCGTTCTTCTGGCCCTTGCCAATCAGCAAACTTTCATACAACGGGCGGCCAACGATCGAAGGCAGGAAGACCGTCGGCTCAACATTACCAGCAAGCCCAGCTTTGATTATTCCAGATCCAAGATCGATGACAACTGCTGACGTTTCTTCGAGCGACATCTCAAATATTTTTAAAGTTTCTGCTATCTGGATTGATCACTGAGATTACTGAGTATCAAATAAATAAAGCGTAGAAGATTATAGATACTTTATCAAATACATTTCACATTGAGGGGTCTGATATCCAATAGTCGTCCTTAGTTACCCTTGAACAATTTGTTGAACTTGCTAAGGAAATAAAATTCGGTGAAGCGATTAGAAATTTATGGTCGACTTTTAAGTTCAAAATCACGATGGGTTTTCCACGAGTTTCATAATGAGTGAGCGGCCGGTTTTGTATAAATACGAAGCATAACCAAGTCAACCTCACAGTCTTACAGCAGCTAATTCTCAGTATGAAATCTCCAATTGTTTGCTTGATCGCCATCGCCATGAGCAGCGTTGCACTTGCTCAGCTACCGATCCCTAAAGACGGATGTGACGGGTTTTGCAAATCCAACGGTACAGTTGGCAATGATCCTAAATCTGTAAGTATCGACATTTCTATGCTTATTACGACTAAACGATCTTTTCCAGCTTCCAGGCATCTGGTATTTGACGCATGCAATGCCTCTCGGATTCAGCGAAGCTTCTAGATGCTCTTATCTAGAAATATTTCCAGAAAAGGACTCGAAATTCCAATTCAAAACAGTTGAAACAACGAAGTAACTTGCTGGATTTTTGTTTATTTGAAAGCTAACGAATAATTTACAGAGACGGAGAACAGCGAATCGCTTTCGGAAATATGATGCTCCATGACGACGGATCAGCTTCATCAGAATACACAGACTGTAAGGAACTCTGAAGCTTCTCCGTTTCTTCAACGAAAAACCTTCATTCTCTTCCAGTGAAACTTCCGTTGACTGGCAAAACATACTTTGTCAGCCATGATGTTGTTTTGGTTCTTTTCTGCACAGAGTGCGGTTTATACAGCGAAGAAGGAGCCGGAGGTTTGTTTTTGACTGCTTAAGAGCTCGACAAATATTAAGAATTGTTTCTTTCGTAGTCTACGCGTATCTCTACTCGAAAGTATTGTACTCGCCCTGTTCAACCATTGACGCTACTTTCAATTTGGTCAGCGCTTGTGGAATCAAGTTGAGCGACCTCAAAGAAGTCGAACACTCTAACTGTCAAAGCACTTGTAGCAAATGAGAAACTTTAAAAGTTCGTTAACCGATTGGTTCAATTTGAATAAATCCTGGATTACAAATAGCAGAGGGTTTATTTATTTATTGAGGCTTTGAGTTCAAGTTTCCATTGCTGAATCGGCCACAAAATGGGGTTTCACGATTTCAATCCACATTCATAAGCTATAAAAGAAAAAACTTTTCAAGCTTTTTCGTCTTCATAAAGTCGATTGAATCAAGAAAGCAACAAAATGCAATTTTCGCTAGCAGTTTTCGTGGTTTGTGCTCTGATTAGCGGTGTGATTGCTCAGCTTCCATTACCGAAAGACGGCTGCGAGAACTTTTGCAAGACAAACATCACAGTTGCACCAACGGAACAATCGCTTGGAGTTTGGTATCTGACACACGCGATTCCTTTCGGGTTCAGTGAAGGCGTGAGATGTTCTTACCTCAACATCAGTCGAGGAATCGATAAGAAAATTCATTTTAAAAGCATCGAAACATTGCAGTAACTTTGAAGGTTTGAACTTGGAAGAATCAAATGATTAAGAAATTGTCATTGCAGAAACGGATTACTGCGAGTGTCTGATGGAAGCATCCTTCTCAACGGAGATTCTGTCGCGGTGGAGTTTACGAACTGTGAGAAAATATTTCAAGTGTTTGGAAACTTTATTTTCTGATTTCTTTTTAGTGAAACTTCCGTTGCAACCACGCGTTTTCATTGCTCATCCTGGTGAGACATTTCGACTTATTTTTAGCACAAAACTTATTGAATGGTCTTCGATATCTTAGATGCTTTTCTGATTGTCTTCTGCCAAGATTGCGGGAATTATTCCCAGGAAGGAGCTGGAGGTTTGTCCTTCATACAATTAAATTTATTTGCTCAGCTTGAAACTTGCGATTCTTTCACAGTCTACGCCTACCTCTACACGAAGTCTCTCTACACTCCTTGCGAGATTATCGACGCGACATTTGCGCTGGCTAGCGATTGTGGTGTTAAACTCTGTGAAATGAAAGAGATTCCGCATACAAATTGTCACAAAGTTTGCCTCAAAGATCTCGCGTAAACTTTGTTATAAGCGAATAGATAGTTTTAAAATTACGGAAAATTAAATTTCCCTAATAATAAATTACCAAAAATATTATATTGCAACTTTATGACTGCAACGACAAGCGATCACTGAACCCGAACGAATCGGAAATTTCTGAATCTGTCGTGATTTTTTCTAGCTACAATATTCCAGCTGCAAATGTTTCCTGATCACGACTTTTCCTTAAACTACTAAAAGTATAAAAGTCTGAAATTGTCGGTCAGTTCTCGTCAAATTTATAACTCAAGCTCACCAAAAAGGCTGCTAAATGAAACACTCGCAGGTAATTTTCATTGCCTGTGTTCTCGCTGGTTGTGCCTTTGCGCAACTTCCCTTGCCAAAAGATGGCTGCAAAAACTTCTGTAAGGATGATGGGAAGGTGTTCACGAACGATGTGAGTGTTTATCAGAAAATGTTACTTTCTATAGCTTAAAATTTTCTTCGGCAGTCTGTGGGCATTTGGTATTTGACGCACGCGGTCCAATTCGGCTTCAGTGCAGGCTCCAGATGCACATACCTCAATGTCACTGAAGGAAGCGACGGCAAATTCAAATTCACAAATTACGAAACTTTACCGTAAAGCTAAACATTTTGCGGGTAATACGAACAACTAACAAATTCTTTTCCAGCGACGGACAGTTGAGAATGACTGACGGTATCTTTGGAGGCGGTTCTTCCATTGCTGAGTACTCCAGCCGTGAGTTTGCTTATACTGTAACAGTTCACGATACTAACTCCACCATAATCTATGTACAGTGAAACTTCCATTTCACGCTGAAATTTTCCAGGTCAGACCAGGTGAAAGAGCGTGCATTTCTTGAAAAACAATTTTATTGAAAGTATTCAATCATTTTTCTAGATATTTTCCTTGCCGTGTTCTGCGAAGAGTGCGGTCTTTATTCTAAAGAGGGAGCAGGAGGTAGCCGAACGATTACTTAGCGATCCAATTAAAACATCTTCGTTCTCTTTCACAGTTTACGCGTATCTCTACTCAAAGATCCTTTACACGCCTTGTGGGATTGTCGACGCGACTCTGAACTTGGCGAGCGCATGTGGCATCAAACTCAGCGATTTGAAAGAAGTTGAGCATTCCAATTGTCACAGAATATGCTAGATAGCTCGAAGGTTGAAATAATAAAATTTTAATCGACACAGTTTCGTGGAAAATCAAAAGTGAACTTAATTATTTGAAATGTTTTGTTCCGATAGAGCAACAAACTTGAACAGACATTCACATGGTAGAATCGTCGCACTCGACCACTAGTTCTATCTTCTCTTTCCTGAAGCGAATGAATTAAGCGCGCAGATAATATTTTCGTCATCGACCGGTTGTTCTGTCAACAAGAAGTCAGAAATCAGATCCAAGGTCGAAGTACAGTTGAGAGAGGATTTTCGAATAAAATCTTCTCGTTCTTTTGTCTTAGACTTAGTCAGCGTCGAAGCTTCAGATTGTAAAAATCGTAAACAAGTTCACGATGAAGTTAGCTTATTGTTTGATCGTTGTTGTGGTTCTAATAGCCTCCTCTGAATCAGCTATCGTTTGCACTATCAAAGATGTAAAGTCCGATGGCATTGGCTGTGAAATAAAGAAAGTGACAATCAACAGTCAACCTGAGACGGTCGAGCTCTCGAGATTTTCGCCTCAAAAGAAAGCAGCAGACATGAAGTGGATAAAAATTGCTGATGCTAAGATCGTGAGATCGCCGAAGCAACTGCTCGATACTTTCCCGAACGCCACGCGAGTTACTATCGAGAATATTCAAGGGTGGAAGACGCTTGACACTTTGATCTTCAGCAAGAAGATTGAGAAGATCGCAATACGTAGAACGAGCCTAGAAAGCATTGGAGAAAAGGCTTTCAGCGGGCTTTCTCGACTAACTCATCTAGATTTGAGTGGGAACAGCATCAAAACAATCCACAAGGCAGCGTTCTCCACTTTATCGTCTTTGATTCAAATCGACTTGAACTCCAACAAAATCAAGATGCTTGACAACGATATTTTCGAGAACAACCTCAGTCTGCTGAACATCTCATTGGCTAGCAACGAAATTGAATCAATGAACGCAGAGCTACTCGCCAGTAACATCGCACTGCAAAGGATCGACCTTGGCCACAATAAAATATCCCAAATCGAAGAAGGTTTCGCATCAAACTTGGCTGAACTCGAGCTTTTGGATTTATCCTCGAACGTTTGCGTCGACGAGCTGTTGACTGGAGACAACGTTTTCGATTTGATGTCGCCCCTCGCGAATTGCTTCGCGCATTATGCATACTACAATCAAGCCAGTGAGACTGAGTGATTCAGTATTAAATGTGAGCTTTCTTAGCCGAGAGCGATGGATATTTTAACATTTCCATTTCTTTTAGATTTCAACTTAGAATTTGAATGTCTCATGACGAGTTTTAATAGCAAACGATGACGAGTTTTATTAGCAGGGAATTCCACTGAACCGGAGCAGGTTTTATTTCATCGACGTCTCATCTATCAAGGTTTCAAAATCGGATTCTTAATACAAAACTTTATATTCTAAAGTTGACGAACGGCTAATTAAAGTTTTAGCTTAAAGTGTAACGACTGAACCTTGATAACTTTCGTGAAGAACATTTTACAGCGCAATTAAGTCAGTTTTACCAATAAAAAATTTCTATAAAAGCAAACTTCGTGGAGAGAGTAATTCAGAACGAAGCTTGAAATGATTGTCGTTGGTTTGTGTTTATTTGCTGTTGCTGCGGAAATCATCTCAGCGCAATATCCTTTGCCTGCTAATACTTCGTGCGACGGATTGTGCAAATCTCCGATTCACTCACCGGTCACAGCAGACGTTGTAATTATCTTAAACATTAAACTAAATCTCTGTCAATTGATTAGTCACTCGTCATTTCATGTTGTAGATCAACGGAGTTTGGTATCTCGTTCAACATATTCCGTACAGCTTCATGAAGGAATCGCGTTGCACATTCGTTGAATACAAAGCATTGAATGCAACAATGAGCTCGTTCGTTTTGACAGAAACTCTTGCGTAAAATTTTCATCCACTGCTCGAATCTCTCCTGTTCACATTTTCCTTACAGCGATAACACAATCAGAGAAAACTTTGGAACAGTTTACTTCCGCGATAACGGAGAGGCTGATCTCATCTATGCCGAACGTTTGTTTGCAGATATCCGTCAAATCAATTCGCTAACTTTCTTCTTTCCCCAGTGAATATTCCATTGAAATCTGTGATTCTGTCGGCCGGCAAGGATTTCATTGCTGCTGTGACTTGCACGGATTGTGGTTTCTACACCAAAGAAGGCGCCGGATGTGAGTGAAAAAATTCATTTGCAGATTTATTGAAGACTTCTGTCTCTTTTAGTTTACGTTCAAATATTCACGAGGCTGCAGAAACCTCCCTGCGAACTCATCAATTCGACCAACGAGATCTTCAGCATTTGCGGCATTCCAGCCAATGCTACGATCCCGGTTGATCAAGACAGATGTCACGCATCTTGCTAACTACTCGACTGAATTATAAAATATACAGAATATATTAATGAGTTATGAGATAATGACTCACGTTAATTTCATTGAGTGGTTATATTGATTGATTAAGTAATCCATTTAGGAGAAAACCGTAATTATTGTTCAGTTCTAATTTTCTCCAGCCGTGCGAGAAGTCGAAATGTTTGCTGTTCATTTCATGAATTTCATGGGAGTTTTGAATGTCAAAAGGACTGATAAAGGATTGGCCTGCTCAACTGCTATCGCAACGAGCAACGCGTTGAAAATCTTGGCTCTGTGGTTCACTAAAGATGCAGTTGATGTGCTCCTTTACGATTATATGGACTTTGAGTTCGCGGAGAGCAAACTGTCGAGGTTTTCCGAGGAGTATATCGAGTTTCAAGGCCTTCTCCCCTTTTACCATTGCATATTTACAATGACCGTTCAGTTGATTTTTGGCAGATCGAACAGTAGTCTGATGAACTTGTTGATGCTTTTCCGGGTGAATTTAATTCAAGAGTTTCCCAAGGCGAAAAATTGCTTTAACGCGTTCAAGAAGCAACTCGCGATCAGGTTGATCATCGTGGGAATCTTCACTCTCTTCTTAGTTTTATTCGATTATCACTCGACGATGCAACCGACTTGGATGGGGCTTCTAGCTTGTTTTGCATACTGCATCCCGCTTTGCGTTAACGTTACTTTTGTCTGTTACATTACTTCTATTATGGAGTTCTTCGTCCTTTGCCAAAGCTTTCTTCATATGCAAAGCTGCAAAATATCCAACAAAGTTGAGCAGCTTGAGGTTCTGCAGTCATCACTCCTTTCGATTCAGGAAAGCTTCACAAATCTGTTCCGATTTCAAATATTTATTCTTCTGATTTGTTACACAAGCGGAGTTGCTTCTCAGGTAGTGAACTTATTACTCAAACTTGCTAAATATTAATATAATTTTTGTCTTAGTTGTTCAACTTGGCGCTTGTAATATTTTACAACGAAAACAACCCAGGCATTGGCTTTGAATTCTTTGTCTCTACCTCTATAGCAACGCTTTACAGTATCATGTTTGTATTCTTCATCGTAGAACCTGCGGAAGTGCTTCGTCGGATTGAACAAAAAAGTCTAAAAGAGTTGGACAGGCATTCGACACAACGGTGCGGATTTTTAAGAGATTTATTGGTTCTAGAGATGCAACATCGTTCAATGAAGATCATGGTCTTTAGCTGGCCGCTTAGCTTCACATCAATTTCTTATCTTACTGCTCAAGTCTCATCATGGTTCGTTCTTCTTCTGCAATTCGAACAAGAATCACATTAAGCGGAAGACACAATTTGCGTTATATCAATTAAGAAATTTTATCATTCAACAAAAATCTCCATGACTCAGATGATTCCAGAAATCGTTCGAGAAAACTTTTTTATTAAATGTAAACCTCAGTTTCCACGAAAACTTTATCGGCCTTTCGTGCTAACGATGGCAACCAACCAATAATCTAGAGCGCCGACATCACTGCAGCAGCGAAGGATTATCCGGTACGTTGCATCATCGCCCAAACAAGTTAGCAGCCGTAACACAATAATAATTTCTCTTCGCTATCTGCAGCACGACGAACAAACCAGTTTGCGAGCTGATTTCGAGAGCGAAAGAAAAAGTTTGCTCACTTATCGTTCAGATTTTGGAAGGAAAAGATTAAAATAAAGTTAGCGGAGCTCATAAAATGAAAATCATATTGCAATTAGGTGAGAACTGAAAACTGAAATCGGTTTGGTTATAATCATACATAAACTTTTAGCTGTTCTTGCTGCGATCATCGCCCTCTCAGCTTGTCAAACGCCAGTCGTGGATTGTGAAGCAGTCGCAGCTGAAAGTGGCAAACGCTATCACGAAATTTACGAGCCACACGAATCAGACTGCAATCGTTTCTATCAATGCACCGATCATGGACTTGAGGAGCTAAGATGTAACCGCGGTTTGGTATTCTTCCCTTATCTTAACGGATGTGTCGAAAAGAGACCGGACAACTGCATAACCAGCCAATTGTGGCGATCGTTGAAGCATTAGACGCTTCAGCTAATTTCAAGGCGAATGGACTGATAAGTAAAGTTTGTGCTCATTCGAAGAAATTTGTAATCTGAATAAACTGATCCGTTGATCACAGATTCGATGAACTGAAACTTAAGAAATCATCGACAGTTGCGCGTAAATTTGGACGCCCAGACTTCCAAGCATAGCTGGTGATAATTAAATTAAATTCAAATTGCTGCTTCGATTGATCAAATACCGCTTTGCTCTACTTCGAGTCGTTTTGCCGCAACGACCATAAATGCGTAAACTCATGGAATGGAGTAATTATGTTTGAACCTTTTTGCAGCAACGTCTCGGCTTATCGTCGTCGACTCATTCAAGATTTATTCAGAATTAATGTTTCTCTAATTTACTTTTCATGCGCGAGTGGACAGAGCTGCGACGTTTACATTTATTTATTTCACGCAGAACTCGAGCGAATTTATTGCGTTCGCCTTTCAATAGATCAATGCCAGCTGTCCGAAGATTGAATGTCAATGCGAACTGGATTCGAAAAAATTCTCGGAATGAAACGGAAACTCTGTAGAGGAAACGGTGCTCCAATTAGCGTTGAGGCTGCAGCGAGCGATCAGACTTGATTAGAATCCTAATGACAAGACGCATGAGAAGTAGCTTGATCAGCAACTGTTTCCGATTTTCTGCCCTCGCTCTTTGACAAGACGCCACAATGAGACAACATTGCAATCAACAAATGTTAGTAATATTATAAAACCTACGACTCGCTCTACACAAACTAGTGGATTTCTAAAATAACTTTCGTTTTATTTTTCTTTCTCATCTTAACAACTAGAATCTTAATCGTCAAATAACACACAATCCGCTTTTCTGTTCTGTTGCAAAATTTACAGTTGATCAAAAATAGATTTGAAACGTGGATGAATCGCTGGCTTCTGGTTCTGTACACTAATTGAGTTGAACAAAGGGAATCCAGCAATTTCTTCGACTTGCACTCGTCATCATTCGTCTCGAAAAATAAAACGCGTCGCTGATTTACGATGAAAACCATCGGGCTTGACGTCTTTATGACAATGAGAAGAGCCAACAGCACTTAAGCCGATGAGAAACAGCTCAATTCGTGCAACTTTTGACGCTTTCAATGATACGAAAGCGCTGGGTTGAAGCGAGCTGCGTTGATTCATTTGGGAAACGAATGATGGAAGGGTAAGGATAGGAGAGACGGAGAAGAGTGAAGTTGAACACGATGAAATCATTGAAGGCTCGTCAACATCTCCACTCTCATTACTTAATTAGTTTACTATTTCTGTTAATTAAATTAGACAAATAATTGATTGGGGCTTTCACTCATTGTTAGTTCATCGTGTGAGTTTGCTTGTTAGTTAAAGCTGGTTGATGCCGGAGAGAGCAGACGATTCCACCTCCAGCTGCACATAGATTTTGTTATTGAAGCAGAAAGATCTTTAATCGCTACGAGTTGTTGGTTAGTTGGATGTTAGCTTTCGATTGGATTTGTGGGCGACCTGGGCTCTGACACCGAAGGAAAAACTTATATCGCTAAAAAGGAGAAAGAAAATCAAACTCTGCATTTTTGTTTAGCGAATCAAAACTTGTATAATTAATTTAAAACGTTGCATCATAAAATTAAGATAAATATTTACAAACTTAAGATGTGCGTGAGAAAGTTCTGCAAGTTTTATTCGAGATAAGGTGAATGTGAAACTAATAAAAGGAAAGCATCGGAATGGACGTGGGGAGTTTAGAAATCATACGAGTTGGCTTCTTCGTCACCTTTTCGCACTTTGAAGAAAATTCGGTAAACGACGCCGGCGATGATGCCTCCGGCGATTGGACCAACCCAGTAAACCTGCAAGAGTTTTTATGTAAGCGGCGATGGCTTAAGTCGCTTTCGTCACGTGTCTCACCCATTGATTTGTCCATGCGCTCATGATGACGGCCGGGCCGAAACTTCTCGCAGGGTTCATGCTGGCTCCGGTGAATTTAATCTGTTAAACGGCGATGATAATTTAATTACTTGCTGCTCACCTACAGACCGTGAAATTGACAACTTACAGCAGCGAGATGACCAGCTGTGATGGAGAGGCCGATAGCCAGAGGCGCTGAGCCTTTGATATCCGATCGACGGCCGTCACAGACTCCGTGAACGACAAACACGAGGATAAACGTGATAAGAGCTTCGATAAGGACGCCTTGTCCTGCCGACATTGATGGTGCGATCGACGTCACGCCCAAACTGCCAACTTGCCCATCAGGTGTGGCAGCCTACAGCAGAGAAAAATGTTAGTTTAGCTCCTAGCATTAGTCTTAATTAGAAGAAACGAGTCATCAATGGGATCGTTTGCACGATATCGCGATCATAAAACTGTCAAGTTAGCAAGGGAATGCAAATGATTTCATTAATTAATCGCTGCACGATAAATCGCCTCATCTCTCAATTAAGTTCCATTCGATTTATCGAGGAAGTCACTTTGAAACGACCTCTCCAAAGGATGACGATGTTAGCTTGAGGTTGACGGGGACGAGCGAATCTAATCGCAGTTGAAAGCAGTCGTGCACATTTTGGGGAATTTCCTCGATCGTCACGTCAAATTGAAATTATCCGTGGATCGCGTTACAGTCGAGTGCGGAAGAGAAAAACAATCATGCGATGAAGTGAACAATTGCCGGCGATTTCAGTAACCGGCGATAATCTCAGCGATGATTCGCGCTTAACATTATCGCTGTGAATGATCGTGAGCCGACTTGCGTCAGCTCTCGGCGAATATAAAAGGCTATCACGTTGCAAATTTGACTACGAAACTTTGCATTTCATTAACGTCACTGCCACTGAAATAACTTTCACACGATTCTGAGGAAGCAAAGTCAGCCGGTGGATCGACAATGCAATCGGCCAAGCACAAGGCGGACCGAGAGGCAACATTTGATTGAACAGAAACCGGCTCGCGTAGAGAAGAAAATATTGTAACGCGTCGTGTCAGAGTGAAACGCTCGCTTCCATCACTGCATTCATGACCTTGGACACAGCGTTTCTGTTTGAGGCCTCACTGCTATTGAACTTGGCTCACGATTTCTTCTCTTTCAAGCTCAACAACAGGCAGGTTACGGCAGGGATTAAAGTGAAATGAGTTATGTTGTCGATCGCCGGGTGATAAAGCATGGGAACGAACTAGAGAAGAACAAGTTCAAGTGATTCATGAAAGAAAAACTTCGCGTTCACTTTCGAGTGCATTTTGCATTGTGTTCTGCTTTGATATCAAGGCCAGCAGATCGCAGATTAGACGAGAAACTTACCTTAATGATGGCAGCACCAGCGATAGCTCCGATACATTGCGAACAGATGTAGAAGGCACCTTTGAGGATACTGACGTCGGCAGTGACCATAAGACCGCAGGTGACCGCGGGATTGATGTGACAGCCGCTAACATGTCCGAAAGCCTTCAAAGAGAAAATAAAGAAATAATTGAGTCGCTTTGTTTACGCAATAAATTATCGTTGTCGAGATTGCTAGCTGATAAGCTCAATCGGGCAACTGTTAATTGCTTTCGTTCTCTGGTCAACGCCATTAATTATCGCGATTCGAATCAACGCAAAATTTTACACAAACTCACTGTATAATGAGCTCGCGATTTGAAGCTTTGATAACGCCGCAGAGATTCTCGATTTAATCGGCAGTGAGCCGCGCGAAAAACGTGAGCCCGACGCGATTTAATCCAATTAAAATACGATGAGCGCAATTAAGAAAAGGCTTGATTGTCCGTTTAAAAGCTCGTTCCCGATGCGAGTTTAATTACGATCGACAGCAAAATATTTGCTCCGATAAAAAGTGGATCACTGCGATATTTCTCTCCCCGCTCCATTGTGATCTTAATTGCGAGATGGAATCGATGCCGAGCAGGTTTTTCTCTTTTGCAGTGACCATCAAGCACTTTTATTGATTTACGCTGAACGCATTCTCGCTGAGAGATCTCGTGGGGCTCGAAGTATCAACGAGTTTGCGCTTGCAGTTTCTTTCTCTTCGATCGATCGAAAAGCCAGCGGAGGAAAAACGAATCGATTCTCACATCATTAGCCACTTTGACCACTTTGAAAAGGTTAAATCGAAATTAAATCATCCACGTCCGACAATTATTGGCATAGTTTTTTTTCCAGCGCGACTTCATGACAAACAGCGTTCGAGCGGAGCTCAAATTGATTCGATCGCGCACTTTGTCGAAACCAATTATGAAGTACGAGAGCAAATAATTCGCAGGCGCTTTAAATTTCGAAAGGCGAAAAAGAAGCACAGGCTCGACCTTCCGCCCAAGCAAAAGAGCTCTTAAGACAATGCGGCATCGAGCTGGAGAAATGAATCTGCGTCGAGAGATGTCGAAACTCGAATCGTCTTAATAAAACCATCAGAGAGATCTTTGCAAAAGTCACGTCGGCCGATTTTTTCTTGCCCTGCTTTCAGTGTTCTTGCCCAGGCGAACGATCGGATGACCCGAAGCTCCGCAATTGCGTTCGACCGCCGAGTCATAACTTCTCTTATAACATGTTAATGTAGTGCAGTGGAGGCTGGCGAGGCGACAAGCGGCTAGAACTGGCACATTAAATCACTCGGAGACAACGCACACATTACAACTAAATTGGCTTGTTCGCCCTTCCCCTTTGAGACGCACGACGTGATTCACTTCGCGAGCGAACATAAAAGCTCGTTGCATGACAATGGATGATAATCGCGAGCCTTTAAATTCGGCTTGAACAGCAAGACTCGCTTTTAACTCATGTAAAACATGGAACTCTGTCTCTCTCGCCATGCTCGCAGCCTATTGACATTCCTGGGAAACTTTCGGTCTTTAAGATTAATGAATGAACACGCGCAAATTCAACTTCTGAATGAAGGCTCTTTCATGGCTCGTTGGATCGATTGTCTGGCTCTGAACTTAAAAGCTATAATTCTCGGGCTGTTAGAGGCAGAAACCGCGACAGTTTTATCGACTTACTTAGTTAGAACTTGTATACGAGGCTGATTCGCGAGCGATAAAGCTAATTATCGAACTAGAATTGTGAGGAATTCCCTGATTCTGTAAACAGATCGTCAGCAAGGACAAAGTGCAATTCGCGATTGTTAGTCAAGCGATAAAAGTCGCAAGCAAATGTGAAGCCAATAAAAGAACCACAACAAGCCAATAAACCTATCAGAGCGACAATAATCGCTGTCGTCTGAGGCAAACGTGATTGCTATTTTTGCAAGTGATTCATGGGAATTTTTGCCAACATCTGGTCCGGCGATCAAGAAACGAAAATTTCCCACAATTCGTTTTCAAAATCGCAAGACATTTCAATCTTCTTTCTCTCACTGACCGCAGATATGTCATCGACGCGTGCAAGAGGAAACTTTCTGACCACCGACACGAGACCACGAGTTGTTCTTCAAACGATCGCCAAAAATATTCCATTCGAGCGTGATAGAAAGGTCAATTCGGTTTGTTTCCAGATTGATGTGCTGGTCATTGACGGCTGGGATTTCAAAATAGCTCATCCGTGGATGACTTGAGGGTTTGCAAGAACAGAACAAAGAACAAGTTTGGATTTTTCCCAAGTTCAGAGCGACACGAGCAAGAAACAAACAACCGCCGTTTCGTTGCCCCTTCGATTCGCACGCAATACTTTAATTAACTTTAAGACTCTTAATAGCCGCGATCATTTAATTTTGTGGCTTCGATTCGTTCAGCCGTCGCAGGCGCTACGACGTTTTTATCTCGATCACCCATTGGCGATCGGTTGTGGTGTGTCTTTAAGTGCTGCTGATCGTTGCATTCGCGCTAATTGCGCTCAAGAAAAACGTAAATAGCTGGGCAGTCGATTAATTAATTATGGCCAATGATTTGATTTGACATTTTTATGCACAAAAAACCTCAACAAAAGTGCGCAAGGCGAAGCGAATTTCGGCTTCCAAAAAACGCGAAATCAATCACGTCTCACGGTTCAAGTCCAGCACCGTGCAGTCGAACGACTTTAGAGCGTTCAATTATCCACACTCGCTCATTCAGCGTTTGCACACATAATATTTCGGAAAAATCGGTTTGCAAAAAGTCGACTCAAGGGAGTTTTCGCGAGACATAAATCATTAGAAAACGGATTCGTTGCTGCTACCGAATGTTTATGTTAATAGTTTTAAAGTGCTGACCTGATCCGAGTGTGCAGAGCAATAAACATCGAGCGAATAAATGGCAGGTCGAAGGGGACAATAAAATCTTGAAAATGAATGTTCGGCGCCGCCCTGACAAAGCTTTGCAGTGATTGCGTAAGTTCAACACATCAAACGAGGCAATCGTTCTGATTCGCAGTCCGCCTAACGCATAATTTTTTTGGCGCTCGCTTGTTAACGTGCCGCCGAAGCAAACGGCAGAGAACTGTTGCTATTGATCGGCGAATATGGGTCACACATCATCATCATAGCAACTCTCCTGCCGCGCAAAGTGCTTAATAAACAGCAATTCAGCGTTAATAAATCATTGAGAGACATTAAGTTTTATTTATGTTTGAGTTTTTTTTTCTTCTTTCGCGAAAGATTTCATTCAAACGCTTCGGCGTGATTTTGTCTGGCAGCGTCTGAAACTTGGAGCTGTGGCATTGAAATGGAAAGTATGAATGAAGCTAATGGCAAGGCAATGTACGAGTGACTCATCGCGTGTACTGTGAGAGAATGTCGGCATATCTGAGTCGACTAGGGTTACAAGACTGAGTGCTATCCATGTCGTACCCATCGCCAACAACCACTCGTGAACGTGCGAACTTAAATTTGCTTAGCCTTCATCTCTTCATCATGATCAGAGCTGATCGAATCAAGACAAATTATTAGCTAGTGAGAACTGCAAGAAGAAATTTCGATCATAAAAAATATTTTTGATGGTTTGAAGTTTGGCTAATTGACTCGCCGCAATCAAGACTAGATCGTTCGCCTCGATAAAGTCGAAGCTGCACGGCTCGCAATCATTTTGAGACGATCGACGCAAATTCAATGAAGTTCGCTAATGAGTTCGACGAGATTATCTACAAACGTCGGCATTTTCCAGAAATATGTCCAAGTGAACGCCTTCGTTAATCTTGTGGAATGGCTGTCGGCCTAAACAATCATTACTTAAATGACTCGTGTGCGAAAAATCGCCATGTGTGTATGTCTCAGCACTAACAGATTAACGGTGATTTGAGTCCGAGATCAATTTGTTATGGAATGATTATGCGTGCGCCACAAAAAATAGTTCGAACGAGATCGAGTCGTCGACTCGCGCAACTCAAGAGCAAACACTCGCGAGCTGTTTTGGATTTGTTGAGCACTTGAAACTAATGAACTTGACTGCGTTGTGCGAAAAAACCAATTGACGAGAACGAGCGCCGAGGCTGTGAAGAGATGTTAACGACGATGGTAGCGAGAGCATCCATCGTCGCCGTAGGTCACCGATCAAGTTTTATTCAATTAATCAAGTTCGCTCGCGAAGAAAACATCGCACAACAAGCCCGACATGATCTTTGTTACAAAGGCACGGTCGCATCGCATTGTTGGAGTCAGTGGGATGGTTTTGTGAACGATGATGATGAATAATCCAAGGTGCTTCTGATAGAGCTCGCAGCGCAGGCGAGAAGTGAACTCATCTTCTTCGAGCCAGAGCCTCGTTAACAGCTTTACTCGTTGATCAAGAGGACAATGAGTTCATTCTCAAGCCTCGCAAGTCAATCTTAAGATGATTATAATGTCGATGAGGCTTTAATGATCGTTCACTAGCTCTTGATTGCGTGAAGCGAATTCGACGCCGGAGGCGACGTCAAGAAGTTCGCAAGAATCGAGAACTTCCGAAAAGCAGTTCATTGACACTCGCGCTCTCCTCGCTCCCAGGCAAGCTCCCAGGCTGGCGTCGAAAGGTCTCTTGCTCGCTCGTAGAAAAAAAAAAGTGAATTTCCACTGAGCCGCAACTATAACCTGAATACGACACGACAGCTTAACCTTGAACGTGTATCATGCAGTCGCTCGTTTCATGTTTCTTTTTCTTATATCAATCCAACACACGAGACTCGCTCGAGAGAAATAAAATGAAATTGCGCTTACGTTGGAGCTCTTCGTGCTTAGAGATTTTCAAAAATGGAAAAAGTAAATCATCGTCGTCGTTAAACGAGTCACTCAAATATGGACGAAAATGTAATTATTTAATTAAAGCGTTTGGGATGATTTATCTGCGATCATCAATCGCAATCGCAGCTCATGGCTTTTCGCTCGAAGCTGTAATGAGCAGAACCTTTGCAAGCATTCGCGAGGCTCGCCTTAACCAATTTCTTGTCTGCACCAAATTCGCTAACATTATCGGCGAAGGTTCACAGTCATCGACCGAGACTAGAAAAGCCGATACATGTAATTTACATAAATTGAAATAAATTACAGAGCCGCCGATGGTGGGCGAGAGCGCATTTAGGGGATTGATCGGTTCATTTCTGTGTCAATCGCTGGGCACTGTTTTTCGCCCTCTCGGAACGCATTCCGAACGCTTATCGGCTAATGCTCTGCTCGAAGCCACCACTTACGTTGCGCTGTCTGCGAACGCATTCCTAATGGCAAAATTGCGAGGCTTTCAGTCTCAATGACATGCAATCAAACGCGAATGAATGAATGAACATCTCTCACTTTTTTTCCACCGACTCATGACTTTCAAGTCAAATAAAAGCAAAAAGCTTGTGAACGTTCAAACTTGCCAATCACTCGATCCATCTTAATTCAATTTCGCGAACTCCAATTAAACGTCTCGGTCTCGTGTTAAAGCGATCAGCAGGAGATTTCAAAATAAGCGAATTCTTTCGTAAAGTGTTCGTCGCGTGAGCTGCGAATCGAAAGCCATGTAAACAGAATCATTAGCTCTGGTGATAACAGAAGTTTAATAATTGATACCGGCATCAACTTCATTTCATTACTTTATCGGAAACCTTCGCGTGCCGTTAACGGTTCCCTAGAGTTCGTACACACTTTTGCACTCTCGCGCCTCTGAGACTCGAACATGAAATCCCTTCTAAGTGATAGCGTGCCTCGAACTGACTCACAGCTCATGAGCGAGTGCATTGACGCCGATCACTAATTAGTCAATTTTCTAAATGCGTTTCGATCGATTCGCTGACATTGCGTTGCTCTCGGAAGCTTCATTGAAGTCACGAGATACCAACAAGTGAGCTATGCGAGGCGCTCTCCCCTATAACGATCAAGGCCCATCACGAGAATAGAATTGTGCCAACAAGTGAAATGCATCCGTCGCCGGAATATCTAATGCACGACATTAGCCACGAGTCTCTTGAATATTTCATCGAGCGCGGCTCGCTATGCAAAGTTGCAGTAAAAGCCGCTCGTTAAAATGCAATTTTCTGAAACCGTAAGCAATCAACACAATTCTCTGAGCTCCAATAAAAAATTGGACCGTGAGCAGTGAGACAAATGACACTTTAATGACCTACAAGTTGCGTAAAACTCGAACCTTTTGTCGGCTGCCATTAGCCATGCTCCTCACTAATTAGGAATCGTGGCTTGCTTCGTGTCAGCGTGACCCTTTGCTGAGCGATCGTCAAACTTCTTTATCGAAACCCGACCGAGCACGACTTTTCTATTTCATCTGAAATGGAAAAATCGTTTTCCCGTCACTCCAAAACGTTAGAAATTTATGCCAAACCGCATGTCATGTATGAAGTTCTCAATTTTTCAAAAGGCCTATCGCTCAATGTTAGCTCGCAGCGAAGGCGAAAGCTTTCAGTGTCTCTTGTAGCGGGTTGGAAAGGTGAACACCAAACAATAAACAACATTGATATATTGATTCTAACTCCAACTTATCGCGCGCCATTACACGGTGCTTGAGTTTAGTATAACTGCAGACTACAAATTTACTCTCATGTGCTCGTTTTGAGGTCGACTTTTCACTCGGCATAAATCAATTCACATCGCCATTGACACTCGCGCGAGCCCCTTGCACTTTCGAGCATCGGATGTGAATCATAAACGAGCGTGGCTCGCTGGTCACGTGAGAAAAGGAAAAGTTCGAGTCGCAACAGCAGTGAAGTTTTCTTTTCTGGGCGCGAAGAAATTAAGCAGCAATTTCCGTCCTCGAGACACGTCGCGCAGTGCAACAGCGAATGCGACAGTAAAGTTTTAACGACGGAGAAATTTATGACGACATGGAAATGCATTGAGTGTGCCAAGTGGGCTCCGACGATGACATTTCCGTGCACGAATTAATGTGACGTTGAAAGCTCTCAAGGCACTTGGCTGGAATGGTTTCTTGAACAAAGGCGAGCGCGGCGTGACAGTCAATCCGGCCACACACAGGGTCAAAAATGTTTCTTTTTTTTCCTCCGTCAAACCAAATCTCATTGAATTAGGAGTTCGCATTTATCATTAAACATTCGACGATTAGTTTCAAGACCACCGAAGAATGAAAACGATAATTCAAACTGTCGCACTTCATTTGAGTGCTTTGTGACGGAAAGTGTTTCGCGAAGACTTTCAGCGATAGCGTGACCGACAGACGATTCATTTAGAAAAGCTTTCAGCTGTGCGACGGAAACAGGTTTTTGTCGTTGCATTTTACGTCGGAAAAACTTTCAAAACTTCCGCTCACAATCTGATAACAATCACGTAAGTCTTATCAGCGATGTATGTAGGTCAGGGCTGCTCAACCTGTTGCTTGAAGACTGTAATTATATTCAGGTCAAAAGTATTGATTGCACTACAATTGAGCAACCAAGCAGGTTGAGCAGCCCTGCACATTAATAAGAAAACTTCTCTCTCAACTCACCTGAGCCAATGTGGCAACGACAAGGCCGAACGTCAATGCAATTTGCACCATTGTCGGTTGGTAGTCTCCCCATCCTGTCGTACTAGCGATACCGATGGAGACCAAGAGAAGAGTTCCCAGGAACTCAGCGATGAGCATCCGCCAAATGTTTCTGTTATCGGTGATGTCTTGAACTCCGACAATTTCCTTCATTCCTGCGAACGAAAAAATTAGATGTATCAGCAGACTAATTGGTTTCCAATGACGAATGTTTGATCGTTCATCAATCAGAGATTCCGATACGAGCTTCTTGAGTTATTTCGGCGCAGCGCCACTTAACATCAATTTACGAACGCGACAAACAATCACTTTTTATCACTCAATTGAGCGTCAACCCAGGCGTGTAATCAAAGTACAAAAAACTCTTCGCGCACGCTTTGCGAGACATTGACAAAAACACATTATGCAACGAACAGCTCGTCGCTGATTCGCATTGATCGCCATCGGCAGACTGATGACTTCTGTTTCTTTCATGTACGCTGGTGAATTGATTCCGTTGCTGTCGATTGACAGCTGCGCGAAACATTTGTTCTACATCGATGGGCAATTAGCACTCAATCGACACTTGTTCAACCGGACTTGAGACAAATGTTCTAACGATTATGTAAGAGTGACGAGCCTACTTTGCTCTGCTGCGAAAGCGTTTCCTTGTTCTATGTTGATAACCATGTTGACCTTCTGTACTCGACGACAAGGATCCAACAACCGTCCATTTACTGAACTTCACGCGCTATCTAAAATTTTAGTTTTCAGATTCCAACGGGTTTGACGTCGATTCGACAACTAAATGTTTTCCTTCTCGGCGGTGAAAAATGCAAATCGCTTTCGCGCAATCGATTTTCGCTATTTTTGTTTAATTCACAATGGTCGTGATATTGATTTTCCTCTCGAGAATTATCATAAGCAGCGAATACACACAAATTCGCGCCAACGAAAATTTCCATAGCGATCCGTGGAAGTTTGTTTTTGTTGTCGAGGGCGAACGTTGTGATTCTCACCATTCGCTAACACGCGTTTGGGTGGTGAATTTGTCCAGTCCGAGAAGCTTTTTGCGGTCTTATTAGCAACTCATTTTTGCCCGCGATTTATTGGCACTGCTTAGTATCGCACACGGTGATAAATAATTCGAAAACAGTTTTGTTAGCGGCGAGCAACTAACGAAAATTCCTAAATTTAGAGTTGTCGAAAGCCCATAAAAGTTCCGGGATCACGTCGCATGACGTAAAGCTCCCGAACAGGGCAATAAAGTTTTCCTTAGCTTTCGCGTGCCGTTTGCCAGCAAGACTTACGGCGAGGCTTACTGTTCCAAGGAGCTTCCGGCCCCACAACACAAAACCTTTCCGAAACATTCCGCCTACAATGTTTTCCTTTCGTGCGGGAAACTAATGGAAATTAATTAAAGAGCCACCCAACCTTTAACAAGCTTCGGATGATCTAAGGCTGGTTTAGTCATGATGAGACTTTTGCTTGAGGCAAATTGAAATTTGAGCCGACGAAATGAACTGTGAAAGTCGACGAGTCGCGAGGCACTGATAGGATCGCCGGCTGTGTTCACGCGATAGCTTTGCTTTCACAGTCGAGCTGATAATTATTTTCATATTGCGAGACAACTGGACGATATGAAGTGCGAAGTCTATCTAGACAAGGTCGCCATAACCCAAAAAAGACTAATCAGATATAATCAACCTTAATGCCTTTCTTAGGAAGATTTCATAACTTTTCTCTCTATCTTATCGCTCGAAACCAGTTCCAGTTGGAAGCTAATGAACTGTTGTGCTTTTCTCATAGCTGCATCAAAGGCTTTTCATGTTCTGAATAGCAATTTACTTCCCCTCCTCTCGATCACATTCGTTGCATGTGTAGAGGCAACAACATCACAAGGCACTGTCGATAAACGATAAACTGCATGAGGAGCGTTGATAATGCTATTCAGCTAGGTGAGAGAATTGAATTGTAAGGTGAATCTCGACAGACGTTTTGATTAATTTTTACGAGGAAGCATTTCCCTGTTTCCTCGAACTTTGCGAGATCAAATTGACGACGTTAAGTAAACAATCGCGCGGGCCGTCTTCCGTCATTTGGCGAAGCAGTAAAAATGTTTCTCTTAATGTGACATCTCCATTTACAACTCCTGCATTTGCTGTTGGCTATTAAAAGTCTCGTCGAGGTTGACACCTCGCGATTTTCTTTTTAATCGACTGAATCAACCTGAATCGTCTCGGGAGTCTCATCACGTTTCGACTACGGTTCATAATTAAATTATTCACTTTAATGAATGCTGCGCTTCCTCAACGCGATGAAAAGATATCGCGATGATTATTCAAGTTCAAGCTGCGTCGTAGGAACGAGCAGCAATCTTGCAGTCGCAGTTTGTTTCTGACAAGCAATAACTCTTGGAAACTAAGATTTTATCGAGCGGCCAGGACGTGTTTCAGTATAATTCCTAGTTGCTCATATGAACTAGGAATTATACTGGAACACGTCCTGGCTTACTAATGACTTCAGCTTTGGGCCTCGCGGAGACATCTTAACAGATCAAGCTCTTTCCCACTTTTATTCCTAAAAACTTAAGTAAACAACAACGGATTAGTTTCCGTTTTGGTCCAATAGATTCCATTCTGAGAATCAATTATAGAAATAAATGTTCGCAGTTATGTAAGTCTGCGCCACACAGATTTATCGTTTATAACTTCGCAGTTTATTTAATTGAATTCTATTTAACAAGTTCAGCATTCCAAAGCTCTTCTGAGTAATTCACGCATCTAATTAAACGATAAAGACTGCGATTATTCCTCGTGCTGCTCACCAGAAATGCGCGAATGACAATCGCAGCGAGAGAAACGGCAGCGCTTTCGATTACGACTGAATCGTTGAACTTGACATTGAAAATATTAATTTATTCAACAACTTTTTCTCAGTCCGCTTTCAATCCGTTTGGTGATTAAATAATATTTACGAAGCAATCGTGAATGATTTCTAAGCAATGCGATTGGTTTTGCTGCCTCTGGATTCATCAACAGTTTTTTGCATGAGTCAGGTCGCGATGTTTTCATCAACAAGTCTCGGTTTCATCAACAGAATGAAACCAGCTCGGTTGTCTTGGCCGACTTTCTTTTGAACTTTTGGTTTCTAATTGGTAGGCTAATGAATCTGAGCGGATCAGGCTCGAATGGTCTGTCCAAAAGCAGATCTCCGAGAGAGCAGAAAAAAGTTTCAAGATTAATATCAAGGCATCGTGACAATGAAATCTTTTCTCAAAAGCTTCAGCGTTAATTTATTATCGTGAGCGCGGTGCCTGCACGAGAAAGAAAGAGATTGGATAAGGCCAGCGGTGAGCGCGTGGTGGCTGAAACAAGAGCTTGCACTGAATTACTGTCTTGATATTGGAGATTAAACTACATTTATCAGCCGGCCTTGGGATCGTTATTACTTATTTATCTTGAGCGACGAAGCAGCTTTGCAGTGAAAACGAGCTCACAAGCGTCGCGAACTTTTTCTGCTCGCTCACTTGCCGCCTTAACGCCACCTTGCGATTCGGCAGGATTAAAAACCAATTTTCTCGCTCACTTATAGTTTTAACGCAATCAATTAAATCCGCCCCGAAGCCTCGATCGGATATCGTTGCTAGTAGTTTACTCATTTTGGGATTTCGGTCTCGTTAGCCGTTGATTGATAGGTTTCGGATCAATCGGATCAACTTTATCTGAAGCGCCAGCTGCGATTCTGGCTTCCTTGCGTCACGTGCCAAGCCGAGAGTGTCTTTGTTAGGGTACAGCTCTTATCTCTCTGGTTAAGACTTTGCCACCGCTCTTTCGAATTTATGACTTATTACAAAGAGACAAAGGTGATAAGATAAAGCTTAAAACGCGTAATTGCCAGCAATCTTTGTTAAGATTTTTACGGTACGAAAAATCTGGTGACTTCAAAGATCTCACCGCAGATTGAATCGCAGTAATGAAGAGGCGTAATGTAGAAGTTGGAATTACCTGTCGAGTAGTTAACAACCGAACTGAGTCTTATCGGCTTCGACTTGGCTTGAACTTCGTTTGATCGAACGAACTCCAACTGCAATTTCATGGATCGAAATTGGTTGTTAAGGCGGAAAATATTTGTTTAAAAAATCTCCAGCTCGTTCGTTCCCCTCGATGGAGCTCGTTTGCACAATTGACACTTCACAAGCCGCAATTGATACTCAAACTGCCAATTTTGGTAAAGCTCTTCCATGTCAACTGGCAACTGCGCTTATCGCTCTTGCTCATTGTCTCTCGTCCAAGACACTTTTCGACTCAATTCGCCGAATCATTCGACTTTAATTTGCACAAGTGTTGATTAAAATTTGTTTGGAGGCCGGAATGCTTGGCAGCGATGAAAGTTTGAAAAAGGTAAGACGCTCGTAATTCGTTCGGCGAGAAACATTTGATTACAATAATTACGCCTAATGACCGTTTTCGACGCGTTGTCTCTCATTCGGACTCGAAACGTGAAAGTGAAATCAAATTGCCACGGCGCGTTTATCAGCTCAACCGCAATAGAATCGAACCAGAAACTTTAATTGGGGCGCAGAAGGAAAATTTCCTCACGGTAATTGCTAAGTGTGTGGCCGCCGAAAAAAAGCGAGAGATTCAATTTTCTAATCACAGAAAAACGATCGTGGATTTGCATCATTTTCCCAGCAATCTCTCCACCGTTTTTTCTCTGCATAACTCATCGATTTCACAGCGCTCGCAATGCGATCTCGATCTTCGCGCGGCAGCATGGGAAACTCATCAACTCGCGTCTTTCACTTTCGACGATTGAACTTATTTCTTCACTCATCTGTCGCTCTCAATGACGCATCTACTCACTGTTTGTCCGCTTACCTTTCGTGTCATCCGTCATTTTGATATGCTTTCGATGGGTTCTCGCTCTCAATGCCACAAGATTAAACACACAAATAGTTCGCTAGACAATTCTAACCGATCTGGAAATGTTCAGAAAAAATGTTACGTTAAATTCACTCGAGAAAACCTCTGAAATTTTGTTCCACTTCAACTATGCGTAAGTAAGTCGCGAGCATTGAAAAATATTTGTTTTCCCAGCTTCAAAACAACGAAAAGAGCTCGAGAGTTGCTCAATGTGATGAGCTTATCAATTGGCGTTTCCGTTGTCAGCTTTTGACATTAACAGAAACTTCACTTTGGGCACTTGGAATTCGAGCTTGGAAATTCTCTCAATGAAAACTTTTTTCGTTAATCAAATTCACAGATTTGCAAATAATTTGCATGCGGCAAAAAATGGAACTCGACTTTCAATGAAACTTAATTAAAAATTCGAGATAAGCAAGGAAAACAATCCGAGTTCGACGGCGAAATTTCTACACTTTAGACTCAAATTTCTCAGCGGAAACTTTGCCAACCTGCATCGACGACGGTTGAGTGGTGAATGAAATGAGCGGCAGTAACGAACAAACAAAATTATTGCGAACGTAGAGGAAAAAAAACTCTTTCGCTGTAGGGAACGTAAAGCTTTACGAGTCGTTTCATTGAGCAGCCGCGTTTGTGTTAGACCGTTTAAGGATTTGAGGACAGAACTGGGTGACGCATTGAGACTGTCGGCAAGTGCAAAGATAGAATCAGATTTCCGTCAAACCAATTCACACAAATTGATTGCGCTAATTAGCAAAGTGTTGACGTCAAGCCAACGAGGATTCCATGCGCCATCAGCCGAACCCTTTCGCAACTCTATTAATCTCGATGTCTTCTTTGGCCCGCGAATTTTTTATCGCCGGTGATCACGCGAAAAGCAAATATATTTGCTTATGACAAAGATTCCATTGTCGGCCTTAATTAAGATAATGAAACTTTTATGAGAGCATCAGATTGCGTAAGCGAGTTGAGTTTGGTACATGCGAGCTCTGATAAGCAAACTGCGGCTGTGTAACAACTGAATTTCTCATCTCGATTTTTTTGGTGAACCTCAAGGGAGACGAAAAGATTGTTTGCGAATTACTCGAGTCTGGTGTTGAAGGCGAGTTTAATCGTTTGTGGAAATGATGTTGAGGGACAGTTTGATGTTTGCACAAAAGCCCAAACAAAGTCGAGTGATGCTTCCATCAAAGCGTTGGCGCTGTCGAAATCGCTGCTCATCACTCGAACTAACTTGGCGTGTACTTGCCTATGTTTACCATTAACCTTCTGAACTTCGCGCGGTTAGTCAGTTGAATACTTTAGAATGTCGATGATTAGATATTTAACTAGAAATCTCTCGACAAAGTAAGAGAAATTTCCTGATCGTTTGCTAAGTGATTAGTTACGAAATTATATTCCCATCAGCAATCAATTAAACATTTCGATGGAATTCTGCAACCGAGTGCCTTCTCAACAATCGAGTGATTTATTATCAGATGCGACATCTTATCAGTTATTGGCTTGTTTTGCAATGACAGCTGTAGCTTAACAACTTGAATGCTTCGATAAAGCGTTAGACTGCAAATTTCCTTATCAAATTGCGGGAGCTTAAGGTTCAAAGATAATCGGAAGGCTCGTCGAGAAGCTTCCAACAAGCTCGTTGCGAGGCGGCTGGCCGCAGGCGAGTAAAAATGTATCACGACAACTCTGCTGTAAAGCTTCGTGTCTAGCACTCGGCCACAGACTGCTGTAAAGCAACGATTCAATCGCTTGGCTAGATCACAGCTCGCTCTTTTCATCTTCTGTTGCCTTGTGCTCGTCATCCGTTGATCTACTCTTTAGTTTATGAATGAAGTTTCGTTTCGCCTCGAGAGTCTCGAGTGGCGTCAGCAAATAATTTAAGATAGCGAGTCGATTTTCTGCCACCTTTACGCCGATTAAACCTAACAACTCGTGAAGAAGAACGGTCGATGGAGAGGTTTATGTTATCGTGATTTATTGCCCGCGCTCGGGCAATTGAACTTCTGGCAGTCGCCGAAAGGAAAATTGTCACATTTGATCATCTCACATGCTCGACGATGTCGTTGTCGCTTCCCATCAATTTCTATTCTCTAATGTGTGTCAGTTCCGATAATAACTTAATGGACGACACTGCGAGCATAAGAACAAGTTAACGAGCAAAAGTCTTATCGCAAGTGGCATCGAATCAATTACTCGTTGTAGGTAAACAAATTGTCTGAATGATAAGACATCGTTGAGTTTACAAGTCAACGCATTTGTTTACCCAGCGGCTGGAAATTCAAATCGAGATTCGTCTGTTTGTTTGCCTAAAGCGGCATCAAACAACAACAGGAAAGTAAAGGCTGCAAACACTTTTTGATCATGAAAGTCTGTCTAATTTTATAACATTTATTGCTACAACATTTTTCATCTTTAACGATTCATTTCTCGTTCATTTTATGACTGAGTATTATTTTATTTTGCTCGTGTTAAGGTCAAAAAGCGAAGGAAGCGTCTGTTAAATTCAGCTTATAGAAGTGGCGAGTTATTTAGATTAAGCATCAGCTTGATCAGTTTCTCCTGCAGCTCGGGCCGAGCTTTCAATCTTAGGTACACGTTAGCAATTGAATAACGAGAGTTGTTGCCGGTCAAACCCCAACTTAGTAACCGACAAAGCATAAAAAAGAAATCTCTCAACACAAAACTGCAACCCAACGATTAACGTAACCGCTCGATCTTTTTCTAGTTCAAGTGACGGGCGCATATTTAGATAAGAAATACTTTCGCCGCGAAGTTGAAAGGAAATTGACGTTGCCAGTAAAAACTAATTGAACGAATCTAGAAGTTTCCGCAAATGCCAACGCAGACGCGACTGAATTGGACGATAGCATTCGCGCGTAAATGTTTGCAAGATAAGTTTTCATTCAGGCGACTGTCAAATATTATTTTTTGGCTAAAAGAAGCGGGACTACGCAAACAAAGCCTGCCGGCGTCTTCGTGGCTTCGTAAATCACCACTTACTCAAGTTTAATCTCCACTGTTTGGTCTCGCGAGCTCCGAACAGGTGAGCGACACAGCGAGCAAACTCCTTGCTCGACTATTTGTTCAGCTTGGCGCGCTTACTTGCTGTCAATTGGATAATGACTCGATAATGTTCGATTGAATTTTAATTCATTTAATTGCTTGCTCAGTAGAACTGTCGTTAAGATTCCACACAATCACTCGCTGGATCAGACGAACCGGAACAATTTGTTTTTCTCCCTTTCGTGCTTAATAAGAAATCAATTAAGTTTTCCCTTGAGGGTTTTTCTTCGAAATTTGTAATTTTGTGCATTTGTTCTCCCTCAAATTAACATTTCAATTTAGCGATGACTGGCGTGAAAGCTGCGCCTCAGAGCCCAGAAGGATTGCTGAGAAATTAATTGATTCGGCCCGCTGTGCTCGAAGGAGCGCGCCCGCACTTTTCAGGGAGCGGTTTATGGCAATCGCTATTGACTGCTATTAACAATGTTTGATAATCAACGCGACGGCCGCTCACTCACTTCCGACGGTTTCAATTTAGTTTTTCCTTTCGCGAAAAACATCTTTAAAATAAAACTTAAGTTTGTTTCGAGTTTCGAGAGGTAGAGTTCAAAGAAAACAAACTTTGTGTTCGACAAATATCATCAGCCCGCTTCCACACACCGAAAAAACACAAAGCACATCGCGCAGCTCGTAAAGTCGAAGAAAAACTTTACGATTTCTGCTGCGGGCTTTCAGTCGTTGAAGAGCAGTCAACGTGAGCAGAACCGTTTCTAATACTCAACCGAGTTGCTTCTAAGTGAAATTTGATAAATCAATCAAAGAAGTATCCGCAAGCCAAAAGCTAGCCAATTGAAGTGCTAATTGGTCAATTTACTGTGAACGCTCAGTGAGAGGAAACAAATTGTTATTGAACAAGGTGAGAATCTACTTAATTAGCGGTGGACAGACGTCGATCGGTCTGCCGATACGGCCACCCGCAACTTGAGCTGACGTCCTAATTGAGGATGGCGAAGCATCATCCAATTAGGAAACAATCACAGTCCGTGGCCAGAAAATTAACGAGCTAATCGCGCGCCTTTCGTGTCTTTACGACTCCGCAACGCTGAAAATATTTCAGAATCGCGTGAATAATTTTTCTTTCTCTCGATTTTATTATTCAAATTTAAACAAATCCAAGCTTCTTCTGAGATGTGGAAACAATTGTTATTCTTAAACGAAATCTTCGTGAATTATCAACAAAGTGATATCGTGTGTATGAGGTTGGCAACTGTCGGCTGCGGCTGGCGAAGCAGATTAAATTTATGCGGGCTGAACGAGGTTCGCATCGCATTAAATAAGTTCTTTATGTTTCTTCACATCAAGTCGCACGAAGTTTCTTGATTGTTTGCACAAGTTTAGTCAGCACTAGGCGTTACTTTGTATCTTGAATACCAGATTGTTCACGAGCTGCTCAAGAAGTAAACCATCAGGTGAAGCTTGGAAGACTTCACACGTTTGATAACCAGTAGCGTCATCTTCGGGCGTGACACACACAGGGCGATATTCACCTGTTACTTACGTCCAATCCACTGGCCCTCAGCTCGCTAATGTTTCACAAACGATTTAGCTAATTAATGCTTTTGGGCGCGAAGAAATCGTCCGATGGGGAAAACGTGCTGCCGAGATAGAAGCGAGAATTTTCCAACATCAAACGGCATTTTCGTAATGAACTCAGCATTAAATGAAGAGTTTTAACGATTCGCATCGCTCACATGGCACGCAGCAGCGTCGAGAGCTTACGAAATTTATTAGTCTTTTCGCAAGTGGGGAAGGGGAAAAGACTAAAAATATCGGCCGATGAGGCAATCTTGGAGACTCTCGGTTATCTCAACAGAACTGCGGAAGAAATTAAACGGCGACTATCGATAATGACGCTTTTGTTCTCAGAGGTGATCTCGGGTCTCGCATGCAAGCCAAAAGGTTTTCGGCTTGTTGTTGTTGACTCAGTCATTCGCTTGCCGGCAGGAAAACAGTAAACACCTACGAAACGTCGTCGTTTTCGTTCGCTTGCGGAGTGTTTATGGCCGATGATTCTCAAATTGTGTTTTGTTTAGTTAATGGCAATCTGTCAGAGACTTGGCAAGGCGGCGAATCTTATATTTCACTCTCGATTGCGGCCCGATCAAGCCCTGAGACGATTTATGAGAAGCCCCAGCTTTTCTGTCGTGCATATTTGACCAACGATTAACAATTCGACGTTCGATCGCATTCTGCTGCTGATGATTCAAGCTAACAAAGCAGACCAAAACAAGACGACAGAATGACGTAACTATCTCAAATAGAAGAAACCAGTTTGCCAAAAAATAAGCGTCTCGATAATGTTCTTAGCAACATGTTCACGCGATCATCGACCCGCGGTCGAGCACAAACATCAATCAGTCGCTTTTGATCTCTCGAGTCTCGAGTTTCAATGGCAAAATGCCTAACCGGTTCTCGCCCGGCGGAGCTGTTCCTTCCTTCCCGGGCTTCTCACGCGTGATGCAATGTCTCCACAATCCATCGCGCGCTCAAATCAACAACATCCGATTACGTTTTTTATGGTTCCGCGTTATTCACGAGGCATTTCCACGCAATGATGCGCTGATTAGTTCGCCGTTAACATTTAATCCGTCATGCTTCTAATTATACGCTCCGATAAGATTCCATATGGCCGATGCGGTCACGGAATGCTCACCAGGCCCCTTTGCGACGAATATTTTCTTATCACACGGCTAACAAATTGAAAGCGATTTAAGAGACAAACAGAGCTCTCAAATTGTGCAAGATGATAACGAGCGCGTGCGGTTGCGGAATTTAGAGCGATGACGACATAAGATTTTGCTTCTTATCGCTTAGCGACCGGATTGCCGTCAAGGGCACCGATAGTGCAAAAGAGTTTTTGTGCGTAACTCGCTAAACTTAAGTGGCCAGCCAAGTCGTGATTTCCATTGAATCTTAAGCTTAATCACCTCTGCTTATCTACTCGCTCATTATTCTCTTGTAACTGATTAAAATCGATGACATGAAGTCGCCATCGACGCTGCTAACGATTCGTCGTCTCATTGAAGAAGAAAAAGTCTCGTCGAGATTGCTAGTTTTCCCATTCGAGCCTTGGCGATAATTACGCTGCTTGTTCTTTCGTGGATCTTTCAGATTGATTACGAAGGCACTGCACATGTTGGATGACTGTAATTACATGCCTGATATCGAAGCCGTGTCGATCGGTCGAGAACAATCTCCAATGACAGATAATGTCGCGCTCGCTTAATCCCATAACAATCACACCTTTTAAAGCCAATTGAGTTTGATAGTTTGGCTCGCTAGACAAACCTGTGGATCGAATCTCGTCTGAAAAGAGTCAGAGGCGGCGTCATCGAATCGTTTTCGATGAATCACGATTCGTTATTAAAGAATTTTATCTTCTCTTCGCTCGGTCCATGCCGAAGATAATCGTAGGAATGCGTGGAGGGAAAGCACTTGATCGATCAAGAATTCGTTCTCAAGCAGTTTGGACTGGGAAATATCGAAGCTCGGTCGACGTTTCCTGACTTCAACGGCTGGTTTCACTTGACATTTTCACTTTGCAACAATCTCATTTGCACGCAGAGACGTTTCAATGATTTTCAAATCGCTGCTTGCATTCAAATGCACTCGCAATGACATTCCCAGCTCGCCTTGTATGGCGGTGGGTGGGAATTATGATCGTGGTGTTGCTCCGTGTGGAGTTCAGCGACCGCATTGCCTTTCTAAGTCTCTGACCAAAAACCAACCAAACTGAGCATAAACATTAGTTCAACTTGCTCAATCATTGCATTCCAGACACGATGACGCGCAGCTACAAAATCGGAGGCGAAGAGCTGACTGCCAAGTCGCACAACCTTTGGAAATCAATCCTTGCTGAATTCATCGGAATCTTCATCCTCAACTTCTTCTCATGTGCCGCATGTACTCAGTCGGGAGGCGATTTCGTTCTGATCTCCCTCGCCTTCGGCCTCTCCGTGTTCATGGCCGCTATGGTAAGTGTCGATCGTAATTGGATGCGTAGAATTTAATGAAATCAACGACACGGAACGGACTTAAGCAGTCGCAACCGTGACGCTGTTTTTAGTCCCCTTCAACTTTAACGGTTTGACACCAAACATTTCTCACGAAATTTATTGCAGACCATCGGCCACATTTCTGGATGCCACATTAACCCTGCAGTTACTGTTGGTCTTCTCGCTGCTGGCAAAGTTTCCGTTGTGCGTGCGATCTTTTACATCCTTGCGCAATGTGCTGGAGCTGCTGCTGGCGTCGCTTCCCTGCAATCTCTCGTCAGAAATGTTCCTGGAGCTGGCGCAGCTGGACTTGGACACACCAACTTAAACCCAAACATCAATGAGTTCCAAGGGCTTGGCTTCGAATTTTTCCTCGGCTTCGTTCTCGTCCTCGTCGTATTCGGAGTGACTGACGAGAACAAACCAGACTCTCGTTTCATTGCTCCATTGGCAATTGGATTAACCGTGACTCTCGGACATCTTGGCGTCGTCTCATATACTGGATCAAGCATGAATCCGGCCCGCACGTTCGGAACTGCTTTGGTCACTGGAATCTGGGAAAATCACTGGGTGAGACCTTGATCACGTTTGAACAGTTTGACATCAACTGAAATTGATTCGCTTAGGTTTACTGGGCTGGACCGATTCTCGGTGGCATTGCCGCAGCTCTCCTTTACATTCTCGCCTTCGCAGCGCCCGAACTCGACGTCCACACTTCAGACAAATACAGACAAGTCCAGTCTGACGACAAAGAGGTAAAGAAGCTTTCTCCCATCGCACTAAGAACGACGCCGTAGTTTGAGACATTTAATCATTTTTAATGATATTCTAGGGCCTCCCAAGATATCCTGACCTTAAATACATCGACGAAGAATGATTTTAGTTTTCCCCCTGCACTCTTTATCGCTCACTCACTCTCACTCTGTCCCCATGAAAAGTTTTATTTGCAATTAGTCGTATCGATTAAGCTCTTTCACCTCCCTCTCACCCCCTCACTTGCTATTAACTCTCACCCCCCAAGTAAAGCTCTGTTAGAATTTCTGTTATAGGTACGTTGATCCAAATTTATTTAAATTATTGTTTTGCATGAACTGTTCGTTCGACCATTCGCATGATCATCAATCTTCTCTTTCTAACTGTCTCCCCTCACTAAACCCTCTTCCTTCTTTCAAGTAATTCCGTAGAAAATTTGCTCGTCACGATCTTGATGTTAATGGAAGATCTCGCTGTAGTTGACGCTTCATTTGAATCATCTCTGAATGTTTTCTCCTTGCAGATGGGACGCTTGAACGCTTAAAATATCACGAGCCGATGTCTAAATTATTTTATTCTTTCGAATTTCATCGACGATGCAAATCACCAGCAAGTTGCCTCATTGATTAGAGCACCACGTGTCATGCCGCTTGAAACGTGCACCTCGCACACCCACAAAAACATCACATCACAAACCTTTATAATTTCATCATGAACTTAACGATTTTCTCCTTCGATTATACAAACTTGATATCTCAAAATTACTTTTATCATAACATGAAACTTTGTTGAAATAAAAATGAAACTATGAATGAAATATTCGACGGTTGTCCTTGAAATTGGAGCGCGTGGGGGAGTGGATCGCGCTGAGAATATTTGGCATTTTTCTTTTCGAGTGGTGATGTCATTGCGTGACTGCGTCATTCTTACATCGCTCGAGCAGAATGTTTCAAAAATAGAATCGCTGTAAGTCGCTCGCTACTTAACAGAACGATCACATTGAGCAGCGAGAAAAAGTTTAGTGCTGTTGTTAGCTCAAAGAACGGCTAATCGAGAACGGCTGGCAGTTTGAGGAAAATCTAGTTTATTGATTATTATGAAATTTCAGAAGCAAACGACAAAAATTACTTAAATATTTCTACGATTTTTATGTTCTCATCATGACCATCTCGCCATTCACATACTTGATCTTCCCCTCCTTCTTCAGCTGCTCGATCTTCGATGCTGACATTCTTATCTTCTCGACTTTGGCTGGCGACTTGCTTGGCTTCGCTTGCTCTTTCTTAGTCGGCAGTTCGGCCCATTCTGCTTTGATGTTTTTCGGGTCGACGTATTCAACATAGGAAGCGCCATCGACCTCCGTTTCCTCCACATAGTCATCGCCCAGAAAGTCAATCTCTTGAATATCGTAGGTGATGCCGTCGTCGTCTTGTTTCAGTTTTTTGGTAAACTTCGAAGTCCCTGGAACGATTCTGCGCTTTTTCATTTCACCGAGCTTCTTCGTCTTATCATCGACAACGATTTCATAAGCCTCGTCTCCGACTGAGCACAGCTCTTTAGAGTGCTGAACCGAGAAGTGCTGATCAAGGTCTTCCTGGCTCATGTAGATCATGTTGCAGTAGTCGCAGTAGTACATCGCCGACACCGAATGATTCTGGATGTGCTCTTGCACGTCTTCATTGCAGTCGAAAGCAGTTTTGCACAGCGGGCAGCTGAGAGAATATGAAGCGTGATCGTGACAATGATTGAAGAAATCGTCACGATTTTCCAAGACCTCGTCGCACTCAGGGCACTGGAACGATGTGACCTCTTGGCTCAAGTTGTGAGCGGTCGACATGTGACGGTAGAGATGGTGAGACAACATGAAACGCTTCGAGCATTTGCTGCAAGGGAATGGCCGAGTTCCAGCGTGAGCCTTGTTGAGATGTCGTTGAAGTTTCGCAGGGCTGGGGAATCTCAAGTCGCAGTACTGACAAGGATACGGCTGAGCGCTGTAGTCGTGACTGATTTCGTGACGTTCCAGTCCTTGCTTGAAGGCGAAGCTTTTCTCGCAATAACTGCAAGCAAACGGTCGAAGCTTTGTGTGAGTTATAATGTGCTTCTCGAAGTCAGCAATGTTGAGATAAACGCGATCGCATTCAGTGCATTGATGTCTTTGAATTGACGGATCGTTGCTGTGGATCTTCTCATGACGATACAACAAAGTTGACCGTGAGAAACTCTTGTTGCAGACGATGCAAGTGTAATCCTTCTGCTTTGTGTGGGTCAAAACGTGCTTAGCTAGGTCGTATTTGGTGAAGAAGCTCTTGTCGCAGTCGTCGCACGGGTGATTGCGCTCACGATCGTGATTATCGCGATGGATGACGAGCTGCTGCTGAAGAGTGAAGCTTCTCGGACAGACATCGCATGTGTAAACGACTTGGTCTTCCGATTTGTCCTGGTTCTCGTACTCGATGCATCTGCCTTCCCAGGAACCTTCGTCGAGATGCTCCTCTTGAATCTCTTGATTCAGTGTAAGAATTTCCATGTTGTCACCGGAAATTGTTTCGATTGAATGAATAACTGTCTCGTCGTAGCCAGATGATAGTTCACTGTTCAAGATCTTCGGTTTTGTGTAATCGATTCGCTCTATCCGGACGTTCGATGCTCTCCTGAACTGTTTCGGTTGGGCTGAAATCGCTTTAGCTTTGTTGAGGATCTTGACGTTGCTCTGGTTTGATCTTCGTATGCCTAGCGATCTCAAGGTTTTGTTTGGCGAGTCTGGCTCCGAGAACTGCGCTGGTGGTTCTATGATAGAGAACGGCGCTGTCGCCTCTTCATTTGTCATTTCTTGGTCATCATCTTCTTCTTGCTTTACGTCAGTTTGAGTTTCCATCTCGTTGGTCTCCACAGCGTCACATCCAACGCCAACGGTCGCTGTTTCCACCTCCAGACGCGGCAACATCTTTGTAGGAATTTGGATTCTTGCTGGCACTTCACCTGTGACTGGATATCGCTTCAACAGAGTGTCAGATTGCTTGCAAATCTGCTTAAACTTGTAAGCGTTGCCAAGAATTGTTCTGCAGATTTCACAAATCTTTCTCGGCATCCCATCGCTTTGAAAAACCTACAAAAGGACATTGGTGAGCTGCGTTGACATCAGCTAGCTTGTTTAACTCACCTCGACGCTGCCAATCGATAATATTTCCATCGGAAGGCTTGGATTGTCGAAAATATCAAGAAAGTTGGCATCCTCGTTCTGGGTCAAGCAAATCCGGCAAATCTCGCTGTTCTCCAGCTCGTCGATACGCTCCATCGTAGGTTGCAATCAATTACAGTGCGGGAAAGTCTAGTTTACGAGCGATATAAGCGAAAGTGGCTTTGAAAAGTGGCTTGGGTTTTTTGGGTTGAAAACAACGAAGCGACGGTGGCGCTGCCTTCGTTCAGTCAATTTAACGAAACCGAAAAGGTAAACAAGTCCGGAAACATTAATTCAGAATTGTTTTTGGAATGGGGAAGCCGGTAAATGGTGAAGAAGAACCTCTTCTAGCGACTGGTGGCTATGACCACACGATCAAGATTTGGCTTCCACACTCAGCGGCGGCGATCAAAACTTTCCAGCATTCTGACAGTCAAGTGAACACTTTAGCTTGCTCTAAGAATTTGCTAGCTGCGGGAGGCTTTCAAAGCATTCGTCTCTATGACTTGGTCGCTTCTACGAATCCAATTATTAACTTTGAGGGAGTTAGCAAGAACGTCACATCAATCGGGTAAGTTTCAGAAAAGTGTTGGCTGCACTGATAGCGGAAGCTCTAAAGCAAAAGTTTCACTAATTAAGAGTTCTATCTAATCAACTGCTTTTGTTCTAGGTTTCAAGAAGACGGTCGATTCATGTTCACCGGCTCTGAAGACTGCAGAGTTCGCATTTGGGATCTAAACTCATCGCAGCCCGTTTGCAAGCGAATGTTCGACTGCCTCGCTCCGGTCAACAGCGTTTGTCTTCATCCGAATCAAGTCGAAATCGCGATCTGCACGTCAGCTGGATCTCTCTATATTTGGGACATCAAGTCGGACAACAACGAGCAGCTTCTTCCAGAAATGAACTCATCTCTAACATGCATCGACATCAGCCCCAACGGGAAATACTTGGCCGCGATTAACAACAAAGGCAACTGCTACATCTGGGAGCTCTTCGCCCCTGACAGCAAAGATCAGCTGACCAAAACCACTGCGAAGCTAAAGATCGTGGCCCAAACTCGATACGGATTGAAGTGCAAGTTCTCTCCTGATTCACAATTCCTGACAACAACCGGAGGAGATGGCACAGCCAGAATCTACCGAACGGACGACGATTTCAAGCTCTACAGAGAACTGAAGATTGAGAAGTTCTGGATGTGGGACGTCGCGTTCAGCAACGATTCGAAGTATGTGTTCACAGCAAGCAGCGACGGGATCGCCAGGCTATGGAAGATCGAAAACAAATTCATTGAAAGAGAATACACTGGGCACAGCAAAGCGCTCACAGCTATCGCGTTCCGTGACGAAACCGTCAAACCCTAAACTTTAATTTTCATCCCGGAACACTTTTATTTTCCCAGTGAGTCTAAGCTCACTGATTTACCTCAACTTAATTACTTAATCTGTCTCTTGAAAAATAAAATGAAAACGAAGTCTAAAATGCCGAAGGACAAACGAAACGATACTGATGTTGACTTAGACGTTTACATGATCTCGAGGCTGGAATCGGAATTGGCTGGAGATCGCTTCTGTGTTTCTTCCTCGTGAATGACTTCAGTGTCGTTCTCGCTTGAGTTTGTCGAATGCGCTGATCCAGCATCGTCGTTCTTGTCCTGATTCAGGCTCTTCTTTGAGTTTAACTGCCAGCTGGGGATGCCGCCAACTGAGGGCGACGAGAATTGTTTCCTGTTCAGCAGAATACCCTTGATGGTCTCCATCTCTTGCTTGAACGATTGCATCGTATTTTGAAGCACTTTGTGATTTTCCTCTGTCGTTTGCTTCTGCTTGTTCAGTTCGTCTCTCACTCTGATAAGCTCTCCGTTAATTGCCTTTGT
This sequence comes from Smittia sp. YW1114-2, assembly GCA_033064975.1. Classification (NCBI taxonomy): domain Eukaryota; kingdom Metazoa; phylum Arthropoda; class Insecta; order Diptera; family Chironomidae; genus Smittia; species Smittia sp. YW1114-2. The sequence continues at coordinate 19,712,656 of CP093832.1, forward strand.
TGTCTTAGCCATTTCATCAATCTTATCTCCTTTCTTTCTTCCGAATAAAAGCGGCTCGATGAATTTCTGGCGATGAAGTGCAAAGGTCAGTTTTATTTTCTAGAACAGAATCTCAGATCTACCTTGTAAAACCTGTAAATTGCATAAGCGATCCCGCTTATCAGTGCTGCGGAGCTGATGATATCTTTAATCTTCTCGAATCTCGTCATTTGATGCCTGTAGGTCGACGGCGGCTGGACGTTTATTCTCGTCTCATCTTTGTTTTCATTGAGATCAGTCATTGCCACGAAGATTCCAACGCGCTCGAACGCCTGCTGAATCTCACCGTCGGTCAGTCCCTTGCTCGCGAGGAAGTTTCTCTTTTGAAACAAAGTGCTCCGCTCCACTTTGGGGTTCTTGAGGAAATTGACTGCAGTGACAATCTGTGAATGAGATGCTGATTAGTTTCGCAATTGATTAATCGAGTTAATTCACTTACGGCAGTCTCTCGAGGCGCTTCCATCGTCGAATTCCAGAAAGATTAAAGTGAAATAACTTCGCCTTATCTTTTGTTGAGCTTTCTGCGAGGCGCAGGGCAAGAGACTCAAAGTGGAACGACGGAAATATTTGTAACTCTGCCTGAACAATCGGAATAAAGTTTAACGGTAAATTTGAAATAGAAGGAAAATTTAACGGACGAAATTCAAAAACGAAAATATTTTCTCCTCCCAAATCAAAAACAAGTCAGAATTATCAAATATTAAGCAGAGTTATCAAATATTTATCAACCTTTGACTCTCTTTCGACATCTCTGTGACTTACAGTACAGTCAACAACAATGTTCAAGTCCTCAACGTTTGACAAGACTTTAGGTAAGCGGAGAACCGTTCGAGTTTCCTCTTTCGCAAATCTCGACCTGTTTTTCATCTCCAAAACTTTCTAGAAACCGCTACGTCGCATCTGAAGCTCGAACCGGACTGGGCTTCGATTATGGTCATCTGCGACTTGATCAGGCAGACCGACACGACGTAAGTTCGCCACCCAATAAGCGATCAGCAATGATTCATCGGATTGTTTCAGGCCAAAGTATGCAGTTACTCAGATCAAGAAGAAAATGTTCTCGCCGAACCCTCACACGGCGCTCTACGCTTTAATGGTGCTCGAGTCTGTGGTCAAGAACTGTGGAGCGCCAGTGCATGAAGAGATTGCCAACAAAGCCAACTGCGAGATCTACGCCCAGCTCGTGCAGACCACAACGCACGAGAATGTTCGTAGCAAGATGCTCGAGCTGATCCAGACGTGGTCTTATGCTTTCCGAACCGCGCATAAGTATCGCGGAATCAAGGTGAATATTGAGCACGAAGCGAACGAAAGTTTCGGCGACTGACTGAGTAATTGAATTAGTCATCGCCAAACAAACTTTTCTTCAACGTAATTTTCTTTGTCTCGTTATCATTACCATTGTCAATTTCTCTTGTTTCATAGGATACTATGAACATCTTGAAGACGGAAGGTTACAAGTTTCCCGAGATGAAAGACGTTTCCGATAAATTGTTCGTGTCCGACGTTGCTCCGGAGTGGGCTGAAGGAGATGTGTGCCATCGCTGCCGTGTCGCGTTCTCGCTTGTGCAACGTAAGCATCACTGCCGTAACTGCGGCCAAGTCTTTTGCGGAGACTGCTCGAAGAAGACGAGTACATTGCCTCGCTTCGGAATCGAGAAGGAGGTTCGCGTTTGTGATGGATGCTTCGATCAGCTCCAAAAGCCACAGGCTGCAACTGCTGCGTCCGTGAAGAAAGACGAAGATGAGTTGCCAGCTGAATATCTCGCTAGCTCACTGGCTCAACAAAGCCAGCAACCGGTTCGTAAGACAGAGGAAGAGTTACGTGAAGAGGAAGAACTTCAACTTGCTCTGGCTTTGAGTCAGTCGGAAGCTGAATCTAAGAAACAGCAAACATTCCTGCGAACTTATCCGAAGTCGCCATCGCCTGAACCGCGACGATCGCCAAGTCCAGTTGAACCTGAGACTCCTTCCGACCCGGAACTTGCTAGATATTTGAACCGCGGCTACTGGGAGAATCGTCAAGTTGGTGAGACTCCAGCCAGTCCATCTGCACCGAGCCCCATGCCATCTTCTATCAGTGTGAACATTCAAAAGTCATCGTCCGTTCAAGACGCTGAAATCGATGACTTCTCTTCCACTATGCGCACCCAAGTGGAAATATTCGTCAACCGCATGAAGTCCAACTCGTCTCGAGGCCGCAGCATCGCAAACGACACCAGCGTTCAAACGCTCTTCATGAACATAACATCGATGCATTCTCGTTTGCTTAGCTACATCAAAGAAATGGATGACAAGCGTTTGTGGTACGAACAGCTTCAGGATAAACTCTCGCAAGTCAAAGACTCTCGTGCTGCGCTCGATGTCTTGCGGCAAGAACACATGGAGAAGCTTCGTCGCATTGCAGAAGAACAAGAGAGACAGCGCCAGATGCAAATGGCTTACAAGCTCGAAATCATGCGAAAGAAGAAGCAAGAATATTTGCAGTATCAACGACAACTCGCTTTGCAGAGAATTCAAGAGCAAGAACGCGAAATGCAAATGCGTCAAGAGCAGCAAAAGGCTCAGTACATGATGGGCGCGAACATGCATTACATGTCGCCGCCACCAACTGGAGGCTCGCAAGGCTCACCAATGCATGGGCAAACTCAGTTCAACTATGGCGCTTATGGGAATCCTCAAATGCCACAAGGCCAGATGCAAGGTCCTTACGGTCCGATGACTATGACCGGTCAAGGAATGTATCCAAACCAACAGCCGCAGCAGCCTGGAGTCCCTCCAAACCCACAAAGTGCTTTCATGCCGATCAATCCAGCCCAGAACACAATGCAGATGAATCAGCCTGGCATTCGTAAGTCCTTTGTCGTCTCTCAATGTTCCTTATCTTCATTTCTTTGTTTTTTAGCGACGTCCATGCCAAACGTTTCTCAGTCTATGAACCAACAACCGCAAGGTGCTCCACAGAACCAGCAAATGATGATGCCGCCGGGCTCTCAAGCTCCACCTCAAATGCAGATGATGCAGCATCCAATGCCTGGACAGCCCGTCGCTACAACAGCGCCTGGAATGATGCCACCACAACAAAATCCCAACTACCAGCAACCACAGCAAAGCGTAGTCCAACAACCAGCTCCACAACCGCAACAAGCTCCAGCCGCGCCCGAGCCTGAGAAGCCGAAGGAAGTTGAAACCGCTGAACTCATCAGCTTCGATTAAATCATTATAAACACATTCAATGTATCAGATACAGTTTATTAAACACTTATCATGCTTAAAGCAAGGTTTAACGTCCCTGAACGGGTTCGAAGCTCGTGTAATGCCGCGCGGGGTTTCAACGGCCAACTGCGCCAGAATTTTTCAGACGAGGCGAGTGAAGTCGAAATCTTAAGAAAAATAATAAGCAAGCATGGAAGCGCTAATTCCGGTCGTGAACAAGCTGCAGGATGTCTTCAACACAGTGGGCTCCGACTCCATTCAATTGCCGCAGATCGTGGTGCTCGGCAGCCAGGTGAGCGACGAAACTCGGAAATCAATATTTTTTCTCTGGTTCGCTTGGATTTTTTCGCTTTGAAATTTCCAAAACTGAGCATTACGCAACATAAAACATAACTTCTTGCCGGCGAAACGAGAGAAACGCTGCATCTCTAGCTTTGCAACGCGATCGAGCTAATCATTTCGATGTCCTCACATTTCAGAGCTCAGGAAAGTCGTCGGTCATTGAATCCTTGGTGGGTCGCTCGTTCTTGCCTCGAGGAACTGGCATCGTTACACGACGACCGCTCATCCTTCAGTTAATCTACTGCCCGATGGATGATCGTGAGCATCGAGCCGCTGACAAAGGTAAACTCAGGAGAAGTTGCGAAATCTTCGGACTCTGAATCATCGCACTTATCTTTTAGGAACTGTGAATTTGGAGGAATGGGGAAAGTTCCTGCACACCAAAAACAAGATCTTTTCCGACTTCGATGCGATCCGTAAAGAGATCGAGGACGAGACGGACAGGATGGCCGGAGGAAACAAAGGGATCTGTCCCGAGCCAATCAACTTAAAAATCTACTCAACCCGCGTTGTAAATTTGACTCTCGTCGATCTTCCTGGCATCACAAAAGTTCCCGTCGGTGACCAGCCTGAAGACATCGAGGACCAGATCAAAGGACTGATCTCTAAGTACATTGAGAACCCAAATTGCATTATCCTGGCCGTCACAGCAGCGAACACTGACATCGCAACAAGTGAGGCGTTGAAGTTTGCAAAGGAGATCGACCCTGATGGTCGACGAACACTCGCAGTGCTCACAAAGCTCGATCTGATGGATGCAGGAACCGACGCGATTGACATTCTGTGCGGTCGTGTAATCCCAGTTAAGTTGGGAATTATCGGAGTCGTCAACCGCTCACAACAAGACATCATGGACAACAAGGGAATCGAGGATCAGCTGAAGGATGAAGCGGCTTATCTCCAGAGAAAGTATCCAACACTCGCTACTCGTAACGGAACACCTTATCTGGCAAAGACGTTGAACCGTCTTTTGATGCACCACATCAGAGACTGTCTGCCTGAGCTCAAGACTCGAGTGAACGTGATGGCTTCGCAGTTCCAGTCGCTGCTGAACTCATACGGAGAGGACGTCACCGACAAGAGCCAAACGCTTCTTCAGATTATCACCAAATTCGCCAGTGCTTACTGTGCAACGATCGAGGGCACTTCAAAGAATATCGAGACAACAGAATTATGTGGAGGCGCTCGAATGTGTTACATTTTTCACGAGACCTTCGGCCGAACCCTCGACTCGATCCATCCATTAACTGGACTGACGAAGATGGACATTCTCACAGCCATACGTAACGCAACAGGTCCACGGCCAGCTCTTTTCGTTCCGGAAGTTTCATTCGAGCTCCTCGTCAAGCGTCAAGTTCGCCGCCTTGAAGAGCCTTCGTTGCGCTGCGTCGAGTTGATTCACGAAGAAATGCAGAGAATAATTCAACACTGCGGCACTGAGGTGCAACAAGAAATGCTGAGATTCCCGAAACTCCACGAGAAGATCGTCGACGTTGTCACTCAACTTCTTCGTCGTCGTCTGCCCACAACCAACAGCATGGTCGAGAACTTGGTAGCCATTGAGCTGGCTTACATCAACACGAAGCATCCAGATTTCCACAAAGAAGCCGCTCTCGTCCCAAGCATGATTAAGAACGACCAGGGCGAGCCATGGAATCATGGAAATCCTCCGTCACGTCGCGTCATGAAGAGTCAACATCCAGAGAAGCAACAACCGCCAATGGAGAAAAGCGAATCGGACTTGTCATTGACGAACAACCACAACGGCGAAGGCTCAACTTGGCTCTCGAACATTTTGCCTCCGGCGCGCCCAGATTCTCTTCAAAGCACAGAAAGCTCCCAATCGAACACACCCACGCACGGCGTTATGAGTCCCATGAAGCCGGTGAACTTGTTGCCGGACGTTCCGATCAACACTTCGTCGCGACGGCTCACCGACAAGGAGCAGCGGGACTGCGACGTCATCGAGCGTCTCATCAAGTCTTATTTCTATATCGTCCGCAAGTCGATCCAGGACTCGGTGCCAAAGGCTGTTATGCATTTCCTCGTCAACTTCGTAAAAGACAACGTTCAGTCGGAGCTCGTTACGCATCTGTACAAGTCGGAGAGCGCTGACATTCTTCTTAACGAGTCGGATCACATCTCGTTGCGTCGCAAAGAAGCCTCGGACATGTTGAAGGTGCGTTTCTCATTAATCAAAAGAAAATCTCGGACTTGACGTCATTCTGTCTCTATTTTCAGGCGCTGACCCGCGCGAATCACATCATCAGCGAGATACGCGAGACTCACATGTGGTAAATTGTTGGCTGATCGTTTCGTGTTAAACTTCTTTAGTTCTTTTTTCTATTTGCTAAATGCTGAAGCATTTAAATTTAAAGTAGCGAGCGAGGTTGACCCACATTTAAGAGATTTGAATTCGAAATAAGTTTGTCGATTCTCCCGAAAACGTTTTGATAAAGCAACCAAGTTCATTTCTTTAAGGCAATTGTCGGCCGACGGGTTTCGCGATGAGTTTTCGAAGCAAAGCGTTCAAGGCGCCGGCAGTTTTCCTATCCAAAATCTCGCTGTTGCTTTCAAGATCTTCAATCAAACTTTCTGAACTCTTTCGACAAGCTAAATCTTCGAATAACTTTATGATTTCTCTCGATCCTAAATTTCTTTCCTCCTCGAGAACGTTGAATCTGTGAAATCGAATTTTGGTCGGTTCAGTTCAAAGCAAAGTTTTCTCTCGCATAAAAGTATTGATATCGATAATTGAACAAACTGCACGAATTCAAACATGAAAAGGCATTTTATGTATAAGAACATTGAAAGTGAATGGATAATTAAAGAGTCGTTAATTAGATAAAAGCGTGCGATTGTTTTCTGGGTGCTTCGATGTGGCTTGTCACCCCTGAAAATGGCAAAGTTGGAAACAGTTTTCATCTCATGGCAAAGTTTCGGTTCATCGTTTTTATTCTCGACTCAGCGCAAAGTTACAAAAAGGTTTTTCTACCGAACTTTCTACAGAATTAATCGACCAAGTGTCAGCATTTCAGTCGAGTTAATCAGCTGCCCTGAGCTGTGTCCAGACCGTTGTTAAGAAAATTCACGCACGAAGTGGAGTTTCCCTTGTTTGATTGTTGAGCCAATGAGCTTCAAAGTCAGTCAATAAAAAATCTCGACGAGAAAAGTCTTCGATCGACGACCGACTGGCAGTGGAGACAACCATTGGTGTTTTGCATGAAAAAGATTTCTTTGCGACCTTAACTGTTAACTTAATTCTCTAAAGGTTACTAAAAGCTTTTTTGTTAAGCGACGGACAGAAATATTGTTTAACAACCCTAGGCTGGGCTCTGGGCTCAACGTTCAGACTCCAAGCTGAGCCAGGCCAGCGATCGAAATAGCGAAATAAAGAAAACGTTCTCTCTCTATCTCTCGATTAAACTTCTTTTGATTACATTAACTTTCCGCTTCCGTTAATTGCAGCTGATTCTCTAATCTAAACATTTACTTTATTAATACTTAAGGCATGTGTAAGCTAACGCGCGCAATTAGCTTCTAATACGAAATGCAATAAAATTGAGCAAACGAATGAAATCAAAGGCAAGCGTGTTCCGCAATCAGTTGGGTTCTCTAATTGTTATTGCAGGAAGTACTGAAGACTTCCCGGCTCGTTGATATGGATTCGGATATGAAGAGTTTCGCTGCTTGTTGAAGACTTTTAGGAACATTTTGAAACATCGTCGATAAACTTGTAAACTATTCGGATTGGCGTTGATTCGTCTGCGGTTCATAAACTTGTAAACTTGGAGGTAATCTTAATTGTTAATTGCTTCGTTCGTCCAAACGCGTTTGGCGAAGAGAAATTTTGGCACATTTGTTCAATTTTGTGTAACTGCTTCGATTACGTCGACTCCATCATTCGATGGACGGTCACTTCCGCAATCACTTGGTGTGGCGAGAGCTTTTTCGGTGAAAGGATCTGCGTTTGGTCGCTTGGAGGGAACTGACGCACGCTTGTCTGCAACGGCACGGAAATGTCGTAGGGCTGATTCGTGTGCGGGCTCGAGATCGAAGTGTTGATCGATGCTGAGTCGGAGAGCGAGAATCTCTTGTTATGTCTGTTGCTGATCGACGCCTGATGTTCCGAATCGTCGTGATGCGTTCCCATCGTCGAATATCCGTGGTCGGACGAGTCTGTGTAGCCGTTGGGATGTCGATAGTTGGTGGCGATGCGATAAGGCGATTGGATGTTCGACACAATCGCGTTCTCATTCGCATTTAGCAGGCTCTGATTTAAACTGTTGCCCATCTCGTGATTCTCTTCCATAGGATGATCGTCGTAATCGAAGCGAGACATTTGCATCATTCCGATGCAGTTGTTGTCCTGCGAGTCGACGTACAAGTGTTCGCCGAATCCGTTGCTGTCGTAATTTAATCTGTAGCAATACATGGCGAAGCCCACGACAAGAAAGAGGAGAAGGATAACTCCAATGACTGGAAGGATCGCTGAATAAGTTGGCGGAAGGAAATTGTAGTTCATCACGTTAGAGTCGATGGCTACGTTGTTGTAGCCGTCGAAAGATCCGAAGATTCCATTGTAGCAAGTTGATTCAGCAGCGCAGAACGGAATCGACAGCGGCGATTCGTCGTCGTTCGTGTGGCACCTGAAGCGAGAAATTCATTAGATAAGCCAGACGGAAATAACGAGTTCTACTTACCAGACACATCCAATCACGCCCAAGCAATCTTCTCTCTCGGCAAACAAGTCGCAGTTGAACAAATTGCAAGAGTCGACGACGTCCTTGACAGCTGGAGCTTGATAGCTTTGAATGTATTCGATCTGCTGTTGGCATGTTGGACTCTCGACCATCGAATCGTTTCTGGAAGCGCAGCTGTCGTCGTCGTCAAGACGACACTCACAGGGACATTCACATTCGATCTGCTCCATGCGTAAGCAGTTGAGGCAGCGGAAGTCAATCGTTGAGCAAGGACAGAAAGCGCCGCTCGTCTCTGACGTTGAGTTGATGATGCCAACAAACAGATTCGAGAACTTGACGCTGGCGATTTGATATTTCGTTTTCTCAACGTTGGCAAAGTTGGTGATGACTTCAGTGATCGAAGTGTTGAACTGATAGAATCGTTGCGAAGTTCCATTGAGATAATCGTTGCACGCGATTTTGCTCACAAACTTTCTCTGCATCAAAATGTCGTTGGCCACATGTGACTCTTTGTGAGTGACGTGCTCTGGTTGTCGATGGTTATCGCTGCTCGGCTCGAGGACGCTGGGATGAGCAATGAGGAAACCTTTGTCGTTCATCAAGAAGCATTTGACGTTGTCGACACGACAATCGCTCAGTTCGTCGAGCAGCATTTTGTAGAAGAAGCCTCGCGTCAAGTCTAAAGCCACGACAGCGACTGCTTGATTGCTCGACGGCTCGAAGATTGTGTAAGAGACGCTGACAACGTAACCAGCGCCGCCGGCGTCCAAATATGGTTCCGTGACAGCGAGTTTTCCCTTCGCTTCCAACGCCTTGATGAACCAGGGCCGTCGCGAGGCTTCGAAGTTCACGTCGAGTGGACATCCGGGGAAAACTTGGACCACTCCATTCATGCCCGCGGCATATCGTCGGATCACATATTTCCTCAGCTCCGATTCCGTGTGCTTTCTTTTCAGTATCTCCATGATCTGATACAAACCAGCGACTTCGTTTCTTATTCCATCCAAAAGCCCTGGATTAGCGAACAGACTTTTGGTATCGCGAAGGTAAGCCATGAAGTTTTGGACAGCTTGGACTTCTGCGTCTTCGTTATCTTCCAGTCTGCTGTTCTTCATGTGAGAATACGGAGAAGAGAATGCCTTTGAGCTCAGATGAAGGGTGATTGCGTCGAAGGTTACGACTTGCTTGTAGTAGTGGCACATGTTGATAGAGTTCGGTGGGACCAAAAGATCGAGTCGATGATACAGAAGCTCGGGGAGAAACTTCGATTGATCGCTGAGTTGTGAGTTCGACGATTTGATACGGCTGAGGGAGAGCGTATGATTTTGAGTGACGTTGGTCACCACGCATACGATCAGGAGATCTGAAACGTGTCTCCAGTTGTACGACCAGCCATCCAAGACTTCGCTGCCTTTTGGCTGAGCTCTCATCTTGTCCCAGAGGCCGTTGAACCCTTTTGTCTTTTCCATTAGTCGAATGTGGACGGGATTGAAAGATTCCTTCAGTGTGACTGGTCGTGGGAGCAGCAGCGAGTGAGCGAACGTGATTCCGTTCATGTCAGTTAGGAAGTTGTAGGATGAGTTCAGTTGATTCGAGTAGAGAACGTCTTCGATTAAAAAGTTCAAGAATAAGTCAATGCCGAACACGCCTCGTTGCTCGCACGTCTTCGTGATGCTAACAACAAAGTCGTTGCTGAAGTCAGAGTCGAAGAACGGATGGTGAATTGTCATTTGCTGGTTGATGAACGATTTCTGCTTGAACAGGTCAGTCAGACACAGCAGCAAGTGTCGTTGGAAGCGTTCCATCGTTCGATTCATTAAGAACATTTGGCCGTTGAGAGATCGATCGCCTTTGCGATGTCCCCAGCTCGAAGTGTCTATGCTGAACTTTGCAAAGTTCTGCGAAGCTATGTCGATGAGAAATTGGGCTTGAGCGGGGAACTGACGGTTGTTCGCGACGATGGCGCAAATGTTGATCACTACAGGATGTGGAAGACGCGATTGACCGATGGTGATCTCAGCGAGAACGTTTCGCGCGTCCGAGAACAAGTCAGTGATCCCCTCGCTGATGTAGAGGAAAGAGATCGGCAACAGATCGTTGGTGTTTGATTCCTTGTAGAGTCTATCGAGGACACTGAAAGCCACTTGAAAGCCCAGGGTGTGATTTGCAATTCCGTTTGTTCGGTTAGCGCTATCAAGAAAGCCATAAATCTTTTGTTTTATTGCCGGTGTTGCAGGTGCCATCACTTCGCTTTGACACGCCTCCGACCCTCGCGAAAACATTGTCACTTTATCAGCGATTAAAATCACCGAAAGCTTATCAGTGTCGTTCAGCGCCGCAATGACAGTCTTTGCCACAGACCGCGTCGTGTCCATTTGCTCGGATGTCTGGTCTATCAGCAGCACGACACGCTTGTTCATGATCGCCGAGGCGTAAAGCTTCGTGAAATGTGGAACGTCTGGCACGTAATTACAATTCTCTATCTTCCCATTGTCGGACGTTGAAAGAAAGTACTGACGGTACGATTGCCACGCTTGATGAGCGTTCGCGATGTTCTCGATGAGATAATTATGGAAGATTAGATTGCGATCGTTGAGGATATCAAAGTTGATTTCTCCCGATATGTTCTGGTAGATTTCGTTGTAGAAATGGTTGATTTTCACTTCTATCTTATCGTCGTTGGGACAGGGGTTCATTAAGCTATAAAATATCTGTCGCTTGTGCTCTTTGTTAGTGAGGAACGAGCAAATTTCTTTGATGATTTTGATGGCCGGATTAATTTTTCCAGCGATCGCTTCCGCGATCCTCTCAACTCTTGCGGAATCATTCGTTGAGCTCTGGATGAACGTCCACGAGTCGACAATCTCCTTAAGGATGGGAATGCCAAGCTCCTCGTTCCTTATTGCCTTCAACTTTAGCTCGATTTGAACTCTCAAATTTTCTGCTTTCTGTTTTTCCACTCTCGTCACATTCGAATTAAGTTTAGGCACTTCCGGTATCGTGAAAACACTGCTATCACTAAAACTTAACACTATTCTACACGCTAGAAGAAGCACTGCTATTGAATTACTCGTCGTAAACATTTTTCATGACTTTTGTTGATTTTCTCTGTCATCGTTTGCCTCTCAAACTGGCGAACGCTTCGCAGTAGTTGGAAACCCCAACCGAGACCCCAAAACCAAAATAAAAGTTGCGCCAAGTAATGCCAGAGATACGTTCTAAGTCGCTGCACTCGTTTAGCTCGGAGGATCCCGTGAGTCTGACGCTGCGATTGAGAAGGCTGACAAGATAATCAATTTGATTTTTGTAGCAATTTCCCGCGGCTAATTTGTGCGAATGGAAGATGACGAAGAAGTGGAAGTGCCAGGAGCCGGGGGAGAAGCAGTGCTATGTGGTCCTGAAGCTCGATGAACCGCGAGTCATATCTGGCATTGACATTGGCAACGAGTACAGCGCGTTCGTCGAGATCCTGGTGGGCAATTCGAAGCAAGATCCGCCGGTGTTCACGGAGCTGGTGCTAGCGACAAGTCTAATGACTATAATTGAGGTGAAGAGCGACCTGAACCCGCACCGAGTGAGATTCTTCAATGGTAACAAGCTGATCGAGTCGGTGGCCAAACAGAAGTGGGATTTGGTGAAAGTTGTCTGCACCCAGCCGTTCAACAACAAGATCAAGTACGGAATCTCGTTTATTACTCTTCACACAACGGAAGAGATCAACTACAACGGTTCTCCAGACAAACCAGCAGTTAAAGTGGCCAAAGCAGAGCGAGTTACAGATTCTGACGAGAAGAAGAGAAAGTTTGGGAAGTTCCAGCTTCGAGCATCGCGTTCTGACTCAGACTCAGATGATGGAAAAAAGAAAAGCAACGAGTCACAGTTCAGTCGATGGAAGAGCTCAAAATCCTCCGAGAAATCAAAGCCGTCGATCAAGGAACATCTGACGAAGCTTGAGGAGAACAGGAAGCGAATTAGATTGATGCCCGACTCGTCTGACGAAGAAGCTCCGCCGAAAGCCAAAACGAATCGTAACCGATCTACAGGCTTAGTATACTTGGACGAGGACGACGAGCCAAACGATAAATTACAGAAGAAAATTGACAAGGACAAAGAATCGAGAGACAAAGACCAGAAAAGCTCGAAGAGTTCGCATGTTAAACGTGATAAGAGTCCATCGAAATCGGATCCCAATAAGTTTTCGTCCTTTGTAAGCAGCGACGTTCCATCAACGTCGTCGTCATCGAGAAGCCACTCGTCATCTCACAGTAGCCGTCACTCTTCATCTAAGAATCATTCGCCTAAGAAATCGTCAAAGGACAAAGAGAACGACAAGAAATCGCCGCGAAAAGAGAAAGAGCCAGCGAAGAAATCCAACTCAAATCCGACCGTAACTTACAAACCATTCCATAAACTCCTAGAAGGAGTCGTGTTCGTGTTCAGCGGCTTTGTCAATCCGGAGAGAGGAACGTTGCGGCAAAAGGCTATCGACATGGGGGCGAAATACAAGCCAGACTGGGATGACAGCTGCACTCATTTAATGTAAGGTCGCTTATCTCTTATCCACAACTTAGATTAACAACTAACTTCTTCCAGCTGTGCCTTCAGCAAAACGCCAAAGTACGCGCAAGTCAAAGGAGTGGGGAAGATCGTTAAGAAGGGCTGGATAGACGCTTGCTTCTCCGAGCAGAAGAAACTGCCATGGCGACGCTATGCTTTCGACTCAAGCGACAGAGATCAGCCTGATAGCGAAGGAGAAATCCACAACGAGCTGTCAAAGCCGAAGCCTTCATCTTCGAAGAGAAAACCTTCAATGTCGGATTCAGACGATGACATGGTCGTGGTTGATAAACGAAAGAGTAGCGGAAACTCTACGAAGCCACAAGAAGCGAAAGCTGATTCTGATGACGAAGTTGCTATCATTGAAGTCAAAGCAGTCGAAGTTGATTTGACAGAAGAGAAAGCTGAAGAGCAACCAAAGGAAACTCAAGTGAAACAAGAGGACAAGACACAGAATGTGATGGAAGTGTCAACGGATGACGAGGCGAACGGGTCAACGCACGATCTTTCGCAAGCAACGAGCCAAGTGTTCGAGGGAAAATCCTTCTACTTGAATGAAGACTTGCCGGCGACTGAGGTCATCAAGCTGAAGGCCGAGATTGCTTCGATGATGGGCAAAGTCACTGAGAACTCTGCCAAGGCAGATTACGTCATTACGGACAAGTACGGCCGACGAATCCCGTCTGGAATCAGAGGCGAAACTGTCGCCAGTCTCTGGATTCATGAGTGCCACGACATCGGCGGTCTCATCCCAACCACTCGTTACAAACCACAATCCCTTCAAAGTTAATTTTCGCTTTATTTCGCACAATTACTGAAAATCTTTAATTTGAATAAATCTGTTTCCACCTTAAACGATCATCTCGAGTTCGCGAGCGTAGGAAATTGTCATTTCAGCAAGCTCGACAGACGGAATCGGCTCCTTCGTCTTTGGGGTCTCGCTTGAGAAATGATAGACGCCAGACTTGTCGAGGTTCCAGTTGCGCTTCTGTCCAAACTGCTTCACTGCGTCCACCGATGGCAAGTTCAACCGCTTGCGAGCTTCTTCAACGGAGATTCGTTCGTAAGCTTTCTCGAGGCAAGCGCCGATCTCGTTGCGAACCGTATCAAGAAGAATATCGATGAAGAAGTTGTAGCACTCGGCCGGTGAGTTTCCCTTGGCAACGAAGAGCTTGTTGTAGCGGCCTTCCATCAAGTATTGCTCCAAGGCAAGCGGATGCTGGATGAACTGATTGGTTTGGATGATGTCGCAAGGAAGCAGCTCGAGTTCTGTGTGGAACTCGGCCACTCGGTTCTGAGAGAGCAGGAACAGAAGGTTAAGACCCAGCAACTTGTATTTGTTCTGCGAATCGGGAATCTGGTTCTTGTAATCGTAGTAATAGCACTTGAGCTGAGAAATGTAGCGCTCGAACGACTGGATGTTGTGAGTCGCTACGCTGAATTCCGCTCCGATCTCCAGAACGTCACGCGCAATCACCAGCTCCTGCTGCGAGGCTTTCGAGTCGGTGGGCATGTAGGAGATGTTCAGCAAGTTCACCTGCAAGACGATTCGGTTGCTTAAGATTTAAAGTTAGTTCAAGATTTTCTGTTTACCTTCAATGTCTCGAGCAAAGTTCCGCATTTCTTCAAGTCAGGCTTCGCCTTTGAGAACTCAGTCTTCAGCTCCTTGAACTGTTGGTTCACGTTACCTAAAGAAGCCATGCTCACGCTGTTTATTCAGTTGATTTAATTTAGTTTCAAACTTCCAACAATTCCGCAAATCACTGTGACGGTTTAGCGAGGCTGCGATGCGAACGAGACTTCGCTGAGCCTCAGCAAAGCGGACGAGCGTCGTTCGAACGAGACTTTAAAAAGACAAGCTGAATCAAAGTTTTTAAATTGAGCTCAAATCGCTGATTGAAAGTGCAAAAGTGACTGGAAAGTTGATAATTTCCAACAAGAGTGGTCAAGCCATCAGGATAATACGGATTTTGCCGAGTTTTGTGCGAAATCGCGACTTTTCTAGTTGACGCGGGAGAAAAGTAAGAAATCGAAAATAATAAAAACATTCCAAGCCATCGAAAATTAATCGAACTCGATCGTTTCACAGTTTGATGAAGTTTTAGAATGGGACGTGTAGCGAAGAAAGCGCCCGCTTCAGCAGCGAAGGAAGTTGAGGACTCTCCGACCGTAACTCAATCGCGTACCAGACGAACACCGAAGCCAAATCCGAAATACAACTCTGAATCGATCATTGCACCACCGAAGGACGATGACGAAGGCTTGTCAGACGCTGAGGAAGAAGTCCCGGTCGAGGCTAAGGACACGAAGCTTGGGAAGAAAGCAGCAGAGACTCCGGCATCGCTGAAGGGAAACAAAACGCCAGCAGCGAAAAGCAAAGGTGGCATCGCCAAGAAGCAGAAGCTCGAATATGACGAGGAGGAGGAGCATGAGGATGAGAAAGAAGAGAAAGTGGCTCCCACAACTCGCGCCACAAGGTCCGGTAAAGGAGCCGCTGAGGCGAAAGACACGCTCAAGATTGGCGACGACTCTGTTGCAATCGTTGACGTCTCGAGCATCATGAGAAGCCCAGTGCAAGACACCCCGAAGAACACACGCGCTGGAAACCGAAAGCGAGGCGTTCCCGAAGAGTCTCCTAAAGAAGAGCTGGCCAAGAAAAAGAAGGAAGAGGAGAAACCTTCCCTAATAACAGCGCGTAAGTCGTACATGCCTTCGCCTCCATCAGCAGCAGCCGTGAAAAAGGTTGAAGCGAAGGAGAAAGCCGAGGCGAAGAAAGAGGTCGAACCTGTCAAGGTGCAAGTAAACACAAGACCACGTCGTGGAGTTCTGGCTGAGTCTCCACAAGTTGAACCGATCGAGAAGAAGCAGCCGTTGGAAGAGCAAGTTGCGGTCGAAGTTAAGGCAGAGGCGAAGAAGACTCCGATCGTCAAACGCGGCGATCAGGTCGTGAAGGTGATCCAGAAGTCGCCGTTACCGTTGCCGACCAAGACCATCAATACTATCACGACAGTCACCGCTGCTCCGGGCGCACGACCAATTCCCCGTCTACTAAACACTATGGTCACGCAAAAGCCGAAGTCGCCGAACGTTAAGTTGGCTGGCGACGGGACTGACAAGAAAGTCTTCTCGATTGATTTGACCGACGACTCGATTAAGGAAAGAAAACTCATCGCATCGCCAGTGAAACCTTCGCCGAATAGATCGCCGATCGCTGCTAAAGAGAACGTTGCAATCAACAAACCACAGCCGGCAGCTTTGCTGAAGAACAAGCTCGAGTCGGAGCTTCTGAGGATGAAAGCTTCGGCCAACGTGATCCGAAGAACGACTTTGTTGCCACAGACTCGTCACTCGATGCCAGCTCAGCCAACCCTGAACACTTCAAACAACTCGCCAAGCTTCGTCACCCGGCGAATCACCAAATTCGAGTCGTGGTACGTCATTGATGTGAAAAACGTTGAGCCGCCACCCTTCCGACATACTCACACGCATTCGCTTATCAACTTGGGAAACAATATCAAAGGCCTGCAGCTGCCTAGCTCGAAGTGGGATTACAAAGTGACGCTACAGCGAAAGCAGCCTCGTAAAGAGAACAACAACGAGGAAGAAGTTTACACAGGCGAGGTGACTGACAAGACGATCGAGGCGGACAAGGCGAACTACGAGCCCAGCAGCATATTGTTCAAGAGAAGCCATCGCGAGAACAGCAAGGTGTCCATCGACCGGTCGCTCATGCTCAAGCAGAACATCTACACAATCACTATGAACGGGAAGCAGTGCAAGCTGATCGGAGCGCCCGACGACATCAAATCAATCGAAGAGCTCGAGAGCTTGCTCAGCATCATCGACACTTGCAGTCTGAATCACTCTTGCGTTGAGCTGGTCACGAGCAACGACAACATCATAACGATCTCGTAGACTTAATCCGAAGACAATTCGTTTTTTCCTTTTTCGATTACACAACTTGCGCGGAGCTAAAGAAAGCTCAGGCGATCGAAAGTTTTTTTTAATTTTCTTCTACATATTTTCATTCAATTTAATCATTTATAGACGAATAACTTTGGGCGCAATGCTTCGAGAATACGGAGAGAACCTAAGTTGAACTAAAGCGAAAATTAAGCGTTCGCATTTCAACTTGCGACCAGAAAAATTTCCAAACTTTCTACAGAACTTTCTCGTAATTATAGTTTTGCAAGTAAAAAGAAAATGTAAAGATAACTCACAATAGAACTTGTTTGAAATAAAAGGAATTCGAAATCCAAAAGGGGCGGCGTTTCTACCGTGGCCGAGCGGTTGCCGTTGACTCTGCAGTCAGGTGAGATTCTTCTGATTTCCTTTCAGCTTCACGCGAGGAACTGACGATCAATGAAATGCAAAGTAAGTTTCTTGTTGCGAATTTAAACTGCTCAAGCTTTTCGTGATGAGAAATATTGCAATGTGGATTGAAGTCTCAAGCCTCTAAAGATTCTTATCAGATGAACCAACTGCATTGGGTAAATCGTTTCGAGTGCATGCAGTTGGCTTCGCATCTATGAGAAGATTTCAGAGGAAGTCACTTCAAAATGATATCACACATTAGTTTTCAATCTGACCAAGAGCTTTTATCATTTTTTGACGCCGAGAGTTGAAGATTGTTTACCTAATTGATCTTCTTTCTTTACAGATTGGCTGCAGTCGATGGAATTAAACGTAGATTGAATTTGTGTAGAGCAAGGAGCTGAGATCGAACATGGGCGAGTTTCGGCGTGTCAGCAATAAATTTCTATGAATCGAACATGAATAAAGATTTTCTCTTGTTCAAATTTATTTGGTCTCTGTATTAGATTGCATTCAAACCTTCACATTGTAGGCTTCAGATCTTAAATTGCCATCAAATCAGTTGCCAATCATTCAATTCGTTTCAGTTGCCTTCAAATGAAAACTTTGACTTTTTAACGGTCGAACAAAATTCAAACCTTTAAAGTTTAACGGTCGCAGCCAATTCAAATCGCCAAGTCGCAAACTCAAATCGCAGCCAAGTCGCGAACTTCAGTTCAACTTTTCTCGCGATCGCTCGCTCCGTGTTTTTGGCTTTCATGCAACGTTCAAGCCATAAATGCTCGGCTTAAAGTGGTACAAACGAGTGAATACTTGACCGGGATCCGTCACACGTTGATCGATTGTGTTAATGAGAACCGGAACAGTGAGAAAATCCGACATTTCATTCATTGTCTCAGAGTGCTCATGTTGTTGTTGCAATTTTCCTGCTAAAATGAATCAAACTCCGCGTTAAATCAGCGAGTGAGATGATTAATACCCACAGCGACTGATAAGATAAGCGAACGGCCGCCTTCCGAACGGTGAACGGCAGTCTGCTTCCGTCATTTTGTGAGCGAAAAAGTTCAACTCTAAGGACACTTTCACACCCAATAAAAGAAAACAGAAGAGAAAAAGTGAAGTCGGAAACTTGAGAACACACGATTTGCTCTACGGATGCCGAGCCGTGTTTATTGTCCGCAATCGAAGCATCTGTGTTGTTTCGCTCGCCATTAAGCTGCAGTTCAATTAGAATGCGCTGGCCTGCACAATCAATCGCTCTGATGTAGAGACGCGCTTGTTGTGTTCTGTGTTCCGGAAATAGAAAATTTCGAGTGATAACAGCGCGTTCGTTGAACTAAAGAAGAGAAAAACATAAAAAGTTGTCCAAAAATAATAAAAGAAGAAGAGAGGAGGAAAGAAGAGTCGTCGCAAGACAAAACTCCCCCATACGATATTCACAACATGTTCCCGTAAGTCGACACAGCCAACAAACTCGATGCTTTACAGCCTTTGCCTTTTCCGTAAATTTAAGCTAATTAATTTGATTTCCTTTTCATCTACTTCACTTTTTTCTGCTGTCACTTTCCATCTGCGTGTGATAAACATTAGCGAGCAAAGTATAATCGGCGCGCGAGCCTCGGTGATGGTCTACGATGAGAATCTGAAGAAATGGATTCCTTCGGGCAACTCGTCGGGCCTCAGCAAAGTTCAGATTTACCATCATCAACAGAACAACACATTCCGAGTTGTCGGACGGAAGTTGCAAGACCACGAAGTCGTCATCAACTGCTCGATTCTCAAGGGCTTGAAATACAATCAAGCCACCGCCACATTCCACCAATGGCGCGACGCTAAATATGTTTATGGATTAAACTTCTCTAGTCAGCAAGATGCCGAAAGCTTTGCGCGTGCTATGATGCACACTTTGGAGGTGTTAAGTGGTCGAGCGGTCGCCATTCCCGGCCAGCCAAACACAAATCAAAACTCGTCGTACGATGAAGACATGGGCTACCGGACGATGACTCGGGAAGACGCTGACATCATGAACCAACAACAAATCATCTCACCGCAGACGCCAACTGCACAAACAATGAATGCACAGCATCAGGGACATCATCGCGCGAGCAGGTAAATTCAGCCATTTCTTTCTAGGAATCAGCTGACGACAAACTCTTGTTCCAGCGCTCCCGGACCACCTCAAATGCCAACTATGTCCGTCATGCCTCAGCAACAGCAGCAACAACAGATGGCCATGCAACAGCAGTATCCGATTTACGCGACAGGCACACCGATGAGCAATCACCAGAATCAACAGAACGGCGGACCGCCGATCTACGTCCCATCGTCCATATCAATTCAAAGTTCATTGAATAATGCAGCCGGCATCGTGAAGCAGAGCCCTGCGATGCCACCGTCACTTCCTCAGAACAACAATATCCCCAATAGCAACGGTAATAACTACGGCCACGGCCAGATGATGCAACAGCCACCACCTCAGCAGAACCCTCAAGCTCCAGTCTACATGCCCGTTTTGCAACAACAAACCAGTGTTCCAGCGGCTCCGGTACCTCCGCCACCGCCAGCTTTCCAAAACAACGCGCCATGCCCTCCGCCGGCTCCTCAAATGCTGAATATTGCACAAGTCGCTCCGAACAACGCAAATGTTGGGTCAGCACCGACTGGATCAGCCCCACCGCCGCCACCTCCACCGCCAATGGCGAAACCTGGCGGCATGGACATGGGATCGCTCGCATCTCAACTGCAACAGGCTAAATTGCGGAAGACTTCGGCGCCACCTGCTCCGCCAGCTGAGAACAGCGGCAACAGCACGTCGAGCAGTGGCAGTGGAAACTACGGGACAATTGGACGGACTTCGGGTGCTGGAGAGATGGCGTCGATGATGGACGAGATGGCGAAGACATTGGCACGACGTCGAGAGCGTCAGAAAGACTCGGTGAGTGTGAAAAATAGTCAGAGCGTGTAATTCTCGCTAATTTTCATTTGTTTGATTTACAGACGCAAGACGACGACTCACGTGAGAAGTGGGAAAAGTCGAACACGCTACCACACAAGCTGAGCAGTAGCAACTCTCAAACGCTTCCATCGTCATCGTCGTCGAACGCAACATCGTCGCTGGCCGACTCGCCGCAATCCCGAAAGCGATTCGGCAGCGCAAGCGAAGAGACAATTTTAAAGGTTCGTCAATGAGCGCGATTGGGAAAATGAACGGGAAATGACTGCGCCGAAAAGGGTTCACGTCGATGACAATGCTAACCTGTTCTATCATTCTCTTCCTGCAGCAAGTGAATGGATCCGAGTTCTCACTGCCGCCAGCATTCGACATGAAGGCCTTCAAAGCGGAAATCCTGAAAGAAATGCGCAGCGAAATCACCAAAGCCAAGAACGAAATCATTGACGGTGAGTGTTTAGTGTCGCTTTCCGCACGTGACGTCAGCGTGGCCGTGAATCATCAGAAGCACACGAGAAAATCACATTTGATGAATAATCGATAAACATATTTCGTCTATGATTCGCCAAATGGCAAATTTCCTTTCGCGGCTTTTTTTAGCCTTTTTGTTTAAAACTTTCTCGAACTCTAAACAGTTTTTCCGGCGAACGGGAAACCCAGTGAGCTTCAGCGATGATTCAGGGATTCATCACTGGGATGCTTGGCCAAATATTCTTGTCGAGACATTCGTCGAGACGGCTCGACAGTCTTCGCGTGTCTTTGAAGCTCAAGCTGGCCGCAACACTTTCCTCTGGCCGAAGCCCTGTCTCCTATCAATTAGCCTCATTTACAAGCCGTTGAAACAATGTCCAAACGCTGCTGATTAGAGTTTAGCCTAGTTACAACGGATTATTTTCTCATTGAACTAAGCTGATGGCTCGCTTTGACGCGATGCAAATGCCCAACGCGCTCACTTCACTTCGTGTGTGTTCCGCTGTCGTTAGACTCGCGAATAATTTCTTTCTGTTTCCCTTTCTGTTTTAGCTATTAAAGTGGAACTGAACCGACGCCGATAAACATCCGATGAGGTAGCGACCGCGTCATCTCTAGCCAGCGGACTAACCGAAGACCTACAACTTATCATCGATTTTTATCTCCTTCTAATAAGTCTAATAAGTATTTATAATCCTCTTAAACGTTTTTGTATTGTTTGTCGCCTTCGTCAGTCGCCGCAAAAGAGGGCGACGGAGGAGAAAGAAGCGAGAAGGAAACCACTTTGAATCAAATTAATTAGGTGAAGTATTTGTAAACGTTTATTAGTAACGTGAAGAATCGGAGACTTTATGGCTGATAATTGATAAAGTTTAAATTAAAGTAAAGAATTAATTATCCCCCTGACGACAAGCGCCACTCAACCATAATTAATTGAGGCGAATTGTAGTGATTTTTCGGAAGCCGAAAGACGCCATCGAACCAACTTTGATTTCTCATTTGACAAAGCGTCAAACTCTCATCCAGTTGTGGAGCGCGGAGATCGCGCAAGTGATTATTATTGAGAATTAAACAAATCTAATTTAGACTCGCAAAATTATCCCAAAAAACGAAAACTTCCGGACGGGCTGGACGCGGTCCGGAGTAAACAAACCTTGACGTTCATTGATAAAGTGAAGGAATAAGTGATAATGGTGACAGGTTTCATTTCTCAGAAAGGGAGCGACCGCAAGTGTCGTGACATCCTGCAACGGCTCGAGTCTTAATTCAACTCGAACGCGACATGACTTGCTCGACGATCGCTCCCTCTTATTATCTCATTCGAACCAGTATGAACTTCAGTTTTATGTTGTTTAAGTGACAAAGTAGTTCTCGGACGAAAAGTATTAAGCAGACTCGTCTGACATTTCCTTTTCCATTGTGTCATCGAGTCGAGCTCTCGCTCGATAGCTCGGCACACCCAAGCTCGTTGGAATTTCTAATTTTTCTACGCCGCAGTCGCTTCGGCAACGATGTATAGTTAATTGAATGAAAATATCTTCCATGGAATTTGCGGATTTTTCCGACACGCAGCGGAGAACTTTTTGCAGCAAACAACAAATGTTTTCGCAATAGAAAAGTCTCCTTATCATGATAGGGACAGTGGGACCCCGAGGGCAAGCTAGATTAAAGTTTCGTGTAGTTTTGAATGGTTCGGACCCTCGTCATTGCGTTCGGCAGAGAATTATGATGTCTCGCAATTAAGGCAAACTAGTTAAAGTTGAACGAGAGAAAAGTTGTAATTCCACTTCCCACACGAGTAATTTATTGCACGAGTCCTTTCTCTCTCTTTTACTAAAACGTTTTAAACTTTGGCGAGCGGAAAAGAAAACTTGCATAAACCTTTTCGGATCAGATGAATCGTTTTAAATGTCGACGATAAAGAAATCTTTTATTACCAAACTTTCTGTTAAGATCGTGAGCGGATTTCCCTCGATTGTCCAACTTGGAATTTAGTTCGTGGAAGCTTTCACTCGCGGACGATGTAAGATTTGCATAAGCTAAGTGTTGATAAGAGTCGAGCCGACGTTGTATAGACCCTTGAAGCATTTATCATTTTTACTAACGAGAGACGAGTTAAGCATAAAACATTTGATAAAGATTTTTTACAATGAAGCAAATCACAGTGGAACTAACTACTTAACCTGCTAACCGTTAGTGACATTAGCTCCCTCGCCTCCCCCGCTCTGTCCTCGTTACTAAGAATCAAAAGTGGAAAGCCAGCCGGAGGTTGATGACGATGAAACTGTTTGCTAGAATTTCTGTGTGCGTTTACAAGTAATTGATAAGACGAAATCGAAGATAACTTAGTGAAGAGAGTATTTTTATTTTTTTAGTATTATCGCCAGGACGATTTCCGTTCAGCTTTTCGAGAAAGAAGTTTCGCCTGAGTTTCAGTGACACGATAAGTTTTGTACTCTAGAAGTGAAGTCAAAGAAACAATACGACAAGAGGGAGTGAATTGATAGTGAGAATAAAGACGACAGTTTGTCTCGTGGGTAGCTGGAAACACGTAGCATTAGAAGAACTTGTGCAGAACTTGTGCCTTGTGCATTCTTAGATAAACGAAACAAACAAGCACAGTAGACACATTTTTGAAGACTCTAGAAAAACGATAAAAGGAAAACTCGTTTTCTCTCCCTCGACATGGCAGATTTCCTAAGTTTATGAAGATTTTCTTTTCTCGTAAACTCGCGCGCGCTTTATTTTAATATGACACTCTTCGTATTGTGAACCTTATTGATCCGCTGATAATTTAACGATTATTATACGAGCATAATGAATAATGAAATGAATAAAAATAAACTAATAATAAAACATGAAAGCAGTCGTTTTGTTTTCACTAGAGATAGGGAGAGGAAATATCTATCTGATGTGCCTATTTAAACTGATGATTTGACAGGATTTTGAGGTTTGTTAAGGACATCACCTGAGGACTTAATTTGTGGACTGGTTGAGTGTCGAAGCGAAATGTGCCGCTTATTTGATTGGTGATTTGACAGGATTCCGATTGATTGAAGTCTCTAGCTGACACCCTTCGGGGATTTACTACCTCAGGCTTAGCGGTAGTAGAGCTGATCGTTCCACCTAGTCAGAGATTGGTCGGATCAGATGTTCATAGCACGGGTAAGTCGCGCTTTCCGGGCTAAGATTTGACAGGATATTGAGGGTGTCGATGATTAACAAACATTTCTGACGTCGCATTCATTGAGGGGATCGTGAACAAAATGATAATAATTGATGGATAAATTATCAGGCTTCATTTGTATCTGATTGTTTTTGAGGTAGTCTGTGAATCCTCGGAGAAATGTAAGATTTAGATGTTAAAGGATTCATCAGGTGAGCTTCAACTGTTTATCTTTTATTAACGGAAAATACAATTTTGAATTCAAAATTCAAATCGAAAGAACAGATTTTAACGGTTGTCAGGATTTTGAATTTGCAGGGCCAAAGCTTCGCCACAAATAAATTCGGGACGCGAAACTACTCGAGAGTTGAGAATCGAATGAAAAACACCCAGAAAGTTAGCGGAGCAAGTGCAAACAGGACGCAGCAGATTCCATCGGCTATCCAACGTGTGAGAGAGGTGCGAAGGAAGCAGTGCGAAGTGAAGTTTTCCCTGCAATTAAGGAGACGAAAGATTTATTGAATTCCGAGTGAAAAAAATATAAAAGTTTCGTTCTCTTGTCGCCTTAATTGAAGCTGGAGAGCGACAATTAGTGTAATGAATTGTCCGCGGGGCTTCTGAGCCGATGAGCTTGCGATCTGATGATTGATTTCTATTAATTTCCGCTGCTCTCAAAACATCCGGTGACAAATTATTCTGGATGCTTGTTGCATAAAAGTATTTCGCTTGATTTACCTGAGTCATCGACGTCGAGAAGGCTCGAGACGTTTAACGAGCTCACTCACGCCTCGCGTCGAAAGCCCTCGTGGGCTTCGTCAGCCTCTCGAGGATCCCAAGCTCATTTGTCCGGCCAATTCAGACTCGCGAAGCCTATCAGGTGTTAAATTAAAACAATTTATCTCATTTAGATCGCGCGCTTCGAGTGTTTATGTCTCAGTGGTTAAAGTAAACAAGAAGAAAGAAACGAAACATTGAAGGTGGTGAAGAGAGAAAGAAATAGCAGCTTGTCAGGATTTAAAAATAGAAAAAGCGCACACTTCACGGAACGACGACGGTCTTATCGCGATAACGACGACTGCTTAAAATTCAACAAGTAAAGTTCCATCGAATTGCATAACGCTCATCATCAACAATGGCTGAAGTCGTGGAGCAAATCGCAGCGCCCAACCCCAACGCTCAAATCATTCGCGGACAAGTGTTCGAGGTCGGGCCGCGCTACACCAACTTGGCGCACATTGGCGAAGGAGCTTATGGCGTCGTCGTGTGAGTATTAAGTCTCCAACACGTCAACCCCCTCTCAAGCACGATGATCGATTCGTAAGGAAAACAGGATTAGCGACTTCGATTCCCTCGCCGCTCAATCACCAAAGCTTTCATTATCGAAAGTGAAAACAGATAAAATTTGCCTGATATGTTTGTGATGGTTTAACGGCAAGACTTTCATTAAATGTCCATTGTGCTTTATTTAATCGCTCATCAGATTAATCAGATGTAATGCTCGCGCGCCTCTTTCCTCTGTCAATTAATAATTCGGCCGCTTAATCGCGATGGGGCTCCGCACCCAGGACGAGACTGAGTCGACACTGTAAACTGCTGGGGCTCGTTGACAATAATTGAATTGCAAACAGCGAGTTCGAACGCAAATGCGTTGGATCTAAGCTCGTTGCCTATCGATTTTTTTCGCATGAGCTCCAACGAATCCTCATGAGCTTTATCAATTATTCAACGCTTGTTTTATTCTCGACTGTTGCTTCTATCATTCACCCTCTTCAACACACGTGGAAGTAAGATTGTTAACATTCTCGTTTCATGTACTTTCTGTTGGATTTCCATTACCTTTTCTCTTGTCAATGATCGAGAGGGAAAACTCTTCCCGCTGTGTCAACAGCCTGTTTATTCAGTTGATGAATTAGAAATCCCGTTTGTTGAAAGCTTCTTTTACTCAGCCAGCCGCGGGCAACGAAAATCAATTCAAGCCTCGAGCGTCACGCTTGGTAAACTTTTATCTTAGGCGTCTCAGTCTATTCATTCAAATGTGCCAAAGTTTAATACATTGAGCAAACGAACAGAGGCAAACCCACTGGATGATAAGCTGAACAATATTTGACTTCTCACGCCTTCACCTACAAATCGTTTGCGAATGGAAAAGTGATTTATCAAGCTGCAATAAGCCAACTAAGAACACACGAATTCACGTCTCGGTTAAGATAATAGCGATAAGATATCGACGAAAGGCTGTGCTGGGATCATTGTCATGATACAGAAATCGCGGCGTCGCTCGACTCGAAAGGGCCAAATCAATTATCGCTTTACACGCCTTTTCGATTTAACTTCGGCGGCTAGATTCGGCGAACTTTCCATCGATTGAGACAAAAGCTTTTCTCCTAACTCGCGGCACGTAGCCGCTGATTGATTCACACAGTCGACGCGCACTGTCTTGAGTGTTACTCCAAGAAAATTGCCTTGAGTGTTTGCTTGGCGGAAAATTATACAGCTCCGCAATCTCCATTAGCCGCTCCGACAAGTCTCCTAATTGAGTAGAGAACGCTTTGAGCATCAACTCAAAATATTTGCATTTTCCCTTCAATTTATATAAATCCAATTTTCCAGTACGAACAGTTGTTATGGCAGCAATCTAATTTCTCCTTCTCATGCATCCAGCATCCCTTGTTTTTCTGAAGTCCTTGATTCCATCGCTCGATGTTACAAAGAAGTTGAACTTGAGCTCGAAGGCTTCCATGCAAAAATAGATTGCGCAATCGACCGAGCACCTCTTCCGAGAAAATTAAATCTCTCAGTCCTTAATCCATCTCGCATAGAAATTCGATTTTTATTAATGGAGAGTTGGCTCCATCATGCGCGTCACAGGAGCTTCTTCGTGCTTCGAAAACGCTTTATTTGCTGAGGACGACGAAGACACAGCATGCAAACATCGACAAAGACGTGCCACCGCCAACCCAAATCATGTTAGCGTCGAGTTTTATTATAATTGGAGCCGAACGAAATCAGATGGAAACTGTCTCTCGATTCTCCTATTTCCTTCGATCGAACATCCGCCTTTCCCCAACGCCGTCTCGATTGGCTTTCGATTAAATACGTTTGTGGAAGTCAAGCGAGGGAAAAACGTTGTTTGAATGCGAAAAGAAACTTCTCCCATAGAATTGGTGAATGTAAATTTCGCGGCTTGTTCCGTGAACGGGAGAACTTTTTTTCGGCGAAAGAAAAGTGCTGACAAGCTTCGGAGTGGCGCAATTCTAAAACGGCTCTTTCACGTGCCCTGCACAGATTTGCTTCGCGTCATGTCAATTATGTTTTATGGCTTCCCATGATATTTTTATCGCTCGATGTTTGCTTGATTCGCGACGATCGAGGGGTGAGGTTAAAAGCTTTCCCGCTCGGACAACAAGTTCCTAATTGATTACTCTGTTCCCTTCTCTCTCGGCAAATACGCAAAGCACTCGGTGCGATTAATAAGTCAAGCGTTGCTCCATCGAGAAACTTTAGGGATCCAAAATATTAGAATTTCCTCCGGAACTTCATTATCGTAATTCGAGCGAAAGCTCAGCTCCTAATCCGTCTGAACTTGGAAACGGCCTCAACCTTGAACTGCCTGCGAAGCCAAATTCACGCTAGCTCGGCTCGTTGCTTTGTTTTCCTTCGGATTTTCCGTTTAAAAATGTTTACGTTTTCTTTTGCGGTTGAAGGCAAAGCGCGGCGACTTCCTAAATGATTCTCTGACTCAAAGTTCCTCCGAACGCTCCAGCAACAATCAACAATCGCTCCGCCCTAACCTGGCGACGCTTCCCGAAAACTTCTTCAGGCGATATCCAAGGAACAAAAAGATTGAATCTGCATAACATCACCGGAGCGAGAGCTTTATCGTGGATCGTGGAGCTGTAATTAAATATTCACAATCTGAATTATTCTCGTCTGCTTTTCGCTGAAACCAAACAGAAAAAACGTAAACAACATGAAAGCTTCATGAATTATTTATCTGGAGTTATAATTTGAAAGTGCTCGAGTTTTCATTAGGGCGCAAGAGCTTTACGGCAGGTTAACTAAGTGAATGCTCCATTGGGCAGCTTCAAGAAGGACTCAAGCTAATTATGCGAAATCCAGTCGAGCAAATATCATTCGAACGCAACTCCGACTCCGTCAAGCGGCAAAAGACTTTCAATCTTCAACCTGATTGTGTTTGCCTAACGATTCCTTTATAGAAGCAGAGAGAAGTCAAACCAAACGGAAGAGGAGCCCGCCGAACGCTTTCGCCTTTAATTTATTTATCAACGTAATTGACTCAACGGAAAGCGATGAAAAAGTCGATGAATCTTTATTGAAAGCTTATATAAGAAGGCTCAGCTCTCGTCAATTGAATCTGTCATGATTGGGAATTTGAATTCGAAAGTTGTGAACCTGATTTGATCGGAGAAATCGTTTTTCCCAGCACAAGCGACGCTTTTGGGCGCTCCCATCTGCTCGAGTATTCTCCAAAACAAGCGAGGGGATCGTTCACAATCCAATGAATAATTCTCTTCCACCGGTATGACTTCGTTCAGCTCGTGACATCCTCGTTCATCGGGAAACAAGATTTTTGGAAATCAGGCCGCGGCTCGTTGCTCTTTTCTGCTGCTTGACATCAGCATCATTTGTCATCGAGTTCTGACGACAGAGCAATTGTTTTCGTATCGCATTCACCGTCAACATTTTGAGTTGTTTTTAATCACTCGGGGATAATGAATATCTTCCCTCCGCTGCTTGTTTACCCACGACAAAGGTGGATGGAAATGTTTTCTCAATCGAGGACGAAAACAACCAACCGTTAATGTAAACGAAGCGCCGACCGCAGATTAGTTTCAACGAGCTTTTATTAAGAGTTGTGGCTTTTAGAATCATGCTCTTGATGGCTTTAGCTGAATAAATTCTCATTACCTCGCTCGGGTGCTTCCGCAACAGAGAATAATCCACGAAAATATAAATTGAGAGCAGCTCGATGGGTCGAGGTCTGGCATTTGTCTAGTGATCAAAGCTTTCGGTCCTGATGGTGTGGGCGCCAGCAAAGTTTCATAAAAGCTGCGTTGGCAGCCAATCTAAAAATGAATCGGAACGAGAAAGCTCTGCTGTTCCGATTGTTGCTACGAGTGTTTCTGTCGGCAGATTTGAACGCGGGTCGGGATTGAAATCTGGCCGGCGGCTGGAGAAGCGCGATGGAGCACGTAGAACGGAGATTGCAGTTTTATTATGCAATACGTTATCGTGAAAAATGACACCATTGTATTGCTGTACTCATCGCATAGTTGGCTGCTTTCACGACACCCCGACGCTTATCTCCCGTACGGCGAACTTTTATTGTGATGCTGTTTTTACGCTCGTCAGGTGCTCTGCATTTATTATTGAATTTGCGCTCGCTTTCGTGGCGTATGCGAGGGAATAAACATGGAACATTAACGGATCGTGTTTTATGCGGTTCGTGTAAAGCGATGGATGTCGGCTTTGCCGTAACCTTCGTTTAGTTGCCGGGTCGATGTCCCAATATTCCTCAAGTTAATCGGATTTGAGGCGAACGTTCTCGTGCTGAACTGCGTTGCATAGTGAACATGCTTTGGCTCTGATTAGGTCATGCGGGCATGTCCTTAATCATTCGAGGAATCCTTCCGAACCTTTTCAATTCGAGGGTCCGAGCGAGCCAGAGGGTTTCAGTCGGTCGCCCTTTTTCAGGTAAATTGAAATTGCTTGAAATTTTCATTTCTCCCTTGGCGATGGCGAGCGTCATTTGATGGCCAGTTCGTCCCCATCAAAACATTTCATTCAGTCGTCACTCTTATCAATTATTCAAATAAAGCACCCAATCAAATAGGCTTGTTAATGTTTAACCAAGTCTAAAACAATACGCAGCATCAAAGCTCGTGTTCAGACATTTAAACTAATTGAAAGCCTTCATGTTGAATGGATTATGTAACACGAGGATTTGTGTGGAATGGTTCGGATGTGTAACGAGAACAGCTACGCTCCTTGTCATAGTTGTCGCTCATCATATTTTCTAACTGGAGCGAGCTTTCATCCGCTTTGCCACCGCTTCACCCTCGTTTCTAATTACAAGAATACTTAATGATTTCATTTGCGACGTGCTTTGTTGAGCTCGCTCGTGTTGATGTTACTGCGAAGTCAACGAGTTTAGTTTTCCCAAATCCTCGTCAACCTCAACTCCAGAATATTTCTCTTTATTAACTTGAAATATTCACAGCAGCGGTCCGCTGGCTCAGACCAAATTTATGGCACAGCTCCTCAGTTAAATTATGCGTGATAGTCTGGAGCTTAATTGGCAAACTAATGTTACCCTCGAGCTGTACATTTTTGACGCCTCGAGACTTGAAACCATCCCAATGATGCTAGTTAAGCATTCAAGCTCATGCTCCTTTCAAGACAAATTTCTTGTTGCTATGCTCGAGCAAGAAATTCGAGTCAAGCAACAAGAAACACGAGTTGAATGAGTGAAATATATGTTTGAATTGAAGCTTTCAACAATGCCGGCGTACGCTTCCCTGAATTAAAAGCGGCAAAAAATTCAATCCCCCGAATGGAAAAGCGTTTTCCTCCATTTTCCTTTCGAAGCGGAGCTGCGATTCATATGAGCAGAATGTTGTGAAAGGAATTCAAAAGCGAGGCGATGAAATTTTCAATTTCTTCCAACGCCACTCGGAGATAAGAACGCCACGCAGGACGTTGGTTCGCCTCTCGGCTTTGCTCGACTGCTCGCTTCCAAAACATACGAGAAGGAAGCAAGCAAATAAAAGCTGCTCTTTATTGTTTTATTCGTGAATATTAATCATTCCAGGCCTCGGAGGCAAGTTTTGGGATGCGAAGTCTCTCGGTTTGTGCTTTTGCCGGCCCCCAGAGGAAATCTTCTCGGAACTTTTCGCAATTACAAGCGTTTACTGCTGCGATATTCATCTCAAGCGATTCGCTCTATTCGTTGACATTGTCTAATGCGTCCCTGGTTCTTCGAAATGAAATCTGTTTCCCCATCGCTGCCATCTCTTTATGGGTCACTTTGCTTCCGCAGTTCTCGTCTTGTTGCTTCTCCTCGTCCTCGGGCGAGATGGCACAACGCATGTGTGCTGAGTGCTGACAGCACCATTTGATTGTGAAAGAAATGACTTGTTCGTGATAAGGAATTTCTCCAAACAATGTTGATGCTTCATGTCATCTCTTCGCCATTATGTTTCCTTAGCAGAAGAAAAAACGTCAACGTCATAAACCCATTTACATTTCCACTTGATGCGAGAGCCATGGGATCATTATTAATGTCCTGTTCCACTTCTTTCTTTGCAGATCTGCCATTGATACTTTGACGAATACAAAAGTTGCCATCAAGAAGATATCACCGTTCGAACATCAGACGTATTGCCAGCGAACACTGCGGGAAATTAAAATCTTGACACGGTTTAAGCATGAAAATGTGAGTTGAGCCTTTTCAATTGTTCTCGGTCGAAACGTCAGCTGCCACACGTGACTGACACGCAATATACGAACGCAGAATCACTCGGGAGGCTATCACGAACACTCCCTGAACTTCTGAAAGCGTTTCGAAGTCACGCGCAACAGGTTTCGCTTTACGGTAGAAATTTTATGGATGCTTTGAGCCCGACGACGGTAATAATCGCAAAGTTGGAGCAGTCGATGTTCGGCGATCCCAACTCACAAATTTTCGACTTCACAGGGAAAATATGGCGGGCCAAGTTGGGCTGACAGCGTTGACAATTGTCGACTCGAGGGTTGATTGGAATACTTTGCATCGCTTTCGAGTTGAAAGCCTAAAAACTTTGGAAATGTTTCGGAACTTTACTTCGATGTAAAGCCAGCAACGAAGTTAATTAACAAACGAAAGTATTTCGCAATTGCGTTCTTCATACGAAGCGAGAGCTTTGAAGAAAGCCGAGATGAATTTTCCAGCATGAGCTGAAAAGCCTCTGAACAACAAAATTTGGCTTTCAAGAGCAAACTTTCTTTATTGAGCTTTACGATCTAACAAAGCGTTAACCTCGTAGCAGAGCCGAGAAATTTAATTAAACGTCGATTCGAGGATGGGAGGAAACAATCTGAATTAACGAGGATGCGCTACAAATTCCCCCCGAAATTTATGTTGGCTTGTAATCAGCACGTAACAATCTGGATGCGAGCGGCCTGTGCAAATACTGAATCTCAATGAAGCTCACGGGAGGCAAGACGGAGCAACAATCGGCACTCTGATTCGCCACGTGTCTCGAAGCAGTCGGCGAACGCAACAAGGACATTTGGGCAGTCAATATTTCTCGAATCAGTTAATGACTAACAACGCCGACTTAGCCCTGAGCAAAGCTGTTGATTCCGCAACATTCGTACCCGAAACATCGCTCCGCTTAATGCTTTATTTCCCCTCTAATGGAAAACATTTTATGATGATTGTGTATGTTCGCATTCGAGTCTGGCTCGGTAATGATATAATTTTATTATGATGAAGACAAACATGTTTCAAAACGAAAGCAATGCGGAGATGGATGATGTGCTGTTGAGCGGAAAAGAACTTGACAGCTTTCGTTTATAACTTCGCTCTCGAGTGTGCTTGAAGTTCAGCAGTCTAGAGGAATTTTATAGTTGAATTCATTAAGGAGAAGCTTGTTCGCTCCTTGAAGTTGAAACAGTTTCTCCCAAAGCTTGTTCGCTGGGAATTAAACTTTTGAATGCTTTTCTGTTGTGAGATAAATGTTGAGCCCAAATTGTTCATTTCTCGGATTATTTATGCTGCTTGAGTAGAGCGCTTTAAAGAAGATTTTTCGCTAGAAAAAGCTGGCAGTTTCGGGAGGAATTGTTGCCAGGACCAGCTCAAGATTAATGCCTAGAACACAATGTAAATGTGACGCAGCTCAAAATCGTTCTTCCTACGTCAAGGGCTTTCATCTCGTTGTAATTCAAATGATCTCTCGAAGCGTTTGCGTCAGGATTTAATGAGCTTTCGTTGAGCAGCTCCAGCAGGTTCTGCTTCTAGTCGACTTCCCATGTCTCGGAATTATTTATAAATGAACACAGACTCGCTTTGTTTCCACCTTCAGAGCATACAAAGTGAGTTTTCTTCCTCCGTCTGAACAACTTTTCTCCTTTTCTTTCCGTTTTGTTGTTGCTTTCGTTTTTTCGCAGATCGGTTCATGAACATTTTTCAATTAAAGCCCTTAATGAAATTCAGCTCTGGAGATTAACGGAAACTTTTCCCATTTCCATTCTTCCCTCAAGACTCCGTCAAGCATTTTTTGGATCGCTTAATGAATTAATTTGAAAAAGATTCCGCTCCTCATTGGCACAAAAGTGAAAAGTTTTGTCGCGCAACCGAGACGAGACCGAAGGAGTTTGCTGTGGTATAATTTATTGTCGTCGAAAGGAAACGTGCCGTCCCAGGCTCGCGATTAGACGAAACCTTTTTGCAGCAATCTTTTATAATTCAGTCGGTTGGCTCGTGCAAAGCAATAAAGCGAAGAAGAAACGACTCTTGCTGTAAAGAAAAGGAAGCTTGTTGCTGGTAACTGAATATCTTCTGTGCAACCTGAACCTAAGGCTCATCAACGATTCATCAAGCAATACCCCCGGTAGAAAGGGTTTCTCCTTCCGCTCCCTCGTGCACAAAATCGTTTCTCGGAAGCTTGAAGAAAACTCATTGTAGAAGGTGACAAGCAAGAAGTGCTTAGGAAAAGCTTCAAGGTATTTAAGTACAGTTGAAGGTTGGCAATTCGATTCGTGCGAATCGCCTTGACGAGCAGGACAGACTCCCACGCCATAAATCACGAAAACATTTCAAAACGGGCGAGTTGAACGTGCTCGTCGAACTCGAGAAGCAAATTCCATTCCGTCTATTTCTCAAGATGCACCATTGAACGCTGGCGACAGCAGAAAGAAATGAATTCACCCGAACAGCGATTATGTCTCCATGTCTCGACGGAGCCGCTCTTGAGCAAGATCGAAATTGAATTAATGCCGCTAATGGTCTCCCGACGAAACTCAATACTTTTTGCAAACTGGCCGCGTTATCGGTGATTAGAGAGCACGTCCTGCTCTCGAAGCTGTCACAGTGAAGCGGAAAATTAAATAAAAAATAAAACCGTCATTGCCACATAATTTGTGGCACAAATAGAAACGCTTGAGCTCCCCAACAATCGCCTCTCTTGGCTTTCAATCAACCGACAAGGATGCGAACAGGCGAGAAAAAATCGATGGCGAAGATGAGAGGAGGAAAAATGCAAATTAGATGAATTCCAGAGTTGGGCGGCTGGGTTTGACGTGGGATGGAGAGGGTTCTGAGATCACCTCGTGGCTCGCTAGGGCAAGAAACGAACACGCGACGGGTAATTTATCTTCGTATTTTGCGTCATCATGGAACGTAGAACGCAGCGAAGCGTATGCTCCGAGCGAGCTGTCAGATTTCATAATTCCCCCTGCTCTGCTCGCTCCAGTGCTACAGTCTTGTGCTCCACATTTTGTTGTCCTTGCCATAAATATAAGAATTACAGCGCAAGAGCTAAACTTATCAATTTCACCTGTTGCTCATGGCAGCAACTCTCGTCACCATCGAACACAGCAACTTAATGAGAAACTAATTGGAAATGTTATTGAGTCGGATGAGTAAATAATTAAAAACTTTGTCCTCTCTCTCGTTTCAGATCATAGATATTAGAGACATTCTGCGGGTGCCTAGCATAGAACAAATGAAAGATGTTTACATTGTGCAGTGTTTAATGGAGACTGATTTATACAAATTGTTGAAAACACAAGTAAGTAAAAGCCGGAACGCGTGCAGGGGGGATGAACGATGTGACGCCACCCCGTCAGCATCTGCTCTGGCTTGATGATCCGTTAACAAAGTTGCGTGAATTATACGGCAAATCCTAAAGTCGCTGTTATCGCAGGATGATAAATCTTGAGGGATGTCGCATGTGTAAAACGCTCATCATGACGCTCCGCTTATTTCTCTTTTAACTGCGGAGAATGTTTGGGGATGGATTTAAAAGGAAATCATTTTTCACGTTTCCGTCTCCGTCGAAAATGCGACGATAAATCTTAATTCTGAGGAAGCCTCTGAAAAGAAAGTGAGCCGATTAGCGTCGGGACTAGATGAATCGGAAGCTAGCTATCTGCTCGTCTGATTTCCACGACAAATCCTCTCACGCTTCCGCCGCCGCCACAATCATTAATCTGTTGAATTCTCTTGTTCCCTTCCGCAGAGATTGAGTAACGATCACATTTGCTACTTCTTGTATCAGATACTGCGCGGTCTCAAATACATACACTCGGCCAATGTGCTGCACAGGGATTTGAAGCCGAGCAATCTTCTGCTGAACACGACATGTGATTTAAAGGTAAGACGAATTGCGTGCTAGAGATGAATAGAACTCACTGATTGTTATTGATTTAGATTTGTGATTTCGGTCTTGCACGTGTCGCCGATCCCGAGCACGATCATACCGGCTTCTTAACTGAATATGTCGCCACGCGATGGTATCGCGCACCGGAAATTATGCTCAATTCCAAGGGCTACACGAAGTCAATCGATATCTGGTCCGTCGGATGCATTCTCGCCGAAATGCTCAGCAATCGTCCCATCTTTCCTGGAAAGCATTACTTGGACCAGTTGAATCACATTCTCGGCGTGCTCGGCTCGCCATCGCAGGATGACCTCGACTGCATAGTCAACGAAAAGGCGCGCAGTTACTTGCAATCGCTACCATTCAAGCCGAAGGTTCCGTGGAACAAGCTTTTCCCCCAAGCTGACCAGAAGGCACTCGACCTGTTGGGTCGAATGCTCACGTTCAACCCTTACAAGAGGATATCTGTCGAGGAAGCGTTAGCACATCCTTACTTGGAGCAATACTACGATCCAGCTGATGAGGTGAGTCGCAAGCTGTCAAACCGTGTTGAAAGCATAACCAACGTTGTGTTGTAGCCCGTCGCCGAAGAGCCATTCCGCATCGCGATGGAGCTCGACGACTTGCCGAAGGAAACGCTCAAGCAGCTGATTTACGAAGAGACGAATCGCTTCGCCGAGACCAACCTCGAGCCAGACGCTTAAAACAACTCCACATCATTCTCAACAGCGCAAGAAAAACAAAAGGACCGCGGCACGTGGTTCGTCTTCACCGAAGGTTTAATCAGGTTCATCAGTTTCTGGGTGTGTTTCAACTAAGTTTTCTCCAAGGAGACAAAGTGTTTGTCGCAGTCGTGGAGATAAACGTAAATTACTCTTCATTGGATTGTTCATCGATGTCGCGCAATTTCATTTTAACTAACTCTTCTCGTTCAAGCAGATTTCCTCCTAAAGTTTTTTGATCGTATTTAAATTAAATGTTGAAATGCAGGGATTTGCTTCAAGCTACAAGTCGCGGACGGATGGCAGAGACTTTGCGAATTTTTAAATCAAACGAGAAATCATTTCTCCGCACGGAGCGAGTGCTGTTTTGTATTTAGCTTACAACGTTTCGCTCTTTCCATTCGATGTTCACTGCAAAGCAATTCAATCTTGTTTTAAATAAGAATTTTAAGTGGACGGATGTTTAGCTTTTACATTCATAAACTTGATAAAAATTAAAGTTTTCCCACACCAGACGACAATTTACTTTTCGTTTGACCCGTAATCAACTGCCAACCAAAACCATTTAATCGATTTCCTTTGAACAATGTGCCAGTAATTATGACGACAACATGATGTTACCCTCGCCTCCTTTACCCCCTTCGAAAATATTCATCATCAAACAATCAAACGACAGGAAGGGAAAAGAAAATTAACTGGAAAGACATCGGAAGTTAAGTGACTGCCTTGTAAGGAGACTCAGTCCCACCTTCCCCCGTCCCCCCGACCCTGCCATAAAGCTAATTGGAAGCTGTTAGGGCAAAACAGTAGAATCGAAAGCTCTTTCCGCTCGCCAGCAGTCGCATAACTTCCCGACCAGTCCCAGCAAACAATTTACTAGAACATTAAGAGTATTTGACAGCGCCCCCGTTCAATCGGTTTTAATTGAATCATCACTTATTATCATCGCAGTTAAGATAGAAGAAATATGAAATTAAATTTATGAAATGATTTAAATGGTGATAAAGTTAGAAGAGGAGTAACAAGAAGAAATCAAGTTATTACATTTAGAGTGTTAAGGATCAGCTAGAAGATTTTATAGTTAAGCCTGAACAGTTTCAGAAGAAGAAAACTCAAATTATTCGCTCCCGAAAACAGTATCCGAACTTTTCTTTTAACTTCAAGTCGTTCTTTCTTATTAGATATGTCGTTGGGCAGAGAGACAGTAGATGTGTTGAACTTACATGTTTGTTCCAGAGCAAGAAAAGTTTTATTCGAGACATTTTACATCTCCTGCAAGGTCGTCAGGCGGAGATGGTTCGAGTGGAGAGCCGCCAATGTTGTCTGGCGATGAGACAACTGGGACGCACAGTCTGTGCGTCCGACATTATGAAGTCTCCCAGACATACATTGCATCTTCCACCTTCGAAGTTAGCAGACAAACAAATGAAGTTTACAATTTAGATAGACACGAGAAGGAAGAGTTTAATGAATGTTCTAATATAATTGTTCGAACGAAAAGAAACTAATCAAGCGTCGCTTGTTCGCGACATCAACAGCCATTCGGCAGGAACAAAGATTGTTTCCCCTTCTCTGCCTTTGATTCCCAGTAAATTCCTATTCCCGAGTAGATGGAGAAGAGTCAAAGCTAAATAAACCCCAAGATGAAATGATGAAACCTTCTCGCGCGATTCGAATTCCAACAACTTCGAGTGCACGCAAAAAGTGTTTCGAGCAATTTGTGCCATCTGCAGAGAATTTTAAATTTTAATTAAAAGCATTTTCTTCTCTTAATGTTCATAAAAGAAAATATATAAGGAATCGTGGAACTCTCCTCTCATCTCGTTTCAAAGCAATTTCAAAAGTCACAAACCGAGTGGATGTCAATCTTGTGTGATGGCCGACGACGTGTCCTCGATGATGTCGAGCGAGGAAATGAGAGTCACGACTCGTAAGTGTTTCAAATGTAAACGAGAAACCGAAGTGGAATCGAAACGAAAAGAAATCAAATAAAGCATCAAATGATAAGAAGACACTCGAGTTTTATTGACTTCCTAAGTGCATCGATTAAAGTAAACTTTCAGCTCGCTAGTGTGTCAAGGAGGTAGCAAATGAGTACAGTCGTCAGCCCGATGACGTTCACCATCTTGAGTTCGTAGCTACGAGATCCTGAGTGGTTCGAGAGAAGATGTGGTCAGTTTAACGGAAGTTAATGAGGATGAAGCATGCGAATGATGGCAACGATTTATGGAATTTGTGTGATGTCGTTTGATTTCGCACCTGCCGATCCTATCGTGGGTCCATAGCGATCCAACAGATCCAAAATGACTCCATTCGACCAGCCGAAGCCTTTTTGCACTTCGTATTCTCCTCCTCCACCTGACACTCCGAACTCTGTTGCTACGTATTTCTCGTACATCGCGCCAGTCTCGTTGAAAGAAACAAAGTTCGAGCGCACCCATCGCTCTGCCCATTTGACAGCCAACAAGCTTGCCTGATCGTCTTTCAGGTTCTCTAAGCCATAGATCAGGAGGTACTGCATTGGCGCCCACACATTCGGATAGTCCCATTGCTCGCCGCTGTGATAAAGCGTGTTTGGCACCCCGCCTGGATAAGCATCAATTCCTGTTTGATTAATGTATTGTAGAACTTTACTGGCGATATGTTGGCTCTGTGATTGATTGAAGCAGTTGGTCCACAGCGGCGCTAAGTTCGTGGGAGTGAAATATGGACGCAGCCTTTGATTGATCAAATCATAATCCAGCCATGAGCCGGTATTCTCATCCCAAAGCACTTCGTTGACAGCCTTCGGAGTAAATCCGCTGTCAAAAGTTTGATTAATCGATTAACTAGCCACGGTCTTACCACAAGAATTTCCTGTGCTTTCTCTTCGTACTCCTTCTGCTTCGCCTTGTTCTCCGCGTAACCGTAAAACTCTGCAATGATTTTCGCATTCCAGTAAAGGATTGCGTTCAGCTCCACCGGTATGATCGAGCGAGTCTTTAAATCCTTCAACTCGCCGATGTTACCTCCGTTTTCAGTGATGAACCATCTCGACGAGAAGTCCATGCCTGACTCGCCGCCCGCTTTGCATTCCGCATAGAAGTTTTGCCGCTCTTCCTCCGTCGCAAACTTCTTACCGACCTCAACGTCTTCGCGATAAGACTCCGGCCGTGGCCCACTCGAGTTGTCGATATATCGCGCCAAGCGATGACCTTTCACAATCACTGTTTTGTTCGTCATGAAATACTCAAATTCCCTGACGAGCAAATCAATTGACGCAATTGCGAAACGGTATTCATGTGTCGCATCAACGTAAGACTTAATCATGCCCGAAAGCAGAGGCGGGTGCGAGCGAGCTAAATAATAAATGCGCCCGCCGTTCGGAATGAACCCGTACCGGTCAATTACAGACAGGAAATTCTCGAGAATCCCCCGAGCCGTTTCGTGCATTTCGCACACGAGCAGACCGCGAATAATCCAGAAACTATCCCAATAATAAAACTCCAGAAATCGACCGCCGGCGATGATGAAAGGATTGGGAACAAAAATAGTCGATGTAAGCTCGGGATGTTCCTGCAGGGTCAGCGAAACTTCAGCAACAAATATGTACAAAAGGCCCGCGCTACACTCACTTTGACTTCGTCTTTCATTTTACGACTCAGCTCGATCCAAATGTCGTTCAAGTCACTCGCGAACTTCTTGAAGTTGTTGTCTTTTATTCTGTCGTAGACTTTGAGGTTTTTCTTGTAATCGACGGGCCGCCAGCTTTCAAGTTCACTTCCGGTCGGATCGAAATGCTCATGCACCCAAGTCTCCAATTGATCCTTGGTCGGCGTTTCGTTGTATCTCGCCATAAACTCATCGAACAGCGTGAGAGTTTGGTTGGGCGACTGCTTGAGTTTGAGATCCACGAACGTCTTCGAATCGTTGAAAATGTGATTCGTCATGACGCTGTCAATTATCCGCCCGTAACAATAAATCTCTGAGAAGCAGGGCGGTGGAAGATCAGCCGATAGCACGAGAGCGAACGCGACACTGCACGTGAGTGCGAACAATTGAAAGTTCATGGCTAAAAGCGCGGCGAATAGAACTGCTGCGAACCGGAAACTTTTGAGCAATAAAAATCCAAACAAAGCACGCGAAATGCAACCCGAGTCGACAAGTGACACGACGAGACTGCACTTTTGCAATTGACGTTGTGTCACTTTATATCGCAAACTGCGAAGCCGAAAAATAAATAAACTTCGTTTGCGATGTTCTCGTGCTCGCCGCTCTCCGATTCTTTCGGGGGGAGTAAATGAATGAAAAGCTCTGGAATGACCAACGTGCTAATTTCGTTCGCTGATATCTCGAGAACACTTATCGAGTAATGGAGAGTAATGTTGATTGCCTCAGTCTGATAGTCAACAGACTTGTTTTAATAGAAAGGAATTCTTAAAGCTTCCGAAAAGCTTCGACTCAAAAGCTCGTTTATTTATAGCTCAATTATGAATTTACCTTTTGCAGTCCGCTGATTCATACCTCGATTCACAGAGAAGAAATTCTCGTTGCTTGGAAGCTGCAAACAGATTCAGGGAGCTCGAAATCGGATTGCAGCCTAGCAACCAAACAAAGTTTATTTTTAAATCGGAATCGGAACATTTGGCTTCAATATCTCAAATATCTCTAAAAATAATTTTTGAAGCTTTAAGCTCTTGGAACTTGATTCAGCTTTAAGAAGCTTTTCAAGTGACTCGTTCATTGAAGAGCTAGAACAC
The DNA here is from genome assembly GCA_033064975.1 of Smittia sp. YW1114-2. Classification (NCBI taxonomy): domain Eukaryota; kingdom Metazoa; phylum Arthropoda; class Insecta; order Diptera; family Chironomidae; genus Smittia; species Smittia sp. YW1114-2. Next base: position 19,753,259 of record CP093832.1, read on the forward strand.
GACTGAGTCCATTGAGCTGACAAACATTTCTGGCATTTATTCTTCCGATGAGTCCAGAGGTTGAAGATTTGACAGCGCCTGATTGACTTGAAATGATTTCTGTCATGGAAAACTTGAGCGATAAGATAAAGGAATTTCATGGAAAGTATAAAAGAACGCGAGCAATCTCAAAGTTTCTATTACAGTTAATGGAACAGGTCGAACATGATGTCGCGCTTGTTCGTTTGCTGTTGTTTGGTAGCAATTGCCAGTAGCCTAAGTAAGTTTGATAAGGCAATTGAACAATTCTTACGCTGACTAAATTTTCAGGCACTGAGGTGCAAAGATCGTCGCCGTCAAGAAGAATCGTAGCAGGATTCTCAGCATCGACTGGCCAGTTTCCCTTTCAGGTCTCTTTGAGATCTGGCACGAAGCGGACTCATTACTGTGGAGCTTTCATCATCACCGAGAGCTGGATCGGAACTGCCGCTCATTGCACAGCTGGAAAAACGCCTCAAAGTGTCACCGCTGTTGTTGGCGCACTGACCAGAATCCTTCAGGGAACGACTTACCAACTCTCGAGGATCGTGAACCACCCGAGTTACAACGTAAGAATACTTTTGCCTCTAGCGATTCAGCCACTAATAAAACAAACCAACAGAGTTCGAACTTGACGAACGACATTGCAATACTCAAGACGGCGAAGCAGATTGCGTTCTCGAGAACGGTTCAGCCGATCAAACTTCTCGGTGCCTACGCTGCAGAAGGAACGAATGCCATCGCAATTGGGTGAGTTACATCCAGAGTGCTTCCACATTTCTTGCAATCTTCCTTTTAGATGGGGCCACACATCCAACCACGGACAAGCGGCGTCCATTCTCCAGTGGGTTAATCTCGAAACCATTGGAATTGAAGAATGTCGAAGCAAAATGATTCCGAAGAATGCCGCAAAGCTTTCTGAAAGTTCCATGTGCGCGGTTGCTACGAAATCAGGCGGAGCTTGTTAGTTGATTTTATCGCTTAAGATTGAGTGATTAACTTAAAGAAATTCTCTAAGGCATGGGCGACTCAGGCGGTCCACTAGTTGCTGAACACCTTGGAGTGCCTGTTCTCATCGGGATCATTTCGTGGGGAGTTCCATGCGCCGTGGGATATCCTGACGTGTTCACGAGAATCGAATCATATCACTTGTGGATCGACAGTGTCATTGGAAATTGAAATGTTTGAAATGTTCGACATCGTCTGACAGAAACAGATAAAAGTGACTTTAGGGCACGAAGTGAAGGTTTCTGACTTGTTTATTCTCGTGTTGTGCGTCATTCAAATTTGAAGTTCAATTTCAAGAGTCTCTCAAGGTTAAGGATGAAGTTATTTCTTGTTTTATTATTGTTGAATCCTGTGAGTGCAAAAATGTTTGTGCCAGGCGACGGTAGGAAAGTGAAATCGCTCGCTAGTGCTTTCGAGAACATAACTGACGAGATTCTGACGATTTCAAGAGAAGTTGAAGTTCTTAATTTTGGTTTGGATTACGAGACAGTTGAAGGAATAATTCTAACGGGGATACACAAGAAAGGAGCTTTCTACTCGTACCAGAAAATTACACCAAGGAAAGAGCTTCAGAAATATCCACTCACTACGTCAGCAGTTTTGTTCCTTAGCAACTGGACAATGCTCAATCTGACTTTTCTCATGGAGTCATCAGCACAATATTCCAGCGAAGCTCGTCTAATATTTTATGTGTTCTGTCCAGGTGCAACGATTGACCACATCGAACGTTTGAAATTCGCGGAGATAAAAAAGCGAGAACGTCGCCGAGGGATTGCAAGAATCAAACGTCGTAAGATTCCCGACAGTGAACTGACAAGCATCCTTCAGTATCAATACTTCATAGTGGACGAGCGACAGAGCATGAAACTGTTGACCTTTGTATGGTATACAGATAAGTTGTGTCACTATCCTCAACTCGTGGAGGTGAACAGTTTCGATAAAACACAATTAAAGTGGAAACACTCTCGCTTCGCCCTCGATAAAACTTCCAACTTTCACGGCTGTTTGCTGACTTTTGCAATACAACGAAACGGATACATCTCAACCTTTATTCAGAATGGAATTGAGGACTTTAGGTTCGAAGGATTTTTTGTGGACTTGGTTGCGGAGCTGGCGAGGCCGTTGAACTATTCAGTCAAATGGAATATGTACGCGCAATATGACACCAAGTATTTTTATTGGAACAACTCGGTCGATTTCGTGATACAGCGAAGTTGCTTCAACGATTTTGTAAAACTAACCATCGACATCACTTACCCGTTCATGTTCACCCCGACCTACATGGCGGTGCCACCAGGAGAACTTTTCAACGCCTACGAGAAGCTTGTGCTTCCGTTCGACGACGACACTTGGTTCTGGGTCATTGCGACGTTCGTCGCTTCGTTTTCGACCATTTTTATTCTGCGGTTTGTTAAGAACGACATTCGAGATTTCATTCTTGGAAAAAACATCAGCACACCGTCGCTCAACGTGGCCATGATCTTCCTCGGAGTGTCTCAGATCGCAGTGCCTCGAAAAAACTTCGCTCGATTTCTCGCCATGTCTTTTATCCTTTACAGTTTGCTCATTAGAACAGCTTGGCAAGGCAAAGTGTTCGAGTCTATGACGAAGGACATAGCAAAGCCGCAAATCCAATCGATCCACGAGATGATTGAAAAGGGATTGAAATTCTACATGCTGGATCACTTCATTTATTATCATAGTGATTCTGATTTAGCGAAAAGGTCAGCAAATTAACATTTTATCCCGAAAATAGAAATCTTCTAACGATCTTTCAGAGCGGAGGTTGTGGAAAGCAACCCACCTTACAGAAACGACATTGGCTCTGAATTCATTTACTATCCTTCGTTCAAAGGAGGATTGCAAGTCGATTTTCATCTCATGAAAGTCTTTCATTCTGAGCCCAACAGAATTTTTAGCGACAGGATTATAAAAGAAAACCTTTACACGGAGATGTGCGGCATGGAGTTCCCGAAATTCCATCGATTTTTTAACGTGTTTGACACAAAACTTCAAGACTTCGTTACCGGGGGAATTACAGACTATCATTACAATAAGCATTACAGCTATCAGGAGCCGAAAGACTTGGCTACTGGCCCTAAAGTTCTTACGCTTCGTCATCTGGAGGCTGGCTTCGTTATTTGGCTCATAAGTATCTGCTTTGCAATCGCTGCATTCATCATCGAATGGCTGAATGTGCTGATAGAATTTGTCGTGGTCCGGACGATAGTCAAAGCTTTTTATAAAACAAAAAGAGAAGAAGCGACGTTTAGAACTTTACTTAAAGTCGAAGATTCTAAAATTGAAGTGGAAATGACAGTCATCGACCTGAATGAAAATTAAATCGAATAGAAACTTTGTTCTATCGTGTAAACCGATCAATCGACTTTGTGACTACTGAAATCGTTTTTACACCGATTACGAACGACTACCAACATTAGCATTCGTCGACTAAAACTTGACACCACGGAGAATTCAATCAATAATCTTTTTTTTACACGAAGGCATGTGAGATTTTATATAAATCTTTTGCCGCCTCGACACAGCAGTAGCAATTGAAGATTCGATGTGATAACATTACAATTCAGCAGTCAAAGATGTTTTTAAATACAATGAGCAAGATCAAATGTTTGCTCGCGAGTTTAGTTTTTTATTGCAAGGCGCTCAACACGGATTCCAACTTTAGCACTGATTTGGTTCCTGTCACATTTGATGAGCCGCTAGAATGTGGAATGCCGAGTTTTACTCCGCCTCAACACTCTGAATTGGTTATCGAAGAAAGGGTTGCGGTGAAAGGACAATTCCCATGGTTGGTTGATCCTAATTTCAAACAAATTTCAAGAATTTTTATTTCTCAGGCTCGCAGCTTTTTTCTATAACGGAGAAGAAAGCTCGTTTATATGCGGAGGATCACTCGTCAGCACAAAACTCGTCGTCACAGCAGCTCATTGCGTTCATAACAAAGAAGATGCTCTTATCAGAAAGGCAGAGGAATCTTTGTTCTTCATCGGAAAGCATAATTTAGCAAACTTTCAGAGTGGAAATGAAAAATTTTACGTTTCAAGAGCAACCCAATTCATTGTGCACCCGGATTGGGACTTTAGGGTTGAGAGATTCGACGCCGATATTGCCATCGTAGTTCTGCTAAAGACGGTCACATTTTCGACTTTCGTCAAACCAATTTGTCTGTGGACATCAACAAATTCGTATGAAGATCTTGTTGGCAGGCAAGGAGTTGTTGCAGGCTGGGGGAAGACTGAGCGTAGGGCCAGATCAACCGACGAGCCTCGCTGGGCGGAGCTTTCTGTCGTAAGCGAAGTAACTTGCCTGAGATCAAACCCTGTCTACAACGGATTGACGTCAAACCGAACCTTCTGCGCTGGTGATTCGCGCGATAAAATTGGATCGTGCAATGGTAAACTGGCCTTGAGGTTTATTGACCTTGACTTATGAAAATTCATAGGCGACTCTGGCGAAGGCTTCGTTGTGAACGATGGTGGCAAATGGTACCTGCGAGGAATCGTGTCTGCTTTTGTGAAAAATCCATCAACTCATTCCTGCGACACCAATAATTTTGTAGTTATCACAGATGTCGGACAATACACGAAATGGATCCAGAAGTATATTCGCATGTATGGATAACTTTATACTTATAGTATATGTCATATATTGATGTACATAGTAAGGAAATTCTTAGTTTGTCCAATAGAATAAACGTGTGGTAATATCTCAGTTGTAATGTAGCTACATAAAACATACAACCGGATATCCGAGTCGCTGGATGAATAAACTATCACCAGGAAACTCGTCAGTAGCTGCAGCAGCAAGGCACAACTGGAGTTGACATAACGCACTTCTTCTTGTTGCTCCTCGACCGTTTTCGTGCTAAAATTTACTCAACGACGACTCCATTCTATTAACACGAAGACATGTGAAAACTTTTCAAAATCTTAAGTTTGCTTGACCGCTCGCTCCACTACAGTAGCAATTGGTAGTTCGACACGATCGCACTGGCGTTAAGCTCGAAACAAAATTTCAGTTAGAAACAGATGAACCTAAGTAGTTTTGAGAAACAATGACGAGATTGTGGCACAGTGCGATGGGTTTTCTGTTGGTGACTTTAGCGGCTAACTTCAAAATGGTCTACACCGATCCTCAGCTTTACGAAAACTTTCGCTTATCTGACTCATATTCGAGGAGAGTTTCGGGCTGCGAAAGTTACTGGTCGCTCATTAACTACAATTCGGAGATATTCGGCAAAATCACAATCCCCAATCCAAGTTCCGGAAGAAGTGAAATCCGCGCTGTGCTTTCTGTAGCAGTTCAGCTCACGACAGTAAGTTAAACTAAATATTTGTCTAATAATATTACCCGGACGATTAAGATGTCACACCTCCGTCATTTGGATAGAGAGAATCTCCGCATAACTAACATTACTCGATGGCTGATTAGCATCTCATTTTTGTGATTAAACTTCATCGGCGCGTGTCAACAGAGACTGACAAAGTTATCTCGTTTTAGCGTTACGTCGGCGAAATAACTTTGATGAAAGATACTCAGAGTGCTGTAAGAGATATCGCCAATGGACTTCCGCTCGTCTATCGGGTGAGGTTTCCAGTGCAAAATCCACTGCCAAGGCCAACAGCAATTTACTACAACGACCAGCAGATCTGCCAAGGAGACAAAGGTATAAGCGCTGATCGTCATGAGGTGAACTGGTGATCATTCACTAGTTTCAGATTCCTCGCAATATTTCACTACAATCACGCTTTATCACACTCTCTATGGAACGACACGTGGCGTCAATTTGATTCCCCAATCGCAGACTCCAAGGCCTGTTCTTAATACTCGACCGCCTCCTTTCTACGGGACCCAAACACCAGCTTATCAGCCTCCCGTTTACGCTACCCAACCGCCAACTTATCCTCCACCCGTTTACACAACTCAACCGCCAACTTATGCTCCAGCCATTTACACAACTCAGCCGCCGACTTATCCTCCCCCAGTTTACACAAATCCCCCGCCAAATCCGCAACCAAGCTTTCGAGCAACATTTGACGAGTCACTAGAATGTGGAATGCCGAGTTACACTCCGCCTCGATACTCTGGGCTGATCTTTCAAGGAAAGGTCGCTGTGAAAGGACAATTTCCATGGTCCGTGATTAATTGATCAAATGATATTTTTTATTTTAAAAACTTTGATTTTTTAGGCTCGCAGCTTATTACTATAACGGAGAAGAAAGCTCGTTTATATGCGGAGGATCACTCGTCAGCACAAAAATCGTCATCACAGCAGCTCATTGCGTTCATAACAAAGAAGATGCTCTCATCAGAAAGGCAGAGGAATCTTTGTTCTTTATCGGGAAGCACAACATAGCAAGTTTGCAGAATGATGAAGGAAACTTCTACGTCTCGGGAGCAATCCAGTTCATTGTGCACCCGGATTGGGACTTTAGGGTTGAGAGATTCGACGCCGATATTGCCATCGTAGTTCTGCTAAAGACGGTCACGTTTTCGACTTTCGTCAAACCAATTTGTCTGTGGACATCAACAAATTCGTACGAAGATCTTGTTGGCAGGCAAGGAGTTGTCGCAGGCTGGGGGAAGACTGAGCGTAGGGCCAGATCAACCGACGAGCCTCGCTGGGCGGAGCTTTCTGTCGTAAGCGAAGTAACTTGTCTGAGATCAAACCCTGTCTACAATGAATTGACGTCAAACCGAACCTTCTGCGCTGGTGATTCGAGCGATAAAATGGGACCATGCCAAGGTAAATCCTGCAGCTTGTTTTCTGAACTTGATTAACTTTTAATTGCTCCGTAGGTGACTCAGGCGGAGGCTTCATTGTAAACAACGGTGGCAAGTGGTACCTTAGAGGAATCGTGTCTTCTGCTTTACTTACCCCAGTCCAAACATGCGACACCGAAAGCTTCGCAGTATTTACAGACGTGACGAAATACACAAGTTGGATCCAAGGTTACATCGGAACGTATGGTTAGCCTCGTCTCTACCTGCGTCTTCTCCTTTAGTTAAAATCTGAATAAAGCTTAAAACAGCAAAACTGGAAAAGCTCAACTTCCTTGATATTAAACTTGCACGAGCTTTGGATCGTGAGCACGTCGATTGAAATGATGAACAAAAATAAAGCTCATTACCAATATTGGATCAGTCGTTATTTCGCTGTCCTTAAAAATGAGAACGATCGTTTTGCTTGTCTTTCTCATGGTAGTGAGAATCGTCCGAGGTTCATCGTGCGTGGAAGGAGCGACGGAGGCTTTCAACAAGTGGAAAGTGAACTTCAACAAAAGTTATGAGTGTGACTACGACGAAGATCGCGCCTTGTACAACTTCAAGCGGAACAAGGAACGAATCGACGAGCATAACTTGAACTACAATTACAACTGCAGCATTGCCTACAAGCTTGGTCTCTGGTCTCGCTCAGATCTCTCTGAATTCGAAATCCATGAAATGTACAATGGACTGGATCCATCGCCGATCGAGCCGCAGGTGGAAGAAAAATCGATTTTCTTAGGAGGAATCGAGATTGTTACGCCAACAGTGTTGAACTTCGACTGGAGAGATTCTGATGTAGTCTCTGATATCTTAGACCAAGAGAATTGCGCCTGTTGCTACGCTTTAGCAGCAATTGAAGCAATGGAGAGCCAGCTCGCTCGCAAGCTTATTCTGCCGGGAATCGGCTCGCTATCAGCCCAGCAAGTGCTCGACTGCAGCTTCAGTTATGGCAACAATGGTTGTGACGGAGGAAACACGTGGAACTCTTTTGAATATATCCAAGACAATGGCCTTACAAGCGACAGTTCTTATCCGTTCGAAGCGAGGGAAACTGGGTCGTGCAGATACAACGAAAGCATGAAAGAAGCGTCGATGCGAAAGTTTCGATACATCAAGATTATCAGTGAAGTTTTCTTGAAGGTGAAAAGTTAAGCTTTCATTATCAGAAATGAACCAGAATCTTATGGCTTGCATTTTAGAATCTCTTGTTCTCAATTGGTCCGTTGACAGTCGGCATGGATGCATCGCTCTTCACCTTCTTGAATTACAAATCCGGAGTCTATAACGATCCTGAATGCTCGACAGATCTCAACCACGCGATGTTGCTTGTTGGTTACGGGACCGATAGTGTAACTGGACTCGACTACTGGCTTCTGAAAAACAGTTACGGCGAATCCTGGGGCGAGAACGGCTACGTCAGAATGTCGCGAGACATCCCAAACTTCTGTGGACTTTGGGATTACGTGATATTTCCCATCCTGGGCTTATAAATGTGCAAATAACTTCCAGGAAACTAGAAGATCGTGATTACTTTTTTATCGCTGGTTGAAATATTTGTTTGCACAAAATTAAAGCTAATTAAGAAAGTCGATTCAGTCGTTATTTGCAAGTGATTCCCAGCTGAGTTTATTTTATTTAGCAGAATGATTTTGTTGCTTTTCGTCGTGATATCGAGAATTGGACTCAGTTTATCACGTTTTGAGGGAGCGTCAGAGGTTTACAGCCAATGGAAATCAAATTATAGCAAAGGCTACAGATGCGAATACGAAGAGAATCGAAGCTTCTGCAATTTCAAGAGAAATGTGGAGCGAATAAACGATCACAACAGTCTGCGCGGCTTTGCTTACAGGCTTGGCCTGTGGGCTCGATCAGATCTTTCTGAGTTCGAGATAAACAAAATGTATAACGGCCTGGAATCCTCGCCGGTTGAGCCAGAGGTTGAAGACAGAGCATTTTTCCTAGGAGGAGTAGAAATAATTACGCCAACAGTGAAAGACTTTGATTGGAGAACTGCTGGAGTGATTACTGGGATACGCGATCAAATGGATTGCTCATGTTGCTATGCTTTGGCTGCGACTGGAGCACTAGAGGCTCAAATTTCTCTCAAGACTGGCCACCTAAGAAAGCTCTCTGATCAACAAATAATCGACTGCAGCTTCACGAATGGCAATGGCGGATGTGGCGGAGGCAACACATGGAACGCCTACAACTACATCAGACAGAACGGATTAACCGGCGCTTGTGAATATCCGTTTGAAGCGAGAGACACTGGAGCTTGCAACTTTAATAATGAAAGCATGAAAGTGACACCTATGGTCAGAGCTCGATATGTTAGGATCACCAGCGCTGATTTCTTGAGGGTAACGTTCGAGGTTTTAATTTGTAAATGTTAAACTTCACCTGTCACTTTATTAGGATCTTCTGTATTCCATTGGCCCGTTGACAGTCGGCATGGATGCATCGCTCTTCACCTTCTTGAACTACAAATCCGGAGTCTATAACGACCCTGAATGCTCAACAAATCTCAACCACGCGATGTTGCTCGTCGGCTTTGGAAGCGACAATGTCACTGGACTCGACTATTGGCTGCTGAAAAATAGTTACGGAGACACTTGGGGTGAAGAAGGCTACATCAAAATGACGCGCGACATCCCAAACTTTTGTGGACTCTGGGATTACGTGATCTATCCAGTGTTCAACCCTTAAAATACTTCAAGTTAATTTTTTCATTTAGTCAATTTATTCAGGAAACTTTTCTCTTAAAATCATACTTTGCACTATTGTCCTTTAAAAATCTAGCAATTAATTTAAAAACTTATCTCTTGGCAATAAACTGATTCTCTTAAAACTCTTTCAACTTAACTTGAGGACGATTTGAACTAAAAACTATCATAGCCTTGCATGCTTAAACGACAAAAGAAAAGTTTTCTTCTGTCACAATGTCGGGAACCACAAGCTTTTAATCAAAGGAAATCTCGCACCATCTTCGTCTTTCTCCACATTATTGAGATTCGAGAAATTGAAGACGAGTGACGAGTGTAAGGCTGAGGGAAACCAAAAATTAAACTGATCATTTGATGAGCAAATGATAGCAAATTCTGCCTGCTGTGATAAGTTTCCATCGATTATTCTGATTACAGTTTTAGCCTAGTTGAATCACAATGATATTGGTTAAAAGGATTTACTGTCTCAGCTTTGATTCCAATTCCATCCGTCGATTGAATTGCTTTAAAACTCTTCCTGCGCATAACTAATTCTGCTTTATTTTGATTTGGCGAGTTAAAACTTCTCTGATAAATACTTTGAAACATTTCGACCTACAAAATCTTCATCACTGTCCTCGCATCAACATTCGATATGACTTTCCACTAATTTTCCTTCTCTCAGTAACAACAAATTGAGATATTCGTTTAATAGAAACATTCCACTCGTCTCCCTAAGATTCGAGTTGCATTCAAAGGCCTTTGAGCTGATTCAGCTCAGCTGAAAGCTAAATTCTTGTCAGTTGCTGCTGCTGTCACTCCACGAATTCTCTTCAACGTCTTGCGACGAGCTTTTCAAAGCTAAACTTTTAGTTGATTTATTATCGTTCTCCAGATTTTTTCCTTTTCTTGAAACAATAAATTAGGTGAACATTTTAATGAACCGATGGGAAAACTTTGCGTTCGGGAAAATTTTGTGTGGAAAAGTTGATGATTTTCCCTTGAGAAGTGAAAAAGTTTGTGGAACGCAGAAATTTTGATAAAAGAAATTTTCAATAATTTTACAATAAATTAAAATGTTCGTTGAAAATGCGATTTTATGTACATGATTCTTCCACTCTCTTGCATCGAGTCGCAACAGTTTTCCCAACGATTTTCACAGTTTAATCGAATGAAAGAAAAATCTGAGAAGTTTTCCAAATTTTCCTGTTTCGCTTTTCCTTCTGAACAGCAAAAACTGGAACACTTTGAGCTCCTAAAATCCACTCAAATGATTTCGAATTTCTGGCAATCATTTCAATGGGACTTCAAGAACATTTTCACTCGCCCAAAGCGTTTCGAGTCGCTGTTGAAGAATGAAAAGCTTTGGAAAATGAATTTTAAACGAGCATTTCAAAAATCAAGTGAAAACTGATCAGCTTTACATTCGCGTTTGCTGCCCTGGCCGATCTCATCGCTTGTAAACCGGACTTAGATCGAGAGTCAAGTTCTTCAGCGCGTTGTTCCTGGCGAAGGATCTCGTCTGCCGCGAGTAGCGGATGATGTTCAGTACGAGCCCTCGGCAATCGTTGCACACGGCCATCAGCTCGCCTCGAAGACATTCCTTCTGCTCGCACTGCTGCTGTTGCATTAGCGTGAAAGCTTTCTTGAAGCCGCTCCTACAACAATCCGAACTATAAGTTTACTCAAACTTCAGTTGAATCAATTTAATTTACCTTCGATCCAAAGTACTGCAGTTCGAGTGCGGCCTAGCTGGGCTCTGAGGCGGTAAACTTCTTGGTCCCTCCATACTTCGCGACATGAGTGAATCACGGAGCGACTGCTGGTTGTCTTTGGCACTCAGAGTTGAGGTTGTCATTGTTACTGATGAGGGAACGCCGTTGTTGATCGTGCACAAAGAGTTCGGTTGACTAGAGCCGGGCGTGCTCGATGTCGAGCGCAGGTTTTTGGGTGATGAGGGCGCTGAACCGACAGTGTTTCGAGTCTACAATGTGAAACGGAATGATACCTGGCAGTTCCTTTATTATTTATTTCGACAAGCCTCACCTTTCGGTCAACGTCTGTTCGAAGCAGTCGCTCCATTAGAGATCGCGGGAATGATTCGTCCATCCCACCGTGATGACTCGGCGATGGAGCGTTGGACACTGAGGGGCTGTTTTGTAGCGACGGTGACAGAAGCTGCACCGGAACGTTACTGAAGTGCTCGGTTGGTATTCGCATCTTCGTGTAGCATTTCGCGCAAACGGTACGTTGGCAAAGCTTGCAAGGAACTCCGCGAGAGCTGAGGATTCCGAACTTTGTTCGCAGACAAAGAAAGCAAAGTTTTCTCTTCTCGACGTCTTCTTTGATATGAATTCCGACCGGAAGACTTTCAAGTTCCGCCTTCGTAATCACAGAACGAATATGAACGATTTCTTCGAGCGTCAGAGATAAACGATCCGTCTCGAGCTTATCCCGCCATTGATGTTCGTCCAGAGAGTTTTTCGTCCATGTGTCCATCGAGCTGAGGTTCGTCGTTGGATTAATTTGTGGTGTGACGGTTTTCACACTTGGAGTCATTGATGCTGGTGGTTGTTGGGTTTGCTCTGTCGATTGTCTGGATTGCGGGCGCGACGAAGGAACCGAGTGGCTGTCGTTTGCCTTCAAGCTCTGACAGCCAACGATCGTGTGACGTCGGATGGACGCCCGACGAGACTCGCATTGCGTCGCAAGATCGTAAGCTGAAATTGTTCGAATAATTAGCTGTGACGAAAGCAAACAAGCAAAACTTATTGCAGAGGAACACAAAACAAAGCGTTGCACAAACAAAATCTTTCCCATGCGAATGAATGAAGAGAAAATGATTTCTGAAAATTCCTCGAAATGATGAAAAGACAAATCAAACAAACTGTGCATGAGCTCACGCAACAAAACAAGCGAAACCTCTAATAATAGAACTGTCAATAATTACTTTCGAGGGTTTTATCGCAAAACCGATGATACTCATCGTGCGTTATCTTGTTTCCTTTTAACATTTTGGGTTCGCGTGTGAAGAGGGAAAAGAAATTGGGAAAATCAAAGAGTCGAGAGACGTTAGTAAAGAGTCGTAAGCGATCGTCTTAAGAAACCTTGGACGAAGGAACCTAAGAGTTGTTGGTAAGAAATCAACTGGAAATCATAAGAAACTGCTTGACACTTACTCGTCCTCCGAAGTATCGTGTTGATGTTGTTTTGGTTGTTCTCTTGGTAACTCGTTCGTTCGCCTTGTGCGTCTGATGTTGATGGCGTTTCATCGTCCTAATGAGAGAGGATTTCATTAAGTTTAAATCACAAGGGTTGCTAATTTTCAATGTGCAAAGTCAGCAAAACATCGAGGAGTTTCACCGATAAAAAAATGCTTCACGAGTTAGAAGAGAATTTCATTTTTTATTTGCCAGACGTGCGTTGAATCCGAACAAATGTTTTCGGTATTTGTTGAACCTTTTTTTGAGTGAGGACGTTTCGCAGAAGAATCCACTTTGAATAAATAATAAATGTCTAGATCAACGCTATCTATGAATAACTCCCAATCTGCTCCAACCCACGAAGATAGAGAGATTGATCCGAGAACATTATTCGTGATGCTGAAGCTTTTCGTCCCTCATATCCATGAGAATAACCGTTCGGAGGGATGTAAACACGAATGTATTGATTTTCCTCGTTATCTCACTTCCAGGGTAGACGTGAACATTGCCAACAAGTATCGTCTGCCTGAGCTTTATGGGTTACTGCGTCAAATGAGACGGAGGGCGGATGGAGATATTTTTAGAGTGCAAAGCTTTGTCACATTTCTCCGCATTCTTCTCGATTCATGAATAAGTCAGAAAGCGTTGGAAAGGCTGCCTCTTCATCATTGCCACTTCTCGCCAACGCAGCAAATCTTCGTGCGATAACTTACGCTCAGAAGGTGACGTTAGTGTGAAGAATCCTGCTTGCGACAATGCCATTTATTTGACATCCGAGCCGCATTTGAGCATAAGAAGTTAAACAATTTTGTTACGTCGAAACCCGAGACGGATTTAATGAGGTTTTGTCGGTTGGTTGATGATGTATCGGCGAGCTCGATGTTTGAGATCGATGAAGGTCTCACATGAGCGAGCACAGCTTGTGCAATGGTTCAGCGAAACGCTTAGCATTATTGGGAGTATGTGGAGCAGATGAAAACAACAGTGATGCAATTAAATTCGTCGAGCCTTTCCTGAGACCTAATGACGCAAGATTACTTGACACGACACTTAATTTGGGTCTTGATCGAGAAAAGATCGCGCAAATGTTTACACAACCGACGACATCGAAAGAACCGCACGACTGCGACATTATTTTTCAATTATCCGTGGATTACTCTGTTCCCTGTCGACGCGAAGAAGCTTGGAGAGGCTAATTCCGTTCGCACGATAGCCGACAGTGTGGAGAAATGCTCAAAGCGAGAGGAGTGGAGCAGCATTAAATCAATTAAGACGAACAAGATGAATCGGTTTCGTCTGTTTTCGTGCTGAATTGGAGGCAAATTATTGAGACTCGATGAGAAGCAGCTGAGCATCGCTGGCGTTCGTGAGAAGCGCCAACAAAGGTCTCGTCACGTAATTCGTTTTAAAATCAAAGCTTGTAATTAGGCTGAGAAGTTTGGCAGCAAGTAAATCGCGTAAGGCTGACGAAAGTGTGGCGAAAATAATTTGCTTGTTCGCTTACCTTAAATAAATCAAAATCTGCCTTGATCAGTCTTCTTGATGGTTGTGATGAGTTGGTTGCTAGTGATGACATCGACGACGACGTATCTTCCTCGTCAATCTTACGGCAAAAGTCCTCTAGCTTCACGGGCTTTGACGTGCTGGTTGTTGCGGGTAATACTGTAGAAACAAGGCAATGGGAAATTATTAATCGTGAAATATGCAAGCGACTTCGCAAATTGGATCACGTTGTTGGTTAGGCGAGGTCAGATTATGTAAACAGCTCTTGATAGCACCGTCAGTTACGCAGCTCACATAATGACGACAACTCCGCGACATGCCAACGACGAAGTGAAAGTTCTGCTTGAGTAAGCGAGAGATGAAATTGCGCTGGCATTATTCGCAGTTCTTTTTGGCTTTCATTCAGCAAAAGTGCTATGGACAATTTTGATTTTGATCGACTCGTCATAGATAAAACAAACTAGATTGACTTGGTCAACACTCTCCACCAATTGCCTGAAACGGCTCGTGATGCAAATATCAGTAAACTTTCTGGTCAGTCTAGAGCAGATTGATCTATGCCACCACAAATTTTGAGCAGTCATGATATCAACCTCAGTTTTCACTTCTTTCGTGACTCAAGAATTCAGTTTGGCGCAAGCAATATTTCAACACGTTTTCAAATTTATATTCCATGCAGTCGCGGGCTCGACGATTTAATAAAACTTGATTGCTGCTACGCTCGACGGATTAAATGGAAATTATAGCCTCTTGTGCTCGATAATAAGATAAACGCTTTTTAATTGGCTCCATCGATGCGAGTGGCTAAAGTTCATAGAACTATGAAATCAATTAGCAGTCAGCCGCGCTTGTGGCAATCGTAGATTGCGAAAACAAATTTATTTGATTAAATTCGTTTTTGAGCGAATCCGTTGGAGCAGCTCAATCGATATTCCTCCCGAAAGTTTCACGGTGAGTTCCTCTACCTTCAGCATCCATTAAATATTAAGCGAGGACTTCAGACGTCTGCGAGTGAAGCAAAACGGAAATCACGGTAGCAAATTTGAGACTCGACTGCTTATCGCGATCATAAGATTAATACTGAAATTGTGGGCGGCTCGAATTCCAAACGCAAATAATAAATTAAGCTCAAGGGGCGACGAAAATTTCTGCTGCTGTCTTCTCGCCGATTCGTCACATCAATTTATAATTTTCAGGCAAGGAAATTGCAATTCTGCTTTCTACGGGGAAATTTCATTCCAGATCTCGTCGTCAGACGGTTCGAGTGAACAGGAATTGAAATTCCGCAGGCGTTCTATTATCAACTCGTTGCCTCGCTTCTCTAATTATTCTCACCCCGCGTGGGCATTAATTTGAAATTGCTCCCTTCCCATTTTCAGCCGAGGTGATTAAATTTATTGCAGAGCCTTTCCGTGGAAAATTGCATCAATTAGAAAGAAATTCTACCCAAGTTTTTCCGTGAAAAATGTTTGCAATTTCCTCAATTTTCATTCTCGTTAAAATGTTTCGTTTGGCTCGGCCAATCGGCTCCTGCCGGTTTTATTGCACTTGAGCTTTGCAACATAAAAGTTTTCTCTCGGAAAACTCTTCGCAAACGATGTGGAAAGTCTAATCCACAGAACCAGACAGGAAGCTCTTTCATAAAACAATTTTCAAGTTGAAAGAAGCTTAAGAGATTGGTCTTGCCAAGCATCCAAACATTCCTCGATTCAACAAGCCGGAAAAGTTCGTTAAACTCGAATTACCCCTAACCGAGTTTCCGCCTAATTAAATTTATCAATTATTCCAGACGTGATCGTCCTGACATCGGCAAACAAAATGCAATTTTCAACGCAAACAAGCGCTGCACAATTTTCATATTGACCCAGTTTCCCGCGACATCAAAATTGCCAAAACAAAAAACATCAGCAGATATTGATTTTCCTACGCCCAAGAATTTCTTTCGTTAGCGGAGACAAATTGAAATCAAAGTTCCGCACAAAGAAGGAAGGACTTGTCGTCGATGAAAGAGTCGTAAAACGTTCTCCAGTCGATATCGCTTTCAATCATGTCTTGGCAGTAATCCGTGCATTAACTCAGTCGTTTGCCTTCGTTTGCAAGGGTGGCAAGAGGGTGCTGAGCCTTCCCAAGCGTCTCCCAAAGGCTCGAGCAACATTTAGTCGCAAGGCTTATGTGTAACAGATTGTTAACGACCAGCGAACTGAGACTAATGATACAGACTCAAGATGATGGAAGGAAACCACAAATCACGATGCGGTTGGTCTAGGTTAAGAACATGGAACAGTTGGTGAACTTTCTTCGCGTTTCCGGACGATGTTTCAACTCAGCTGGTCGCGCAATTTCACGCAATTCGGACAAAGATTTTTATTTAAGGGCAACAAGGCCAGCAAATCGCTCGCTGCGTAGGCCAATGAGATTAGTTCCCGTCCGTCAACGATGGAGCTTTTCTCGCTTGTTTGAATTGCTGTAACGAGATTCCAGCTGCTCTTCAATTTCTTCTAACTCTGCTGCCTAATTATCTGTCAAACTGTTTTTGCCATAGCCAGCCTTTCCCTCCAGGGAAGGAATGTTTAACCATCGATTGGCATGTAATTAAACGCTGGTTGTGGGGACGAAAGTTGAAATGAATCATCACCTGATCGCGGTTTGGGGCGCGGCGGATATTTCGTTGAGCGTGGAGCGGCCTGCGGCATCGGCAATTGGCGCTCGTCGGTCGGGCAATACTTGAGGTCGCGTGCCGCATCAACAGATGGAGACGAGGGAACAATCATATCCATCGCTCTCGTGCAATATGTTCGATTGATGCGCCAATATGCTTCACGGAATCTTCTCACGTTTTGTCTCACTTAGTTTACTTAAAGTCTTTCAAAGTCATTTTTATTAGCGCCAATCTTCTCTTCGCTTCCCCTTCACTGAGCACAAAGAACGTTCAGTTGCAGTCTGATTCGAATTCACGAGGAAACCTCGAGGGTGGATGAAACTCGGGGAGAAATGTGCGTTCGGAGGGAAGAAAAAGTTTTCACCCTCGCTCACTTCTGGATTCTCGATTATCGATCGAGAAAATGCTTTAAAACGAGGAAGTCGTTTTCCTTTAAAGATTAATCGTCAGCTGTTGCCACCTTCAAGGAACTTCTCACAACCGTTCGAATGCGAAGTTGTATCGATTGTAAACCGATAAAGTCTTTGTGTTCTCGAGATTTTCGTGTCTCTGGCTCAACAAACGAGCGAAAACGATTCTCACAGCACTTCAACTTGCATAACTCCTTCGCGGACTGTCATGGGAAAACTTTAGACGCCGAGCTGGGGCTGAGACAATAATTGACACAGATCTCCACGCGAGCAGTTTAAGCTTTTTCGATCCAAACACAACAAAACAACTTTTCAGACTGAGCGATGACGATTCACGTTCAGCTTTTTCGCTGGCGAAGAGAGAAAATATTCGTGAGCGGCCGAAGGCTTCATGAATCATTCTCTGCCATGCTGCGCACGCGCGCTTTCTCGTCTACTTCATGTTTACCAAATGTGCTGATAAGACGCGGTGCATAATCCACGTTGACCCTCCGTGTGTTGGTGAAAGAGAGCGACTGCACTTTCAACCCCAACGTGTGGGCAGACAATCGCGAGAGGAGAACATAACGCGAACTTTGAACTTCGAGGTACATTATGCAATGGAAAGAGCAATTAATGTTCCATTAAAACATCGCCAGCCCCCGTAAAAGGAAAACCAGGTCGCGCCAGATGCTCTAAGGTCGACAAGCGTAACGAAACAGACTTTTTCTTATCCTCCATCAAAACTGCAAAGCTCTCATCGGCCTGAACGACCCAAATTTATGACAATAAAACATTAATTCCGACTACAATGGAGCTTAAGGGCTCATTAATAAATTCCTGTCGACGAGTTTGTTTCATAATCGGACAACTAGAGTCGAATCCAAGAGAAGCAATAACATTAAATCATCTCGAATGACCAGCGATCACTGCACAATCTCGAATTCTTGCGGCTCTCATCGATGTTTACTTTCATTTACTTTCCATCTTCATTGCCGTTGGGACTTTCTAAAAGCGTGAATCCCAAGCGAGCGGAAAATTATCATGTACGGAAGTGAATTGACGACAACCTTTCGTTGTCTTTACGACGATGTCAATGATAAGAAGAATAAAATAATAGCTTTGACCTTAAACATTGACAATGAAGCCTTTCAAGACTTTGTGGGTTTCCGTGGAAATGCCTCATGGCATTTTCCGCCTCTCGGTTTTTATGTTCCGCTGGATCATAAAACTCTTTCTTCAATTCACAAGGCGTTAGCCCAAATTTAATTAGAAGGTTTTGCGTTCTGCGACAAGAAATTCGCGGAGATTCATTGTCACGTCGCTTTGCTGTGATTAAAAGCTCCAGAGGAACAAATAATAAAATCGAGACAAAGCTCAAGCAAGTAAACAAAGCTGTCAACGAAACTGAATACTCTGTCACCTTGTCGATTACATAGAGAATCACTTTAAAAAGTTCGCAATGATTCGCCGCGGTAATTCACAAATCTTGGCCATTGAAAATTGATTGCGCTCAAATTGAATTCAATTTCGCTTTCCGGCTAAGCCGTTGGATGTTACGGGTGAGCAGAAACAATGGCAGCACTTCATCCGAGCTGTTTGCTTAAAGTTCACTCGATATTTCTTTCGCTAATGGACAGAAAAGTAAGCTGGATAATGATCCGTGAGCGAAGCACGGCGCTTGGAGCGTGGTTACCGAACTCTTTCTATGAAGAAGCCTGACGGAGTTTCCTCAATTAATTCAACCACAAACCATATTGCTCACCAGAATGTTTCGTTGTAGCGCCCAAAACTCGAAAGAATTGTTACGTTTTTCATGGTCGAGAAGAAGAGAAAACTTTGAAAGCATCGTGATTTGCAGATAATCATAGTGCTTGAATATTTTAGTTCCAACATATCGTAAAGAAAGAAATGCGAAAGATCATCGAAGGTAAAAGTTAACGGTACAAGCGAATAGCTTTTTTTGTGTTTACTTATATGGAATCAAAAGATGGAACACGCGAAGTCGTCAGGGAAATGTCTGACGACAAACGACAGTGAGCTGCAGACTCGACATTGCCATCAGCCAGCATCGCATTTCAGGCTTCCGTGAGCGAGAGTGAATTAGAGTTTCACGAGCTGGCACAATGATTAATCGTCATTGCTGTCTCACTTGCGCCCATCGAGACGTTGCGGCTTGAGATTCGTGCCCGCCACGTTCTTCAAAACGACTTAATTCGCTGCTCCCTCATAAATCATACCGTTCTCTCGAAAGAAATCATTTTGACTTCCTAATTGAATGAAGGTAATGAGACCTTGAATCCGGTATTTGCCAAGAGCTTGACAGCTTCATGGGCTTTTAATCGTAATATTTGATTTTCAGAACACGGCCGCATCGACCCACGCGCGAAACCCTTTCGGTAATTTAAGATTCTGAGTCGAGCTATCTCACCTTCTGCCATGGCTTCTTCTTGAAAGCAATTTGCTTCGAAAGCGAGCGGAACATAAATTTCTACACAAGTTTAATTCACTTCGGGATAGTTTTCTTCTTATCTCTGATCCTTATCTGTAACCATCTCATTTATATTAATGAGTCGTTCTGGTAAAAGCCTTTTAGGAAAAGGTCAGTTTGCACAGACAAAAACTTTACGTTGTAATTCACCGATGGAACGAAGCACACGTTTGCTAGCCAACAAGTGAAAGAGCAACAATGTTGGGAACGTGGAACATGCAAAAGCTTTCGTGCTTAGTTTTCTTTCTCTCGCGCTCCACCTGGATGTGAAGTGAGCCAAGCTAGCGAAGCTTTAAAGCTTCAACTTGTGTCGAGTCTGCCGCGATATATTTCGAGCTTTCGTTGGAAATATCTTGCACCTTCAACGCTACAGTGAATCGGACTCGACAGACGCTTTTATATCTTAACGGCTTTTGGCAGTTGATCGCGCTATTAAAGCCGAAATATTTCCGCAAATTTCTTTTATCTCTTTGACGTCAAAGTTATTTTTGGAGTCGGAAATTACGAAAAATTAAATCAACAGAACAAATTTCATTGTAGGAATTTGCGGTTTTTATTGCGAGAATTTAAGCCGAAATACTCGAGAATTTGATTTGTAAGATTCTGGACACGTTTCGCCGAAAACTTTCGTGGGTTCAACAACATCAAGTCATGTAAAAGACCGTTGAAATAATAAGAAATTAGCAACAGGTATCGGCGAATTATAGCGCGCAATTTCACGTTGAGGTTTCATTTTTGGCGAAAACAATTTCCCGATGGATCTCACCTAAGAAATAATCGACGCTCCATCGCCACGGACAAATTGATTTCTTATTGCTTTTGTTTCGCGTCGCTGTTTCCCCTCGTAAACATATTTTCAAGAAATCAAGTTTTATGATTAATTGGCGCGTTATCAGACGAGTTATGCGACACGACGAGAGTTATCCAACGTTGGTGTAGTTGAGGCGCCGGGGAAAATATTTTCGTTTCTCGGTTGAAGGGCTTAAGAGCGACGGCTTTGAGAAGATCTCTTTAGGAATAATTTTTACTGTTGTCAAAACAGTTTGCTTATGCAATCTTCAAACATTCGACTGTTGCGCAAACGGCGAAGAAAGTTGGAGGAGCTTGAAAAGCTACTGAACTCGAATTAAATCTCATTATCTCAATGAACATTTCACTCTTTTTGTTAAAAGCGAATAAACAACTCATTCTTGGTAAGCGGCGAGTGAATTCACTCGTTCAGCCATTCATTCCGCGTTGAGTAAGCCTCGTTGAGGGTTCCATAAATCAAAATAATCTCTCGCGCGGGGGCGTCAACAGATCTGCCGGATTTTCTTCGTTCTCGAGAGCTTGATTCACGCGCTGATTGTGAATTTCGTAAATTCTAATTTATGTGTCTGCCGATGCTGTAGTGCGACCGAGACTGCAATTGACTGAGTCACTTTGATATTCGATCGCTTGCAACATAAACGAGCACGAACGAATTCGCAGCCACCATTTCAACCCAAATTCTCTTTCGAGTGAATCATAAATTTCCAAAGCTTTTTTATGACAGCACAAAGAATTGCACATTGAATCGTTGCTTGAGATCAGCATAAATAAGCCATAAATACTGATCGCTCGACAGGTGAAAAACAGAAGAATAAAATTTTGCTTCCTCGCCTTGGCATCGGCCAAATGCACCAGGAGACCCGAGACACTAAAAATTTATGTTTCAGTTCGTTCTCAAGCGCGCCCGCTCATAACAAGAAGCAAAGCTTGTAATTGAAATGTCATTTTGTATGTCGCAGAGCCCGAACAATCGAGCTGCAACATGTAAATTCTGCAGCAGAGGAGAGAGACCTCTAGTCGTGCCCTTAAAAGAATTCAAAAGTTCAAAGCTGGCACGTAGCAATGTCAATTAAATTTATGAATGAAACGCGAGAGTCCGAAGAAAATTCGCTGCAGCGTGAGAGGAGGAAAGCAGCAAGTTTAAGGTGAACGAGCAAGGCATAAAATAATGAAAGTCGACGAAATTATGCTGCGAAAACTTCTCGTTTATGCTTCGACTCGCGATGCCTTTTAACGACACTTCACATGTCGCTGACACACTTTTCCTTATTCCCTCGCCGGCTCTGACCGATATTATTCGACGAAGCGCTTTAGAATCGATTGAGAAAGCTTCGCCGAGGGAATTGTAAGCGGCGAGGTAAAGACATTTAACATCGACACCTACTCACTGCAACATGAAAGGAAAATGATTTTATCAGATTCCGAACAAATATTTAACGTCAAGGTTGATGCCGCTTAAACGAGCCGAAGAAATATCTTCGTGATAATGATAATTTTATGCATCTGATTAAAGGGAAAAATTCATTGAGAAACGTTTTAATGTCACAAACTTGACACAAGCCATCGCTGATAGTGTTCGCGACAAAGTGGGAGCCAAAAATGCGGCTTAAAGAAAGATGTTGATGCAGGTTTTGCAATATTTTCATCGCATCGCTTGGAATGTTGATTGGCTCGAAGAAGGGCAAGTCGGCCACGTGGTGATGATGCGTTTACATAAATATTTGTCATCGCACGGGACAGTCACGTGAGAGACGATTGCGAAAACAATCGTCGGAATGCAGAAGGAAGCTGAACAAGTAAAAGTTTCAGAATCGCGCCCGCGGCTAAGAAAACCGGAAGACCCTTGAAACCTGTCCGCTGACCCAGAAAAAGGGAATGAAAGTTCATAAAAACTCAGCCCATCGATCAGAGCAATTGCACAGTTTCGTGATTGCCGAAGCTTTCAATAAATTACGGCGAGCGTATCGCGTTTCGTGCATCGCTCTCCGTCGACCTGAAACCTGCACCTGCGAAAGCAGTTCCAATGAACTTGAGGGCTTGCACTGATTGACGCTAAATAGAGCAAAGCTATCTCGTTATCAGAGAAACCCGAACGAGTCTCATTGACGTTCTCACACGGATTCGTTTCGTCATTCGACCACCAACACGGTCGATAAATTGAGGCGACGCTAATCAAATCCCAAATATCATCTTTCCCAAATCACGCGTTCAATTCACCCATCGGTGCCGATAAATAATTCCTCGCATCTTAATAACTCAAGCAGCGCGTTAATGTCGTTGAACTCTCCACTCCGCGACTGGTTCTTCTTCCGCAGTTCTCCTTCACTTTCCCTGGTTTCGTCTCGCGCGCCGATGATCGTCAACGTCAGAATGTAACAAATTAACACCGGCCAAAGCGACAGACACTTAATGAAGGATAATTGTCGTCGCTTCGTAGCCACTGGCTAAACCGCGAGAATCAGAGACGCGTAGAAATGGGTCAAAGTTTCGCGCTGATTCCGAGAGCAAATAAAAATCGCCAATCGCCTATTACAGCCATTAGAGCCTCATCACATGATTTTTCTCCTCTCTATTGCCATAATTTAATTATAAGCGTCTCTCGGAAAGTGGAAGTTGTGAGTGGAAAGTGTCTAGAGCTCATTAAATTCTCTTACGGACACATTTCGGTCGTCCACGATTAAACAGATGTATGTAAAGCCCGCGAAGCGTCTCAATGAAAAGTGAAAAGAGAGAAAGACGCGGGATCGTAAATTGAGCCGCGGCCGAAAGTCCGAAATGTAAAGAAACTCTCCTTCAATTGTAAAACTTTAACACGCTCAGAATGATGTGGAATTCGACTAACGTGTAATTTCGGACGCCCGACAGATCCGAAATGGAAGAGATTCAATTAATTTTTATGACTTCACAGCGTCCATAGTCGGGCGCGATGTTGATCTGCTCCGGAGGAAATCTCCATAATTTTGTTTACGCGTTTTTAAGAAGAAAAAATTAACGACACGAAAAATAAAATCGAAAGTATCGCGGCTCGCGCGAGAGACCGTAATCAGATTTTTATTGGGAATTAGAAAACCAAAAGCGAGGTGAATTAATCAAAAATTTTCACTTTTCAATCAGCGTTTTGAAGGTCGCTGACTTGCACGCCATTCGCTTGATACAGACGACGCGAGAGCTTCTTGAGATTCGTCTCGCATCGCAGTCAATCAAATCAATGCGCATAAATTATTGCTGTCCAAAGCGCTCTTTAGAAATTACGAGCGATCGAGCGTCGAAGCCAAGTTCACAAACGCAGAATAAATTTTCATTAATTCAACGCCAGCGACATTAATCACCGAGACTGGAGCGACCAACGGCTTATCCCTCAATTAAAATATTCAGAAAATGAAAGTGCGCGCGCGTTCAATTTCGCTTTCGGTCTTAGAGACGTGGCGAGAGATTAGGAGAACCGTTTGGCGCAGGATGAAAGGCAGCATCGATTAACGACGAAAACTGCAATTTCCCAAACCCATAAATCACTAATCTCTTCGCTTTGAGGCGCTTAGAGGAAAGCATTGCGCTCCACACAAGGTAAAGATATCAATAAAGTGCACTTCAACTTATGCAAATCAATCTTCCCCGCCAGCCGCATCCGACCATAAAGTCATAAAAACATGTTTTGCTCTTCGAGTTATTTAACTCCATCGGCTTGAACAGCAAATGTCGAATAAAACAAAATGAATTTCTGGCGAGCTTCGAGGAAAAGTCTCACACATAGTGAACGGCGAAAGAGGAAAAGCGCCCGGCGCATAGCAAAACCACAAAGTCGACATCAGCGCCATACACGATTCGATCAATTTATAAGTTTTATTGTTGCACTTTCCACCAGCCGCGCTCGTAATGTCTCTATTTTTAGCCTTGGCTCGATTGAAAGTGCACACACATTCTTTCCCACTTCACTTCCATACCGGACAGTTTAATCACATGCTGAGTACTTTACGCATTTTTCTCTCGTAGAAAAAGCTTAATGAGCTGCGCAACAAGCGATGGTGCACAGTCGAGACGCGAGACACATTGGAAAACCATCAATCAACGGTCGAGAGAGACGTTGGGACGATGATGATGAATCAAAAAGTTTAATCGCACAATTTCTCATCGCGAGTTAACGACGTTTCATCTCTGAATTTATGAGTTTCTTGGCTTTTCGGATCGCAGCTCTTTATCGGATTAAGCTATTTAAGTGCTGCTTAAGCTCAACGGTGCTATCAGTTCGCCATTCATTATAAAGTCCATGCAAATGTTAATGCCAATGCTGTGTACTCACATCGATTCTTCAATCCTTGTGCAACCGGTTTCAAAACTCTGCCTTTGCGGATTGAGTCGAGCAATTGTTCCCTCGGTGATGGATTGCGTTTCAAAGGTGCCAACTTCCTATCAGTCGCCTGTTAATAAGCCACACAAGGAAAACAAACACGAAAACAATTCAGTCACCAGTTGGTAGGAAGTTTGTAAGTTGCAAAGGTGATAAGAGTGAAAACAAGCTTGACTTACTTTTCGGAGTGGCGGTCGCGATCTGATAAATTCGAGAATGACAGCGTGTGCGTCTTTCTTCACCTTCGGCGGAATGTCGCCGTTCACCATCACCTTCCTTAGATTGTACTTCCTATAAACAGAGACGTCGGTTAGACAAAGAGCACCGCGATCACTTGATGCATCGCAAATTCGCCAACTCACCTTGATCTGATGTCTTCCATTAAAATCTCGTACGGCGTCAACTCATACTCGGTTGGCGTGTGATGAAAGCTGATTTTCTTCAGCCTCACTCCGCGCCGCAGCTCATCGACGACTTGCATCCAAAACCTCGCCTGCGAAAAACATCAAACGAAGCAAAAGTTAAAGCAAATATCCGGCATTAATGGAATGGATTTATGCTGTGAACAGCGGAAGAGTGAGGCGAATTTCACAGCCATTTTCGCTCCTCAGAAATGCAGAAACAGAATCGAAATTACGTAAAAATCATTTCAGTGCAAACAAGGCAACGAAAAAACAATCTCAACGACATGAAACATTAATTAAACGCAAATTAATTCCGAGACAGTTTGGTGTTTCGCTGTTTAATTTGGAAGTGCGAGAAGAGAAATCTACGAACATAAATTTATGCTACTTGATGAAATTCTCTGGTGGGACGGCGAACATTTCGCGAGGAAAGGACTGACGGAGATTAACGTCATGAGAATTTCTCGTGATCGCCTAAACTGACCGTTCGAGCCAGCTATAAAGTGTCAGCTTATCCACGTGAAGTTATCACGAAAAACTTCCACGAAATGCTCGACATCCTCCTGCAGAGAGAGACAAGAACGGCTGCATGCACTGCTACAATGTAACGGTCAACACGGAGTCGCTTCGCCTGGCATCTCACGTGCCACGACGGGGAAAGGGAGAAGCTTCCTGGACCGACACGAATCTCAACTGTCGCACATAATTTCATGGTACGTTCCAGCGAAACTCTCCCGTGCTGATGGCGCAACATGCATTGAGAGCGATTATCAACAGAAATTATTACAATGTGAGCTGCAAATGCATAAATTTAAAATGTTACGTTTCGTGGATTATCAGTCGACGCAGGGAAAATATCTGCGAGCGGCGAGAGAAATGGCTCAGGCATTCGCAAGCTCTTCATTACTCCACGCAAATCAATTTGCGGTTGCGTAAAGCTCCGCCATCGACGTCACGTCGAGAAGCTTTCAAAGGCGAAATTTATGGGACAACGAGGGCCTCAAATCTCGCCGAGTTTGATTAATCATCTGAGCTGAAATCCGGAAGAAGGAGACGCAATCAAGTGCAGTGGAATCACGCGGAGTCGCGTTTAATGCTTGCAAGTGTGGGCAGAAAGTGTTTCAATTGTTTTCGGTCTCGTTTGCATAACTCTCGCCTTCGTCGTAGCGCGATTCGATCGCAAAACTAGACAAAGATCGTAAATTAATGCTATTTAACATGAAAACATTGACTTGCGAGTGGAGAAACATCGACGAAAAAAATGACTGCAATTAACAAAACTAATATTTGCTAGTGTGGAACATTAAAACTCAATCAGAGGTTTGCGAATCTTGAAATAATAAAAAGTTTATATCGAAAGTCGATGGCGAGAAGAGAAGGAAGGAGGCAGGAAAGCTAATAACGTAATTACCATGCAGGCAAGCAGCTAAGTTTAAACAACCTGCAATGTTTCTACCATTCATTAACGATAAGAAAATTGCTATCTGCGCCGATCAATCGGCCGATGATAAAACATTAAAATTTATTGATTCAATTTAGTTGATTGCAGTAGGCAAAAAAAAACGGAATCAATGCTTTTAATGGGCAAAATGAGATGGTGGAAGGAGAGAAGGCAAAGCAGGTTAATTCGATTCAGCATACATACTTGGATTGCTCTCCAAATTCGACGGTCCTCGGCCTTTGACGACAACCAAATGTCGATTCGCACAAAGTCAAAAAGCAAAATGATTACAATCGAGCTTGGGCGGAATCTTCTGTTCGGGTTGATGACGGCAATTAAGTATGATAATGGAAACTCCGAGGTTTGGCTCCTGGCATCAATTAATTGCTTGCGCAATGAATCGCACCATAAAAACATTCGAAATGCGAAAAGTTTTCTCTCGAGAAAAATCGCCAATTAAGGACAGGAGGAGGAAAAAGTCTCTCGCTCGTGATATCAATTTTCACTTTCAATTTCGTTTTGGGATGAAATCGGGTCGATTGCTGCAACATTGTCGATGGTAATTACGACGAATTGCGCAAGAGAGAGAACGCGAAGGTTCGCTGTGAAGAAAGAAATGTCGTCAGCATTCAAAAGCGACAGAAAGAACCAAAATATTGAACGGGGCGGGTTCGTCATTTAAGGCACAGCATGGGATAACTTTTACTTTCAGCAGAAGGTCAAGGAACAACTCGAGCACTAGAAGCCGTTTCTGATGTCACAACAAACAGTTGGAGTTACCAACTAGTCTGCAAGCGCTGCACTAATCTCTCGGCCTCTAGCGAAATTACCATCATCAACTTCGCTAATTTTAAAACTTCGCAAAGTGTCGAAAGCTTCAAAATTTCCCACAAAACGTAACCAAGGCTCAACAATCGACAAGAATGGTAAATTAAGGCAAAGCTCACAACAAATTGCCACATAAGTTGCACCGAATGAAGTGAAAAAATCTTGTCATTTCGTCCACGAACTTCCTCGGATGGCTGCAAAGCAACGACATTTCCTTCCTCGGAATTTCATCTGTCAGAAAGACAGCATTGCATAAAACTGATTGCAAGTCGTTTCGCTGCATTCGTTATAGCGCAAATAATAAACTTTCACCCTTTGTGTGCTGTGCACCAATTTGAAAGGAAGGAAAAATTGTAATAAAGTCTGCGGCTACCGTCTCACTCACTCGATCCACACGAAAATCATTCAATCCAGGAGTTACGACTTCAACTTCCACCGACTGCAGTTGCCCACATGTCACATTCAATTAAAATTAATTAACAACGCGACTCTTTCTCTTCTTGCATTCCGATACGATAATTTTCTTTTCATTTCGATGTGAGCGGAACATGCGACACTTGATGATGTTGACAGGGCAACATGAAGTCGTTGAGTGAGAAGCTCGCGGTAAGAATTTCCTTCCGAGTTTGCCGAGTCGGAAGAGTGTACAGAGCATCACGCAACGTGATCATCAGGCTGAACTCTCCATTCATTCGCACCTGAATGAACCGCGAACCGAAATCATCGCGGACCGTTCTTTGTTACCGATTTCTGCGTTTCATCTTCGCCACTTCGTCGAAGGGAAGAAAGTTCCGGTCCGAACAATGAGATTCTTTCAACTGAGACCTCAAGAGCCAGCCTCTTAGCTCGTTAATTTCGCTTGAGCCGCTTTCAATGAAAAGTGAAAATGATTTCAGTTTTGTTTCCCAATCAATCGTCGAAACGTATCGGGGAAAACTTAATAAGTTGATCGAATGTGAATTGCATTGAGCCGAGCCATTCAATCATACAAACCAGTCAATAAATAAAGTTCCATTGACATTCGAATGCAATTCGGAGAAAACTTCCCGTCGAAAAGCAATCGAAAGACTTCAACGAACGGAAAGAATGGAAGAGAGCTCTCGAGATTAATCATAATTTATCAACCTTCTCTCGACAACGCTTCGAACACATCGCTCAGCCCGATTCATCACTCGAGCAAACACATCAGTGATGCAACAAGGAATTTAAATAAAGAAAGAAACCTCTGCTCATTGTTACTTTAATTAAGCATTGTGCGTTCGAGATGAGGTTTGATTCTCTTTATGTAACGAGGCGAATCAGCCCAATGCTGCAACGCTAGTTAAATTAGCAAAGTGGTTCGAGTTACCTCAGCTCGAAAATCGGTCCAATCAAACGCCAACAAAGATGATGCAAATAATCACTGAGGATGATTCCGAGCTTTGTGTTCGGATAAGTTTCTGGCGCGGTCTTTGCGCGTGCTTTGTTTTGAGGTCATCGGCGAGAATTAAAGTGGAAACTGTTGCAAGTATTTCACCGCAAACGCTCCAAAGTGTTTCGATTTAAATGGAGAACGCGGTGGTTTAGTGGCGCGAACGATAAATCGATTTGGAGCTCTGTGGAAAAGCCGTAGCCGTCAGGGAGAGTAATTGGCGAATTTAGCATTTCGGATGGATGTAGGTCAAGAAAACATGTTTCCAGATCCAGAGCTCATTTGAATGGACAACAAAGGCAAACTTTTATGCAACAGCTAATCGCTCGACTCACGAAACTCGACTCCCGCCTAATTAAATTAATATTCCGCAGGCCGCCAACAAATGATTTGTCGTGTCGGTCGTAAAGTCTGGCGAGATGGAAGCGGAATGGAAATAATGCAAGAGCTGTTTAATTAAATACTACATTTATTGCATAATTGCTCTGCTTCAAAAGGAGTGAAAAGACTGCATAAAATTAATCTTCACGCAGACATAAATGTTGTCTAATTAAAAAGCGCTTTAAATATTTTGTCTCGCTTTATCGATCAAGGGGAAACGGAGAGATAAGCATGCCGTCATTGGATGATAAAGACGCATAATTCTTGCACAATATTATCAATTACAACTCTTATCACACAGCTCGTAACATTTCGATGAAATTACATGGAAAGTGTCGCTTCGAAGGCTCGTGGATCGCGACCTGCGACGTAAATAAATCAAGATTACAGTGAGCGGAGCTGCTGGGAAACCGCGCGACAATCAATGGAAGAGATAATTAGCGGAGCATTGAGGAAGTCGTTATCAATTAATATCGAATTACTCTTTCAGTTGGCATTTCATCTGTTTCGATCGCAAAGCTACGAGTTTATGAATTATCTATTCAAATCGATTTCCATCGCAAAAGTGTTGCGGAATTCTCAGCTTTCAGGAAATGAAAAACTTTTCTTTTCGAAACGGCACTGATTCAATATTATTTCAGCTGAACATGAATTCGGAGCGATAAGATAACGAAGCCGTTACATGAGCAGTAAAAAGTTTTACGCGCGCACATGTTTCTACAAATAATCAATCATCAAGATAGTTGTGTAAGCTCGCAACTATCAGATATCAGCCAGCTCACCCAGTCACTGAAGGCTAACTTCGCCAGCTCCTGCCTCGAAGATTGCGCATCGGCTTTGATCCGCAGCGCCTCCGTCTCGTTGGTGAAGACTTTCGTTAGGAAGATTCGAAGTTCGCTACTCTCAGTCGCCAGCGCTCGGCACACAGCACGATAATGCTGCAAACGGAATGGTTGAGAATCTCGTAAGCTTATGAAACATTGTACGATCTTACCTGTGTAACGTGGCTCACGTTGGTTGAGACACCACGATAGTGGTCTTCAGCACTCGACGGCATAACGCGCGGTGTGCACAACTGTAAATCAAGAGAGAACATGGATTGAAATGTTAGTCAAATCTACCACACAAGAACTTTATGATTTAATCATTGAACTTGAATTTCAGGCTTGGAATCAATGATTGAGAAAAATTGCACGAGCGAGTCAGAGGTCAATGGCAGAAGACGAATCGGCGAAGCCTTTTAAAGATTTCCACTCGATATCCGAAGCAACATGAAGCTTAACGGTTCATCACGGAGTTTTATTGGAGTTTCACGTTTCAAGACGTGGCGGAAAATCTCTTCTCACTCCGCTCGACTTAAGCAACATCAGACGAAGCGAGTTAATTGAGACAAAATAATTTCTGTTTTCTCTCGATGCTTCTGTTCCATGAAACGAGATCTGATCAGCATCTCCCAGATGTTGGGCTCGCGGTGGATGGTGGGAATGCCTCAGATGCCACCATAAAATTGATGATTGAAACCGTTTTGATGATCTTTTAATGGAACAAGCGAATCCAAATCGTGTGGAGCTAATCAGTGACGCTTCGGCGGGTTTCTGATCGAACGTCAAAAACTGTTGTTTGTTCAATTGATTCGGTTACGAAACATTTACCCGGTGATACAATGCGAGAGCATAAAGTGGATACGACATGAACCTGTGCGTCAAGAGTTGACAAGAATTACATAAAAACTCGGCCGAGACAAATGAAAGTTCAGACGAATTTTGCTCATGACGTTTGATGTGGGTTAAGCCAGAAATTATTTCTTATAACATTCATAATTCAGCTTGATTAATGATTCATCTATCGATAAACAAGTCATAAACCATCGTCACACGAGGGCTTTTTTCTCAGACATTCGAACTGACAAGGAGCTCTTCATAGGCTATCGCAAGAGAGCAAAGCTGAAGCTTCACCAAGACGGTAGTTGAGACTAGTCTAAGCTAACTGTTCTCATGCTAACCGAGTAGATTATCCACGAGAATCTCGAGCAAATGATAAAGCCAAACATCTTAATCCAATCTTTTTATTGCTGCTCGTTATCAAAAGCGGGAAAACTCGTTAAATTTCCACTTTGTGAGCGCCGGGTTTGTCACGTTCGGCGTCGGATTAATCCAAAACTGTGACGATGTAAAGCATTGCGCAATCACCGACGACAGCTCATCATTAAACTGGACGAAAAAATTGTAAAAGTTTTATTGCATGCTGCTAGCCGGTGCATGTTTTTGCCTCTCAATCGCTTCTGGAATCTTTTTTGTTATCCAATTTATTATTCGCTCCATTTCAATTCAAGGTTTTATGATAATTGGCCCCGGCTCGAACGATGCTTTTGTTTCCATGGAGCGCTGCAGCCGATCGACGAGATCATGTGCAGCAGTAAAACATGTAACGGTAGAATCGGAGATAAAAGCCGAGGCTGCAGTTGCATAACATTTGCCTTTGAAAAGTGCACGACGAGGAGGAAAAAAAACTCCATAATCGCACAAAACTGCGCGCCGCAACGATAAAAAATGACTTGTCGCATTAAAATTAATTTTCGTGCGCATATCGTGCCATTCATGACTCATGGGCTGCAGCATGTGGAACTAAACACCGACGAAGCTTCATTGACTCGAAAAGCTTTTCAGCCCGAACAGAAATGCTGCGATTGTTACGCAAGCGCAGAGTAAAAATATTTACAAAAATTGTCTTTTGGATTTCGAGCGCGCGACGCTTTTCCTCTTCTTTCCTCTCGAACTTCTTGTTTACCAACAAAGCCATTAACCAGCGACGCGATGAAAGATACTTTTGTCTGTGGATCCATCCCCGAGGTCGACGCTGAAGCAATTTCTTTATTTATTTGTCTTCTTTCTCTTCGCCTGCCTCCCTTTCGCTCGCCTGTGATTTATCGAAATAAATTGAAGCGTTTTGTTGACGGAAATCAAAACAAATTGAGGAGAAGGAATTCGAAAGGTTGGAAACATCAACAAACGTTGATCGGCTGAGTTGATTTTCTGCTCTCTTCAACACATTCCGCGGAACACAATCGCGATCAGATCTGATGTCATGATGAATGTTACATGAGCAATTTGTGAGAGGCGTTTAACTCGAATGCTCAATGCTGAAGGTGTCAGGTCGGGTTCCCATTAACTAATATTGCTTCTCGTTAATGCGTTTCCCGAGATTTGTCCGATCCAGCTTTGCGTAGACAGCGAATCGCTCAGAAAGCCATAAATCAATCGACGTTTCTGCTAATGAAGTTAATTAATTTACATTAAGCGTAATCGAAACGGCCGGAGACCTTGAGCAGTGGGCGGAAATTCTCTTAGCTGAAATTAAGGTCACATTCGCTCCGCAGCCGAAGAATTTAATTTTCACTCTCAATAGCGCAAGTGTTGATATTTATTGAGTCGTTTGGGTGCTTTTGCTATAATTTCTTCATTAAATTTTCCATTTGTGGAAGAAATGTCGCGAGAGCGAGAGATGAAACTGAGCCGACGGTGAAGGAACAGCATTCCAGCCATGTCATCTGATGCATGCAGCGAAGGCTGGAAATGCTTTCGTTCAATCATTTCATTCTCGGCAGATTCAATGAGTCGCTTAATCAATTCACAGAAGCAGCACATGACGAGTAGATGAAGCGCTTCTAGAAAATCGGAAGCTCGCGAGAAGAAAACCAGATGATCGTTGATTGATTCCAATCTTAATTAGTTTGCAATGACAATTAATTCAGCCGGAGGATATCTCTCGTTTCTTTTGTTGCATTAATTGATCAGCGTTTGTCGGTTTACTTTAATGTGTTTAATGACATGTAGGCAAGAAATGCAACCGAGTCGGCTGCAGATGCTGCCAGCAATCTACAGTTACACCTTCGTCTTCATCTCTTCCCGGAAACAAGAGTGACATTGATGAATGTTTCACTCGACGACGACCAAGTTCATTACCGAACCTCGAACGCACCGTTTTAATGACAACAATTTCTCCAAACACTTCTTCTTCGCTCCCTGGTTCCATTTCCACGAAATTGCTTTTCATTTGTTTGTTCTTCTATTCAAACACCACGACGATGCGAAGTGAGACAAACACTTGAAAAAGGCATTCAGAGGAACTATGCCACGGGGTCCACGACGTAAGAAACGTCAGTGTCATCGTCGATTGTCCCGAATCAACAAAAGAGTTATCAAAACTTAGCGGAATAAATCTTTTCCAGCTCTCGTCTTCCTCGCTAATCCCAGAACAAGCGGATGAATGGATGTAAGCCAAAGTTGTATTTTTCCCGTGCGATATAAAAATCGTTAGCAGCTCGTTTGCGTTTCCACTTCTTGTTGAAAGAAACAGCACAAGATAAACAAAAGAGAGAAGAGACCATCCACAACAATATAATTAAGCGCCCAGATGTCAAACAAATGATCCATCATCATTCCCCCGTTCCCAAATTTTATTGTTTCCCGTGAAAAGTTCGTCAGGAATTCAGAGATTAAATATAAATCCCTCGAAAATGGTTTTTAACTCGATCGACGCCACCCACGTCGCGGCTGCATTTATTTTTATTTCGCGCGGTCTTCGTTTGTTTGTTTTCATCTCTTTACATAAAGCGGCTTTTTCTCATTTCCTAAAATCAAATAAATTACTCTCTGGTCGCGGCTAAACCGATTAAACTGTTATCCAACGTTTTTCTTAAACTTTATTGACTCGACGCATTTCTTCTGCGTCAAGACTGTCGTTTGCCTAAGCGATACGCTCGAGCCGACTGTCCGAAGCCATCTCGCTTCTTGGAGATAATTAGCACGGTTTGCAACATCGTTAAAAGCACATTATGAGATCGACGGCTGCGAGCGGTCGAGGAATGTTTCGGAAAGGTCTGTTCATTTGCATATCGAGCCGCATCGATTGCTCGTCGTCGATCCGATTGATTCATGAAATGTCGACAACAGCTGTGTCGCGGTTTCTTCGACCGATATTAATTGCACTTTGTCGCGAATCGCGGTCAGCCTTACGTAAATCTACACTTCACATTTGACCGCACGAAAGTGGCGAATGAGGTGAAGATGCCGATGCCAGCGGCTCAACTCGCTGCCAGTTTGTCATCGAAAGGAATTTAGCGAAATATTAATTTAAGCTCGGTGGCATTGGCGTTGTGTAAGGCTTAGATCGGCTGCTTAACAGCCTGCTGGGAGCCAAATTGCCATCTCGAAGGCCTTCTTCTCTTTTCGTTTGAGGTCGTTTAAAGTAAAAGTCAAAAAGAAAATCGCCGAAAAAACAAACTTTCATTACTCTTAATTACATTCGCCACATCAGCCTCGCTGATAATCTCGCCAGATCAAATTCCGTTTTATCTCAGACAACAGAGTGAAATTAAAAGCGAAACGATCGCTTGACCATCGTAAGCGCAATCGTGTGGCTTCAAATCGTCTCTGCCGGAAAGAGCCGCTTGGGAAACAAAAGAAATATCTCAAGGTTCAGCCGTTAATTTTTATGTCATCGCACACGCATTCTCTGTTTTCCACCAAACGAATCGTCTTCGATTAATATTTCGATTTGCATAATGAGCGTTTTTGTTCGAGGCGCGCGAGCATTTCTGTTAACAAAACAATTGGATGCTGCTTTGCAGCCAATTTGAGCGATGAAAGGCGTTCTGCTTTCTCCTCGCTCGCGGTTACCATTGGGAAGCCACTGAAGAAGACTGCGGAGAATGCAATCGAAGGTTTTTATTGCTGTCTTCAACACCGCGAACCTTTATCTCGACTGCAATTAAACCTTCGACGGAGAACTTTTCGAGGGCGATAAAGTTATGCAATTTACGATTATAGCATTTCGATCGTCGCAGCCTCCTCGTCATTGTTGTTCTCGCAAAAATGCTCGCTTAAGATCTCATTAAACGTAAGTTGCTTGCTTCGAACGCGAGCCGCCGCGCGTGATGTTTAAGCCCTTTATTGCGCCCGATGCTGCAAGTCTTGAGGACATTTTACAATAAATTTAAAGATTTGAGATCAGCATACACTTCAGCGGGCCCGTATAAGGCGGTTGCTCACTTTTCAATTAACATTTTTTCGTGCTGTAAATTCTGCCGCGACTCGCATTTGTCTTCATTTTAATGAACCTTGAGAAAAGTCTTTCGTGATTTATTTTTACAGCCAAATTCCCGAGCCGGCAACTTGGAATCTGATTAAAGAGACATTCATGCGACCTGCCCGACCTGTCTGATAAAGAGAGATCGCGATGTCGTGTCGCGACGAGGGCCGAGCGAACAAAAAGAATTGTCATCGTTTTTGATGGGAACAAGAAATGCCATCAACTGTCAGCGATTATCAGTGGAACAAGCGAAAAGTTTGTGCCTTACTCAAGCGGCAATCGCAGGTTTTGCGACATTAAAAAGTGAGCGAGTTTCTAAGAGAACACGAATTCGAGAAACGTTCATTAAATGCTCGCTGGTGGGAACGAGTGATGCAAATGCAGGCAAGGCTACGAGAGATATTGAAATTAATAAGAGTTTCGCTGCAAGGCAAGCTAATGGTAATGCGCGCGATTTCAGCGTTGAGCCGAGTCATAAAAGTTTAGATTTGTCGATAAGCGTCGTGCAAGAACTTGGAACTTGAGGAAGATCCTTCAGCAATGGTCGTGATGCAATCTAGATTTTTTACGGGTCATTTCTCATTCTCGGAGTTCCTCATTAGACGTTGTGGAACTCGTTTTCGAGCCTTGAGAACCTCGCAAGCCGCTAGCAATTTACCTCTCTGCCCTCGCGAGGTCTCAACAAGCACAGTCACACACGCGGCGAATAGCAAAATGAAATAGTTCTCCTCATCGATGAATTAAGAGTTTGAAGAAGGCAAATAAATATTTATCAACACGGAGCGGCGATGGTTGGCAACCAATAATTACCAGCACACAAAATACCGTAAGACGTGAACTCCGTTTAGCATGAGCTTTGTCTATGATTCATAACATTTTTTCTTTCTTACCCAACCATGTTTGACTTATTTTCTCGAGCCTTCGCTCGCTCGGCTTCGTAAACAGATTGAAAAATTTCCATGATGTGACAAAACATAAAGAAACGCGCGTGATCGCATTGAACTCAATTGATCGAGGGCGATCACACAAAGCGATGATCAATCAACGGAGCGTGCAAACTCACCTCGAGCACATGGTCCAATTCTTTGGTGTCTAGAAACTTTTCGTCGTCGATCTCCTCGGAGTCTCGCTCGATCCCCTCGTCGTCGATCTCGGCTTCAGCTGGAAAGAAAGAAATGTTAAAGATCAATTAGCGGGAAGTTCGATTTGGAAATCGACAAGTGAGAAAAATCCAACAACGAGCTGCTTATTCTTTCGGAGAATGCAAGAGGAAACGATTAGCGGCGGCTCCGCTCCACTCTCGATTTTGGTTGGATCGCGAAATAATCACCTGCTGGGCATTTATGTATGAAAAGGGGCCTTAGGAAGTGCTCAATTGAGGGTTCACGCAGCTCTCTCGAACTCATTATCATCATTATTCTGCACTTTTCAATTCATTCGCTTATTGTTGCTCGCTTAATTATGCAGACCTTTAAAATATTCTTCTCTCTCCTTCTTTGTTGTACAAGTGACTGAACAGCGTGTGAACCATATCAATTCGTGGAGAAACAAGCGGAGTGAAGAGAAATTATGTTGAAGGAATAAATTAACGAGTCGCGGAAACAACATGAAACAAACTTTGGGGAGTTCGGCTACAAAGAAAGTTCAAGCTAATGGTTTAATTTGTAATGTTTTTGAGGAGCGTTGCCGATTTGCATCTTCTATATAGCTCGTCTTCGTGAGGTCTCTCGCTTTAATTTCAATTGTTACGAGCTGTAGCATACAATGAGATCGGTCGTGGTTCTACGGCGATTAGTCGTGCTCTGAAATTAAGTCGTCAAACGAGGCCCAGCAGCTGTGAAAAGTGGGCGCGATTCGCGGAAGGAATCCAAGCTGGTGATCGGAGAAGATGAAATTCCTCTGACTGCATTTTTCTAGAGAACGGCACAATAGAAACACGCTGAGCAGGAGATAAAGCTGATTTCGAATGAAATTGAAGTTATTTTCATGTAATTTCGTCTCTTTATGTTGAGACGAACAATGCGAGAGATGAGCATAATCGGCCGATGCAATCGAGCTCTTCACATGGAAATTGCATTCACAAGACTCATTGACCTCATGCGCCTAACGCGAATTATAATGCGCTTTGTTGCATGGCTTGCTGGTGGAATTAAATGGCTTTTAGAGCGAGTGCGGGGAGTGGACGATGATTCTAGTGGAATGGCGAAGAAGAAACTTTATCGTCGGCCACGACTCTCGAGAATCTTTCCTCAAGAATGCCTCCACTTCATCCAGCGCCGAGACAATTAAGGGAAAAGCGTTTTCGACACTCTCGTCTCAAATTTCTCACATTCCTCGCTTCGCCATCGACTGATAACAATGGAGGAGTAACAAAGTCGTGTGGGAACAAGAACATAAAACGATTTCACAGTTGAATTTCTACTCGAGCGTCGGCAGCGAGGAAATCTCATTAAAACCGTGCCATAAAAAGTGATGAAGACTAATTACCTTCATGTGTCATTAGGCTGATCAGATCGTGGAGGTCTTGCGACAAGATGCACTCCTCGTCTTGCGGCAGGTTGAAGTCCAGCGCCTCGTACACAGAAATGCCGATCTTAAGGAGGATCTGGAATTAAAAAAAACGTTAGGGAAACCATTCACGATTGATTTGATTGGGATTCGAACTCAAACTTATCAGAATTGGAATCTATTGGATCCTTTAACTTAACAACTAAGCCATCGACTCTTTCCCTAATCACATGACAATTTTGCTTCAGTACGGAACTCTGCGACTAAACAGCGACTAAGTTCCTCGCATGCAATGAAATTTATTGAATAATTAAGCAGCGAATTGGAAGTTTCTGCTTGTTAAATGCATTTGCATGTTGGAGCGCACTGCAATTTACATTTTACCATAATAAATCATGTCCGAACGATCACAGACGTCAATTCGAAGCACATTTTTTTCTCCTCCTCGACGCTTTTATGCTCTCGAAACGTAAAAATGCGCGATTTGTGAACGCGAGATAATCCAAGCGATCGAAACATGTCACACACAAGAGCTTTAACGAGAGCTCCATTTGCGGTTGGAATCTAATTAGCAATCAGTCTTTGATGGCATGAAAAACTTTTTAATTGCTAAATTACGAGAATTTCCAAGCACTTTGAAAGTGAAAATTGTTCACCATGTCTTGACCTTAAACAGAAGTTGCAGAGCGATGGAAAAAGCGCATAACGAAACTTTCTTTGGGCCACTGCACGACGGCTCGATGCCTGTTTTATGAGAGAGAATGAAGACACTCGAGAAGATGTAATTGGAGGTGGCAGAGGAAAAGTAATGAACGCATTCGAAAGAAAGTTTCAACTGTTGCTTGTTTCGATCTTCTTGTCTGATCATAAGACACCAACTTAGCCATAATTGTTCACCATCTGTCTGTCGGCGATTGCCGAGGAAAGCTTCGTAATTGAAACTGAAACGAGAGGTTGTGGCCCGCGACAATCTTGCCTGAACTGCGATGGAACTTTGTTGCGTCAATTGATTAAACAATGAGCTAGGCTTGAACGAGAGTCGACAACGTTTCTGATACGCAATCGTGACCACAAGCGGATTTGGAAGCAGCGTCCTCCCATCGTAGCTGAAAGCCGCACGGTCTGTAATTAACGAGACCAAAACAAAGCAAAGTTCCCTTGCGTTTTCCTTTTCCACGTCCCAAAAAAAGGTCAAATTTCGATTTCGTTTCGTTCGCCAATCACGTGATTCATGAGCCCGATCAAGATAAATAATAAAATCTCTCACGTAAGCGCTGAGGTTCGATTGAGGCCTTTTGAAATGTCTCAAGGAATGCAAACGACATTTGCAATAATGCACGCGAGGAAAAAAGTTGCATTTCCACCTCGGCTGAGCGCTGTGTCAACATCACAACGGCCGCATAAATCATTCCGCTTCATTTCTCATTAATCGATTGAAATGTTCTCCACCCATTTTTCGCCTGCGACTTATCCTCACGATCGCAGTAAACTTTTCGCCTCAGCCATCTCAGTGTGTCAAGAATTTTCCGTGCCACAGTCGAAAGAAGTCAGCACAATGAATTTATTTTGCAACTCCGCTTACTTCTTGATTCTGATCACTTCTCTGGTGTCGGCACAAGGGGAAGACATTGAGGATTCTAATCAGCTGGTAAGCCACAACCCAATGAATCGTGAGACTTTTCACTGCAACGTTAAACCTTCAGGAATCGCTGAATCATTACGGACGCTTCGCTCGGTACGCAAAACACCGTGACAACGAGTTCGAGAGCCTTCACGAAGACACCAAGACGAAGCTGGTTCATCGATCTGACGAGGATGAAGGAAAAGATTGCGGGAAAGCAAAGGACGAAGACAATACGATGATGAAGCATCTCGGCTGGTTCAAAAGTTTCGTTCATCATGAAAATCGTCGTCATGATGATGCAGAGGCTTTGGCCATGAAGCGAAAGCCGGAGGTGGACGAGGCGGATGACAATGAAGACGCTGACGATGAGAACGAGAGCGCAGATGAGGATGAGACTGAGTTTGACGGTCGAGACGATTTAGACAGCGATGACAATGTCAAAGTTGCTCGAAGCGTCGCCTTCCTTGATCCTGGAACGGCTGAAGTTTGCGAGGAAGGTGGAAACTGCAAGGGAGGCGGTGGCAACAGCGGTCAAGACCGAAGCTTGGGATTCATGGACTCGGCGAGCGGTAACAGCAAGAAGACGTCAAACATCGCCTTGAAAGCCGCACAGGAGGCGATGGCTGCGGAGAGCGCTCAAGAAACAGCTGGCAAAGAAGCATCGAAGCAAGCAAAGTTCCAACTCGCTGAGAAAGCAATTCAGGCTGCTAAAGCAGGTCAAGCTGCGCTTTCGGCGAAGCAATCGATTGTCGAGGAACTGGAGCGAGAATTACGAGAATCCGAGGTGGTCGTTCAGGACTTGAGCTCGAGCATTCAGCAGTCGGAAGCGAATACGAATGCAGCTCTAAGAGCAGCGCAACAAGCCGCCGCGCAATTGAAAATGTTGACAGAAGCCGTGCAAACAGCGCAATCGAATCTCGCGAACTCGGAGCAGGCAGCGCAAGGTGCACAACAGGAGCTCGGCGAGAAGACTCAGTTGTTGGAAGCTGCAAAGAATCGTGTTGAACAGCTCTTGCGTGAGCTGAAAACAGCCCGAGCTGACTACGCCAATACAAAGCAGGCAGCGTTCAAAGCTGCATCGGCAGCGAAGCAAGCGAAATCGAACGCGTGAGTTGTTTACCGATCGTAAAATTTCGCCAACACTCAAGTTCACGTTTCTCTTTATCGATCTAGGTCCAGAGTTCGGCGAGGTGGAGAAGGAAGCAACGAGGAGCTCATGCAAAAGATCCTCGCTTACGTTAAGTCGCGCTATCAGTGAACGTCGGCTTTGAATTTATTTTGCTAAAGCGTTTTTACTGCTGAGCCGCGTCGAAGGTTTATCAAGCAAATTTGAATGGCGAAAAAATTCTCAATTGAGTAGAAAGTTTTTCCACACAGGCCCGATGCACTTTTCTCTCAATTTATTTCGCTTATCGTCGATCTTGCATTGCATTAATTAAAAGCCAGAAGACTTGTTTACAATGAAAAATCGATAACATGCTCCACATGTGAACCGTTTGCTTTGCTTCTTCTTGCGAGCCAGTTCGACTCGGAAAAAGTTCTCAATACCGCAGAGAGGAGAAATAATTGCGCAGTCGATAAAAATGTCAATTGAAATTGTTATCGACCGAGGAGCTGAAGGAGGCAAAAAAGTTTTTTAAGAGCTCCGAGACAAGTGAATCAGAAATTGTAAACACGGGGAGTCGGGAAAGCGCGATCGATTTTACGTCGACGAGCGTCAGTAGAGTTTTTTTAATTGAAAACTCTTTTTTCGTCGATAAGAATCTCGAAGCATTCATCGACCATGTTATTACGGCTCTTAAATAAGAAGCGGGCTCTGTCTCTCGAGAGATCTCGTAATCGACATCTTCGGAACAACGAAATTCAATATTTATTGATTAAAGCGGTGAACTGCCCGCGAGCCAACTACCTTTCAATTCGAAATCAATATCTCCCGCGATCGCGCAGGCAGTTTTATGATTTTTTAATGAAGTTTAGTGAGCGATTTTCACGTGTAGCGTTATTGAGCCATAAAGCGAATGTTCAGTCGCGACTTTTTGGGTCAGCGCGCTTTGTCTCATTTCACGAATTGTGGCGAAAATGGCAACGATCGCTCGAGAGGGAGAGAACATCGAGGCGAAATAAAAATAAGAGTTGAATGATTCATTAATCAAACAGCATCGTAGAGAAGGCAAACAGAATCATGATGATGATGATCAGGTTAGTCGGAGCGGAGTCGAACGATCACGGCCTGTCTAATGCTATCGTGTGCTGTTAAATGTCTTGTTAGATCCGAGAAACAATCAAACGGTTTAATGTTACTGTGTCAGAGGCTTTTCGTCCATTAATTCCTTCTCGACATGACACATCTCTCCCGTCTCAGCTCTCGCCGCAGCGGATCCAGTTAATGCCACGAGAAATAAATCTCCCTCGTCTATCTTCTCGAAATTCTTCCCAGACGTCGAAATTGAATCTCTTCTCTTCGAGTCGAGCCGTCCATCAGCCGAAGCCAGAAAATAATTATTGATCATCAACAACATCGGGTTACAAAACGAAGAGACTGACTTGTAACCGAAAGCAACATGTTTTATCAACAAGATTCGATCCGAATAAAAATGAAAATAAAAAGAATTTGTGTGGCAGCAAGTGAAAACTGGACCAACATGTGAAATTTTATGAGAGATTTAAAGGCGAAACCAGTTTGAGTCCATTCAACTTGTTGTCTGCGCATAACAAAATGCCATTTAAAAGCCTCAACATATTCAAATTCAAAACTTTTATTCACAATTAGAGCGCCTGCTCGCTTTTTTTGCCTTCCGGTTGCTGCACGACAGCATTGCGGCTTAATGAACGAACGAAAGTCAATTAATCAGAGACATTTTCGAACGTGCCTCCTGACACAATTTCACAGCGCTCGGAAGAGTTTCGGTCTCGAGAGCGTTGAGTCGATGCGAGAGATTTGCATGAGCCAAGGGAGGCTTAGCTTACCTTCTTCTGTGATGAGACCAGGCAGCAGTCGAGATCTGGAAGAGAAAACAAATTACAATTAGAAGAAGCTCGGGAAGATCGGCGGCTTTGATGATGTGAAAATCAGCGTAAAAGGTCAGAGTCAAGATCACGAAGCGATTTTTCTTTGATGGCTTTCTTCGTGCCGGTGGAGAAATGTTTTTTGTCGAAGCTCGCTCTCACATAAAAACCATTGCGGCAGATCGATTTCCTCCGATGCACGTTCGATATTAAATCTTTGGATTCATTCAGCAAATCGATGTTTTCGCCACTAGCGATTTCGTTTGTGAAGTTTTCTCGCGCGGTCGGCAAATTGCTGCCATTTCTTCACCCGAAAACTCAACTCGTAATTGACGCAATCATCAATAATTTCCGAGGCCTTTCGACAGCGCCGCGTTTCTCCCACGAAACTGTAATGACGCGAAGGTCGCTTGCGAAACGTGATAAGAACTTGTTAGCCAGCAGTGCACAACATTGAAACTCCTCGCTTAGATTAGCGATTAGCCGTGTGACTCGGGCTCATTTGAATCGATGGCAAACTCATTGGACCAAGAAATACTTTTCTCTCCTCCAATTTTCTTCGACATACATTTTTCTTCTCAATCGATAGTTTCTATTTCTCAACAAGCGCAAATCGTTCAAATAGACACTAAGCGATCGCATGAAATCGATTGGAAATGTTCCCATGAAGAGTCGAAGCTCCACCGCAATTGAACATGAGCTCGGGGAGTTACCGGACAGAATGCGATTAGGGAGAAATTGCGTTAATTCATCATCGTCGGTGCTTCGTCCATCTGCCTGGAAATTGAATCGCGGTTGAAGAGGACGGCGGAGAAATGCTGCACCGATTGACTGCGGTCAGTAAATCATGCGCTCCGATGCATTCTTCGTCTCTCCATAAGTACAACTGTGCAGTTATCGCACGATGCAAGCAACAAGTTGCTGTGAAGAGCAAATATCGCGACGCTTCCAAATGCAAACGAAAATTAACGGAAAAGTCTTTATGACTTTTCTCCATCGCGCGAACGGTGACAACTGTATAAACTTTCAACCTGTTTCAGTCTCCGTCGACTGCATGCTTCAGCATCGCCGATGAGTCACTCGAGGTGCGACTCGCGAGACAAACAAACAAATCGATTTCTTGCGCAATTTAAAGCTGGATTCTCGCTGCGCGAGGCGGACAGCTTCAGCAGAACGGCAAACATGTTTAATTGCTCAACATTAATTTCGCTTGAACTCGTCGATGTGCGTTGCACACTTTTCATTTCTCATCCACCCAACTCTCTTCGCATTTCTGTGTTAATTATGATTTATTGGAGTTTAAATAGTCGAGAACCGAATCGGGCTGGAGAAATTGTCGATGGAAAGAAATGATCATTAGCAGTTTCTCGTCTCACCTCGTACATCCGAAGCTCTATCGGAGCGACGATGTTTTTCAATTTTTACGAGTCGTGCCTTGTAGCGAACGATTAAAGTCGGCATTATTTTCGAATCAATTAAACGTCATCAGTTAACTTCATTGAAAGCATCGTTAAAAATCGCTCCGCCGATAAGGGAAATGAGATTTCCGAAAGGGAATGAATAGAATGATCGATAGTTGCGTAGATCATCGACATGAAAACGCGCGAGAGGAGAAAGAAAGCGGGACCCGAAAAGAAGAATTAACGTGTAAACTAATTGACAGTTGCGCCAATCAATTGATGAGCGTTGATTGGGCTGCGCCATCAGCGGCAGCACAGCGACTTTAATTACACAAACGCCAGACGCGCAATTGACGTAAAAGCTCTAATTTGTATTCAGCCAATTTGGTCACGAATGGAAATCTTCTTTAGAAACCTCAACTCTCAGGCCCTTCAATAGCAGCGCGCCGAGGAGATCGCATAATGGGCACTTTGCAGCTTTAACCGATTGTTATTAATTCTCAGCTTCTTCTTCTACGGTTCCCGTGAGATCGAACTAGAGAAACCTTCCGAGCATAGATTAATTGCTGTCGGAGTGCGACGCATTTTTCACGCAACGTGCGACATGGAGATTTATTTGATCACTGCGTTTGGCACACTTACTTTCCTTCTTCGCCTTTGCCTTATGTCTTTTCCTCTCGTTAGATTTATTAATGGTTTCCGTAACCAAAAAAACAACGATTTGAAAAAAGTGTTTGCTCAATTTTGATGCCCAGCGGCTATCGAGCGACGGATGAGAAGCAATTTCTGTTTCTTCTTCCCGCCAAGCACTTTACAGCTTTTTTACTTTCTTTCTCACCTCTTTGGCTTCGCCTCGAAAGAGTCGCGAATAATTTCGAGTCCGAGTGTCGCGACAGTAAATTCTGAGCGAGCAAATAATTGAA
The DNA here is from genome assembly GCA_033064975.1 of Smittia sp. YW1114-2. Classification (NCBI taxonomy): domain Eukaryota; kingdom Metazoa; phylum Arthropoda; class Insecta; order Diptera; family Chironomidae; genus Smittia; species Smittia sp. YW1114-2. The sequence goes on from CP093832.1 coordinate 19,798,193, forward strand.
TTCGCTATGCTTGAGACACATTTCACTTGCGAAGTGCGAAGATAAACGGACACAAGTAGATTTTGATCGCGGGAGACGCAAAACGTGGAGCTAAGAAGAGATTAAGATTGTCGTAACCGTGTTAAGGCTTTTACGACAATCAATAACTTTTTGAAAGTGAACAAACTATTAATAGAAATTGGTGAGCGGCTGCGTTGACCGTCAGGTTGCATGTTTGTGTCTGACGAGTCTTACGAATGTTCAGAAGGATGCACAAGCTTGCAGCCCACGGTTCAATGTGTGGCAACGCATCCTTCATAGCCTAATCGCTTGGTCCTAGACATTGGAACAGATCAAACTGCTTCTTAGGTCAAAGCTCGATCTCCAAATTGCCGATCAATACTGCGTCGATGTGAAGGCAGAGAAGGAAATGAAGTTCTCCTACAAAGAACGTCTTTGTGCTTAATACGACCAGATTTTAATCAGGGAAGAATGAATTGGCCGCTTGCCTCGTTCCGAAGATTATGGAGCGACTGAGCGACGCAAAGCCGAATATCTTCCGAGATAAAAAAGAAGCATGAAACGCAATTATTGGCGGCGCGTTTTTTCGTCGTAAGTGCCGCTGTCTGCGTAATTAATTTGAATTAAGTCACTTTGCCTTTTTTGTTGTCTCAAATTAAATTATTCGGAAATTACTTGGAAATTTCTTTTCATTGGAAATCAACTTTATCAGTTTCAATGCCGCGATTTGCCGTGAAGTCATTAAGCTGAACTAGTTTTCGGTCCAGGTGATGGAATCGATCGTACGAGATGAAAGCTGCTGCTGAAGGAAGCTCGTCATCGGCTCGAGAGCAAAAAGCTATCGAGGTGTCGAAGCGGAAACTCGGCTAATTGAGGCGGCGGCAGTCGACGATACGATGCACTGAGCTTCCTGTGCGCTTCCTCAATAAATCATCGACAGACACCTCAAGATCGGATCATGTGAAGGAACAAGTCAATCAATGGCTGATCAATTAAATAACCAATTATACGCTACGGAGGAGGCGAGTTGAGTTGGGATTGTTAATTATAAAGCGGCGTTGGATGAACTACAAGAATGATCGCTCGCCTCAACAATTCTCATCGAGCAGACTTCGTCAGTGGAACGAAACATTCTGAGAATCTCGTTTGTCGGTTCCCCCATCAACATAATTTATAGCCCAGCAATTTTTCGGTGAAAAAATGCTTCCGCTTCCCTCGCCCAACAAAAGCAAAATTGTTTTAAAATTAATGGTGAAAGAGATGACAGGAACTTCACGCAAGACATTGAACTTGGACTGCGCAGTTTGGCTCCATTTGCACAAACGAATTCGGATCATCGTCGCAGTTCAAGGCGCAGCGGGAATTCTCCAAAAGCCTCAGCGACTCTTTGGGCATTTCTAGCGCTCGCGAATATATTTTATTCATTCATCCGTGTTTTCTACACTTAATCTAATTTATTAATTGCCACCAGAGACGACGGAAATCAGAGTCGAGTTGGGAGATTTCACGACATTTGCATAATTTTTCTGCTTTATTAACCTCATAAATCTCTCGAACACGCAAGCCAAATGGAGACTCTCGACCGCCCTCCGATTGCTCTGAACTTACGAATGTAGGTTGATCGCATTAAGCATTCGCGATTCATAAATTCCCAAAAACTGCGAAGAAAATAAATTTTTAATTTCCTTAAACAAAAAACTTGATCCAAGCCGAATGGAACTGGTTCGATGTTCCATGACTTGGTTTCCTCTCTTTCTCTTCATGCTTAAATTTATTCATGAAGTTTCGCTGACTCTGTTTTAACGTTTCTCGAATTGATAACAAGCGAAAAGTGTCGTGTCTACCGACTGTTCGACTTCATGCTGAGCTCCGCGCATTGATTCCGAAAAATATTTACAAGAATTCTGGATGGAAAATGTTTTTGTCATTCGCGGAAGAGAATTTCACCGTTAGCCGAGAACGCTGGGGCTGAGCCCGAGGGCTGAGCTGATAAACGATGTGCGATCATCTCAGCTTGCAGTTTCCAATTAGAAATGGCTCGATAATTGAAGGTTGTGGAACGAAGCGCACATAATTAATGAGCAGTCTTGAAGGTCGCAAGCGAGCAGGTGAATTGGCGCTCTCGTTACAAATCATCCAATTACGACTGAAGCGTTTCAGTTTGTTTGTCGTTCGCTTTGAGTTTAATTGCAGCCATTCGAGCATTCTACTTCGCTAAAGCGATTGTTGTGAACTTGCCGTAATTAGTTCAACAAATATTTGGATTTGAAATGAGCAACGAGAGTGATAATTTAGTTGAGCGCGTTGAAAGAATTTCCGCGACTGATTGACACTGTTTCGCTCGCTGGTAGTTTTCTAAAGCCGAGCGATAAGATTTGTTAGTGAGTCGATGAACTGTGAAGTTTCTTTCGCTGATTACTAGACAATTCACTCCCCAGCCACTCAGCAAGTCTCGATTCTCCGCGGTTTTCATTAACGCTATTTAAACGATCCGTCTAATCACATCTCAAGTGTTTTCACGTCTCAGACAATGTGGTGAAACTCGATACTTAATCGTCTGTTAATCTCTACACTGTGACGCCTCAACAGCCGAGATTGGCGAGCATCCGGCGACGATCGATGAAGCCATCAAGTGGACATTTTAATTTGAACGCCAAAAGTTTCATTAATTTGTTTTCATCGCTCGTTAATTGATTCTCGTTTCGACCACGTTTGGCTTCGCTTAGCATCACTTTAGTGAAGCCACCCGGCTTCTTTGACACGCGGTTATAGCTTTCTAATCGCACTAAAACCCTCGACGGTCTTTTGATGAATCCCCAGCCCGCGAAATGAGATTAAGCGAACCAAAAAAGTGTAAAGTTTCCACTAAATTGATTAAAAACAAAAGATTAACATCGACATTGTAAAGGTCGAGATGACGACACTCGTTCAATTTCGCGTGATCCGAAGCGAGACAAAAGAAACTAAATTAAGTTCTTATCGCCAATTGCTCGCCGATCTGCTCTACCGAACTCGCTGTTGATAAGCGAGCCTGCTCGGCATGCTCGAGCCTCATGCGAATTAAGTTTAATGCGATTGAGTTCAGAGGAATTTCTCCGCAATGTTTCACTCAACTTGTTAGCAACTCGTCAGCTTGCAGAGTCATGGCATTAGCCAGTCGTAAACTTAAGATTTTTGATTAAAAATAAAACTCAAAGTTGCGACCGATAAAAGTCGTAAATCAAAGGCAGGAACGCGATCGGAAAAACACTTTTATCGCCACACAGCTAAAGCCTATGACGTTAAGTTCAATAATTGAACTGTCAAACGTGGATCACTTCGCTCGGATTATGTTAATTAAGTTTATGGCTCGGCAACACTTTGCGAGAAGCTTTCTTCGATAGCTAAGTGACTTTTTATTGTGCCCAGTTCTCGAGAAGTTTCCGTCAACACTCTGCGTTTATCACCGACAATATTTTCTGCTCGTGCTCCCCTTGTGCAACTTCCAGCCTGGCAATTATTATACAACGCTCCGCCACAATTTTCCTCGATGTCGTAAAGTCGGTTGGATCATCAAACTCGTTCCACGGGAAGACATTCGTCGTCTGCTGCTAATCAACAGAAATCTTCGTCGACGCAAGCGATGAGGAAGAGGTTGTCTTAATGCTCTTAGGCCTTCATTCGGCAAGTGCATCAGCAAGGCAAAAAAGAAAGATTGCGATCATCGCCAACAATGAAAATAATCTTTTCCGCGAAGCGAAGCGCGTGTGACTTTTTCCCTCGCCAACATCTCGTCGATTAAGCTCAGGGATCCCACTCGACCTGCTGTGGTCATTGCAGCTCTAACAGCGCAGATAAGCTTCGTAACTCTTCTCTAATCACAACTTCAAGTCGAGAGCTTCCCTTGCATAATTTGCTCTCGAGATTTCATCAAAATTTCAATTTCTCGCGAAACTTTTCGACATCCTCCTCGCGGCTCATTATCTCGGCTTGAGACGAAGCCGCAACTCCCATTATCGCTTCGGCATTAAAATATACATAGAGATTAGCGAAAATATAAATTCCTTATCATCGCGACGAGAAACCGTTTTCGGAAATCTGAATCATTGCGAAAGATGTCGAAGCGTCGACTCGACGATCGAGAAAATCTTTCACTTTCATCTCGATAGAAATTAATTTATCTGAAAATTATTGAAATTACTGAGCCACTACAAAAGCGCCTCGCTCGGCTGTAGAAACTTCCTGGCCAAACAAACACTTTCATTCAGTTTCGGGGGGCTTTGCATACGCTTAAGTGGTCATCAGGGAAGAGTTTTACGAGTCGAAAATTGCCCTCATCGATTCGCGACCGTTTAAAATAGAAATGGCGGGGCCCGTGCCGGAGTGACGTGGCCTTCAACCGGTTTGCCGTGCAGTCAAGTTCATGACGAAGCGTTCGGCGCGGCGCGAAAGCAATTTCTTTTCAAATATTTGAATATTTTTAGGCGATGACCATCGGAAGATAGACGAAGAGGAGGCAGCGCAACAGCACGCGGGAGAAACTTTTTCGAAAACATCAAATTAATTTCTTCAATACACGAGATTGCTCGCGAGCCCGCGAAAACGCTGCTCGGCTTAAGGAAGACAAAAAACCGCTTAATATTCGATCGGGCGGATGCGGTGAGTTCGAGATTACTTTGTTTGCGTTTGGATTTTCGCGGGTCATTGGCGCGAATGAAAAAATAAACATTAGTTTTCGACTTGTTGAATCACAAGCCAAGCGAGCGGCTTCACAGATGTTTAAGCCTTCGACTCGCATGCGCCCAGCTTCGATTGTTGTTGCAGCTGCTGACATTGATTTCTTCTCGGCCAAACGTCGTCGTCAACATTGCAAACCCTTTCGCTCCAGTTATTGGATCGATTGCTCGTGACGTCATCGCGTCGCGGCGTCGTTTACCATTCTAACTTGTCGATTGACTGCGACAGCTCATTTGCATGTGAAATTTGCTCGTGCATTAACTGTTTTTTGCAGCAAAGGCCGAATTCAATTAGAGAACGAGAGTGAAATGTGATTTAAGCATTTGCATAATTCGCTCGCTCGTTGGGCGTGTTGCTCCGTTCAACTTTTCTCCTTTTCCTTTTGCTCCATTAATTCGATCTCGCCCCGGCGTTGCATCACAGGTGGATCGTTCTAAGGAATGTCGAGAAGAATCTCGGAGGTTGAAAAGGAAACAGAGAACCGTCAGAATCTTTTTCGGCCTTAACAAAGAATTCCATTTGTTGAATGAATTCTTTCTCTGCGGTCAGACAACATGCGGAGCGTCGACGATTCATAAGAAAGCGTTTAATGTTCGAATTAACTTTTCCCTAAATTCCAATAGCCTCACATTCACAAAGAGATTCTAAATTAATTAAGCAACAGGAAGTGAGAAGAAGAATCGAATGGTGAAGAGATCGTGGAGAATCGAGAGCTTCATTAATGTCTCGACTACAAGCCCATGTCGAAGTAATCGCTTTATTATTCTCTCCCCAATAAATTGAAAACCATTACCGTCAGAACGTTCTCCTCGGCCATTCAGCTCGCCCATTCATTTCGTTACGCGGTCCAGCTCATTAATTAATTGCCAGCAATATATTGCTTCGCTTACGGATTTTTTAGGGAAGCCAAATTGACTTTTAAACGCCGCCAACAAAGACAAAAAAAAGTGGCTTGTGCAATAGTCTCGAGCCCATTATAATCGCTTTAAAAGGCGTTTTTTTATTGAGGCATTTTTCCCTGAGCTCTAGAGCTCGACAAGAATGTTGAGTTAATTCTGTTACATATTCCGAGGTGTGTCACTGCCAATACTTCAAGCGCAAAGTTCTCGATCCATGCGTTCTCGGTGAATGTTGTTTCGTGCATGTTGTATAGCAATTTCTGAATTTCAAATGAGGCTAACTCGCATGGTTTTGCCGTCGCGATGGGCAGCGGAGTGAGACGTGAGAACAGAACGAAGCGGAGCTTGGAATCATCGAGCTGTCAAACCGCCTTTTCAACAGTTCTACGGAGACTTTGCCGACGAAACTCAAAGCTTAGCGACACGAAAAAATAAACTTCATCGAGCTATTAAGTGTCGCAAACAGCGGCAGCTAATTTTTTCACTCAACTCATTTGTCGAGTCTCAAAGGCCACACACATACTCGTGACTTTCGCACTGTTATCTCCGTCCGGACGACGTGTGCTTATCTGCAAAGTGATTTTATTTGTCTCTGATTCCGTATCACGATGGCGTCACAAGAGCCGAGTGGGGCTCTGACTAAGCCTCACAGTTCAATGAGTTTCGCTTTTCATGACCATTGCCGTATTCTAAAAGTAGACGAGCGAAATGAATCACGGACAACGGCAAGAGCTGTTAATGAGAGCAATTAAGACAATATTCTACCTGAGGCATCGTAAATGATAAGAACCTTCGGTGAGCCGCTTGAGTAATCGTCACCTTCGATTAGATTATGTCTGACGAATTTCTAAACTGTGATCCAATTTGATGTTTTATTGAGAAACTTTTACGATTCTTTTATTGTCGCGCTGGTGAGTGCTTTAGAGAAATCTCTGGGCGGTTTATGAGGGCTTCGAGTTCTCGAGTCGAGAGATGCAATCACGGCTGCCTCTGCCCAAGCAGTTTCTCGATAAAAATTCGAGTGAAACGCGATGCATTCCCGATAGGAAAATCTTTCACAATTGAATTTTTAGTGCCGGCAGGAAGACGGTCAGCAGCGCATGATGCAAACAATGGGCCGATGGTGCGCTTTCCAATGGTCGTTGACCAACTTTAAAACGGTTAATTTGATTGCCGTCTTAGCGCTTGTTTACACAACGGATTACGGAGATGATCATCACGCATTTCGTGTCTGTGCTCTCTCGTGATTGAGAAATTACAAGAATTGGATGGAGAAGGAAATTTGTGGCTTCGGCCTTCATCACCTAGTAAATTGGCGCAATTAGCCAGCTCGATTCTCTTCCACCTGTTGTTCGATCGGCAACATCTTTCTTCATTAACAGAGCGTTCGAGGCTTCACGAGAACATTGCGAGACGAGCGAGGGAATGGAGATGTTAGACCCGAATCGAAAACGAATAAAGAAATGAAAACATGACAATCAATTAAACAAACGATATTTCCAACGAAAGACGAGAAGAGAAATTGCTTTTGTGGGAAGGCCGGAGAAGTTTTTCGAACATAAACTCAGCGAATTTATTAATCAAATGTTTGAGGAGTTTTCTTCAGCCGGCATTTCGTTGTCTCAAAGTTTTCAAAACAGTTTCGCAACGCTCACGGCATGTCAGCTCGAGGCTGAAGCCTCTCTCGCCCCGCTTGGCTTGAGGAAGTTTGGAATTCGGTTGTGGGTATTGAAGAGACGAGCATCGTGACGAAAGCGAGATGTTGCAACTCAAGTCCCTCAAGAGATCGACATGATGGAGCGTCGAGCACTCATAAAATGTTTGTTTTAAGAATTCTTCTGATTTCGAGGAGATGAGAAAACAGTTCTTGAACAGCATCTCATCTTTCTTGAAGAACTTGGAATTATCTCGGGTTTGTTGGCATAGGAGAGAAGCAAACCGATTTGATTGGAAGCCAAGGCGCGCTGGAGAAATTCTTATTTAGGAAAGCTTTCCATCTGATGCCAGCTGTCTTCTTCGTAGCTAGCGAAGATCGATCACAGCCTTAGACTTTCAGATTTTTCTACGCAATCACGGTCTGAACATGAACATGAATTGCACTATTTCGTGTATTGACGAGTTGGGAGAGAAGGTCAGGCATCCGAAAATAGAATGTAATTCGATTTCGATCGCGTGAAAGGCAATCCAAAAGGGTTCGCCGCATCGCAAGAGAGTGAGAAGTCAGTTTCAGGGGACGTAAGGTTGAATTATTGATTTAGTTTCGAGCCCATCGTGAGGCTTTTCAACTTACCGCCGTCGCTGATGTGCACCGAGCCATCCTTGTGCACGTTAAGGTTCTTCGTCGACTTGGGAACTTTGATTCTGTGCGATGATTTTCGCTTTGCGTCTTTCTTTGTGTGCTTGTCGATGAACTCGATGTGTATATAGTTGCGGTAGAGCTGCACCGACTGATAGATCAGCGACCAGGCTTGCTCCTCGGACAGCGGCGCGTTGAAGGATCGAAGAATGTCGTTGAGCGACAAGCAGTTCTCCTTATCGGAGCAGAACTCTAGGCAGTTCTGGACCTTTCCCGACATGATCTTCTCATGCTTCTCACTCACTTTGCTCGTCTTATTAGTCTGCTGGATTTCCTCCGCGTTTTCCATGGTCGGATTTTTCATTATTCCACGTCACAAACGAAAACGTTTTCCACTCATTTACACCATGATCCTTATTCGTCGTGCGAGGCTTTTCCCCGCCTTATCACACTTATAAATAAACAACGAGGAACTTTACTATTTGTTGTTGTTCCGCAAATCGATTACTTTCTTCAATAAAATTCCTTCTGTTGCGATTGCGGCGAAAGTGTCGACTTTTGTCACTTTGCCCGCTGTTATCACTTGTCAACAATCAATGACTTTTACTCGAGATGTGTCACTGAATCACTAACGCAATCAATCGTGAAACGAACGAGATTTAGGATCACAAACCTCGCGGGAATTTTCTTGTTCACTTGCAGGATTTTTCACTCACAAAATAAAAATATTTTCCGTAAAACAATTTGCGATATTTCGACGCCAAGTTTATCGGCAAACTTTGCAGTTGAATTAACTATTTAACCAGCACACGTTCAGAATGACTACACGCCGTGACGTTCAAAAATACTCTGAACGGATCAGAAGCGAATTGCATGGAAAGAGAGCGCGCGAGAGAATCGTCGAGTTCTCCACCGACGAAGCTCCGCTGAGAGCGAGAGCGGGAGATTCAAACAATTTCTCTCTCGCGTGGCTCCAACGAACTTTTCAGTTTCCACAATCGACCATCGAAAAATTAGTCTAACTAATCGGCATGGATCACTCAAGCGCTTGCTGGAGACGATGAAACAAATTGCCGAGCGATTCGTCGAAATGAAATTCCTCGAGTGATAACCTTTGGCTTTAGATTCGTGTTTGTTGGGACTGAATAACGTCATGGGCAAGGCTGAGGTCTATTTAGTCAATAGTCTGGCTCCTGTATCTACGCTGAGTTGTAGCTGAAGCCTTTCAAGAGTCGCAGAAGCCTTTAAAGAGTCAAAGGAGCCATATCGTTCCTCCATAATCTAGTCAAAGCTCATTATGTATCGACCTGAAGCAGCAAACCAGACAGATTCACCATCGATCAGACGAAGATTCGCAAGCTAATATTAGACAGCTTTGTCGCTGATATGCATTCAAGCAAAATAGCTGAAGCATGCTTGCTTCAATCAGCCTAGAGCTTCTCTTGCCTTAACCCGTTTAGAGCTCACAACCTTTTCTGCTAGACGAGTCACAAACCGGAGCTTCTCTATCCACCTTCCCATGCCTTGATTGCGACTGAAAATGGAAATCTCGATAGATTATCGAAGAACGAACGCGTTTGTGTCTTGATGTGACGGCTTCGAATAAAATCGAAAGTCTTTCATCGAAGACAAATGACTTGGTGTTCCTCAAAACATGTTTTCTTTCTTCTGGTGATTTCAATTTACCGAGCAAATTACGGGCAATTAATCAAGCGACCGAAAGTCATGTCGCTCCAGTGAGCTTTTCTTCTCTCTTTGTCTACCTTCTCGAGAAAGGGAGAAATATCTAGATCGCCGGTTGGCTGCAAACAGCATAAATCCATTTGAGATGAACACGAGAGAACCGCAACATCGATCAACTCTCCACGTCCTGATTAGATTTTCTCGGGCCCGAAAGTCATTTCTCCTACGACTCGAGCAGCGCCGATCATGTTGCATGCTCGCGCCGCGCAAATTATTCAATTTATCTTGTTGTTCGCCCGGCGACTGATGCAAAATGTGTGTAGCCGAACGTGGATCGTGACATTTTCATTAGCAGCAACTGAGTCAGTTTTCGTTTCTCCGTTTTTAGAAATGAAAAATCGCCGTTTGCGGTGGAAAATTTCTCTTGATCGCGGCTGTCTCGAGAGGCTCAAGACCGATTAATAAAACTCACAAGCCGGGGGAGGGAGAGAGAAAGATTATCGTAATTAGCAACAGTGAACTGTTATTGCGAATAAAACTTTTAATTGCCGATCATTTCATTAAACGGCCGTAAAGGCTTTATTGGCTTAGTCGCCAACCACGCGAGTTTCAATCTCTCAAATTGATTGGAAGAATCTCGAGACTGACATTTATCGACATGGAATTTTCACTTTTCCTCATTCACCGCCGTCGTCGGTGTGTTCAGCCGAGTGAGAAATGAACGAGAAGCTGATTTGAAATCATCGGCGCGTTTGTCATCCAAAAGCGAGCTTCAGTTTTGTTAAACACAATCGATAAACAGTCGGCTGGGAATTGATGGATCTTGTTCGAAGAATTTCTCTTAGCTTCAGTCTTTGCCTTCGTTAGTTCAAGCCTGGACGCCATCGATGCGTTTCTAGTAGACTGTGGCTTCGGAGCAAACGATCAGTCGAAATGTTCTAGTTCTTCGACAAAATTGACTTCCAAGTCGATTACCAATAGAAAATTATGTGATAATTTTTCTGCATAATCAGTGACAACTCGTTCAAAATAAGTTCCTATCTATTACGAATAATTTAATGTTTATTGTTGTATGTTAGCTAAATATAATTCTGAGTCGTATTGGTCTACAATATTCAAAACTGATTTACCACATTCAGTCATTGCTGCGTCTTCGAAGGAACCAGAAGTGAAAAGAAATTTAACGCGCATAACCAAGAAATGAATTCCCTCACGATTGAACAATTACCAGATGAAATTCTGGAGCAAATATTCACGTATCTACCTCAGGAAACGTTGAAGGAAGTTGCTCTAACCTGTGAGAAGTAAGTAACTAGAAGAAACAAGCCTGGGAAAATTCCATTTCCATTTTGGTATTGCAGATGGAAGTGGATCGTTGAAACTTCACCAGCAATTACTTGGAAGGCCTTATTCTTCGACGACGATCCGCGGGTTATTTTTCAAGCCTCTCTTCAATTTGGCTTGGAAATCGACAAAAATTGGGTCGACTCAGTACTTTCCTCAAACCGAAAGATACGAAAAGTCCTTCTCAATTTGCTGAAATTTCCCAAAGCGATGCAAATCTTCAAACGTCATGGTGAGCACATCAAAGTGGTGATTTTCCATAATTGCACCTACAAGATTGAACAGCTTGTCGAACTACTTCATGCAATACCAAATCTTGAGAAAGTAATTTTGTCAAAGTCAGCATGCGTTGCCTCGGAGGAAGATTTGGCAATCGGATACCAATTGCCGGTACTTAGTAAGTTGACGACAATCAAAGTGAATCAGTCGGATCCCGAACTTCTTCAGGCCTTCCAATTGGCTCAGCTCGAAAAGCTAAGAGTCCTTGGCTCATCGAGAGAAACCCGCGACATATACGATATAAGCGATGACGAAGAGGGATTATATCGAGTGTTCGATCTTGGTTTATTTATTGAATTTATGGCGACTCAGAAAAAACTTAGATCGTTAGCACTTCGCTCATTTGACTTCAGAAGAGGCCACTTGTTCTCATCGTCGCTACCAGAAAGAATAATTCAGCTGCGCCAATCGATGCCATTCAAGCTAAAGAAACTATCATTACTCGGTATGAACCTGGACGACGACCAAGGTGACTACGATAATCTGATAGCGTTCATGAAGATGCATCCCGACTTAGAAGAGCTGGAGCTTGGAGATAAGTTCCCCACTTCTGTTTACGAGTTCGTATTTGACCAATGCAGACACCTGAAAACTTTGCGTTTGCTGTTCAAAGAGACTCCACTTGACAATGACTTCCACGTGACGTGGACTTCAGAATCGTCGGAAAACACGAGCATCATCAACTTTGAAACGAACTGCAGTGAATCAGAAAAGTTGTTTAAGCTTCTTCGACGAATGCCGAACATTCAAAATCTCAGACTGTTTCGTTGCAGTGGAAGAGCTGTTCTCGAATTCATGGCTGAATTCTTAAGCCAACTGAAAAATCTCACGATTGAAAACTGCCTAGGAGCTCAGTTCGATGGATTACGATTCCAAGCACTCTCCTCTTTGACTATGGCATTTTTCGATGGAATAATCAACTGGGAAACGTTCACTCGAGACAATTCAGGCATCACAGCATTTGAAATTACTATGAGCAAATTTCCTATCGACATAGAAGCAATCACTCGAAATTGGAAGCTTCAGTCATTGATCCTTCCCTTAGCAATTGTTTGCGACGAAAGTTTTTTCAACATCATTCGAAAGAACTGCTCTGATCTTAAGGTGCTGGAAATCAACAGTGGTAATGTCAAAGTTGATTTTGCTGGGATAACCGACATCAAAGGTTTGCGAATCAAGCCCGACGATGAGATCTTATATTGGATTAAACTTCCTAGCCAGTTCTGGCAAGACGTCGACTCTACAAGTCTTCCGGAGGAAAATTTCAATTGGACTATTTCATACGATGATTATATCGGTTATGAACTCGAGCTCGAGGACTACAACATTGAGGACGCCGAGCCAGACGATCAATTCTAACGTATTAATTAAACTTAGAAAATAAAACTTAATACGTTTTTCTTTCAATCGTGTTTTAGTTCTCAACTTTTGTAGGCTCTGAAGAACTTCTCATCCAGAAATCAACGGCACTGACAATCCGAATGAAATTCTTCTTTCCGTTGCCGCTTCTGTTTGTCTCACCGCTTCTTCTTCACTGTCATTTTGTTCGCTCATCAAATTCATCAATCGGAGGAAAATTAATTTCGAAATGAACGAGCGAAGTGGAAGAGAAATTTCTGTCTGCAAAGAACGAAACCGCAAGAACATTTCTCGATTGAGTCATTTCAACCGCGCCTCTGACGATCAGCTTAATGGAACTTTAATGCTGGCGGCGCTGAATTTCCGAGAAATTATTTCACTTAGAGACAAGATGAGAGAAAATAAGTCGCAAAGACGAGGAGCGAGACTTTGGGCTCGGCATCAGAAACAGTCGCGATCAGTTACAGTTTCGTTTAATAAACACGCCGTTTACCACTCAGCGATCGCAAGTATGGCATTCCATTAATCATGAATCGAGCCGCCTCGCGATTTCGAAGGTCGCCGCAACCATTCAACTTCACCCAGGCTCGAATATGCACTGCAATTGATTTGCTTCTCGAGCCGGGGAGCATCGAGAGTGAGACGATTAACCGCGACGGAATTCGATGATTGGAAGGTCGACGAGAATTCAAGCACGAGCGACACTTGAGCCGATCCTCGAACCTGCAGCGTGAGACCCTTTAAGCTGCCGGAACTGTGATTTACCCAAAGGCAATTTGACTGCTAATGGAAAGCAAAACTTGTTGGTTGAATTCGAGGCACGAAATGTTTCGCAATTTGCATAAAAAAATTGTTCTTGAACTTGAAAGATTGACTGCTAGTTCGGCGGCGCTTCGCACTCACTTCTGGTGTAATCGAGACAAGATCGAACAGCAATTTATCTGCATGACACACGAGAGCAACCCGATCAATTTGTTAGATTGCAACGCGTGTAGACGACGGAGACAATTGAATTAATTTGAATTCCGCTTTGTGATCGTTATTGAATCTCGTTCAACGCCCACAGCTCGGCTTGTTTATTAGGATCGCTGGCGTTGCTTGAAAACAAACACGAGGGATTTGCGAGACGATAGAAGACTCGTGGACTGAATGATGAGTAGCTCAGGACAGAGCTGTCGCAAGATGGCGCGAGCAGTAAGCAAGCATGTCATAGGCAAAGGGCCACGAAAGCCTCAGCAAGCTGAGTAAGTCAAGTGATCAACTAATTCTCCACTACAGCGAAGCAGAGTGACATAGTCGTCGCTTAGCTACGTCGATTGAACTTGTTTCAACCTCTCCAATTAACGAAATTCCATTCAGAACCTCACCGCAAGTCCGGGTTGCAAAACTCATTCCCGCTCGCGCTACAAATATTTCATTCTTTAGTGTCGTGTCGAGGCATCGAACAATGGATCGTAAAGCCAACTTCGAAGTCGCTTCGAGAGATAATCTCCCAACTATTTGTAAATGATTCTGGTGACATTTTTGCAGCGACGTCGATGCGATAAATTTGTTGAGTCTCGGGCGACACGAAGCGTCGGGGAAATTTGTTGATGGAGTTGCCAGACGCTTCACCTCGCCCGATTGCATAACGATCACATTTCTCCCATAGTAAACTTCCGATCGCTCATTAAAAGCCGTTTTCGCTAAAACATTTCGATACAATTTAATTAAGCCAAGCGATGCTTGGCTCGAGAAACAATAGGAAGCTGTTGCCAGAGAACTCCAACTTTCTCATTACGAAAGAAAAGAAACTGTTTCAGAAGCGAGTCACGAGCAACACTTGAATAGGTTTCGATCGATCGTGGAGCATGTGCGATACAATCATGTTTTCAATTAGCCGGTTAATGACTTCATAAGATTCGATCGGGCATTGTCGATGGCCGACGTAACTCCCGATCGTTACCGTCTGATGGATTGAAGTCGACGCATGTTTAAAGTTTAGTAAAATGGTTTTATTTAAATCTAAAGTTCAAGGAATGTTTCATGGTACAAGTTGATGTGACTGAGGAGCTTGCAGTTAAGCTGCCGTTGGTTCTAAAGCAAACCAATTTCTTCCATCAAATTATCAAACGCTCTGTCGATCCTGGCAAATTCTTTCACTGTTTCTGTGATGAATGGTTTGGGCTCGAGCCTGGTAAATCTTTCGCTTGGCTGCTCCACACGTAAACTGACGTCGCTGTACTGCGTTTGGTCGACGGATTTAAAGAAATCGTTGATCGCTTGGTCGCGGCGCTGAAGTTCTTTCTTCTGCTTCGCTTCCAGTTGGCGCCGCTCTTTCTCTGCTGCCAGAATTTTGATGAAGTTTCTTTTCAGAAGCCAATAGCGCATGTTTTCGGTCTTACAAATTCGAGAACCTCTTTGACGATTGCGGTTTGATATGCATGGACTTCTCATGATTTGCTGTGAATCTGCCATCGTGAAGACTTTTTGATTTGCTGAATAGTTTTGTCAGAAAAATTATTAGAGCTCGCACGTCTTGCTCGTCGAATATTTCAAATTGAAGTGATATCGATTAGGATCGGTCGAGAGTTTATATAGAGAAATATTAAGGATTTTACTACCTGGATCCTCCAATGGGTTTTAAAAAAGATGTAACCATCTTGTGGTTAATGTTGGCTTTGCCTTTTGTACCTGTTCCTTCACAGATGGTCAGCAGGTTTGTCCTACATTTTATAAGGAAAACTTCTATTTATTGACCGTAAAAGTTTTGTCGCTTCAGTTCTTAGCTTGGTACTTTAGTTCTTGAGGCAAAACTTTTATTCAAGTCTCTCGTTCGAACCTCAGAATCAAAGAAATCGAGCCACAAAAGTGTGAAAAGTTTCGCTTAGTCGCTGATCATCAATTCGACTTCAATCCACTGACGTTTCTTATTGAAACTCTTTTCAAATTCAACCAGACGATTTCTGCAAGAGTGAGTGACGTTACGCTTTGAATGTGCAACAGATGATAAATCAATTCTGCACTCGCAATCGGCAAACTTCAATCGCATCAGAGGCCTCAAACAGTCACTCGCTCAATCACACCGAAAACTGCATTCGCATCGTCTCGAAAGTCGCTGCAATATCTCGATGCATATTTTATGAGGTAACCCGAGCCGCGGATGAAAGTCGGTTGAAGCTCTCGAGATGTCATAAATTTCAGTGATCCAAGGGGAAAAGTCAAAGCTCGAGCGGATTATCTGGCTGATTTTATCTCGGGCTGCGTTTAACGGGCCATTTCATCGATCGTTTTCTCATATCTGACGTAAATTTTCGCTCAAGTGATTTTACGATCAAGTGAAAGGCGAATGCAAATGATGAATCGCCAATTTAAATTTACTTCCTTTCGTCATTGCACTCCGATGAGCTAATGATGTAGAACTGAGCCTGATATCGCAAGGCAATTACTCATCGTCGGTCATCAGTGCGCGGCTTTAGTCAAACAGAGAATCACCGAAAAATAAGCGAGATTGAACGAAATTCACAGAGAGTCAGAGATTAATTAAGAACTCCGATTGCCAGCCCAATGACGGGATCCCTATTTTTACACATCGATGATGCGTTTTTGAACCTTTCTCCGCAAACACGAGAACGAAGTTCATTGATAAGCTAACAAGAAATGAGTCGAAAGTTGTCGCCGGTTGGGATAAGTGAAGTCGTTTTGAAACTTTTGGACTTCCTCGTTTCAAACTGATATTTGCCAAACACATTGTAAACATTCTCGTATTGATATGATTCCCAAATTTATTGTTATTCGAACGCACAAAGAATTTTATATTCTGGGTTTTTCCTGAGTTTAACGGCTGGAACATTTTCAAATCAAATTACCTTAACGGTTTTCCCAAATTCAAATCGCGTAGCTTCGTCAAGTTTCGTTAAGATTTCTGGAGTAGAAAAGCATTTGCAAACAAAAATTAATCGCCCCAAAATTACGACGCTATTTCTTAATAATCAAGTGCAGGTGACATTTTAAGTTGTAGTTAAAGGTATGTTGAACAGATTTACCTAGAAATCCAGTGGAATTTCCGATTCCTTCCGAGTTCAAAAGCGAAAATAAAATTTCGCCGCTCGAAAACACGTTTTCATAACATTTTCTTGCATTTCAGGATTTCTGTGAAACTAACGCGCGATGGCAGAAGTTGAACCAGTTGTAATTGAAGCCACGAACGGCAATCCTAAGAATGAATTGTGCGAGGATAAGAACAGTCAAGAGCTGCCGAAGCTGGAACAAGACATAATTCGCCAGATTGAATATTACTTCAGCGAGCCAAACTTGCGACGTGACAAGTTTCTAATTCAGAAGATTGCTGACGACAAGGAAGGCTGGGTAGACATCAGCGTTCTGTTAACCTTCAACCGATTGAAGACGATCACAGAAGACGCCCAAGCAATCTTGAATGCCATGGACAAGTCACCGAACGGAACCGTGCAAATCAGCGAGGATCGCTTGAGACTGCGTCGCCATCCAGACAATCCCCTGCCCGAGTTCAACGAAACCCGCCGCAAGGAAGTGCAGGCACGAACAGCCTACGCCAAAGGTTTCCCGCTCGACTCACAACTCTCAACCATTCTCGATTACTTCCACAGCAACTTCGATAACGTCGAGCAGGTTCAGATGCGAAAGTATTTCGAGCCCAAGACGAAGAAGCATCTCTTCAAAGGCTCCGTCTTTGTCGTGTTCACAACTCGTGAGGCGGCCGAAGCGTTCGTCAACAAAGCTGGCGTTCAGTACAACGAGAAAGATTTGCTGCGACACATGCAATCGAAATACTTCGAGCTGAAGAAGGTTGAACGTGACGAATACGACAAAAAGAAGAAAGCTCGGAAGCAGGGCAAGGAAGGCGAAGAGGTCAAGGACGTAAAGGAAGAGATCACGTTGCCCAAAAACGCCGTGGTTCACTTCGTCAAAGAGAAAGACGACGGCGAGCTGACTCGCGAGGATATCAAAGAGAAAGTCGCAGAAATCGATTCGACCATTGAGATCGCCTTCATCCATTTCCAGAAGGGCGAGAAGGACGGGGACATTCGCTTTTCGAAGGAAAACGACGCCACTAAATTGCTGGAGAAGCTGGAAGGCGGAAAGGTAAGAAATCAACTTTGAATCTTGACCAAGCTTGGCATTAATCTAATTTCATTCTTCAGATGTCTCTTGCTCAAGCTGAACTGACATTCTCACCCGTCGAGGGCGAAGCTGAAGAGAAGTTCCTACTGAAGGCTCTCGCCGATATGAAGCAGCGTCGCAGCAAGGGCAACAAAGGCAACAAGTTCGGCAACCGCAAGCGGCCAAGGAACGACGAGCGACACGGCGGACGCGGAGGAAAGCGAGCGCGAAAGGGCGGCGACTAAAACAAGCAGAATTTCATTTCTAAGTTTAATTGAAAGTTAAGATTAAACCCATTTTTGCACAAAACTTATTTTCCTCGTGCTGGGAGCGCCACAGCATTGAAATAAATTAAACTTTGATGGAAATCCTCGGCTCACTTTTCGTAACAGATTTTTATTTGTTAAATTTAATCGCGGGAAATTTTGCAGCTAAATTCGCTAATCTCGTTGGAAATTGCGATGCTTAACCGACGATGAGGAGTCCGTCTTCGGGGAAACTGTATGGCGGGACTTCCAGGTTGAGTGGAGCCGGTCCCTTGCGAATGCGACCGCTAGCGTCGTAGTGAGAGCCGTGGCACGGGCAGTAGTAGCCACCGAAATCACCAGCGTTGGCGATTGGCACGCAGCCCAAGTGAGTGCAGACTCCGAGCACGACGAGCCACTCTGGCTTCTGGCAACGGTCGTTGTCGTGTTCGGCGTCGCGAAGAGTGCCAACGGCGACCGATTGTTCAACGGAGATTTCCTCGGCTGTGCGGTGGCGGATGAACAAAGGCTTTCCACGCCACTTGAAAGTGACTGACTTTCCTTCTGGGATTTCGTTCAGCTTGATTTCGATCTTGGCCAGGGCAAGAACATCGGCGGACGCGCTCATCGATCCGATGAAGGTATGGACGAGCTGCTTAGCTGAGTAAGCTGAGGCGACGGCGGCACCTAAAAGAAACGTTTCGTTGGTTTAACTGCGCAGCTTCGATCGATCCTGAACTCACCTCCAACGAGCAAGTAGGAGAAGGCCTTGCGTTCCTCAGCTGTGTCAGCTGTTCGCGCTGTTGGTCGCTTCGTCGCGTCACGACGGTAGTCGGAGAAATCTGGAGTTCGGATGTCGGTGTGAGCGAATCTCACTTGAGTGGCGGCTACAACAACAAAACGTATGGATTAGCTCCTGAGTCATTCCTTTCGTTGCATCATGCAGTTAACAAGGCAACACTTCCAGGCCACTGCTCGCAGCGTAGTTGTCACGTTCGTGTTCTCATCTGAGTCGTTTCAATTGCGATTAAAGGATTTTTTCACTTGGTTATATAATTTCACAAGCAGCGATGGAAACACGTAAATAAACAACGCTGCGGCGAGGATTGCCATTGGCTTTGATACTCACAAGTCAAACCCGCCTTGACGCTGACATTCTGTGCTGGCAGGACTTGAGTAAGCGACCAGAGCGTTGAACAATCTTGCTTGTCGGTCGTCACTTTCTTCTTCTCAGCGATCGCAGCTCCGGCCAGCGGCTTCAAACCACTAGCAACGACCTGGTTCGTTGCCCGCAAGTAGCACCCAGCTTTTGATGCGATATTAATCATTCTGCGATTCGAATATTGCAGGAGACAAAAGCAAATTTAATCGGAAAATTCAGCACTGGTGAATTTGAGGTGAAATCGATTTTCGTGTTGAGTTTGGCGGTTCGAATCTTCGATTGCGTCGGTGGTGAAGATTTGAATTTCAAATTTCCGTTAAAATGGTTGATTTGAAGCAATGAAACTTGTTCGACTGTTGCATGCTAACGATTCAGTTTTGTCATTCAATTTGGAGACGAAACGATTGTCTGTTAATTGGAGTTCCAAATGAACATAGATGCCATGACGACGAGTGTAGGAAACTGGTTGAGATTCACAGTTGTTAAGTGACTAAGGCACATGTTAAACCTCAACAATCTTAGTCACTATGATTGAGTCCCCAGAAGACAATAGGTAGATGTTTGGAGTGATATTTTAAAGGGTTGTTCAAGCCAATTGAATTGTCCACCATCCTTATGCCCCCAGGAAACAAAACTCCGTCTTTCAATGACCCCCAACCAGTTGAGCCTTTGTTGAAGTTTTGCAATTGAGCGGAACCTAACGAGCGAACTTACATTAAGTCCAGAATAATGATGATGAACACAAGACGTTTTTGAGCAAATCGTGCAATATTCATGTTCATTGTTCAAGAATTCCCTAAAACTTCGAGCGCACGAAGAAAGCAGCAATAACATAAGTGAACGTTAATCCCTTTCACTTCTCCCTTTGCAATCTTCTCCGAATTGTCAACCCTTCCTCTCACCTCCTCGGCAACGGTTCCTATGAGACTTAGAAACTAGCACATCGTTTCCCCTCTACTCATTACTTACACGAAACCCCAATTCGTCAAAACCTTCGCATTCGCTACGCATTTCCAATTTAAATTTGAAACAATAAAATCTGCATAAAAGCGAATCCACCCCAGAGTTTAAAATTAACAAAAGTGAAGTACATCAAAAGCGGCAGTGAAAGTGTTTAGATAACGTCGCCTTTGGGGTGTGAGTTGCATAGATGGGACTGTGCTGAGATCTCGATACTGCAGACGAGAGCGAAGCGGACGATAAGCGAAGAAGGCGGAAGAGGAAAGAAATCCCTCGAAGCAATTTCCATAATATTCAACGCAGAGCTGCACGAAAGGAAAACAAAGCTCTACAGATGACGTCGACTGTGTTTATCGTCGTTGTGTGCCGGGAAATGTGTAAGACGAAATTGCTTTGCCTTGTCTTCCCGGAATTTCACCTAGTTTTCCACTTGCGCTTTCAGCATTCGTAATTTGATTGAATTGCAAACGAGATGAGGGATGGAAAATGTGGGGCAGTTGAGGATGTGCAAGGGAATGAGACGTTTCAAGATGCATAGACAAAGTAGAGCTAGATGGATCGATGGTTGATTGAAAGCTTGCCCGAGGGTTGAAGATTCCATAGACAAACTAAACATGGAATGATTGTGAAGTTATCTAGATTAATTATTCCATGATAGATCACAAAGTCAACTCATCTAGTTTCATTAATCTATGATCAAAGTTCTCATCAATTTCACTTCCAGTTTTCTCCCAATCTAATTCAACTTTATCATTGATTTCAAATAGAATTTCCTACTTTTTGATTTTCGCTCTTCCGCGGTGATTAATTTTAATCTTCACTCTCTGACAAGATGAAAAGTTATCGATCGCCCAGATTTTCAGTTTAAATTCCTGCCCAGTTTTCCTCGCTGGTACAATTTCTCATTAATCGCTCGTTGCGCTAGTCGAGGACCCGAGCG
The DNA here is from genome assembly GCA_033064975.1 of Smittia sp. YW1114-2. Classification (NCBI taxonomy): domain Eukaryota; kingdom Metazoa; phylum Arthropoda; class Insecta; order Diptera; family Chironomidae; genus Smittia; species Smittia sp. YW1114-2. The sequence goes on from CP093832.1 coordinate 19,819,197, forward strand.
AATGCCGTTGTAGTAGTTTGCTGCCTCGAATATTGATTTTAGATGCGCAAATGTGCACAGAATGTGAACATGCGAGAGAGCAAGCTGATGTCCCATTAAAAATACCCTCGTCCTTTCCTTCGCATACGCACAACAGACGAACCTGTTCGTAGCCAAACGGATGGGAAAACGTTATCAAATAATTATTGCGGAGAAGCTCCAGTCGTCCGACGAGTTGAAACTTCCCAACGATTCGCTTCCCGAAAATGTAAATCAACTCTAATTAAAAATTTCCTAAAATTCGAGGCCTCCGAACTCACTCCAAGCGAAACATTCGCGTGTGCATTTTTTTAGAAAACATTTCCACCCTTTCAGTACACAATCCTGTTGCGTGGGTGGGAGTGAGGCGACGCGAGCTTTTCCTCGATTGTGAGAGTTGGGAAAATTTCTGAAATTTATTGAAACTTTCGCCTCGCTCGACGAATGTAGGTAAAAGCTCTTTTTGTTGCACACTCGTGCCAGCGTCTTATGTTCAAGTCTCTCCTTGAAGCGAGGAGGAAAATGCGGGCGCCGTCGTCTGTGTGTGTCGCTCATGAAAGCGAAAGTTCCTCGTGAAAACAGAAAGTTTCTTCCCATCCTCGCCTCACTCTCTTGAGAGCGAGGAGCCGAACGAAAGTGAATGTGGTGGAGGCGAGGGCGAGTGGCATGTGCAGGGTGCTGGGAGGGGGTTTTCTTTCGAAAAAATTCACTTTTCTCTTCTTGGTCGTCTTCGGGCTTGGTCGCTGTGTTGGTGAATGACGTTCGATTGTGTAGTGGAAGTAATTCGCTTTTCTCCTCGCCGCCTAATGCTACGTTACATAATGCGAACGAGAGTCTCTAGCACCCTTGACAATCCCTTTCTCTCTCGATCTCTCGTCCCATCAACCACGTGGGGTGGCGCTTTCCCTTTTCATTCTGAATTTTCCTCTTTTTCTCCATGCACAACAACAATGGAAAGTCGTGCTCGCTCTCATTCTCCATGCAAATTCTACCCGTTCCCCGAGCTTGACATTCAGATTTCGAGGCGCCTCATCAACAGCCGCCCCACTCGAGCATCACGAAAAAACAGCGAGCCTCACACCAGCCCGTAATCATCTCCGGATGTCATTCAATTTGAATTAGAAAGCTATAATAGCAATGGCAGAGAACGAGGAGATTTCACCCTGAAACGTAGCAGCGAACGTTTCTCCTATTCGATTTCGGCTTGTGACATGTTTGCATGTGTAGATGCGAACGTTTGTACCAGCAAAATGGATTTTCTATTCCATTGTTGGCTCGAGATGCTCCTCGACGCGTGTGGAGTGAGAGATTTACGAGCTGAACAAACCTCGAGCTAATCTCCTCCATTAAACCTGCACGATGCAACTCAACTCGCCCGGGATCGAGCAACGCGGGCGCTGATACGCATGAGGATGGAAACAGATTGTAGAGCAATTAAAAACAATGGTTGGAAAATTGACGGTGCATGATAAATTGGGTAGAATATCTCGAGCGGGCGGAGGAGCGAAAAAGATGGAAACGATGCTAATCTTCATTAAAACTTTTCATTCGAAACTCGAGCACTCGTCGGTTTCTTATGGAGGAAGCAGGGTGAAGCAATTAAAAGAAGTCTTCAAACACCAATGCAGGAAATTTTCAGAAAATTTTGGCGGGCGGGCGAGCAATGGGAGAAAGGAAACATCCTTCAAAAAAACTAATACAGACTTAGAAGCCGAACTTATTTTTCTAAAACCTCTATCATTAATTTCTATCGCTGCTGTGTGTAGGTGGAGAGGAGGCTGAACTTTATGGATTTTCAATTCGAACGTGATTGGAAAACATTTTAAAACGCAAAAGTTGAACGAGGAATAAACTTTTGCATCGTGAGCGAATGTTACTGGCACAGAAATTGTTTAGATAACTAGCGAAAGGCTCGTCGAAGGTTTAAGGGTTGAAAGATTGAGGTGATGTTCACACGCCTTAGAGCGCTCGCTTAACTTAGCCAGACTAGTTGTTATACTTTATAAATTAGTAATGACTTGATTTAAAGACTCTCGACCGGTCTCTTTGGAAGTTTAACAACGCTACAACATGTTGGATATCCAGCCAAGTCTTCTCCTTATTATTCAAATCGATGCAGACGAACGAACCTCTTCGTTTATGATTCCTTTATCGCCCCATCTCCACCTATCAACTTCTAATGACACCCAAACCCGCCATCGCCGCCCAAAAGATTCTCTAAAATTTGATGTTGTATGCGACTTTTCATTTTTGGCTCGACTCGGTTCTATGCTTCGGAGTTATTACATAAAACTGTACGCACAGTAATTTTACGAAATTTCTAAACTTCGTCGTTTCATTGCTCCGCTCGCTTCTGCTCTCCATCCATTTCGCAGGCTATGTAGCATGCGAAAGACATAAAGCGCAGGCAACGATATCGTTTTAATCTGTTAATCATTATCATCATGCATTTGTAGATGTGCTTTAGTTTTAATGTTGTCGTACGCATCCCTCGCTCTTCTTGTTATCGCTCGTCGTATACTTTCACATTCCCTCGCCTCGTTCCACAGACTGCAGCGTCGGCATCGGAAAATGTGTGTTTATATGCTCCAGAACGAAGAAGGAAAACGTTATGTGTGCATCTTACTTCATCTCCTTGCTGCCTTCTCTCTTTCTCTCGGCCTCATCTCTCCTGCCCGTAGCTAGGCGTTGTTATTATTTAGGTCACGAAAAAAACGCACCGCACACTCACACAGCAACGCGAGATGATTTTCCGCCACCCCTTTGCGATTTCCAGTAGTTTTCCCTGCCGACGCGCGTCGGTGTTGGTGTGGAAATGCCACTGATAACGACGCAGTCGGAAAATAGGAAAATATTTCGGCTTTTTACTAAATAATGTAAAATTCTTTACCCATTTTGAAATGCTTCTCATCCCCCTGAGTTGTCGCCCGGCCCATAAGAGAAAGCTTGCCGAAAAGAGACGGAAGGCTTCGGTCGGTGGGGAAATTCCTTCCTCTGATAATGCTCCACATTTTCGTGAGATTGCCAGTGGAATGGGCGACGAGGAAAGTTCGTTACAGACTTGTGTGCGTGTCATTTCACGAGTGGGTGAAGAATGTATTTTTTTTTTGTTTTCAACCAGCAGCGAAGCTTTTTGGGTTGAGGAAGAAAATTGTGTGCTTTCGAAAATTCAACCTCCACGTGAACCGGGTGGGAAGCTTTCATGCTTTTGCGGAAGGGTGGGTGAGGGTGAAAGCACTAGGGAAACTTTGCAGAAATGTTTGAGCTCGATGGCTTCGTGGGGAACCATCCGCTTTCACTTTCGCTTTTCAGCTGAGTGAAAGCGAAGCCTTCAAAAACGTAAGAAAGTGATGTAAGTGTCGCCATGAGATGGCACCAGCAGTCAGCAAGCATGCGAAGTTATCATTGCTCTTGAGCTGATATCATTGGCTTGCAGAGCTCTAGTGTAACCTCGCTGATCTATAAATTCTACAGTTGTGAGTTCACGTCCTCCAATAGAGCATCAAATCCCACAAAAGCGACAAAAACTTTGATTGACTTCGAAGTTCCTTAAGTGTCCTGGTGAGCGTTGGAGGTTTGCCGATGGCAGTTCGGCAAGAAATTGCATCGAACTTTCACTCAATCTTCATCTGTAAAGTTTCCTCGACAGGGCTCATTTTGAATTAATGCATTCACCCTCCACGAATGCGAGGAAAGTCGACAAAAAAAGTTTCATCTCAGCGTTTCGTTTGTTCGCTTTCACTTTCATGTCAATTGAAAGAAAATTCTTTTTCTTGTTTTTCCTCTTCGCCGATTTGGAAACGAAGGAAAACTTTGTCTTATAAATTTTAAGCTTACAATTCCTTGCCTTGTTCCATTTCTTCTTGATTTCCACTCCGCTTTCTCTCTCAATCTCCTCGAATACTTCATATTTTGCCGAAAAACAATTTTCCCTTTAACTGCGAGAAAAACAACTTTTCTTTCTTGTTTTCCGTCTTCGTATTTTCTTTTTGTCATCGAAGAGCTTCAGTGTCGCATCAGAGCTTCATCGCCCTTCTCCCGAAGCCTTGCGCATCTCTCAATTATGCAACGACTCTGTGCGAGCGATGTTGTTTTCACGTAAACGACTCTCGACGGGGTTGTCCTTGAAGATCTATTTCTGCCAGCTACGAAGGAAATCTCTTGCTGCGTATGAAGTTTCTCCAGATCTAGAAATTCAGCTCAGCTCTCTCGCCCCCAAACTACCGACTCGCCATCCGTCATTGCACGTCAATAATCAATAAACAACAGCATCTTGCATTAATTGATAATAACTCGCTCTCACTTGTCATCATAACGATCGCTTCGTCTCCACTTGAGCTCCGGAATGTCGCTTCAAGGGTTGATTTTATTTAACCTCAGCATATAAATAAGATAATAAAAAAATCCCCAATAACAATCGAGTTTATGATCTTTATGTGGAAGGAGTGTGGGTGGATGCGGTGCAACGGGGGCTGTTTATCATCTATTATCCCCTTGGCGAGGCAAAACACAGAAAGCGAAGGAGGATTCCACGAAAGAATCTTCGTGTGTGAACTGGAGGATTCGTTTTTCGCACTTCATCTTTCTCTCGCTCTCGCATCTCAGTTGATGTTTGTTGACGCTTTGCATAAATTGTTTGGCGTCTTTCTCGAGATTTCGGGGGCGTCGGAGGGTGTGAGGTGGCAAACAGCTCGAGAGCTCACATTTCCCATCATGCGAGTGAGCGCTTTCGATACACACAAACAAATCAATTTCAAGGAGATTTCTTCAATTGAGTTTTCACGCACTCCCATAAACGCTTTGAGCCTTCGGTGCTTGGACTGTGTCGCCTGTTTCATTGGCGTCTCAAGGAAAACTCCAAAGTCCAGTGCGAACTCATTTTCCCATGAAAAATTATGAAGGTCAATAGACATAAAATCGAGATTTCGGATCGAAGGGATCACGGACGACGACTATCGATTGTGATAATTTACTGGTCCGAGAAGTCGTCTTTCTTTCATTGAGAGAATGGCAAGAGGCCATTCGAAGCATCCTCCGGCGTGTGAGCCTTTCCTCGAGGGCAGGCGTTATGATATCTCCGCCATGTGCCGTTTGTCACTCGCTCTCAATAAAGGTTTTCGTCCAGCGAGAATTTATAGCTTCGCTTTATTTTTTTACTAGAGTCAGGAAGATTTCTTTTCATCGTGAAGTTTGTTCTTTCCGTTCCGCTCTCCTTCGTTGGCATTCCGACGCACAGCACAAATCTAGTTTCAAACAAAAAGGGGTCGAAGCGTCGTCGTCATCTCTCCGCATCCTTTGTCGTGTCCATCAATGGCTATTTAGAAGCAGCATTCAAATGTCCTGCTTCCCTTCTTTCACTTCTGAGCGACCCTTCTCATTATGTAAAGGAAGAGATAAAATGTAAATTAACTATTCAAAGTTATTGCACACGTGGTCCGAGAGATCAACGTGATTCGAAGAAGCCACTCGCTTCTTACGTGTCGAGGTAGAATCGGTCGATCTCGGACAGCATCTGAGATTTGATGGGATTGATTACTTATGTAGGTTCAATCTTTCTCATGTGCAACTGATGACATGCTCGACTACTGATGGCGCCATCTGTTTGTCTCGTGACAGCTCGAAATGCTTTTCGTGCTCACCTTTCTCGCACAACTCGTTAATCCAGAATGACAAGAATGTTTTCGTGCAGTTATTATTGCTGTTGCGTAAAAACGCTGACGGAAGTTGCGGAATCGACACGAGAAAAAACAACTTTGAAATCCAAACACGTGAATCGAGCGAGTTTGGAAATCAAAAGCCGGGCCATGATGAAGTGCATGCATGTGAAGGAAAGTGGAGAACGCGCTTGGATACTGCGTTGTAGCATAAATATTTAAATTAAGTATGCTCGCTGCATAAACACTCTCAATGTTCTCTTCGTTTCTGTGTCATCGGAACAGAGTCAAGTGTTTGTCATGTCGTCATAACTTATTTAAACACGAGCTCGCGATTGATGCGTGAAGCGAAATGCTTGTCGGACGATTGCTAAGCGAGACGGTCTTCGAATAGAAAAGACAATTCCTGACCTCATTCCACTCGGACTTTGTTGAATCTCGCAGCGGAAAAAATTAAAATGCGACTCGCATTCGGCTAAGTGCTGAAAAATCCTTGATGCAAACATAAAAGAACCAAACCAGTATCAGCGATTACTCAACGACTTCCTTGTTTTGCGGTAAACCAAACAACTTAAGGATGATGCAAAGGAATTGGTTGACCTTCACCTCTCTCAACAGTGAGCTCAGTTCAACAACAGCGAGCCACTTCAAAGCATTTGCAAAGTGTCAGAATTGGTTTGAGCAGCATACAATGTTGCCGAACGTCCATTCCATCATCGTTTTCTAATCTCTTGTTTGGCTTGATTGTCCGATTCTTTCTGTGGTCGAGTCGTGAAGCAGCAGCGGCCAAAGAAGCGAAATAGCGAAAAACCTATGAATATGCAAGTGTGGATCAACAATAACAAGAATGGCAATGGTGAATAGATGAATAAGCAATTTGACGCAAATCTGTTTTTTCACGGAGCTTAAATGGATTTTTTGACAAAAGGAGACAGCGGCGGTGCTGCAAGGTAAAAAGCTAGACTCAAAGCTTGGGCAGAAAGCTCTGCTGTGGTTAGCAAGTTCTGTTGCTTTGTCGAGCGCAGCTCACTTGAGTGTCACTGCGAATTTCATCACCGTTGATTTTAATTAGTTCGATTCCGGATGCTCAGCATGAGTTAGCCCCCAATCAGCTATAATTACGCCGCCAATGCTCTAATTCCCTTATGAAGTTTTCTTGCATGTTACGTCCAATAATAAATTGCAAAGAACACAAACGCGAAATAGCAACGTGAGAGATCGTTAACTAACGAAACGAACGCGAATGACGGGGTAGAACGAATAGAAACGAGAAATAGAAGACTTCTAATGACTCTCACAAAGCCAAGCGGAGCTGCAAAAGTTCATCGAAACGGCCGTCAGCGCGATCGTGCAACGAACTCCAACCTTGAACAATTCTGCTTCGGGGATTTTTGCGCATCGATTCTCTAGCCGGAGGTGGAATGTGCCGTCAAAAGCGAATGCGACTGATTTGCTAATGCCATTGCTATGATTTTTACGGCGTTGAAGATTCGGATGGAAATTCAATTCCGCGTAGCGGATGGCAAAGCCTAACAGAAGCAGATTCATCACGTTGAGTTTCGTAATCAAATTCAGAAATTTCAATAGCGATTCTCGTCACAACGGCAATGGCCCAGAATCAATTAATTAATTTTGTCAAAATTTATCGATTTCCATTCGCAGCGTCGAACGCCGAGGATTCAAAGGCAAGCGAGGGCGGAAAATCATAATTTTTGACTCGAGCCTTTCCACTCGAAGGAACGCTCCGATTAGATTGAAGTCGTCGTTGATTCAACGGTCATCATGCCATCTCCAAGGAAATTTATTAACAATCTGAGGAAGGAAAAGGGGCTCTGCTCATGTCCTTTGTCCGCTGGAGCGATAGAAAGCATGTCGAGAAACAATTCAAGGGTAAAATAAATTAAAAAATGAGATTAAGGACACAGAAATAAAGTTAACTTTGAACATTCTCGGAAAACGTGGACAAAGTTTTGCTGGATGTGATTCAGGCGGAAAAGGTTTAAGGATCTGATTCGTCTGATTTTCCTTTGCGTCCTGCAATTTTAGGGCACGTGACCGCGAGTTGCGATGGCTTAAGTGCTTTGTGCTAAGTGGCTGAGAAAAGGTTTGAGCTTTGATAGAGGAAAAAGCTCCTTTCAGACCCCCCAACAATGCACATTGGGGGTTTAAATGCCCTTAGCGGTTCTCTGCTTTTTTAAACTTTTTAAATTGCTTTTACCATCAATCCCATCATGCCCAACTCTTCCCTAAATATCCTTTGAAGTGCTCTTTTTAACAAATCTGATTGCCTCTTCTTTTTTCGGGAAATTCTCTTAAGTGGACTTTCCGTCGGCCGCTGTCAGTGACGTTACTTCAACCGAAGTTGTCGGGCAGAGCTTTCTAGACTCTCCAGTGACATGCCTCATAAATCAATCAATTCTACATGATTAAATTGGACGCAACTCCCTCCACGGCTTTTAGACTCGCTGTGCAGAGTTTATCAATTGGAAGGAGGATGGGAAAAGTTTCGCGCAACGTCAGAGATTCGATTGGAAATGGAAAACTTTTCTTCTTAATGCAGCTTTAAACTTTTCCACTTTTTCTCTGCCATCAAAGACTTTTTCGATTTTGCAGTTGCGAACTTTTGAGCTGCGGCAGTGTGGACACAACAAGCGGCGTCGTTAATTTGCCTTCGAACTATTCGGAGGGATTTCTGTTTTTAATGAGAAGGAAACTCGCTGCGGATTATCAAAGAACATCCACTCGCTCCCTGCAAATGAGCCGTGAATGAACCGAGCTCGACGCCGAGATGGAACTTTTTTTAATAAGGATAAATCCACGAAGAGTTTTAGGTTTTTTATTCGGGAGAAACTTCGCCCCTGTGGAGATGAAAGATGTTAATATTTCACAATTAATGATTAGAGGAGAAAATTGTTTATTTAATTAGCAAATTAAGTGATAATTAAGAGAATTTTCATCCGATGTAAATTTATTTGTGCTCCTTGTGTTCTTTTTTCTCAACCGAGCGCTTCTTCCGCCAATAGAATCCCCTCTCGGCGATGAAATCGTTTAACTTTTTTCCGCTCGCGAGGACGAGGCGCAGGTTCAGTGAAGCGAGGCGTCTCATCTTCGCGAAGGTCGCTCTCTTAATTAAGATTTGAGTTCATGAGCAATTATCTCCCGCAATACGATCAGCGATCCTTTCCACGTCCCGAGAACTTTCGCTTTGTTCGGAACAAATACGGAGCGATGAAATAAAAGTCTCCTCAGTTAGTTGCTCAGACGAAATAATTAAACGGTTTGGAGGGCAGGAGAAAGCGGCAGGCTCGCTATAATTGAAATAATTAATAGGAAAATCGGCTGTAAGAAGAAATCTAGCATTCGCTTAATCACTTTATCGGCGAAATTATTCGCGCCTCGTTTGCGGGCTCCATCGTTTCGAAGGTGACAGTCAGGACTCTTCGAGCCATTACGATAATCAGGCTCAAGCACGTCATTAAAAAGCTTTGTGACGACGAGTTTATGCTTCCGTCGCAGATACACACACGCGAACTTGGCATCTGTTTTCATTAATGCCTCACGGGAGTCAGAAATCTGCTTTCAATCCGTTTCAAAACGACACGCATCGCTAGCAGCATTGCAAGGCGCTGTCACATGCTGGCTGTTCGAAAAAGCTTTTCATGTAATTACGGAAGGATTTTTGTCAAAGTTCATCGCTGGTGATGATTGGCGGATGAAAGCGAAACGGGAGAAAGCTCATTGAAATTCAACTCGGATCGTTCCGCTCGATTTTGAAAAATGTTTAAGGCCCCAGCTCGCTCTCCCCGGCCATCATTAGCCGCAATTCAACAAATAAACACGGATGAACTTTCCTTAGAGTGGCTGCGAGAAATCGCAGAGGTCGAACATGCTTCAAATGACTGATGAAAATCCTCTGCTCGCTCGCTTACAGCCAAGTCACCAATCGGAAAATTTATTATGAAGGGCGGTTGGGATTTTATTTCTCCCGAATTACTTCACCGTAATGCTCTAATAATAATAATTTCCTTTCTGGCTCCGCGGCTTGATATATGATTGTTCGAAGCGCCAATCGAGCAGGCAATTCGGGAGGATAAATAATGACTTTGATAATTTCCAAACGCGGAAACACATCGCACAAAGTTTCTGGGAGAATTTGGTAAATTTCAGTTTGTTTAAAATATTTTCTTCTTCGCTCTCCCGCAACAAGAAAAATGAATACACAAAAACAAGGAATCAACAGCCAAGCACAAATAGAAATTTATATTTATTCGACGAGCGAGCAGCGCGGAGGGTGGGAGGGCGAATAAAGCAAAATCGGCACGAATCTGTTTTTTGCTGATGCTAATTCCGCCAAAAAACTAGGAAAGGAAAAGCTGAGCGATGCTGCGGGGGTGGGGGAGTTTGAATGGAATAATCGAGTTTAAGGGGATGAAAATGCGAGTGTTTTTAAATGACATTTGACGTCGATGGAGAGTGGGAAAGCTGGCGAAAAGCCTTAAGACTGTAAATTGCATTCAACCAAATTCTTATGTCACGTTTCGTCAATCTCTCTACGAAGAAGAAGAATTCCATTCGCATTATGTTTGATTGCTAATGTGCCTCGAAGTGATGTAATCGCGGGCGTCTGGCGGAGCTGCGTCGATGGCAACGTCGAAAGTAAAAACGCATAAATGTTTATTGCGAAAAGCGGAAAATAAAACTTTTCCATCGCGATTTCCCTCCTTCGAAGACTTTTCCTCCATTAAATCCAATGAGTCGGAATGAAACGCAGAAAGAATTAGAAAGCATGCTGCAGATTTATCGACGTTGTTTAAGTCCTCGATGGTAGCAAATTTTTATCGCTCCGGCACGAGCCTCGGATGCAATCGCTGCTGTTCCGTTAACTGCCGGATGCGAGACTTTTGGAGCCGGCTTCGTCGCACTAGTGACGTGATTACCGTTCACATTAACAGCCCGCAACATGAAAGATGCCGAAATCCAATTAAAACGTGCTACAAGGAACTCCAGTTCGCTATCTCGATGCGCACTCCATGAAGGTTCATTAAAATGGAAATTCTCCTCGCTCGTCTAATAGAAAACACCTTTGCGGTGTGCTGGTCTATTCATTAGCCAAGTGGAAGAAAACGAGCTGGCAATAAAATCAACATTAGCAACTCCCAAGAGCGGAATATCTGCAGATTTAGAAATATGCTTGAGCTCGTCGTGTGCTCGTGAAAATAGAAGAAGAGAAAACGTTCGAACTTCGACGCTCGTATGAATATTGCAAAAGCAATCAAAAAAGAATTTTGAGTGTTTGCTATGGAATTATCTATTTCTTTCCTAAGCACATGAGCGCGAGTGAAGGGGAAGAGGCAGAAAATAGCAAATAACGACAGCCGCTTGCTTCGCGAACACAGAAAAAATGCAAAAGTTCATCGAATCCCAAAAGTGCAAGAACCTCGCAGACCTTGAATCTCTTTCGTGTTTCTAAGCACGATCTAAAACTCTTCGAGTGGAAAGAAACACATACGAAGACACTGACAAGAGGGGGAAAGACGAGTCAAGTTGCAAACTAGGATTGATCGATCGGAGGTTTGTTGCGACTCGAGTGATCCAATGTGTTGCGAGAACGAAATGATTGCTAGAGCTTTGCTGAAAATAGAAATTGAGAAATAATTTGAGTTTGTTCATTTTTCCCTGGCCTAAAGCAGTACCTGTTGAATAACATTCTGTTACTCTATCTAATCGAATCTATTTCCAATCCTTCTTTATGTTTCATACAGCTTAGATTGGCTTTGGGAAAACGTTCACAATACTTACCAAACTGTTTATTGAGTTGCTTAATAACTGAAGGAATGGAAATTGTTCAAGTAGTCAATGATTTGCCTGGATGCTCTTTGATGTTAAACCAGCATAAGAAAACTTAATTGATGTATACAGATTGATATGATGAACCCGAAGGCTTTAGAAGAGACCAAAATAGTTTCCATGACGTTTGGGATTGGCACCTGCATAGTTCTACCTCTAGACACCTGTCACTACTCGATCCTTCTTAAACTTAATGGTTGGACGTTTAAGAGAATCGATGACATTAGAATGCAATTAACGAATCGACTGCCAACTTCTATTTACTTGCGTACGCTTAGGAAAACTTCGTCAGTTGTGATGGTGCAGCTTTTGTGTGCTCGCTAGGAAGAAGAAGTTGAACAACTTGCCTATCTCAATATTCTGTTGTTTCATTCACTCAGAGCTAGAGCACGTCATTCGATCATCATTAAGTTTTATTCGCTGTTCCTTCTCTCGCTTGTCACGCCTGTGTTGGTTCCCGCAGCAAGATTTCTTGCCATTAACTGAAAGAGATTCTATTTTGTTGCTATTTCGGCAATTTGACGTTCACAAAAAATCGCATTGTTAAAAGTTCTTTTTCTATTTCGCTTGGCCCGATGATGATGTGGCCACAAGCAGTCGCCCTGCCTTAGAACGTTCCGAAACTTAATTCAATTTGACTCTAGCCGAGCGATGTGAACAAGAAGTTTCAAAAGAATTCTCGTCAATTCTCTTTGCCGATGCCATTATTTGCAAGCTTCTTTTTGGAAAGCGTCGTACAGAGCCGACAAAACATCGCATACGCCTTGGCAGAGGAAGTTTCGAGAATGGGAAAAGCAATTAAAAGTTGAAAGCAGACATTTCTGCAAAGCGCTTTTGAAGCTTTTCCTCTGCAGAGCGCTGATGAAGCATAATTCCGATGAGTTCACCGTCGAAAAGCTTCCATCGTCTTTGATATTGCGTCATGGACACGTCGCAGCCTCCTTCGCCCCCCTTCTCGTGTCACTGAAAACTCGGCAACATTCCGCAGGAGAAAAATATTAACTCGATTGCCATCAAGTGCGGGGTGAAATGTGTGTATGGATTTCGATTAAACTTTTTCCTTTCTTTCTCTGATGGCAAAACGAGGGCTCGATTAGAGATTAAAAACAAAAAAAATCCGAAACATGGCTGCTACACATTACCGTGAGTGTACGGGGGAAAATCTACTGAGCTGGTTGAGTAAACAGAAATTTCAAGCCCACTCCACGTCTCTCCAGCCACCCTCTACGCTTAAACCGATATGTGTGCATCGACAACAAAAAACTGAACACAATAAAAAAATAGATGTTTTATTGATCTGTGTCGTCCATCGGAGGAAAAACGAACGTGAAATATTGGTTAGAAAGTGTTTGAAGAAACGGAAAGAGGCTGGGTGGGTGAGTGAAATGTATCACAATATGATGTGATCTGATCAGAGGGAATTTTTATTTTCGATACTAGGAGGGTTTGAAGGTAGAAGTGATGCCCGTCAGATTGCAGTTTGAAGCTTGCAATGTAGTGAGCTGCAATTAAGTAATCTAGCTAAGCTTTTGGGTGGTTATCATATTATGGGTTAGTCGCCTAATATATTTTAAAAAGTGGCTTATCAATAACAAACTTTCAATTTGTTTTTGATCCTAACAGTTGATCTCTCTCGATGGCCATCATCAGACTAAACATCTAGTCATGCTACTTACTCATAGCTGCTCATTGGGCGACCTAAAAGTTGCTACCAAAATTCACCCTCAATTTTACCATCGAAACTTTACAAACTTACAAATCCAGTTGTTCCTAAACTTTCCAGCTATAGCGAGTGAACAACGGCCAGAGCGAACATTAAAAATAATTCTTTCCACCTCCACCTTCCTCCCTCCTTCCATAACCCGCTTTCGACCTCATCGCATCCTGAGCATTGAACTGAAAAAATCGGAAAAAATGTCTAAAATAAAAACATCAAGTGAAAAAAGGCAGAGATATTTTCTCTTTCTCTCCCCGCTGGAAAAGGAAATTAGACATGTCAAATACACTGTGCGATGCTACATGTGTTTTAATACAAAGCGGCTTTGCACATTCGTTGGCTTCTATCTTCGAGCAGCAGAATTCTCTGCTCGATATCGTCTTCCTTATCAATTGCTTTCCTTTCTGTCCCGGTTGGTAAGCTCGCGCTGCGAACACTCGACATGACGTGCGACGGATGGAGCCCGGACGATTTCCGAGCGGGACTCGCTTTTTTGTTCTAATATCAATTTCGACATAAAGCTAACCATGAACCTGTGCAAAAAAGATGAGAGCCATGTACAGAGATTGACAGAGTAAATACACGGGCCGTTGTGTGCACACACCGAGCGTATCTCCCTGGCCCAACGACGATATGATGTATTAGCTTCCCTTTCGCCTGATGAATTTTTCATTGATTTGTTATTTGAAAGAAAAAAAAAAGTTGGAATTGATATAAAGACAAATAAAATGAAAATTTGATATCGCAGGAGTGATGAGCGCTTGTGTGTGTCCATTAATCTATCTTCCATCCTTCTCGAGAAGGGGAGCGAGTAAATAAATTCCGCTCCTTCTTACCTTGCGGAGAACTTTTCTTCTTTGGAAAATGAGCTTTCCCCGTTGAGCTTTCTCTTGTTTGCTCTAATGTTATCAGCAACAACATAAAATCCTTGAAAAATTTGTTTGTTTTCCGCTTCTTTCTTCCTCACGAAATGTGTCGAAGCAGGAAATGCCAACTATAAAATTCGATTTGCTGCCCTCTCCTACATCCAGGCAGCAATCTCAGCATCGGAAGAGTTTTTATTTGTTTGTGCGTTGAAAATTGTTGTTATTTTACTTTTAGTTTCTTTGCTTTTCACAACGAAGATGAAAGGAAGGAAGTTAATTTGTTCCAATAGATTATACTTTGTGCGTAAACTCCAGCAAGGCTGTCGTCGTCTTCGACGATAAAATCAAAGTTTCCCTTTAGCAGTTAAGAGTGTTGTGCAATAGCCGAGTTGTTTGCTTGCCGGAGAAGCGAAAGGATTCTAAATAGCTTCGAGGATTGTTTGGGCGATAAGAAGCAGCTGAGTTCGTTAGGATGTCACGCTGCGAAACGTCGAATGATGGTCAGTCACGCAGCGACTAATTTAAATTCATAGCAAACTGTCGGATCTAGCTGCGTAGTAAGAACTATGACGGGCATCTCAAACGCTTTCAATCTAACTTGTAAGAAGCTTCGCTATCGCAAACACAGAAATCAAAAGTGAATTTCTTAGAAGTTTTTCAGTTTCGCGAGGCGAGCCGGCAATAAATTAATCGAGCCAAAAGCGAAACTAGAGATCCACGCAAATTCTGACCTGCTAAACGCGTTCTTTTCTAGTTTGCTATTCATTCTCAAATTGATTCGGGTGCAAATCAAGCCGATTCGAGCTCTTTAATAAGGCCATCCGCATATATGTTACTGAAGCCGCGCCAGCTCAACCTTGAAACCTATTTCAACAATGCGCGCTTGTGCCGCTAATTAGTTCGTGAATTGAGTGGCAATGTGTGAAGTTGGTGCGTTTCAACAACGAATGTCAAGCTCAGCATAGAAACGATGACGTCAACAGCTCATGAACTTCATTCGCAGTCTCTTCCCTCGCCGATGTAATCACCACTGATAACGAAATCTCGGCGTTATCGTTTAATTTTCAATCTAAACTCCGTGCACGGAGCGTCATTCATCGCCTCAAGTCCCTCGAGTATTACATTCAGGGGCATTTTCAATTTAAATCCATAATGTAAGTCCATAAAACGCGTTTTTATCTTTAATGCGCGGGGCGAACAACGCTTCCTTGTTGAGAATATAGCACCCGGAAACGCAAAAAAATGGCATGTTTGGCATTGAGCTATCGAGAGAGTCCGTTGACTTCGGGCCCATTGTTGTTGGCCGAAAAATTATGCAATTATATTTCTGTTTCTTTTCACATGCCGAGGCGGTTTTCTGCCTCCTAATGAATGTTATTTCTTGTTTCGCTGTTGCCTTTTTCGCGGTTCTCGCCGTCTATTCATGCAAGCTCGATGCTCATCGAATGGAGCAGTAAACAAACTATTTAGGAATGTTTTTTCTTCTAATATTCATATTCTAGCACACTAGCGAAACAGAATCGAGAGAATTCGTTTGACTTGAATAACCTTAGAAGCGAAGCGGTCGTTAATCTTAATGCAATATACATTCAGTTTCTTTTTTCGATTCTAGCGAGAGCTAGCGAAGTAGAAGAACTGAAGTTTTTTCGCATTCGCTAATTCTTCAAAGCTTTGAGACTGTAGTTGTTCATCACCACATGCTTTTCTAAGCAGCCAAATAAGAATTAGAATGGTTGAAAGGCAGCGAAGTATGTAAAAGAATACGAAGAAACACATAGATGAGAACGACGACTACGTGCGGATTTAGCTAAATTAGAATGCTGCTGCAAAAAATGATTTGCGGTGAGTGACGCGGAGCCTGAAGATCTCTGGCAATGAGTCAGCTGAAAGATGAGCATCAGCGGAGCTTTTTGATTAGAATGACGTTGTTAATCAAATGGAACGAATGAGCTTCTTGTAAGGTTTGAAGTCTGAGCCGGAAGGTAATTTTAGATACTTTGATTGCCACGCATCAGATAGTGCAATGGTCATCGAACTTTGCCTTCCAAACTGAGCCTAGATGAACTTACAGCAACCCAAATCTCAGTACTCTTTTTCTAGGATTTCCAGTTTGCCTTCTCAATCGATTTTTGATCGATTATTTCACGTGGTTCGCTATAAAACTCAAATTGGCAATCTCAAGCCTTTCAATCTTCCTTTCAAGTGGAGTTGCCAAAATTAATGAGAATTTTACCACCAGCGATTGCACGCTGATGTGAGTTTGTTGCCTCAGCGTTCTTTATTCTTCGTAGATTCTATTTCTTTATGGTCTCCTGCCATGAAGATCATAGATTTCGATGCTTGTAGTTGTTGATGTAGTTTGCTCCCTCATCTCTTCGCATTTGAGAGCCGCGCAGAAATACAGCGAGCACGGATAGACAAACCTCAACGCCACGGTGTAGAACCAAGAACTGGCCTTGAGTGTGCAGAAAATAAGCGAGATTAATCTTGTTTGCTAGCATTTGCCACGTCAGCTAGCATTCGGCTCGGGCGCAAAGTCGAACCGAAAATGCTAATGAAATCTAGTTCTCGAACAGTGCAAAACGCATGAATCGTTTCGGCTTCTGCGCTCGCTCTGCTGCCTTTTATGGCACATTAACTCGTTCTCCAGCCTGGTTGCTACTCTGATTACTTCTCCAGGTTGATGAAGAGATTACGTGGAAATTTATGCAACTTTTATTGGAATCTAAAAACTGAAATTAACTTTCAACTCTGAGCTATAAATTGTCAGAGCTCTCATTTGTGCAGCGCCTGTTGGTAAATGAAAGCCTGGATTTAGAGGTAGGCAGCTTCCAACTGATGCTTTAACATCGGTCGTTAAGCTTGCACTCAACTCTTCAGTAACGCAAGCTCCGGGGCTTTCACTCAGTCTCGGTGCTGGCTCGTAGTTTCCATTTCCACTCGATTTTTATTGACACTTTTCAGGTTCGCTGATGCTAACTTTTATGACAGCCGAGCGCAAATTCATTTCTCGACGAGACATTAAAACTGAACTGCGACTGAATAAGCAATCAGGCTTTTTAATCTCAAATTCCATTTTCCGTTTAATTGCTGTTTCGTTATTGCGCGCTGCGGAAAGCAAGCTCAGATTTATCGACATTCTCGTCTATGCGACGATCGCCAAGCTTCCATTATTCAGTTGATGGTTTTCCTCCCCCATCAAACGTCGAGAAGGGCGATGAGTTCAAATGAGAATGCGTCAAGTTATGAAAAACTTTTGATGACTTTCTGTCGCATCCGAAGACAAAAAATTAAAATTTATTCGTCTAGGAAAGTTTCTCGCAATGAAAATCAATCATAAATTCTCAGCTCGCATAAACCAACTGGAAACTTTCCACTCATAACAACTCCAGTCATGTTCGCAACAACACGAAGGAGTGCTGGGCGAACATCTAAGCAAACAAATTACTGCAATAAGCACACATGAATCTCTCGTTCTGGGAATCGTCACGTTTAATGTTCCGCGGAGTGAGGAACATTCTTGCAAATGAGCAAAAAACTAGCTAAGCTGCGATGAGATCACCTTTCGAGTTGCTCTAGGATAGAATCTCGTCTCTAATCTCTTTTTGCTTGGCTTGCAAAAGTTTTCTTCGCACAATGCTTTTTTGTTCATAGATCATAGTCGAAGCAGTTTTGACGGTTCTTCTTTGCTCCGGTGTTTCGCATTGTCTGAAGACCTCGACGAACTTGAAATTTTAAAGGTTTCTTTCTGCGAAGAAGCGGAAATGCTTTTGGGGTAGAGACGTGACAGCAGAAGCAATCGCTAATGATAAATGTCGCAACAATTAATTAGAGATTGAATTGAAATATTTTGATGGATTGCCCGAATAAATATGTCAGACGACTTACGAATCGACGAACCTAATTAATTGTCCTAATAATTTATCAGTGGATTGAGATCGTTTCAATTTGTGAATCGGTTTATGCAAAGTCATTGTGCATTTGATCGTTTGAGAAACTCGAAAGTAAATTTTCACTGAAAAATATTAGAAATAAATTAAAAACATTAATCGAGAGAACAGCAAAAAGCTTCAAACATTAACGAACGAAAGCACATTATTTGTCGACTAGCGAGAGAAAGAATCACTAAATGATTTCGTTCTTGTTCTACGAGTCATAAAAGTCGATTCAAGTCCAGAAAAACTTTGAACAATAAAAGTTGAGTCCAGAAAACCATAAACTCGAACGCAGAACATCATTGAACAGTCATGAAAGTTGAGATGTGAAATGCGATACGTGAACGCGCATATGCTGATCGCGATTTTGAACGCGCTAAGTTGATCCATAGATATCAATAATGCTCTTATGAAATCTTTGGTTGATCGCAGTGGAATACTTTTTTAATTTTAAACTTTTCAAATTGTCTGATTAGTTTTGTTTATTATTTAGCAAATGCGTTTGATTTGTTTGTTCAATTGTGGTGGTTTGACTCCTCCTTATCAAACTAATCTGTCTTAATTTTTCGCTCGAACTTCTCGCATTTCCGATTGGATGTTCTCACGATCTCGTATGTAATCATTATGTAATCGACTCGCAGCGTCATTAGAGGCAAATTCAAGTTTGAACTTCGAGTTCACACAACTCAAATTCGCCTTTTTTGCATTCTCGCCGAATTTCCGTCCAACAATAATGATCGTTAGATAATCGCGCACATTTTTTTGTCGTGTGCTCTCTGCAAGCACTCAAAATGCGCGAGTGATGAGGGACAACAACAAACTCATTGCATAAACCTTAAGATATTCTCGCTAAGTTATCTAAGTGTTGGAGTTTGTTGAGTATCCTTGAATTAGGTCATCAGCACTCTGCGAGCTATTTAACTATTGCAGCAGTGTTTGAAATTAGATTTTCGCTTTTGCACGCTTGTTAATCTACACACAAAAATAATCTGCCAACTACCTAAAAAACTTTAGAATGGCGAAGTCAATTAATATTCAGCAAGAAGTTTAGCTTCACATGCATGGGCACGGAAAAATGACAAATGCCGCGCACGAAAAAATAGATAAAAGCTTCCAGAATCAAGCCTTTGTTAATGACTTTTTGTGAGAACTTAAATACATAATTCAATGTCACATTGCATAATGATGAGGTCAGAGTGATTGCTGTGCGGTTTCAATGTAATAAACTGCGTTTAAGCTGTTTTGCCAACTCTGCTGAATTTCACTAGTTGGATTTCCGTTCTTCATTGGAATTGGATTGTTTATGTCGTGCATTAAATTGCTGGTAATTCTTTCGATCCCGCATCAATCGAGAGAACAACAAGCGAGAGGAGTAATCGAATTTGACGAAGGCTTTAAGGAAGAAGATTGTCGGCGCCCGCAAATGCCTTTGCTTGTTACAAAGCGACGACTTCACAATGAGCAGAAACTTTTCTTGTTTTCCCCATCGTGATCTGATGTAACATAATCTGTGTGCATGGATCGGAATCTTCAAGTTCAATCTAGAAAGTGCGTAAGCAGAGTAAACACAAACCGAAAAACAGTTCGACTTTGGAGCTACCGAAGAAGTTAATTTGAAAAGTTTTGTTTTGCAGAGCGAACGAACGAAGGAATTCCAGATTATTATCTGTACTAATGTCCCGATGGGAAGTTACGGCTTCATCGGCATTTGGGACGAGTAGTTCGAAGATATCGAGGAATGTTTTTTGCGGGAAACTTTTTGTTGTTTCCAAAGCTTCCGAGAATAATCAATGGAGTGAAATTCTGACAACTTGGTTCAGGCTACTGAGCTGAGACTTGAAGCTTGGCCATTCAGCTTCAAGTTTTGGGGTTGAGACGAATAGAGTGGGTCGAAAAGTTCTCCCGTTTTCATATAAGCTGACGTCCTGCATCCTATAGTGCATGTGATTCTACCTTGCGCATACTAAAATGTCTGTCAAGATTTATTTGGCTTTATTGTGTTAACCGGCTCGATTACAATAGCAAGCTCATTACAGGCAACGTAGCAACCAATTTGGGCTTTGAAATCACTTCGATTAGAGGCGTTGAAACCAGCACTTAAGTCTCAAGCCCTTAACCACCGATTCAAAATTGTTACACGCATGAATTTCTACTCAGTTTGTGTGACAAATTTCGATTAACAATTTTTTTTGCGCATGAGAGATCGCGATTAAAAGCTTAGTTGGATTGCTCGAAAGTTCTGCTCGATATGGAAATGAGTTGTCACGTTGGGCGATGAGTTTCCCCCGGGGACGCAGTTGAGAGGTTTACGAGCGTCTGACAAAGAAGTTCCTTCTAAGTAAGCAGCGATAAAGTGCCGTCTTATCCCCCCATCTCGCTTCATATCATTCTTCACGGGAGCGCGCGATATATTTCGAAACAAACACATTTGCATTTTAACTATAACTATAAATTCACAATAGAGCGAATAAAAAAAGAGACAACGACGATGACATGGAAAAGAAAAAAAACTCTACGCACAAAAAATTCACTATTTCAGCATTTTTTCTTCCATCGCATACGAAAGACTTCGAGTGTATTAGATGAACGAATACACAACACTTGAGGCATTAGATGACGCTAGAGTTCTAACTCAAGGTTTCGTTTTGCTTCGCCAGCGCTTCGCAAAGTCGCAATTCAATCTATGCAAAGTCTCTTGAACTTTCGAGCGCCTCCTCGGCAAATTGCACTCAACTCGTTATCAGTTGAACTTCACGTCGCAAGTGTGCGTGTCTCATGCGTGAGTTCACTCAGCTACGTGGGCTTGTTTGATGAGCAAATATTATCGCAGTTGGCAAATTGATTCGATCATCTTCGAAGGTGCAAGCAATCTTGCTGCGTAGTAATCTAAACTGAAAACTTGACGAGCGCGCTCGAAAGAAAAATTCGTCAAAGAATTCTACCGGAAATGCTTTTAAATTAGATTTCTGTCTCTATGAATGCCAATCGCGCAAGGAATTCGTCGAATTCGAAATTGGAAATAATTATTTATGAGTTTGAACTTTGACGCGAAGCCGAAAGCTCTGATCGTCTTCAGTTTCTCATGCATTTCAGATTCGCGTTCAAATTCTTAATCGATCAACCGTCGAAGCTTTTCGACAGGCGACGAGATTTCCAATCAATTCCATAAATTATCGGCCAACGGTTCTCTCGGAAGATATTGCCGGAAAAAATTAAGGGATTGCATAATGATCGCCACGCACACAGACTCGCAGGCGTGGCTTAAGTATTTTGGCATTGAAAAGGTCTCCGAATGATATACGAAAATAATTTTTTCTCTCTACCGCGTGATTTGATTGTTCATTTGAATAATCACTTGAAACAACAGTGACGTTCGATGACGTTAAGCTGTCAATTAATCAAGCGATATTTAAATCGATGCCTTGAGAGCTTCAGAAGCTTTTAATGAGGTTGCAGTCAGCAGGAGCTTCCTGTAAGGCAGAAGAACGAGAATTTAGGGACAGGTTCAACCTGCTCGCAGCTACGCCTAGGACGTTGAGGAATAATTTATTAGCGTGTTTCTCCTCTAACGGACATGACCGAGCTGTTCTCATATTTCTAACTCGAAGCTTTATTGCATCAATCTACACGGCGACGATCGATGGAATTCTGTGTGTTCCACCTCCACGCTCGATCCAAAGATTCTTTTTGGTAGATTCTCGTTTCGCGTTCGCAGAAAATAGCGAAGAAATAGAGAAGAGAAAAACTGGTTCTCGTCATTTTGCTTTGACTTTTACATACGAGCAAATCATTTCTGCAGCGTGATCTTCTTCTTTACATTCTGCTCCATTCACAGCGAGGCGCTCGCAAAATGGAGATTATTGCATTTTTCTTTTGTTTTTAATTCGCCGATAAAATATGCTAGCTGACGAATTAAAAATTCGCAATGAAGTTTGCGCTATGTAAAACAGCTTTGAACTTTCGCATGGATCTTTTCGTAGCTAATTATCGTTGTTGCGTGGTTGAATTAGATTTAATTTGAGTGCCTCAATTAGCTATTCCAATCGAGGTTCAGCTGAACCGGAAGAGCGCGTTTTGTGTATTACGTTGCGCTGTTCGAATGTCAGTGTCATGTGCCGCGTATGCAAATATGAATCGCACGATGTTGTCTTCAAAATGGCTGCGCAATGAAACGCAATCTTTATGGCAATGTCAGAGAGATCACAGCATTCGCACTGTGGTTCGTTTGCGTGCTTCCTCATGTCTTCGAAGCTTTCAAAGTGCAGTAAAATTCCAGAATTTAACTTTCGATTTATGTTACAGAACTAAACTAAGGAACTTGCGAGCTTTTAATTTTAGCTTGTGAGTCGTTTGATTAGACACAAATCTAGCGGATCAACCTAAAACTTTTTAATTTGCCTCTCGTGAAAACATAAATTAATGTCGCTGACTCGTCTTGCCTGTCTTTGCTTTGAATTCGGTCGACTTGGCTAACTTGGCATCGGCCGATTCATTATTCAATCAACATCGTGCGTAATTAATTAGAATCGTTTTTCCACACAGCGAGAGAGGTGCGTACGCTTGTGTGATGCGAGTCAGCAGACGATGAGAAAACAAACAAGTTCAGAAGCGCAAGGGAAAAAGTTTTCTCTCTACATATTTAGCGAAAACTCGAATCGAGCCCCGCGGAAGGTGAATTCGACCATCCATCGACATCATCGTGATATTGAGTTTCCATTCATCGATGTTGCCAGCTCGAAGGCGACAAAAAGAGCCAACAACGCAGTCGAACGGAAAAAAAGTTGCAGTTTCAAGGTCTGCGTTGTCGTTTCACGCACAAAAACCAGCCGCGATCTCGCTCGCTATCGTCAAGTTCCTGAACAGAACCAGAAAAACTTTTTGTTTTCAGCCATTGTTCAAGTTCACGAGCATTAATTCTAACAATTAACGATGAAAAAACCCAATGCAGGAAAGGCTGCTGCTGTTGCTGCCTTTGTTTCTGATCTCGTTAATTAAAGCTCGTAAATTTTTATCGCGCTCGCATACACTCAAGCCCTCTGCATGCGGTTGTTCCCTTCGCTGGCAGCATTTGTTTTTAATTAGAGGTGAAGCGGGAACTCTCGCATGAAATATTGCGCAATAAATTGGATCGTAGCTAGCTCGATAACGAGAGAATTTCCGCTGAAGACGTCGATTGATAAAGCATCGAGTGGAAAATTTTAGAATTTCCCGCGGGCCGCTTTCTTTACGAGAGTGAAGCGACAACTCATCGACATGCCCTCGCCCCTCGGAGCCGCTAAAATGTGAATTTCGCCGACTCGACAGCATGTTTTCGTGTGTGGTAAGTGATAAGTTCATACGAAAATAGCTCGAGAGTGGCATTAGGCGATCATATTTGTATTCTCGCAAAAAATGTAGAAGGTTAATGAACCGAATACATTTGCGAAACCGAAAGAAAAAACAATTTATTTGAGGTCGGAGCGAAATGTGCGTTTTATCTAAAATCATTTCGTTGATAGCAGTTTCTTTACCCCGCTGTATCGGCCACCGCGGGTCGCAGCCGAGCTTAATGGTCTGAGGGAGATTGCGGGCGACGCCAGGCAAGATCTCCAGGACAGATTGAAGTGGCTTCAATCAAAGCTGCTGATGGTGATGCTGCTGTTGTCAGGCATCAAGGCAAATCCTCTAATCTGAAATTCTAAAGAGCACAGAATGATTTTTTCAGCCTTCTTGGCTCTTGTGTGTTCGTGCGTTTTTCAATGCGTTAGATCATCGTTTCGCAGCTTGTAGGAAGACGAAGCATGTGAAATTATCATCGAGCACACATTCGCACGCACTTTTTTGTCCGATGCCGAGAGCTGTTTTGCAACTTCAGTTCGGCGGGCCGTGGATGTGTTAGAACGGCTGAAAGACAAGCAACGTTCAAGAGGAGAACTATTTATCAATGATGCCTCGGCCTGATAAACTATGCAAGGCCGTGGATAATCATTGCGTACAAGGGTCGATAAGCGAGCGAGGTTTAGGGAAATGTGCATGATAAAACCTCTTATCACATCACATACGCACAAAGCGCATTGATATATTTAGCTGCTGAGATGTGTGCTCGCTAAATGTTGCTCGAAATATGCGTTATCAGCATCGAATGACATTGAAACGCAGCTCAGTTCGCATTGAGCAGGCCGTTAACATTTCGCGAACGACTGGTTCAAGATGCGGAACTTTTCGAACGAAATTCGTCGTGGCATTGGCTTGATCTCGGCCTTCGCTGCACACAGCAGAACGCAGCGGTTTCTGGTTCGAGGAGTTCATGAGAGTTTATAGCGATAGTGAGGCTTGTCGAGCAGTTCATTATTAAATTCAAACGCTAACTGCGAACGGGAAATTCATTCATTACGACATCGATAAGCTCGAAAGTGGAGCGCCCCGAACAAATTTAACGAAATGCGAATGTTGCGTGATTTTTCGAGTTTCGTCTTCGCATTTCTTTCTTTTATTGCCGCTGCCTTGCGTTTTTGATAGCGATGAGTCAATGTCAAATGCGCACAACCGTGAGCTTGCTCGAGGGTATCCGCTGAATGATGTTTGTTGGCAAGTTATGCATGAGACAAGCCTCTGCACCGACAAAGTTTTTGATGAGCTTTCGATAAAAATGAGCTTCCTTCAACAAAAGTTTTTAGGTTACACAAGAAGGAGGTTGAAAGCTGTTGGTTAGCTCCATTCGATTGTGGCCTTGAAAGAAGCAAACCAATCAGGAAATGCACATGCTGTTCATCGTGATTCATTCGTCCTTGGATGACTGAACCGTCATCAACTCGACAGGATCCTTCAAGGCAATGAAATCAAAAGCTCGACAACTCTAAGCTTCTGGATATTATTCGGCCTTGAGCGAATTCAATTAGGAAGACAAAAGACTTGCAAAATGAAAAAGTTTCCAGAAGTTAAAGTCTTACTTTGAATGAATTTCCAATTAAAATATTTTAATTTCCTTGTTTTTCGCTTGTTCATTAATTCTTGAGCCAAAAATGTCACGCAAAGAAGAGAGAAATGCGTAATGGCTGTGTGCGTGAATGGCAAATGTATTTTTCTATTTCACGACGTTCTGCTTTGTGCAAATCGAGACGCCGAGCACTGAAAACGTTTCCAAGCGGAACGAAACTTCACTCGACCGGCCAACGAGAAACCTGCGCCAAGTCGAAACAGACTACGTGATCGCTCTCGTCTAGGGCCGGCTGCTTTATCCAAGTCTCCGGTCGATCTGTAATCTGCGAGCCACATTTTGACGCACACTGTAGGGCAGAAAGCAGCGAACACGCATGAAGATTAATGAATTTCAAATGAGCTCAGATGAAGTTTTTATTTGTTCGACGTCGGCTCGGACCTTGTTTCGGTCGTTCAAAGTCAAAATTTCCAATCTCCTTCGAACGAATGTGCATGGCTTTCTTGCGAAACCGCTGCAGTTCAACCGAACTGCTTGTTTGCCATGGCAATACAACTTGAGTTAGAGAAGAGGTGTGGACACATCGAAACGTGAAAATCTCGCGAGATCGGAGGCGAAGCAACACATTTGGCAGCGTTCTTATATTTTCTCTTCCTCTTGTTCTTAATCTCATAGCAGAGTTCAAGGATTTTCGCTATTTTGTGCGTTAAAAGTCATTTGAAAAACAAAGCGCGTAAAGTTTTTTCTTCGTTTGATTCTCTCCGTGCTTGCGAAATATTTTTCCTCTGAGCTCTGCATTTGTTCCGTGCTCGAACTTCAGACAAAGGATTAACGAGAGCTTTCAAAGTGTCAGACGATGATCGTTGATTGTGGAATAACTCCGATTGAGATTTAATTATCGTCGACAGGAGTGGACGCATCGCTTCGCTATAAATCATTCGTTGCGTGCCTATTTATTAAGACTTCCGTGAAACATGAGACTTGCTACCTCTGAAAGCAACTTCAACCTCTGATTGTCCCTTTCCGCTTGGGCCTGGGAAAGGGTTCGAGTTAAGTGAATCGTTGGTGATTTTTCTGAGAAGGGCAAGGTTGATGAACAAGTAAACCAACATCTTTCTGGTTTCTGTAACAAGGAAGAGACTCAACTGTGGTCTTTACATCGTTATTAGTAAACAGAAGAAGCGACATGATCTGTAAATTTAAAAGCTTTCGATCGTCGTAAAGTCATTGTCTTTATTTGCAGGACTACCAGATTGCGTTTCTCCGTTTCTTATTGTTCTCAAGTCTCTTGTCTTCATCTCGATGTATCCAAGCGATCGACTTGTTAGACGACGAATGACTGGAAAGCCCCAAAACCAGCTAGTTAAATAAAGATCTGACTCGAGTCAGAAATGTAACGAAACTCTTATTGATCGTTCCGCCGAAAGGCTCTCGCAGCTTAAACCATCCAAGTCCATATATCAACGACACAAGCATTCCGGAGCCCATAATTTCTAGTTTCGCCTTCTTTTTTAATTCCAGCGCTTTCCATGCGTGTGTAAATTTATGCGAGAACGTTTCTTCGAAGTTCAGTTTTTTGTTTGCGGCTGTAAAGGCTAATCAGTCGGAAAGAATCTGAAATGTGCGTTTCAAGCTCCACGGTCTCAGAACTTCACTTCAACGTTCTTTCTACACCTCGTTCAAAAGCAATAAGTTTTACCTTGATGGCAGTTGCGAAGAGCGTCAATACATTGTAAGCTACACTCTGAAAAGTATCGCATGATAGATGTTTAACTTGTGCGTACTTCTGCGAAATGAGAGAAACAGTCGCCGAGCCGGCAACGAAACGTTTCCAAACCATACCCGTCTCGGGCGGACAAAAAATTGAGACGAAGGAATGCTTCGCAAACGAACACATGAATGCGAATTCTCTGGTTATCAACCTCATAGCCTTGAAAGTGTTGCGTATGGAGAGACATGATGGATAAAGGGAGCCAACGAGCGCAAGAAAACCTAATTGACATTGAAAGTGTCGAGTGACATCGTCAACGAAGCTTTGGCTACGCACAATGTAATGAAAGAGTCAACAAATAATTTTTCAAGCTGCATGACTCGAGGGAAAAGCGACAGCGTGTTTGTTTATGCCGGCAACTGTTGTGTCGTCACATCATGTAATGAACGAAGGCCGATCGATTTATGGATTTTCCGAGAGCTTTCCGGGATGTAAAGCATCATCATTTGTAAGAACATCACGCTACATCCATATTCATAAATCGATTTGTGCGAATAAACAAGGAAAAGGTTCGAAATTATGTACAAGGCGTCTGGGTGGCAATGTAAAGGGAAAGGTCATAGACGCGTTGATCTAGATTGTTTAATCAGAAGCTTTGCCTTTGAAAGAGCTTCGAGCAATCTGCAGAAAGTTCTTGCGGGTCGTGTAGACTCATGAATGACTCGCTGTAATAAGACGAGAATTTTATTTCTCTTTATTTCCTCGGAAAATGCCGAGATGGAAAGCGAGTGTGTTGAGTCAAACTGTGTCAAAGAAAGATTTATTTTCTCTTATCATTCCATGTGAATTTATGCGCCCGGCTCTGGGTGTTGGAAGAGTTATCATGCCCTCCGTGCTTATGTGTTTCTTACATCATTACAATGCTTTTTTCATCGTCGCTTTTCTACATAACGCAAATGGAGGGGAAAAGGATGTCTGGCTGGCTGATAGGGCACGACGAGACTGTCGAGATTATCGCTTCTGTTTCGACTGTGAGCTTAATCCACTCGCTTTAGCACTGCGCGAGTGAAAGTTTCAATTAGGTGTGAAAGCTTTCAATCAGACTCTGTGAATCATCGCGACTTCAATCGTTTCCTTGAACTCATTGACGAATTCCAGCGCACATCAAAATCTTTTTTTACATCGCAAACAGTTCTGACAAGAATTCAAAAGCGGCATAATTAGCTATTCCATCATAGTGCTAGCAATGAAACGAGCTGAATAATGGACGCAGAAGCACTTGTAAGTGAGCAAGGGCCGCAGCTAAACCCGAAATATTTTTCTATTCAAATGAGTGAAGCGAACAAAGCAATTTAACCTTGAATTCTCTTTTTTCCTGTAAATATATCGTTGTAAGTTTCTTTACATTTGTTGTATAGGTTGTCTGCTTCTTCATTTTCATTTTCGTCTTCTGCGTTCCCCGAATATCAGCGGCTGGTGTTGGAAAATTCTATTAAATAAGCTCGTCGTTACATAGACGCGAAATGCGATTAGAATTCATACTTAGCTCATTACATTCGTTTTTGCTCGTGTGCTGTGCGAAGCATAAAAAGATCAAGTGATGATCGCAAACGCTTAAGCTAAAATGCGATGACCGCAAAGCTAATATGCGATGACCGCATCGATCAGCTACAATGTATGCTCGCGAGTCCGCTGAAAATATCTCGCGAGATGTCACTTGAAGTTAAAAATTGTCATTCGCTTTGAATAAAAATAGATGATGAAACTCAAGAAGTGAATTCGATTTAGCGATTTTTGAAGAAAGAAAAATATTGCGGTGCGTGAGTATGCGTAAGTGATCTTGAACTAGCCACATAGCGAACCAGCTGTGAGAAAAATGACTTTTAGCTCGCACAGAACTGAACAAACAGCGAACAGAAAAATCATGCGTTCGATTGATAATTTTCGTTGGAATTTCTTATCAAGTCGCGACAGTAGTGCGTCAGTGCAAACTTTTTGTCATTCTCCTTATCGCCCTAACAGAGCTTTAAACCCTGCGTGCCTCATTATCAGAGAAAAGCTCTCGAGACTCGGCATCTCGCGATTTTAATGGCCGGAGATTTCTATGAAGGACCGAAGGCGATAAAATCAGTTTGTTACATTTTGGAGCAGCGAGTCTCTTGAAGTTCTCGCTGGCATTTATTGCTTGATGCTAAAACCTGTTTCGCCACAGCCTCGACAGGCCTGAAGTGCCCCGATGGATGAACGAGAAAAAGAACAGCGGAGATAAAAAATTGCGTAAACGCAGAATTCTTCGAGAACAGCTTTTCGTTACATTTTGCCGACATCGAAGCACGATCACGTTCGCAACTTGAGGAGAGCAAAGCACATAAGCGTTTAGTCGATGTCATGATCGGAACGTCTTCAAGCGTGCTCGAGGTTCGTTAAGGACTTTGCAGCAAAAAACTCGCTACACATAACCGAAACCATAATTTCCGACCCGATCGACTCAAGCTGGTAATTTTCCATTATTCGATTTTCGGTTTCTACCTGACGATTCGCCGATTGTGTAAGGAACCTTACGCACCTTCATTGAGTTCCCTTCTTCTCCTTCTAATGATCACATCACGGGCGAATCGAAGAAACGCCGATGAAACCTTACAAGGTGGAACAACAAAGTCGTTATTTAAGAATTCTGGACGTGGAGGGCCGACGCTTAATTATTCTACGTCCATAAGAGCGAATGTAGGTAATAATGCGAAATTATCTTGCCACACAGGCATAGCTAAGGGCGATTTTTGATGTGTCTCCACTCGTCAACGAGCAGCCATTGATATTCAGAACCCATGCCATGCGTTACATCGAGTCCGACGACAAACAATTGATTATCTCTTACAAGGAATGAATTAGCGCGACAGCATTGTAGTGATGGCTACTCGACTCACCTTGAGATAATAATAAGTTTTCAATACGTCTAATGGTTTTGGCGACGCATGTGGAGTGACCAAAGGGCCATTGATACCTTTCATTCACTCGGATGATTACGCACTGACTCTCAAATATAGAGAAACTGTTAAGCCTAACGAGAGACGTCGGGCATTTCCTGGAAAACATTTTGGACGACAGCTGGTCGACTCGTCTTCGTGTCGCTTCAGAGAAATTTGAAAATCGTATGAGTTCAGAGACGCAATGACAGCAAAGGAGATCAACGCATATTTACGCGTACATTTGAATGAAATTGCGAAAGCCGATTGGACTAGAAAGTTGGTTGCTGTGTGCTCGATCGATATTCCGAGGAGCTTTCCTGCGTTGCAAAGAAATTGCTGGCCGCATGCAATCTAAAAATAAATTAAAAAGCTTTCTCTTTAGCAGCGCTTATCGCAAGTTATGTAAATCATGGAGCTTTTTTATCTGATTGAGGTGTAAACGGAAAGCACATTGGGGCACCTTACATGCAAGCTATATTTACGCTCTGCTTCATTATGACGAAGAGTCTTTCTCGCTTACACGCTCGAGAGCTGAGGGCGCGAATGAATTATGTTGTAGTCGTTTTCGTTTAATGTTCCAAACACACCTTTTATGAGCCAATATACAAATTGGTGAGCCTCAGCTCAGCTCTCGGTGATGAATCGAGATTTTCCACCAATTTCTCGAGTTATTTACGATAATGCGGGCGATAATGGCGAGGAATTTGGTGCGGACCGGCAAGGAAAGTTCACTTGAGCTTTTTTTCAGCCCTAACATAGTTGCGTCAACTCCTCTTATCGTAAGGGAATGCGACGAGGAAAACTTTAGCTTCGTTTCCTTCACAGCAAGCAGTCAAATTACTGCCTGCGATGGCATTAAGGAATGCTAGAGCTTCACGTAACATGCAAAAGGGTTATGAAGATCCACAGAACTATGATAGAGCTGGCTCGCTTTTTTTGTTGCGTGGAAGTTAGTTTGGGCGTCTCGTAAAAACTAGAAAAAGTTTCCTCTCAACCGAC
The DNA here is from genome assembly GCA_033064975.1 of Smittia sp. YW1114-2. Taxonomy (NCBI): domain Eukaryota; kingdom Metazoa; phylum Arthropoda; class Insecta; order Diptera; family Chironomidae; genus Smittia; species Smittia sp. YW1114-2. Next base: position 19,849,826 of record CP093832.1, read on the forward strand.
AGTTTACGGCTTTGCGTTTTTAATGATAAGCCTTGTCACAGGCCGTTCTCTCTGCCAGCCAAGCCATAAACATAAATTCCCTCTCTGTCGCTCAACTCAACCCTTGCACTTCGGTTCAATGCGAGAAAGTGGAGCGCATGTCTACGATGCGAAAACGTACAAAAACTCGAGCACGAGAGACTTTCGATTTCATATGCGAGTCCTTCAAAGAATAAATTTCGTATTGTTCAACTATAAAAGGCTTTTATAGATGGATTTTTAACTCGAGGGGGTGGAAGATGGATTGGGGGACGCGGGCACAAGTGAACGCTGTTCATTCATTGTAAAGTGTTCAGCACAAAAAGTGCTCAGCATATCCTCGACGATATTTCGTGATTGAAACTGTAGCGTGGATCTCTCGAATCAACATTATGCGTATCCTGTGCTTCATCCACTTCCCGAGTGAGCTCAGCCCGGAGAGCAAAAAGCGACAACGCGACTCGGCGGAAAACAATGCGAGGATGAAGACTCCTCTGGCTGCTTTTCTGCTGATTTTCGTCATTTTGCTAGATTTATTCCTCGCCCTGAGTGAGCATGATTCAAAAATAAAAGAGGCGAGAGAGATAGAAACGAGTTAGAAGCATTATCATTCGTGTCTATGAGGCATGGAGCGAAATGGATTTTTTCATCTGTCGTTTGCTTTTATTGAAATTGATCTGTTGTGTAAAGTTGTCGTTATTCAATTAGACTGCAATCAGAAGCGGGGACGCGAGGAAGCGAGAGCGAGACGTTATCGATTCCGATAGTTGGCTTGAAGGTTTATTGAGAAAGTTTTTTGAAAGTTCTTGCATAATTCAGCGACAGAATTTGTCTTTGCTTTTCATTTTTCATTCTGCTGCTTAGAAATGCACGATGGTCACTCGTAATTGGTGTTGGCTTATGAAGCTCCCACCACTCACCGGAACTTTTCCGTGTATTTAAATTGCGGTAATGATAGATCTTGAGAACTAGCTGAATGTGAATTCTGCTGCTGTTTGGCCCTCCTCGGAAAAGAGCCCGAAATTATTTATTATTTAGAATTGCGTGCAACAAAATTTGAATAATGAACAGTTACTTCTCGTTAGCTAGCTCGCTGTGTGCGTCGCTCAAAAGAAACTTCTTGACGTTCTTTTTCGGTTGAGCCAAACTTTTCATAAAAGAAGAAAGAGTTTCGAGTTGAATGAATTAATGAAGCCGCTCGGCATTTCCATCCAACTGCAATTAAAGTTCGGTTCACTCGGCAGTGACACGAGAAAGTTTTCTCTTTAACGTCGACGATAAATTTTCATATCGGAAAACTCGCACGACCGTCGTGATGAACTTTTTTTATTGTTTGGTTCCCATAAAATCTTATCAAACTTTCATGGGCATTCAGTCAGTGTATGTTTTAAGTTTTTAACCATCGGCCTTCGGTCTCAAGCATCGGAACATCATAAAACTTATATTACCTTGCCCCCTACCTCCACTCAAGCTTAGGCTAAAGAAGGAAGGAGACCTGAACCCTCAAGTGCCCAATTTATTTCCTCGTCCAATTCCTTTGCCGATGGAGATGACGATGGAAATTCATCTATGCATAATCATATTGCTATGTGCAATTGAAAACTCAAGAAGGCAGTCATGGAGTCATAAAAAATGATTTCGGATTTAGTCGCTGAAGCCAATCAAGTTCCATCGAAAACCTTTTCTCTGCAAATTCCCTTTATACTCCTGGCTGGTACTTTGCGAAACTCTCCCCCTTTTCAAGCACTTTCCGCAATGTTTTGCAGGCTTGAGAGGGAGTACCTCGATCTCTAATACGAGCAGAATGGATTTTGAATAGCAGAAAAAAGGCTAAGTTTGCAAGGATTATGTTCATTCAACAACATTTGTCGAGGGAGCGAAAAGCACGAGAAAACTTTAAAAATTGCGAGGATTGTTTGAAAATTCAAAGCGATGCTATGTCAAGGAGATTACATCTCGTAGAGATTGCATTTTTCAAGAGACATTCTGGATATTTAGGTGGATTTAAATTAAGTTTTAAAGCTGCTTTAAGTGTTTAAAGTTCATCTAGCAAAAATGATTGAGAGATCAAATGGTAATAGAAAATTCAAAATTGCTCATCCGGTAGCTGACTGGACTGTAAGACTAACAACTTTTCTTAGTGCCACGCTTGATGATTGGTGGCGTCATCTTGCCGTGCGCCATCTGAGTAACATTTCAAGACATGTCGAGTTCATTTCAATGCCTCACATTTAAATTGATTCCATTCAAATCCCCGAACTTCTCCCCAACCTCTTTCCCTTCCAAAACAAATTTAAACTCGTGTACACGCAATGTGCTTGATATTGATTAGCTGCATTCGAGGAAGCCTTCAGTGTAACGAGGAGGATTTATTAATTAAAAATGTAAATTCCGAACAAATGAAACTCGTGTTTCTCTCGTATGTGCGTCGCTCGCAACCCTTTCGCTTTTATGATAAATTTTCAATGTTTTTCTGTTTTTCTCCTCGGAATGGCTTTTTTCTGTTCATTTAATGGAAGCGGCATGAGGAGCTCCGCTCGTGTTTGTCAAACGCAACCCCCACCGCCGACAATCTGAAAATCTCGCGTCGTTCGGCGATGAAATAAATTTCGTTAAAATTTTGCTCTATTTTCGATCTAAACTCATTTATTCCGCTCGGGCCGAGCCCGAGTTGGAGAAAGTTTTTCTAAACGTCTTACGCAATTGAAAAGATGGCGAGGAATTGAAAAAGGATGCTGGCAGTGTTGTGAAGTATCTAAGAGCGTAAAACTATGGAAGTGCTAGAGATCGGCTCATAAAATATGAGGAGACTCTCCAACACAGCGAAATCACCTTTCCCTTTCACATCACACGCACTATCTGTTATGCGCGAAATTATTTATTTCATTAGAATTGCCGGAGATTTTTGAAAAATGGGCCGCGGAGGCGAACGGCAAGGGTTGAAGGGAGACGGCTCGAAATTGTTCTGACATTAATGCCGAATTTCGGGAGGAAGGGAAGCTGGGGGAGGGAAAATGCTATCGATTTTCGTCGAGCTCAATTAATGAAAGCGGCCGGAACGCGTTTTCGAAATTATAAAATAAAATCTCGAGGATGCAGAGCGATGGAGTTGCCTTCAAATCGCTCCAGCTTTTCACCCCGTTATTATGATTTCAAGTTGAACGAGGCAATTAAGCGACGAGGAGAAGCGATTTGAATATTTCGTGTGGGAAATGATGTTGTTTTAATTGAAGTTTGTTTGCTGACTCTGAGCACAATTTAAATTTGGGTTAATTCCAGAACTCGGCTGCAGTTCAAAAAGATGTGAACTGGATAAAGAGCCAATGATGTATTCACCCCTTTGCATTCACAGTTACTTCAATGGAAGATCCGTCGACTACTACGAAATGATGATAAGCGAAAACAAAAGATTTGCATCTGAATGACTCTCGAGCTCGCTGGCATGCACTAATAACAATGAGCCATCATAAATTTGAAGTGTGCGCGTATGATCTTCTTGATTGTTTCACCTCTAAGCAAGTTTGAATTTCTAATTGAATGTATCATCTCCCCGCTTTATCGTTCTAATTTACAGTTTTCTTTATTGTTTATGGCTTTCAGTGCTTGCGTCGACTTCAAAGTGTAGGAAAGAGAAATTATCATTGAGATAATGGCTAAGCTCGAGTGCATCTCGGCTGGAACGGTCAATGGTCATGCTAAGATATTCAAACGTGAACTCTTCTATTTCAGTTTGGGTCTTTGTCTTGAGAATCACAAATCTCACGACGCTGCATCTTCGTAACCTGAACTTTTATTCATTTCCTCGCCTCAGATGACTCCGAGGTTTTCTTTGCTTTCGTAAATTGCGGTCGCCATTCCTCTGATCTCATTCTTTCGTCTATTCAAGATTTGTGTATTTAGATAATTTGTCGTCGTTCTGCCTCAATGTGTAGTAGAATTGTTTGTTGACGGTCGTTGCATGTGAACGTTCTGACGAGATTGAGCGATTATGAAAATCTAATTCACGTGAGACGCAAGAAGAAAATGAGTGTAATGACGCCGCTCGCATGCAGATGGAACATGAAGCATGAGCCCCGTCAGCAGTCAGCGCCATGACCCGTGAACATGCACGAAGCAATTCAACTCTTTCTCTTTTCGTTGAGCTGCGTCCAATTTTAATTTTCTTTTTACTGGATTGTGCTTCTTACCTTCCTCTGGCCAAATAATAGGCAGCTTTAATCTAATATAAATGAAATGGAGAGAACATGTTATTGTTCTTTTTTTCTAATTCACATTCATTATATATTCCTCTTCTTGTTGCGGGTCTGCTTGTTTGCTGTTCTTGTTCGCCGCTCAAATGTGAGCTAATAGAAAAGTGCAATGACATTTACGTGCGAGCCTCATTGGCCGGCTACAAGTATAATTAAGTCTACAAGATAAAATATCAATCACAGTGAAGTTGAGAACTCATAAGCTTGCAACTTTACTGTAATCTTTTAAAAGGTTTCCTAGTTTCCTCCATGCCATTAATGATCGTAAGACTATTAAAATCTAAGCGCGTTTTAATGAGGGTTGCAAAATAAAAACGTCGCAACTAGAAATTCCATCAAACTTTCGCTTTCCCTCTTATCTCGGCGCTGGCAGTTTGAGAGGGAAAAGGAAAAGTTGCCGGCAAGGGAGAAAATATTTTTCGAAAAAATTAGAATTTCTAATTTTATCTAAAACCGATTCGGTATCAAAATATTTTCCCTGCTAAGAGCGAGGCTGCTTTCGCCCCTCGGCCCCCTCAAACCCCTTTCGTCTCGAGAATAAAAATGCTTTCACCCCTTTCCTCGTTAAATCAAGGGCTTCAGCAGCGCGCTTAGTAAATGAATGGAAAATATTTTTAAGTAATTAGAAATTTTCCTCGTTTCTTTGACAGCATTCGAAGCGAGAGAGATTTTTCTATTTTCGGCTGAAGTTTCAGGAAATTTTATAGCCGCTGAGAATGAAAATTGTGGAGTATCATGAAATCAATAAAACTCAATGATTTATACGGCTTTGGAGGCCTCCATAAAGCGTGCAACTACCGCGACCGGCTCGACGATTTCCAGCCAGAGAGTTCGATGAGTGATCTAGGCCCAATTGATTTATACATCTCGGCAGTCATGACAAGCAGCCTAGGCTGAACTTTTACGCGTGTTCAAACAAAAGCGCCCGAAAATTGCTCGAAACTAAGTGAAACTCTCGTCGGTACATAATGTAACTTTCCTCGAAGCTTTTCCCTCACCCACATTGCAAGAAATATCTGGGTTTGTTGAACAAGTTTTTCTTCCACTTTCCCCCTTTTCGCCTCCTCATTGTTCAAAGTTTCACTGAAAATAACGAAAATTTTCATCTTGAGCTTGTTTCCTCTTTTTCCGAGTTATTTATTTCGGAAAACAAGGCAAATAAATGGGTGGAAAACTGCGAAGCTCATTCTGTCTATTATACGCGAAAGTAAATGCTTCTCCTCGCTCGCTGCCGTCGTATCTTGATGCTTAGAGATGTAGCTGTCGTGATGCGGATGATAGAAACTTCGCTATGTAGTAAATTTTCAAAAAGCGCCAGCCTCGCAAACTCTCGAACACAAATGAAAGGGTGGAATCGGCGAATGATCTTCTTGCTGGTTGCGTTTCAGTGGAAATTATTCTGGCGAGAAATTTATTTTTCCACTTTCGCAGATAAGAACAAAAAGGAGGAAATCGAGATATGAGTTATTCGGGCTGTGCGAAAAGCTCTGGAAAATTACATTTCGCGTCTTTTTAATTCATCGTGCGCTTTCCACGCCAGGAAACTCCACGAGAGAGACGTCTGAGATGAACGTTAAGGTGGAAAACAGGTGCTACAGCGAACATTAATTTTATTTATGTGTGTTTTTAGTTTCCTTTTTCTTTGCGTTTCTCTCTCGCCACCCTCGCCAACCTCTTCCTTCAGCTTTCATTACCTTTCAGTGCAAAGCTTCGCAGCAACTTTTCCCAGCAACGCCGGCGTTTTGTTCTGTGCGGGGTTGGAAAAACGTTTCTGAAAATTAATATGTAATTATACGAAACGCACATACGTCGAGCTAGATTCAACTTTTGCTTGGGAAAGCGAGGCAACGGGAAAGGGTGTTGCATGTGATTTGTAAATTACATGTTGTTTCGTCAAAGCCGCAGAGGAGAACGAAATTAGTGAAAAGGAAAAGTTTTTCCTGTGATTTCCGAAAGCACAGAAACAATTTTTGGTTCGCTTGGAGAATTTTTGTGTTGCGTAGGAGTTTCTCATAAAAATTGAAAGGACGACGGATCGGGGAACTTCATGCACGTAAATCATGGCTCGGAAAACGGCATATCTATTGTATAAACATTTTTGCGTAATAAATTTTAATCCTGTGTCTGTTAATTTTACGTTTTGCCGAGTAGCGAGAGGGAGAGGGCGCAGGCACATTTAGTCGGATTGATAATAAATATTTATGAACGTGATTCGGAGGCAGGCGGAAAGCGAGCATTCAAAGTTGCTGGCATGGATTAGATAATTTAATCGTATTCTGATAACTTAGCTCAATCATTCAAATTTTCAAGCGCCCTCAGATAGTTCTCGTCGGTTTATGCTTTCCTGGAGCTGCTTCAGTCAAACTAGGTTGAGATGTTAAGCTTGACTATCCTTTTTAATGAGTCATAGATTAAACATCAGGCCTCACATGACAATCAAGACCTTTCCTTTAACTTTGAATCTTTAATTCATCGCTCGACGTTTCACTGCGATGTCGGCTGTGAAGACTTACAACTGAAAGTGCGATTAATTATGGATTCTGCAGTACGTCGAAGTTTTCCAACTTAACAGTTAAACTTTCGACTCGTATGTTCGAGCACGCTCGATTAAAATTCATAGATTCATAAATAATTACATGAACGAGCGCAGTTGAAGCTGGAAGGTTCATAACAACTTTATCATAGGAACTGATTTCCATCGGGAAAACCATCGAGCGAGCTTACGCAATGCTCATTAAAAAAACTTTTGACCGAGAAGCAAATTTATTATCTCAGAGAATAGTTTTTCGTTTAAGCCCGAAAAATCGAGTAGCCTAATTTTGTTTTGCTGTTCGACACGGAAACATTACTGAGTGTCCAATAAAATTATAAAATAAGAGCATCAAGATAAACTTAAGCTCGTGTAACATTTCGACAAACACATTCGAAATGATTTTTGCAGCAAAGTGTCACGTGTTCCATCATCGGTTGCTGAGACAGCACGCATCGCTTTACAGCAGCCGAGTTCGTCTAGGGAGAAGACCTACGTAAAAGGTTATCAAGTTAAATTAGCGTTTTTAATTTGAATCAACTCATGAGCTTCTTTCGCATGAGCTTCTGCTAGCAAAAACGTTTTCTTCAGTTTGATGAGCTGCGTCAAGTGTAAGAGATGTTTACACAGAAGAAGAATTAAACACGCACAAAAGTCATACAGTTGTGACTTGAGCCTATTTGAATAAACACAAGCTCGCCTTATGTACTTGAAAAGCTTCAGCTCGACTTGCAAGAGCAGCCGAATGTCATATTTCCTGAACGCAACACTCAGCTAATGCTTTTAGGACCGAGCAGCGCTAATCGCTTCTCACTCGATGCTTCATATTTTCTAGTCAAGCGACTTTTTTCCTCTCTCGTCAGCATTCGCAGTCTTTTGCGTTTGGTAATTTGAATTTCTAATTTTCGAAAAAGTCTCGGGGAAATAATCGCGACACATGTATGTAAGTAAGTTTGTCTAGAAGCGTTTGCTGCGTTTTTTGTGCGTGTGATAGGCGCGAGGCGAAGAAGAAGCTCGAATTCAGAGTTCATGTTTACACTGGCGAATGCGTATGTGAGTGGGAGCCGATGATTTTTTTGCGCTAAATGAATTTTGATATTTTTGGATCCGCTTCGAAAACGCAAAATTATAAAAGCGAAATAGAATTGAATTCTTTTCGGCGTCCAAGAGGAGTTTTTTTTTCTAGCTTCGACCTAGTTCGTAGCTTTTATCAATATTTAAAATGCTCGAGAGACGCCGAGCGAGCGATAATCCTTGGAATAGTTTCGGTGCGTTTTGGCAATGAAATTCTTGAGATTTTCCGAGTCTTCTCGGGAATTTATGAGCTCCACGGTCTCATATAACTCCTCGTGCACTCGGCGCCCCCCGCAACCGCTTCGGTCTAAAATTAGCATATCATCTGCCCCAAGGAATTGAAGCTGACCGCGCCAGTCAATTTCTATTAAGACCGCTCACAATGTGATACAAAGTTGCTTTTCATACTCACGCATCGCGTGCAGGGCTTCGCGAAAACAACATCATCGTCTTCGTCGTCTTGACAGCGCCGAGTGTCTTCCACCCTGCAACATACACGCATGTTTGAAGCATCACGACACAAACAATAAAGTTGTTCATCGTTATCGGTACATTGATTAATTCCTTTTATATTATTTTCGCATTTTTCTCCGCCTCGATATGAAGCGATTGTGCAAGATAAAGAGCGAGTTTCGTACATAAAAACTATTTTTCTTGCGCGCATTCACATTTTCGAAGCAACAGCCATAAAAAACTTTGAATTGGCTGGGAGATAACCGCACGGTTGCTAGATACCCGCTTTGTTCGCCATGATGATAACGCAGCTGAAAAATGCGTGAACGCATACAGAGAAAGTCGAGGCGAAGAAGAGGAATGTCGATGCAAATGGCAGCGACAGGAGTCAAGCGTTGCTGCGTATGCAAATCGTTATCGATTGCAGCGCGCCTGCCATCTGTGTGCATGACTCAGCAGCGGCAGATTTTCCCGCATTGCACAACCCCACTTTCGCTACAATAAAACGGGCAGGGAAGGACGAAAAAGTGCAGTCGGGGAAGTGAGCGAACCTGATGTGCAATGTGTCGAGGCGAAAGGGGTTGAAGATATCCCAGCACCAACACAGCCAAGCCTTGCAATTTCGCATCAATAATTTCCTCATATGTTTATTTTCCTCCCGTGTCGCTGCCGCTCGTCCACACACGAGATTCTTGGCTTGGCATTTCCATCGAGGGTTTCCGAGCCAAGGAGGAAGAAGAAAAACTACACTCGAAGCAGCAGCGAACAAAAAAGCTCCAGCACATGACTCTCTTGTGCTGTACATAAGGCGAAAAAAAAGTTCATTCTCTGGGCTATGTAGATATCTCCAAACCCCCCTCGCTCGCGTCGCACACAAAATTTTCGGCAATTCGTACCGCGCTGGTGTTCGTGAACAACTTTTTCGGCTCTCTTGGGCTGGCTCGGTTTTCGGAGCTCGCACACCACCGCTCGACCTTATTCTCATCTCTTTTATTCCTGTTTGATTCAAGAAAACGCATTGTATACGCAATCCGGCTATATATTTTCGGCAACGCTAACACAACGCTACGGCCGCGCTCTTTGCCTCTGCTTCATTTTTCCTTCACTTCTTTCGAGGCATGAAGTTGTGCGTCCCAACACACACCAAAAATTCTCTCTCGCTCTTTATCTATTGCCGAAAAAAAATATTGAAATAATAAAAAAGTTTTGGTTGTAGCTTGAATTTGAACATTTGATTCACTTTTGACTATTCGGTTTTTGAACATTTGGGAGTGAACAGTGCACTAAAAATTTTTTATTTTAATTTTTCATTGAATCATACAAAAGAATAGAAATTTGCTACAAATAAAATTACAAGTCGAGGCGGATAGCGAGATAAAGAAATCAACGCGAAATTCAATTGAATTTGTAGTGCATTGCATTTTTGATGAAACGTAACGCAAAAAAGGAGCAAAATTGCAAAGAAAATAATTTTTCGGTTCGGTCGGCGACGTTTATGATTTTTCCCCGAGTGTGAAATTCTAAAAGTGAACATTCGATCAATATTTGCGACACTGCGGCAAAGGATAAAATCACTTTCCGCTCCGCTAGCAAACGAAAGTGAAAACTGCTTCCTTTTCCTTCGCGTTTTCTTCGAAAAGCGGACGAGGGAAATTTCGCTGTGGATTTTCCTGTGGACTTTTCACTTTTGAGTTTTTGGTCAACCGCTCCGACGACGACGACGAACTTGAACCATTGGCCGCGAGCGCAAGGAAAGAAAACTTTTTGGACATTGAAGGCGATTGTGTAAATACATAAAGTGAAGTGAAGAGTGCAGCAATCACAGCAAGGATTGCACTGTGAACGTAAAGACAATGAAAACTCTCTTCGAGAACTTTGAAAATAAACTGTTTGGTGTAAAGAATAAATGATTAAAATTAAACATTTTTGGAGGAATTGCTGAGCAAAACGAATTTCTTCATTTCGACTCTTCTTTCGGATGTAAAAATTCATCAGTTTCGTATATGAAAAATTTCATCGTAAACGAGACTCAAACTTTTGGCAAAAATCATTCAAAATTTCAAAAACATTATTTTGGAATCAATCAATTCTTGAGATCATCTAGGCGAGACGATCTCAATCCTTTCGGAAGTCTAAGAAGAAAATTCAACGCAACGCGATAAAAGCGAGTTCATCGAGAGCACTGCGAGTTGGAACGAAAGACAAAACGTCTCATCGCAGAAGGAAGTGAGGGAGGACACGACCCGCTTACAACTTTTGGCAACAAAAAAAGAAAGAGGATCGAGAGAATTTTGGCATAAAAAATTCACACACTTTTCTCTTCATCGCAAAGAAAGAAATATTCTTTGAAGACATTTTTGATAAGCGAAATTTTACACACATTATTTGTCACACACATTTTGATAAAGGTGCGTATTGAATGACTTATTTTTAATTTGTAAGATAGACTCGCCGAAATTTCACAAACACAAACGGATTCCTCCCGAGCCGCAGCAAGACGCGCTTGTTTGAGGAAAGTGAAGGCAGAAAATGTTAAAAATAGCATTCGAGTGCGAAACGCACACGCATTTTCCTCCTTCGTCGACCCCACGTAAATGCGTGGAAAGTTTTCCGCGGTCCGGACCCGGCCGATCGTCCAATAAGAATCCTTGAATCACGCGGCTTGCGAGAGCGCGGAGACGCGTAAAACGAGCTGTTTCATGAATGGAAGGGCCATAAAAAATATCGCTTCCTTGTACAATTTTTTGCTCGCTTGAAGCTTCGCGTTCTTCTTCGTGCAAGGGAAAAAAATCATTAAATTAAAGAATAAAGCGACGTATCATGTGTGGTGGAATGTGCGACTCTTAAAGCGACTCGAACGCAGCAAGACTCATCCACTAGTTTTACCTTTTAATTTTCGCTATTTCCACGCACACTTGGCCATCGTCGCAGTTTTATTACCACGAGAACTCGAAGAAGTTTTCTAGCAACGTTTGAAGTAATAATTTCGACATTTGTGGTGGTGAATAGGAAGAAATGAATTCATGAACTTACGCTCTTCCACATTGCGATGGAACCCCTTCGTTAAGGGATAATAATGAGCTCGAACTTCAGATTCTTATTCGAAGAACGAGCGGAACTTACCTGATCGCCTTGGGTTAGGGTTGGACAACAATCGAGCGACACATCAATTATCAATCCATTATCTTTGAACAGCGCACCGTGTAATAAAAGTTACATCGACAGTATCAATGGCTCGAGTAAATAAGCAGCGAACACAGCCACAGAAAAATGTAAAAATATTACAAGATATAAATGACCTTGATTAATTCTCCGCATTTCGGGCGATGGAATGAAAAAAACGCCGGAGTTTTTCTCTCGCCTGTCTTTAGTGTGTAAAATTGTGTAATGTTTTCACACCAAGTTTTTCTTTACGTTCGCTTTACATTCGCGTCGTGTAGTTTTGTCGGGCTGGTACATAATATTTTGGCGATTACCTGCGACACAATGGACCCGCGACACTCGCGCGGAACAATCGAAGCCATTACTGTCCATTTAACAAACACTCGCTGCAGTTGTTTTCGAAGCCATTAAGTCGACTTATATTAGGAGCGAGCGTCATTTCCTTGTGATGTAAACAGCGCTTGATAAAAAAGCTCGCAGTCATCGAGTTTGGGAAAAAAAAAACAAAATAAAAAAAATGCTTTTGAAGGTCACAACCAGCAGTAAATTTACTCAATTTCCATATTTTTCGGTCGCTTGGTTCTTTGCTGCTACGCTGGCTGTTTTTTCCTCGCAGCAAGAAAAACCGCGCGCGTCATTAATCAATTTAAAGTGCTATTTGCATTTCTGATTCAATTTAACCTTTACTCAGGCTTCGTGTGCGTTTAATTCGCTCCGATATGGGCTCGAGATTCAATTGAGTTGCATTGCATTGTGTCACACAATGAGGCAATAAAGAGCGGCGACTTAACAGCCAACGGAGCGAGAAGAGTTGCCGCTGCATTCTAATATTCTATTTCGGGTTTGTGAATGGCGAAATTTCGGGTTCCGGAAATTCCAGAGAGCTTCGAGAGCTTCGGTGACTTCTCCGAAAGAGTGATTATGCATTAAGGAATTCTTATATAACCAACATGTGGTTCGTTATGTAAGCAGCGAAACGATCTTTAACTGCCTTAGCGAGAACGATCTTGACGCTTACTGCGCGAAGAACGATCAAATAAGCTGTGAATGGCAATCGACAGTTGAGTGTGTGAGCAGAACGAGAACTCTGATCATATTTTTTTTTGTTCTGTTGATCAACATCAAAGTTACGTCAAACGCTAAGCGATTATATAACGACTCGCGTTCCTCTTTGACTCGCAGAAGATTCATCGATGATTGTGCAACGCCTGAGCTTGTTGCGGCAATGTCATCGTCTCTAAATATTTGAGTAACTTGATATCCGGGCGCTGCGCTCCAGTTCTGAGAGAAGTTGTACACATCACAAGAGCTTGGCGCTTTAAAACAAATAAATCTTGTAATCTCGTCGCAGCCGCCTAATGATGACCACAGACTCTTTCTGAAGAAACAGATTGTGATCTTTCATTTCGGAGAGATGCACGACGAACATGAATGTGCGCTCATTGCGGTCGACTTTATTACGATTTCAATTGTTGCCGTGAACCATAATTACACGGCCTTTATCAATTTTAATTTCTCCGTCCATTCTTTGCTCCATCAGCCCAGAAGATATTCATTAAATTAATATTCCTAAGACACGTTGATCGATCGAGTCGTTTGAGTTGCGTCCAACAATGAGAGAAAGAAACAGCAACCATGCATCTTAAATTGAATCTTCTTAGCGAGCGGCGATCTTTCCCTGGAGTAATTCCATCCCATTACAATGTCGGATCGAAGAACAATGAGAGGAAATTCATTTTAACAGCCTTTACATGCACTTAATTACATAACGTAACATCGCAAGAACGAAATTACCAAAAAAAGAGAAGAATCGACGCGTATAATCTTCACGGAAACCTTCGCTCGCTGCCATTGTTTCGGGCCGAAGAACAGACTGAAGACGATGATAATGACTACCGTGGCTTTGGCTTTGGTCTCTGTTATGCAATCGTAGAATTTCATGGAGCAAGTCACGCTCAGTGTGCATCGTGGAATGAAAAATCGCGCGATTTGAAACACGAGAACGAGCACAAGCGAATCTCGGAACAATTTAGAATGCCAAAGGAGAAAGAGGTTCTTGCGTATTAAAATTACAATGAGAGTAATTTCTAAGCGAGCATTGAATAGAAATGCGTAGCGGAGAAGAATGGATGGGAAATAAAGCGAGAGTTGCAGTTGAGTGCACAGAACGAGCGCGGAGAAGAAATTAAATGCGGTGATTTAATACGCAATTCTAGATAGCTAGCTTGGCCTATGCGCTCAAGTGTATCTCTCCAAGTCAGCGGGAAAATTTGCTTTTGTTTCCGCAAAAGAAACTCCAGTCAAATTAATTTAGAACCATCGCGAACGGACATTAAACGAAAATAATTATTCAGCGAATGGTTGCTGTGAAACAATAGAAATTGAAGAATGCGGTGCGAGGGCAACGATAATTAGTATTCAACATCGGGAATCATGGAAATGAGTTCTCTTAACGAACATGACTCGTTAGCTTGCCATCTTACCATTCCTCTTCCACTGCAGCTAAACATGAATGTGATTTAATTCCAACGTAGGAATTAATTAGAGCGCAATTACGTGCAAGCGCCGATGGCGTCGCTATGCTGACATTCTTGCAGCTTCAAAGAGTGTACACGCATAACGATGGAAGAAGAAATTGGGAGCAAAACGTGCACGGCTGACGCCGAATAAAAGTTATGACACATCGCGAGCATCCATCGCAGCGCCGAAGATTATTTCAATGTCATGACGAGGAGTGTTTTCGTACTTCTCGACTCGAAATGTTTTTTCGTCGAATGCATTTCTGGGTAAAATGTCTTCGCGGAAAGTTTTCAATGTCATCGCTTCGACTTTGTGTGCATGGGATTCGTCATTCGCGAGACTCGAGTTTTATCAACGTGGCTCGGACAGTAAATCATCGCCACTTGGTTGAATGTCTTACGAATGCATTTTTATGAATTTCGAGCTCGAGTTTTTCAGTCGTCTGCGACGACTTTTTTGTGGAAATTCAACTCGTTGCTCGGCAACAGTGCCCGGTGTTCGTTTTCCCGACCGTCAGAAATGACTTTTGCCGCCTGCAAGAGTTTCCAGTTGCGACGAGAAACTTTTCCGTTCGCTTTCGGGGGAGTAAATTGCATAACATCGCTATCGATCTGAATTTTCCTCCGCTCTTCCATTTCCCTGCAACACACAGAACAGTTTTGTGTACGCATTCCCGATAAGAATGCCAGTGAACAGAGCGAGACAGAGCTACGACGAGGAAAACTGCAACGAAACCGGGGGCGAAGGGTATATGTGTGCAATCACAAAATATTATTTTTATTGCCGAGTTGCGCCGTTTGCACTCGCCTGATGCGAGGCCTGTGCTTGTATTGGACGTCAGAACGCTTGTCATACATCTAACCCTCGCCACCGCTTTTGAGCTTCGTGCGTCCAACTGCAAATTAATTCCATTTTTCGGATGTGCAATTGTTTGCATTGCAAAATTGCTAAAGAATCAACAAACTCGTCTAGAGGACGACACGGACATTCATTTATTCGTCGCGAATGCAAATACTTTGATTGGCATCAGATACATTGCGCTGAGTTCTCCGAAATTCGATCGGAATTAATGCGGAGCTTGAAGCATTGTGCATATGAAATTTCCCCCAAAAATTCGCTTTCAATGTCAAAGTTTTATTAATAGAAGGGAAAACGATCCGACTTGATACTTGAAACGAACGACCGAATGTGTTGCGCGGACTTCAGTCCGTTGCTGAAAGTGAAATCTTTGTTTATTTATAGACAAATCGTTGCGTTGCTTGAGGAAATTTTCCGGGTAAACGAAGAGATCCAAATGCGCTCTATACAGCACGTCAGTCGTCGCCACAGGGACGACGAGCGTCTTGCACTTTCGCTTTTCCGTCTGCAGCTTTTCTTCGTCGCATCTTCCCTGCACACGCTCTCAGCATGACATTCTCAAGTTCAATAGCAAAGCTGAGCAGTTTCACTTTTGCAGCGGGAGGCGAAGCCGTAAAACCGTCGCATAAGAACTTTATCGCTGTCACTATAAGTGTATATGTAGGTTGAGAATGGAAATCTTTACGATGCTGCAACGAACAATCTTTTATGTATGCGAAGCGCGGCGCTTTTCCTTTCGTTTTCCTTGCGAGAGCTGAAATAACAAGGACGAAAATGGATCGGAAAATGTGGCAGCCAGGAAAGAAATACAGTTGCAGTTGCGTATTAGAATGTCGAAGGAGAGCGGGCTGTGTGTGGATGTAGCATCGCTTGCGACGTCTACATAATGGCTTTTTATTCGGCTGGAAAAATCGATAGCGTGATAGAGCAGTTTTCCCTCTCCGTCCAACACACGTTCGACACTTTCCTGTGCGTGTAGGTGCGTGCGTGTGTGTGGGTGCCAGTTAGAAATTTAATTTCAAATGACTGCTGCAAAAATTTTCATAGACCCGGAATTTTCAACGACTTTCCCGAGAGTTTTTCTTTTCTCCTGTCGACGAATCGCTCGCTTCGACTTTTTTCCTCGGCAGCCTTCCTTGTGTGCTTTTGCCAATTAACTCACAATGGGTGGTAGATTGTTGATGATGAAGAGGCATCTGAAAACGAGCAAAAATTAAATTCCTTCCTGCAGAATTTAATGTCTCGGTGGGCGATGATAGGTGGGCGGCGATGGGAGAGCGGGAAACTTCTATTTGATCAAGCAGGATTCGTAATTAAAAATTTTCTTCAACTGCGCTGTGCGAGCGAGAGAGAGAGAGAAAGAGGAAGCCAGAAACCGTTTAATTGGAAATTGTTAATTAGATTCTGATGTAGAAATATTAAGCGAAAGGAAACGCAGCGCATTTGCCTATGAAATTTGGGTCATTAGAGTTTCAACGGCACCCGGAAAAGTTCGTCTTGCGCTATTTGGATGCTCGTGTTGGCCAAGAAAAGTGCGAGCAGCAGTGAAAAAATGTCCATACCATAAATTTAAACTTAATCCAAATTGCGTTTGCCATTACGCCATCCTCCATACATAATGAAAAAGGGAAAAAATAGCAGGTGCAAAGAATATATTTCTCTCGGTTTATGTAACGTTTTCCACGCCGCCTTTCCTTCCAGCACTTTTCATTACACGGCTCTAGCCAAATGTGTGTAGTGAGCGTGTGTGTTGGTTGCGAGCGCAGCCGGAGGCGATTGTTTCCTCGCAACTATAATCAGGTGAACAACTCGAAGGTGTAGTTTTATTTATGATCTGCTCGAGGAAGCTGTGCTAGAAAAGTTTCGTAACGGCCGACGATAAAATCATTTCTCAACTCACCGAAGCTTCCACTCGCACTCGGCATTATGACAGTTTTATTTCGCAAATCGCTTCCATTTCTCTCCAACTTATACCGCAGCAGCAGCGGCTTAGACTCTCTCCCCTTCTCGACAATAACTGTGTCATATTTTCGCCATGATCTTTCAGCGAGGGTGGCAGAAGGCGAATCAATCACAATTACAGATTTACAAATTTCCATTTACTCCTTCGATTGCCGATGATTCAATTTGTTCGCACGAGCGTTAAATATTCAAGAGCGCGAGATAAACACGCCGCAGCTCAGAACTTGTCAATTAATTCCTCGCAACTTTGAGTCTTATCAAGCACAACTCGAAAGCATGCTTTGCTGACATAAATAAATTTTCATTAAATTATACGCCACAACGAGGCATCGGAGCGAATATTCACGTTGCTGTGGAGCATCGGAGGGAAAAACTTATACCACGAAACAAAACCATAAAAGCCACCCGAAAAACTGCTTTCAGCTTTGGCTTGTGTGTAATGTGTATCATGGAACAAGGAATGTAAATCTAAATATTAAATATATGCAAATTAAATTAAATTGAAAATGACAGAAAAGTCGTAACACATAAAGCAGCGGCGGCATCGGAGCTTTTCAGAAAAGTTTCCGATGAGGAATGACTGCGAGCGTGAGAACGAGAGTCGAGCAAAGTTCTGCGATGCTTGTGCAAGGAATTTCCATCTTACGACTGCTCGTGTGTGTCTTGCTTGTGCGCGTATCGAAACTGCTGTAATTAGTTTGTTTTTGTAATTGACGCTTCTACAAACAAGCCATTATCGATCACAGAGTGCACAGGCGACGCGGAGAAAACGAAAACGCAATTCCCGCCCTTGAACGGCAAAGACTTCACCTAAGCTCGACCTCTGCATGCAAATAAAGTGAGCGATGTTCTGTCTGCACGAGCTGCTCAGCGCTTTTCCGAGGGTTGTTCTATCAATCCCGAGCACGGAGAGATTTCATATTTATGGGCTTGCGGGTGGTTGCAAACTTCTTCGGCTCTTACGATGGGAAACCTTTTTTGAGTTTCGTAAAAATATGAAAAGCTTTCTCCTCATCCTGCGGTTGTGACTAGTGAAGCGATGCATAAAAGCTCAGCTCCCTCCCGAGACAGATCAAAGTGAAAAACGCTCATCCCCAGGACGTTGCTAGCTCGTGCACTTTCACTTTCTACTTCTTCTGTATCAATTTCCCTTTCGTTTTGCCACCCACGCAACTCCAACAACAAAAATTTAGTTCACCCCCAACCCTCGAACCGTTCCATGGAAACATTTTCTCTTCGAAGCACCCAACTATGATGTGTGAGCTCGCTTTGCAAATATCCGAGCTGCCTTTCTCTCGCTCTCTGTCGTTGTGTTCGACTGAAAACTTTGATGTTTGTTCTCATGTACATTGCGAACGCGAGATTGTATTCGCTCCCCACCCCCAGAGCCTTCACATCCATCCTATGCTACTAGATTTCCACAGCAAGAATGAAGCGAAAAGAAGTGATAACGCGCTGCGTTGTAGATGGGGTGGCTGGGCGAAAGCTCCGGCGGATGGGAAGAACACTTTTTGCTGCCGTTTCCTCGTCAGAGAGAATGTGACCTTCCCAAGTTGCGTTTCTTCTATTTCTCCAACCCACACAGCCATGAAAGGGAATCACTAAAACACTCGCAGGGAAAATGCTTTTTGTGCCTGCTCTGCAGAAAAACCTTGAGCTTGCTGTCCTTTTTCATCGTCATGCTGGGACGGAGAGCGATGGAGCAGCATAATGTATGCTTTTGCATTTAAATCGCCCCTTGAACCCTTATCAAAAAATTTCCTCGACGAAACTTTCGTGCCTAGGGAGTTTGAGACGCTTTTCCACTCCATCGAAGGATTGTGATGAGTCGGCTTGGAATTTGCGATGAATGGGAAGGTAAATTAACATTTTCTCGACTCGACTCGGATGCGAGCGACACGATGCGCTTTTAACGAGCTCGTCGAGATGAAAAGTTTCTCTGCGCTACAGACAATCCGCATTCATTATTCATAAAGAGTTGAAGTCGTTTCCGATGCTGATTCCGACCCCAAGAACTTTTAACTGCTGCTCGCAGCATAGGCGGACGTGTTTATGATTCGCAGCGATACAGGCGGAGGGAAACTTATCTCGGAGCATGTTTGGATGTCTATTAACATCGACGTTACATTAAAATTTAACGCCATAATCACGACATTCAGGGCGGCTTAATTATGATTCTCCTATTATTAATGAATAATCTCAAAAATATATCGCACAATGTGGATCACTAAATTACCGCCCCGAAGCCCAGCATCGAGTGCCTGAGCCACCAGAGTGTGTCATCAAACATCCATTTATCTTCGAAACTTTCACGCTGGGACTGGAAATTTAAATGCGATCATAACTTCGGCAGCCGAAGCGTCGTAAACCTGAGAAAAAGCTCATTTGCCAATTAATGGGTGCGCTCGCTCCTCCACATGAATCCTTGTTAAAAAATAATAACATTCATGTTTTATTCGCAATTCTCTTACCTTAATTACACTTGACATTGTTATCTTTTATTACTGTGAAAGCCATTTTAACAACTAAATTCAATTAAAATGAATTATGTGTCATGTGTGTAATTCCTGGGCGCAAAGTAATGCTGGAATATGAATAATTTTATGTTTACGCACATCTCATAGATATCGCATGGTCGTAACTTGATTATGCCATTTCGTACGAGCACGGATGGCTGCGTTAACGATGCTCGCACACTTTATATCGCGAACACATCGTAATGCTTTAGGGGCATCGGCAGCCTCCCTCGCTCCTCTTCCTTCCCCCTAAAGCGATGCCATTCCATTCATATTTAAAATTGTCATTATTAGAGTTGCCGTAAACGACTTCGACTCTCGCCAACTGGCGATGGGAATCCTAATTGAAACGGGTGGAATTGAAAGAGCGATGCTCGCATGCAAGTGATAAATCACACAGAAAACGGAAAACGAAGTTCGGGGTCGGCGTGGAAACTGTAAATTAAGATTGACTGCGTTGTTTTCCCTTTGTGCTTTCAGCGAGAGAGCTGCTGTTCCTCCTTTTGTGCAATTTGAAAGCATGAAATTATGTGTCAATTCCAGGCGGAATGAAAATTGCTTTCGTCAAAAAATGTTAATCAAAAGTTATTGCTGATTGCTGCGAAAATATATCAAACGACATCAAAAGCTAGAGCCGAGCTCGTTGCACAAACACACGAGCGTGGGAGGTCGGAGGGGAAGAGTGAGTCAGAGAGACTTTCAGGGAAAAGATTCAACGCAGCAAAACAATCCTCGTGATCGCCTCTCTCGTTAGTATGATTCGTAACGATGCTGTTTATTGATAAAAAAGTGGAATTTCGCTGACGCCGCAGAGAAGACGAACGGCTCGTGTGAGTTATGAGTGGCAGTCTCGCAGCTCTCCAATGATTTCTGTTGTTTCCATAAAAGAAACTTCCCTTTGCCTCGGTGAAATATCTCCAGTCATAATGTTTATCAGCAAGTGAAGAGAAATGCAATGGCAAAAACATCGAAGGCACTGCGAGCGCTATAAATTTCCGTCAGCAATTTTTGTCAATTGCGATATTTATGTCGCAGACAATAACTCATGGAATTGCTATTGAACAAACTTTATTTTTTGCACTAAATGGCTTCAGGAACTATGACAAAAGATTAGCTCGAGGTTGCAAACGAACGATTGCAAGGCTCGCTAGGTCGAGTGGCGGCGGAAGCTAAACCAATTAGCCAACGCAGAGAAAATTTATTGCTTCGACCGCCTAATTATCGCACATGCAGGAAAATATTTATAAGTTTACCGCTTTGCGAAGCTTCCTTAGCATAAGTAATGTTCGTATGTTATCTAAATGACAACATCAAGCGACTAAATGTTTTCTTTATTCGCAAGCCGAAGCCAGAAAAGCGTCCTCACGCCTAATTTGCCCTTGAAAACTCTCTCGGTTGTTATAGAGTTGTTTATCGTGCCTCGTTTAATGAAAGAAAAATCCACTATTGCATGTGGCTCGGTGCTTTAGAGGGGGTCGAGGGCGAAGGAAACCCCAAATCCCTCCTCCTTCGCCTCCGCTCACTTCCGTCCGACCAAAGGCACTTTTTCATATTACCATGAACGACGAATGATACTTCTTTCGAGTGTTTCATGCTCGCTGTAGTTAATTTCGCTTGACGCAACGCTCCGAGTTTTGCATCATTTCATTCCGACAAATGAGGCGAGTAATGAAAAATATATTTTTGCCTTTCGTTTATCTTCCATCGCGATTGCGGGCCAAAGCGAATGAACTTCCTCCTTCTTGCGCTGGGGCTGGAGCGAAATGTTTATTGAGCACGAAATTTTTTTGCACTTAATGGTGGAGAAAAGCGAGGAGAATTTATTTTGCTCGGGCTGACGAGGAAAACGCTGAATGTAATTGATAAGCTAAAGAGGTTTCCTTACTGTCGAGCGAACTTTCCACTGGCGTGTGTGCAAGGGAAATTTTTAGCCGAGAAAACTTTTACTTACTCGCAGTCGAGGGAACGAAGGGAAACTTTGTGCAATTAGTGGGAACTGATGGGAGCTTTTCGATAAGCTTCGAGGCATATCTACGCACACCCACGAGGCCGAGGCGGATTTTATTGAATTCGAAAGCGAAGGCAGAAGGAGGCAAATGAAATGGAAAAGTCATTTCGGAAAAAGTTTTATAATTATGGCTCTTTATGATTGCTTTTGTTTGCTATTTTAATGTGAACTCACCATCGAAATATTCTCGAGTCTCGTAGTTTCGTCGAGAGATCTCAGCGAAGCGATTCGCTTCCCGACATTAAAACATTTCAAAGCTGCAACTGTGCTCAATGAGATTTACAGTTGCCGGAACGAATTGAAGCTCGAGCTTCGAAACAAAAAACTGCTGATTAATGCACCGTCGATGCGTACACTTACCGTTAGCGAGTGAGCCCCAGCGACGAAGGAAACACGAAGAATCGATTGGCATTTGGCAATGAAAACCATGTGCCACACAACAACATTCAACAAGAGAGAATGAATCGATGAACGCAAACAAATCAAATGTAATGAGTAGCAGTTCGAGCCCTGATGGCTGCGACTGCTCATGCATTTTTCATTCAGTTTGATTGTTGAAAGCATAAAAAATTCAGTTAGCCGTTGCCCTCTCACAGCCAAAAAAATAACTCGTCGACTCGTATTGATTAATTTCTTTCAAGTCGACTCGACAAATTGCTGCGCGATCAAACAAGATGTTGAGTAGCGCGGTGATTCGTGGACGACATGAAAGTAGCTGCTTTCAAATGCAGCGCCTCGAGCAGATGAAAGAAAGCGTAATTACACGTTATGTGAAATTGTTTTCCCATCGCAGATGCGACAGCGAGCGAGCGAGTGCGTGGAAGCTGTAATAACTTTAATGATAACCTTCTGCTCTAAAGTGCCTAAAGAACGGAATCATCGGCAGTAGAATTGAATACGAACAACTACATATTTTAATGCACGTGTTGATCGAGCATTGATTGATGTGCCCGCTGATTCCAGGGGTTGCTCACCAACACACTGAGATGCACGCACGGTCTAAGCTATCTAAACATTGCACAAATCTCTTGCACCATGACGCATTTGCTGCACGAACCCCTTCACGATTACGATTTCTCCTTGCGCAATGAATGCGCCGAACAATAGCGCTCTGTCTCTGCCCGAAACACTCTGCAATGAGCTCAACAACTGCATTTGTCTATGACTCGGTTTTTTGTGCTCGACGACGGGAAGGGTGAATAATTTTTTCTCTGCTGTCAAATTAAATAATAAAAGCGTTGAGGCGCTTTTTCCTCGATTGCCAGCTACAGAGCGATAGTGGAATGGGCCGAGACAAAAATCGATTTGCAATCACACAATGCACAACATTGGGAAATGCAGAGCACTCGAAAGAAATGCTTGTCGCCCTCGAGGGTTAATCGTCGACAAAACAGCTCGACTCGAATCGAAATTACGTGTTGCGATAATTAAGAGCATCACGCAAACGGAATTTAACGACGTTGTTTACTGCTCTGAACGACGGCAATTATCAGCAATTTCGCGAGTGTCTCGAAGTGCAACTGCAAAATGTCCGATGAGGGTGAAGAGCGTCGAGTTCTTCCAACGAACGTTTAGCGAAACGTGAAGGAACTTTTTACTTCCCGCCCGGCTCACCCTTTGCGTAAATTATGCAAAATAGCCGAGAGAAATCTCAACGTGCATAGTCGACTCGCATAAAAAATGTGTTCCACGGCCTGCCTCACAAAAAACGCACAATTCACTTCTTCTTGACGAGCCTTTAACAATGAAAGTGTATCAGAAATTCCCTCAGAAATGCAAATTATCATCAGATGCTCCAGCATGGCAAACGAGTAATTGAAGAATGGAACGGTTGCATCTGATGGAAGAAAGCAAAGCAGACAACAAGGCAAACGTAGAATGATGAATGTTCCAAATGGATTTGCCTTAATGAAGTGCAAAGCACAGTTTAAATCTCTCTTGGTTTGGCCTGCAAGTTAATACTCTGAGCAGCGGTAGAAGAAGCCCAAATCCAGCTTTACAATTGAATGATATGCATTTTAATTCGAAAATTCATAACGCTAAACGAATTACATAGCGCAACAGACGACCGCCGAAATATTAAGAGTTGAAATTCAATTAGTTGGAGGGACTGAAACCTGTTTGAACAGCCGAACGTACGCAAACCGTAATGCAAGTCGCTATTGTGATTTTCGTCTGCCGTTTCGAAATCAAATTATGCGCGCAATGGCATTCGCTCCAAGCTGGTGAAACTCACGAAATTAGAAATCCAAAACCTGGCCTGTCGAAACACCTCACGAGTGCATTGAACTATTTTTTATGCAGTGATGCATGCAGCCGACACGAAAAGAGATTGTTGAATGAATGCGCCGAAGAAAAAGTGTGAGAAAGAAAATAATAAAGCGCTGTTCGCTCTCCCGGTAAGACTTTTCCATTTCTGATGTGTCATGCACCGTATCACGTCATTTAGATTGATATGCTCTCGTGTAGAGTTCTTCCAGGTATCTCTAATGCTGTACGAGTAGAAAATCAAATTATTTCGGGGTCAGAATGCATTAGGGCGGGCGAACGAGCAATGAGTTCTGAAGTCCGCCTCGCAATTAGTTGGAAATTTAATAAACCAAACTAGAAAATGCGATGGAGTGGAAAGGTCGCCCATCAAATCTGTCAGCTCACGTGGCTTTAGGAATTACCATGTTGTCTAACTGCTAGCATCATCTGACGTCACGAGAAATGGACAAAGTCACATTGCTGGTTGTTTAGGCTGCCGAAAAAAGTTGGAGCAGCGTTCGACAGCGAACCGTTGCGTTTAGAAAGTGAATCCCTCATGCTCAGCGCGGCTCGCGGTGCTGCGTGCACCGTAATGACGTTTTAATTTAACATCGTTCCGAAGAGTTTGTTTCCATTTTGCTTTTTTTCTTCTTCCACTTTCAGCGTGGAGAATGGAAAGAAATTCATTTTACGCACTTTTTATTGCGCTCGGCCCGTAACTGTTGTTCGACGGTAATCTGGAGCTCGCTCGCTCGAGAAAAGGCAAAGAATTCACTAATCGTGAACGAAGCCATTACGGGGAGAAGTGGAATAATTTTACTTTGCGATGAACAATTTTCTCATAACGCACCAGCAACGAGAGAAAGAATTTCCCGTTCAATGAATATGCATTTTAATTTTCTTTGGTTCATGCGCATTAAGCAAAGTGCTGAAACGCATTTTCGTGCGTTGGGAAGAAGCGCTTCACGTTGCTTCCCAGGCAAGGCCAGGGAAGCAGTCTCGAACGCAAATAAAAACCATTTGGCATCGACGTGCGTAAGATGTGCGACAGTTTACTTTGAGAGAAAACAATAACAGAACCACACCTGATCTCACAAGTTCCATCTCATCTCGTCACTAGACGTCTCCGATCCAGTAAGACTCGCAAGCCGTGGAAAGCGCCGCTAGACATATTTCACGTTGAATAACGAAATAAAAATTATTCTCGTCTAATCTGCATGCAGCTAAGCTTTACGAGAACGCCCCAAACCATTCGGCGTCGCGAAGAGATGCGAACGCAAAGCTAAATCCAATCGTATCATTTCCCAACCGTAAAATGTAAATTGAATTAAATTTTTATTCTTGATTCAATCAGCTCACTTCTCCGTTGTTGAAAGCGTCGAAAGGGAAGAAGCGAAAATATGAAAATGTGTTTGAAAAACGTAAATAGCTTAGATCAATATTTGTTCTGGGAATCCACATAAAGCGATAAAGAGAATGCGAAATCTCATTGAACAGGATAATGTGTCTAATAGCGCTCGGTTTAAAGCCTTCGCAAAGCCGGAGATTCCTGTCGAGTGATGCGATGGCAAGATAAGACGCTTGAAGCATCTTCGTCTCCCTTCGAGCAAACCGGACCGGCCAATCAGGTTCGCTCGACACAAGGAAACGAAACTCGATTCTCTTTAATTAGTCAATTTGTCATTCACGAGATGCTGCGATAATTTATTCCGAAACGTAGCTCGCGATGAAACAGGTGGAGCGATATGCGATTTTTGCATAGCATTTGCATGAATTCCAATGTCGATTGTGAGGTTTTCGCATTGATTTCTTAATCAAACAGCTAATGATAATCATCTCATTCTTCTCATTCCAGAATTTTGACACGAACACACGAAGATAAAAGGAATTAAAGATGGATCAACAACAGCAATATTGTTTAAAATGGAGCAATTATTCGTCGAATCTGGCAACCGCATTTTCAAATCTATTCAACACAGAGACCCTGACCGACGTCACACTGTTTTGCGAGGGTGAGTTAAGCGTTTCCTCCCAAGACTTTATGACAACAGAGCATGGCACATTAAAATGTTATCGAGCGATTTCATAAATCAATTAATTAGAGCAAACAGTTCAGTCCCTTCTGAGACTCACTCAACAATTAAGATTGTCCAATAAGCAAACAAGAGAAATATTTCTTCATTACCAAACAGCTAAGAAGCTCACAACGACTCGATCATCATAATTCACACATCCTTTCGAAGCTCCCTCAACTAGGCTGCGATGAAGAGTCTCCTTAGCTCCCTACATGAATCTACAAATTATTCACGAGCACACACGACAAACACCCATCATGTGTGTTTCGTATAAAAATAACAATAAAATTCCATCACCACTCGCGGATGGCTCGGTTCATTCACGACTCGCTCTCTCTCCTCGACGGCGGCTCAGACAGAAAAAAGGAAACGAGAGTCGGCAAATCATGTGTGTTGTGATATAAAAAAGAAAATTCTTTCCTCTCGTCGAGTAATAAAAATAAATACATAATTTTCCACCCCCGCACCCTCTCGACATTCAAATGTTTGGCTGCGAATAAAAGGAATTTCCGTCGAAGGAATTTTCCGAGAGAATCCCCACCCCGTCTCATATTATCAGCAAGCCCAAGTCATCATCAGGTCTCCGCTTTGTTGTTGTTTAGTGAGGGCGAGGACGAGGGAGGATAGCTCCTCTCGTCACTTCCGTTTCGTGTCCCCAAGCATCAACTTGTGTCCCTCCGAGCATGTGAAGACATGAACGTCGCTTCGAGGGAGAAAACTCTTAATCCAAAACGAGGATGAGAAATGTAAACAATTTCCATTATGTATTCGAAATGAATGATAAGATATCAGAGGAATTACACACGACACCGCCGATGCGAGGGAAGCGGAGAAAGGCGAGAAGACGAAACAAGCTTCACATGTACATAATTTTTATTATACGATCCATGTAAATACATAAGCATAAAATTATTTTTATTTCATCTTCTCGTCTCTCTCCCTTCGATTCTTTTTCTTGAGAAGGTCCGGGAAAAATATGGAAAAATGTTGTTGGAGTTTTTTCTTTTTATGCTTTTGCCAATCTCTTCTCTCGGCCCTTTCTCGACCCCGAGAAGCTTCGGCGTTCATATGGAGACGACGCGTAATCGGCAACAACACATCATAATCATTAAGAAGATTCTTTCCATTCTTTTTTTCCTTCTTTTATGATCTTTTTCTCGGGATTTTCCTGCCATCATCGTCTACGAGCGAAACGAGGGCAGATTATGCCGTAAAGATTACATTCATTCAAGGTTTTGTTCGCGCGCGACGACGTCCCATTCATGAAATTTGAATTTTCGAGCATGAAAAAAAGCCCATGTTCTAAGAAAAAGCTTCGTGGGAGGGGAGACAACAGTGTAAACAAGCAGTTGAGATGTAGACGTGAGCTTAGAGTAGCGAGAAAGGGTTTCGTCCGCCGTCCGATAGATCCTCGTCGACTCGCTCCCTTACACATTAATTAGGTCAAACCAGTTAATCAAAGGGAACGAGGGAAATGTTGTCGCGGTCCGCGGTGCCAATGCAGTGAGACGGGGTGAAAGGGAAAAGTTTATTGCTCTGAGGAAAGTCTTCGTCGTTTCTTTTGAGTCTTCTTCGCCTCGGATTCTTTTTCTTTTCGAGGGGGAGGGTGAAGTCGACGAGGATGAAAAAGGCCGCCGAAAAAAAGGGCAAAAAAATAAACAAGTTTTATATTGTTGGTATGTCTATCATTTCAATATTATAATCATTTATTACATTGTCTACCAACCGTCTACCGAGATGGCTTTCCTTCTCTCCTCTCCGTGTTTTTCTTTCGGTGCCTTTTTCTTAACACAACGTAGACCTTAATTTTGATATCGTAAAAAGAAAAGGCGAACGAACATAATTTCTTTCTCTCGGCTCCGATATGGAAAACTCTGCCGTCTTCCTCGAAGGAAAACATTTTATGGCGGAAAATTTATTTGTATTTCCCTGAGTTATTATGATTTTCTCTCGTCTCACTCGCACATGGAGTGGCGCAATATTTTCCTTCCTCGGAAGACGACTCGCTTGATCGTAAAGATTTTCCATTCATAACTTTCGACGAGACGAGCTCGTGAATGACTCTGGAAAAAGGGAAGTTACGGCATCCCAATTTTGATTCGAGATATTATGTTGTCGCTCCACGTCTCTCGTAGGCATCGCGCTTTGATGTCGACCGTCAGTGGAATTTAATTATGAAATTTTCCAAACGATTTCTTCCTGTTCCGAGGAGGACATGGCAACATATTGTTTCATCAGTTTTACTCTACGCATCAAGCGGAAGACTTTTGTGACAACGTCAAGCGAGAAGGATAAACGTGAAAAAGATTAAATTTATCGAGCGTTTTCCGAAAGTCAACGACAATTGTAGGAAGATATTTAATCTAAATTGGCTGCGTGGGCGGAGGGACGTTTAATGAGTAACGAAATATTTGACAAACAAAGCGCAAGAAAAGATGAAACAAGTTACAAAAAGTCAGATTGAATATCAGGCGATATTGGAAAACTAGAATTGCAGCGGAGCTGTATCATGTTCGAGTCTGGCTGCTGATTAGTTCGCCGTTGCCCTTAGCAGTCCATTTTCATTGCTACAATGATATTGTTCCTCGTTCATCACGCTTCCTTTTAACCTTAGCCTGCCCCATGAACGACTTCAGACTGCTTTGTCAACTCCAAATTTTCCCAATCAACTCAAGTTTGTGCTTCGCTTCATGCGAGTGTTTTCATATCTGGGAAACTCGCCATTGCGATTTTCGTTATAAAAAGGATTTTTTTTGCTGCGACCGTTGTCGTTCAATAATTCCAACGTTTCGCGATGGAGTGAACGCGGATATTTCACTGCCTTGTTTGCCCTGCGTCCCGAAAAGACATTTCTGGTGGAAATAAATGTGCGCGGTTACGTTGAAGTGAATGGCGAAGATAAAAATGCGACCAGGAGTCAGTGAAATGGACAATAAACAACAGAACGCTCGCTTAGAGCTGTGACAGAGAGTTGTGAATTAAAAATTTATCGATAAGCTAACGCAAACACATGATGATGATGCCAATCTTGCAGACATTTAATCCACACATGCAAAGCTCCAGGATGGCGAAACCCTTTCGAAACTTAAGCCTGTTGAAAGATTTTAATATTTTAATGAAAAGTTAAGCTTCTATTAAAGTTGGAATGGGACGTTGGAGGCTTCCAATTAGTTTCCGCACCGATTAGCCGGCTCACTCTGTCTGGAGCTCTCGCCACTGAAAGGATTTCACTCGATCCACTCAGAGTGCTTTGGGAATGATTAAAAAATCGCGATCGAAAAACCTGTGATTGGCGATAAATCAATGAAAACTCCTCGTCCGGGAAAATTGCTTTCAGGACTGAAAGGATTTTCCAGGTTCGATTGAGACACACAGAGCGACTTTGTAAATATTGAAAGGGCATCGATGAACACAAAAAAGGATTATTGAATTTTTTCCGCTTTTGCCGCTCGCCGATTTTTTCATCGAAACCTTCTGCATAGCGTCGATATTCATCAATGCCGCTTTCATATCAATCAATGGAACTCCGCCCCGACGCTTTCCGCGCGGCTCTCCAGCTTTTCCAGGAGCATAATGAACGGCGAATGCGGAGGAGAATAATTCAAAAATTCAATTTTTCGAGCATCAATAACGTGGCTCGTTGGAGGATTTGTGAATATGCGTTTTCATTAGATGATGAATCGCTCGCATATTTGCTTTTTATCTAGCCGAGCCGAAATGAATTATTCATCGGAATCGAGAGAGAAAGACGCTTCCTGTTCCATGTGCAGCATCGATATCATAATTTGTGTGCACGGAGCGAAATGTCGGATCGAATGTTTGCTCGTTTAATGAAAAAGCAAATTCTAGCAAAGCTTCTCGCTCCACTGGCTGCTCTGTCTGCTAACTCGAAGTAAGAGCTTTGATGGCTACCATTCGATTCGAATATGTCTGATGATTTATGGATGAAAATTGCACAATCGGCCAGCGCCAATATTTGGAAATCGTTGGCATGCGAGTTTTTTCTCGGTAATTGAGACAGATGGGCAGTGAGTCGGAGTTGGAGATTGAAATTCAGCTGGAAATGTTATAATTTGAATAAGAACCAAAGCTGCTTTCAGCTGCAATCCTGTCCGTTAAGACAGCTGCCCGATGCTGAATGGAATCTTCCCAGAAATCGTTGAAGTCAAATGACACGCGCTGCTTCGAGTTTCTGTTGCCTTTGAATCGAATCATCTGAAAGGTTGGTTGCATTTCATGAAAGCAATCCCACGAACGTTTTCACCTTTCCATTGATTTCTTGAAAAATTCGTAATATATTTTTCTCGGAAATTCTATTCATAAAAGTTGCCAACGATTGATAACGAAGATGCGACGTTGTTTACTTGATGCGTCAATTCCCTCGTGCTCATTCAGTCGCTAGTAGCGACACGCTACCTCGTCCGTTTTTCCGACGAAAAAGGCAAACATTCCGTTATCGGCGACACACCTTCGAGGCCCCGAGAGAAATCCCTCAATACATGTGACTCGATATTTGGGCATCGTCATCAAGCCGCTCACGTCGTCGTCGATTGAAATTGATGTTTATTAAATCTCAAGGTCGCCTCCGAGTTTGTCAATAAGTTCTCGGTGATTTCTCGTGAATCGCGGTCGAATGCATTCTCAATTGACGTTAATTGAAACGGTTCCGCAATGCTGATTGGTTGGCCCGCATTCAAAATGAACGAGCGGGGAATGAGAGGCAGAGAAGTGCAATAAATTAAGCCGAACAATTTTCACATCCCATTGCGCTCGCAACGAATGTCTCAATTCTGGCCGTTCGTTGTGTAACAAGCAACTGAAACTCACATCGCACTGATGAGGTAATTCGCGTGTGCAGTTAAGCCACGAGTATATTTTTCGTTTATTTTTGAACATGTGGAGTCAGCGAGAAGAAGAAAGATTCAGTTATCCTTGAAATTGAAACAACAAAGTGTTTTCATCTTCGCAGCGGACAAATGCGCACTTGCAGCTCGAAACTTCCACGCGAAGTCGAAACGACATGAGAAAAATATTCGACAGCGCGCTCGTGAGCTTTTTTTTGCCACATCACTTCCAAACTGCGCTTTGCTGCTGTCGTCAATTAGCCGAAAATTTCGTTGGAAGTGTAAACAGTTTTTCGTAATTTTAGACTGCAGCTGTATGCGTATGACACACTTTCCTCGACAAAATTTCAAAGCTTCTTAACATTCGCGGGCATGGGAGAGAGAAGAAGTGAAGCACGAAAATATTTCCGAAATGAAATATAGGTCAACTTGCGTGTGTAGCGCGCACGGCTTACAGACGCGGCTGATTATATTTGCTCTCTTCGTTTCCATTCACGACTCGTATGTTGACAATGCGCTTTAAATGCTCAGCTCGCTTTTGGAAGTTGCATCAAATTAACCGTGACTAATACACCATGAATAGCTCTTATGTATCTCTCGCTCATAGCGACATCGTTGCGTCGACTCGAAATGAGGTCGATGCATAGAAAGTAAAATTGGTTACAAGATTCGGCCGCATTGCTCGGCTGGTGTGATCGTGAACTGGAGCACTCGGAGCTGTGTTGAGAGTGCGCCTCGCTTATTTTTTATTTGTCAAACATAAGTAAAGTCTCCTTATCAACACATTTTCGTTGCACACTCGCCATGACCTCGATATTTTTGGCGATTTTCACGACCACCAACGAAACTTTCCCCCGCTGCTCGTTTGCATAACAAATCCTCGCCATTTACTTGACTTTAAAGCAACGAAATCTGTGAAACTCAATTTCGTGTCGGCGTTCAATCATTAAATATTTTTAGAAGCTTCTTGCTGTTCCTCCGCTCATATTTTTCATTTTGTGCAATCGCAATATCATCTCGAAGGGGCATTGTGTAATCGCCCCGCCCTCTCTTCCTCGACTTGCGACTCGTTTTCCTTTGGAGTAAAAATAAATCGAATTGCGCATTTTTCTGGCTCGCTGTTGATTGGGGCAAAGGCAAGAAGAGTCTTGGGAAAATGTGTGTTAGTAATGCAATGCTCCGACAAACAAACTGAAAGATTTATTTTTAACTTTTCACATCCCAAAGTTTTCAATGTTAAACGCTCGAAAGTGGTTTGCCATGCGATGAAAATCGGAAAATGCTCTCACAGCACTCGGCTAATGGCGGCGATAAATTTCCAACTCTTGACTTGCTCGAAAGATTAACTGCGGCTTGATGCAAGCGCGAGGCTATTTTCGTTGCGGTGGTTGGTCTAGGCTAACATGTTTCGTGTTTGATAAGATGGGTTTTGACATTCATTCACTTGTTGCGGGGAGAGAAAAGCCGAGCTGGCAATTTGCGAAGCCTCGCTGACGTGCATTGCACATTCTCAAACAACGATAACAGCGCAAGTTTGAAGAAGACAACACATCACATGTTGCAAACTTAAAACCTGAAGTATTGTGTGGTCTGATAACGAGCGAGTAATCAGGCGAATGCAGTTCTATTATCAGCGAAACGGCGGATTCTCGAGCGAAACAACAATGTGTTTTTATTATTTCTTCGCTTCGCGTTGATAACGTCGCTTATTTCTCCACCAATGTGGGTTACTGATAGCAATGCCATGTACACTGCTCTGAAACTTTCAAGGCCACTGACGAAGTGTGTTTTGACTCGGGTTCTGTGTTTGCTGCTCTGGAGCCATAAAAATTCAAATGCATGACTGAGTCGAATGAGGCAATGAAATTTTAATTTTCATCTTTATTTATTTTCACAGGAACGATTTTCAAAGCTCATAAGCTCATACTGGCAGCATGTTCCAAGAACTTTGCTGACTTATTCGAGACGCCGTCGCTGGCAACGGGATCAGTGTGCGTCATACTCGAGGCGACATCCGCCGAGAACATGGCAGCGCTGCTCGAGTTTATGTACAAGGGAGAAGTGCATGTGTCACAGAAAGCTCTGGAAAGTTTTCTCAAAGCTGCGGAAAGCTTGCAGGTTTGTCAATCTCTTCCCTCATGTTTTATGATGTAATAACGAAACTCTTATTATCAGGTAAAAGGTTTGACAACCGAACACGGTCGTTGTACGACGAATTCAACTTTCCCGCATGAAACTTCACCCGTCGAGATGCCACCGCGACGACAGCGCAACAGCTTCGCCAATCTTGATCCGATTACGAAGAGCGGCATCAAGCGCGAAACGGATCTGATTATGCAGAGCGCTGTCCAGACGTTTCCCCACAACTACTTGCACCCCCAACCGTACATGCCGAGTCCCTACGAGCCGGCGCGTAAGCGTCACTTGAAGAATCCGTATACGAATCTTGATCAGCAGGAGACACGCGGCAGTGTGTTGAGGGATGGTTCGAAGGCGAGCACAGGAAGTCCGAGCCCCATTGGCAAAGCTGGCTATCGGCCAGCAAGCAGCGGGTCTTCAGTGGCACCAACGGAAGCCGACACAATGCAAACGGAACGCGATTCACCTCAACAGTCCAAGTAAGCTTTCGACTCTTTCGTGGAATTTCTCTTGCCTAACTTGAGATCCTTTCATTCTTTTCAGCCGATATGAAAATCACAGTCCAAGCACGACCCAAGGCAACGGCACGTCATCGACTTCGGAACGAGATGAGCGCAACGGAACGGACAAGGCAGCGGAGATGAACATTAAGAATGAAGTAAATTACCTGCAGAGCCTGAAGAAATGCAATACCAACCTAATAAATCTGTCTTTCCCGCTCCAGACTGGTGCTGAAGACTTACGAATGAAGATGGAAATGAGACAATTGCAATCACCGTTAGCGTCATCCGCTCCACCCACGCCAACCATACCAGTCATGCCATACGCAAGCAATAAAGGAATCCCAGTAGGCTTAGAAGGTACGATTGCACCCGCCGATATGCTCAATGTCTTAAGTGCTCATAGAGAAAGTGTTAATACGGCCGATGGTAAGGACGAACCCATTTCCACTGACGATTTGACTGGTGGACATGAGCTGACAGTCTGAGTTCCTTTTCGTTTAACATTTCTTTTGTTACTTTCGATTGAATGCTTCTGGCTTTGTGACTCTGCTAATGCCTCAATTCGAACTGCTTTCAGGCAAGAAACTTCAATGTCCTCTCTGTGATCGACAATACGGCTACGAGACCAACTTAAGAGCCCACATCCGTCAGCGTCATCAAGGCATCCGAGTACCATGTCCCTTCTGTTCGAGAACGTTTACGCGTAACAACACCGTTCGTCGGCACATAGCACGCGAGCACAAGCATCAGCAAATCGTCGCGCCGTTTCAAAGTTAAGTTGTCCCGTTTGCTTTTTAAACGAACGAACATCAAAGTGCGCCAACAAGAATATTTTGACTAAAGTCGTAAACGAACCATCTCGTTAAATGGAGTTGTGCAAGAAAAAGATTTTCCCGAAAGCTTCGAGCGAAGTTGCAACGGAACGAAAGTTACCAGAACAGCGAATTGCAAATTTTCATGGATTTCAAGTTACAAGTTTTAATTAGTTTTTGTTCTCGTCCCACATCCCCCCAAAACAATTGTTAAACTAAAGCCAGAAAACTCGTTGACGGAGAGGTAACGCGAGGCGTCTGAGTGTTGTTTTTCAACGGCAACAATCGCTGCATTTCCTCACCGAAATTCTTCTTTTCTCTGTTTTAATTTTAAATGAATCACCACAAGTGTCATTATCAGTAACTGTAAAATTTCAACACAACATTTTACATTGAGAGCGCAAAAATATTTCTGATTTTCTTCTACAGAATCAGGATTGAGTGAGAGGTGGAGGAAAGTTCTTTAATTGGATTTTTCCTGATTTGCGGTTGACGACTCTCAAACGATTGACAAACAGAATCAACTGATAAATTAGTGCAAAGACGAAGCTGTTTTTGTTTTCATTTAAACTCTTCAAACGATTAGTTGAAAGGAGAGCCATCGGAAGCAACTTTCCGTCGGCCTTGAATGAAACCGATTATCAAAACTTAATAAGAGAAACCACATGAATCCTTCACAATTAACACAAATGTACCTGCCGCGAGATAAAGAAATAATTTAAATGGACAGAACTCAATTAAAATCAACACGCGACGAGATGTTTTCCCGCGATCGAAGCTCAACAGTTGTATCAATGAGGCACGTGGGAAGAAATGTCACGCGTGCATCTTAATTGGAAGCTACGACCGACGATTCTTGTTTGCATTTAAATGAGAGCAAAACATAAAAAAAGAAGATGTACAAATTTCACAAGAAGAAGAAACTATGAAATATATTTTACAAAGTAAAATGAAGAAGAAATAATTTAAATGAAGACGAAAGAAGAAGAAAATAGATTGAAACGTGGGTGCCTATAATTATTATATCAAATACAAGTAAGACATAAGTTGTTATTGATCTCATTACTGCAGTAAAGGAAATAGCAAATTTTCACAACCGCAACACAAGCAACATGAGAGAAACCTTCTTGACAACGTCCATGAGAAATGCAATTGAATCGAAATCCGTTCCGGATGCCCAGCGGCGTCTGGAAAATCTTTTTCTGTGCACAACGACAAAAAGAAAAATCGAAAAACCTGAAACGAAGAAGAAAATAATTGAAATACAATAAAAGGCTGCGTTCCAGCAACGCATTAAATCAGCAAATCTAGTTGAAAAAGTTACCGTTATACACGTTTTTATTTTTAATTTCCTTTTTATACGACGATAAATGATGAGAAGGAAGCGAACAGATTATTATTTTTCATTTTAACTAATTACTATTAAAGATGCAACTGCAAAGCTTGGACGTGAAAATGTTTTTCTTCGACTTTTCCTCGCTCGATCGAGCTGCAAAGTCCGATTGAGCGAGGGCGGTTGACTGAAAACAGGGTGATATTGTAAAGAAAGAAAAACGTTTTCCGGCAATCTCGCAGGCAACAATTCGATGAATCAATTGGAATGCGCGCGAAAGATGTAGATGATCAGTTACCCAGTTTAATTCTGTGATCAATAGAAAATTTTATTTTTTTATGTTTTATAATTGAAACAATTGTGAAGCATTTTCTTCAGTTTTTCTGTTCCTTATCGTGAGTTGTCGCCGCTTACCGTCGACGATGTTTGACATCGAAGCCGACAGAAAGCTCCGGCAGCCCTCCACGCTATCAACGTGGATGATTTATTCTTCTCCTTCTTAAATTCGATAACATTTCAATCTGAGAATTGACGGAACGCAAAAATAGAATAAATTAATAGTAGCAAATGAATGAAATGAAAAATAATAATTAAAGGAATGAGAAAGAAAATAAATTTATAATTTGTTAACTAAATGATTAAAGAAGAGAAAAGAGAAAGTGGAATTGATGAATTGATGAAAGTATATTATAGAATTTATATTTAACGAATTGAAGAAATGGAAAATATTAGCGATCACAACTAATTCGTTCAAAAGCAGTTGGAAGATCGCTTTGAACTCTCGACTGCCAAGACTTGCAACTCCTCGAGAACCTTCTGATTCACTTGAACGATGAGTCTGAATTATATATTAAACTAAAGTGAGTCAGGCAGATTCAAGAAGCTTCAAGCTTGCAGTCTGAGAGTCAGAGTCGACTCTTCTATCAACAATGATTTTTCTTTTGATTTAGTTACCAAGTTGATTTGAAACCGCTTACCGTTCAAACTTCAAATACCTCGTTTCTCTTTATTTAATACTGGACACAATATGTTAACTTCAACACTTGCACATCAAGATTAAGGTTGAGAACTGAGCAGCTTGAAGAAAGCGATCCGAGGTGCTTAATCTTGGTCACGACTGAGTGCAGTTGATGTGCAAGCTCAGCATTTAAGTTTTCTTATTCAAAGCCAATGTTTTTTAAATGAAATAATAACAAAGAGACTAC
Source organism: Smittia sp. YW1114-2 (assembly GCA_033064975.1). Lineage (NCBI taxonomy): Eukaryota > Metazoa > Arthropoda > Insecta > Diptera > Chironomidae > Smittia > Smittia sp. YW1114-2. The sequence continues at coordinate 19,886,338 of CP093832.1, forward strand.
AATAGAACTGTTGATATGTTTTTAAACACACAGAAATCAAACTACCTCCATAATAATATTTTTCTTGTAAGCGCAAGAGTTTACAAGACGAACGCCACAAACTGATACAAAACAAAGGAAATTCAAATTACTAAATCTCGCGTGAGAGAAATTGACAAAAGTTTGAGGGAAAAACAAACGAATTGAGTTTTCGTTATGATTTGATTATCGCACAAATTATTGTTTAACTGAAAACAAAAAGTAAAATCAAGCAACACCACTTTCGTCATGCAAAAGAAGAACAAGAACATCAGCAAATGTTTGTACATGTGATCCTTTTACAACTCTCGACATCAAAATGCCCTTTCAGGAAGCAAAAACCTTTTCGGCATCAAGCAAAAAACTTATTTTCGGCTCTTTGAACTGCCAACTCTTTCTATGCTGCTACATCTTTCTTAAAATCAAGACAATGACTAAATTCAAGTTTGGGTAAATGATTTTTCGGACAAGCAAACAAAATGTGAAGCGTCACAATGAAAAAAAGATTCTTTCGGACAAAAATAACAAAAGTAAAACACTTTGGGATTGATCGGCCAGTTGACTGGCGGAGACTTTTGAGAATGCAAAACGTCAAAATTCAAAAATGAAAAACATCTCCAGTGAAAATGGATGATAAACCTTTCGCGTCAAAATGAAAAATGTGTGGACAACAAAATGAAAATCTAGTGTTTCGGTCAAAAACATGAATGTGATTGATTTTTGGGAAAGAAGAGCACTTTAAAAACAAAATTCTGAGGTGAAGAAAAATGTGAATTTCGATGATTAAAATAAATAAAAAATGGTTTTCTTAAAAGCCAATCGTAAAATTATGGATAAAAAATAATGTTTAGATTACAAAAATTTGTTTTGATGTAAATAAAACCTAAAAGAAAGATGAGAAACCACACACAATTACAGAAACGTACTAAATTTAAGGGTTGGAGAAGTAATTTTTTTGCAAAAAATCACAAAAAAGGACGAGAAAATTGAAACTTTTTTTGAAGACAAAGCAAAAGAAGCTATAAAATAGCTTGTAAAATTTTGACGATGAAAAAGAAAGAAGAGTTTTCGACTTAAGCATAAAGTGTAGTTTAGCTGTTTTATAAAGCGTAAGGTCAAAATTATTTTTTCTCTCGTTTTAGTTTTCACATAATTTCTTAAAAAAAGCAAAAAAAAAGTGAACGAAAAATAATTTTTCAAATCTTCTTTCTCCTCAAAAAATATGAAATGGAAAATGGTGACAACTTCCAAAATTTATTCAGTTGATGACGATTGCATTTCCCCGGTGATAAGCGAGCCTCGAGGTCGCTGCCTCGGCCAACTTCTCACTGGGACTAATGATTGTAAATAAATTTCTACCAGGGGCGCTGCCACGATTCAAAATTCATAGCAACTTCACAAAATTAAACGTCGAGGTTTAGGTAGTTAGGCCATTTTGTATGTTCTTTTGGGTCATTAAATACAATAACCGTTTAGGCATAAAGAGATGTTTAGATCAAGAATAAAACTGAAGAACGTCCGAGAGCTTTGCAGCTCTCGCGTTCGGTCCGCGATTTAATGAAAGCAAAGATGAATATACGATTTATTAAGAAATGCAATATGAATTTAAACAAAACTAGTTTAATGGCAAAATTTCGTGTAAAGATCCCTGTACCAATACCAGATTTAGGCAAAGGATGATGACAAATGTTTCGATGTAAACCATAGATTGTCACCATTTCAATTCAAACTCTTTCGTTCGTGAATGAAGTTAAGCTTAAACCTTACCAAGATCAACTTTCTTTTGACTTTGGTTGAACATTTAAACTACAAAACACTAACATAGCAAACGCTTTCGAATTTTATGATGACGACTCAATAACAATAGCCAGTCCAACTGACTCGAAACGTTTGTGGAGATCGACGCGTTTGCTGATAATCCGAGGCTTTAATTTAATTTCTACGAGGAGGCTTGAACTTTACCAAGAAAGCAGCTAGAGCTTTAAACATTGCCATTAAAGGAACGCTTAAGCCGAAGCAAACGGATCTCCACGAATCGTTTCCGCACCAGATTCTCCGTAGGATTCAATTTTCTCTTAAGTTTATGTCTTTTCTTCCTTTTCGCTTCTAATTTTTTTAACTCAACCTAGTCACATGTGCAACACACTCAGGTACAAGATTTTCAAGATGAAAAATTTAAAATAAGTTTCTTAATTAAAGCGAGTTAAAATTTTTGGACTTCCGATTGAATTGCAACAATTTCTTTGCCAGTGAAATTGCGAGTAAACTTTCTTGTTTCCTTATTGTTTTGAATTCTTCATTATTCTGAAAGCTTTGTCTATCTCCCAATGATTTCCTTATTAGTTCTTGAATTTTATGAGAATCGCTGCATGCTTGAGCATCATAAAATTCACTTCTCAATAGCATCGCCATCAGACAAAACTTAAGCGAAGTGTCAGGGCGTCAAGGACGAATTTGAATCGAATCGAATGAACCAGTTTACAGTCTTCGATTATCCAGTATCACAACACAAAAGCATTGAATGAAAAATATCAAAAACAAAACTGTAACGCCACGCATTAAAACTATAATCAGTGTCCTTCTAAACCGAAATAGAATCTAAACCACGTTACATAAATGATCGCGAAACTGTTAAAACTTCTTAATTTTTACACTCGCAACAAGAAACAATAGTAAAATTGACCTTTTTGTTATGACGAAAAAGTTTAATTTACTGTAAATAGGACGATTTGTAAAATTGAAATAGTTAAATGAAGAAGAAATCTACAACAGATCTGAAAGCTCATAACGAAAGTTTCTTCTTGGATCGGCAAACTGTTCACTGTTCAAAGAAGCTTAGTCACCCACCGTACAAAACATTCACACACATCACTTGATATTAAACCAAAAATAGAAATCGCAAAGTTGAAATGCTCCGAAGTTTCAGCAGCTCTGACACCAAACTTTTATCGCAACCGTTAAAAGCTCTCTGAACGAAACATATTCAAAGCTTCATTGAACTCAGTGCTCCAGCTTTGTGGGGATCCGGAGGAAAGCTTTATGAAACTCAAATAAAATCGGTTATCAGTGAAAGAAATCATCAAAATCTTCCAATAAAAAGAAAGAAATCAAGCAATATTGTACAATAGCTGCGTCAAAATTCATCAAAAACTTTTTCAAAATTGATCCTTAAACTCCTTAATGAAACAAGAAAATTTATGCTTTCAAGACAGTTGCACTGGACGAAGCAAAATTTCATTCTTTCGGCCACAGAAATTTATGTTTAGTGAAGCAAACGAAAGTTCAACATTTTCGTTTGAAATTAACAATAACCACAAATGACCCAGTTAAGGACTTTAAGGTAGCGGATAAAGAATTGAAAGCCGCGAGCTTTCCGTTTGGCATTAATCACGTTCTTATTTTCTCGATTTAATCAACACTTTAGCTGTTGTACAAGAGCTTAAACTTTTAAAGTTAAATTGCAAGTTATTTTCATTTCTACGACGAGGGAAACTGTTTTGCTTAACCCCAAACATAAACACAGCATACAATAAGCTTAAGAGAAACCTAGCGATTCGTAATGGAAAAGTTCTTTTCATCAAAATGTCTCAGGGAATAATTTTTAAGTATTATTTATTATGGTTTTCTATTCGCCTTCGTTTACGATCATCTTGAATTGCTATCCGATTCAAAATTTGACTGAGAAAGTTACTTTTATGAATTTTGTCCTTCATGAAATGGAAGAAAAGATACACAAAAGACTCCTTTCGGCGATTGCTTCTACCTCATTTTTAACTGCCACGCGAGAAAACCACGCTGGACAATTGGCTTTGGTTCAGTTAAGCGAAAAAAACATGAATTAGACGTAAAACAGTAAAATCATTCAGGAAATAGGAATTCAGGTTTTTAAATATTAAAAATATTCGAAATTAAACAAAATAACTTGCGATTTAATTTTTTTATACTTACCACGTAATCAACTCTTTCACCGCAAAGTCTAAACTTTTGATTATGGGAGAGAGTCTAAACAATATAATGAGTAGCTTAAGTTGGAATTACGTTTCTTATCATTTTTATGTAACATTTACTGATAGAGAACATCAAATTGGTCTTCCAAGAATTCCAATTTAATCCTTCTCCCAATTTTCCTTATGCTTTGTTTAATGTTTACGCATTATAATTTTATATTTTTCTTTGAGAAAAGCTTATCACTTAAGTTGAACCATTTTACGTTTAAGTTTTTCTGTTAAGTTGTTAAGTTACTGTAAAGAAAACGCATTGATAATTTCATGGAAAATATATGATTGTAAATTTCAATTGAAAAATACTTTATCGTTTGTTTTACTTTTCATTTCCTCATTCTTTCTCTTACATCAAGCAGCTGATACCGTCCAAGGCTAAATCATTTCAGAAACCACATAAAAGTTCAGAACATGCCATCAGACATCGCATGCGATATTCACGCCGCATGTATCAAGCCATCGCCGCATGTATCAAGCCATCGCGACGCGCAAATGTTTCAACGTTTATTTTACTCCCACGACAAGAAATTTTGAGCATTGAAAGTTCAAACTATACGAATTAAGAGACAACGTATACAAGAAAAAAATTGATTAGGGTTAGCGAGACACTAAATTATCTGAATCCATGAATGAAAAGTTTTGTGTGTAAAAGTAGATGTTTCAATGTTTTCAAAAAGGGAAATTTTTCGGTATAAAGCATAACCCAAAATTTAAGTACAAAATTGACCATGCAGCGCCTTCGATCAAGCGCGAGCGACTTCTCTGAAGACGCTGACGTCTGATCGGAGGCGATCGCCGGAGTTCTCAAAAGAGAAAATAAAACATTACAAACATTTTTCGGTAGTACAAAATTTCAGGGTTCAAATAGCACGTCAACAACAAATCAAGATGAAGAAAACAAATTTTCGGTAAATAGCGACATTTTTAAGAAGCAAATCTTATCGAATATCTACCACAAGACCCGAGTAAACGTTGTCTAGGGTTCGGGAGGCTCGAGTCTAGTGTGAGGCGTGCGCCCAACTCGAGCGTTGTCCGATCACTTGTCATAATTCATGAGAAAATTATACGTAAAAATTTAGAGTAAAATTAAAAGGTGAAAAGATTTTTCGGAAGAGTAAGTGTTAATTGGCATTGCAAGAGAAATTGATATCCATGAATTGTAAATAAAACATTTAGGCTTCGGATCATAACCTGAAATTGACATGAATTTAGTTGACTAATTGGAATTGTTTTCACTTAAGTTCTTGTGCATTTCTGTTTCTTAATTGTGTAAATTGAATTAAGCAAAAGTGTTTAAAGTTCGTCATGAAACATGATGAATAAGCGCGCGGTTAAAAGTTCTGAACTGATAAGACTTAAAATTATTAAAGTGAAAATTGATACACTTTGTGTAATCTTTAGGTGTAAAATTAATGGAAGGAAATCGATGATTTTTATAATAAAAAGGAAGAAAGAAGAAAGTGGAAGACGAGAACGGTGGACGAATTTGAGGAAAAGCAATTGAAAATGAAAGAATTTTCTTTGACACCCAACAAGTTTTATTTTCCTTTGAAGTTTTTCGTTCGATTACAAAGTTCAGTTCTCATTATGAAGAAGAAAATATTAATATTATCTGTGATTTTAATCTATAAAGCATTGTAATTTAAATTTACACGAGCACACAACGTCGTCATAAGTCCATATGAGTTCTCACTCTCGACTCCTTTCGATGAGCAACACGTTCTTTAGGCATCAACTTTCCACACTTTTCTTACCAAAAAAAGAAAAATTAAAATTAACTAAGTTTCGGTCACCAAGAATATTACTCAAAAGATATTTTGGTCAACGATAATCTATTGTAAATTCTTCTTTTTTCTCTCCTAATAAACAAAAATCGTAGGGAAGTAATCTTTTGGAGTAAACATTTTAAAATTAACGAAGGAAAATACTTAACAAAATTATACGATCGTGTGGAGTTCAACACGAGGAAATAATTATAAAAATTATTATAAAATATTTAAATAAAAAGAACAAAATAAAAATGATTTGTTGCTAAAATCGTTTGCTTTTCTATGAACTCTTCAAGGCTTTTCAGATTCGTCAAGCAGATTCAATGGAGTGAATGTTGAATTTATCTATCATGTCTACAACGATGTACTTCAATTAACAGTTGTCCGTTTGCTCGTTGACAAAACTTCATTTCATATTTCCGACAGTTTAGCTTTGTTCCTCGCTATTGAAAAACGGAAAAGTTTGGTGACCTAAAATGAAAGTTTTCATTTTGTTTCTCTTGCTCCTAAAGGAAATCGACAGTAAACCGAGTCTCACTTTGCTTTCTCGTGCATTCGAAAACGTCACTCGTCACTTGTTCGAATTGGAGACGAGACTGTACATTGGTAATTACGGTTTAGACTCGACAACGGTCACGACGCTGGTTCTGAAGAGTTTGCATGAAAGAACGATGCCATTCCACTTAAGGAACCGAGAGTTTGTTGGTGAAAAAGTGCGGACATATGCTTCATCGTTTCTAGTTTTCAACTCATTCGGTAATCTCCGCAAGTACAATGCATGGACATTGCTACGAAATGAATTTTACAAGCCTCTTCAATTCTTCGTTTACTGTCAGAACGCGACCTTTAAAGATATCGAATCGCTGACCCTCGATGTTCAACGCCAAGCTAAGGATATTAATTTGAAGCATAACTCTATAAGCCTCAAATTAGAACTACTACACGCAATCCAGTATGAATATTTCCTAATCGACGAAGCTGAGTTCGTTAATCTGATGACGTTTGTTTGGCATTCGCCTGTTAAATGCGGCAAATGGCAGTTGGTTCAAGTCAACAGATTCAGCAAAGTTAACGCAAAATGGGAAAGCAATCAGTTTGTATTAGAAAAGCTGGCCAATTTTCACGGTTGTGACTTGGTGTATTCAGTTGTAGAATATGGTTTAGGGTCAAGGTTTCACTGGAATATCGTGCCCAATACTGCTAAGAATTTGAACTACAGAGCCTTCGGAACTTGGACAAACAATAGTCGTCCTCTTGATGTAGTTTTGAAAAAAAGCTGCTACAATGCGTTCGATCCTCATCAACAGTTTTCGAGTTCTGATCATAAAGAGTGAGTTAATGTCAATTGAATATTTTTCGTATTGCTCAACATGTTTAACTAACAATTTTCTTGAAATTAAGGAAACTACACACGTTTACAACTTTTCCCATCGAATTCTCACCGGTCAGTTTGTCGGCTCCGCCAGCTGAAAATTATTCTGAGTACGAGAAGCTTGCGATGCCTTTTGACGAACTGACTTGGTTTCTTATTGCGTTGACTTTCGTGGCAGCTTTCACAACGATATTGATTTTGTATCGCGTGCGAAGGTCGACAAGAGACTTTGTTATCGGATCTAATATACAGACACCGTCGTTGAACGTCGCTCAGATCTTTTTCGGATTGGGAATGATTGCCGTTCCGCGGAGGAACTTTGCAAGGTTCATGACGATGATGTTCCTTCTGTACAGCTTGATCATCCGAACAGCTTGGCAAGGAAAAATGTTCGAGTTCATGCAGAAAAATGTTTCGAAACCAGAAATTCAAACTGTTGAGGAGATGATCGAACAAGGCTACACATTTTTTATGGAGTATCACTACAAAGAAAAGTACCCGGAATCGGAAATTGCACAGAGCTGTCTAGAGTCAAAACTTTCGCCCGGAGCAGCGAAGAAATCTTGCACAATTTATACAGAAAGCGAGGGATTTAAGGCTCTGCTTTGGCTACCTGAGAAGCTGCTCGACCCAAAGTTCAAAGGAGCCATTCAGACAGATCCTCGAGTGTATTTTGCTTTGGTTAATGTGACTAACGGACGCTTTCTTCATAGAGTTAGAAAAGAAGTTCTACACGTCAACAACTGCGGCATGAAGTTTATGCGACATCATCACTTCCACAGAATATTTGACCTGAAATCGAGGCAACTTTTCACTGCAGGAATTGTTCCGCATTATTATTATGAAGACAAAGGTGGAACGTTAAAATTCGATATTCACTTCACAGAACTGAAGACGCAATTTGAGCATTTGTTCGTTGATGGTCCCAAAGTTTTGACCATGAAAATGCTCGAGCCTGGTTTCGTGATTTGGTTATCAAGTTTGTCTCTAGCAATCACTGCATTTGCACTCGAGTGGCTGCAAACATTCAAAGATTTCTTGATGATCAAATTCATTTTGTTGGCTTTGTATCGAACGCGAGATGAGATTGGACGTTTTTCTGTTGAGAGAACGGAATTGAAGCACAAAGTCGTGGTTGAAAGATCAACTGAAGTCGATGTTGGAGAATCAACTGAAATTTTCATGGTAGAACCAACGAATGGAGTTGAAATTATTAATGGAGAAGATTAGAAATTTGTTTTAAGTTGATCAACCCACGGAGGCCAACACATCTTTATTGTAACGATCTCTTGTCCAGTTTTTACATTATAACCCACTGTCAAGATTTCTCTTTTTCTAACGAAGTGCTGTTGAACATTATGTTATGTTTACTTGCAACGTGTTAATAAATGTTTATCATATATTCCTGCTGAAAATGTTTCTTTTCACTTCCAGGTTATACAAACCCTTCGTGAGAAAAAGGATTTGTTGTGACGTCTACAACTACAAATTTCATCGAATATAAATTTATGATTTAATTTTCTTTTCATTGTCTTGCATGCTTTGAAGGACTGCAACGAAAGAATACGACGATTTCAGGATCTGGAAAAGTTCAAAAGTCACTAGAAAGTCAAGCCAGCTTTGAAGCTTCTCACTGCCATGAAAGTGTCAAGGCTCAACTCGATCTCAAACAGCCCACCAGCTTTCCACTTCAGATCGTATAGAGTACTAGCAAACAACAAAAGTTATTCCAACAATTTATGTTTGATTATTTACAAACCTCTGCATGAATATCATCATGGACTTGGCTGTTGATTTCGTGAAGCGTTGAAAGTTTGAGAAGTAAACTTTTTCTGTAAGATTATAAGACTATCAGGAGATCATTAGAATTTAATGTTGTCGTTGAATTATTCAACTCACGCTGTAAATCAACTCATTGCCACTCCAGCAGAACATGAGAATTTGGTTCAAAATCGTAAGCAAATAGACGAAGAACGAAATGAGCTTGGCAAAGTTCTGCGCTTCGTTGCCGAGAATGAAGCAAGTCATGCAGATGATTGAACACGAGCAGAAAATCTGAACGAAGATCGGCGTTTTGAAAATGTCTTGGACTTCATCAACAAAGCTGGAAAGAAGATCAATTAAACCAAACGTTTGCAATGAGGAAGGAACGTCGAACCAACCTTAGAATAAAGTTGTGTAAGATCACACATTGCTTGATTTCATCGTGAAGCTTTGGATCCACATCAAGATCCGCTACAGAGATTTCTATGTCGTCCTTGTCATTTTTGCTTTCGGTGCTTGTCGATGCGCCCTCGTCAATTTTGCCAAGTCCCGCTTCGACTTTACTTTCGTGTCCAATCTAAGATAAAACAATAAAACTATTTTCTTCTAAATCGGGTCAGCGAGTAGCTGCCAGAAACCTTCGCACACTGCATCCCTAGGCGCTTTAATTGCGCGTTGGCTTGAATAATCAGTGCAGGAGCGAGAGTGTCGGTGGATGAGTTATAGCAAGCGCTCATGCTGAGTCCCCAAATCTGATAAACGTAGATCAAGGGAAACCTCCAAGTGTTTTCCACCTCAAACGGATACCTGAAGAAAAAGCATGTCAGACTAGCCAAGCGAATTATTTATTTACCAGGCTGTGATCGGCAAGGTAACTTTGTCCCCTGAGAACGACAAGAACACCCAAGATACGATGACAGTGTGAGCGATAGCGACGAAGCTAAAGCCAAATATAAAAGAGAAAACCATCGCGCTTGCCACAACCCTGAGAGATTGATGAAACATTAGTGATCTGTAAAATCAAGAAACATTACCATTTTACTTGTCTTCCTCTTCATTTTTTGGTTGAAACTGAGGTGAACTCAATTTCTTTAGGCAAGATCAAATTCGATAACGGTTTGAATGAAACAACTCGACCTTGTAGGTTAGACAAATCTGACTCAGAAGGAAGAATAAACCTTCAGCAGCATCCTGACGAAATTGAAAACAGAATTTTGTAGCTGAAAACATTTGCTTTGAAAACTGACCGACAAATCCTTGACGTCCAGGAAGTAAAGCATTTGTGTTGTAGTGAAAATGTACATGACGAAGCCTCGATAGAACAGCGACCAGATTTCGTAGAGAGCCTTGACGAGCTTGCTGTCCGTTTCTGGCGGCAAAAGGCCCATCCGTTTGAAGAGCCAAACTTGGTAGCTAATTCCTTCAGCGGGCTGTTTGGGGTTCATCGGTCCAACCAAACTGAATTAACAGCAGCTTGACCTAAGTTTAATTCCAAATTTCTTCAGGTCTACTCACGCTTTATATATCGTTGCCATCTTCGAACTACTTGAAGCGAGAACTCGACAAGTTATGACAAATCAAACAGTGAAACTTTTATTTTTACTGACAAAAAGAAGGTTAACGATTAAATTTGCATGACAAGAAAACTTTATTCCATCAATATTACAGGTGACATCGAAAGTTTTTCCAACAAATGTAAAATTCGCCAGTTTCACACCATCTCTCAAGTTATGATGGACGCAAGAAGTTGCGCTGTTACTAGAAATCCTTTATTTCATAAATAATAATTGAATTTTTTTTTATCAATAAATGTCAGATTTACTTAGTCGAATCCTTGACCTAAGAGATCAAGGTTTTAATCCGATCATAGTTCAATTTAGGGCGAGACTCAGCATTATCAAACTATTTCTTTGGAATTTCTGTAGCATGCAGACTACAGCGATGTATTACAACCAAATGGTGTCTACCGTCGCTCGAGCTATTCATTATTATTTTAGTCTGTCAGTTAAGCTTAGCTTTCCAACTTTGCAGGACAAAAAAATGAAAGTGAAAGTTTCGATTTTATTCATTATGCTTCTTAATGAAATCGATAGTAATTCGAACCTCACTTTGCTTTCTCGTGCATTCGAGAACGTTACTCGTCACTTGTTCGAGTTGGAGACGAGACTGTTCATCGACAACTACGGTTTAAACTCGGCAACGGTCACGTTGCTGGTCCTGCAGAGCTTGAATGATTGATCGATGCCGTTTCAGCTACAAAGTCAAGAGGTGGAAAATGAAAATATTCTGATGGAAAGTTCAGCATTTCAGACTTTCAAGTCATTTGACAATCTCCGCAAGTTCAATGGAAAATTGAGGTTGACAAATAAATTTTACAAACCTCTTCAGTTCTTCGTGTACTGTCACAATGCGACCTTTGAAGACATTTCACTCCTGACTCTCGATGTTAAACGACGTGCCGATGAATTAAACTTGACGTATTTAAGAAGAAAACTAGAAGCAGAACTGCTTGACGCAATCCAATACGAATATTTCCTAATCGACGAAGCTGAGTTTGTTGATCTGATGACGTTTGTTTGGCATTCGCCTGTTAAATGCGGGAAATGGCAGTTGGTTCAAGTCAACAGATTCAACAAAGTCAGTGGAAAATGGGAAAGCGATCAGTTTGTGTTAGAAAAGCTTGCGAATTTTCACGGGTGCGAGGTGGTGCATACAATTGAAGATTATCCATTGGGATCAAAGTATCTGTGGAACATTCCGATTAGTGTTGCTCGACACTTGAACTACAATTACTCAGAACCTTTGGATGACGATCTTCAACCACTTGATGTTCACCTGAAAAAAGGCTGCTACAACGCATTCGATCCTCAAGAGCTTGCTTTAAATCAAAGCACTGGAAGGTGAGTCGCTGTCTTAAATAGTAACAATAAAGCTGAAATTCATTTCATAACTCAGACTCGACATCACATTTGACTATTTTACGACTCGTCCAATCGAGTTCATGCCAATCAAACTTTCGGCCCCACCAGCTGAGAACTACTCTGAGTACGAAAAGCTGGTGATGCCTTTTGACGGATTTACTTGGATTTTAATCGTGTTGACTTTCGTGACAACTTACACAACGATATTGATTTTGTATCGCGTGAGAAGGACTACAAGAGACTTATTTATTGGGTCGAACGTCACAACACCGTCATTGAATGTCACCCAAATCTTTTTCGGAGTGGCTCAAGTCACTTTGCCTCAACGTAATTTCGCAAGATTCTTGACGATGATATTTCTATTGTACAGCTTGATCATCCGAACAGCTTGGCAAGGAAAAATGTTCGAGTTCATGCAGAAAAATGTTTCGAAACCAGAAATTCAGACGGTCGAAGAGATGATCGAACAAGGCTTCACGTTTTTCATGGAATATAACTTCAAGGAAAAGTACCCGGAATCGGACATCGCCAAGAGGTGCCATAAATTGGAAGTAGATCAAGAAAAACCGAGGAAATCTTGCACAATCGATTCAGACATTGAGCTGTTACAATACCGTCATTGGCTGCCTGAGAAACTGCTCGACCCAAAGTTCAAAGGCGCCATTGAAACAGAATTTCGTACATTTTATCTTCTTGTAATTTGGACTAACGGAAGCTTTCTTCATCGAACTAGAAAAGAAGTTCTGAACGTTCACATTTGCGGCATAAAGTTCTTGCGCCATCATCACTTCTACAGAATCTTCGACCGAAAATCGCAGCAGCTTTTCACTGCTGGAATTGTTCCTCATTACAACCAAGCCGGGCAGCTTTATTTTGACAGTTTTTTCTCCGAATTGGAGGCGCGGTATCAGCATTTGTTCTTGGATGGTCCAAAAGTATTAACGTTGAAAATGCTCGAGCCTGGCTTTGTCATCTGGTTATCGAGTTTGTCTCTTGCATTCATTGCGTTTGCAATCGAGTGGCTGCGAACGTTTAAAAATTTTCTGATAACCAAACTCGTTTTGTTGGCTTTTTATCAAACGCGAGATGAGATTGGACGTTCGTCAGTTGTTAGAACGAAATCTAAACACAAAGCCGTTGTGGGAGGATCAACTGTAGTCGATGTTGGAGAATCAACTGAAATTTTCATGGTAGAACCGGTGGAGCCAATCGACGAAATGGAAATTATCAACTTGGAAAATTAGAAATTTGTCCCAAGATGATCAACCAATTTTTATCGTGATGACGTCTTGTGTAATTTTTGTATTGTCAATTTTTTTCCGAACAAAGTGACAACAACGTGTAAATTAATGTCTATGAGATATTTTCCAGAGAACGACCTAATAATTTATTTACATGCAGACCAAAATGTTGTCTATTTGTTTTTCAATTTCTGGAATTTCACGCGCGATCCTCCGCCTAAGCTCTGATTTATAATATCCCGATTCATTTTGCACCGCTTGAGAATGTCTGCCATAGTCAGTGGAGCGTCATCAGGCTGGCTTCGAACTTCCTTCACCGACTCGATTTCCATTTGTTTGTAATTAATCTCGCTAGCAATGATTTCTCCAACCATTTCTGATGCAAGCTCTTCTCGCGTTGCCTGATATTCGAAAACAGGCATAAGACGAGAACGAACCGCCGACAATTCATCGCTGACTCTTGAAAAACTTTCATCTATTGCGAGTTTCTTCTGATCCTCGTAAGGCTTGCGATCTTTCAGGATCTTCATCTGCTTGTTCAACAGGTTCATGTCGACTTTACTTCGCTCTTGCAGAAGCTTCAACATTCGCATGTAATTTTGTTCATTCCACCGCTTTTCAAGGCGTTCAGGCAAATCAAAAGTTTTCTTTCTGGCTAGTTGCTTCGCTCGCCTATAATTTTGAAAGTTTACATGAAGCTTAATAATTATTCAAGCAGTCTGAACTCACATTCTCGCTTCAGCTTCGGCAGTCTTCGCTCGCTCCTCGTCAGCTTCTTTCTGAGCCTTTGCCTCGCGCTCAGTTTCTTCTAGAATTTGCTGTTCTGCAAGCTTCTTCGCCTCAATAATATCTTTGTTCGACTCGTACCACTCGATTTTCCACTCTTGAGATATTGTCTTGCGTTTCACTTCACTTACAATGAGCTCTGAGAAAAGCTCTAGCTCGTCTCGAACTGGCACTGCAAATATTGAAGGAATCATGAAGGTGCGTACGCTCGTACTGGCATCAGCGACTGCAAGAAGGCTCTCAGTCGACGCAAGCTTGTGCTGAGAAATCGTTGTCAACATGTCAACGCCCAGCGCTTCTTTCAGACTTGGCTCGTCGATACGATTGAGCAAGTCCCAGATTTCCAAATCGCCATTCTCGTAAATCAGAAAGAAGACTGACGATCGGTCCAGACTCCACTGAACGCCCATCAATCGAGTCTCTCGCTGCCTCCATAAAATTGGAAATCGCTTGAAGTCTTCGTGCCAGATTGCAAAAGTGAATCCGCTCAACGAGACGAAGACCTCGTGACAAAACGGATTCCGCTGAATCGTGGTGATGTGACCATCGTGAACCGCTGCAAATGTCTCTTGAGTCATTGATTGGTCACTGATTGCCTCACTGTCCTTCCAGCTGCATAACATTAAATCGCCGATCGAGCTTCCGATCAACATCGTCGGGTCAAACGCTTCAGGCTCAATGGGGACGACGCGATGTCGGATCCTTTGCTCGATCTGGGTTGGCTCTTCCAGCGGCTCGTAAAGTAATTTCCCCTCGTTGAAAATAAAACCCAGAATAGGTCGAACAAACGCGAGTCTGAAATGTGGATAAAACATTCCGTCGAGTGCATTGAACGACGACGACTCTTCTTTCAGCTCTTCTGGCAAGTTCACTTTGTGTTTGATTTTCACAACCTTCGCCCCTTCTTCAGTCGCTGGGGTCCAGTCGAGGTCCCAAAAGCAAACGTTGCCATCAGTTGAAGTCGTGACGAACTGTCGATATTTTTTGCTGTGCTCGAGATCTTGTTTCAGCAAACCCTTCGAGGTGCATTGATAATTTGTCGGCATCCATTTTATGTTGGTGATTGCGTTGTCGTGCGACTTCTCGATGTTGCTGATCGCAGCTTGCAAAACGTTTCCCCGTGAATCAACCAACTTGCTCCATTTCATCATTCGTCGGATCTCTGCGCGATCGCTGATTTGATTCGGCGACAGTTTTTCGTCCATCTCAACATTCTGCAATTGATTCGTGATATCCCAGATGATGATTTGACCGTTGATCGTTCCACCCAAGATTATGTTACCATCGTAAGGACAGAAACTAATGCAGGAAATCTCGCGAATAGCTTCAAGCTCCAGTTTAGGAGACAAAGGATCATTGAAACTCCAAACGAGAACAGGATTTTTCTCGACCGTTCGCTTCACTACATCGACCTCGACATCGTTAGCAATCATATTTGTCTTCAGATTGAAACCGTAGGAAACTACGCAGACGCCGCTGAGCTCTGGATGCCAATCCATGGACGTCACGAAGCGCCCATTGCACTTGGAGACATCGACGAAGCAGCAAACTTCTTCGATGTTGGGCGGTTGATTGCTCGATGTTTTCTTACTCGAAAAGCTTCGGTAATCGTTTTGACAGTTGTCGATCTGATTGAATCGTAAGAATTCCAGCAAGTCTTTAGCTTGTTGCGATATATCTAGGGCAACTTCTTCAGGTTGAGGCTTAGTTTCCTTGCTGTCAAACAGAGCAGCAAACTCATCTTCTTCTTCATCGTCAGTCGTGTCACTCACGATTGTCTCCGTGTCTGAATCCTCTTCGTTGTCTCCGCACATTCCATACGAACATTGAGTCATCTTAGGGAGCTTGGCATTCGTTTGCTGCCAACCTTCCACTCTCGTCGAACTAGACTGAACAGCTCGATCGATCATAATACGAGGAACGCCTTTGATTTTGTCACTTTCTTCTGGCTTGAACTCAACGTAACCGTCACGAACGTCGTTGACGAGACGAAACCCACAGCTGGCACCTGCGAAGCGCGTTGGGAAGACGCTCTGCAGCTGAGTACACAGCCGGTTCACCTTCACGTCATCGATCTCCATTTCACTTCCCATCGATTGAAAGTGCCGTGGAGTTTTTTTGGTCGATCTTATAAACTTTCGCCTTTCGTACGCTTCCAACTGCTTGATAATATCGCTCGCTTCCTTGATTGCCAAATCGTCTACGTAAAATATGAAACTGTCTTGCGTCTCGTCTGACAAGTGCGGAACGTAGCCGTACAATATGACAGGGTTGCCTTTCATCTCCTGCAACTTCTCCTTCAGAGTTTTCAATCCATCAGAGTCTGTCGGCATGTGATTGAGCAGCAATTGCTTCTCGCATCTTCTCCATGGATTCTCGTGGCTAACGTTTGATCCGACATTGACGAACAAGGCTTGCTGTTGTCTGGAGCTGTCATGGGTTTAGCTAAATAGATTGTGGTTTGATAGAGAAACACTCAACTCACTTCAGGGTTAATGTCAAGCTGGTGCTCAAGCTGAACAATCTTTTCTTGGCTTTCTCCGGATGGAAGCCAATCAAAAGTTCAAAGTCTTCTTCGTCGGAACATTTTCCTTTTTCCTGTTCGTTCTCCTGTTCCTGGCTAAGATCTGTTGGAGGTTGAGCTGATGCTGGTTGCGTGTCAGAAATTCTGAAAGTCGTTCGTCTCTGTCTCACATGCTGCATCTTCAATTACTGAGTGTGAAGTAGAAAAAAATCAAGAAAGCTTTCTGCGATCAAAAGTCGGGCAACAAGTTGAACAGAATCGAGATGCTCAGAGTCAAATCATCTTAACGTTCAAAATCCTTTTTATTATATAACATTCAACTGACAATTGTCATAGCTTATTTGGAATTTAAATTAAGTTTTCGCTCTCCAACAAATCGTAATGTTTTTCATCGTCGTCATCGTCTATCATTTCTCTTCTATCGACCTCTGCTTTTGGTACGCACAACGGTTCCTCCTCGACATTGACGTGATCAATCTTTTGCATCAATTTGAACTGCGGCGTGAGCGAGAAAAGAGAAGAAAACTTTCTTGACACGACTGCTTCGAACTCGGCATCTGATTGCACTACAGAGAACCGAACGATGTAGTTCATGTGCCACGGCGCAGTCCGTTGCTGTCTTGCCTCGGTCACTTCATCGAGCTCAAGTTGTTCACAATCTTCGGCCAGGTTTTGGTTGAGAATTCCAACAGCAAACTCAGCAGCGTACCTTGAAACATCTTTAGTGCTTTCGATGTCAACTAGCGAGCATGGGCAAGAATGGGGCGGAATGCTGGCGTCGAGACACGAGCGAACCTTCGGGATCTTGTCAAACAGGCTTTTGCACTTTGGGCAGCCAACGGCTTCTTTCCTGAACTGCGTTTTCCCAACCGAAAGGTTGATGATATGTTTCAGAGTGATGTGGAGATCGTAAGGAGTCGTCAGCTTATCCAAATTCGCTCTCATCGTTTTCGCAAGCTCGGGTTGTTCGTTTATAAACATCGATGGAAGACGAATGGAGAGAAACGGAAGTCGCTGTTCGTAAAATCCCGTCTAGAAGGAAACATGTCAGCCACTTTATCAATGAATCAGTCGTTACTTACAATGCTCTCCTCAAGTCGCATTCCTTTGTCGCCAAATATTATAATTATCAAGTCAGAATCGTCGAGCTCCTCGAGCGCCTGCACAGCGGATCTAGCTATTCTTGCGTCGAGGATCGGTGACGTAGACAACTGCTTGTCGCTCATCGAGTTGATGTAGTAGAAAGCAAAGTAAGGATCGTCCTCGTGGATCTCAACCATTTTCATTGCGTAGATGAAGATGTGATCGAGGTAGAGCGATTGGCCTAAGCAGAAGCCTAAGTCGCCTTTGTTGCGGATTGGGAGACGCTTCTCTGATTCCAAAACAAACGGCCGGTAATAGTAGTCAGTCGGCTGGCGATTGAAGCCTTTCGAGTACTTGTTGCATGAGCTGAAGTTCTTCTGGTCTTCAGCGAACAAAGTGATGAAGCCAACTTCTTGGAAATCTTTCCAGATGAACTCGCAATCATCGAGAAACTTGTCGGAGCGCTTCGGATGGCAGTTCTTGTAGTTTTGGTCGACTGACTGCCCAGTAAGGATCGAGAAAATGTTACCGAAGGATTCATCAGAGACTCGAGTGTAACCTTCGAACTCGAACCAGTCGTCGCCTTGAATGAAAGTGTGGGTGGTTGGCAGTCCTCGACGAAAATTTATCCGAGACATGTCGTCGAAACCGATCATCAGGACCTTGTAGGGTCCGTACTCAATGAGCTCTTCTTGCCTGTCATTGAAGGCTTCTTTCCGGGCGATGACCGCATGGAGATTTGAGTAGAACTCGTTACCGTTTGAGAGACAACTCACGAAAAGATGTTCGACTGACTTGCTGAGTGCGACTTGATCCTGATCAGGGTTGATGTAGCCTTGGATCGGCGACATGTAAGTTTCAGAGTCACTGCCAGGCACGCGATGCACCACGCGGTAACTGCAGTTCACGCTCTCCTTCGAAATGGTTTTGTAGTAGCCGAGCTGCTCCGAGCTGAACTTGAGAACGAGCGGATCGTTGTGGTCGAGCGTTGACACGATAGCAGTCAGAGATCTGACGTTCTGGCAAGGTTGAAGTTTCGTCCGCTTGATTTTCAGTTCCTTCAGTGGTGTTGGGATGAGTTCTGGAATTTTGCAGCGAGCCTCGTCGACCATGAAATCCATCGGCTCTTCATCATCGTCTTCACTGAAGAATCTTACGAATTTTTTATCTGGATTGCTGTCCTTGTTGACACTCAAAAGAATTCCGACAATAACACAGACGATGAGAACTATCACAACTGTTGCGACAGTTGCCGCAATGATTAATTTGTAATTGTACTTGGGAACTGGCGGAACGTAACGCCATCGCACGCGAGCCATTTGGAACTAGAAATTCACAACTTCAAAGCCAACTGCCAAACTCTGCGGAAGCCTAAGCATGCTGAGAACTGCGATTGAAGCTGGATTTAATGAGACTGAAGAGACACTTGTGAATCTTGAGGTCATCTTGAAGTCGTTTAGAACTTTAGCCAGAAAGTTATTCGACTGAAAGGTTTTAATCCTCAAGTCCAAGGGTTGAACTTCAAATGATTACTGTGACATGGTGCGATTCTTCTCGTAAGTGAACGACAGTCGCATAACATTTGTCAATTTTATGAGGGTAAAATCTACAAATTCGCAAAAATTGATCAAGCGAAAAGTTTATGAATTTCGTTTTCGTTCTTAGCGATCGGTTGGTCTCCAAGTTTTGGCTCGAAACGAAATCTTTTTTTAGCTAATTCTTCCCGGACCTATCGTCGAGGTTCGAAAACTTAATCGCCTCGCAACAACAATGCAATGCTCGCTTAGTTTTGTGTTGCGAATTTTATTAGCTTTTCAGTCTTTCTTGTGCTTTCAAATGAAGCAGATCTAAAATTGTTGCGAATTCTAAACGGAAGGAAAATTGAGGATTAAAAACATTTTGGTATTAAGCGATCAGAGAAAGACTTTTTCTGAAAGTGAGTTAAATGTATTAGGATGTCAAGCTAGATCCCAAAATAGGTTTTATAGTTAGTGCTACAGTTTTGACAACCTTGAACTTTAAAGAAGTTTCATTGGTTTCTTTTGCTTTTGTCTTCTTAAATTGAAGATTGAATGATTAGAAATTTATTCATGTTGAGCCTCAGCAGTTGAGCCAAGTTAAAGCCAAAAGAAGTTTCAGCGAAACTTATTCATGTTGAGCCTCAGTAGTTGAGCCAAGCTAAAGCCAAGAGAAGTTTCAGCGAAACTTATTCATGTTGAGCCTCAGTAGTTGAGCCAAGCTAAAGCCAAGAGAAGTTTCAGCAAAATAAATTCAAATGAGCGAAAGGTACCGAGGTTCATCTTTTTGGAAAAATAAGCTGGCATCATTTTAAATAATTTGTGAGTTTGCCAAAATTTCAACTTCCGATGGCGCAGCATTTCAAGGCCACGCGGCTAATGATGAGCTAGAAGATTAGCAAAACAAAAACAAAAAACCTCCACACGACTTTCAAGAGCCGCGCGATCGAATCTACCATCTCGATGATTTACAAGACCAATTTACAGTCAGCAGAATAATTTAATTTGGGCGTCGTGATTGCTGGTTTGACCTTAATGGTGATAAATGACGCAGCGAAACGAGTTAGAAATTCTGCAAACTCCCAAGAAGATTCTTTTTGCGTAAATTAGCTAAAACGTGATCTTTCAGTATGGACGTTTCTTTCACAATCAATGGGGTGCCATACAGCAGTGAGTTGATTCACTCGTTGTTTGTCTCAAAGCTAATTCTGGTTTATTTTCTCTCAGTCTCACCGTCGACAGTTCCGATCGACACGACGCTCAACTCGTTCATCCGCAACAACGCGCAGCTCACTGGAACTAAGTTCATGTGCTTGGAGGGAGGATGCGGAGCTTGTGTAGTTACTTTGAAGGGAATCCATCCGGGAACGAAGAAGAAATTGACTTGGGCTGTCAACTCTGTAATATTTCTTCAGCCTTACAACTCACTCATTTCTAATTTTCACTTTCCTTTCAACAGTGCTTGCAAAACATTTATTCTTGCCACGGTTTGGACATCATCACGGTTGAGGGAATCGGCAGCAAGAAAACCGGATTGCATCAAGTTCAGCAGCGTCTCGCCAGCTTCAATGGAACGCAATGCGGCTACTGCTCTTCGGGAATGGTGATGAACATGTATTCGCTTCTGGAATCCAACAACGGCAAGGTCTCAATGGAGGAAGTCGAGAACTCGTTCGGCGGAAACATCTGCCGATGCACTGGCTATCGGCCGATTCTCGATGCGTTCAAATCTTTGGCGACTGACGCCGATCAACGATTGATGGATATGTGCAAGGACATTGAAGATCTCGACGGCGTGAAGACCTGTCCGAAGACCGGAACAGCTTGTGCCGGCAAGTGCGGCGTCAGCAATCAGCCCAAGAGAGCGATGAAGCTGTCGTTCGGAGACGCTGGCGACTGGTACAAAGTCTACAACACGAGTGAGATTTTCGATCTCTTTGCAAAGATTGCAGATAAACCTTACATGTTGGTGGCTGGTAACACCGGTCACGGAGTTTATCGTCGACCGAACGACCTGAAAGTCTTCGTCGACATTACAAGCATCGAAGAGATGAGAGTCGCCAAGTTAAACCCGACAAACTTGGAACTAGGCGCCAACATCACTTTGACCGACGCAATGGAAATCTTCGCGAAGGTTTCTAAGGAGAACAAGAACTTTGAGTACTTGCACGAGGTTTGGCGTCACTTTGACATAATTGCGAACGTTCCGGTTCGTAACAATGGAACAATTGGTGGGAACTTAATGATGAAGAACAGTCGCCATGACTTTCCATCCGACGTCTTCTTGACATTCGAAGCAGCCTCGGCGATCATTTCCGTGTCCGATGGAGCGAAGATTTTCAACATGTCACCCAAGGAATTTGTCCACTTTGACATGAAGAAGAAAGTTCTGGTGAAGATTACTTTGCCCGCTTACGATCCATCAAAGTTTTTGTATCGGTCGTTCAAGATCATGCCGAGAGCGCAAAACGCCCACGCTTTCATCAACGCTGCCTTCCAGCTGGAGCTCAACGATCAACACACCGCTGTCGTGAATGCGAAGCTCTGCTTCGGAGGAGTCGACGAGCATTTCGTCCACGCCGAGAAGACCGAAGCGTTCATGAAGGACAAGAACCCGTTCAGCAATGAGACCATGCAAGGTGCTCTGAATGTCTTGAAGACCGAGCTGAATCCCGACTGGATCCTGCCCGACGCTTCTCCGGAGTACCGGAAGAACTTGGCGCTCGCTTTATTCTACAAGTTCATGTTGATCGTCGTTCCAGATACGAAATCGAGCAAGAAGTTCAAGAGCGGCGGAAACATCTTGAAGCGCGAGCTTTCGTCAGGCACTCAAGTCTTTGATACTTATGAGAAGAACTGGCCGTTGACGAAGAACATCCCGAAGATCGAAGCAGACGTTCAGTGCACGGGAGAAGCAAAATATGTCAACGACATCCCAATGATCCCAAATCAAGTTCACGCAGCTTTTGTGACAGCGAAAGTTGTTCATGGCAAAATCGCGAACATCGACGCCAGCAAAGCTTTGGTGAGCTTTTAAAAGCTTTCAAGTTTCAGATATTTATTTCATCTTTCTTCACAGAAAGTTCCTGGAGTCGTCGCCTTCTACTCAGCCAAGGACATTCCGGGAACGAACAACTTTGCTCCTCTGAAAGCGATTTTGATTTTCGAGATGGAGGAAATCTTTTGCAGCTCTGAAGTTATCTACAACGGACAACCAGTTGGCATCATTGTAGCGGACACTAGCGATCTTGCGAACCGCGCGGCTGAGCTCGTTGAGATCAAATACGAAGGTGAGCGTTTCAAGTACCAAGAATCAAACTAAACAGTTTGAAACTAGGCAAACCAACGAAGCAAATCGCCGCAACAATTCACGACGTCCTTGAAAAAGCTCCCGATCGCATCATTCCCATGTCAAACTTCGATCAAAAAGCTACCGAAATCGGAGAAGTTGGCAAAGGAACGACGAAAATCACTGGTCGCCTGGATCTCGGCTCGCAGTTCCACTTCTCCATTGAGCCGCAGACTTGCGTTGCTGTTCCGATCGAAGATGGAATCGATGTGTTCGCGGCAACGCAGTACATTGATGGAACTCAAATGGCCATCGCTGATGCGTTGAAGCTTCCAAACAGCGCCGTTAATATGAATGTTAGGCGAGTCGGTGGAGCTTACGGCGCGAAGATTTCTCGAAGCATCCAGATCGCTTGTGCTTGCGCACTCGCTGCGCATTTGTTGAATCGACCTGTGAGGTTTGTGATGACGATCGAAGCGAACATGACTGTCTGCGGAAAGCGCTACGCTTTCATCGGCGACTACGAAGTTGATTTCAAAGCCAACGGAAAGATTCAGAAGCTCAAGAACGATTATGTGCAAGACGCAGGATGCACAAACAACGAGCCAAGTAATTAAGCAATTTCCTTCAATGCAGCGACTTCACGCTCTCTTTTCAGTTCACTTCCACACGACCGAATTCCAGAACAACTGCTACGATCATCGCTCGTTCGCTATAACATCGAAAAACGCAATAACTAACGCGCCATCTTCCACTTGGTGCCGCGGTAAGTTTGTTATGTTCGTGACGAGATGAATGATCGATTCAAATTGATTTGTTTCAGCTCCTGGATCAACTGAAGGGTATGAATGATCAACCGTGGGCCTCGTCGAGACCACTTGACAAATCTTTAAAAACTCTTTCTAGCCTCGCGATGATTGAGAATATCATGGAACACATCGCTAGGAAAGTCGGAAAGGATCCGTTGGACGTTCGCATGGCTAACATGCAATCTGGCAGTGAGATGGAGAAGATTTTGCCAGACTTTGCTAAGTCCGTTGGTAAGCTTTAAACGCTAGGGACCATCAGAGATTGAAAAATTTCTTTAATTTTTAGATTACAAGAATCGCAAGAAAGCAATCGACGAATTCAACGCCAACAACCGTTGGCGTAAGCGAGGAATTTCTGTTGTTCCGATGAAGTATGGTCTTGGCTACTTCGGCTCGACGCATGCAACTGTTTCGATCTTCCACGGCGACGGATCGGTGGCGATAACCGTTGGATCAGTTGAGATGGGACAAGGACTAAACACGAAAATTGCGGTGACCGTGGCGCACATTCTTGGCATTCCAATGGAGAAGATCAGCATCAAACCCACGAACACTGTGTCAACTCCTAACGCTATCGTTACGGGGAACTCGATTGGCAGCGAAATTGCCGTTTATGCTGTCAAAAGAGCTTGCGAGATAATGATGGAGCGACTCAAGCCAGTCAAAGCTAAGAACGCCAATGCGGACTGGCCGCAACTCATTGACAAAGCCTACGAAGCAAACGTTGATTTGCTTTCGACTTACATGTACAAAGCCGACGACCTGAAGGCTTACGACATCTGGGCAGCGGTCTGTAGCGAAGTTGAAGTCGACATTTTAACTGGAAATCTTTTGATCAAGCGAGTTGATATCATGGAGGACGTTGGGGAGTCTCTAAGCCCCGGAGTTGACGTCGGTCAGATTGAAGGAGCTTTCGTCATGGGACTTGGCTTCTGGTTGACAGAGGGCTTGATTTTCAATCGAGACAACGGCGAATTGTTGACAACGAGAACTTGGACCTACAAACCGCCAGGAGCCAAGGACATTCCCATCGATTTCCGAGTAACTTTCTTGCGGAAGAGCTCAAACTCGGCTGGCGTGTTGAGATCGAAAGCCACTGGCGAGCCTGCATTCGTCTTATCGGTGTCGGTAGTCTTCGCTATCAGACACGCGTTGGACTCAGCCAGAAACGACTCTGGCTTGAAGGTCGAGGACGAGTTTTACCATTTGGGAGCGCCGTCGTCATCAGAGACGATCTTCCTTGCTGCCAACAATCAGCCGAATGACTTCTTATTGTCGTGAATCAATTACCATTTCAATTCTGATGAGAAAGCAAAATAAAATCATGGTGAACGGTTTAAACCTTCGACGTTTTATTATTTCGTTTGCGTTCTTTGGTACAAACGCTTTTATTTAACACAACTCGGCTTGTTGACAATAAAAGTTATCACAATAAATATTGACGTCTCATGTAAACTGTATTGCCCCAAACTCGTGTCTTGAACTGACCAGATCACAGCTAAATATATTTAGTTAATATCTAGAAGACTATGGCAAAGCTATCGGGAAGTTCCTGTTCAGTTGGTGTCGTGGTTGGTGCTGTGTTGAATTTCAAAAGGGAATGTTTAGGCATCCAAAGACTTTGTGCATGTTCCAACTCTAAGACATTGAAACGACCGAATCAGAAATTTGGTTGGTGCAAATGATTAGTTTCTTGTTAGTGAGCCAATTAAAAAATCAACAAGTAAACGAAGGTGAGCTGCGAAGCGTGTAAGTTGGTGAAACTCTTGTGCGATGGCAAGACGAAGACAATCAAACCACATTCAATTACCATCATTCGACGCGGATATTGTCAATCCACTTCCCTCCCCGAGAATTTTCTTACAATCGACGTCTACCATCTACGGCTTACACAACAAAGTTTACCATCTAATTAACGTTAGATAGTTCAGGGCGAGGATCGAGATTGAAAACGGGAAGAAATAAAAACGTTACAATTTAAAACAATCTAACGAGAGTCGAAGGGAGCAGCTAAGGTTTGGAAGCGATTCAGTACCCGCCAGCACCAAGCGTTGAACGAATCTGCTCGAAACTGAGCCAGAAAGTTAGGGACCACGGCGCCATTCGTATCCAACACGGTAGGAAACCTACAATCGAAGCAATGAATCTAAAGGTTAATAGAGATTGTTGAGGTCTACAAACCTTTATAAAGAGCTACGAAGCCTTCTTTGGTGATTGTTTGCCTTAAGCAGTCTACAGATCCTTTGTATAAAAGTCCCCTAAATAAGTACAAAGTCAGTTAGAGCAAACGAAAAGCTTGTGATCAGTCTTGCGCACCTTCCAGTCTCGTCAGTCGGTTGATTCATAACTCTCGTCTTGATAACGTCGGCTGGAGTTCCCATGAAAGCGGCAACGAACCCGGCGCAAACCGACGAGATGATGTGAACGACGTGATCGTCAGGGAGGCCAGTTGTCTTAAGCACGTATCGTTTCACTGAGTCGTAGGTCGTCAGATCTCCGAGATTCACCAGAGCTGCACGTTGCACATTGGGAATGCTTCCCTTCCACAAAGCCGCATATCCACCGCGTCTGACAATCTCCTTGAACGCGTGCGATGCACTATGAACTCGAGGCTCGAGTCCCAGCAGTCTTCTCCTCCCCTCCATTTGAATTTGCACTTTGACGAGGTCAGCGGGCGACGCGAGGTACTGAGCGATGCCACCAGCAGTCACGCCGGCTATTGCAGACTTCCAAATCGTCAGATGATTGTTCTCATCGGTGAACTTCTTCCGCAGGATGTCATAAGTCGCGATACGAACGCCACTAAAAGCGTAAATTGATCAGTTGAATCAAAGATGTGATGGTAAGAACTTTACCTGTAAACAACGTGACGGTACAGCGCTGGAGTTAGCCCACGGAAAAGCTTCGATGCTCCTTCTTCTTTGACAATTCCAACTGCTGTTTGCATCATGCCACGATGAGGCTGTTGGAAGATTTGGTTGACGAGTGCAGGGAAACATTCGAAGAGAAATCAGTAAACTTCAGCTAAAGATTTCACAGAGCTTAAAGCTTTTATTTACAGTTTTCATTAATCAAACAAAGTTGTGGAGTGAAGCGCGTTCTATTAACTGTCTAATCCTGATCCCACAATCATAAAAATCTTGACGGTTTCGATGATAAATCGACAAGTGCTCGAGATATGGACATTAATCATAAGCGTCAGCTTTCGTGTCGCTATCAAGTCGAGTTTCACATTACGCAAAGACAGCGCTATTGGCCCAAAGACGCATTAAACCGCAGAGGTTCGAAAGCAT
Organism: Smittia sp. YW1114-2; assembly: GCA_033064975.1. Classification (NCBI taxonomy): domain Eukaryota; kingdom Metazoa; phylum Arthropoda; class Insecta; order Diptera; family Chironomidae; genus Smittia; species Smittia sp. YW1114-2. Next base: position 19,912,725 of record CP093832.1, read on the forward strand.
CTCGAAACGCTGATAAGATAATGTGCTGATTATTTTTAAGAGCAGTTGTTTAACCGACCTTGCCGAAAATAATTTCATTATTTTGCCAGCGAATTTAACTGCAAACATTTGGCTGGTTTATTTTTAACTAAAGTTATCGCTCAAAGCTTTTGTTTACTGATTTCGATTTTCGTTTAGTTCCATTCAGCTCACCGCGTCTTTGCCGCTGCTGGCCGCCGCTTCTCCCTGGATTTGCAGGCGAGCTTTGATCAGGTCTAAAGGGTAAGTGGCCGTCTCGGCTACGCTGGCGGCCGCCACTGAGATAATGTAAGTGGCCACGAAGGAATCTGCGTAGTGAGCTGGACGCACTGGCCTGAGTTCGTTGCGTGTCGTTGGCATCGTCGCGTCTTTTTGTTCCTGCGAAAACAAGAATTTGCTATAAATAACTTCGCAGCGTGAAACTCGGAGGCCCGTCAAGAGCGACGTCAACGCGATTTTATTTGTTTCGGCTTTAACGACTTCGCCGTCTGATTGAGATAACGGGAAAGTCTTGATTATTAATGAGCCGCGCTGCCAGCTAATCAAACATGCGTTGGTTGGTTGCCATGTACCGCAACAAAGTTTGGATCGCGAATCTAAAAGTCAAATCTAAATTTAGTCTGAACTAGCGACACGTTTGCCGCATGCTTGAGACTTTCTACCGCGACTTATTAAATTTATTTTCGTCCGCGACGCTGCAGTCGATTAGTCAAATATCACATGTGAGAATGGCGCGATTCCCAAGTTCGATGACAGTCCTTGAAGCTCTTGATTAACTCCATCGCTCATGTGAACGAAGCCCAATTCAAAGAACGTAGATTGCCGCAAGGAGAACGAAAGAAAATGTTTCGAAGGCCGGCCAAAGTGCAAGCGAATGCTTGACACAGAAACCCAAAACTTCAGACCAACAAACCTGTTTTACGTTGAGCGATGTCATCTTAGCCGATTGATTGCGAGCTTGTTGAATGGCTAATCTCTTCCTCAAAGCAACTTTGTCGCTTTTAAACTTTCAGTTCTGTGTGAACTTTGGCTAAGTTCGATTTAACTTTTAAACTTTCAGTTCTGTGTGAACTTCGATTTAACTTTTTATGACACAAACTTCTTTGGATTGAGCTGATTTGTCGTCAGTTGAACTGTCAATTTAACTCCGTTGCGTAATCTACGAAATCACTCAAATTCGCTGGACGATGTTGCGCACTTTATGGATTCTTCGGACATAAACAAACATTACATCACTGTAAACACGGCGATCTGGAGAGTTCAATGACACGAGCGCGCTCCTTGATGCAAGGAAGATTGACAGCGAAGTTGCCGACGATAATCAAGTGAATTAGTTCAGTTAATCCACCCGCGACTTTCGTGATTTCCGTCCGAATTGTTTGAGTTGAGTTTGACGAATGAAATAAAATCGAGAGACGACAGAGAGAAGACTCAAACCTCTCTCGACCAAAGACGCAAACTCTCTCAGTTTCTCTCTCTCGCTCTCTTTGAAATTGCACAATTCTCTCTGTTTACAAAACAAACGGAAAATCTTCCGCGATTTCCCACGAAAATCAAATTGTTAGACAAACGTTTGACATCTCAAATCATTGCCAGAGATCAACTTAATCCACTCAAACCCACAAATCGCGATGACATTGAGATTTTCATTCAAGATTACTGGAAAATCGGAGATCGTTCTTCTTCTTATTCGTGAAGATATCTTCGACTCTCTCGCGATATTTTCCGTCTCGCTCCCTCGCGATCCAAGAAATTGAAATATCTTTGATAATTTTCGATATTTGCACTTTTGCTGGCGTTTGACGCATCAGATCGAGTGAAATTCGATCGATAAGTTCAGTTGAAACGATCGTGAAGTGTTTGTGATCGTCGCAATCTCCGAATTTGTTTGTAATCGCATGAATCGAGAAAGTAACAGTAAATATTTGTGAAACGCAGCAAAATGTACACCGAATGGAGCTCGCTGACGCCTCAGATCGCAGCGAATGTTAACGGATCGCAGCAACAGTCGACGCTGAACAAGTTCAACGCCGCGATTTCCCGCGATGTCACATCTGCGTTGATGAAACAGCTCAGTGGCAACCTTGGGATCACGCAGAAGGCCGAGCCGTCGCCGTTTCAGACCGATCAGGAAGTCGCTTGGTGCATGGACGTGATCTGCTTCGGCCTCTCGCTCCCCCTCACCGAGCACGAGACCATCAAAGATTGCATTAACGTTTACTGCGAGTGGCTAACTTGTCTGTTGCCATCACCGAAAATTTCCGTTCCCAAGCCCGTCGTCGATGATCCGAATGTGTACACCCATAAAATCATTTGCCACCTCCACAATCTTTTCGTTCCTCGTCACGGCGAAGGTAAACGCTCTTGAGATTTCTGCACGCGCTGTCGATCGTTGAACAAGTTCCGAGCTCGGCTCAACTTGAAGATTGACAGTGGATTAGCTACACAAGTTCACCTGCGCACGTTGAATGAGTTCGTGTTTAATAATCTAATTTGTTTTTCTTTTTATATTTTCACTCACAATCCTCCACACACGTTAATCACCTTCCCTCGTGTACATAAATGTCGTGTTAAACCTTTTTCTTGTTACATTTACAAGTCTGGGCCTTTCTGTATCAAACGGATCTAGGTACATATCGACTGATGTCATTTTATCTAATAGCTTCTTTTCGCAGTTAACTCACTAATGAGACATTTTTGCTTGCTGCAACCGATCGTGTTTGTCTGCCGAGTTACTAATTAGATTGATAAACGTCCACAGGAATCGACCTGATCAACCGACAAACTGTTTTGTGTCATCGGGTGCTGAGGACGTTGCAGAATGTCGCGCAGACATCGACGATCCTCACTCGAGAGACTTGGGAGGCTTTGCTGATGTTTCTTCTCGCAATTAACCAAGTGTTGCTGTCTCCTCCAACGGTCAAAGATGACGTCGGCGATCAGCTCTGCGAGCGAGTGCTTTCCGTTCTGTTTGAAGTTTGGCTGCTGGCTTGCGTCAAGAGTTTCCCATCGCCGTCTTTGTGGAAAACCTTCCAAGAATCATGCGCAAACTGGCGTCATCGCATGGCTCTGGTAGAGCAATGGAATCGAGTGAACCTCGCTCTGACATCGCGGCTTCTTGACTTCACTTATGGTTCATCGTTTCCTGAATTGAAAATCCGTAAGTTTGCTTAGATTTCAGACGACAATTTTAACTGCAAAACCTTTTTAGCTGACGAAGATCACCAGCTAATCCCCCAAGGAATGACAAACGACTGCGTCGCTCAGTCTTGGTACCGCTTCCTAAGAATGATCGGTTCACCGACAACCCTCTGCTGTCCCCAAGTGATCAGCCACACGCCGCAGTTCATGCAGTACATTCTCTTACGTGACGACTCGATCGAGCCTCACCAGCATCCTTGCCTTCTTATGCTGCCCCAGATTTTCCTCAAGGCAATGAAAGGCATCGCGAGTCAAGTCGACGCGTTCTTAGGTAAGTTGAACAGGCTGAACATTTTCAAATCGAATAACTCGAGAGTCTGTTGCAGGTATTTTTCAACCGGTGGTCTGGGCGGAAGGAGTTATCATTGACAACACAGTCAGCACGACTAATCAATCTAACACGGCTGGCGCTCAACAGCGTCACTCCGGTTCTGGCATGTCAAGGAGCAGTGGTGCTGAACAAAATTCCTTAGCCACTAGTAGTAATAGCAATTCGGTTGGTGTTGGGAATAGAAACTTAGCTGGTGATGGCGCACTGCTGGTCGCGTCTGATCATTCATCACCGACGCCTCCACTCCAAAGACGTCTCGCTAAGAGCTTCTCCGTGGCGCCATCGCAATCACACTCAAAGGGTTCATAAGCATTCAATTCGATTTAAACTGCACGCAATTTTGATTTGAGAGTTCGCACTCGGTTTAGATTTCGAACAAAATTTTACTTAACAAAATTAATTTTCATTTCACAATTGCACAATGTGAAGAGTTCAATCAATGCACTAGACTTGTTTCAGTTTGTAACTAGTTGACTAAACTGTTCTGTAATGATGAGGTTGAAGCTGTCAAACTCATTGCTACTCAATTACGCCCACAGCAATGTAGCAAAGTTTCTAATCTTCCAACGAACGCAGGCCTCTCCAAAGGTTCGCTAATCAGTTTGACCAGCAGTCGCTCAGCGAGCATCAACACAGTCGGGCCGAACTCTGGGCCGCCCTCAGCAAGCAGTTTGACTTCAATCTTGTCGGTCACCCATGAAAATCGAGCTTCGTTAGCAGCTGCTCGACCTAAGTGCAACAGCATTCTGCATTTGTTCGGCGAATGGTTGTTCGAAGCGGCGCACATTGGATCTGAGATGTGGCTGCAGTCGTTGAAAAGTAAAAGCTCTGCCTTTCTTTATTAGTTCACCAATAACCTTTGGATCTCCAACAGAGCAAGCAACTGAAGCAAGCCGTCGACCAAGCTCGATGATCATCGATCAGAAGCGCGGGCTTTCGATTTCTCAACCGTCATCGCTTGAGTCGGAGATGCCAAACGGCCTCACAATCGATAAATATGAATCAGGAAAGGCTGAGGCGATCGGTGCGCTGTGCAGAATATTTTGTGCTAAGAAGTCCAACGAGGAGATTCTTCCAGTTTACCTCGCTCGGTTCTACATGGCTCTGCAGCAAGGCCTCAGAATTCACGAGAAGACCAGAGAGGTCGAGGAGACTCTCGCAAGCATTCTGTTCAACTCCGCTGATCTTTTCCGTTTGGATCTGGACGGAGTTCAAGTTCTGCTTCCACATTACATCTCAGCCCTCGAGTTGGTTTTGCCTGAAAAGGATTTGAAGATCAAGACGCACAACCTGATTTTCAATAAAACGGAGTTGAGACGAGCGTCGATCCAAATTCTGCTGTCGATCTTAGCATTGCCGTTGCACTTTCAATCGCTTCCGATTCGCGATATCACTGGAGCATCAACCGATAAGTGAGTGAAGTATGAAACCATTTCAACGGTCCATTCAACTCACTTTCAATCTACAGAGTTGTCACATTCGGTCAGCTTAAGCCTCGACTGATCAATATCATGATGAGCGCCTTGCAGATCGAAACGGATTCTCAGAACACTCACATGTTGCTCGGCGGACTTTTGCTGTGCGTCCAAGACTCTGTAATGTTTGAAGAGTTCGACGCTGGAGCATCGGACGGGCAATCGACATCGGCAAGGGAAACTAACTTGCTCAGCTCGGGTGAGAACCGTTCGAATCACAAGCAGACTTTATTTTATCGTTAGCAATAGTTTTCACGAATTATTCTTTAACTTTCCCACATGTCATCATCATTCCCTTTCGGCCCTTTAAACCCTTCAGCTTGCTCAGAGCGAAGCACTTTTTCGATCGCTAGCGGCGCGTCGAACTCGAGCTACGGCAATTCGAGCACAGCGACAGTAAGTAACGAGCCAACGAGTTTGCTGTCAGACGACTTGATGCCCGAGGACTTTGAGGCGGGAGCTTATGGTAAAGCAAAAAGATTCCAACCGATTTCGATGTTTAGAAGCGAAATGTTCACAAGTTTCACATTAATTTCCTTAGTCGCTTCGTTTCATTCTTCAATAGTTTATCAGTGAAAAGCTTTTAACTTTCCGACCTCGATCCACAGATAACGCCCACGCATTGTTCGTACGCGCGACTTATCTCAGCTGCCACCGCTTGATCTCGTCGTGGAAAACCGACTTGAACGTGAGCCTGGCCGCTCTCGAGCTCTTGTCAGGCCTAGCGAGAATGCACATTAAAGAATCAGGTACGGATTTGTTGCTTTGTCTCCCATGAAACAAAATCATTTCTTGTGATAATTTGCGCAAGCAGCTCGGAAGAAAACTGGTAACACTTCGATCCACAATGTACCTTAAACCATCTAACACATTTTCTTCTATTCCTTGTTAGACGCACTCGAGTGCAAGCGCGCTGTCAAATGGATCTGCGACTATATTTGCTATCAGTGCTCGCGTCCACCGCCGAGCCACAGCAAAGATCTTCACAGCACAATCGTCGCAGCCTTTCAATGCACATCCGTTTGGCTCATGCAGCATCCGTATCTGCTTCAGGACAAGGAGAGCTTGACGACGGTGCTTGAAGTCGTTGAACTTGGAATTTCCGGTTCGAAGAGCGTAGGAAAGCTTGGCGAGCCGATCAAGCTGAAGGATGAGAAGGAACTGAAACCAGTTTCGATGCGAGTTCGCGATGCAGCTGAAACGCTGCTAACGATGATCCTTGAGCAAGTTGGCTATTTTCCGAATGCCTGTGGCATTCAATCGGTATCGTCTCTGTTGGATGAAGTGACGCTGATCAAACACTGCAACACTGGCGGGAATCTAACACAAGATCAAGCGATTCAGAAATTTCGTTACTTCGTCACAGAGAACTCAACTGTGCTTGCGATTCTCGACGAGCAGTTGGGCAACGATCAAGACCCTCAACCCACGGTGACACTGTTGATGCGAACGCCTCATGGTCGCCACACTTGGACCGCGCAATTGCGGCATCTGCCACGAAGCAAATCAGGAACGAAATATCACGCGGTGAATCCTGGTCGACCAATTCCTATGAACGACATGCCGATGCGCCATGAGTTCGAACAGAAGTTTTTCCCGGACAGCGTTGAGCGGGTCACGCCGTGCATCGCCGACTATTCGATTCCAACGCTTGACGCTGTCATTCAGAAGGTTGGGATAGAGACGACGAAACAGTTGTCGCGACTGTTGGAAGAACAACTCGTCTATGAGAAACTTGCATGGGCTCAAACGGAATGTTCACCCGATGGTCTTGGGCACGCTCAAGAGTCGATGCCACCGAACGTCTGTCACGAATTCCAAGCCGCTCGCTTGTTCTTATCTCACTTCGGCTTCCTTACGATCGGCGAAAACACTCACAAGACAAGTGAATCGGCTCTGCCTCCGTCGTCGTTAATCGTGCTTGACTCGAAGAAAAATGGTTTCGTTCATGACCTGGCTGGGCTCGACAGAATGAGTCCGCGAACCTGCGACACTGTGAACGTGTTTTACGTGCGCGTCGGACAGTCGACTGATCAGGAAATCATCGACAACATGAGCGAGAACAACGTCAGCTCGCTTGACTCTAATTTCTGGTCCATGCTAAAATCGCTCGGCCAAACTGTAGACGTCGACGAACACTCAGGGTGGACTGGATTCATAAACTCGAGCTGGCGAGTGAACAACTTGGCAACGAAGAAGAATCGCGACTTCCGTCTCAACGATCTGAACTTCAACGGCGAGAAGAAGATAATCTACTGGGCTGATGTTTCATCAGAAATTGCGTTTGTTGTCCCGAATCGCTGGAACATTGGCGATCGAGACTCGTCTGATGGATCATGTTTGTCGGCAGCGCAACCCAAAGACGTTTGGTTTGAGCGAAGCGTCAGCGAGAACCAGCGGAGCGAGAGAAGCTCCGTCGATGTAAATCACCGTGCAATGTCGCTCGACAACGAGAAGCTCCAGGCTAGCAAAGAAGATCCTGTTCCTCCGGCTAGACGGAGAACTGGCGCCAACAAACCAGCGGTTTGGACGCCGAGTGCTAAAATTATGTTGGTCTGGCTGGAGTCGTTCGAGGATCATTTGAATTTCCCAACAGGTAAACGACATTCAAATCAAAATTGTTATGCAATCTCATTCATTATTTCAATTCCCAGACGACCTTCTCAACTACACGAGAATCGGAGAAGAGATGCAGATGAACAACTCTCAGAGGTCGCCGGACTGTCACGTGATCTTTCTGCATGCGCTGAACTCGGGACTGCTTCGAGTGAAGCTGCAAGCGCCTCAGGGACGAATGAACTTTGCGACTCCACTCGTTGATGGCATGGTTGTGAGCAAGCGAGTGATTGGAAGCCTCGTTCGGCAAACGGCTTACAACATGGCGAAGCGGAAGCGACTCGAGAGCGATTCGTATCAGCCGCCGCACGTTAGACGTCGGTTGAAGGTCCAGGAAATGATTCAGAAATACAAGTTGGACCTGAACGAGCCGGAGCTTCTCACGCATCTGTTCATGGGCAATTAAATTATTTATTTATTCCTGTTACTTTTAACTTTAAGCTTTTAAGTGTCTCACCTTATTACCTTTGAAACTTCGCATGGAATAAAATTCAGTATTTTCAACTAAAGCAAATCGCTGGTTTAACTCAAGAGTTTCAAGCTAGATAGGAATTATTAGGCGTGATGACAACATCTCGGCTAGACAAGTCTCCTTTTTAGCTTATCGTGTAGGTTCATGCGATAATACATACGAATCGCATGCTTCATCCCGACAACAGTTTAACTACAAAAATATCGAAGCCGTTTTCTTCTCCACGTTATTTGACGTGTGCTTTATGTATTGTGATATTTTCTGAGAGTCATTCATTACAAATCAATCCATCACAGTAGCGATAAACATTGTCAATCTTGGAAGAGACGAAATAGAATTGCAGGTCAATTCGATCAGATTGCGCTGCGCTGATCAATGCAACATTTTCCTTTTTCTCTTCCATTTGAAGTCCATTATCAGCTTTGCTTCTTCGTTCATGTTTCACGAGCTGAAATTGACTCGATTCCACGAAGCTTGAAGTGCGTCTTCTTATGTTCTATCAGCCTCAAGTCTCGCAGAGTCATCGAGCAGTTTCCTTAATAATGCCACGAGAAGAAAACTTCCCAAATGATTTTATCGTCGACAAACTTTTTGTTTTCTCCGTGAACTTTGCTCAATAAACAGCAGTTGATTCACCGCCGAACTGGAAGTTGGGAAAAGTTTTCGAGCACTTCAAGGCAACCCAGAAAAATCTTACAAGTTGATCAGAGTTATCGATTCGCAATTAACCGATATAACAACTTGAACGGCGCTAATAACGACGGAACTTGGCTGACGAAAGTTCCTTTGCGAGCACGCGACGGAGAACGCCCGAGAATTAAATAAAATACAAAACGACATCGCACGAATTTAAATGTTCAGTAATTTCATTTAATTAATTCCTTTCCTTTCCATCTCCCGCTTCGTCAACTCGAGAGCTTCCACTTCGGCGGCTCTTGTACATGAATCGCGCGTGTAAGGTGATAACCCGGAATGAAAACGGTTGTGGTGGGCGGTTTGCTCAAACTCAATGAAATTCGCTCGATTGAATGAAAGTCGATTAGAAGAAATTCAATATACTCGACTCGTTTTTTGGGGGGGAAACACGAAACTGGGTTCTGTTTGGATAGTCAACGGAAGATAATTATACCATTAACGAGGAAAGCTCGCCGTTGATTTAAGCCAAAGGCGCTGTTGAAATGTATCAAACGCAGCACACGGACTGACAAGGAAATAACGTGAGCTTCTATTTATTTGTACGCTCCAGATCATCAGCATCGAAACGAAATCATTATTCATCGAGCACTTTTCTTTCTCCCACTCGTTCCCAGACTCCTTCGGCTCTCGGGGAAAGAGTGAAAGCTAATTATTATCGATCGGTCTTCCTCGTTGCCTCAAGCAATAAAGCTGAGAAACGCAATATATCTTGACCCCGAAATGAAGATTTTGTCAGAAGCTTTCAACTTAAACCAAATCAGAGCGCCAATAAAATTGCTGGCGATAGTTAATCAATCGCATTCACGTTCAAAAGAAAATGAATGAAATCATCGAAAGCTTCAAAATATGTTTTCAAATAATCAAATCAATTTCAGTAAAATGTCGCAATTCGCGTGTTCAGCATTTTGTCATCATCACGTAATTAATCATTGAATTTAAAGACTCAAACTCATTTTTGTTTTTCAGTTAACAAAACATCTGTACATTATTAAAGTTCGTTGCTCCACGACCTGCAACGGTGGATCGCAAAAACTCGGTTGCTAGGAATTCTGGTTTTATTAGTCGTTCAAATCTATTTCAACACTTTTCCACTTTTGAAGCCGTCGAGCATTCGTTGGTCAGATTTATAAACTGTAGTAATCGATAGGAGTTGGGCATTGATCCTCTCTGATGCACAAGCCATTCGTCGCTAGTCTTATGAGACCCGGCTTGCAGACACAATCGTACCGAGTGCAAGTCCTTGGTGGAGCACAAGCGTCGCCACACTTGTCGCATGTAGTCTGGCATCTGGCTGGGACGTCGCACAAGCTCAATACCTCGTCTTTCTTACATTTGCTGCCACATTCTTCCTTAAGCTGACATGGACCACCTTTCACTTTTCTTATGTATCCTTTCCTACAAGTGCAATCTGGTTTTCCGCATGGTATCGTCTGACAATTTTTAGGGAAAGGCGTCGCGCAAGTTGGTTCGCAGCTAGCTTGACAGTTCACGACCTGCTCGTTCATACCACAAGGTCGACAATTAGCTTTAGGAATGCAGGATCCTCTCTGAGTCGACGACGTATACGATCGAACATAGCCTGGCTTACAGTTGCAGTCTGTATATTGGCACGTAGCGTTAGCGCATGGCTTCAGGTCGATATTATCGCAGGAAGCTTGGCAAAGATTGTAACATGCGGGAGTCTCGTTCGGCCCACAAGTGGGACATCTGGCCAGCTCGACGCAAGGTCCTTTTGCGTAGACTCTTATGAAGCCTGCTTTGCAAACGCATTCTCCTGGACTAGTGCAGCTGAGCAAGTTAGGAATCGGACACGATCGCGTTTTGTTGGCGCACGTTGGTTGGCACGGATCTTTGCAATTAGAAAATACTTCGTTGGTTGGGCAAGCTTGTCCATGGCAAACTATTTGGTAATCAAATTATCAGCAAATGGTTTACAATTTCAATAAAATTCACCTGTCGAAATTGCCAGTAGTATTAATGTTTTGATAAGCATCTTGAACACGTCCGCTCTTGACGAAGGATTGAGTAATTTTTAAGGAAGAGTGAATTGCAGCCGGGTTAATATATCCTTGATATCTACAGGAATGTCATTGACTCGAACGAACCGTATTTTTACTTCATAAAACATCTGGATATCAAAGACAACATGAATTGCTTACGTACAACAAGTGGAGACTTGTGACGCATTCACATGTGCCAAGAATTCATATTTTCAATTCACCTGGATGTCGATTATTCCAGATCGGTCTTAAGGAAGAAAGTCCCAATTTATCTCGACACCGAAATGACGCTTTTGGCGGAAGCTTTCAGCTTAAACCAGATCACGGCGTCAAAAACAATTCTAAAATTGGAAATTTATTTATTAAAAGTCTCCGGCGAGAGCTGCTGAAGCTCTATTTGATTAGACTTTACAGCTCATAAACTGCTCTTCGCCGCAGATGATTTCTCGGAACCATCAAAGCTCTCAAAACGAAACTTTGCAAATTGTTTTCTAAGAGACAGGCTCTTAGGCACTAGCTAGTTCTCGAGCGGCTGTCGCTCTAACTACAGAATTTAATGGCACATCGTTTAAAGCTTGACTGATTGTAGTCAAGGTTTGATTAGCTACGTCTGATCTATGTGATGCCGTCACTCTCTTACTTACAAGGTGAAGCTCTACTCTCTTCAGCTGTATCTATTTGCTACACTGCAGCATAGTCATTGTAATCTCGTAATCTTGGACACTTAAAAAGTAACACGGACAATTAACGAGTAACAGATCAACCTCTTTCTTATCCTTTAACAATTCCTCGTCTCTCGCTTTTCGTAGATTTCTTGAAAAACAATAAAAGCGAAAAACTTTCTCCTCCGCGCGCACGAAACTCGATTCATTCGGAAAATTCCTCGCAGCACTGCTCACCGCAAATTATTTCCAAAGTCGTTCGCTTCTATCAACGAACCAGCAAAGTAGAATTTTACGCTGAAAGGCAGCACATTGTGACATCCAGCAGTTCATCAAAGAGCTTTCATTCTTTCTTTGATCGAGACTTTCCGGGAAAAAATGCTAAATAATGCAAAACATAAATTATTCGCGATTCCGTTGTTGTCTTCGCCCTTTCTTCCTAGAAAAGCTTTTTACTCTGAAGCGCAATTATTATTTCAGCCCATAGACACAGCAAATGCCTAGATAACTGAGCAGTTTATTGTTTCCCATGATCACGTTTTATCTCTAAATCGAATTTCTAAGCGCTTTCCATCTGCGTGTCTTCGATCGAGTTTTCCCTCCACGACTGAGTGCTCTTTTATTAAAAGCTGGCAATTTATCATGCGAATTTCAAGTGGATTTAAAGCTGGATTTCCCCTTCTTACTTAGACACATAATACGGCGAAAGCGGTCTGAGAAATATTTGTGTAATGATTCGTCGTTTGGCACAGCCGAGCACAGGCTGAGTCGGAGAAGAGAAAAGCGCTCGAGAGAAAATGTGTGCGAAACGTGAGCAGAGGGAACGGAAAACTTTTCCCTCCGATTGAATCTGACCTGATAAACTTTGATTGATGGAAGAAAGAAAATCAGAATCCTCTCTCCTGTCGACTCCTTTCCTAGCGGTGGCATGTATGAATGATTCGATATGAGACGATGATGCGTGCTGATATTTATTCGGCCTCCGAGTCATGGAAATTCATCAAAAGCGATTCTTCATTCTCCACCGTTGGCAGGGACGGAGCGAGTGAGAGAGCGGGCGAGAGCAAGCCTTTCGCATGCCTCAAGACGGTGAGGCTTCCTGGATGGAAAATCAAATAACCGTGAAGGCATATGGCATGTCATTAAGAAGCAAAGAGAGAGTGCTCGAGCATCCGGCAGGCACATGACAAGTTTCCTGACAGCGACAACTGTCGTAGTAATTTAATATTGGCAACTTAAATTAGTTTTAACTGCTCAATTTGCGACGCCGCACCGAAAGTTTGTTTAGGCTTCGTCTTCGCTGCGAAGGTGCGAATTTAATGGGACCTTCGTCGGCTCACAGATTGCAGGATTCCTGTGTAAGTCTCGACGAGAAACCGAACCGAAACCGAGAACGTTGGCGAAAATCGTTGAGAAGAAAATGCGAAAAACACGAAAAGAGAAAACACTTTTTTGCTTGTGCTGTGTGCCTGACGTTACTCAGTTTCGTTCCGAGCTCGAAGCTAAAAGGATATCGCTCTCCACATCGCAATTCGCTTTACAAAGTTGTGGAAATCGGATTCAGTGAACGGAGAAAGAGAAAACTTCATCAGCGTCTTTGTAGCTCCACTGAGCGCCTTTCGTTTCGATTTAAAGGAAACGCGATTTTCTTCACCGTTTATGGAGAGCCGCGGAGGAAAGGAGAGCTTTAAAGTGAAATAAAATTTATTCCGATCATAAATTTAACAGTGGATTATAAAGAGAAGGAAGGCACGGGATGGAGAGTGAATAAAATGGTTTCACGGGCAAAGGAAGAAAGTCGCGCAAATTGAATTGCAGAAATTGAATTGTTTGCTTAGAGTGAATCCCAGTTGGATCTTTTAGCTCGACTGGCTCAGGTGTGTGTGATAGACCGGTGGCTGAACAATCACTGAGCAATTACGAGTGCTCGCTTTTGTTTTGGAAACAACAGTTGTTGGAGCTTCGAAAGCGAAACGAAAAATGTTTCAGTTCCATGTTCGATTGCCTTTTGTTTGGCTTCCGTTCATTTTCAATTTATTTCCAATTTTAGATCAATTCAATTATTTTCTTGATGCTTTTTCGTGTTTTTGATAGAAAGGCGAACGCGCGAGAAGAAGCAATTTTCATTTCTTTCGACAGTCTCCCTCGACATGCTCTAGCACAATCGAGGTCAAGTTTCATAAACGATTTCTATCTTTCATCCCTTTCACACGAATCATTCTTCCATCAGAGGAACTGTCGAGGTCCTTTTGAGGATACAAGTGGTGAACAGTGAAGGAAATGATTGAAGATAGCAGTGAGTGCTGCAACGTCAACGCTGCAAGAGATTGAACCTTGAAATCACAAAGGAAAAGTCGAGTGAAAGCGATAATGGAATGAAAATAAACATTTGAGCTCCGATAAATATTTGATCGAAAATTTTGGGGAGAAAAGGTGAGCGAATCTCGTTTAATTGAAAATTGATTATAATTCCCAGCAGAATTCAAACGAGAAAATTCCTCAATTTCATCTCGCTTTCCTTGAAGCCGAAAATTATCGGCGAAATGTTTGCCAAATGTCGGGGGAGCGAAAAACGAGAAACGAGGCAAAGGAAATTAGTTTTGAGGATTTCAACCTTCCATAGATTCAGTTGACGGCGACTGCTCACTTTATGGACACCGAATGTCGTCGCTACTTGGACTGAATTAGATTTATTTAAAAGCTTTTTACCCTAACGAGCTTTCAAAAAGCTTTCGTGAGCTTTTACCGCATCGAACTGTGAGCTTTTGGTTTTAAACTTCAGTTTAGTTTACGTTTTATCTATGACGCTAACTTCATCCCTCGCTTCACCTTCAAAACTTCTCTTATCGTGAGGATGAAAATCAAAATGTGAAAAATTACGGAAAGATAATTTCCCGCTTTAAGGAGTTTGCTTACACGACACAAGGCTGGGCGCGCCTTTACTTCCTGTGAGGAAAAGCGCACGAGGCGCAAACGAAAACATTGAAAATTAAATTAATTAAAACATAGTCTGACGTGAAACTTTTTATCGCTTTGTTGTGGAGAGAAAGATACAAAAAGGATTCGGCAACGAGAAGGGATCGTTTGGGACGCAACAAGTCTAAATAAAACATCTCTTTTTAATTTAATTTGTGCTGCTAAAACATGAGGAAGGTTTTATTTGCTCGTCCGTCTCTTGTTTGTTCTCTCATCGTTATTTCTCATCGTAAGTCAAGTCGTAAGTATGTAAATTGGCTCAGGGGCTCAGGCTTAAAGCGAATAAGAATTTGAATCCTTGAACAGTCCGTGGTAATCGTTGCAGGCGGATGATTGATGTTTTCTTTTTTTCCCTGGCTTCGTAGAAATCTCGTTTCCGGTATACAATTTCCTTGATCCTGATTTTGTGTCTCCAAAGACAAGAGCTCCTGCGTCAACCCCGTGGAAACTTCGAACAATTCTTTTCTCCTCCATAATCAAATCGGAAAACTTTTGCTCGTTCCAAGAACGAAGGTTTATTTCATTCGACGTCTTACTAATCTGATGACATTCAGCTGCGAGGAAAAGTTGACGAGGAAGCATATTGCTATTCAGAGGCTTAAGAAAGTCTGCGCTGAAAGTTTCTCGTCTCCAGATAGATTTCGAGGGCTCGTAGACGCGTCTCTGTAATCGCCTTACGAGCGGAGCTGTATCGCAGTCAACAATTCAAGATGTGCAGCTCGATGTCAATTTATTAGAAAAACTTCTCGACGACGATGAATTAAGAGTAAGAACTCGTTCATCAAGAATTTCATTAAGTTTCCGTCATAAATTTCTATCGACTGCGAGCAGATGACGTCGAGCGCTTCCTCTCTAACGAGAAACTTTCAGAACACTTTCGGTAAATGAGCGACAGCGAGTTCGCTTGGGAAACTCCTCGAATTGTACTCTTAAAGTTTCCAATGAAACATGACAACGCTGAGAGCTTTTCAAAGTCTGTTTAAGTTTCGCGGTTTCGATGGAGCTCAGAGCCTTTTTGTTCGAAACAAAAGCGAGCAACGAACCCTAACAATAACTCCTTTATTGACTCGCATTAAGCTGCAGACTCAACAATCCCTGAAAGCATTCAAAACAATTGCCTCGAGACGAGAGAAATTGAAATTCATTTTCACGGGCATCTAACCCAGAGCATTACCAAATCGAATACACAGTACGTGTCCGAGTTTGCACAGCAAATTAAGACCGATAATCCAACATTGGGCCATTGTGTTTATGAATGGGAAACTAGGTTACAATCGGCCAGTTTTGGCAACCGCAAGCAGCAGCGAAAGCCTCTGCAACTAAGAAAAAATTTCGGTTATCTAATTGAATTAAAACGAAAAGGTTTGGCTAATTTCTAATTAGATACTTCTATTGAATGGATAAGTGATTACAGATTTAGCTTTATACTGAGCTTGTCAGAAGCTCCGATTTCAGCAACTTTGACCACGAGACAGAACGCTTGGATTATCTGCTTCTTATGTTCAACGCTGTCTACTGACATGATACGCAATGAACGCAACGAGCTCGTACAAGTTTTAAATCATCATACAATGTAAGCTCTCATCTGAAAGTCCCACGGACTTCATTCACAACAATTTCGAAACGACCGAAGGGCTTTGTTGCCTCGCAAAAACCACCAGTTGTGCGTTTTTGCCTTTGCGATCCACATATGCGAGGAAGTTAGGGGTGAAATTTATGAGTTATGCGGCTCCGACATGAATATTTGAGAGCAACTTCATTATATCACGAAACACGATTACGTTTGTCATTAATATTTCATATTTCTACGTTTCCTCCCGTTCATTCGAGCGCTTTTCATGCTTCCCGAAATAGCTTTTCAACGATCGACTGACGGGACTTTTAATTAAACTCCCGTCACCGCTGACAGTTGTCGATCGAAGGAAACTTCAAGCGTATAAAAGACGAGCAAACAGTGGAAAGCGCATCGAGAAACTGAGCGGGGGCGAGAGCATGGCAAACAGGAATTTCTACTCAACGATGCATAAACTAGTTTTGCATGAAAGGGAGATGAGATCTCATGTTCATTATGAGTTGTTGCGGAGTGAAAGGCTCAACCGCCATTCAAGACGATTCACACGGCAAGTGTTAAAAGCAGAGCACGTAAATGGAAAGCGAGACTTTTATGAGCATTCACTGGCGTGTTCTCATCCACGTCGATCACAAAAGGTGGCTCGTAAAGCATAAAAAGATTGATTTACGCACTGATGTTTGTGGATTTTTTACAAGGAGGAACTTTTCCACCCTAATTTATCCCTTTTTATGGCATCGACAAAACGAGATGAGCGAGCTTTTATCGCGTTCGTAACTCTCGGGTTACTCGGCTCGATCGATTCATCGCCAAAGCCTGGATGAGTTTGTCACCTCACCGGGCGAGCGCGCCGTGAAGTCAAGAACCCGAAGACAGCAGAAGAAAACACGAAAATATCCAATTTAATCTCCGACCCGTCGTCTTTGTTGTTTAAAAGGCTTGCGAATCGAGAGGAGAGCAAAAAGGGTGAAGAGTGGAAAGGCAAAGAGTCATGAAAAATTGAAAGAAGAAATCACCTCTCGAAGGCTTAAGAAATAAACCTTGGAGTAAGTGGCAAGAGGGCAAAGATGAAAATCACTGGAAAACCTTTGCTTGTGCATCCAATCCACCTGACGACGACAAGAGCTGCAATTTCTTTTTTATCTCGAAAGTTTCTCCGTTCACGGAACTTCTCTCTTAAGCTCCAAGCGATAAAGCTCACCCGTCTCTCGTCCTGTACAGAAATCATTGCCCCGAGTGGAATCAGCTCGCCCAGCCATGGAAATATAATGGCCCAAGGAAGCTTTGGGGTGGTCGAAAGAAGATGTTAAATCATTGGCTCAACCACGCGTCACTATTTATGCGCCATTCACATTTTCGTTTTCCATGGCCGATGACTCGAGAAACGAGAAAAACATCGAAAGCGCTCTCGAGAGCTTGTAGATAACAATAAATTGATCCAAGTTGGATTTTGATTGCGAAGGACAGAAGCACAACGAAATCAGGGTGAGTGAAGGGAAAACTTTTCATGTTGGGGGAATGCGAAGACGAAGTTGCGCAAGGTTTTTGACTCACGACTGTTGTTGTTAGTAGAAACACGAATAAAACTTTTAATTAAGGACGCAAACAGCAGCAGCAGGAGTAAATTAAGACTTGCGAATGCTCCAAGGGCTGGTGAATGATTGAGAATGATTCTCGGGTTTCCGCTTTGAGACTTTCCATTCCGTGTGACTGTTGTAGCTGCGAAGCGTGACGAGTTTGTCGGTGGCAGAGCATGAAGCATTGCCTTCACCTTAATTAACGGGAGGGAGGCCTGATCAGTGAAAGGAATCCAACGAGCTGATTCGTTGTGAAGTCACTTGAACAAAATCAAGAGATTTTCCATCATCGTTAACAGAAAAGCTCTGCCGCGGAACTTCCATCATCTGTCGGCTACAACTGATCGTTTGATTGCTTTTGAATTGTCAATTTTCGTACTTTTTATTTTAGCAACGCTTCGTATAATTTGTCTGAACAAATGAGTTCCGCAAACAGTTTAACGAGATTCAAGAGGGAAAAGCTTCATTACGCGACAGCAGATCGCAATTAATTCCGCTTAAAATGTGTCAGAAACGTGAGAATGATAATTGGAAGGGCTCAGCGTTTGACAGATGATGATGATGCTTGAGCACTGAAAGACGAGCTGAGCGATTTGCGTTAATGGTGAATGATGGCGGCAGACGGAGCGTGGTATGTCAAAGGGCTGTGGGAGACGACGGCGGCAGGAGCGTGGCTGTAGTATGGCTGGTGCGAGTAAATCGGCGAGTGATAAGCAGCGTAGGGAGCGTGCGACACGATGGGCGAATGATGGTAAGCTACTGCTGGCTGTTGAACTAGTCTGGCTGATACGACTGGAGCTGAGGCGCTATAGTAACGAGCGGGGGCGTAGTAAGGTTGAGCTGCATAGACGGGCTGCGAAGCGTAGACAGGCTGGGATGCAATGACCTTTGCTGGGGCGGCGTAGATCGGTGCTGAGAAAACCTTGGCTGGAGCAGCTGCGATAAGTTTCGTTGGAGCTGAGGCGTAGACCTTGGCGATGGGTTCACCGGCAGATTTCGTTACGACAGCATTGAATCCGTTGACAGCATCGGCAGTCTGATAAATGAAATCATTTCCTAATCTCATCTGATGGCATTGATTGATTGAACAACTTACATAGTCGACGGTACGTCTCGTTCCATCAGACTCGAGCAACGAGTACTACAAGTGTAAGGAGAAGAAAAAATATTAAGTCGCAACTCTTGCAATAAACCTCAAACGTGTCGTCGAGTCTTTCAGCACTCGGACAAGTGGCGAATTCAATTAAATTCCAATTACAATGCAAATTAGAGTGGCTCATGTCTTGCTCTGCAAGTAACGTTGAGAACGAGATTGGAATGGAAAGAAAAGCAGTTGGAAGATGAGCAAGACGAAATGCGAAAGAAGTAACGTTGGAAGTAGCGCTCGGAGTTCGAGGAGGAATAAATTTAAATAACTTGAAGCAGAGCAGAGCCTGAAAAAAGAAGCAGAGCCTTGAAGATGAAGCACATTTTTCCCAGTGGGCAAGAAATCGATCACGACGACGAAACTACTGGAATCTCGTTTCATGTCTAAGCTGCTCGGAATGCCAGAGGCGAGAGAAAAATTGTCGCAATGAACTTTGGGCTGGCGAAAGACAGCATGTGACTCGAATGAGATTGCGAAAGAATGTGCGGGTTGATACTAAATAAATGGGGAATCTCTGAGCTTGATATCTTGTCGCAATTCCATTAAGGAGAAGAAGATGAAGTCGAGAAGATTGAAAATATGCTAAAACAGAGGAGAGCGAGTCTCCCGCATCGCAGCTTAAATTCAATTTGTCTCTTTAACTAGTTAAAATCTCATTCAAGTCGCTCCATTTAAAATGTCATCAAGTCGAGCTTACTTGGCCAACAACCGAGTCACCATCGCGTGTCTCATGCTGGTGCTTGTTGTCGCCGGTTGAGATGTCTTCAACCGAGTAGGAGTAGCTGTATTGTGGATGGCTGTCAGCTTCCTCCTCAGCCAACTCGGTCCTCGCTGCCACGATAGTCGCTGCTGGAGCGACGCCGATCAGGCCTGCGCTGGCGCTCGCGGCAACCGCCACGACGACGAACAAAACAACCTGTCGAGCAAATAACAGATTAAATTTCAAAAGCGATCAATTTCCAATAAAGCGCACTGCTGCTCGAGCTGTGAGGCAATTTTGCAGCGGGTATTTGTGTCACCGCTGACAGAAATAAGAAACGACAAGCAACCGAAAACAATACGAAGCACATATTTATCTGCCTACCGTCCCAAAAGAGACATCGAGCGAATGTCGTATGATTTATAAGCATTTTTATACGCAATTTGTCGGATTTTTCTCCCTTCTTGCTTTCCGGCGAAGAGGCTTTGATGTTGTCAAAGCGACGCATGATAAATACGAGCGAGAGAATGAAAGGAACTCAAGTAAATCAAGCGGAGCATTTAAGTATGACAAGGAGAAGCAAATAAGGTGAACTCCGTGATTCACGTGCGCTTGCGAAAATAGAAATCAATTTACGACTTAAAAAAGAATCTGCTGTTACACATTTGCGTGGGCTCTTGCTGTTATGCTGCGTTGTAATCTGAGAGTGACAGCGCGGTTGGCGCTCGATCAGAGACAAAAGATATTACGCGTCACGCTTAGAACTAAGCTAAAGAATTAATTTGCGACGACACAAAAAGTTGGATAATTACGATCGAGATGATATGCGATTAGGAAAGGGCTGGGTCAGTCGCTCATCCATCAGATGGCGCTAATATGACGCAAGCATGTGCTGGGATCTTGTCATGCTCTGTAGAATAGCAAGGATAAGAGCTGTCATAGTCTGCACCAAACGCTCCATTCATTTCAGATAATTAATCGCGTTTATCGGTCCAGAACAATGTTTCCATTCGCACTGAGTTAATCTGATTAACTTAATCACGAAAACGTTATAGAGAAAACATTTGTCGACACGCGGGGACTTCCCGATTTGTTTGTTGTTTGGAACTGAGCTTGTCACGATAGAATCGAATCGGTTGCTTGCAGCAAAATAATTAATTTTTTCATTCAATCGATAGAGCGTTTATCAGAGAGAAGTGAGCTGGAGTGAAAGAAAATGACGGAGGAAAATGTTTTCCTCAGCTCGACGTCGGAAACACTCTCGAGCGATGTGAAACAGTTTGTGAGCATCGCTTTCGGGAAAGCGAGTGAAAAGGAAATGAAAATGTTTTCCATCCGAAGAGTTCGAGATTCCACTCATTAAACGTGAATGACGAAAGTAAACTTCCACGTCGTGTTCTGCACGTGATGAAGATCGCCAATCAATTATGCAACAAAAGCTTTGTTCAGTTGTTTTCTTTGAATATTTATCACTGGGGACTTTGCTCAGCTGACACAGCGAACAAATTTGGCAGTTCAAAAATTCATGAATGACGTAAAAGTTTCGATGAACTTCTTGAAAGTTTTCTCGGCAGTCTTCGCCCATGAAAAGTTACGAAGAAGTTTGACGAAAGTTTCTGAACAAATATTTTAAAACTGTAACGATCTGGAGCGGTTGTGAGCCTTCGGAGTCTCAGCGGAACGACAGACAAACTATCAGACTCGCTAATTCTCATCTTGACTCCCGAAAAGCGCCGCTGATTTTCCGTCAACGCTGCTCTTCCTAATTATGCAATCAAACTCGTTTTAATAAAATTAAAACTTTGACAAACAGAAAGTTTAGCTTCGCTTTAAGAAGTTAAACGAAAACTCTCGCCCGACCACTTTGAAGTTCAAACAATCTTCTCGTGAATCACTTTCAAACGAACTTAGTATAATTGACTGAACTGTACTCTTGGCATGTATTTAATTCACTCTTGCCATCAAAGCACGTCAGCAGCTCTGGGCTCGTCCCAATTGCAAACAAAAGGATTCGCAAATTAAGTTTTCCCCAGAACGGCGAGGGAAATTTTCGAAAGCAGCTTTCAAACAAATTGAAAAGTTTCGCTCGGTTTCCGGCGAGGATTCAGCTCTCGTACCTTGACGAACATGTTGGGGATTCAAACTTTTATCTTCACTTTGCACTATGCGAATTTATCTGAAGCGATTCTTTGATCACTGGACGAGCAGTTGAATGAGTCGAAGTAGATTTTACTATGATTTGATTCCAAAAACTGAGACTCTTTATATATAAAAAGCTTGCAGCGAACGTGAATCCGTACACCACCAAAAACAAATTGCCAGTGCATCTGATGAAGCCGTGCAAGCATTCTTGAACTTTTTCACTACACGTCCAATTAGCTTTTGGGATGGGAAAAAAGTTGCAGTCGTGTGAAGCGACCAGTGGTCGAACCGCTGGTGTTGGTGCTGCTACACATTTCGTGGTTGTTGTTGCTTCGCAGTGTCTGGCGCGCGATGCACAATGCGTTTCAAAGCGACTGCACAATAACTTCATTCGATTATGGCTTGATGCAGGTTATGGTCGCAGTCTGCGCCAGGTGACAGCAGCCGATTGAACCGCCTGCAATTAATCAACGGCAAATTAAAATTGTGGCAAATTGGTTTCGTCGACATTTTTCTTTGGAATTGGAAACTTTTCAAATTGAGAAAATTCCGCTGAGTCAGAAAGCTGTGACTATCGATCAAAAGCTCTGCATAAAGATCGATTTGAGCGCGATATTGCTGCTATTAATGTCTCTCGCGCTGCACAAACAGAGCATTTAACCTTTAATGCGGCTTTATGAGGCAATCAATATCGCTCTTGTTGTTCGTATCCTTCATAAAGCTTCGCATTGAAACAACCAACGCTGCTTTCTTTCTCTCTTTTCGCGCTGCTTTCAATTCAAAACAAGAATCAATTTATGTCGCATTATTCAGTAATGACATTCCATTCATTCAATGGGCAGCGAAATAAAAATTATTTAACCGCTTTGTTCTGTTCAGCTTGCGGCGGCCCTTCGTTTACCTGTAATGAATTATCAGCAATAACCGCGGAATGATTGACTCCTTATCGTCGTGTAGGAATTGTAAATCGATTGAACAATAAACAGGCGAAAGCTTAATAAATGGTTACATTGTTTGATCAATTAAGCAAGGGCTTGATGGGCGGCAGCGGGCGTATCTCTTATTCCAAATATTGATTGATTGATTTCCGATAGTGGCCGACTTTCTCGCTCTGGCTCTCGATCGTAGGCGGTGGACATTTATTCGTCTCGAGTGGCAATTAAAGATATCAAGTGGCCAGCAAGAAGCGTCGGCTTGGGTCGAAGGAGGGCCCTCGAGAACCTTGAGGTTCGATCGTGTTCTGATGTGTCTGGCGAAGAGAGATTAACGAGACATCCTTGACGTTCATCAGCAGCGGCGGCGGCTCCTTATGAAGGCAATTAACTCTGCAAACAGCTTCGTCCGTAAACATCAATCAGATTGCCTGTCGATGTCTTGCCAGCTCTTGATTCTTCACGCTTCTCAAGCGAACTTTTGCTTTTCTCCCAGGTGAATTCTTGACGTTGATTTAAGAGTGGTAAAGTTACGACGTGCGTGGATCAACAACAGCAACACAAGAACCTGATCGGATTGATATCTCAATAATGAGAGAAAGAAATCAATTTTTACTTCACATGTTGAGCATGTCGATGAAGAAATGAATGAAAGGGAAAAAACGCGAATCAATAATGTCGATTAATTGATAAGAATTTCGAAGTGAAGCTTTCAATGAGCGCCTTGGGGGAAGAGTCGCTGCTTCCATCGCTGATAAGAGCTCTGCCTGTACTTTGGCGTAATAAAATTAAGAACAGGAGGCAGCGGATGGGCGGAAATTGGTTTTAAATAGAGTTTTATCGAATTCTCAGCGCTGCTGCGTCGGCAGTCGAGAGAGCGATAAATATTCAAATTAAGCCGCGTTGTTTGCGAGTCTTCGCCGTTGCGTATCCTGACCCACATTGACATCTAGAATCGGAATTTTTAATTGAAATAGCTGCGGAGCCTTGGCTCGGTCTTTCCTCGCCGGGGCGTCGCTCAAATCTCCGCGCGTTGATTGCTATCGTTCATTAACGTTATGCAAATTCGCCCGGCGATGATGAAATTTAAATAATTTCATTCGGCGAAATATTATCAACAAAACTTTATCAATTAGGCGTAATTTAATCGGTAACATATTTAAATCGGCAAATTAAGAAGCTTCACTCCTCAGCGAGACACTCAACAGCAAAGCGACGAATATTTACGAGCGACGAAGAACAAATTGCGCTCATTATGTTTTGGCTTTTCGCTTCGCCATTTATGTCAATATCGTCGTTATCAGAGTCGGTAAAAGCCAGCGGAACAACGAATTTAATTCCCATCAGAAAATCAATCTGCGTGCTGTTATTACTGCTCATATCATTAAATTATTTAAACGGTCTCCGGAATGGGCTGCAATTTCCATTAATAATTCTTTTGCCACCTGATGGCGATCACAGACGATTGGAGGCCATTAAGAGACTTGTGAATAATTGGGTTATGGAACGATGGCCACAGTGAAAAGCGTCGACGACAAATTGGAATCACATTGATTTAGTTGGATCAGATTGCGCTCGCTGCATCATTTTGTCTTCAGTTGTTCAATGAAATGAAAAATGTTCGCGTAAATTGAATTGATTAAAAGTCCATTAGGAGCGACACGGTAATCGCGACACCATAAATTCGATTAACAACGTCGATATTTCCTTAGAAACGATGTTCACACCGTTTGTGATGTGTTCATTGATCGAGCAATCGAAACCAGCCAGTTGGATAAACAACAGCCAGTCGATTAATCGCAGACATTTCTCAAGCGAAGATGAAAAGTGCGCCAACCACAAATGCGCGAACCACGAAATAAGAATTCGAGAGAGAAATTTCAAGCCAATTTATCACGGACAGGCTCGAGATTATTGAGCAGACGCGAGCACAATCAGAATCAAGAAGAAGCGGAACAAATTGCGAAATGTTTTAACTCGCTGTTCAATTTTGGATCGCAAGTGTTGCAGAAAGAAATGGAATTACAATCAGCATGGGGCGAAGCCCTTCATGATTTAGAGTCCACGATGGCAGCGAGGCGAAGAGTTAAAGACCAAGTCTCGCCTTTTATCCCCGTGTCACAACACAATTTATTTCAATTAACCGGCGAACCGCATGAGAACCATCGAGAATTTATTTAGTTTCACAAGATCCCTTCCAGCCATTGATATGCAACTCACACGTCCGAAGTCTCTTTAATTAAATTTACTGGGCAAAACCACTGAAAACGAAACATTTCACAGATTGCATTGGAAGTTTATCGCCTGAACGGGTCGAGATGCAAATCAGAAAGTCGGAAGCCTTAGAGGAGAAATCGATTCTGACTCTAATGGTGAATGAGCGAGCACAATTTATTCATAGCAAGCGCTGGCCAATAAAATAGAATTCTGGGTTTGTTATCAGCAACGAGTTGAAGCTCTTCCGGCCTTTTGTTGGAGCAAGCGCTCGACTGGAAGCTCGGACGTGTTCCAGCGATTCTCCCCAAAGCACAAAGTGCTTGTGCACACCAACCATGGAGTGATTAATGCAATCAAAAATTCCAATCAATCGAATGTAAAAGTTTGGAAGCGGAGGATGGCAATCGATATTCCGGCAGATTAAAGCTGATGAATATTTATTACAGAGCCTTCGTTCCAGTTCGCCTCGAGCTCTCTCCCTTTCTAAATTATGCATAAAATTATTTTTA
This sequence comes from Smittia sp. YW1114-2, assembly GCA_033064975.1. NCBI lineage: Eukaryota > Metazoa > Arthropoda > Insecta > Diptera > Chironomidae > Smittia > Smittia sp. YW1114-2. Next base: position 19,937,966 of record CP093832.1, read on the forward strand.
GCCTTTTCGGAATGGATTTGACTTGAAAGTAACGACGAGCTTTCTCGAGCAATCAGAGTTCCGCATAATGATTTGCTGCCCTCGAAGCGAACAATTAACAAAAGGATCTCCGATGGTAATAATTTACGATGTCGAGTGGGGTGAAGAAGAAGCGTCAAGATTCGTCTTAATTACAAAGGATTTAACTCGAGAGGCAGCGTCGACGCCCGAGCTTTGAGTAATTCGAGACCTGATCGAATAAAGTCGGAAATGTTAACAAAGGAAGGCTCTTAACGCTCGAAATAGTTCGAAGACAGCATCGTAAACCCTTCTCAAAGTGTTCAATGAGGCTTCTCGAAGCAGACGGCTCGAAGAGTCTTAGGCCTCCCATGACTAATCGACGCACGACCATTTACGGCTTCCGAATCGAATTTAAAATTCAGCAATCTCTGATTGCGCTCCGCTGATTTATTTTGCGACAAATCTCTGCCATAAACAGATCGATCTGAGGCGAAAACTGACATAAATTGTTGCACAAGTCAACAGAAAAGGTCGCGACAATTAAAATTCGCAACTGAATAATTCATAAGGAAAGAGTGCAAACGCAGTTGTGGCAATCTACGGCTGGAAGCATCATTGAAACGCAAGCCGACGCTCATCGAGACTTGCTCGCAAGTAACTAAAAATTCATTGAATTAGCAAAGTATTTGTAACGAGTCGGCCGAGTTGCCGTCGACCGAACGATGCCAAACATGCGAAAAATGCATTTAATTTTATCACATTATCATGGGACTCGTAAACTGATACTCCGAAGTCCGATGATGGACGATACTTGCGGTCGACGCTTTAATTAAGCTAATTGAAAGTGTCAGTTGGGTTGTGCCGACTTAATCTAATTTTACGCCAGGCAGTGCGCGACGAACGCATGAAAACGAGAACATTTTTCAATCCACAAGGCTGGCAAGGCTTGCGAGCGAGTTACAACATAATGAATGTGATGATCGCTGCAAGCTCTTTGAGCAACAATGAGATAAATTTCGTCGACGCTGCGCGCCTCGAGCCAGAGATGCTTGTGATAAAGCATCGACGGCATGACAAATCTGGCTACGCTTTATCTTTACGAGCCACAAACGGTTTCGCATTTATCAGACGCAATGTGATGAAAGAACAAGCATAAATATCCGTCCATGTTGAGACGAAGACGTTTCACTCAATTCTATTCCCTGGTGGGTCGACAACAATCACGAGGAAAACGTTAGTCGTCTCTTTGCTAGATGAAAAGCGAATTGAATTAAAAGTCTCGTAAAGATTGACAAGCATCTGGAGGTTCCACCGAGCTATTCCTGTGAGACAAATCATTAGAAGAAGTTCTCGTTTTCCCTCAACCAATGCTGACAAAAGCTTTGTTTTGTTTAGAGAAAAACGTCAAGATTCTGTACGTGATAAGAGCACCGCTCTAGACTAAATGCTGATGAATTGTTTTTTAATTGGATGGGTGAGGGAGACAGTGAATCACTTGTAGGGCGAAGGAAATTCTAAGCCGCTGTTGTAACAAACGTCAGGCTTTCTTTGTCGCTTTTCAGTCAAAACACTTTCCGGCATGAGGTTAAGAGCTTGCTCAGCACTCGACAATGATGTCATTAAAGTTCACGATAGTTTATCCTCCCTCGAGACCGACGATGCGATACCATCAGAGCAAAGATTATTCCTCAAGCTCTAGTTTCAGTGAACAAAAGAAAAGACGAAGAATATTTCGTAGAAAGAGCGATGAAGAGTTCAGGGTCCTGCCAGAAGGAAGATTACATCGTGACAGGAAGGTTTCACAAAAGTTTCTCGCTACATCAAACACTGCTTGTTATTAAAAGCATCACATGTTGTTGCGCAAATATTTAACGACGCGTTATTAAGTCAACCTGGTAGGAAGAGCGTGGGGGAAGAGCGCATGAAACTTTTTTAATATTTCTTAAAATATTTGCCATAAAATTTGATGTTGCCAATAAATATGTGGAGGAGAATACGAGCGAAAGATCAATACAGTTCGTCTAGGAGGAAAAGTTTTCGTTATGAGCGGCTTAAGGCGGTAGACGAGAACCTTGGGATGGCACAAAAGCATCGAGAATAATATATAAATCGGCTTTGAATGTTACAGAGAAATAATTTGAGTGTTCTGTATAATTTTCACCGAGTAAAATCTCGAAGTTTGCGGTCAAAGTTTCCTTGCATTTTCAGACGTGGCTGCATTAAACTTGTTCTTGTGAACTTTGTCAAGAATTTCAAGTCTCGCTGGAGAAGTCAAGTTTGCTTTAACTGTCTTTAAGCTTTATTGAAGCCGCTGTTTAGCCACAAAACCACCAATCAACATCCTACGTTCGAAAATTATTACAGCGAGGAGAGGGAAATGTTCTGCTTTCAGAAAACAAGCCCAACGACCCCCCGCGGCCTCTCCGCTGAAACGAAAAGTGAATCTTCAAGTTCAGATTGAAGATTTATTTAAAGGCAGTTGCGATGTAATTATGCAGTGTCACGAGAGGAAAACACGACGAGCTCTCGATTTCATTGACATTCAGCTCTCTTTAGGCGAAGGCTCGTTTGAGCCAGCGAAGGGGAGACGATGAAAACATAAAATTATCGAGTTCTTTATCGCTCCACATGTTTTTAATTGAACTTTATTGTGAGTTATGAGACGAGCATTAAAAAACGATTAAGTGAAGCTCGTGCACTTAACATTGAAAATAAGTGCTCTACTTTCTTATAAGGCGATTCCTGAAAGTGAGATCAGCGAGTTGTTTAGCAAGAAGATAATGTATTCGCTTCATAGACGACAGTGCGAGGCACGTTCGTCAGTCAAACGCTTCAGTTGCGTGTTAGTTAGTGCATTGAATTCATAATGTGTCAATCTACATCGCATCAACAAGATTGGAATCGAATCAAGAGCTGTGAGAAAAGGAGAACTTGCATCGTCAGCGGAATAAATGAATATTAATGCTGATGTGAATTGCGGGGAAGTCAACCATGAAAACCCTCGTCTGGCGTACTTTATTGGAGTGCTTTTGCCCTGATGGATTTGCATGAGCGCTGGCAGTTGCTCATCCTGCGAATGCATCATGAATGGAAGTTTGACTTTCAACTTGTAACGAGAACGATAAAAAGATGCTTAAACAAATATGTTGCATAACAGACGACACGTTGCTTTCCGTTCCCGCTCGCTTCGGGTTTCAATGCATTGCATAAACCGAAAAGAAATCCCGCGAGCTGCGATGATTTGAAAAGACGACAAGAGTTTTATAAATTCAATCTCATTACAAAATGTTGGCACTAAAGCGATTAACATCAATTGCATTATGAGTTGAAGAGTGCGAATGTCTGTGAAGTTAAATGGTTTGCAATTGGATTAGATTTTCGCGCTCAACACAAGTAGCGATTTCCCGGCCAGACATTTGCGTAACCTCTTCGCTGGTTTATGAAAATAAATTTGCGACACGATCGAACGATTGAGTAACAAATGATCTTTACATTGATTTTCCTAATAAGTGTCGTACATCAAAACGATTAATCGCGGTGCAGACGGTAAACGAGATTCCTCTTCTTCTGCTTCGCATGCGGTTAAGCAGACTGGCAACTGCAAACTGGATTTCAGACACCGCGGCAATTGCAAGAAAATATTGAATAACGCGTCATTGTTTCGACAAGCAAAAGACGAGACACAGCGCGAGACAACAACGATGAAGTTCCAATTTTGTTTCAATTCAGAAAGTTTGGGACTTAAATTCTTCGATAAAATAACTTCTCAGTTCACTAGGAATTCAGACAAATATTCAACGACAAACAAATAATCGCGTCCATAACAATTAAGTTAATTGAGAAGCAGTTTTTGCCAGATCTCTTGTAAGAAGCAGAGTAACGAGCAATAAAAGCAAATTGAGCTAGGAGCTCGAGCTTCTTCCAACTGCTGTCGTCTCAAATGCGCTGCACATTAAAATTTATAATCGCGTCGTGGCACATGTAAAACATTTAATCCGAGCGCATGCAATGCGAAATTGATACAAGCTGCCAAAGGAACGAAATGGAATGGACGGATCAATTGAATTTAATATTTTTTGTGAAGCGCGGGCCTTGAGCTGTTTTCGTTTTTTGCTTTCTTCGTGTCGTGACTTTGTAGGTTTTCTTAATCGAATTCTCACGGGCAGAGCGCGACGAAAGCCTTGAAATCTCGATTCTGGAAAGGACTCAACCAGCTTTTCTTCACGAGTCATTAGCCCTTCAACATCTTCTTTTGCTAATGGACGCCTGTTTCCTCGTCCGAAACGTCACGTTCATTGCCTTGGTAATTAATTGCATCGCATAAATTTATTCATTCATTGCCAAAACCATTTCGTCCACCCCGACCTTGGCTTCATAATCGCTTTGGCACATAATGCTTTCGACCCATTTGGCGTTGGCAAGTCGAACGCCGCCGCGAGTTCGCATGAAAGAATGCTGCAGCTAACAATGTATCTGGTAATCGAGTAAAGTAATTCATTTCAATTTCTCTCTTCTTCTCGCTTTGCAGATAAAATATCTTCTTTCACTCGTCGTCGCTCAGATGGGAACTGTGATTTGCCACCCCTCAACTGATATCGCAGCGCAGTGCTCGGCGTGCTTACCGAAATCATTTGGCTCGAAGCGAGGTACGCGATGGATTTTTATGATTAGTTTTCAAGTCATTTCGCAAAGCTTTTCATCAGAAAGCGAAGAACTTTCGATTGAAGAATTTCCATTTCATTTCCTCCGAATCGAACAGGAATTTGGAGTTTTCCATTAACTACAAGTCAGTCGGATGATAGCGTTTATAAGCCAGCTGTAAGTGAATTTGAAGCAAACTCTTAACTCTCCTTTGTGTGCTCTCTTTGTTGTTGACGAAACTAAAACACGATCTTCCTCTCAACACGCTAACTTTATCTTCACCCCTCGAAAACTTTTCCTCTTTCACGCTTTGATGTTCTCATTTGATCCGAAATAAAAGCACTCGAACAGCGACTTCCATGTCGCATCGCAGCTCTCAAGAAGTCGAAAAGATAATCAGCGAGCTTTTTAATCGACGAGACGCTTCCGCCTCTCGCGCAGTGTCGTTGTCATCATTCTCAAAATACTTCTGGGCGCTTCCACAATGAGTTTATTCGACTCTGTGTCATGTTAATCTTGTCATTATTACTTTTATGTGCTTTCGGGACAAACTTTACTACCCACTTTGTCATTTGTCGCTCTGTTCGAGCTTTAAATTACAAGCATACGGTTGTGCAATCATTTCATTAAAAGCAACGTTAGGCATTCGTTTGACTGTTGAACATGCATTATAAACGCTAGCGACATAATTACTGAAACATTTTTATTTCTCTTTCTTCCTTTTTTAATTACAGGACAAGCGGAGTTCGCAAGAGCAACTTAATTTGTTGCAGATAGAGCACGAAGGTGAGTGTGTCAATAGACAATTGAGATTGATGAGTGTTTGTGGGCGACCTGCTGCCTTCGTCAACAAAGCTTGTTATCACGAGAGCGTCGTCGTGCTTAAAATATTCTTTTGCCATAACGGAGCAGATCCAGAGATGTTGACTGAGTTTTAAATTCCCCAGAGGTTGCTTGTGGAAGTGGTAAGCTGGCCTGGATCTGATGCCTAGGCATGAACTCAGGTGGCGAAGTTATTAAGTCGACCTCGAACCACCTCATTCGAATTCACTTCACATTACCATCTCTGGCAGAGACTTCCGTTTTCACCTTAAAAAAACCTCTCGACATCGTCGTCATCTCATCGTTGTGAAGGAGAGAAAGCTGTGGGGGGAAATACAAAGCTCGTATTCAATTTCAAAGATTCCTCCAAACGTGCTCAGCCCGCAATTCGCCCAAAGTCGTTTTCCCTATCGCATTACCTACGCCAAAAACATAATCATTACTTTCGACATCAAACGGTCGCCCGCTAAGTTTACACAAAACTTTTCTCTCATCTTTCGCTATATTTATGTTCGGAAAGCAAATGAAATTTCGAATTTTGCTCTCAGGAATTTCAATTTCAAGCATTCCGCACCAGCGACTGACTTGACCTCAATCATCAAGCTCATTCTCGAGAGTGCATGCATCTCTGGCATCGTTCCTGATGTGCTTGTTATCCCGCTCAACAATCCTCCGTCTCCTTTATAACTTTGTTGTTCTGATATAATCTCGAAGACGTCACAACTTTGACTTGCCATGCATTGACAAAAGATTCGTTTGGCGTTACATAGTTCAGCTATTTATAACTGAGTTGTCATGTTTATCGATGTTTTCTTTATTTGGCATTTGGAACAACATTAACACAGAATCAGAGGAAGCCAAATTACTTCAGCCTACATAAACTTGGAGCTTTGCTTTATGGGGGTTCAATGAAACACGAGAGAGCATTGCGAGGAAATTCAATTTCAGCTTTAGCAACTGGTGACCGCCCCCAGCCTCAAGCGCTCACCCTAAACTCATATTTAAATGCACATAAATTGCGAGAACTTTAACATTCTTCTCTGTGGAGAACCTCGGTGTCGCTCTTGTTCAAAGTGTTCTGGTTTCTGTTTAAAAGCACTTGAACAAACTGCGCCTGCATAACCATAAATCAATAAGAGGACGAGGAGTGAAGTGAAACGTAAATGCTTACTCATGGCGAACGCGTGTGGTGTTGTGATTCATGCGTCGAAATCAATTTGAAGGGAGCTTTGCTTTATTTATTTATCGATGGGCCGCGGCGTTCACAAGCCATCCAAAATATCGATCAGATTAAAAATAAAATTGTTCCCATGAAACTTCTGGTAGAAAAACAGAAGTTTAAAAAATTTCAGTTTAATGTGTGGGAGAAAAGCTTCGGCCTACTTCGAAAAGCTTCCCACGAAACCAGAGATCAGCCTGCGCGGGTAACAAAGTTTAACTTTTATTGAGGAGAATGAAACTTTGTCGATCCACAGAAAACATTACGAGCAATAAACGGGATCATAATAATAATTTTTCACAATGAATTTTCCATGCAAAGCGAGCGCTTTATTGTAATTTCGGACGAAGGTACGGTCGGTCGCTGGTCTCGTTCCGAAACAGAATCCTCTTTCGAAGGCATAAAAACTGCAAATGGGATGGCGAGCAAGAAGCTTTTATTGGTGAATGGGAAGCAAATAAATAAAAGTCCATTCCAATAATACATGGCGAGCAGTTGTAAGCAGCACCGCAGATGACGGCGAAGCGTTTAGCTGAATGAAAATGTATTCTACCACCCTCCGACTCCCCTAGCGGTTCTCCGGATATCGTTTATTTCTGTAATACAAGATTCATTAACAACATAGCGGATGGTTTATATTTAGACGAGCGACGAGAGGTGGAGGAATTATTGTCAAAAGTCTTACGATGCCTCTGATTATTTATAACAAGGACAACTTCTCTCCACCGCTTGCTCGCTTGCACGCTCTAGTCGGTCGTGCACATTGTGTGTACTCACAACAAATCATTCAAAATAGAACGAAATTCCTAAGCAGCTCTCTCGGCTCGACCACAGCGCATGAGCACAGGCACGAGAACGCTTTCCCGACTAAAAATACTTTATTCTTTCTCTCCTAAACGACGAGCGCTTTTTCATGCTTTCTCGAGCGAAAGAACTCAACCAGAATCATTTCAAACGCCGACTAGTGAATTTTCTCTTTCACGCTGAAGGAAAAACTTTTCAGTCTTGAGCCATCAGCTGACTTGTTAAGAGTTATATTCGTTGCGAGCCAATATTTGTTGTTTGTGTGAAGTTGAATATTTTAATGAATCGTGAGTGTCGTCAACGACGGGAATCCCCTTCGAGCCAGCAAGCTCCGCAGTAGAATTAATATTTCAACTCGAGCTCGGTTATTAAGCGTTCAACAAACAACTAATTAATAAGCTTTTCCGCAAGCTGAACGTGCAGTCGAACGAGAGAGAAGAGAAAGTATCAGCGTAATTAATTATTCACACCGAGAAGCTTTCAAAGTGAAAAATTAAACACACTACATTATTAATCCACGCATCGTTGCGAGACGAAGGAGAGATTTCAGCAACGGGATTACCTGCCATCATCAACGAGATCCATTTGTCACAACGTAAGTTACAACCCTTCGCCTTCACTTGCCATATTAATTTCCCCCGAAAGTCTTAAAAGGAAAGTTTAATGAAAAATGCTGAAAGCTCTCAAGACAATCATCTAATTTTCCTCGCGCATAAGAAAAGTTCATCAAGTGTTAATTATGCAAAAGGGAAGGAGGCTAAAGGGAAATGTGTAAAGTGCGGAAGAGAAATTAACGAAATTTACGCAAGTCTTCACTTTTTCCGTGTCGCCGGGTGAGAAATTTATGTTAAAAGTTTCAATTTAAAAAGCTTTCATGTCGAGGCGAGGGATAATATAACGAAATTAATTTAAATCCAAACTCGGCCCCACGTCGCGCGTCGTAAAACTAAAGTCATAAAAGCGATTCGACAGAATTTCGATAAAGCCAGGGCAAACATAAAAGTTTATCAGGACTTGGACTCATTAAACTTTGCAGGTTACAAACTCGAAAGGTTTTCTGGCAAGTTCCCGGAATATAGTTGAGGTTCAAACGAAGCAAGTAAAGCCAAACATGTCAGAAGCAGGGCGGTTGAATCACGAGACTTAATTCCAACCTTATTCATGCAAATGAAGTTCGCTCAAGAAACTCAATCCTGATGGGGAAATTACTCGTCGGAAATTATTCATTTTTATGGAAATTTTACACCGAGATATTACATTCATGCGACCACTTATTGTCCCTAACTTCATGTCATTACATCCAATCTTGATGACGGCTTTCTTCTTAATGTTGCGGCTCATCGTCGATGGGCGAGCTTTCACAAACACGCTTTGGGATCGAGGGAAGCTTTTAATCAGTGACCTGGAAGGAAAGGCTGGAAGCTTTCTCTGTTGATCTTGAGTAATTGACGACAAACGAGATTTCCTCTCGAGAGGGAAGTGCGAGAAAAGTTTGTACAATGGACGCAAAATCTGCTTTGACAGTGACCGTCAAACTTTTATTGCGAGATTTACTTACGGGAATAAACAGAGCTCAGTTTGCAGTAAACAAAATAATTATTCAGACTCTAACTTGTTTTCGCGTCCGAGGGACGAAAGTTGTTTTTATGAAATGCAATATTCTTCTGGGAGATTCTACGCAGATCTGTTAAAGGCTTCAACAGGAAGCCAATCGTTGGTAATTTCTAAAGTCCTAATAGAGCTTTTGTAGAACTCGCGAGAGCTTTGAGAGCTTACTGAGTTGTAGATGAACTATCTAAGCTTTGTTAAAAGTTATTGAGCTTTTTATAGAACATTTCGAAACTTAAATATTGAGCAGCGCTGCAAATTTATGCGATGTACCAAAACAAACTGATCGCAAAGTTCTTTTCAAAGTAATCAAGTCTCCGATGGTCCAACTAAAGTCGGCCCAAGTCAAACATATGTAACAGCAAGTCTCTGTCTCTCGACCGTTGGCCTCTTAGCACCTAAACAACCACCGCTGTCTGCAGCTTCACGACAATGATTCAAAACAGTTTAAGGTCATTGAAGCAATATTTACTCGCAAGTGTTTACGTTTCTCCCCAGCAAAATCGCTTTCTAGTTTACTTTCCTTACAACTTCGACGTTTTCCTTCTCACTCGGAGATTAATGTTTACACTTTTGTAAAACACACATGCTCGATATCGCCTCTCATTCTCCACCGTTACTTCGGTTCAGGTTAATCGTTTGTTTATTTTGCAAAGTCAGTCAATTCGTTTAAAAACTCAATTACAGGGAAAATCCTCTGTTGTTTCTAAAGTATTAATTATTAGCAGAAGGCGAAACACCGCAAATTCCCAGAGATAACCAGCAATAAATTAAAGCTTATTTATGGACTTCAGACTTTTAAGGTCATAAACGTGTCAATAGGCTTTAATCAGGCCGAGTCTTAGCAGATAATTTCCTCAACCTTAAACTTGAGGCCTGTAAATTTGATTCTCAAACATCCGATCCAAGCTCCGCGCCGAGGAAATCAAGAAAATATGTTATTCATTAAAATCCCACATCACGTTCCACTCCCCAAGTTTCAAATCGAACGCATCACTACGACTCGAAAGTGAGTGAGAGGGAGGAAAAGGTTTCCCAAATCAATTTATTAAGTGGAGCAGAAGGAGAGCCGCTTAATAAAGCTGAAAAATATTTCACACGCTCGAGAATATTTTAAAGGAATTTCTAATTTTCTGCTCGTCTGCTGGATAGGAAATTGATCGTCGTAAAAGAAAGTCGTTTAGAGTTGATAGTTTGAAGAGACATAATGCTGAGGAAGAGTTTTAATCAAGCACCTGATCCGTCGAATTGGTCTGGAAATGTTTACGAGTCATGAAAAGTGACAGCGAAGACGTTTATCGCTCGATTCTAGTTTCTTTTATACGAAATAAACAGCGAGCATGTCGACACATATCGTAAACAGCCAGCGCCATCGATTGCCACACACCACATAAATAATATTGATTGGAAAATCATTTTCCGCTGTCTTGCCTTTTCGCCACAAGAATGCGAGAACATTTCAGTGGAACCTGTTGCTCGAGGGAAATCTGGATAATTTCACTACTGCAAAGTTGGCGTTGACGAAAGCAGCGAGAGTGAGATGGAACAAGAAGAGCGTAATTTGCTTCCTGTGAATTGGGCCGAACAAAAATCCCAATCACTGCCTCAATCTGCGTTGTTCAATTACGAGGGAAGCCTTTCTCCATCCAGTCTACTCGTCAGCTCGTTCACAAAGCGATGAACAAGTATAGCGTGAATCTCTTCCACGTAAGTTCATGTTTTATTACTGGTTCGTATGCTCAGCCCTCAGCCATTGATTTTCCTCGTGTACCTTCCCCGTCCTCTCGTCGAGAGGTGAGGCGTTAGCTGCTGTTATGATCTGGATGTAAACCGGAAATCCATTTATCAACTGACGTGCGCGCGAGCATTCAGAGATGTTGAACACATTCTCAAGACTTTTAAATATTTATTACAAGCGACATGCCAACGGGTTTGAAGCAAGTGAGAATAAGCAGCTCAGCGCTTATGCAATTTGAGCATTCATCGATGTGTAAAACATTGTAATTCGATAAAATATTGATTTTTGTGTCGAGGAAACGTTTCTTCCCTTTCCACTCCTGCGAACAGAAAGAATATTTACCGATAGCTTCGTGCCAATGGTCATGAAAATACTGTCGAGCTAATCTTCTTAAAGTCGGTCAGCAATGCGACAGCGAACTCTCCTTCACTTGTTGCCGGAATCGCTATAAATGCGAAGCCGAGAACTTTGTGCGGTTTCCAAGTTTATGCTGAATTTATGTTGTAAAAGTTTATGTTTATGTTGCGAAGTAAAAGTCTGAGTTTTCGCGATTCAATGGGCTGTGAAGCTGTTTGCTTTCCAATGCAAACACATCAAAGGAATTAAATTTACCGACGCTCTCCTTGCACTCCAAGGATTTGCAGTCCTCGACAAATATTTTACTCGACATCTGTTGAGATCGTTTCTATTTTTATTTGAAAATTTTCACAGCACCCATTGAGCCGAAACGCACTTCATAAATATTGTGTAATCAAAGCAGTTTTTCCTTAATTGTGCTTGGCATAAAACACTCGAGCGAAACACGAGCCGAAGCTGCAATCGATTGAGGAAATAACATAGCGTCAGCTGTTTCGGAAATGATAATAGCACACAGTGGAACTGCAAATTCTAGGGCCATTCAGAATGGAATTAATGAACGACAGTCTGACTATTAAAGCGCACTAATAAGAGAGAGCGAGGCATTGAGAGGAAAAACGTTTTCCCACCATGACGGATAACGTTTGTTGTTGTGGCTGCTTGTGATAACCGGAGAGATTTCGAAGAGAACTTTTCACTTTTTTTCTGTGGAGCACACGAATTCCGATTCAGTTGCGCCTCATTCAGTATCGAGTCAAGCGCCCGCTGATAAATATCGTCACGGAAAAGCATTAAGTAACCCCGCTATCGCTTAGATTCGGGATCGCACGTGAGAGTCCATCAGGCTTTTGTTGTAATCTAATTTAATGGTGAACGCTGTGCGGTGTTAGAAGTGAAGGTGGCAACGCTCGGTCGATTATAAATCGCGGAAATCGATAAGAGATTAGAAGAGTGAACAACGTTTAATCCAATAAAGTTCCACTTTCCGAAAAATATTTCCATAATCACTTCAGGCTTCGCTAGCATTTTCCCAGTAATAAAATTCGTTCGCTCTTTAATCAGCTCATGCGGAGCGAGAAGATTCGGAAGCCTCAAACCTGCATCTCCCCATTTTCCTTGTCTCATTATGCGACTCGTGACATATTTCATTTCGTTACGAGCTCGTGTTTCTATGAAAAGGAGCTGAACTCGTAGCAAAGCGACTCGTTTCGCAATGAAATTTTCTTCACATCATTATCCACGACGTCGTCGAGCGGATCTAGTTTGAATAAACATAACTTACTGCGACGGCTCTTCCTCTCGCCGCAGATGAGAAGCTTTGCTACAGCTCCTTGCGCGCTTAATGAAACGAAATGGAATGATGAGACTCGTTACGCGATATTGATATTGCAGCGTGCCCTTGCTGAAGAACCGCAAACAGACGCTCATCGTAATCCGAGTCGACTTGGATGTATCTCTGCCGTTTCCCCTGCGTGCTTTCGATTGACGAGAGAAAAGCCAGAAAAGCGGAAAATCAATACGAACCTAATTTGACAATTTCAATTTTGCCGTTTTTGAGAAATGTTTTCATTCATTTTCCGCCGCTTTCCCTGCGAAAACAAATTAGTTCATGTTTTCCCAACAAACAACGCCGCTCAAACAAGGACATTAACATCGCAGGATGGCGAAAATTTATTCTTCTCGTTGTTCTCAGTGTGACGAGTTTCATTTCCTCTCGCTGAAATTGTTTCGTGGATAAACACTTGAGTTGGGGCGTGCTGCTTAATAATATTTTCGGATCGTTTAAGATTCTTTTGAGAGCTTCACGTGTAACGAGGAAATCTGGTGCAGAGTTCACCTTCGAGGTTTCGTGTAATTGTGGAAAATGTCAAACGTTCCGAGTGAGCAGGCCGAAGGCGCCCAAAGGCAGCCGTCGTCTAAGCTCTTCCGCAAGTGCAAAAGCGCGACGTTCGAGATCGACGGACAGACTTACACAATAGGTAAAAGAAAAGCTCGAAGAATGACGAAGAAGAAACTTTAACGCTGTATTGATTATAAGTTAAACTTTATACTTTGCTTGATGCTGATAGCGTCCATCATTTTTTCGCCTGTGTAAACACATCAGAAATTGCCTTTTTTACGAGCCGTCATAACAATATTCACCGCATTATCTGCTTATCACTTCTCTCCATCGCAATCTTTGTCGAACGTACTTCGAAGGAAGCAGAGCCGTTACTTTCAATATCCCTGACAGCTCTGCACGCAACGCAGCGAGCTGAATTTATGTTTAGGTAGAAATTCAATAGTCGATGTCGAGTGTGAGTGCGTTCGGTCCATTTGGAAATGACTTGAGGGGAAAATCTTTTCTCGCTTTTTATTCATGCGTGAAAATGTATTAAAACTTTTCCTATTCTCTACTTTACGATTCCGCTTCCCTCGAGGAAGGAAGCGTCTTCGAAAGGCATCAATAACAGAGCGTGAGGAAGAAGGAGAAAAGCTTAAGTGTGAAAGGCGATAGAGAGATGATGAGGGAAGCAATGAAGACCTCACCTTGTAAACTGTCCCATAAAATTGATCCTTATCGCATCTGCCGAGATCTGATTTATAATGAAAAGATCTCTCCATGTCTCAGCGGGCGAACTCTTCTTCCATCGTGTTTCGTTGACGACGATTAATTACTTACGCCGCCCTGGATTTCATTCGTTGAGCTTCTTCCGCTCGCTCGCCAAGTTCGATGATTTCACGAGAGCTCGCGGCGGAAATTCAATTGAAGCTCTTTTGTTTATATAAATAGCAATTAGCATCGTTTATTTTTAGACACAAATCACTTGAAGCAATGTACGAGTTTATCTTTGCTAGCTTATAAATTCTTAGCTGGAAATGTTTCGGCACGCAATCAAAATTACTGCCGAGCGCGCAAATGCAAATCCCAACTTTTTTAATCAACGATTGACGACTCTTCAAACGCCAGAGAGCTTTCAAGGGACGACGAAAATTCTATTTCACGTTTCCCGTCTGCCACGTCAGCCTCTTTTGAAGGACGTCGCTCGACGGTTGACAAGCCTTGCGCCCGACGAGGGCGAGCGGAGAGCAATAAAGCTATCTTCGATAATATTGTCACGTCTTTAACATAAAATTCCTTCTGCTCAAACCATTTCATCTCCTTTTCCCCGACAAATGCCCCCATTCGGAATTCTTTTGTGCCATCGACTTTATGTTTAAGTGATGATGGCGAGAGGATTCATTGGATTTTCATTCCCGTCCTTTTATGTCTCCCCGACTGAATTTATTGAAACGCAAAGCAGTTAAACTTCCTGAATCGATTATCCGTTTCAATTATTTAATGGATTTATCGATAAGTCGATTGTCTCAGGGCAAGACGAGCGTCGCTGGCTGAAACAAAGCGGAAGCTTTCGCGGCAGGAAACTTCCCGCATTCCACAGGTGGAATAATTTCCCAGACAAATCTCTCGATCTAATAAAACTTGATGACCAACCCGTCGAGTGTCTCGCATTCCCATTCAGATTCAGAGTCAATTGATCTGAAAATCTCTCCAACTGGCACATAAAAAAATGATTGTCGACATAAACCGCAAAAGAAAAAACATTGAAATGGTTTTCCTATTTCCTCCGCTTTCGATTCCAAATGAAAAATTGTCTTTTCTCCTCGGTCTCTCGATGGGCTGCGGGCTCAAAGTGTTTCCCCAACGACCATAAATATTTCATGTTTTACCCGACAGAAATTTTCCTCGACTTCAATTGCGCACGATGAAAATTTCCCAAGCTTTTCCGAAACATTTGCGAGGTTTTCATCGGAACTTTTCCGTTACAAACTCATCTAATGAACATTTTCCTTTCTCTCTGTCGTTTCAGGTACGTAAAAGTTTACAGCATCTGCGTAATCGGTGAGTGCGAATGAGACATAAAAGTCTTGAGCTAAATTCAAGGATTTCGTTGCGACAAAGCGTCGGGGCCATGAAATCTCGCGATCCATTTGGCAAGAATCTAACGAATAAATTGTAAGCGCAGATTAAGATCTTCGCTATATCTTGAGCAGGCTTTCGCCTCGAGACGTATTTGGCGAGCAGCTTTCTGTTTCGTCATCAATCATAATTAATTGACAGAAGCTCGCGGCTATGATGTTTGCTGATGTGCAATTTATTTGAATGTCCAAGGGGCGACTAATGATGGATGTTGTGATTTGTTTTCGGCCTCTGTGGTGTTTTGTTTCAACGATCCAAGGGAAGGCGATAAACATGCTGTCAACAATCGTTACGAGTTCAATTCAATTTAGAGTGAAAACATTTGGCTGGCTGGCTGATTCAATCTCGCTGATTGACGCCGTGAGCTGAGGCAATAAATAATAAGTATCAACGACTTTTCAGGAGGATGGGTCAGAATTCTTTGATTGTTAAGCTCGCTTTATTCTCTGACTTTCTCGGAAATCGAGCAGCCTTTTGAAGTAGTTCAAAAGCTTTCTCCGCAGCGTAGCAACCGCGCATTCCTCGAAAAACTTCCAACCAGTTCAACGAGCATTCTCGATTTTCTTTTTTAATGTCATCAGCTTGCGAATGAGCTCGAGACACTATTTTTTCGGGATGGGAAATTTGCCAAAAATTCCTTCCTCGCTCTGCTATGTTCAACATGAAACTCATCGTTGCTTTATCAACGGAAAACGAATGAAATCACAAT
The DNA here is from genome assembly GCA_033064975.1 of Smittia sp. YW1114-2. Taxonomy (NCBI): domain Eukaryota; kingdom Metazoa; phylum Arthropoda; class Insecta; order Diptera; family Chironomidae; genus Smittia; species Smittia sp. YW1114-2. The sequence continues at coordinate 19,953,825 of CP093832.1, forward strand.
TCTATCAGTAACAGCACAGCTTTTTCACCCAGCTAAAAAGTCGTAATTTCTCGTTCTTGCTGCGATGATCTGTTTTATTAAAATTGGATTTTTTTTACTCTCGGAGGACGTTCGTTCGAAACGTTCTAGCAGGACGAACAAAAAACTCGAATCATCATCAATTTTCCTGGCGTGTGCGAGACTCGTTGTTGAAGTTTTTCTGAGTTATTAAGCTGCAAACCAAATCGACGTTTGACTCGGAGTCGTGTTGCGGTTAAATCGCGTGGTATGCAAACTCGCTCGCAATCTGCATGAGATGTTGTCGGGTTAGAGAAGATAGTCAGCTCTTTTGCCAACAACAAAAGCTTGGCATCTTCTTATGGCAACGGAGCATAAAGAATGATCCCGGGTTGGTATGAAGGTCGACCCTAACAATGAGAAATCTTAGAAGGAAATGAACAATGAGTCGGAAAGACGATTTGAATCTTGAGAGTTAGCGATACCCTTATCGATTTCTCCTCTACTTACCTTGGTAACCCGGCTATGACTTTATTCAGCGGCGATTAGTTCCCGAGCGACCTTCTGATGAAAGCTTAACTTGTTTCGACATTTTTCAGCCGGCTTATGAGCAGGATCTTGATACGGAAAGCCATTAATTTCTGTGTGTAACTTAATAAGCGAACAATAATTCTCCTAAATTCTGATAAGCATGCAAGTTGGTAATTTGGCTTTACACATGCAAAGAGCTCGTTGCGTGATTTGCCGAATAGGGAAAATCCTGAGCTCGGCAAATGAATAATTTGTAATTTCCTGTGGCACTGGAGCTTAGTTGAGCGTCAAAGTGCTAATGACTCTTTGTTCCGGCTTCCGTCAGCCCGTCGTCGTCACTGTTTAATTGAAAAAGTTCATCCTGCTCTGCGGCTCTAATCAGCTCGTCGCTTTATTGAAAATGTTTTCCGCCTCGACGTCAGGAATTTTCACCATTTTCTCATTTCGCTTTCTCTCGTTGCTCTCGTCGTATCTCCAGCTGTGTCTCGTTTATGTTTTGTTTTGGCAAACTTTCCAACGTACAACGCAGATATCTTCGCTCTCCCATGTGCTTTGCGCAAACAAACCCGAGTCGAGCTCGAGATTCTCAGAGCGCGAGACGAGGAAAAGCTCTCTGTTCACCACGATCCATCGAGCGCGCTCGGAGACTAATGCTACACAATGTATAAGCGGCTTGCGAAAATGGAAAATATGCGACACGAGAAAAAGTAGGAAACAGTTGGGTTTGATTCGCGTGCCAAAAAGCTTTAGTTCCCGCACCGCGTCGGTCGGAGATCAAATAATCGCTTAACACTTTCTTCAAATCGTTCGGCAAGACGGCAAGAGGGTCCTCTGCCAATCCGGTTTCGGTAGTTCGTCTCAAGATTGAGATAAATTGTATGCGAGAAGCCCTCGAAATTTATTTCTCGACATCGAATGGGCAATCGAATTGTAATTTATTGGTGATATCGATAAAGCGGTAGACACAAGAGAAATTTATTCCGAGCAAAATCAATCGTCGAGTGATCTTGGTGCAGTGGAAAAAGAAACTTTCCCAAAATGATTTTGTGTTTCGCTTTGGCCGAGTTTGAAGCGGAGTGGAGGAAATGAATGCAAATTTATTCCTCCGTCATTGCTCGACTTTTGATAAGTCATAATTAAGTGAAGAGATATGGAAAATGGTGATAAATCATTCCATCAGTTTAATGTTGCAAGAGGCAAGAGCGACGATACGTTATCACTGATTGCCAAAGCTGCTTCTGTGACGACGTCACCGAACAACATATTGACGTAGATTGCGAGAGTGAATGATTTTCCGCTGAATTAATTAACGCACAATCTCATCTCCGATTCAATCAATCGAACGCCACGCGTTCTTGAACCTTAGAATGCGAAGGAAAAGTGTTTAAAATTCAATGCGAAAATAAATAAAAATCTCTGTTGAATAAGAAAATAATCATTGAGGCGGAAAGTTGATTACAATCAAAGAGAACGATTGACTAACATATTGGATAGAGAAAATATTCGTTGCGGAAATTTATTCATGTGGCATCGCGTGCTCGAGAGAAAATAATCGCCGAGACGCTTTTGAATGATATAACTCAAGAAATACAATCGCAGACTCTGCTCAAAGACGAGGCGGAGGAAAGTGAAAAGTGCGAGTGGAAGAAATATTAAACGACAATTACCGACTGTGCATGTCATAAGTAGATATTCCGTATATCGAAGCGACTTTACCCCCGCAAGCAAGCCAGAGACGAAGACTGAGACAGACGCGCTTGTCGTAAAAGAATGCTGGGGCGAACATAAAAGAAAATTGTGAAACAAAATTAAATTCTTTGAGCGGTGTGAGCGACCGATTATTCACATCGTCGTCACTCTCAGCCATCACGGGAACGACATTCGATGAATAGAATTTGAATAAAGTCGAGCGCAAACTGCGACGCGCCATGGCGCTGAACTAACAACAACTCTGCCACATTGTAGCTAGCTGTAGCAATTAGATCGAGAGTCGGACTGAGTGGAATTGAAATCGATACCAGAGTTTCGTGGAGCGCAAACAAGTTCGACTCGTGAGCTCGAGTGCTAATTGAGGTTCAATTATTGAGCCAATACAGTTAGCTTCGATATCAGAGGCAGCAGCCGATTGACAAGCGATTCGATCTAATCATCCCGCTCGGTCCGTGTAACTCGTAAACAAGCGCTAATAAAATAAACGAATTGCGTCGGCTTGTGCGAGTGAGCGAGAAGAATCTTTCCGCGAACCAATAAAGCAAAGTGTTCGTCTAAAAATACGCGAGTGAGTTTGTTGATAACCTGTAATGAATAAATAAAATTAACAGAAGGAGCTTCTGCCCGCATCCACAACGGTTCATGTGTTTATCGATGAGAGCAAAAACTTTCGAGTTCATTTCGACTTGGAAATATTTCAAATTCCGCCCAGTTGAAAAGAAAATTTCTTGGCCTTCCCCCGCTCAACTTGAAACTTCCTTGTGCTTGTTTGACTTTTCTTCCGAGTCTACGAAAATGTTTCGAGTACAGTTCAATGCCGAAACTTGAAAAACTTGTCTTGTGCAGCAACATAATGAATTCAAAAGCAGTTGCAGGGGCTCAGTTAGTGGAGCAAAGCTTATGACCGAGTGCCTAATGGGCTGGAATAGACGTCAGGAACACCAAGCTTAGCCCTTGAACTGAATTAAAATTCTTCGTCATTTTGCTTTGTCGAGTATCGCTTGTTAATTGAGCGCTCGTCATGTAAGAGATAGCTTTGCAATTAAAATCTTATTCTCGAATTAACGCAAGCAATTAGCGCTGATTATCGACTTCATCACGTTTTCCAACGCGCTCTAAACGAGGAAGATTTTTCAATCAGCCGCGAAGCTCGGAAAATCGTTTTCCTCTCTCTCTTCTCGCTCTTCGAGCGACGAGGAAATCGTTTGATTTCGCATCAACTTGTTGCTCGCTGCCGGGAGAAGCCGGGGACATGAAATGCGATCCATGAATATTCATACGCAGACACTTGCTTCCCATCTGTGATGGATATCGATTCTCACTTTCCGCTCTCTCCTCCCGGCTCGTGAAAACACGAACCTCACTCAATATGTGGGCCGCGAGCTCATGTCGACTGCCATTAATCACTGCTGTTGATTAATTTAGACTTTGGCGTTTCATTCGAGTTTGTTTTCCTCGCAACCAATTCAACTCGTTTTCAATTTTTCGACTCGCTAGCGACCGAGAAAAAGTTTTGCAAGCGCCTCATAGACACACACCGTCCGACCCGAAATGGATTCTGGCAGTAAAAGCGACTCGTAAAACATTAAAGTTGGTTGCAAACGAAAACTTTTATCGCGGTAATAAAGAGCGAGACGACGATAACAAATGGATTATTGATGAGAAGTAGTTGAGCTCAAACTCCCCAAGAACGATAGAACGGAAAAAAAGAAAGTTTGACATAAAAAAGACACGTTATGGGTGAGTCAAGCGACGATGAACCGGAGCATGACATTTCTGACAGTGGCAAGGCCAAAGATTTGGTGCACAAGTGCCACTCAGACCCCGGGAAAATCATCGCGCAACGAACTGCCGCCGCTACGCGAACCGTCCGCTTTCCTCCGGCTCCTGGTGCAACGAGAAAGTGTGTGCTGACTTTAGATGGATACTCTTATGTGATTGGTAAGAAGCTTATACGTTTTTGAACAGCCAATTAGCTGTTCACTTTATTGACTTCGCTCGTGCACAATCGAAATGATGTTCAAGAATTACATGATTCGGTACATGACAAATGCAGCGACGAGGAGGGTGAAACTAGCGACGAGCGATGCTCCCGAATCGGTAGTGGTTCTTTGAGCAGCTTCTGTGGTCGGGGAAGGGACTGCTGTGGAGGGAGATGGAACTGGAGTAGTAGTTCCACTTGGTGTTGATTGGGTGGGAGTTGATTCGGCATCGTCGGTCTTGCCCGTTAAGATAACAGCGTCGTACGCTCTCAATGTGAAGCTGTTTGTCATGACGACATCGCTATAGGAAAAGAATTTTTTATTCAACTCGTTTCACTTGACAATGTCGAGTGCTCTCACCCAGCTTCGTAAGATGAACGTGAGCCAGCCAAAGCCACTTCAGATTGTGCTGGAAAAGCGACGTTCAATTCGTTAACGTTCAAGATGTGTTCGTTGGCAGCGAAGTTAATCAAAATCACGAACGATTTATCTGCCAAAGTCCTTCGATATGCGAAGACTTCATTGTTGAAAGCGTGCGAAGCGAAAGCTCCGTTAACGAACACTTCGTTGTTGCGGAACTGCGCTAGTTGTTGATAGAGTTTGTAGAACGATTTTGTCGCCGTCTTTTGAAGTGCAAGATTGAGTGTCGGGTAGTTGGGGTGAACTTGAACCCAAGGCTCATCGCCGATCGCTTCCTTGAAGCCAGCGTAAGCCGTTCCGTCCCATTGGAATGGAGTTCGTTGAGGATCACGCGAAGCATCTTTGAAGTTGTTTGGATCGTTGGTGTTGCAGGCTTGCGGATCCAAAGTTTTGTCCCACGAAATGTCGCGATAGTCAAGCATTCCAATCTCATCGCCATTGTAAGTGACTGCAACTCCAGGCAAAGTCAGCAAAAGTGTCAGCAGCCCATCAACTCTCTCGGTTCCATAGCGAGATCCGAATCTCGGTTTGTCGTGATTGCCAAGCTGTTTAAATGAGAATTGAAACGCAAGCTAAACTCAAGATAGTGCTAACTTACAACCCAGTTTGAAGTCGAGCCATCGGGAACTTGAGACATCCAACTGTCGATCTCAGTCTTGAAATCGACCGCATTTGAGTCCTCGTTAAGTCTCTCGATCAAAATAAAGTTGAAGGGAAAATGAGCGCGAGGGTTTCCCTGCTCATCAGCGTAGTAACGAATCGTATCTTCGACACTAGCGTAAGCTTCTGTGAACAAAACTCGAGTGTCTCCGCCTTTCTGTTGATTGTAGTCGTTGATCAGAGTTCTCCATTGGCTGACCATCTCGTATGTTTCATTCTGCAATTAAAATTCAAGTCGTTAGAAACTTAGCAGTCCGCTAATTATCAGACATTACCACATCCTTCGTGTGAATGTGATGAGTGTATCCATAATTGTTGGGGTCGTCCGTCCATCCAGTAAGCGGCTCATCCGGCATTCCAAGTGTTTCGAACATGTGATTAATCTACAATTAAATTCGTTACTCTGCTGATAATGAAACCACTTGAGAACTGAATGATTCAACAGCTTACCGCATCGATTCTGAAGCCATCAGCACCTTTATCCATCCAGTAGACAAGGACGTCCTTCATAGCCTGCACAACAGCTGGATTGCGGTAGTTCAGATCGGGCTGACCTGCAGCAAACTGATGGAGATAGTACTGTTGCCTTTCTTCACTCCACGTCCATGCTCGTGTCGAAAACACCGCTTGCTGTTCACATTAACGATAATTATTTCGAGAGCCTTAAAGCAATTTTATTGTCGGCTGATTACCCAGTTGTTCGGTGGCAATGGGCGGCTGCCTAAAGGGTTTGGTTTTCCATCGGACCAAACATAGAAATCGTCGTATGCCGGATCCCTCGCCTTCGACTTGATGAACCATTCGTGTTCGTCCGACGTGTGATTAGGGACCTGGATTAAACGTCAATCAATTAGACGTATAAACACACTCGCCCGGGTTCAGAAATAATTACAAAATCCATGATAACTTTAATGCCGAGTTTCTTCGCTTCCCGGAAAAGCTCTTCCAAGTCTTCATTGGTACCAAAGATTTCGTCGACCTGAGTAAAGTCTGCAATGTCGTAGCCATAATCAACCTGCGGCGATTTCAAGATCGGACTGAGCCACGTCGCTGTGATTCCAGTTTCCTTCAAGTATGGAAGCTTCTCGATGATTCCTCGAATGTCTCCGACGCCGTCGTTGTTCGAGTCTTTGAACGACCGTGGGTAGATTTGATAAAACTAAACGAGAACGAAAGCTTCAGAAAAAATCTCGTTAGCTCATTATCAGTTCTCACAATCGCGCTCTCCCACCAATCTGCACTTGCCAGCGTGGCAAATGTGAGCAAAAGCCAAATCAATTTCATTCTTTAATCAAAGTAAGTTTCGAGAAGCGACTGAGTATGTCCAGCGCGATTGACTTCAATTTATTGGATCGAATTATCTTTGAGTGCAGACGCTTATCGAAAAGTTAAGACAGGCGAGCTATCTTATCGTCCTAAGCACACACTGGGAGAATTCGAAAACAATTAGCGTCAAATGCGCGCTAATCGAAATTTCATTCCGCTTGTATCGCAATTTAAATGTGAAAGTCGATGATAGAAAAGCTTGCGAGCTTTCAAGTCAGCGCCTTCGACAGCTTTGCATGATAGAGCGATAATTTAATTTTGATGTTTTATGCAAACCTATGATTAAGTATTCATGACGCAAGCTTAATTGGTAGACAGACGTCGCTTGTATGTGCTGAACCTTCGCAAACCTCGACAACTCCGCAGAGGCTCTCGTTCAAGCCCATTTACCCCTTTTCAAAATCCCGAGCATAATTTATGGCCGCATCGAATGGCTCATTTCCGTTCCGACTCTCTGCTTCTGAATGTTTTATATTTTCTCTAGATAATTTTACTCGATTTTGCGAAAGAAAAAATTCGGGTTGGAATGTAAAATAAACAGTTTCACTTACCTCGAAACCTCTTGACGTTTCATTTTGCTCGCAAAGCTCTCTCCGGTATCGAAAGTGTTAAATCCTAGAGAAAACTTAAAGCTCGATGGTTCTACATCTCGATTCCCAACAGAGCAGAGCTTTTCCGTTCACTCAATCGGGAAAACCTTCCGAGAATCAATTCAGCAAATCGATTCGCCAGTCTTGAAAACTAACAAACAAGTGCTCAGGTCAGAAGAGAGTTCAAGCGGAGAGACGATAATAAATCGGGCGAGAATTGGTTAAAGACTTGCATCCCTTCTTCTCGCCTCGATCGACATTAAACTTTCGCAGCGATCAATCAAAACTGAGAAATCCCAAGCAGCTGAACCCTTTCTTAATGGGCGGAAAGGAAACATAAAAGTCGAAAGTTTTCTGATAATGATGCATAAACAGCTTCCCAGAAGAGCAAGGGAGCTGTGGCCCGGGACGACAATAAAACATTTCCCACATCGTTCCACACCTCAATTATCCTTAAGTCATTGATCCATCACATCTCGTCGCTCGTAAACTTTCTCATCATTGTCCGATCTCACACACGCCAAAAGAAAAACTTTGTCCATCAACAAACGTCGCTCACCAATCTCGAGCTTTATGAAGTTCATCAAACATTGGCATGAAGAGCTTTTGTCTCAATGAGAAGAAACTCCTTCAAGGCTTCGCAATAAAGATTAATTCGCTTGCTCATTAAAGAACAAAGCGAGCATAAACACGAAGCCGATCTCTAAATATAGCCATCAAGTTATCGCAGTTGGGATTTCGTTGTCAGCTGCGAACGTTTTCGGTGCCTCCCGGCAAGATGTCAGAATGTTGCGGTTTCATGTTTATTAGCAATTTCCGTAGAACTGTTTACATAAGCCGAGCTCATAATTAGAAACTCACAAATGATTCTGATTCCCGTGCGGGCGAATTGCAATTTGGGAGCTCGAACGAAACCGCAGCCTATAATTGAAAGCGACAAGCAACCTCGAGCGATAACGAGTTGAGCTTCCAAGCGATATATAAATGATTCAAAGCCAATTAGCTGTCCGCAACAATCTGAAGTTCCATCCGCAGATAAGATAACAAGAACAGCTTAGGATGACATAAAAGTTTCTCTCGCTTTTATTATTCCGAATGAAACTTGAATCAGAACAAATTGCGAAGCGATGCCATGGCGACGATGAGAAGCGACACTTTGATGACTGCAGCAGACGAAGTTAAAACGAGAGCATCATAAGACCCTAACTCGACTTCCCATGTGTTGATTACATCGCTGCGGAGGAAGAAAATTATTCAAATCGATCTCCAATAGCTGGCGAATGCGACATTACCCAACGTTATGAGCAGACTTCGATCCAGCGACGACAACCTCCAATCTCTGGGTAAAGCTCTTTCCCAGTTCGTTCACGTCGACTGTCGCACTCTCGTTGCTGAAGTTGATTAGGACAGCGTATGCTAAGTTACTGTCAAAGCGAACAAACCCGAGGACGTCGTCAGTCAACGCCATTGAATGGAAGTCACCGTAGACGAAGCTGTCGTTTTGACGAAGCAGAGCGAGTTGCTGGTAAAGTTTGTAATAAGATTTGTCGGCAGCTCGTTGAGCTGCAAGATTAAGTGTCTCGTAGTTCGGATGAAGTTGAATCCATGGCTCAGCACCTGAAGTTTCCTTAAAGCCAGCGAAAGCTGTTGCGTCCCATTGGAACGGAGTGCGTTGAGGGTCTCGCGAGTAAGACTCGAAAATCTCCGGATCATTGGTGTTACAAGCCTGCGGATCCAGAGTGTCTTCCCAAGAAATTTGACGGTAGTCGACCATTCCAATCTCTTCGCCATTGTACGTCACTGCAACTCCAGGCAGAGTCAGCAAAAGTGTCAAGAGCCCATCGATTTTTTCCTCTCCTAATCGTGATGCGAATCTCGGCTGATCGTGATTACCGAGCTGATGGGTGGGAAAAATTTAGCCGAATTCCATCGCAAAAATCGATAACAGACTTACGACCCAGTTTGGTGTTGCGCCAGCTGGAATTTTGTCCATCCACTTGTCGATGACGGCTTTGAAATCTCGGGCGTTGGAATCAGCAGTCAATTCCCGGATTAAGAAGAAATTGAACGGAAAATGAGAGCTTGGGTTGCCTTCGCTGTCAGTGTAGAAGCGGATGGTGTCGTCGATGTTTGTGTAAGCTTCCGTAAAGAGAACTCTGGTATCTCCACCTTTCGCAACGTTATAGTCATCAATTAAACGCCTCCACTGACTCACCATGTCGTATGTCTCAGCCTGGAAGAGTTTGTCAATGGAAGAAGTCTCAATCGAGCCACGAATCTCACCATATCCTTTGTGTAGATGTGCTCATAGTAGTCGCCATTGTTGGTGTCGTTGGTCGTCCCAGAGACAGGCTCGTCCCTCATAGCCGCATCCTCAAACAGATGATTAACTGCATCGACTCGAAAGCCGTCAGCACCCTTGTCTAACCAGAAGGTTAAAACATTTTTCATCGCCTGCACGACACGAGGTTCGCGGTAATTCAAATCAGGCTGCTCGGGCGCAAATTGATGCAAAAAATATTGCTGCCGATCGTCGTTCCACTTCCAAGCCGAGTGACTGAACACGGAATTCTTTAAGAAAATCACGAAAAGGTTTGAATACCAGCCGAGCGAAGGAAATGCGATCTCACCCAATTATTGGGAGGCAAAGGTCGACCGCCGTTTGTGCTTGGAAAGCCGTCGTGCCAAACGTAGAAATTCTCGAAACCTTTTTCCCTGGCGGCTGATTTCTTGAACCATTCGTGCGAATCACTTGTATGATTAGGCACCTTAAATTGAATTAAATTTCATGTCTGGCTGAACTTTCGTCGGAGACTCTTACAAAATCCATGATAACTTTAATGCCGAGTTTCTTCGCTTCCCGGAAAAGCTCTTCCAAGTCTTCCATCGACCCGAAGAGCTCGTCAACTTCAGTAAAGTCTTCGATATCGTAGCCGTAATCAACCTGCGGCGATTTCAAGATCGGACTGAGCCACGTTGCTGTGATTCCAGTTTCCTTCAAGTATGGAAGCTTCTGGATGATTCCTCGAATGTCTCCGACGCCATCGTTGTTAGAATCTTTGAACGACCGGGGGTAGATTTGATAAAACTAAACGACGTCCATTAATAACCATTAGCTTATCAACGCATTGCGCAACTTCAAATTTTGTCTCACAATCGCTGACTGCCACCAGTCTGACGTCTTGGCAGCTTGTTTTCCTGCAGACCTTCCACGAGATACTTCGGAGTTTGCCGTTGCACAAAGCGCAATGAGAACGAAGGCACAGATTACGAGGAACCTCATGACTGTCTTCTTTCCTTTCTAAACTTCAAATGAGCTTAATTCTCGATCAGAGTCAACTTAATCTGTCTAATCTCAAGTGGCTATAAGCTGATACGAACATTGTTAAGACAGGTTATCAGTCCAGCATAGCCAGACGCTTCTACTAAGTGAATGAGTTATTGGCTAGCAAGATAAATTGAAAACATTGCAAACATTTTTATTAACGACTTTATCAAACATCGTTCAAGCGAGCTTTCGCTAGAGCTTTTTCAAAATATGAACTTGGCCAAGCTGCAAACGATCAGCAGCAGAGAAATTGAAAGTTTTGCTGCTGACGAAACCTCCAGCACGATTCCTTCGTATGGGCCTAGAGCGATTTTCTCTGGGTCGTCAACACGCCATCCAACTTCATAATCTGAGCTTGTGGTGACTGCGATGAAGTAAGCTCTTGTGCGGCCAGAGAACTCGTCGCCCATCAAATCTTTGAGACTTCCTTCAGTAGCATTTTCGTGGAGATTGACAATGACTGCAATTGTGTTGTGGCCGCGCAAAACTCTCATGAAACCGTACACGTAATCGCCGATGGCGTTTGAGATGAAACCGCCGATTTTCAGAACGTGTTTGTCTCGTCGCAGCTCAATTAGCTTTTGATAAAGCTTGTAAGTACTTTTGTCGGCAATCATTTGAGCGTGCAGGTTTCTTTGTGGGAAGTTCGGGTGGATCGGCAGCCAAGTTCCAGTGGTGGCGTTGGCTAATGAGAATCCAGCGTTGACGGTGTTGTTCCATTGGAACGGCGTTCGAGCTGGATCGCGTGTGAACTGTTGGAAAACTGTCTCGTTGGTCTGTCGGACCATCGGGTCATCCGACTGTTCGAATGTGATATTTCGATTGTCAACCATCATAATTTCCTCTCCCTGAAACAATCAAACGTCAAAAGTTTTCCGTTTCGAGAGAAATATCACAACGTACGTAGTAAATTGTGGTCGTTCCTGGTAACATCATCGTAATCATTGCAAGAGGCTCGTGGCGAGCTTCTCCAAACCTTGAGGCAACGCGTGACGAGTCATGGTTGCCCAGCAGCCAATTAGGCTCTTCTCCACTCCACACGGGCTTCGCATCCTTCCACTCATTAATCACGTTGAAAAATTCTGTCGCGTTCGAATATTGGTCAAGCTTTGAGATGAAAGCTGTGTTGAGTGGAACGTGAGAGCCGAGCCTCGTTTCGTTGCTTCCATACCAGCCGACGAGCTGCTGAGTCGTTGACATCGCAGCAGAAACCATCATCAGCTTGTGCGTTTTATTGCCCGCTGGCGAGTGATCGACAAACTCGTCCATAACTTTCCTCAAATCGTAAATGAATTCGTACGACTCTGGCTGCAAGGGAAACCGAAACCATTCAAGAATCCATGGAATTAAAGATAAGAGAATTATCGCACCCGGTTGAGTGTGTGCTCGTGTACGAGATTTTCAAACGCGGTTCGGTCACCGTGGCTTGCATTGACGAAAACTTCATTCGGCAGCCCAGCAGTCTCAACCAACCGGTTAGCATTCGCCACTCTGAATCCATCGACGCCTTGCTCCAGCCAATATCTGAAGATGTCAATGATTTCTTGTTGCACTCGCACGTTGCGTAGGTTCAAATCGGGCATTTCGGGAGTGAACTGATGTAGATAACATTGATCTCGGTCGGCATTGTAAGTCCATGCCAGCGTGTGATAAACGGAAATCTAATCAGCGAAGTTCGTTATCAATGAAAATCCCACAGCGAACAAAATATTTGACGTACCCAGTTGTTGGGTACACGCCGTGTAACACCATCTGGATTCAAGGGGCAGTCGCGCCACACATAATAGTCCTCGAAGCCAGGGAATCGGTTGGCTGACCGCTGGAACCATTCGTGTTTCGACGATGTGTGGTTTGGGACCTTAAACGATAACGCAATTGAAGATTTCAATCATTGGAATAGTTTAACTTACAAAGTCAAGAATGAACCGAATCCCAAGTTCTCTGCCTTTTGCAATGAGCTCCATCAAATCCGCGTTGGTTCCGAAAATTGGATCAACAGTCTTGAATTCTTCAATGTCGTAGCCTCCGTCTAACGAAAGCTGCAGTTATTTTTGGGTGTTTGAACTTTGATCAACAGCTTACCTTTCATTGGCGACTTGAAAACTGGACCGAGCCAAGCGCCAGTCACTCCGAGATCCTTCAGATGGCCAAGTCTCTCAGTGATTCCTCTTATATCACCGATTCCATCTCCGTTGCTGTCCATAAACGATCTCGGGTAAATCTAGCAACGGATTATCTTAGTCCAAAGATCAAACACTCAAACGTTCTTATTTCACTTGATAAAACACGCCATGATGCCACCAGTCGAGATCTTCGTCATCAAATCGGACTGCAGTGGCTGCAGTCGCAATGAAAAGAACTAACACTAACTTGATCATATCACTGAAAGAAATCACGATCAAAACTGACGGCAAAGTGTCCGCTCGTGTTTCTTATATCAACTCCCAGATCGCTTATCAACCAGTGATAAGATGTTCAGATAAAACAAATCCAGGCTTTCAATGACTTCGATTTCATAATTCTTCTAATGCGTAAAGCTTAATTTTCTTATCGAAATATCAAATTTATTGATCAGACATTCAGGAACGACCAGAGTTAGCTTTAAACTCGATTTACCTTAGAAAAGAAATTTTGCAATAGTGCAAAATACCAAAGCGATTGAAAATGATAATTTGGTTGACGATGAAACCTCGAAGACCATGGCTTCGTACATTCCTAATTCTATCTCTTCAAATTCTGAAATGTACTCATAGGATGATGGGAGGTCATAGGTTGAGGCGGAGTCGGTGTGCGCAAGCATGATCGAAGCCTTCATTTTGCTTTCGTCGAGTTCGCCTTCCATGAGCTGCGTCAAGTTCACTTTGGTTCGTCCCATAAAATTAATGATGACAGCCAAGGTGTTGTGGCCGTCAAGAGTCCTGACGAAACCGAAAACGTTCTCGCTCAACACTTTCGATCTAAAACCTCCAATCTGCAGAACATTGCTGTGCCTTCTCATACGAATCAACACTCTGTAAAGTTCATACATGCTCAGTGTGGACCTTCTTTGTGCCAAGAGGTTCACTTGTCTGTAGTTGTTATTAACAGGAAGCCAAGTTTTGCCAGTCGTCGTGGAGAAGCCAGCGTTGGCTGTGTCGTCCCATTGAAATGGCGTTCGTTGTGGGTCACGAGATTTAAGTTTATAATTGGCCTCGTTCAAACAAGCATTTGGATCGTCGGAGTCTTCGAAAGAAATTTCCAGGTTGTTATCCATCGCAATTTCTTCGCCCTTTAAAAAGAAACTTGAAAAAATTTATCTTAGAAACTAAAGAAAACTTCTTACATAGTAAATGACGCTAACACCCGGCAGCAACATTGATAGGATTGCCAAACCTTGTTGACGATTGTAGCCGAAACGATTGCTGATCCTTGGATTATCGTGATTGCCCAACACCCAGTTTGGCTGAGCTCCCCAAACTGGAACAGTATCCAAATAGCTATCGATAACATCCTTGAAGTCTTTTGCATTGGACGCATGGTTGACTGCAGTTATCAACTCGAAATTGAACGGAACGTGAGCGCCTTTCGTCGCTCTTCCAACTCCATAATAAAGACTCGTTTCACTGACAGTTGTGTAGGCTTCAGTCATCAAGAGTCTCGTAGCTTTGTCATCTGATAACTCAGTAAATATATCCATGAATGCTCTCAAGTCATTAACGAACTCATAAGATTCTGGTCGATTCTTCGAATGCGTGTGATGCAAATTATTGTAATCCAGCCTGTCGGCAGTTGAGTTATAATATTCCTCGGTCGGAAGACCTTCTGTCTCGTACAAGAAGTTCACAGCATCCATTCTAAAGCCATCGACTCCTTTATTTAGCCAGAACTTAAGAGCTTCCAATAAAGCTTTGACAACTTCCGGGTTTCTCATGTTAAGTTCTGGTTGATCAGGCAGGAAGTGGTGAAGATAGCATTGGTCTCTAGCGGCATTATAAGTCCACGCTGGGGCGTTGTAAACAGAAACCTAATCAACAAACTTATCAACAATATTTCAAGGGCAAAGTCAAACTTTTCACTTGCCCAATTGTTCGGCATTCTTCGCAAGTTGTTCTCTGGATAAAGTTCGCAGTCGCGCCAGATGTAAAAGTCTTCATATCCAGCTTCTCTGTTTGCTGACTTATAGAACCATTCGTGCCGATCACTTGTGTGGTTCGGGATCTTTGATAAGATAAACAATGAGAGTTGAAGCTCGCAAATGATCAATTTCAACTCACAAACTCGAGAATAATTTTGATGTTGTAGTTTTTGGCTTTGACCAAGAGTTCTTCCAAGTCCCGGTCCGTCCCGAAAATTGGATCGACAGCGTAAAAGTCAGAAACATCGTAACCGCCGTCTGATAAAGGAGAAAAATTCTTGAATAGAAATTCAAAAAAGCTTCAAAAGATTTTCACCTTTCATTGGAGACCTGAAAATCGGGCCAAGCCAAGCTCCAGTTACACCGAGTTCGCTGAGATGATCCAACTTTTCGATGATTCCTCTGATGTCACCAATGCCATCACCGTCACTGTCTTTGAAAGATCGTGGGTAGATCTAGTTCATTTCGATGTTGAATTCTTTGTTCACTAATCTTCTAACGATGAGTAACTCACCTGATAAAAAACGCCGTGCTCCCACCAATCTAGCCCGGGATCTTTAGAGCTCTTAAAGAATGGCACAAAGGTCGACCATCGGGCATCAGCGGCCGCAACGCAGAGTAAAATATAAACGAGTTTCCACATCACAAACAATACTGGCAATGTAAGGATTTGGTCACATCGTTTATACCGTTAATTGCTTATCAAAGACTTGTCGAAGCGATAAACTTGATTGATTTGTGAATTTGCGGGAGACTGGCACTCGTAAAATAAGATAAGCCAGAGTTAGTTCTATTTATATTTATTGGTTCAACTCGATAAAACACTGAGCCTTCTGACCGCCAAGCTTTCCAAAGCTTTCTTAGAAAATGAATTTGATAACACTGCAGACCACCAACAGGATGGAAATTGCAAGTTTGGTCGCTGAAGAAACTTCAAGAACGATCGCCTCGTACTTTCCAACTTCAAAGTCTTCAAGGTTATCGATCCAATCTCCAATCTGGAGTGTCGCGTTGTTGTTGGCAACGAGGACTTGACCCTTCAAACCTTCCTCCCATCCATTGCCCATCAGAGTCTTCAAGCTGACTTTGACGGCGTCTCCCAGATTAATGAAGGCAGCGATGCTGGTTGTGTGGTTGGTGATAGTTCTTGTGAAGGCGAACATATTCGCACTGAGGGCTTTCGATTCAAAGCCTCCGTGCTGAAGAACTTCATTCTGCTTGCGCAACTCAATAAGCTTTTGATAAAGCTTGTAAGTGCTTTTTGCTTGAGTCTTCTGGGCCGCCAGATTGAGTGTCGTGTAGTTGGCGTGAATTGGAAGCCAAGTTTTGCCAGTAGTCGTTGAGAAGCCAGCGTTGGCAGTCGCGTCCCATTGGAATGGCGTTCTAACTGGATCGCGGGAATATTCTTTGTAGACGGTTTCGTTGGTTTGGCAAGCTTGTGGATCCTCAGATTCAGCGAACGTGATTTCCATGTTGTTGGTCATCAAGATTTCTTCACCCTGCAATTTAATTGAAAGTGTCAGCTTCAATCGATCGACCAAACTCATTTCCTTACGTAGTAAACAACATTGATTCCAGGCATCATCATCGTCATGATCGCCAAGCTTTCATGTCTGTCCTCGCCATAGCGATAACCAACGCGTGGTCTGTCGTGGTTGCCGAGAACCCAGTTGGCAACTGTTCCCCATTTTGGCATCGCGTTCATCCAGCTGTCAGCCGCTTGTTTGAACTTAGCTGCGTTCGATTCTGCGTTGAGTTCAGAAATCAGCGCGAAGTTGAATGGCATGTGTGATCCACGTGTCGTCTCGTTGTGACCGTACCAAAGAACTTGCTGTTCGATTGAAGCGTAAGCTTCTGTCATCATCAGCTTGGTGACTTTGTCACTCGATTCGGCAACAAATTCATCCATCATTTTTCTGACGTCGTAAATGAATTGGTATGACTCAGGCTGTCGAACGAATTATAATCAGGCTTTGTTTCGATCGATATGGAAAGATAAACTTACAAGATTCATCGTGTGATTGTGAATCAAGTTGTCATATACAGTCTTGTCAGCTAAGGGATTTACGTAGAACTCATCGGCAAGATCTGGAACCTCAAACATGTGATTGATAGCGTCGATTCTGAAACCATCAGCTCCCTCAATCAGCCAATGCTTGAGGATGTCGATCATCGCATTGTAGACTGCTTTGTTGCGGTAGTTAAGATCTGAAGATGAAATGAAGACGGAAAATTAAAACTTTTTTCAGAGAAAAATCACTAGAAAGTTTTAACGAATTCATCGGCGTTATGTCATTAGAAAAGTTAAAGTTTAATTACCAGGCTGTTCTGGCGCAAATTGATGGAGATAACATTGTCCCCTCACTGCGTTGTATGTCCACGCTGGTGTGTGGAAGACTGCAATCTAATCAGAAACTTTTGTGCTATCGGAGAAAACTCCCAATCTAGTTATCGATTACCCAATTATTTGGCAGAACTCTGTTGTTATCTTCGTCAAGTGGGCAATCTCTCCAAACGTAATAGTCTTCGAATTCGGGAACTCTTAATGCGGATTTCACAAACCACTCGTGCTTGTCACTTGTGTGATTAGGAACCTTTGGATTGGAACATCGTTAAGGAAATCATGTGACGACTGACTGATATCGTCGACTTACGAAATCGAGAATAATTTTAATTCCAAGGGTTTTGGCTTTATCGAAAAGGGCCTTCAGATCGTCGTTTGATCCGAACATTGGATCGACAAGCTTGAAGTCCTCAATGTCGTAACCACCATCTAGTTATGAAGGAATTGCATAAGAAAACTTCTCACGATTTTTAAATGATTCTCACCCTTCATTGGAGATTTGAAAATCGGGCTCAGCCAAGCTCCAGTTACTCCCAAATCTTTCAAATGGTCCAACTTATCGATGATTCCCTTGAGATCTCCAATGCCATTACCATCACTGTCTTTGAACGACTTGGGATAAATCTAAACGTGACACAAACGTTTAGTGATACGAGGCAATGCAATTTCCTTGTCGACATCACCTGATAGAACACTCCATGTTCCCACCAGTCTAGCTCTCCTTCGTGCTGATGATCCTGCTTCGCCCCATGGTTGATCGACCAACGGGCGTTCACAGCCAAAGCGCACAACAAAATTAAAGCAAAAGTCTTCATGTCTAACGTTAACCAACTGAACTCGACACCAACTGCCGGTGGAAACTTTTCGCGCGACTTTATATTGGATCGTTTATTGCCTATCGAGCTCCTGATAAAGAGCGTTCGAATGCGTCGACAAATCAATGGCTGACAGATTATCGCGATTGCGCACTCAGCTTGAGCCTGCCAGCAAAAAATTATCTCGAGTCCAGCTAATCACACACTCTAATTAAAAACAAAGCTCGTGAATCACCAGAAATAAGTCGGCAATGAGTTGTCGCCCGATCGATGGAAGATTTGCCAACTTGAAAAATCCGCTTTCACGATTATTTCGAGTGGTTGAAGCAATTGAACAGCAAGCAATAAATTTTTGGGTGTCGTTGACAACGTGATAAAGGATTACGTGGCCGATAAAAAGCTACAAGAGATATTTCTGATTCCACTTTATTTTGCGTTTGATTTAAACGATTTGACTCGTTCAGTGCAGCATCGATTTAGCCAGCGATCGCAACGGCTAACGACAAAGCAATCAAGGCCAGACTCATCATGATATTGGCTGCGCCTGAGTGAAGCGAGAAGACAACTGCATCGTAGAGCCCCAAGGTGATATCGCTTTTGAGCACTTTGTCGCTACAACGATTAATAATTATGGCAAGTTTCCGATGCAGGCGCTATCGATTTTAAACTTACCCGACATCAAAGCGGGAGTTAGGAGCGGCAGTGGCAACAGTCCATTCGTTGTAAGCCGAAGGGAAAACGGACAGGTCGACTCTTTCCTCTGCTCCTGCAACATTAATAACGACCAAGTAGCCCTCGTCAGCGACTTCCCTGTTCCCAACATGACGATATTAACGAACAACAGCAGAGAATATGAAATTGACGTATCGATTACCTCGTGAAAGCCAGAACGTTCTCGTTGATCACAGTCAGGTTGAAGCTTCCCTCTCTGAACGCTTTCGACTTTCTAAGCGTCGTTAATGACTGGAAATATTTGTAAGTGCTGCGGATCTGTTCACGTTGCGACTGGACGTTGATAGAGACGTAGTTGGGATGAATCGGCAACCAGGTTTCTTCAGCGTTGCGAGTTGTGAATCCTGCACCAACACCGCTGTTCCACTGCATCGGCGTTCGGTTAGGATCGCGATTGTCGTTGATCTGGAACCGCCTGTAATCGTGCATACCAATTTCTTCACCGTAGTAAGTCACGCTGGCTCCTGGGAGCGTGAGAACGATTGTGTTCACCATATGAACCTTTTCGATGCCAATGCGAGACGCAACGCGTGAATGGTCATGACTACCCGCGACCCAATCGGCCGTTTCACCTTCTGGCATGTTGTCTAACCACTCGAAGATTCCATTTCTGATGTTTTCCGCTTTCGCGTCACGATAGAAGTTGAAAATCAATTGAAAATTGAACGGCATGTGCGCGCCGGTTCTGTTGTCGTTAGGATCTCTGTAATAGCGCATCGTATCGTAAGTGCTCGCGTAAGCTTCCGTCATCAGAATGATGTCGTAGGTTTTGTTGTTCGTCGTCTTGTAATCATCAAGATATTTACGCCACTCGTAAACCAAATCGAATGTCGCTTGAAGATCTTTAGTGTGAATATGGAGCAAGTATCTAGATCAAGTGGAAACGACGTTGTATTGTATGTAACCCTCAGCGGAAGCTCTTTAACTCACTCGTAGTCGTCAGGATCCTGCACGTTCTCGTTTCTCGGTTCATTACGGAACTGGTCGTCTTCGAACATGTGGTTGATCTAGGAAAATATTCATGCGGGAATAGGAAAATATTTGCTCGAGAATTCGTCTTGAATTTTATAGTAAAACCTCACAGCATCAAGACGGAAACCTGCAACACCTTTGTCCATGTAGTATTTCATCACAGCTTTCATTTCGGCGACGACTTTAGCATTGCGATAGTTCAAATCCTTTAAACATTAACCGATTAACATTTAATCTTGACAACTCGTTGATGAGCTTACCGGTTGTTGTGCCGAGAATTGATGCAAGTAATACCTGTAATGAATTCACATTAGCTTAGGCCAGGCCTGAATAATTAATTTACTGACTGCTGACGCTTCTCGCTCCATTCCCATGCACTTCCGCCGAACACGGAAATCCAATTGTTGGGAGGCGACCGAGTTCCGCCCACCATCTGCCCATCACGCCAAATATAATAGTCACTGTAATCCGGTTCATTATTCTCCGATCGGACGAACCAGTCGTGTAAGCTGAAATACCGAGATCATTGAATATTGAAACGAGAATTGCATTACGGCTCTTAATTACTCGCTGGTATGATTTGGTATGAAGTCCAGCATTAGGCGGATACCGAGTTGATTGGCTTTCGTAATGAGATTGTCGAAATCCGTCATGTTTCCATAGTCAGGCTCGATTGTGTAGAAATCGCTCACATCGTATCCAGTGTCGACCTGGGGTGAGGCGAAAATCGGACTCAGCCAGCAAGCGTCGAAGCCAGCGTCCTTCAAATGATCGAGTTTGGAGATGATGCCTGGAGAGTCAAGTCACGTGAGACTTCATTAACCTTTCTCGAGAGCTTTTACCTTTTACATCTCCGATTCCATCGCCGTTCGAATCCATAAACGACCTCGGATAAATCTGATAAAAGGTTGCATGCTTCCACCAATGCTGGTCGTTTTGCGCTCCGATGCTGATAAACGAAACCGTCAAGAGCAGCAGACGAAATATTTCTTTCCGAGACATCTTAGATGAAGTTCGAACTCTATTTGAACGTTCACTCGATTGACTCTTGTGTTTTTGATGGATCAAGTGGCGAGCTAATCTTTCGAGAGGTGAACACAAAAGCGTTGATAGAGTACGAAGTAAAATTCTACAGACACAATTGTAACTTTACGGCCAAAAGCTGCACACAATTCGACTTAATATCTAATCAATATTTGCTGCTAAAACTCGCTTCAAACACAATAATTGACGAGATTATGAGCCATCGAATTTAACGGCTGGCTTGATGGTTGCGATAAGAATGTCTTGTGATGAAAGAAAATTGATTTCTAGGGATTTTCCGAAGAGAAAAAATAACTTCTTGCGTTCCTGAAACTTGCATCGAGATGAAAGCGAACTAGTTAGCGACTTCTTTCTGGTACCAAGCTGAAAATTAAACTGAACAGAAACTGAAACCTTTGCGATGATTTAAAGATGACATTGAATAAAAGTGGAGAAGGAAAATTGGAAGGTAAAACGGGTAATCGCAAATCGTATGTGGATAGCAAATAGTGGTGACCACCCATTAAAATGACATAATCGTCGTGGGCTCACAAGCAATCGCTCCGAGTGAAATGACAATTACTTTGAAAGCGATTGCCTAGTGAGGGATATGAGAACAACAAACTGCATAGTGTAGGCTTTCAAGGACATTTAACTAATCAGAATTCAGAGATAGAAAAACGAATGAGAAAATCAGGAACATAAGAAGTACTTGGTAAAGTCTACCTGAATTTCTTTCGAAACAAATTGCACCGCAGATTTTTATTGTTTTTTCACTTGAATCAATTCACTGACGATATTTTCCTGGAATCACAATTTCCACTTCCGAACCAGTCGTGCGTCGCATCAACTGTGCGAGAACATTTCCAGCAAAGTGTTCATAACAATAAACGAAAGGATATGGGAAATAATATATTTGTAGAAAAGTATAAAAGCCACAATCCCAGCGCCTCCGATTTGCTTTCTGTTCTAGCTTCTAGAAGTTTGCTCTCTGCCTAATGGAAATTGTTCGGAATTTTTAATGGACTTCTGTGGGAACTGGGAACATAAAACATAACAAACTTGATGTTTCAATGAGGAAATTTATTTTCCACTAATAAAACTATTGCTCAAATCAAGATTCATGTTCAACTTCAAGAGAAAAAGCCCATGAACTAATTTATGAATGAAGTGGGTCGTGATAGTTCTTCCTCATCGTTGAGCTTCAAACCAGTTTATTGTGCTGAGTGTCGTGGCATGTGCAGAAATATAACGAGTAGATGCTTGATAGAGCAGTAATTATTAAGCTGAGGCTGATAATTAGAATCACATCCCCGGACCAATAACCAAATAGTCTGCGAACGTCCTAAGGCGATAGTGTTCATAAGCTGATTAAGGTCTGTCGATTAATCTCAAGTGTAATTACCTTCGTCTTCTTGTGTTCTGGTCCGTGAGAACGACGCAATCATAGGGAGCGAGTGGAACGTTTTTCTTGTGAACGATTGAACTGGAAGAAATCGGTTCAGTGAAAGGTGCAGTCGAAGCCTCCGCAACATGCCAAAACGCAAGTTATGTTGCAAATTAGTTCATTGTGAATATTAATGCTGCGGCGGTCATAAAGTGTTTGAACAAACACGTTTTAATACTTTGGCTGGCGGCGGTTTGATCGAATGACAACAGAACTAATTAAAAGCAAACAAGCATGCAATCGCAGTCACAATGAACATAGATTTCGCGGCAATCTGAGCCGCCGAGCTGCGGCGAGTTTGGTCGTCCATCAAAACGATTGCATCGAATTTTCCCATTGTTAGTCGTTGAGCTTTAATAACAGCGCTGCGGATATCAGTTAGTAGTTTGAACATGCGATTCTCGTTTTTCAAGCAGCAATATCTCACTCACCCTTCCTCGTATTCCGACATTGGCGCTGCCGCTACAACTTTCAGATTATTGTGCAATGTCGCAAAGCTCTTTAAGCTGACATTTTCGTTTTGCGGTCCAAGATTAATCACGACGACATAAGTCTCGTGGTCGAGCAACTCTCTGACGTATGCAAAAACGTTTTGGTTCAATGCGAGGATCTTAATGTCTCCATACAGGAATGTGTCGAGCTTCCGCAAAGCCATCAATTTCTGGTAGAACTTGAAATGGCTTTTGGGAGCCGCCTGCTGTGCGTTCAAGTTGACATCGACATAGTTCGGATGCACTGGCAGCCAAGTCTTCGCCGCAGTTGAGAAGCCGGCATTGGCCGTCGCATCCCACTGGAAAGGCGTTCGTTCCGGATCACGAGAATATTTCTGATAAACGCTCGGGTTAGTGTTGCAGGCAGCTGGGTCCTTGGTGTCCTCCCACGATCTGAAATGAGGAAGTTTAGACGGAAAATATTCCAGATTGTTTATTGACCGAGGCCAACATGTCTTTGTCGTCGAGCATGCCAATCTCCTCGCCCTGGGGAAACATAAAGCAAACATGAGATTAAACCGAACGCAACTCGGATGGCCACTGATATTTTACGTTATATGTGACTCCAGCTCCGGGCAGCGTCAACAGCATCGCGGTGAGTGAATCGATGCGCTCAGCTCCAAAGCGGCTTCCGACTCGAGAGTTGTCGTGATTGCCCAGCTGGGAAGGAAATTAGCTAGAAAATTAAATGACGACAAGCTTTCAACTTACAACCCAGTTCGCTGTGAAGCCCGCTGGCATGAAGTTCAACCATTTGCTGACTGTGTGAACAAAGTCGCTCGCCGACGACTCTTTGTGCAGATCGGAAATCATCAAGAAGTTGAAGGGAATGTGCGAGCCTTTTCTCAGCCCGTCGTCTGACTGATAGTATCGCATTGTGAACGTCAAGTTAGCGTAGGCTTCCGTCAGAAGCACTCTCGTGTCGCCTCCGTGCTCCTTTTTCCAGTCGTCAAGCAGCTCACGCCACGAATAAATAACGTCGTACACCTCCGGCTACAGGAAGAGACATCATTAAAAATCCATGAGAAGCCGCCAAGAATTTGCTCGAGTACCAAATCTTTTGTGTAATAATGCTTGAGGTGTCCGTACGAAAGCGGGTCGTTGTCGTCAAACGACACAGGCTCGTCGCGCAAGTCTTCCACTTCGAACATGTGATTCACCTGGGAACGAAACCTTCTGCGTCACTTCACATTGACAATCACTTTTACTGTCGCATTTACCGCATCACATCGGAAGCCTGCAATTCCTTTAGACATCCAAAACCTCAAGATGTCCTTCATGCGCTCGCCCACCGCTGGGTGTCTGAAATTGAGGTCAGGCTGCTGCTTCGTGAACTGATGGAGATAAAACTGCTGACGTTTTTCGCTCCAAGTCCACGCGGATCCGTAAAACACTGAAACCCAATTATTGGGCGGCAGGTTCTGCCCTCCTTCGGGGTTTGGCTTTCCATCCTTCCAAACGTAGAAATCTTCGAACTCCGGATCTCTCGCTTCAGATTTAATAAACCATTCGTGTTCGTCCGACGTGTGATTGGGAACGAAGTCTAGGATTATTTTTATACCTGAAAGTGAAGTCGTTGATGCAAGATGAACTCATTGCTTCTCTTGTTCGTCCACCTACCTAATTTATTCGCTTTGGCTACCAATTCAATCAAGTCGTCCATGGTTCCGTACTCAGGTTGGATGGCTTCATAATCGGAAATGTCGTAGCCAAAATCTACATTGTACCGAACCGCATTCATGTCAAGAGCGTTAATGAAAAAGCGGCTTTCACGTCCTTACCAACCATTGGAGATTTGAATATCGGGCTTAACCATGTCGCCCCCACGCCAGCCTCTTTCAAATGCTCAAGTCTCGATGTTATGCCTGAAAATTGCGGGTTTAGTCATCGCATCTACATCATGGCTTGTGTATTTACCTTTGAGGTCGCCGATGCCATCACCGTCCGAGTCTTTGAATGAGCGCGGGTAGATTTGATAAAACTTTTTGTTTAAAAAAGAACGAAGTAAAATTTTGGAGCTTCATAAATTTATCTAAGCTTACAACTGTCGATTGCCACCAGTCCTTTTCAGCCAACGTAGACGCGAGATTAATGCAGATAATTACAAGCAGAACAAGTGCTTTCATTATGAGTTTCTTGAGACGAAATGTCGTCGTCTTTATGGAGAAATTGCCGTCAACAAGCTGCGAACATGAAAACAAATTTGATTAAGCGATCCAATGAGAAGCAGATAATTGATTCACGTTCGCTAGAGCTTAACGTTTGACGCGTCAACTGTCAGTGCGCTCATTATCTGGTTACTCACTCTCGCACTTATCAAATAATTCTGTTCCACTAGAAGAGAAGTTGTGAAAGCGTTGAACGATCGGGTTGAACTGAGCTCGAGTCGTCGATCGTTCTGTGAAAAAACCTTAAAATAGCTCGTGCTAATGACGTCGCCCTCGTCTCTCGAACACAAAGCGTCGTCGCTCAGACCTATGCACAATGTGCCGGCGGAATCGGAATGAGATAAGTAGAGAGCGTAGCTCACTTACGATGGCAATGGGAAGATTCTCACGTTATCTGATGCAAAGCGCTCGTCGCTTATCATAATCTCCATTCCGGCAGAACGTGCATGTTGTCGTCTGTCGTGCTGTATTCATCATTGGGAGAAAGCTTTTCGGGCGAAAATAAATTTATTCATCTTGGAAATTTGGTTTGTGCAAGGAGACGCGCGGGGACTCAAAGGAAATGCGAAGCGTCGTCTTGAGCACGCCTGTTGTAAATTGAAGGAATTTTATTTCGGGCTCAAATATTTTGATAGGACTTCTTTATCATGTTATTCGCTCGCTCGCTTGACATCTCTTTGCACTTGATATTATTGAAAAGGCGGCGAGAGCGAGTTCATCACATTTTAATTCCAAGTTTTTCAATTTCTCGCGCTTCGAGGGTGAAAATTCTCCAACGAAATCACTTGAAATTTGATTAAGTCTCGTAATAACGCGAAAAAATCATAAAAATGTCAAAGACGTGACTGGAATAAAGCGAAAGATGAAGTGAATATCAATTGAGTTGATAAGGAAATATTGCTGATGAATTTCATGCATGACGGGAGCGAGTCGGCAAGCGTTTTATGGATGGAGCGTCGCAGCTGAAACGTCGAGCCATCTAACGAAACTAATTTGAATTTCCCTTCAGCCACGATGCAAGATGTTGACTTCGAACCGCCACAAGACCTTGACTCCCTCCTGATTATCGATCTCGCGAGCTGACATGAGCGTCGACGATAACTCTCCCAGCTCTCAACATCCGATAAATTTAATCTGTTAATGCAACATTACATTGCGAGACTAAAAGCTTTTGTTACACATAAAACGAACATTATCATTCTGACATGAAGCAGAAGTTCGGTCGAACGACGGCAGCCTAAGAGACACAGAGCGCAAAATAAAACATCATGACTGGTGAAAATCTTTGCTAACTTAATATTCAAAGTGGATTGGATGGCACGGCGGAGGAAGCTGCGTTGAAGTCGTGAAAGCTTTCTTTGTTAAGGTCAAGTCTCACCGGAGATTTCAGGCCCGGATTCTCATACTCCTCAAAAATTAATTAAGACTTTTATAAGCTCTCGTTCCACACTCGAGCGCCCTCGTCTTTGGAAAGTTATCAAGTTCCTTTCTCTGTTTCAAATTATTGTTTACTCACTTAAGACGATCTCCCCAAGCTATTCGCGGAAATTTTTGCGCCTTGAATTCTCCATAAAGTCAACAAAGATTATTTCATTGTAATGACGGATTTTCATGGCTCGAGACCGTCAATGTCTTGATACTCTCGATTAGTAGAGAGAATTAAAGATCAACACAAGCGCAAAGTTTCAAGCTTCCACGGGCACGGTTGGAAATAAATCATAACCATGGCTACGGCTGAGGAACAGTCGTGCTTATTCACTTTCCTTGCTTCCTTCTTCGTTCGAACAACATCGACGGGTAAACAAGGATTTGACGAGTAAGCAAGGAGGGAGGCGCAATGTTTGTTTTTCAGTCTTTTCCCGCTGCCTCACTCGTCGCAGCACAAGACTCTTTCTTAGTCTCTTTATTCGGTTAAAGTGAAGCTTAACGAACGATGAACAATTCTATTTTTGCGCTTGAGCCAGCTCGAACACGAAGCGCTAAATTGTTTACTGACTAAACAGCACACGGTAATGAATGAAGTGCGAGGAAATGGGAAAGACACGAGTTTCTGCTCCATCATGCTCTGCCCCACCGCTCTGCAGCCGCAAGGTTTAAGAGTTGCCTCAGTAACAGTTCTCGGAAGGATCAAGGTTCTTATCGCAGCCCTCGACATCATCTGAATGTCGAGAATGTTTTGATGGAAATTTGCGTCGATCGCGCGCGTCTGGCGAACGACGGAGGGCAAAAACAAAGAGCCGGGCAGAGATGCTAAAAATGTTCATCTCATAAAAATTTCAACAAGAAAATCTTTTTATCAGAACTTTGCCATTGGCGAAACGAACCGACATTATCTTCGCAGGAGGTGGAGGCGCAAACGAACAATCAAAAAATAATCTCGTAGCTTGTTTACAACATTAAAGAGAGTCTTTCAACAATAAACGATGTTGAACATTTCGGGAATTTCCATCTCAAAGCGTCTTCGTTCTCCGCCCTCTGAACTTCCGGCAAATCTCTGCAAATCTCAACCTCGCTCACGCTTGACATCAGCGTTATCTTCGCAACAACGAATCTGAATTCTTGCCGTTGATAACTTTATAAATAAACTCACCTTCCATCATCTTTCTTCTCGTTACAGTTGCCAGCACGCCGGAAAGTATAATAAATAAGACAGATTCGATAGCATTAAGGGATTTAAGCACTGAGCCTACATCGAGTAGCACCAACGTTCAGACTGAAGCTCAATCGAAAAACGGTCAAATATCAAGTAAGTTGACAGCTCAATTAACAAGTAATCGGGTGGCTAAAGGCTTGCTCTCTTCACAGAGGACAGTGGATTGACGATTGTGCGGCGATTGAGCGGGAAGAAGTCACAGCAACAGTCTGAGTTAGCGGATAATCAGCATCTTGAGCAATACATTTACTCGGATAGCGAGCCTAGCGGGCCAAGCGGTTTCTGTTCGTTCATAGAGAATCGGTTAAAAATGCAACCAACTTCGTTAAATGATAATCTCGACAGTATAGACTTGACAACGGAGAGTTTACCCGCTGTCGATACTCCCGACGCTTGTGATAAAGCTGCGCTAAGGTAAGAGAGTGCTTTGTGATGTTACCAAGTCCTCGAGGGACATTTAGACTGCGCGATAACGAAATCCTTTTACTTCTGACCTGAGTTAGCGTAGAAGCATCTGCCGATGGGACTCGTCAGTCTCTTACGAGCGCTCGCTTAATAATTCATTAGAGCTCGCTGGAGCGAATGCAAAAGTTAAAGGTTTTTTCGAACGACGCAAGCGTCTCGCGAGCTGCCAATTAAAGAATTGAATTTTAAACATCGTTAACAAGAGTTTATAGAAAGTTACACAAGAAATCTTTTATGCAGAGAAGTTTCCGCTCACACAGCCTGGAAAAATCTTCAGATAAACTCGCTGTTTACATTGAGGCTCTGCCTCGTGCAACTTCCATTGAATTTGCATGAAATTTTCAACAGCTTGGTCGGAAGTTCGGGCTCGTCGAGTGAATAAATTAGCTTCATGCATAAAATATGATTCGTAATTTGTGTTTCATCGCCGTCTCTCGTCGAGAGCCGGGAGCGGTCTGAGACTTCCATCAAGTTTCAAATAGAATTTGTCTAAAGTAATATGAATCAGAGAGAACCTGTCTGACGCTTGTCAGACTATTACGATATTCTATCGTGTAATTTTGAAGTTAGACAATTGAAAAGTTATCATGATTTCAATGCTGACTGATTGAGCTTGCCTGAATTTAAACTAATGTCAAATATTCCTTCTCTCTTTGCAGACTAAGATGTCTTTTACGC
Organism: Smittia sp. YW1114-2; assembly: GCA_033064975.1. Lineage (NCBI taxonomy): Eukaryota > Metazoa > Arthropoda > Insecta > Diptera > Chironomidae > Smittia > Smittia sp. YW1114-2. Next base: position 19,982,271 of record CP093832.1, read on the forward strand.
CAGCTTCAACGTGGAGAGATCTCTGCAGAATTACTGCAGAAGAATCTCCACTACGCAGCTCGAGTGCTCGAGGCTGTGTTCATAGACGAGACCAAGTAAGTGGAGTTGCAGGACATTCGTACTCATTAACGTTAATCAAACAGCGACATGATGAAGTTCCACAGTCGTCGTCGGACTTTCTTTCGTTCAGTATTCGTTCTCCATTCTAAGCTAATCTCATAAGATATTTGTCTCGAGCTGCGAATCGATTGGATTCTGCTTTAATTCCCCCGTTTCGACGATGGATTATTTTCTCTCTTGATTTCCATTGTATTGGCCAGTTATCGTTTTGGTTTTGATCTGAAGCAACGACGCAGATTCGCCTCTTGGAAGTTTGCCGAAAGACAAAGCTACTCCATCATCTCGAGCGAATCTCATGAAAGCTTCTCTAGATCAGCTCAAGAATCTTAATTTGCTTGCGTAGGGCTTCGCGCCTGGCGTCACCCGAGCCATAGACTTTCATCTCCATCCATCAACCGTATTCCCCCTCGAATATTTTCTGATGCATCGTCGAAGTAATAATGATGTGATAAAGTTTCGTAATTTGATTTTCCCTTAAGACGTCAAGACACGTTTCGTAATAAAATCTCAAATTTATGCAACTTGAATCCCCTCAGGCAGTTGAGTTCAATTTAAGGGAAACTGCAAGAAGACGTTTGCTGGCGCATAAAGTTGACTGTGAAGGGTTTATGCTTAACTCTGAACGTTTCCTCTTGCCAACGTTGAAGCTTTAAATCTTTTGATCTCCGTCGAATTAGTATTCTCAAAGAAAGTTCGAGGCGTCAAGACAAAGTTTAAATTACTTCGGTGCTAGAACACACAAACATGGCATGATGGAGTTAGTGTTATGCAAAGCGTCGGGAAAACAATTTACGTCGAGAATTTTGCCACATCATTGTGAACGCATCAGCCTTGAAGAGCTAAAGAAAAGATCTGGGTCATTTCCTAATTATGTAGATTGTACTGTAATGATTCAGAAATGACTTGTGAGCTGATGATTGGAATAACGCAATGATACCATGTACAATTTAGTCAAGATGGTGACCGAATATCGGGAGAACCGAGTGAAAGGGACGGGCATAATAAGCTCAAAAAGAGTAACAGCATAGCGGTGACAGAGCATCGGCGTGGAGCTTCAACGGCACCTCAGACCCATAGCGGGCCAACTGGACCACCCGGAAGCACCACCGGCAACAGCTTCATCCAGCGGCGTCGTTTACGACAGCCAGTGTGGGCTAAAACCTCGACGACGACCGCTACGACACAGAAGAAGTTATTACCTTTGATATTTATCTTTTCTTTCAAGCGTTTTAGATCTTTTACTTAAGTTTTCTTTTGAAATAACTCGAATAACTTGATTTGGAATTTCGACCTTCTCCTCATGAGATGTCCGAACTAACATAGAAAGTTAAATAGCTTTAGTCTCAACATAAAAGAGAACCGAACTTGCGTTAAGAATGTTAATGTTCATGCACATAATTCGCCTGTTGAGATATACAGCCGCTCGCACAACATGAAAGCCTTTCCTTGGGGAAGAAGCTGAACGAGGAATTGGCTCAAGTTTAGGGTTGAAACTAAAAGGTAAACCACAAAGCAATAGAACAAGTTCATGCAGAAGACAAAGCCTCGTTTAAGCCGATATCTTAGCCGGAGCTGTGTCAGCTAAAAGTCAGCTCAGGGCAAACTCAACAAATTGTTCAAGCTTCAGTTCCTTTGCTGAATCTCTACCTGTTTCCATTTAAACCTGAGCCCAATTCCTCGCCAAGGTTTCTCCCCTCGTCTCCCGTCGCAATGTCAATATAAAAGCTGAAAAAGCGAGCGCGCTTTATTCACTGGCAAGAAAGCCGAGCGAGCAGACAAAGAGAGCTTTTCTGTATGACTTTGATATGTAAAGCAACGGAGAAAATGTTTTCCTTTTTCGGAAAAGGTTCACAAGCTTCACGAGCCTTATGTACATAAATTAATTAGCATCTCCTCGCATTCTTTTGATGTATGTAATGAGCTCAAACTTGTTTAAACTTTACGATGATGATGAAGATACATCGACTACGATGCGGGAGAAAGCTCATGAAAATTTACTCGCAAACTTGGTAAACTCGCTCGCACTCGAAACTTGGTGTACGACTGCACGTAGTTGAAGATCGAGCATAATTACTAGCATGACTGAACTTCATCTTTCTTTCTTCTCCACGTTTTTCCCTCTTACGATTTACTTAAACTTCTTTTCAAGCTCTTTTAGAATCTTGCAACGAAAACATCATTCGCTTCCGTCCCTCGCCAGTAGGTGCGTTCATCTCTCTTTCTGTCCTTTAGTCGCACCACCTAGCAGCACCTCATTCACTTCTTCTCTTCCCCAGCTTTAATGTTTTGAACATGCAAAGTATTATCGGACTGTCGAGCATTACGAAATCCTTCGACCATAAATTTTCATGGAACATCTTGAGTTGAACGTAAAAGTCCCACCGGCAAATTAAAAATATCGATTTCCGGCCAAGTACATTCTCCGTTGTTATTGTTCGTACGTTTGGCCTTTGATCTCCCCGAAGCGAAATAAAAAGATTCACCGACGATGCTTCCGCCTTGATGTGAATCCCTCACAATGAAGATTGTCTTAACATCAGCAGATACATTGTCGTGAACGACCCGATTTGATTACGCTTTGAGATCTGTTTCGTTTCGCAAGCGAGCGACGCTCAGCAGATCTTAACGAAGGTTCATGACGACCGCTCCGCTGTTTCATTTTAATTTGCGTTTCGAAGAGTTCGAGCATGATAAGGTGATTAATTTTTCTTGGAGAGACTCGCTCGACCCTCGGGCCAACCGAATTTGTCCTGAAATAGATCAAACGTCGAATGACGTCACGTTCCGTGGGCTCGCTATGAAAGCTCTAATTAAAAGTCGTTGGGAACGGCTCGTACACTTGCAGAGCAACCGAGGAACGCAGGCAATAAATTTTCATTCGCGCTCATGTTCAATAAGCTTCTTCTGGCACTAGAGCATAAATCTTCGCAGTGCGAGCCATCATCATGAGGGAAACATAAAAGCAGGGCAAGCGGCCAAGTTCAAGTGAAGAAGCGGGCTCGTTGATTAAACATTGTTTCCCACCGTCGCCGATCAATTCGATTGTTTGAAGGATCGATTGATTGTAAATAATTGAAGCAGAATAACAAAACGTTGTCATTATTACACGACATTCGGTAATTTAATAGCCACGAAGCCGAAGCTTTTGGACAATAAACGACGGTAGAGACAGTTGTGTGGCGATAGTCGAGCATTAAAAGACGGTTTTATTAAATTTCTCTCGACAACAGTTCGACGCGAGTGAAGGACAAGAAATAAACAAATAAAGAAAAACTTTTCCCCCGCTCCCGGTTTAAAACAAACGAGAGTTTGTGTGTTTGCTGATCGATGGGACATGGTTAAGTTTGAAAAGTTTATGAGCAAACGGAAGCTTTTAGTGCACGGACGATCGATTGCTGGCGACCTGGTGCAGTTTCTCATCAGGTAGAGATTGTGATGCGAGCAACAAGACGACGTCGTGGATTTCCTCTTCCACTGAATAATTTACTCGGAAACTTGTTGCCATTGAGTCGAGAGCTTTTGAATTGAAATTACTCTGGAAAAGCTTCAATTTCATGTGAGCTCCGAAGCGACACGCGCAATGTTTGCGCCAATATCCGTCGAGCTCTTCTCGGAATTTATTTCACATTTATGAGACTCGAAAAGAGATGCAAAGGAATTGAGCAAATCAGCTTTTCACGTTGTGAAAGCTGCTTTTCCTCGGAAGTCGCGATCTCAATAAAAACTTTTTCCGCGATGCCTTAGAAGCATTGCGTCGCAACCGTTTGAATGGCGTCTAAGATTGGCTCTTGCTGGAGCAGCGAGCTGAGGACACGCGAAGCTAGCAAACGAACAGTATTTTTGTCTAAAATCTCATTGAAATCGCTTTCCAATTGTCGACTCCATTGAGTATCACAATCAAATTCTCTGAGATTCTTGAGCTTCTGCAGCACAATTTCCGTTTTTCATTTCCGTCATTCCACGTCATCTCGTAAGCTTTCGCGGAAAAGATTCTTGACAACGTGATCTTACTCCCCTTAGAGAGAGAGACTCGTCGATGACATATCTGAATACGTTGCCTTTCCACTCCATTCACATCACGATCCGTCGCTCGCTGAGAAAACCTCGGCGGATTGAAATGGAAGATTTATTCCCTGAGAATCATATTTCGTCAAACACGCGACGACTTTTATTTGAATACACATCCTAATGTATCTCTTTTCCGTCTCATCACGTTACGAGATCTAGATGGGTTTATTCCGCTTTTTATTGTTCGAGCTCCTCGCGCTCACGTTCTTTCGGAGGAAATAAATTTTGAAGGTTGATTGCTTACAAAGTGCTCGTTTAATTTTCCTGCTTGTTCTTCGCCCCTAAATCTGTTATGTCATCTCGGCGCGTTTATGGGCCATTTTCGTCATGTTTATGGCTTTTCGGCAGCGATGCCTCGGAACATAATCTCTGAGCTCTTAAAGCTTCTCGCCAATGGAGGTTTACATCGACGTGGTTGACGTTGTAATGAGGACGAGTAGTCGCACTCTCGTTGATTAGAATGTAATTTCCGTTTCCATTTAGAGCGCTCGCAATGCCTTTTCTAGTTCATACGCCTCACTTAGTGAAATTAATTACAAATCATGGACGAGCTGGAGTCGGGGAGAGTTTGGGTTTGGTGTCACGCTGTGAGGAAAACCAGTTCAAAGCTCTTTCGCGGTCGACCTGTTTCTTCCAATTTACTCCTTTTGTATTTTTTAATTACTAACTTCATTCTTGAATTGATTTTAAATGAGAGCTAGAAACTCGTAAATATTTATGTTGGAAGTTCCCACAAATATTTCTGACTGAATGAATTCCGAAAAGTTATTGCAAGCTCGTTCGTTTGAGGAGAAACCGACGAAGTGAACAGTGTAGGCAAACATGATGGCAAAGTGACGACGAGTAAATTTAATTATACATGCGAAAGGCTTGGTTCCGGAAATGAGCTTGTTAGTAGAACGGAGGAGGTGGAAGAAAGCAAGCATCAAAGCTCAGAGATGAGTTGATCTCATTGACATCTTGATTGCGTTACTTCGCTGCTTGGTCTCACTCGAAAATTGAAGCAGTTAAAGCAAGCAAAGTTTGCTTACCAAACGTTTCACAATACTGAAAGTGCACAGTTGAGAGCGCACTTTGAAATTCATTTCCAACTCTGGCTCGCATTAAAAGAGCAATGAGAGCTTCGAAAGCGCTGCTCGAATGTTGGAAACCTTCACCTAGTTACCAGGCAACACTCGTATTTAAATACCAAAAGCTTTAAAAGCTTCGGTGAATCTAACATCAACAAACCCACAAAGCTTCTGGTTTCATTTATTTCTGAAATATGCGGAAACCTCAACAAAAGGTCGTCGCATAAATATCATTAACATTGATCCGAGCTACTAACTCGAGTTTCAACTGCAACGCAATATGATTTGAAACCGGTTAGAGTGAACTTTCGTTCGTGTAAACAAGATGTAAAGCGAGGAGTAAGACGGAGCACCTCCGAAATTCGATCTGAGAAAATTAATTCTATTTCTGGCTTAAGGTGAACTGACAATAGGAAGACGCTCGAATAGAATTGGGGCGGAAGCAAATAAACAATTGTCTTAATGTAAATTGCTCTGTCAACACAATGCTCGTGTTATCGATCGTTATTACTCGTCTTCTTCGACTTAATTTATTTTGTCATTTCCTGAAAGCTCTCCATCGATTCATCGCAAAGTCCCCGGCCAGCAAGCCTCCCTCCCTTAAAACGTTTGAACAGCTCCAACAATGTTGTTCGAGTTTGTAGCACGTGCATAAACGTAAACGACCAACTTTCAATGGAAATATAATATTTTGTGTCACCTTAAGGAGCAATTAACGAAGACACGAAACTAATTTTCATGAAATTAAGTGCCCGACTATGAAACATGGAACATGAAACTGCTACCAAAGGTCCAATCCAAAGTTGAAAGCGCAAAGTTTGCCAATTGTTTAGATATTTTCGTCGCTTAATTGATCGCTTGAGAATTCCCGCAGCGAGAATGAAAAGCGGAAAATGAGTTTTCGTTTTTGCCGCTCTCGATATCAAATTGAATAAAATATCTTCAGCCATCATTGCATCTGGCAAAGCGACAGGAAACATGTGCACAGTCTGCGTTGCTGTGGAAACATTGCTCCATGATTGAGCATGAAAGCAAAGTGATATTTATGGGACAATAAGGTTTCGTCCGAGGCGAAGGATGCGGCAAAGCTCGGGATGAAAAAGCTCTTGGCGAGAATTTTCTTTTGATTAATAAAAGTTTAATTAAAAATCACAGCGTCGAGGGCTTTTCACCTTAATTGAAGCGTTGGGTGAGGAAGATAAACCCGAGAATTCTTTGCAACGTTACCGCATCTTTACTCAGAGATTAAACTTTATAATTGGAATTGTATTCGAATTATCTTTTGCAAGTAATAAAAATCCTCAAGTCTTGGAGTGCTCGGGTATCAGAACGCGAGTTTTTATGAAAACCATAAAGTCTTCGCTAAGATTAATGTTTATTGCTTCGGCAGCAATGAAACCTGCAAGGATTACAATGAAATTTTATATTTCGACGTTGCATTTGTTGCGAGATTGAATAATAATGGACATGGTAATGCGATATTTTAATATTGATTGCTGCGAGTTTGTAAAGCGTGGGCTGGCTAGTAATTAATATGTATTCATCTAGGATTGTTTTGGGTGGATGTGGGAGGCCAAAACCTGAACAATTAAGGCGACACAGAACAAAGATAAACGTGGAATGATTGTCCTGTGTTCAGCCTAGTCAACAATCAGCTTGATAGTTCCCGCATCGCGAACAATTCCCATTGAAATTACACTGAAAATTTAAATCCTTTGTGACTTAATTTCCATGTCACGTTAATTCCAGGTTGTTAATTCCATTGTCTGTCGAATAAAGAGCGAAGCCGTGCTTTAGGTCGTAATTAAAATGTGCATGAACAAACGCATTAAACCGAGCAAAGTGCAAGGAGCCAGACAGCGGAGTTGCAGCTTTTTATGGCGAGTCGTTAAAGTTTTATCCACATGCAGACAGAGCTCTGTGTCTCTTGCTCTTGTAAATCATATTTAATTCGCTCCCGCTATAAAATATGCAATCATCGACTTTGCTTTACTGAGAATGTCAAACTCATACCTTGTAAAGTTCAGAACATTCATTCACATTCCATAAAGTCGTGCAGAAAAAGCATTTTAGTGAAAAACTTCCTTTTACTTAGAAGATTATTGCAAGCTAATGTAGAGCAATGCACTGCAAGAACCATAAAACTTATATGTCACTGAAACGAGAGCAAACTGTAGGCGAGTTTTTGCTACTAACTAAATTAACACGCGACATAACGAGACGTAATGTATAACCAACACATTTTGCATTTGTAGAATTTTAATTCTTTTTTTCGACTTTTTCATTTTTATTGCTGGCAGAGCTCGAGGGCATTTACTAACATGTTCCAACTTTTTCTCTTCCTTTTGCTTGTTTCTCCCTTTGCCAAACAGACGCTTGGCAGACGAAGACGACGAGCTATCAGAAGTGCAGCCCGACGCGGTGCCGCCAGAAGTCCGCGAGTGGTTGGCGTCGACATTCACGCGACAACTCGCCACCACCCGAAAGAAGAGCGATGAGAAGCCGAAATTCCGATCTGTGGCTCACGCCATCCGCGCCGGCATTTTTGTCGATCGGATCTATCGACGAGTTTCCAGCACTGCACTCATGCAGTTCCCGCCCGAAGTTGTAAAAGTGTTGAAGGTATGCAAACATTTTTGTATAAACTTGCCAAACAATTTTCCACTCGAAATCACTCCTCTCGAGTTGATAATGATGGAAACTTTTCGAGGAGAGAAAGATTATTTTCCTAGGAGTTTATTGAGCTGTCGCCTTCTCGAGTTGAAAGCCTGGTTGGAACTTTATGAGTGCCACATTCTGTGGGCTTCCGCACTGCAATTATAACTTTCCTGTTCAGGCGTTTAGGTTCACTAGGCATTGGCCAAATAGAACGTTCCACCAGCTTTACCACGACGTTAAAAGGAAATTATTTTCAAGTTTATGCTTCCGAGCTTTTTGCATTAAAGAGACTGGAAACTATTTTTCAAGGATATTTCCCGGAGCAGAACTTTTTACTGCATCAACAACTCTTATCGCTCCATAAACTAATTCAATTATGAATATCCATGCATAAGTGATGAACGGGATGCTGGAAACTTTTCCCTCTCTAATGAATTTAAGAATATTTAGCAGCAATTAAATTATTCAAATTCTCGCTTCTAGCATCTGGACGATTGGTCGTTTGACGTGTTCGCGCTGGCCGACTCGGGCAACTGCATGCCGGTCAAATACATTGGCTACGATCTTCTCAACCGCTATGGCATGATACACAAGTTTAAGGTCCCGTCAGCCACGCTCGAAACATTTTTGTCACGAATCGAGGAAGGTACGGACCACGTCGTTTAATATCTACAAAGCTTTCGCTGTTCTCGCTCACCGAGAGGTCGAAGGGACGGAAAAGCTTTTTCATCCATGCGGACGCTCGTAAACTGAGAGTTCATGGGGGACTTTGGATCGAATGGAAAAGCCCGGACGACAAAGTAGCTTAACAGGTCGATCCCTCGCTTGTTTTCGAAGCAAACGTCCCTTCCACCTTTCGACGCTTACTCCCATGGCAATATCAAACTCAACACGTAACGGTCTGCTTTTTAATTTGAACAGGATATTGTCGCTTCCGCAATCCCTATCACAACAATCTACATGCAGCAGATGTAGCTCAAACCGTTCATCATGTCCTATGCCAGACCGGGCTGATGCATTGGCTAACTGATTTGGAAATATTCGCAACGCTCGTTGCAGCTCTGATCCACGACTACGAACATACGGGTACAACAAACAACTTTCACGTCATGTCGGGCTCCGACACGGCGATGCTTTACAATGATCGAGCTGTCCTGGAGAATCAGTGAGTCAGAAGACATTTAAGCTATCAGCCTCATCAATCTAAGCTTCTGCTTTATTTCCCTTTAGTCATATTAGTGCGGCCTTTCGCGTCCTCAAAGACGACGACTGTAACATTTTACAAAACTTATCACGTGATGAATATAGGGAATTGCGAACTTTAATAATCGATATGGTGCTTGCTACGGACATGTCGTTCCATTTCCAACAACTGAAGAACATGAAGAATCTTTTGACGCTAGCGGAGCCAAGCGTTGACAAGTCGAAAGCGCTGTCGCTAGTGCTGCACTGCTGCGACATCTCCCATCCGGCTAAGAAGTGGGACCTTCATCATAAATGGACGATGCTTCTGCTCGAGGAGTTCTTTCGTCAGGGCGACTTGGAACGGGAGCTGGGCTTGCCGTTCAGTCCACTGTGCGATCGCAACAACACTCTCGTGGCGGAGTCGCAGATCGGTTTCATCGAGTTTATTGTCGAGCCAAGCATGGGCGTTTGCGCTGACATGCTGGAAGTTATATTAGCACCAATCGCACCAATAGCCAATAGCAGTAACAATAATAGTTTAAGTAATCGAGCCATCTCGTCCACAAGCAACGACGAAGGGTCCGGCAATACTCTCAACGTGCCGGAGGAAGCCTCAAGTGAAGCAATACTTTGTGAGAAGAGCGAAGAAAAGTCAAGTAGTGTCGACAACGAGAAGCCAACGAGGTTCAAGATCAAAAAGCCTTGGATCGCTTGCCTCGCCGAGAACAAGAAGATTTGGAAGGAGCAAGCAGTCAAAGGTGAGCGTGAAACATAGCAGAATGAATTGAATATAACTCCCATCTATAAATAGACGCTGAGGCAAGAGCTCTCGCCGCGGCTGAGCTGGAGAACGAGAAAAGCTTGGAGGTCCCGGCCGAAGCTGCAAAGGCGGAAGAGTAATGAATCCGCCGCGTTGCCGTGACTACTAACCTTAATAATTAATGATAGCAAATAAATACAATAACGAAAATTTTGTTGATTATTTATCGAGAATTGTATATTAGACGAGACCTTCGCTTAGTTTTGCTCCGACGGCACGAGAGATACGCGCATCACTTTTTTGCGTCAACGTCGAGAATTTCCACCTAATTGGGAAAATTGATTTCTGATAATCATCAAATTGATAAAACCTAACAAGCGTACAGTCAATCGCACATAATATAAGTTTCGAGAATGTCGTGACATTATCAATAGAACGACTGGAGCAATCGCGTGCAGAAAAACTTTAAACGGATTTGGAGACACGAATTGCTTTAAAGAGAAAAGCGCGCTTTCACGATAAATCCGTAAAAATTGCTCGCGCCCCCGCCACTCGGAAATACGAGCAGCGCTTTCGATAAATCGGTAAAGAGCTTTTTGTTGTTGCTCGCTTCCGCTACAATTATTATTTTTTATTGATGAGGAGAGCAGAGCAAGCGGAAGCCGATGCATGAAGCATGAATATTTGTTGAGATGAATTTGCAATCATCGACGATATTGCTGTTGAGTCGACCAGAACTAACAAGCAGGCAAATGAGTTTTTTGCGCTGACATCATCGCTGCAGCTTAGCCGGATGTTAAACTTTAATAGAAGTCGAAGCAGCGGGGAAAAGGCGATGTCGATAAATATTTTATTGCCAAGCAATTTCAAGCAATAAGCGACGAGCTTTATAAATTTTTATTCCTCTCGATAAATTGTTTTTCAATAAAGCTCTCTCGACGAGAGCGAGGCAGTGGAGGAAGCTGAGTCGACTTCAATTGAATGTCATTATTCTTCGTTTAAGAATATTAAAAGCTCAATGAGAGAACTTTGTCCAAAGCTTCTCGCCCCTGACTTTTCATCCTCTTCTGCCAATAATTTGTGGAAAGCCCCAAAGCTTACCGCTGCGAGCGTGTACATAACGACTTGAAGAGGGTGGCGGCGGAGTAATTGGATGATAATAAATACTTAATTGACGCCGCTCACATGTTTCCCCTCCTCCTCTTGCCATCTCAATCGATTGCTTTCACGTTCCCTTATCTGCTGATTCCAACATCAGCGATCACGAAACGGAATTAAATTCCGTCTCGAGTCGGCGAGGAAGCTTGTTAGCAACGACTGGCGTCACAGAAATGAAAGGTATACAAATTACAGATGAAAAAACTTAATTACATCAGCTCGTCTGTGTTGGGAGAGACGTGAGTGGAATTTTCTAATTGGATTCGAGTGGAGCTTTTAAGCCTTTCAAAGCTCCCGAACAAAAGGTGGATGTTGATATCTGCCGACATTCATCAATGTTTGCTCACATTCTCCTCCCTTTTGTATTCATTCAGCCTCTCGATGATGAAAAGTGTTCTGAGATTCACACTCTGTGAAGCATTTGCTTGTGCAAGCAGAAAGCATTTGAGATTGAAATGCATGAGGATTCGAGCACTCAAAGTGTTAGACATGTCGAGAGATATATTGTTGTCAAGAAATCATTTTGAAAGCTCAATTCGAAGCTGAAGGCAAGGAGAAATTCCTTGTTAAAGGAGAAGGCTTTAAGCAAACTCAGGCGTTTCGAGTCAGCTTTCATAGTCGCACTGCAGCTCTCATAACTTTCTGCATTTACCAAGAAAAACTTTCAATTTACATCCCACAAGCTAAGTTATTTAAAGCAAGAAACTCGAGCCAATTAGTCGCTGTAATTTATTACTGGCGTTGGAAGAGCTTCTGAGGAGGGGCGAGCGATTTCCGCATAGTTTTGCATGCTAAATGGCGTCGAGCGTTTCGTCAATTTAATTCTCGAATGCTAGATCAAGAAACAAACATTTGCATGCACTACGAATTCCGCAAACAGAGTCGAGCAGTTGAGTAGATTCCTCAACGTTTCCTTCACATAACTGAAGACGAGTCGATGCAATCCTCATGGCAAAACAATTTCTCTAGCATGGATAAAGCGAGATCAGATTGTAAACTCAATTAAGTGCAGCTCGAGCAAATCATTTCCGAAAGCTTCAGCTTATCTTCGCTTCATTCACGTCAGATGGGAATTAATCGGATGTGAGACATTGTACGAGATTAAAATTTCATTTTCTCTAAGATTTTCTCTTAATACCGAAAGTTTATGAAGCACCCCAGCGTGCTCTTGCCAACGAGTTGAAATTGGAAAAGTTATTTTTCTCTCCTTCTTAAGCTCGGTGTCCTCTGACAACGTTGCGAGAGACGCTCGTGTTGCGATTCACCGCAAAGTTTAAATTATGGCTCACTCGTGCAGTTCTGCTTTCGAGCTCGATTGTTTCACTTTACACTCTTCAATTATGTGCAGGGAATTCGATTGCAGCGAGTCAAATTAATCGGTTTATCGCATGTGAAGCTTCTCCGCTTGCCACAGAGATGATTTAATTGAATTCCACTAATGCTCTTCGTTTCAATTAATTACTATCATGTTCCTCAGCCCTACCTAATTAATTGTACAGAAAACTTTCAACTAGAACTTTTCAGTTTTTCCCAAACACGAGCAAAGCATCAACAAAATTCTCGCAAAGCCGAAGCGAACAAAAGTTTAAACCCTTATGAATGTTGTCCATCCATGTACATGATCATATTTCATGCTCGTAACTTCTATTTATGAAAGCTTAACTACATAGAATGGACTGTTGAGTTTAAAGCTGGAAATTGGTCGCTACAACAAACAGAAAGAGGAACTCGAGCTCAGTTGGTTGCTGTTGTTAAGCTGAAAAAATCCATTCAGCATTAAGGTTGAGCACCAAGTTTGGATCGAAACTCTCACGCTTGTTTATTAAGAAGTGAACAGTTGAAAGCTCCGTTGATTTTGACGCTCAATGAATCGATTCAATCCGATTGAGGATGAGCTCTTAAAACCTTTCGAAAGATTAATCAATTGATCGACTTAAAGCTTATGAAACCGTTGTTGATTAGGATTGAAAGCGTTTGAAAGAGCAGAAGAGTAATTGAAGCTTCCAGCTTTTAAATTTTCACAACAACGCAAATGAACTTTGTGAAGCTCAATCGCTTATCACATTCAAATTTTAAAGCTGAAGTCCCAAAATGCAAATAAGCCTAACAAACTCAGCATGAAAATGAGCTTCGCAAGAAGCTTTCAGATTCTCAGTCGACTCAGCCGCGATTTCCAGCTTTGAACTGAAGACGCTCCTCGATGCAAAAGTGAAAGCGAGGAAAGCAAGAAGACGAAACTCCATAAAAATATCAAATTTTCTGCTGCGAAGGAGAAGAAAAATGTTATTCGAGAATAAAATTCTGTGTAAAAGTTTTTCATTTTTCGGTTTTGTCGTTCAAGTTAAGTTTGTACAGAAATGAATGGTGTTTACTTTGAAGGAAACTTTTTAATCTTATTTCTAAACAACGTTTTTTCAACACTGATTTGGGACCAGCCTTTTAAGCTTTAAAGACATTGCTCACGTTCGATGACCGTTTTTCTATCAAATATCAACTCGATCGGCGGCCGCCGCCGTCGATCCTTAAACTTCCGATCGTATCGAAACTCAACACCGAACGAGCATCACGAAGAAACTTCTCGCCAACCTTTCGATCCCTCAAAATCTCAAATAGTGTTCTTGAAATAGATTCGTAGGAGACAAATTGTACGAGTAAGCGAGTAGCCGACAGTAGAGTCGATGAATTTGACGATGAAGAATTTGTTTAAACCAAAAAGTTGATGAAAAATTTACTTGAGCAATGCGCGAGGGCTTAAAATTTTTTGGTAACTATTCAGCTGAAATTGGGATCATAGCTTTATTAAGGTAGACAAACAACCGAAGGTTTAATTATCTGATGGAAATATATTTAAACTAGTTAATCTACTTCTTAGTCTCGAGCTGTAAGGACAGACACATGATATCACTTAATAAAGTCATGAATAAATATTTTAATTAGTATCGCAACAATCATGTTTAGGGCGAGAGAGAGAGCTTAAGCGGAGGAATTCTGACGAAGGTCTTCAGCTAATTGAATGCGATGAAATGTTTTCATCAAGAGGCGAAGATTGAAATTCATAAAGTTAGACGTTGGAGCTTCGACGTCTCATGGAACATTTTCTCTCCGCTACGTTTAAAGCCATTTAATATAAACTCGAAGCAGAGAAATCTCATCACGTTTAGGACGAATTAAAGTAATTAAATCTATATTTTTAATTGAAAAGTTAAGTCGACATATTTACACGAAGCTGTCTCTAGTGCTTCATTCTGTTAGAGCCAGGGAAGCCATGAATGTCAAACTTTAAACACAAACTAGCGCATCACAAACATAGTGAAGTTGACACACAACGCAAAGCATAAATCTGAGCTGGATTCAGATGACTTAGAGCAGGATAAAATATTTATTTACATTAGAAAAGCGACACTGAGTTGTGTCCCGCACTTGTCGGGAAGAGAGGAAGTTATTTTGTGCACAGACAGCGAGGCAGACTCGGTCAATGATTAAATCACGTTCATGCTTAAAGCGAAAGGAAATCTCCTTCAATCAAAGCTAACGCTTTTCGATTCTTTCTAGTCCAACTGAAGGGTTTGTCATCTTTATTGGAAACTCCTCGTCTAGTTAAAAGTTTTAACTTAAAACGAAGGAGAACGTTCAGGCTTAGAACGCGAACGAAAGACGTGTTAAGTTCTCAACGGCTTGTTAAACACGTAGGGCCAACGTGATGGCCAATGTTAGGCTACCAAGCTGTACCAAAAACAAAGTTCAAGGTGTTGGCAAGCTTCATGCAAAGCTCCATTGATGACAAACCCTTGACTCCGCAGATTTACCGCGAAGGTTGCTCAAGAGTTACTGAATTAATGAGCAGAAAAATGAAGATTAATTACAAATTTTCGAAAGCTCACTCGCCTGCTTTCCTGTCTAGAAAGTATTCCGCTCTCGTCTTCATGGGAAACTTAAGAAGTTTCCAATGAGAACATCGTAATTAGGAGGAAGAAATTGTTTTAAAACTAAAATATGACGAGACGGTAATAATGAAGATTGATGTTAGTCTCGTCGAATGCCGACGGGCAGACGTGGAGAGAACAAACAGAGTTGGAATGTCTTCCTAGACAGTCGAGCGATCGGCAAACTTACTTTGAAGTTTATTGAAAACTAGGAAAATTGAATTTGCTTTGAGTTTTCCTGAGTCTCGTGTCATCGATGCAGGCGAAAGCTTCAATCGAAAAGTTTCCGAGAGATTGCAATGTGGCACAAGCTCCGAGCTGAGGCGAAGCATCTGAATTGTCTGTAAATATAAGTAATCATCTATTTTCCAAGAATGAGAACAAAATCAATAAATCTCAATTTAAAAAAGAAATCAAGCAAATGTTTTTACTTTTTATTCGATGGGACGAGTCGACTGTGAGTCGAGAGAAAATTTGTCGAGTCAAGACTGAGGAAAGCAGTCCAGCGGAAAATTGAATCGATGAGAAGAGTGAAGAGTCGTGATTGACCTAATTCTATTTCCAGCCGATGCCTTAGCCTTAATGGCATTTGGTCGCAGGTGAAACTGTCGGACAATGTCGAGACGAACAATAAAAGCGCCACGCATTTCGTCGGAAAATTCCATCGTGCTCGCTTATGAAGAAAATTTCCACTCAAGATCTCGACATCATCGTGACTCGCTTAAGTGAAAGGAAAAGTGAATCGAGGTCGAAATTGAGTTTCCTTAAAAGCGAAACGATCGAACCGCTTAAGGACAATCGAGTTTCCAATTTGTTCGAGTAAGTTAATCGGAGCGACGAGGGAGAAAACTTCATCGTCCTTTGTTCCATCAGCTGCTACTTAGAATTTCCAACGACTCGCGACAAAGTTGATATCGATTGCTGTTGGTCTCGCTAATTAAGTTTTCGCTGAAAGCTCGCCAACACTTGAGAGTTCTCTCAGAACTTTCCCTGGCAGAATTGACAAAAACTCTCACGTTAATTCAATGAAGACGTTGAAAGTTCATTTGCTTTCGAATCCCTCCAGCTGCATTCCAGCCATTGTAGCTTAATTACATTCCTTCCATTAGCTCTCGGCGGACAGAGAGAAGATTCTCGTTCATTGCTTCGAATTCCATCGTGCGAGTGGACGGAAATTAATTCGAAGGGCTTCAAGTTGAAACCTTCAACAAAGAAAACCATTGAAAGCTCCAAGTCGCTACCTCGAATAGTCGTCGCTACCTTTGATGCCATAGTCAGTCGATTTATTCACGTCGTGTACCTGCTTCTGAGTTACAATGAAAAACATTGCATCGCATTACCCCACATTCGCGCGACAAAGCTTCTCGTTACCAAGAAACTTCGCTGCAATCTCTGCATCTGCTAGCTCAGCAAAGGCGGAACTGACGAATGAATGAGCGAGTTTTTAATTGAATAATCTGTATGACGTTAGCGGTAAAAGCTTTATGCTTGATTGAATCGTTACTACGCATACGTCGGTGGAGGACACGAGAATGTTTCAGCATAATTGGCTCTTTAACGGAAGCTTTAACAAGCCCAAAGAGTCTTCTGATCTCATTACGGAGCTTTTGTTGAGGCAGAAGAGCCTCTGTAGGTGACGAATTTCATTAACCTGCACACATGACGACCGAGGGAAACTATGGAGTCGAATAAATTATCTTCTGATGACGCAAGTTCACTTCGTTATCGGGCGAGCATGAATGCAAAACTTTGTCCTTTCATCGTTGTGCTGATGATATCAGTTTTATTCATTGGATTCGAATGAAAGGTCCAAAGACTAATTAAAATTGGATCCATCAGCTTTCCATTTATTCACAAATAATGTTTTCCATTTCTTTCTTTTATTCTTGTCCGATAAAAATGTCCTTAATGCAAGAGACGAAAATAAATTCAACGCAAAATAAAAGATACAAATGACGAGGTCGGTCGCTCTCGTCGTAAGGTTCATTAAAATTCTCGCGTTCATATGACACAAAGCGACACGGAGAAGAAGAATCATGATAGGATCGCGACGCTCCGCCTAGGCGCCGAGTCCTTAATGTTATCGAGAGACGACCACTTCTTCATGCCGTTCTTCAGTGCTTCGGCGGTGACCTTGTCTTGCATCACCCGCGACATTGCTTCAAGCTTTTGTGCGCGTTCTCGCGATAGCGGCTCAGTCGGGAATGACAAATCATTCGCTTCGGCGAGCGAGCGCAAGTCGAAGTAGTACTTGGCGTAGACCGACGACGGCACGTTGATGTTGAACTGCAGCATTTCGAGAAACTGTCGCTCCAACTCGTTCATATCCTCGACCGTGATATCCTTCAAGATCTGACAGTAGTCCACGTTCCACACCGCTTGGTCGTCCCACACTTTGCTGGCCAGCAGAATCGCGCCGAGCACGATCCGCTTCCAGTTGCACGATGCAATGTCCAGCTCAGCATAAGTCAACAGCCGTTCGAGATACACGAGCGTGATGATTGCGCATTCCGCCGTCAACTGAGCGGCGTTGAACAATGTCCGCACGAACTTGTAGATTTGCCGGTGTTCCGGATTGTGTCGGTCGTAGTCTTCGGGGACTCCGTCGCGTGTCAACGGATGGATTCGCTCGTCGAAGATCTCGATGCGCCGCTCCGATTGGCGGTTCTTAATGTGATAATAAATGGCTAGTGACACACATTTGACTGTATTCTTAAGATTTGGCTGCGAGACGGTGCTGTCGTCAAGATAGATCGTGCTGCAGCTCGAGCTTTTCTTGAGACCACCCGACGGTGCGATCTGATGCGAAGACTTTTTCCTCGTCATTCCGTTCTCAAGACTTTGTTTCGAGCGCTCGAGGAAGAGCGTTGCGGCTGAGGGATCAACCGAGGGGTCGAGATCAGCGCCGTCGTCACCCTCACGTTCGGAAATGTGCTGAAGATTGTTGGTCGAGAGTTCGCCTTCGGGAAGATGCTCTTCGAAGACCGGCGGATCTTTGGCCTTCGCTTTGCGCGCCGGCGGACTAGGACTGGAGAAGGAGCAGCAGGAATTCTTGTTGCCCATGGTCGGTGCTTCTTTAAAAAATGTTTCCTTAAACTAATGTGTAGCTCGTCTCGTCTTTTAAGTTTCTCTTTGTCCTTATCAATTCGTTATCATGTTTCTACAACTCTCTTCTTGTTTGGCCCGAAATATTTCTGTTATCTGATGGTTCGACGGTACGGGATTGCTTCGATGACTAGCTGTTGCGTACTTCCTCGCTGACTTATCTTTCTGGGAAAAGCTTTAACACATAAGTTTTGGCACTGGAATCATGAAGAGATGATGAGAGGAGGGGGCAGCGCTCTTAAGTATCCAAGTGGAACCTTCTTCAAGCTTTCTGCATCATTGAAATTTCCTAAAAAAGAGAACGAAGAGAGAGACAGACGCAATTAGCTCGGATGATCCACAATTAATTGACTCATTAACGAAAGAAAAGAAACGATTTGCTTTTAATAAACTCGAAGATGTTTCGTGTGCTTGAACGGGATTTCTTCCGAGTAATCCGGTTTTGATCGCAACGCGCGGATGGCTCGCGCCTCGCCGGGGGAATAGCATTCCGAATTTATAATGAGTGGCTAGCTCGAACTTATTGAATTATGAATGCGGCCTCGCCATCGTGAGCACCGAACTGCAGCGTTTGCTTCCGAAAAGTTGGAGAATGAAAATCGATAAACGGGTTGAACTGCAATCAACATGTGACCCATTTTTCGGGTCTTTCAAATTGCTTTCGTGGGCTAAACCGCAAGCTTTGGCGTGATTGTCTTCTTGTCTTATCACAAATCAAACATTTCTGATGGCATTCAAATGTTTCGCAATATAAATGGAAAGTTATGAGACACAATGGGCGATAAAAGTCGCCGATTTAGTCATAAATCGGAAGCTCTACGCGATGATTAATGGAATTTCGTCGCTTAGCGGCCTTCAAACTGTTTAATTGATTGTAATTAATAGCCGAACAATGAACGGGAGGCTTTGAGGTAGCGGCTAGCCCGACGTTATCTCGCGATGCTTTATCATTATCGTCGTGTACCAACAATCTAACATGTTGTGTTTGAAGAACATTATCGCCGCTTGGCTTCGAAGAATGCGAAGCAGAAAAAAAGATAATTAATTCCATTGGAACTGCAAATTTGCTTTGAGAGTTCGTTAACGCGGGTCCTTGAGACATCGCAACGCGTTCCAGTTCACACGAAACAAGTCGCAATCGCTTATGAAACTGTCTGTTCTAGATAATTACTGTCACTTTATCGCACTTTTAAATTTACGAAAACTTTTCGCTCTCGACAGATGAAAACATGGAAAAGCGAAACTTTTCTTTGGGTGTCAAACCGGCTGAAAATTGGGATTTTCGCCTTCAGCTCGCTTCTCCCGAGAAAGCTTTCATCCGCCAGCGCTAGTGAGCCCGACGAACTTACCATTCGAAGTTATTCTATATCGCTCGACTTCTGTTTTGCATTGTAAAAAACATTTAAACTTTGTGAAACTCGCGCAACAACAAAAATCTAATTCGCTTAGTTGGGAACCCCGGAAAATTTAACGGCCCGCGTTGAATTCGCTCGATTCAAATTTGAATTTCAAGAAAACGTTAAAGCGAATTCAATTATGAAATCATCTCAATTTTATTATCTTTAGCACTGATTATCAACAACGGCGATCTTGTAATCTTCTAAATATTTGTCGAGCTCGTCTTCGAGTGACAAGATGTGGCCAGTGTTGCAGTTCTCTGTCCCGACGAACGTCACAATCAGAGGATTTTTGTTGAACTGGACAACCTTCGAGAAACACAAAAGATTGGCAGATATTTCACTCGGGATCCATCAGAATCTACTCACGAGGGAAGATTTATACATGCAGATCATCGACTTGTTCCTTCCCAGCAGCATCTTGGACGCCTGCTCGTTCGCTACTGTGAACGTCGCTAAGAAAGATTGCTTCGTGCCCAGCTCTGGGAATTTGTTGTCCTTCGATAATCTCAGCAGTGGAACTCCTTCACGGTCGCTTACGATGATTGCCTTCAGGCCGTTGATCCTAAAATCCATCAAATATTCCGCAATCAGCAACAAGTTTCGATTCTAATGAGAATTTAGCTCTTAAATTGTCACTCACTTTTGCAGCAAACCAGTGAAGAATCTTTTGACTTCGTCGCTCATCTTTGACAGCCCAAATTAGCTTGAACTTCTCTAATATTTTTCCCTTGTTTTGTTGTTTTGGTTTCGTTATTCGCCCCTTCGTCCGCAGCGCCTCAAACGGTTTTGACTAAAACCATCTCGAAAATCGCAGAAAATTGAAAATAGCGATTAAAGATCTCAAACAGAGCGAAAATGTCAGACGTGGACGATGATTTCATGTGCGAGGATGAAGAGGATTACGGATTGGTGAGTGGAGTGGCTGCGGCGGCTCAGTTATTGCGTCTCGTCTTGTCGGCATTTCGCATTGTTTTCATTTCGTTTCGCAGGAATATTCGGAGGACAGCAACTCAGAGCCGGACGTGGACCTCGAGAATCAATACTACAACAGCAAGGCTTTGAAGGAGGACTCGCCGAAGGAAGCGCTGCAGAGCTTCCAGAGAGTTCTAGAGCTCGAGCAGCAGAACAACGAAAAGGGCGAATGGGGATTCAAAGCGTTGAAGCAGATGATAAAGATCAACTTCAAGCTGGTGAGTTTGCTACCGTCAAAGTGTAGACAACATAACGTCGATTACATCTTCCAGAATAACTACGTTGAGATGATGGAACGATACAAACAACTTCTGACATACATCAAGAGCGCCGTGACACGCAACCACTCCGAGAAGTCCATCAATTCCATCTTGGATTACATCTCAACATCTAAGAACGTAAGCTAAATGATTTGCCCAATCCTTTCTCAACTCTAACCAGTTGTTTTTCAGATGGAACTGCTGCAAGACTTCTACGAAACGACCCTCGACGCGCTTCGCGACGCTAAGAACGACCGCCTGTGGTTTAAGACGAACACAAAGCTGGGCAAGCTCTACTTCGATCGCAGTGACTTCATCAAGCTGCAGAAGATTCTCAAGCAGTTGCATCAGTCGTGTCAAACGGACGACGGCGAGGACGATCTGAAGAAGGGAACGCAGTTGCTAGAGATTTACGCTTTGGAGATTCAAATGTACACAGTGCAGAAGAACAACAAGAAGTTGAAGGCTTTGTACGAGCAGTCGCTGCACATCAAGTCAGCGATTCCTCATCCTCTGATCATGGGCGTGATTCGCGAGTGCGGCGGCAAGATGCATCTGCGCGAGGGAGAGTTCGAGAAGGCACACACAGACTTCTTCGAAGCCTTCAAGAACTACGACGAGTCGGGATCTCCACGCCGCACGACCTGCCTGAAGTATCTCGTGCTCGCCAACATGCTGATGAAGTCGGGAATCAACCCGTTCGATTCGCAAGAAGCTAAGCCGTATAAGAACGACCCGGAGATCCTCGCGATGACAAACCTCGTCGTGTCCTATCAAAACGACGACATCATGGAGTTCGAAGCTATCTTGCGTAACAACCGCAACAACATCATGGCCGACCCGTTCATTCGAGAGCACATCGAAGACTTACTGCGCAACATCCGCACACAAGTTCTCATCAAACTCATCAGACCATACACGAAGATCGCGATTCCATTCATCAGCAACGAGCTGAACATTGAGCCAGCGGAAGTCGAAAGTCTTCTCGTTTCGTGCATCTTGGATAAGTGAGAGCTGAGTTGTTAGTCGCCCACTGGAATCTTGTTAACTTTTCTTATCTTCTAGCACAATCCAAGGCCGAATCGATCAAGTCAATCAGGTATTGGAGCTGGAGAAGGAAGACAGTCGCCACGGAGCTCGCGATATCGCAATCGAAAAGTGGTCAAACCAAATCAATTCCGTTCAACTGGCTATTCTCAATAAAATGTCTTAAGCACCTTTCTCGTTGGCCTCGCATCTGGATAAAGGCCCATGATTGTTCCCTAATTAATGAAGTCAAAATAAAATCGTTCGTTGATGTAGTTGAATTCTTTATTCAGTCTCGGCGACTAGCAAGTTTATGTTGGCGTTGTTCGCTCCTCCGATGTACATTTCTTCGTCCCCTCGAATGCTTAGCTGCTCGCCGACGTAAGCCTCTCGTCCCTTGATCATGCCGGTGCGTTTCCAGTTGGACGAACGGCAGCTGGTGCAAGGATCTCGTGGGATCTTAAACAGAGTTACAGTTCTCGTTTTGCAATCGCCACATTGGTAGAATCGCTTGACGGCGTCGACGACTTTCAGCTCGTGACGTTCTTCCTTGCATCGCGCGCTGGCAGAGAAGTAAATGTACTTGCAACGGCGGCAAATCACAGCTTTGCACTGAAATTAAATCGATCAGTTAACTGACAATCGCAAGCTAAAGAGCTCTCACCTTCATCTCCATCGTGTTGGCCATTCGCTCCTCCATAGCTTCCTTCTTCTCGATTGCGTTGTAAACTTTCTCGCGCCTTTCGCTCTCCTTGTCCTCAACCAGATTAGCGTGGCTCGACGTCGCGTTCATCATTTTTAGCAAATATTCCTTGCGACGTTTCGTTTCTTCGGCGTCAGTCAGCTTCACTTTCTTCGCATCGTTCTCGTCTAAGCTTGGAGATGAAGTGCTGAGATCATCGGCCAACCGTTTCTTGCCAGCTTCGGTCCCACGATACTTGATCAGATTCGGATTGCTTTGCTCTAAAGGTTTCTTCTTGAGAATCGCAGCTGCTCGTTGTTTGGCGAGTTCATTCTTCTTGACTGGAATACTTAAGGAGAACATCAAATTGTCAGCCGAAAGCTTTGGGACGAAACTTGAGTCTTTCTTCGTTGGCTCTGCTGTTGCAGTTGTCACTGCAGCATTGAATTTCTGGCTCAAAATCATCTGAGGTGTGTCAGTTCCTTGCAACTTTTTCAAACGCTCCAGATCTTTCTTTCTCTGCGACACGTTCAGTTCGAGCGAAGCTGCTGCTCCCGGTCGCTTAGGCGGTTGACTTTGAGCTGAAGCAAGTGGCGAACTTGACGAAGGCGCGTCTTCTCTGTAGGGAGCTGTGAAGTATTCCGACAACGTCATCAGCCGTTCTTGATCCTGCTTGATCATTTTCGCCGGCTTCTTTGCTGGCTTGAGCGCGGTGAATGATTGACCAGCGTAGAAGACTTCGCTCTTGCCCAGAACTTTATTGCGAAGGTTGTCTATTCCTCTGCCAAGTCCCGGCGCCTGAAACTCCGACCTCTTCACCTTGCTGTACTCTCGCTTCATGTGGAAGATGCAAACGTCACAGTCGCTCTTGTTGATGATCGACTCGCAAGGCTCTCCGTTGTTCTTTTTCGCTCGGCACTTTCCCAGATCCTTCGACTGACCTAAGATCATCACCTTCTGATGGTTATCAACTGACAGCACAGCCTCGACTTTGTCATCTTTCCTCTCCATTGTCTTTGCATTTAAAATCCCAATGACGGTGCCGATCGAAGTCTTCCAGAGCTCCTTGTGAGCTGAGCGGAACATGAACACCGAAACCATCTTGATGTCTCCTTTGAGGTCGGAGATCGTCCAGATGGAGAACGGATCGCCTTTCTGTGTTTGTCGCACCGGTGACTTTGTCACGAGGATGCCAGCGATTGCCCAGTCCTTCGACAAATCACCACGTTCAGTATGAAATCGAACTCTCTGCACTCCGACCGCCGTTCGGCCTTCCATTCGCTCCTTCAGCGTCGTGCTTGAGATTAGCGGTTGCACGATTCTCAGACCGAACACTGGATCGCAGAACACGGTCGGCTCGGAAATCTGTGCCGCGAGTCTCTTCACGACTTCAGTCTTATCTGGCATCTTCTGGAGGAAGCCACTTGATGTCGACGGTCCCGCGGAGGCCGAGAACACTCGGATCGAATCATATTTCTTGACTTCCTCGCTCTCCTTCAGCTTCTTGTTGATCTCTCTCCCGAAATCGTTGTATTTGCCGCACTGGAAATCCCTCTGATCCTCATCATCAGACGAGTCGCCGTTCTCAGGCTTCAACAAACTACTCGTGACTTGCTTTGCTGGTGGCTGCGGTTCGTCTTCGTCTTCCTCTTCATCAGCCTCCAACAACATTTGCTCGAGGCTTTCGATCTCTTTATCGTTCTTGCTGCTTCCGCTCGCCATCACTTCACAGTTTTCACTTCAATTCAGCTAACTAACTAGTGCACTTATCAATTAAAAGATTAATAACAAAACTTCCCGCGCGATTTGCCGTCGTCGCCTCAAAACCTCGAACGCCAACGAAAAGTTTCGCTCAAACTTTCGCACGTCGTTTGTTTACATCCGAAGAGAGTTTCAAGTTCACTCAAGAAAATCGAATTGCAAGCCGAAAAGTGTCTCGTTTGATATCGGAAGTATCTTAATTCGTGTCTTGGTTGTCTTGTGCAGTTGGAAAAGCTTTCAGTTGTTGACTGAATTGTTATTTATTCCCCAAAAACGAGAAAGTTAAGAGAGACATCGAACGTTTAGTTATTGACGAATTGCACAGACTTCCGATGGTTAACTAAGCCGAACCGCTGACTAGTTCACTGATCAATAAGTCGCGTGATTAATTTTGATAATCGCTGCGATCTACGTAACGAAAAAGCAGAAATGTTCCAGCTGATCAAGGGTCGAAGTTGCGCAAAGCTTGTTCCTTATTTGCTGAAGAATGGCAAGGATAATGTGAGTCAAATTCTCTTCTTTTTGGACCCAACTGATCCCTCATTTCATTGTAGATAAGACAACATCAGCTGAAGATACGAAAACTCTCTAGCTTGATCGAGAAGACTAAAGTTTTGCAGTTCGTCCGAGAGAGAAGCTGCGCAATCAATGTTTACCAACGAGTCTCAACAACGTCGCAGGATTTACAAGACAAGCGGCTGTCACAAGAGAAGATTCTCGAAATCAAAACGAAGAGTGGAAACTTAATCATCCGAACGACCGTCTCAGACTCGAACAAAGTCGACAATGTGGTGATTGAAAAGAAGACGGACGCGCCGACGGCCACAGGGCCCAATGAAGAGCCGAAGCGACAAATGACAGAGAAGGAGAGGATCGCTGAGAAGAACAAAGAGCTGGCGAAGAAAAGAGTTCGAGTGAACTTCGCTCTGTCGTCGCTGGAAAGAAATTTCATCACTCCGAACCGTGCAATGACAGATTTCCTCCTCAAAGCAGCAGACTTGGAGACTCTGGCCAAGACAAAACGACGATCTCCTTACGAACAAGAGCCACCGATCACCGTTTACTGGCGTAAAGATGTGGAGGCGAAAGCCATCGAGATTTGGGGCTCACGTGACAATCTTTTGAAGGAATGTTTGAAGCGCGAGTTGCAGCTCAAGCAACAGCAACAAAACGCTTTCACGATGAAGCGGAGACTTCGCGACTACCGACGTGAGATGGGCTCGCGAACGAGTGCGCACGAAGGCATCACAAATGAATCGGGAGGCTTGATGGGAAGCTCAGGAAAGGTTGTACTGACTGCAGTTGCTATTAACGCCACCAACTTCTTGTTTAAATGCTTCGCCTGGATCTTCACCGGCTCTCACAGTATGTTCGCCGAGTGCATTCATTCACTCGCCGACACGATGAATCAGTTGATTCTCGCTTACGGAATCCACAAGTCAACGCAAATCGCTGACCCGAACCATCCTTACGGCTACACCAACATGCGATACGTTTCGTCGCTCATCTCGGGCGTGGGAATCTTCTGCGTTGGCACCGGTTTGTCTTTCTATCACGGAATTCAGGGACTAATGAATCCTCATCCGATCGACGACTTCTACTGGGCGTTCTACGTGCTCGGCGGCTCGTTGGTGTCGGAAGGTGCTACTCTTGTTGTTGCTATCAATAGTGTTAAGCAAGGAGCGAAAGCGATGGGAATGTCGTTCAGGGAGTACGTCGTTCGCGGTCAAGATCCTTGCGTCAATGTCGTTCTAACCGAAGACTTGGCTGCCGTTCTCTCAGTTGGATTAGCTGCAACATGCATGGGCTTATCAACAATCACTGGATCCCCGATTCCTGATGCGGTTGGCTCTCTTCTCGTCGGTTGTATGCTCGGCGCCGTCGCTTCTTTCATTATTTATACAAACGTTGCTGCTTTGATGGGCCGATCGATTCAGGAAGAACAATTAGAGAAGATAAACGCAGAGCTCGAGAGTGACATTATGATCCGAGCGATCCACGACGTGAAGGGAATCGACATCGGGAACTCGCTCGTCAGATACAAGGCTGAGTTGGACTTCGACGGAAGGTCTCTGTCGCGAGTTTATCTCGACAAGCAAGACCTGAATGCTTTGCTTGAGGTAAAACGATTTGACGCGATAACAAATATTTAGTCGCTAAATTTATCTTTACATTCGCAGGAAGTAAAATCGTACCAGACAATCGACGAGATCGAAGCTTTTCTGCTGAAGCACGGCGAGAACATTGTCGATCTAATGGGAGGAGAGATTGACAGGATCGAGATGAAGTTGAGGGTGAGAGATTCAATGATTTTTGCTTAGTTTTGTTTACTAATTTTCATTTGATTTCACAGAAAAAGTTCCCGCAAATTCGACACTGCGACTTGGAGATTTTGTAAGCTTGGAGATCGCGAATCAATTTTGCTTCTTGATTAATTTTTTACTGCTGACTTGAGAAAGTTCTTTTAAAGCGTTTTTCCGAATACTCAAGTTTCTCCTCTTCTCGCCCACACATTTTGTTGCAATCCTAACTTAACTTTTGATGGAACGTCGTTCCTTGTCTGTGATGATTCGTCTCCTTAGAGTTATTTCGAGATCGTTGGGGAAGCTGCCGTCGATCCAAAAGCAAACGAACTTAGATAATTGTAGCTGAAAGCTTTGGAGAAATAATTTTTCGAAATAAAATATTTAAAGTTATTCCGGTTCGATTGCAAACGACGTTCTGGCATTCTTGGCCAGGCAAATAACGGACCATCGGAACCGGATTTCAACCGTCACGAGGCCAAAAGTAATTGTTGATAATTTTAAAGCCAACAGATTGGTGAGAAGTTTTTTCATTCTGAATCATTAAAGAGCAAACTCAATCAACATGATCGAGTCTGTAGATTCACAGCTGATTCGATAGCTATGAACTAACTTCATTATCGCTTGACGCAGTCTGTTTAAACTGCGAAAAGGCTCGCCATATGTTCGAGAACGAGACGAGACTTCTGTTGTTGATACGAGATCACTGCGTTCACTCACTTTCGTTGACTAAGCTTCTCTCGTTTACGCTTGCTAAATGCGAAAGCGCGTGGAAGAAAAGAAAAATAAAACATTTCATTCACACAGGCGACCGCTCAGTCAGTTGTAAATTTCTGCTGAGACCCGGCAGAAGCGTTTGACGCTGCTCTTGTTATCAGGCGCCCTTTGATATTCTTTAAAGTGGATTTTAAAATTTTTATTGTAAAAGTTCCGCGAGATTTTTTCCATCAGAAAGCGAAGAATGAAATCTGTGAATTGCAAACGTGAGTGGAATTAGTGAATCTTAAGTCAACCGACAAACTTAACTTCTTTCGCAGCAGCTTTCCTGCTTGTTCTTAGCCTAATCAACTTCTCCAGCTCCGAGAATGCTTCACCAAGACCTAACATTGTCTTCATCTTAGGTAGGTTTTATCGTCAGAAGGTTTTTCTGTTCTGAAGGTTTCCAGTTTTTATTGAAAAACATTTCGCTTCAAGCTGAGATTCTTTATATTTCATCCTAGCTGACGACCTTGGATTCAACGACTGCAGTTTCCACGGTTCGTCGCAAATATTCACGCCCAACATCGACGCGCTAGCTTTCTCTGGTACGATTCTCAACCGCTATTATGTCACGCCAATCTGCACTCCGTCACGTTCAGCGCTGATGACTGGGAAATATCCGATTCATACCGGAATGCAGCACGGCGTTCTTTATGGCGCTGAGCCCAGAGGTTTGCCGTTGACCGAGAAACTGCTGCCTGAATACCTCAGGACTTTAGGGTTCGTCACTCCAACATTGTAACTCACTCGACATCATTTAATCGCTTTCACAGATACTCGAACCACATCGTGGGCAAGTGGCACCTTGGCAGCTTCAAACGTGTCTACACGCCGTTGATGCGAGGCTTCGATTCGCACGTCGGACCCTGGACAGGTCACCATGATTATTTCGATCACACTGCCGAGGAGAAGGGAATGGTTGGACTGGATATGCGACGGAACTTCGACGTCGCCTACGATCTTCATGGCAAATACACAACAGATGTGATCACGAAAGAGGCTGTGAAAATTATCGAGACCCGCAATGTGTCCCAGCCGTTGTTTTTGTACATGGCTCATACTGCGGTGCATTCCTCAAACAGCTACAGCCCACTGCCTGCGCCAGATGACACAGTTGCAGGAATCAAAAACATTGACGACTTCAATCGAAGGAAATTTGCTGCGATGTTGACTCACCTTGATCAGTCAGTCGGCGCTGTCGTTGAAGCACTCGCACAAGCGAAGATCTTGAGCAACACGATCATTGTGTTCTCGACAGACAACGGCGGACCAGCTGCCGGTTTCAATCTCAACGCCGCTTCGAACTTTCCTCTTCGTGGCGTAAAGAATACTTTGTGGGAAGGCGGAGTGAGAGGCGCTGCCTTCGTCTGGTCGCCTTTGCTGGAGTCGAGACAAGTCGTGTCAGAAGAGATGATGCAGATCGCAGACTGGCTGCCAACCTTGTTCTACGCAGCTGGTGGAGACTTAAGTCTTTTACGGAATATTGACGGCATCAACATGTGGAACACTCTCAACTCAAACACTGCGTCGACTCGCAACGAGATTCTGCACAACATTGACAACATTTGGAGAAGCTCTGCGATAATGGTCGACAAGTGGAAGCTCGTCAGTGGGACGAACTACAACGGGCAGTGGGATGGATGGTACGGACCAGAAGGCAAGTTAAACTAAGGGTAGAGAAGTGCGTGAAATAATTCGCTATCTTTTATCACAGGAGATCGCAACGTGTCGTCTTATCCAATCAACGACTTGCTTACGTGCACGACAGCGAAAGCTTTGAAAGCGATTCAGATGTTGCCGTCGAGCGTGAAAATTCTGTAAGATGTTTGAGTTCCAAAAACCAGTGAAACGTTTAACGAGTTCAATTACAGAAAGTTGCATAACAAGGCGACAATCACTTGTGCGAGTAAACCGGTGAGCAAATGCAATCCACTGATGAGGCCGTGCTTGTTTGACGTAATCGCCGATCCATGCGAATTCAATAACTTGGCCGATAAGTTTCCGAACGTCGTGAAGGCTTTGACAACGCGACTCGGCGAGTTTAACGCATCGTCCATTCCACCGGCGAACTTGGCCATCGACGAGCGCGGCAACCCAATTTTCTTCGACCACACATGGAGCAATTTCGGCGACTTCATTTAGACTCATTAAGTTTTTGTCTGATTCAATTAAGCATTAGCCACTCGGCTCAGTTATCAGCGACGTGACGCCACCTTCAAAGCGCGATCGTGATGTGAACTCCGAACGGTCTCGCTGGGATTACAATGTCGCGTACGCAGATCAGAAATGAGAAACAAAAAGATTTTTCGGTGCTCTCTCGAGCCGCAAAACGGTTTCGGGGGAAAAAATATTTTTGTTGATCAGTCGAGTGCTGAAATTCAAATTGTAGAAACGCAAAAGAAACTTTGGTACCAAATAAGAAATCTTAAACAATGAATCGCTTAAGCGTTTGTGTTCTTCTTGGTTTGGTTGCGATTGCGGCAGCTCAGTGGAATAACCAGCAACAGCAGCAATTCCCATCACAGTTCCCTGGTCAAGTGCAGTTCCCTCAGTATCCGAACATTCCTGATTTATGTAAGCAACCAGGCGCAAACTGCAAAGTCGAGAGTCGCTTCGCCGAGGAATCCTCAGTCACCGACCACAGAGGGCAAACCACGAAGTACACCAGAGTCTGCGACGATCGCGGATGCTACGACAGAAAGGTTTACAGCGGCGCGACGGCCTTGACCGTTAGCCACGTTCTGGTGACAATCGCCGCGCTCTTTGCTGCCGTTAAAATGTTTTTCAACTAGCCATCTACGCCAAAGCAAACAAACCAACAGACAATCGTCTTCTTCTTACCTAATTTATTATCAGAGTTTCCCCAAGATGTACACTCATCAACCACGGCCCTGAATTGTAAGTTGCTAAACCGCACAACAAATAAACACGAGTACAACCAATGTCAGCAGCAGCACAACGAACAATCAGCCGGCTGCGATAGGCGCAACGATTTCCAGACAACGCGTCGCACATTCCCAGAGTTATTAGACTTAAGCGTTGCACCAATCTTGTTCTTGGAACGAATTTGTACCCAGATGATTAATAAACAATTCTTGAATTGACTTGTCTTAGCTTCGGGCTCGGAAATAAACAAATTTATCAAATCTGTTTGACTTTTCCAGCGATTATTGAGTGACCTTTTTGTAAGCGAAAAGCTTCGCTGGTGTGTGGGACGCAGAGAGAATCGAGAGCGAATCATTTTCGTGATCTTGATCAATGTACACCGAGTTGATCTGGATGCGTAAGAGACAAAGAGTCGCGCGTGAGTCAGCTGAATGACAAGCGATGACGCGGTTTTCAAAATTGCGTAAAAGCGAAAAGCTTCAGAGCAAATCGGAGATCGAAAAGTTTGCTGAAGGAAAATAGAAAATTCTTTGACCATCATGGCATTGCGCTGAGACAGATCAAGGATTCTAGCCGCTTAAATTGTTATCGTGGCTTAAGAGTGCTAGCAACATTTTTGCCGACTGCAAACTGACTCGATCACGCTTTCTCGGTTCGTTGTCTTTCATAAGACTCAAGGTATTTGTTACAATTATCAACAAGATATCATTCGATCCATTTAGACTACAACGATGTACTACAATTAACTGTTGTCGATTTGCTTGTCGACAACAAAACATTTTCATTTCAGATAGTAAAGTTATATTTCTCAAATTTGAAAGACGGAAAGTTTGGTGATCAAAATGGAACTGAAAGTTTTCATATTATTAATTTTGATTGCAAGCGTAATTGATAGTGATAAGAATTTGAATGTACTTTCTTCTGCATTCGAGAACGTTACTTGTCATTTATTCAGATTGGAGATAAATTTGTTCATCGACAATTACGGCTTAGACTCAACAACGATCACGCCACTGATCCTGAAGAGTTTGAGCAGCAGAGCGATGCCGTTTCAGCTACGAAATCGAGAGTTGGACAGTGAAAATATTCTGATGGAAAGCTCAACCTTTTTGACATTCAACTCGTTCGACAATTTTCGCAAGTTTAATGAAAAGTTGATGCTAACAAACAAATTTTATAAGCCGTTGCAATTCTTCGTGTACTGTCAAGACGCAACTTTCGAAGACGTCGAATCGCTGACTCTCGATGTTGAACGACGAGCTGAGAAAGAGAACGCGACGAATAAATTTGGACGTCTCAAGTCAGAATTTCTAGACGAAATCCAGTACGAGTATTTATGATGTATAGATAAGCTAAATGTATAGATGTAATAATGTATAGATAACAATAAAAGTCTACCTTAGAGTAACTGTGGGCCTTTGTAAGAAAATTTCCAGACATTTGTTCAAAATTCTTGCTATCGTAAATCTTGTAAATCGACAATTCTCTAATAAATAAGACACCAACAGTCTAGAAAGTGTTTTGACATCAGAAACATATCGAGAACTCTGATCGACAGTTGGGGCTCAGCCAGTTCTTTTGTAAATTTCTCTCAAGACAGCAGTTTTGTAGAGAAACCGATATGAAAGTTTTCGTCTTAATTTCTATGCTGTTGGTCAAAATAATTAGCGGTGACAATATTGTAGAAACAAATTTAGATCTGGCATTCGAAAATGTTACTCGTCACTTGTTCGAGTTGGAGACAAAAATGTTTATAGAAAACTATGGTGTATCCTCTGAAACAATAAATTGGTTGTTTCTGAAAAGCATGAATGAAAGAGCGATGCCATTTCAATTGAAAAACTCGGAGCTTAGCTTTGGAAAACTTCTGATGAATTCATCGGCTTTTCTGACCTTCAACGAACCAAAGCATCTAAGAAGATTCAATGACAGACTGGTGTTGACCAACGAGTATTATAAACCACTTCAGCTGTTCCTATTTTGCCCAAAAGCAACATTAAAAGACTATAAAAGACTGGGAGGCGATGTCAAGTCTAGACACGAAGCGAGACATTTGAATAAGGCGATCCAAATAGACTCAAAAATTTATATGGCTCGGATCAAAACGCAACTGATGGATGTCATTCAGTACGAATACTTTCTGATGGAAGAGACTCAGTTTCTTAAGCTTCTGACTTTCGTTTGGCATTCGCCTCTGAAGTGCGGTGAGTGGCATTTGATGGAAGTCAACAGATTCAACAAGAAAACTTCGAAGTGGGACAACGACAAGTTCTCGATGAAAAAATTGGAAAACTTTCATGGATGTGAAATGGTCTATTTGGAGTCAAAATACAAAGGTGGGATGGGGTTTGAGTACGTGGTTCCTAGAGAGATAGAGGACAACTTAAACTACAAGAAAAAGAATTGGAACGAGAATTCGGAAAAATCATCGATTTTCAGCATTGATATGGAGAGCAGCAGGGCTTGTTACCATGAGTTCGACAAACAAACACGTATTTTGGATCACACAGATAAGTAAGATTACTCTTAACGAAGAATAGCAGATGACAAATTTTGCATTCAATTTATAATCAGATATGTTAGAAGCACTGAGAATTTCATTACCTTTCCTTTGGACTATTTGGAAGTGAGAATGGCAGTTCCGCCAGCTGAGAACTATTCTGAATACGAGAAGCTCGTTATGCCTTTCGATACTTTCACCTGGGCCCTGATAGCATTGACTTTCGTCGCAGCCTTTACCGCGATATTAATTTTGTATCACGTGCGAAGCTCGACAAGAGATTTCATTATCGGGTCGAACGTAGCAGCACCGTCGTTGAATGTCGCTCAGATATTTTTCGGGATCGCACAAGTCGCCGTGCCACGCAGAAACTTTGCAAGATTCTTGACGATGTCGTTCATCGTTTACAGTTTGATCATCCGAACAGCCTGGCAAGGAAAAATGTTCGAGTTCATGCAGAAAAATGTTTCCAAACCAGAAATTCAGACTGTGGAGGAGATGATCGAAAAAGGCTTCACCTTCTACATGGAGGAAAACTTTAGGGAAAAATTTCCAGAGTCAGAAATCGCCAAAAGGTGAGAAAGTTAGAAGTTTTATCAATATTTGTAAAAACAAATTTACCCAGAGCGAAGATCGTGGCGAAATACGGGGAAAAAGGCATTTTCACTGAACTTGGTAGGGATATTTTCGACACTGAATTCAAAGGAGTCATGCAGACTGATATAGGCATTGTACTTTTGATGTGGCCTATGACGGAAAAATTCCTCGAACGAGTGCGGAAGGAAATTTTGTACGTCAACATTTGCGGAATGAAATTCCTGCGTCATCATCACTTCACTGGAATTTTCGATCTGAAGTCACAACAGTTTTTCACTGCCGGAATTAATTTCAACGCTGCAAACTGGAAAAGCAAATACAGAGCGGAACCGATTGATGATCGAAAAGTGCTAAACTTGAAAATGCTCGAGCCTGGTTTTGTCATCTGGTTATCAAGTTTGTCTTTTGCATTTATTGCATTTTTGTTTGAATGGCTGCGAACATTCAAAGATTTTCTGATAATCAAATTTGTTTTGCTGGCTTTGTATCGAACGCGTGATGAGATTGGACGTTTTCCTGGTAAAAGAACGAGATTGAACCAAGGAGTCGTTGTTGTGGCGGCAGCCTTAGCAGCAGAATCGAATCAAGAAGTGATTTTGGATGGATTAAAAGAGGAATCAGAATTATGTACTAATGTAGAAATTTTTGATTTGGAAGATTAGATACTCACACTCAAGTTGATGGTTATTTGATGCTGCGACAGTTT
This sequence comes from Smittia sp. YW1114-2, assembly GCA_033064975.1. Taxonomy (NCBI): domain Eukaryota; kingdom Metazoa; phylum Arthropoda; class Insecta; order Diptera; family Chironomidae; genus Smittia; species Smittia sp. YW1114-2. The sequence continues at coordinate 20,016,170 of CP093832.1, forward strand.
TCATGAATAACTTTTTTTCTTACTGAAAAGATTGCATGTATTTCGGTTAAAAATACAGCAAAAGTAAATGATCATTTTCAAAATACAAATAAATGTCAATCAAAAAGGCACGAAAGCATTGCAACTTCAATTGAATCAGCTCATGGTAAAGTTGTTTAGGCGACTTGGTTTTGCAGTGATTGTGATCAATCTCGTTCCTTGATTTCAACAACAATTTCTCATACAACTGAGCTTTCATGGCAAAGCTTTTCGGAGATGTAACGGCTTCAACTTGGAACTCGAATCGGCGCTTTCTGAATGCTTTGAATTTCCAACTCTCGGTAAGTTTTTCGTCGGTTGAATCCGCTCAGCAATCTGAAGCTGGCATGATTAGCAATTTTTGGATTCAGAAATGTGTTTGAAATCACCGGAAACGTAAATTAGCATTTCCAACTATTCCTTCAAAATCACTACTAGTGATTCACTAGCCGATCTTGAATCACATTACAATATTTATTTAATTCTAAGATGGTTTAAATCTCTTTTATCGCCTCATGAATTTCAACATTTAGGCCGATCAGGATTAAAGCTTAAAAGAAAATTCCGGGTAGCCTGCACCGTGTAGGTGTCTGGCTGTTGTCACGCTGTGAGTAGCGGCCGATAAGGAAACATAAAAGTCGTTAGGCAGAAAGTGCGAAAACCTCACGAGAGCCTTCATGTGAGGGCGGTCAAATGTTAATCCGATAATCAAGAAGATTAAGGACGCAACGAGTTCACTGATGCCAAGAAGAAGTCGAAAACATTTTCCATCGAGGCGGCAGATCAGAATCATCGCGAGGAAAACAAGATGAAGAAGAAGCTCTTTGGAGCAAAGGGCGACGGCCTCGACAGGCAAAAGTTTCAGAATCGATTAGGCAGCTGAAAGTAATCGCAAAGAAATTAAAAAGTGCTCTTCAAGGAAATCGAAAGCGAGCTCATTGATTCGTGATTCGGGAGGTTTTATTAGACTGGGTGGAAAAGCCAGCGGTGTGCGAACTAGCATCAAAGGCTCCGCTACTCATTCCTGTCGTCTTTTTGTTCGCCTTGTAATGAAATTTAATATTTTCTCCCTCGAGATATAAATCAACTTAAATAAACTACAAAGGAAAAATCAGAATATTCGGGGAACTGAATTGATATCCGGTCGCTCACCTAATTGCCTGAATACGTTGTGCAGATCCGAGAGAATCAAATTTCATCTAGAAGAGGAAGGAAGTGAACTCAGATTTTACGCAACGAGCTTGCTCTCGCGATGTCGATGAACCCGAAGGTCTCGCTTTTCCATCGCGCAGAAAGTGGATTATTGCTGTTTGTCCATTGGATTGTTGAAATGTGAAGAAAGGTAAATAATCGCAATGGGTGGAAATCGTAGGCTGGCAATCCTTCGGGGGTTTCAGTCGTCGGAGATTATTTTTTATCTTGCATAAGATTTGATTTGCAGGCTATAAATAAGAGGAGCAAAAAATGAAAGCGCAGCTTGCATAATCATCTGGTCAGCCTAACAAGGCATAGATTTGTCCTGTGTTTCCACAGCAGCGAGTTCATAATCCGCAGTTCACTTTATCCTTGCAAACGTGTTCCATCGGATTTCAAATGACGCGCAATGGTCAAAAGTTCAACGTTTTTGTTATCAAGCGTAGAAAATATTTTTGACTTAAATGACGAGATCGCTGTGGCGTAAAACTGATCTGGGCGCAGTTCTCACTCGTTCCGCGTCAAGTCGTTGGCGTATCGAAATGCCAACTGCGGAGGCTCGCAACTTTACTTGCAGTTTATGCAAACAGTCATCGGAATTACAATTCCAATCAGTTGAAAGCTTGTTCTCCTCAGAGTGTTCGGCTATTTATACAGAAAAGCGAATGAACTTCAGTCGACGATGATGACTAAACGAAGTCAAGTCCAAGAGTCTGAACAAACGCTGCCGTTGATAAATTATAAATAGAGTCGGAGCTGCAATAAAATCCTTCCGGAACGCTCACAGCTCTCAATCAGCTGGCTTAATACGGCTCGCGCTACACTGACCTAACCCAAGATATCAATAAAAATATTTTACGACTTTTTAACGACGTTCGTTGTGCGAGGGATTCCGCGGTCTTTACTCGCGAAGCTATGATGCCAGTTGCGTGATTTCGCTGCGACTCGCTTAATGTCATCGTATCGCTAACCGTGTTGATAGCTCTGTTTGGTTGCAAATCGTCGGCGATAATAAAGCGGATTCGTCTTTGAGACTTTAGGTTTACGATCCGCTCGACATTTTTCTTTCTCATTATCTCACTGCAAAATGTCAACGATTCCGCGAAATGTTGCGTTATCGATATCGCTTTCCACATATACTCTTCAATGTAATCGAGATTCTCCCGCCGAGCTCATACTTCTGCTGTAACCTGCCGCATAATTGAGTTGACATTCAAACAGAGAAACGTTCTGGAGAAGGGAAATAAATAAATTACTTTCCGTTCTACTTGAGCCTGCCGTCGACGAGTCCTGGCTGACAACAAATTTTTCGCTGGTTTTTTCCGCTGTCAAAACAACATGTTGTCGTGTCCATTGGAGTAAATGTAATCAACTTCATCTCTCGCGATTAATTTTTCTCTCGTGCAAACGTCCGCAAAGCTTTTGTGGAAAGTTTCTAATTTTTGTGGCACGTGTGAGGTCTCGTTGGACGGAAGTTGTGGCTAGTTGAATCTGCTACGAAGTCCAAAGGATTTCAGGACTCTTTGAATCGAGACAAAAGCTTCAAGACTACATCTCGAATCTTTCAAACAATGATAAGAAAACGTAATGACGAAACATGAGATTCTCTCCGTTATTTACTCGGCTAACAAAGCAGTTAAACAGAAGCAGCAACGAAGCCCGAAACTTTCTTTCATCGAGAAAATCACACGGCAGAAACGTGAGCCAGAAGAGTCTTCGAGGCAAAAATGTGATTTTATGAGGTTTTTAATCCGAGCGCTGTTGCCAGAACTGAAGGGAAACCGACGACGACTTCGGATCAGGGAGCTCTAAGTTCATAGTTTGCTATCGAGTTCAACTTAATAGCTTGAATCGTCGCCGCTGACTAACCGATCACAAAGCAAATGAGTGCAGATTGCAGTTGAACTTTGAGTGTCGCGATATGCGAGAAATAAAACTTTTATCGTTGAATGGATCGAGCAACTTTGTAAAGTCGTGGACGCCTTTTAAGCTCGATTCTCCCACTCAGCGACGCGTGAGAATCTTTTTATGACTCGCGATGGGGAATCTTCTTTCGATAGCGATGAGATGAACGATCTTGGATCATGTGCGGCGCTCTCCCGCTTGCCACTTCTGCCTTCGTTTCATTAATGTAATAGTTTTTATCGCATGAAAGCGTGTCAGACGCTCAGAGGATAATAAAATAAATGTAAACATGCGAAGCTCTCCCCAACGTTTGATAAAACCTCGATTTTTATCTTCTCATCGCATGTCGTCGATGGTTTCTAGGAGATGACACGATTAAGAAGAATCCGAGGGAGCAAAGCACAAGCATCGCAATGCATGTGGCGGTAAACTGACCGCAATCTTCTAACGAGCTTATGAATGGCCATCAAGCATGTTAGCACGAGTTGAATGAATCAGCACAAGGATTTTACTTTCGTTCGAACGTCTCCTCGAACTTGAACTTCAAAAACCATCTCTCGCTCGCATCTTCTTAGCTCGTGGTGTCATCAGATGTCGCGAGTTTCACTTTGTTGAATTCGTGCCAAGACATGGACGGGAAAAAGCATTGCGAGGCACGTTGGCCGACGCACATTACTCAATTTCTTATAAATAAATCAAAAGTTAAAACTAGAACGTGTTGGCTAATGGTTAGTGGAAACAACAAAGATAAAACCAGAGCAGAGTGTCGTGTGGTTAGGAGTTGCCAAGACGGAGAAATTTGTTTTCTGGCTTCCAACAATTAACTTGAAGTCAACTTAAGGTGCAGAAATGATTGCAATGTTGATAATAAATGTTTGGTAAACCTTAAGATAAATAATAAGAAATCGTTTTATGTCATTTAAATCTTTGAATAAAAGGAAAAAGTATTAAATTAACAATCATGTAAGCCGTCTAGTCTCAAACAATATGAATGACTAAGTGAATTTTGTTTTGTCATTTCTCACTCGAAGAAAACATTTTGAAACTTTTGCTTTTTCTAAGGCTTTGCAGCTCCTGCGACGAGAGAGTTTTCTACGACTTGGCAATCCTGGTCGACCTTTTCAAGAACACAAACGATTTCGTTCTGTAAGAGCTTGACAATGTTCGAGTTCATAACAGCTAGAGACATTCGGTTATGAGTTGAGTTTCTCATTGTTATCATCGACTTTTCCGTTGCGTCGCTGTGTAAGATAGCGAGGACAAAAATCCATGTTGTAAACTGCGATAAGATTCGCTTGACTGATAACCGAACACTCAACTGTTTGTTTTCGATGGGCTTTGTGTAGAGTGCTTCCATGTTGCCAACGCAAGCTTCGCTCGCTGATTTATTTTCCCGCGGCTCGCTGAAAAAAATTAGGCAGCAGAAAATATTTTTCGAGGACAGAATCTCGAGTGGTCGACTCGATTATTGCTTCTCGTTTCGACTCCACTCGATCGTTCCGTATGAAGAGCAAAACTAATATCGGCTAATCGAGCGCGCGTTTGCCGATATCTTCGTCGCGATAATTGATTTTATGTTTTTATTATGCGAGATCAGACTTTCCGCAGATCACGTTCTCGTGCGATGGAACCTCTCTTAATCTGGTTGCTTGACAGCTGTTTGACCTTCCCAGTGTCACCTCAGCGAACCCCACAAGCGACCAAACTGAGACACAAAAAAGTTTCAACTCAAGTTTCGCAATCAGAATTACGAAGCCATTTCGAGTTCTTTTTATTTAAAATTTATGGAAATTTCGGTGTCCATGTTGAGTTATAGCACAAGGATGAAAGGCTATCAGCTAGATCGAGCTAACCAGAAAGAAGCTGTTGGCTTGGCTTGAGTTTCTGCTTAACTAAGTCGCATATAACTCTGCTCTAAGAATCCAAACTGTCTGTCTTAGATCCGTTCAGCAATCTCAGAGACTCAGCCTGCTTCATCTAGCTGACCTGACTTTGTCTTTAAACTTTTTATCCAACAGAGAATTACGAAGAACTTCTAACTTCTTTTTTTAGACTTCTTGTTTGCATAAAGCACTCGAAGTACTTCGAAGCTTTTAATTATGTCGCGCAATTTACATTTCTTAATCTTTCCATAATCGTTACGACTCCATTTGTGTAACAATAACATTGAGGTTGTGCAAACATTAACATCAATTGTCGAGGAATAAGAATTCCGTTTAAAGGTCATCCAACGTCCCATCGGCAGACGCCAACAGCCTTCAGAGTTTTCGGATGTTTAGCATTTTAACTCGAAGTTCATCCCGCCTTTATGGGTTTATGGACTTCGACAGAAATGTCGTGCATAAGTTGCTTTATTGACCCAAATAAATTCGGAAATTGTCATGCCAGCAAGAACCTTGTAACCGCCGTTAGTGAGGCGAGAAGATCGAACCATAAATAATGCAAATCGTTCCTTCTCCTTCTCATGTTTATTCGCCGAAGTGCGACCGACTGCATGGATAGTATCGGTTCGCAAGTCGATAATCTTCGACCGACGAAATCGCTGCGTGCGAACTTGAATGTTTTCTTTCCTCAAGAATCGAGAAACGTGCCTGACGAAAATTTGCGACGTTGCTTTGTTTTGATACGAAGTCTAACTAGAACTTCGCAAAAGAAATCGAGCCGGAGTCAAACTTATGTGCGAGCATAAGCGAACAACTCGAGTTGAGTGTGGGCGTGAAATCGAAAGTTGTTTCCTTCACTCGACAATCAGAAATAGGTCATCGAAATAGCGACAACGACCGTTTAATGTCAGACAGGCTGCGAAGAAATCGGAAAACGAACGACAAACCCTGTTTGATAAGAAGTACCGACGAATGTCACCTCGGCGATTCAAACTTTAGTCGAATTTATTTTCATCCTCCAACAGAGTTCAGGGCAATCCATCACGGAGAACGCTCTGGCTCGCCACGCCGATGCTGCTCGGGAATCGAAATTCTATTAATAAGGTTTCTCTAACTTTTTCATTCTCTTTATTTTTAAAGTTTCTTTTTCTTCTCCTGCGCTTCTCGTCGCCGCCTTAAAACGAACACGACGACTAAGCTTGAGTTATGAGACTCTGAAATGCATTCTTTGAGCTGATTTAATTTATTCGGCTGATAAAATATTTTCGTCGTTCCTTTTCCAACAACAAACGACGACCATCTCGCCGTCTCATCCACATCGGATGTTCGAACGGGTTTCTTGTCACTGGGGGCTCGCGCTGTTTGGCTTTAAGCTGACCAAATTTCAGCCGGTCTAACATCCTCTACACTAAATCACAAATGACGTGGATTAATGGGAACGCAAGTGGCGAGTCTTCGCCTGTTTAAATATTCATCACCTAAACGCCGCGGCGTTTTCTCTTCAAAACAATTTTCGTTCCTCCAAACCTTTCCAAGGTCAGAGAATTTTCGTCTTCTGAGAATGTTTTCCCTGACTGTTTACGCGATCCGTTCCGATCAATCCAAAGTTCACTCAAGTGCATTCATCTGATAACAAACAACAGTTTGATCCAAAAAGCCAACAACGAGTAAAGTTTTTAAAGTCTTCTACGAGATATTTTCCTTCAAAACATTGAGAGGATAATTGAAATATGTTCTCACTAATTGCAGGCAGATAATTTATTGTTCCACTTTTCAACTCCACGCGCCTTTCCAATTTAAAGTAATTAACTTAAACAAAAAAGAGTAAACTTGTATTACGGAGAATCGACCGAACACGTTGCACTGCACTTGTTTGATCCCACTAACATGAGATCCAGAGCTGCTCGACCTTTCCTGAAAGGTTCACTTAACCACACGATGATAAAATAAGCAGAGCTAGCTTCTTATCAATCCCAAGCCCAGGGCAGCAAAACTCATAAAAGTAGAGAAATTCTGTCACACAAAAAGTGCAGCAAGATTTTTTATCGAAATGCAAACAAGTTCATTAAGCTTAATTAAGTATACATCAATTCAATCAGGCAACAACTCAGAAGTTCAACGCACGATTAAAGAATTAACAAATTAAAAAGTTAAAATTTCTCCAACAAAATTTTACGTATCTCTCAAATCACAATTTAGAAATTAAAAGAATTTTCGCGCCGCTTTAACCGCTCATGATATTTTCTTCTTGTGTTGCTTTGATATCTTTTCGTTATGACGACGATGAGTTTACTTGTCCAACAAGGTAGTTTCAAGGATGGCGTTACAGACGCTGTACGGATCCATGTTGGAGCTGGGACGACGGTCCTCTAAGTAGCCCTTCTTGGCGTTGGCGACGCCTCGTGGAATTCTGACGCTGGTGCTGCGATCTGCAACTCCCCAGCTGAACTTGTCGATCGACGACGTTTCCAGACGTCCGACCAAGCGACGCTCGTTGTCTTTTCCTCCGCGGGGATCGTAGGCTTTGATATGCTTGGGATGCTGCTTGGACAGTTTCTCGATCGCCTTCTCGATCGCTGTGATTCCACCGTCCTTTCTCATGGCAGTAGTTGAGAAGTTTGTGTGACCGCCTGTGGGAGAACCGTTGCTTCAACTCATTAAAATGTCATTTCAAAGTTTGCATTACCTGCGCCGTTCCAGTTGCCCTCCATCGGCTTCGGGTCAAATGTCACACAGACACCAAACTCTTCAGCGATTCTCCAGAGGATGTAACGAGAGACCCAGAGATCGTCAGCTGCCTTCATTCCGAGGGATGGACCAACTTGGTATTCTGTAGAAAATGAAATGATGAATAAATTTCAATCCAATTAGTCGCGCTTCGTTTCTCACCCCACTGAGCAGGCATAACTTCTGCGTTCGTTCCTGCGAATTGGACGCCAGCGTAGAGACAAGCCAAGGCATGAGCCTCGACGATATCGCGGCCAACGACTTTGTCAGCTCCAGCGGCACAATAATAAGGACCTTGTGGTCCAGGGAATCCGTTTGTGGGCCAGCCAAGAGGACGACCGTCAACGTCTAAGAATGTATATTCCTGAACGAGAAGGTTTGATAAGCTCAAAATCGATAAAATGTTTTATTATTTTACCTGTTCGATGCCGAACCACGGCTCTTCTTTTTGAGTCTGATCATAAGCGGCTTGCATCGCTGCGCGGTGGTTCGATTCACAGGGCGATCCATCAGACTTGTAAGTGTCGCAAAGAACAATCACGTCCTTATCGCCAGCCTTGAATGGGTCGCGATAAAGCGCGCGGGGAACAAGAGAAACATCAGAGTTGCCACCTTGCGCTTGATATGTCGACGATCCGTCGTATTGCCAGTCGGGGCAGTCGCTGGGCTTTTGAGGAGTTTTCTCCAGCACACGATCCTTGCAGCGAACGTTCTCGCCGGTTCCGTCGATCCAAACGTACGTCGCTTGGACGAGCTTCGGGTCGATATCTTTCTGAAGGCGCGTGTAGCGATTCAACAGTTGTTTGTTGAGAACTGCATTAGGCGAATCTTTGAGCATTCGTCGTGTCGCTGTGGTGCTGATTCTGCGCGTCATGCCAGCAGATAACTCCTTGCTAATCAATACTCCCAAGCATCTCAATGCCATTTTTGTTTTTTTATAGCTTTTTCTTTGCCACTTGTAAAATCAGAACTGGGCTCGCGGTTGTTGCGATGGAAGTTTATCTCTCGATGCACGTTATCACAAAGCAACTAAATTATTATTTCGACAAAAGCAAATGCTGCTGATATCGATTTTCTCACTTTCTCGGACCTTGACGAGACCTTGAACTTCACTGGCTTGCAGCTCGAGTTTCACTCTTAAAGGCAAATGCACGAGAGGCCACAGAAGCGAACGGGCGGAAGTCTCAGGAGACTAACTACGAGAAGAAGGAGAGAATTCACTTTCAACCGAAAAGAAGACGACGGCTTCTGCTTCTACTTTCCACCGAAACTAAACTGCGAATGGAGAATGGGAGATTGTTTCTGTGCTGTGTGTCTGGCGATTTTTCTTTCCTTGCCGTCGCACACACTTTTCTTCTCTCCGCTGCTCAGCAAAGCGGTTCTTCGCGTGTGAATGTGTGGCGCGCGATATGAAAGGCCTGTTGCTTGCCACACTCGCTTGACTTCACTCGAATTTCGACTAATGAGCCATTGGAATGGCTTGCACAAGAACAAATAGACCAAATTGGTCTGAAAGTTATTTTTGGGTAACGAGAAATTTCCACGGATCGATTTGGAATTGGAAAAACGAATCGAGCCTTTGCACACTGAGTTGCAATTTGCCGGCTGAAAATAGATTTCGTCGATGGAACATCAAACAGCTGATTGAGTTTTGCTGAAGCGAAAGGCAAAGCCGAGCGGGTTAGCCGCGATTTTTCTGTCGATAAAAGCTTTTCACGGTTGATTCTTGAGAAGCGACACTCATAATCTGTCCCTGCAGTTTCCAATTAAAACCATTTCCCATCGCACCGTTGGCTAGGGAACGATGCTATAACAATTTGGCCGTGACCGTTCGAATAAATAGCAGCTCGTGCTTATCTTATCTGAAACCGATTCACTGACAAACGAATCCTCCAAACCTAATGAAGTGATTAAGGGCAGTTCATTAAAAATGTGAGCGGTCGAAATCGGATTTTGCAATCGAATTGTTGGCTCGTCCCGATTCAAGTTGGCAAAAGCTTCAAATGGTTCGGTGCAAGTAACGCGAGGCTTTCACCTCGAACACTTTATACAAACTCCTCCCTCATCCATCTGCAAACTCAATGAAGATAAATGAATGGCAGAACTAATTTGTGACTGAACTTAGTTGGCGATTTATCCACGTTCCCGCGAGAAAATCCTCAGCTCGAGGCGTTTGCGTCAGATTCGTCGAAACTGAATTGTTCCTGTTTTGAAATTTAATGATGTCAATTAACAACAGTCGATTGCCCTCTCGAAAGCGTTATCTGCCGAATCACGCAGAAAGCCATAAATTAAAAGCTTTAAAGACTTGTTTATTGGACTTTAATGACATTGATAGGAGACGCTGAACACGAAACCGTTAGATTCAGAAGTCCCAAGTTGTTGTTCAAGTTTTCTGATAAGGTTGACGAGTCAGCGGGCGACGACTGCGATGTCATCTTGAATATTTCTCTCCGAGGGCTTGACTTGCACATTCTCCCTCGTCACGCGGCTTCATCCTTCACTCTGATCAATGTTGAAGTTGTGGCTTTAGGGAAAAGACCTCGCGCAAACAGTCTTGCAGCTTCTCGAGTGTTATCGCTCAGCATCGTCTTCTCATTGCTTGTCAAACAACAACCTTTCCTTCAACTTTATTTACTAAAAATATCTTCTCCGCTCGACTGCGAAAAGACGAAATGCAAATGAAAGTGTCAACGCGATGTTCACTTTCAAATTTTCGATGCGAGTTCTGCTTCTCTGGAACGCGACGACAACAAGTCTTGGGTCGCTGAACGTGCTCGCCGAATTTATATTTCAATTTGCTCTGCCTAACGCATTAACAATGTATCATCGTATCCCTTAGGCTCAAGCATTTATCACAAGCGAAGGATCTAGGTCACAAGTTGATGGGTAACATTGGATTGCGACCTACAACTCGACGACGACGATGATTCCACGTTTTCTTTTTCGATTCGTCCATGATTTATGATTATGAAAGGCGTAAAGGATGACGCTCTGTCGAGCATGCTGCCTTCTGACTTTCGAGGCAAGCGACTGCTCGACGAGAAGAGAATTTATGGCTTTCGGTCTGAAGGAAAGCTAGGAGGCTCTGCGAGAATAATTTACGATTAACCCAGATCTTTCATTTTCGGGTTGATCTGAATTGCTCGAGCTTTTTCGGAGAGTTCAACGAAATCATTCTAGAATTGTCACATTGCGAAACACTCGTGGATATTATGTGAGCGGATTATTGTTACGAAAGCTAACAAATGCTTCATTTTCGATTACGATTGAGCTCATTTTATGTAATCTCGGACGAGAACAAAATAAATTCGATAACAATTCGAGTGTAAGATTAAAAACACTTATGAAGTGACTTGATGATGAATAGTTTGGTGGATTGCAAAGCTTTTATTTGATTGATGTGATGAGAACTGGAAAGGTTTCATTGACCTAAAGTTTGATGTAATAATTCTTGAACTTCGAGAAATGCAGCGAGTCAATTGAAGTGGAATTATGTAATCAACTGTCAAAGGGTGCCCGATGTGAACAGTTCAATTGAACTTGACCGGGCACCGACTCGTGTCGCTTAAATCTTTTCAAGCTCTTGCCAGAAACTGAAACTTGATTGTTTTCTTTTAAACGAAAGTTCGAAAGCTTTTGAGACTTCTTTCCTAAAAGTTGTGCAACCCGTTTACCTTCACCCTCGGGTGGTCTCTTCAACGCAGTTCTCGTGAGCCTCAATAGTTTAAGGAGAAATATAAATAATAAGTTTGACGTCAAGTTCGATTGCGAGCTTTCTTCCAGCCTTAGCAGCCTCTCAACGTCATTCATTTGAATCTTTCATCGATTGTCTCTGCAAGCCTTTGCATCATTTATTGAAAATATCAAGTGCAGACTCCATCGCTCTTCAATCGCGAAAATATTGCTTCGGAGAAAACGAGAAATGCGAGACTTTTCCATCGTCGAGAGCGAAAATATTATGCGGAACTGATTGAATAGTCTGCAACCATCGACAGCAAATTTCTTCCGTCGCAGTCGCGAACATGCGGAAAGCAACAACTGCGAGCAGTTTTCCTGACAATCGTCTTTGCTCATTCGAACGAGAAGCTGCATGATGAAATTAATCTCCAGAGTCATGTTGTTACCATGTCACGAAGCAGCCGCTTTTATTCGGCTATGAATGTCAGTAGCATTTGACATTCATAATTGAAATTTGTTTTCCCCGCCCGTAAGAAGCTTTGTGGGAAGACTCTCGTCCTCAACGGAATGCGGCTCGATCGAGGTCATGGTTCGGCCGCCGAGTTTAAGTTTGATTGTGATTTAAAAACATTGGCTAGTTCTTCCTCGCTCCGAGCGCGGAGATAAATCCAGTCGAGCTGTACAACATGTAATAAATATGTCGCACGGCGTTAATAATCTGCAGTTTCTCGAGCGGATCCCTTGAACTGTTTACACGTCCTTGAGCTGCTGGAGAAGCAGCGTCCTCAATTCCAACGGAATTCCAGGCTAAGTGGCTTTGTTTGAGAGGAAATTCTTAGACCGAAACTGTCAACGGAGTTCACAAATATTTATTCGATATCTGACGAGAGGTGAGCAAAGTTTGTTTTGGGGAATTTACGGTTCACGACGCATCGTTCACGACTTTTTCTCGCAACGCTCCGAGTGTCGACGCCACGGAAAAATAAAACAAATTTCCACGATGATAAATTTATTCGAGATTCACAATCGTCAAATCGTCGGGAGAAGTCGCAAGAGGGAAATTCTTGTGAGGCGCCAAATTTTCGAGTTCAGGAAAATAAAAAATTGCCGAACAAGCGGGGATGAAGCAACACCAGCGCTCGACGAGTTGTTATGACAAAGAGGAGCGCGGCGTTGGATATTGCAATGCATTCGATGTGCCGTCGTGCATGGAAAATCTGCAAAGTTTTTCCATAACAAAGAATGTTTTTCATCGCTAGCCATTAGAACTGCTGGCGATGACAGAAGCGGAGAAAGTTTACAATCGCAATGTTAAGTCCCTCAGCTGTCGAGATGAATGCGATCGGCGACTACATGCGAAATACATGCGAAATGTATCAGCGCTTGCGCTTTGGGCCCGCGAGAGAGAAATCATCTGTTGCATGCTTGCTCGGCTAGGAAAATTCGAGAGGGAAATTCTTTCTGTTTTCATCGAGAGCGGCTGAAGCGAGGAAAGTTATAAAACTCAGCGTACGATCGCGACGATTGTCAGTATTCTCGTGGACTTCCGACTGCTTAGAAACAAATCGAAACGAGCTTTAAGAAAGTTGGAAACTCTTTTGTTGATGAGAAGAGAATTTAATGTGAAAACCGGTGAACGGAAAATTGGATAAACTGAATTTTTCGCAAAGTGCATTTGATTAAAAAAAATTGAACTGCATAATTAAACGTTCAGACTGAAAGAGTGAAAAGTGTAGACTGAAAAAAAGTGAAGTGCAGAAATTTGACGTTGGATCGAAACTTAATCGACTGGAAGAAATTTCCCCAAGTTTGCTTTTGATAAAGGTGAGACATTAATTTTGAAGCGTTTTCGCCAGTAATGAAACTCGAAAACTTAAGAGGAAACTCTCGTAAGGTAAACGACCTGTGAAGGGAAAAGTTTACAAATGTCTCAACAGCACCGCAGAGAAGAACCGGAGATAATCCCATAAATGAGCTGAAGATGAAATTTATTGAAAGAGTTTTCTGCTCGTATTTGTCTTTCCTCCTCGCCTGATGCTCCCGGCTCTAAAGCGAGGAGAAGCGCAAGCGATTGTTCCACTAGAGACAGGAGAATTTGTCGCTGCAGATTAAGAGTCACGAACGATCTGAGTTACGTTTTAGATTTCCCTAAAGAATTCATTCCACATTAGAATAAAAAATCCGTTTGATTTATGAAACGTTTGTGGATATCCGAGAAGTTCCAGAGTCGTCGACCCCACCAAGTTTTCCCTTTCGATCTCATCTTCTTTCTGTGCTCAAAAACATCAAAATTATGTTGGAACATTACCGCAAAATGTTCATCACCCGAATTGTCAGTCATCGTGCTGTCAGTTTCACTCTCGCTTCGAGAATTCATGAACTGCCTGCTAATGGTTGGCGATAAAAAAACTGATCTTACCCCAATTCCCCTCGACATGGACCTACTCCAGTTCCCTTGTTCGGCGTAGTAATCGAGATAAAGCTTCAATGGAGAGGAAAATATTTTACGTTTCGCCGAAAACGCCGTAATAATCGCGGTCGAATGGATGTGTTAATTGAGATTTGCCTTTATTATCACTCTGGGGAATCTTGAAACGCCGCAGATTGTTCCGAAATTCCACTTTCTGTTTAGGTTTTTCCGCGTTTCTCCATCTGCGGAGTTTCCTTCGTCTGAAGTTTACACAACCTCTTAATTGGCTTTACTCTTGCGAGTCTATTTTGAGGCGTAGCGGTTTCCACTGGCACTCATCATAGATAAATTATTGTGCAGGAGAAATGCAATGCTCGCTTTTGAAAGCGAGAGACGATTTCATCGTCGAGGAAGCAAAGTATCGCCCATTCAAGTTAATCGTAAAATGTTTATGGCCATTCTGTTGTTTCGAAAACAATTTCGAGGTTCAATCGGAGCGGAAAATCACTGCGAGTGATGAGTGGCGCAAAACTTGTTGGGAAAGTCTAAGCTGAGAGATTATTCGGCTCATCAGCGTTCGTTTCCCGCCCTCCGCTGCACTTTCACGGCATGAAAGACTCTAGAGCTCAGAGACGGCAAAGCGAGAGGAGAAAATTCTCGCGACGAGAAAGAAAAACTAAAAATAAATGCACAAGAATGTGAACAATTTTCTTTAGCGCGACACTCACCAAAGCGATTTTATGTTTGTTTGTTTTAACGATTGCATCTTTAGGAGAGGAAGAGTCAACACGCTTAGAGATTTATGTCTCAGTGATCCGAAAGCGATCGAAATTTCTCCTCAAGAGGAATGCGACACTCGTTCATGTCGAAACGCTCGGTCGGAGACATCATTCTTCTCGCCTTACGCTGCACAGCAGCCCTTAGAGTGCCGACAGATCTGAGTTTGTTTGGGTTCCGTCTCAGGCCAAGGCTCGTGGCAATCCTACGGTTGCGTAAGTGGCTCACATTAATCGAAGTTTGAAAACAAACGACGTTTTGTTAAAGCTCGAATACATTTCTCCTCACAACCGCAAAGAAACGAAGAAGAGGAAATCGTCAAAATATTTTGTTGCTTTCGCTTCCTCAATCAACAAATTTCCATCGTGCGACAAATCTCTTCCGAATTTAATTCGTGGCTCGCACGCCCGTGTGGACGTTACTCGGTTATTTATGTGAAGATAAATCCCATCGGACCGACTGTAAACTACTTACTTAAGAGATTCATTCAGCGAGGTTGTATTTGGCGCCTCGACGACAAATTTGCCTTTTAGTCGTCGCACTGTGCCTCGATATTTATAGCCGCGCGAGAGGCAGAACATACATACATCCACAGATTAACATTTTTGCGGGTGAAATTTCTACGCTTGACGAATGAATCACGTCCAACATTTCATTCACAATCATTTGTTGTTATTTTCGTGTTCGCCAAAAGGCTGAAAAGCAATCTGCCAAGCTCGCGCTCTCCTCGTCGCTTCCGCTGGTCGAATTTTTCATCCGTCGTTCCTAATTGAAGAATTCACGAGCACTCAATTCAGATTGCTTACAATTCCACTTCCGGCACCAAAAACATTTGCTCGGCATCTCTTCTTGAACTTTGTCAAAAGCGACGAGAGAGAAGTTAATTAAATCCTTCGCAATAACCTTTCGAAGCTCAATCTTTCAACGCCGAGTCATTAAATTTCCATTTATTCACTTCAATCAGCGAAATTCCGCCGCGAAGAAGAAAACCTGTTCGTGAATAAATTTGATCGAGATCGTGAGGAATTTTCTTTCTCTCGTGCGTGACTTTTGATTATCAACAGATGGCGAGGCGTAGTGAGAGCTCGCCTGATTAACTGTCCGTCTTATGAAGCACAAACTGAACCTTAGACAAGGTTAAGAGCGTGTAAATCTTTCGCTCGTCAGTCTGCTAAGCATTTCAAGTCAAATTTCGCAGCATCACTCAGCTTGCCTTTCGCCAAACTGTCGCGCGCCCAGCTCCATTAAATTGCTTTGATTCTGAGAAAAGGTTTATCCGTCCGAAAACAAACAGCCGATCAAGCGAGAGCTTTCGGCAAAATCAATATTTTTCCACTCGCCTGCAGTCGACGAAGCATTTATAGTCGCCCATCGCTCGTCCGTCACTTGTGAACTTGGAATTAATATCGATGATAATTAGACGAGTTGTGACAAATTCTCCTTCAACTTGGCCGCGTCTTCGAGAGGTGTGAACGTCGTCGGAAAACGTTTTCCTCTCCTCGTTTTCATCTCCGAACTGCGTCAATTGGCGAAACGGTCAAAAGATGTTTATTCATCATCGGAGAAACTTTTCCGTTTGATTTTGACTTTTTATTCATCGCGATGTTTTAATTAGCGAGTATCGCGGGTTGGTAATGTGACCAGAAGCAATTCAACAAGTCGAAAACGTGTCGAATTGAACCTTCTGGGTAAGCAATCATCGAGGGAACTCCTTCGAAAGACCCTCACAGAAAAACGACACGAGCGACTCTTGTTATCTCTGTCGGAACTTTTCCTCGTCATGTCGTTCCGATCGCTCGTAGGAGGCAAATCATCGCAGCTGTACGGCCATCATAAAACTCTCTGTAAAGGGCAAAGCATTCAGATGAAAATTCTCAACATTTTTTCCATTTCTTCATTGCAGAACCGCGCAGAGTTGAAGCCAAACATGAAGACGGACGAGAAAAACAGTTCGGCCAAAGTGAGGATTGCTGTGCTAGGAAACATGAACGTTGGAAAATCTGGTGAGTCTGCAGTTTAACGGCTGACATTAAAATTTAATTATTTACGAGGAAGTTTCTCTTGAATCGACTCATGGCAAATCGAGCAGCTTGTTAAGTGGGATGCAATGAAATTGCTGTCTGAAGTTGAAGGCGTGGAATTTTCCGAACTTTGGCACGAGCAAACGTTGTGAAACGAGTTGTTGATGTTTGCGAAAAACTTTTGTTGCTTGATTACACAGAATCTAGTTTAAAGCTTCGGCGAATCGTAATCAAATTAACCCAAAAAGTCGAGCCGGTGATTTTGTGCAAAAATTTATTCTCGGGGTTTGCGATGAGTCTAAGTTTGTTTATTATGCGAGCGGGGAATTTAGGTCATATTGCCTTTATCATTACGAACGTGCAGACAAAAACGCCACGTAACGTTCGTAAAATTTCGACGAGGTGATTAGGGGCGAATTAATATTTATGACTTCTACACGGTTCCTCTCCTTGTTCACATTCTCTTCTACGATGTGCTGCCTTCGCCAGCGAATAATTCGCAGCTAGATTGATGCTAGGGAGCAAGATAGACTCGTTAGACTGCGCGCTGCCTTCACTGGCGGTGTGAAGCTATAAAATCCTTTCTCATGTTTGTTTCTCTCGAGAAACCGGAGGTCAATCCAATGAAAGAAAATGGAACAAAATCGATTTCGGCTCGAGAAAAACTTTGTGTCGATCCCGCATTAGCACAGCATAATCGTGTTTTCGCCAATTTATATTCTCGACTTTTCATGACCCAAATTCTTTCGGGTTTGTATGCAAAGCAATCTATCGGATCAAAGGTCGTTCTCGAGGATTCATTGTGTAAGCGGAGAAAGCTCATTAGCAGGCTTAATGTAATCGAAAGAGAAGATTTTAAAGCGCTCTAGAAGCGATATCGCGTTTCACAACATTCAAGTGGCTTTGGCAACAAATTAAAATGAAATTAATTTTGATGAATTACATTTCGAGCAGCCAGCAACAGAAGCGCGCCTCGAAATTTGGGTGAAGGTTGTTTCGTGAAAGAGCCCCGGCTTAGGCAATGAAATATTCGGATCATTAAATCGTCTTGCGTTGCAGTAACCCGAGGCATCAGGGAGGAATTAAACGGCGTAGTAGAATCATCAGTTTAATGAGTAGCAGTTTAAGGTTCTGCAATCGCATTTGAACTTTGAGTTTCCTCTCGAGACGTGGCGTTAATTCCCATCGCTGTGCCAACATTTCTGAGGCAATTGAAATTGACTTTCATGCCAACAAGTCTTGAACGAATTTCCACACCGAGAGCCATCAAAACTTTTATTGTCTTCGACTGACAATTACGAAATGCCAAACACTTTTCCTCGAATGCATCGATGACAATCCGCCGCTCGGATGAAAATGTTTTTTCACGCTTTTTAATTGAGAGAGCTTTTGACTTAGTGAAATATTTTTCTTTAATTGCAGCATTGACCGTTCGCTACTTGACAAGAAGATTCATTGGCGAGTACAGATCAAACACCGACTTGCTGTATAAACAAACCGTCACGTTGGAGAGCGGTCTGCTCGACGTCGAGATAATTGACGTCTCAGTTGACGATGAGGATGGACTGCCGATTGACCAAATCCAGTGGGCAGATGCAGTGCTGCTCGTGTACAGCATAACTGACAGAGAGAGCTTTGATTACGCTGTGAGGTCATTGGGTGAAATCCGGCAGATTCAAAATGGACCAGCGACGTATCTGGTTGCAAACAAAGCTGACCTCGATCACTTGCGAGAGGTGAGGGGAATTTCCTTATTAATTGATTCCTGATCTGTAATTGGCGTGAAACTTCCTTATTGGATAGACAGTGAGCAGCAAACGATGCGAATCTGTGTCAACAATTGTTTATTTTCCATTTCGAGTTCGCTTCCGTTGTTCTTCTGTACACAGACCTAGTCTCGCTGGCAACGCCACAGACACTTAATCGAGCGACTTGGCGAGATATAAAACTTTCCATGCGAGGTGCTAATGAGATGCACAAGAGCGAAAAATTTCCATTCAGTTTTCCCTCGCTCACATATGTCGAGGCATCTGGCAGCTTAACTGCTTGCCGAGAGATATTTCAATCGCGCTTGTTCATCATCCGTGATTCAATACTCTGCAATCGCTTTATTTGGTCGCAAGGAATTTCTATCGCTGCGCATTTCGGTTTGTCGAGTCATCCAGTTGACTTCCGTCTGATGGATAAACAATCGTTCGCGATTTCACGTGTAAATCCGCATCAGACGAGCAGAGCGATGAACCCGATTCAAGGTTCGATTTGTTTGACAAAATATAACAATTGATGCAATCTTCCACCGCGTCGCTCGCTCGCTCGTTTATTTTCATGTCAATTTGTGAGTCACTTTTGGAAGAGAAGTGAAAGCGAACACCTTCTTGTCAGACGCTTCGCGTTTTTTTTCGGGAAACGCGAGCGAGCGCGGGGGAAATTTACGATAAATTTAACCAATTTACTCATCAATTTCACTGCCAAGAACGTCTCTTGGTCTCTTCGCCTCTCCGTGACGACTTTCGCACATGATTGACGCTTCACGCGTCCTCACAAATTGATCCTTATCGTAGTCCAATCGCCGCACCGATGACCATTTCGAAGGTCGGTTTATTGAACTGTTCCGGCAATTCTGCAACGCCATTTCCACACTCATTGTTTGTCCTCAAATATCACTCGATTCGATTTCCCCGATGCGAGATTAAAACTGTTTGCTTCCAATTATTTGCAGATTCCCGAGACGGAAGGTGCATCACTTGCTGCATCGCACAGCGTCGGTTTTTGCGAAGTGTCAGTGGCCGAGAACTCGCCCAACCTTTACAAAGTCTTCGAGAAGTTGCTGATTGAGTCGAGAGGTCGCCCCGTGAAACCAAGAAAGTTCTCCGTTAGCAAAATGATCGGTAAATTTAATTAAATCTTTTACCGGAAGACAATGAACTAATGGCGGCTTTTCATCAATTAGGAACGCTAATTGGGAATAACGGAACGCGACAGCCGTCAATCAGTCAAGGGACCGTTCAAGTTTGTAACAAGGGCGAGCTCCAGAAGACGCGCCTTATAAAGAGACGCCAAGCATTTACTACAGCGGCCTCACTGTGACCTGGAAACTGTGTCAACGACTTCGCCGACAACAACAATTAATCACGCCATCTTACTTCGTGTTAAGTATTAGTCGTCGGAGGGAAAATCTTTTTTCACACACTTAATTAAGCCGTAAAGTTAAGGCGCCTAATTATCTCATTAGAATCAATTTGGAAATTTTTATAAAATGAAAATCGAGAAGAGAAAACTTTTCTACGTTTGATGATCGGAGCGAATATCGTTTTAGATAATTCACGACAAAGGAATATAGCAAGATAGATTTTGCACGTTTAGGCTGATAAGGATTTGACAGCGATAATATTTTACGCAATTAGTTTAAGAGCAATTTCCCGACGATATTCTGAGACAATTAGCGAAGCTGCGAGCCGAGGAAATGATTGAAAGATTCTCCTCAGTTGGAAAATTCTGTTCAATCAAAATTCGAGCCACGCTTCATTTGTCACGTTGAAATATTCGATCGTTAACCGACCAGCGAATAATTTTCCTTTTGAAAATGAAAATTGTAGGCGTGAATGCTCCACGAGTTAGCAACCTTTTATTTACTGGACGACAGTAAACTGTGCAGCTTGAGGCCGCCTTCTTGCGAGACTCTTCGCAATTATAAACATTCTATTAAAGTTCAAAGACACGTTCGCCGCGAGTTCAAACGTCGACCTACTTATCGCGCCTAAAATATCGCGTGTTTCCTTTAGCCGCCTCGTAGCGAGTCGAGCTGCTTTGAATTTAAAGGTCGAAGGCGATTTTAGCTTCTGTGTCTATTTGTCATTGAGATTTCATTATGCTGCGAGCAGGCGAGAAGGCATTTCCGAAGCGAAAAACACGATGCTTTCCAAACGTATAGCTAAGTTAAGCTTTGTTTACGATCGCCTTCCCGCTCGGGAGTTTCCTTGGCGCGCCAACCTCGCAAGGGAGATGAGAGAACTCGTGTTTCTTGTGATGAAATCAAGTCTAATGATCATCCAAGGTGCTTTCGCATTAATCATCGCGGGCGATTAAAAACAGATTTCCCGTCTTCATTCCTCGTCGTCGTCGCCACGAACGGATTTAATATTCTCGCCTCTTGCGACATTCTCGCCGAATGTTATTCAAATAATCTCATTTCAACGCTCAGATATTTTATCCGATTCAATGGCGATGGAGAAATGTGTGACTCCTGAGAAACTATAGCGGCGCCGCGGCATGACAAGCTCTCGCTGAACAACAACATTAATAATTCTCGCCGCTGGTTTGACAGATGGAATCAGAAACAACACGTTTGATGCGTGCTAGTTGTCTCAAAATAATCGAGGGGAAGCGTCTTTGTGTCAACTTTTTCGGTGCGCCATGTCAGTTCGACATGATCGACGCATAAACTAACAATTTCTTCGAGACTGGCTGTGAGTAGAGTTTAAGGAAAAATACAAATAAAGCACACAGAGTGGTGCAAGGAAGCCGAAGTTCAATGTGATGAAGTAAACCCGCAAGCAGTTTTAGTCGACCAAAAGATAATTTCATTCACCAAACGTGCGGTTTTGCTCTAAACGAACAAATGTTAGTTGCTAAGCTTAACTTTTTCATGTTCTTGTCAACACACAAAACTAATGTAAAAGCCTAAATGTTCAATGTATTATCAATGAGAACAAGAAGAGAATAAAATGATTTGCAAAATTAGATTCGAATTATTATTCCAGCGACAACCTTGTTAGGCCTCCTTTCAGATGGAAGAGGGAGCAAGCAAGCGAGCGTCCAATAATAAGCCCACGACCGACGTCTCCAACCTGCAGCCACCTTTTCTTGTCCTTGAACTTGAACCACAGTTCAACTCTGTTTTCTTGTAGCTTTAAACACCGTACAAGGCCAGGAAGACCCAACAGAGTAAATAGAATATTTACTGCCGCTTTCCCCCGCCCGCTCTCTCTCAAACGGAATGCTTCAGTGCCTCAAGTTTCGACCGAATCTTTTATTGCTGTTGACTGAACTCGTCGCACCTTCGAAGGAGGCTTTCGAAGGAAAGCAATTGCAACACGTGCGACACGAAAGCTTTGCCGGCTGGGTAAATTATTCATTTTCCTGACAATGAATTAAACTTTTCAATGAAAAGTTTTCATGGTCGGTCTTGCGGATTTTCTTTCTGTCGATAATCCCTATGACTCGTGACCGTCGATAATCTTTCATTGTCTCTCTCTCGCAAACCGCTGATCTATTCCTACAAGTGCGGTGCTTATTTATAGACTCCCACGTTCGGTTTAGTCAGCGAAAAATATATTTTCAAACACTCCTCAGCTATTTTTAGCTGTTAAAAAGGAAAAGAAAAATCTTGGAGAGTCGAAGACAGCTTTATGAAGCCCCTGAGTGGAAACTCGTTTACGGATTTTCCGGCTTGATTGAGAGCTCTGTGATCTCAGCAATGCTCCTCTCACCCACATAATCCTTAATAACAGCTTCTGAGAAGAGACAATGGAGCCTCGACAAAGGAGTCTTGAGGCAACATAGTGGGAAACTAGAGAATCCATCAGGAAAGTGGCTCAAACATTAAATGTCAAAGTTGTTAATCGCATTGTCTGAAGATCCTTTTGCAAAGGGTAAAGAGTTATTTAAGAAAAAGGAAAATCAGTAAACTCGTACGCAGCTCGAAAAGATTTCTCGTAGTTTTTGAACAGAAAGCTCTCTGAACTATAGGAGCGTTGGAGGGTCCCGTAAGGTTCTGACTTGGATAGTCTGGTGGACGAATTGTGAATTGAGAGACACTGAAGGCATTGACAACGCTCTCCCGGCTGTTCAATCAACTTCATAACTGAGTAGAGCCAACTTAAGTTGCTTCCAAATCGGCTTCCAAACCTTCTCAAAATATCTAGCAAGACGAGCCGCACAGCCGAATGCGAACCTTCCAGTGACTCAGAGAAAGTTATGCAATCAATCCGTTTCAATAAAGCATCGAATCTTGAAGAAAGTGTGAACATTCCAGAGCCATTTACATCGCAAAATTTCAAACAAAATTTATATCAACAATCAATCATTGTTCACAAAACTCCATTATTCATTGAGACATCAAACCTAACCGAGTCGCAGGAGCAAACAACACGTGGGGTTATATTTTTGCTAATTCCGTCTTGAACCTTCCAAAACACTTCCTGGTTTCGACTGGATTCATTGCAAAATTGTTTTCCATTCGATCCACTGTTTCAACTTGAAACCTATTCAGTTCCACGGAATTTTGCGCCTCGGCATAGTAAACAGTTTGCGGTCGATGAGTCAGACGAGTGAGTAATGAGCTTCCGAACCGGAGCATCGAAGATCGAACGTTTTCCTTGGCTGCGCCGTGAAAACAAATGAAAATCGGGTAAACTTATCTGTTGAAATTGATTGTGTTGGGACTTCGTCTTGATCATTGAGATTCGAGGAAACTTTCCTCAACTTCTGATAAGCGTGTTGGAATGCTCAATCAAGTTTAAAGCTTCAGTCCACATTGAGCATAGTAACAAGTTTATCTACTAATCGTGCGAGCCACTACAACTGTGAATTCGAATGATCTTAGGATTAGCAGAACAGTTTTGCATCTTAAAACCATTTACAACGGTCCGAGCGCTTTCCTCAAAAGTCTGTCTGGGGCCAAAGCGAAACAAGATGAAAACAATCGCGTTGAGATTTCTGCAAATTTACTGAGAACTTCTGAGAAACTGAATGGCGATCCTGTTGTTTTGAATTCTGTTGTTTTCAAGGTCGCTCCGGCTTTCACGGCAGTTTAGATCGACGCAAAAAAAGGTAGGCGCGTGTTTAAAAGCAAAATGAACTTCCTACCAGTCCAATGGTCTGGAGACGCTCCATCGTTTTTATTGCGGTCTGGGTATTTATCAGGGTTCAATCAACAGCCAAACGGTCGACGTTGCTGCACAAGATACTTCCGTTCGGAAGCATCGGGTGGTCCGGTCGATGCGACGAAGTTTAACCGGTGCCAAAAAACGCGCCATGTGTCAATCAAATCGACAATAGACAACACGTCAACAGACGATGAACCGAGGAAATTTATGGCAGGATTATTTAAATTTATGTTGAAATGAAAAAAGATTTCGTCTCAGGAAAGTTTTGGGAGTCAGACAAATGATGCTGACCGTGATTTCAATCTTTGGCTTTTCTCTCAACCAAATCTTCGAGTCCGAACTACTTTCTAAATCATAAGACGGTCGCGTGTTGCAGTTTCGTGGGCTCGTCCTTTGGCAAATGTTGAAAATCGCTTCAGTTGAATTGGGAGCGTGAAGCTCTCCATGAGTCAAAAGCCTTCAACTCTATATTTAGGACGAGATCCACGTGCGTGGTCAAAGTGAAAGGAAATCAGTGACGAACTACTCTGCAACGTCTCCTCGACGCACTTGACAGTTGCCCAGCATGGATTAGCAAATTATCTCAGCGTAAGCACACATGCTCCTTCTGCAAAGCACACGTACAGCAATGAAATGTCACAATAAGAGAAAGCTCAATGAAACATTTGGTGTAAATAGTTCACGACGAAGTTCCAGATAGAATTTCGCCACGTGTCGCTGAGTTGTTTACGTGTGAGTGTCACAATATCATTTGTTTCGAAATGCTGCATCATTTTCATGAAATTATGATTGATGACCTGTGGCAAAGGGTTTGAGTTTGTTACATGGAAACTTCACCGGGTTGGTTTCGGATCAGTTTCGCTTGATTTTGATTGTATAAAATTTGCTATCCTTGAATAAATGGCTTGACTGAAGCTACACGTGCAAGAAGCTGCAAGAGGTAAACATGAAACACGATCAATGTTTTAAGACCAATCAAGCTTCATATTTAGCTATCGAAATCTATCACTGAAAGCTCGTTTGTGTCGACAGAACACTCAGCAATATACTCGTGATTAACAATTCAATTATTCATGCAAACTTAGAAAATTAAACTTGATCTCAGGTTGGCGAATTAAAAAATCAGAGTTCAGTTAGACCTGAAAATTTATTTTATTTTAAAATCCAAGAGATCTCGATTGACTCTTCGGAATAAAATCCGTTCGTGCATTGAGTTGCTCTGCGTGCATTATCAGATATATCGACAAAACGTTTCATCAGAATCTCGCTCTTTCTCCTGTCAGATCAATAAAATTTCCGCTCGGCTGAGGATTTTCCCAAAACCCTCTCGAAAGTTCACCGAACTCGGCCTCATTGTCGGCCACGTTCGCACGTCCGGAAATCTGAATTCCGATGTTTATTGATGAGCAACACAAAGCTCGTGTAAACAAGTATTTCGAGCCTTTTATCATGACACTGAGCTTCCGCTATTTCGGGCCGTTTCGACTTCCTTCGCAAGACAGAAAAGCGACGAATTGCGCAAGCAAATGTTTTGGAGAAATTATAAATAAATGAAAAGTTTTGAATTTCCTTTATTGCTTTTTATCGGGTTTTGATTAATTGTGATGAGTCGAGTTGACTTCAAAATTTTCCAGGAAGCTTTAACCAATTTCAACAAGTTAACTTCCACAAGCATCGGCGCTCTTCTCAACAACTTCGTTTTATTTTTATTCAATCAACTAGCGCAATCAATATTAGTTCTTCTTTATCTTCTGTCGTCGTTTGATTTCCACTTGGGAAAAGCTTTGTCTTAATTCCGATGATAGAAGAGATTTTGTCTAGCAACAGCAGCAAATTATTATCGTTGGCAACAGCAACGAAAAGTCGAGTATAAAAATCAGTGTTGGTTCTTCACGCCTTCCAAGTCGAACCCTTTCGTCCAATGAAGTCGATGCCAAGCAGCGGGATCCTCGCTTTAATAGGCTTCGATGTGACACCTGAAATTGGATTGACTTGAACTGGGCTTGACGAGGGTCAGCCGTCGACCTCACCTTTCCGATCTAAGAAGCTTTGTCGCCTAATCTGGACTTGCAGCTTTTTGGTAATCGACGCAGTAGGAAACTTACTTGAAGATTCGAACCATTTATCATCACAATCCTCATCGAAATTTATTCGTCTCTGCTTAGCTGGCTTCCTGACAACTGTGAAGGACGAGGGAGCCTTAAAGCCACAATCCATGTCAGTGAGCGAATCATTCAAAGTCGTCGGCTCTTCCTCGGCAAAGTCCATGAGATTCTTCGGTTTCATAGCAAAGTTTGCAGCGGCGACTGGAGTTGCATTGTGAGACTCTACGTCCTTGGCTACTCTTCCCACGATTGGTGTGCAATCGATATCTCCTTTAATCCTCCGAAGTCGACGAGGTTGCAACGCCAATTTATCGTCGTTAATTGCCGGCCGAATTGTTTCATGATTGTCGGACTCACTTTGCATTGTTGGCGTGGCACACGAGCCAAATGATTTGTAAATAGCCTTTTCAAGAACGAGCGGCGACAACTGGCAGGGACTCCTGAATTGAGACGTTTCTGTAGCTTGTGCTGGCGCGTGGCTTTTCTTGAACGTCTCAAACTTCTTAAGCGTGTCCTAAAAACCCAGTTCCAAATATATTCACGACTCTTATTCAGTGGGAAACTCCGTCGTTACAGCAACTTACCTCAAACTTTTCCATTCCCTCGGTTGTTATGTCATACTCGTCAAAAGCACTCTCCAACGGCAGATCACTCATCGCACGCAGGCCGATGATTGTCATGAATTCTCGAGAGTCCCATGAAACAAGAAGAAGCGACAACGTGCCCTTCTCTCATCAACGCGTTGTGTTCGAGGAATTTCTCTTAATTGCCAGCTGATTGTTCGGCTTTCAACGCGAGCGATAAAAACACGTTGCTGTAAGCTGATTGGATTGGAGATGATACCAGAGAAAATATAGAAACTTTATTGAACAATCCAAGCGGATGAGAAATGACAAACGATTTCATCACAATTTCTTAATCTGCTCGCACAACGCACCCAAGTCGGGGCTGACAAATCCTGACCCATCTGGATCCTCCAATGTTATGTTCAGCGTCGATATGAAGGTCTTAGCTTCAGCTGGTTCGATAGATTTGTTGGGTTTATATTCCCAGTTGATGAATGAGGAATTGCCAGTGATAGAACGCTCGAGTTCAACAGGTTTTGATGACTCGGCTGGCGGTGTTGCCGCTTCTGATTCTTCAAGAACTGCTGTTGTTTCTCCGAGTTTCTTAGTTGCCTCTACAACATTGACATCTCGAGACTTCTCTGACTTGTGAATCATCTTCGCAGCTTCAGTCTTCACGGCAGTAATGGCGGCAGTTGTAGCTTTCTGTGAACAGTTCACGATGGATTTCTTAGCGGCAAAAGCGTAGCAGCGGAAGTTGTTGGCCAGGTCACGGCTGAACTGTGAAGAATCGACGCGTGGATACAGATTCGACTGATAGCTCGGAGCGACGTAACGCGGTTTAATTTCCGACTGGTTTGTTCTCTAAATGATTGGGAACTCAGCAAAGAATATTTTTTGAGAGAACAAACACTCACATCGGCGAGAACTTTCGCTGGAGGTCCTGCTGGCTTTCTAATAGATCCCGCGATGAAAGGCTGCGAATTTCCTGAAGACTTCTGAGTGACGGAATAGAAAACTTATGAGCTTGACTTTGAATTTCAAAATCCTTTTACCTTCATTACGACAAATTAAAATAAATCAAAACAAAAACGATGTGAATCTCTTGTGCGTTAAACAGTAAATGAGGCAGGCAGCGTGAGCTCTCAAAATTGGAGCACGCGACGCTGGTCACATGTAAGTAATAGACTCTCTTATATAAGCCACGAGAGGGTCTTCGGTAATTGTTATTGCCTTCCGAAGCTTTTAACGTCAACACGTGAACCATCGAGTACTTGCTGGAGATTCCATGCGGAATAAAACGATGTTCAATGGTCTGTACAACTTATCTGTCTTACAGACAACACGAGTTTTCCAGCCGCACGAAAAGCTTTAACAGCACTCGAGCTTGAATTCAGTCTCAGGCAATTTTCTTCACTTATGCTTGAGAAGCTCCTACAATCACGCGGAAGCTTTCAGGCTGAAAATTCGCAAAGTTCGTTCAACTCTCGCAGATGTGGAATGGAATTCCTTTCGGGGATTTAAAGTGAGTGAATTCCTGAAACTCTTAAAGCTGTTTTGATTGTCATTAAATAATGCGAAACGTGCATGAACATTGTTTGAGGGCAGGGATTTGCAGAACAATTTATCACTCGTCAGCTGTAATCGGCTGAGCAGAAAATTAAATATTAAATGCTCAGGATCACATTCATCTCCGCATGATTTGATGGTATCGATGTTTAATTGGATTATCTCTTGATTATTAGATAGAACGTCACGTTGTCTTGACTTCTCGTTGCACCTGCTGAGGGAGACGAAGAAGATCAACTTGCAATGCAGGACAAATAGTTCTAGGGAAAACATAAACTGCAAATTTTGAGAGCAAGTTTTCCCAAGAAACTCGGATCGATAATTAATCCGAAACCTTGAGATTTTATTGCGCTTGTTGGAGGAAAATGAATGGGCGCAACAAACGTTGTTGACTTGTCAAATCAACATTAGTTTGAGCTGTCGAAATGGGAATTTTATGAAAGTTCAAGTCACAAGATTCGCCAAACAAGAAATTCCGTCGTCGAAACTGTGCCACACGCGACATTTGAAAGCGACGCATAAAGCGCCTAATGATCTCGTCGACAATAAAGTTCTGGAAATGTTTTGATTTTCTGAGACCGTAAAGATTGCCGCTGAAGTGTGTCGTTCCGAAACACAATTTCCACCTTCCTTGACCCAAAAAGAAAGCAATGATTTAACAATTTCGTCGGTTCCGCGATTGCTTCGCTGGCGCCGAAAGTTTCGTTTTTCTAAAGGAAATTCGATGGCTGATTTTATCTAGGATTTTATTGGCAATTAAATTCCGTCCGGGGCTGAAGAGCCGGAGCCTTGGAAGTCTCTCGAACTGAAAAATGATGCTGCGGAAACAGGCAAGGACAGAGAGAGAGAGAGTGAGAGGGTGAGATGTAGGCTGAATCCAACGAGACTTCCGTGAACCAGCAGCTTCAAAGAACCCTCAGGAGTTTGAGCTATTGCTAGGTTGAGTCTTACGGAACTTCTGTGAACCAGCAGCTTCAAGGAACCCTCAGGAGTTTAAGCTGTTTCTGGGCTGAATCTTAAGAGACTTCCGTGAACCAGCAGCTTCAAAGAACCCACAAGAGTTTGGGCTATTGTCAAGCTGACTCTCGTGGACGCAGCAGTAGCAACGAGACGTCCATCACGACGTTGATTCACCTGTAACAAATTTCCATCTCAAGATCAATAAAAACTCAATTTATTTTTCTTTTAAATTAGTTTGTTTGCATTTTTTTTAAAGATTTTCATTTATTTTCCTTCTCAATATTTAATTTTTCTTATTTACAAAATATACAGCGACATAAAAAGAAAAGAAAAGTTTCCCACTGAATCGTTCTGTGTATCGCGCAATCGTTTGCCTAAATTTTAGTTCATCGAAGACAAGAAAAAAAGAATTAAAATCCGAAAACGAAAAAGTTTTGTGAATAATTTTGTAAAGTTTGATTTGACAAGATAAGTTTCGGGGGATTTGAAGATTTAGAATTTCTCTCGAACGGTTATTTCTGTACTGATTCTGTAACCGAGTCGTTGCCCCACGGCGAACCATCGTCGAGTTGTAAGCCGAGAAAGCGGTTAAGAAAGACTGGCACGGCTTGGGAAGCGAGTTTGCCTTTTTAATTTTGCTGCGCGAGGACGGTTCGCTGTCAGACGACTCGGTCAACCGAGGACTTCACTGCATAATTCGTCAAAAACTGCATCAACTTATTTATATTTTCATCGTGCTTATGCAACTAAAAACAACTTAATTAAAGTTATTTACACATTTTCCAACCAGCGTCGATCAACTCGACAGCGCAACACTTCAACTTTCTTTTGTTCTCGTCGCTTTGCTTAAACTTTGACCCACGAAATCTTCATCAAGTTACATTTATTTACATCCAAGAGGTGACGCTTAGGGAACAACGGAGGCGTCTACGCGGGGACCGCTCGAACGAAAACAAAAGAAACTTTGCCAAGTGAAACTTTTCATTTGAATTCGAACAAAAAACAGAAAAGAAACTTTAATTGATGAGAATCTTCGTAGCGAGGGATGAGCGTCGAGGAGCTCCGGGACTGCGATCTTAGTTCCAAGTTTCCCTCATGCCGCCGGACTCGTCCATGCGCATCCCTCGAGTGCGGAGACCTCAAGTTTAATACTTTTAATTTCCACCTTCAAAATTTAATCGGCGCTTAGCTCGAACATTAGAATTAGTTTAATTCACTTTATCTCTTTGCTTAGTTTAATTTTTCTCCTTCAAGTTTACAGTTTTTTTTTTTGAAAAAATCACAGAAATTTAAAACTTATGCCAACACTCATCCTTCCACTTCGTCTCCGACATTAAAACATTTCTCTTTTTGTCCGTCATAAACTTCCTTCCATCACTTCCTTCATCATCTAAAATTTACTTTAACATTGTTATGCTTTTAATGATTTTACAGTGAATTTCATGAGATCAAGGTTTATTCTTTTAGTTTATGATTGTGTGATTTGTGTGTGTGTTTTGTGTCTCGTGTCGCATTCATTCCACTTAACATTAAAGTGTTCTTCGTCCAGTTTCGGGAGTTTCTCTAGGCACCAAGTTCAGGTGCCGACGTCAAGTTTTCGGTTAATATTATTCTTCGTCATGTTCGGTTCGTCCTAGACGGTCGCGATGACAATCAAGAGATGAGAAATGTTCGCGACCTTGTACATCAGATCCGGAGCGATGCGTTCCAAGCTTTCGTTAGCGAACTCGCACGATGGGAAGATGTGAACGACGTACGAGGCGTTCTGACTGCCGGGGTCGGCGATGTTGATGATTCCAGCCGCTTGCTTCTGCTGGAGATAGTTGATGAAGCTGACTTGAAGGTTTTCGGTTTGTCTCAGGACGTCGCCGTAGTCGAAGCCGCAGGGCAGAGCCAGGAGAACGCAATGCTCGTCGGTTATCTACAAAAACATTTCACATCACTTCGAAGCCCAAATCGCAGTCACAAGTTTGATTCTTACCTGCATCTTTCTAGCAACTCCCTCGATCTGCGATGGTTCCAATCTCATTCTCTGGGCGATTCTAAGAGGCGGTGTTGTGTGGTCGCTGTTGAAAGGTAGAGCAGCTTTCGCAATCTTCTTGTTTCCAAACACGAAATGCATTTGGACAGCTGCTTGTTCCGTCTTGAGAGCCAGCAGACCTTGCCACATCAAAGGATATCTGTCGAGAAGTCTCGTCAGCGTGTCCGCGTGAAGTGGAACTTGGCTTGCGATGGGTGGCGTGGTCAGTTGCATTGGGCGGTTGTTAGCCGTAGGTGCAACAAGACTTTGAGCCGGCTGGCCTTGCGGTGAAGAGTAAACAATCTGATATCTCACGTTGCCCTCAGCGTCCTTGATAGGATGTGCGTCATCCTTCTCGCGGTGATCTCTCTCGCGCTGAAGGTGCGACAAATTGGTAGGCGGTGGCAGCACTGCTGGTTGAGCAGCAAAGACTGTCGTTGGCGGAATAGCTCCAGCGTGAGCTCGATGGGCTGGAGGAGGCTCAGTCGCTGGCAGAGGTTTCATGCCTTCGCCCTCATAGAAGTAAGGTTGAGGGATTCTCGGCGAGAGGTAATGTGGAGTCATCATTGGAGAATCTTAAAACGAATGAAAAGAGTTAGATAAAGAAATTAATGGATGAATTCTTGTCTTACCTGTGATTCGATCACCAGGACTTTGCAATGGCATAGCAGTTGTCCTACGCAGTTCAAGCGGTGGACTTGCTCCGCTTCTTTCCTCAATTTCCGATAGCTCACGTTGCTCGATTCTTGATCTGAAAATAAAGATTTATGTTTTAAAAATGTTTTTCCGATGAAATCATCGATTGCAAACTTACGGCAGTCGAGCGAATTCCGGTCCCCCACGCATATAAATCTGCGAAGGCGGTTGGTGATGATAGATCTTCGTCATCATGTACGGCGGTCGCTGTTGGCATAAACAAAATCAATAAGCAATTGGCATTGATTGAAGTTTCAAGTGCGGAAAGTGACGGCGTTGCATTGCTCTGCATCACTTTCCACTGGCAATCTTAGGTTTAATTAAAAATGTTAGTACCGTCGTCAATGGCGACGTTTGATGAGCCGGCGGTGGACTTTGTGAGCGATAAGCACTTCGATCACCGTGCTGCTGGTTAGTAAGTTAAGCGGGCAATGAACATAGCAAACACACAATGTGACGCAGAATAGAAAGAGAACAGAAGGAGAGAATGATTTTCGTGTCATTTCGAGGAGATTTTTCTTAATTCTAATGTGAGTTCAAAGCAACAAGGCGAGAAAAACAGCGAACTTACCATGACAGCGTCTTCGTATCCTTCTGGCGGATAGTGGCGAGGGTGAAGTTGATCCTTCGGACTGTTCGGTGGAATTGCTACACGTGAACTGCTCGCGCCTACAAATGGAAGAATATTTGTGAGTTTCTGTTGGACGGCTCGAAGTGTAAACAACTCACCAGTGACGATTGGCTGCTGGCTGGTGAGATGCGCTTTCAGCGGAGGCGATGCAACTGCTCCAGTTAGAATTTGAGGCGCTTGATTCAACCCAATCACCGTCTTGTTCTGGGGCGGAATTATCGGCTGATTGACGACGCTCGACGGAACGTGAAGAATTGGCTGAGAAGGCGCAGTCAGTTGATGTTGACCGGGAGCTTCGATGACGTAGCTCCTCTTGACTTGACCTTGCGACTGTGCCGCTTGTTGCTGAGCTCGTTCAACATGAATCTGAGCACGATGAGCTTCTTCGTAGTTGTCCAAAATGAAACGACTCTTCAACGGCTGAGGCTGTCCTGGCTGAGTTTGAATTTTCTCATGCGTTATCCACTGCTGATGGCGTTCAGTCGGCTCGGGGCCTTGATGACCAGCTGTAGGTGGAATATTCGTGATGACCTGACCAGAATTGGTGAAGTAAACTTTCTGCTGTGGTGGTTGTTGATGCGACTGTGGCATTTGGATGTGCGTCACGCTGACAGAAGGTTGACTGGTAGCTTTCTCCACAATCTTTGATTGCTGTTGGATTTGCGATGGAATCTGCTGAACGATTTGCTGAGGCTTCGTTTGCGTTGGCGATGGCATCGGCCCATACTTTGATGGCGGGTAGTTCGGATAGATCGTTTGTTTCTGAACATTGCCACCAACGTAGATAATCTCACGAGCTCCACTGCTGATATAACTCATCGGTGAACTCTCAGGCTGGCCTTGAACGATCTTCGTTCCCTGCTGAATGTAAGTTGGCTGAGACTTAGGATCCTGATTAGTCGTCACAACGTGATGCGGCTGTCCAGCTTTCATTACAAGCGTGGCTGATGGTCCAGTCGATGGCATTTGCTGTGGTTGAGAGGGAACTGTTCGCTGAATGACTTGCTTTGTGACATGCATGCGGGGCGAGGATACGCTTTGACCGCTCGCTGACGAAGTCGGAATGTTGATCATCAGATTGTTCGTGGTTTGTGGCTGGTGCATCAACGGATGCTGCTGCGAGTGAATAACAATCTGAGGTTGTTGGCCACTCGACGGGACTTTCTGATGAACAATTTGCGGACTTTGCTGGTGAATCGGTTGCTGTGGATTCTGGTGAATGATTGTGGGCTGGCTCTGATGTCCCGGCATCACAATCGTCTTTTGGGGTTGAGGCTGAGCGATATATTTGCCAGAATTTGGCGGAATAATATTCGGCAAGTTGTAGATAGTCGACGGATGTTGAACAATTGGAGCATTCATCTTCATCATTCCCTGGGACGAAATAACTGTAGTTGGTGGTGTTTGCGCAGCTGTTGTGACCACTTGTGACTTAGCAATTGGCTGTGAACTCAGAACGTATGTCTTCAAGGTTGGAGGTTTCGAGTACGTTGGGTTTTGGGTGATGACAGGTTTGATAACGTGAGTTGGTTCAGGTGGCGGCGCAATTGTTGGTTTTGCCGGCTCGATCACGACTGGCGATGAAAGTTTCACAACATTGTGCGGCGGCGCCAGAACCTTTTTGTCTTCAACCTTCACCTCCGCAACAAGCGCCTGCTGCAGCGATGTTGGTGGCAAGTTCATTTGCTTCGCTGCGTTCAATCGATGATGCTCAGACACAGGAACGTATTGGCCTTCCTTGCTTTGCGTCATCTTCTGCAGCTCGCCAGTCACTGGATCAATCAGCTGAAGCAACTCGGAGGATTCTCTCACGTGAGGCTTGCTCGGCATCATTTCAGGATGCTTCTGGATCTGAACGGTTGGAATTTGCTGTGACTGCTGATGTTGATGCGGTGTAACTTGAACTGGAGCTGGTTGTGGAACTTGATGAGTCTCCTGAATGACATTTGGCTTTTGGGGCGTTGAGACGCTCGTTGGTATGAGCGACTCGGGTTTCTTCTCCGTTTCGCTCTCAGAAGTTTCCGACACTTTTCTGTCCTTCGGCTTCTTGATCGACTTCAACGGTTTCTTGACTTCGTTCAGCGCGTTCAGCAGTGCTTGCTGCTGATGTGGTGGCATTGCTGCGCTACCAGCTGCGTTCGGTTGCCCTGGAATGACGTTTTGTCTTGTAGATCTCTTGCTGTTTGCCTGTTGATTCTGGTTAGGCGGAGCAATGTTGCGTATGACATCGTCAATCGTATCGTCAACTGAAGTTCTCGTTCCGTCTTTCTCCTGCAGTCGTCTTGACTTTCTCGTGTTGTTCGGCTGAGCGAAGTCATCGGAGTGCGCCGGAGAGGCCATTTGTTGAGAATTTGGCGACGGTGGAATCATCATTTGAGTATCGGTAGACAATTCACTTGTTACTTGCTGCACAGCAGTCGGTTGGATGACGGCGGCGGATATTGGCGTGGTTTGAATACTAGTTGGAACCGACACAGACGCTGGAGAGGTGATGACGGGATGAGTATTGACGGTGGTCGCAACGGTTGAGCTTTTGATCGTCATGAGAAGGCGAGGACGCTGAGCGTCTCCACCCTTCGTGAGTTCTTCGCCCGAGTCATCATTGAACTCGTAAACGTCTGAACCAGTTTTCTGGTGACGCAGAAGAACATTTCCAGCTGGCGGTGCAGGCGATTGCATCATTGTTTGCGCTGGAGTCTGAGGTGGAGCGATGCTCTTAACAACTCGTGCACCTCGTCCTCGCTTGCTGGCAGCAGGCGTTTTGCCACCGCGACGTGTTGGAGTAGCTGCGTCCTCTGGAGCTGGCGGCGACTGAACATTGCCAGCTTTGCGGCCTCTCTGTTGTCGACCAGCACCACGAACTTTCTTCGTGCTGTCACGTTCCATTGAGTTGTCTGGTGAGCTGTCCTCATAGTCATCTTCCTCGTGGCTATGCTCGACCTCTGCTTTCTTATCAACTTTCGGCTCTTCCTTCAAGACTTCCGTCTTCTGAATCACAGAGTTCACATTCTGTTGCCATTGTTCTGGCTTGACTTCCTTCGCTTCAACCTTAACTTCTGCCTTGACAAAGTTTGTCTGTTGGATCATTCCACTGGTGGTCGGCGGGTAAATGATCTGAGGTTGACGGCTGACAGCTTGCTGCAGCATAATTTGCTGTTGTGCTGCTGTCATTCCAGGCTTTGCAGGAAGTGCCAAGTTGTTCTTCTTATCAGTTGTCGTCGTTGAGTTGAACTTCTGTTCTTTGTTCGCTGGCTGATAAGCCGGAACGTTGACAGGCTTTGAAGGAGCAACCGGAGGTGGAATCGTGTTGACTTTCACAGGCGATGGAATGAGAATCGGTTTGATCTCAGTCTTAGCGCTAACTACATTGATCTTTGTAGTGCTCGGCAGCGGTAAAATGCTTGGCGCAATCACTTGCGGTGCCAACTTCAGTGTTGGCGATGGAGCAGGTGCAGCTCGCGTCGAGACGTTGTTCGGCGTCTCTACTGGGCTCGACTTCATAACTGGACTGGCCTGCTTAGCACTGCGAGGTGAAACACGTTCCACAGAGCTTTGCTGCTCTGGAGGGATAACGATAGTTGGAGGTTGCAAGCGAGATTGGAAGTTTGGAGCCACTGGGCGTGTTTTGGGCGCTTCCTTCTTCTCTGCTGCTTTCTCAACTTTGACTTCTTCCTTCTTCGGTGATGGAATCCGCTTGGGTGTTTCAACTTTGGGAACTGAAGCTGGTTCAGCCTTCTTCTCAACTTTGGTCTCGGCTTCCTTGACTGGTTCTCGCTCTGGAGTTGCTTCCTTCTTCTCCTTCTCCATTTGCGCCATGTCAACGTCTGGTGTCTTTGGCGGGTTGTCGAACGGCTGACTTGAAGCTTCTTCCTCGTTTCCATTATCGTCGTTGTCAGTGTCAATCTGCAGATCGTTTTCAGATTGCGGCGTTTCCGGTTTGGTGTCCATGTCAGGGTTCAAACTCATGATTGCGTTTTTCATCTCTTCGTCTTCTTCCGGTGGAATCATTGCACTGTCTGAAGCCTCGTTCTCATTGGCAACAATTGGCACGTCGTAGGGATCGTTGTAGTCATCCTCGACCGCCATGCTAAAGCTTTCGCCAAGCAGAGCAGCGACCGCATCTTCAGTTTCTTCTTGAGAAATCACAACTCGAGACTTTTCATCAACTTTCTCGCCGTCTGCTTTAACTCCTTTCACATCAACTGCCGTAGCTTCAGGCTTCTCCACTTTGGGTGAATCAACCTTCTTCTCCGGCTTCTTCTCCAGCTCCTTCTCGATGGACTGAACAGCTTTCTGATGAATTGCTTCATCGACCGTCTTGCCAAAGCCTGCGACAACAACGTCCGGCTTCTTGTTTTCCTTCTTGACAGGGGTCGTTGGAGGAACGACTTCAACTGGCGCAGCCACCTTCGCTGGCGTCTCTTCCGTTATTAACGGGACTGAAGGCTTCACGTCGTTCACGTCATTGGTGATGACATCGAGACGAAGCTTTGTGTTGTTATTATTGTTGAAAGCGCCAGAAGTTTCCAAATTGTTAGCGACAACTTCTTCCTTGATCGCATTGTCGTAATGATGGTGATTGTGGTGATGCTTGCGCTCCTCCTTCGCCCGCTTCTTTTTCTTTTTCTTCTTGTTATCATGGTGATCACGTTTCATTTCGTCATCTCCATCCGTGAATCGGAAGACATCATCGGATTTCATATCCTTGTTAGGTTCATTGTTGTTGGTCTTCTGCTCATTGTCGCTCATAAGCTGAGCTTCCAGTGCACGACCGGCTTCATCCAAATCGACGCTGTTCTCTTCGACTTTGATCGCTCGCTGCTTCTCGCGCTCTCGTCTGCGTTTCTCCTTGCGCTTTCGCGACTCTTCACGGTGCTGCTCCTTGGAAATCATGTCGGATGGCTCTGGTTTGATGTCACCAACTTCCTTCTTGATCTCGAGCATCGCCGAAGTGAAATTGTTCTTCGGGTCGGCTCTGATTTCCTCGTCGGAGATTGGACCGAAGATGTCGTCCATCTTCTCGTCGCGCTTGTGATTGTTGTCAATCGAGGACGTCGACTTGCGATGGAGGTCTCGAGAAAGCTTCTTGGACTTTTTGCTAGATTTGTCGTCCTTGTGCTTGTCGTGATGTCGCTTCTTCGTTCCGTTAGAGCCGTGCTTGAGGTTTCTCGACTCTGAATGAGCTTCGTCGTGCTTCTTCAAATCATCGAAGTCGCTTGTTGGCATCGACGGGAAATCATTCGGTTCTTGCTTGATCTCGACGTGCTTGTTCTCGTCGTCATTCGTGGCCGCGATCTCATCGTCAGATGAATCGATGACATTCGTTCGAGACATTTTCCTGCTAGAGAATTTGTTTCTCTTACGGTGGCCGTCGTTGTTAAGGGTCTCGCTCTCGCTACTTTCATCGTCGCAGACACTCAAATGATTTCGAATCTTCGCCTTGCGCAGCATCTCGTTCTCCGAGTCTTTGTCGTCCTCATCAGAGCCGCTGAGCTGAGATTTTCTGAATTTCAACTGGAACATGTCGTTGCTGTTGCCGTCCATGTCGCTGTCGCTATCGTCATCGGAAGTATTCAGCCGCTTTCTCTCGCGCTTCGCTCGTGACTGCTTCAACGCCGAGAACTTATCCTTGATCTTCTTCTCTTCTTCCTGCTTCTTCAGATTCTTGCAGGACCGAGCTTTGACCTTATCGTACATCGAGATGTTCGGAGCTTCGTCTGGAATGTCGAAGAACGAAGTTTTCGTCTTTCCGTTCTCCGAGTCGTCAGTGTCATCGGTGCTCAAGCTATTGTTCATGCTGCGGCGTGGGTATTTCTTCTTGCCGCTGCTTTCTTCTGACGACTCTGGTCGACTCTTCTGATGCTCGTGGTTCGATCGCTTCTCGTGATCTGAGAAGTCTTTCTTGTGATTGTGATGGCGCATAACTTCATCCTCGCTCGATCGAATGTCTTCAGTCATGACGGACGAAGACGTGTCGTTGAAATTGTTCACTTGGGTCTGATTCTCTTTGTCCTTCGCGCTGATCTCGCGGTGATAGTGATGATGGTGCTTCTTGCTCTTGTGCACTTTGTCACTCGTCTTGATGATGTTGTCTTTGCTGTTGCGCTTCAGCTCATCGAAAATCGAATCCTTCGAGCTTGCAATGTCATTGTGCTTCGACTTTACTTGGTTTTCGTCTTCGCAATGCGTTTTCTCCTTGCTCGAGCTCTTCTTATCTTTGTGGTTGTGGTGATGATGATGCTTCGAGTTGGATTTCGATCCATCGTGATGCTTCAACTCCTTCGAACATGATTTGTCAACGACATGGCTCGTTTGCTCGCTGGATGAATCGACACTTGAAACGTCTTCGAAGCTCACGCGGCGTTTGCGCAAACTGTTTGGCGATGGCGCTCGCTCGACGGGTTCATCTTTCTTCTCTTCGACAGAATGCTGATGGTGGTGATCGTCTTTCGACTTCTTGTGACTCTTAGATTTCTTATCGTCGAGTTTCCGTTCGGCTTCAGGTTCTCGCGACTTCTTGACATCCTTCTCTTTCCGAAAACTGGGATCTTTGTCCTTCTTCGTGTGGTCTTTCGACTCGTCCTTGGACGCGGTCGCTTCATCGTTCTCGCTGGTTTTCCTTCGGTCTTTTGAGTGGTTCTTCTTCTCGTTCGTATCCAGTTCCTTTTTAGCTTCTTCCTTGACTTCTTCAACCTTCGCAACAACGGAAGTAGCCACAACTTTCTTCTCCTCAACTTTCTCAAGTGTCGAGGGCTCGCAAGGCGGAGTGATTGGCGTTCCGCAGTTGGGCAACGAGGCGCTTTTCATCAGCAGCTTCGATGGTGGATGCTCGGCGGTATTATTATTAACATTATTATTATTTGTACTACTTTTGTTACAACTAGAATTAAAATTATTTGAATTATTGTTATTTCCGGTTGCAGACGATGATGAAGGAGATGAAGTTGACGTGGCTGTCACTTCCTGAAGCGAGACACTCTTGCCCAACGCGCAGGGAGTCTTTGGTTTCTGACAGTTTGGCGATGAAGCGGCTATTGCGGTCGTCAAGGTTGGAACAGCAGAGCTCGTTGAAGCCACCGACATGACGGGAGCAGTCAATGGAGTGCAAGTCGTCGGTGTTGCTGCGTTCGTGTTCAAGAAGGTTTGATGAGTTGGGAAAGGATATTGCAGTCCCTTCATCGAAGAAATTGACGATGCTGACGAAGGATTCGGACTGTTGTAGGGCGACGCAGTGTTTGGACTGTTCAACGGCGATCCCGTGCCTGACGAGCCAAGCCGTTGATGAATCATTGTTATTGTAACCGGTTGTTGTGTCGGCATGTGGAGCTTTCCCAAAGAGTTGCTCAGCGCTGATGTTGCTGTCATGGGCTCTGGGTGGCTTGGAACGAGTCCGAGTGATGGAACTGAATTCATCATCGAGAGCATGGGCGACGACGTGCCCGAGAGGCTCAGATGACTTCCGCTGAAGGTACCGAAAGCGTTCTTGGATGTCACTGTAGCAGTTGGAGGCGCTGACGACGAAGCTTGAGCTAAGAACTTGTCGATGTTCTCGAGTCGTTTTGAATCTTCATCGAACATTGAATTCTTCAACACGTTTTTAAGAAGCTCGGGAGTTTCTGGGACTGCGATTTCAGGCACAGCGTGCCGAAAGCTGTTCATGTAATGGGACGAAGATGACGATCGACCGTTGCTGCTCCAACTGTCGTAGTCTTCCGTGAACTTCTTCAGTCGCTCTTCAAGCGAAGGTGACGAGTTTGGGCCTGAAATTGATCCCAGCTCATGTTCAGAGTCACTCGAGTTAGACACCATCGAATGTGGACGAGGAGAGGCCAAAGCCGTCTCAGAGTTTGAACTTCCACTCGATACTGGTGGCATTAACGAGTTGGATCGCGATCTCACTTGCGATGTTTGAGGTGTGGGAGAGCTGGAGCGGTTCTGTAGACTAGAAAGTTGGAGATGCGATGATGTGCCGTTGCTGATCTCGTATTTATCGGACGGCGCAGTGGCGTGAGCCGCTGGCAGCAACTGGTTGTTCTGTCGAAGTTGCTGGTGGAATTGCTGGGCGAACTTGGGCAGAGGTAAGTTCATCGGCTCCGCAGATCTCCCTGCAATCGGTGGACGTCTCGGATCAATAGAGTTCTCAGGTCGCTCATCGAACAGCGGCGTTCCAGGTCGAGATCCATGTTCGCTCTCTCCACCCGACGCTTCAAACGAGTTGTTCACGTTCAGCGGGTTCGTTCGACTCTTCAACGCGAGTTGGTCGCTGTCGATTAGCGTCATCGTTGAGGACGATGAAGAAGTGCTAGCGGTAGCGGATGTTTTCCTTCGCTTGTGCATCATCAGCTGATAGCTGTCCATGGATGGGTATCGGGAAAGGCTATCGGTGGACGGTCGTCGGTTTGGTTTCGTGTAGTTGCAGCTCGATGTCATTGCGCCGCCAGGCACGCTCGCCGAGTGCTTTATGTTGCAGTCGGAAAGCCGCCGGATTTCTACAGTCTTTCTGTGCACCAGATCGGTGTGATGATAACGGTGGTGATTGTGTGAGAAGCTTGCGGATGACGCGTCTCGATGATCGAGCACTTTTCCATTACAATTTGTTGCACTCGAGTCATGATTGTTGTGGTGGTTGTTGTGAGCGTCATCTGTTACCAGCTCCTGACTGTACTTTGCTCGCTTTCTCGGTGTTTCCGTTTCATCACCACTGGACGGGCATTTCTCCAGCTGATCAAGAATTTTGTGTCGCTGACTCTCCAATATTCTCATTTCACCTACAACTGGAAAGTTTCGTTTGTGAGTTTCGAGACGAGATGGAAATGAATGTGCGAACTCACCTGGGCTTCTATCACACCTTCGACGAACTGATGACGATATTCCAGAAATTCCTGACTCCGAATCGACTCGTTGTACTTGTCTAATATCACCTGTGGAAACATGAAACAGTGTCAGCGATGCCAACTCACACAACTGGCTCGGCAACGCACCTGGACTTTTATCACATCGTCGTCTTACTGATGATGAAGTTATCGTGAGAGTTTCACCATCGTTTAAATGATCAGAGTCGACTCCTATCACTCGCTCCTGATCGTAGTTGTTGCCATATGCATCCAGGTACTCGTTCGAGTCGTAGAACTCTGGCGAGCCTGCAGCGGCGTAGCGGAACTTCTTCCCCACACTGCCGCTCGATGATAGATGGCGAGGTGTTGAGCCAGCACTTGGAGTGCTTGTTGGAGATGTTGCGCCACTCACTGGATTGCCAGGTCGACTGAAGCTGCTCGCTCTCGATCGACTCGTGTTGAACGTGTGTCTGACCATATTGTTGCCGGGCGTTATTAGACTCTCCACGTTAATGTTTGCAGGTTGAACACCAAGTTTCTCTAGCCTCGCGTAGAAAGCATCGACGCACTCTCGCGAAGCGTAATCAACTTGTAATTTGCGACCGCGGATCGCTGTCCCGCGCGTCTCCTTCACAGCTTGTTGCGCACACTGGATCTGATCAAAAGACACCAGCGCCGTTTTGCGATCACGATCGATCGCGACTTTTTGTACAGTGCCGAAGCGTGAGAACTGTTGCGTCAAGTAATGCTCGCTCACTCCGTCGAGAATGCCATCGAGCCAGACGCACGTCGTTGGCATAGACTTGCCAAAGCCCAACTTTATTCGTGTTGAGCCGAAATGTTCACCGTCCATTTTGCGCACCGCTTTCACCACCGAGACTATGTCGGCGTATTGACAGAACGCGTAGGGCGATGAGCCTTGCTT
This sequence comes from Smittia sp. YW1114-2, assembly GCA_033064975.1. Lineage (NCBI taxonomy): Eukaryota > Metazoa > Arthropoda > Insecta > Diptera > Chironomidae > Smittia > Smittia sp. YW1114-2. The sequence continues at coordinate 20,057,979 of CP093832.1, forward strand.
CTTGATGTCAATCTCAAGAATTTCCCCGAACACCTCGAAAGCCTTCCGCAACTCGGCGACGGTCACGTGCTTCTCGAGATTCCCAATGAACAGTGTGCGGGTAGACTTCGATTGATATTCGTCTATTTCGGCTTCGTACGGACGAAACTCGTTATCGTCCACGTCATAGCCTTGGTACGGTTGAACTTCAATTTTACAGCCAAAAAATAGTTTGTCTTGCGACACCTCTAGTGCCTTCTCAACATCCTCCGGCTTCTTGAAACACACCAATGCGTAGCGCTCGTGACTCTGTCCCACTACCTTCACCCACGTTACTTTGCCATGCTTTTTGTACTCGTGGAACAGACCATCCTTGAGCGATGTATCGGAGGAGCGGAGCGGCAGGTTCTTCACGCAAATAGCGAGAGGCCGGTTGTCCTCGGAATGAACGACGGGATTCGATCCACTCACACTCCCTGATGACGATAGAGACGATGTCGTGCTGGCCGGCTTATCAATAGAGTTAGGAATCGGCACGTTCGCTAGGGTGGCTTGAAGGTTCCGTCTATGGCGCTGGTTGTGTGAACTTCCCGCCGACGCCTTTCCTGTACTGTTACTTTTGATGTTTCGATGATGATGAGAGGACGGTGTACTGTGTGTAACAATCTCGCCAGCACCACCCGAAGCCGGACTGGAATGGGATGATGTTGGCGTTGTGGTGTGACTACTGGCTGAACTACAACTACTCGGGCTTCTCGAGTGTGACCTCGAAGATCGTCCACTAATTGGAGATTCACTGCCCGACCGAGACTTGATCGTCTTTAAGTTATGATGGTGGTTGTTGATCAATAGCTTCGACTTGTAAGGCGCCGCGATGGTTTGCTCGGTGTTTGCTATCAGCGTTTGGTTTTGTGTTGCTAAAAGCGCCTTGGTGTCCTTTATCGTATTGCTATTGGATGTTGTCACTACGTTGGGCGACGTCGTGTCGATTAAATCACTCGAATTATGGCGATCGTATGAGGATGAATCGGGTTGTTGAAAAACGCTGTTGGAATTTGTTGTGTTTGAGTTATAATGGTTACGTGAGCTCGACGATGATGGCGACGTTTCATACCACGACGTATTGCTCGCCAATCTATGATGACTAATTGGATTTGTTCTGAGGTGAGAAACAGAGACACAAAGTGAGTGAGGCTGTTGGTTAATTGTGGAAGGGTGGCACGCTTACCTATCTACGATTAATGAATAAGGACTATTCCTAAAGTGACGATCTCGCTGCCGGCCTCGAATGTCGTTCGCGTGATAACTGTTCCTCCTGATGAACTCGGTTGTCGTTTCACTGTTTCTGTTTCCGCTTTGACTCGTACTCACGCGATCGTAGAAGTTTGTTCTGCCGGGCGAATGGTCGTCAGATGATCTGCAAGTGGAAGATGAATTGGGAATATTTACATTTACATCAATTAACTGTGATCATGTCGAAGAAACTGTGGGGAAGAAGTGGAGAGAGATAAACTCTACCAAAGGAGAATCAAATAAATTCGCATTCAAAATCTTCTCAACCGAAGTGCGTCGGCACAAAAACTCTTTCCGCAATCTCAAGTTGAACTCTAGGAAATTAATTCTTGCAAAAGCTTTCGTGCAATCTCTAGGAGACAACTTTTGACTCATTCATCGCCGACATCGATTGATAGGAACTCCCTGAAACGTTGGGCTATTCCTCAATCGACGTTTGCTATCTCAATAACGAAAATGTCTAATACGAAATCGTAATTAAAGTAAGAATGTAAAAGGAGCGCCACCAACGATGGCTCACCTGTTTAATTATAATAAAAAGTAATAATACCGCAAATCCATCGCAACTTTAACGAACGCAGACTGTTATCAGACTCGCGGAGATAAAGAAAGGAAAATAAAGAGATCTCGAGGCGAGAGCAAAGAAAAATTAAAACAAAGTTGACAACGAACTCATAAACTGTTTAATTTATTTCACCATTTCTCTTATCGTTCGACTAAGTTTCATAATCATAACAATTAAAGTTTCTAGAAAAAAAAAGATAAACAAAGGTTGTTTGATTAAATGTCAGTGAGATCAAACTCCGCTCGACGAATGACAGAGCCGACTCGTTATTCGGCCAACGTCGAGCGCAATTAATTTCGCCAACATTCTACAAAATCATTGTATCACGACAACTACAATTAACCATTTAACAGAAGGCTACAGCGATTGCGAATGAACTCTCATCAATTTTAATTACTCGAAATCAAATCAGATGAGAGGAGAAGCAATCAGACAACAGAGGAAAATGAAACTGTAATCATGAAAAAACAACTACATCAATGAGCTTTAATTAAGTCCATGACTCGTTTCACTACATAACGAAAAACTTCTATCGAAACAAATCATTCTGAAAAACAAAATTTTTAATTAAATCGGCCCAACTAGAGAATCATGCAATTAATCAACGAAATGTTTCGCTACCGTAGAGGTTTCTACTCAAATGTCTACGTCGGAGTTTGGTGAGGCTTGCCATTCAAAAATCAAACGGCAAACGGTGGCGGGCAAGTGTGAAAAGGAAATCCTCGAGGGAAGTCCGATACTAACCCATGGCTGGAAGTGGACGCGAAGCGTCCGTGGGGCGTCGTGTCTCTCACATCACCGCCTGCAGCTCCTTCGCTGCACATTTTGCTATTTATCACTAAGCTACCGCCACTCTCGGCGTTCCCATGATGCATCGCCGATGGCTCGTAGTATTCCGTCGTTAGAATTCGATCGTCGAACTTGTGCTCGGCGAGGTGGGCCTTCGACGCTGATTTGATGTCCATGAATGCGATGGTCGCGGCGCACAACGTGATGCAATTGTGATTACTACTAGTGACATTATTATTACTAACACTACAATTAGCGACACCAATTGATGGCTCCAGCATGGATCCAACGACGGCTGACGGAACGGCGGTGGGCGTTTGTTGATGTTGCGAACTGCATTTGTTAATGCCGGTGTGTGTGGAAGACAAGTGATGATCACCAGTAGAAAGCTGCTGTGCCAACACGTTTGCGTGGAGCTCGCTTGTCGATGTGATTGTGCCGGTCGGTGATGACTGAGATGATGGATCGACAGCGGTGACGGTGCCAGGTGAGATGATAATTTTAACACTTTGCACTCTGCCATATCTGCAATGAGGCAAATTGCGGGAGAATTTGTTGAAAAGAAAAAGACAAAAAACAGAAAACAAAACAATAAATGGCGAGGAGGAAGGGAAGGTGGATAAGCTTAGAGATAGAAGAGTGAGAGAGATGCGCTTGATGACGATTCATGTAGAAGGTGACATAGGCAGATAGAGAGAGAGACAGAGTTTCTTTTGTATATAAATATTTCACATGAATATTAAATAGTAACTTGGCTAGTTGTCATTTTTTAGCTGAATAAATATATGCACAAATGATTGTTGACGGTCCAGAGCTATCATTTATCATTGCACAAGAAAGAAAAACAAATTAACACTGACACGAAATGATAACTTTGAGGATGATCGTCGAGGTGAATATTGGGAAGACCTAAACTTTTAAATAAAAAAAAAATAGTTTTTACACTTAAAAATAATAAATATGAGCTTAACGGCAACCAAACAGGTGAAAATATATTTGAGACAGACACTTTAGATCGAGGGCGAGAGGAGAGAAGCCAGAGACAGACAAAGCAAACCTCCATTCGAAATTAGTCTCGATTTTCTTATTTACACACCCAAGTTTCCATCAACCACTTAGCTTAAAGTTTATACATCAACAGCAAACATTTTCAATCAACAATCGAGCCGATTGCATCATAAATCATGCACTTTGAGACAAGCGAGCTGGTGCAGCGAGTTGTTGAAGTGACAAGGCTGCGATTGAGAGAACAGTCGAACAAATTTTCTCGATCGCGACAGACAGGTTGCACTTATATTTGGCATTTGAATGGACTCGCTTTGACGTTTCGTTACTTAAATCACATTAGCCAAGAGACTTGTGCAAGAGGATTTCCCTTCAACTCGATAATCGGCTGCAAGTTGACGTTCCGATTAAGTCGAGTTAAGTTGAAAGCTTGAACGTAATTCAAGAGTTAGACAATGTTGCAAAGATATCGCGAGATGCATGAACAGCCTCATGAATTAGATGTGCCGTTGCCATCGATCAGCCTCGATAAATTAGCAGTAGATTTGCATTACGGAGCCTCGGTAAACATCAACACCCGACAACAGTCATTGCAGTGTACATAGACACAGCATAGTTGATGAGCCCAAAAGGTTATCGGATGTGGAGGGAGACGAAGAGAGAGAAACAGCAACAAGAGCAGACGAAATGTGGGTCAAAAGTTTAAGCAAATAGAAGACTGGATATTCCATCTCTCGTCGCAGTCGCTTGTTTTGTTATTTTTGCGGGGAGCGTGGAGCATCGTTGTTGACTGTATCGAGCTTTGAGTGTTTACTCTTTTCCCATCGCAGCAAAACCGGATTTTGTCATCGATTCGCTATCGATGAGAGCTGAACTTTAATTTATTCGCCTTAAGCGCACTCGATGTGCTGCTCTGGCTTCTGGGCCAATTATTTTTTATGATTCCACCTCAACGCCGCCTCGGAGCGACTCGGAGAAAATTACCAAGTCTGATAACAATCATCCATATTCTCTAATACGAGAGCCAATGCATAAAGCTAAAAATTTATGTTATTCTGTGTCTTGCAGCAGAAAGAAAGGCGGAGGAGAAATACACAATTTACCGCTACTTTGCTACTTCTGTGAGCTCCGCTCAACGGCAGTGCTAGCAATTTCTCAAAGAAAATAATTGAATCGAACGATGATTCTTGCATTGCACAATTATTTCAACGGCAACGATAATTCACGCCGCTGCACGTTCGCTGGATTGCATAAAAACAACCGCTGCTCTGCTCTCTCGAAACTGCCTCGCTAATTAGGCTCGCTGCGACCCATTCAGTTCCTTCTTTTGGCTTCACATGGATCTAGATCATCCCCGCATAAACGCCACGGATCTGCATGCATTGACAGTCGGAGCATAAATTTCGAGGCGACTTTTATGCGAATCGCTTGCCGTGGCATGAATTCACTCACACTCGCGTTTCTCTCTTGACGAAACGGTGTCTTTGAAACTCATTTTAGCTTTCTGTATGTTTCTTTTATGTTACAAAAGTTCAACGGACTCGAAATGGCTCTCTGACGTTTTCTTTTTTTATTCGCTCGCTTTTTTATGTGAACTTTATGCTTAAAATATCTCTGGCTTTGTGAATGAGCTTAGTGGATCCAGGTGAATGCGATTCGTTAAGGCGGCAAGATTTCACTTGACCAGCGGCGATGAGTCATCGCTCGGAGTCATCGCCAAACGCTCGCAATGATTTACTCGATGTAAACAAAACTTTAAGGCGTCTCAAAGGCAATAAACTCACGGGCGAGGATTACTCAATCGCACTCGCAATTCATTCAGATCGAGCGGAAAAAACAGCATTGCGAGAGAGTTGTCTGTACCGAAAAACTTTGAAGAAACCTCGTTGCACAACGCAAACATCGTAGTTAATGGCCATTAACTCTCGTTTACGATTTCATTGATCGGTGCAGGAGTTATGGTCAGAGGAAGACGCTGTCGAGGTGTTGATGTTGCGGAGCGAACGATGCAAAGTCGTAAAATAGAAATTTCCACGGTCTCGTCTTTCAGCGAACAGCTGGAGAGTCGATGGCAGACTTTGAGCCGAAACTAGTTCAGCAGCTTCAAGACAAAGGCGAGCGAGGATTTTTTTGGAACTAATTTGTGAGCTTAATTGTTTGCTTCTAAAATTTATGCTTTACGGTAAAACTCGTGGAACGCTTTTTCTCGCGCCACTTACGAAATCTGTTTGTCTGCTGCTCGAACAAAGATTTCCATGGCTTTTCATTTTGCAAAAGCGCTTGGTCTGCGTGTGCAAACCAGTCAGCGTTTTGTTTTCATTTTGCAGCCTAAAATGTCGTTCACCTTCGAACGATTCATCAACCTATGATCTAGAAATTCCAAGGCGCACATGAGCCATACATGAATTAGTGTTACAACATCGCTCGCGCCACATGCAAACGATTCGAGCTGTTGCCAATTGAACGTTGGCGGCGAGTGCAGCTTAGGCGCAATTAGGTTTATGAATATTTTTAGATTCTGAGGCGTGCACAAGGTGGTTGTTGCATATGGATTTCTCGCAGCAATTCGATTCTCATGGAAGCGTTAGCTCGACCTCAAATGAATTTGAAATTCGTTTTCGATCGACTCGAGAAAAAGTTCAACATCTCACGTGTTGTGGGATCAACGAATGAAACCAGAACTGAAAGGGTAATAATCTCGAGAATAACCCAGCGTCAATTTCCATCTCTCGCTCTGTGCACGATAAACTCTTCGCCAAGCGCGCAGCATCGTGCACTTTCACCTCTCGACATTTGCGAATCAAATGTTCCGTCGAGTAGAAAATGCATCGACAAAGTAATATCTCGCTCGCTCGAGGCTCAGTCGTCCCGAAAAAAACTCTAATTGCTTCGCTTCAGCCAAAAATAAAATGCCCGGGAATGGCAATCATGTAGACAGAGAAGCGAGGAAAAAAAGTCTTCCACCCCATCAACTGTTACATAAACATTTTACATCAACCTCATTCCATCAGTCATTCACACTTCCAGTTGGATCCAGCAATGAATCAACATTTATAAATAGAATTTCCATAAGATTTCCATGATGGAAAGGACTGACATTGGGTGGCTCGGAAGGGAATTTTTGCTTTGTCATCGACACGACATGCGCACGACGACGTTGCACCAAAGGGCGACTGGAATTTGCGACCCTCCGACTCAACCTCCGCCACATGCTTCGGTTGTCAACGTTGCCACCCCGAAATAGAGCAGAAGATGAGAGACATTTTTCGAATTTTGAACCCGGGCGTGGATGATGCCGATCGAGCCAATGTGCTGGAATGAGTTTCAGTTGAGTAATCAGGCTGGGACGTCGGAGGGAAATTGCTCTTGGGGATGATGACGATAATGCAAATGGCAAACGTAAAGCTCCGTGTTGATGAATCATCGTTCCGACGAACATCTACCGCCTTTCGCAGCATGGAGCACTGCATCGTTTTAGATGGCACACAGAAACCAGGTCAGCATTTCGGTCCACCAGCATTAAAAGAATGAAAGAAGCTTTTAAAATTACGCTCCAATTGTCAGACGAGCTATGCGCCAGCATGATGGAACACACAAAAGAGCTTTCTGCGAAAGGTTGGCAACAGAGAAACGAGGGACTGGAGCTTATCGGAGAGCATCCGCTTTGTTGAGGGACTTTTGAAGGAATTCGAGACGACCGGAGAGGGACGAAGTGCACTTGCTCTGATGGCGTTTAAGGTAGTTGGAAGCTTAAGCTGCAACAATTTACTGGCAGTAAAGTCCTCGCTCGTCATGTCAGAACCTTGTCAGAAGTTACAAAACAATTCCGCTCCAGCAAATTTCCCAGCAATTTTAAAAAGGAATTCTGGAAACTATTACAAGCTTAGTAATTCAATTTGCCAGCCAAACGAGCTTAAACATTCTGTAGTGAGAACAATGGAGAAATGTAATGTTCTGGATTTTACATCACGAGAAGTTCCGGCTCTACAACTTTCATTCTTCTGAAGCGAGAACATAAAATATGAAAGCTCTCAGCACAAAAGCTGCGATGGCTGTTGTTTCAAGGATCATTATTTACAATGCTTTAAGCTCGAGGATTGTTACAGCGATGGCAATTGCAGCGTGTAGAGTGTAGCGGGGAGTTCACTTAACAAGAGTTCCACTTGCGAAAGTCGCGCAGCGAGCAGCAATGAAAGAAACTATTTCCATTATTTGCGGGCGGAGGGAGGATTGCGAATGCTGCGAATCAAATAAACTGCGGATCTTCACCCCCCGTCAGCCCAAAAACTCGCGAATTTCCCTGTTCACTTTCTCACGAGCTATAACATTAAATCGTTTGTGGAATTCGCGCTGAGAATCGAGCAGCACACAGCAATACAGCATATCCGCCCCTTCCCCATCGCGAGGAGCTTAATGGCATTTCGGAGGAAGCGACGGGTTGTAAAAATAGATAAGCTGCTCGGTGTAACAATGGATAGCGTTTGGGGAAGATCCGGAAAAACTTTTCCCGCTGCAGAAGAAATTTTCTGCAGGAAGGAGGCGAGAAAAATTCGAAAAATCCATTTTCAGTTTCGACGTGAAATTGTGTAAATCGCAAATGTGGCAGAGGAGGAAGGGCGGCATTCCCAGCTGGGAATTTGGGTCAACTCCGAGTTTTTGGTATCGCAAATTGCGATTCGCAATTTAAATTTTAAATTCTCGCCATTGTTGAGCGATAAATCAATTTTTTGCTGCCTTCGTTCCGGCCATCCCCAAAGGGCCGAGCACGTAGCACAGAAATGTGGAGCATGACCCGACGGCCCACTGCCAACTTCCAGCTGCAAGTACATCCCTTTAGATTCGCTAGTATGTGGAAGAGGAGCTTCGAACAGCTTAAAGTGCTTCCTGTTGTGCTTCGGTCTAACGTGAGCATCGAGCGGGTTCGAGAGGAAGTGGGAGAGGATGTTTTTGACGTGAGATGCATTCCCGGCTCGCTCGAGCCATGGCAACATTCATCCCCATGCAATTATCTAGTGGCACTGCAATCATCAAGCATCTCGAGTGAATCACAACATGTTCCTGCATCTGACTAACGCTTGCTTATCTCGCATGAATTCTGCGTACTCGAATGTGGCAACTACTTCAACTAGAGACGACAGCGGTTTGAGAACAGCCGCAGATTAATTAACGTCACAAGCTTCAGCATCGTCGACTCCCTTTTCTAATCGACTCACATTTTTAATTAACTCAGTTTCGAGGGCTTCCTCTGGCTTGTCTCGAACTCTTCACTAACTCATTCACCACGCGCCATCAACATTGACTCATGTGCTGTCGTTGATTCCTTTTTAATTAAAACATTCACGCTTCTCTGACTCTCTCGAAACTGCGACGACATGACTTGGATAATGATTCGCATTGAAGTTGCTCGCCCTTTAATTACAGCAATTGGAGCAAAGCCTCTCGGGAAATTGTGCTGTGTTGATTTCAAAGGATTCATCCGCGCAGTCATCAAAGAGCAGCAAGCACAAGTTGCCTCGGCACAACAAAAGATTAAAGAAAATATTACAAAAGAACTTATAATTAACTTCAACGCGAGCTAAAACTTTCCATAGCGCAAAGTTTCGCTCCTCGCGGTTAAGGAGCGCAAGTTTTAGCGACAGACTTTACAGTTAGATTAAGTAAAGGATATTAGTTTATCCGCTGAAGTTATTCAACAGTTGAGCAGAACAGTTTGTTTAAGTACATCGAAATGCTGTTTTGCTTTTTGGTTTTGTTTGTGAGGGGAGCGAGGGAGAATATTTTGAAAATGATAGAGGTGAAGAGTTGACTGTTGTCCGTTCTTATTGCGTTTGTACAAGAAAATAACGTTGGCGATGAGGCTGAGATGAATGTCTGGATGATAATTACCTGCAAGAAGAAGAGAGAACAGAAATTAGATTCAGGAATTTCGATTGAAATGCAAAGTTTCGAAATGGCATCGCCAACGATGTAACTGCAATTTGCATTTACACATGAGGTGTGTCATCTGATCCACAATCCAACGGCTTAATTTATTGCTTTTTCGTGCGATCGCATAATCAACGGTTGATGACATTTCGCCGTAGAGGATCGACAATTGTTTATTTAGCGGAGAGAGAGGTGCGGGACAAATATTTTATAATCGGAATCCCCTTCAGCATCGCGTTATGCAAATGACTTGCGCATAAATGAAGCTCGCTGAGGAAGTGATAAGTCGCAATGCTTTTTATCGTGAGCGGTCAACGACCGTCTCGCGGCGGCCAGACTTGACGACAGCTTCCTACTTTCACTTGCATGAAAAACTCAATCGCAAAGGAAGCAGATCGAAGATTAATCATCAGTTGAGAATCAAAAGGAACTAGAAATGATTCCATTTCATGCACGATAAACCCGCTCGATTTGTTATCGTTGCCACATAAATCAGAGCTCGAACTAACTCAAGGTCATCAACAGTGACCGAAACCTTTTTCTGACGAATCCTCGACGAGTTGTCAAGTCAAGAGCAGCGCAACTCGATACTTTGTTGTCAACGGATCTCTGTTGACTCGCAATCTTTTCTCGTAACTGGAGATAAAGCTTCAAGGGTCTGGTGAGGCTGCGGTGCCGATTACACTTTGTGTAGCAGTGGTTGATAGCTACGTTTGTCTTTTAATGAGCTATTCTCGCTCGGTGCGTTATGAAAACCTCAATCAACGTCATGGGAACCAACAACTATGACTGCGAGAGACAAAGAAAGAAGCCTCACAAAGAAATTCTCCCGATCGTTACGTAACCGACTGGAGCTTTTGCAACAATAGGAAATGGATGTTAATTGGATTATGTGGATACGCCATGTAATCGGATGACGCACGTTTATGCACAGAAAGATTTTTCATTCGCAGAAAGTCGTTGAGCTTCTGCTTCAAGCACGTGTGCGTTTATTGGATACTCGAGAAGGCGACGCACCTTTAGCAGTTGGAGATCCTTTCCGAGGAAAGCCTTTTGAATGATGGAGGAGAATGGACCTTTCCAACACTAAAGATTCTCAATCTCTGAAAGGATTCGCACCGGTTACGGATCCATTAACAACTCGCCTTCATCCATCTTCCTCGGATCACTGATCAAGCCGCTTGATTCAAGCGGCTTCCCGCATGATGATGGATTGACTAGCCCACATTTCCCAACGCGAAATGGATCAGCGAGTAGCAAAAAGGACGGCGAATCGATAAATCAACGGGGTGGTACAATCAATCAAAAGGGACTTTGATACGAAAAGTTTTCATTAAGATGACTTTCATGATAGAAGAACAGCAAGTTGCAGAGTCACACGCCCAGCTGTTCACGGGATAAATGTGCTCGCCGGGTGAGAAAACTGCTCGGAGGAATTGAAACTAATTTCTCTCGTTAATAACTCTACAAATATTTTGCGATCGCTTTATAAACAAAGCCGGCAAAAGCAGCGCATCACACGCCATTTCTTCTTCGACAAACAGACAACGACGCTGTGTACTTTTTCTTGTTGTGAACCGAAGGAGGGAGCGAGAGAAAGTGGGACGATGAAGTGCTGTAAAAGCAATTAAGCTACACCGATAGCAAATGAGAAAACTTAGATTTGTGGTGAGGAAATCGAGGTCTTCTCCGTCAGCCTGATAAAACCTCTGACGATGACGAATCGACGTCTCCGAGCGCATGCAAATAATGGAATCAGATTGCGCAAACAACTGTCGCGGTTAGGCTGAACAAGCAGCGCATCGTATCTCGTTCTGATATTCGCGATCTGCTTCGGCGAGGATTGTTTATTGAGATCTCACAAAAGCAGTCCATTAAAAATGCGACAGCCGAACTGGAGGGAAATTAATGAATTTTAAAGTTGTCAGTCTGCGCCTCGGCTCATGAATTAAAGGGGGACTGGCTGACGAGTGACAACGAGACATCAACAAGGCGCTTGGCAACGTTGTCAGACTTCTCCGCCAGTCGTGAACTTCAAATCGTTGTTGGAAAAATGAGTTTTTAAAGAAACTAATAAATCTCCTTCGAGAGCGATAAAACCAGTTGGTCGCTTACTAAGTCTCGACTTTTGATTTATGTAGATTCAGTTTTATTAATGGAAACAAGCACAACTTGATAGAGGCCACAAGATGGAAAGTCTCCCTCTCGCTCCCTCGTTCTGCCGACTGATTCGTGCCGGCGGTAGGCGCATGCATCTAATTAATGGATCTCGCTGAAAATCGCGAGCAGAAATCGCGGCACGTTTGGCTTAGTCATGAGTTGTTGGTCACAAAAGAGTTCCGTTCGATCTGCGCCACGTCACAGGAGAAAAGCGGTTAACAACGCAATAACGAAACGAAAATAGATTCGACTGCTCGAAGAAGTTTATTTGTTTCCTTCTCTTTCCCTCGCCTCTTCCAACCCGAGCAATCTCATTACAAGAAGTTAAGAAGAGAAACAAGCAATTAAACATCGCAATCTCTGGAACTCGTTCTTCGCTTTGCGAGTGAATGTTGCTTTACACAGGTTCGGAATCAGGTTGAGCACGACAAAGACGTTTTTGTTCTGGAGGATGACAACATTGTTGCGCAAAAGTCGAAAAAGCGAAGAGGAGAAAATTATTAACTGTGCGATTAATTGATTTTGTGTTCTCTTCTTTTGCTGACGTTGATGTTCAACCTTCTTCAGTTCTGATTTTCCCGTGAAAAGAGCCGAGCCGTGTGTGAGAGAGAAGCATCAGCCTGCCACGAATTGTTGTTATTATTTATAATTCACTCCACTGTTCGCTTCGCAGAGACGTTCTTTCTCTTGTCAGAGTGACATTGATTGTCGTCCATCATTACGAGACGGAAAATAAAGCAACGAGAGCTCTCGAGATTGTTTTCTTGCCTTCGCATAGCTCGGGACTTGGGGCAGCGTCGTCGTCGTTTCAATTATTTTCCTACACGGCCTCGGGGAGTTCCTCCCGAGGCTTTCTTTTAATACTTCATTATAATGGGATTTTATGATGGGCGCGAGACGTATCATAAAGCAAATGCGTAAGAATAATGGAAGCGAGAGGGAACGGACGTTAAAGAAAACCAATTTTAACGTAAACAATGACAGGGGAAGGCGAAGCAGGGCGAGGGCAATAACAAGAAGCTGTCGATGAAGCAATCGTCCGTAATCTCAAGACGAAGCTTTTCATTTGCTTTTACGACGCTCCGTGGATGAAAGTCAAACATTGTCCAATCAAGTGAAAATCGTTAAAGACCGTTCGGTGAGTCCACCATCTCGTTGTTTTTCTCCTTCTCGCTCTTATCTCACACACCGTTTCTCGTGTATAGTCAAATGATTTCTAATTTCGTTTTATCTTTCGCTCATACTCTTTTCGGTGCGATGTTACGTGGCAGGTTGAATGAACCTTTCGCCGCCTCGTGATGTGTCCACCGATCGGTCGAAGTCTAAACAGATAATTTGTAATTTTCCATCGCTGGCATTTCTCCTACTTGGCGTTCGCTTCTGAGCGGTGCGTGAATTAATTTTATCTTCTAAAGCGTTCTTGAGCTGGACATATCTGGCAACGCTGCCAAAGACAAATGCGAATTCGAATTTAAATCGGATTATGGATTCACCAGCGTGGCAGGAAGAGATATAAAGGCTTGTTCGATGCTCCGCAAAGGAAGCAAAACAATTTAATTGAATTAATTTTAATGCGCTGAGAAAATAATTCCTCGCTCTCGACTCGCTGCACCAGCATCATGCGAGGCATTCAGACGACGATTTGTTTAAAAGAGGGTTGCATCGCAGACAACAAGGAGAGAGATCGCAGACGAGACGGAGAATGCGATTCTGAAATTCAATGAGCTTTCGTCGTTGCAGTTCAACGAGCGGGAGTAGAAATAAGGTGCGCACGTTATGTGCCGATTGATCTGGCTTGGCATCGCCGCTTACGCAACTGCGAGCGTTTAGTTCAACGAAACAAACAGCAATTAGGCTCGAACGGCAATTACAGAAGCAAACAACTTAATTTGAAGGCACGAGACGCATCGCAGAGGGCCAGCCAGTCTTCAATTACACATAATGCACCATTCGAATCGAATTTGTTTATTTAAGAAACGAAACGAACACGGCGAACCCGCAACAACACAACCGTTTGTGTAGTAGCTCGACAATCGAAGCGAGCAAAGTGCACGAAAGTTTCCCGCGAGACGTTGCCAGTTTTGCTTTGCGTGTCGTTGGCTCCTTGCTTGCGCCTTAAATGCAGTCGTCGGCGACTGCTTGGGCGCTGATTGACTCCGTTCTCCCCCGCTCGCTTATTCCAGCGGTCATTAGAGAGAACAAAATGCTTCGCATTTTTCATGTTTGCGGCTGGGAAAGCGACTTTCTCGTGCCTCGTAAGATTAATCAACCTTTATGACTTTTTACGTTGTTTACGAGCGCAGCGGTTTGAAGTGAAATTACGACGAGGAAAACTTCTCGAAATGTCTGGCGGGAGCAGCCGAGAAATAAAAGCTAATTGAGTCGCTTTTTTCTCGTTCCCCAGGCGCAGCAAAATCAACTTCGAACTGTGCGAGTGTTCGTGATTCTAAATACGGTCTTAAGGCTTTTGGTTTTAAAATAAATCGCTCAGGGATGGCAACAGCTGGCTAACCGTTACCAGCGGAGCATGCTGGATGACTCAAGCTAGGTAGAAGGGTTGGCTTGACCTGTCGGACACTCTGACAGAGCTACCAATGGATCAACGGATTAGCGAACAGCGATGAGGTCACAGACATTCAATCTGACGTGTGCTTATCCACCTCAGACCATGTGACAACCTCAGCTAGCTCACGTAACGTGACAGCCTAGCAGATTCACTAGATTCTTATGCCTCGCTTTTGCCTTCAGCGAAACGTGATTTGTTGCAATTTCCTCCGTCGACTGAGGAAACCCCGAGAAAAATAATTGCGTAATTAAACGTTTATTGACGTCGCTCCGATTAAAGGAAAAACTTTTTTAAAGTTTGGCTTCAGCGGTGGTGGAAATATCGAGGCAAAGTCTGGCAACGCTGCGCAACTCCATCGATTTTATTTCTTCTTCGCTCAGTCGAAAAACAGAGCAGAAATGATTAACAACTGCTTCGCTTCCAAGCTGATAACGTGTTCCACATCATGGAGCGCTTCTGCTGGAACTGTATTACTGTCAGATAATCTCAGCGACGACGTCACGTGATTAAAAAAATGAAACTTCGAAGCGAGTTTCGTGGAAATATTTGTCAGCATTCGAGGGAAAAATATTCACAGTCGCTGTCAACCGTTTCGCATGTCAATCCGCGCTATTGAACAAGCACTTGTATGGATTTCATAAAATCAATTTCTCTCACTCTTCGAGCTCCAACTCGTCCATCGCTTTTGCAATTGCACGACAGCATAAAAAATTTGTGCGCCTCAAATATTTACAGAAACCGTTTTCGCATCAATATAAAATGTGCAGCGAAAAGTGTTTTCCAATGTCCATCGAGCCAGCCACAAAGTGCTAGGACTGCGGATGGCTGCTCTTTGATTGCTCGGACTCCGGACGGTCGCTCTTTGGTGGTAAACTCAGCTGGCAAAATCCGAGGGCGCGCGTCCAGTGCAGCGCTCATGCAAAGTCTGGAAAATCGGAAAATGGCTCGGAAAATGGAATTATGTAATCGAAAAAAGCAACTTTTTGTTCTCTGCTGCTTCTGCCCGGCTTGTTTGGGGCTCCTTTTGTTCGATTCTCGAATCCAAAACCTATCGAGGCCCCGTGAGTGTGTAGCTCGCTTTTACACAATTTTCCCAAACACAACGGGCTGACTCATTGCTGGCTGTTCGAGAAACATTCGACCATTTTGTGTATATGAAATGAAATTGAGCACGAATACGACGAAGCAGCCACAGACACAGGCGAGCGTCGAACGATTGCGCACGCATTCGTCTTCACTCCAGAGGAGAAACATCATTCTTTCTTCTTTCGGCTAAGACCTGTATTTCTCTCTTCCATCATTTCTCGAGATTAAGCTGAATACAAACAGAATTCCATTTCGGTGGCAGCAGAAATGAGGAGCGAGACGACCAGGAGAAAAGACACAAAAATAGATAAAAGCAATCCAGAGCTCTGAGACAAAGACTCGCTTAGAAGTTGATCTGGGAAAGCGAGAATAAGCCAAACAATGAAAATTGCTTTTTGTGTTCTTAATCGAGCCCGGGGATTTTTTCTCCAGCGTTGTTTTCGAATGGAAAACAATGGATGATGGAAAACAACACGACGACGTGTTTTGAGTTACGCGAGAGTCGATTGTACGATGTGGAAAATGTGAGAAGGCTTCAGTCCTTCCTTGGAAGCTTCAGCCTCAATTGAGAAGGCTTCAGTCGCTCCTTGGAAGCTTCAGCCTCAATTGAGAAGGCTCCAGTCGCTCCTTGGAAGCTTCAGCTTCAACTGAGAAGGCTTCAGTCGCTCCTTGGAAGCTTCAGTCGCTCCTTGGAAGCTTCAGCCTCAATCCACGGATGCTTCAACCATCCTGCTCGTCTAATCAAACTCGCGAGTGCTTCCCGGAGCCTTCAGACCTTCACGCCGCACACCTGTGCCGTCTTCCCGCGATCGAAATCCCGTTGATCCAGCAGCTCAGAATGTAAACACGAAATAATCAATCTTCAAGCCTCAAGAGCGCAGCTCCGAAGGTAAATCTCATCAAACGAAACGCACAGCAAATCCACGTTCGTTACGCGTCATTATGGAGCACGAGATCCTTCATTTAAGCAAATCTCAAGAGATTAAACGATTGATTTTCGGTGGATTATTGACAAAAAAACAACTTAGATTGAAAGAGATTGAAGCTTGATTTCAATGATACAGGCGGCTTTGAAGGTGCTGCTAATTGGCTTTTGACTTAAGACGTCGTTGTTACCGAACGTCCGCATTGAAAGGTCATTTGACAAAACTTTATTAATTGCTCGAATGAGATTATGAGCTCAAAAGCTAAAGGCGAGAACTGGGGAAACGAGAAACTCGTGACAATTCAACTCTGATGAAGACGAAAATGTCAGGGAAAACTTTCTCGTCATGAAATTTTGATTAGAAAAGCTCTGACTTACTCTCGATTCAATTTGCATAATTTTTCTCATGTTTCGAGGAAGCGAAAGCTCAACTTTAAGCATTAGTTAAAGACTTTCTCGATCGGGCATTAGAACGAACGTCTTTCAGAGAAGGTCAATTTGCATATTTTCCATGCGCTTGTCATCGTCAGCCAGCGAGCGGCTCTCATTTCATTTCTTTATCAAGTCCCATTTTCGTTGATTGATATCATTCAGAGCAATTGATGGGGCGCTCTCTTGGGCCGGGACCGCGTAAATCAGGGCGCAAGACGATTGTCATGAGAATGGTGAAGGAGAAAGAGAGAGAATTAATTCGGAGAAACGAAGAAATTGGCGGTGATTTATCAATTGTGCCCATGGAGATCTCTGGAGATGGACGACGACGTCGGACGTTTATTAAATTGAAACGAATTAAGAGAAACTTTGTTCGGCTGCGAGAACTTTTCCTTCAATCTCGGGTGGGGAGGCGAGAGAAGAGGTAAAGTAAGCTAACCCCTGCACCATCATCATCATTACTCCTGCAATTGGCCTTGATTGGGGCACACGCTGGTTCCATCTCTCAACCAGATAAATTGAAATAAATTTCCTCAACACGTTTTCCTCTCGAAGGAAGAGAAGAAAGAGATAATTTCATTAAAGACGTTTATTGTTTGAGCTTATCAATGCGCAAATGAAAATGGATGAAGATTCCGGTCGAGAGCGTGGAGCGAAGACGGAAAAATGAAGACGAAGAATCGCTCTGGCCAAATCAACATTCTAAGGAAATTCATTATGCAATTGTAAAGTAAACGAGCGAGAGCCGAAGATATCATCATCGATCCACATTAATTTTCATTAATCAAGCGAAATCAAATGTTAATTTATGTAGATTCCTTCCATTAGATTTGTGCTGAGGAGTCAAGCGGAAGCAAAACGACTCGAGTTGACTACAAACGAAAACATCTTAAAGAAATCTGCTAAATTGAATCCACTTTGATGACATTTTTGCTCCCAAACGATCGCAGCTATCGTCACCGAAAATCGCTGACTCCATCGAGCAATCACATTACGCTCGATAGCTCAGTCTCGTTCAATCAGCCGCACACTCGAGTCTGAAGCGGCAGAAATCATTCCGAGCTATCCAGTGCAGATGAATAAACTTCGAATGATAATTCAACTCCCGAGCAGTCGTCAATATCGTAACGGGAGGGATAATGATATCCAGCACCACCCGCAACAACAGCAGCAATATCGGAATTGCTATAACGAACCCGAAAAAGCTATAACGCTACACAATTTAATTGCGATCCGAAAACCCTCCGGACTGCAGCGTGTGATGCAATCAAGCGAGCAGCAGACATTTAGGCAGACACACCGACAGATCCAATTTTGATGGTGACATTTAATCGAGTTTCTCTCTCTTTTGCGGGATTGTTTAATCTCGCTGGGGCCGCCACAGACATTTGAATTTAAAGCTCGAGTTGTGCTTAACTGCGAAGTATTCTCATCAATTTTCCGCCACAGAAACCGATTGGAATTTATTCCCATCCAGCTCTGCCATTAACAGGGAATTTAATGACGCTAGGAAATTGAAAAACTATCATCAAATTTTATCTCGTGTGAGCTCAGAGCAAACAGGCACAGGCGTCACAATGCAAAGTTGGAGCGATATGGAGCTGAGCGAAGCTTTTAACGTAATCCTTCGACTGTGCGAATGAATAAAAGCGAGAAATTTCAGCAAGAGAGAGGAATTATAATCCTCGGAGCTGAGATTTTACTCTTGTTTAGCTGGATTACTGAGAAATTGAAATTGTTCGGAGTCGCACAAGCGATTAAATTAAAGTTTCATAGTTCAACATTGCGAAAAACTTGCAATCTAAAGTTCACCGTCTGAGAATTCCTCGCTGGAACTGCGCACGGATGATTCATCTGCAGACAAAAGTTCCCACTCCCGAGACGGTTTCCGATGGAACGGAACAATTCATTTCCTTTTTTATGATTCCCAATAAGCTCAAAGCTCCACGTCGGAGCCGGAGGGAAGAGGAACGTCCGCCCATCCGGTGAACGACAAGCCAATTTTGAAGGTTTTAATGAAGCCTCGGACATGACGGAAAATATCCTTTGTTCGTTCTTCAAAAAGAACTGTCGGTCGTTACGAGGATCTAGGAGATTCCTCTCTTGAGAAGACATTTATTGACATTTGAAAAGACATAGGAAAGGTTGTAAAAGTGGACAGTCTTCTTCTACGACCGGACAAACTCCCCCCACTCGATTGTAATCCCTTTCAAGTCGAAATCTTATTACGCTCGCTCGTAAAGACTGTGGATCGGACATTCGATATTTTCACAAACTCGGGACGAGCTGAGAAGCTTTCGTATGGAAAATCCCACAAACCGATTAGCGGCCATTTGGAAAATTCGTGTCTGCGTTGGCCGCTGATTGAGTCTTGATGATAATTACCTGCAAACAAACAAAGAAAAGTTGGATTTAGTGAATGTTTCATGTTTGGATTTGTCAAATATCGTTGGGAATCATCAAACAAGCGACGACACGAGCTTTCAATGTATTCTGAATGGAAGCAACTTCACTAGAACCTTCGTGAGCTACATGGATACAGAATGGTTATCTGCCTTGATTTCTATGGCTTTCTGAAGAATTGAGGATCTTCACAGCTAGTTCGGCAAATCAAGGTGAGGCGCGGGGGCCGCCAACGTTTCAGTGGGAGGCGCTGGAAATCCGCTTATTGGCTTTTCACAATTTTCCACTCTCTGGCCTTTTAGATTTCCCATCGACGCCGATGGATTACTTTGCCACGATATTTTATGAGGGAAATTTTATGTGGAGAGTCGAGGATGACTACGGGTCGGATCGAGCATTAAAAGAAAACGCTGGAGCAATCAAAAGAGGATTTTGAGATTTTCTCTTCTCCGTGGATGGCGTCGTTGTCTTTTATTAAAAATGAAACTTTTTTAAGCTTTCATCCCCATCAATCCTCGCCCGACTTGGAATTAAGGGCTCAGCGATGCTCCTGAAAGCCCAGCGTCAATCAAGAGGCTTCGCTCAGGCGTTGCTCCGTCAACTTTTATGACGAGATATCGCAGCTTGCTTTTTATGAACGGCGCTTTCAATCGAACCGAATCAACAATTGGCTTCTCTCGCCGTAAACCATCAAAATATTTCGCTCCGCACCGAGCGAACTTCTAACACTTTTTTCGGCGAATGTCGTGAACGACAATTTTCCGCATTCCTCGCTCGCAATTCGACTTTCTTAACATGATTTCCACCGTGCCGAGTGATTTATCGCCGGAGTTAATTCATTTTCCATTAGGTTGAACGAACGTTGTGCAGTGATGTCACATAAAAGCCTTCGAAGCTTTCATGGTCAAATTTCATCACGAAAAACATTTTCGCTAATGACGGAAACGTGTCGAACGAACAGCAAGCTGAGATCGGAACTTTCCATGAGCGTTAGTCATCACGCCGCAGGAAAATCGATAACAAAATGTCATTCAATGTCGTGTTGTTTGGGTTTCCACCTATTTTCGCCGCTTCCCTAGGCGTTCCAACCTATCCATCTTTCCGAAAAGATAACGATCAGTGCGAGCGGTTCCTTCCGTCCGCCATCTGCTCGTCCATTACTCTAATTCATCATTCAAAGATTTATCTCGACGTCTCGTGGGGTCGCAATGCGAAAGGAGTCACCGTACAACAGCTTGTCGTCAACCACGTGTCAGTTGGTAACAGCGTAGAATCGCCGAGCGTTCTTTATTTACACGGAAGTGATTCTCGTGTTTCCATTATGTTTTCACAAGCCAATGCCTAAACTAAACGCGAGAGCTCTACACTCTGCAAACAATGTAACGTTATCATATTCAAACATTGATGGACGATAAAACAGCTCGCAATTGATGAGAGGCAAACAAACGCTATAGCGACAAAGCAAAATCGAAACTAGAGCCGATCGAAATACGCCGAACCTGACAAAGTTTCGCTTCACTTTCACACGCTTCGATGGCTCAAGCGACTCCCGAGGGTCGCTTACACTCCTCCCTTCAATAAAGTTCTCAGGAAACGAATTTGAAGAATTATCTGACGATGGGAAAGCACGAAAATCGATATCGTGTCGAAGGTTTCGGTGGACGCACTCATGCGATTTGCACACGTCGAGCGAGAACTCAATTTGGCTTTCCAGTGCAAGCCGATTCTCGCAATCGATTTTATTGAAATTTAAGACTAATTGGAGACGAGACGGGACGAAACCAGACCGAGAATGAAGCGCTGCACATTTCTGTTCGGAACGATCAAGTTTCCGCATTTCTGCAAGCGAAAAACTGCTGGCAAAGCTTCCCTTTCATCGTCTCTTTCTCGCCCCAGACACATTCGAAGCCGACAAACACTCGCAAGAGTCGAATAATCTGGTTCGTCTAGACCCGCAAAAACACACAGAACTTATCGCAAAACGAAAACCGGGAGGGAAATGAAGCACAAAAATATAAAAGCAACTCTTTTGTGCAATTTTAATGCAGTTTCGAGTTTTTGCCTTCGTCTTCGGTTCAGTCTCGTAAACAAAAAAGCAAAATTCCATTTAAATTTCGTCTGTTTCTCGAGCTGCACTGAACTAGTTTCTCGCTTCGCTCTGCATCGGCGTTTTCCACGAGCCTCAGACGAAACGCAATAAAAGTCCCATTATCTCTCGAGTCGACGTGAAACTTACGGGAAAACAAGAAGAGTTTGGCTGTTATCGTTCGTAAACTATTCGATAAAAGTGGCTCATTACGCAATGTTGCGTAGTTCGAAAAGACCGAATGTGCTTTATGACTCGTCTCTGCCATGTTATCCCCGAAACCCATTTATTACCCGTTGATAAGATAACGGAAGAGCGCGCTTCGAAGCTCAGCGTGCGCCCTCGAGTGTAGGCTCGAATTATACGCTGAATGCAATGCCGAATCGCTCCGGAATTTCATTAGGCAAAGCCGAAAATATGAAAATTGCCCAATTTCTTCGTCGTCGGTCGGAGAGACACAAACAAGTATCAGAATAATTTCATTTCATTTCCATAAATTCCGTTTCCGAAAATGACGCTCGGATGGTCCCGGGAAGGAGGCAAACGTGGCAACGTCGCCGCCTGGCATCGCAGCCAAGTCGAGCGAAATTTCATTTCCCAAAAAAGCAGAACTTTTCTTGCTGACATCATCGAAACAATTTTACAACTTTCCGAGAGCGATGCGACGGTTTGTGTGCGGCAGTATCAACACAAACCGATGCTCCTTCCCCCCCTTCGTAAAGAAAACAACATTCTTTCTGGCTCCAGCGAGCACGATAAGGATGCGAGAAACGTTTTCGTGAAACCGAGGGAAGTCTGCAAGGCGATGACGAAACAAATTGCGCAGTGGAGTGAACGGAATAGAAGATTATAAACCGAAAATGTGCAGTCGTCGCTCAACATTTTCTGCTTAGGGTCGTTTTAGGGATTCGCTTCGCAGCGACATAAACTAAAAGAAGAAAGTTTCTCTGGCAAACAAAGAACAGCGAGCGTCCCATGAGAGTTGGCTTTGCTGAGCCATTCATTTTTCTTATGCTTCATGCGCCCGTTCCCAAGCACCAGAGTCACAAACGAAGCAGCCATAAAGAATCGCTTTTTGCTGGCTGTTTCTCTCACTCTATCTGTGTCTTCTGGTTCGCAATAAAACTGCCTTTCTGCTCTTCTTTCGACGAGATCTTTTTGCGCTTCGGTTTTGTCTTGCTTCGGGAATCGATTGTGATTCTCTTTGGGGTCAAACGTGAGAATGTTAGAAAGAATTTGTATGTTTGCGTTCGTCGTCACGATGATCTTCCATCCAGTGCGGGTCGTAAGCTCTTCCGCAATTACTCTCACTTCGATCAATCGATCTTCAATGGTCTCGTGACTTATTAAGCAGCAATTGAAGGTTCAAAGAGCTCAAGAATCTTTAAAATTAATTTGAAACAATTCGAGCTCTGGATTATTTTGAGATGAAAGAAGGAAATTTTTCCACTTGAAAATTGATAACAAAGCGAGAGCCCGAGAAACTTGAACGATCCAATAATGGTAATGCTTGGAAACGCGAGAGCTGTGTGTCGAGGAAGACCGAGCGAGAGAGATAGGGCAACTTGAAACCTGTAAGACGAGTTTCTTTGATTATGGATCGGAGAAGAGAAAAATAAATTGAAGAAAATTGAAGCTGAAACATCCTCTTCTGATAATCAGTTTGGCTTTTGCTGTCGGAGTGCAGCGCAAACGTTCCTCGAGTGAGTTGCAGTCGTTGATTATGATGAGTCCACAGAATAGAGTTTGCCTCTTGGGAACGACTGGAGACTCGCGAACAATGTTTCCGTTTAGCAACTCAGCTTACAAAGCAATTGCATTCTTACTTCTCGCAGATAATTTCATTATAATGGAGCGCTTTAATGGTTGCTTGATGGAGCAGTCGTGCTTAGAAACAATTTAGCAGTGTTTAGAATCACCACGGATCGAAGTAAAAGCGGGTCAAAGCATCGCGAACGTTGAAAGTTCAAGAAAGTCGGTTCCGTTTCAAGCTAATCAAGATCATCGAGAGCCAAGCCAATGATTGTTTTCAAGCTTCGACAGCTCGGATGGAGCCCATTTCATTCGTTCCCCAAAAAAGAAGTTCGCGATTCATTGCTGTTAATTAAAAGATTTCCTTTCTCTTGCTCTCTTCCACTGCCTGCGCCTCTTTCATGTCAAAGACTTCTTCCTTTGTGTATTGTGTTCTCGCTGGCACTATTGTGCTGTTTTTTGATGGTTCTGGATCGCTTCTCCGACTCATTTCGAGTAGGCATAATAGAAGAAATCGTTTCTTGCTCCGTTCTCGATTATTTCTGCTCATTCAACTTCTTTTCTCTAGTGAATTTGACGGTCATTAATGCGGAAAAACAAAAGGCAGAGAACATGGATACGCAATTGAGTTCTCGGAAATTCCCCTCCTAGCCTTCAGGCAACATCACAAGAATTTCTTGTTCCAGCATTTACATGACGAAAGCCAAGAAGAGTCGAGCGTGTAGAATTTTCGCCAGATTCTTCGGCTTTCATGGAATAATTAAAGCAGCAGCGGGAGAACATGGAGAGGTCGAGGGCATTGGAGTGAAGCGACGACCATAAACTGCGAACTTTTCTGCGTCAAAGTGACGAAAACCGCATGAATAATTCGATTCATCAAAGTGCCGATGGGAAAATCTCTTCTAATTAAAGCTGTTGTCTGAAATCTGGCAACGACGACCGAGACTTTTCGGTTGTCGTGGCACCAAGAATAAATAATGACAGCATCGGGATTCATCACCGAGCTCTTCTCTCGACGTTTTTGGCTTCGTCAACCTTGCTGCGAGAACACGAAATGCGCCAAAGCCATAGACACCTACCGACTACACGCACACACAGCGTCGCTAGTTTACAAATTGACTCGAGCAACAAACATCAACAGCACCAGCAGAGAGCTACGTGACTAAACTCTGAACACAATACTTCATCATAGTTTCGGGCAGAGCGCTAGCCACGTTGCCAGACTTCAGTCCCACCAATCGTCATCACGGCAGAGAGAAATGCTTCAAAGTTGTTTGAAAATAAAAAGCGAAAGAGGGAAAAAGAAAATTTGTAAGCGAATTCCTTCGCAATTGCGAAACGTTTTCACTTAGTTGCTGTTTCGATTCGTTGTTTCTTAAATTGTCACTGTCCACCCACGCCGTCGAGCACGAGGAAATCGTCTCATTTGTTTTGCCGTTATGAGTTTTTTCATGCAATTCGATTGTTGGCTACCTTGCCAGCCGATTATTGAATTGCTCGGGCTGGTTCACACTGCGCTACGACGGCGTTTCATTGACCGGTTGGCGCTCAACCACAGTTCCAAGCTATTCATCACGTCATGCAAATCCAGTTGCAATATATTTTATGGATTTTCTCGAACAAAAACGGAGCGCTCGTCGAGTTAGAAGCTTTGTTAAGCCCATTTGCGACATGACAGTCTTAATTACGCAACGAATCGACCGCGCAAAAAGGGGAATTCATTCCGTCGATCCGGTGGAAGCGAAACGCAGATTTTAATCGCTCTTCCTCTAGAATTTCGTTTGTGCTTTCGCGATGGCGGCTAATGAAACGCTGGCGGACGCGCACAGGTGTGTGAAGTCATTAAAAACAATTTTTCAACGCTGAGCTCACGGCGACTTAATAATTACATCACACAATCGGACGAAATTCAAGAGAAGTCAATTAGACGCGATTTCATGAAAGTCGCCGCGTCGTCTTTGGCCATATGACACTCACGACTTCTCTCGCAACTCTATTCGTGTCCTTGAGGGTATCGACAGATGCCAGCCAGCAGGCAACATCGACGTCTGTCGAAAGAACTCAATATGCGAGGCTAGAATGTTTTTGCATTCGATTTCCGTTTGGATTTATGCTTGAAATTTGCATTCAGCTGAGTATTTCGTTGTTGAGATTTCGAAGTCTCGCGGCGAAGTCACGTGAGTCGGTCTGAGAGCCCTTTACGAGTCAGACGCGAGCTTATCGCGATTCGACGAGTTATCACGCTCCCAAGCGTCCTCTCAGACATCCGCAACTTCTCCACTTACGCACATCGCGATTGCCAATTTACATTGTTCAGATCTTCGAGTTTTTCCCCGTCTCTCGCCTCCGGATTTCAGCCAGAAGGCGAGAACGAGAAAAACCTGCTCGACGAGGAAATTATTAAACTCTTTACTTCGCCTCTCCGCGACTAAGCCGTCAACAGCGGCGACAATGGTTCGTATGAAGCTCAATTTACATGCTCGACAATATTTTACACTGCTCCGCAATTTGCTCGGCTTATTAAGTGTTTCTAGGAAACTTTACGTTCTAGAGGTTGAGCGAGGTTGACGGAACCTCAGTCGGGTAAATCACCTCTGATAAGGAAGTGGAAGTTGAACTCCTTCGCTACGCAATTACGGGTTACAAGTCGTGTGGAAGTCAATTTCCTCCACCGCCATTTGCTCTGTTGCATAACAAGACATTTGCATGAGATTTTACATTTCCACGTCTCGTGTCTCATGTCTCGTTATGACGGAAAATTCCCTGCGATGTTCATGCTCTTGAGCGAAACCGTTTTTCGACAAACAATTTTCTCATGACAACCATCAGAACGGAATGACATTCTACGGGAAAATTGCTTCACTACGACAATCCATCATGGAAATTGAACGGAGTTCTCGAGTTCTTTGGCTTCCGAACTGATTTCGAAGCCTCACATGTGCCGCTCATGTAATTATTCGGTAATTTGCTATTCATCGCGATCATAAACAGCCACGGAAAGTTCAGCGCGACGTTTGGCTTGCCATCGACGGCCTAGAATTCAACGAAAAGTTTCATTGAAACTGCTCGACATTCTCATTACATATCGAACATGCTGTTGTGCTCGGCCTGGGCCATAAATTAATCATAATTGATGTTCGTCGATTAGATCGCTTATTTTGGCCTTATTTATTCAGTCTGCATGTGAGCACGCGGGCGAGCCAATTCGATTGGCGTGGCAAGTGCACATGGCGATCCAATCTCAAGCGTCGGACGTTAACGGGAAAATATTGAACGATAAACAACTTGAAAACATTAAAATTCTGTTGAATCATTGAAGGTTTTTTGTTTCCTCTGTCTAGTCGGGAGGTTTGAATAAATTCATGAACTGTTTTGTAGTTTGTTAAGGGTTCATAGATCATGATATGTCTAGAGCGTCTAACGTAATTAACTAAAATCAGCTGGCAGAGTTTCGAGTTGGATAACTTCAGGAGATCAAACTTCAAGGTTTGTCTTTGTCAACACGAGCTGCGACCAGATTTATTGATGAACTCGATCTCGGAACTCATTCGGACGCGTTAGGTTCTCGCTGTGTCTGTCTTGAACTCCGACAAGTTTCTTTAATCATTTTCGCGTGCTGTTGAAAAACGCACAAATGCGTCATAACTCAGCGTTCTGTTTAATTCAGTAACTTATTACATAACAACAGTTCGATTAAAGCTTCGTTTTATTTTTGTGTTTGCTCGCTTGGAAGCAGAGTTTCGACCGTAGCGAGAGCTTGAAGGTGTTCTTCGCTCCATTGTGGAACGCGTATAACTTCTCTGTAGGAAACAACAAAAGCGTATCGAAAGATTCTTCTTTTCGTGCCTCAGCCACGTAACCAGAAGAAGGCACAAAGAGAAAGAGATGTTCGGTGGTGTGGCCGAGTCGACGCTTGTCGAATATCGATCTGCAGTTAATCGGCGGCCATCAAGGTTAATGCAAGGGTGGAACTGCGAGCGAGGTATACAATTTTGATTGTCACGAAGGCAATTGGAAGGGCACGAAGGCGGACAGGGCCCACGTCAAGTCCATGCATTCGACAGTACTTTCCTCGATTGAAATCACAAGGCAGAACGCACTCGGAATCGCTTCTTCGTCTGCAGTCATCGGTTACATCGAGCAGAGACCAACAACAATCATTATCTCTCTCTTTCGGCTTCTCAACGCAACGAACATGATTTTATTCATCCCACAAAATAGTTTCCATCATGTTGGAGATGCTTCGGAGTGGAAATCGATATAATCTTAATGGGGAGGGAAGGCGAATAATGGTTTTTCGACCGAGGAAGAGTGCGAGAGATGAAAACCGCAATGTTTGCTCAGGAGCTCTAATGGCTGGCTGGCTACACTCGCTTCTATTACTGTAGTTAGTTTTAATACGATGGCTCCATGTAGTGCCCGACTATCGCTCTTTCAATGAAATTTATGGGGATTTTTCTTGCCTTTCATGCTCGCTCTTATCCAAAGAATTACGGAAAGCACTTAAGAAGTTTTCTGGTAACTGGAGAGCGCGCTGCGGAGTCGTGCCGAAGAATCATCTTTCTTCTTCGTGATTGACACTGCAAGTTCAAGGAGATGATTGTGGAATTCTCGCATCTTCAACTGCCGAGGATGTAACAAAGTATCTCGATCTCCAGTTTTGCCAACGCCTTCAATCTTCATCGTCTTGCGAGCTGAAACCTGAGCCCGGGGAGAGGAAGCAACGAGACTTTCATTCCCAGCTGGAAGGTTCATCCCTTCGCAAAAGTTTGAGGCTCCGATGCGCCAGACAAGAAGACAAAGTAAGAAACCCTTTCCGACCCCGAAACTTTCCCTCGATTGAATGAGATGAAGTTTTAAAGTTTCCGCGATGAGGCAAACGATTCAGAAGATCTATCAGACACTCACACTCGGGCAGGAGCTGTCCATTAACGAGGAAAAAACGGAATTCGCAGCAATGTGTATCTTTTTGCCCATTCTGAACGAAGGAAAAAGAATTTGCTGAAAAGTTTTTTCCTCCGCTCGCTCGAACGGGCCAGAGCGAGTGCGCATGATGTGAAAAGTTGTGTTGGCCATGTGCAGGAGTGAAACGGGTAGACGGCAATCGGGGCGAGTAGAGTGCGCACCAACACGACGGCGGGGAAAAGCAAGCAAGCGAGAGCTCAGGCAGCAGCAAAAGCAGAAGGCAAGGGAAAAGAGAAACAACACAAAATGCTGTATACGATTGTCGGGCGCTGCCTGTTCGAGAAACATTCGGTTATGTTCGCCAGCGACTCTGAAAACGCTTTTTATAAATATCGTGCTTGGGCACATAAGCCGAGGCAGGCAATCGCTATGTTCTCTCTCTCCGCTGTTCCCTCTTCTTCTCTATATCGTATTAAATGATGAATTTTTGCCTGCCCGAGACGACTTTTTAGGAAACATCGGGTTGGCTTCGAGAAGCAGCAGCGAGCGCTTTGGTGCTTGGGTATTATTATTTTCTCGTTTTTCTTGCTTTGTGGCCCCGAAAAAAAAGAAAAATAATACACAGAATCAACAACGACGACGACGACGATGGCAAATGGGCTCTGGCTCTGGCTGTGTGCAGTGTGTCGACTCTTATGTACACTCATCTCGTTCTCGGCGTCTTCTTCTCCGAGGAGAAGACAGAAATGTATGAAATTTGGAATTGTGAATTGTTATGTAGCTGAGGAGTTTTCGGGTTATTATATTTATAATATCATCGCGCGACTCTTCCCGATATTCATCCTCGTTTTACACATTCGGGAGAAGGCTGAGGAGCTGAAGAGTCGTCGCCGATTGACGCAAGTCTTTGAAATGCAGACGCGATGATGGCAACAAAAAGTGTTTTATGGCTTGAGACGTGGAAGCAGGAAGGGTGAGAACGGAGGATTATCGAGCCCTCTTATGTATTCCCATAAATATTTCATAGCCAGTTAGCGAAGGGAAGAGTTTTGCGACAGTTCCACGATGCACCTTGAGATGATTTCAAAGTCGTTGGTCGCTTGTTTAGTTCTCCTTGGTTTAGCTTACCTTTGAAAATGTTCCCTTATTCGATCTTCGCGCGTATTATCGGGCAAATTTGCAACCCAAAGATGTCGAGTCTCTCGTACCATTTTGCCAAAACTGATTCATGGAGGAGGCTGTTTCGTCGTTGAGGCTTAACGCGGATCTCCGGATTCGTTTTCTTTTGAGCCACACCACACTAAAGGAAACTTTTCGCGCTCTCAGCGTTCTGTTATCGCGGTCGCTTAAATCTTATCTCACTTTTCTGCTAGACTGAAATTCCGGGAGATTAGCTTTTAGCTTCGAAGCTAGACGCGCGACCGATCTCTTTCACTTCAAACTTTCTTCATTCTGCTTATCGAGCCTTTCTTCTTCGGGCTTTCTTTTGGCACGGCTCGCACAACACAACACTGAGAATATTTTATTTCTGGGCTTTCCTTCAAAACACTTTGACGGCTGGAGCGGAGCTCGTGGGCGCTATTTACATTTCCATTCGCAAATCTACTGGATCTTCCATCCTGAGACACACTCGAGATCTTATTTCCTCTTTCACTGTTATTCCTCGCTCGGCTCTGAAGTTTATCTCGCTTTAGTTCGCCTTTATTCCAACTTTAATTTCATGGATTTTCTTCTTTTCTTTTCTTCGACTTTTTCGAGACACAAACGATTTTACTCTCCGCGATTCACTGTGGAAAATTTATATAAATTAAAAATGTAGACTCTTCACTCGTCGTCGCTTTGCCCTTTTCAGCGGGTCGAAAGGAACGAGACGCTAAGCTAAATCGCTACTTTCTCATCGACAACACTTGACAACAAAAAAGATCGAAAAACTCTTCTTGAATTCCTGTAAAAACGACTGAAAAGATATTCGCTGGCAACTCCTGCGTTGGGCTCGGCTTTTCACACAAGAAAACCTCTCCGTGCGACGATTTTCATTGCCGATTTGGGTCGAATCCTTCTCGGAAAGGAAGCGCACGAAATTTCATTCTCATTTCCCACTTACACTGATTCGAACTTAATTTTTCTTCACGCTTAGTTTTCTTTCTAATTTCACTTGCTGCTCTCGCTTCTTTCTTGTGGTTTATCAATTAATTTTCTTCTGAAAAATCACTTTTCCTGCAGACACTCAACTTTCCTCATTGATGCATTTCGTACGACTGAAGGCAAAAGAGCCAAAGCGTGTGCCGGCTAAGAGCCAAGTTTTGCTCCCTCGGCGCAGTTTCGACCCTGCGAAATCATAGCAAACTTTTAAACTCCAAAAATCCGTTAAACTTTATAGCAAACTTCAAGGAAATCTTTTTGAATTTGAAAACTCGCCGTTAAAATGTGAAACCCCAGGAAAATCAATGATTTCCACCGTCACTGAATTGCAATTTTCTCTCTCGCATTGTGCAAATTTCCTCTCAGTCGCAAACTGCAAGTGCAACCAAAGCTCGTTTGAAGGGAAAACTGAAAATTTATTGCGTAAGAATTTACTCGTGAAATTTGATTTGATTAAATTGAGCTCCGACGAATTTAGAGAAAAATGGGAAAACATATTTCACCGAACTTGCCGGAAAGTCTGAGAGCTCAGATGGAGAAGTTCCAGGTAAGGTGGAAAATTTGTAGGCGAGGGAGTTATCGATTATAACAAGAGTGATTTTCTTTAGGCGAAAAGTCCAGTTCCAGTCTTCTTGAAAGGTAAAAATCGAATTATTTGAAGCTCTCGTTGATCTCTCACTAACGGAATATCTTTTTAATTTCAAGGTGGACCATTCGACAAGGCGCTGTTCGGCATGACAGTTGTCATGTGCGGTCTCGGAATCGTGGGCGTCGCTCACATGGTTTACACCATGGCCAGGAAGAAGCAATAAGCTGTGAAAGATGGAATAAGTTATTGAAGAAAAATCTCAATAAATGTTAAATTAGATTAACGGAAAAATCAGATTCGAATTTTAAGTCGATGCAATCCGTTGAAAAATTGTTACAGATTTACTTTCAGAATTATTCATATTCAAATTAACATTTCAGCAACTAAACTTTAATTGTGAAAGCAATTTGACATTGACAATGACTTTCTTTACCTTCTTCGATCAATCAATATCGAATTCACATAAAATATCAAAAATAATTTCTTATAAATTCTTATTTCCCTCGGAAAACTTGAAAAGAATTTCGAGAAAGAAAATAAATATTTAGTTTTCTCGGGAAATCGAGAAGCTTTTCGTGATCGTTCTGCCACCAGTGAGTTCATAAAGCTTGGCCAACAAGCTTGCAATACGTCTAGCCAAAGTGAATCCAAGTTGAATTAGAATGGAGTCAATGGAAGATAAATCGATGGAGAGGGAAAGATTGGTCGATGTAATTAACGATGACGAGGAGGAACTGACTCTTCCAACCAGCCTGACGACGACGTCAAAGACTCCGATAAGCCCGCCAAATGTGTGTAATCTGCAGTTATCAGCCCAGGATCGAATGACGAATCTTTGTTCGCAGGTCTACTCAGCAACTGCAAGTGATTCACAGTCTCAGTCGCTAGGCAAAGTCAGCAGCGAAGCTAAGCTCAGCTATGTGAATGAAAGGAAGACTATCGAGCTGGAGAATGCGAGGAAGGCCAGCGTCGAGCGTAAAAAGAAAATACTCAAAGGTATGCGACGAGATCCAGAACTGCAAAACGCTCCGATGCATGAACGTTCGACTTCATTTGACATTCTCTTGATTTTTTAGCTTTATTGTTTCTTTACTTTCATTCTTTTACTTTTCGGTTTGTCGTTTGTGGTTTGACTTTATGATTTGATATCAAGATCCCGAAGACTCAGCACCGTCGTCATCCAGTAGCAATAATTTGATAGATTTAAAGCGTGAAGACTCGTGCATGGCGAAGGCGAGCAATGTTGAAGCACTTGACAAGCTCAACTCACTCCCATCCCAGAAATCGCAGATTTCCCTTCCACTTCCTAGCACCTCGAGCTTTCCCATGCTCGTTAAAACTCCTTCCAAGAACCATTTGTCGAGTAGTTTGCAGAACTTTTCGTCCCGACCAATTAAACATCATTCTTTCGACCTAGATCTAGATGTGAAGCAGATGGAGAGAAACTTGATCTCGCTGCTTGATGATTTCCATAATGGTAAGTTGTCCCTTGAACGTTGAAGTTTAATAATTTCAAACGGTTTCATCAGGAAAACTTCGAGCGTTCAGCGGCAGCTCAATGAACCAAATGAAAACTATCCGCGATCAGCAAGAACGTTTATCGAAGCTCCACTTCGATTTGGGGATGAGCACATCAACATTCAACGACTCGAAAGACGATCAAATGACACAGCTCGTTCAGAACCTGAACGAGATCTCGCACTCGATCGAAAAGCTCAACTCGTCCCATGCGGACGCTTAAGTCACTCTCGATTATGCAATAAAACAAATATTTTTGTACTGTAGATAATTAAAGTCTTCTTCCTGGAAGCTGAGGGATTCAAAGATTGTAGGTCGCGTTTCAGGTCTCAAGTCAAGATGATAGCGAAGTTATAAAACACGAGCCATCACTGGTGGTCTTAATGTGTCGACGTCTGTCTGATTAGGAAAGAAAAGTTGATAGCTCGATGGTAAAACGTCCAGTTGGACTTAAGACGACTTCTGGGTTCGACTCCCAAAGTCTCAATACGTAATAAAGTAGAATTTCTTCTCAAAAAACTTTTTATTTTTCTTTTCTTTTTGTTATATAAATTACTACAAACTTTTATCTTCGGCTTTGATCTCAAAGCTCTAAATGATAAAAACAATAACAGTTCAAACATCTTCGAGTCTTGCAAGGTGCAGCAAAACTGAAGTGTTCATTGCAAATTGAATAAATTCACACTAAAAATTTCGGCCTTGGTTTCCATCGTAAGCTCCGTCATTTCCATCAATGTTAGTAGCGCAGTTTAAATAGTTTTCGTCTCTCAAAAATAGTTTAAAAAATCTGAACGCGATGGTTTTCACGATCACACACTAAAATATTGCCGTTCGACATGATCGCTACGCCTTCGAGGCCTTTGAATTCGGCATCGCCCGAGCCCCACGAACCGAAAGCTCTTAAAAAGCTCCCATCAGGGTGGAAGATCTGGATTCGGTTGTTCCCGGAGTCCGCCACGACGATGTAACCGAACTCATCGACAGCCACACCCCTGAAATCGCATAAAGTTCACGCTCGTGACTAATCAAAATCGTGCGTGAAGGAATTTTCATTACCTCGGAAACTTGAATTGACCTTCTTCCGAACCTTCGCAGCCGAAGCAAGATAAAACTTTTCCGTTTACATCGAAAATCTAAGAATAGAAAGCTCAATTAGCGTCTCGTCATCGCTTTCACGCTCTCGCGCGCCTCTCACCTGAATTCGATGGTTGTTTGAGTCTGAGACAATGACCCGATTTGTGTTGGAAACTGCGATGTAATGAGGATGTTCCTGAAACGGTTACGTTCTAGAAATTGCGCAAAGCAGACAAGCGATGACTTACAAGTTGACCCTCGCCACTGCCGCAAGCTCCAAACTTGCCAACGAATGTCCCGTCCGATTGAAACACCTTCAGCAAACGAAAGGTAATTGAAACGCCAATCATTAGCAGTGACAAGGTGAAACTCACTTGAATTCTATGATTTTCCTTGTCGCAAACGTAAATGAAACCCATCGAGTCGGTGGTGATGCCCCAGGGATAATTGAATTTGCCATCGGTGCTGCCTTGACTTCCGAACGTTCTGAGAAATCGTCCTAAGCAACAGAAGATGATCAGATCTTTGTTGAGGTCCTCAAGTACTTTAAGCTTACCAGATGGATCAAAAACTTGAATTCGATGATTGTATCGATCTGCGATGATGAACTGACCGATTCTGTTAATGGCGACGCCAGCCAAACAGTCAAACTCTCCATCGTTGTTTCCATAAGTTCCGAATTCGCTGAAATGATTTCCAGCTGCATCGAACACTTGCACTCGATGATTTGACGAGTCGGCGACAACGATGAGGTTGTCGGGGCCAACCGAGATGCCTAGAAAGGTAGACAAGAGTTAAAGATAAGCTTCAAATACTTCAGGAGCTTTCAGTTAAGTCTTAGAGCTTTTTAAAATCTCACCTCGTGGCCAAGTAAACTTTCCAGATTCGCTCCCTCTGCCACCTATTTGCAGAATTTGCCTTCTCTTTTGCAGGTACTGAGTACGCGGTGTGCTGAACTTAGTATTTGTATCTTCCATACCGGCGGCCTGTGCTTGGGCTTGAGTAGGAGAGGCGAGGGAGCTTTGCAAGTTTTTTGAATCATCATCGGAGCTGTGCATTTCGTTGGCTTGACGCAGTGGCAAACCCAGACTTAACCGTCTACTTGCTGACGTTGCTGACGAAGTTGATGAAGGAGATGAAGCTGCAGCACTTGAGCTGCTGTATGACGAGCTTGGAGTGCTGCTGCTGGCAGCAGTGTCACGTGGACTGTCTTTGGACGAACGGTTTCCGTATTTGTTCTTCAGATATCTCGCCCACGAGCTCAGCGCTTCCTTGTCGCCATCCGAGCCTCCGCCTCGATCCGGTGAGACTTCACGAGACTTTAATGCGTGGGTTGATCGGCTGCGCGACAATTCAGAGCCTGATGATAGCGATGAGGTTCCGTATCTAAACGAGAAAAGAGAAAATTACTTCACAGTATAGATCGACCGACGATCACCGCTGTCGATGGTTGCGCAAAACGGAAACTCAAAAATCTTGCATGTGGCGATAGAAATCAAGAAAGGAATTATCTAAGTTGAAAGTGATGCGAACTTTGCGGTTATTCGAATGAGATAAGATGACATTAAATGTACCTAGAAGCCAAATATGCTGAGGGAGAGGTGGTGGTTGGTGACAACGGCTCTTCCGTGTCGTCATCGTCGCCCCCGAAGTTGTGCGACGAGTAACTCCTGGCGAGTCGGTTCCTTCGCTCCTTCAACGCCATGTAGCGGCTGCGACCGGAGAGTCGACTGTCGGAGTCGTCATCCTGATCCTCTGAGTGCTGCTGTGAAAGTGCCGAGCTTTTGCTTTTGTTCAAAAAGCGACTAGTGTAGCTGCTCGAATTAGTACACAAAGAATATTATTTCGAGGATAGTCAAAAACCAAATGTTAATGGGAAAACTATGTTACGCGCGATTAGGGAAGCTTGAGCTCACCTTGACTCCTCTGGCTCGGTAGTTGTGCGTGAGCGCGGGGTGTAGCGAGAGCTGTCATTTTCCTTATCGGAAGCACGCGAGTAAGCGCTCGATGGAGCTTCATACCTTGATCTGGTTGTTGTGGGCGACGAGTCATCGCGAGAGGCTCGACGCGTGTCAGATGCTGCCGAGTCGCGGAGAATTCCAGCGCGAGTCGATGAAGACGAAGCAGTTTCTGTTGGTCTTGCTGCAACTGCTGGCTTAGCTGGTGTGGTCTTTGACTTCAGCGTTTCCTCCTCAGTCTCGGACTCTTCTTCAGAGCTTGACTCTTCTTCGGAACTTGATTCCTCCTTTTTGCTTACCGTCGACGCCGCCGCCGACG
Organism: Smittia sp. YW1114-2; assembly: GCA_033064975.1. Lineage (NCBI taxonomy): Eukaryota > Metazoa > Arthropoda > Insecta > Diptera > Chironomidae > Smittia > Smittia sp. YW1114-2. Next base: position 20,093,450 of record CP093832.1, read on the forward strand.
ACGACTGGAGAAACCTGCTCTGAAAGGGCTTTTTCTCTGGTTCCGCAGGTGGCGGGGAAGTCACTGGAGTCGTCACACGTGACCTGACCGGCGTGACTTCTGCTGGCTTCGGCGAAGCTTCGCTTGAACTCTCCGACGAACTTTCACTGCTCGTTCGAGCAGCCGTTGAAGCTGCGGAAGTTCTCGTCTGTTAAGTTTAAAAATACAGTGAGATATAAATAAACGACGCACAAATGGGTCATAGACATTAGTCGAGAACAAAACGTGTTTGACTCAAGGTTATTTCAACAGGAACTTGACTCACTTCGGTCTCTTCCGTAACTGTTTTCTTCAAAATCGAAGGAGTCTCCGTGGCTGTTGGTGTCGTCGACGATCCTGCCGCTTTGTTCTCTCGCTTGATCTTCGCGATTTCGTCATCTTCCGATACCTGGCGTGCTGCTGATGGCGGTCGCCTCACGGGCTGAACTGGCGTCGTTTTCACTTGAGGCTGTGGGGCGACTGGTTTTGGCTCGACCTTCTTCTCTCGTGGACCTTTTTCCTGTTCCTGAATTCTCTTCATCGCACGTGGCGAGTCGAGAATCCTGAAAATCCCGCTGAGTGGACCTGAAACGGGGGAAAGTTTCCGTGAGTAAGTCGCTCGAAGGTCGCTCGTTTGTCATCATACCTTTGGCCGCATCCTCAGTACTTGTGACTTTATTTTTGTTGCTTTCTTTGTCTGCGCCTTTCACCGAGCTAGATTCGTTGTCATCGTCTTCTTCGTGATGCCCACGCACGAACCGTGAACGAAACCTATTTTTGCCGCTCGTTCTTGAGGACGAGTCATAGTGCTGGTCTTCGTTGTAATCGTAGCCGTAACGAGAATCGGCGTGCTTGTCTGCAGCGGCTTTGACTGGCCGCTCACCAAACTTCCTACCGCCTAACAGCGGCTCGTCTTCCACGTTAGTCATTTCCTGTTGCTGTCGGAATTGCGACACCAAGCGATGGTCGCTCTTTGATCTCATCAGACCTGAGCCACTTGACGGCTGTAACATTCCGCCAGTGCTTTGTGTTGTTGTTGGCGGGTGAATGAAGTTCAAGTCTCCGTAAGTGCACAGATTGTTGACGAGGCCGTTGGCATCGCAAGCCATCGTGAAACGAACGCGGCGACTGTAATCGGAATTTTCACACTCGAAGTTCCTGATGAACTCAACGGTTTTCAGGAAAATTTCTTTGGTGTCCATGAGCTCGCAGTCTTCCCACGACACTGACTCGATCATGTACTTGTCGGCCAGATCGCAGTTGCTTGTGATGTTGGAGATCTCAAGTTCCAAGTTCTCTTTCAGCGTGGACAAGTTCTTCATCTCCGACGTGAGATACTTGTCCATCTCGGTGCGCAAATAGTCAGTGCGATCTTTCACAGCTTTCGTGAGTCGTCGATATATTTCGTCGATCTCCTCCGACACGCTATGGCAGTTAAGTTGCAAGTTCGAAGTATTCTTCTCGACGACCGCTAAAATGTCTTGCAATCGATGAACTCCTCGACGTATTTGATTGTTTATTCTGTTGATTTCACGGCGCAAAATGTCCATGTGAGCGCTTTTGCAATCGTCGCAGATCTTTTTCTCGCAGTGCATGCAGAGATTGCAGTAGGATTTCTCTGAGCAAACGTTGCATCGCTCCATGACTTGACCTTTGGAAGAGATTTAGAGCATTTTAGGGTTGCATAAGAAGATGAGAATCTTTGCTGGCAGGTTCAAACTCGAAACGAGTTCTCCGCCTAACGATAATTTCTCGTACCTGACGTGGGATCTGGAAGATCGCCAGTGATCTCGATGTGGAGCTCCAGGAATCGGGTGAGCGTGACGTTCGTTGGAAAGCCCGCAACGCCATTGTAGGGGATGCGATGCTCGGCTAATTTTGTCCGCGAATGATAAATAAAAAGCGATTTATTATAAACAAGTTAAGAGATCAAGGAAGACTGTTTGCATTTACCTCGACACTCAGGACATTTGACTTGCCGCCTCACATAGTCTGTCAAACCTTGAAAGCAATTTCGATTTGTTTATTAGTCAGAGATTGCGTAAAGAGCCGCGTCAAGTCAGCAAATCGTTTAGTCAAAGATTCGCTGGCGAGAGACGTCAGCAGTAATGGAAAGACTTATGCGAATCCAAGTCTCAAGAAGAATTTCATAACATTTCAGTGAATATTTTCAGAGTCATGACATATCTTGAAGTGGGCGATGTTTTCTTAACAGCAAAGGGAGAAGGCGAATGTTCCGTTTAGTGAATGAGAAGTTTCGCCTTCTCTCAGCTTGATTCATTGACCGTTCACATTCTTAACTGATGCGAATGTTTCGTGAAGACTCTCGAAGGTTTTCACGCGATAAATGAGCTGCGAGATTTCTGAGAGCGACGGGATTTTCCCAATTGTTCATTGGGGGTCTTCAACACTCAAATCACGTTGGCAATGATCTATTGCAGCTTTGATTCATTGTGGCCAACACCCCCAATAATTCAGACCGAACACGTTTCTAGTTGAGGCTTGAGTTGGTTCGAACGAGAAGTCACTTACCATCCATGCAAGGCTCCATACAAAAGCTGTGCTGACATGGCAACAGCTTTGGGTTTCTGTATCGGTCCAGACAGACACAACACGTTAATAGTTGCTCGAACTGTTCCATTCTGTCACTGAACGAGATAAAACAAACGAATTCAATCACTAAGGAGAGCTTAAGTAGGTTTTCATTTCACTTCTCGGTCGCTTTCTGGTCGAGACAGCGGCGAGAACAACGGGCAGTAACGAAAACACGTAAATGACTTTTCCTCCGCTCTCTCGTCGACGTTTCCCTCTTTTCTTTGTTCGAAGAGACGTAATTTTCAGTACGTCACTCTTTCTGGGATAAAAATAGCAGCGCTGTGGTGCCGCATTTTTCAATGAAAAAGAAAATTCGAAATTTTCTTCGAGGAAAATCGTCGGTCGAAGGCGATCGCGGGAGAGGAAATATCATCACTGAAGTAAAATTAGCGAAATTTTTCACAACGAATATCGCTGGACGAAGGCGAACAATGAAATGAATTGGGGTGAAGTGACCCCCGATGCAAGAACGAACACGTACAACTACATTAGATGGTTTGAGTTGATGGATTCGATTCGATTTCGGTTTCTTTTTAGTCAACTGCTTTCAATCTCATATTAATGGTATCACAAATGGTTCACTCTTCGAAGCACTGCCGACGATCGGGCTGCTCGATAACGTACGCTTTCACCGAGTTACAGTAATTTTTGAACTAATGAACTCTCTCTCTCTCTCAACTTTATCGAGCAGAGCAAAAGTTTCCCGATGCGTTTTACACGCGTTGCTACTTCGAACTGAGAAAAATCTTGTGAAAATTGAAAACTCACGTCGCGGCTTTTCGCCGAATCTATTTATAAAAGTTTTACTCGTTCTTGCCGTGCTTGTGTGTTGGTTAACCAAATCGTGAGCGTTCTGATGAGCCGCGAAGTGATGACGTGGAGAGCTAATCTGGACTTTCCAGAAGGTTTCGTGCATTTCCTCTCGCGGAAAATATCCGTGCGCGATCACGTTTCGCCTTCAGTAAATCAGTAAGTTCATCACTGACGCAGGAAAGTGAAAGTCTTCAATGAAAAGTTCAAGGTTTCGGAAACGTTTGAAGGCTAACTAGATTATCAAGAAGAAAAACTTTTCGAATTCCTGCGTCGTGACACCAGAACTTATGAAAGGGATCAACGAGTTTGAACGAATCAGAGAAATGTTTGCTGAAAACTACCAAGTGCATGAATTTATCAAACGTCAGTTCGTTCAGTTGTAAATGGAAATTGCTCGAGTTGTTTGAGATGAAAATGAAGCGAAGAAAGACTTGTTTGATTTGTTTTATTTTAGGCTTAAGTTTCAATGCAATAAAAATGTTTCGATGTTCAAAGTGAACTGTCAACGCACATTGCCAAGTTCATATTCGATTAGAGAGCCAACAACACAATTTCAATGATATCAATTGTTCAAATCTATTAACACTTTCTGCTTCGATGTAGCTACTGATGTTTGCTGTATCGTTAACTTGTCAAAAATCAAGAAGAAACTTCGGATGCTTTCTATCATTTCAGTTCAAATCAAGCCATCGAATAGATAACTTATCTTCAATAGGTGAACGGAAATAAGATCATGGAGCAATTGACGGCAATCCTAACAGTTTTATTGGTGATGTTACTCGTCGCTTGCATTGTGTCGAAGCGAAGGAGTGGAAAACTTAACAGAAAATGGAAAATTATTCGGTCCAGCGTGAAAAATACTTTCAATTTCATGTTCAAGTTGAAGAGCGAAGAACGACTCGAAGCTTTCAGGAAAATCCACAAAGCTTTTCCAAGATTTCTTCACATTGATTTTCTGGGTCTTCAAGTTTTGATGGTTTATGATCCACAGATTGTTAAACGGTAAATCGTTAAAGTGAACTCGAATGTTCAATTTATCATGCAAGCATTCCAGTGTCTTCAGCTCTGTTCACTTGATGCAAAGGCCGTTTCGGAACTTTGTGCCTTTGGACAAAGGCCTCCTCTTCTCAACTTGTGAGTTTTTCACGCAGAACTGAGTGATCGCTTAGCTCTTTCTCTAGCGGAAGGAAAAAACAAATATACAAACAAAGAAACGACTCAACTAGTGAAGAACTTTTGAATTTCCAGATGTCGATTGGCGTGAGCCTCGCAAGCATTTGAATCTCGCGTTCAACCTCAACGTCCTCAAAGGTTTCATTCCAATCTTTTCCGACTACTCGGACATTACCATCAAAGAGATGGAAGAGCATGTTCAAGGCGAAGAGTTTGATCTTCTTCCGATTGTCGCAAAGCTGATACTACGCACAGTCTCAGGTATTTTCTTCTTGTGCGCGATTTACCTATTTGTTAGCGTTTGTGGATATGAAAATATTTTGGTGCTGACTAACAAAAATTTGTTTATTTCGCGTCAACGTTTTGTTCTGTTCGGGATTCCCTTTCACGACAATTTGTCTCTAATGATTATAGCGACGTTATTGAATGTTCATCGCATCGAGCTGTCGTCGTTTGAGAAACTTAATGACAGCATCAACACGTGAGCGAAAATATTTGAGGGTAAGAAGATGAGAAAGCTGAAATTCCCTTTTTTGAAGGCTCGGGGAATGTCTCTTCATGAGAATGAGCAACCCGCTACTGCATCAGGAAGTTATCTACAAGTTAACGCCCACGTAAGTTTTATTCTCAGATCATTTTCGTTTCATTTGAATTCCGTTGTCTGAAGATACCAACGCGAGAAAGTCGCCTTAGATTTCTTGTTGCAATATGGGAATGAGGTGAGACACATTTCAAAGCGTCGCGAGAACGAATTTCTCACATTTTCAGTTCAAGTTGATCGACGAAGCTCGAAAACGACACAGCGATCCTCTCTCAGCCGAAGAAAGAAACGAGGGAAGTCGAACGAAGATCAATTTTATTGTAGATCAGCTAATAAATCATGAGGAAAAGTATTCCGACCGCGAGATACGCGAGCATCTTTTGACGCTGCAAATCACGGCGTCAGATACGACGACGAATCTTGTCGCTGCTTGCGTCTTATTCCTGGCGATGAACCAAGAGATCCAGACGAAGGTTTACGATGAAATCTTCACCGTTCTTCAAGACGATGACAACATCGACTATGAGAGATTAAACGAGCTGAAATACCTCGATTTAGTTTTGAAGGAAACTTTGCGATTGTGCAGCCCGATCCCGATTTCCATGCGCGAGGCCATCGAAGACTGCGACGTTGGAACTGGAAAGACTTTGAAACGAGGAACGAAAGTTTTCATTCTCAACTACGTTCTGCATCAGAGAAAAGACATTTGGGGGGAAAGTTGTGGAAGCTTTAACCCTGACAACTTTGCAACTGAAAACTATTCAGGCAGAGATCCATATGCGTTTGTTCCATTCGGATCCGTGAGTATTAAAAGCTCATTGAAGCTTTCAATTTTTGTCCTTCAAGAGCTTTCGAGACAAAAGCTCAATTTATACAAAAGCTTGTGAAAAGCTTTCAAAGATCTGAAAGGTAAATTGAAGAAATTGCTCACAATAATTTAAAATTTCATTGTCAGGGCGCTCGAAATTGCATTGGGAATCGCTACACGATCATCGCTGCGAAAGTGTTCATCACGAAGCTTTTGAAAGCTTTTGCATTCAAGACGAAGCTGAAGGAGAAAGACATGACAATGAAGCTTTCGTTTACTGGAAAACTGTCGACGAAATATTTGGTCTCGATCGAGAATCGCTAATTCGCTTAGCCGTCATCACCGCGGAGAATCGCTCTTATCGTCAGCAGTGTCAAAGTTTAGAAATCGATCTTTGTAGTTTGCTCATTTTCACGCTTTACTGAAGCTTCTTAACTTAACAATAAATTATACACACACGCGCGTCTGCTTCTCCTTTGCCATCATTTACACTAAATTCTTTGCACTAGGTTTGCTTGGGCAAACATCCCGGTTTAGTATTTCAACGATCATATCACGTTTATAGTTAACTCGATCACATCAACCTGTCACGAGATTGTCGCGACTTGACTTGTTCTACTTGACCGCGAAAACCTTTTATCACTCGTGGTGGTTGAACTTTGGTTCGGGAGAGCTGTCGCTTGTTTGCAGCCTGTTAGAAGCTTGTGCAGAGCTTCGCGTATGTTGTTCATTCGGTAGGCGTAGATAATCGGGTCAAGAGCTGCGTTCAAATGCACAAGGATTGTCGAGAGTTCGAGGAGATCGATGTTGAAGTCTCGATTGCCAGTTATTGAGATGATGAAGAGTATGATAATGCCAGGCGTCCAGAGCACGATAAACGTTCCAACAATCATCGCTAAAGTATTCGCCGCTCGAATCTCGTAGCGATGCTTTGCTGACTCCACAATATTAGCAACGATTGCTTGCCGCTTTCTTGCCTATAATTAAATTCATAATTGATCGATTCCGCATGATCATATAACGTTTTACCTGACGAAGAACAGCACAATAGATCAGCAAATACAAAACGATGATCGCAGCTGTTGACATGAACGCAATCGCAACACAGATGAAGAGTAGATAATCAAGATCAGCGACAACGCGCAAGTCACATTTGTTGTCAAACTGGCCGCTGTTCCATCCAAGTGCAGGCAAAAACCCAAAGAAAATGCCGAAAATCCAGCAGAACACGATTATGACCTTCGTCGTTGCAGTCCCTCTAACGTGGTAAGTAACTGGATAGCAAACTGCCCAGCAGCGATCGAACGACACTGCCAGCAATGAAAACATTGACACCGCGAACACCGACAAAAGAAACGAGTTGAGCAGCAGGCAGAGCTGGAAATCATGCGGTGCACCGGTGAAGCCCTGGTTGTGTATAAATTTGAATAATTTACGAGATAAACGAGCATAAACAAAATCTTACAGCTACGACGCCGAGTGGAATTCCGAATAGTCCGATGAGTAGATCAGCCGTTGCCACGGACAATATGTGATAGTTGGACTTACTTTTCAGTTTCTTGTCGCGGCTGATCACGTAAATCACGATGGAGTTGCCGATTATGCTGCAGCAGAAGAGCCCGAAGTCGACGATCATAAAGAAGATCTGAACGACTAACAAGAACACTTCCGAGCTAGCTTCTGCCATTCTGCGGTCGACACTTTCTGATCTTGTTTGGCGAGACGTTGGCTATCGAATGAGCGGATCACCAGTATTCTCCATACGAGTTCTGCGCTGTCATTGCTTGTGTTAGGCTCTCATCGTGCGACTACAAGTAATGGATATTGAATCACAAACACTTACAGCAAACATTATCATTCACGTTAATTTCCTAATTATTTGTGAAATAAATCTTTGTCCATCTCGACGGTAAACATTACCGCGAGCACAGTTAACTCATCGCTTTAATTACGCGTTAATAAAATTATCGATCGTCGTTCTCGGCTGTTCGAGTTTGGCTTCACAAAGCGAATTATGATTTTACTTTTTCTCATTCTGAAGACCTAACAAAAGAACTTGAGGGCAAATTATTCTGGTAACAAATGACGGGTTGATGGGATTTTCGACTCAAAGAAGAAGACGTTACGAGCAAAGTGAGCATGTGTTTGAAGCCAGTCGAGCCTCTTGAACCTCAATTAATCATCTCAGACTCACATTAAGTCATCGAGCGAAGTTTCCTTCCAACCAGAAAGTTTGACGAAGCTTGAAGTCCAACTCAACTGAATTTGCATTCTGCGATGATCTTTGGATAATTTTCCTGTTTCCATAGGCTCAGTCTTCGCTTGTGTGCGCGGAAATTATTCGTCTTCAGCAGTAAGCAAGCACAGGTGTTAAGAGTTGTTCTGGGCTTCATGCTTCAGTCGACGTGAGAATTTCGTGTTGGTCGGTTCGACGAGTAAAAAAAGATTTCAGTTTTCAAACAAAAAATTTGGCTGTGAAAGTCTCGTGAATTGAGTTGCGATGGGTGTGAGAGATCAAAAGCTCCAAGTCTTGGATCGCGAAGCCAGACAAGTCAAAATAAAATGAATCCCTGGAAAAAGCTTAAAGTTCGATCGGCAGACTCAACGGCAACTGTTTACAATAAAAGCTGCTGAAGCGCACGCGTAAGAAGTAAAACATAATTAAACTTTATTGAACATTCCATTTGAAAATCGAACGAAAAGAATTTTTTAAGTCGAGGAGTGTAAAAAGCCGAGTTCAGTCTTCGATTATCTTAAGCGCTAAGTACGTTAAAGCGGGAAGCTTTTGCTGGACAATGAGTTGGCGAATTCTTGATCGTAACGTTCGTCAACTCAAGTGATTGACATTTTGAAGCTCTGCGTCGATTGTCTTGTTATAGTCGATACATTGTTGTTGCCGTCGTATCTCTTCGAGCCGCTACAGAAACCGTCAAGAGCCTCGCGGATGTTGTTCATTCGATAAGCGTAAACAATTGGGTCGAGTGCTGCATTGAGATGAACGAGAACTGCAGCAAGACCGAGGTAGTCATGGTAGATTCCTCGGTCGCCAGTGATGGAAATGATGAAAAGAATGATAGTTCCAGGCGTCCAAAGCACTATAAAGACAACGACGATCACCGCCAAAGTGTTCGCGGCCCGTATCTCCTGGCGAAGAATCGTTGACTCCATCGAGTTTGCGACGATTTCGCGGCGTTTCTTTCCCTGTAAATTATCAGAACTCGTAAAAGTTTATGAGACTTTTAACTGAGCATCTCTCACCTGTTTGAGAATCTCACGATAAACGAGAAGATAAAGAACAGCGATCGCAAGGGTTGACAGGAAAGCAATTGCCGCAAACAACAGCGTTAGATCGTTAAGATCGGTCACGATTCTGTAGTCGCATCTGTTATCGAAACTCCCGCGATTCCATCCAAGTGTAGGCAACGACCCGAAGAAGATTCCAAGCACCCAGCAGAACACGATGATGACCTTCGTCGTTGCCGGGCCTTTCACGTGGTAAGTGACTGGATAGCAAATCGCCCAGAAACGATCGACCGACACCGCCACTAGAGAGAACAACGACACAGCAAATATGGCGAGAAGGAACGAGTGAAGCATCAGACAAAGTTGGAAGTCGTGCGGTGCACCAGTCAAAGCCTGTCAACGACAACGTCGGAGATTCTCAATTGAATTGTAAACAAATGAAACTTACGGCTGTGATCCCGAGTGGAATTCCAAATATTCCGATGAGAATATCAGCGAACGCCACCGACAAAATGTGAAAGTTCGACTTGCTCTTCAACTTTATGTCACAGCTTATCACGTAAATCACGATCGCGTTTCCGATTATGCTGCAGCAGAACAGACAGCAGTCAAGAGCCATAAAAATTATTTGAAGAACTAACAAGAACGCTTCTGACATCGCTTTGATGTTGTTTGGCCAGCCTCTGACAGAAGAATAAGCCGGGCGAGTGTTTTGTTTGTATTCTCAATAAAACTCTCGTGATGTCGTCATTCCTTGTATTAGGTTTTCTACTTAAGAGCAGAACTCCAGGCGAAGAGAATCGAAGAACAAGCTCCGCAGGCTAATTAAGCGCAATTATTTGGCAATACACGCCGGAGGAGAGGAAATCATTTATCGCGGGCTCGCAATTGCTCAACACTCGCATGGCCACTGAAGAAGATTCTTGCAGCATCATTTTCGGACGTTGAGGGAATTGAGAAAGGTCGGCGAGGCTGTGAATGTGGCAACAGACGTTGGCATGTGTGAAGCTAATGAAACACTGAGCAACGAGTTTCAATATTATCAGTCCGAACAGATATCTTATCTAACAACTCAACGATACCCGAAAAATATGACACAAATCGGCTGGCTTTAGTCAGTTCGTAGATTCTCTTTAATAGAGAAAGTTGTCGGAGATGGAAATTCAGTGTAAATTTGTGGATTTCCGTTGGATAAATGTATCATCCGAAGCAGAAATACTTTACACTTGCGAAGCGACAGCGGCAGAGATTAAGAGTCCGATCCATATGATAAATAAGTTCAATGGAGTTCACAAAAAAGGAAAAAGAAAGGCAGACGTCCGAGGAATTCGTTTCTTATATATTAGCGTCGAACATTTTCCTCGAGACTTGCACAAACATTTTCCTAATTTGACGCACTTACAAATACTGAACTGTGGTCTGCAAGGAATTTCGAAAGAGGATCTCAAAGGCCTGGAAAATTTAATTTCGTTAAGCATCATAGATTGCAAATTGAAATCTCTGCCAGATAATTTGCTCGAAGATATGCCAAAATTAGAAAAAGTTGACTTTCGAAACAATGAAATCGAGGTCGCGTCATCGAAGTTGTTGGAACCTTTGCGAGGAAGGGAAAATCTCTTCATTAACTTATTTGGGAACAAAAACATCAAAGCTTTTCTCGCTCCAGGACAGCCTTGCTCCCTTAAAACTCTTCAGGAGTTGATGGATGTGATCGACAAGAAGTGCATAAAGCCAAAGCAACATTCCGTTCAAGCTTCCGTTGGCAAGTTGAAGGACTTCAACCCGAAAATTGCAGAGCTATGGACTTCCGGTCGATTCTCCGACTTGACAGTTGTCGTTGGCAAGAAACGATTTAAGGTCCACAAGACGATATTAGGAATGGACAACCCAACGTTCGCCAAAATAATCGAGGATCATAGCGAAGCGAAAGAACTAAAGATTAGCGATTTCTCTTCGGATGTTGTCGAAGCTTTGCTGCACTTCATCTACACCGGCGAAGTTTTGAACCACGAAAATGCCAAAGAAAAATTCCGAATTGCTGAAAAGTTTAAAATCGCAGAGATGAAATCAGCGTTTGAGAAAATTCTTTCAGAACAGATCGACAGATCCAACGCCTTCGACATCTTCATGTTCGGGACTGCAGATTCATCGCAGTTTTTGAAAGAAAAAGCTTTCACTGTTATCTCTGAGATGTTTCCAGAGAAACTTCCTGCGAAATTGATGGAGGATCCGGAGAAGCTGAAACGAATAATCGAGCATAGACGCGAATTCGAATCGCTTTTGAAGGATTGAAATTGTTGGCGGTCGCTTATGAAGATAACAATGTAAATAAAGTTTATTTACCTTTCAAATTTTTGCAAATGTCGAAAGCTTGTTAAGGATGAATTGTCAAATTTATTATCGTCTGCTGTAACATTCTCGATATAATGTTTAGGAAAAAGTTTGCAGACTAATAAAATTGCAAAACCGGCAGAAATCAGAAGCTCGCTCTCGTCTATCGTCTCTCTGAAAGCTTCGAAAGCTTCCATCGCACACAGCCGCAATTTGAAAAGCTCCCGCATCGCTTCGCTGCGAAGAGAAACAGTTTGTCTGTTTTCTTCATGCCTCAGTCAACGTTTGAATTCCGTGCGAGTTAGTTCGACTTAACAATCACAGAAAATTCTTTTTTGTCAATAAAAAACAACAACAAGTATCATGGCTCCAATTGGTTAGTAGATCAACGCGGCTAAGATTGGAAGACTCTTTGACTGGTTTCTCATCAGTTCAAAACATTTTCCATTAAGTCATAAACAATTTATTGATTTCGTGGATCGTTTGGATAGAAAGATGTTTCGGAAAATCTAAAAATATGCGAAAGAAAAAGTTTTTCCACGAACAAGAGAGTGAAACATGAAGAAGAAGTGACATCGATGGCAAAATGCCAAACGCAAATCGCCGAAAAGCCGGCAGGAAAGAAGCGTCTCAGATTGAGGCTCGAGAGAAGGAGCAGAAGTTGATTAAGCTACAAAGTGTTTACCGATATTTTTCTCATCTCGAAACGCGCCAGCAGTTGATAAATCGATAAGGTGTGGCTGCTCGCGATCCTCAGCGATTCGATCATTCGCAAACTGTCGCTAATCAAAAGTTATCTGTGAGGTTGCGATCTCTCTCATGCCTGTCGCGATCGGAATTTGTGCATCTGCGGTCGCTTCTCGCCAATTGACGCGGTGATGTCATCCGCGTGACACCCAACTCAATGAGATGCTTTGACTCGACCACATCATCATTTCTCGTTCGCTACGTTCACAAAAGCAGCGAAATTTCTAAAGCGGCAACCGGCATTTCAATGACTCATGAACATTCTAATTTTCTTCTTTACCAAGTTAGCTCAATTTTTGGCAAACGGCTTCGCCTTCTGTGAATTTTCGGCGATGGTCAATTAATTTCTGTTTTTAATTCCAACGAGTTTGCATTGTAAAACATAACGACCAACACAATTCACTCACTCTGGTTTATTGTCAGTCAGTCATGAACTCAACTTAAACTCGAGGGCTTTGCTAGCTCTCTGCGATCTTGTTGGAAGCTCTGGCTTGGTCAGTTGAATCCCATAATTGAGCTAAGCCTAAGACAATCGCTGACACAACATGTGCGAAATTCTTGTGTGTCTAATTGCTTGTCCAAGTTGAATACATTACTTCCATCAAAATAACAAGAGAGCGACCAAGCAAGTCGCATTAGTTCCAAACCTTTATCGATTTGCATAAGTTTTTAGCGCGTGCAAGACAAACATATTTCAAGGATTTATGAAATTGCGTCGCTTGTCTCCCTAGATAATTTAGAGACACATCAGATGAACGATGACTCAGTTCTAAGTCGACAGCGACCTTCCCTCACATAAATATTCCAGAAACGACTTTATTGCAACCGTTTAACGATGCTTGGGCGTCGGCAATTGATTTATTATTAGATCTGACTCGCAACATCCGAATCTTATTAATCATCGACTCGTGAAGTCGGCGATTTGGCCTTGAACTTGATTGGTTTCTAGGCCTTCCACTTATGATTCAGTTTGAAAATTAGCTCGTCTCGAGCTTCGCGGTTCGTTGAACTGGCCACTAACGTTCGAATGATGAAGTGTTAAACACTTCGAGAGCCTCAAGTAGCTTCAAATATTCTTCTTGAGTGTGAGAATCTTTAGTAAGCAACTGCTAATCAGAAACGATTCACAACCACGAAACAAACGCTGATGCTAATTTCGATGACATCACGAGTCGCCATCATCAGCTTTTTTAGACCGGCGAGGATAGGCAAACAGTCGACGGCACTTCTTAGGCGAGCGATGATGAAATTTCCTCGATTCGCAAGCAAAGAACTCAGAAATTCTTTCAGTCTTTCGTCTGCATTATGCTGGAAACGTGGCAGTTGCTGCTTTTGAAAATCTTCCTGCTGAATTTGTTCGGTAAAAATTGAAATTCTACCGGCGAAACTTCTCGAACGGCGAAAAGTTCTTAATATGGGAAGGCGACATTCTTCTGTTTGTTTCACTTTCTGTTCTGGCTTATTCTCTCGCAACCACCTGTTGCCTGCGGCGCGACGAAACACTCAGATAATTTGTCGTTATGATTGAAAGCTTTTCTGATCCTTAAGCTTTAATCTTCATCCTTCATTTCGATTGCAGAACTTGAAACTCAGGACAAGCTCGAATACACCTGGTTCCCCGCTGGAGGTCCCGGAGTCGTCTTCCGAGTCAAAGCTAACAACGATGCCCATCTCGCTCTGACGTCGACTGAGGGCGAGTCAAACCCGATGCTTGAGGTCTTCCTCGGAGGATGGGGCAATGCAAAGTCAGTGATTCGTAAGAACCAATCGAAACCTGACGTGGTCGAAGAGGCAACACCTGGAATTTTGAGCGCTGGAGAGTTCAGAGGGTTCTGGATTAGATGGACAGACAATCACATCACTGTTGGCCGTGAAGGCGAGGCAGCCGCTTTCTTGTCGTACGACAACACCCATGACGCATTCCCAATCAGATATGTTGGCGTCTGCACTGGCTGGTGAGGAGATTGAAGAGGTAAACTACAGGCAGAAGAATCATTTTCGGTTATTTCTAGGGGCGCATCTGGCAGTTGGATTATTGAAGCTCCTCAAACTGCTGCTTCTACTGCAGGCGGACACGCCGTCTGGGTCCCAACTGTTGGTGGAGCCATTCCAAGTGGAGCCTTCATCGGAGGCGAAGACAACGGCGAAGGATTGGTCGTCGGAAGAGCCACACATGAGGGCGCTTTGCTTCCAGGAAAAGTTGTTCCATCGCACGGAGTTTGCTGTAACTAGATTGACTGACAGTTCGGTGGACAAACTAATACTTTCATTGATTTCTAGACGTGGCATGGGGAGGAGGTGAACACGGCAAGACAGAATACGAAGTCTTGGTGGGCTCAGGATCGTGGGTGCCTGGAACTGGCACAGCGATTCCTCCAACAGCTTTGCCATGTGAGTTTGTCACAAGATTTTCAAAAAACAAAATGATGATTCGACTTTACTTTCAGCCGGTGAATCTGAAGACGGCGAACCATTGTTCGTCGGTCGCGTTCAACACGAAGGAACTGTGACAATCGGAAAGGTTCAACCGTCACATGGCGTTTGCTATATTTCTTATGCTGGTCAAGAGCTTGGCTTCGACACCTTCGAAGTTCTCGTTGTCTAAGCGTCCACTGAAAATCTTGAATAATCCGCGAGCTTTTGCTTCGTAGGCTTCACAGAACTTTGTTAAGCTAGAGAGGATGCAATCTCAAAATCAAAGAGTCAGAATTATTAATTATTCATTTATTTTGTAACTTGATTTCACTAACGCTTCGATTAAAGATTATATAAAAGATTCGTAAGCTTTCACTCGATTTTTATTAGCGAAAGTTTTGCATTAAAAACTAAATTCTGAAAAACTTTCAGCTAAAATTTTCTTTTTACAAATTCTCAATTTATCAACTTAACATCAATAGGATGAAGAACAATTAACAAATATTGACATCCTTAGCGCTTTCTAGATTTGAACATTCATAAGAGGCCGATTATTCAAGCTCAGTTCATTCAGTTTTCGAGTGAAGTTCTCGAAAGGTTTCTTATCATTCAGAATGAAGTTGAAGACACATCGAAGATGAAAAGAATCGATTGGCTCGTCAATGAGTTTCGCAACGATTTGTCTATTCCTACGACGTTGATCACATGAAGCTTTCATCGACAAGGTTGCGCTGCTCATTTGTGAGCCTTAACAAAACATCAAGATGAGTGTAAAAGTCGTCGCACTCTTTGGTTTTATCAACGAGTGATAAAAGAGGGAGAATCCACCAATGACGTCGATTCACATCAAGACACGAATTTAAACGAGAACAACCCAGGTTGCGGATTGCATGACATCACTGATGAAGAGCTCCCGAAGCTTTCGCTTAGACGCTTTCGCCGTTAGCGCCGGAAATCTCTTCAGTTTTCTTCAGAATCTCAGCGAACGTTGGTCGGTGCTTTGGTTCGATGCTCCAACATTTGAACATGAGCTCATCGTAGACGATCGGCGGACAGAACTTGGGCCGACGCAGACGCTCGCCTCTCTCGAGACGCTCGAGGATTTCATTCGCGTTTAACTCGCGGTTTTGTACTAAGTTCGGAGAGTCGCCGAACGTGAACATCTCGTACAGCGTCACGCCGAACGACCAAACATCGCTTTTGTGGCTGAACTTGTGCTGGTTCAGTGTCTCGTATGCATACCACTTGAGTGGCAAAGCCCGCGAGTTGGTCGCGTAGTAATATCCGCTTCCGTCTGTGAATTGAGCGAGACCGAAGTCGGCAATCTTCACGCAACGCTCGTTGGCTACGAGAACATTACGAGCTGCCAGATCGCGATGGACGACCGACTGCTGCTCGAGGTAATGCATTCCCTGAAGAGACAAATTCGGTTAGACAATGTTGAGAACAAGTCAGCGAGCAAATCTTACTTTGGCGATGTTGGCAGCAAAGTCCAGGAGATTCTCGACTTTGAGGTCTGGCCGGTGGATCGATAGATAAGTCAGAAGTGAGCCGTGATTCATGTACTCCATGATAATCAGCAGCGGCTCTTGACAAACCTCCAAGATCTTCACAATGTTCTCGTGCTTCAGCTTCTGCATTATCTCAGCTTCGCGGAGAAAGTCTTTGAACTGCGTGTTTGATTCGATCGGCTGGAATCGTTTTATGGCAACGGGCTGTTCGTCCTCGAAGCTCTCCATGCTTCCACGATAAACGCTGCCGTAATTGCCCTGAGAAAATGCCAATCGTTATTGAATGTTTCACGAGCTTCTAATTGAACTTACGCGTCCGATTTCTCCTTGAAAAATGAGTCGGTTGCCGTTGATTTCTAGCACACTAGGAATTCCATCGTACTCATTGTCATCTTGTGAGTAGAACGCGATCGTCGAATGCGATCCATTTGATGAGTTTCCGTTCAGCAACGAAGCCTGACTCGATCCTCCGTCATTCGAGCGGTTGCTGGTTAAACTCGAGCCACATCTCTCAATGTAGACTTGCGTAGTACCCGGCGATGTTATGTACGTGTGATCAGTGTTGGCCGACAACATGCTGCCATTGTAATAGTCTGACGCTGTCGTTGTCTGTGACTTGCGACTGTGAATCGTTCCATTGCCAGTGAAGCCGTTCGTGCCATTGTGGGAACTTGTTCCGCCGTTTGTAGTTGCACTGCTGGGTTCGGAGTAGTTTCGTGAGAGCGTCGTTCCTTCAATGAATTAAGATTAATCATCTGTCAGTTGAATCACTCCAATCAAACTTACTCGCAGCGAGAATCCTTGAAAATATTCTTTGAGGAGAGAATCGTCTTTCGGGATCAACATCCCAGCCGGTGATCATAAGGTCGATGATTCCCGGCAACATTGCACATTCTTTCGGCTTGGGAAGCCGCTCGCCGTCAAGGAAAAACTGCTTGGGGTCGTGGATGCTCAAGATGGCCCCTCGCGAGAAAATCTCCCACAGCGTCGTGGCGTAAGCCCAAATATCACTTTTCAGATTCTTCCGGCTGCCCGATAAATCTTTGTAGTCTTCGATCGCGATCCATGGAACGTCCTGGTCGGTGTATTCCGTGGGCAGTCCAGGATCACCGAGCTTAACGACCAACCTCTCGCTTGGCACAAATTGCATCACTTGGAGTGTGGCACAGCGAATTCGTCCGTGCACGATTTGGTTTTCTTGCTACAAAGGTCGAAAGTTATCGTCAAATTCCATTGGATTTCGCAAGGTTACTCACCAGATAATGCAAAGCTTTCGCAAGCGTGTACGAGACTTCGACAAGATCCAACAATTTGACGCTCTTCCTGTGCTTCTTCTCCCTTAGGAATTCGTCGAGCGGTCCGTAGGCTATCGACTCGAGGACGAATGAGATCGGTTGATGGCACGTGATTCCGTGCATTCGCACGATTTCTGAGAGATCGATTTTCGCCCACTTGTCAGCGAGTTTGAAGAACTCCGGCAGTTTTGTCATTTCCGTTTGCTTCAAAATCTTAAGCGTCACTTCCATCTTCTTTCCATTTGGCTGGTTCAGTTCTGCCTTCATCCGCGTGAAGGTTCCGTCGCCCCACTCGCGCTGGCTAAACTTGTACAACAGTAAGTCATCGCATGCTCTGAACACTAAAGGGTTTGCGCTCCTCACGCAGCTCGTTTCCTTCGTTAAAAGCTTCGCCGTGGTTTGGCATAGCAAAAGTAGTGGCGATTTGTCGTGTTGAGTGGGCGGCAGCCGAAAGTATCGGCCGTTGGTCGGAATGCTTTTCGCGAGGCTGATCAAGTCGTCAAACTTCTCCGAGCTCTCGTTGCCATCGAAAAGCTCCCACTGCGCACTCGACGCTTCAGACTCATAGCAAATTTTGAACGTTTCGGGCTGCTGGTTTTCTTTGGTTTTGATGTCGATGTAGAATCGATCGAAGCAGCGTTCGCATTGTCGCACCACGAACGATCCTATCAGCGAACTCTTCTCATCGATTTTGTTGTACGAGTAGGCACCACCGATCGGTCCGTGGATCTTCAGGTCGGTGAGAAACTTCAGCGAAGGCGAGGCAAGCTGAGAACAAAGGTCCATGTTCCACTTAACCATCAGTCTGTAGTAGCCGCTGATGCAGCTGACGAACGATTCAATCTCCCTCGGCGAATTCATCGTGAGTGGAAAGCCTAGCGGCGAGTTCTGAATCTCTAAGCTGACTTGATTCATCGTCTCATCGATCTGTATCGTGTAGAAGTCGGAAATCTTCGCGACGTGCTGCCACTGAAAAGGTCAAGGAGAAGAAACGACGTTAACTTTTTATCGTTCTGATGGAGCGCCATTCCAATTGACGACGCAATGAACCAACAAAATCTACTGAAGAATCGACGACGTTCGCTCATAATTGAATCAATTAAAAGCATCAACAAACTAAACAGTTTCGTAAAGTCCAAATGGTTGTTTAATAAAATTGTTTCGCCCAAAGCGACTCACCGAGTTTTTGTATGCGTAATAAATTCTCAGTCCCGGCTCGTCTGGATGGAACGGAGCGACCTGCGTCTGAACGTAGCAAGTGTTCTGCTTCATTCCGTCCTCCTTAGGGCACGATGTCGTTCCACTGTACTCTTCGGTCAAGTAGTTCGGAGCCATAGAATCGACTTTCTGCAGGTAGCTGCACTTCACATAACTGAATGAAAGAGGAAAATTCAGAGAATTCCCGGGGGTTGAGTTACGGCGAATGCCATCGCTTCAACTTACAATGCATCGCGTTTCCGTTTAATTTGTTTCTTCAGCTCCTCGGCGATGGGGCTTTGCGCGAACCACAAATGCTTCTGGGCAAGTTTCTTCGGAATATATTTCTTGTAGTTCTCCACCAGATGCTCGACGCTAACTTTGTCCTCGATGTACTTTAGATACATGTCAGTTACGCAGAGTCCGAGAATATAGTTTTTGTCGCGCGGGTAAATGATCTCGGGAATCACGTTCTTCAACACGTCGTGCCGCACCTGGTGATAGAAGTAGTCGTACGTCGTCTCGTCCAATTGATTCAGCTCGGAGAGCTTCGGGATCTGTGAATTGATTGAATGTCGACTTATTCATGAGGCTCGAGATTTATTACTCACTTTAAATCGAACTCGGAACTCGTATTTCTCGCCGTCGAGCAGTTGACGACATCCAGCGAGCCACAATTTTGTTCCGTTGATTCTCAGGCCGAGGAGAAGCTGAACGACTGGTGGGATGTTGAGTTTCTTGCACAAGGTCTTGCAGACATCCTCGCAGGTGTCGGCTCTGTCGTGCAGCAAGTCCTCGAACTCTCCAGTCTTGTAGTTGAAAATCGGGTTGGCTATCTCATTGGGAATCATATTCCACATGGTTCTTCACTCGGTTGACGTTACGCCGTGGAATTTATAATAAAGATTCTTCTTTACCGCTGCAGCGCTGTCGCGATTCTAACCAGCTCATTTAACTTTGAGTGTCGTCGCTTGCAATTGTCAGAATGTAAAGCGCCTAATCAGCACAGAAAATGTGAAAAGTTATGCCTTGCGCGGTTTCAGCATTAGGAACTTTCCAACAAAAGTTTAATTAAACAGATTTCGTTCGCTATTTTTAAACTCAGCGACTTCAGTTCGCTGCTTAATTGACAGCACCCTCAGATGTTTCGCTTCTTTACTGATCGCTGTCTATTCCCCCGAAGCTGTTTTGTCTTGATGAACTGTAGATTTTCTGTAGAACGAACGATAAAGCAATGGAAAGGCGAATGAACATACTGAGCCATCAATGAAATGTAGCACCAGGCTGGCGATTTATGCTACTTGAAACCCAAGTTAGACAAGAAAAGCGAAGAAGAAGATAACGAAAACAAGTTGCAGAATGCAGCAGCGAAATTAATAAACCATATAGAGCATATGATCGGCTTGGAATGAAAGCAGACGAGCGAAGTGCAATCAGCAGCAGCGAAACGAAAAACATGTTGAGTTAGCGATGTCATTACCCTAGACAGACGAATTCAACTGCACTTGCAAAACCACTGAATTGTGCAATTCATCCAAGGGCAAACGTTCAACTTACTCTAAAAACAATGAGAATCACTGATTGCGTTTTTGCGAACTTCTCGCTCTGGCTATAATTAAATGCGAATCACCCAAGCGATTAAACAAATTTTCTTGTTTTTCATCGACTAACAATAATCTGGTTTATAGAATCGAATCACGTGTCGGCTTAAGTAACTAAACGATTCCGGAAAATGCATAACATTCGTGTTATGATAGCAGTTTACGCCACCCGCAGATGTTGTCGGTGAGCTAATTCTCATCCCTTCCAACGAAATGCAAACGTGACGTTGACAATGGAATAGAAATGTCAGAGAAATTGCAATGAAACTTTCAATAGCAATCAACTGTTGTTTTATGCAAACCAACTAGAACTCAGCACAAGTGCATCGGAGGGTTTCCGGATCGAGGGTTTTGCCTGGAGCTGCTGTTCAGTTTCTGCGCACTGTGTGCCTTCCGCTCGACTTACAGGTCAAGAGGCTTTCAATCGATCGGTAGAGAGCCTCACTCAATTACAGCCTAGGCTTCGAAATGCCTTGTTGCTTCTTCGTTGGGCTGATAAAAGTCACAGACGATTGACATTCTCACCCAACAAGCCTTCGTTTGTTTATCGCGGACATTGTTCGATTTCGCTCCAACAAGCAAATATTTAATCTTTTCGCCGATTTCAGCAAGCGATCGGTCGTCAAAGTTGCTCAACACGAAGTTCACCGCGACATTCGTCGAAGAATTTCTTTCGCTTTGTTTATCTTGTCTGCGAGGGCGGATATTTAACGATTTACTTACATTTTCGGCACTCTCCGCGTATCTCCACCGACCCGAGAGCCTCGAATCTTTAATGCACTGGCTAACTAGTCCAACGGAAACTCCTAATCGGATTTATTCAAGAAACTTATCTCGCCTAGAACTTCCATTTTATTTGTTTTGATTTTCCCCTCGACTTCTTCACACTCCACGCCGCTCGAACCGAGTCAATTATTGCACAATTGGTTCACGCCCGGATATCAGAATGCGTTCGATATTCACTTAACTGCAGTGCATCGCTCGATTTGGTTTTATCTTCCGATTTTCTTCTCTGAATTTCTTTGTGTGAGGTTGAGTCAATTTCTGCGTCTTGGACGCGAAATCTTTCGCATCTCCGTTGAGTTTCGCGTCTTCCTTTGACTCAACCTCGCGATTTTCGTTAGTCTCGGAAAAATTCTGCTCGCGAATACTTTTTAATTCACTGCTGGATTTCTGTGCGAAGAGACACAGAGAAATGTTGTAAAGGCTTTCCGAAAGGCTCTAAGTGACTGTAGTGCTTGTTGACGATGGAAGTGAAACGGTTGTAGGAGTGGAAGGCACAAAGTTCGCTCGAAACCCGAAAATCAATCGACGACAAATTTTTTGCATAGAAATTGGTTGTAAAGTTGTAAAGATGAGTGTATAAATAAGTAAATCGTCTAGTTGTGAGACTTAGGCCGCTGTCTTGCTTGCCATGCGTGTTTGAGTGTCAAAGTTACAAGTGAAAATCTAAGAAATCAAATCGGAGGAGCTGAGAATCCGACGCAATGGATTGGATCATATCCGACGAGTACAAGCTGACGGTGGGCAACGTCCTTGGCCACTTGGCTGCCTCGGCGATGATCGGCGGTGGTGTCTTGCCCTACGTGCCACAGTATCGGCAAATCGTCCGGACTCAAGACCCCGATGGCTTCTCCCTCCTCGTCTGCCTCGCTCTTCTCATCGCCAACACTCTACGGATCTTTTTCTGGTGAGTTGCAACTCCAGCATTCGCTCGGTTGATGTAATCGTCGACGGCAGACTTTCATTTTCGCTAAATTTCTGTGGTCTATTATGAAACTAGTTTCGTACGTAATTTGATTTCTGTTCCGCTGTTGTTGGCTCCGATGAAACATCAACCAGCCACCAACAACAACAGGGCGCTTGTACTAAATCACCAGCTGATGCATCTACATATTTCGCCTATGGCTATCAAGGTCGTTCCGTTTAATGGCACGCTTGTGACCTCAACGCTTCGCTATCTCTCCTTATCAGCCCGTGGCTCCATCAGCATGACTTTCAGTCATCGCTACTTCCGACGGACTCAATCGCTCAATGAAAATCAAACCATTATAATCCAATTTGATGGACATGTTCTGTTTTCGATCGATTGTTCGTCGAACGACTCTGGGGAGTCTCTCTTCTGTTGAGTCACCCGGCTTGCGATTCCTCGGCCATTAGTGACGAGAAAAACATTCCATTGTCATCGCTTCCTTTGCGTTATCAAAAGAACTGCGTGAGGTTCATTCGCTGGCTTTGACAGTTTTGTTATCATTAGTTCACCTGCTTAGAAAAACTCGCAAAATAAGACCTTGCCGATTGAAGTGGCGTGCTTGTGGCTCCGAATCAAAAGCTGTTTGTCGCTCGTCAACCTCTTAATTTGTGTTTAGTTCTACGGTTGCATTAAGAAACCGTTCCGGAAGTTGTTATCGTCAATTGCTCTCCTACGCAACTCGCTATGGTATTCAAAGCGTAGCGTTCGAAAACCTTTCCACCCTCACAAGAAAGTCTTCGATCTTCCTCATCGCCGCTCAAGGCAGGAAACAAATGATGTTATCAGTTGTCGATTCCCATCATCATTTTTTCTGCGACGCGAAAACATGCGACAGCGCGTTGTGTTAATTTGTCTAACTCATCAACGCCACTTCTTGACTGAGGATGACTCAGTTGGACCAAGCTCTGACGGTGTGAAGCATCGCAAGACGCCGAGTTACCCTCAAGCTTTTCTTGTCTTAGTCAAACACTCGACAGCTGAGCAAACAACTCTGCAACTCCCACATGTCCTTCGGGTGTCGATAAGCACAATTGCTTCACTTTCGGCTTCTCATGCGACTCTTAGGCGACATCAATTCGAATGGACATATTTGAAAGTTAAGGAACATTGATATGTTTCTGTTAATGACGTGTTATGAAAGCAAAGTTTATCGAATAGCATTAACGTCAAGTTAGGGCCATTGAAACAAACATAAACTTTTTACGATCACTTGGCACTTTTCTCATCAACTTTATAGAAAAGTTTAGAGGCTGATAAGCTGAGCTTTTGAATGAAGCAACTTGAACGATTCGCAGCGTGGAAATTCTGAGTTAGTCATTCGCTACACTGAACAATAACAAATCTCTCCGTCGTAAATGCTCGTGACAAATGCAAAGAGACCTTCACATGAGAACGTTCACGCGTTCGTCATTTTCTTTCTCTCGATTCAGTCTCGCAATTCGCCGAATAAATCTAAGTCGATGACATTGAAAGCCAGAAAAAGCGGCGAGGAAGAAAAGAATGGAAACAATCGCTCCAACTTTATATTTTTAGTGCGAGGCGCTTTCCAACTCGAAATGCCGATAAGTCATCGTGATGTAAATATAAATCATACGATAAATGGAACATCCGCCAAGAGAGAGTGAAGATGTCGTCGTTGCGAGCTCCGCAACTCTTTGGATTGGAGCGCTGGCTCTCTCCGACGTCTGACGTAGTCGACTGTTTTGGACACTCTTCAGGTTCTATTTCGGTCGGGAGAAATTTCATTTATTTTGAGACTTTTTGGCTTATGACGGAAAACTGCCGTTTGGAGATGCTCGAGTGTTCGTGAGAGCGCCAATGGATGTTTGCGACATGAGCTGGCATCGCGGTTCGTGGCACAAAGAGGATCGCTCGCCTTAAACGATGCGGTTTATTTGATCGTCGAGGGAATTCCCCGAGGGATGGACAAGTGCTCTCGGGCCGAAGAGAAACTTTAATCGCGCACGAGACTATGAACCCAACTTTTTCGTCGTGAACGTGAGCGAGCGACTGCCGCCGATGTGACAAATTTAGCAATTCCCGAAAACGATATGGAAAGCGAACGTGCTTGTTGATTTAAATTGAATTAAATTATTGAGCAAATGCGATTATGTGGAGAGAACATGGCGGGACGAAATGAAAACAAAAGCGGTCGAGTGGGATCTCGACGAGCATAACTCTTGATTTGATTTGCCTCGAGTTAACGAACAAGCCATCAAACGATGTCAAGTTCCCTCGAGCTAATCCATCGCTGCGCACTTTATAATTTAATTATGTTGAGCGCTTGAAAATCTTAAACGTTGCAATTTTCTTTCTTGCTCAAGCTTCTTGCTGACGACGTGGAAATTCCTCAAGTTCACCCCGTTGAGCTTTCATTGAAGGTTTCTTGGATAAGCTCGACTATTCAGTCACGGAGTCAGCAGATGAAGAGTTTCAAAGAAGCTTAAATGCTTTAGAGCGAAACCTTCGCTATGCAAGATTGCATTCAGTTTAAAGATTAAGCTTGTTCCGATGCTGCTGTAATGACGCAAACCTCTCAAGTTGTAAAGTGAGCTTCGTCGATCTGATTGCTTTGAACTCTCTTCTAATTTGCGGCTGGCTTCTTGACGAAGGGCGAGATGAAGGCGAGCGGAAAATCGATTCGAAATGAAATCAAGTAGCTCGTAAATGGCTTCGCTATCTGAGCGCTCGCCACTTTGTCTCTGACGTTGAAATCGTGTCATGAAATATTAATATTTCCATCTGTTTGCTCTGTCCATAGCCGTCATGATAAATCTTTTCATTGTTTGAGTCCGCCGTCGATGGTGATTACACGAAACGCTCGCTAACCCAATTTTCCTTTCAAGGTTCTCCAAACGCTACGAGCTTCCGCTGCTTATCCAGAGCGTCGTGATGAATATAACAATGTTCCTGATGATCCATCTCTGCGTCAAAGTCCGCCGCAACAACAACATCATGCGGGCTCGCGAGCGCGTCTTCTCAGGTAAGCAACCGGCCGAGTTCGAGCTTCCACTAAAAGGTTTTCCATCTTGAAAGTGCTGCAAGAAACGCCACGAACGCTTTCAAGACGAATTTCCGAAACTCTCAAGCAAATTAATGTTTTAGGAAAAGTTGAAAAGATTTTGAATTCATGCAAAAGTTTTGTTAGTCTTGCTTCGAGCCTCTAATTGTTTAATTGGCAACAGGCAGAAAGTTTTCTTATTAATACAGATTTTTGAGGGAAATTGAGACGCTTAAAGCTTTGAGCAGATTTATTGAGTTTTGTTGAGTCAAACTTTAAACCAAAATACCAAAATATTCCTCAAAAGATCAAGCTGTAACATCCGTTGATGGAGTATCGCCAGTTGTCGATAAACGCACCAGTGAATCACGACCGCAGACGTCCGACAGTTTAGTCAAGTCACAGAAACATTATATCAGTGGTACGTTCCTCCTTCCTTCTTCTCGACTCTATCAAACCTTTCCCGCTTTTCCTACTTGATAGAACAGAAGAAAACTTCACAATTAGCTCAATTTTCGGGGGTGCAACCTCCACTAAGTGTTCACTAATTAATTCAATGGTCTACTCACTCACAATGTATGTACACAGCACTAACTCTTAGCCAACTAATTACTGTTAGTCCACTAACTTTTAGATTTAATTTGTGTGTCTAAACCGTTCGGTGTTGCTTCATGCAACAAGTGCAAGGCATCCTCGGATCTCTTGCTTATTTGACTAGAGGGAGTTTGGTTGCTGCTGTCAACAGCTTGGAAGGGAAGAGTTTGTGATGTCTAGATAGAACCTTGACAGTAAAGCCTCTCTCTCAAGTCAGGAATCAATTCCACATTGCCTTTCCCTTCTGCTCCTTCTCAATATTTTTCGGTACACAGAACGTCACTCTCGACACTTTTTCTCTGATGATTGTTTAACTACACAGCACACAAAACCTTTAAGCGAATATTGAATCGTGTAAGCTCCGAAAACTGTAAATAATCGACAGCGAGTTGAAATGTTTTTCGTTTGCTTTTGTAAATTCCTGTGCAGGCAAATGTGAAATCTTTGTTTGGATTAACGTGTGATTGAGTCATCTGGTGGCGGGCTCTGAACAAAGCGAAACTCGAGATTTATCGGCTCATAGTAAACTGGAGAAACTACGACATTGCCAGGCTATCGATCGCAATCGATAAACAGAGCAACAGAAAACTGACACTCAACTAGTTTCGTCTCGAGTGAACTTGCTGTGTTTGATTCGAGCATCTCGTTGATCATGAAACAGAAAACTCTCTTGGAGCCGCGCCAAGAAACCGAAATGGGAAGCGCGCGCAAATATATCAATTGCTCTTTCTTGCGCCTTTTGTTGTTCGGC
Organism: Smittia sp. YW1114-2; assembly: GCA_033064975.1. NCBI lineage: Eukaryota > Metazoa > Arthropoda > Insecta > Diptera > Chironomidae > Smittia > Smittia sp. YW1114-2. Next base: position 20,119,837 of record CP093832.1, read on the forward strand.
ATTTCGCACTTTCAGTCGGAGATGAACTCACCGCAAAACTTTCCTGAAATACCAAATTCCTCGTCCGTGAAAGCGCAGCTGGAATTGCGAGCTTTCCGCTCAGGAAATGCCAGTTACATCGGGCGTCGCCATTTAAAGAGCACACCGAAAGCTTTATTGAGTCAAGCGGAAACAAATTTTCGCACTCAACAATAAAGTTTTAGAGCTGCAGGAGGAAGTCGTTTCCCTAGGGATTGCCTTACAATCCTCCCGCAGTCGGTTCGCCTGTGGCTGCTCGCAGAAGCGAGATAAAGATGAATTGCAGAAGAGTTACGATTTAGTGCTTTCGCCATAAAGCAAACCGCACGGTTCCCTGAATCGAGCTGATTCACATTTGTTGAACAGTCGCAGTTGATGTAAACGCTGCTATCGCTGGCGTGTTATCAAACTGTTCTGGCCCAATGTTTTAATGGCCTTATCAATGACAGCGTCGTATCAGCTCGATAGCGCTAAGGCGGCAAAACTGTGGGTTGAGGATCGAGAAATTTACGGCTCTCGAGATAACAGACAGAGACTTAGTCACTTGAGGCAGATTTTCTTTGGCCGAAATGTCGGAAACTTTTTGCAAAAGGTTTCGCGAAATGAACGGCGGTAAAACGGAAGCCGCCGCGCTGCTTTATGCATTTAATCTGATCGCCGGTCATGCGACGATGACGAATTATTCCAGCAGTGAACGCTCCTCTGGTCATTAGGGGAAAGTAGGCGAAGCGGAAAATTGTTAGGAAATCGTAATGGATTTTCACGATGAAATCTGAGTTTCACCTCTCAGATTGTCTTGCCTGCCTTGTCATTGCGAAATGCGGCGGATGATAAAGCCGCCGCTCCCTGCTTCTCCTCAGATTTGGGCTTAAGCCCTGCTGGGTGAAGAATCAACAGAAGAAGCGAGCGAAGTCTTGATGGACATGAAGCCTGCCGCACCTCCATCGCAAGCAAACACGAAAGGGATTTTTTAATTAACTTTGATGCGGCTCTTGTTGACACAAAAGCTTCATTGTCACTGCGATTGCGTCAGAAGCTAATTAAGCGAATGTAATCGATAGCTCGAGCTCTCAAATTAGGTTAAAACTATTCAGTGATCTGCTCACTTCAGTCTTCTGCCCTCAAGCACACACAAAGCCTCTCGGACGATCGAGAGATTGAATTAATAATTTCTCGAAGGCGGAGGAAAACTTCGTGTTTTCCACTCAATTAGACAGCTGAAATTTCCATAAGCTCAACCTGTAATTTCCCTATAAATAATTCAAAGGCAGCGAAGGCGAGGCTTCGATAACTTCGCCGGTTTCTCAAGCTCATAAACAACTTTACCAGTTCGCTGAAGTGCGGTGAAGTCACCTCAAAAAATAAGGTTTAATCTCAATCGAATGCCACAAGTCTCGTTTCACTGATAAGGAAAACAACGAACAATTGACCCAATAACTTAAGAACCTGTGCGACGCTGGCTGATAACCAACAGTCTTACCACGTCGAGAAAATAAAATGTAGTCAATTAGCAACTTAATCAACGAGTTTCACTCTCATCGCATCAAAACAATTCAACTGAGATTCTTTTATCTGTTTCTCTGCGCTCTGCTTAGCTTCAATTAAATTTATTATCATCACGAAAGCTTCTCATTTCATTGTATAATTGCTTCAGCCGTAAATCAATCGCAGTGATAACAAGTGTAAGGCAAATATGAAGCGACTTTCAGCTGTTGAGCAAACAAGAATCGCTTGGCTTTCGAGGTTCGTTACAATTGCAGCGACTTGATTTGCTGACAGCGAGGGATTGTTTGCTCTTTCCGTTGATAATGGGCGATTTCACGGCATGACTTTACGATTCGGCTTTTCCCTTCAGGGCGAGAACGGAAATGACCCGAAATATTCCAAAGCTTTGCTTTACCAAAGTGTTAACGAGACAACGCTTAAAGTTCCATTAGCTCGAACACAATTTCTGATTTGTCCAAACCATCGACTTGAATTTCCAACGAAAATCGATCGGAGGGTGGGCGAGTTTAATTACTAATTTTGTTTGAACACATCGCCGACCTGCGGGTGAAATCAAATAAATAATTCATGAGCTTTTGAAAGTCGTGCTGGAAACGCCGGTCGTTGGACGAAAAGCTTAATAACTATTGTGGAAGGGAACGTTGCCCTCTCCGAAAGTTCCACATAAATGACTGAGCGAGGTGCTCAACTGCTCACAATACAAATCAGAGTAGATTGTTGACAGACAGCTCAAAGTTTTCATTCAGAACTTTCGAGCGTCAACAAGCTCGCCCAACTTTAAACTTTGTTTGTCAACTTGTTGGATGAAGTTTATCGCTCGCTTTCGGACTAATAACTGCTTGTGGTATTCGGCCAACTGACAACTTCATAAATTATTAATTACCGATTGGAATGTCGAGCTGGATTAGTAAGATTGAGACAGATCGGCATTTGCGTGTCGAATGTTGAAGCGTCGTAAATCGAGAAGTTTATTGAGACGCGATAAAAGTCAGGCGAGGAGCTTCGGGAATCTCGAGCAAATAAAAATCGATGCCTCGCTATAAACACAATGTCAATCATGTCAAGAACTCATATGAAAGATTTAAGTCTAGAAATCACTGTTTATACGACCCAGATATCAATTAGAAGAGGCGAGCCAGCAATTTCACGAGCGTTGTCGTGATTCTCGATCGTTAAAGTGGAACTCGCAAATGAGTTTTCCATCACAAAGTCCTAGTTAATGTGCTTTCACTCGCTCCGGACGAACTTGACCTGCAATTCTGCTCGCAATGGACGAAGGGGAAAGCTTTGAATTACCACAACTTGACGAATGAGTCCAGCTTCGTGTTCGCTTTGAGAGTCGTTTGAATAAACATTGGGAGCATAGCAAAGCATGAAGACATCAAGGAAGATCCTCCGCAGCTCGAGACGGAAAGCCTAACAAAGTCGCTGCGAGTTGTTCGAACAAAACCTAATAACTTTTGCATAATAACGAGCAGAGTCGAGCGACGCTTGTCTAAAAATATCCTTCACAAAGACAATTTATGGGCTTGCGAGCGAAAGTGCAAGCGCGCACGAACTAATGAAGTGAATTATTCACAAGCAAATAACTCAATTCGAAGAGGGAAAGGCGATGTTTGAGTAAGTGCAGGAGCTGAGTCGAGAAAATTACAATCTAAACTATAAAATATCGATCGGTTGATGTAAATTTAATTTGCTACAAACTTTTCCAGACTTGTCGCCTACATCAAAGTTCAGAAAATTAAATTCGCTCGCTCATTCCTCGAGTCTCGATCTCACAGTTTGATTCACTTAAGAGTCGCTGTTGCTTCGATTGCATTCGCTTAACTCAAACATCAGCTCCGGATTCTCGATTGCAAACCGCCGAAGGTCGTGCGAAAAGTTCATCTTTATTAATGAAGAGCTCTGTTTGCCTTTAATTAATTTGATTGTGATGAAATCCGACTCGCTTTCCATCGCATCAAATGGCTCGAGTTCAGACTCGAAGTTGCCAGCTCATCCCTTGTTATTAATTAGCGTCCTGAGGTTCATTCGCCTATGATTCATCAAAGAAACGAATTCAGCTAGGGCAAGGTTACAAAGTAATTAACTGATGGCTACAGGTGGTAAGATGAGAAAGCGATGACTCTCATTTCACGCCCGCCCCTTCAACGAAGGCAAGCAAATTTTCATGGGGAAAGGTTCCATCTTCATCACATAAAACTTGAAGGTTTATTACTAATTCGCACTCTGCTTTCGCTTCGAGGATGCTAATGATCTGAGTCCGTGATTGCGGGAGATAATGAATGAATCATCCCGAGGGAAACTCGTCGTTCTGATGTCATCTTGATTGTTCAACCTTTGATTATTCCTGGAAGTTGTTGATGCCTCAAGTGCTTGCTAGAATTAACTTGTGACGTCGATGGTAAACCTTTGAGCCTGCGACGGCTTCCTTGTAAATTATTGATTGGCTCGCACCTGGATTTGTATCCTCTAACACTTGAACTTCTTGCTCATCTGTTGGTGTACATAAACTGACTTAGACTCTAAACTGGCTTGACTAATCAGAAGTCTACTGGGCAGCGGTGTGTTCTGTCTCAGCGCTCATCTCATAAAGAACGAGATTTGTAATTACACTCATTTCTCCGTTGGTGTTTGGAGCATCTCGCCTTTCTTGAAATCAAATAATTGAGTTTCGCTCCTCACGATTCAATTTCAGACTTCGACTCTCGTTACTTCTGGGCATGGACGGATTTCCAATCGTATTTAGAGTGAGTAGAATCTTCTCGTTGATTGAGTAAACACTTCGCTGTCACTTCCAACCGAGTTTCCTAACTCAATAATTTCTCATCGGCAGTTTCATGCTGGTCGTTTGGGCGATTGGAGCCGCCGTTACTTACATCCTGCTGCCAGTCACTTGGTTCATGGAAATCATCGGCTTCCTCGCTGTGTTTACTGAGGCCATGCTGGGTAAGTCACTTCAACTAACGAGTGATGTGACATCTTTTTGATTACAATTTGTATCCAGGAGCGCCGCAGTTCCTTCGCAACTACAAGAACAAATCGACTCACGGGATGAGCTTTCTGATGGTGATAATGTGGACGATCGGAGACGTTTACAAGACAACATACTTCCTACTGAGAATGGCACCAATGCAGTTCTGGATTTGTGGAATGCTGCAGGTTAGTCCAAGCTGGCCTGACAAAGATTCAAACTCAAACTCTCTGCCGTTTTAGGTCTCACTCGATCTCGCAATTCTGTTACAAGTTTATATCTTCCGTAAAAACCCTGCGCCGCGCAACACGCATCGCGGCGATTAACAATTCACCCCCAACGATACCCTACGCCAAAGTCAACGTCAACACGCCGAATCTGGCACTTCGTGCCGTCAATTGTCATTTAAGTTTATGAAGAAGAAGTCGAATGCATCTGCTGGACCTGCGTCCATTACCTCGCCCGACCTACAAGTCGTTGAGAATGAGAGTCTCAAGCAGTCGAGCGAGTCCGCGCCGTCGTCATCGGTTGAGCATAAAGAGACCTACGTCAACATGATGTTCCCCTCGTCTGCCGCTGCTTCATGCAGCACTGAAGTCGGAACGGCGACTCTCGAGTCGCCGGACGACGACGACGACACGGAGATGATGAAGAGTCGGACGAAGAAAGCGAATCGCGGACCATTTCGACTGAAGCAGTTGAATCTTATGAAGAGCGGTAGCTACAAACTCAAGCACGTCACGCCGCCGCCGACCGAGCTCGCCTCATCGCCCGACGAGAAAAACCATCTCGAGCGACAGAAATCCGTCACCAGTTCAACTCGATCATCTCGACTGAAAAAGCTCTTCATGCTATCTCGAGCTGATCCCTCGCGAAAGCGACAGAAGGACGTCAGCTTAAAGAACTTGCGGCACGTCTTATGACAAAACGTTTCGCTGGTCGTACTTTGGCCAGCGGTCGGGAACGCGGAATCTTTAGCGACGGAAATTCGAGGCCAGAAGCGCATGACGACATCGGAGGACGCACTTGAGCTAGGCATGAAGACTACTGAGACTCAGACAGAGCTGATAGACGGCAGCAGTCCCAGCAGTGACGACCAACCGTTGGACTTCCAAGTCGTCGACGAGCTTCAGCCCGAGAACAACAACGTGGCAGCGCTCAACATCAACTCCTCGAAGGACATCAAAGGCATTCGCTGCATCGATGACGAGGACGCTCTGAGCGGCCGTCGCATTCTTTTCCCGCAAGACAGACCCGAGACGAAATTATAGCAGCGGATTGTTACATTTGTTAACTTAATCTTCGTTGACATATCGCGTGAAATTGACTTTATGACTTTGTTGAAGTTTCCTTGTTGACAAAAAGGAAACAGAAATTTTTGGGTATCACCTGCGTTGGGGGGACTTCGAGACAAAAGAAAATATAACAGTAAACCACTTAGTTATTGTGTACATTATTGTGAAACAAATGTATTTTTCTATCATTAATATTTCCGTGTAAAAATCGTTGAGATCGAGTTTGGAGTTAAAACGGAGTTCGAAACGGCGTTAGATTAAAATGTGAGAATTTATCACTAAATCTAACTCTGATTTGCGTTCAGTTTTACCTCAAAATCTTTTCATTTCCTTCGCGAAATTCTTTTAAAGTGTTTCTACGACATTGTCACTTACAATTCGAAAAGCGGATCAAACTTTTTGCTAATCTAGACGTGCTGAGAATCATGCAGGATCAAATAAAAAGTCCTTAATACTACTGTAAAAGCAATTTGTTAATTCCATTAATTTGTTAAAACAATTTGAAAGAATGTTTAGCTTTAGTCTAAGTTCGATTGGCGGTGAAGCGCAGCAACACGTTGCGGAGAGCAAAAGAATCATTTCGCATGATAATCGGCTTGAATTTGTGCAAGAGTTAACATTAATGATAGATTTGAGGAAACGTTCGAGTGGCTTGATGGGAACGAAGACTCGTTGATGCAGAACGTTGAACGAGAGCAAACTCACTAATCGGCTTTCTCCTAAAACAACAAGAAAGCACTTCAGAGAAATCAAACAACCGAAAGCTCTCAAACGAGCTTCGCAGAATTTCCTCAACTTTCCGTTTAGCGCAGCGAGAAAAACTCACAAATCTCGTTTCAAAAGATACTGAAATCATGTTTTTTTAATTGTGATAAAACGAAACATGAATTGCACGTCGGAAATCTTTCCTAATTGAAGATTTGTTTAGCTAAATTTGAAATCTTTCTTGACACTAAATTCGCGCCTTAACAATTCGATATTAAAAAGGAAAACTAATTAAACGAGATAAACTGTCTGATGATGATGAGGGAGAGGAGCAACGTCGCTATGGATAGAGAAATATTTTTATAAAGAATTAGGCTTTCGTTAGTTGCAAGGAGATGAGAGGTCAGTGATGTGATCGAATGCGCTCGCCATTGGTCAAACTCACTTGAGATTCCAGTGTTGATTTCTTGGTTGATCCTTCGGGTTCATCCAGTCATTTCTGATTGGCTATGAGCGACATAAAAGTCTCTGGCTATGAGCGAAGGCTTCTTTGGCTATGAGCGAACGCTTTACTGGCTATGAGCGATGGCTTCACTGGCTTTAAGCGATGGCTTCACTGACCTTTCTCGCCTTGTTGTTCGTCCCGTTTTTAGTTTCTAAGAAAAACATTTTTTTATAAAGCAAACCTTGGCTTTAAGTTTAGTTTAAGTCACGTTTGGTTAATGACCAGAGGTCTCATGCAGCTGCAGCTCATGTCCCGGTCTTGTAATCCTGCTTCCGGTTGTAGTCGTTTTGATTATTTTAAGAGAATCTTTCCAATTTGCTTTCTTCCTTCAAAGCTTTAGCTCCAACTTTACGCATACAAAAGTCGACCTAAACATGATTTGATAAAATCGATGGAACTCTTCTCGTCTCCTAAACATTGAAGTTAAGAAAATATATTTAGAGAAAGAAAATGTCTGCCTTAAACTATGTAAATAGTCCATCAGTGGAAACATGTTCAACCAAGCGTCATTCTCGTCTCGTAAGAATCAGAAATCTAACCATTGAAGAGAGTTCTATAAAATTTAAACAGAAATAGTTTCATGCCAAAAAGAGTCGTCGAGCCTAAGAAGGTGAACGAAGACAACTTCATCATTGATTAGTCAGCCATAAAGAGAGAAATCTATCCTTGTTCAAAAACGATTGAAGCTTCCTTCAGAAATCATTGATTGATTGCGTGAGTGTTTGCAGTGTCACCGAAGTTTTAATGCAAATTCACAGTGAGACGCAAACTGTTTTATGACTTTCAAGTCTAGAAAGGTCGAGGAAAGTATTTAAACCACAATGACTCACGCATGAAGAAACTTAACTTGAAGATGAAATTTGTAATAGAAAACACTGGAAAATAAAGAAATGTAAAACCTATGCAAACTGTTTTATCTTCGAGATAATCAAGCTCATGAATCTTTTGAGTTTCAGATATCCTCGACGTCTTGACAGCTTTATCATTGAGCCTTGGTCACGTCTTCATCTCTTGTTGCATTCGACACCTAGCCAACGAGCCAGTTGATGAGTAAAGCTCGTTTAAATTCTTGTCGTCGTCGTCAATGTTATGTGTTCCCCAATCAACTGGTTTTCCTTTGGGATCAACGCTCTCTTCATTTCAACAGAACACTGAGAGCGAAGATGAGCTCGCATCGAGTGAGAAATCGAGAAATATTTCAGTCGCTGTTGATCTTTTGACGTTTGCGCAACTTATTCAACCTTTTTCCTACGATTCAGTGGCAAATCAGTGAGTAAGTGAATCTTCTTACATAAGCGCTTGAGTGAGGTAACAGAATCAATAAGTTGCCATCGGCAAGAGCCTCGGAAGCCTTTGACTCTGCATAGCTTTACGTTGAACCTCCATTTGATCTTGATTAGGCGTCTCGTGTTATCAGTGATTCGAGTGGAGTCAAGAGCGAGCTTGGGGATTTATTTATTCTCACGAGAAAAACTCGAATTCCTCCGAAAGCTTTTTGTGCTTACACAAACTTCTTATCTACAAATAACATTCGGTAACTTTCTCCTCGTTTCCTTTTAGCTGATGATTTGTGTATTTTCTCGGTTGGCACTCGTTGTGCTTACCTTGAGTTTTGCTAGTTCAGGTGAGCTGGATCAAGCGATTGATAACGTTTTTGGAAGCGAGAATCGCAACAACGACGAAAAGGTGAGAAATGTCCGAGCGATCCATTTGGCTTTTAATCAATCTCGAAATTCCTAGCCGTGTCAAGGTGGAACTGGCATCTGCGTTCCTTACTATCTCTGCCTGAACGGAACAATCAACACCGATGGTTCTGATCTACTAGACATCCGGTTCAACGAGGAAGAAGAGTGCGCCGATTACTTCGAACAATGCTGCTCGACAAATGAAGTTTTACCGCAGCCTGTAACGCCAGCACCAAGGCCGTTACCTCCAGTTCAAGGAGGCGGGACCACAGGGCCTCAAGTACCGCCGAACCAAGGCGGCAGTCAAGGAGGCTACAATCCTCCACCGAATCCAAACCAAGGCGGTACTACAAATCCGCAGGTTCCTCCGAATCAAGGCGGAAGTCAGGGTGGCTACAACCCTCCACCTAATCAAGGTGGATCAGGACCGAATCAAGGAGAACTCGGTGGTAAAGTTCCGCCACCCATTGCTCCCGTTTGTGGCTTGAGAAACTCGGAGGGTGTTGGTTTCAGGATCACTGGAAACACTGATGGCGAATCCGAGTACGGCGAGTTCCCATGGATGTTAGCAATTTTGAAAACGGAAACTGCATCAGATCAAGTGCTGAACATTTACCAAGTTAGATTGACTGATATTGTCTGTCAACTTTTAACTGACAAACATTTCTTTCTAGTGCGGAGGCTCGTTGATTCATCCCTCAGTTGTTCTCACAGGTGAACTCATGTTTGACTTAAAGCTACTCACTTGCTAACTGGAATCATTTAGCCGCTCATTGCGTGCAAGGAAAAGATGCTACGACCTTGAAGGTTCGAGCCGGCGAATGGGACACGCAAACAACAAACGAGATTTTCCCCTACAGCGACCACGAGGTTCAAGACGTTGTGATTTACAAAGACTTCTACAAAGCTGCGCTTCACAACGATATCGCCCTTCTGTTCCTGAAAACTCCCGTTAAATATGATCAACATATTGCGACGATTTGTCTTCCACCCCAAGACGCCACCTTCGATCACAGTCGCTGCTGTAAGTTCAAAATTAAAACGTGAAGTTAATCTGGAACGCTTCAACTTCATTTGCAGTCGCCAGCGGATGGGGAAAAGATACTTTTGGCAAGGAAGGAAAGTACCAAGTGATTCTGAAGAAGATTGAGCTGCCCGTCGTGCCGTTCCTTCCATGTCAGGAGAAGCTGCGAACGACTCGATTGGGAAAACGTTACGTCCTCCACAACAGTTTCATGTGCGCGGGCGGGGAGCCTGGAAAGGGTAAAATGGTTGGCACACTAACATAAACAGTTGTTTTGATCGTTGACTCTTTTCAGACACTTGCAAAGGCGATGGAGGTTCACCTTTAGTCTGCCCCGTCGCAGGCAAACCGGGCCATTACTACCAAGCAGGAATCACAGCCTGGGGCATCGGTGAGATAATAACTGTTTAGTGTCAATCGGGAATTATTTCATCGTCGACATTCAACAGGTTGCGGTGAAGTTGGCATTCCAGGCGTCTACGTCAACGTCGCTAAATTCCGGAACTGGATTGACCAGCAAGTCGCCGGACGGGGTTTGCAGTCGCAGAGCTACGTTATCTAAATCTCGACACGATAATTTTCAAGGAATGACTAATTCGATAAATAAACAGATGCCGAAAATAAAGCAAACAACAATTTGTCAGTTTACTCTTCGCCGAATTCATAACGAGTCGAATATCTTAATGATTTCATTTATTTTCTTATCAAGTGTCACAGCTCGAGTTTGTTGATGAATGAATCAGTCTTCAGGCAAGCAGCAATCGCGTGGATCACGATTGCTCGTTCATCAAGCCAATTAATCAGAATCTGAAACTTCTTCAATCTGTTTTGATCATTAGCAGCGATTGCTCGACTGAGATTACGGTACTCGATCCCGTCAATCATTCTCAAGGATTTCGAATTGTATTTCTTGTATTCTCGACTGCTTCCCCACTTTAATTTGACAGAGGACAGACGAGATCTGTCGCCTTAGCCGTCCAATAATGAAGGCGTGACCCAACCGTATTTGTCGTGCGTCTTGACGAGCGATCGGAACGCGTCCTCGGCCGTTCTTCGGTTGAATTCCTTGTTGGTTTTCGTCTTGCGGCAGATTCTTCCTTGACCTTTGACTAGGCTGGCAGCGAATTGCATTAGAATCGCTTCGATTGTATAAGCTGAAGCCCAACCTAGTGAACGAGAGGAGTTTTAATTATTCTGTCAAATCAGCTCAAAGTTATTCGAGCGAACCTCGCGGTGTCAACAGCTCCATGCAAATGGCGCCGCCTTCCATCACGAAACCTTTCTCGATTCGCGGCTCAACGACTCGCATGAACGGCGGGGCGAAGGGAAAGTTGTCGGGGAAGATGAGATGGAGCAGAATGCTGGGCACGTTGAGCTCCGCCATGTCCTGGGCCAGAGGCGACTCGGGGTCGAGGTGGAAGAGTCGCACATGCCATTCGAATAAATTATCGTTAATTAGCTCAGCCTGCGAAGTGAACGACGTCCGATTGAGTTGAGCGAGCGAGTGAGTGGTGCAACGCAAACAGAATAATTGCGGTGCAAAGAGGAAAATTTGAATTTCATGCAAATTACCGAAAAGATTTTCTCGTTGCGATCGTTGTGGGACTTTTGCAGCTCCCGGAACTCTTTCATGAGCCGCTTGGCTCGGATCGAGGTGTCGATTTTTGGGACGATTGGGAGCTTCGACTTGCTGCTGTTGCTGGGAACAATCGTGCTGCTGAGAGGGAAGAGAAATGAGATTCAGCGCGGGCAATGACCACAAAGTGATTAAAAATGATAAACGGCGATTACGCAACTCTTCGCGCTCGTAATTTGATTAAAATTAATGATTATTGCTCTCTCTTCCACGAAATTTAATTATTCGGTTTGTTGATGTGGAATGCGCCGATGGTCGAGGATTCAGCTTTAAAAGGCTCACTGCGACAACAGCAAAGTAATTCACTTCGTTCGCGTTCAACGGGAAAATTGAATTTAATTCTTTCTTCGAGTTCTCGTCGCCCTTCAGTATTTTAATGAAAGCCTTTCATCCTCGTGAAGTCATTACGTCAATTAAAACTGCGACGCTGAACAAATTTTCTTGTCGTCGTTCGTCTCTCGTTGCAAAGCCTTCGAGCGTCACAAATTCAGTCTCGAGCAGCACGAAGCTCTTCATGAAATATTGAAAGAAGAGTCGGAAGCTTCGTGGAAGGCGAGGCAACTTTTCGTTACGAACGGAAGTTCTTTCAAAGTCGAATTGCGTGAAATTTTATTTCTCCCTCGGCTGCCCTGGGAAACAATTAAACTGCGACAATGACCAGGCGAGCTCGGCCTCTGTGGCCGAAACCCGTTGCATTCTGTTCCAATTGCTGCCGCATCTGCTCGTTGTGGCGAATAGAGTTTCATGTTAAAGGCTTTTAATGCTCTCGACGCTCATTAAACGCACGTGAAACTTTGAGCAGAGTTTCAGTAACAAACAAATTCAAGTGGACGGAAAACTATTCAAGCTTCGCTTCTCACCATTTGCCGCGCTTTGCTGGACTTCCGTTTCCTGTTGCTGTTGTTCTTGCTGCTTCCTCCTGCTCGTTCTTGTTGCTCTCCGCAACCGCCACTTTGTCCTTGGAGCTTTTGAAGATTCGGCGGAACACGGCCTTCATCGTCAAGCAACGGTTTCACTCTCGCTTCGGTTTCTTCCACTCTTGCCTCGTCTCGAGCGCAATCTCATCGAACCTCAATCGAGTTTCGCCCACACAATTTGCTCAGTTTAATTGAGTTTGTCTCGTCACAGGCCAAACATTTCACTTTGATTCCACTCAAGACTTTGTACTTGCTTTTAATTAAAAGTTCACAACTTTGCCATCAGCTTCGTTTTCCTCTTCTGCTTCCCGGAAGTCAATTTGCTAATTCTGTTGGTAAATGAAGAAAACTTTTTCAACTTTTCCGCTCACATGCAAAACGTTTCCATCGAAAATTCATTTGCTCGGCTGCTGCAGGCAAAGTTTTTTTGTCGAGCAGAATTGAAACCGAAAATGCAATCGACGAGGACAATCGAACGCAAAAAGTCAATCAGGAAGTTTCTGTTTGATAAACCCGCGAGTTCGTTAATAATTCACAGTTGATTTATTTTATTAAGCGCGATGATTTCGTTCTCGGACGCAGCTCGACAATCGGCGATAACGCAGACGTTTTGGAGCGACAACTCGCAGTGCACTAGTGAACCCTCGCGAGCCAGAGAGAAACGGAAACGTCGAACGCATTAATCGCAAGAAAGTTGTGATCGATTGCGATTGCGGCTTGAAACTGGAGTCGACGTCGACTTCTGTTATCATCGAAATGTTTCATTGAGATCGACTCGAACAACATGAGAACGAAGCATCGAAGGCGAGCGATTCCTGTCGACGCAATTTGTCTCGTATTCTCTCCGCACGATGGAACGAATCATCGAAACCGTTTCGGTTGTAAAGCACGTTCCGAGCCATTCATCAAAGTGCTGCGGATGTGCCGCAAACACTCACGGAGTTCCATGTCGATATGCAAACAGCAGCAGCTTATCAATTGGCTCAGCAAACGTGTCTGCTCCGAAATTCTACTTGCCGTTCTCGACAATATCGATTGCACTCTTTGGTGAATAGGAAAATCGGAATTTCAAAAATAGAAAAGCGTTTAAGTGAACGAAGGAAAATCGATGGCGTTTCATGCTTGAGAGAACACACATGCTGGCTGGGGCTGAATGCGAGGGAAGGAGAACAAGACACTTGGCACTCTGTTTCCCATTCGCTGCGTCTCCTTTTGTTATGAGCTGCCAGCTCGAGTGAACGACTCAGAAAAGTTTGTACGGATCACGTTTCGCTGCCATAGAAACTCGAGCGAGTTTTGCGAGACGAACTAACAATGCGGAGAGCGTCCAGGTCAGGACATTGTCGAGACTCCTTGGTAACATTGTCGGACGACTGACTTACTTGCAAACCTTGCCGTCAATGTCAAATGTCGTTCACAAGTCGCAGTCGTTCCTTTCTCTGCTTGATTGTCTCTCGCACTCGATCTGAAGGCAGCAGAGCTTCGTAACTCGATTTGTCGCTGCCAGTCTCATAGCAATTGAATCAAATTATTTTCCATTCAGTCCGCTTCTCGGATCGCTTGCAACTTTAAAGTTATAATGTCCCGAATTGTTTTCAAATTCAGCTTTGGATTCGCAAGTTGTTTCGACCTCGTTGGCGAAGTTCGATCAAACGGAAACTTATTGCTCAATTGAACAGTCGAAATTTAATGATTTAATCCGATTTGTCAAAACTTTTGAACCGATAGAGCAATTGGATGCTGAGCGGAGGCGGCCGAGGACATGAAACGCCGCAGCTTCGTTTGATTGCGAGAAAACTTTAATCAGTTTTCGTCCCCGAAGGGAAGAAAGATTTTCCCACAAATTCTTTTGATCACGTTCGTTCGGAACTTTTGCGATGAAACGCAGCGTCGATTGCTCGCTGAAAATATTTGCGGAGTTTGGAGAATGCAATCGACTTCTTAATTGGCGTGGCACGTGTTTCCGGCGATTCTGGCAGACTCGCTCGGATCAATCAAATTCCGTGAGAACTTGAAACGGAGCCAAAAAGCAACGAAATCGATTTTACATCAGAGGGAAAATCTTGTTGTAAAGTGTAACGAGTCTGCTCGGAGCCCAACTCTGATGCTCCGATATTTGCTTTAACGGAATTTATGACGCTCGAGTCGTTTAACCCTCGAAAGGTTTCCCTCTTGGGATCGCAACCTGCGACGCGATTTAAGCCAGCGCGACAAAAGATTGTGAGTTCCACCTCGTAAATCTCTCATGAAGCTTCCGTTATGTAACGACACGATTGATTCTTCGAGACGAGGCGGCGAGGATGAAAAACGCTTAATGGAAATTGGCCCAAACGTAAACAGAAAAAACAAATTTATTCTCCATCTGCTCGCCGAGCTTTCTTTCTCCCTTTGCTCCGCACTGTCCTCCCCGCTTGGCTCTTATCACTCTCGACACTCACTGCGCAAATTCTCCGTGCGGTTGTCCACCAGCAAAAACTCACTCAATTAAATCCTCCGATAAAAATTATCTCTGAGTTTGTTGCCTGAAACTGCGGCGGACGAACGCGTGCAGATGTCGACGCCGAGAACTCCCAACGAAAACTGACTCGAGCGATGAGCGAAACATTCGCAAATCCTCGCTGGAACTTTCCGCTTCCACGAAACATTTCCAGGCGCAACATCGACGAGAACTTTCGGCTCGAAAGCTTTTTGTGACTCAGAAGATTCTCATGAACATCCGAACCGGAAAATCATTTTTCCCAGATTTCCGCTTCGCATCAGTTTGATGTCTTAAGATTCACCGACTATTTGCTTGTGCGTTGAGATGGACAAACTTCTTTACTTACTTGATGGATCAGTGGCGGGATATCAAGTCATGCTCCGCAACTCGATTGAGTCATTCACGTCACAGCTTCAACCCCCAAGGAACTTCAAGTGAAATGAAAATCCTTTTCAAGCTACGTGAAATATCTCGACCGGTTGAAGTTCACATTTTTGTCTGCGTCATATCGGAAGTTATCAAGGCGAAGGCGAATGAATTTTGCAAAGGTCAGGGGTTACATAAATGAAATCCAACCGCAAATCGGGATAAAGCTCGGAAGTTTCCACAACAATTTGGTCAACTTACTCCGCAACAACTTAAGCAAAAAAGACGAGAAGTTGTTTGCGGGCGAGGATTCAATTTTGCTCGGCGCCTCGAAGAATTCCAAAGCATTATGAGGAAAAGCGGAACGAGTCATTAGGATGTAATTAAAACTTTCACGTTCCTCGCGCTCGGCTGCCATCAACACAGTGAAAAGCTTCGCGACGCTGCTTCCATAGAAAGATCGACACGTAGACTTCGACGATTGTTCACGACCTTCCATCGCTCCACAGCTTCAACGTTTGGGTTGTTTCTCTTTGTGCTCGAAATCCTTTCAAGACTGATTAAACTTTCAGATGACGCTCGAGAGTTTCCTTTAAGGCGAGAAAATCCTTCGCATAATTCTCGTCAGCCTGAATCGAAATTCTGCTCCTCGTTAAATCTTAATTCAGCCTCCCGTGCTCGCTGCTGTGCAAACAAAGATAAAGCTTCACAGTTCAAAGGCGACAGAGAAGCTTTCCCACCAGACAACTCTCGTGTGCGCTCTACGACGTGCTTCAAGTTCACGAGACTGGATAATTATTTGCATTGAAAGTTTAATGAAACATCAAAAAGCGAGTTTCCCTCTGTTTGCTCACATTCGACGTCGCTCACGTGCTCGGAGCAGAAAGGAGTCGACTCATGAATTAACAACATCAAATTAACTCAACGGTGGGTTCATGGAGAAAGTTACAAGCCTCGGAAATGATTTGATTTGCTGTCACAAAAGTTTATTTCCTTTACTCAACGTAAAATTGTTTGCATTACTCAAAGCCAGGAACACGACACTAATTTGTTTTGGGATGTATTTTCGTTAGTAACTTCGTCTCCGCCAAGAGAGGCGCCCGTCAAAGCTGTTCAAACACAATTTATTGTACGTGGAACAAGTTTTTCTTGCTTCAGTTTATCGAAATAAGTCGAAGTAGAATGAAGTTCTTTCGGGATTTGGTAGTCATTTCATTTCTGGTTGGCCTTTCGGACTGCGCTCGCATTTTCGCATTCTTCCCGACCCCCTCAATCAGCCATCAAGTTGTGTTTCGAGCGCTCGTGAAGGATTTAGCTGCTCGAGGTCATGAGTTGACTGTTCTGACGACCGATCCGATGGTGACGGAGAATCCAAATATAACTCAGATTGACCTGCACGGGAGCTATGAGACTTGGGAGGAACTGAACCTTGTCCGGATGGCGCAGGAAGCGCAAGACGAAGATATTGTGAAAAAGTTGTTCAGAGTTCACTCAAAGGTGCTCGATTGGCAGTTGTCGCAACCAGAAGTCAAAGCAATCATTCAGTCGGCTGTCAAGAAAAAGTTTGATGTCGTGATAGCTCAGCTGATGATGAAGAGTGTTTCGGTTGTGTTCGGTGAGCTCTTTGACTGTCCAGTCATTGGAATCAACTCGTTGGACTCTCTGAACGTTCATCATGAGCTGATGGGAAACGTTGTTAATCCAGCCATTCATCCTGAGCTGAACCTTCCGTTCACTCACGGCCAGCTGAGCTTCACCGAGAGAGCAATCAGCTTGATGTTCCACTTCAAGATTAAATTGGTTTATGCTCCGCTCGCTGCAAACTTGAACAATCAGTTGCTGTTGAAACATTTTCCAGAGATGAAACTCTCGGTCGATGATCTCGAGAGTCGAGTGAAGCTTCTAATGACCAACACGAATCCAGCGCTGGGACTAATCCGTCCTCTCCTCCCTAACACGATTCAACTGGGATTTATGCACATTGAACCGCCAAAAGCTTTGCCGACGGGTGAGTTGAAAGATTTTCTCGACAATTCAAAGAACGGAGTCATCTACATGAGCCTCGGCAGCAACGCCAAATCTAAGGATTTGAGCAGAGAAATCATCCAGACGTTTTTGAATGTTTTTGCTGGTCTCGAGTTCGATGTTTTGTGGAAGTTTGAAGCCGAAAGCTTAGCGGGGAAACCAGAAAATGTCATGATAAGCAAATGGACCCCTCAGCAAGATGTGCTTGCGCATAAGAATGTGAAACTCTTCATCACGCATGGCGGTCTACAGAGCTTGGAAGAAGCAATCGATCGAATGGTTCCGTTGATCGTTTTGCCTTTCGTCGGCGATCAGAACGTGAATGCTATGAGAACTGTTCAAAAAGGAATCGGCGTGGATCTGCACTTGTCTTCTCTAACTGAAGCAAAGCTTTTGGAAGCGATAAGAGAAACGATGAAGCCAAAATACAAAGCGAACATTGAAAAGCTTCGGCAGCAAGTTTACGATCAACCGATGACCAGTCGAGAACGCGCAGTTTGGTGGACTGAGTTCGTCATCAGGCACAAGGAAAGTGATCACTTGAGATACGCAGGACGATTGGTTCCGTTCTATCAGAAATATTGGCTCGACTTCATCGCCTGTGGAATTTTCATTGCTGGCATTGTAATCACAACGTTGCTTCTGCTGACGAGGAAACTTCGTTCTCTGAGATCGAGGAAGTCAAAGTCCGATTAGGTAATGAGAACTATTAGCTTGAGAAGGTTTTGTTTCATCAATAAACTGAGTTTTATTACAAAAATATTTGTTGTTATCACCGTAGAAATTTCAGTTCATCTCGCACGAAGCTTTCGAGTTTGATCAAAGCACTCGCTCGTTGCCTCTCGCAGTATCTTCGTCATGAATATTCCCACAAAACCGCCAAACCTCACATCGTCCGAACTAGGGCAGATGTTACTCAGAGCTCAGAGTGAGCTTCGCAATGAGGTTCCGGTTGAGAAGGTTCAAAGTTTCGCATTTCAGAACCCTCGTCAGCGAGTGCAGAGCATCTTGCCTTGGAGCAATTTGTATTGGTTTGCCGGTACATTTCGTCTGAGCGATAACGATGATTGATTGAGTTTCTCACTGAGCTGCTTCGCCTTGCTGTGCTTCTAATGAACCGGAAAAATTCATGTAGGTTGAATAGTTGAGCGGGAGAAGAGCTTTCTCGTGCTGACTGTGAAAAATGTTTACTCCAGAGCTGGGGAAATAAATCACCAAAGGTTTCGAGTAAAAAAGCATAAAAGTTCAAATAAATCAAAGATTCATGAGCGCATAGCGAGAGTTATAAAATATGTTCAAATTGCTTTTTAAGCACACACGAGACTCGCAATTTTCCAGCTCGAATGATATGAATGATGCTCATGAATCTCTTCGCGCGAGCTATGAGGATTTGCGGCCGTTTCGATGATAGCGAAAAATTAATAAAGTTTTGAGCTTTGAGCGATTTCGAATTCAGCGTCGAGGCGATTTTTCATCCTGGCTTTGAACCATTGCAATCCGAACATGTTTGAATTCTTGGATCTTGTAGATAGAATAACACGAAACCGCCATAAAGTTAATTGGTGTTACTAATTCATAAGTCGACTCCTTTCTGCTCCGAGCACGTGAGCGACGTCGAATGTGAGCAAACAGAGGAAAACTCGCTTTTTGATGTTTCATTAAACTTTCAATGCAAATAATTATCCAGTCTCGTGAACTTGAAGCACGTCGTAGAGCGCACACGAGAGTTGTCTGGTGGGAAAGCTTCTCTGTCGCCTTTGAACTGTGAAGCTTTATCTTTGTTTGCACAGCAGCGAGCACGGGAGGCTGAATTAAGATTTAACGAGGAGCAGAATTTCGATTCAGGCTGACGAGAATTATGCGAAGGATTTTCTCGCCTTAAAGGAAACTCTCGAGCGTCATCTGAAAGTTTAATCAGTCTTGAAAGGATTTCGAGCACAAAGAGAAACAACCCAAACGTTGAAGCTGTGGAGCGATGGAAGGTCGTGAACAATCGTCGAAGTCTACGTGTCGATCTTTCTATGGAAGCAGCGTCGCGAAGCTTTTCACTTTGTTGATGGCAGCCGAGCGCGAGGAACGTGAAAGTTTTAATTACATCCTAATGACTCGTTCCGCTTTTCCTCATAATGCTTTGGAATTCTTCGAGGCGCCGAGCAAAATTAAATCCTCGCCCGCAAACAACTTCTCGTCTTTTTTGCTTAAGTTGTTGCGGAGTAAGTTGACCAAATAGTTGTGGAAACTTCCGAGCTTTATCCCGATTTGCGGTTGGATTTCATTTATGTAACCCCTGACCTTTGCAAAATTCATTCGCCTTCGCCCTGATAACTTCCGATATGACGCAGACAAAAATGTGAACTTCAACCGGTCGAGATATTTCACGTAGCTTGAAAAGGATTTTCATTTCACTTGAAGTTCCTTGGGGTTGAAGCTGTGACGTGAATGACTCAATCAAGTTGCGGAGCATGACTTGATATCCCGCCACTGATCCATCAAGTAAGTAAAGAAGTTTGTCCATCTCAACGCACAAGCAAATAGTCGGTGAATCTTAAGACATCAAACTGATGCGAAGCGGAAATCTGGGAAAAATGATTTTCCGGTTCGGATGTTCATGAGAATCTTCTGAGTCACAAAAAGCTTTCGAGCCGAAAGTTCTCGTCGATGTTGCGCCTGGAAATGTTTCGTGGAAAGCGGAAAGTTCCAGCGAGGATTTGCGAATGTTTCGCTCATCGCTCGAGTCAGTTTTCGTTGGGAGTTCTCGGCGTCGACATCTGCACGCGTTCGTCCGCCGCAGTTTCAGGCAACAAACGCAGAGATAATTTTTATCGGAGGATTTAATTGAGGGAGTTTTTGCTGGTGGACAACCGCACGGAGAATTTGCGCAGTGAGTGTCGAGAGTGATAAGAGCCAAGCGGGGAGGACAGTGCGGAGCAAAGGGAGAAAGAAAGCTCGGCGAGCAGATGGAGAATAAATTTGTTTTTTCTGTTTACGTTTGGGCCAATTTCCATTAAGCGTTTTTCATCCTCGCCGCCTCGTCTCGAAGAATCAATCGTGTCGTTACATAACGGAAGCTTTATGAGAGATTTACGAGGTGGAACTCACAATCTTTTGTCGCGCTGGCTTAAATCGCGTCGCAGGTTGCGATCCCAAGAGGAAAACCTTTCGAGGGTTAAACGACTCGAGCGTCATAAATTCCGTTAAAGCAAATATCGGAGCATCAGAGTTGGGCTCCGAGCAGACTCGTTACACTTTACAACAAGATTTTCCCTCTGATGTAAAATCGATTTCGTTGCTTTTTGGCTCCGTTTCAAGTTCTCACGGAATTTGATTGATCCGAGCGAGTCTGCCAGAACCGCCGGAAACACGTGCCACGCCAATTAAGAAGTCGATTGCATTCTCCAAACTCCGCAAATATTTTCAGCGAGCAATCGACGCTGCGTTTCATCGCAAAAGTTCCGAACGAACGTGATCAAAAGAATTTGTGGGAAAATCTTTCTTCCCTTCGGGGACGAAAACTGATTAAAGTTTTCTCGCAATCAAACGAAGCTGCGGCGTTTCATGTCCTCGGCCGCCTCCGCTCAGCATCCAATTGCTCTATCGGTTCAAAAGTTTTGACAAATCGGATTAAATCATTAAATTTCGACTGTTCAATTGAGCAATAAGTTTCCGTTTGATCGAACTTCGCCAACGAGGTCGAAACAACTTGCGAATCAAAAGCTGAATTTGAAAACAATTCGTGAAATTTATAACTTTAAAGTTGCAAGCGATCCGAGAAGCGGACTGAATGGAAAATAATTTGATTGAATTGCTATGAGACTGGCAGCGACAAATCGAGTTACGAAGCTCTGCTGCCTTCAGATCGAGTGCGAGAGACAATCAAGCAGAGAAAGGAACGACTGCGACTTGTGAACGACATTTGACATTGACGGCAAGGTTTGCAAGTAAGTCAGTCGTCCGACAATGTTACCAAGGAGTCTCGACAATGTCCTGACCTGGACGCTCTCCGCATTGTTAGTTCGTCTCGCAAAACTCGCTCGAGTTTCTATGGCAGCGAAACGTGATCCGTACAAACTTTTCTGAGTCGTTTACTCGAGCTAGCAGCTCATAACAAAAGGAGACGCAGCGAATGGGAAACAGAGTGCCAAGTGTCTTGTTCTCCTTCCCTCGCATTCAGCCCCAGCCAGCATGTGTGTTCTCTCAAGCATGAAACGCCATCGATTTTCCTTCGTTCACTTAAACGCTTTTCTATTTTTGAAATTCCGATTTTCCTATTCACCAAAGAGTGCAATCGATATTGTCGAGAACGGCAAGTAGAATTTCGGAGCAGACACGTTTGCTGAGCCAATTGATAAGCTGCTGCTGTTTGCATATCGACATGGAACTCCGTGAGTGTTTGCGGCACATCCGCAGCACTTTGATGAATGGCTCGGAACGTGCTTTACAACCGAAACGGTTTCGATGATTCGTTCCATCGTGCGGAGAGAATACGAGACAAATTGCGTCGACAGGAATCGCTCGCCTTCGATGCTTCGTTCTCATGTTGTTCGAGTCGATCTCAATGAAACATTTCGATGATAACAGAAGTCGACGTCGGCTCCAGTTTCAAGTCGCAATCGCAATCGATCACAACTTTCTTGCGATTAACGCGTTCGACGTTTCCGTTTCTCTCTGGCTCGCGAGGGTTCACTAGTGCACTGCGAGTTGTCGCTCCAAAACGTCTGCGTTATCGCCGTTTGTCGAGCTGCGTCCGAGAACGAAATCATCGCGCTTAATAAAATAAATCAACTGTGAATTATTAACGAACTCGCGGCTTTATCAAACAGAAACTTCCTGATTGACTTTTTGCGTTCGATTGTCCTCGTCGATTGCATTTTCGGTTTCAATTCTGCTCGACAAAAAACTTTGCCTGCAGCAGCCGAGCAAATGAATTTTCGATGGAAACGTTTTGCATGTGAGCGGAAAAGTTGAAAAAGTTTTCTTCATTAACCAACAGAATTAGCAAATTGACTTCCGGGAAGCAGAAGAGGAAAACGAAGCTGATGGCAAAGTTGTGAACTTTTAATTAAAAGCGAGTGCAAAGTCTTGAGTGGAATCAAAGTGAAATGTTTGGCCTGTGACGAGACAAACTCAATTAAACTGAGCAAATTGTGTGGGCGAAACTCGATTGAGGTTCGATGAGATTGCGCTCGAGACGAGGCAAGAGTGGAAGAAACCGAAGCGAGAGTGAAACCGTTGCTTGACGATGAAGGCCGTGTTCCGCCGAATCTTCAAAAGCTCCAAGGACAAAGTGGCGGTTGCGGAGAGCAACAAGAACGAGCAGGAGGGAAGCAGCAAGAACAACAGCAACAGGAACGGAAGTCCAGCAAAGCGCGGCAAATGGTGAGAAGCGAAGCTTGAATAGTTTTCCGTCCACTTGAATTTGTTTGTTACTGAAACTCTGCTCAAAGTTTCACGTGCGTTTAATGAGCGTCGAGAGCATTAAAAGCCTTTAACATGAAACTCTATTCGCCACAACGAGCAGATGCGGCAGCAATTGGAACAGAATGCAACGGGTTTCGGCCACAGAGGCCGAGCTCGCCTGGTCATTGTCGCAGTTTAATTGTTTCCCAGGGCAGCCGAGGGAGAAATAAAATTTCACGCAATTCGACTTTGAAAGAACTTCCGTTCGTAACGAAAAGTTCCCTCGCCTTCCACGAAGCTTCCGACTCTTCTTTCAATATTTCATGAAGAGCTTCGTGCTACTCGAGACTGACTTTGTGACGCTCGAAGGCTTTGCAACGAGAGACGAACGACGACAAGAAAATTTGTTCAGCGTCACAGTTTTAATTGACGTAATGACTTCACGAGGATGAAAAGCTTTCATTAAAATGATGAAGGGCGACGAGAACTCGAAGAAAGAATTAAATTCAATTTTCCCGTTGAACGCGAACGAAGTGAATTACTTTGCTGCTGTCGCAGTGAGCCTTTTAAAGCTGAAGCCTCGACCATCGGTGAATTCCACATCAACAAACCGAATAATTAAATTTCGTGGAAGAGAGAGCAATATTCATTAATTTTAATCAAATTACGAGCGCGAAGAGTTGCGTAATCGCCGTTTATCATTTTTAATCACTTTGTGGTCATCGCCCGCGCTGAATCTCATTTCTCTTCCCTCTCAGCAGCACGATTGTTCCCAGCAACAGCAGCAAGTCGAAGCTCCCAATCGTCCCGAAAATCGACACCTCGATCCGAGCCAAGCGGCTGATGAAAGAGTTCCGGGAGCTGCAAAAGTCCCACAACGATCGCAACGAGAAAATCTTTTCGGTAATTTGCATGAAATTCAAATTTTCCTCTTTGCACCGCAATTATTCTGTTTGCGTTGCACCACTCACTCACTCGCTCAACTCAATCGGACGTCGTTCACTTCGCAGGCTGAGCTAATTAACGATAATTTATTCGAATGGCATGTGCGACTCTTCCACCTCGACCCCGAGTCGCCTCTGGCCCAGGACATGGCGGAGCTCAACGTGCCCAGCATTCTGCTCCATCTCATCTTCCCCGACAACTTTCCCTTCGCCCCGCCGTTCATGCGAGTCGTTGAACCGCGAATCGAGAAAGGTTTCGTGATGGAAGGCGGCGCCATTTGCATGGAGCTGTTGACACCGCGAGGTTCGCTCGAATAACTTTGAGCTGATTTGACAGAATAATTAAAACTCCTCTCGTTCACCAGGTTGGGCTTCAGCTTATACAATCGAAGCGATTCTAATGCAATTTGCTGCCAGCCTAGTCAAAGGTCAAGGAAGAATCTGCCGGAAGACGAAAACCAACAAGGAATTCAACCGAAGAACGGCCGAGGACGCGTTCCGATCGCTCGTCAAGACGCACGACAAATACGGTTGGATCACACCGTCATTATCAGACGGCTAAGCCCTCACAGAAAATCCAAAGAAGTCTCTGAACGTCCGCATCGCTGGCGATAATTCAACTAAGCATCCTTGGAATTATTTTTTTTAAAGAAAGTCAAAATATTGTGATAAAGCTCCGGCGAAAGTTTCATTCCCTCATTTCCATTCTAAACGCTTCCCACTCCTGTCGACAGCTTAAATCTCCCCTAATTCCTCATCGGCAATGAAAACTTAATGACTCATAAAGTCTTCTCTACCCGAGACTCGGCTTTAGGAGCCGAACCGTTCGAAGCGAACTAAATCCGATTATCTGAGCTAAGTTGAAATTCATTAACGTTCGTCTTAAAGTGGCAGCAATTTCTTCTCTCGCCTCGTCGTCTAAGAAAATCTTCTAAGTTTTCCATGTAGCGAGGATGAATGCGAACGAGCTTATGCTCTGTGACATGATAACTTTATCTTTAGGGGAAATTTATTGTTTTTCTTTCTTCTTTTTGCTAGATTTCGTGTGTGTGTTTATGTATTGGAAGCGACGTATAAGCTTCCACCTAAAAGTCTCCCTGTTTAAGGATTCCAAAGGCATCGTCAATCTCTAAGCTGGCGAGGAGCAGAGAGGGATTCGGGCGCATTGAGAATTCGTAGATCAATTTAAATTAGGTTTTCACACTTTGAGCGCCTCGTTTTGTCGACGACCGACTTAGGCTCAATGCAAATCTCGATGGGCCATCCCAACTCAGAGCCTTTAAATGAAAGAAAAACCTTTGTCATCGTCTACTTTGACAAGCAAAACATTTTAGCGACTTTTTCCCCTGCAAAAGCAACACAAAGACGAAAGTCAAAGCTCAAACTCAACTTTTCCACAGCAGATCCAATAACAGAAATTATCCCGAGGGCGCGAGGCGAACGCCTACGCGCTCCGAAATGAAAAATGCTTAATATGTTTAGAGATCGTTAGATGACAACGTTCGTTCCATGGAAGTTTAACTATTGATTTTACGTCATTTGCCAAATTTTAGATTGCCAGTTGATATTGAAAATAAATTGAACGTAGCTCAAAGCAAACACGAGCGGAAAATTGATATCATCGATGTAAAAACGACAACATTTTAATGAAAATAAATAAATTGCAGCCGATCCTATCACATGGTTTTCAGTCGGAGCTTCAGGCTAGCGGGCTTGGTTAAGCTTTCATTCAGCTTATCGTAGCGGAAATTAAATCTCTCGTGGAAGCCGAACAATTTCCAAGCAGAAGCAAAGAAAATTCTTGAATTGCCAAAGTTCTTTCAGCGACTGGAAACAATTTCGTTTCGTTCGTCAAGTTTGATTCCTTTGAAAAAACTTTCAGATTGCCTCAAGCGCATTAACATAAAACTTCAATATAAAAACAGCGATGAGAATCTTTGCAGACAGTTTTCGACCCAATTCAAAGCGACAGGCAAATTGTTTCTAGCCTGAAATCAGATCGCGAGCTCATTCTTTCGTTTGTTAATAAGCGATCATGACAGATAATTATTTCTAATGCGTGATTAAAGCTTCTAGTTGAATCCTTTCACAAGTTCAGGTTTCGATTTGTTAGACTGACACCACGTGAGGTTGACACGTTTGTTTGAATGTTTGAAAGTCGAAAAAAGCTTTTCACTTTGCTGAAATTTAACGGAAATATTTTATTTGAAAGTCGGAAAATTCGAATTCGCTGGTCGTTAACATTTGACGTCACGCGCAGTCGGAAAATCTTGGAAGAAGAAAACTTAATTTTCTCAGAACTTTTCATATTTGCCTCGAGCTTGCAGATAAAATCGTTGCAGAGTTAAATTCAATGAAATCTCTGAATTATTTTCATTGGATCAACGCGAGTTTTATAATTAAGAAAAGATATCAAATTAACAACGATAGATCTTTAGTGATTTTCCTTGTTGCGATCCTTCAAACGAAGCCCAAAATCCTTAAGTTCTTAGAACGAAGCCTTCGCTACCTCACTGACGCACCTCGGGGGTCAGAAGTTTATATTTTTTTCGAAGTCCCGAACAAGAACAGACAAAAAATCATTAATTTCAAGTGTTTTCCGTATCAGCCAGCCAAGATTTAACACAAATGAAAAGCTTAATTGGAAGCCACTAGCCGGTCGCAGTTCGCATCTGTCAGTGCCCATTGGAGATCGCGCGGAAATCGCATTTGAAAAGACGACCGAAGAGTGAATTGAACACATCAAAGTGAAAAAGTTTCCTCGAATGGAGAACGAGTCGAAAATCTTATTGAAAAAGTGTTCGTCGTTAAGCAACCTTCTACTTCAGAACAGCCAGCAGCCGCAGATGAGTCCGACGCCGCCCCTCAACAGCCCAGTTCAGAAGTAAGGCTGAAGGAATTCGCGAGGTTTGAGCGCTCAAAAATATAATTTTCCGTCCATGTTTCAGGGAACATTTGTCTCTCTCGCTGCTGACCCCGCGAACCCGTCGCTTCTCCTGCTCGAGCAACTCGAACGGAGCCACCAGCGGACTGGTGAGCCCAGGGCCTCGCCTAGCGCCAAGAATATCGCAGCTGCGACAGGAAGAATGCGCTGACGTTCAGAACCGCGAGGCGACGCACGAGCGCGAGGTTCACTCGGCTCTGTCGATCTCTCAGAGCTATGAAGATCTGACGCTGGTCATGAACGAGAACTGGACATTCAAGGGCAGTGAAGAGTTTAGCAATCCGCTGCATGTGTCGCTGCCCAGCAGCAACGTTTGCTCGTCACCATCACCCACAAGGTTTGCGCGAATTCTCTGCATTCTCAGCTTGATTATCATCGAAACTTCTCTTCCTCAGTCGACACAACGTAGTACGCTTACAATATGGGATGTCGCCATCCCCAACGCGGCGCTCTTTCGCAACAAGACGCTCCATGTCACCGATCGCGATTAGACCGAGTCCACTCGGCTCGGTGAAGCGAAAGTTCGACATGATAGACGATGGGAATTCTTGCTCCAGCTCAACCTCATCGTCGCAACCTTACAAAAAGATTTTCACGGAGAGGTGAGAACGATAAGCCAATTGATGCTAATGATTCCAACGTTTCATCAACAGTTTTAGCCGTGGATCGTCACCAATCATGTCACCTCTGCCTATCTGTCCTAGTCCCGACTCGTCAACCAACAACAGCAGCGAGACGGGCCGCTCAACGCCAAAGATGTTCATCACAAAAGCAGCTTTCAGCTCAATGACATCATCACCTCTATCTACCTTCTCGTTGGAGAATGACTCGCCCGGAAGCAGCGCGGCTTCGATGGACGTTGGGTCAACGTCCGGCGATAGCGGCGTCGACGCGGGATCAGACGTCGGCTCGTCAAGCGAGCTGACGTCGGAAGTGACAGCCGCTGCGGTCTCAAAGAGCGCGGAAAAGAAAACGACGTCGATCGATGAGATGGACGTCTTGGAGCCGGAATCGTTCGCCTCCGCTTGCATACCAATGACTATTGATAAGGAAAACTTGTAGATCGTAGGCTCGAATGTGCCCAAATCGTTTGTGTGTGACCTCAATCGCATTGTCGTCGTTCTCTTCTATTTCGATTCTTCACACAAACTCACTTAGCTTTCGACATCGCGACTAACTCGTGAAAGATGAACTTGAGGGAAATTTTTCATAATTTGAAAGTGTAGCAAACGGCTCGGCAAGCTCGACTAGGAAATTAAAGATTTTCGTAGTTGGTAAGGTGTCTTTATTGTGTTATTAATTGAGTAATTTACGTTGCTGATGCGAAGGAAACTTTCGTTTGTAGGAAAACTTTCGATTAATAAAATGTCTTGCTTTAAAAACGAAGAGAGGAAAATGTTGAGCGACATTTGTGAAATAAATTCTGATTAAACTTGCTAAGAATTTGTATTTTTTGTTGGGAGGGAACTTGGTGAGTTTCAGGGTTGAAATTTTCATCTTGAAAGTGAAGGAAATCGAACGGAAAACTTGCAAGGAAAATCAGAGAAAGTTGAACAAGATTTTGCTGAAAATATCCTGGAAAATAATTTGTCTTCGAACCGTCAGATCAACGAAGACTTCAGCTCGTCAACCGGCTCATAATCACAGAGAAAAATGCTTGCAGGTTGATTTAAAGTAACCTTTATTGCAATAAAAACTTATTTGAACAAAAAATCGTGATCGTCAATATGAAAATCAATGTGAAAATAATCAGAAATGAATTTGGATATCGCGAGTTATGAAATAATTGAAAGCTAACTTACCCGGCGTCCTAATCGAGGACGAAATCCCAATGATATTTCTATCATCGAGCCGGTGAATCTGCGTGAACTCCGTCGAAGATATTTCGATACAAACCTTGCGAATCTTTTAAATTATCAGACATTTTTGAGGAAATCAGTTGATACATTTGATAAGTCAAAATATCCAGCTCGTCATATTTACGAACCGAGCCATCCCAATAAGTTTTAAGGAAAATATGTCACAAGTTCAAATGCAGTTCATTGAATAAATTTTTGCAAGATATCTCATCATCATCATCATCATCACGACCTTCTCCTACTTACTGCGAGCTCACGCGGCGATGCGATAACTTGCGAGTGTCTTACCGAATGTCTAGGGAAAACCTTGGGAAGACAAGAAGAGAGAAAAGTTCAAGAAAATTCGACACCAGTTTGTTAATGATATTTATATAGAATGCAAATCTCGGAGAAAACTTTCGTTTCCCCCACAAAGTTTTTCGTGGTTTTGACAAAAATCGGATAATTAAATATTAAGATATTTATACAGTAAGTTGTTATCATATTCATTTCATAGATAATTGCTGCAAAAGTTGTGTGAATCGTTAGCATGAGAGAAATGTGAGAGTTCAATTGGATCGATTGCAATCTTACGGACTAAAACATTTTCAAATATTATGAATGTGAAGTTGCGGAAAGATTTTCGGTCATAGAAAAATGGTTAATTCATGTACATAAACAAGAAGAACTTCCATCGACTACAAAATCAGTAAAATCATTTCTCATTTCGGCTAAAACACATCAATCATTTGTCGCTGAGCTAGCGACGCTAACGCAAACATTTCATAATCATCAGCATCATTTATCAATAATGTACCTTCCGATCTTCTGAACCGTTTAATGTGCGCTATCCAGTTCATTGAAAATTTACTTTTGCCTGCTGCAACTAATAAAAAGAAAAAGAGAAAACTCTAAGTGTCCAAAATGATTACAAACATTTTCAGAGATATCAACCGAGTGAAACATCAATCAAGGTTATCAAATCAGTTCAGCGAATATGTCAGATTCAAG
The DNA here is from genome assembly GCA_033064975.1 of Smittia sp. YW1114-2. Lineage (NCBI taxonomy): Eukaryota > Metazoa > Arthropoda > Insecta > Diptera > Chironomidae > Smittia > Smittia sp. YW1114-2. The sequence continues at coordinate 20,149,106 of CP093832.1, forward strand.
TTGAGATTAATGCATTTAATTATTTCAGTTCAATATATCGAAAATCATCAATCAAAGTTGTGAATTGTCATCAAAGTTTATGAAATATGCAAAGAGATCAATGTGAAGTCATCATCAACATCAAGTCATATCAATATATGCAAAGGTAATAATGGCAAATTTCTAAATTCATCATCATCTTACCCATCTCGAGTGAGCGACGCAAAACACTTTTTCGCAAAGATTATCTGCTCATGAGAGAAACAAAAACATTTTTTCGGGATTGCCAAGAGTTCTCTTGATTGCAATTACAATTATGTGAATAGCCCGGGGCTTTGTCAATCCTTGGGCCCTTCATCAACCTTCGAAGCTTCAAGTTTGTTTCAATGAACGATGATTACACACAATTAACAGTCTAATGATTACTTTGCTCTAATGTTCGTCCCTTTATCCCGAGCAAATGAGACTCCAGTCGGTCTATTTTCTTGCTTTATTTCTTTCAATCGCTCTCGTTTGTCCCGAAGCCTGTGGCAAGCTAAAGTTTCACAAAGTTTATTCATTAATCGATCAATCTTCTTCCTGATTCCATAAATTCTCAAATGTCTTTCTACAATCTCTGAAGTTCATTTGACATTTTTCGTTTCCCTTTCGCCTTCAACGCGCGGCTACGGAAACTGAGAGGCGAGCTTAACATCTAATTTATTATTTTATGAATGGAAAAGATAATTTTACTTCGAACTAGTTGAGTCGCTGTGTGTCCGTGTCCGTTCGATGTCCATTCGCCGTGGAAACGCTAAATGCTTTAGGCATTGTGCACGAGTCTTACGCAATTTGTGTTGGAAGATATTTCATACGAGTCTTTATTCAATTCGGTGGATCTCGAGGGAGACACAGTTACACAAACACACAATTTATATCATCGCGAAAGAAAAGATCTTAACGTTTCTTATCAAAAGTCTCTCTGCAAAAAGAAAGTGGTTGTGAATTTCAAGGGGTTAACAAGTTGAAAGGAATAAAGAAAGATTCAATCAAAAGAAAAACATAATAAGGTTTAATTAAATTTCTTTGTGGCAATAAAATATTTATAAATGAATTGATTGGAAATTAAGGAAAAGCATACGAACGGCGTCAAGAGCTCACTCGACTCACCAATTCTTGTCGGAGTTCTGTTGTCCACCGGGATAGCCGCCGTACTGCTGTTGATACTGCTGCTGCTGCTGTCCTTGGTATCCGTACTGAGGTCCTTGGTACTGCTGATAGCCCTGAGGCATAGCTGGACCACCAGGGTAAGGATTACCACCTTGCGGTTGAGCTGGTTGTCCGCCCTACGATTCCATCGAACTTGATACAATGTTTCCTTTATTAAACAGATCTAACAAACCTTTGCAGCTGCAATTTGCTTTTCAATCGCTTCAGCTTCCTCAATCTTCCCCAATGTTCGATAGTAATTCGCCCACTCTGCACTGTAATCCTGTGTAGCGCCAGCTGGTTGCGGAGCTGCTGCGCCATTTGTTGGTTGAGGCGCGTGACCTAAATCAAGAAGAAATTGCGATTCCGCCGGCGACCGAAGAAATTATATTTACCTGAAACTTGGCCGGTGCTGTTCTGCTTGGCTTTGACTTGGGCTTCGATAGCTTCAGCTTCGCGGGTCATTCCCATTGATCGATAGTATTCGATCCACTGCGCTGAATAGTCTGGCTGACTCTGAGCCATCGCTCCTGGTGCGGCCATCTGAGCTGGCTGCCCTTGGTCCCAACCTTGATTGCTTCCTGCTCCATATCCGCCCCACGACGGATAAGCGCTCGGAGCACCCTGACCGCCACCGCCTCCGTAGCCACCTCCGTTCGATGCTTGTGCTGTCACTGTTTGTGATCCCATGTGAATCAAGTTAATGTCCATATTGATCTTGTCTTGAATTAATCGTTTCGCTTCGTCAACTTGGTGCTGTTCACCCTTAACCGTGAAAGTCTTTTCAACTGTCTGATTCCCCGACGCTTTTCGATCCATTTCGCAATGCGCTCCAGACTGAGAGTTGATCTGCTTGATTGTGTCGCCGGATCGGCCGATGATGATGCCGCATTTGCTCGCTGGCACATTGAATTGGTATTGCTCTTGGACAACTTGGACTCCTCCACCCATTCCTGGGTGACTTTGCTGGTGTTGTCCACCGTAGCCGCCTGAGTTTGAGCCGCCCGAGCCGCCATTCCAATCGTTTTGACTGCTTCGTCGCATAACACTCTCAATCAGCTCCTCAATCTTTCGCTTGCCATCTTCAACTTCCTGCTTCGAGCCCTGGATGATGCAACGGCGATCGCTAGGTCCTTCGTTCTTCGTCTGAAGGAACTGCAGCCGACAACCAGTTTCGGCTTGAATCTTTCTGATCATGTCTCCTCCTTTTCCAATGACAACTCCGACGGCATTCTTCGGGACGAAGATTTCAATCGAGTCGCCACCGCCTCCTCCACCATGTGGACCGCCATAACCGCCGCCGTTTCCATGATGATCACGATCCTGGCGATCTGGACGGTTGCCAAAGTTGTTGCCACCACCGCCTCCGCGATTATTGGACTGTTGCGAGTCGCCTTTGTCAGCAATCAACTCGTACACAAGTTGCTTGGCATGCTCAACTTTCTGTGGATCGCCAGAGATTCTCAACGGTTTCTCCATCTCTTGACCGGGGCCTTCTTGAACAACAACCATTTTAGCTCCAGTGCGTTCCTGAAACAAGCAAAGACAATGAAAAATCGGAATCACAAAAGGTTTTATCTAATGCTACCTGAAGTTGTTTGATTGTCTCGCCACCTTTTCCAATAATCAGTCCGACTTTGCTGCCAGGAATCATAATCTCATCGTAGCTGTTTGAACCGAGTCCAGCCCTGTTCGGAGGGCCACCGCCGCCTCCACCTCCCGGTCCCATGTTGTTCGTCTGTGGAACCATTTTGCTGATAAGTTCCTTTGCCTTCTGAACGGCTTCTGGGTTCGGAACGCTTCCGTTAAGCTGATGATAGTTGCCCGATTGTTGACCACCGAGGCGTGCTGCGACTTGAGCGGCGGCTTGCTGTGCTTGTTGAAGATGTGCGGGACTCATTGAAGAATTTGACCAATCTGAACCTCCTCCACTGAAGCGTTTCGAATGCGGCTCGTTGTCGCGGTCGTCGAGTGAACGTTTGTTTCCTGGACCACCGATTTGAATCTTTTCAGCGACCTAAGACGAATAAAAGGAGTTCAATGTCTACTCGATAGTTTCGTGCGTGGCGCAGATAAGCGAAAATAACGGATATGTAAATGCAACAAAGGTAAGAGCGAGACGGAAAGCCGGAGGAATGAAAGAGAAAGCAAATCGCTCATGGCGGAGCACGAGAATTTTCAAGTCGATTTACTCGTCACTAACTTGATATCCAGCAATCGGATCTACTTATCCTGAAGCATCAGACTTAGTTCTCAAGATTCAAACAATTTCCAGCTTCCCATTCGCTCTTTTTAATCGAACTTTCAACATTCAACGAAATTTTCGCCGTCGATCGATTTTTTTCGTCGCAGCATTGGAACTTCGATCTCACCTGTCTTGCTTTTAGTAATGCGCTATTCAAGTTTGAGGAAAAATCACTCATCACTATACGGAAACTGATAAAAAGTGAAACAAAAACAGAAAACGCGACTTAATTCAATCGAAAGTCATTAACTTCGTTCAGTGAAGAAATTTTTCGAAAGAAAGATGCGAAAGTTTGAGACGCAAACGTCGAAGACGCAGAGCGAGAAGAAAAATTCGCATCAAAGACGCGAAGCTCACAAAATTTTCGGAAGTAAACAAACGCGAAAATATTGAAATAGTTTGGTAAATACATCAAATCATGGCTAGTGGACCCATCGCTGAAAGAAACCAAGGTAAGGACCGTTGATTCGCTATGAAAACCAATCACCAAATCAGTTGAATATCTCAAGAAACGAAATCTAAAATTATTCTTGTGCTTTTCACAGATGCGACGATTTATGTTGGCGGTCTTGACGAGAAAGTGACCGAAACACTTCTTTGGGAGCTGTTTGTGCAAGCTGGACCAGTTGGTAAGTCTCATCAACCATCTGGTTCATTTTGGAATTAATCGTTTGCAATTGTTTTTTAGTCAACGTCCATCAGCCGAAGGATCGCGTAACGCAAATGCATCAAGGCTATGGATTCGTAGAGTTCCTTGGAGAGGAGGATGCCGACTACGCCATCAAGATTATGAACATGATTAAGCTCTACGGCAAGCCAATTCGTGTCAACAAAGCTTCGGCGCACCAGAAGAATCTCGACGTTGGAGCAAACATTTTCATTGGAAATCTCGATCCGGAAGTCGACGAGAAACTTCTTTACGATACATTCTCTGCTTTCGGAGTAATCCTTCAAACGCCAAAGATCATGAGAGATCCTGACACCGGAAACAGCAAGGGATTCGCTTTCATCAACTTTGCAAGCTTTGAAGCTTCCGATGCAGCGATGGACGCAATGAACGGTCAGTACTTGTGCAACAGACCAATCAGTGTGTCGTACGCGTTCAAGAAGGACTCGAAGGGAGAACGTCACGGTTCTGCTGCCGAGAGATTGCTTGCAGCTCAGAACCCGCTGAGCCACAGCGACAGACCTCATCAGCTGTTCGCCGACGCTCCAGTTCCGCAGATGATTCCAATGACTCACCATCATATGATGCCGCAGTTTGTTCCACCGCCGCCGCCGACAGGCCACGCGATGGGAGGTTTCCCAAACATTCCGCCGCCGCCAATTCAAGCGCCTCCACCTCCGCTTCACGTTCCCGCTCCACCTCTACCTCCAAGGTAAATTACTACAGCGATAATTTATAATTTCTTAATCAAACTTTTCTCTGTTTGTTTGCTCTTTCACAGCGCTTGGCCCGCGAGCTTTCCTCCACCGCCACCCCAGCCTTACTTTTAAGGATTTTCGTTTCAAACGTCTCGACGGACAACAGCAAATCAGAAACTCTCGTGAACTGTTTGTTTTAATTTGCATTTGGCAAACAAGCGACTTTATACTTTCGAATTAAAAAGGAAAAAGAAAATCGAGTCGTCAATTAATCTCGTTCCAGTTTCTCGACAATCTCAGGAAACTTGTAATCAGTCACAAGGCGAGAATGAGCGGAAAATTTGCATCTGAAGTGTCTCATCGAGTGTGATGGAAAAACTTTGATCGCTTCATTACGGAAGAGGTCGAGAATCTGATTATAAGCGATGCAAATTCATTCTCACCCCTTTTGTGTCGTCTCTCGCAGCTCCTCCGTTCTTTGTCTCGCTGGAAACTTTAATTGACGATGTGATAAGTTTTACTTTTGTTCCACGAAAGGAAGCGGAGTCTTTTGCCGTAATCGCATCGCAACAAAGCAAAATTGAATGATGAAAAGTTTTCTCATGCAAATTAGATGACAAAAGGAGACGACGAGTCAAGAAGCTGCGAGATGGGAAAACAAGAAAAGTTTGGGGAAGCAATTCATGTTCGTTTCTAAATGTTTTATTATGATTGCCGTTGCGGTTGAAACTTTCTTCATCAACACACGTGGTTACATCGCACTCCTGTTCCCCTTGGGGAGATGCGGCGGCTTAGAGACGTCGGTTCATCAAGCGGAAATCTTTGCGAATTCCCGGAAAAAGACTTCGCTGCGCTAATGAGTTTCGCAATCCTATTTTCCAGCTCCTTATCATGACGATAATGCCAGCATGTTAATTTAGATTACACGGGAATTAGAAGAACATTACCATGATGTGAGTGGCACTCGTCACTCCTTTCCCACCCCACACACTCGTCTGAATTGAGTGTATTTTATGCAAATGTGAAGAAGTGAAAACTCCCTGCGGAAAAATTGCTGTTTGTTCATGCAAATGAGATCTTGGGAAGTTGAGCGGAGGGAGAGACGAGTCTTCACACCGGAAGCTTCACTTGAACTGACTCCCCTCACACCCGCCAACGACATCATAAAGGCGCTCTTGAGAAAGAGATTGCCGTAAGAGTCTCACGTATGACATAACAGCTTCCTCCCAACTTAAAGACCAAAGCGGAATAAAACAACTTTCCGCTCGCACAGCAAATGAATTAAAAACTTTTCTCATACATTTCGCTCCTTTATACACTTCGCAGTGTAAGTTTATGCGATGTCTGCAGAGCTTCTCGATTAAAAGAAGACGAGAGGTTTAGCAAGAAACAAGTTCTTGAACATGAAGCGGAATTTCCTTGAACATGACGAGGAAGCGGAGCTAGAGAAAAACTTTCGTCGGCGGAACAAAAGCACAGAGGAAAACTCGCTTCGCTTGTTGTTCCAGCGAATATTCTTCTTCCGTAGGAAAAAACTGTGTAAGGGGAACTTGTTAATCATATCAGATGGAATGCTTCAAGTGACGAGGAAGAACTTTCCTCGAGATAATTCCGTGAAGAAAGAAGGCGAAAGATTAAAGTCTTGCTTTGCATAAAAACAATTTCCCAACTCGACGTTATGGAGAAGCTTCACGCTGATAGATGAAGCGCATAGTTGAAGGAACAAGTTGAAGCTGTCTGCAGTTTTGAGTTGATTGCCATCGATGCTAGAAATCACTACGAAGCAAAACTATTCAAGTCGCGCGAGAAATTTCTTGCCGTCGCTTTGAAGTTTGATTCAGGGATTGAGGGTGGAAAGGCTTATCTGGTTAATTCAAAGTTGTGCCTATCTAGCTGAGCCAATCTTTAAAGTCGTTGACCTCAAATAGTTTACCAACGTGTTATAGAAATTCGACCCAGAATCCCTGCTTTAATTAAGTTTATTTCGTGACAGTTTTCCAATTTATTCCAGTCATTCCCCGTTGCCAAGTCGGAATGCCAGCTATTCACTTTACAGCTATCTACCAGACGCTTCCCGGCGAAGCTGCTGAGCGTAATTCTCCGCACGAAGCTTAATGGAATTTGCATTAGCTGCCGAGCGCGCTTGCTTGTCTTTTCAGGAATTTCGAATCCCCGAAGACGTGATTCGCCCTTGTAATGGATTTCCAATCGAAGGGAGCGTTTGCTAATTGAAATTGTGAAATGAAAAGCTGGTGAATCATGCTCGACGTCGATCGATGAGTTTACAATTTCTTTGGGGAGAATTTAAAGATTTTTCAAGGAACATCATGAGCTGTTAGCAGGGCTAGCCAGCCTGATCAAGTTGCCATCGTATCTTTGCACTTCTCTATTTTTAAGCTTAACAGCCCTGCACGGCGGCGTTGCTCAAAGTGCCGGCTCATAGTGATAAAACAACTTCGAATAGACAGATTTGGGACTGACATGGAAGCGCATTTATGCCACGTAATTGAGCCCTCTCGACAGCAAGCAGCAAAAGTGCCTCTTCATATTTCATTCTCAGTGAAGTCGATTTGGCTGCTGCCTATAACACATCATGATCTGTGATGGTTTCAGCCGTCTCATCAAGAGAGGGAAGAGCGTTTTGCAAGCGAAAGTTTTCTGTTGAATAAGCGCAAAGCATTCGGAAACAAAGTGGGGTCGACTGGGGGGAAGCAGACATGTAGTATCATGTTCTTCTATTCAATAGAAGCCTCCCCCATTTATTGTGTTGTAGCACGAAGAAGTTGGTAATCTTCTCACTGCTTTCCCGATACGTTATTGATGCAATATTGGATTAGGATTATTGTGAATCGAAGCTGCTGGTGTTTGAGTTTCATTGTCGGAAACGCAGGGATGCCGTCGTCAGCTGCGAGTTCTAATGAGACTCGAGATTTTCTTCCGCCGCTCTGCGGAATTTCCAGCGTGGGAATTTCAAGTTCACATGCCCTGATCCCAGCGACTCCTTCTCAATCGACTGGATTGATTAAAGTAATTGGAAACAATTTCAACTTTTACGTTCGCTTGCGGAACATTTCGAACCTCGACCGACGATATCATTTGTGGATTTACTGCAAACGTTTTGTTGGACGAGGATGAAACGTCTTAGGTTTGAAGGTTTGAAGTGGCAGTAGGAGGAAACTTATTGGTATGAATTGGAGAGAATAGAATGATGAGTGTCCATGTTTATTGTAGTATAATCGGAATGGCAGCTATTGCACTTTTAAATAATCGCGATCGAATGTAAATTCGGATCATTTTTGTTTGATAAAACGCGACGATCTTCAGTCATCGTCTGATTGTAGAAGACAATTGAACAATTGGGACGAGGAAAGAGAAAATAAAATTATTTGTTGGTAATGATTAAACTTGAATTTGTTACAAATAACTTCAGAATCTGAGTCAAGCATCCCTTAGATTTAGGTGATGATTGCTAATTGATTGATGGTGCGGAGCTACTTTGTTTATTCGATTGTGACGAGGCTCGCAGATTGCGATTTTTAAATTGACACGTAAAGGATGCAAAACGTAAATGTATCAATCATTTTCCAGTTCCCATGAGTTGAAAGTGCGTTGATAATTTGACTGTCAACAATTGAGATGAATAATCTTTTTGCCATCGATTGGAACACGAATTTAACGAACGAATAAATAAACAAATTGCATGGAGACTATCAGACTTTCTCTATTGTTATAAAAGCTCGACAATCGCGGTCGTTTGCACAGTTCGAATTTATTCCTTGCCCTGTTCGTTTCATTTGTGACGACAGTTTCAGTTGTTACAGACAGTTAGTTTTAAAAGAAGATCGAAATTGTAACTCGTGAGACGTTCAAAGGCTTTTTCTACTAAATCAAAAATCTCTTGGTATGCCCGAAATGAAAAATAATTCGTTTGTTTACAGGAAGATTCAATTTGCTAGCAGAGGAGTTTTTATGTTCAAATTTAATTGAGCGACAGGTAAATCATTGAAACCAATTGTCAGATTTTAGTCATTAAAACACTTTCGAAGTTCAATTGGATTAAATATTTTTGACAATTTGCGAGCATTCAGATTTCTGGATCAAGGTCGTCCGTGCCGAGATTCGCGAGTCGTGAGGATGCCACGTTTTTCCAATCAATTCCCGATTCCCTTGAGACATCAAGTTGATTCGATGGTCAACAATTTTCTGGATTAATTAGGTTCATCGAAATGAAATACAAATTTATGGATTAAAAGGATCAACAAACAAATTGCACGGGACTCTGCACAATGAATATAAAAGCTCTGTGTTCGTGAACATTTCCACAGTTCTTGTTTCGCCGTTGCAGAAAGACCATCGAAACAATTGAATGAAGAATAAGAGATTCATGACAGGTGTGAAAATAGTTCAATTCGATTGCATAAATGACTTTGAAACCGACAATGATCCCGATGAGAATGACGCAGTCAGTTATAAGAAACTTAACGAGAATCGTAGTTTGCTTGCTGGTAAATTATTGTTGTCATCAGTGTAACCTTTTGAATGAGTTTACTTGATATTTCAGTTGCTCGTGATATGTTCAAAGACTTTGCTGCGAACTCAAGCGTGCATGGCTTGAAATATCTGGCGGGTCGTTACCACTGGATGATAAAAGTCTTCTGGATACTTTCATTTTGCTTCTCCATCGTAACTGCGTCGATTCTGATCTACAAAACTAACGAGAAGTGGCAAACGAATCCGGTGATTGTGAGAACTGACGAAACGCCAACGAGTATTTGGCAGATTCCGTTTCCAGCCGTCACCATTTGTCCTGAGACCAAATCCAGATGCTCTGATTTCAACATAACCGAAAACTATCTGCTCTATCTTGAAAAACATCCCATGAACAAAAGCCAAACAGAAAAGTTGGAAGCTCTCTTGCACGTTTGTCGATCGCGTTTCTTCCAACGTTATCGATACAGAAATATTTCTTCAACAAAAATCATTCCACTATTGCAGTCAATGAGATTGTCTTTGGACGAATTCTCTAACGTCTGCAATTTTGACGGCTTAGCAACTCCTTGCTCCAGTTACTTCAGTGAGACACTGACGGACGATGGATTCTGCTACACGTCAAACAGTCTTGACTCTCATGACATTTTAAAGGAGGAAGCGTAAGTTTCACGAATGCTTTTTCATCATTATTTAACAAAGCTTTCCTCTACAGATTGGCTAAGAACTTTGTTCATTGGAACAGAAGCTCGTTTCCTCCAGATATTATTATTAAGTGGACACTTGAGGGTGGTTACTTGACGAAGGATCTATTCACATATCCGAGGAGAGTTTTGTCCAAAGGACCTGCAAACAGTTTCACCATTGACTTCAAAATTGAAAATTCTGATCTTAACTTCTTATGTAACGAAGGCATACAAGGATTCAAAGTTTACTTCCACAATCCCAGCGAAATGCCGCGAATGCCGATAAATTTTTTCAGGGTTCCCTTGAAGCAAGATGTGACGGCCACTGTTACACCCAAAATGATCACGACGACGGAAGACTTGAAAGACAGGTACAAGCCTGAGGAACGCCAATGCTTCTTCAAAGATGAGCGAAACCTAAAATTCTTCAAGATCTACACTCAAAGCAACTGCGAGTTGGAATGCCTGACAAATCTAACACTCAGTAAGAAACTCTCAAGGATTCAAACTTTTTTCTAACAAATCTTTTCTTAGATAATTGTGGATGCGTCAAATTTTGGATGCCGAGGAGCTCGACTTCTAAAATATGCCAGAAAGCAAGAGATATGTGCCAGGAACAAGTTGAATTCAATCTGCTCAGTGACGATCTACAGCACAATGATATTAAGAAGTTTGGGTTTTGCAACTGTTTGCCGTCGTGTACCTCGATCACATATGAACCATCAGTATCCCTAACAAAGTTCCGGCACGGACAACTTTTTAAAGACTTTAGAGAGGCGTACATAAAAGCTTTGGGATTGAAGATGAATTTCTCAGATGCCACTTACTCTAGACTCACAATTTTCTTCGGGCAATCGCATTTCTTTGCATCAACGCGATTTGAACTTTACGGCTTCGTGGATTTTGTAGCGAATTGCGGAGGTTTGTTAGGTAAGCATCAAATTAGGGTTAACGATAATTTGAATTAAAACTTAAAGCTTCACAGGTCTTTTCATGGGCGTTTCAATCTTGTCAATGGTTGAAGTTCTGTACTACATAACAGTTCATCTCTTTTGCCATCGAAGTGCCAGAAGAAATGAAGTCAATGCCAGGAAGACCGTCGAGAATAATGAAAATCCGATTGATGGAAACACTCGGGAAACCTTCGAATTGGCACCTCTGGCTTCCGTCGAATCATTTTTCCTCGAAGAATGAAATTAAAACACGACGCTTTCGATCCTCATCTCATTTAATTTCTATTATCCCGTACCCAACTGAAGAAGTAATTGCGCTAGAGTAATGATTCATATAGATGCAGGAGACAACTTATTATTTCATGAGATACATCTAACGTTTTGTAATGCAGAATCGTCAATAGTCATGATAACTTTTTTGATGTTCAAATGTGAGTAGAATTTAATTTGCTAATGCGACACAGAACGAATATTTTTGATTGCACTGATATTTTGATGCGTAAATAAACAAGTGATATTCACAGACAGAATAAGATTTTCTCGATTACAAAAGGAATAAATGCCATGAAACTCAGCTGGCATGTGAAAGCTAGGCTGTGAATGTCTGATTGAGTGTTTACCTTATTCTTTTCAATGAGTTTCAATGTCATTTTTCTCAAAAGCTTTTGTGATAACATGTATGTGCCTTGTTTGGATATCAAGGTGATGAGTTGAAGTCAGAATTGGGTCACGAAGGGTTGCTAGGTAAAAAGCCTACTTTAGAGTAAAACTTGATGTTTCATTTTACATTTTGAGCGAGAGTTTGGTAGACTAGAAGTAATTTGAATTTAATAATGCTAACCTTGGCAGAACAACCTGCACTGTTTCTGGGGAATACTTCTTGTTATGATTTTATTATTGGGGCTCGTATTTCGCACTTCACTTACTGTTGGGTTGTGTAGGCTTCTGAGTGTGTGATTATAAATAATGTCACGAGAAAATATTTCTTCTCGCTCATACAATAGACACGAGAGCGCTCTCACAAGGAGCCCAACATTCATGAACGATCGCAGACGACCTTGATCAGCTTCGGATCCTTACACGATTAATAAAACGCAACGATTTTCAGTCGTCGTCGAACTCCAGAAGAGAACAGAAGAACGGACTAAAACAATCAGTTTTTTTAAAAGATTTTAGTGATTAATCACCGACTGACCGCCTGATGTGTCAGAGGTCACTTGGCTAATTTTATTAGAGCATAAAAGCCAGAGAAACGCGACCATTTGCATAGCTCATGCGTTTGATCCACGTTTGCACAGAAAATAAAATTGAAAGTCGAGACTAGTTTTATAGTTGATGACATCAACTGTTGATGTTGAAGCTTGCTTTTAAACCATTTGCAGTTATCAAATGACGAATCAAGAAAACTCCGCGACCGTTGTTTCGGATATCATAAATGATGTTAAACAAAATAATGCAATCAATGATGAGAAACGCAGTGCACTCGCTGGTAAGTTTATATTCATTTCGATCGGTTGGGCAGTCAGAAAAATCTGATTTCAGCTGCTCGTGACTTGTTGAAAGACTTTGCTGCGAATTCCAGCGTTCATGGCCTAAAATATATGGCAGGACATTACCATTGGTTTGGACAAGTATTCTGGATACTTTCATTTTGCTTTTCTGCATTATTTTCTTGGAATTTGATCACCGACGCTCACGGAAAGTGGAAAACAAATCCAGTGGCAGTGAGATTAGATGAGACGCCAAAGGAAATTCATAATACTGCGTTTCCAGCCATCACTATCTGTCCTGAAATCAAATCAAAGGCGACTGATTTCAACATCACTCAAATGTATCTAGATTTTTTTGAAAATAAGAATTTAAGTGAACTTCAAAGCGATAAATTGGCAGCACTCTCCCATGTCTGTCGATCGCGTTTTTTCCTCCCGTTTAGTAGAAAGTCGCTACCTTCATCGACTATTGCTCAACTGCTGCATAACATGAGCTTAGCATTGGAGGACTTCTCATTAAACTGCACTTTCTTTGGCGAATTTCGAACTGGATCCTGCAAAACCCTTTTTAGCAAAATACTCACGGAAGATGGCTTTTGCTACACGTTCAACAGTTACGATTCTGGCAAAATTTTGAAGAAGAAAGCGTGAGTTTAACAATTTTTGATAACATAAATTTTTGATACCATAAATTTCTCAACAGATTATCAAAGGATTTCATTTATTGGAAAAGAACTTCGATTATGTCTCACGCTTCCAACTACATTCGTCCATTTGTAGATTACTCGTCAAATGAATCCAAAAAAGCTCTCTTTTTTCCCCTGGATCTAATTGCTTTTACAATGAAACTCAAAGTCGAAAATTTCAACATAAATTATGTTTGTAACGAGGACATACAAGGATACAAAGTTTTTCTTCACAATCCAAAAGAATTTCCAAGAATGTCGGGAAATTTTTTTAGAGTTCCCTTCAAGCAAGAAGTAATCGCTACGGTCACGCCGAAATTGATTTCAATGTCACAAGAGATATGTGATGGCTACAAACCTGAGCAGCGCAAATGCTTCTCCAGCAAGGACAGAAATCTAAAATTCTTCAGAAGGTACACTCAAAGCAACTGCGAGTTAGAATGTCTAACAAATATGATGCTCGGTAAGAAACAAAGAACTTCACAGATTTTACTTTTTTTTTGTGAAATAATCCGCTCTTAGAAGAATGCGAATGCGTGAAATTTTGGATGCCGAAAAACTCTACGACTGAAATATGCCAGAAAGCAAGTGATGCATGCCAGGAACAGATTGAGTTCGGCCTGCAGTTGAATTCCAGTTTGGTTGCTAAGAAGTTTAGACTTTGTAACTGTCTACCGACCTGTCGTGCGCTCAGCTACGAAACATCAATATCGAAAACCAACTTTAGGCCTCGAATAACCGATGCAGACTTGAAGCTTCGCGATGCTCTAGAAATGAATGACAGAGACAGCACATCAGTTTACTCGCGATTGACACTAAAATATGGACATCGATCTTTTTATGCATCAACGCGAACCGAAATTTACGGCTCTAAAGAGTTTTTAGCCGACTGCGGGAGCTATTTAGGTACAAAACTAATTTACTTCAATGATAATTTTATTGATAATAACCCAACTTCTCTCAGGTCTTTTCATGGGCATGTCACTCTTATCAGTGGTTGAAATTCTGTACTACATAACGGTTCACCTCTTTTGCCATCGGAGTGCTAATAAAAATGAAGTCGGTGCCAAGACGAACGTCGAGAATAATGAAAATCAAATCGATGAAAACATTCGGGAAACTTGTAAATTGGCACCTCTGGCTTCTGTCGAATCATTTTTCCTCCAAGAATGAAAGTTTTATCATAAAATTTAAACCCGACGCTTTCGATCCTCATCTCATGTAATTCCACTTGACAATTCCTTACTCAACTCTTAAGGCAACTGCGTTAGAAAAATGACTCGTATGTATCTAGTTTTGTGTAGACTCATCTTATCTCATTTCAAAACGTGTGATCATTGACCCTTAATCATTCACTTTAACAATTTTTCCTCACGCTCGCTTTGCTGCGGACAAGGCGAAATGATTTTTGAGACTTAAGCTCTTTTATCCCGAAACACTTGGCGAAGAAAAGCGTTGCGAATTTAGCTCTCGAGCATACACAGCACTAGAAGTAATCGGTTGCTGTCTCCCCTTCGCTATTCTTCGACAAAGTGTTTCGATGTGTAAACGGCATGTGAAAGAAAATAATTACGAGCATAATCGCTACTTGGCACAGCTTCCATTCCAAGCACGTGGCTTTCGCCCTGGAAGCTTTCCCATCGCTAGAGAATTTTCCACGCTGGAAAGCGAAAGAATTTCCTCGACTGCATTGATAAAGTAACGCTTAGCATTCCGAAATCACAGTTGAATCTATACCGCCGCTTCGATTGGACCGAAGCGTCAGCCGTTCGCAGTTCCGGAATTCAATCAATTCGAGCAAGGGAAAAGTGTTAAGCTGATTGATTAAAGTTTAAAAGGATTTGCATGAAATTAAAGCGCGCCAAAGTTGTTAACGGTGGTGTGAAGCGCAGTAAAAAATATGAATTGCGATAGTGAATAAATAAATATGACGACGTTCGACTTTTTTATCAGCGATGTTGGAAATTAATTGAAATTTCGTCAGTTGGCCTCGATTGCGAATGAGTTTCGGTTGTTTGCACAAAATATAATAAATTATATTTTTAAACGCGCAAAGTGGTTCGTCGCACAGAGGAAAAAAGAGTTCGCCCCCACCACCTCACTCGCATCTAATTAAAATGTCGAATTATTGAAATTTTATGCTGATGAAACACAACGGAGGAGCGTAGCCGCAAAAAACGGGGAAAGACAGACTCATAATGGAATATGAAAATGTTCAATAAGTGAATTATTGGTGCGTGAAATAAATTCTATTTCGAGTCGCCTTGGCAAGCAGGCAAGCTGGCGACGGAGCTAGCAACGAGAGGATTTCCAATTGATATTTTAATGTGCTCGGGACATTCGTTTTCACGCTCATTCGACTTTTAAAGCGCTAGGAATGACCTGAACTCTCGTAAACTTATCACCATTTACACCGAAAGCATTCGCATTAATCGTCCTAAGCGGAAGCAAGAATAAGAAATCTTCGACATCCATCTTCGGGTCGTCAGGAGTGAGAGTCGGGTCGTAACACAAGCAATCAAACAACAATGAAATTCACGAGGACCATCGAGAGGATGCTGATCCAGAGTGGTTTACAGTTCTTCACGTTTATGATTCTGGCAGGTATGCGATGTGATTTTTATGTCCGGAACCGTCGTGTGTGTCATAATTTATACGTTTCAAGTGCTCTCGCCTTGCCATGACATTTATATATTCGGGTGGACAACCCAACGATAAAAGCGAGTGACATGTTGGAGAGCGATGATCGCAGGAACATCATAGAAAGTTAATTAAAAACCACATTCAGAGTTGTTATTGCAGTTTTGCGAGCTGTTATTGTGGTGAGCTTTGCACAGCAGCCAGCAATAAATAAAAGTTAACAATAATGATTTAATGGACATTATATGTAGCGAGCAGTCGGGGCATTTAAGAGCTCGTAATTGCGTGGGGGGAAGGCTCGCAACCACAACGATGATGAATTGCATTAAAACGTAACGATAAGTAAAGGCTGCAAAGGGATTTTCGCAAAAGTTTATCAATTTCGCGCACCTTCGAGTTGTAAAAAGATTACTCAAGACTCCTGATAATGGAATTTTCTTCATCTCTCTCTCTTTTTCGTTCCACTCGGTCAGTGTTTTTGCGCCTGTAAATTTTTGAGGCCATTAATAGCACTTTTCAAAGTTTATTCCCCAACTCGAGCAGTGAGGTAGAAAGTTCTTTTCAGGCGCTCACTCGAACTTGCAGGAATAAACTTTTCACTGCTCGGGATTCTAATGGATTAATGGATTTGAAAAAGTTTGTTTAAACATTTCGCTATTAAAAGCGTATGGGGAGAGCACGAAGTGCAAAGAAGCTCGATCGTCGACGAAGTTTTCCACTTTGCTCGGTGTTTATATTTTGTTCGTCGAAAACTTTCGCCCTGGAATTTTTTCATTAAAACCCGACACGAAAAAGCGAAGCTGAAGGGACGAAGAATCGAAGGACGATCGAAAGATGTTCATTCGATTTCCTCCAACTCGTTCGGAGAAAGTTTTCCGCAATTGCTTAAAATTGTTTTTCATTTCGCTTCCATGCGAGTCTTTTCTCCCATTTGAATCACATAAACGTCTCTGAAACATATAAAACACAAATAAATCTCGATTTCTTTATGGGATTCAATAAGGGACAGAGGAGACTGAAATGGGAAATTTCAAGAATTTTTAGCGAGGGAAAAGTTTAGAGGAAATGTTTGAAAGTTCTGTGACAACTTAAGGAGAGAGATGTTAGGAAAGTTTTTGACAATTTGATGCAGGCCCTGGAGACCTAAATGATGCCAAAACAAGAGCGTCATAAGGCAATTACAAGGCCGGAATACTTGGAAGACGAAGGCTCTTAAGTCGTGGGATTTGTAATTCTAGGAATCAGAAGATACTGAAGACGCTTTCTTCTATCGGCAATGAAGCACCACAAGCTTCGTCTCGTATGGATTCAATGCACGCTTGCTTATTATTTCAATGATCTTCATCGTGCTATCTTGAATTATACGACCAAGTTACACAGAAATCACAACTTTCAGGATGTAAGTTGGATAATGGAGAGATAGCAAAATGCCTTAAACATCGCCCGATGCTTCAACAATCTGATTATCACACCCTCCCCTTTCGCCCCTCCCAGCTACTGTGAAGTTATTGTCAAACTCCAGCTCAGCTTCGATAAAATCACGAGAAACATTTTCCTCTCCAAACTATCAAAACTTAAATCATTGCCGACAGAAGTCACGAACGTCCCCGGGTTTATTGAAAGTTACACAAGAGAGAAAGCGAAACTTTTAACATTTTAACGAGACGTTTCTCGATATATTTGTGGGATTTAGAAAGTTGTTCTTCCCATAAGCCAGAAACTGCTGCGTTATTTTTATGTTTCGATGGGATTTTTCAATACGGAAGCATAAGTTGGAGCGAAACGAGAGTTTGTAGCATGAACATGGATAAACATTTCCCGGCTGCGGATGCCAAGCGAGAAATTTATGTAAATTCTCGGAGCACGTCTTGGTGATCGGGACGAGGCGGCAAAAAAGTGTCAACAGAAGTTTCCCTGAAAGTGAGCTCGCTTCGAAGGGCAACAGGTCTGCTGCCAACCGCCCGCCGACGCTCGACAGGGAAAAAAGTGGCGACAAGTTCTCCCCATTATAAATTTCACCTGTGACTTGTCGCTCGACACTTTATTTAAAATTCTTTTCGCTTCTCCTTTTCGGTTGTTTAAATGTGCAGCGTGACAGAAATCCATTATGCTCATAAATAAAATCACGATTTCTCGTACTGAAGTCGTCCCCGGCCAACAAACAGGAAAGAAAAGCAAAGCGGACGAGGAAAAGTTCTATCGAAGATCATAAATTGAAACATTTTTTACGGATTTCTTGCTCGTTCGGCTTCCGTCTACGACACCAGAGACGCGGAAAAACTGATGTCGGAAAGGCAAATGACAGCAGAAGTGAAATTTAAGGATTGGTGATTCATTAGCCGAAGCTTTCAAAAGCTTTTCGAAGCTCGCTTCTGATTTCATTTCGCAAATTGTCGTCGTCGTTCGTTGAATTACCATCTCTCGACAGATTCTCAGCTTTTCTTTCGCTCTCCCCATAAGACCTAATTTCATAAAATTATCATTTGTTATGCTCTCTGTGTAGACGACGGCTTTAGACATTCTCGTGGAAGCTTCATAACAAGTTATAGATTATGTTTTATCACCAGATAGTTTTTCATCGCCTCCGCCTCAGTCGTTTACACAAAAGAGCAAAAACTTGGGCCGAGCTTTGGATGAATGGATCCGTTTTTGTCGGAGGACTTTACGTTAATTGCGTTTGTTCCTCTTCCTGCAGTCTCTTATCACGATAGTTTTCTCGATTTGCTGATAATTTTTTTACACTCGACCCCGAAGACGAAGAAAGTCGGAAGAGAAAAGAAAATATTGCCTAGGCTTGTCGTAGAGCTTGTTGTAATGAGTTTTCCTTCCCTCCCCCGACATCGTGCTGCTCCATTCGATGTAATTTTATTTTTCTAGGACCTTTTACGCTTGGGGCGAGGTTAGGGAACCTTTGAACTACGGCACCAAACTATCAGAGCGTTGAAATGTTTTGTGACACAGCTTGGAGCTTTGTTTGTTTTGTCATGAAACTAACTTCGAGTTTAATGATATTTTTCTGTTGCTTTGTCCTTCAAAGGTCTAGAAACTCTGGCAAGAGAAATGGGAGATAAAACGATTCAAAATATAATTTTTCATGCATAATATTGCTGTCGCTTTCAAGCGCTGCCCTACATCAACCTTATAATTGATGACTATGAGGCGACTGGCTCGCAGTTTCGAATCCGGATGGGATGCTAAAGCTTTGCAATGTAATGGAACGTTTACAGGCAAACACGAGATCGCATGTAAAATATGGCACCGGATCAAAAATAAATAAGCCATCAATTACTCGACATTGGGGCGCTTTCTCTGATTGTCCTCATTAGAGAGATTAGCTTCTCTGATGGATTGACTAATGGTCGATCAAACGAACTGTTAAATAATTTACGTTAATTTGTAAATGAGAGAGATTATGACGAAGCCAAGGCTGTCGTGACTTTGAAGAATCCTCAATGTCTTTCAAAAGAAATTCGATTCAACGCGTGGGCTCAAAAAGCCTAATTGGGTTCGGTTGGAGAAGAGGCGCCTTGTGATCTATCAAGTTTGACGCGGAATCAATGCTTCTCAATGCCAAAGCTGTCGATTTCTTGCTTTCTTATCACTCGCCCGCCGTCTTCGGAGTTCTTCATTCCGTTGGCTCTCCGCAGAAGCTTCCAGCTTGTTGATACTTAAAATCAGAAAATTTACGACGAGCTGTGAAAAAAACTAATTTACGACACAAAATTATCTCTTTCATCTCGCCTCGTTCTGTTGCTGGAAAACATTTGCTCGGCATGCGGGAAAGGCGAAGGAGACTTCAAAAAGAATCTCATGGAAATAAAATAAAAAATTATGATACGGACACTTTGTCGCCGAAATAAATTTACCGAATTTACGATTTTCCTTTCCTCCCCCGCTCGTTCTTCCGGCTCGCAAATTGTTTATGTACATTTTAATTTTGCGTGTTTCAACTTTCATCATATTTTATTACATTTCAGCGCCGGCAAATATTTGCGAGAATCTCTTTTGCGGAAAATTGAATTTGAGAATCGGCTGCCGTAATTTTGCTCCATTCAAGCAGCAAATTTTAGGTCCACGAGTTACCAAGACGTTGTTTGATAAGTCTCGAGTGACTTGCGTCAAGCTTCACTAACTCAATTCAAGGCAATTTGAATCTCTTGACTCTTCGTTCGTTAGTTACTCAACCCGCATCCAATTAGCCTTCGATGCACCACTTTCCTGCTAAACTTCGTTAGAAGAACAAAGTTCCACTGCAGTAACAGAAGCGAAATTTGATTTATTAATTATCCGCTTTTTCCTATTCGACAACGGAAGACTAATTAGTGTTTTTGCAAGCTCGATCTGCATCTCGTTTTTGTTGTCGCAGGTTCACCCACAAAACATGCAAACTTCACACGGCCGGGCTGTGCCAAAAATATTTGCTATCTCCTCGCATTAGCAACTCGGGATGAGGTTGCGAGCGTTAAAACGTTGGCGTAAAAGGAAAGAAATTTAAAATTGCAAATTAGCAGAGCTTTCCTTCTTCCTCTCGCTTTCTCCTCGCCTCGTTGCCAAAGAAAATTGAAATAATTTTATAATTGCAGTTTTATTTTGCAAGTCTCTTCGCTCTTCATTGTCTTCCCTCCTCTCTTCACTTTACGAACAAGAACAGGGCTCGAACGTTTGTCTTAAGTTGTTGTGCGGAAGTGTAGATGACTGTTCCGAGACACGTCCAAGCCCTGCTCAGCAGGCAGAACGAATAAAAAAATAATGCAAAACTTGAAACGATGCCAAAGAGCTATCTGGCTGAGCTTTTTTTAACTGCACACCTCCATTAAATTTATGTGCATCATGTTGTTGCTGGCCCGCTTTTTGCATTGGAACCCTCAAAGGGATCCCCAAGTGCTTGCAAGCGAAATGCACAAAAGAGGAAAACATTAATTCCAGCACTCGAGAGTAAAAAGCACATTTTTGATTCATTTTTATTAGATTACAAGCGAAAGAATGCTCTTAAAATATGCTTTCGGAAACATTCATGTATGAGGAATCTCTTGAGATTATTCGAGGCATAAATCTCCATGCTTTAGCTCTCAGATCGACGAGGAATGTCTGCATTCACACTCAGACAAAAAAGTCTTTTTGTGTTGCTGCTGTCGAATTGTTCAGCTTCGGGGGAAGCAAATCTTTTTAGTTGTGACGTGTCGCCTGTGACAATGTCGCACATAAAAAAGTGAATTATTTGCTCGGGATATTCGGATACTTAAAATGTTTTCCTGCTCCTCTCCAAACACAGCCCAAGAGGGTTGAGCGCTGCTGTGTAAAAAATGAACCTATTGTTAACTCTTCAACTCGAGCACAAATATTTGTTTATGGCATCAGAGGGGGGAGAGAGAGAGAGTATCATGAGGATGAATCTTCTTATTCATATTCCGAATTGAATTCCAGGGCATGGTCTTTGCTTTTGTCACGTGAGATTGAAAAGGGCTTCGGCGAGCTTTACACTTGAAACCCTTCGTCCCGGACGCCCCGAAGCCTCTGCGATGATCCCAACACAAACAAGGATTAACGTGACAAAAACATTATCCGAGTTACAATGAACTTTTGTCACAAACAGCTTGATGGGAAGACACGACACAGCATCCCTGAACGAGAGATGCTAGGGATAACTTTCCATTCTTCTTCAGGCACGCCATTATCAAGCCATTTTAAAATATTCTCGTAGCAACTTGTTAGTTAAAGTTTTCTGCAGAAATCGGGGTTGTGTTGTGCTGAGCAGACTAAGGAGCTGAGAGATTTCCAACTTTACAAATGCAGCAACCGCTCTGTGTTGATGTGCTCTGAGCTTCTTCCTCAAAAATGTGCAAAAATGCAAATTTAAGCTTCGAAAATATTTTCGTTGAGTAATAAACAAGTTTCTGTTCTGTTCGGAGCTTATTGGGGAACTTTCGCATTGGTCTTGCTGTAAAGTTCTGGTGGATAGGAAAGTTTACGAAGCTTATCCGGCTCGTCGACCGCTTTTTTAGCCTCATGGCAATCTGCTACAAAGTCAACTTAAACGAGTTTCGATCGAGGATGAGGGGGCTCTCAAATTGTGTTATGGAATTCTTGTGTGCATTTGCGGGCTGCGGAGGCGACTTGCGGGCAGCAGAAAGAGTTCAGAGTTTCTCGCCCTCATCAACAGCAACGTCGTTCAATTAATATGGAACAAAATCTAAAAACCGCATCGCATCAGACGCAAAGTTTCATGTTGCCTAATTGAATCAAGTGCAGGACGTTGGATTTCCGAGACATTTTGATTTGGAAACGTTTTTGAGAGCAAAATATTTGATTGCAAAGTTTTCAACTCAATTTTCAAAGCGAAACTTTTCTCATTTTCCAGACTTCGCACTGACATTGAAGGACGTGAAGGTTCTGGTGCCGGCGGCGGTCAAGCGTGGCGACAATGTGAATCTGATCTGCCAGTACGACCTCGAAGGCGACACGCTCTACTCGATGAAGTGGTACAAAGGCAAACGCGAGTTCTTTCGCTTCACGCCCAAGGAAAATCCGTCGCTTCAGATCTTCCCTGTACCGGGAATCTACGTCGAGGTACGTTCGAGCTAACCCTAAACGTTTTGAAGTGTTTTTGTCCCATGTGAAGCTTGTGAAATGCTAATTCGCAATTGATTTTCGTGTTCTATTTCCCTCGGGTCGAGGCGCCTCGATGATATCAAATTATTTTGCGCCCCCCGCAGGAAACAACGACACGGCTGCCTGAAAAATATTTTAATCAATTCAACATTATGCAAACTGAGCTTTGTTTGTACGTTTGCTTTAAACATTTGCCGTAACAATAAAATACATAATTTTCCGCTATGAAGCATCTCTATTACTCGTGAGAATCGGCAAGCCGGAAGCTTCAACACCTTTCCATACACGCCACGTTCATGGGAAAAGTTTTCGAATTGATGTCGAGCTTCTTTTGTGAGCGCTAGCACCGTCAACGCCGTTGTTTACTCAATTTATACGTGAAGGGTAGCAGGTGTTGATTCGGCGATGTAAATCGCTAAATTGTGTAACCATCGGAGCAGAATCAATTAACCTAATGAACATGCCATCACCAAAGAGCGAGACCTGTTTGTTATGCGAAGAGCTTTCCCGTTTGGTGCAACGAAAGCTCTCGAGAAAATTAATTTGCAAATGTGACAAAAACAAGGCGACGAGCGCTGCCGAGCGGAAAAGTGTTTGCAGTGGAGAAATATGATATTGCATTTCGACGTCCTTATTACGTGAGCTGCACAAAAAGCCATTGAGAGGACAAACGAACATGCTTTTGGCGCAGGGAAACGTAACACTCTTCCACCATTAAATGTACGAACTTAAAGCTTTTAATTTATTGTCTCCTGATGAAAAATGATTTTTCCATTTGCTTTCCCACTTCCATTGTTTGCTTCTGTTGCAATTCACATGTTCCTGTATAGAGCTCCAGTTTCAAAAGGATTCCTCGACGCCCCGCTCGCCGTCCCTCCCTCCGCTCTATTCAGGAAATATGAGAATGAAATAAAGTGCAGATTTATTTATTTGCATGCAATAAGGTTTTGTGTGCATCTGGAAACTAGAGAAAGGAGTTCTGGTGTGAGGTGTTTATTGCACAGCAATTCGTATTCACGAGAATAATAACTTCGTTCGAAGCCCTCCCGAGCTATTTCTCTTTCTTCTTAAGGCCGTCGGCTGACGTCGAGCAACTAGGGTGAACGCTAAATTATAATAAACTAACACTGAGGTCTGACAATGTGACAGTTTTGACAGATCCCACGTCTTCGGGTTACATGCTCTGGTGTCTTGTCTTTCCAGTAGCCTCAAGCTTCGAAGGCAGTCTACTTAATCAAAGCCACTATGGCAACCACCCTCAATTCTCGCCCTCTTCTCAAGCGAGTCAAATGCATCCAAATTTGTTGTTTGTTTTTGCTTCTGCCGCTTGTTTGCATCGCATATTTATTAATGGAAACAAATTTAATTAATGCAAACAAATTATTTTTCATGAAAGCAAATAAAGCATCAGAGTTGAGGGTTTTGTTTGTGTGCTTGCGAGCGAGCGAAGGATCTGAGCGAGCAAATATTTGCGGCGAAACAATAGCTTTCCCTCTAACAATCGGCTCCGCCGAGCATGTTTCATGTAAAAACGCACATAAAATGCACAATTTTCCATTCTGGGTCTTCCCATGTTCATCGAGCACTTCAAACATTTATCATTTCGAGTAAAACATGGTGAAGATGGCTTCCTGGTTTCGGAAGGCCGCACTGTTGGCCTGTCCATTGTAGCCTCGTCTGCGGTGAACATTGCTAGTCACCCTCACCGGAAAACGCAATTCAAATGATGTTGAGCAAACCGAAAACGCTCGGTGGCCGCTCGATTGCTTGCTGGGAGAATTTATTTGACTTTCATGAAATGTTGGCGTTGCGTGTTAATTTTCGACTCTTGATACGACCGAGCAACATGGGCTTTTTAATTAAAACCTCGTCGTTTAAAACTTGAACATTTGCTTGCTCTGCAGACATCAAAATCTAATCGCAGCTGTATCACACTGAAGTCGGTCGAGCCATCGATCTCCGGAAAATACGTTTGCGAGATTTCGGCGGACGCACCATCGTTTCACACTGAAATTGGTGAGTATTCCGTTCATTTGCAAAGCATATTTGATGTCGACTGCTTTCCCAACAGTGTCAAGTGAAATGGAAGTCGTTGACGTGCCTCAGAGCAAGCCGGTGATCACAGAAATCAAGTCGCACTACAGGATAAGCGAGCTGATCCGAGGCAACTGCACCGGTCAATATTCGCGCCCGGCGTCTAATCTAACGTGGCTGCTCAACGACAAACCAGTAAGTTCGATGTTGACGCCAGATTCCCTCGCCGGAATATTGATGACTTTCCTTTATTCCGCCCTGAAGCAGATGGCAACATCGATAAGACAATACACAACCGTAAAGGACGAAACTAGAAATTTATTTTCGAACACAATAGGATTATTCTTGAGAGTAGCCCCACAGCACTTCGTTAATGGACGACTCAAGGTAAATTGAAAGATTGTTCGCTAATTGAAAGCTCTAGTTGGCAACGAGAAGTGGGCGCTTGAAACGTAGAGAGTTTGTTATCGAGCGACTCCAGCAGATTAAACTCTAATTGAATGAATTTCAATGTGCAAACATCTCTGATTGATGCCGTCGATATCGCTTGCAATTCCTTCCTCTCGATTAAACTTCAATTCCTCTCTCTCGAAACCTGCAGATTTCCTGTATAGCTAGCGTTTACAACTTGTATAATGAGCGAGTCGACAAAACAATTGACGAGGATCGACCTACCGTGTTCTCGGCATCGGCGTCGCAATCTTTCATCGACATGCCGTCGCAGTACTCCTCATATCACGACAGTCACGACACTGTCAACAATCATAACGACGCGCAGATTCAAGGTACAGTGTCGCTATTCTTTCAGAATTGCTGGTTGTCATAGAGTTCGCAATTGTCATAATGCAATAGCAATGAATGCATCTCGAATGGGTTGGAAGGAAAGCAAGACAGACATTAAATATGTGAAGTGAGATATCTACACAAAGCAAGATGGAATGAATGGAAATATTCATGTATGAGAACACTTGAGATGAAATTGTGCAGAAGATGATTCCTGTTTGCTCTTATGTACATGAACGCAATAGTTGTTTCAGTGAACAAAGCGGAAGTCTCTGGGAATTTCGCTTCCCGCATTTGAAAACCTTTTACATTACGTTCAGTCTGAAAGATTGAAACGTGAAGCAGCTTCTATTAACGTGTAATCAAGAACGTTTCGTTATTAGTGCGGTGAAAGCTTCAATGTTTCAATGCATTGAGGGAAAGAAGTCTTTTGTGTCATCTCATCCCGAAAATCATTTTGGAAAATGTTTTCCTTTCAACGGAATTTTTTCGTCGACCTTTTCAGGATTTTTCATTCCGCAAATCGAAGAGTCGCAGCTGCTTTTTGCTCGCTTTTTCTCCTACCAAGTAATGGCCTTTAGAAGCTCTAGAGAGTTTCGTGCTCTCATCTGCGATGGCCCGATGGCTTTCCGCAATCAGATGAGGCAAGAAATGGGAAAGTTTCCTTCACATGTCACTGAGAAGAAGACGAAGAATGATGGAAAAGTTTCACTCGACTTTTCAATTTGTAATGAAATCTGAGATAGAATTTAGTGAAAGCCGGAATTTTCCTGGGAAATGCTGAGGCTAAACGAGAATCTCTGGTGACGAAAGCTGAATGGATTGGAACAATTTATCTCAACAGAAACTTTCGAGAGCTTCGAATGAGAGACAAATTTGAAAGCTTTCAGGATTATAATTTCGAAGCGTTGATTCATCAACCCAGTAATTAGGTTGCGATCTCAGAGTAAATTATATTTCAATTTAGCAGCTTTAGGGAGCTTCTTATGCCTAGTTTTCTCTGAACATTAAGTTCAGGAAATTGAAAGATTTGATTCCAATTTATCTACGAATTGTTCGTGCTGCTTTATCAATAACACCTAACTCTTTTATGTTTAACTTACGTAACAATCCTTCTCTTATCTCAACAGCGGACATGTCCAGCAGTGCATCTTCGATGGTGAGAAGAAAGCAAAGCATCTTGTTTATGGACACGTCTTCCATTCTACTGTACAGTACTTCCATCTTGGCATTCTTTAAGGTTGCATTGAAATAGTTCAGCTTACCAATGCAAGGGGTGCTGGAGATTGCACGTTTATATAATAGTTCCGAAGAGACAGAGGAAGTTGCAATGTGTTTGACGATAAGGCCAAGGCGTATCGATTTTGTATAGACTTAAAACTGAATTTGAAGTTTATGTAAATCAGAAATAAAGTGTAAAAAGTTATGTAACGATCTAGCGAATAAAAAGATTGTAGAGAAAAAGCTCGACGCTTGTTTTCCATCGGAAGCGAGCTGGCTATGAATAACCGAATGGTTCTCATCGCAGTGTTATCTACGATAATAAAAACGATAAAGAGCAGTCTGCATCAGCACAACGAAGAGTCGAGAAATGTTTTTCAGCTCATCCCATAATTTGATTTGTCTGGAATTTTAGTGTTCTGGTTGCATCTTTCTACCCGACGGAGCCATCGTCATGTAAATTTATGACACCGAAGTATTCCTCAGTAATTAAATTTCTGATAGAAGCAAAACAAACGTAACTAGAGCTTGCAATGAAGTTGGAAAGAAACAGCTAGGGCGTCATAAATGTGAATACAAAAGTTTGCTGCGCTTTCTTCGAGGGCTTCGAGCTGGAACTGAAACGTCTGATCAATTTTATCGTCGTTCTAGTGCGAGTGAAGTGCTGTCGGAAGCAAAACAAAATTTTATGACCGAATCAGGCGTAGAAACTTTTATGACGCAATGACAAATTTCCTCTCAAGCCAAACATTTTGATGTAAATTTATTTCGAAAATATTTTCTGTGTTCAATTCGCCAGAGCTTTGTGTATTTGTACAAACAACATCAAGTAGAATTCCATAGAATTATTGTTGAAACTACAATTGCCTCCCCAAACTAGAATTCAAACTTTCAACTCAATTAGTTGGCTGCATAGAATCGTAAAGTCCATCATTTCCATTATTTCCCAACAGAATCTAGCAACGATCAAATTTCACAGAATTCCAATTAGCAGAACATTAAATTTCATGACTAAGTTTTTCGCTATCGATATCAGTTCGAGCGTTGCATGAAATCACATTAAAACGAATGTGAAATTTTATTCGTTTGCCAAACTACAATGTCGAACTTCATTTGAATTTTTCATTTTCGCCACTTCTCACAGAAAGGCGCCGAGTGGGTGGAGTGGGTGGAAACGAGTTCATTCAGTGGTGCACACATTGGAAACATTGCTGAAAACCTTTTGCACTCAACTTTCCTTTCCGTGTAAAGTTAAACTCACAAAGTTGCCAATTAAACTAAAATATTTTCGTACGTTTAACTTCTGTTCCACCCGAAAGTTAATTGCAAACTTTCGACATTTTAAACAGCTGTCGCATTTGCATTTGCGATGAAGTTCTGAAAGTCTTCGCTCATGTCGAACTGCAGGAGAACAATGAGATAGCTCGTCGCCGCAGAGACTGCCTGCAACGAGATTGACAGCCACTCACTCAGTCCATGATTTTCAATTTCAATTCTTGACAATGTTTACCGAAAATATGAACGTATAATCCAGTTTGAACAGGCCCAATCCATGGAAGTGGAAAACCTGAATGGGAGAGACGAGATGGAAGCAGATTGGCTTGGATATTAATGTTAATGCGACGACAAATTGAATGACAAATTGTTTGCAAATGGATTCAATCGGGAGGCAATTTATTTGTGGTAGTTCACCTTCTTCCGGTGGAGGATTTGTAGGGTGAAGCTTTTCATTTTTCCGTAGAACGTCTCATCGTTGAGCATGAACGCTGGCTTGTTCTGAAGAATCTTGTGGATGATCAAAGCAGACTCGCACGACTCTTCTCGGGTGTTGCTGAGAGGTTTGAATAAATTAAGTTTTATTTCAACAGTCGAGTGATTGCAACTCGAACCTGCAAGCTCTCAGTACAGCGTAGATGATTGTGCAGACGAGAATGGCCCAAAAGATGTAGGATGTAGAGAAAAGCAGCAGCTGAATGTTAATGCCTTGCGCCCAGAACACGACCTTTGATTAAGAGCGACCGGAATCGAATTGTGATGCAAATTCAGTTTCAGATTGGAGTTTACCTTTGTCTCCAGGAAAATCCCGAATACCGCCATCACGAAAGCGCCCGTGATGAAGAACACCATTTCTGCGAAAGAAAATCGTAACAAATGAGCGAGAAATTTGTTCAACTTTTCTTTCCTCTTTTTGCTTCATCGCAAACAGAGGAAGAATAAATTCAATTTCAATCGAAGATTCATTTTTCCCTTCTCCCGCAAAAGTTTTCAGGCGAAAGCAGAATACGAACCAGCAGAATACAAATCGTTCAAATTTTCAGCGATGTCAGAGAGCTTGTCGTGCATCGAGAAAATTTCATTCATTCGCAAATGTAAATTTAATGGATAATCGGATTGAATTTGCTCATTGATTTTCTTATTGCCAACTTTCGCCGCACTGCATCCGAAAGCGGATTTGAAGGAATCGTAAAATGATTGAGCGTCATCCTGATTATTGAGTTTCCCATCTTGCTTTGAGAGCTGATTTCTCATGCCGTCGCTCGCTGCTGAAAAATGACTGATGTCGGTCGCTTGCAGCGCATTCGAATCGATTCCCTCTTTCTGGAGCTTTGTTCTCGCGTCGAACATCTTATTGATTTCCATGTTATTGCCTTCATGTTTGCGCTGAACCAGATTGCGACTTATTGAAAATGGCTCGACGATGGAATTCGATTTCGTGTTGCTCTTGTCGTTTTCGTCGAACAACGCGCGATGCATCTTCACGGCGATAGAAGTCGGTTCGTTAGAGTCGGCAATGTTATTTAAGAACCTTGAGAGACAACGAGTGAAGTTAATGAAAAGCTTCAGAGCTTAACAATCAACGTTGCACTCACTTGTTAATTAAAACGAAGCGCTCAAAGATCAAATGCACACCGAAAATGAATTGCCCTGCATTGAGAAGAGAAGGAAGAAATATGAGAAATATAAAAACCGCACACGAGCAACGAAGTCGTGCATCTTATGGATGCGAGTCTGTGGGGGATATCATCAGTGAAATGTGAGTTAGCGGGGTAGAAGGAAGCTTTTCCATCAATTTTCCTCAATCCCTCCGCTTGCATCAGCGACAAAGCAAAATTTATCCAGCTTTACTTTCCTTCCGAGCAATGAAGACATATTAAAAGGTTTGAGCAAAATACGAACCAGCTGTACAAGAGTTGAACATGTAAGGAATGATGTAGCTTATGACAACTATAATGCTGCTCATGCTGCCGTAGAGTCTTGCATTATTCCACATCAACCGCACAATCAGCGATGTCGTTCGTTGGAAGAGAAAAGCGCAAGAAAGAAATCCGTCAGCATCAAATTCAATGAAAGGAAAATGCTCGACATCGAAATATCGAGTAGCGAAGAGCATGAAAGGAAATATTTACCCTTGAAACACGAAATAGTCGAAACCGCCGACGAAGCAAAAGAGCAGAAGGCTTGTGATGGATAATTTCAACTGAAAGGTGAACGATTTCCTGTAATCAACTCGAACTCTTTCGCACAAGTCGAACAAATCGTCATCGATTTTGCAGATCTCATTGATGAACGCTGAAAGCTTTGGCCCTTTGATGAACGAGAACAGAAAGCACACAGTGCAGGTTAAGAAGCCGATGATGATGTGCAGGAAATGTCCTGAGGAAGGGAAGACACAGAGAAGTAATTACGAGGTCATTGTCGTTGTTACGATAAATATCGGAGAGAGAAAATAGAGCTCGTTGATGAGCTTTTGACGTTCATTGATCTGGTTTCGTTTCATCGATGTTGTGACTGATGTTTGCCTTCTAACGAGTCAATGAATTCCACTTGATTTGTCAAAGCTTAGGCAAATGATACCAAAGCTTTTTTACTCCGATTCTGATGGAAATTTGTTTTGCCAATTTATTTTTTGTTGCTCAGGAAAATTTGTCATTTTAATCACAGCGAATTACAGTTGACTGTAAATATTTAACGTGACAAGTAATCAAGGAAATCAAATTAAAACTTCTACGTTTGCAAAACTGAATCGCAGCGTAATCACCAAATTCTTAAGTCACTAAAAGGATTCTGATTCACAGCAAACATTGAACGTTTTCTCACCGAACCAGCTGACGTCTGTGAAGTTCTCTGAATGCCTCAGCGAGTCCTTTATCAAGAAGTAAAGCATGGCACAGTAAGCTCCGTATGCGAGAAGGGAAAATGCGACGCTCGGAACGCTAAATCGCATCGTAGCGCGGTTCTTGGTAGTCTCGATGCTGAAGGGAACTTGCCCGAGAAGCTGTCGATGGAAAGATTGCTGTAGAATGTACCGCCATCAAAGTCAAACAGAGCGGCAGCTTTACCTTTGAAATGAAATAAATGGGAGAATTTGCCTGGCTGAAGCTTAAAGCCTCCATTTTCAATTTTAAACTTTTCATATTTTTTTCTCAATTCCACTTAGGCAACAGCTCGAACCTTTCTGCAACATCAAACGTAAACCATGAATGGGCGATGCCGACATGAAAGAGGAATTAATCGAACGGTCAATCAAGGGGAAAAGCCCATTAAAATTATCTCGCACGTCGTCCGTTCGGATGAATATTTAATTGTGGCTTCGAATCGACTTTCACGATCACGCTGTCTCGCACTTTTCACAGTCGGTAAGCGAGTGGAAAAGTTGTTTAATTAAATTAATTGAGAAATTAATAATTAATGTTCATCGGTATGGCCGGTCAGCTCTCTGCACTTGACATCAGTTAATCGCAACGTAATTAAAGGGATTATTCGTCCGTCACAGGAGAGAACAAGGGTCGATTATGAGCTTTAAGGTGACCTGAATAAACAATCCACGGTCTGCGTCCTGAAGGCAGAGCGAGCGAACATCCAACAAATGAACCGGTTTCAAATTAATAACTTAATTATACGATTGCAGATAGAGCGACGATGAAAGTTTTACGTAAATAATCTCAACTCGGCCACCACACATGTTCTGAATCATTCATCATGTCGGCTGGAGGAACGTGCTCTGGTCGAGATTATTCCAAAGTCGAGCGAAGTTCCCACACTCGAGGCGATAACAAGAAGAATTCCCCAGCCAGACTGCCGCAACACTTTTCTGGTTAAATTTTGTTTACAAGTGGCGCTTGTTGTGCGATAAAAAAAGCCACATGGCATTTGCATAAGTGCTAACTATCCTCTCGCGACAATGTCGTCTTCGCTCTTGAATCTCGCGCGTCGATTCAGCTTCTCGAGCTTCCGGTGCGTTCTCCTAAAGCTCGGCGTTAGCTTGATAAGAGCTCGACTATAAAAGAAGCTCCGCGATCTGCAACTCACTCAGTTCTGTTTTAATTGTGGCTCAGTGGTAACTTGAAAAGTGGAGTGAAGCGGAGGAAGTGAAAACATACATGGAAGTGTCAATTGTGAAGCGCTGGAACTAATTGTGCACTTGAATATTTTATGAGGATTTGCGCTCGACAGAAAAACTCTGCTAGTGAATTTTAATTTGACTGTTAAGCGGATAATTCGCTGTAGAGCGTCATTTGTACCATGACGATGAAGTGGATTCCGTTTGTGGTGCTGCTTAAGCATCTCTTGAGCCCAGTGGATGGAGGTGGAGAAACGCTCATGTTTCCGAGCGATGGCGACGATAACAGTGTCGGAAAGTAAATAGAAGCTCGTGGAAATTTATTTGCTTTCGCTTGCCAATAGGCGTTCCAGCATTTTCCGATTCAACAAGTTTTTTATTCGCTTTGCTTCCTCGCCCACCCGCAACGAAATTTATTCGCAATTGGCAAATTAAACTGTTTGAAATTCTTCATAGTATGATGCGAAGCTATCAATCGAATTGGCAGTCTCCGATCACGAACGTTATTCCTGTCAAGTCTGTCAAGACGTCTTACTCGTCGAGAGTTGTCTCATCGTCGGAGCCAGTGGTCACAAGGACAAGAACCTTCCAAACAGGATCGTCATCTCAAGCGTAAAGCGATAACTTTCGCCTCGATTTTCAAAGTTTGCTGGCTGCTTAGTAAACTTTTCTGAACTTCTAGGAACGCTGGATCATCAAGTTACAACTTCCAACCGTCGTATTTCAACGTTGGACCGTCGTCGGGAGGCAGTTCTAGCGGTTCTTTCGCGTCAGCAAGCTCTTCGTCGCACTCTTCCAGTGGTAATTACAGCAAAATTTATGTCACTTTATGCGACTGAATTCCTCGAATCAGTGAAACTTTGTGCAGAAATTCACAAGTTCTGATAAAAATGTCTAAAAATAGCAAATTTTTTTCGGGACGGCGAAGTCTGAGGGTCAACGCGATAAAACTCATTCCAGTTTCATAATTCAGATGAAGTCTGAGCGATGAAACTGTTCGTCATGCGCTTACAGGCTCGCTTGAATAAATGACGTTGCCGACTTCGCAGTTTGGTTAAGCAAACGCTGTCGTCGGCTTCAAAGTTGAAGGAAGTTGAACTTGCTTTGAGTAAAATCTTTTGGTTTGAATTACCTTTGAGTCAAACAAATTTGTGTTCCGTTAATTTCGAAAGTAGCATAATTAGCAAACTTGCTTAAAAGATTTTTGATCCTAAGTACAGAGATGGTGAACTAGCGAAAATGCAAACGTATTTCATAAACTACCACTCAACTTATGTCTTGAGAACTTTTTAAGAACTTAAGTAGTTAAGTCAAACATAATTTTTGCTATGCAGGTTTCCAGTGCACTTCAGAACCCCCAGCGCCTGCAAACGGCCGATTGAAGTGCGTGTCGAACGTTTGCCAAGCAACGTGCTTGCCTGACTTCCAATTCCAAACCGGCGAGTCATCTCTGACTCTTGGTTGCGTCAACGGCCGTTGGATGGTGAAGAGTTTGGACTTGAACGAGATTCCCGCATGCGAACGTAATTTCTTTGCCTCACTAGCTCCGAATCGACTAAAAATCAAACTTTTTCAGCTGTTTGTCTTCCCGCATGCAAAAACAAGGTACGAGATTCACTCGCAATCGGATTCCAGCTTCAATTTTTATTAAATTTTCTAGGGAATTTGCATCGCGCCAGGTCAATGCAAATGTCCACAGAATTTTATGGGTCCGACGTGTCAGCTCGAAAAAAAGGTGAAAAGCCACAGAGAGAATTTCCGATTCGCGATATGTTAAAGTTTAATTTTCCAGCTTTGCCTTTCATCCCCGCCGTTACCCGCAAATGCAAAGCGAACTTGTACACAGTCGTGAGTACATCCTGATATGATTCATACATGTGCCTGCTTACTCAATGAAATTTCCATCTCAGCTCTTGTACCGTGACGTGTATGAAAGGTACCCGACAGCTTAAATACTTAAGCAACATCAATTTTTAATAATTCGTATTTCAGGGTATAAATTCCCGGATGGATCGCTGTCGATGAGTCTTCAATGCAACAGCGGCGAATGGCTGCCTGAAAATCAAAGCCTTAAGCTCATACCCGATTGCGAACGTAATAATTCATTGTTGATGCTCTAAGCACTCGAGTCGTGATTAAAATTTGCCTCCTGATGCTTTCAGCAACTTGCAATCCGCCTTGCCTTAATGGAGGCAACTGTTTATCGTACAACGTTTGTCAGTGCACGAAGGAGTTCAGAGGCGGCCAATGCCAGTGGGGAACCGAACGATGTGCGACCACGAAAATGGCTTTCAACGGAGGTTTCTCCTGCTCGGGCTCTGCCGAGTCGCTTACCTGCAAGATATCTTGCCCCAAAGGCGTGAATTTTGATTTTCCACCAGCTGAAAGCTACACATGTACCTATGCAAGCGGAGAGTTTACTCCGACGAAAGTTCCACGATGTGTCTTCCGTAAGCTTCGAATTTAAACTTCCAATCGCCTTTGCTAAACTTTTGATTTAATCAAACTCGCTCCTCGTAGCGCCTGGAATGCAAGTAGTTCAATCAAAGCCCGTAATGCAGTACAGCCAAACGAATGGAACACTGATCAAGACAGGGGGCGGTAAGAAGATTGTTGTGGAGCAAGACAGCGGCGAAGACGAGGAGATTGAGGAAACTCAAACCATTATCAAGAAAACAATAATCCGCAAGAAGGGAAAGAAAACTTATGTAAGATTTGAAAAGTTTAATGCATTCGAGAATGGTTGCGAAACTTTATCTTTGCGATGGCCAAAGCTTTCACCGATGTAGCCATGAACACTTCGAGGTTCAAGCTAGAGACGGAGTATGAAGCCACTTCCTTCAGTGTTCATGGCTTCATATACTGTGAAGAAACTCAGTCGAGGTGGAATGAGCTTGCACAAAAGAAAAGTTTTAAATGCCATTCAATGCAGTAAATCAGCCGTGATAATCTTCCAACTACTCCGTAGACTGTCGACGAAGACGAAGAATTCTTCCAAGCGCCGGGCGTTTATTCATTATACATGACACAAGACCTCGAAGTGACTTACAAAACTCCTAAGCCGAGTGTTTGCATGACGTGGAACGGCAACAAGATTAAAACGTTTGACGGCGTCACATACAGCCACGAGCTCGTCTGCTCTCATACGATGTTGCAGGATTTCGTTGACGGGACGTTTAACATCATTTTACGAGCATGTCCATTCGGCGCTGCTCAACCGTGTCCGCATGCATTGGAAGTTTTCACTCAGAACGAACAATTCACATTCGAGAGCGTCGCTGGTCGGGTGACGATGTTCACCACGAAGAAGGAGATTCCCATTCCAGTCCAAATGACGGGACTCAAAGTGACTCTCTCTGGGACGGATGTGAGGATAGTTTTGGAACAAATTCCAATCACCGTAACTTGGGACTCGAAAGTAATGTATTTCCCTTCCATTCGATTTATCAAAGCTCTCCCCCCACCCTCGTCGTCTTTCACGAGGAAAATGATTCAGTTGAAATTGAGTTTCCTTCTCTTGGTACTTTTTCCGCTTAGAAATTCGTTCAAATTGATACGTCAGAGAGCATTTGGAATCGAACAGCTGGACTTTGCGGTACAATGGATGGGATTATGAGCAACGACTTCATGGCGAAGGACGGAGCTTATCACAAAGTGAGTTGAGCAGTGAAACGAAGAGCAGCGATTTATTGAAACATTTCGCTTATCAGATGGCATCGACGTTTGTTGACTCCTGGCGAGCGCTCAACGTGGACAAGAATAAAGAGAAGTGCATTCCTCGCTCGCAGCCAATCACGTCTATTGCATGTGAGACTTCCATCGAGGAGAAAGCGAATCTCGTCTGCGTTGATTTGCTGAAGAACCCGAAAATGAAAAACTGCTTGAAAATGTTCCACGAAGACATTTTGATGAAAAATTGCATCTCGGACTACTGCACTTGCAACAACGCTTACGAGCGGACCGAGTGCATTTGTAATGGGATTTCCGCTCTGGCCAAGGACTGTCGCTTTCGTGGTGTGATGCTGGAGGACGGATGGCGGGATTGGCAGATTTGTCGTAAGACTTTCAATATAGAATTTCCCTTTTGCCCACTGAGTCGTGTAACAGCACGTCACGCGAAGTCAATTTTTCATTCGTCCATTTCATTTCAGCTTTAAATTGCACAAATGGTCGTGTGTATAAATCATGCGGACCGTTGAATGAAGCGTCATGCGGTTCAGCCATCGAGAACGATTCATTTAATTGCCGCGAGGGATGCTTTTGTCCCGATGGTCATATGCTCAACGATGAGGCAGTTTGCGTGAAGCAGGAAATGTGCTCGTGCAAGTTAAAGGGAAAAGTGTTTCCGCCGAAGACTCAGATAAAGCGCGATTGCAACACTTGCACGTGTGAAAATGGTTCGTGAGAAAGAGATCAAGGCAGTAACTTTTAAGCTTATCATAATAATTCACTAAAGGAAACTGGAAGTGCACAGCGACAACGTGTGGCGCAAGGTGCGCAGCCATTGGAGATCCCCACTACTCGACCTTCGATGGCAAGCGCTTCGATTTCATGGGAAAATGTTCGTACGTTCTCATGAAAACAGCTGAAATCTCTGTGGAGGCAGAGAACGTCGCCTGCTCCGGTGCCATCTCGGAGAACATGAACTTCTTGCCATCTCTAACGACTGAATTGCCATCGTGCACAAAGTCATTGACGATTAAGTTTAATGACGATGCTGGTCAGCTGAGGACAATTAAACTGAAGCAGGGCGGCTTCGTCTTGCTTGATGGTTTTGAAGTTTCAAAGCTCCCGAAGGAATTGTCCAATGGCGCCGTTAAAATCCGACAAGCAAGCTCCAGCTTCGTTATCGGTGAGATATTGTTGTGGTCAACTTTTCTCTAAGCTGACTGTTCCATTCGCCAACAGTTGACTTCCAGGACGGAGCGACAGTCTGGTGGGATGGAATCACCAGAGCGTACGTTGATGCACCCGCTTCTTATCGAGGAAAGACTCAAGGGCTTTGCGGGACGTTCAATTCAAACATGCAAGACGATTTTCTGACTCCAGAAGGTACTTTATCATTCAGAAAATTTCCTCTCGTGAATTTAACAGACTTGCGAAGGCAAGATTCCATTCATAGTGAAGAATGAGCAAACTTCCAAGAGCTTTTATAAATTTGATAAGAGATTTTTAACAAGTGCAGCTTATTTATATTCATTTACCCTAATAGAGTGAACGTTTAAAACCGAGTTAACCAGTTGAGAATTCTCTAGAGTTTCCTGATAAATAACAAAACTCTAATCGATTGCGAAAGCTCTCATCTATCAGAAAAACTTTAAACAGCATCGAACTCTTCCTCGCTTATTTACAATTCAAGTTTACTCAAACTACCAAAGTTTGAAGTTCATTTGACTCTCATTGCTTGACATGTTACCGTCGCTAGTCTAGCGAAAATTCAAACAATGCGGTGAACTATTTTCGACGATATTCAGTTTCCTCTTCTGATTTCTCATAACTCGCTTGATATGTTTTGCCAACTCAAAGACAAACATTTTGCATTCTGCAGGAGATATCGAGACGACCGTCCACCCGTTTGCGAGCAAATGGCAGACAAAGGATTCCTGTGACTTCTTAAGCGATAAAATCGTTCAGCATCCATGCCAAGCGAACGTCGAGAATAAACCTAAAGCGGAGAAGATTTGTTCGAAGCTGCGAGGGAAGGTATTCGAGAATTGTCATTTGTTTGTCGACCCAGAGGAATTCTACGAAGATTGCATGTACGATGTTTGCGCTTGCAAGGGGGAAACCAGCCAATGCCTCTGCCCTATATTCGCAGCGTACGCTACTGAATGCGCTCGTCAGGGAAGCATCCTCGAGTGGCGCTATCAAGTTTCCGAATGCGGTAAATCTTCTTGTTTGCTATGCAAATGAGTTTAATGCATTTCAAAAGCACATTTAATTCATTTTTCTTCCACTCGGGTCGCCGCTTACAGCCATCACTTGTCCCAACGGTCAAGTCTTTCAACAATGTGGCGAAGCATGCACACGAACATGCTCGGATTTACAAAGCGAGGCAGCTTGCAAGTGAGTGCTGCAAGATTTTAATTAAATATTTTTTGTCGTCGGCTAAGGACGGTTTTATAATTTGAATATTCCTTCCAAACTCCACAGATTACAATGTGTTGAGGGTTGTCGATGTCCGGAGGGACAAGTTCTTGACGAGAACAACGAATGCGTCACGATAGCGATGTGCAAATGTTCTTACAAAGGCTTAGAGTTTAAGCCCGGCTACAAAGAAGTTCGCCCGGGCAGAAAGTTCCAAGAGCTTTGCACCTGCCATGGCGCCAAGTGGAGCTGCGTTGAAGCGACAGGCGATGACTCAGTTAAGTATCCTGCAGCGGGTGATATTTCAAAGAAATGCTCTGCAGCTCGTAATGAAGTGTTTACAACGTGCGAGCCCGCTGAGCCTTTGACGTGCCGCAACATGCACTTGAACATTTCTTCGACGACTGCTCTGTGTCGACCTGGCTGCAAATGCAAAGACGGCTACGTCCTCGACACGATTTTAAAGCAGTGTGTTCTACCTGAAAAATGTTCGTGCCATCATGGCGGGAAAAGCTTCGCCGAAGGCGAACAAATGAAGGAAGACTGCAACACATGGTGAGTACATAAAATTTAATTTACTCAGCTTCGGATGTGAATTGAATTTTTTGATGGAAATCTGCAGCTTGTGCAAAGGTGGCAAGTGGGAGTGTTCGACGAAGCCGTGTGCATCGACTTGTAGCGTATGGGGCGACTCACATTTCACATCTTTCGACGGACGAGAGTTCGACTTCCAAGGCGTTTGCAGCTACGTTCTGTCAAAGGGAAAACTGGCTGACGGCGACGGCTTTAGCGTGACGATCCAAAACGTGCTGTGCGGGTCAAACGGCGTTACGTGCTCTAAGTCATTAGAAATTAATCTGGTGGGGAACGAGCCGGAATCGATTGCACTCTCTTCAGATCTACCCGTACCCGGAATCAAGAGCAAATTGAATGGTTAAGACTTTTAATCCTTCAGTAATTGAATTAATTAAACGAGAGAATCTCCTCATTCAGCTAAGCCAATGAAGAAGATGCTCACATATCGCTCGGGTATTTTCATCGTCGTCGAGATTCCACACATCGGAGTTCTGCTTAAATGGGATCGAGGCACGAGAGTCTACTTGAAGCTCGAGAATCGGTGGAAAGGTAGAGTTCAAGGATTATGCGGAAATTACAACTACGACTCACTCGATGACTTCTTGAACCCTTCGCTCGGCGTCGAAAGCAATCCAATTATATTTGGGCATTCATGGAAGCTCGAAGATTCTTGTGCGAGTAAGTTTCCAGAATAGTTTTGCCACAGAGTGGAGGAGTGGAAAAAGAAAGCTTTTCAATTTCAATTTAAATCCCTTTAGTTCCAACTGAACAACTCGATTCGTGCGCATTGAATCCGCAAAGGAAAACATGGGCTCAGAGAAAATGTGGCTTATTGAAATCCCCTGCCTTTGCAGCGTGTCACTCAGAGGTATCTGTTGAGTCGTTCTACAAGCGTTGCATCTTCGATACTTGCAGCTGCGATCAAGGAGGCGACTGTGAGTGTTTGTGTACGGCTTTAGGCGCTTATGCGTTCGCCTGCGCTAGCAGAGGAATCTACATAAAGTGGAGGACGCCCGATTTATGCCGTAAGCTGATAAACCTAATAATGGACTCATGTTTATTGATAAGCGACTAGGCTTCTAGCTAGGATCCTAATTATTATTTAATGGAAGCTTTAGTCTTGATAATTATGTATGGAGATGCCTCTCTCTTA
Organism: Smittia sp. YW1114-2; assembly: GCA_033064975.1. Classification (NCBI taxonomy): domain Eukaryota; kingdom Metazoa; phylum Arthropoda; class Insecta; order Diptera; family Chironomidae; genus Smittia; species Smittia sp. YW1114-2. The sequence continues at coordinate 20,188,630 of CP093832.1, forward strand.
TTCATTGATTCAGGAAATTATTCACTTCTCTTAACTTTAATCTTAATTATCTCTCAAGCGATGCAATGCGACCCAACCTGCTCGAACTACAATCCTTGCATCTCGGCTTGCCCCGCGGACACTTGCGACAACCTAATGCACCAATCAAAGAGCGAACGTCTATGCAACTCTGACGTTTGCGTTGAAGGATGTAAACTCAAAGATTGTCCCGAGGGAAGTGTCTATTCCAACGACTCGTACACTCAGTGCGTACCAAAGTCTGCTTGCAAACCAATCTGTCTTGAAGAAAACGGGATTATTTACTACGAGAACGATGTTATGGCTTCCGACGTGTGCCACTCGTGTAAATGCACTCGAGGCAACAAAGTTTGTGTCGGAGTTCCATGCTCAATTGATGTGCCTGACGTAAGTTCAAGACTCAATTACAAGGAAATAATTTCACGCTTCGCAAGGCGTTTGCTAGTTTCACAAAGCTTTAAAACTTTTTGATGGGTTGAGGGTATATTTGAGTTAGAAGCAGTCAACGTTTGTTTAGCTCTAACATTTGACTCTCGTTTCTCTTGTTAAGTCTCGAGATGCTGATCTGAAGTGCACGACGGGTTGGTCTGACTGGATAAACCAAGATGTGTTAGCTTCGTCTCAGCCAGCAAACGTCAAAACATCGAAGTCAAACTATTTCAAAGAGGACGACATCGAGCCGTTGCCGAACAACTTGCAAATGAAAAACATGGCTGGAGCAGGAAAAGCGATTTGTTCGACTGAATACTTTGCTGCTATTGAATGTCGAACAGTCGTGAGCCACAACAGCCCGAAGAAAACTGGTCAAAATGTCGAGTGCTCGCTTGAACGAGGCTTGGTGTGTAAAGGTCAATGCTTTGACTTCGAGATCAGAGTTTACTGTGAATGCGGCGACGTAACGAAATTTGCCTCGACTCCGAAGCCTTTGTCAATCATTCAATTGCCTCCAGTGCCAATCGTCCCTGCTCCACTTCAACCAACAAGCTTTATAACAGTTTGTGATCCCGCAATTCCAAACGTTGAACATCCTTTCAGTTGCTCGAAATATCTTCAATGCGTTATGTCGCAAAACGGCTCATTCGTTTACACCGAGAAGACCTGCGGTGACACAATGATGTTTAATCCAAAAGCGATGGTATGTGATTGGCCCGCGAGTGTTCAAGTGATGAAACCAAATTGCGGACAAACAACATCGCCTGAAAAGCCAATGAAGCTTCAGCGTGTTTGCCCGACCGGATTCGTTTGGAGCGAGTGCGCAATTCCTTGCAATCGAGCCTGCAATTATTACAAACAGCAGCTCAAAGTGTCTGGAAATTGCACAATGGCATCACAAGATTGCATTCCTGGATGCTTGCCAGTGGGCTCCGCTATAACTTGCGACTACCCAAAGCTGTGGAGAGATTGGAAAAGCTGCGTTGATATTCAAGCTTGCACTTGCATTGGGCCGAACAACGAAATTTTGAAGGTAAGAACAATTTGCTAAGCTTCGCAAGCTCGACAAAGCTTTGCAAGTTCAATAAAGCTTTGCAGACTCGACAAAGCTTTCAAAGCTTTCCCAACTACAAACGCTAATATTTATTATTGTTTCTTTAGCCTGGTCAAGTCGTTTATGTATCTGATTGCAAAACTTGTCAGTGCTTGAACAACGAGTACATTTGCGCCAACGTTCCATGCTCTCGTAAGCCATCAACGCTCCAGCCACTTGTTGTCTCCTCGACGGTGAAAACAATCGCTGCTGGCTTCGTAAACGAGGTTGTTGCCATGCCTTACTACATCACCATCTGCAATCCGAGCATTCCACACGTTGAGCATCCGAACTCGTGCTACAAATTCCTGCATTGTCAACCAGCTGTCAACGGCTCGTACGTTTATGCCGTGAAGACTTGCTATCCCGACATGATGTTCAACCCGACCAACATGATCTGCGATTGGCCGGCGAGTGTCAAAGCCATTAAACCTCAATGTGGCGTTGATGCTGGAGAAGTCGAGATTTGGGAGACCGAGGAAATCATAATAAAGCGCACTCGATCGAGTAAGATTCCGGCAACGACGCAACGAACTCGAGTTATGGAGCCAGTTACGCAATCAGTTGATTATGGCTACGCCGAATCAATCGTTCCATTTTTCATTCGAGTTTGCGATCCGACAGTGCCGAAAATTGAACATCCTGAGACTTGCTTCAAATATCTCGAATGCTTGAAGCTTCCTAATGGCACTTTCATGTTGCACGAAGAGTCTTGTGGGTTTGACAGAATGTTCAATCCATTCTCAAAAAGCTGCGCTCAACCTGAAGAAGTTTACGTGCATAAACCTGATTGCCAAGACGAGGCGAAACTGCTGGAGATTTTCAACTTAGAACTCGCAACGACGCAAGCTCCCATAATCGTTCCAAGTACGTTGACTCCACCTTCGCCTTGTGCTAATGGCGAGTTAGTTCCACTGCTCAATGATCTGCCAGACTCAGCGTTCTCTGCGAGCAGCATTCTTGGAAACGCGTTCAAACCTGAGTTCGCACGAATGGATCCAAAGCCAACAGACAAGAGCGGCAGCTGGTCGCCTAAGACCAACGACTTGAATCAGTTCCTGCAAATTACATTCCCTCAAGCTGTGCCAATTCACGCTGTGATTATTCGAGGATCTAAAATGTTCGATCAATATGTCACAAGCTTCAAGGTCATGCACAGTTACGATGGCACCGTTTTCCACGTTTTCGAAAACGCTCAAAAGCAACTGCAAATTTTCAGTGGATCAGTCGATTCAAAGACGCCAGTCAAGTCGGTTTTCGGGACTCCAATTGAAGCGAAAATCTTCAGGATTTACCCGTTAAAATGGCATGGAGCAATTGCATTGAGAGCCGAGTTGTTGGGCTGTCAAAAGCCTTCACAGCCTTTGGTGCTTCCAACTGGCAAACTTCGATCGCTTACCACACGGAAACCAACAGTCGCCGTCATAGCGACAACGCCAGCTCAAATATTCACAGAAACTTCTCACGAACCTCTTTGCGACGATCCACTTGGAGTCGAGAACAGCGCAATTAATCCGAGTCAGATCAAGTTCAGCTCGATCAAAGACGCGGGCTCAGTCAAAACGAAAGTGATTAAAAATCCTCTGGAAATCATCAAGCTAAGCTCAGCGAGAGGTTGGATGCCGTTAGTGGACAGCATGGCCGAATTTGTTATGGTAAATCTTGATTAGTTGAACGATTGTTGACCAAACTGATTTCTTCTTTAGTTTGACTTTCTCGGGCATCGCAAGCTAACTGGATTGGTTACGAAGGGCGGCGAGTATGGATGGGTGAAATCTTACGTCGTCTTGTACTCGAAGGACAACATCGTCTGGAATAAAGTTTCCGACGACTTGGGAAATCCAATAGAGTTCTTGGGCAACGTTGATTCCGATGCCGTGAAGAAGAACTTGTTCAAAACCCCAATCAATGCTCAGTTCATGAAGATTCAACCGACAAAGTGGCATGGCGCGATAGAATTAAAGCTCGAACCTCTTGGTTGCTTCTTGCCTTATCGTGAGTGGCTTTAATTGAGTTTCCAGATTCTTCTCTGCACGAAATCATTTTCATCACAGCAAAAGTCGTCGACACAACACGCAGGCCGAAGGACGAAATCGAAATCATCACGCCGAGCACTTGTGGAGTCTGTAAAGGCGTTCTCGCTCCCCGCCCCGTCGCCGCTGATTCCTGCGTTTGCTATCCACCGCTTTACTGGAGTGGGTCGGAGTGCGTTCCCCAAAGCCAATGCCCTTGCGTCGAAGGCCACATCGCTTACGAGATCGGCGAGATGTATCAGACCGAGAGCTGCGCTGATTGCGTCTGCAAGATCGGCGGAATCCCCCAGTGTAAACCCAAAGTGTGTCCGCCTTGCGGTCGGGGATTGCGACGCGAGTCGCCTCAAACCTGCTCGTGCAAGTGTGTCAAATGTCCGCCAGAACAAGTTTTGTGTGTGACAAGCGACGAATGCATTCCCGAGTCATCGTGGTGCGATGGCATTCAAGATTGTCCCGACGATGAGAAGAACTGCTTGATCACAGAGCGGCCACACGTTTACATGAACCGCACGGAGACTTTGAGTGAGACAATTAATCTCCGGAATTTCCTGTTTTAAAGTTTAATTCTCCACAGCAATTACGAAGAAATGCCCAGATCCCAATTGTCCTCCAGGCTTCGTCGTAAAACCAAAAGCAAGAAAGTCGAAAATGTCTTCAAGATTCTCTGACAGGTTTGCATTCAAATAATTTCCGAGTGTCGTTCTCACTGCTTTTTCTTGCCAGCTCGGAAGACGATGATGTCGACGACAAGCCACAGCATCAGTACTACTACATTAAGGCGAAATACCAAGCGAGCTACGAAGCGATTCTTCCGATCTCGACGAATTCCAAGCAGCAAGACGTCAACTCCGAGGAGTGCTTCGAGTTCATGTGCGTCCCAATCGTCGACGAGCCGGAACCAGATTACTCTGAGGGCTCCGAGAGAAAGCTTGTTCGCTGTCCAGAACCCAAATGCCCACAGGGATACATGATCCGTCTGCAAATCGTGAAATCCGCAGCGGGCTGTGCCAAGTAAGCTTTTTTTGTCTCGTTCGCTTAACTTACCACGAAAATGTTTCCCCAGATTTACATGCGAGCCAATTACCGAGAACGATGCCGTTTGCAATGTCACCGGACGAACCTTCAACACATTCGACTCGACGGAGTTCAAATACGATATCTGTAGTCACTTATTAGCGCGCGACGTGGCCGATTCAAAGTGGAACGTGATAATGAGGCGGAACTGCTCGAGCGGAAATAATATTTGCAGCAAAGAGATTGAAATTAAGGACAAAGTTTCCAAGTACACTTTAATTCTGTTTCCATCTCTGAACGTCAATCTTGACGGATACTTGTGAGTTTCCCTCCGAACTTTTCCAATTACTTTTAATTAAATTGATTCAATCACAGCTTCACAGTCGAACAACTTCAGAACTCGAATCGGAAGATGTCGTTTACCGTTTCGAGGAACGGCGACAATTTGCTTTACGTTTCTCACACCCACGGAATCTGGCTGACTTTGGATCAATACGGAGACGTGAAGCTGGGGATCTCGTCGCAATATGCCAATCAAGTCGACGGTCTCTGCGGCTTCTTTAATAAGGACAAGTCGGACGACAAGCGAACGCCGGGTGGACTTGTGGCTGCATCAACTGTTGAGTTTGGTGATAGTTGGTCAGTTGGACAGATCGATAAGGCTGACTGCGAACCGCACGTTTGCCCGAAGGCGCTTCAGGATGCCGCCTGGTCAATGTGCAATATGGTCAAGGATGACGTTTTCAAAACGTGCCACTCGGCCATCGATCCGACGAGATTCATTTCCAAGTGTTTGGAGACAGCTTGTGACTGTTTGCTGACAGCCGCCAATGGAACCACGACCGACATCACAAAATTCTCGAAAGAGTGCAAATGCTCGATGCTGAAGAACTACGTGGTCGAGTGTTTGGCAGCTGACGAAACCGTTCACCTCGAAACATGGCGATCCGTGCACTCGTGTGAAGCTGCTTGCCCCGCTCCGTTCATCCACCACGACTGCTTTAGAAGAAAGTGCGAAACGACTTGCAGCAACCTCCAGTCGTCTGAATGCACAAATGTACCGGGCACGTGCTTCTCGGGTTGCTATTGCCCTTCGGGAACAGTTCGAAAAGACGCGACGTGCATCCCCATCAGCGAGTGCCGCGATTGCATCTGCGATGGCTTCGGCAAGTCGCAGTACTTGACGTATGATAGGAAGAATTTCACATTCGATGGCAACTGCACATATTTGCTGACACGAGATCTCACACTTCAAAACGTTCACACTTTCCAAGTTTATGCGACTGTTGGATCGTGCGACGGAAAGTCTCGTACGACTTGCACTCAAGCCTTCCATTTGGTCTACGGCAACCGCATCGTTCACATTCAGAAAAGCACCGCAAACGTTCTTGAAATTATCATAGACGGAATGAAGCTGAAGGGTTTGCCCTACAACCAGAATTGGATTAAAATTGCTGAGCAAGGGAAAACTCTTAATATTCTCCTGCCGGAGTCTCAAGTTGAACTCACTTCCATATTTGATTCTATGACGTTCAGTGTAAGTTGCTTTGTGACGTCGATTAGCTTTGAGCTTCAAGTTGTTTCCTTGTTATATAGATTAAAGTGCCTAGCGTTAAGTACGGCAGCAAAATGGAAGGAATCTGCGGAAACTGCAACGGTAACCCTGACGACGACCTCGTTACGAATCCCGCCGCCACGAGCATTCCGGAAGGCTCCTCAAAAGTCAAAAGCTTCGCGCTGAGCTGGCTCGCCAATGAACCGAAACTGGAACTGAACGAGAACAAAGACACTTGCTACGTCGACGACGAGGCTGACTGCCTTCCGCTACCGCCAGAGACCGACCCGTGCTTCAAAATTCTCGACGAGTCCGTTTTTGGCAAGTGCCACTTCGTCGTGGACCCGATCATGTACGTTACGGCTTGTCAGCAAGATTTATGTCGAACTGGACCGAGTCAGAAAGGTTCATGCGAAACCGTCGCCGCTTATGCTCGTGAATGTGCCGTCAATGGCGTTTGTATCGAATGGCGAACGAGCTCTTTCTGCACAATGGAATGGTATGGTCGATTCTCTCATGCAGAAACATTTCATTTCCCTCCGCTAACTCTTATTCAATTGCCTCGCTTCCCCCACAGCACCGCACCGTTCGTTTACAATCCTTGTGGCTGCGCTGAAACATGCAAAACAATCGAGGACAAAGAGAAACTGATAGCATCATCAACAGCTCTCAAGGACCCGGCCAACATCGCCAAGCTCAGATCGATTTGCAGTGTACCTATGCGAGAAGGATGTTTCTGTCCAAAGGGAACGGTGCTTCATAGCGGAAAATGTCTGCGCGAGGCAGAGTGTCGTGCATGCGACGATAAGGTGAGACAAAGAGGAACAATCACGAGAGACTTTACCGAGAATATTTGACCACAGGGCCATCTACCTGGTGATGTATGGTATCCGGATGTTTGCACATCGTGTTCATGCCGCAACGACTCGACAATTCAGTGCCAGAAAATCCAATGTCCGTCGCAGCAAACCATTTGTGAGCTCGGATACGTAGCCGTCGAGACATCTTCGACCGGAGAATGTTGCAAGAAGTTTGCTTGCGTTCCCGAAATCAAAGCCGCAAAGCAAACCTCTTGTCCTCAATTAGTCCTACCGAACTGCGGTGTAGATCAGACGAATAAAATAATAAACGGCACCGATGGCTGCTCGAAATTTATTTGCGGTAAATAGCAGAGAGAGGCAGCTGGAGAATGAATGTTTAACTTTTAATCTAACGCAAACTCTCACCCCCGCTCTTGGCAGATTGTGTACCGAAGGCGCAGTGCAAGCCCGTACTGAATTATACCTCATTAGAGCCAGGCTTCAAGAGAAGAATTGACACGAAGGGATGCTGCCCCGTTGCGAAGCTCGAGTGCGACAAATCCTTGTGTCCACCAAAGCCGGCACAGTGTTCGGAAGCTTTCTACATCCTCGAGAAGACCAAAGCAGCGAGCGACAAAATCTGCTGCGATGAATACAAATGTCGTAAGTTTGATGAAGTTCTCGAGGACGTGTCGGCAAACAGAAAGTTGATTAAATTTACTTTCTCGGTTGTTTAACGAAGGACCGCCGTCGAGCAACTGTATAGCAACAGTTGGAGGGAAGAAGATGCTGAAAAAAGTTGATGAGACGTGGCCGACGGAGGATGTGTGCGAGAAAGCTGTCTGTGCCTTTGACACGAATGGAAGTCCCGTAATTAAAAAGCAGCGTGAAGTGTGTAACGCTATCTGTCAGGCTGTGAGTTTGCATTCAGTTATCTTGTCAAGGGAAACCTCAGAGTTTCATGTTTCTCTAATCAGGGCTACGAGGTTCGACCGGTGCCGAGCAAATGCTGCGGCGAGTGCATCAAAACTAAATGTGTAGTCGACAACAAGCTGCATGAAATTGGCGCTGAATGGATGAGCGCTGATAATTGCACGAGCTACGCTTGTGGCATCACCAACGGACAGGTTTTCGTCGCAACGATGACGCCGACGTGCCCTGACGTCTCCAGTTGCGCTCCAGCCCAGCGCTACACTGACGGATGCTGTGAGAAGTGCAAACTTGAACCGCTGTCACAGCACAACTGCCTCCCGGAATCCTTAGCTGAAAGCGTAACCATTGGACTCATTCAAACTTCCATTCCACCACATGGCAACTGCAAAAACGTCAATTCCGTACGTGGCATCACACAATGCTCCGGGACATGTCGGTCTGGAACAAAGTTTGATCCGTGTAAGTTCTCTTGTAAAAGTTTTTCAATTAATTTCTCCAAATATTTTCCAAACTGCTCAGTGACTCTGCATCAAACGAAAGACTGCGATTGCTGTTCGCCGAGCGGAGTTCGAGAGATTCCTGTTGAGCTGCTATGCGACGACAAGTTCAAGCTAATAAAGCACTTCAACGTTCCGTCTTCGTGCTCGTGCTCTCGATGTGGAGATGACGAGGCGAAGCTTATGAAACTAAAAGCAGCCTCGTGATTACCTCACTCGGGTAGGATTAAGTAATTTGACAACACAGTTTATTACAAAAGTTATTTTATACAAAAGCTTGTTTTAATAAAGCTTCACCAACTATTTAGTAAACGTAAAAGTTTCGCGTAACGAGAATGAGTAAGCAATTAAAACTTCTTTCCAGTGAACTCGAGACGAGATTCAACATTTGCTACTTCGCAGCTAATCAAAACCAGTGAATTGAAATCTCAGAAGCTTTTCGCAACCTTCCGATCTGCAAATTGGAATAACTTCCTGTCGGAAATTAAATCTGTTTTCAATCGCTTGACGACGTGAGGAGTGTCAGAACGATTTACTTTTTGAAAGCTTACATGACCTCAATGCCATCGAGTCAAACTGATGGGCCGTTCATGCATAACGTCAAAGATGGAATGAGGAGAGAAGAGATCAAAATCCGGAGTTAGCCAGCCCATGTCTAACTTGATCAGACCACAACCAAAGTTTACACAACTGAATTGACTCACTCAAGTTGGAAACGTCCTTCCTCCGCCCACGTAACCTGCGAACTGCCCTGGCATAGAAAAACATTCGCATGCGAATATTCAGAAATGAAATTCAATCACAAGTTTTTGCTCTATTTCTCAATTTCGTCGAGAGAAAAGTTTTATTCGTCAGAAAAACTATCGTTTGTCAGCATGTGCTGACCGGAGGGTTGAATTCAGGTCTCAGCTGCTTTTTTTCAGGCTGCCTGCCTGCATGCATTGACGTTCGCTGTCGGGCGAAATGTAAAAAATATGTTTACATCGTGAATTTATGTATGAGATCCGTGTGTTCCACTACGAGAAGGAGATATGAAAAAAGTTTTGAGCTTTTTCTGTGTTACAAGCAGCGCATAAATTTAATGTTTCTATGCAAAAGCTGGTCGTCGAATGCTGGCTCGGTCGAAAAGGAGAGTTTAACATCGACGCTGGGATATGACGAAAAGCTTGAGGACGACATAAATAAATTACATTCAGGATCGATGTAAAAATTGAATTGGAAGGAGGAGAATGTCGATAAAACATTCAGCGGTCGGGTTATGAGTTAGAGCTATTGAGGATCTCTGAGTGTTTGATCCACATTGCGGCATTCGACGTTCATTCGACGTTCATTCCCAGCAAGTGCAGAAATATTACTCGAGGTTGACATTCAACCGTAAAATTGGGAGAACGACGAGTAGTTGCAATCATAAACTCCTCAGCGCGCGTTTCAATCAAACTCTCAAAAGCTCTTCGAGGCGAATAAAAGCTGGAATTATTAGAAAAGTTGGCAAACACTGCAGGCGAAATCAACTGGAAAAAAAATCCAGAACGTTCACGTTTCAAAAGTTTAATTAGACCAAACCAGTGGCTTTCGTCTACCATCAACGATCAGCAATGTTTTTCCCCCCTGTAAAAGCTTTTATCTCCTAATTAAACCGAAGCAGAGCGCAAACGACGGATAGCGTTTACACAAGCTCATGTTGCTCTCGAAAAATATTCCGCTGTTTAAATATGAAAATTTAATTAATTATTTCCATCCACGAATGAGTGAGTATCCTCCATGAATTAATTTAAAACACATTAAACATCAGCCAGATTTCATCGCAAATAATCTGATTTATCGCGCATCCGAAGTCGGAAGTTTTGATGAATATTGTGTCGAGTGTCATCGCAATGATAATATTTAGTTATGTTTCATCATGTTATGGCTTCGCCCCCTCCTTCCGCTCTTTCTTTATGAGCCCTGGCACTGCGACGATATGTTTATGCGATGATTATGACAACATTTAAATGTTTGTGTTCACAGCAGCAGCGGCGAGCTTTTAATGCTTACGATCCGCATGTTTAGGTTTATCTCTAAATTTAGGAACTTAACACGCTGTTAATTGAATTAGATTCATGTTCAATGGATTAGCAAGCACAATATATTCACAGTTTTCCCATGGAAGCGATATATTAATCCAATTTCCGTCTACAGGGAAACGTCGAACCGTTTGGATAGCAATAAAGTTTGCGCGGCATCAAAGTTAAATGGTCAACTAACTGATAACTCAAAAGCAATTTCGGAGTTGCTGTTTCGTCCGAACGGAATTAAAAAACTATGCAGGAAGCTTCACATTATATCAAGAAATGTCCATTAATTTTTCGAAGCTTTTCGTTTTATAATTCGACCGATTTTCACGCTCCGACGGCTCAGTGCTCACTCCAATTTTGCTATTTCCGAAAAGCTCTGTAAACAATGACGCTGAATATTTGATGCATGAATGCGCTTCGCTCATTGGAAGCATTTATCGTTTAAATAATTAGCGGATTTCCGATTGAGGAGCAAACAAAGAGGAATTATTTACTTTAAAAACATTTTATTTCGTCTTGCGCACGTGATACAAGAAATTCCTTTGAGTATTTTGGGTTAAAATTGCTGAGAGTTTGAACACTTTGGCGGAGTGGCTACCGGCGGTGGCGAGTTTGATGGCGATCTGGATGGACAAATTGACAAGTTCTTCGGATAAGAGTTAATTGACGTTGCGCTTTGTCGTGGCATGATTGAGGTCGTCGTCGTTGAAATAGAAGGCGAGGCAGATGTTGAAGTTGATTGCATGTAAGGCAAGCTCATCTTTCTGTCAGTGGCGAAGTTCATGTAATGACTGTTGAGCTGATTGCTGAGTTGATTATGCAGCTTGTTCATCTTGTAATCCTTTCGCAAGTGCTGTCGAATCTCCGTGTGGCAGTGCTCGTTGTTGGTCACGATTATGTCGCCGCCGTCCGTCGTGGTAACGCGAGCTTTGCAATTATACTTCCGTGATAAATTGCATTGCCAGTATTTCTTATCCTTGCGGATGTACTGGATGCCGAACGAGTAGCCGTCATGAACGAGTAGCGGTTTACCTATGATAGAAAGTTAAGCTGCACTCGAAAGCTTTTAAGCATAATAAGATGAGCTTTTACCTCTTTGACTCAGCATGAACTGCAATTTGCCGCTGATCCATCGCTCGCCGGGAAGAACTGCCAGAAGAGATTAATCAGAACTTTACGCCAAAGTGCTTTGTGCTTCATTAAGAATTTAAAATTTAAATTGCTTCATTATCATTCATTGCGCAACCGAGGGAGTGAGAGAAAGAGTGTGTGGAGTTAAGTATTAGCGCTGCTCGTAATTGCAATTTCAACATGCATGTTTGGGTCATTCATGACATTTCTTTGAAGCTGCTGCTGCTGTTGTTGCTGCTGCATTTGCTCCATCGATGCATTTATAATTGGATTGATCTGAATGTTGTTGTCCATCTGATTTAGGACGCTCGATGATTGCGCTAGGAGAGAATTCGGATCCATTTCGTTCATTTGCGCGTTCAAAATATTTGTCATCGAGAAGTTATTGTTGTTTCCGCCGAAATTCATGTTTGCGCTCATTTGGTGTTGATTTATCATGCCTTGTGTCGCCGATGTGGATGGCAGATTCAGAATTTGGTTTGACAGCGGTTGAGCGAACGCTTGACTCGGCTGCTCCGACGTCAGATCCATTTTGGAGCCGGCCGAGTTTTTCACGTGCGGCGGGTGATTGTGCGTTCCCGTCGTGCTCATAATTCTTCCTTGCGCTGTTATGCAACGGGCTCGACACGTTGTCAATCGATACGAGCGACTTTCGATTTGAAAGAGAAAAAAAATCGGTTTTCGAGAGGGATTTCCACAAACAATTCGAGTCAAGTCACCATAGCCAATAGGTTTTCATGCCCTGCTGGGTCGCGACAGTATTGTTGCGATTAAAAATCATTGAATTGTGGAGAAGGCTTGTGGGCGAAAGCATCGTTACGTTCGAGAGGTTGGCGCCGGTACCTGTTGAAAGGTACAATGGGATCAGTAAAAGTTCAAGAATCTTATGAAAAGCTCGCGATAGGTTAAGTCGATCCGACAAATCTCGTGAATTATTGAAAGCTCCAGCCCCGCGCATTATCGCAAACTCGCCAGCACGAGCGGATCATGAAATCTAATTCTATCAATTATCGCGTCTCTCGAGTCGAGACGATTTCGTCGAAGCGTTTTCGCCGTAAGTTTGAAGACGTAACAAATTTTTTTGTGGGTCATTCATGAATCTCCGCACCCGCTTTACGACTCCAACGCTTCTCCTTCGAATTATCATCAAGCGCGAGATGTTTTTAGAACATCACGGGATTTATCAGTTTTATTATTATGATCTTTGATATTTTCACAACTTCTACTCCGAAAGATGTCAATGGGGAGAGGAAAAAATCCGCTGATGTGGATGTTAATACTGTTTATCGCGTCGTGTCGATGGAAGCTCCGTCGCTGTGTGCTGATTGCTAAGTAGAGTGCGACTCTAATTACGATTAAAAAGTATCTTTTTCTCAGCTCATCTCATTTCCTATCACTATGTAGAGACGCGAGTCCAGTAAGTGTTTAGCTCGGCACAAATCGAGGTCACATTGATAAACGGGACAGAGAGAAATGAAAATCTGTTTGCGTTTTTTGCTAACGAAATAAATTTAATGAGCAGTTGTGGATGTTGATTGTAAGCCCTTCGGGCTCGAAAAAAAATTAAGCATCGAACGTCACTCTCTGATATATTCTCGTGACCTTTCACCTCTTTTCTTGAAACTCCAACGACTCCGAGAGCCAAGGCAAACAAACAGACAAATGTGTTTGCGCCTTGATTCGATAAAAATAATTTCATTTTTAACCTACGAGCTCGTTAAATCGTGTTTTGTTCGTTTGGAGAATTGATAAGTAGTCTCGAGAAAGCAGAACACGAATCGAATTATTTTCAATTCTCTTCTCCTTTCGACGGAGGCGACTCGAGCGAGTTGAAGGCGGAAAGGTTGAGGCGCGCAATGAATGATAATGAAACATTTGCATAAACTAAGTTTGAAGCTTCGCCAATTGAATCACGAACTTCGATTCTCACCTGCAGGAATATCCATGTGGATCGACGGTTTCATCTCGCTCTGCATCGTCATGTCGGCGTTGGAGAAATCCGAGAAGTTGTAAGGATACGACGCGTTGTGCATCGAGTTCGTGTTCGAGTTCTCTGCTTGTAAAAGCATTTTGCATTAATGGCTGTAGTTAAAAGCTCAGCTTTACGACTTACGATATGTGTTTCGGAAAGCGCTGTTGGGGCTTTGTGGCTGCGACACGACCGCGTCGCTGCTTTCGCGCTTGACCGAGGCGGTATCGTAGCGCGGAGATTCGTTTATTGTCACTTGTGGCTGCATCGCCTGCGGCAGGAAAATGTCATCCGAGGTCATGTTGTCAACCGAATCGTTCATGTCGCTGTCGCTTATATCGTGAACACGTTTCATCTTCATCGAGCCCATTCGCTCGTTCATCGCCGATTGCTCCAGCGACCGTTTTTGACCGAAGGACATCGCTTCGCCCATCTTTCCTGTTGAGCGGAGAAGAAGGAATGAGATATCACGTTGGGGCAAATGTTTTACCTTTCAGCGAGTGATTATCAACCGACGAAGTAGTCGATAGAGGTGTCGACGACGCTTGTCGATGATGTTCCGTGTGATTGCCACCGGAATGAAAATGATGTTGATTGTGATTACGCGAAACGTTATTGCTCCCGTGAAATTGACTGCTGAACGGTAAATTAACCGGATCAGAACCTTTTGTCGCCTGCGCGCTGTTGTTGTTACTGCTTGTCGCTAGTCCTTTAATCTGCAATGACTCGGCAATTGACATGAATGACTGCAGCTCGGCTTGTTTAACGTTGACTTCGCCTTCGTGAGGAAAGAAATAAATTTTGCGTTAGTAGATAATCTAGCAATATCGAATGACGTCACTCACCTTGGTACATGAACTGAAGCAGCTCCGACATAATCGAGTAGGTCACATCTTTCAGAATGACTTTGGGGGAAAATACAGAAAAATAAAATGAATGGAATTATTCTGATTATCGCGAATTATCAGCGAGATTATTCTGCTCAACAGAATTTATTTTTGTGCTTTCGCGATAGCACATCGGATGTTGTTTTAGGAGAAGTTCTCAGGAAGGCTTCGGTCGTAATTCGGTCATCCCAAGTGCTTGCTGCCCTCCGGCAAAGCTCTGACATTACATAACGTTGCTATATCGAGCACACTGTTCAGAAGCAGAAGATCTCTCTTGGTTATGCAAACTAACTTCCAACGTTACAAACTCCCAAACAAATTATCTTAGATCTTGCCAACATCCTGATAAACATTTCTTTTATCACGAGCACACACAACATGACTCACTAACGAGCGGCAATCGATGAATCAATATTGTTATCCAAAGCATGAGAGTTTAAAGATTATCGTGTCGATGTCGTCTCTATTCATAAGACTTTTATCTCTTGTATTAATAGACCTTAGTCCAAATATTTGATAATAATTTCTTCCGCTCTCTAGCTGACGCTTCTCTCAGCTATTCACATTTCAAGTCGAAGAAGAAGAACGAGTCGCTTGCTCTCGATCGATAACAAATAATGGATATTCGTTTGCAAGCAATTAAAGTGGAGAGAGATTCGGCAACTCAATCGGCAACGGAAAAAAATGTTTATGGTCTCGATAAAAAATATCGACAACTCCAGATATCTCGAGATAAAAAGTTTTCGCGCAAAACTTTTGTCGAACAACAAATTTAATTTGTTTCTAGATATAAGTAGATACTCACTGATAGGATGACGACAAGGGTTGTTAATGAAGATCTCCTTGAAGTACGGGCTGCAGATGGCCAATACCAACTTGTGGCACTGGAGCAGTTGTCCGTCGCACGCTATCGTGCAGTCGACGAAGTCACCGCGATCGAACAGGCTCTGAAATCCTGTCGACAAGTTCTCGGCGAATTTCAATTTATTCCAACACAATGCGAACTCTTCCATCTCGTCGTCACCGCTCGAGGAACGGGAAGAAGGAATCACGAGGAGATTGAATTAACTGAGGGGCCAGTGAATTATAATAATTCTCTCTTGAGTCACTTGCTTCACTGATATTTCTCTGTCTCGTCTCGACTCGGGACGACTGATAAACTTCTCCAATTAAAATTTAAATTTTTCTTTCGCCCGATGGTTCTGTAACGGTCCGTCCGATCTGCATCGATTTTAGAACTGAACTGAAGGTTTATCATCGAACCTAAGTGAATTATATACTCTCATGCTTTAAGAAATCGTTTCTTATCACACTCGGGACTGAGAGGTATTGCCAGAGATAATGAGTCGTGCGAGTCTCTTAAACTCTCGGCATCGGCTCGTTCATTTTCGAGTCAATAAGAGTGCTGAAGTTGCATATTAAAATTGCTCCAAAAGCGTTTAAAGAGAAAACTTTCTCAATCAGAACTCATATTCCCGAAACTTAAGTAAAGCAAACAAGTCGATGCGAGTGAAATTCTATGTTGCCAAAAGCGCCTCGAGTTATGAGTGAGAAATCTGCAATTATAGTTCTCAAAGAAAAACATTCTGCTGCAAATAGAATTCCTCGTTGAGTAAACAGCTTTTATTTCGAAGCTTCCGCACTCGTTCAAGGAAAGTTCACGATGCAGGAGTCATCGCACTGCAAGCTGAAAACTTCTGAGAATGAGCTCAAGGACTTTATGCAGAGTTAAGTTTCCACTCGAAGCTGAAATTCCTCTAAATCTGTCGATGGTTCTTGCCGCAAGATTTTGGTGTTTGAGGGGCTGAGCCCAGCCCTCGTGGCGAAGAGGCTTCCTAGAAAAGCCATTGACAAAACACATTTTGTAAATCAAATCAACGGCGTTTATGTCAATAAAGTCTCTTGATTCAAGTTTAGACATAGCAAGAGCAAACTCAGAATGGCTAGTGAGCTTAAAGTTTGCTTGCGAGTCATACATTTGCTTTGAGGTTTTCGAGTGAGGATATCGCTTTAAAGGCTGCTCAAGAGTTGCAGTTGAATCAATGGAAACTCTTTGGAATGTGGAAGTTTTTCCAGTGGAAAAGGATTGGAAGCCATCGAGGGAAAGTTCTTCGATGCATTGCGAGATCGTCGGTGAGTTTGTCGATTGAAATCATGAATCGCAAGTGCGACAAACTGTCGTCGCTTCATTGCTATTTAATCTTTAATTGGCTATTCAAGTTCAAACAGAAATCTCTTCAGCAAAGACTCAACGAATTAAAATGAGAGACTCGTCGTGGCTTCTGCTAACATTCCAAAGTAATTTATGATTGAGATAAATTAATTTTTATTCGAGTTTCATTAGTCGCCGCAAATAAAACGCCAATTATAATTACATCCTTTTCCCCTTCCCGCTCGCAAGCTTCCGAGTCGAAGCGTTCAACAATAGCGAAGCAGCTTTTAATTGGTGCGGCATGTCATGTAGACGGAAGAACTAATAAGAGCTTAAGTGCCAACGCAACCGAGTTTCCTTCTGCTTACACAAATAACTCAAAACACATTTTAATCAAAAATTAGTCTCTGCCGGAGCTTTCTTGCTATCTCTGCCCGTCCGTCGTGTCTAATGGCTTAATGGCATACATGCGAGAGAAGAAGGAATCTAATGAATGAGGCAAATAAATAAAATACATCTGCGAGATTTTTTATCTCCATCCTTGGCCTTCCCTAAAGCTTGACTCGAGGCGAACTCTCTATTGTCGAGCTTGCCTCCGTAATCTGAGATGTTGTGCGAGCTCCCAAAAATAATTCTTTCTTATTCCCCTCCTCGTCTCGATTCGGAACAAAGAGGAACATTTCTTTTCATTCCAAACCACAAAATGAGCACGAGGGAAAGTTGAGAAGTCGTTGTTTGGTTTCAGTTGTTCAAGGAAATTCATTATGCCGATTGTGGGCATTTTTCATTTCTTTTCAATCGCCTTCACGAGGCAGCAACGATGATGAGAAGGGAAATTCGGATAAAATTGAGACGATTCTACAGACAACAACATTTCATTCCGTCTCGCTGAACGAGATGAAGACGAGAGGGTAATTGAATGGCTCAGTGCGATGCACGTCGCAAGCGAAATTGTTTCCTTGCACAATCTTGTTTTGCATTATGAAAATGTTTCTTAATAATTCATCTACGATGAACTGTTGGCAAGTCTCACATTGATATTTCACTTCTTCCTCGCTTCATCGTTTCCAATAAAAAAGGAGAACAATAAATTTCTGTTTGTAGTTTTCGAAAACAATTTCGCCTTCGCTCTTCCTTTATGAAATTCCTCAACTCGTCGATCTATCTGTTCTCGTATTAATAAAGCTGCAAACATATTTTTCACGGACGTGATTTTGGCATTTTTCGCAACAAGAAAATCCTTTGAGAATCGCTGCTTTATTGCAAAAGAGTTTGAGTAGGAAGCTCGTGCATGTTTGCTAGTTCGTTTTATTGACTCACAGAACAGAACGAGAAACAATTGCGATGAGGATTTTATAATGAAGTTTATCGCCAAATAATTAGATTGAAGCGGAAGAATTTCATTCGTGAGCGTTGCGGGACTCAAAGCGTGCAGCAGAACAATTCTTTGACTTGTTCCTGTAGAGATTTCTTTGATTCTTTTGCTACTCAAACTTAAAAGAACAAAACTGTAAATTTTATGCTGTCAGAAATATAAAACTATTAGACCAAGTAGTAGGTTGAGGTCTACAGTTATTGAGTTTTAGGTTCTTTCATTGCTACAGTTCTAAAGTATCCGCCAAAGTGCTTTTAAATTTTCAAAAGAAAACCATTCAGAAATGCTGATGAAAATTATTGGCTTTTCCTCATAGCTTCGGTCATCTCACTTTCGAGCCTAAGAAGCTGAGGTAATTAAACTAATGATGTATGTAAATTGAGAGGATTGAATTCGATGCAGTTGAGGTATTAAATCGAGTCCATCGATTGGAAGCTTGATGGAAGCTTTGCAGTTGAAACGCAAGTTCAATAAACAGGAATCAATATTCAGTTTAATCAAAGCATTAGAGACCTAGACCATAAAGCACATACAAAAGTGAAATCTCCAATGTCCAGCTGGTCAGTTTTCATTTAAATATTTACCGAAACATGACGATGGTCAAGCGATCAAATATGGTCGATCAAGTGACTGTTTAAACACTTTGAAGTGAATGAAGTTGTTCGGAACTTTGCAGGTCGTAAGCTGTCTATGAACTGTGAGACGAGTATGGACGAATTTTCAATGGTTTGTGGAAGCTTGGATGTTCGCATACGTATCGGCTTACAGGGCAAACAGGTTTGATCCATCAACATATTTACATTTTTGAATTTGCATTGAGAGAGAATCTGAGGAGAATGGGAGTGACAGGAGGTGATTCGAATAAGCATAAGCTGGAAATTTAATCCCATCCTCACGTAGTCAAGTGCTTTGCGGCAAAAGGTAAAGTTTACCTTCGTTCACCGAGCTCGTTCACATCGTCTACGAGAGAAACTTTGTGGTGGTCGAAACACTTTTTCGGAAATATGCTAAATAAGTAATCTCATTCGGTTGGCGTGTTTATCATCTCTCCAAACCGCTCTAATGTCTCTCACATGTAATGCTAGCTCGAGTCATTAAAAACTTTGTCCAGCAGCCGTTCGGGAACGAAAATAAATTAATTCCTCCAAGTTTTCCCCTCTCGATTTAAACTATCTAAATGTGTTTGCCTTCGCATAATGACGACAGTTGTTGTTGTTTTATCTCGAGGGAGACTTTATTGAGGCACCTAAAAAACATCGTCGCAGACGACGGGGAGAGAAGAGTCGTAATCGATATCGCCATTTGTTGGCTGGCGCGCAGTCGGGCGCTTAAAAAACACAAGTCATTAAATTTTATTTTATTTCAGAAAATAAGGAGAGATTTTCATCAAATTTTATGTTTTCCTGCTGATTCGCCCGCTACCGGTGGATGCAATGAAAGAAGGAAACTTACGGACGGATGCTGCTGTTGGTGTCAGTTGCCATAAAAATCGAAGGGGCAAATGCTAACGTTCCTCCGTGCCAAACATCGACGACTATTGAGATGTGAAATTCGTTGAACCAAGTGCTCGATGGCTCGAGGAGTTGAGATTCAAGCCACTTATGGAATCTCCTTTCTTCCCTGACTCAATGGACTTATCTTTGTTGGAGTGTAAACACATTACATCACAATAGCGGCGGTGGTGGTGAAGTGGCTCGAGAAAAGGTAAAATCGGTCTGTGGATTGCCGTTATCTCGTGACACATTAAGAACGATTTTCCACTCCGAGGAAAAAAGGAAGAGGGAAAAGCTCTCTCTGTCAATCGAATTTTCGTGCTGACTCCTCCACAGTGTCTTCCTTTCTGTATCGAAAAGGTTCTCATCGGAAATCGGTTTTTAGGGCGAGGGATTTTCTAGCTTCTCACTACGCAAATCTGAAAGCTATAACGCAATTACGATAGCTCGAGAAAAGAGTTCGAAGGGAGAGCTTTTCAGGATTTTATTGACGACCCAGAAAACAGAAAACGAGACTCGATACGAGACGAGTGAGAATCGCAGGTGTAGGTCGTGATGGGAGAAATATTGAATGTGTTATTTGGTCGATTTACTTTTATCACTTCATTTACCGGAACAGATTATTTCTTCTCATGCTCGTGCCATGTCACGATGATGATGATGTTATGAACACTTGCAGAGAGCTTTCACCGAGACAGGGTTGCAAACTCGTTGTTGTGATGAGGTTCAATTTACACCTTACGTTATTGCAGAGTGGAAAAGCTTCTGAACATTATCATCAGTTACAACTTCAGTAAACAATCTGAAGCCGGTTGAGCGATTCTTAGAAATTTTAAATGAAGCTTTCAAGCTTTGAAAGCTCTCAAGTTTGATCCAACTCCTAAAGTCTTAAAACCTTCATCTCTCGTCTCAGACTGTTTTGACTGTTTGGACTGTCTAGATTCCACGACAAATCCCCCCGTCCCTTCATCTCGTGCTTTTCCTAGAACTCCCATTTCCAACCCTCAAATTTATACGCAAACAATTCCCAAAGACCTTTTTCGAAAGAAAAAAAACAGTTCAGCGATGAACTGGATCGGCTTCATAAAACAGAAATCTGATTTATTCGGTTTCATAAACCATAAGCCTGACTCTACATGTTTATCTTCTTCTCGAAGGGGGAGCAAGATTTCTATGTTGTGGCGCTTTCGAAAGCATGTTTGCCTCCAACACAACCGAAGCCCAAAAACATAAATTTCATATTTCATATTCGCTCACATCGAGAACTATTTTGAGTCTCTCGACAACATTCCTCGCCCCGGATGGAACAACATGCTATGGACTAAATATTTGGATATTACAAAGACCGTTCGTTACGAACGCCAAGACAAGCTTTCGATTCCATTACAGAGCTTTAGGAAAAAATTGCTTCCACACAACAAAACATCCTCGAGGCATGCTCTTCATAAACTTCAAGCCAGACATTCTCCGAGCTTTTGTCCCGCAAAAACATTTTCATACACAATAAATTCCAATATTTATTGATTGCCTTTTAGCTTCGGCAATCTCTGATATGAACATCTCCTCGCCCCAGCTCACGCGCCGGTCTGAACAAAGTTCGGGCTTATAGACAAAAGACCTTCTCTATCGAGCTGATTCAGGAGTTTATTGTGCGGGAGACTTAAAGATGACGACATGCGATGTGTCATGTACGCCATCAAGAATCCTTGGTGCATGTGTGACAAGAGAAATCAATAAGCGTAGAGCAACCTGGGCCCAAAAGCTGATAGCTGTGCCCTTGTTTCGGAAGAGATTTTCCTCACCATTGACAATGTCAACGCGTTCACATATCATTTTCGAATTTCTTGAAGCGCAATAAAATTTTATGACATTGAAAATTTCTTTCGCCGACGCTCGATTGCTCGACAATCCTTGGCTTCTAACGTTCTGACGTCTTCGACGGAAGAGTGAGCGTGGAGTGGCTTAGAGATAGCTGCTTCACATGTTGTTTAGTGTGCATGGGAAGCGCTCTCTGCTGCTGCTCGTTTTCCGCACGATTTCAAGCACATGATTGAGTGAGTTTGATGGTTTCTGATGATTCGCTTTAAGCGCTATGCAATCTTTCGGAAAATTCCTCCTCTCAACATTTTACGATCGTCAATATTTTTCCGCTGAACCGAAGTTTCCCAGAAATTTTCTCCGCTTCATTCGAGCCATTTGCTTTTCAGGCTTTCGTTTGATGTGCGGTAATTCAGAGTATAATCGCCGAAAAGCATTTTCATTAAAAATAAATTCATTGGTCTCGTTCGGCTGTCGTGTGCAGTTGGGAAAGCTCTTCGTCTTCCTTTCCGACATGGCTGACAATCTGTTAGACCGTTATCGTTTCACTAGATCAATTACTTTATGGGCTCGATAGGTTGTTAGCTTGGAAGCACCAATCATGTCAATTGAAGATGCATCAAGGATTTATCACTGTCTCGGACAAAGTAAGTAAGAGATGGCCATCTCGGACTCGCATCGGAGGCCTATAAATCAAATCAACAAGAAATAACATTCACTGAGATACCACGCACATAAAAACCGTTCCTCTTCTCTTCTCAATTCTGTGTCAGTGTCGTCGACGACGATGGAGTTGTTCGCTTTACCAGAATCGATTGCGGAACGAGACCGACAAAAGCTTGCGATAAGCGGAAGTGAAGAAAGTATAATTCATAAGAAAGCTCCGGCTGGGAACGTTTCTTTTGGGCGCCAATAAAATAGCCTAGCGAGTATGGCCATAAATTACGGTTCTCGCTCGAGAAAAACAGCGTAGGATGAATGGAGAAAGCTCATTCGTAACCAGCGAAAGAAATTACAATGGAAATAACTTTCCATATTACACACAGCGTGTGAATGCGGGGCGGGGGCAGAGATTGGCCCAGTGTCAGCGTCTTACGCCATAAAGACGTGAAAATGAAATATAAATTCAAATGAAAATAAATTCAGTGACATTCATTCATTCTTAATGCTGTAAAGGAGCGCCGAACTGGGAGCAGCGAAAGCTCGAGTAAACTTTGCGAGTCTTTTATGGCCGATGTTGACTCGCATTCTCCAGACGCCGAAAGAGAAAAGTTTCGTCGTCTCAATATTTTATCAAGTTCAGCGGCGAGCTGGAGCTCCTTGAAAATATTAAATGATATTTTGTCGGTCGCTTTCCGCTGGAAATTCGAGCGTTTCGTTGCAACTTCTTTATGAAGTGCTGGCGCTCTTTTCCTTCTTGGTGTTCCGAGCTTCTTCGTATTTTTTTTCCGCTCGACTTGATGAAGGTTTTCACTTTGCTCGCTCTTTGAAACTTTAACTTCGCTGAGTCTGCAAAAGGATTTTTCTCGCAAAAGTTTCCTTTTAACTGCATTGAAAGCACTGGCGAAGAAACTTAATGGCTTTTAACGACTCTTTCTTTGTCGGAAACTTTGTCGTCCTCGCATCTTTGTTTTATTCTCCACGTTCATCCTTTGTGCCGTCTCATCTCTCTGTGGGTTAATTAAATATTATGAGAGCGGCAAATATTTTTTACGCTCGCTTTTATGGCAAATTAAGCCTTTCAAATCGGAATGGAAGCAAAAAGATATTTCACTTGTTGCATTTTGGGATGATTGTTATCAACAACAGGATGAACGAGCGGAGGGAAAAAAGCGAGTGCGGTTGTTGCGGTGGGCGAGGAACATAAAAAATTCTCTGCTTTTTCGGGGGTGATGAATCTAAGCCATTGCGAGGTTTATGTTCGCCATCGTCACGATACGTTCTTGCAAAAACAAGGTGGCTACGTAGCAGCGAGGGTAGTCGAAATGGAAGCGAGACTAGTCAAGGTAAAAGCGAGTCTAGTCGAGGTAGAAACGAGCTTTGTATGCAATCAAACAGAGCGTAAATCACTCGAAGGTGAGATTCTGTTTCATCTCCTTTGACTCGTTTGCTCAGGAGCGTGCAAGCGAAGCTTCTTCGATACAGTCTGCGACAAGATAGATCGAATGCTGACGAAGACGTAAAGCGATGAGTTCACGTTAGTTGAATTGTAAGCATGAATAATTAAATATCCTCGCATCATCGATCAAAGATGATGCGGTGATCTGGAAGCAAGCGACGGTCGGGCTTCGGTGTTTGTTCGCTTATTTCGTTAACAAATCGTTGACACTGAACGAACACCCGAAGGGAGGAAATGATGAACTTCGGGGAACTTATGATTGATAAAAAAGCGCTCATTCACATCGAGGACAGAGAACATCGTCTCGAAATGATTTTTTAATGAGAAATTGATGGCAAGAAGCGTGCTCGAGGATGTTCACTCGAACAGAAAAAGGAAACAGAGAATTTGTGTTGCGACAGGCGATAAAGTGCGAGAGGGAGAAAGTTAATCTAAGGAATTTTTAGCGACGTTTGATGGACCTTTCGTGGCCACCGCCGTCTCGGCAATGACTCGGAGAATGAAAATTGAATGTTAACGAACGATAAAACGCAAAGTTGTTGCGGCGGCGGACGAGCAAATTTTTGCTCTTTACCAACTTTTAGGTGAATCCGCACATTTTGGAGAAGGACCCTCGTCTCTCTCGACCCGTCCGACGAGCTACAAAAAACAAGAAAAATGCTTCTTAATAAAAATTCTTTTCCGCGAATTCTTTTTCATTTGAACTTTTCCCGTCCATCAGAGAAAGGAAACACGAGCGAACGATTATGTTGGCAGATTTTCATTCCGGGAAGCATTTGCTTTAAAGGCTTGTTGCTTTGTTTATCCTTCGAACGGCGTAAGGGCAACTTTTCAACTCTCTCCGACCATTCCGGACGGAGGGAAACTTTAAAGGAATTTGAAAAATGATGTAATAAAGCATTCCAGCTCGCTTTATTGCATCGCTCCGCAATGAAAATGATTAAACATTTCTGATTTAATAAATTCCTTTCCTCTCTCACTTAAATCCATTGCCGGCTTTCTTCGGGTTAATTCATGAGTTTGGTCTGCTTCAAAGAGAAAACTCAGTTGCAGCTGAGGATGCAAATCAAAATATCTTTATCGCTATTGCTAATGTGGCATAACAAGTGCTTCAGGTTGTAGGTAGACGACTTCAAGTTGTTGGTAGATGCAGACGTTTGTCTGGATCCTTGACATACTTTTCTTAAGTAAATCTCGAGTACTGCAGACTCTTTAGTCGAGATTTCTCTTGCTCTTGTTGAGTTTTGCTGAAAGTAGCGATGATTTTTCGCCCCAATTTTTTGGCTTTAACAATTGAATTTACCTTTTCACTGAAACTGCTGACGTTTTCGTTTCAAAAATTCTGATAAATTGCTTACACAATCGAAGCGCACCTTCAAGAATGTTTTAGCATGTAAACCTCAGAAATTACGAGAGTCAATAGAAATATTCAGTCAAGCGGACAACGACGGCAAACCATTCAATGTTGCTTGAAATTATTCCTCGGCTATCACCGCAGTTGTTTGATGGTTGACGCAACTTACGATCGCTCCTAACTCATTCGTGATGAAATTTCTGTCTCGGTTAAAAGCAAACAAAGAAAAAGGAGAAAAGGCGAAAGTTTCATTTGCAGCACCAAAACAAAGCGGTTTAAAATCCGCGCGGCGCGTGAAAATCTTGTTTTCCCCGAGGTTTCTCCTTCAATTGACAGTGTTGATGGAAATTCTGCTTGTCGGGCTCGGTGAAAGATTTATTTATTTTGTGGTGTAAGACAAAGTTGTTTTCCTTCGCACAAATGAATGAAAAGTTTCGCTCGTCTCAAGCAGATAGAATTTCAATTGGGACTTTTTCTGAAATTCCTAGAAATTATTTTCCAGCGATGCATTAAAAGCACGCTGGGCGAAGGAGAAAAAGTCGCAGAAGGAAACGAGAAACTCATTTGTGGTCTTGTTTATTTTTATCGCTTCAAAAGGTTATTGCGTTGATGATGTCGAGAGCCCGGAGCGTTTAAGTTTCTTTGAGAGTTTCCGCAGTCATTCAAATGCTTTCATCCTCCCACCGAATGTTGTTACGGCATCGAGCCACCGAAATATCCCAAAAAGCGAAACATAAATAAATAAACACACGCCGAAAAATGCTGCGACAATAAATTCAAATTCAGCTTTTCCATTCATCGTCGTCGCTTTTTTATTGGAATTTCCATGGAAATAAATTCGCAAAGAATTTTAATTTGTTGTCACATTGACAGCGGGTCTGACGAGTTTTATAATTTTTCCTTTTGCCTTGTGCTTTGATTCGGCGACAAATGAAATTGAAACTAAACTTCCGTGGGAGATCCCGACGCTTACATCAACAAACAATTTCCTTCCTCCTCGCTCGCCTGATGATAAATGACATAACTTCCAGATTCTTTTAATTAAATTCCGCTCGAGGATAGAAATAAATTAAATTTCAGTTGCCAAAACAGACATTACTCAAATGCGCCGGCAGCTGAAAGCTGAGTGTGTCTGTCGCGGTCAACAACCAATGGGTGAAAGCAAGAAGAGAGAATTGATGTTGACAACTTGAAGAATGTTCCATCATTCGCTATATTTTATTGGTTTCTGCTCCAGCTCCCACTTGTCAGCTTCTTCAATAGTTCGAGACGAAGAATTTCGCTTGCGAGTTCTAGAGCCGTTGAAATGCTGTTTATCGCTGCAAGGCGCTAGCAGCGAACGAAGCAGTTTTACATTATTTTCAATGCAAGTCAGTCGTAGATGATGAATCGAAATTGCATCTCGAGAGGGTTTACGATGAGAAAAGTTTGCTCCTAATTCAATTCCACTCTCTTTTCATCACCGGGGATCGAATCATAAAAGCTTTCAGCTCTCAAGAAATGAAATTAAACGAACTCTTCCTTGATTAAAACCGTCATCGACGAACTAGAATCAGCAGAACTTCGATAATCATCGAAGAGAAATGCAATTACATTCGTCTGTTAACGGCGATTATCCCTGCTCGGTATAAGTTTCGCAATGCGCTTTGTGTTACTGTTGTGCTCTGAACTTATTGCGAGATTACTGAAATAATTGTAAATTAGACAAGAGACGCTGAAGCTTTTTTTGCGCCGGCTTTGGCGACGTTCAAAGAAGCAAAGAAAATTTCCTGTAAAGCTCTAACAAGTTTTCCGTCGTTCGCCTTTATCAGACTTTCATTCTCATCGGAGAACTCGCTTAAAATTGCATTCAATTAAGAAAATTGCATCGAGAAAAGGCAAACAAGTAATCGAGTTAATGCTCGTAACTCGGTAAGAAGCGGCAGCGTTACGCGATGCAATTTATTTGGAAACCATCAAAGCTCTACCGACGCTATAAAGCCGTTTCGCTCTGTGCATTATGCATGGCAAACACAATCGTTCAGTTAGCAAAAGCATAACCCTTTACAAACAACGGAATGAAACCAGAATTCATTAAAAATTTATGTGATGCTAGACGAGATCCGCGCTTAAGAGGAACGAGCTTTGCCACGAGCTTCACATTTACTGCTCGAGGAAAATTCCTGGAAGTTGAGGAAAATGCAAAATTATGTAAAACTGACGAGACCGCAGTGAACCCACACGCTTCTCGTGCAAATTGCAGGCTCAATGATTTTACTATCGCTCGATCCCAATTAAAAGGGACTCAAGGTTTTATCACGACCAGAAAAACTCGTCGAGCTGGTTTCGAAATGGATTCAAGTGGGCGAGCTCTAACAGATTATCTGACAAACTTAAAACGATCCACATCCGAGAAAAAATCCTTCGACAAACAAAAAGCTCATTTGGAACTTTGCCCATGCTTTACATCGACATAATTCACATTTCATCGAGAGAAAAATTTGTTTTCACTGAAAAAAACATTCCTGAATTTAAATTCAAAAACAAACTGGTGAATCAATATTCCATCTCTGAAGCTCTTGCAGCCAGCCGATGCACGAGCGAGGGATTTTTCAACGTCGCTGCACACTGCAAGTTATGCTGCGAAAATTGAAAAATTCTGAACGTTGGCTTCAACATTTTCCCGACGAGATTCCAAAATATTTTTCACATTTTCACGAGAAGTCACTCGCTCTTGTTTATGAAGACTTCGTCGTCCCAGCCAGCGCCGAAAGAAGAGAAATGGAGTCCTCGTGTTGCAAGTTGAATGCAGCTGGAGCTTCCGACCCTCTCGAGAAGCTCCTCAGTTAAATTTACTATTTGTCGTTTGTCACTTTATTTGACTAAAATATTCACTCGCTCGTGTACACTTTTCTTCTTTTCCTCCGGGACACACACGAGACAAAAAAGAGAAGAACTTAAATATTCATGCATTCGAGAAACTTAATTATGTTTTTTTGTGTATTTGCAACTAAATTTTATGAGAATGCAAACTGTTTGCAGCAAACACAAAGAAGAAATTTCCGTGCAAAAACTTTCCGAACGAGAAGCGTACAAAGTTTCTGTCTGTTGCGGAGGAATGATGATTCGGAAAGCATAAAATGAGCAGAAAAAAGTTGCAGAGGAAGGATGTGAAATAGAGAAGGTGATACAACTTTGCATTCATTGCTGCTAATTCATTGAACTGGATTGCGAGATGCTGGAGGCATCCGTCGAAAGGGTTTACGTATTATCTTGATTGAGTTATTAACAAGGAATGATTTAGACACGACAGAGCAATCTGTGGTGTGGAAACACTCTCTCTGTCTGATGCCATCGGTTCTGTTGACTCTCGACCTGATACTCAGATCAAACCTCAAACTAAGACAACCAGGAAAGTCGACCTCAAGTTGAAAACTTCATCATTGATGCGTTTGATTCATGCAATTTATGCTTAAACCTCAAGTTGCTAATCAACACAGACTAAGTCTTACAAACACCACAAGCTACAACCCTGGAACATTTCAACAAGATTTGTGTCACTAGTCGAACTCTTAACAGCTTAAACTTTGAGCTATCCTGACAATTAATCGAACTTAAAGCTAACATTTTGATTTGTAAGAGACCCAATCGAACCTTTTCTTTGTGTCGCAACACACAAACTTTTCCCATAACACAACTTTTCTTCTTCATCTCTTCTTACTCTATATTTTTTTGTGTCAAAGAAAAGCATGAAAATATTTCTTTCAATTTCACTTCGAAGGAGAAAAAGTTTATGAAAGTTTTTAATTTATTTATGCTCGTCTAACATTTCATTTTTCAAAACACGGCAAAAGTTGCGAGAGAAAGTTTTTACTCCTTCGGAGATAGTTGCGAATGTATCCGGATAATTAATCATTTCGAAAGCTTAGAGCCGAGCGAGTAAAAAGTTTAAATGAAGAATCCTCAGTTAATTGACTCAAGTTGCTGCTCCTGAACTGAATGAAGTGCCTTGTTCATTGTTTTCCCTTCAACGAGCAAAGTTGCTTGATATTTCAACCAGCAACTTTTAATTGAAAGGGTGAGATCAGATACCCGAGCTTTTGCACTTGAAGGAGAAGCTAAGATGACGAACAGCTTTAAACTATTGCTAAGCAATACAGTTTCCTATCTCTGGCGTTCTTCCTCGATCCTTCTCCCTCTTGGGTCCTCAAGCAATCATCGAAATTAGAAGCTCAACTTTTTAAAACTAATTCGTCTGATGGTTTCATGAAAGTTTCATGTTGAAAGTTCAAGTTGACTCTCACTTGAGAAATCGGTTTACAGATTTTAATTAAACAAACTAACAGCAAATAGTTAGCCAACACGATCCTGATAAATTGCTGACTCGCTCCGACGCAAATTGGGAACTTTAAAGGCGTCATGTTATTTATTGATTGCAATATCTGCCGAGCGGGAAGCAGCTCGAACTCTACACTCGTTATTATATTATATTAAACGAACGAGCGGCGAAATAAAACATAAATTTCTGCATGTTTTGCAGAATTTAATGAAACATTCACGACCAAATCGCTACAACGCCAAATAGTTTCGTGTTCTAGAATGCGCCGCTTAAATCCCACGAACGCGCTTATGTCACCCGGCGAAACGAAATTATTCATCGGGCTTTAAAAAATCCTCGCATCGTCGGCTGATTGAGAATTCGCTGAAATTTTTCCAATCGACAGCTCCGTTTGATTGATTTACATTTTTATGTGCCATGAGCTCATCGGGAGCACCGAAGTAATAAAAAACTCGCATCACGCACATCAAGTGGCAGCTATTGAGAAATGGAAATTGATTAGAAGTCGAAATATACTTTTATGCTTTATGTAAACATCAAACATCAGCAGCAGCAGCATAACTTCACATCCTTCGTCACTTTCTCTCCACGTCGCTCCTTCGCTTCGCAACGCAATTTCTTTTTTAAACTGTTTGATAGAGGGCTCGGCGTTGGTTCGGGTTCGAAACAGCTGTCAGCCAATAGCTCAGTTTAATGGTCGCACGCTGCTTTTATCAATCGTGATCTCTTATTATTCATGGCAGTCAAACCCCTGACATGCAGGAACTGAAGGCGAAAGATGTTTATCACAAACAAAGGAATTTGTCGATGTTTTCTCTCCATCAGCTCCGAACATACACAAAATTATATTTCTCGAATTGACGTAATCACATCACAAAGCACAGACGACGACGACGATGCCGGAGAAATGAATTGAATCGGCACGAGAGCTTAAAGGAGATGAAATTAAATATTAGTCGATAAATCAGCTCGCACATGAGCTCGAGTGAGGCAAAATTGAGTGGAAATTGGCTGATGCGATGGAAAATTGTTTGGCTACGACTGAGAAGATTTGCGAAACATTCTTGAGAGCTTGCAAGCTTTCGTTTTCTTGCTTCAACGGCGTCGTTTAAAATGCGCTTGAATGAACCTCAGGCGAAAAGCTCACAGATTCCTTGCCTTGCTGTGTTGAACACTGAAGCATTCCCGGAATGCGACTGCCTTGCCTCGAGTCCCGTTTATCATCTCCCCATCCGCCAGTGACAGATTGAGTGGATTTTTATTATGAAATGAAAATTCCTATTCATTAGCCGCCTCCTCGACTCTCCCATTCCACACGCGCCCAAAAGTTATCTCGTTTCAAGGAATGTTTATTGTGGTTGCGAGCCATAAATCTGCAGATTTGCTGGTTTGCTCAAGAATCTCTCGCTCGACTCTCTCCTCCAACCAGAACAACAGAATTCTGGCTTCCCGTTCAACTTTAATTCTGATTCATTAAATGGCGAACGTTTTTCATTTGAATTTAAATTGCGATTCACGTTCACCTTCGGGAGGGTTTGCTTCTATCTCAATGGAATGACCCAAGCTCGGTTCCTTGAAACTTCATAACTAAGCGACCAGATTTATTGAGATTCGAAGTTTTGATGGAACGAAATTTTTCCGTCACAGAAAATACAAAAATTTCTTTTGCGAAAATTTAAGATTCAAATCAAAAAAAACCTAAAAGAATTATTCTTTGGGAAATCTTCTTTTTACGCTTTTCATTATCTCGAAAATCAGAATGTTCAACTCTCGTCTCCCCGCCACAGAGGGAGAGAATTTAATTTTTCAAGCATCAAGTGCGACGGTGTGAACAACGAACGCTTCCCCTTTTGTAACAGAATGATTAATGAAGGGTGAAATTAGCTTCAGAAACGATTCATTAGCACTCGCTGGGTTTCTTCGCCTGCTAAATGTTTACTTTCTCGTTGCATCTTCTCCTCTCGAGATTGAATTAGATTGCAGAGAAGAAAGTTCGCCGAGGAGATTGCAAATTACGCGGTGATGAATCGTTTTTGCAGTTGGTGGATCGCTCGAGTAGATTTTCAATCGACGGTGAAAGGGATTGATAGCTTGTCTAATAGTTTTGTGAGTGATGAACCCACGAAGAACTATGAAATGCAGTCAGTAAATGGTAGAAAGCGACCACGAGTCGCGACCACTGGCGCCATCTTTGTCAAAGCTCTGGCTTGTCTCAGGCGCATCACCGAACGGTCTGAGCCGTCAACTACAAACCTTAGATGCCACCCGAATACGAACAGCATGATAAGAAAGGTGTTTGTTTTCGTTTAGATTCCTTTAAAGTATCCCACTGGGCATTATTGGAGACAACCTATTGTGACTTTATATGGTGGCAATCAAATCTCGTTCAATGTGGCCAAAGAATTCTCTCGATTTCAATGCATCTGGAACAAAGCGAGTGCTGGATAAAGACATTTCGGTGTCCTGTCGACAATTTATCCGTTCTACTGTATTTTAATAAGTAAGGCACAATGCAGCACGAGGTGTCCAGAAGGGACGAACATAAATATCAGTGAATGGAAAGGATGGATGGTTAGCTTCAACTGTTCCAAGTTTGTTTGTAAACTGATCGCCAGAAGATTCGAAACTCCAACAAGTCTATTATGCCTCAGCTTTGTTTATGATCGAGCGGAGACCACACAGTCTACTTCAGAAGACCATGCTGGTGTCAACTTCTGACGATCGCTGCTATAAAATCAACTCAATTCACTTTCTCATCAAACTTCAGCCAGCATGTCAAGATTTAATTTCCTGATTTCGTTTTTCAACGGCAGTGTAATCGAGAAGGGTTGAGAAGCGATTGAAAGCCATATGGAGTTTCTTTCAAGTCGTAACTTATTGTAAGTGCATTCTTTTGATTAGAAAGCATTTAACACTCTCGAGCCAACTCAAGTCCAGCAATAACTACCAAGAGTTTGTTGTTTAGCTTCTGATAATCCGATTGCCGTTAGCTTTCAAGTGTCTGCGCTTATTAGACAACGAATTATCGAGTGATTAGTAAGCGAAGGCTTTGCAAATCAAGGAACTCAAACTGGTTATCTAATGATTGCGCAGTTCCTGATAATTCGGTGGAGAATTTCACTGAAACTTCTTCGGCGGTTTTGTCGGCCTTTTTCGCGATGATAAGCAGACGAGCAATAGGAACACATTCGCGATAATTGACGACGAGCCTTTATCGCAGGTTGGAACGCGAAATGAGTAGCAATTGACATGATTGCGTTTGATGGGCTTGCCGGCGTTGTTTGAAGTGGAGCGGTTGAAGCAGATGAAGTCGTTGACAACCGTTGCCGTTGGACTCGAGACTGGAAGTGCTTGCGAATCAAATTGCCAGCTTTGGAGTTTCAAAAGAATTTTAATTCGATGTTTGTTGTAACAAGCTGTAATGGTTTGTTGTGAAATTGTTAAGCGAGGGAGAGTGGAATGTGTAACAAGTTGTGCAAGATTGAGTTCGATTACGAGGGTCAGAAGTCGTTAAGTCAGCGCTCGGAGTTGCATGCCTGGCCCGAAAAGGCCGTTTAACGGTCATTTAACCAGCGACAACCTCGTGTTACAGTAATAATGAAATCTCTGCGTTTCAAAATGCAATAAAGCGCCGAGCTTCCCTGTTCTGGCACGATGTGAGCAACATGTTAGTCTCGAGCTCACGAACGTGAGGCCTCAAACTCGTTTTCGATTCTCGATGGAATTCTCCTCTGATCGGCAGACGCGAGCACGCAATCAACTACTGAAGATCCACTCGCAAGACTTCTGTGACTACAAATGACAGCACACTTGACGAGCAAGCCACCTGCGCGAGTTCGTGACTCTGTTCGAAATAAATCAAAGCGTTTGATGTTAATTTATTCAAATTTAATTCATTCGCCAGCCTTGCACTCTTTTTGATCTCCACGCCATTGGCTGTCGAGCGTAATCGCATTTAACTACGCCGAATTGATTTTCGTAGCTGGAAGCGGGTGGAAGAGTCAAGTGAACAGCACGGAAAATGTTTCCGCTTTGAACTTCGTAATTGGATGCAAATTGGAATTGTTTCTGGGAAAATGAGTTCTCATGCTGCGAGGAGACGATTTCGAGATTGCGCAACTTATGCTTGCGATAAACGTTTGCGAGGTTTGCAGGGATTTGAATGGAAAGCCAAAGAATTGAAGTGGAAATTACTGACAAATTTTCAGGCTTTTCAGTTGAAATTTGTACCCAATTTTACTTCAAATCCAGTGCAATTCATTCGCCAAACTTTTGTCTCTTCCATGTGCAACTTAGTTGCAGTAAATTGAGTCGTTCATACTCAGCGAACTGAAAACATTTTAGGTAAATTCTTTGCTGAACTTTATTGCTTCAAATTTTTATAGACATTCGAGAAAAGGTTCTTTGTCGGCTCGAAGGCGTACGACTGCAAGTTATTGCATCGCTCCTGCGTCTTTCCTTCGTCGAGAAAGCATTTTTTATCATAAATTCATAAAAGTGAAATATTTTTTACCGTTTGCAGCAGCACAAGAATTCCTTTTATGCTCGCAATAAATCGAAGCTCCTAAGCTTTAAAACGGATTCAAATGTAGAGCGAACAGAACCTTCAGAAGATCCAGGCAGCGGCGGAAAAGCGAGGAGGGAAATGTTTTCCACAACGACAACGACAGCGGTTACCAAGCAACGCTCGAACGTAAACTCCAATCAACATGTCGATACGCTTTCCCCTCGCCGGCCAATCGCAGCGCGCGCTATAAAAGCCGAGAATTGTTTTCAAATATTTGCATTTACATAAAAGCGTTTAATCACCGCACGCTATATTGAAGTCGTTTTGCCTTCTTTAATTAAGTTTGCTCCGTCAAGGCAGCGATTCGAGTTGCCAGCGAGCTCAACTGTGCTCGAGCTGACTGAGGAACTTAGGCAGCTCTGGCTTCCACGCGAACGTTATTGAGTTTTCCTTTCAAAGACTTTCTTTGTTGCTGCATGAAGCAATAACCGTAAATATTTTACGACTCGAGCGATTCTTTCTTTTTGTGAAAAGTTTGCTGCTCAAGCAGGAGAAGAAATTCCCCGACTTTTCCTCAATCCCGTTTTATGTCTTTATTGAACATCCCGAAGCAAAACAAACAGAGTCTCTGTAGCAAAGACAAAGAGCTCAAGGATGAAGCGACGTTGGCCCGTTGCGAGTGATCATTGACTTGCAGTTCTCTCGTCCTAGTTTGATTCCGTTTCCAGTGAAAACATTATTAGAAATTATTCGTTTATTGCACAAACCGAGAGTTTTCCTTTCCCTTGAAGCGATTTATCGTCTGGCCAGAGCCCAGCAGCGCGTCTCCAGTCTCTCCCTAACACGACATCATCTCTCACAAGTTCGTGTGTCGCCCTCGACATCTCATTTTTCATATAAAATTCTACCAAAGATAAACCCATAAACTCAGCAGCAATTTGTTATCATGTAAGAAACTGCTCTGGAATTTCTTTCCGTTTTTATGGCTGAAAATGGAGAGCGATCGAATGTTTAGTCACGAGGAGTCTGACTGCTATTCAGCATTGCTTAGTCTTACACTTCAGTTGTTGGAATCTCTGGTACTTTATTCGCTTGACTTACTGGCATATTGAGTATTCGAGTGAGTGCCTAACACGTTGCAAATCATATGGTATGGTCGACAGAAATGATGGACTACAGCTCAAGCCAGACTTGACTCCGAACTCAACTAAAGAACGCTTGCAATCTAGCAAACCTCGCATCCGTTTCTGCTGCAATCTAAAGACTTGTTACTCTCACATCTGACGCAACTTCCACTCGCCCCTCAAAAACCTCGCAGGAAATAAATCAAAGCAGCGATAAGTCGATGTTTTACTCAAATAACCATCACGAGAAATGATGTAAAAGGAAATTTCTTCTTGAAAAATTGCTCCAATCACGAAAACGCGCCTTGCGAGCCGGAGAGAAAGAAGTCGATAATTGCGTGTGGGATATTTGGATTTTTATTTGATTCCGTTTCAGAGATGAAGAATTTATTCATCGGCGATTAGTTATCGCCGCTATCGCGTGGAATGATTCTTTTAATGTGGCGTGACATCAAAAGGAAAGTGAATGAAGACGTTAGTGTTTAATTGCAAAAGTCAAGAGGCGATTAATGAATGAAATTCTTTAATCAATGAAAACGCCGTCGAGCTGCTCGAGCTCTATAATTTCCGATCATTTACAATTCTTGGAGGGGCTTTCATATGTTAAATTTCCTCCGTTAATTAATTAACAGCGCGTGATTAAACGATTTTCAATTTTCGGCGCCTGCAATCACCGAGCAATCTTGGGCGGGAGAGAGTCGAAAGAGAATCCATGGGCTCGCTGTGGAAGAAACACTTTGGAATTAATTCGTTCCACATTATTACGTTAATTTCGTCTGCTCGGCGTGAAGTTTTCCCTAATGCGTTTTCTATTGTTCGATGGGCTTCGATCAGCGCTCTCCCCTTGGAGCTCTGACACTTTAGGACAAAGTTAAACCGTGAAAACCATTTCGTCCACAATGACAAGCACACAAATGTCCTTTCTCGGATTGACGCGATTACGTTGGAAATTGTCAAAACAGAAATTAGTGACAACATTAGGGGAGAAGCGTCGATGGAAGGAGAGAAGAAAGGACAAAGTTGTAAACGACTTTACAATGCCTGGCAATCACTTTCGTTTTATGAATTTACGACAGGCTGAATTGCAATGTCATCTAGGTTGCAGGTTTGTCACAAGCTCTGCAATGACTTGGCATAGTTCTTGCAAGAATTTGTGAAAGTTTGAGTTGTTGCCTGAAGTGATTGCATGCATTCGATCAAAGAAAATCTGTGGATTCGAAATATTTCAGTGGCGTAGGATCGGGATAGGTCGAGAGGCAGAGCAGTAATCATCAATGCTCTCAAATTTTCCATCTAAAACTCCAAATTCATTCCAAATAAATCAACTTTCATCCCTACGCATCACTACGCCACTGCAAAAAATCCTGCTAGACATGTCGTGTGTCGCTCACGTCCTTGACTCAAAGTTCATGTCGAACAAATATTCAAACAATGGAAGCAATTTATCTGAACAACCATAAACCCATTTCGAGCTGAGCAGAACTCTCGAATGCAACTCTAGTTTTTGGGTCTTCGATTTGTGAGCCAAGGACGAAAAAGAATGTTCAGGAAGAACAAGAAGTGACGATTACGTGCGACCATCACGCTAATCAATTTGTAGTTTTCACTCTTAAAAATCCCTCCGCTGTCGCTTAACGACAACGCTGTTGTCTCATGGTCGTCGTTCGAGTAATTAATCGCACCTCATTATCCGTAATCGTCGTGCTTTGACACTCTTGAAAGTTTGTTAATTCCTCGCTCGTTGTCCGATCGCCCGGAAAGTGTGTCCGCTTCATCGGCGACAAATTAAATCTCTCGAAACACGAAAATCTCGTTTGAACTTTATTAGAATGACAAACAAAAGCGAGAGCAGGAGAATGACAATGGAATCGATGTTTGCTGTTGGGGGAAAGACGATTGAGACATAAATTCCGAGAACACTATCACAGCCAACATTAAGCAAATGGACCAGCCAGGACTGAATAGAAGGATCCGTAATGACTCTGACCTACAGCAGCGTGATCTCGCCTATTGTAACTCGCCCAGTTGCCTTTATCATCAAGGGCCTTTCATGAGTTAAAGAAGCCATAAAGACGAAGAGAGACATGTTGTTTAAACAACCAATTTGAAATGCAATTTAACAACTAAGCAGAGAGAAAAGGACACCAAAGCATTTAGCCTGAACTTGCCTTTGTCAACCTCTGTGAGACGAGAATTTACGATCGCTCATACCTTGCTGTGAAGATTACTGATTTCTGTTTACCCTCAGGAAAATTAATTAAACGTCTCTCGTTCTCAAAACATCGCACCGTGAGTTCCTTGGCTTCGCTTCATTCCTCAGCCCTTCGAAGACGATTTGTTAAGTAGAAACATGTGTCGAGCTCTCAATCGAAAGCAGGCCTGATGGTTTTGCTTTCCGACGAGCGCTCCGTCCCAATTTTTGTGGCAACGAAATATTAAGCAATCACGATAATTATTTATTACACAAGAAAGAGCGCCGATCAAATGCTTCGTCTTTAATCTTTATTGCATCTCTCTTTACTGTGTGAATTCTGTAGTCGGAAGAACAGAAGATCAACTGTCAATGCGTTCACACGAATCTGATTTCCTTAACGTTGCTCTGCTCACTGACGGCAACTGGTAGTTGGAAAGGCTTCAGATTACGCGGCTGATACTTTCGTTTGCTCGAAGCGATCGCAGAGCGACAGAAATCCACTTAGAAACGTCAAGTTTAAAAATTTGAGCGCCTCGCTTTGAAACGGAAATTTCTCCCGACTGATTCGTCGTGATGTCGTGACGAGCAGATTATTCATCAATTAGTCAATTACATTCAATTGTGAGGCGCATCAGATGGCATCGCTTCGATATTGTTTGAAGTCTTTGACCCCGATTGAGACGGCGGCTTCGCGGAGTTGCCGTAATCGACTCCCTCTGTCAAGTCGACGAAGATTTTCAATCGACATTCCTCGACTGTTCAATTGCAATTGACACAACAATCGAGATTGAGGAGAATGATTTTCTAAGCCCGCGATGGCGTGCGAGATATTTTCTAATCGATGGAAATTTTATTCAAATCTCTTCAATACAATCAACGTCGTCTGTCGTTCGCCCATCTTTCTTTATTTTTGGGACGATGTCGATTGAGCAGCTTTAGCCACGATTATGCCGTTAATGAATGGAATTGTTTGCTTTGCGATTGTTAGGATGAGATGCGAGAAAAATATCAACAATTTCAATGGAGTTTACACTGAAAGAAAGTTTGTCGAGTGAGTTAGCAACGAAGCAAGAGGCTCAAGCTCTTCGTTTCATGGAGTTCTGACTCGGCCAAGGCTTAGGCTTGAGCTCTAGCCTGTGCCTCAGCTCAGTCACGTGGCTCAACCATGCTAAAGTTTTCTCGCCGTGCCAAGCCGCGCTCAAACCGCATAAACAATCGCATATCTTTTGCGTTCGCCATCGACACTCCTTCGAAGCATAAAACAATTGTTTCTGTCTTTATCAAAGGTGCGCTTATTGATTTTGTTCTTCGTTTCCCTCTGAATTATTCCGCGATTTAATTATAGACATTTAGCATCTCCTTCTATATGCTGATGTCAGAGCCTTCGAGTTGGAAGATCATTCATGCATTGATAATTTGTTCGGTTCACGCTGCTTGCAAACTTGCATCGATGTCAACTCGATGAATAATTGCCGAACACGTTCCCGAGAAGCGAAGATTCATGAGACTTATTAAGGACGACAATCTCTTCGACTCATTTCCACTCGAAACCGTTCTAGACGCCTCTAATCATTTCACGAGAAAAACAAATTTAACGTCACAGCTGATAAATGGGAAGGAGAAAAGTTGCATAACATGTCAACCCGAACCGTCGTCGGTGCCCCGGGATCGAGTGGATCTGGTGAAAGAGAAATTTGGGACAAGTGAACAAGGTCATGAGAACGAAATGTTATCTGCTCGAAGAGAGTCTGTGGTGGATAGAAATGTTTGTTAACTCACTGAAAATGCATGTTTGTTGATGTCCAGATTATTTATGGGCCAACACTGTGCTCGTGAAAATTCTCGTGAATTTGTAAAGATATTTTTGCCTTCGGGCGAGAGAAATTCTCAGGCCGAGTGTGAAATTTTAATTTCTTCCACAGCTCGAAATTCATCAATGAACGTAAGATGAGACGTTTGTTTATGTTGCGCATTGGAACATCGACAACAAGTCCAAAGTATTACACATGTGAGCTGATTAATAAGGGTTGATGATTGAGATTTATCTGCGATTTCTACTGAGAAGAGTCGACATAAATCATGAATGTTGAGTTCATTTGAATAGTTGAACGAATTTTTATCGCAAGATGTAAATCTGTTTCATGTAACAGCGACAAAAGTCGAGCTAGTTCAGAATTACAGAAAGTTCTGACTAGATATGGCTCTGATCGAACCCTAAGGCACTTTGCTCATTGCAGAACTTTCATTCTAAACTCGTTTCTTACCTCTTTCTATCTAATTAGTCCCGTTATGATCGTTGGACCTTTTAGTGCCTCGGACAATTAAAATTTACAAGCCTCAAACGACTCTAATCCTGTTAGAGCGTCCATCGAATTGCTGGCTTTATTTTCCTTTCTCGGTAGAGTTTCGATGTAAATAAAGGATTAAGTGACCAAGCAAGCGGTCCCGCCTCAGCAGTTTCTCCTTTCTCGGCGACAATTTCTCGTCTTTATTGATTGATAACTCTCCAGCCTTCGAAGGGCGAGGAGAACTGTTTGCAAAGGCCATAATTATGGACCCTTTCAGCTCTGCCGACGACACCGCGGGATTCCAAGCGAATCGCTGGGTTGGATCTTCGGGCAGAAACTCCGACATGTGTGAAATGTGATACCGATCGCGTTCGGAGTTCCAGTAGCGCTTCTCACAAAGAACGATTACAGCTCTCGCGTACAACATCCCACAAAACCCGTGAGTCATTTCGTCGTCTAATCGCGTCAAGTGATTCACACCACTTCACAACCGCTCGCTCGCTCAGACTCGCCGACTGTAATTTAGTTTCAGCAAACACGTTTAGCTTCGCGATAATTGAGAGTGAAATCGCGCGACCTCATAGCACCAATTTTTACTCCCATTCGACTACATTTGATGGTTGGCAGAAGCAGCAATTAGAATGCCAACGAAACCCGAAAAATGTTCTGCTTCGTCGTAAACTAATTAAAGACAGAAAGGCTTAAATTGGATTATCTTCAAATTGCTGTCAATATTTACGGGAAACTGCAATGCGAACCTATAATTTTTATGTCGTAGGATGAAACCTTTCCCTTACTTTCAGGTCGATATTTGAGAACCTTGAAAAGGATTAAATTGGAAAGATAGAGTTGAGATGGTTGAGTGTCCTTGAAGTTGAAAGGGTGAACATGTTTGTGACAAGTCTCTCATCCTAACAACGGCTTCGACTGGTGACAGTTTGCTGCAATCTCAAGACCCAACTTGGGCAACAGTTGGTCCTCCCGTAGTCGCTCGTCACGAACCTTACAGCCCGTTTTATTCGCCGCAATAAAAATTCCGGCAGCAAAAATTCTCGAAACAGTTTCCGAAAACTTTTTAACGTGAACAGTTTTGTGAAATTTTATTTTTATAACTCCGTCGAACGTACGCCCTTCATTGTGCTGCTAGTTGCACTGCAATAACAATTATCCTCTGTCGAGGGAGTTTTACCTTCGCTGGAAAGCCTGAGATGTTGCAGGCACGACGAACATTCAAATCGCTACAACAATTCCAGCGTCGCGATTATGCAGAAAACTCGCATCGCGTCAATTTCACTTGACAGCCGAGCGACGAGCTATGAAGTTTCCGTCAAACAATAAATAGAAAAGTAAAGTAAACGAGCAGTGCAAACAAAGCAACGAAGTTTGAGCATTTTGCTTTCAAAATTCCGACGACAATTGAAAGCAATAAAAATTCGCGTATAAAAGTTTATTGTGTCATATGTAGCTCGCTCGTTTGGGCTTGGAAAGCAGCCAGCAGCTCTCGTTTGTTTTTGCGAAAAGAGAAATCTCTCGAGCTGGGAGGAAGTTGTTGAAGCCAAACAGGATGAGACCGTTTCAAGATGTTTGCACGTCCGACTAAATCCAATCACGTGAGGCTTCGCACCTTCTTCGCAAGCACAGGAAATATCGAAAAGATTGCAAATTCTCCTCAACATCTGTGTAAATATTCCTTTAATCCTTTCAATCTTTCCTCGTCTTGTTTCAACAAACTCGGTAGCCCAGCTATGAGATTTTTATAATTTCTAAAAACAGCAAACGTCAAATCGCTTTTGCGCGCGTCTCGAGTCCTTGAAGGCTCAACAAACCTAAAAGTTTCTTTACGTTATTGAAGATCGTTCAATGCCTTGTGCTTCGCTTTCATTTGAATTCTTTATTGCTCCGTTTGCCTCTTTACAACGGTTCGCCTTTCCTTCAGCTCGGCTCGAGACTCACTTTTATGCTTTTATGAATATTTTCATTTTAACTGATCGTCAGCTTTGTATCGCATTGTAAAAAATTAAAAACGAACATAATGGCTTCCAGCTAAAAAGTCCGCAATAAATTGAGAAAAGGACGATCGAGCAGCTCGGATCCCTTCAGATGATATCACGCACCTTCGCCTAGATCCAAATCACAAACGATTGTCGGCATGGAAGGCGTTAGAAGTCGCTTTTATGGCCTCGGCGTGAATCGAATTGGATCGTGCCATCCTTCTGGGAACTCATTCTATCGAATATCAGGTTGATATCACTCGCCATCGATTGAACCATCGCGCTTTTGTTTACTTTTCCCACTCGGTAATTGCTTGTAATTGTAACAAGCAGACTTCGGTTCATCAACAACGTAGGGTTTCATTTGATCACAACAAGCCGCTCGGAGAATGACAAACTATTTTACAACCTCTGAGTCAATCAAGCACTCCTTCGAAAGCAGTTCATGTTCTTGGAACTTCTCAAAGCTCCAGATCGGCTTGTTCCAATGGCTTCTGTAAAATTCGACTGTCGCTGATCATCGCTTATCACTGGCAAAGTAGAAACTCTCGAAAGTCTAGTGAAAATGTTTGTCGAGCGTTCCCTTCGTCACTTCCACAACAAGTCAACAAACATAAACGGTGCGACCGAAAAGTTAATAAATTTATTGATGATGTCGGCAGAGATAAGTTTGATGAGACACCGAAAAATTGTTTTTTTCATTAAATAGACAACGAGTCGCTGTCGCTCTGCCTCGTATTCCAGCGAATTCGCGCGCGCGGCTCGGCGGCGAATCTTCCCAACATCAAAAGGCCACAAGGTGGGCAGGAGAAGTGACGTGACGAGCGATATCTGTTTGATGTTCCATAAATCACCCATAAAACTCTCTTGCTTCGTGCTCGCGTTATCAGCTCGAGCCGCTGGTAGTCATAGTGTGGATTAGAGAAACAACTCATTCCATTGTCGCCGGAAAATAATTGACGCGAGGAATTAAAGTGAAAATGTAATCATTTCGATGTACGACAACGAGTTACTTCTGCCGAAGGCGGCTGATAACGAAAACGTCTTTTAGGTGGCAAATTTCATTCTGGTTGAATGTTTGTCAATTTCTCGGCTCTTCGCTTATCGGCCGTTGAAGTATAATTGAGGCAAACAATCGAATGTGATTATGGAATTTAAGGTGGTTCGCTGCGGAGCTTTATCGCGATGTTTGCCAGCTCTCCGTCGCTATCGAATCGAATATAAGTTTTGATAAAGTCTCTGATTGCCTCATTGAGGACTTAAAGTATCAAGAGTGATTTTCTATCCTCGATAATCAATTAGTGTACATAACGAGAGTGTCAACAATAAAAGACCGGTGCGTAAGCCCCGCGTTAGTAAGGAGCGCTCGATCAATCATCATTAACATCAACTTTGATTTGAGACTTCTTGAGGCTTGAGTCGAGCGCTATCGGAAATTGTAAATCACCAGAACAAGAAAGCGTTTTCCTCGTGGGTTTTCCAGCTCTCGCTGTCTGCAAGCGCTGCGGACTCGAACCGCAATCAATTACTGTTCCTGTCGAGTGAACACTTTTCGTTTAAAATAGAAATCGTGTCGGTAATTTTTTCGGTAGCCAAGCAACTGAACTGTTAGCTTTGATGATTTGCCGCTTTTCGGTCCTT
This sequence comes from Smittia sp. YW1114-2, assembly GCA_033064975.1. Lineage (NCBI taxonomy): Eukaryota > Metazoa > Arthropoda > Insecta > Diptera > Chironomidae > Smittia > Smittia sp. YW1114-2. Next base: position 20,231,420 of record CP093832.1, read on the forward strand.
TGAGGGCGACTTCTGGGCCCAAGCTGACGCGCTTCCCATCCGCCTTTAATTTAAATCTCTGCCTTAATGCAAGCCTCAATCGTTGATGGTTTTTATGACTTGATCAATCCTCCAGCGTGAGCCTGACGAGTTTAGGTAAACAAGGACTCGAGGGATTCATTCAAATCATAAAGTTTATTGAGCAGTTTCGCCCCTTCGATTCGCCGACAAAGAAGGCAGAAGACTTTCCATGTGATTTTCCATCTTTGTTCGTTGCATTGCACGTTATCGGGCGAGACCTTTGACGAGAAGGAGAGAAGCGGCCAGAAAAAACTGGGCGGGATCAATTCCAATTCCCCACTTCTTCGTGTCTGCGTGTGCTTCGACTACAGAGCTCCGTGCTTTTCCGTCTATTTTTATTGCTCCGTACACGAAAATCTATTCATTATTGTTGCTGTTGTTCCAATACGGCCGCTACACACTCACATCGGCCCCGATTCGTGACTGTAAAGCGAACGAGGGAAAACAACATAGAAGAGAACACAGAAGTTGAAGTTACTTCCCTAGAAGTATTTGATAGTAGCAAATCAGTTGATATTTTTAACTTGTTGTCTAAACATCTATAGTTAAAATATTTTTCTTCTTGCGTCGCTTCGAAGAGTTTTTTGTGCCGAGAGGAAATTTCATTTCGTGTTGCGCACGTTGTGGAACAGGTTTTGCTTCGAAGACCCCGAGACCAAAAAAATATAAATAAGTTTTAATGATCGTTAGTTCCCGAAGGATTCTCAGCCACGAAAGGACATTAAACTAACGACGCTGCATTAATCCCGATTCGATAAGACGAAGAAAGTTAAAGTGACTGTGAACAAACAAATAATTTGTCAAAAATTAAAAACTCAAAAATAATTCGAAAAGATTTTTGGTGCCGAGAGAGCTCGAGTGTTGAATAAATTACAAACATTTTGGAGACGAATCGTTGGATTACCAAGAGAGAAATCATGTCTTTGAAGTCATCATCGACATGCAGTGAAATCAGCATTGACGAAATTCAATCCCGAGATGAACCTGGTAAGCATCAGACATCAATCTGCCTTTCCATTCGAATCAATTTAGCTTCATAAAAAGTCAGTTTCGATAACAAAATTTTCCCTTAATCCTCTCAGATTATTCATCGGATTTTCCTATAAAGCAAGAGCCACAAGCTACCGCGTCGCCCATGCTAACGCCACCCCACACTCCCACTGAAGACAACTCAACCGCAGCACTACAGTCGCGCCAAAGTTCTTATTACGAGATGGAAACAGTTACTAAGCACGAGCCGCGATCACCAACACAAGTACCAGCGTCAAGCCAAATCCAGTCTCAGGAGATGCCAGCGAACAATTATCAGCATCATTTCTACCATCAAGCGCAGCAGCATCCCGCGTACACTCAACGATTGTGGCTGCAGCAAGGCTCACACACACACCTACCGCCGATGCCCCATGCGGTTCACCAGCAAGCAAGCAGTCTTCCGGCACCGTATGCAATGACTTACGGACAAATGCATCAGCCAACCGGGCCAGCATCTGCTCAACATCACGCTGCTTTGATGAGCCATTGGATTCGAAGCGCTGCGATTTATCAGCAACACATGCATCATCGAGGCTATCCCGACTATCAACGTCTACCATCAGTAGCTGGACGTAATGGATTGGGTCCGTTGAAGGTCGCAGGCACGGCTGGAACTCGTCCAAAGAAGCAATTTATTTGCAAATACTGCAATCGCCACTTCACCAAATCCTACAATCTTCTGATTCATGAGCGGACTCACACCGATGAGCGCCCATACAGCTGTGACATTTGCGGCAAGGCCTTCCGTCGCCAGGATCATCTGAGGGATCATCGCTACATTCATTCCAAAGAGAAGCCGTTCAAGTGCAATGACTGTGGCAAGGGATTCTGCCAGTCGCGAACACTCGCCGTTCATAAAGTCACGCATCTCGAGGAGTCGCCGCACAAGTGCCCTGTGTGCAACCGCTCGTTCAATCAACGCGCCAACCTTAAAACTCACATGCAAATCCACTCCAACTCGTCGTCGGAGCTCGAGCACAGCGTCACGTCATCATCAACGGAACCGATTTTGGATTTATCGCAAAAGTCATCAACACCATCGCCACACAAGAGCCCGTTGAGTCAGACGGGCATCATAAATAAGAAACCACTCGGTTTTACCATCGATGAAATTATGAGACGATAAAATGTGACAACGTCGACACGACGAGAGAAGAAACTTCATCCCGACGTTGATCATGTTGTCTCGAAAGATTAAATCCCGAAATTGATGTTCCTTTTTAGCGAGAGAAAGAATGAGACGGGGAAGAAGTGTAGTTGAGCATTGATCGTTACCTTAGCCAAGAGAGAGAGAAAGTTTAGATTCTTATCGTCGTCGTTCGCCACAACCGGCCGTTTCCCACACACAAAGCACTTTCGTTTCGAAGACTGATATTAATGTTTAATTGCATCGCTCGTTTCGACTATCTTAAGTTTTGTTTCTATAACGAATCAGCCAAAACTGACCAAATCAATTCTCTGATCTCAGATTAAAGTCGAGAGAAAGCAGCGACGAAAGCTCCAATTAATTAGACAAGCAAGCAAGGCGAACAAACGCAAATTTATTGTTATTACATTTTAATTAAATTATTAGGCATTAATGTAAATATATTGAAATGAATGTCTCAGCAAATATATTGAATTACACAAAATATTAAATTCACATGTCTCTTCGCTGTGTCGACGGCTCGACAATTTATTCCAGGTCACCATGGAGGCTAATGACGTGGCGACATGCAACGCAAGACGCGAGTCAGTCAAGAGTGATCGCCGGCGGATCGCATTTCAGCTCGCGCACGGGCTGCAGATCAATTTATCTCGGCGACCTTCAAATCAGGCCGAACTATCGAAAACAGGCTGAGCGAATTTCCGTCTAAATCAATCGCTTCGACTGCGACTTCAATCTCTCGACTGGTGTTCAAGCATGTAGAGATAACAGAACGCTTTCGTATGGGAACTTAATTGACTACCGTTTCGTTTTTTTCGGCTTTTAATCAGCGTTGTTTCATTTGAAGTCGCCCGCAGCCAGTCTGATAAGCGGGAAATTGAAGCCGGGGAGCCATAAATTTACTCGATCGATTCGAATGCTCGCCGTTGAGATATTTCTCCATCAAACAGAAATTAAAATATGACTTTATCACTCGAGTACATGAGGCGATTGCTTATTTTAACTCACGTTTAGATATCGAACAACTTCTGTCATTCCGTGCGTGAAATTTGTCAGCGACTTTTCGAATCGGGCAGGGACAAGAAAGAAGAAGTCGAAGGAAGATAACGGATGATTGCAGTTGCTATTAGTCTGTCATTTCGATAATTTTCCCGCAATCTTCTCGTCAGATGGACGGAAGACGAGCAGCGAAGGTCTTAAACTTATTTATTTTATTAATAATTTAATCAATACTTTGTGGCCTTCTCGAACTTCAGAAGTTCATCGGGAGAGATCGTAATTTATTGCTAGAGCTCCGGCTTTCCTTAATTGCAGGAAGGCATAATTTCTGAGAGGTCTCGTCTCTCTCGTCTCAGTTATTGATGACCCAATAGTGTGGCTGATCGAAAACCCACAATTTAGAATGATTGATATTTTTCCTGCGCTCGCCGTGGGATTCAAATGTTCTACTCCGTGTGCTGCGTCAACGATTCTTCAAGCTCCAAGACGATCGCAACAATTTCCGTCAAATCGCTTCGCTTCACCGAAAAGCGCATCTCTGGTTTCCTTCAAATTACTTTCAATTAAATCAATTTGTTGTTGATTTCTTTCACTGGAAAAACGGATCTGAGCGATCAATTACAAGCGGTTGAGAATTAAAATCGACCGATGGAAAGCAATCAATCAAAGGCTTTCTGGACAAGTGAATTCATCTCGTCGCGGTTGCGAATTCAGAAATTCATTCTCGCTCGACTCGTCTCGATGGCGAAGGAGTTTGAAGGGAACAAATGGACGAGTTTGCCATAAATAATCATCGCGTTTTTGTCTTGCTAAACGTCGAGCTTGCGTGCTAATAATTTAATCGCCGTTTCGTTAATTTTATAAATCAATCACTCGCCTAATTTGGGCTGAGGCGTGCAACAAATCGCTCGCTTTAATAGTCTAAGCCTTAAACTGTAAGGCTTAGGATCAGCGAAGGAATTATCAATTTTCTGGAATTCCATTTCGATAATTTCGATTGCAGTCCCAAAGAGCAATCATCTCGCTGTTCCCGTTGCATGCACGACTCTCTAAAGCTCAGCCGATTAGTCTTCTGTTTATTATTATAATTTACTAGAAAATAAAGCATTTATTTCGGTAAAGGAATTACTCGAATGTGCTTTACTTTTGATTTCGCTTCGCTCATTCACTCGCCTGCTTGCTGGCTCGCCAGACAAGAATAAGCCATAATGATCATGAGAAAAGAAGGCCGCGTCGAATATGATGAGTTCACAACAAAGTTTCACGCGGGATCGCATTCGCGACTCGCAAACTCTCTCACAGTTCTTGAAGACGCTAATAAGTAGGTGTCGGAAGCCGGCTGGTTTCTTCTTCCCCTGGTTGAAGCTCTAATGAAACTTGTACAAGCGCGACGTTGAGCTCGATTCCTTCCACATGACCCAAATAGCTGAAGGAATGCCAGAGGCGGGGTCATTTTGATGAAGGGAGAAGAATTGTTGGAGCGCTTGAAGACGATTAATGCCCTATCCAAATGAAACCCGCCGGCGCCAAAATTATAAGCACATACAGCACACAAACATAAAACATTCTGTCTCCCTTCGCGCACCGAAACGACGGAGGTTCCAAGCTTCTTCTACCGCGTGCTCGGCAAAGGGAACTCTCAACTGTCTCTCCACAGCACATCAACGAATTTATGGCCTTTTCTAAGTCTTCTCCTAAACAGTAAATTATACGCCCGAGAATTATCATATAAAATCCCAGCGAGAAATTTTCGAGCTGCTAGCAAAGTTGAGTTGCTAACTGGGTGACAGATTTACACTTCATCGGTATCTTTAGGTTGCTCTGTTGCTTGTTCTGACCTTCCCAAATTTCTTACTGGGTGAGCTTTATCATTTTTCATATTTTTTATCCCCAAAACCTCGGATCGCTCATCGTCAAACTCCCAGAATTGTTTTCGTGGGATCCTCGATCGTGCCTCCGTTTTTAAATTACTTTTTGCATCGAAGGTCTGGCATGCAACTTGGGTTTACGACTCTAACGCGAGACTGCTGGAGGAAAGCGATGTTTGGACCTTTCGGCTTGCGAAGAATGTGTGGATTATGAGTCTGTTAATGATCTTTTAATTGCGTTTTGTGGGAACTCGAAGAAGCTACAAAGTCTTTGACTCGTTTACAGACAGATTCATCAAAGGCCGGTCCTCAATCAAACGATGCCGTTAGCTGTTGAGCCGCATGGACGAACAGCAATCAGCCCACCGTTAGGAACACAAAATCGATGTTCGCTCTGCCAGCAAAATTTATTTTACTCATTTGGCGAGGAACAAAAGCAAAGCAGCAGTAGCCAAACCACAAATTAGAGATAAAACAACGAAATCTGCTTTTAAATTAAACATTCCCATAACATTTTCGTTAATTATGGACTCTTTAAATTGTATTTTACGATCGCTTCTTCTCGAGGAGCTCAAGATTCTTCAACTCCTGACCGATGATGAATTTCTGTTTACCCGCAAACCTTCGAGATCTCTTAACGATCCACACAATTTATCTATTACAAGATTTCAACTCATTATCGCTCATTTAGGAATCACTTTGGCCTCGCGTATTGAACCCAAACTTCAACTCTCAGATCGCAGCCAAGCATTCTCCATTGTAATCTGATCACCAAAATAGTTTTCTTTCTCTCGAAATTAAAATTAATGTTACGCAGTTAAATAAATTAATCATCGAAGCCTTGAAAGATTATGATTTTCGCGAGGCCCAAAGCTTCAGCTGGTTTCATAAATTTGAAAGCGTTAATGATTCATAAATTAAATTTATTTCTGCCCCGCCGCAATCTCCAATCACCCCGACGAACACTCTTCTTATCTCTAATTAATCGAAACTAGAAACCGCAGGTTGACAGCGATCTTAAAACTGTGAATTATTACACGAGCTGCCTTCGCCACACAAAATTTTTCACCTGTCATCACTGATTGCCCGACGAAATGTATCTCGTTTCAGTCTATTGTCTTCTATTCGGTTGCTGAAGCAGCTCCGACTTCTCAAACCAAACAAATTATCGAGATAAATTCAGTTGAAATGTGTTGATTCCCAAGAACTCTCGCTCACAAAATTAATTTCTTCATATTATCTCGTGAAATGATGTAACAATGGGGAGTCTTTCTTCGAGAGCAGGGGCAGTGCGTAAACCTCTTTCAACTTTTATGTATTTTATAGCTTTTACGAGTTCCCGAAAAAAATTGATGGGCGAAACAACAGGCAGCAGTCACCGCGCACATTCTTCATGTCGAAGACAAAGGGAATTCTGGTTCATCCATGGCCGGGAATTGAGTTCACAGCTCGGCCATTCGAATCGCTTCACCCCTTGACAAGACATCATCATTTTGTAAATTACCGCGGCATTAATTTCAAAAGGAATTAAGCACATTTCAGCGAGCAAAGGCTGCGGCTAAATGTGAACAGTTCGCATCGCCATGGGTGAATCCGATAGATTTATTCGGTGAATGGCTGCAGGATTTCATTCTCCCTTCCTCTGCTGCTCGTTTTAACACGTCGTTCGAATAAATAAAAGTGCCCAGGCATGATGGAACCGGAGCTGCCTAATAAGCTGCTAATTAGAATAACAAATTTTAATGTTTGCTGACGGCCCAAGCGGAAAATGCGTCGAGGGGAAGTCGTTGTTTGATTTGAACAGAGCGTGTTTGATTGTCCCTCCGACTGGGATGTGGCCAGCCATTTGGCTCGTAAACGTTCTCACCTGCCTCATAAATTTCTTTCCCGGACTAAATTAATTCGCCTACTTTATAGCTGCCTACAATCGGAACGCGATTCAGTGGAAAGTTTAGATAAACTCAGTGTCGTTTTTCACCAGAAGTGGGTCAGCTTGCATAGCACCTCGAAGCTCTCTCGTTCCTGGAATCGCTCTTTGACATTTACTGCCGCTGTTGATGCGAGAAAGAAAGTCAAATTTGGACTTCTCAAACCGACTTTTAAAAGGCTTGATAAAGATTTCCCGAATCGGAACATGTTAAACGCACTTTTATGATGTTCCACGCTTTGAATGGATTCACACCTCAAAACGAATTCAAGGTAAAGCACATAATCTTTATCACTTCGAGGCAATTCGTCTCTCGGTGTTAAATATCAAAACCGAATAGAGTTGGTTGCGTTGGAGTTTCCGAGAATGAAGAAGCAATTTTCGTAACTTTTATGGCTTAACAGCCGCTTAAATTCACTTCTCGTTTAATGTTGAACAGATTTCTGGTGAATCTGTCGATGCAGTGCTTCTCGAATAATAAGTCCAGGAATTTGTGTCTTGCCATCCTGCAGCTTTTAAGTCTTAGAACTGCAGCAGGTTGAGCAGTTCTACCATCACCAAATTCCACTTTTCCCACCTCAGCCTTCTCTACTTGGAAAACTCTTTGATCTTGATAATGCTCGCTGCTCTGGTTGTAAAAGCTAGACATGACTAATAATTTTATTGCACCCCATGCTCACTGATCGCTTCGATAAATGATAAATGCCTGGTTGTTGCGCTCCCTCCGACCTCGTTTCTTGTTAACATTTGAGTTCTCTCGGTGCTAATGCGGTGTTTGATAAATTACATCATCGAGTTGAGCTGGTGAGAATGAATTATCGGTAGAACTTGTTTCCATTTTCAGTAATTTACAATAACGCGGAAGCTCATTGGAGCGGTGATGTGGTGTTAATGTGTTTATTGCTCGTTGAGAGACTTGTTAAATTCTTAACAATCTGTGAGCGCTCGACTAAGATTTCATGAGCTGCAAAAAAACTTATAATGAGCTCGATTATCGGCTGCTCATGATCCTAGATTGAGATAATTTCCTGGGCAGATTTCGTGCACGCAGGCTAGCAGATGTTTGCGATTCGAATGGAGTAGTTTAGTCGATAATGGAATCAGCTCGCTGCCACACAAAAAAGCAAAGAAAAAAGGCGTAATAGCTCTGGGCAAGATTTGCAAACAACCAGTAGTCGCGTGTAGGGGAAATTGATTTGCTTTGATTGATTATTCATCGACGAGTTGGTCGATTGATTTATGCAAAAAAATATTCAAATTCCCCACGTGATAGCAGGCGAGTGCGGAGATTAAAAGTCGTTCAGCTCCTTCCACTCTTCTTTATCATCAGCAACATGCAGCAAGCAAAGAAATTAAATGATTATCGCAGATCATGCCGAGCGAAAACATTCCTCAGCGATAAAACATCTCTCGCTCTCAACATTTTCTTGAAATAATTTTCCATAAAGTCGGCACACGCTCGCGGGCACACTTCAATTCCCACGGACAAAAAGCAGCGAGCTGATGTGGTTTAATGCCTTTTCTGTTATATAAAAGAGTTCTGTAAGAAAAATGTTATAAAATATTGCACAAATATCTCTCCGCGGTGCATTCATGAAACGCTGAATTAAATTTCTGCTGTGCGTCAGCGAAGCAGCGTCAATGCTCGAGACTTCTTCTCAACTCTTGCTTTTGCACTCTTCGCCCGAACCCGAAAATGAAACGAGACCACGACGGTATTTATAACCTTTGAACTCTTCCCCCTCGTCCATTCATCCAGCAGAGAGCGAATTTGAAGATTTTCACAATTTCTTGTGCCCGCGAGCTACAAAACTGCAAAGCTCGAAATCAGTTGCGCCACCAACGCAAGGCGACGCATAAGAAATGACTGAAAATTATAGAGAGTCGTTTAAATAAAGGCGCAATTAAGACATCTAATGCCAGCGCTTGGGAATAAAGTTGTTGTCTCGTCGCAGCCCTTTCGACGATCAACAAGCCGCGATAAGATCGCGAGCGCCTGTGGTACTGGATCAAATCTTCTTTCGGGTCTCGGCCAAGGTGCAGTCGTCGAGGTAATTTATAGGACTCTCCCAGGCGAGCATTAATTTGCTGTGTGGCATTTTTTCGGTGACGACTCGTCGTCATTTCATTTCGGTCCGGGATAAGATTTCTTCATCTGGTAGGAAATTTATTGCGGCCGAGAGTCGTGTTCGTTTCCCTTCGTCTCCTTCTTTTTTTCTCTCCTGGTTCCGATAAGAGCGATGGACAATAAATCTGTCACCTTAAGGCGAGATAATCGGCCCGAAACGACGAGCGAGTGTAAAAGAATGTGGTCGAGGACTAATTTTTGTCGTCGCCTCTCCCGAACAATTCAATTAATTTGTTTTAACAAATTTTATGTGAACCGGATAAGGTTGAATGGAGACATGCAAGGCGCGAGGGAATAGACGCAACAAGCGAAGAGGAGAAGGAAGAGAGCGCGAGACAATGAAGATGTTCAATTGGGGCGATTGCAAACAACAGAAAAATGTTTAAACAATGCAAAAACGTGCAAACATTATGATTATGACAAGCCTTAGTTCCAGGTCGGGTTCCGGCTTAACGTCACACTCGACGTTCCCATCAAGTTTTGCGGAGATTTCGCTTCGGCAAAACATTCGAACGCACTCCACAAACTTCATTGATATTCCTTTGAATGAAAATTAACATAAAACTCCATTACGGAGTCGTAAAAGAGGCGAGTAAGTGACTTTCCTCCAGCTCAGCATTCGCGTATCACCAGATTTAAATTAACATTCGACGCGGGACGAAGAGCGAAGATGCGATGGCCCACCCAAAGCTGTCGATGAAAAGTTTTATCCAGCGACGAAATATTTCCACCGGGAAAAAGTCTCAACGTTTGCCATTACACATTCGAGTCTTTATTGCTCCACTCGGAGATAAAGAGTCGAGTCGACGACGGGAAGGAGAAAGAGTAACTCGTAATCTTCGCACCATGTTGGGTCCCCTTAATCCAGGTCGGATGTGAGTTGTCGCCGCTATCAATCGATGACCAACCTCCAACTCTGCTTCTGCTGAAGACTCGACTTGATAAGAGAAGCGAGTTAAGTGCAACTTGTGAATGGAACGAGGCGCGAAGGGAAAAAGCGTCGGCAGTCGAACCTTTTAATGCAATCGACTGATGACGTTCCTGCTTAAAGATCCCTTTAAGAGTTTATTTTATTGTTTGATGGCGTGAAGCTTCAGACCGTCGCGATAGCGTTTCGAGTTACTTTAATTAGCTCCAACCTTTTGGTAACTTTTTATGTCTTTCCATTCCTCCTTTGTTTACAGTGCACAAGTCAAAAGCCGAGCCGAAAAGTGTCACGTTTACGAGCGAGGAAATAAAACAAACAGCCACGTATCGTCGACGAGAGACAAATTCAGACCACCTTGATGGCTCCGAATGTTCATTTCTCCCCTCGTCGAACTCATTATTGATTTCAAATTAAATTCGTTGCGACTGACGACAGCGATCGCCTTGGATCCAATTAAAAATTCATTATGAAAGCCGTTGTGGGCGGGAGATCGAGGAGATTTAAAATTTATTGCACGGCAGCAGAGAGTGCAGAAACGATCGAGCGACTATCGTCACCAGCTCGATGAAATATCCAACGTCAAAGTCTCCTCGAAATTGTTACAGATCAAGTGGCCATAAAAGTCAATGATGCGTGATTAAACGCAATAATTCTTTTGTCCGTCAAAGTGTTCTCTGTCGATCCTTCGCATTCGATTCGATTCTAAGCATTTTATTGTGACTCGAAGAGTCATTGGTCGCTTTTGTGCTTCATTCTTCGAGCCGTTTTCTACCCAAAAAACATTTTTAATCCGTGACAATAAAAGAAATCTTTTGAGGGACTAAGAATGCTCAACGAGTAGCTTTTCTTTTGATCGTTATTACAGTTCTTTAATTCAATAAAATTACTGCCCGAACCTTCTCCGATTGTCATTGAAAGGCACGACGAGCGAGGGAATCGTGGGAAGAAGTTGTGAGAACTTTAGCGCTTGATTTTGCATAGAACAATTCGGATTTAATGACTCGTTTCCACACCGAGCACATCGACAGTTTATTGTTCTAATTAAATGAACGCAACGCCCGATGGGAAATAAAACATTTTACAACGAGACGTTTTATTAGTGCAAAATGCTTTCGCTCTGTCGAGGGCCTCCAAGCCCCTTGCGCTGCCTGATTGCGCTTTAATTGTATGGAGGAGAAGCGTCGCTCGATGAGACCACAGACAACTGAAATAAACGAAACAACATTTAACATTTCTGATTGTTTTATTGTCGAAATGTTAAAAATGAATTTGGCTGAGTAAATCGCATGAATTGATGGGAAGGCAAAAGGAGATGGTAATGGCCAATGATACGCAAAGGAATTCGCCAGCAAAACATTTTCCCACTGAACATCTCAAAGCAATTTCGTGAAGCGAGTCATTTACCGCAATTACGAACGTCAAAGTTTACAGCAAAATTATATCGAACTCGTCAGTGATCGCGATTCGATGCACATGATGCTGATCAATTTGCTGTTGGCCGGTGCGAAAGAATGAAAAGTAAAAGTTCGATCGTTCCCACAGGAATTCGTCTGCGAGTCATCTGCGACCATTAACATTCTTCTGGAGCGACCTGACAAATGATTCCTCTCGAAAAGACTCACAAATTCCATTCAATCTTCTGTGTTACGATGAGTCTCCTTTTGTGCCGTCCACCCTTCCATTGTATTCAAATTTTTCTCTCCTCGCCATCGGCAAGAATCGACCGAGAAAAAGGTGAAAGGAACGCAATGTGTTACAATAACAATGATAACAAATAATTTTGATTCATCTTCTGGTTGCGCAACAGAAGAGACAGCAGTCCGTGATCATCAGAAAGCCATCATAAATAAAAGAGCAAGCCGTCCTCTCGCTATTCAAGATCATGATGTTGCCTCGCTTTGTGCCTTGGCGGAATTTCTCGGGAAATCTAAGGCTCCTTTAAATGGGCTTGGAAAGATAAAACGATTCACCACGCGATTAAAGGCAATCCTCCCCGACTTTCCCTTCGATCATAAATATCGTCAGAGGGAGAAATAAATTTGAACAAATAAAAATCCTGAAAGGAATCCTTTTCATTTGTTCGCCTCCATAAAAATTAACTTAAATGCTCGATCGTCGGTGAAAAGGAAAAATATGATGTGATGAAGTGGGGCAGCCAACTGCACATGCAACGACGACCATCGTCAAACTCATGGTGCAAACGTCGTTCCATATGCTACGGGACGACGAGGCGATGGATTATTTATTGCCACTCGTTCTCCCATTCCGAGAGCGACCTTTTGCCTGCGCATCTCTTGATTGTTTCAATAATTTCTTTCTTCAGATGAGTTATGATTAGACGGCTAATAACACAAAATTGGATGCGTTGCTGGCTCTCGATCGCTTATTTTTTTCGGTAGAAAAGTTTATATGAATCTATCTCGATCCCTTTTCTGTCAGATTTTCTCCACCGAAAAAGAAACATTTGGAACAGTCGGTTAATGAAGGCAACAAACGGCACGCAAAAGCCTCTCTCGCAGTCGTAAAACTGCACCAAATGCATCGTCGTAAAGCTGATCATAAAACCGTTTTGACGAGTTCGCAACAACTGCCAACGAATGATTCATGGAAGCTCTAAAGCAGTTTTCGGCTGGTGAACTTAATAAAATTTTCTATTGTGCTAAAGCTTAATGTTATTAAATTTAAGGAAGTCAAAGGGTTAACGCTGGCTTACGAAAGCTGACCAGAGCTAATGAAGTGCACCATCTTGATGAGCCATAACTTTTCTCACCAAGTCTCGACGACCAAAACCACAAGTGAAATAAATTCAATTTTTGTTCGGCAACGAAAAATCTTTTCTCTTGTCTAGATGAAGACTTTGGACGACTTGAAGGATTCAAAGAAAACAGGTTCAGGTAGATTCATTGCACAACGGTAGCTGCATTGAAACCAAGCAGAAAACAATGCACAATTCATCAGGAAACGAAACGATTTATCATCGACTCAGAACTTGCAACAGACTTTTGAGAAATGACGCGAGCAAACTGAAATTCCATCACAAAGCAAATAATGTTCGAGAAACAAACGACTAATGGCATTGATTAATTGTTGTTCATGCCACATCATCGGCTCGAGGCTCTGAGGTAGTTTGAGGGTTTGTCAAAACGAAATAGTTTTCACATTAACGCAACGATAAGTCATGAAAGCTTCGTGTCCTACCCGAAAAAAACTTTTAATTTGCCCTGCGTTATTAAAAATGAAATTTACATACGAGCCTATAAAGAGTCTCCGATCATATTTTTTGTTTGTGAAGGCAATAAAACGTTCCTTTTGTTCTTCGCCTCTAGGCATTAAGTTAATTCAGAAGCGCAGCAGGGATTCCCTCTTCGACCAAATGTGAACTTTAAAGAGAGATTCTTTTTATTAGTGAGTTTTGAAATATGTTGGAGATGATTGGATGAAGATAGCAGGAAATTGTTGGTAGCACAAATCAAGTCATAGTCAAGGTTTTAGGTCATAGGCACAAATCAAGGTTTTAATACGGTGAAATGTCGCTACTTATTAGACAGCAAGGAAGTCAAATTTAGCTGGAGAATAAAGCTGAAATCATATAGAATTACAATGCTGATTCTCGTGTATTTTGGTCTGCAGATCATGTTCAGTTTGTTCCTTCAAGCTGCCATCAGTTGCTGCTATTCTTTCGCTTTCGTTCAAGAGCAAGAAAATATTTCTATCAGCAGTTAAACATAATAACCGATGGGCGGAGACGGAGTCTTCTTCATTACTCTGGCAGATAGAAGTTTAATTTCAGCTTTTCTGCTTAGAGATATCAAAGGCAGGACGATTGAGAAGCTCATAAATTAGTAATTATAGCGAAAGAGATTGAATAACCCAAATGCCATAAATTTCGGAGAGCGCCCGAAAAGGCAACCATTTGGGACTCTGAAGAAGTTTCATTTCTCTATTAAAATTCAAATTCGAATGCCTTTTTAATTTTCGTGGGTCTCGCGGGAGAGCTGAACTCGCCGACACCAAGCTGAGCCATTAAAACGATGATGAGAATGCTGAATAAATTTGCAGTTGGAAGCGAAGCGGAAATGAAATGTCTCGGCGAGCCAAACTGCCGTGAGTTATTGCTGGAAAATTCTTTTTCTCCGCGATAGATAGATTGACGACTCGGGATGATTTATCCGCTCTCGATCTCGCATGTCATTTAATTTACGGGTTCGAGACGCAATAAAAAGCAAATTAGCACAAACAACACCGAGAGAATATAAAGAATTGAATTAAATCGCTTCGTCGGAGCCTCGAGGGGTGGGCGTTGGCGAAAAGCACTTAATTTGTATATTTTCTTTCGCCACTTCAGCGCAGATGCTAAATTCAATTTGTGTGTTTAGAGCCGGGGAATCTCTGAGAGATATTTTTATGTGCGGAGCCTCGTAATTAAAGTGTAAGCTCAGTAGTTTGCATAAGATAACTCTCGCCTCGAGTTGAGATCTAAGCGAGCCAAAGCGGACGAGGCGAGAGAAGGAAAACGAAAAGTTTGAATTTTATGAGAGACGATGAACGTGAAGAAGATCACGAGCTAATAGAACTTTCCATCCGGAAAATTTGCATAAGACTGCGAAAGAAATTTATGATAAAATATTTAATTCAGCAAATGCTTCGACCGCTTCCTCTCAATCAGCGCTTGGACTCGAAGCTTCGATCTTTAAACGCTTGCGAGATATTTCAGCGAGTCCGAGCGCTGATTTATACTTAAGAGAAGCAACAAAGTCTTATCTCGGGACGCTTGAGTGTTTCTAACACTCTTTCTCTGTCGTCTCGAATCTTTTACAATATTTGGCCGGAAACGAGACGAAATAAAAAATAAAATATCTGAATTGCCTCGCCGCAGAACTTTGCATTTTAATGTGAAATCTCTTATTCTTCTTCGGATAACGCGTTCGGTGGAGAAACTTAACACTTAAGTGCCAAAACAAATGTAGTTTGGATAGCTCTCGGACAAATTTCTCTCGTGGCGAGGACTATGACGCAGGTAGATCTTTAACTGATTATGCTCAACTGCTCGATTTGATCTGAACTGATCGACTGAAAATGGTTCTGAATATTGAACCAGATCTTGCAGGAATTGTTGCTTGTGTTTCACTCTTAACATGACCAGTCCTTAAGCTACTAAATTGACAGGCTTGACGCGATTGATAACGTCATTGTTCCAGTCTTCTCCTCTTATAAAAGTCGCTGTGGGTCACCGAGAACTGGCTTCATTGAAATGTCTATTGTTTAAGTAGCGCTCCGTCCCACCTAACGACACCGATTTGACAGCAAAGTTTATTTACGTGATGGAGAGGCAATTTTTATTGCATAAATTTGAATATCTAACATTGTCTCGCTCGATGCGACACAACCAACGGATGACATTCCAATAAAGTCGAAATTTATTGATTTCTGTTCGTCCGAACGCATTCCCGATTTCGTTTCATATTAATTTCGTCTCGGAAACAAATCGAAATGAATTTCAGGCTTTAATCTCTCGCCACTGGGGGCTTCAGCATAAAAGTCGAAGCTAACGAGAGCTGATCCTGATTCCATAAAGTAAACCAAGCCCAGCATGTCACCTCTTGAGCCATTCCGAAGATCCTTTAATGACGTTGCGCTTTCGTCGATCACAACTTGCACATTTCGACTGGGAACCTTTCAGCGATCAGTGAGTTGAAATTCATTCAGTTTTGCAGCTTCGTATCTTGATCGTGCAAACGTCGAGAAAGTTTAGTAATATTTTTCAATACTAAATTGATGTCGAGCGGCTAAGCTGCCCATTGCTACTGACAGACAAGTATTGAAGTTGTTTCACAGTCAAATTACTCGAGCCATAGATGATCACTCGATATTTAAAGGCGACACCACAGTGTTGAAGTGCAAATGACAGAACGCGCTTTTTCTAACGCTCACTGACAACTATACATCGTTATTAATGATGTCCAGGACGTTGTCATTAAATTGTTAATTCCATGCTTTTCTCCTCGTTAACTTTGACTTTTAATTGTGGCTCATCATTCTCTCTCTCGTGGCGATGTTTACCTGGAAACGGCGCTGATCGAGCGCAACCAGAATTAGTAATTCAAATAACGTTTTTCTGCTTCCAATTGTTTCTCTCCTCTCGACAATCATCAATAAGCTCGACGAGCCTAACAAGGCTCGAACATCATCAATCAAAAATCTACCAGAAAACAACTCAACGCGCTGCCCCGCTGCGATCGCTTCACTCGTGCAATGCGAGCTAATCATAATATTGTCTTCGACATGAACGAGAACAAAGTTATCGTTTGTAAGTAAATTAAAGCAGAACATCTTTACAAATTATCGTGAAAAAGTTATTGAAATTCGAATCAAACGCTGTTGTGTTCTCGGGTTTCGACTGGGAGAGCAGTTGGTGTTGATGCCCTGATCTTCACGTTTTATTTCCACCTCGAGAGTAATTTCGACACTTCACACATTTCGCCTTTTAATCTTTTCTCTCGTCTTCGTCGGGGATTATTCCGATGCTCCTTTGCGCTGGGGATTCTTCTGCATAAATGAAGCTGTTTAGAAGTTGAGCATGACCACCAGCAGAACTCTCATTTCGCCTTTACGCCCTTTTAAATATCGATAACAGATTTTCGGAATAGTTCGCTCCGGACTTAGCTCAATGCTCCGTGAAATAGATTTTTCTTTCGAGGCGAGACAATTCTGAGATTCCGATCTTTAGTGCTTCTCCGACCCATTCACGCTTTACGCAAATTCTGCATCTTCATGCTAATTTATGCATCGAGCCATTAGAATTCCTTTGGCTCTTCTCACAGGTCATCAAAAATAATGAATCCGCTCGAATGCCGGCTTCAGTTACTTCTCAAATTTATCGTTATCGTTTTTTAAACGAGCGATTTCCCTTTCGCTGTTCCGACCGAGCGACAGACAAACAATTGGTAGCTCGAATCTTTTAAAGTGTCTGACGATCAAGGCTCAAGAAGGCTTTAAATCGATTTCGGTAGAAGAACATCATTAATCGTCTTGGCGAGAGGCGATTCACGAAATGCATCGCCAGAGGAAATCTTGATTGATTGATCGTGTAAATGTCATTGGAATCTCTCTGGAGCGATCTCGTTGTAATCTAAATTATTAGTTTTGTTAACATTCATTTTTCAAATCGGCTTCATTTCTCATTTGCTTTGTCTGCCGAGCAAAACGAGGGCGATTTAATGGCAAGCGTCAGAAGTTTGACGAGCTGCTTTAAAACAGAGGCGACTCCTGTTGGCTGTGAAGCGAGCATTGATTGATATCCTGGTCGATTGTCGGAATCACGGATAATTAGTTCTTCGATTTTGGTAATTTTGGCAGGTGGAATTGGCCGAGGGAAGTTGAAAGCAGGTTCGACATTCTGACGTGTTATTAATTTCTCGAGAAAAGGATCGCAACGCAACGGGAGCTCGGTCGAGCATCCTCTGGAAATTGGCAAAGTTGGCCGCCTAATGACAGGCTCGGTTACGCAGGTTACAGCTTAGGAACCTCTTCGGATCTAGCGGCGATTTGTAAAGGTTGGGAGGAGGTCGTCGGGAAGGCTTTGTTGGTTTTCTCTTCGATTCGTAGTTCCAGTAATTAATCCAAGCGGAGATCAAAGACTCATTCGTCGTCTTTACAAACCATTTCTCCATAAATCATCCGCGAGACCGTCGTTGATCAATAAAGTAATGAATGAGCATAAACACATTGAAGGTAAAGAGCTTCGCTGATCATAAAACGATCGATTGAGGAAAAGAAGAGAGAAAGCGAGCGACTGGAGGTCCGTTGGATTTGACGTACTTTGTGATTATAAGTGCGGCAACCAAACAATTCCACGATAATTTATGAAAGAAATAACATGTTTCGTCAATGGAGGGAGGGAGATGACGCTTTTGTGAACGCTCGCTCGCCCAGCGTCATTACCAGTGAAGAATGAAATTCTTTAATAAATCAATTCCTGAATTAAAATCCAACATTTATCATTCGAATGCGGTACGCTCCATCGACTCATAAGGGCGAGATCCGATTTTGCGCATGAAGCCTTTGACACAATGGCGAGGGAGGAATGTGATTCATGAGACTCCGCTATGCTCTGCTCCACGCTGGCTTTCATTGATGGGTTTCCGCTCTCGATTCATGAACTCAGCAATCATTAGCAGCACTTTGATTGATACGGCGAAGTCTAATTGGGCTGAAAAGCCTTTGCAAGTCGAGGCTCTCGTGCTGGAGATTCTCCTTTTTATTGAAAATATCCCATGGAGATCAAACAAGCGCAGCCAGCAGTCTCATGCGAGGCGAAACACTCGTTGCCTGCCCGAATCAAAGAATCGATAAATAATGCGAACTTCAATGGAGATTCGATTTTAATTCAATAAAAGCTTTTAGCTTTAATCAAATACGAACGGCAATTTATCATCAGCCGCAGTTCACGATTCGAATTTGTGCTGTGCGTGAAAAACATTCGTAAAACTCTTGTTCTCGCTCGTTCATTCATTAGATAGTTAATTGAAGATGATGGAACGGACCTCAGGTGGTCCGGCATGCACTTTGTTGCACGATGATATTTCCTCGCGTCGTCGCGGGAGCCTGTCGACGTCGATCCGCGCTCAGTTCCATCTGCACTTACGGTAATCGCTTTATTAACTGTAGCGAGTCGAAAGCGTCAATTTAATAATTCGATTGTGTTCAATTCAACCGAGGAAATTCTAATCCGCTTACCTGACCGTTAATGTGAAGATCGTCTCGAGAAATTAATTCCGAAAGATTGCCGCGTCAAGTCATCGTTATCGTTGTCTTTTTTGTGAGCGTTTGTAAGTCGAACCACAATTGACACTTTGTAAATCGTCATGGCTAAAGAAATGAAAATCGTTGGCAAATAAATAATTCATTGATTCTTTCCGGCGTTTATCAAGAGCATTTGATCAGCAAAAGATCTTTCGGCAAGTCAGCCGTTCCAGAGAAAAGCAACAAGACTGTTAGGATTAATTGTAATACGACAGTAGAATCGTTGCTAATGTTTTCTATACTCTAGGGTAAGTTTCAGTCTTAGCCACGTTTAACGGAGAAAATGGTCAAGCATATTTTCTAGTAAAAAGTTCACTATTAGATTATTAATTATTTACGTTTTATTCGCTAGGCTTATCAGTTCTGTGTTACTCGAAACATCTTCCAAATCATCGTTTTCGACACCAGCACATAACTCTGACGTGATTTCTAACTTTTCTTCCAATCCTTCCAGACTGACTTCATGTTTGCATTCCACTTTCTTAACAGACGAACGTGAGTTCTCATCGCGAGTTCGATAAAAAGCCAGCAAAAGAAATTTGATTACAAGAAAATCTTTAAATGTCTGAAGCCACTCAAACAAAAATGCGACAAGTGCAAGAGACAAACTTGAAAGCCAAATCACGAAACCCGGCTCGAGCATTTTCAACGTCAGAACTTTGGGTTCATCAACGAACAAATGCTGATACCGCGACTTTAAAAGTGAGAAGAAAGTATCGCGATAGAGCCATCCGCCTTCGCGTTCTTCGTAATAATGTGGAACAATTCCAGCAGTGAAAAGCTGCTGCGATTTTCTCTCAAAGATTCTGAAGAAATGATGATTCCGCAAGAACTTCATACCGCACATGTTGACATTGATGACTTCCTTTCTAGTTCGGTAGAGAGCGCGTCCTTCCGTCAAATTAACCAATCGATAATAGGCGCGAGGATCTGTTTGAATAGCTCCTTTGAATTTCGGATCGAGAAGCTTCTCCAAGAACCATGAACCGACTTCTAAAACAATTGAACAAGATTTTCTCGTACTTTCTGGCACAACTTTCAGGACCTGACATCTCTTTGCAATTTCCGATTCCGGATACTTTTCCTTGTAGTTATTTTCCATGATAAACATGAAGCCTTGTTCGATCATTTCCTCGACTGTTTGGATTTCTGGTTTCGAAACATTTTTCTGCATGAACTCGAACATTTTTCCTTGCCAAGCTGTTCGGATGATCAAACTGTAGAGGATGAATGACATCGTTAGAAATCTTGCAAAGTTGCGACGTGGCACGGCGATCATTCCCAATCCGAAAAATATCTGAGCGACATTCAACGACGGTGTTTGTATGTTTGATCCGATAACAAAGTCTCTTGTCGACCTCCGCACGCGATACAAAATCAATATCGTTGTGAAAGCGGCGAAAAAAGTGAACGCGATTAGAATCCAAGTGATGTCGTCAAAAGGCATCGCAAGCTTCTCGTATTCCGAGTAGTTCTCAGCTGGCGGAGCTGAAAGGCTGATGGGCGAGAACTCAAGCGGATGAGCCATGTAGTAAAGAATATATGATTCGTTCCTAAGGTATAAAAGAAGTTTTCAGGCCGTTTAAAATAAATGGTTACTTACGATTTGTGTTCATTGAAGATATATGTAGCTCGGTCAAATTCATTGTAGCAGCCTTTTTCGAATATTACGTCGAGTGGACGACCAACAGCGTTCTCAGATTGCCAAAACGTGTAGTCCAAATTTTTAGCAAGTACGAATGGAATATTCTGATAAAACATTGAACCTAATCCGTAATCGTCTACTTTAAAAACTACGGGACATCCGTGAAAGTTTGACAATTTTTCGAATACAAATTTATCACTTTCCCACTTTCCACTGATTCTACTGAATCTGTTGACTTCAATCAATTGCCATTTTCCGCACTTCTTAGGCGAGTGCCAAACAAACGTCAAAAGTTTAACGAACTTTGCTTCGTCGACAAGAAAATATTCGTATTGTATTATGTGCAAAAGTTCTGTTCGAAAGCCTGCGTATGTGGTATTGAAATTCCTCAATGCCACTTTCAAACTCAGTAAATTGATTTCTTGAAAGGTTGCATTTTGACAATACACGAAGAGCTGCAACGGATTGTATCGTTTGTTTTCAACCTTCAAAATGTTGTTAAATATGTGAAGGTTGTCGAAAGTGTTGAAAGTCAGGAACGCTGAAACACCAACCGTCAGTTTCGGTAGCGTCAACCACCGGCCCAAAGGAATGTTTTTAATTTGAAACGGCATCGCTCTTTCGTTCAAACCTTTCAGAATCAGCGAGTTGACCGTTGCCGGGTTTAATCCATAATTTGCGATGTTCATTCTTGTCCCTAACTTGAACAGGTGCCGAGTGACGTTTTCGAACGCCAGCGCTAGTTTTGCTCCTCTCCTAGATTCACCGCTAATAACATTGATCAGCAGCAAAGATATTAAGACGGAAACTTTCATATCGATTTGTTCACCAAACTTGTCTGAGAGAATTTTTAAAAAGGACTGACAGAACTCTGAAATAAGTAAGCTTCTGACAAAGTTTTTGGACTGTCAAATGTTAACAAGTCGTGGATTGTTAGAAAGTAAAACACATTTATCGGAACAAGTATTTAGATGAGTAGAAACTTTGATAGACATGATACGAGCAATTGGAACAAATGACTTCGAGGACTCAAAACAAGCTGGAAAATTTCTCACAAGACTGAGTATATAAGTGTAATCGATTATTTATTTTCTCACTACTTCACCCAAGATAACTTTTAAGACGCTCAAAGTTGAATTTACCTCTCAAGCACAGATTATTCTAGAGATGTCAATGCCTACTGTTATAAGTCACAGCAGGGTTTGTCAGGGCACCAGCTCGCTCCGACCTATAGTCCTTGTAGTGGGTGTTGAAATCTGATTTACCAATTGAATCTTCCGTAGTGACTGCATCTTCTAATTCATCTGCTAATTCGAACACAATGACTTCAAGTTTATTTATTTTCCTAACAGTAAAATTTCCGGTCTCAGCCCTTGTTTGATAAAAAACCAACAAAACAAATTTGATTACAAGAAAATCTTTGAATGTTCGCAGCCATTCGAACAAAAACGCGACAAATGCAACAGACAAACTTGAAAGCCAAATCACGAAACCCGGCTCGAGCATTTTCAACGTCAGAACTTTGGGTTCATCAACGAACAAATGCTGATACCGCGACTTTAAAAGCGAGAAGAAAGTGTCGCGGTAGAGCCATCCGCCTTCGCGTTTTTCGTAATAATATGGAACAATTCCAGCAGTGAAAAGCTGCTGCGATTTTCGCTCAAAAGTTCTGTAGAAATGATGATTCCGCAAGAACTTCATGCCGCACATGTTGACATTGATGACTTCCTTTCTAGTTCGGTAGAGAGCGCGTCCTTCCGTCAAACTTACCGAACGATAATACGCACGAGGATCTGTTTGAATAGCTCCCTTGAATTGCGGGTCAAAAAGCTTCTCAGACAGCCATGGCCCGGATTCATTTCCGACTTGTGAATGAATGGAACAAGATTTCCTAGAAGTTTCTGGCAACACTTTAAGGTCCAGGCATCTTTTCGCAATTTCCGATTCAGGAAATTTATCTTTGTAGTAACGCTCCATGATAGACAGGAGTAACCTTGTTCGATCATTTCTTCGACTGTTTGGATTTCTGGTTTTGAAACATTTTTCTGCATGAACTCGAACATTTTTCCTTGCCAAGCTGTTCGGATGATCAAACTGTAGAGGATGAATGACATCGTTAGAAATCTTGCAAAGTTGCGACGTGGCACGGCGATCATTCCCAATCCGAAAAATATCTGAGCGACATTCAACGACGGCGTCTGTATGTTTGATCCGATAACAAAGTCTCTTGTCGACCTCCGCAGGAGATACAAAATCAATATCGTTGCGAAAGCGGCGACGAAAGTCAACGCGATAAGAATCCAAGTGATGTTGTCAAAAGGCATCGCAAGCTTCTCATACTCTGAATAGTTCTCAGCTGGCGGAGCTGAAAGTCTGACTGGTGTGAACTCCAGCGGATGAGCCATGTAGTAAAAACTCAAATGATACTTCGTACCTACATTATGAAAGAAGTGGTCAGGCAACTCAATAAATAACCAAGTAATGTTTGTTACTTACGATTTAGTGATCATGGTCTCTACCAAGATTCATGTAGATCGGTCAAATGCGTTATAACAGCCCTTCATGAATATTACGTCGAGTGGACGACCAACAGCGTCTCTCAGTGTTCCAAAACGTGTAGTTTAAGTTGTTAGCAAGTCCGAATGGAATATTCTGATAAAACATTGAACCTAATCCGTAATCGTCTACTTTAAAAACTACGGGACATCCGTGAAAATTCGTTAACTTTTCCAATACAAATTTATCGCTTTCCCACTTTCCACTTGTTCTGCTGAATCTGTTGACTTCAATCAATTGCCATTTTCCGCACTTCTTAGGCGAGTGCCAAACAATCGTCAAAAGTTTTACCGACTCAGTTTCGTCAATAAGGAAATATTCGTACTGGAGATTGGCCAGCAGTTCGGCTTTGAAAGCCTGCGTCTCTGGATTCAAATGTAAAATGAAACTTGTTATATTGACGTGTAACATCGATAGTCAGCGATTCGATTTCTTTAAATGATGCGCCCGGACAAAACACGAAGAACTGCAGCGGCTTGTAAAATAGGTTTGTAGACCTTCAAAATGTTGTTCATTGAACTCTCGAAAACTTTCAAATGATTTGAAAGTCAGAAACGCTGAAGAATGCAGCAGAGCAAATTCGGTAGTGTCCAGCTCTCGGCCCAAAGGAATGTTCGTATCATTTGAAACGGCATTGCTCTTTCGTTCAAACTTTTCAGGATCAGCGAGTTCGAAACCGTTGCTTGGTTCTAAGCCGTAATTACCGATGTACATTATCGTCTCTAACTTGAACAGGTGCCGAGTGACGTTTTCGAACGCCAGCGCTAATTTTGCTCCTCGTCCTAGTGTCACCGCTAACTGATTTTTATCAGCAGCAAAGAAATCAAAACAAAAACTCGCATATCGATTTGTTCACCAAACTTGTCTGAGAGACTTTTTAAAACAAAACTGACACGAACTCTGAAAGCTTTCTCAATCTTCTGACAAAGTTTTCACAGAAATGTTTATAAAACTAAAAAACAATTTTTTGGATTGTCAAATGAAATTTACAAGTCGTGGATTCCTACAAAGTGTAAAACACATTTATCGGGAGGGAAACTATTTAGATGAGGAGAAACTTTGATGGACTATGTTTACGAGCAATTGAGAACAAGTAGACTTCGAGGACTCAAAACAAGCTGGAAAATTTCTCACAAGTCCAGTATATAAGTGTAAACGATTGTCTGAGTTCTAACAATCTAGATTCAACGCTGCCACTTAGTTGCCTAAGACGCTCATTGTTGAATTTACTTCTCAAGCATTGTCAGATTATTCTAGAGATGTCGTTGACCTACTGTTATAGGTGCTTTCCACACGCTCGGTTTGTCAGGGCACCGACTCGCTCCGATTAATAGTCCTAATATTGGGTGTTTATTATTCTGATTTCACAATTGAATCTTCCGTAATGGATTCATTCTCTAATTCATCTGCTAATTCGAACACAATGACTTCAAGTTTATTTATTTTCCTAACAGTAAAATTTCCGGTCTCAGCCCTTGTTTGATAAAAAACCAACAAAACAAATTTGATTACAAGAAAATCTTTGAATGTTCGCAGCCATTCGAACAAAAACGCGACAAATGCAACAGACAAACTTGAAAGCCAAATCACGAAACCCGGCTCGAGCATTTTCAACGTCAGAACTTTGGGTTCATCAACGAACAAATGCTGATACCGCGACTTTAAAAGCGAGAAGAAAGTGTCGCGGTAGAGCCATCCGCCTTCGCGTTTTTCGTAATAATATGGAACAATTCCAGCAGTGAAAAGCTGCTGCGATTTTCGCTCAAAAGTTCTGTAGAAATGATGATTCCGCAAGAACTTCATGCCGCACATGTTGACATTGATGACTTCCTTTCTAGTTCGGTAGAGAGCGCGTCCTTCCGTCAAACTTACCGAACGATAATACGCACGAGGATCTGTTTGAATAGCTCCCTTGAATTGCGGGTCAAAAAGCTTCTCAGACAGCCATGGCCCGGATTCATTTCCGACTTGTGAATGAATGGAACAAGATTTCCTAGAAGTTTCTGGCAACACTTTAAGGTCCAGGCATCTTTTCGCAATTTCCGATTCAGGAAATTTATCTTTGTAGTAACGCTCCATATAGAAGGAGTAACCTTGTTCGATCATTTCTTCGACTGTTTGGATTTCTGGTTTTGAAACATTTTTCTGCATGAACTCGAACATTTTTCCTTGCCAAGCTGTTCGGATGATCAAACTGTAGAGGATGAATGACATCGTTAGAAATCTTGCAAAGTTGCGACGTGGCACGGCGATCATTCCCAATCCGAAAAATATCTGAGCGACATTCAACGACGGCGTCTGTATGTTTGATCCGATAACAAAGTCTCTTGTCGACCTCCGCAGGAGATACAAAATCAATATCGTTGCGAAAGCGGCGACGAAAGTCAACGCGATAAGAATCCAAGTGATGTTGTCAAAAGGCATCGCAAGCTTTTCATACTCTGAATAGTTCTCAGCTGGCGGAGCTGAAAGTCTGACTGGTGTGAACTCCAGCGGATGAGTAGTAAAAAACTCAAATGATACTTCGTACCTACATTATGAAAAATGGTCAGCAACTCAATAAATAACCAAGTAATGTTTGTGACTTACTTTTTAGTGATATGGTCTCTACCAAGTTCATGTAGATCGAATGCGTTATAACAGCCCTTCATGAAGAATATATCCAGTGGAAGGGGGTCGTCTCTTGCAGTGTTCCAATACGTGTAGTTTAAGTTGTTAGCAAGTCCGATGGGAATTAACCAATGAAAATCTGATCCAGTGTCATAATTTTTATCTATGGAAACCACTCTACATCCGTGAAAATTCGTTAACTTTTCCAATACAAATTTATCGCTTTCCCACTTGGCGTTTGTTTTGCTGAATCTGTTGACTTCAATCAACTGCCATTTTCCGCACTTCTTAGGCGAGTGCCAAACAAACGTCAAAAGTTTTACCGACTCAGTTTCGTCAATAAGGAAATATTCGTACTGGAGATTGGCCAGCAGTTCGGCTTTGAAGTCTCTGGATTCAAATGTAAAATGAAACTTGTTATATTGACGTGTAACATCGATAGTCAGCGATTCGATTTCTTTAAATGATGCGCCCGGACAAAACACAAAGAACTGCAGCGGCTTGTAAAATAGGTTTGTAGACCTCAGTTTTTCATTGAACTCTCGAAAACTTTCAAATGATTTGAAAGTCAGAAACGCCGAAGAATGCAGCAGAGCAAATTTAGTGTCCAGCTCTCGATTTCGTATCATAAACGGCATTGCTCTCTTGCTCAAACTTTTCAGGATGAGCTTCGAAACCGTTCTTGGTTCTAAGCCGTAATTACCGATGTACATTATCGTCTCTAACTCGAACAGATGACGAGTAACATTTTCGAACGCCAGCGCTAATTTTGCCTCCTCGTTAGTGTCACCGTAACTGATTTTTATCAGCAGCAAAGAAATCAAAACAAAAACTCGCATTTCTGATTTTACACAAACTTTTCGACTTTCTTAAAACAAAACTGACACGAATCTAAAGCTTTCTCAATCTTCTCAAAGTTTTCACAGAAATGTTTATAAAACTAAAAAACAATTTTTTGGATTGTCAAATGAAATTTACAAGTTCCTACAAAGTGTTAAACACATTTATTGGGAGGGAAACTATTTAAGGAAAACTTTGACTATGTTTAAGGTGAGAAAGTAGACTTGAACATTGAAAAATTCTAACAAGTCCAACATAAGAAAACATTGTCTGAGTTCTAACAATCTAGATTCAACGCTGCCACTTAGTTGCCTAAGTGTCATTGTTCCAAGGTACTTGTGAAGCATTGTCAGTGCTTCAGGAGTCGTTGACCCACCGCTTTTGCCAGGTGCTTTCCAAACGCTCGGAGTGTCTCCCGACTCTCCGATTAATATTATTAATATTATTTTATTATTCTGATTTCACAACTATCTAATGGATTCATTCTCCAATTCCTCTGCTAGTTTTACTCGAATAACTTCGTATTTATCATGTTTATCCGTTTTCTTAACAGGAAATTTTCCGGTCTCAGCCCTTGTTTGATAAAAAGCCAGCAAAACAAATTTGATTACAAGAAAATCTTTGAATGTTCGCAGCCATTCGAACAAAAATGCGACAAGCGCAAGAGACAAACTTGAAAGCCAAATCACGAAACCCGGCTCGAGCATTTTCAACGTCAGTACTTTTGGTCCATCAACGAACAAATGCTGATACCGCGACTTTAAAAGCGAGAAAAAAGTGTCGCGGTAGAGCCATCCGCCTTCGCGTTTTTCGTAATAATATGGAACAATTCCAGCACTAAAAAGCTGCTGCGATTTTTTCTCAAAGATTCTGAAGAAATGATGATTCCGCAAGAACTTCATGCCGCACATGTTGACATTGATGACTTCCTTTCTAGTTCGGTAGAGAGCGCGTCCTTCCGTCAAATTAACCAATCGATAATACGCGCGAGGATCTGTTTGAATAGCTCCCTTGAATTTCGAATCGAGAAGCTTCTCAGACAGCCAATGTTCGTGATCCTGCAATCGAATTGCTTCAACAATTGTGCAAGTTTTCCTCGAAGTTTCTGGTAAAATTTTCAGATCCAGACATCTTTTCGCAATTTCCGATTCCGGATACTTTTCCTTGTAGTTAATTTCCATGTAGAACGTAAAGCCTTGTTCGATCATTTCCTCCACTGTTTGAATTTCTGGTTTTGAAACATTTTTCTGCATGAACTCGAACATTTTTCCTTGCCAAGCTGTTCGGATGATCAAACTGTAGAGGATGAATGACATCGTTAGAAACCTTGCAAAGTTTCTTCGAGGCACGGCGATCATTCCCAACCCGAAAAATATCTGAGCGACATTCAACGACGGTGTCTGTATGTTTGATCCGATAACAAAGTCTCTTGTCGACCTCCGCACGCGATACAAAATCAATATCGTTGTGAAAGCGGCCACGAAAGTCAACGCGATTAGAATCCAAGTGATGTCGTCAAAAGGCATCGCAAGCTTCTGGTACTCGGAGTAGTTCTCTGAAGGCGGAGTAGACATACTGATCTGCGAGAATTCCTGCGGATGAGTCGTGAAGAATTCAACTGGTATATCGTACCTAATTTATATGAAAATAGTTAACTGAATTATCAAGATACTAATGTGAATACTCAGAAACTTTAACTAACTTTTTAGTGATATGATCTCTACTAAACTCATGTAGATCGAATGCGTTGTAGCAGCCCTTCATAAGGAACACATCAAGTGGACGGGGGTCGTCTCTTTTAGTGTTCCAATAGGTGTAGTTTAAATTTTTAGAAAGTACGAATGGAATGAGCCATTGAAAATTTGATCCCGTGGGATAATCTTCAGTTGTTAAAACTACTCCGCATCCGTGAAAATTTTCCAGCTTTTCCAATACAAATTTATCGCTTTCCCACTTGGCGTTTGTTTTGCTGAATCTGTTGACTTCAGTCAACTACCATTTTCCGCACTTCTTAGGCGAGTGCCAAACAAACGTCAAAAGCTTAAAGGACTCAACCTCGTCTATTAGAAAATACTCGAACTGGATTTTGTCCAGAAGTTCTGCTTGAAAATTTCGTGACCAATAAGTTAGGTTCATTTTTTCAGATCGCCGTTTCGTATCTGCAACTGTCGATTCGATGTTTTCATAGGTTGCACCAGGACAGTATACGAACAATTGCAGCGGTTTGTAAAATCGGTTTGTCAGCATCAATTTTTCATTGAACTCGCGAAAACTTTCAAATGTTTTGAAAGTCAGAAATGCCGAAGCATTCAGCAATGCATATTTAGTATCCAGCTCTCGATTTCGTATCATGAACGGCATCGCTCTCTCGCTCAAACTCTTCAGGATGAGCCTCGAAACCGTTCTTGGTTCTAAGCCATAATTACCGATGTACATTATCGTCTCCAACTCAAACAGATGACGAGTAACGTTTTCGATCGCCAGCGCTAGACGTGCTTCCTCGTTAGTGTCACCGTAACTGATTTCGATCAGCAGCAAACAAATTAAAACGAAAGCTTTCATTTCTTTTCTATACAAAAATCTTCAACTTTTCTACTAAGGTAAGCACAACAAAACTGCCAGAACTCTAAGGATAAACCTCCTCAGAACTCTTCCAGAAATGTTCAAAAAACTGAAACAAAGTTTTCGGTAACAAAATTAACAAGTTCTTACAATGTGTCAAACACATTCATTGGAGAATCTACAGACAGAATCTAGAGAGAAGTTCCGTTGATTTGTTCAATAAGTTCGAACAAGGGGGTTCAAGGTCTTTAACATGTTTGGAAAGTTTCCTATGTCAAGCACAAGTCTAATTATTGATTTCCAGATTTTCTTTCGCTTCAAGATTAGTTAAACTTCCATTTTTGCTCGTGACACTAACGAATAGACAATTTACTGATCGGTGCGATCGAAACAAGTAACGAAATCGTGAGGCTTTATCATTCGACGATCTAGGCGCAAACAACAATCGAGAGATTGCGATAAGCTTCGAACTATTTCCCTTTGCGGAGCTTTGAAGTCTGCCGAAAATCATTTCGCCGCGTTCTTTATTTCGGGCAATCTCGTTCTCTCGCACGTTGAAAAATTTATTGTATTTCGACCGGAAAAAATCATCGATAAGGAGGAGATAAGGAACTGTTGAGTTTGTTTGGCGAGAAAATATTGATCGAGTGGGAAACGGAAAGGTTTCGTTTTGGCTCTTTGCCGACAAAGAATTTGAATTTCGTTTGTTTGCTCAAAACTCAAACAGCACAATCAGCATTGAACTTGACCAGATTTTTGGGTGAAATGTGCAACGAGCTCAGGTATCGCGTGTCTGTGTTTGATCGCACATTGTTCCGAGTTGTTTGCAATAACACAAAAGCGTCAAATCGGAAAACCTCTTGAACAGGACGATTATCGATTGGCACCTACTTGTGAATGACGGAGGGCCGAAAGGAAAAGAAATCTGTTTGCTCATTCATTGAGTGCAGCCCGAAAGCCTTAGAGAAACATCCGAGGCAAACATGACACATCGAACGAATTTCTTAAACTGTTTGTTCGCCGGCGTTTCACTTCACGTTTCATATTTCATAATCTCAAGACAAACAAATCATTACACCAGCATTCATTAGTCGGAGAACTCATTTCTGACGAATGAGCCTAATGCCGTGAACAGAAACCTTCTCCTGACGATTTATGACTCACTGACCAGACGCTCGTAGACGAAAAGGTTCTCATGATCTCGATCGCGAGAGAAACAAAGGAAATCATCCACAAATTTACCATATCGAAGTCTATCATCGTTGCGATGATGAGCTGAATCGAGCGAGCATCATGATAAATCACACAACACAAATTCCTCAAATTGTTTCTTAAAGACGCGACCAATTCAAAAGGAAGATTCTTCTTCGCCTTTTGATAGAGTGCTTAACAGATGATGCGGTAATTTATTATCCAAATAGTTTTCGGTGAAAAAGTACCCGAAACATTTGTCTGCTTCAACAGTGAGAAAGTAGCGAGAACGTTTGTGGATAAGTAAGAAGTTAGTTAGAAAGTTAGAATAGTTTTTGTGACAATTGCTAGACTCGGCTGAGCTTAGATCGACTTAGAAGTTTCTTCCCATTATATGAACCATCTGGATCCACCGAGAACCTCAAGAAGTGTTCACAAGCCTCCAGCACCTCTCGAATGAATTCATAAGTCGCCTCGTAGCCTGAGAAACATTCAAACCTCATAATCTCAACCGAGCTTTTAACAAACAAATGATTTCTGGTTGCCATAAGGAACCAACATCGCTTACTCATTCACAGTCTCCATGCTCTATTAGCTGCTTGTGATTTGTTTTGTCTTTCCACTGTTGCGAGTCGCTTTTCTGTTCCCTCGAGACCCGTTCGTAATTGAAATTTCGTGCCGCTATTACGAGTCGATATTGTTGTTGTGGTTTTCGGTTGGAATGGGCATGGAAAGCATCGGCAAGACTAGTAAATTACAATTGGCCTGCCATGTTTAGAGAGCTTCTAAATGGGCACAGCTTTTGCACGCCCCCACGCGCACTCCGACTTACCAGCGCTCGAGCGAGATGAAAAACTTCAACATTCCACGGGTTTCGTGGGAAATTGCCGGGAGGCTCGTTACTCTCTCGCGCGGTCCTTCTTGCCAAGCGATCACATTATGATGCCGTGGATTTTGAAATTGTGAAGCTGAAAAACCTGAAACCGCGCAAGACGCCAAAGATGGAAGAGAACTGGTCTTCCACACTCGATTATTGTTATTAACGCTTAGAGAATTTCACATAAGAAACGAGCGAATGGCTGAGGAATAACTCTGGGAAATGATTTGTGTGTGAGATGCGTGAAAAATGGAAATTATCGCTGCCCGCTCGCTCCACCAGATAATGATCCAGAAAACAATGTCTGACGCTGTCTCTGGCGAGATCTCACGAGTCGATGGCGATCCAAAGATTCCAGCTTGGTGTTAAACAACACGAAGTTCTTTTTACCTAAAATCAGTCCATTTAACATCGATCGATTTCTGTTTAAAGCTGATTCGGAGAAAGAAGAAACTCACTTAAGAGTTGTGTTTCGCTCTTTGCTGCTCTTCGATTTTAAATCTTATCGCCAGCGACTGACACACCTTGCTTGTTTTTCGCATTTCTTATTGCCCTCTCGTGTAGATTATTTCTGTTTTCTTCGTGTGGCATAAAACGAACTGAGGCCCATCGAGAATCTTCCGGTCGGCGTTACTCAGCCAGAGCTCAAGCCAATCTTACGGTTTCCTCGCTGGGTCAATTGGCTTTAATCTCGCGGAAAAAGCGACCAGAAAATGCTTGAAACACACGAGAAGAATCCTCAGCACCGCCACCAACGAAAATTCCTGAAATATTTTCGATAGCCAAGATTCACTAAATCATTTTCAATGAAATTCCCGGCCAACAAAAGCTCAGCGATGATGCGTGTGAAAAAAGTTTATTTTGATGTTGCTCGCCTCGTCGATACTTTAATCAATCAAAAGCAATTGAGGCCGGGGCGAGAGCGTTTACGTAAAGCGATACCAATAATCATCGACTATTTTTAAACAATCCATCAGAAATGAAAATGTTAGATCTCACTCGATGATTCTCGCTTTGTACTTCGAGACACACAAAAGACGAAGCTCAGACTGCGAACCGGCCGAGAGTCGAAATTATTAAATAAATACATTAGAATTAAATTTGGACACGCTTTTCAATCCCAAGTGGGGAGATCGAGAGAGCCGAGCGGACCTTTGGCATGATATTTTGATTATATTTTTCAGATGTTCCATTGATGAAGCCACTTGGTGCCTCTTCAACTTTTCTTTCTCAATCGAGCAAGAACAACTGCCGGGAACTTATCATCGAATTATGAGAAGAGGAATGAAAGTTGCGTGTTGAGCATTTCAATCCCGGGCTGATCTGAAACAAAAGCGAATAAATCTCCCGAGACGAGAGTCCGTGGTCGTTAAGTTGAACACATGCTATCGTTTAAAAAGATAATTTGAGGCCTCGACTGGCTCCAAATCATTTAAATAAAACGATCGCTTCGCGACAGATGTTTTAGAGCGTCAAACCCATTTAGATTCTCGGCTTTGATTAATTTTTGTCGTGATTTCTTCAGTCATCTGGACACTCTGTCCGTCTTCTTCGAGTCTCTTCTGCAAGCTTAGACAATCACCGATCCATTCTTTGACTATTTAATAGCTCGACGATCGTCTTTCGCAATTTTATCACTCGACTTTCTCACGCTGTTTCACGGTTCGAAGAATTTTGTGTCAGAAAATTGCATTTCGGCCGAATCGACAATTAAATGTGGTTTAGACAATCGCGTCCAGATCGAAGACTCTGCCTTGACAATTTAAGTGGTTGGCCATTTATCCGATCACTTCTCTCCATCGTCTTCCTTGCGCCATCGAATCAGAGCAGAACAGCGAAGGAATCTCATGTTTGTCGCTTAAGATAAAGTCGCAAGAAGGGCGTGAAACATGCCACGATTTAATATCGGTTTATGTAAATATTAATCAAACAAATTGATCAATTCTGCCAGCACGATAATAAAGATGTTTCGCCTTTTGTTTTTCTCGTCCTCTCAGCCCACATTAAAAGAAGAAAATCTGTCGCCAGGCGTTGGTTTTCGTTTCAATGTTTGGGTTCACGATGAAGAGCCTGGGACGAGTGCACAAGATTGGCAGATACAGTCGACCACCGTAATGAGTACGGCAGGCTCGATCAATTCAGGATCCACTTGAGAGAAGTCACGCATTCGATCAACAACATTGTTGCCTTCGTCTCATTGCCAGCCTCCAAAACCCTGCACAAGTAAGCCGAGGTAATAACAATTTGCTGAACTTTATCGATAATCACACCGAGCAGATTTATTTGCCATGCGTTTAAATCTCTCGCTCACACTCGCTGCACTTTCTGTGAATGAAAAAAACTTTTTCAATTTATGCTGCATTGGGAATTTTCCTCTGAGCTTAGCCGGCTCGAAATCGCTGAAAGTGAAGCCTCACATGGGGAGCGTCGTCGCCAGTTCAAAGTTGAATGGGAGAACATAGAAGTTAACGGAAATTAGAATCGTAAGAATTCCTGTTCGCGCTTGTAAAACATCGTGTCATGTTTGAAGCGCACATAGATCGGATGGTGCAAATTCATCGTGAGGCCAATATGGGAAAAGCGTTGCGCTCTGCCGCATCATGACGTGCGAAGGCGTCTTGCTTGCGAGAGTGAGCGAGAGAAACGAGAATAGGCCCGCTGTGAATGTGGCCGGAAGGCAAGTTCAATTTGACCCGCAATTCGATTTCATCATGAAACATTTTACAGCAAAACATTCCCATTGTTAATATTATTTCCCTCCTCGCTCGCTCGCGAAATAAAATAAGTTATTGCGAATTTCTTTTCGCGAAAATAACTTATTGCTCTCCAATAAATACCCGAAAAACGAAAACTTTCAAGACAGAACGACCACGACGAGAATCTCTGGCGAATAATCAAAACATTTTATCCTGAAGATAAAATTTATGCGAGCGTATGTTGCATCATTCGCCCTGCTCCGCGACGCTGAAAAGATTTATGGTTTCAGAGTGATCTCGCGTCACTTTAGATTTAAAGTATGAGATTTTAAAAGGCACAAGCGAAATTCCGTAAAGCTCTGCGGTGACAGAATAATGCAAGGCATTGCATTTGGTCGCTCGCGCAATTTTTCTCAAGGCGCGTCTTCGAATGGCAAGTCGAAAATATTTTATGTCGTCGTTGCCGTTTATCCCAATAACTACGATGGACTTTACTTCGATTGTCGTTCAAGTTTGTTGAACGTTTTGCTTTCAAAACACTTTGGGTTTTGATGGGGAACATTCGACAGTTTTGTCGTCTGCTAGTTGCCCTTCAACTTGGAATGCAATTGTGTCTGACATGCCTTCGTCTCCCTCAAGATTCTCGACGTAACTCCCGACCACATCCCACTACCATTGAAAGAGCTCGTTTGTCGTCAGCCTTTCGAAGGCTAATTGATCAAAAATTTATCTGTTTCGCGAATTGAAAGCTTAATTCTCGATCGTGAACCACTTTTTGTCGCTCCAACTTTTAATCTAGATCGAATGTTTTGCTGCGGGAAAGAATGTTTGTCGTCAACCGTGGCGAATTAAATAATTTGCTCTTTTCTGGCTTTGACGCGAGGCAGCGAAGGCTGGGATCGAGCGAGAACATCGAAATGTGCTGAAGAATAAATTAATTGTTAGCTTATAATATATTTGTCACCTTCTTAAGATTCCAGGCGATAAATTTATGTTTGCCGACAAGTGCTGAACAAGATGCACAAATCCGTTGCCGTCGAGCTCGTTTGCCTTTTGACCATCCGGAAACCGTTTAATCTCCCATGACGGTCGAACGAAAGTGGGAGAAAGAGAGACTGTGGATGAAAACGTGATGAAGTAATGTGATCTTAAGATGTTTCAGTCAAAGCATGTAAGCTAATAACTCAAATCGAATTAGTTTATAACGACGAGTGACAAGTTCGGGAGAGCTTGCGCTGCCCGCTCGGAATTTCTCGGGCACTCCGATTCGATTTATAGTTCAGTGGTTTTACTTAGAAACCAATTAGCCCGTCAAGACGCAAATAAATCATTTCGTTTCAACACTTTTCTGTTCTCTCAGACGCGTTTCTCAGAATTCTTCTCGCTTTCGAAAGTGAAATCAATTAAGTTGATGAATCAAATTGTCAACTGAAATGTTACGACTCAGCGCGTTGACACAAAAACTCGAGCAGCCTTCACTAGACTTACAACGACACGATTTTATATCGGACTTTAAATGCTCTAGAATCGCCGATAAATTACGAGCCGCGGATTGACGACAGTCATGAGTGGAAAGCTCTGAAAGTTCAGTAACAACGGCAATGATCAAGCTGCTCTGTCTCTTCTCAGCTTTCAGTCTAGACTCTGTTCTATGCTCCCACGACACTTCCACTCGATCCCCAAACCAGAAAACTCGTTTGCAGCGATTGAGCATTTACATGTGTTGTTCTCGCACTATTTCTCTCGCACGCGAAAATGTTTGGGGCGATCTCGAAAATTAATTCCAATATTTACAATTCCGCGCTTCTTCTGCTTCATATTTTCGCTTGCAAGGGATATCATTAGTCAGTGTTTGTTTATTATTTACACAAGATCAGTCGTTAATATATTTTATTCGAACAATAAATTCGAACGCAATGCATTAAAGCCCCAGAAAGTTATGAGGATGTTAAGAACACTTTTTATCAGCTTTGCTGTTGCATGGAGCTGTTGTGGATAGAGAAAAGATGAAGGGTGACCAGTTGATCATTTTTCCTTAACTCGACAGGCAAGTCAAAGGGTTTTATATTCTGATATAACGATAAGATTAAAAGATTAAGCTCAAGTTTATTTGCTTGACTTGATGGTCACCCTAGCTAGCAAAACTGAAACCTGTTCATAAGTTGAGCGAGCGAGACCTTCGCCTGTAAACATTCATCTTGTTGCACTCATTCGCCTGCCTCGCTCGCCCTTTCGACAATTAAATGCGAGCGAGTAATTCTAAACCAATAAAACGTTTTGCCGGCGAAGCAACAAGCGAGCGAATCAAACAATCATCGGCCCGCGATAAAAGCTTATTAAAATTGTATTTCCACGCTGAAACAAGAACGAGATATGTCGAAGGCTCAGGCAGAAAGCGACACGAAAAGTTTAAAAGCCGAATAAAAATTCAGGCGAAATGTAAAGCATGAAGATTCTTACAAGAACATTTTAATGTCCGATGATCTCTGAGTGGCCTTTCTCATGCCACGGGTCCAAGCCCATGGAGCAACAGGTCCAACAGCCGAAAAAAGTTCTTTCTCTGTTTTATGTTTCAATAAAAGAACTGTGATTTTTATATCGTATAAGAATAGAATTAAAGTATTTTTTCTTCCTCGCCGTCTTCGTTGGATTCTCTTCAGGTGTGTGCAGGCGATCATGTCGAGGTTCTTCTTCGTCGTCACAGTTCCATCGCCTCAACAACAGCTTGAGACTCGCGAAGGAGATCCACAAGAAATGAAGAGAACCCGCTGGAGTGGTGTAAGAAGCGATGGCGATACAAGCGCAGTAAATCGACCGACGATACAGCACACCATCGCTTTCGATCGCTGTAAAAGACTCTCCGATTCTTTTTCTTCCACAAATGAAGTGAGTGTCTATAAGGAAACGAAGAAACTACACAAGCAGCGCCTTCGACGGCACACACGGGCCTTCGATCGCTTTCAGTCGTAACGATTTTTATTTATTCTTTAGTATTTTCCTTTAGTTGTTTCTTAGACTTTGTTAATAATGCGTCTTTATGCTGCTTTATCGCGTTTCGCTCCAGCTCGCTTTAATCGCATCAAACTGTAATTGAAAGTGCTCTGGGTTGGTGATTCCACCGTCGTCGTCGTGCATAAATTAAAAATGGAGATTGAGTGATTTTCCAGCGTGCGAAATTAAAACTTTTCGGTGACAAGAGAGAGCGTGCGACACAACAAAGGATGTGTGAAAGTTAACCGAACACTGGGGAAAATATTTTTTGAGTGACAAAATAAGAAAATATCTCTGTGTTTGACAGACGAGACATTCGAAAGAGAAACATTTCTGCTGCAGTTGTGCATTTGATCGGAAACTTGACATCGACTGGCGTTCATTTCCGAGTGGATGATTGTGATAAATAAAAGTGTGATAGCAATGGAGTCCGGCGATAGCAACGACTGCGAGACCGCATCGCAGAACAACCGCGCGGAAGAGATCGTGGCAGCTGCAGCTGTTGTTCTGTCGCTCCAAAGCACGATGGTCTCGAGTCTGCAGCAGGCTGCGATGCTGCCGATCAACTCGCCGGCCGCGACAGCATTGAACCTTCAAGCCCTCGAGTCCTATTTCACCTTGCAGCGGCTGACCAGCAAGTCCAACAACGGCTCACTGC
Organism: Smittia sp. YW1114-2; assembly: GCA_033064975.1. Taxonomy (NCBI): domain Eukaryota; kingdom Metazoa; phylum Arthropoda; class Insecta; order Diptera; family Chironomidae; genus Smittia; species Smittia sp. YW1114-2. Next base: position 20,268,937 of record CP093832.1, read on the forward strand.
CTTCACTTCACTTCCCAAACCACTCATCACCGCCGCTCAGCGACTTGTCAACGATTCAGACAAGTGATCTGGTCGATGACGACGAAGAAATGCCAATGTTGACCCCTAAAGACGAGAACGAAGATGATTTGGCGGTCGAGGCGAATTTGAACTTGCCGTCGGATGATTTTCAGTTAGATAACAACTACTCCAGCTTATTGATGAGCTCATCGTTCCGACAAAAGTTCAATCAAGAGCTCATGAACAAAAAGACGGAGATGTTGCTCAAAGCCAAGACAGCTCCATTATGTTCTTCAGCAGGTGATGCGAAATCTTCCATCGCGTCAACACATGCCACGCCATCATCAGCCGCCTCGCAGAGCATCACGTCATCGTCAAGTGCCACACAGAGACCAAAAAAGCAATTTATATGTAAATTCTGCAATCGACAGTTTACAAAATCGTACAATCTTCTGATTCACGAGCGGACGCACACCGACGAGCGGCCGTACAGCTGCGAGATCTGCGGCAAGGCATTCCGTCGCCAGGACCATCTGAGGGATCATAGGTAATGTGTTTTCTCATTAATTACAGTCGCAGCTCGCTCTCATGAGCTTCAATCTTGTGAGAAACGGCTTTACTGTTACGTGAATTTATTTCATTTCGCCTCTTCGAACATGACTTATGAGTTGTTCTTCTTCTCTCCTCGCGTTTATCTTTCGACCATTTCTCACATCAAATGCTCGTCGAGCTAACACGTGTGAATGGTTTGAGCGCTGAGCTGAGTTTAAGGTTCGAGGGCTCAGCCCAGCGCAACTTATCGAAGATCAACCGCTCATGACTTCTTCCCTTCGCCCTTTCAATTCACAATTTACCATTTTTTGTATTCAATATTACTTTAATTTACAGATATATTCATTCTAAAGAGAAACCATTTAAATGCGGAGAATGCGGAAAGGGATTCTGTCAATCGCGTACTTTGGCTGTGCACAAGATTCTTCACATGGAAGAGTCACCGCACAAGTGTCCCGTTTGCGCCAGAAGCTTCAATCAACGCTCCAACCTAAAGACGCACCTTCTAACTCACACCGACATCAAGCCTTATCACTGTTCCTGCGGCAAAGTCTTCCGACGAAACTGCGACTTGAGACGACACAGTCTAACTCACAATTTAGGCGGCAACGGCTCGTCGACTAATATCAGCAAATCACCGAGATCGTTATCGTTACTAACCGGCTCACCGACATCGACATCATCAAGCTCAACTGCAGTCTCGTCAAACAACAATAATAAATTTAATATTGATCTATTAGCAGCTGGAGAATGCGCCTTCCCATAGCAGCAAGTCTCCTCATAGCAGCAATTCTCGCTACTCGCCTCATTACACTACAAAGAAAACAAAGCCAGCAAGGCAATGAATTATGCTTTCCATCATTTGCAAGAACGAGCGAGATTGAAACATTTATGTACTTAGATAGGAGGAATTTCTCGACGCTCGTAAACCTTAATCATGTGATGACTTATGGAAAGCATGAAAGTGCATTTTTAGATTTTATCGGCAAGCTTATGACATAATCATGAGCTGGCAATCAGTTTCTCTCTCTTCGCATTCGCACGCATAAGTTTTACGTCTGTAGCTCCACATTCATCCAGTCTCGATTTAAAATCTTAGCATGATAAGTAATTTGTTAAAGCTTAGGAGGAAAACATTATTGAGAAATAAAACTTGATCTGATTAGACGTATGGAAACATTAGCTTGGTCATTAGTCGCGCGCCGGCTCCTACCGTCCTTCAAGCGCAACCCCAATCGACGAGCGAGCTCGGCTCATAAATTGGGAGCGAGCAGTTGAAAGGTTAAACATGATCGTCGAGGCTGCAGATTAGATCAGCAATTAACTGCGCTCGGTCGCCATCCGTGACTCGATCCCACAAGCAAATCACTCGCTTGACGATCAAGACGAATCAATAACTTACAATTTGCTTAATTTACATTTTTTTATTGGTTTACTTCGCGTAATTAATGATAAATACGTTGGTCATCAATCATCCCGCTCATGACTCTCGACGTGCACAGAGAGATGAGAAAAAATCTCCACTTAACGTTGGATCGAAGCTTATTTGGTTAATATTAATTTCTGTTCTGCCGTCTCCTCCGACATCAGACGATGAGCGAAGAGAGGTCGAAGAAGAAATCCTCATCCGTGGAAATGACAAATGACTACTGAATAATGTTCGAAAGAATGTTTAGATGAAGATAGTGCGAGATTTGAATGTTTTGATAGTCACTTGAAAGCTTTTTCGCTTCGCTCGAAAAGTATTTTGTTTTGTGAGTCGAGAATTAAGACTTTTAATCTTGTCGACACTTGTTGAGTGTATCTGCGTCTGGCAATCTGAGGATTACCATAAGTGACTCTTCAGGCTGGAATAAGCCAGGTAATTAAAGTTGTTAATTGCTTGGGAGATCGAGTGAGTGGAGATGGGAATTTGTGTGAGTGTGGATGATCGTTTGCACTCCTAATCGTTTGAGTAAATCGTGACGTTCGCTTCTGTCGAAGGTGAAACTGTCGAAGGTTTCAGATGCTTCATCATATTGTTTAGGCATGCCAGGAATTTTGGGTCTGATATTAGTTTGTTAGATGTGTTGTCAGCTAGCTGACTGACTTAGTTTAATCAAATAAAATCAGGTCAGAAGTTCTCATTCTTCCTGTAGTCTCCTAGCAAATCATTGGCTACAAACAACGAATTTAAAATCAATCCCAAATGCCACATCGCTCCCGCACGCTCCCCAAATCTCTGCGAACCATCGGAGCATAAGAAACAAAGCTGCAAACTCTCGCTCGCTGAAAACTTCTCTCCGTCCTCGGCATTAACAAACGGAAAACTTTTTGCTTTCGCGAGTGGACATTTGAAATATCCGTTCAATGAGTGTAACATGCCTTTTTCGATTTAAAATTATTAAATATCATTTCATTAAGTGGATATCATTTTCATCATACAAACACGATACAGAAACAGAAATATCAAATTACCGAAACGCGATTTCCGAACTGGAGGAGAAGTAAAGAGCGCGCGAGTAAATTTATGCAAAAATATCTTTTTTGTGTTGCTTCATTCCTTATTTTAACAACATTAATATACATTCCGATGCCGATAGAATGTAACATATTGAGACAGATAACAGCAACAGCCTCTCCGCTTCTCTCGTCGCTCGCGACTCGAGCGACTTCAAAGATTATTCGTTTCGTTGAGCTAATGTAACATGAGCAGACAACGGTGACTCTTTGCCTCGCTTCGGCCACTCTTCGTCGACCCGAGAGCCTACACATCAACATCAGCCGGTGACAAAGACTACGATTGAACGAGTTTCGAGTTGACGTTGATTTTCAATTGAAAGCTTATGTCAATACACTCTCGAGCCGCTTGCGTTGCATCAGCCTCTGCGTGACCTACGGTGGATGTCGAAAGGTGGTCCACACTAAACGATCAATCAAAGCCTCTGACAAGAAGTCTCTTTAATCGCACATAAACACGTGTCGGATTTCGACTTAAGATCCCACATGAAGCTCTCGAGCGTCTGCCACAAAAGGAAGAAGTCCACAAAAGACGAAAGTGCTGCAGGCAAAGTCTATTCACACATCGCACAATTGATGTTTATCGATCCATCTCAAGCACTTACTGAACTCATGACACAATTGAACTTTCCCAGCTTTTCTAGAAAGGAATTTCTTTCGGGACTTATTCACTCGACACACGACTAATCCCAAATGAGCAATTTCATGGCGCTTTTGTGGTCGCTTGGGACTTAAAGCGATCACTTTGAATGGCAATTGTCGCCTTTTGTTGTCGAGTGATCTAGGTATCGTCTCTCAAAATATTTATCCTTCTTGTTATTGAGGCGCGAAATGAGGCTCAAGCGAGCCTCTCGAACTCATGTAATTATGCTACATTAATATTTGTGCTAAGATCACAACTCGAAACATATTTCACAATTTAACCGACGAGTTTTATGCTTTGCTTGCTCGCATTTCTTCCTGCGAAGAGGCTCGCAAAGAAGAAATAAAGCTGAGATTTAAAGGCAAATAAAAACAAGCATAACAATCGTTAAGAGTCTCGAGAGCCGAGAGAAAAGTGCCGACGGTGTATGAAAATATTTATGCGGCGATGATGGTGAAGTATGGCACATTGCTGTTAATTTATTTTGAAAGGTTTAGTTGCAGATGGAATTTGTTTCTCGTTTTTCGGTGATGGATACTCTTCGCCTTCAAAGGGAATCGCCTTCACGGGGATTAGGAGACGTTTGAGTGCTCGCTCCGTTGCTGCAAGATGATCCACTCGATCTTGATTTACGCGCAAGCTGAACGATCCTGCTGCCCTTAATTAAGAGCTTATTAGTTTGCAGAACAAATAAATCGTATCTTCAAGCGGGTTTGCAAGCTTCGATGATCGAAACCAACAGATTTGAACAAGCTGCGGCTTCGGGCAAACGATGATTTGCATTTCGTTAATTTCTGCTTTCGAAGCGCTTAGACAGGGCCCGACCCACGCAAATTATCGCGCTGTTATAACTTTATTCATGTTTGATGCCAGAATTATGAGTCTAATTACATTTTGCGCACTCTCCAAGTGTCTGCGAATCGATTACACGAGTAGAGACGTCGATGCCTGGCTCTCGCGCATAGCTTCATGGAAAAGGCGAAATGTGAACATGAAACAAATTACGTTCAATGCTGTGCGTGGGTGTCTTCATTGCGATCGCTCGCGGGGCAATTTGAACAATTCACCAGAGTGTTCTCTCAATTTATTCCTCCCATTAGAGAGAGATTTTATTGTGAATTTCCCTCTGATCTTCCCAAATAGACGCAACAATCGACGCTCGCCCGAAACGAGACGAGAAATTTCATAAATTTGAATCGGAAGTTGTCAGAATGTTTTTCTTCGAAATAAATCACGAATGGGCTTGTCTCTTTATGGATCGAGTTCGTGCGATTACCGATTACATTCCAAGCACATCGTGAGTCGGCTCGTTTCGCTTCCTACAACCCGTGAACTCTTCACCTCTGGTATTTTTCCGACGCAGACTCCGACGACTACTATTCATCATGATCAGCGATGCATCATGTCAAGCTGAGCTTACAGTCTCAACCGTTTTAAAGTGTACCCTACAATTATGATCAACGCAAGCCCCCTAATTATCGAATGATGTATCTTGAAAACTGTATCACTGCAAACGCCCCTGGCAGTGAACACGACGAGGATCGAAAATTAAAAGCGAAGCCGTGTGAGAAAGTAAGGAGAAATGAGTTTATTAGTGAAATGTCAAGTGGCATTAGACTCGGCTGGGTGAAGCGGGAAAAATTCTTCAAGTCCTTTCCCCAATCCGTCATCATCTGCGCTTGTTCAACAAATAAATCCTGCTCACTCTCTCCCTGACGACATAATGACCGAGCTGTTAAGAAAATAGCGAAACGAGAATATTTTCACCGATCGTAAATTCATAAAACGTTTAATGATAATGCGGCACTGCGACTTCAAAACACCGCGCCACAGTCGTCGGCAAACGGCGCATGAATCACCAGCCAAACAATTTCACAGAACCATTATCGACATTACATTTAAAGGCTGAAAATAAAATCATTACATATCATAAACGATGTTCACTTCGAGTCGAAAACAGAAATTACATTCGCCAGGCCGAGCAGGTTTCAATTGATTTACGTTCGAATAAGGCACGATGCCGGTTGACTTCACAAAATGAGATGCGGCTCGCAACACGCATTTCGACAAACGCAGGGAAAATCTGCCCGACGAGAGAAATTTAAATGCGAAGGAAATGATTTATTTGTTGCGCTGGAGCGAGCCGGAGATGCGGGGACGATTTTCGCATTTGCGCTGCGTGCGGTGGTGGTCTCGTCCAATGACAAATTTTCCTCGGCGAATATCAGAAAGCCTGGCCACAGATTAATCGATCTTTCAGGCCTCTCTGCATTAATGATGCAATCTAGCCTTCAACTCATCGACTGATGAGACAAAGAGGAACAAATTAAAAGTTTCTCGACTTGATCGCGACGACCTCACATCAAGTTGTTTTAATAATCCATCATTCAGCGTTTTACAGGCTAAATATATCAATTCGGACGCTTTATGGCTTATTATTGTGTCGTTTTCCCTCTTCTTGCGCTTAATAATTAATTTATGCAACGTGTGTGTGAGTGTGCGCCTTGCTACTCAGTAAACGAAAGGAAATTTATGGTTTCTAATTAATCAACCGCGATGAGTATAAATAAAGTATAAAAGCATAAATTTCCAAAGCTCTCAGCTCACCAGTCGATCGCTCGTATCATAAATTAAATGTTTTTATTCCTCATCGGCGATGCGGAGGTTTCATGACTCATTTGCGTCATCTCCGTGGCGTTTGCTGAAAAACAATCGAAAGATTTCAATGCGTGGTGTGAGCAGCGTTCGACCTCCTTGTGCGATTCTAGAGTGAATCATTTTCAAGGTTTTCCGAAGGCTCAGAAGTGACAGAAACTTTCTTCGTCAGTTTCAGTCCATCTGGTTTGCAAGGAAGTTACATTTTGGTCGAAAAAAATCAATCAAGAACTTTCATTTAAAAGTGTCACAGCTTATGACAATCCGCCGTTTCTCTATAACAGATTTCTCGAGCCAATTTGCTAAGTCCACTAACCCTGCGCATATCTAAGAAGAGTCACGAATTGACACGATTTCAAGGCATTCAGTTCATCCGTTCCGACGTGTCAACAAGAGAACGCTAAAGCTAAAGAAAAGAAGGAGACAAGCGCTTGAGAAAACATTAACTTCGATCTCAACAACTTCCTATCGCACCTCTTCCCCCCATTTCTTTCTCTCTCGTGCTCGGTTGACGAAATTTATTTCGGTTCCACTTTTACCTCGTCGTCGACCATTAAAGCTAAATTATGGGTCAGTTAAGAACACAAGACATCGAGTTGATCGCCAAACAAAACACACTTCAAAGATCTTCGGACGAGAAAATTAACATAATTTCTGTAATCTCTGCTGCGACTTATTTACACTTCGAATTTATTTGTCAAGTGGAGGAATTAAAACAAGATAATGACAGCGATGGTTATTGGGCAAACAGGAAGACTCGTCGTAAAACACACATCGGGAGAAGCGGAGAGGGAATCTTTGGGACCGTCCGAGGTCGTAAAGACTTTCGGGTGATGCTTCAAACGACCGTCGAGCTGTCAATATTTGCCAGCAATTTCTAACAATTGTATAACTCACTCCTTTCCGTTGACGCTTTCGGGGCTTTTCCTCTCGTCTCGGTAATCGGCTGTTGACACTTCTTTCGAAGTCATCGCTAATTTCGGGTAAATTCCATGACCGGAACAAACAGTTTGAGCAAATGCAATAAAGATTTTCCTCGCGCCGACTTTGTTGATTTACGCGAGAGCAAAATCAGAGGAAGTCGAATCAATTGTTGAAGCTTGCGAGATGTTGAATCATTACAAATGGCGCCATCTGTAATATCAGCGAGCGATCGGCGAGGAAGACCATCGATTATTTCAGCACTCGGGGAATTTATTGTTCGCCTTATTGAAAGCATTAATCTGCATTTAAGAACGATACAAAAGAGCGACGTTAAATCTTTCTTCCGCCCACGCGGCTCTTCGTTTCCATTGCGATCCCCGGTCGCATACTTTTGTTTATAGTGCACAGCATTTTTCTGTTGTTCGCGACCGTATATCCTGTCAGTGCCTCGCTTTATTGCTGCGCTGGAATTCTTTCCCTCTCGCCCCGTCGTTGCGCAACGAAGGCATTTAAGTTTGTGCCCATTTATGATGATCGTTTTTGATTATGTCGGGACGCAAATAAATAAACGCGCTGTTATGCGCAACTTGTCTCCGTCCCGCTCGCGCGCTCTGCCGCTCTTATAAATGGAGAACATGTTAAATGCAAAGAAAGATCACTGATACTGCACTGGAAATGTTTAATTTCCTTTTTTGTCTCTCCGGTTCTCCTCGGAGCTTGGCTGTTTTGTCAAAAAGGCTTTATCATTCATCTGATACATTTTTGTACTAATGTCGAGAGATTTATGCCGGAATGAAGATTTATATTTACACAAGAAATTAGACGGAATGTTTGCTTTCGTTTCGCTTCGACTTCAGAGAACCGAACCAAGCGGCCAGCGACAGTAAAATTCACCTTTTCTTACTTTAACTACCCTTGAAATTTCCCGTGTCGTCGCTTTTATGGCGAACAAACATCGTTATCAGCTCTCGCCAGACCTCCGTCAGCGACAGATTGAGACGCGTTCGGCGTTCTCGCCATCGCCGTTTCAAGTGACAGCAAACAATGGAAGTGAATGAGCGAGCTGGGGATGAGCGAGGGAAACATAATTAAATTAATTTTTCACACTTAAACAATTCCATTAACAACACTCGTCATTTCCCACGATCATGTTCTCTTCTCGTTCAACAGCATAATTCGTTTTATTGACCAGCTCTTCTTAGTTCCCTCCGAGTCGAAAGAAGAAGGCAAGAAACGAACTTAAAACAAAAGCGAGAACCACGAAAAACAAACATAAAACGAGCACTGATCGTATCGCGGCTTTAACATTTTAATCAAAATATTTGTCAACCGAAACGCGACAAAAAATCAATTTAGATCTATCAACCTGACACGCAACGTAATAAAATCTCTCCTGGGCGTTGACGATCGATCGATCGGGATGAGCAAAGGCGAAGTGTTGGAGATGGAAACATTGAAGATTCTGGAATGTTTCAGATTGGAATCTTTATGTTTCCTATCAAAGTACTTAAAACTATTTGGACCACCTCGAGCATCGACAAAGCGAAGAGATTCGTCGTGCAGTTGGCATGAAGGCATCGACTTGAGTGTGAGAATGTTTCAAACGATCTACTGATGAGATTCTTACGTAAGCTACTGCGGTTTTTGCTTTGTTCTAGCTGATCACTCGCTTATCAAATCTCATGCAAGCTACTTCAGAACTTTGCAATAAGAATTTCCTAGAATTGAAAACAAACTGCTTCTATATCAACGCCAAAACTTTGTACTCAAATCAGAGCATTCAACAAAAATATCAGACTCAAGTTGTCTGCGATTGTAATTCTTGTGTTCCTTTGAGTCCTCTGCAGATATTTCACAATTTTGTATCTATTTGGACCACCTCGAACTTCGATAACGCGTCGTCCATTCGAGATCGAATCATCGTGAACATGCACGTTCAGAGATTTCTTACAACATTACAAATTAATTGAGCGATTTTCATCTACTCGGCGTCCACACATTAGCATTTCTCTCCATTCACAAGACGAGGATTAAGTTTCAATCAAATTAACAGGTGTGTAGATGGAACAAGAGATGTGATTCGATCGCTGCTCGTTATGACGACGCTTCGCCTCTGGCGAAATCAATTTCGCTGCTAAGTCATCAATAACTTAAGGCAGGGATTCGCAGCTTTTATAGTTCATGTTGGCAAAAACTGCAGCTCAACTCAAGATCCCTGATGATTTTCAGTAGCCTCAAGCGGTTCTGAATGTACCCGAAAATATCTAGAGAGAGGTCAAATATATGTTGTTGGTACCCAGCATCTTAGAACAAGTCAGTCAGCTTCGAACCCCTGCTTTACTGAGTCCCGATGTCTCCACGAAATCAGAGTCGTTAACGTAAACGCGTTTTTGTGTGGATTCAATTTTTAACTCCGCGGAGTCAACAAAACCGAAATTGATGTTTTTTTTATTTATAAACCTTATTGTGATATCTCATAATCTCCAGTCTTAATGAAACTATCAAATGGTTGTGTTCCTCTTTCGTTCCCTCGAGCTTGTTTGTTCTGCCTTGTCGTCGCAAGCGTCGAGGAGAGTTCCATAAAGAAAGAGCTCTCTGGTCCATAAAGCATTCAACACTTTTGTACAAAAGCTCGAGAGAACACAAAGCAGCAGATTATTATAAATTTCGATTGTCAATAATTTGACACTATTCATTTGGTTATTAAATGAAATTCCCGAGATATTTCTCCGTTGTTAACGAGAGAACAGAGATTTTCGTGGACCGGGTGTTTGTTCGCCGCTTGTCTTCGTCTCGAATTAATGACTGGAATAAGTTGTTCCATTGTCCGAGCGCCTAGATCGACGACAAACTGTTGAGTTTGCTATTTTAATAATCTTGTTCTGATCTCAATCTGAATGGCTGGACATTTTTCAAAAGCGTGTCTCGAGTGTCTTTGAACTCCCGCAATAAATTTGAGGTCCAAGGAATCCGAAGAATTCTCATTGTTTCTGCGAGAAGATTCACGTAACTGTTTCGTATCAAGTTTCAGTTCTCGTTTCGCCTTCACATTCGCGGAGTGTTAGCGAGTGACGTAATTTCAATCGGGTGATTCGTTGTTCAAGGAATTCGTCAGCTAATCGTTCGGCCGACAATTAATTATTTCCTGACAATCCAGACGAGAGAACGGACGTGGTGAAGCTCTCGTCAGCGGCTATAAATATCTCAATTCACTCTTTCCCATAGCGCGCCGGCAACGGCCGAGGAATGCTCTTGGAAATGTGAAAACAGATAAGAATCTTTACAGCGCCTTTTTGATGGCTTCAATCGTTTATTATTGAGCGCGAGGTGTTTTTTATGGAATATTTTTTCGCTTAATTTTCGACAAATTAGCTTCCAGTCAATCCCCGATCTCCTGCCAGCCCCTCTCGATCGAAACGAGCCATGTAAATTATTCGGCGGAGCGCTGCAGTCACAGTCTTGTCAATAAAACGGAGCTAACGAGACACGAAGAAACTAAAGCAACGGCAACAAAGTGTGAGCTTTCGCAAACATTGTCACAATTGCCATGACAAGACATCAGCGACGATTTCAATTTATGATCGCTTTTACCGTTTTTCGAGAATTCTCGCTGCTGCGGAGGCTCAAGCGGCAACGATTTCTCTCCGATGAGGTTTCGTTAATTTATGGCCAGCCCGAAATAGAAAAATGTTAAACACAACTTACCGTCTGCAACTTTGACTTCTAGCGAAGAAGACGAGAGAGAAAAATTTTGCATCGAAATCTCTTAAGATCCTTAACACATGCAGTTTTGACATCACGACAAAAGGCGAAGGCGTTGCAGCGACGTCTTCCCTCAAACTTAATTCGAAGATGTTTACCTACAACAAAGATTCGACGAGGTGGTCGCACAGTGAGCCTCCTCGTAATTACTGTCGTCCTTTTCCTCAATGTTGTCCAACAACCCGAGAACCGAGAAATCGACCATTATGTCGAGATTACATAAAGACCAAAATATTTACTAGGAGTCGTCAGTTCCAGTTAGAAGATTGACATTTATCTCTGATGCGAGCTCTCGTCAAACGAACGTCTTGGGTTTCATCCCTTTCCATCCTGTCCATCGGGAAACATGTTGAGACCTTCGACCGGTCTCTAATCCAACAAATTTACATGCTGGAGCTATCAAGCTTATCGCCTACTGTGCGAAGGATAAGCGTCGATTGTGTCGTTCGATAATCGGATCGGATGTCCTTCGTCGTCAAGCAGTTAAGTTGGGGGATCATCGTTCAAAATATTTACGAAGTTAATGCGATTGCGGAGGAGAGTTTAATTGAATTTCCTTCCCAGAAAGGACAACTGTTGGTCAGTTGGGGTTCGTAGAACGTAGTTGAGGAGCAAGAGAGACAATCAAAAGAAGTCAACAGGCTAGAGAAGCCATCAGACACACGCAACGATCAGCACGACATCGATGAGGGAGAAATTAGCGGCACCGAGCGACGGATCAAACGGACACGAAAAGATTTCTTCTAATAATTCGCCTTTCGAGAGATTATGAAATATTTGACTACTTAAAGATAATCGTCGATGCGATATGAATCTTCATTTTCGGTACCAGAAAGAGACCGAAAAGTTTTCTTTTAATTGCTGACTAGTCGATATTAATTTATGGATCTACGACTTTCAATAAAATCCCGACAGAGCTCGAAGAAGAGCAAGCGAGATTAGATGTTGTAAGACATTGTTAAGCCAGGCGCTAATGTTCGAATAAGTGAATGTTTCTCTTTGATGATTTCTGCTCCGTTCTGCCTCGCTCACCCTCGGCGGGGGTCAAATTAGTTGATGATTTTATTTTGAATATTTAAGGCATCAGTTGTTGGTTTTTAATTCCTCGCGTCTTTCTCGGCGAGTTATTAATAATTCGGTGGAAATCAAACAGCTTTGATTGGGAGCCAACGGTCTCTGCTCGCCAATTATGAGTAGTTTCGTGTCTATGGCTTCGAACGTGTGACTTCCACCCAGTGCAAACGAGCTCGACTCATCAGCTCACAGTTGGAATTGCTTAGCTCTCCTAAAAACCTTCTTTGAGGCGCACCACCGGTCGTCATAACTTTGAGGTCGTCGCATGATGTTCTTAGGAGCGCGGGACAGAATGTGGGCACTCTCATGCTGTGGAGAGCCGAAATTTATTCCACCGGTCAAAATATCTCGACGAACACGAGAACAGAGAATATAACGAGCCAGAGAATCGCTTTGATATTATTAAAATAAAATATATTTTTATTGATTTTCATAATGTGTTACAACGGAAGGCAAGCATCTCTCTGTCTGTTTGTGTCTCCTCTTTTCAGCCAAGCTCCGAAGATATATCTCATATTATTATTAGAGATAAAAATCAACAGATAAGAGCTTTATTTCATTTTACGGCGCATAAATTTCCACAAACCGGGCTCCTTTTGCCCAACGCAGCAGCGGAGAAAAAAGTTTCAGAAATGAATAAACGGTCGAGTTAGTTTTCTTTTCTTCTCTTCTCGTAATAAAATTGATAATAATTTTTTAAAACAAAACCTTGAGTCGTAAATTATACGAGAAATCGTTTGAAAAGCGACGCGATTGCTGTTCACTGGACAATGTCCCAGGTGACAATGAAGTGATGACCGGACGAAAAGGATTAAAGATGGAAAGTTTGACGTCAAAAGCTGTGGATATTCTTCTGTTTTATGGCGAGGGAATTGAGTGAAGCTTGCGATGAGTTGCACAGCTACAATAATCAAGATCGTCACTTAGTTTTCTACACGAATCGTCTAAGATCTTCCCAATCACCTCATCAGCTCTTTGTGCACATGGAAACTTCTAAAATGACGGCAAACGATCCAATAGAAATTATTACGACTCTCAGCTTTCTGAATCAAATGGCTTTCATTTTAGTGTCTCAGCTCGACTCGAATTCCATTGAATTCCGCGCTCGCTTGCCAAAAAATGTTTTCGCTAATGGATGACTCGAACGGTGGTTGAAAAATCACGAGCCGGCTCGCCCCCTCGGCGTGTGTGCAAATATCGGATTTCAACGCAGCATAAGCTTCGACTTCGGCCTGTTCAATTGAATCAGACGACGCTCGACTTTCCATTAGCTCAAACTAACCACACACCTGAATTCCTGGGCTGAGTCGGAATTTCATGAATTTCTCTCGCTCGATTGCGACTCGAGAGACTTTGTAAATGTTTCACAACAAAGCTCCATTGTGGTGTCGATAGATCATAATGGGTGCTTGAGTCACAACAATGTGATTTTATTGGACGGCGGGGAGAATGTAATGAAATTATTCAAATCAAATTACTATTAACAAGCCGTACATTGTTACAGAAAGCCGAGGCAGGCAGTTGAGCGTTGTCGGCACTCATGGCATTTCCACTTTGTAATTTCAAATGATTTTCGAAGTCGCTGATGAACTCAAGCAGGCACTTATGTTTAAGCTTGGCACTTCAAGTGGCCATTCATTTATTATTGACTGTAGTTATGATAGGAGAGACGCGCTCAGGCCGAAACAATTTGTGGTATTTAGACAAACAATTTAAAGGCTCATCATCGTCCAACAATAAATCATCGACGAATCGATCCGTGGCAGGTGAGGATTCCCGAAAAGAAGAATGTTAACAGCGGAGCGTATCGATCAATTGTCCAATGCCGGAATCGAACAAAGTCGCTTCGAGTATTTCAAGAATTTCTCTCACTCGCGATCGATATCGTCGAGAGCATCAAAATGTTTTACGATTGGTCAGCATTACATTTCATTTTGTTTTCTCCTCTTCACCACCGACGGTGCTCGATCGACATGAACTTGTGTACACATAAAGCGCGCATATTGCTCACATGTCAAATTAATTAAGTTGAATCGGTGAATTATGATGAGCGATATTTCACTTGAGCGTCCATTTATCATGAAATTGAGGCAACTCAATAATCAAAAGGAGAAAAAATGTTTCCATTCGTCGATTTGTACTGACGCTCATGGGAAAATATTCACCGATAATCATCGGTCTGTTCAATGAAACTCCACTTTTCGACTCTAATTCGATTATTTCTCCGAGCTTGTCTAAACAACGGCCGCTCTCTGTCTGCGTTTTCCACCGCGCAGCGAGCGCTTTCCACGACGAACGTCGTCGCACGCTGTTTGTTTGTCAAAATATGCTTTCATCACTCGAATTCGGCATGGACACTTAGAAGAGGAAATTCTCGTGAAGCGGCTCACGTCATGAGGCTAACAATATTTGTCGATTATCTTTCATGAGAAAATCTCGGCGGCAATCAATTGCTTGAAGAGCTTCAGGCCCGTTTCTAGCTCCGCAGCAAGTCATGACGCATTGACGAGTGCAGTGATGACTCTATAAACATATCGCGGGAACTTTCCCACCGCGTTCCGTTGAAGCCAGCGCGATGATTAGTATGCAGAGTGGAATTCACATTTGTCACCTCGTACCAAATGAGTCACGTAAGTTGCTACTTATTTGGGACAAGTTCCCAGCTTCAGATTGGTCGAGCGAGATACGCGCGAGACGAGTTTATGTTTCTTCGGAAAGAATTTTGTTTTTGCGGCAGACGGTGCGGAGAAGCTGAATTAGAAATGAGACTGGACTTCCAAGAAATGTAAACTCATTTCACTTGATTTAGATAAATTTCCTGCTCGGTCTACGAGCTGAGAGGAAAAAGGTTCCATCAGCCTTTTAATTATAGAGCGATATTAATCCATTCCTCGATCGTCATATTTCACCGTTGCGTTGATCGCTGTGTACGTCAGGCTCGCTTTTAATGAGCACCGTTTATTCACCTGAAATAAAATTTCCATAACTCAACATTTCAAACTCTCTCACATGATGCCCGCGAGCCTTTTTGAGAAGAAGCAGAGCACTTCGAGGAGGAACAGAAATTAATAATGAAGAGTCCATGAGGGAATGAAACTTAGTAATTTACCAATTTTGGAATTTCGGAATCATGTGACGCAGCGGGGAGGCTTTTCACGAACCTCCAGCCTCTTTCTTCATGCGCTCGCGCGGGCCAATCTCGCGAGGAGTTTTATGGATGTTTGCAGATATCTGCGCTTATTATGAAGGCAATATATTCGCTCGCTAGAAGTTGCGCATTACCGAAACATATTTCTGCCGTTTCCTGACGTTTAATTTTATTTTCGGCCTTTCGCTCTCGCTAGCCTCGAATTCATTCATTTTCAATTACAGAGAATTTTTCCAAGGAATTCGCTGAAAAGATTTGGGAACATTCTTTGAAGTTTGTGAATTGGATCGCGAGACATTTGAAGATTATGAGAAACGATCGCTCGATTTCGCGTTCGTTCTCGTACTTTCCTGTTCGATTTATGAATGGAAGCTGAAAGAGGAAACGCTGGAAATTGGAGAGGTTGCGATGGGTTGCGAAACCGTTGAGGAAGAGTTTTTCTTTCGGTGTTCCATGGAGTTGGCTTTGCTAGTTTGGCTTGTCTTGTTTCTAGGTTCTCGAGTTGGCTGGTGATGCATGAAAGGATTCAAAGCTGAAGTGTTAGACGCTGTGTTACTTGCAACTGGATAGCAGAGCGGATGAAGAACTCGACTCGTTGGTTAAGGCAACTTTTGCAGATATTTATTAAATGGAAAGAGATGATGATGTTCTATCAAATCTTAAAAAATTTGATGAGAACATTGAATCCTACCAATGTCAATCTTTCGTGTAACTGAACTTCAATCGAAGCTCTTTACCTCTTGCACTCTGAAACAATTCAAGCTAGATCCAAGTCAGACTCAGTTTCATTACGATTCCCTGAAAAGCCAACAATCAGAAGAATAACTCACTTTCATTTTTCATTACTTTCTCTCTTTATTTTTCTTCCTCTTGCTATTCAATTAAATCAAATCAAAAATAAAATATATAATGATAAAGTTCTATGTCAAGATATAAATTAATGAAGGTTTATGCAAAAAGTGGAAAAGTTTTTTATTTTATCGCAAGCAAATTTTGAGGAAAGAAGCTTCTGCCACTTTAAATTCGAGACGAGACGTCGGAACATCTTGATTTTGATTATCGTTTGCCGAGACGAGTTTGTTCTTTTGCAGAAGAAATCTTTTGATTTAATTTTAGGATTAAATAAAGACTAGAATCTATTCTAAGCACGGCTTACATTTAATAGTCGTTTGTCACTACCATTTAGCTTTACGTTTGCTCTCAAATCGTCTCGCTTACAGGCTACGTGTGGAATGAATTAAGAAATGCAAATGGAATAATCTTATGATTCGAGGAACGACGACGATAAGACGACGAGACCAATAAACTTTTTACTTCTTATGTCATCCCATGAACTTCGTTTCGAAAAGAGAGATTGTGAGGCTTCTAAGAATTTCGTGCAATTTATCATTTTAAACATCCGAAAGATCAAAAAGTTGGAACTTAATTGTTCTTTCACATTGCATTTCTGACAAATAAAATTGTTTTCCTTCAGGCCAGAGCCGATGGGGAGTGAGAGAGCTGCTGCCCTAATTGCTTGGCTTCGTTGGTTGTCCTCGAAACATTTCAACGCGACAGATGACGAAATCTCCACATCGAGAAGCCTCGAGTGACTCAACGCGAATCGTCAGCCAAATAAATTGTTCCAGATGAAATTTGAATCTTTAATGGGATGATATCAGTTGGCGATTATCACAGCTGAATGAATGAGCGACGCTGCTTCGCGGGCTTCGTCTCCTTTGCCGAAGAAACTTCAACTGAATGGAAATTTTTCTCTTTCGGGCTCTCGGGTTCATTTGCATATTTTATGACGCTTTATCGAAAAAGCAATAACTATTTTATTGTTCCGCTAATAAACCACCATCAACGTTGTTTGAAGATGTCGAGTTGTCACGATGCGTCTCAACTTTTTGGGGATTCAATTTGGCTTTGCTGTTTGGCTGCGAGCTAGGGTCGCTTGCTTGGTAGATCGAGAGGCTTGCACGAGCTTGAACTGAACCTGAACCCGAGCTCACACTCCGTTTAAGCAAGGCGCAAGCCCTCAATCCATCAGCTATCGCGGTGACGAAACCTCCAAACTTCCTTTATAACTTTATCGTAATTTATTCTCACACCACACGATGCTTGAATCGCTCATCGTGTATGTGTTTTATCTCCATTTAATGTCTGTTTCTTATTGCTCTTGCTGATCTTCTCTTATTCCCGATTCGGAGAAAACAAGGTGAATTCACACGAAGTCGAAGAGTTGGACCCGAAAAAATTGGTTTTCGCGAGACAAAGGAAAACCTCAAAGAAATTAAAACGCAAAGCCATTTGAATATAATTTAATTTTCGACTTGGTCGGGGCGAAAATCATTTTCCCATAAAGGTTCGTGCACAACGCCGTCGCGGACACACGTAAACCACAAAAGGAGATCGACTCGGGCTGTTGAGTACTCGCGGGTCTCACAAAACCGGAGAGACAAAGCAAGGCACGATGAAAGACTACATTCATCACTTCCCATTCATATGCAGATGAATCATTCCAAATAAATTGCTTCTCCTCGGTGTCTCTCTAAGCTTTGTGGAGATCTCTTTGTTGTTTGCTTAAATTTCAATAATTCGAGTCGGGAATGAAAGGCTCGAGAAGAAGAAAACGTTGCGCTCTGTTCTCGATAATTTATGTTTTAACGCGGAATGATGAAGGCGATAAAGGAATTATTGGATATGTAAACACCGAGGCGAGCGAGGGAGAAAGAAGTGTTAACAAATTTACCAGAATGTCTGTTTACTTTAACGCGGAAACCTCATTGAGATGAAGGTAGCCAGCACTTGAGGTGAATCGTAGGGAATTTGGAAGATCAGGCTTGTTATTGATCGCTCGTAGCCTAAGCCAAACAGTTTGCCTCAAGTCTGTAGAAGCTGCGACTGGTCAAGTTGTCTAGAGCAAAGCTTAATGGAAGCTTAAAAGCTTCAAGTTAGGGTCGACGCTTTAGGCCATGCTGCCGTTTCAGGAGCAAAGCTAGCAGCTCTCTCATCTTTACAATCAAACAATTATTCGCTTCAAATATTATTTTACGAAATCATTTAAGGTTTACACTCGACCGTCACTAAAGGAAGAAGATCACAACTGCACACCGACAGCTAAAAGGTGATAATCACACAGCGGCTGATTCGAAAAAAAGTGGGAAACATAACTAATACTTAATTGGCAAACTCGTGGCCACGCTTAACTTTAATTACTGATGATCTCTGTCGCTGCTGCTGAGTTGCGCCTTAATACGATCTACAATTACAGCAATTATAATTATTGCTGCCGTACGAATCCGAATGAATAGACCTGCGAGCGGCATCGAGGGAAGAGAGGAAAGAAAAATATCGAATTAGTAATTGGCTTTTAATGCGGCTGAAAGCACGAAAAAATGTAAAACTTATTTCCAGCGGCACTTAAAATAATATTTTATTGACAAACACTCTCGATTGCAGCGCGATTGAAATCTCAGCCATTTGTTTACGGCCCGAACGAGACGTTAAACTGTCAATTAGCTTGATCATTAATCGGCAGATCAGCACCCAATGAGCTTCAGATTGCAATTAAAAGATTGCCAGGGTGGAAAGCTCGGTTGAAGTTACACAAGCGCTCGAGCCGATCGAATTCGAGAGTCATCAGCCATTGAGCGGCGCGCCAAATCGTGTTCGAGTCATCTCGAAAACAAATTTTACACACAATTGAGCTCTCGTTATGGCCTAACAAACAGCTCGGAACCGACAGCGCTGTGTAACTCGAAACCGTAAGCCTTTGACATGGCAGAAAACATAACTTGTCCGCCTGCATAGATTTCTGATTTCTCTCGAAAACAAAATTTGCTTCTCATCGAGTTCGCAGTGTTGTACATAATATTAAAGGTAAAATAGTCAATCCAGTGAGTTGAAGGAACGGCTAAGCGTCTTCTTAAGGATTTAGCTTAAACCCCAAGCTGCTCCTTCAACTCAATCCAGTGATCTGGAGACAGCCTCAGCTTCACGGCTCCTTCACATCGTCTCCAGGGCACTGCTCATCAAAAATATTAACAAAATCGTGTGTCCCTCACCTTTAGCTTAGTGTTTTTATTTATTTTTTTGTGATTTTATATTTTGTGTGTGTGTACACCAGATAGGAAGTTTTTATCGCCATATACATTGACTACATCTACAAGAGAAAAGAAAGTTTTGCCATAATCCATTATGAATATAATTGGGTTATAAAAACACTCGACGGCTGTTTGATTGAGCGAGGAGTGACTCGACGACGCGCGACTTTCATGTTCCACTCGCTCGCGAATTAACCAGTTCATGACCTACATGCTCAATCCACGAGACAAATCCCTCGCGGAGTGTGACAATCATCGCAAACACCGAGTGCAGAGTTAATTAGGTTACGATAAGTGTGCGTGTATATAATTTTGTGTGTGTGCGTTTGGAATTAATTCGATTAAGTCAATGCTGCCGCGTGACGTCACACGAGAGATCAACTGTGGGACGATCGAAAGATGATGAAACTGACAGTTAATTATAAAGACACAAAGAGAAACTCTCAGCTCCGGATCAAAGCCGAAAACAATGAAGTAGGAATTAGTCGAAAGTCTATTTTGGTAGTTCGAATGGTAGTAGAAAATATCAAATTACAATTATTGAGAATCACGCAACGACTAATAGCTTTGACTTGTTTCGTAAACAGCGAGCGAGTGAAGCTGTCGGGCCCGTGGAAACCTTCGTAGGCTTGAAAGGTTTCTGTGGTTTCATCGAGGGAGATTCGTGGAAGCGTTTTGGGATTGAGTCGAGACTAGTTCCGATGATTAATCGCCTAGAGGAAGACGTTAAACGAAAACATGTTCGAGACTTGGGAGTTTGATATTTAGCAGCGCGACTTTATAGCTTCCAGTTCTCCGTCGCAGGCCGGTAGTCGCAGCCTTAATTGATTGCGATGTCTATCGTGCTGTCAATGCGAGCTTAAGGCAAGCCACTCGTTCCTCGAAACTCTTTCGGTGGTGCAGATATATGTACAAGTTTGTTGTTGCGCTTTTGAATTATGGATTAATAAATTAATTTGACTTCGCTTCATACTTTTTCGCGTGCGTTTGATGCCAACCGACACATCCGGAGCGAGCTAGTCAGTCGTTTCTTTGTGTTTTCCGAAATTTGCTTTTCACCGCTCGTCACATAAATTTGACGGCTAGCCAGGCGCTGCGGCTCGTCAAGAGCCATCGACAGACTTGCAGGCAGTGATGGCTCGGAGATAAAACGTCGGCAGATTGTGAAATGAAAACGATGATTTATGGGTTGAGGGAAAAAGCTCAGTCTCGAGCAAATAAGTAATTAATGGTAATTCGGAGTATTTGTCTGTGGCGGGAACTTTTTTTCTTCCACATCTTCACTCGCGGGTTTACGAGAACTCGGTGACATAAACTCGCTGTTTTGATAAAGACATTTGCGCCGACATTTTACGACAAGTCGTCGTTAAACAGCGTGATAAGTTTGAACGTTATAGTGAGGCGAGAAGTCTAGTGCGACTTGGCAACCTCGATGAGAAGTTTGTCAATCAACTTTGACTTTGTCCTTCTTATCTCAGCTCTCTGCCAATCCAATCGACAGTCAACACCAGCCGAGAATCGAACTCTTTCAGCTCGTTCGATCAACACACATGCCGCGCGTTGCCATCATAAGTAATTCACAAAAGAGACAACATGATCGTTAACAACATATTTAAAGTTTTTTTTGTAAGCCCCAACAAGTTTACATTGGACAAATATTGACTCGAGTGTAATTATGATGAAACGCGAGCGGGCGAGCGAGCGACGGTTCTTGGAATATTTTCGGTGGTTTGAACACTTTGTAAGTCTCGTTAAACATTAAACGCGATTGATTGGAAAACCGCGACGACAAATCGAGAAAATAAAAACTGAGAGTGATATTTACCTGTGCTGACGTAAGTTGTCTTGACGCTTGAAGTACTTTCCGCAGATCTCGCAGGAGAACGTGACCTCGGGGCTTTTGTGGGTGCGCTCGTGGATCATCAAATTGTACGGTTTGGTGAAGCGTCGCTGGCAAAATTTGCACACAAATTCACACTTTGGGCGCATCTTCCGCCGAAAATCCGACCGACGGTCGTCATTATCGATTCGCATTACCGCAAACATTTCTGCAGATTTGGGTTTTGGCTATTTCCACACGAGACTCGCGAGCTCTCTCACTCACTTCTTCTTCGCCCGTCGAAGCACTAAATCTGCGTCTTAAGTGTGTGTTGAATGGTTTATTGACGTGATGCTCTTGTAATCCTCCGTTTCGTTCTCTGTATGGAAATTTCCTCTTGATTCTCTCGCTGCTCGACGGAGAAACTTTTAGCTGACGCTCCTGCCACGGCAATAAATTCACCCGGAATGAAAATCTGAAACATGAGAAAAGAAAAAGAGCGCAGAACGTAAGAAAGGCGTCAAAGTTGTGTGCTGTTTTATCTAAATTGCTTTAAATTAAGTTTTATTCTTTTTCTTCCTCCTCCATCGAAGCCCCGAAAATTGTGAGGAAAGCGAAGCGAGGAGAAACGACCACAAGTGCTTGTCACACGACGACGACGATATCAAAGCACTCGGTGAACGCTGATAAGCCCAGAGCGCGCAAAGCCGTCTCACTTACCAGACTAATTCGAATTAATTCCGCTGTCGATTTTAATGCAATTTATATTTTCACCTGAACGGACTTCCATTTGATAAATTGTGAAGTCGTCCAACGAGTGAGTGAGATCGGCTTGCATTAAACTAGAAGGAGCTTAAATGCCACACCAGACCATTTTGAAGCG
Source organism: Smittia sp. YW1114-2 (assembly GCA_033064975.1). Taxonomy (NCBI): domain Eukaryota; kingdom Metazoa; phylum Arthropoda; class Insecta; order Diptera; family Chironomidae; genus Smittia; species Smittia sp. YW1114-2. The sequence continues at coordinate 20,290,984 of CP093832.1, forward strand.
AGCAGCGAATGGAATGCAAAACGCTAATAACGGCAATAAAAATTATTGGCACTTCTCGTGACTTTGTTTATAAAATGACAAATTATAAGCTTCGCTTAAAGGGTTGGCATGAAATTTGAGCAGCAGGAAAGTCGATGCAATAGTCAAAACACTTAAATTAGCTTGGGCTTGAAGGGGAGGGGGTGTTGGACACGCTACAGTCTCTCAATTAAGATCCAAGTCGAGTCATTGCCGTAGCTAAATTGCTAGACAAGATTTTTTTAAAACTGTTGAAGCTTTAAATAACTTCCAGCTACTTCGACTTCGTGCCACCTTCCCACTCTCTCCCCCTTCGTGTGTCAATGCTCATTTCACGCCATCAACTCGACAATGGCGCGTTAAATCGTTTGTCACTTAAGTGCACACAAAACTAAATCATTTCGAAATCAAACGTGCATTAGCTGACGGGCGGAATCGAATGGCTTTGCTGCTGATTGAAGTGATTTGTCGTTGGCAACAGCAGCCTGGTGGCCGAAGTGATTCACACGAGCTTCTAGGCATGTCGCAACCGTCGCGTTTCTCACCGAACGAATGTCGCGGCGTTTGGCGAAATATTTTCTCAGGGAACCAAACGATAAAATTATTAATAAAAACGATTCGACTTCGATCAATAAATTATATTTTATGATCCACTTGAAATAACATCGGCAATAAAAAGAAACTTCTTAGCTTTCTGGAAACCATTTTCATTGTTGGGGAATCTTTTCACATTCAAATCTCATGAATAGAGCGAGTCGCCACTTGAAGTTTCAAATTTATTTGACTGCGGTCGAAGGCAACTTTGATATGTCGAACGCTCATCAAATGAATTTTGTCTACTTAATTATGAAGGCGAGCTGGATGTGAACAAAGCAATCAGCCCGAAGATTCACACAGCAATCACAACAGTATCAGAGAGTTTTATGGTAGCTTAGCGGAGGGAAATCAATGGAAGAGAACAAGACTTGGGCCGTGTAAGTTCCCCTCACCGCTTTGCTCATCAGATTTACGATGATTTTATGTGAATAAAATAATAAGCGCGGGTTGTGGGAAACTCTACTTATAAATCAATTTATTCCGGAGCCGCTTGTTTCTCCTCGATAATGCAAATTTCCGACTTCTTCTTGCGAGTCTTGATTACTAAGCGAAGGCCTCGTGAGACTTTTTTATTTGCTGACTCTCGGGATCGAGAGAAAACAAACAAATATTTTCATAATTTTATTATTCTTCTTCATCAAACGATCATAAATATCATTTTTGGGGATCACGGATCGCCGCTAACCAGAAGTATAAATGTGCGACATTAAAATATTTTTAATGATTTAAGTCGAATTCGGTGGAAAAGCTCCGGCGGACTTTTAATTAATCGAGAGGCCGTCGGAGAGCTTTGAAGGGGCAACGCCGGGAGATCATTTTTCCCATTAAACGCGGGGCTTGTAGGTGGATAAAGAGCCATCAACCGATACAGGCCGTAAATAATCCGAATTATTAACGCGAGACAACAAGCTAAGAAGTCAAATATTTGTTTTGAGTTCTCGTTTTCTCTTTTGCGGCCAGAGTCGTTAAATGTTAATTAGATTCTCAAAACAGAAACTGATACGCTTGGCCATTGTCTCTCATGTGTTGTGACTGTGAGGCGCGCACAAAACGTATCGAATTACGAATGCGGACTCGATCGTCTCGCAATTAAAATGCCTCACTGAGTTATTAGCACCACCGAAAGCGGCTGCTTAGCATTGGAGGCGACTCGGACTCCCGTGAAAATAGATTCGACGCTCATTCATCTAACACCGCAACGCGTAGGGGAACGAACACGAAACATCTCAAGGTGCACACGACGTCGTCTCCGCTTTCGGGGAGTGAATGTCACACCGTCCATGAAATCGGATCGCTTCATTCTCGTTGATCGTTCTGGTCGTGTGAGGTAATCGACTCTAATGAAAACATTTCCAACTTCACATGTTGTGCTGAGTTTGGACAATTCTGAAGACAAACGCAGAGGCAATAAATTCTCGGCTGCAACTGTCGGACAACATCTCGGTCATTACGACAAGGAAATGCTTCAAACAAAGGCGAGAAGTTTCCTTTTGTGTCGCACCTTTAACCAGAGAGAACGAAATTCTTCGGAACTTTATTAAGAGATTCTTGGGCGATGATCAGCACAAAGATTTTATCTCATGGCGATCCCTTCTCACAGAATAAAGGAGACCAAGTCTCGTCCTTTTTCTGGTGCGATCTCTAGGTGAAAGTGCGGTTGGGAGAAAGGCAAACAGCCCAAATTGACTGTTTAGGTTTTCATTATCGAGCCATTAGCTCGCTTTATCTCTGATTTCGGTTAGGACTCGTTGAGAAGGGAAGCGAGCTGTCGAGATCGTCCTTGATTCGGGGGAATTGCGAAAGGCAAGCCGTTGAAACCAGGAGGAACATTCTCGCGATGCCTGCAAGCCTCGGAGATTCCAAGAAACACTTTCGAAAGGCGACAAAGGATTGCGAGCCCAAAGAAAATGTCGCAGTGATCCGATCAGTCGTCGTCGGTCTCTATCGAGCATGGCGCATCTCTCGCTGCATCGTCTGGCTGCTCCAGCAATTGTGCTTTCTCACATGAAAATTCCATTCCGCCTCTGAGAAATTTGCATTCCTCTGCATCCATTCGGTCGCCTCTCGGGCTCAGAGAATGTTTCGTTAAACAGAAAGTCATCAATATCACGAAATTCCAATCTTAATTTATAAAATGACTTAACAGAAAACGACACAAGAAGACTCTCTGTTTGCTCTCGTCTCGGGGCCAGGGAAAGATTCCAATAAATGAATCCTCCTCGAAACAGCAGAGAAAAGGCCAAACGACAACGGCGCAGATAAAGAATAAATTTATTTCTGGTCACAACAGAACTTTAAAACAAACAAAAATTGAATTTCCTCGCGAGTCGCTTTTATTAAATTTTATGCAAATGAGCCGCGATGAGAAATGCACTCAAGCTGCAGAATCATTTTTTCCAGCTTCCAGCGACGCTTTCCGCGGAGTCGCTGCATTAAAAGCTCATAAATCAGCGTTCCGCGGGAATTAATAATCGCGACATGACTTATGCATTCCCAATTAATAACTCCCGACTTAATTAATGAAATGTCAATATTTGGACTTCTTGCGGAGAGCGACGAGGCGGATTCAAGGAGCCCGAAATGCAAATTAACGGCTGCTCGAGTCCTGTGTTCTATTAAGCGCGTGCGATCGCCCCAGCAAATTACCGACGAACATCATAAACTCTTTTAATTTGCCTTGTTTTATGCAATTTTCTCGCTCGTTCGGAGATTTCGTTCATGTTGAGCGAGGAAGGCGCAAGAAGGGAAGGAGAATTAAGAAATTAATGTAACCGCGAAATATGTTTTGTGCTCGGCTGTTATGTTTTATGCTGGAAATTACAAGCTTCATACGCAAACAGCCACCGGAATCACGCAAGCCAAGTGGCAAGAAGAAGAGTCGAGCAAACAGTTTATTTACGCCTCACACAACGTCGGCCGCGGCGGCGATCCAATCGAAGCCATTATGCAGACAAACACTCGAGCTCGAGCTCATGATCGTGTAAGACGAGTAGCGACTTAATCCGTTTGTGTTTGTACAAAGTGGAGAGACAAATAAACGCCGAAAGTCGAGACGAGGCGCGAGAAAACCGGTAGCGATACAAATGTGGATCGCCCGAGTGTGCGAGAGAAAATATTAATTACAGTTTTATGTCGCGCGCAGACTTCGCGACGGCATCGGTGAGATTTCGGCCCGCGCCTGGCAATTAAAATCCACTTAGAAGCGACGATCGTTATGTAGTTGTGGTTGAATTAACTTGTGCGTTTTCGGGGCGGCGTCAAGACCAGTAGCCTCGGACTTTAATTGAACGAAGAAAAAGGCGAGAAGCGGAGAGGCGAAGAGTCGAAAGCAATTTCAGTTTTCATTGGTAATGCGGCGCGGAATGGAAAATGAAGGAGCACTGAAGGCAGACGATGCTGCTTGATGGAGTGAAAGTTTCTTTTCTCTTTCAAATGATTCATGAGATTGAATAGATTGCTGAGGGAAGACGAGACCGAAGAGTGAAACGAGGAAGCTGTCAAGCTTAGAGATGAGTCATGCTTAAAGTAGCCAGCTTGGCTCACTAGTTTGGCTTCAAGTCAAAACCTTTCATCACAAAATTACTTTAATTCAGCTTGATAAATCCGCAAGAAAATTCATTGCATGTCCGCTCCAACTTCGATCACATAAATTCGAAACCAAAAACTTTCTACAATAAATCACAAACTCACCGAAATCGAGAAATCTTTCGTCGCTGGCTTTGCTTCCACTAAACTTCCAATTCTTCTTTAATCTCTGTCAAATGTCTAGCACAATTCTCCACCGAATTGATTCGATTGCGCAATTAAAATTCGTCCACCAAAAACTGTTTTCACTCGCCACGACCGTTCACCGATCTATCGCCGTCGATTGAAGAAACCGAATTAATCGCTTGAGAAGGTTTCGAGATGTTGAAACGCTTGGCGGAGAGAGCGAGCCGATGTTATGATGTTGTAATAAAAATTATTATATTATATTTCTTTAAAACTTATTTAACTTCCGAACGCTTCTGTGCGTATCGTTATTATGACTAAATTGATACTCCGCACTTTTGGTTTATACGACTCATACGGTTGGCTTTTTTCTTTCTTCTTCGTCGACCAAGCTGTGCCTTCTCTCGATCGTATGTATAACTCAACTCAAACACGAGAGGAAGAAAAAATCCCCAGTGGAAAGGTAGGAAGGCTGTTCGTATTATTATTTCTTCTTCTTCTCCGCTGGTAAATCTTTTTTCCTCTACATAAAATATTGGAAGGTTGGCTACTTCAACTTTGAAGTTCTCGTTTTTTATGTGTAAGCTGGAGAAGTGAGGAAAAAAGTTGGTGAATGAATGGATTAGTCAGCGGAGCTCGAACCGACACACACAGAGACCCGAGCTCGCCGTCCAGCCAACGGAGTGAGTCGGAATCGGGCAGCAGCAAGAAGAAAGAAAATCGTTGATGTGTGTCGGTAAGAAATGTCCAGAAGTCAAGTCGACGATCGGCTGTGCCAAGTAGCTGGAAACTGGAAACAGCTTCGGCTCGACTGGCGTTTGAGTGTATTTCAATTTTCATTAATACGAATTATGCTTCCAACTCCAATCCTGAGCGAGACAGAGCGAGACGAGTCCATCGCAACGCTCCAGATGCGGCGCAACAACAACAGCGGGCCCTGGTAGCTCGTTTCGCCCCCCATCGTAAGGCCTCGACTGTGTGTTGGTTTACCCGCTGCTCGGGCTCTCTCCACATAAGCCTCGGCTCTTCGATCAAACAACAAAGACTCGAAATCTTGAATGAATATCTTTCGTTTCTTCTTCTCGGGCCTCGGAAAATTTCCCCTTCGTGTCGGAGCGCTCAGCGAATCACTCAACGGGAGAAGAGAACTAAACGATCGACTACCACAACAAATCTGATTTTCGTCTCGTTGCGACTCCCTGAATTGGAAGTCGTCGGCTCGAAGCCTTTCTTTCGGAAAACGAGATCAGCAAACAGACGCGTCACGGAGCTGATATCGCAGATGGCTCCACCTTTCTGTGGTTTACCTGTGTGATGATCAAGCCACGCCCGCGAGTTTTTCATCATTCGACGCGGCTCTCGACTGTGAAACCATAAATTATTGGTAATAAAGCTAATGGTATGAGTGCTCAACAGAAGTTGGGCTGCTTCCAGCGTTACGCAAAATGAAGTTCGACAGTTTCCAGAGCGGAGATTTGCGAGCTCTGGTCGTTGCTGCCTATTGCGAAATTGGTCGATCTGGTGAAGCTCTGGAGAGATTTATGGATTTGTTGGAGCTGCCGGAAGCCTAAGGAGTGACTGGAGTTTGTCTGAAGCTGGTTGAAAAGACTGTTGAGCTAGCTGTCGAACCAGTCGAGTTTATAAAACGCCAAGCTAATCTTCTGAGCTATCTAACGTCAGTCTCAAGCTTTTAAAGGCGCCGAAATAAGCAAACCGACAATTAAGCACTCAAAACATGTGAAATTCTGTTGTTTAATTACCGAAAAAAATCCACAAACTTGCCGTAAAGGTGCAGCGCATTTCACAACTCGACCAGGTTTCGTTTACAACTTCCTTTCTTTCGAAACACTTCGCACTCGTTCAGGTAAGAAAGAGCGTTTCAACCTGAAGCACGACACGTTGTAAATCATTTTAACTATTCCTTTAATAGTTTTCCTGGCTTTACAACATCAATTTGAAAAGCTGTTGACCACATGCGCGCCCTCCGAGGCCTCGCGAAGCAAAACTCCATTTTGGAGTCGACTTTTATTAATTGAAAAACTCTTCGCCGAAGACGAACTGCGAGTCGTTGAAGGAAAGTTCGCGCCCGACAACATAATTTATGGTCGTTAATTCTTAATCTAGCCGCGCTTCGGTGTTGGGAAAAGTTTGTGGCTTGAGCTAGAAGCGTTCGCGAGCGGCAGAAATGATCATTTTGCATGGGAAATTAAAATTAATTTCAAAAATTGAGGATGTCAAGTCTGTTAACCTCAGCCATGCTTTGTCTTAAGTAACGCCATCTCGTAGTCCGGCAGATCCAAGTCTTTCTCACATGGCGAGAAAAATAAATGATTTGAATAATGAAAGTCGATTGGGAACGAGAGTCGAGCGATTCGCGTTCCCACTGAATCAGTAACGAGAATTCTTCTTCCCCAAGTTCAAAGAGTTCACATCAGAAACTCATTTTTCTAGTCGGCGGCGACCGAGGCATCCGCGTACGAGCTTCGCCGTCCCATAAGCAAGCGGAGAGAAACAACAAACATCAAGTTTAATTCAAATCAACTTGGTAGAGTTTACAATAAATCTTGTCGGGCGAGAGCTGTTGCGAGCTCTTCTGTATTTGGAGGGCGTGTTGGGACGATCGTCTTGAATGAGACGGCTCGACTTTGAGGATCCACAAATATTTATTCGACGCCCTTCAACATTTATTCAAACGAGCTGCTTCACTTGGTTTCTGGGAAAAGTCGAAACTTTCGTGGCTCAACATGTTCCAGCGAAAAGCCCCAGCGAATCACTCTGGGAACTCGACGATCTTCGTGAATGATATTACAGGCAATCTTGAAAGTCATAAACAACACGGGAGAGAGAATGTTTCAAAAATTATTGTTATTGGAGAGCTTGTTATGTGTTTTGCTTCGTCTCGAGACACGCCGAGCGGGCGAACGGCAAAACAATCATCAATCATTTTATTATTCAGCTACTTATGCCCACGAAATAAAATAAAATCGGTAAGACACTCGCGCTTGTAGCAGGCGCCTTTTAATTCCTTTCGCAACTCTCTCAGCCGATAATTTGCTGCTCAAAGAAATCACATTTGTAAACATTGCCGTTGAAGTTGCAACGCGCTTGAGTAATTGAACTTTGTCTGGTGCTCGTTCAATTTTTCACGAACGTCGATAGCAAGCTTGATTATGGCTCAAACTGTTCAGAGCAGGGGTTGGCAGGGGAGCTGCAACAGGAGCCACTCGTGTCTCGTTGAGCGTTGATCTGCTGGTGGTGTCGACGGTGCCTGAAACCTCTTGTCAGCTTGATGATTTGGTTGGTAATTTGGGCTGATTTAAGTTTTATTTGAAGGGAAATTTTAGGCTACATCTTAAGCCATAAGACTTAAGCTACAGCTCAAGACTCAGATCGCTGTTCATCCTTGTGATGACCACGCTTGGTTACCAGTAGCGCCATCTTCAATCGCAGCTTCGCTCAAGCTGCTTGAGCCCTCGTCTACCACAGAAAGTCTCTTAATCTTTTCTCACTGAGTCTAGCTTCTTCCAAACCCTGCACGTACCCAACGCGCCTGCTCGCCAGCATGATCATTAATATAATTTATGCAATTATGATTTGCCATTTGCAGCGCGCGCGACGCGAGGAAACGGGAACGATTTGTTGGAATTGGTAACAAAGTTGATTTCTCAAGTAATCACAAATTAACATATCGTCGAGTCACTGACTGAGCGAGCCAAACGCGGCATCGAGCACACAACGAATCGCTATTGTGTGACCATATTCGAGCGTCGACTCCATGCTGGAAAACAATTGAAAGAGCGCCGACAAATGAGCTGAATGGAGATGAATTCAGAATGCGAGCAGAAATTAGAGAAAATAATAACTCAATCGGATCGCAGCCGCTTTGAGTGTTTTGTGCGGCGAGCCGCGTGGATTGTCGCCTTTTGTCGCCTTTCATCCATCACGCCGAGCACATGAAAGAGTTCATTGTCGACTTGAGACGCAAACAGGAAAGCCAAGGGAGAACTTAAGCTCGTAAACTTTCCATAAACGCAACGAGCGAATGTCTCCCGCCAGACTTTAATTATTTTTCATGGCTTTTGACTCCGCTGCAGCATAATGGCCCGAGCATAAAATCACAGTCGAAGCATAAAAACCGGAGCTGCTTCGGCCAATGAATAAGAATTTATTCTGCTTGCGATCGACTCTTGCATTTTTCTTATTGTTACATTTATTTTCCCTTCATTGTTATTAAAATTTTATTCATGGGAAAGAGATTTCGTCGACAATGGAGAGCTGGAGATTCTCGGGCTTCGTTCGAAGCAGCCTCGGGGGGATTCTCGCTGCGCGAATGCTTGCCAAGCTTCGCGAATGTTAATAAGAGGCGAGGGGTATTAATAACGTTCCCGAAGCCTTAACTGGCCAGAAATGGAGATTGGCAAGCTTCGGCTTCGCACACATGAAGATGAACTTATGCAAAATCGTAATTACGTTACAGAGCGTCGGTTACGTCACAACGACTCGCAAAATTTCAGTGAAGAGCTGGAAAGGAAAAACTTGATAGATTTTTTCCACAATTCTTGTTAAGGTCAAAATTGAGTTCCAATTCAATTTGTGACCCATCACTACTTGGCCCAACAGATTTTCCCAAAGGTATCCTAACTTTTTTAAGCCTTGTCATCGTTGTCATCACTTTCGATCGCCCGAATCTCTCGTGGGAATCGCACAGTAGCAAGATAGAAGTTCTTTCATTCCCTCACAACCACAGCGAAGTCGCTTTTGTATAAATGTTTCTCGACGATGTGAATATCGGCACGAAACATACGAGGCAGCGGAAGGCGGTGCTTCTTGACTTTTCTTTTCGCGTAATTGCGGAGGGAACGAAGTTCAGGTAAACTGCGACTGAGTTGTTGAAAGGAGAGAGTTGAGGGGGTTTGGATTGAGATCTTCATGGTCCAAAGCATTTAAATATGAAGAAAATTTATTATTCTAGCTTTGCTATGTAAAAGAAATTGATTTGTTAATAAATGAGCTGGGATATTTAGCTTGAAACAGAAGAAAGAAATTACAAGCAAAAAATTATTTCCCACAAAAATTTAACGGCCACTCAAAACTCAAACACAAAACTCGCCACAAATTTTCAAAATTCACCACGAAAGTTCGTTACGAGTTACAAAGCGCAGCGCGTTTTCTGAGCCTGTGCGAAACGAAAGTTCATCGAGTTGTTTCTCAAATTTATTCCTCTGCTCGAGAGTCACCATCAACTAGTGCGTCCATTGTCACCGACATCATTAACGAATCATGTTCCGAACGATAATCGTGCGAAATGAAGCGTTTCTCCAGAATTCCGTTCGCCGTGTCAATAAATTAAACACAATTCGCTGTTTATCAACTCAGTGCTTGAGAAAAATCCAAACCGGAAGGTAATTCACGCCGTAAACACGTGCAATTGATAGTCCTTGATCTCGAGCATCGATTGATAGTGCCACGTCGGAGAGACGAAGTGTTTTCGATGGAATTTTCTTGATTTTCATCGCGCTCATCAAATCGGTTATATCACAATTTTTCTCTCTCCATCTCACTTTCTTCCCCTCTGCTGATGTTTTTTTGCAACTTAAACAATTGTTCGTTCAATGAAACTGATTACGCCGTCCTTCCAGGAATGCACAAGCCTCCACGTTCCGGGCTCAGCCCGCAGTTTGGCGCGTTGGGTTCTTCCGAGGCTACGCGGATCTGCCGGACCACACGAAGGTTCTCCTGCCCGCGCTCAGTCCAACCATGGAACTCGGCACTATCGTGAGTTGGGAGAAGAAGGAAGGCGACAAACTGAACGAAGGTAAATCGATAAGAGCAATTAGCGACAGTTCGATGAACCTGCGGAATTGTTTTAGGCGACTTGTTGGCTGAGATCGAGACTGACAAAGCCACGATGGGATTCGAGACACCAGAAGAAGGTTATCTGGCCAAGATTCTCTACCCTGGCGGTTCCAAAGACATCCCGATCGGCAAGCTTGTATGTATCATCGTCGAGAACGAAGGCGATGTCGCAGCTTTCAAAGACTACAAGGACGACGGAGGTTCAGCACCGCCTAAGCCCGCAGCCGCGCCAGCTCCTTCAGCCCCAGCGCCCGCTCCAGCAGCGGCCGCTCCTCCACCTCCATCTGCCAGACCGTCTGGAGCTCAAACCGCCAGCGAGCAGAAGTTCGGTGACCGAGTGTTAGCAAGTCCAATGGCAAAGCGACTGGCCGAGCAGCAGAAGATTCGCTTGGAAGGCCGCGGCAGCGGTTTGTATGGATCGCTGACTTCCAAGGACTTGGAAGGCATGGAGTCAGCCGGAGCAGGTCACGCGGCAGCTCACGCCGCCCCAGTCATCCCTCCAGGCGCTGCCTACGTCGACATTCCCGTCTCGAATGTCCGTGGAGTCATCGCCAAGCGTCTGCTGGAATCGAAGAACCAAATTCCTCACTACTACTTGACCGTCGACTGCAACGTTGACAAGATCCTCGAGCTCAGAGCTCGCTTCAACAAGTCGTTGGAGAAGTCAGGCTCAAAGCTGTCGGTCAACGACTTCATCATCAAAGCCGCTGCCATCGCATGCAAGAAAGTCCCGGAAGTCAACTCGGCTTGGTTGGGCAACGTCATCAGACAGTAAGTCGGCCACCTGTTTGACCTTGAAATGTTTCGCTTACGCAAAATGTTTGTGTTTAGATTCGACTCCGTTGATGTTTCCGTGGCCGTCTCAACTGACAACGGCTTGATCACTCCGATCGTCTTCAGCGCCGACCGCAAAGGCATCGAATCGATTTCAAAGGACGTCAAGTCGCTCGCTGCCAAGGCTCGCGATGGCAAATTGCAGCCACAAGAGTTCCAAGGCGGAACCTTCACCGTTTCCAATCTGGGAATGTTCGACGTGACGCATTTCTGCGCCATCATCAATCCTCCGCAATCTTGCATTCTCGCCGTCGGTGGCCCACAGAAGCGACTGGTTGTCGACGAAAACGCTTTAAAAGGGTAAGTCGTGACCTGGCTTTGCCGTCCTTGACCTTGAGCTCATCACAAGCCCATTTCAGATTCAAGGAAAGCACTTTCATCGCAGTAACAATCAGCGCTGATCACCGAACTGTCGACGGAGCCGTCGGCGCCCGCTGGCTTCAATACTTCCGCAAGTACATGGAAGATCCCGCGACTATGCTCTTGTAAATCTCTCGCCCTAAGCTATTAAAGGTCGGCGAAGAGCTGCAAGCTTTAGAAGAATTTACGAGCACTCGCTTAATTTAAAGTCGTCAGTAACAAACTCACCCGATGAATCTTGATCCATCAAATGGAGAAACATAAAATGAGAAAATCCCATTTTTATCGATACGAAAAAGAGATGAAATTGTGTTAAATTAAATTTATTGAATAAATTATTTCAAAGTTGAAGTTGCAAACTGGCAAAGAGGCGAAGCGCGCGGCACTTTAGTTGTTAAACCTGTACAGAGATTGAACTAACATTGTAGAGAACAAACAAAGTGGTAAACGTCACTGCAAATTGGATGATAAGAGAGTAAATACAATGTAATCTCGAGATACAAAAGACTTTAGAGAATTAATCTTGTTAATTGTTGGGGGCAGTTTGGGGGCTACGTAAGTCGCTTAGATGCTCCGACTTCTCTCCAATGACGCGACGACACGATGACAGTCTTAATAACTGCAATTATGCTGCAGCAATCAAACTGCGAGGTTCCAATTAGATCGAAAGTGCCAGTCACCAGTCGACTCAGCTTCGATATAAAGTTGGCGAGTCGCGACGAACTTTGTCAGTTTCAGTTTTTGTCGTCAAGCAATCGTTGAAATGAAAAGCGAAGCGATCGCGATCCTCCAGCTGTGGCTGTGGACGTTTGTCTCCTGTGCGAACTTTAACATCACAAACCTATCAAACTGCCGAGATGTTCCGTTGAACTACCAGAACGACGCGGAGGTTGAAGTCAAAGACATCACGTACGAGGCCAACGCCGCAGGATTCTTCGACGTTGTCCACGGAAAGTTCCTCGTGCACGTTCGCCGCGATCACAAAGAAACCGAAGCCATCATCACGTTCTTCAAATGTCCGAAAGGAAGCGAAGGAATGTGCGATGAGAAGATTGAGGATGTTTTGGAAGACTTGGATTGCGTTCGCTTCCAGACTGACAAGACGGGACCGTGGGCGATGTTCGCGCCAGGAATCGACAAGCGAAACCCGTGCGCGGAACTCAAAGGCGAGTACGAAATCAACGACGCGAAACTCGAGGCCGGACATCTAGTGAAATACATGGCGATCGAGGAAGGACATTATCGGTAAGTCGTGGAGCTAGTTGAGGGAGGAATTGATCTAACAAATCGCTCTGTAGCATCAAAACGATCCACCATCTGCCCGGAGAGAACTTTGACGTGAAGAACCTTCGCGGGTGCATCGAGCTCGACTTTGACATCTTCGCTTGATCGTGGAGCTTCCGAATGACTCGGTGAAAAGCCAACTGCAACGACTACGAATTGACCTTAGCATTAGCTAGATTAAGCACAGCCCACACTCCAAGCCATCGTCGAATAAACGACACCAGCAATGAACTTTGTTTTAAAAATCTTTTTATTTTCATCTTTCCTTCGCGGCACGACAAAATCAGTTGGACAGTCAAAGGATGAAGGTTGGAAAACGTCAAACCGAGGGAAATTCTCAAAGGATTATTGCATCGAAATCATTTTCTTCGATCTTGAACTTAAAGTTTGTTAATTTTTCTGGATAAGTCGAACATCGAAAACGCGATAAATTGAATTTTGCTTGGAAATGAACGCACGACGGGTCGAAAGAATGAAATTGAACTAGAATCAATTGGTCGGGCGCTTCTCTACGCATCCAAATCACTGACGAACAAGACCTCTCGGTTCTGAAGGCCAGCGTCGCCCACCGTCTGCACTCGCTCTTTGGTGGCGTTGATAACATCCGTGACGGACTCAAAGCCCGTGAATTGGTCAAAGTTGAATTTACCGCAGTTGAGGATGCGCTTTGGGAAATTCTGAGTGATCTCGAACGCGTCCGGAGCGTCCGGATGACAGAAGACGAAATTGTGAATGTCCTGGAATGAATGAACGTTGAGTTATTGCTGTCAACAAGCAGTCAAGTGACTTACATTAAGCGAGTTTGCTTTGAGGAATCGACGAGTTATTCTCATCCCGTTCGGTAGCTTGAATACAATGCTGATCGCATTCGAGTCACTCTCGGATGGCTCTGAAGGCACTTGATGCACCAGCTCCGTCTTCAGACGCTCCTTCAGCTCTAGTCGTCTCTCCACCGCGTCTTGCTCGGCTTGAATCTCCTTCTCGATCAGCTCTTGAGCCTCGCGCTCCTGCCTTCGCTTCTTCTCCTTCTCCTGATCCGCTCGAAGGCTTTCTTCATAAGCAACGTCTTGCTGCGCCCGAAGCGTCTGTGTCATACTTCGTTCAAGTCTCTCGTGCCGAGCTGCGTTCAGCCAGCGCTCATTATCGTTAACTACACGCCGCATCCTCGTCAGCAACTCCTCGGGCGTGCAATCGCCTTCAAGCCGTCCCATGATCGTCATCTTGTTGTCGCGCAGTGCGATCATGACGAGAAGCGGATACGATCGCGCGTTGATGGAATGTGAGACTCGGTAACCTTCTGGCGATGAAACGTCGCAGGCCCAGAACAACATGTTCCGGTTGATATAGTCGATCACGTCGCGGTTCGACAATGTGTTGCGGCAAAAGTTGACGGTTTCTGTGATGCGTTGCTGACCCGACTGGATCTGAGGCGAAGACGATTCGGAATGAAGATAGATAAGAAGGAATTTGAGCTCACGCTTCGCGTCATTAAGAGCTTGAGCGTAGGTGCCCTGATAGAAGACAGGGTGAGCTGGATACTTGCTGTTGAAATCTTGAATGAACTTGAGTACATCGCCTAGTGGATCAGTAACAACTAAAACGAGGGAGAGTTAGCGAGTTGTAATGGCCTTCCATGGCTTCACTTACTTCTTTCTCTTTCTGTAAACACGCTAAGCAATGTCTGAACAAACGACGAAAGCGTTGAGTAGCACCAGTGGATGAGAGAGTTGACGACGTAGGAGAACAATCCGAAGACTCCGCCAGATCCAGCTGCGTTCCCGTTGTTATTGTTTCGATTGCTAACGAAAATGTGTTGAAGGAATCTATCGTTGAGCACGACTGGCGCTCTCACGGCCTGAGTTGATGCGAAAAGACTTGGAACGCCCTCGTTCATCCGCTCGCGTTCTTGAAAAGCTATCTCGATGTTCCAGTGATTTCGGATTAGGATGTCGCGGCAGACATTGATGTCCTCGATGCCCGTCAGCTCCTGGAACTGGAGAATCTGCTCGGTCTGCTCGTTCGTAAGCACATCGTCATCCATCATCGTCTTATGTGGCCCAGTTCGCTTTTCTTTCTTTCCTTATGAGTCTGCAGAATTTCTTTTCCTCGATTTTCACTTCGTGTCGCGCTGTCACCAAACTTGACTTCGATACCACGAAATGCTTTGTTGGTCGCTCGACTCGTTATCACTTTGGATTAATATAAAACGAGCTGTCGCAGCCGCCGCAAGTTTTAGAATGATTTCTAATTTTATTTTGTTGTTGTGATATGAGGTGAGTTCGGTGAAGTTTGTTGGATTTGTGGTGAAGTTCGCCAACTCACCTCGGCCTGTTAATTTGCCACGCTGCGTCGAATTTGCTAATACTTCAAGGCTAATTCCACGATATTAATGAACCTTAACTGTTACTTTAAGAGTTTTATAAAGAACTTCAAGCTGTCATTTACGTTTAATCGCAGAAATGAATTTTCACCTCAGGCGGACAAAATCGCGTTGCGTTTGATTAAACTCGAAATTTTAGCTTCAAAACAAAAATAAATTTCGTTTCCTAGTTTATTTCTATTCCTGGCGAAAATGGCTTTGATCTTCAATCGAGAGAAAGGGAGGAAGATTCTCGTGGAGATTCTGAAGTTCGCGGCGCTGCCAGAAAACAGCAAACGGCTGGCGGAAGCGAAATGTAAACGAATTTCTTAAGTTTATTTAACTTTCACTTCATAGTTTTCGTCTTTCCAGCGAACTCTGGCCGCGAGATGATCAAGATTATGCAGTTTGTCTTCCCCATCGTCATGGAGCTTCAAATGGAAGTCATAAAGAACTACGGATTCACCGGGCGAGAAGGTTTGGTCCACTTCGAGCAGCTGATCAGAGAAATGGAATCAGACGAAGAGATCGCGAGACTCAGAAGCCAGATAAGAAACATTTATCTGCCTCCAATGACGAGTGCTTCAAGCCCCGATGTCCTCATTTAATCGCACGGGTTGTGACACCGACAGCAAACCAATCAAAGCAACAGGAAACACCACACAAAGTATTTTGAACATGATAAGAAGAACAAGAGATATCGAGTCAATGGCAAGCGTTGACTGTCTGATTCAGTGAGTAATGAACAGAGCAGAAGCACGGGATTGCCTCGAACTGGAGGTTTGGTTCAGTTATTGATCAGGAGATCAACGACTTCCAATTTGACTCGAAATTTTGAGACTTGAAACACCAACCGTCAGTTCGACGGCGCGTTTACCGACATTCTGCTAATGAAATGAGTTATGAGAATCTATTTAAGTTTAGGGGACATAAGATATTTGCTGGTTAAGCCCCAGTTGATCGATCAACTCTAACGTACTGAATAAGTTTATCGAGTAAATTGCAAGTTGGCACTGCCAAGATCAATTTGGATCAAGCAATTTCCTTTGAGCTTTCATCACATTCTTTCCTGAGATTATTTCTACTTTCTATCAAACTTTCCAATCGAAGTTCGCCAACGAACAAAAGATGAAACGACTGACACAAAGATCAAACGATTTCGTAAGAGAATATTTTCTAATTTCCACTGAAAATGCAATAAAGTTTAATTTTAATTAAGAGAGATTTTTCTCCCACGCAAAACTTCAAATTCCTTTGTTTTATTTCAGATTCAAAGTTCGTTGATAGTTCGCGATAAAGGAAAATCAATCAAATGACGCAACGCGAACGACCAAGGTGTTTCCCAGTCCATGAAAATTCTTTAGATTACGAGCGCGTTTTATCTTCGTCGTTATCTGTTATCGTTTTGTTGTTTCTAGTTTTCAGCTAAGGAAATTGCTCGGCCGTTCAGTTGAGACTCAAGACTTGAGAATCTGTGTTGTGCGATGGAATCGATGCAGAAAATCAAATGTGTAGTGATCGGAAGCAAATCTGTCGGCAAGACGAGCTTGCTCAACTCTTACGTGACGAGCCCGAGTTCGTCAGCCGCGCCTTTCGAGAGCTACAACGGCATAAAAGTTCAGATCGAGGAGGACGGGAAACTTTATCAGCTCGAGCTGTGGGACACGAGCAGCGAAGATCACAACAAAATGATCAGGAAAATTTACTACGAAGGCTGCGACGTTGTTCTCGTTTGCTTCTCAGTCATGGACCACGAGGCGCTTAGGGACGTCAGGAAAAAGGTTGAAGAGCTTAGCATGAAGTTTAAAGCTGACTAAAGTCATTGCAGTGGGTGCCGGAAGTGAAGAAATGCTGCTCGACAACGCCTTACGTTCTCGTTGGAACAAAGAACGATCTGAGACAAGACAAAGTCAGTTTGCTTCGGCTCGACAGACTGCAGAACTTGAAACCGATAACCGTTGACGAGGGACTGAAAATGTCTCGGAAAACATCCGCGGCGAAATATCTCGAATGCTCAGCAGTCACCGGGGTGAGATTTTGTAGAATTATCGGGGAAAACCCAACTGAATTTCGTTCCTTTAGGTTGGGCTGAAGGAAGTTTTCCGGGAAGTGATTCGAATACACAACGACCCGCCAAAGATGAGAAGCGAGTTTTGCCACATTTTGTAATTAGGCTGCGCGTTATATTATGAGTTCAGGTTTGAGCTAAATTAGAGACACTGAATTTTCAATAAGGTCTCGTGCATTGACGCCAACAAAATGAAAACTGTGGACGTTTGTAAATTTCTCATTTTCAATAGAATTACTGAACGATTTAATCGAGGGTGATCAAATATTGTTTGAGGAGAGCCGATGAAATTTGTTGTTCGTTTCACTGAAGTTGCTTTTGATGGGAGAATATGGACAGGCTTCATCTGGCCTTCTCAATCAAAATAAAAGGTTGTGCTTTAGATAAGCAGACCACCAATACGAAAACTTTTACGCTGCATCTCCTACCTGGCCTTGTTGCTGAGCTCCAACTTTCAGTGTATGCGAGATAGAAAGGACAACTGTCGACCAAAACTCATTACCTGTGAATTTTCGAAGCAAGAGAAAGCAGCGGAGCCAGTCAGTTTGTTAGTCTCATCAGGAGAAGTCAGTTGTCGAATCAGGGGAATCAATAAATTAAAATGCAACTTCAGTGGACATTCATTACAAATTCAAGAGGAAAGTACACGTGCCGCATTGACAACGCTAACATTGAACATCCCAATACGACGATCACTAGTTTCTATAATGTCAGCGGCTATAGACACGAAGATTACGGAATCACTGAGATTGAATTCTCAGGCGGCGTAGTCAAGTATTTTCCACGAGGCTTAAGAAATCATTTTCCTTACACCACCCACTTGAAGTTCGAATCGTGCGGTCTGAAGGAAATCACACGCGAAGATCTGAGAGAATTCCCGAATCTCGTAAGCTTGTCTGTCATCCGTTGCAACTTGACATCACTGCCAGACGATTTGTTTGTCGACATGAAATGTCTGACTACAATTTCATTCTCGGGAAACCAAATTGAGCTCGCTAGCTCAAAGTTTCTCGAGCCGTTCGAAGGAAGACAAATGCAAGAAATTGATCTGACACACAACAAAGGGATAAACTGCTGCTTCAAGAGCTCTTCGAGTTCTACTTTCTCAATGGAGGATTTGATGGACGAAATCGGTTTTAACTGCGAGCTACCAGCAGTTGATGAGGCAAAAGATTTCTTTGGAAAAGTTGGAGATTTGTGGAGCAGCGGCCGCTTCTCTGATTTGACGATCGATGTGGGCACGAAGAAGTTCCGGGTTCACAAGAGCATTCTGAGCACTCGCAGCTCCGTTTTCGAGAAAATCATCGAGGAGCAGATCGAAGCGGATGAAATCAAGATTCAGGAGTTCAGCGAGTCGTCTGTCGAGCATTTGCTTAGCTTCTTCTACACCGGCAAACTGCCAACTGACGACCAGAAAAATGTCGAGGAAAACTTGAAGATTGCCATCAAGTTCGAAGTCCCCAAAATGGAAAAGTGTTGCTTCCAAATCATGAGAAAACTCATCGACCAAGAAAACTGCTTCGAATATTACAAGCTCGGCTTTGATCTTCCATGTGAGAGTCTAAAGCAAGCAGCTTTCAAAGAGATCGCCAAAGATTTCGAACACACCAGCTCAGGAAAGCTACCAGTTTCTTTGATGGAGAAACCCGACAAGTTATTCGAACTGATCACAGCAAAACTTGAAATGATTGCAGCAAAACGTTCATTCGAAAATTTGTTGAAGAAGGCAAATGAGTGAAGGAGATAACAGGCTGTGAGCGCTCTTGTTATTCGCTCATGATGTCAACTTAAGGAAAATGAATAAATAAAACTTTCTTCAAAATGTTAAACTGAGTTTATCAAACCTTTACTTCAAGCCGCAGACAAGACACAAGTTCGTCACAAAAGGATTTCTGAGGAGAACGACCTAATTATTATTTTAGGCAAATGATGGCATAGCATCCGCGTTTCATAATATTTTGAAGGTTTTTGCTCAGATAAATTCAGGGAAAGAGTCACCAGGCCTAAAGACATCGTCACATTACAGATAATATAGAAATAGAACGATCCAACCCATAAAAGCAAAGAAAGTTCAAGAGTTTGAGAGAATGTTCATCATGATTTTGTTAATAATTCGACGTCTGCCTCTGAACGCAATTCGTTGTGAATATGAACAGCGATTGAAGTTCTTGATAAACCACGAAAATGCGAACGCTGTCAATGAAAACGTTTCTGCTAAATTCAGTGATTTCGGCATGCAATTGATAGCGAAGCAGAGCTGATAGCGAGTGCCGTCGTTGTGCCAGTCAAATTCAGCGAATCTTCACTCGATATCACTGCACAATGTCACCAACATCATTCAATCTGAACATGATTTTTGCGCTTTTTGCTACTCAAACAAGTTGAATTTGCGGTTGACGGAGAACGCAAAGCGAAATTGGAAAATGTTTCTCTGTGGGGAGCTTTTGTGGAGCTGAAATCAATTGAAAGCCACCAAGCGACGCCAAATCATATTTTATTGAGAGTTTATCGATATTTCTGCAAATTGCCGAAGGCGAGTGCAATTTATTTTCAAGTTTCAGTCGCTTCCAGCGGCGAGTTTTGTCTGCAGTTCTTGAAGGATTATTGTGCGAGCGACCTATCTGTATCTCGTGCCAGCCTGAAATCGAATGTTTCCTTAAATGTTTTAAAGCTTTATCCATCCAAAGTAGTTGTGCAGGTGCAGGTCGCCGAGTTGTTGCTGATGTGAGATTTGTTTGAAGCGAGTTATTCATCGCGTCCTCATTGCTTAATGTTTTGAATGAGCATGAAGCATGAGTAGATTTTCTTGACGATCTGCGGACTTTCATTCAGCATCAGTAAGCTTAATATTGCCAACTCACCACGGAGAACGTGTCAAGATTCAGTTCCTGAATTATCATCGTACTTGTCTTCGGATACAGTGACATCAATATCAGCATTTGCATCGATTTCTGGTCAGCCAAAGGCAAAAGATTCCAGTGGACACCGCAAAGATTCGAATAATAATTTTCTCCTTCGATCATCACGAAATTTCCAAGAAAGCAAGGCACGAACACTTCAAAAGCATTTATTACGATGACGGCGTAGCCTGGATAGAAGCCGGCCTGAAGTAAACTTGATGATAGAGAACAAAGATTGTTGAATGAATTTAGTTTTACTGACCACGGTGGCTGCGAACAGAGCCATCGTACACTGCGTGACGATGCAGCCTATTTGTATCAGAAAGTAAGCTCCGAAAGTTTCCTCATAGACCGACTGCAGGCTGAAATAATTAATCTTTTGAATGTTGAAAGGCCTCAATCAGAAATCATTTTTGCCACGATCGAACTTCGACAATTTTTAAGAAAACATATTTATGAAAACTTACTCTGTTAGCTCAATGTGCATTTCGGTGATTTTCGCGATCAGCCTTCGGATCTTCAGTTGCTTATCGTTCTTCGTTTTCTGTAAAATCAAACCATCGAGTTCGTCGATGAGAGATTTGAGCAGCTCAAACTGCGCAAACGACATATTGGCAAAGTTGATGCAGAGAAAAAAGGTGAAGAATAAGGCTAAGAAAAAAACGTAGGCCATTAAAATAACGTAGAGAACATTCAATGAGTATCCGAGCGATGTCCGCCAATCGATGAGTGGCAGCTCGAAGCCAAAGTGAAGAATCTTCTCGCCGAAAAATAGGTAAACCGGCAGCGGGTAGATCATGAAAAGTACGTAACAGGATCCAAATAAAACTGCCATGATTGATCCACAGTGACACGTTCTCATGATCCATTTCTCAAATATCTCATTCGCCACTTTAGTGTTGAAGTTGTCGAGGAATTTCTCGCTGCGCTTCACCATTTCCAGAATCTTTTCCCTTCTAAAGATGAAGGTATGCAGAATCGAAAATCCTTGCGGAACGACAATCACAGTTAGAAACAAGAAGCAGCGTCTCTTGAAGTCGTCGCCAAAGTAATAAAGGTTGTGCAAAGTAACAAATAAGTTACTCCAACCTAAAGCAATGCACCAAATCAGCACTGGATTTTTCCATGAGTAATCATTTGAGAAGATGTTGGCCCCGTTGATCCTCCCAATTTTGTTCATAAGCTCAATGAGCCTCGCAAACATTGCTTGTTTCGATACTGAACCTGATGAGAAGTAAGTCTCCTTCGTCGGAACCTTTAACTTGACCATTTTGCGTCCGAAGTGATCGAGCGTTGAATCAACTGTGACCTAGAACACGATTGTTCTCAGTTTATAAACCCTTGAACAGCGCTAGTAATGCACCAGACTACACAAGAGAAATTTCAACTAAATGTTTCATAAACAGCAGTTACTGATTCCGTAACGACCTCCAGACACTTCACCTTGGATTTACATATTTAGGTCCAACCTTACATGCATAAGCCCGGCCAAAGCAACATTTTATGAATTATTTCTAGTCTAACTTTTCTACTTAAGCGAATTCGATGAGCTAACTTTAGCGCGAGGCTCTTGAACTATTTCAGAATGGAATCGATTTCGATCTAATTGCCTCATTGCAATTAAACGGAGAGTTATAAATATGAAAGGTTTTTGGTATCGCTAAACTGAATTCAGGTAAAGCAGAATTGGATTCAAGGTTTCAATTACATGAACGCACCGACCCTCAGTATTCTTGTAACAGCCAAGAGGCAAGAGTGTCATCCCAATCAAGCTTATTCTTCTGCATCAGACAACGACTTGTTGTCTCAGACTCGTTGGCTCCGACGCTATTTTTAATCCTCCACCTGTAAGCGAGATAAGACATCGTAAGAGAGATAAAACGAAACAGTTGGCATTACCTTCACGTATTTTATTAAATAACTTTATTGCGATCCATCTCATGTTGTGGATTTCTCGCCAGATCTCTATACCTGCTAAAGGAGAAAACTTTGTCATCGTGACAAGCTGGAATTTTGCTTTCTGCTTGAGTTTCTTTAATGAGAGAAAGGAAACCGGCGGAGTGGAAAGGGAATCGTGATGAGCTTATTAATTAGGAAACATTTTAGATGAAAGAGAGTTGGCGGAGGAAAGTTGTTGTGTCGTTGACATAGTCAGGGCAAAGGTTGGACTGAAGCGTTTTAAGTTTTCTTGGCTGTCAGTGGATGCGATTTTAGAGCACGTGACGAAGAAACTCGTTCGACCTAACAGAGGAAAATGCGAAGAAAAACTTTATGTGGCGCGACACGACGAGCGACGAATCGACGTAGCGCAGCAAGGAGAGAAAACTCTCTGGAAAATCCTTTTCGCCTTCCAGACCGCTCGAACCGTTTCGGCTTTCCAGCGTGCAACGTGTCGACGTCAATTCGTTACTTCGTATCATAGACGATATCTCAGATGAGTCATTTAATCTCTGAGCTTGGATCGTAATGAATGGTGCTCGAGAAAATATTCAATTTCCTTTCAACTTCCTTCTCGCTCGTGAAAACTGTTCCACTCGTTGAGCACGAACTCCAGCGGCAATCATTTAACATTGAAAGTAATAAACGTGCTCGAGTGCTGGGAAGGAAGTTTACGAGATTTGTCATCGAACAAATTGACGAGAAGCGACTAAGTTCACCTGTGAAAATTTAGAAAATGTTTTTAACAAATTTAAATATTTTGGTATGAAATATTCTGAGGTTTCAACGAGCACCTTAAGTGTCTAAGCAAACTGTTGTAGCCTTCGTCTGTAGTTTCTCAGTTTCATTTACCTTTTGGATGCTTGGAAACGCCACAAAGTTTCTCACTCAAACATCGTAAAGCAATGTCTCCCTCCACCCTTCGATCGCCGTCAACCAAAAAGAATTCAACCTCAATTCCACTCATTAGCGTGCTAACGAGCCGTTTCAATGAAGTGCTAATAGATTCTCAATTCCTCTGATTCCTTTTTAATGCGCGGTCTTCCCCGTGCGGCTCACAATCAATAAATTTCGATAACTGCAGGACTTAAATTCCAGCTTTAGTTTCGTTGTTGAAATGAATCCTTTACCCTCATGCGACGGCAGTCCCCAATTTACGTTGCGCCGGGACTCTTTTTTATCGGAAAGGGGGGAAATCGATAATCCATCCTCGAGAAGCTTGCGAAGAACAAGAAAAGTTGTCTCGAGAGAAAGCGAAACTTTTACTTTTTTATTGAATTTGATGGTTCGATTAGTTGCGTCCCAAATGCTTTTATTAGATTACGCTCGACTATGGAGCACATCTCAATTTATGTGCGTTGTTGTTGAGAAGGGTGAGTCGAGCCGGTTGGGGGTAGATAGGAGACGCTGTTGATAAGACGAGGGAAAATAGCTGCTGATGAGTGCCAATAACGACAACAATTTATTTCTGTTTAATGCCGTCAAATTACGGCAGGAAGGAAGCGAGAGAGCGTCGTCGTCTGTTCATTGATTGCGAGGTTTATTTATTTAGTGATGATAATTATTAATTTGTCAATTTGATTGCGCAATTCCGGATCATTTTCCTCCTATGATCCTGATGATTTTGTAACAAGATGAATGAGGATTTAATGCTAAGCCGCTTATCGAGAAACTACTTCGTTTCGTCGTCGTACAATTTGCTGTTTGTCTCGTTGACAAATTGCGTCTGATTTATCGTTGAAGGGCCGGCTGTCGAACGAATGGCAAATCGATAACGCAAGGATCGTTTCACGCTTCTTTACGACCCCGTTTCCGCGCTTTCAAGCGCCATGGAAAAGGCTTCGCCGTCTTATCAATGGGCGACAGATGTCGTCGAGTCTCGTAAAAATTAATTTTAATGAACAATAAACCACACGCTTTCGCCAGTCGTTTCGTGCAATTGCGCTGTGTCCGTTTTATTGCGCTACGAACAATGTAAATGTCGGCGCGGAACAAACCCTCGAGCGACATAAAAAAGTTGTAAAACTAGAAACAGGCGACCGAGCGTGCGAGCGAGGGAGGCGAATGCTCCATCGAATTTCGCTTTAATTGATAACTCCTTAAGTTTTTATGAGTTTTAAATAGAAGCCTCGCTCGGAGCAGCGAAGCTCCTTCTGCAGACCGCAGTTGTTTCCATTATTAATGCCTTGGGAAGCCGCTCGGTTAAAATGGTTTTCCACATTAATTTAGATTGAAATCACGACTAGAAAATGAGATTTTGTGACTCGCCGGTGCAGAAAAAGAACAACGAAAGTAATTAAAGGCGGAAGACTCTCCGCTCTGTAATTTTAATTCGAGTGGAATGTTTGAGGGGCGAACGTGGGATGAGTGAACATAACAATGAGTTGTTGGGGGAGGAAATGTTTCGGTAATATGCAAAATCTCTAGCAGGAAATTCCTCGCAATCATTGGAGCGTTTTAGAATCTTCGAGGCGACAAAAACGTTTTTCGCGGCACAATGGAAACCATCGAAGTCTGAGTCATCACCTCATTCGAGTCGATGCTTCATTGATCCGTAAGCTGGAAGAATCTCGCAAGTTTTTATCTCGAGCCATTAACGGGGCTTTGCCTTCCCTATCGCTTCCCAACCATCGTCGTGTTATCGTGCGAGGGAGGAAGGCGAACTGAATTGCGAGGATTTAAAGCTCGTTTGTTTGATTGCGCCGATGTTGCTGCTGAAAATGCAAAGCCGAGACGGTGAAGTAATGACAACGATAGACGAGATTTATTCACGAAACATTTCACAGCATCGAGTTATTGTCACAAGGTTTCAAATTTGAGAGAATGAGATGTTGCGATTGAAGCCTCGCAGGTTTTCCTTGTTGCATTCGTAGAATTTCTCGAGACATTCGACGGTGAGATTCGGTTCAAGATAAGCGTAGCGAAGCGATTGCAACTCGTGCAGTTTGAAAGTTGCGTATCGAAACACGTCCAACTTTAATTCAGCTATGTAGAGCTTCTGCAGCTTCGGTGTGGAGTTGATGAGATGTGCAGACATCGCCGGAGAAGCGAGAATCAAGTTCATCTCAGTGATGTTCGGAAGCGGATTGATTGGGTATGGCTGGAAGCTGAGGTCGATAGGCGGACTGTAAGTCAAGCGTTGCAGGTTTGGCAGTTTGTTGATTGCTCTGCAGAGGAGACGGAACGGACAGTGCAGCAGTTTGATCGTGTGGAGTGAAGTGGCGTGCAACGACAGAAATGACAAGAAATTATACTCTGTCAGTCCATAGAAGTTGGCGCTGTTGCATTTGAAGCTTTTGAGCGAGAATAAAGCCTCCTCTAGTTCGAATGAGAAGAATACCTTGGCAGAGTTTCCGTCCAACGTTAGATGTTCCAGCTGCGAGTTGGCAAACAAAGATTCCAAGATTTGTTTAGGCGAGCAAATGACTTTTTCGAACGATTCCAAGCAGAGCTGTGTGAGGTTCGATGTGCTGCTCAGTAAGCCGTTTTCAAAATACTTCGGAGCTGCAATATCCAACGATCGAAGGCCAGGCATCGATAGACCGTTCATGTCGATATCGTAGCAAGTCTGGATCTCTTCGAATTTGTTCGAAGGATCGCTGAGCAATCGAATTATCTGCTCGCGGTCTTTCCAAAGTCTCGTGATTCGCATGCTTGAGTACCGACGATTCGAGTTGACGATGAGGTCTGCGTCAAAATGCTTGCTTGAAGTTTCCTTGATCACCAAGCGAATCTTGTGCTTTCCTTTACCGTGAGTGTGTTGAGCCACAAGCTGATTGAATAGACGGGAAACTTCTGAGAGAGCGAGGAGATCTGATCCGTTCAGATAGCTCATGACCAACATTGGAAGCTCGTCGACCAGGACGTCCATGAGATTCAACTCTGTTTTCATCCTCTTGCATCGGAAGAAGTCCATTTAATCTGCTTGAAGAAAATAATCAAAGGTTTGAATGTGAGGCGAGTCAGAACTTACGTGATTTGCAGATATTTGATCGTTGTCTGACGAATTCTTTAGCCTTTGTTGGACTAGGATAGACTGACTGAGACTATACTGAGCTACCAACGATAATTGACGACGTTAAACGTGATAAAATGAGGAAATTCTTTCGCTGCTCTTTTTCTTTGTTGACGTTTCACGATTTTGAACTTTGTGAAATTTCAAATTTTGAACTTCGCCGTTAAAATTTGAGAGCCAAAAATTGTTGAAATCCATTTTGGAATCGAAAAGTTAATTGTGATTTCTGTTGTGATTCAGTTCCCATTTGTGTCCCAAGTGCATCATAAGGAACTTTCAACTCATTTGCCTTCGGTCGGAGTCAACATTTTAAGGAGAACTCATAAGCTCGAAGGTTGGCAGACACAAAACAGCAAACGGAGCTCAGAGCAGTTCCATGAATGTGTTTTATGTTTTATTAATATTTATGGCTTTTCACTTTTCAGCTCTTTTCATTAAAGGGAAACTAAAACGTGGCTGCAAAAACACATTTCGTGTTCGAGTCAGCGACGATTAATTCGCATCCAGCCCGTGAAATTGTCGACTTTACAGGCCATTTGTGATGTCTGAGCGGAGCATCATCGTGTAACTCGTCTGCGTGTGGATTTTTCATAATTAAAATATGCGGCGTTGATCCCCAAAGTAATAATTTCAGACGTTTTATTACACTCGACTCATCGTTCGTTTGCTGCTTCAATTTATGGTCGCCGGGAAAATCAATATTCAACCTTGTTTCCTCTGCTTTCCATCACCGATTTGGCTCACTCGGATTCACAGGCGAAGGAGAATTTATGCAAAATTCCGGGAAGAGGGAAAACATTTGCCGAGATGAGATTATGAATGAAAAATTTAAATTGAACGGAACACGAAAAACGATTTGTTGAAAATTTTTATGGCTCTTTGAATCGAACGAGCGTTCGTCCCCATCCTGCCTCCGACTGCTGCGAGTCTCCCCCGGAATCGGTTGGAATAACAAGCTTGCGGGAGTATCAATGTCGTAAAATAGGATTAAATTTTCAGCTGATAGATTTTTCCATTTTCCGTTGAGTTTCCGCAAACCGACGAATTTGTTTTGTTTTTATTGGCTTTCTCGTTCCCGCTCATCGTCGATGCAGAGTTTGACGAGAATGCAATCGAAATCTGTTTGCTTTGGCTTTAAAGCCACAAGATCGAAGAGCGTCATGGGCGATTCAAGTGATCCAGTCACAACATCATAAATCATAACCGAAACGCCAGCGAAGCCAGTCAGTAATAAATTGGACAATTTATCGAGTCGATAGTCGCGCAATAAATTTCACGTCGAAAAGCTCTCGAGACTCGAAAGGTTCCGCACGTTGTTGACCTCAAGCAGGCGGAATCGCGATGAGGCGAGCGATTTATGCTTTGTGACAATATTTGACATTTTAATTTGCCATCGAGTCAACGATGACGAGGGGAAATTAGCGAATTGGTTGCTTGAAAATCCAGCGAGGAGTTGAAACCTTGCCCAATTTCTGTTATATCTAAGCAGACATTTTCTGTGTGCCTAACGATCAACGTTATTTCATTCGCGAATTGGAAATTAATTTTCTTCGTCTTATCTCATCAGTTTGTTCAGCTGCACATTCCAACAAGTCTCGAACTTATTTTATGACGGCAAAGCTTCAGAAGCTGAACTAACAAGCGATTCTCATAGCTTTAAAACAGAACTTTGAGACGTTCAATTAATTTTCTCAAATTCGCTAACAAAAAGTGGAAATGTTTTGAGGATTATATTGATTTTATTATTTCCTCAGGAATATTGACATCTTAGCCACGTAGTTAAGCTTTCGAGAAAGCTTCAAGAGCTGCGAAGTAGTCGGTGATGAAGCGAGCGTAGAAGCCTGTGCTTGCTTGGAGGAGTGGATACGTCAACAAGGGAATTTGAGCGTAGAGGTCGAGCGTTGAATCCAGGATAGTGTAATCAGCATAAAACTCGCGAGATTCGGCTTCGAATTCTTCCACCTTCCCTTTAGTCAATAAATTGGTCAGAGCGTCGAAAGCATCGAAGAAATCGTCGATCTTCTGAAGCATCACTTCCGTTGATTTTTGCTCTTTGAAGGAGCGAACAGCGAAGTCAATCGAATCCACCACTTTGATGAGAGCAGCCCGAGTTTCAGCTGTGAATTTTCTGGTCAGAAATTTTGATAACTTTAGATTCAATCGTCTCACCCTCTTCGTAAGGAACTTTGACAGATGTGAGAGCTACGTAAACATCGCTGACGAAGGCGTCGACTCCCGAAAAATCTCCGCTCTGAATGCCGTTGTTGATGAACCCGATAACTTTTTCAAGGCGATCGGGCCGCGTTGCTGGTTGAGAGGGTCGGTCTGTAAGCTCGACGTAGACTCTTTGGACAAGACCTGTGACGAAGACAAAATAAAATTAAACTGCCACGTTACAGAGAAATTAAGTCAGAACCGGCAATAGCGAACAAGGCTAGCGTGATAATTGCGATGATGTTCATCTTGGGTTTCTAATTAGTTGAACTGTACTGGATAAAATTATCCGATAGACTGAGAAATAAAACCTCTACTTCGTTCTTAAATATAATTTCAAAATTAAACGTCAGCAACGAGCATCAACTGAACAAATAGTTGAATTTGAGCCGGAGTAGCGAATGATGACTGCCACGGAAACATCGAAAGTTCAGTAATCGATCCAATGAATTCTTGAGACAATAGAAATAAAACTAAAAGATAAAATTAATCTCTGAATGATGGAAATTTGATCTGCCAAATGAAATAAATTTTTCGAGGAATCAATCAGCGTGAAAAAATTGAAGTTTTTATCACACTGAACAATTTGCTAGTTCACACAAACGCGAAGTTTCCAGCTGTTTCACTGGCCAAAGTTCCGAGTACTCGATATGTCTCAGGCTCTACTAAGAGCTTTTTCACGTACACAACAAATATTTTCAAACTTTAAAATTCAATTTTTCTATCATTTGTTTCGTCTGTTTGACATATTTGTCGCAGCGACAGTTTTATACCAGAAAAGTCTTATCATGTCAGAATATTCGAGAAGTGTAAAACTAGATATTCAAATTTTATACGCGGCCGAGTTGGATGGAATTCGCTGTTAGCCAAAAAATCATTAAATATGTTTAATTTGCCATTGAGATTTTCCATCGAAGATGACGAGGAATTTGATAATTTTCGCGGTCATCCAAAACCCCCTTTGAAGTTATTTATCTTCACATGATCTCATTAGTTTGCTCACTTGACAATGTTCGAAATTAGCGAGAGGAGAGTTTTCAAAAAATCAAACTTCTTTATTAATTCTTGTCTAATAGTACATATTATTTTTTTTTAGCGAAAGCTTCAAGAGCTCCAAAGTAGTCGTGGATTAGTGTTTCGTAGAACTTTACGTTTGCTTTAACAAGCGTGTATGTTTGCGTCCTAAATTGAGCAAAAAGGCCCAGCGACGATAGCAAGATCTTGTAATCAGCCATGAACTCGCGAGATGTCGATGCCTCTTGGAATTTTCCCAACTGCCCTCCAGTCAATATGTTGGTCAGATCTAAGAAAGAAACGAAGAACGCGTCGATCTTGCTCATCATCTCATCCGTCGGTTTTTTGTCTATAAAAGCGCGAACAGCAACGTCAATCGCATTTACCATTGCGACGAGCTTATCTCGGGTGGTAGCTGTGAATTCTCTGGTGAAAACTTTGATACTTTCAGGTTTTATTCTCTTACCCTCATCGAACGGAACTTTAATAGATTCGAGGGCTGTGAAAACATCACTGACGAAAGTGTTGACTTGCGAGAAATCTCCGTTATCTTTAATGCCGTTGTTGATGAACCCGACAACCTGGTCGATTCGAGCGGGTCGTGTTTTTGGTTGAGGAGGCTGCGCGGTTCTCTCAGCAAGAGCTGGAACGACGAAAGAAAGTTAGAATGTTCCATTAGAAACAAATAAAACTAAAACCGCTAAGAAGAGCGATCGTCAGAGTTAAAATAGCGGCAAGGCCCATTTTATTATTGCTTCTTTGAACTGTGCTGGATAAAATTTTCAGATAAACTGAGGAATAAAATTAATTGCATTCTTAATATAACTTAAATAAAACTGCAGCAGCGTAGTAATGAAACATGAACAAACAGTTGAATTAAAACCGGAGCAGCAACTGTTTATCTCTTCGGGAGCGTTGGAAGTTCAGTAGTCGAGCCAATGAACTTTCAAGACTAATTAAATAAATTAAGCTTAAGAAAGTAGCAGACCAGTATTTTGAAAAGTGAAACACCATCTCGATGATTTCTGTAGCAACAACTTGGTTATTATTGTGTAACGTTTTCGCATCGGAATTCTTTATTTTTCTGATGAAACATACAATAAAATAAAATAATGCCAACTCGAAGTTATCAGCACAATAGTTTTAAGTTTCCAATCTTCTCATGGAACAAATCTGTCTCGTAGATGCTCCATTCCGTTGGATACATTTGCAAAATTGGTGCGAATTTCATGTTGAACTCTTCAAGTGGTGCCTGCATGTTTTGCGCGAGCAGATTTAGAGCTCCGTTGTTTCCGTTGTAGAATGTGCCCTGTCGATTAAAGTTTGATTTTCGATTAATTTTACTAAAAAGTTCACTTACGATCGCTTGAGCACAGCTAAGTTTTCCTGCTGTTGATGTAATCTTGTTGCAATCCTTAATTTTTGATGTGAGCAATTCCAGATCAGCCTTGGGTTTTTTAACAGAAATAGAAACTTGCGTCCGGACTGCAGGCATCAGTGCTTTGATGTCTTTTGTCAATTGATGAATTTCGTCGACGATCGACTCGTAGATGCTCGGGAATTTTTTGAGTATTTTGACGGCACAAGAATCGCTGATTGCCGCTGGCTCCGGAGACATGACGTAAGTCAAAATCTCTGACAATTGGAAGTGCAGCGACTCTTGTAGACCGCGAGCTGTGGCGACGAAAGAACCTTGCATTCCAGGAGTAACCATGGAGAACATCGGGTTATTAAAAGAGTTAAGCGAGTAAGAATCGAAAAGAGTTGACAAAAACTCGGAGAGGGAACTGAGATCGCCAGGCATCGAGTCGCCTAGAGACAAGTGGAGTGCATTGTAGGCCTTGTATAAGTCGGT
Organism: Smittia sp. YW1114-2; assembly: GCA_033064975.1. Taxonomy (NCBI): domain Eukaryota; kingdom Metazoa; phylum Arthropoda; class Insecta; order Diptera; family Chironomidae; genus Smittia; species Smittia sp. YW1114-2. The sequence goes on from CP093832.1 coordinate 20,322,007, forward strand.
TCGGAGTGATGTGATAGGCAAGAAAGTTTTCGTGAAAGTTGTCTGTGCATCCTCGTAAATTTCGTAGTAATCTTCATCCATCTCTAGAACCCATGTCATGCCTTCTTCTAAGATATCTTCACGCTCACCGAGCACTGCACTCGACATGAGATATTGACATGAAACGGCCTAAAAGAGCGAAAAACGAATTTACAATCAAGCTAAGCAGAATTCAATTGATATCTTACCGAGAACAAAGCCAAACACAAAACTCTGAACGTTAAAGCCTTCATCATGATAATTGAGATGAAGATAAACTGATAACAATTTGGAAAGATCGTCGCTTTTATTCGTAATTTTAGCAGACAAATGAGAATTTTAAACTATCGCTACACTGAGAACAGTTAAAGAAATTCGATCTATTGACATACTTGAATCATCTTCGAGCTTATCCAACTCATCTCCTCAAACTTCTCTCCCAAGAAATTAGAGAAAAAAGCCTTCGGATCAAACACGCGCTACAATTTCTCATATCGTTAAACTCAAAGTTATCTGAAGGTTGAGCATCTGCGAATTTATAAATTTTCCAACTTAAACCGTTTGCACAGCAGTTTGATATTTCTGGAAAAGATATCGTGTTGTTTAAACTCACAAAGAATTCGTGTTAAGACATTTGAGGAGACGCAATTTGATTTTTAGTTGCAAGTTAAAATTCTCAGGTAATTAATAATTGATCACTTGTTTTGTATGATTTTTATTTAGATCTTGAAAAGTTGAACCTGTTTCAAAGAATTTACACAAGTGATTATTTTTAACCTTAACTAATTTAACTCATTAATCAAACATTTTGACTCAAACTCTTCATGTCGTTTGCTATTTGCACAGCAGCAAGAACGCAAATATTTTTCATAAAAGCAGAAGTCTGATATTCTTGGAAAAAGATGCTGACTTTCTCGAATGTAGATCAAGATCACACATTTCTATTTTCCGATAGCGAATTTGAGACTACGCAGGTGTCAAAAAGCAGTTGGATCCAAATGATCCAAACTAAACTGACTAGACTGAGAGTCTTCCTGATCAACGCGGTTAGTTTCAGACAACTCAAAAGGTTTTCAAAATCTATTTGAAATAGTTAACGCAGCCTAATGAAACTCCCAGAATTCATCCTGCGAGCATCTGGTCAACCAAGACAAAACTTCATTGACTGAAGGTAAATTAGCCTCGAGCTCCAAAACGATCCCAGCAACATCGCTTCATCCTTCAGAGACGGCAATCGTGCTCGTCTGACGATAACGTTTCATGACCGAGCCTGGCTTTAAAGTCTCTGACGTGAAGGTGTTCGTTCAAACAGCAGCGACGAGACTTTGCTCCCCTGAAATGACAAAAGGGAAATTCAGGCAAACAACTCGAGGACAAATTTCTTGCTCTGTTCTTATCTGATGACATTTGCCATAAATGCTTGTGCCGGCCTTTGTGCGGAAACTTGTCTCTTGATTTATTCGTCGACGAATTCCCGTGAGATTATTTTCATAAAATGTCAAACTCGAGCTTAGCTTCTTAATCTGCCAGAGTAATGAAGCCATCGACTCGATTTAATTTAACAAACTCATTAAACGAGGATCGGAAAAGTTGCAATCGGAGTTGGTTGAGTGACTTTAATCCTCCGAGTTTTGTTTCGAAGGCTTAGGCGATTTTACAAGCGAACGAATCGGCAAATGAAAATGCTGAAAATTCCTTTGATGCCAACGGGAACAGCAAAGTTCAATTTCATCGGGAACTCGTGAATAGCAAACAACGAGGAAATGATGGATCGTTTGCTGGGAAAGTCGAAAGGGGAGAAGCAGATGTGAGGGAAAGAAGCGACTGACGAGCTTCATGTCAGTTTAATGCAAAACAACGATTCGTCTGCTGCTCATTCAAGGTACGAAGTCAACGAGGGTCATTCGAGCTGCAGGCGAAACGATGGGAAAAGTGAAAAGAAAGCGAAAGCTGGCTGGTGAGTGATTGAAACGCAAACGAAGTTTCGACTTCCTGGACTCGACGAGAATTTCTATTCTCACTCAACGCAACGGTCGATGTAGAGCAAAGTGGACTCGATGGATGGCTGAACTCGTTGAAAGTTTAATGAGAATTGCTGCAGAGATGAACAGTGAAACAAAGGAAGAGGCTGCACGCTCCAGGCGAATGCAAAACGACTTTACAAATGCAAACCTTGGTGTAATTGAAGACAAAGGCAGCAGATTTCCTTTTATTCCCGCGCAATCCTCTCAGAGTAATTGAAATCTACCACAACAGCCGCCTCAATGTGGATCATCTCGATGCAAAGAATCTTTCATGTCAACATCAAAGTTCCATCTCGAAGCTTTCGGTAAACCTTCGTTGCACAACTTTCATCCTTTTATCATTCGTTTGATCATTTTCCACTGGCAAACAAAACGATTTTTCCTCAAATTCTTTTTCCGATTGAAGTTTCCACTCGAGCAAAGCTGAACATCAAATGGGTAAACAGAACTTTTCACTCATTCAAGAGACCTCAGAAGTTTTAATCTTTCAGTACAACATTTTATTTAATATTTGATTTCATTTGACGAACTGAAGCGTCGAATTATCGCTCGTTTAACGAGCCTTGTTGCTGATGAGTCGCTTCAGGCAACAACCGAAGTCGCACTAAAGTGCAAAAACTAATAAAACCAACGCACTCGAGGCTGCTATGAATTAATGGCGGAGCAGCATTCGTCACAACGGGAGAACCTTTTTAATTATGAATGACGTTCCAGCATTTCCACGTCGTTACCTCCGCCGGCGAGTCCAGCGTCCGAGAATAATTAAAATGTCCACAAGGGTCCTCGATGGACAAACACAGTTAATGTGATAATTCGCCGGAGCTGCCGCTCACTTCGAGGGCAATTTTCATGGTTGCAGTGGAGCGGTTGCTTTAGTGGGATTTTATTGCCGGTCAGGCAAGAGATTGGACGATGGAGAAATGTTGTAATAATTATTTTATGGCTTTTATATTGAAGCGACACGTTGGTCGAGCTCATTGTGATGCAGCTTTGCCCTCTCGAGCCTGCTCATGTGATAAAATATTTGCTTCCCTCAAGAGGAAACTCTTCGCCATAAACTTCCCGAAGCTGCCAGGAGGAGAAGAAAAGGTCGATTTATGAATCCCGGAAAACTTTCAACACTTAATAAACAGAACAAGTCGAGTCTGCCAGCACTTGCTGCCACCGAGCTCGAGAGAATTTACTGCGAAACGATTTAAGTTGAAATTATTTATGTTTCAGGTGCTCAAACTTCCTCAAACACTTCCCGCACCCGAAAGCTGATTAAGCTCCCAGCGTGTCAACAACGAACGTGTTCGAGACTCCAACCGATTGTGTTGAACTTTAAATTTTCCTTGTTACGATTTCCCAGAAAACTTTTTCATGTTCTCGAGGGAAAATTGCATAAATCATTCATCGACATGAAATCTTTTCGATGTTCGCTCCGCAAACTTTTCAGGCACTTCGCGTCAATAATTGATTCGTGAGAGCGGCGGATCAATCGACGAGTGGAAGTGAAATGAAACTGCAATTTTATTTAAGACGACGGCTTGAGAAATGTTCGATAATCACGTTCGACAGTTTCTCCATTCCTCGAGCTTCTCCGTTTAATCATTAATCCTTCTGCCAACATTAACTAGACTTGATTCCATTCAGAGCTGATTGACTGCTGTCTGATTATCCGCTGCTGCATTTATCGATCCACTTCTTACATGACAAGTCTCGTCTCGCTTCTCTTTCTCACTAAACGTGTCACATCTGCATTCACCCGACTTCTTTTTCCCATTTTTCTTGCTCGATCAGGAAAAGCAATTTTCTTCAGATGCCATAAAATGAACAACTGGAGAATCGAAACAGCCATTGAAGCAAATTGATTGCATGTATTCGCAAACAACGGCAGCCAAAGAGGAAGTCTCGTTGTTTTATTTATTTTTCTATTGTCACATCTGCCATTATTCTGCAGTCGATTGAATCGAAACATCAACTTTCCAGATTGAAAAGCTCTCGACTCGCTTACAGCTCCGACCTTTGTTCGCTCCGAGATGGCAATGAAAGCTCCATTAGTTCAAGCGACCTGGGGCGAACAAATAGAGTTTGAGTTATTTTAGCGAAGAAATTAATTAACCTTTTAATCTCGAGATCGGAAAGTTGTTTTCTTCTCCTTTGAATGCACTTTCCGATGCTCCGGCTCTGGTTTAATTAAATTTTGCCCTTCGCTCTGTGCGCTTTTGTGCGAAAAGTTTTTTAATCTCGAGAATGTCGTATAAATTTCAAAGTTTCCAAAGCAAAACCTATGGCTGGATTTCAGCCTTTAGACTAAGAGGGAAGTTGAGAAAAGTTGTCGAGTTCCTTCATTGGAGGGAGCAATGCTTCGAGTTTGAATCGAAGGAAAAGCAAATGTTTTAAAGAAGATAGTTGTGCTCTTCGAACTGAGCAAGCATCAATGCTGCGTCAAGAACTTTTGTCTACAGCGTTTTGATTATTTCGACAGACTTTGCATGTACTGGTTTATCTCTTCGTACTGTTAAAGTGCCTTAGAAAAATCAACGTTGATCCACGAGTGTCTGAGCCCGATGGAGATCGGAGAAGGAATTTGTTCCGTGTCTCTTATCAGTATTCATGTCACAAACGTTTTTGCCTTTCGTCTTCGTCCTGACGATGATTCAGGTTGACTTGCATGAAGATGGATTATCTCATCTCACTGCTTCGTTTTTCCTTCGCCTTCGCCTCGTCCCTCAAATGACAAATCGTTCAGCAATTTTTCAATAAGCTCGAAGTGCGAAAATATTTTTCATCCCGAAAGCTTTTCCATCCAACTCGTCAAACACTTTTCCGTTCGATTATAAATTTTGATCTCGACTTTCCCTTTCAACCAACTCGGGCTGATTCTCCCTATCGACCTGAACCCGTAAGTGGTCGACTCGCTTTTTTCCCGCATCTGAAAATTCAATTAACCCTCTCGATCCCCTGCGAGTCCCAAAGTTCTCTTCTTGTTGTTTTATAATTCAGAATTTGAACGACGAAGCTCGAGGATTAAATATTCATTCCGAGATGCAAAGTAAGTCGAGAGTGAATGACAAGAACTCGGATTTGCCATTTGCATGACAAAATAGTTTCGTAGAGGTTTCAACTTTTCGAGTTGCCGGTTGGCGGTTGGAGAACCTTTCGTCGCCTGCAGGGCCAGGTGGGTGAAGTGGAGCGAGAGTCGATTTACATTGCAATAACTTCGATGTTTGCTCGCTCCGATTTGCCCGAAACTCATGCGACAATCTGCTTCACGGGCCATAAATCCTGCGCACGTGTGAGTCGAGTTCTCGATTTATTATTTATCGACACATTGCTGCGATTTGATTCATTGCCGATTGCGTTAATTGTAATTGACTCGAGAGTTAGTTGAGTTCACCTCCGGAAAGTTCATGAAGTGTTATGATTGATTAATGAGACCGACTGTGGTTCGAGTTCTGCTTGCTCGATTGGCTGCCTAACACGGATTTGCTTTTAAAGTCTCAACGAGCGACAGTTCGTGTTAATGACGATCCGTCACGACGTTCCAGCGAATCCTCGAAGCGGAAATCCAATTTTATTTTCCTCTGTCCAATTATTACGGATCGTCTTCACATTCTCGTCTGATTTATGTTCGTCTGGCAAGGAGTTTCCAGGTTGCAGGTTAACGTCGAGCGCAGAGCTGCACGGAAGTTTGTCATAAAATATTTTGACATTGTGGAAAATTAATCGGGAAATAAATGTCTTCATTCGTTTCGATTCAGCTAAGGGCGAAGGGCTCGAGTCGCCCTGATAAATTGCTGAAGGATAATAAGCTCGAAGTCTCGAAAGTTTCGAGGAGCCTTCGAGTGAGAAGTCGCAGGGTTTTCCCGATAGTTTCGAGTCTTGCAGCGCATTTGTTTATTTTCTTTGTGGCTGAGCGAGGAAGCGAGAAAAGTTTTCCTTCTCCTCATTGAATCTAATTCCATCCCAAGCGTGTAATCATTTTTTGTTTATTTGCTTTTCACGTTTCTGTTGTCGAGTAATTAAGAAGTTTTGCTCCCAAACTTTTCCATTTCTTCATCGCGGTGACTTTGAGGATCTCGAACTCGTCTCGGGTTCTCTGATTTTTTATCGGCAGTGAAACGTTTAGAGCGCAATCTGGAGAATCATCCGAATTGCTTCGTAACGATGATAATTTTATTGCCAAATTCATTTTAAAGTAAACAAGTGAAAGCAACTTTTCTCCCTCCGCCACCTTCGCTGGCTCGAGACGAGAAGTGCAAAGTAATAAAAAAGTAGATAAATTTATTTTTCTGTTTCACCCTCAAGGTTTTCTTTTCAGTTGTTTGGCAATCACGAAGGAGAAACAGGAAGCGGTCGGAAACAAATGCGAAGGAGGAAAAGATTTCTCAACTTCCCGCAGACGCACAAAGGGAAGTCGGGCGAAGGAGAAGGCGAACGGTCCCAGCACATGAATAATTTTCTAATTTATCAAATCGAATAAAATTTTCATATCGTCGATGTCCCGTCGAGAAGAAAACGAGCAACTTCACTTGCTGATGGGTTTCTCGTTTCCTTTTCTTTTGGATGTAAATTGATTTTCCAATTCTTTCTTCAACTTGCAAGTCTGGCTCTGCTCGTCGTGGGCTTTAAAAGCGATTTATTTGCAATCAAAACTTCTTGGTGCACTTGGAAAGAATTAAACTCAAGAATCGAAAACAATCTAGTGAGTTTTTCTAGGAATAAAATCATGCGGAAGAGATCAGCGGACGGAAAACTATTTCATGGAGTTTTTACATGTTTTTGGTCACACCAATGATCCTCAAATGTAATTTGTTTCTGTCTACTGGTTTATAAACTGAAACTGAATTGTACTTTGTTGAACTAAGATTCGGTAAGCTCTGAAATCGAGTGATCAAAGTTAGGAGTTTTTGTGGTAATCACACTATCCTGTGAAATATTATAAAACCCTTTCGATCAGGTCCAAACTATGTCAGGGGGTTAATCGACATTTATCAGACTCACTTAGCAAGTCTGATCTTCAAAAAGTCCCAACAATATTCTGTCGTTAATAGAGAAAAGTTAACAGATCGTGAAAAGCCTGAAAGCCGAAAAACCTGATAATCATTATCAAACATAAATGCAAGTTGAAGGATCAAGATGCTTCATTTAAATTCGTAATGATATATATTAAAATTGTAAAATTTTTATTCTGGTACTGAAATTTTAAAAGTAAAAAAAACGTTAAAGTTATAATTTTTTTAAAAAACAAAATAAATCTGAACTAAGCCAACCTTCAGAGTCCTAATTGGGTCTATAACAAAGAACTCATTTTTCTCTACAGATTTGAAGTCATTCCCGATGAAAAAGCGAAATTCCGTACTCGATCGAATGAGTTCATTTCTTCTGGGTAAACAATTTCAAAGTAAATAAAATCGTCTTGACATGAAGATCGAAATGATTAATTACTCAAAAAAGCTGACGTACTAAGAACACCTGCTTGTTTTTCTGTTTTTCGTGATGGAAAACTGAACTGAATTTTCAAGCTTTTCCCATGATTGATTCCAATAAATAGATGGAAGTTGCTGCAAATAAGTTATAACATTATCTACTTGAGTCCTATAAATTTTTTCTTGTTTTATTCAACTCTTTTTTTTTCGAAAAAACGGAATTTTTTGATTTTATTTCAGGAAATCAACGGTAGAACTCATCCAAGCATGATGAGATTGATTAGAGGGCATAATATCTAATAGTTAAGAGAATATCACAGTAACGATGAACCACCAAGGCAAACTATACGAAAGTCAATGACGCGCAACAGGGCGAACAGATGTTTGTTGTTCTGCTCTTTTTTTTTTCAAAGAAAATACTATATTAAGGCCTACATTAAGATCATTCCGATTAAAAATAATTCACATTGTTTTTCTGCTCATAAGTTTAAAGTTTCTTTAAATCATTTTAACTTGAACATTCAAACTCCAAAAGGATTCACATTCAAACAAGTTCAACATGAAGTTCATTGTAGCTCTTTTCGTTCTGGTTGCGATTGCCATTGGTAAATATCAAACTGGATCGGCTTTGGTCGATTTTATAGTTTTTTGTTTTCAGCTCCATTGAAGTCTTCGCCGGTCCCACAGGATGATGCTTGTGCCGCCGCGGTCGCTGCTTCCAATGCTGCAGCCAGTACGGTGGCAAGTGCTTCGATTGCTGCATCAAAGGCCGTAGCAAGTGCCTCGATTGCCGCTTCTGACGCGGTTGCAAGTGCCTCGATTGCTGCTTCTGATGCCGCAGTATTATCGGGTACAGATGGTACCGCAGCAGCATCTGTTGCTTTTGCGGCTGCTTCCACTGCTGCGTCTATTGCTGCTGCTGCTGCTCAAACTGCGGCGTCAGTTGCTGCTGCCGCTGCCTCCACTGCTGCTTCCGATGCAGCTGCTGCTGCACCCAGCGGTTGTTCTTCATCAGTTGTTCCACACGATGATGCTTGTGCCGCCGCCGCCGCTGCTTCCAATGCTGCAGCCAGTGCAGTAGCAAGTGCTTCGATTGCTGCATCCAAAGCCGCAGCAAGTGCCTCGGTTGCCGCTTCCGATGCAGTTGCGAGTGCCTCGATAGCTGCTTCTGATGCAGCAGTATTATCGGGTACAGATGGTACCGCAGCAGCATCTGTTGCTCTTGCAGCTGCTTCCACTGCTGCGTCAATTGCTGCTGCTGCTGCTCAAACTGCGGCGTCAATTGCTGCTGCCGCTGCCTCTACTGCTGCTTCCGACGCTCTTGCTGCAGCACCCATCGGTTGCTCCAATCCTGGCCCATCTTCGTCCCCAATTGGTTCGAGCCCTGGTCCATCTTCGTCACCAGTTTCTCATAAGAAGTGTTTCAGCGTCAAGAATAAGAAATCCCCGAAAATGTAAACGCAACAACTTTATTCTCTCGCAACTACTCTTGACGTGCTTCTCTTAATATAAAAGAAAATTAATCATATTTATTTGTTCATACCAAGTTTCCCAATAAAACATTTCAGTAGCGCAAAAAATTTGTTATTAAAGTCTAAGTCTTCAAATGGATATTTCTAAATGTTAAAAGAAATTGACAAAATCTTTGAACGCAAAGCATATGAAAACCGCTCGTGGAACTTATGCATGAATTTGGCCTTAAAAAATTGATAAAGGATAAATTATTTATGAGATAATTTTTTGAGAAAACTAGCTGAAGCTGGTCTGAAGTTTCCTTTCATCGCAAGCCTTGCATTAATATCGGTCTTCATCAGCTGAATAAATTGAAGGATTCAAAGTAAAACATTTTTGTGAAGTTCCATCCTCTTGAGAACTGCAGCTGTGATGGAGTTGTGAAACTGCTCGCAACAATCGTTTTTCTCGAGAGAAATTGCCCAAACAAAAAACACCTCTACACTTAAGATTGTAACATAATCAGAAGCTGTAGTTCACCAAGATAACAAATCGCGCTACGACTCAAGTTTATGATTTATTGGTGGCAATTTTCCTTTCCATTTTTGAGAGACTCAAAATATTTGTGAAGCTGTGAGATAACAAATTTAATTTATTTAGCAAACTTCGATAAGCTTCTCTGCTAAACTGGAATCCATGTGGGTTTTGCAAACTAAAAGCTGCAGTCGCTCTCCGCCACGTTCAGCTGAAAAAGCGTTTAAATTGTGAGTTGAAATTCAAGCTCGATAAAAAGTTTCAAGTTTAAATATTTCTTCAGTGTTTTAGGATGTTTTTGGCGAGAACCTTCATCCTTGTCGCTGCGATCGTCTCGCCAGCTTTCAGTGTGGTGATTCAATGTGAGTTTCGTGATGTTCTCTGGCCTCACGATGAAGCAGCTCGTTACTCTTGCATCGTCCGTAAATTTGGTAATCTCGAAGATCCTGTGGTGACAGCCGTCACAGGGAATCACACGAAAAACCGAAACAATGACAAAGTTGAAGGATTCAACTCACATGGCGACCTGATTGCAGTCGAAAATCCTCGTCTAACGACGTTCCCAAAGAACCTGAATAAGTTTTTTCCGAACTTGATTGGGATTATTATTGAGCCCGGCCGTCTAACAAAAATTTTATCTCAGGATTTGGCACCGTGGGAAAACTTGAGAGTTCTCGGCCTTTGGAACAACAGCATCGAGAGCCTCGACTCAAATCTTTTCAAATATTCAAAGAAACTTACCTACATCAACTTCTGCAACAACTTAATTCAGAATGTCGGAAGCGACTTGTTGTCCGGTTTGAACGAACTGGCGACTGCTCGTTTTCTTGAAAACCCTTGCATTGACTTTCAAGCGAACACATCAGAAACTGTCAAAGAGTTGAAGTCAAGGCTGTTGAAAGAGTGTCCATCATTGGAGGTCTCCGGAGAGCCAACAACCTTAGTTCCATTGACAACCTCTATGAAGGAACTAACAAAATCTTTTCCTGTTCCCACGACCACCGTAGCAGATTCAATAACAACTTCTGCATCAATTTCACCTTCTACGCTGACAGAGGTAATCAAAACGGTATCAATCCCTCCAACAACAACAACAGTTGGGCCAACGACTGTTGATTCATGCACCGCTACCATCGACAACCTCAAAGCCCTCATCGAGAAACAAGCTGAAACTATTAAGGAACTAGAGAAGAAAGTTTGTGCTGGAATTTGCTTCCGATCGGGTTGAGACGAAATGCCGTGAGATTAGTCAGAAAATTGCTGATAATAAACATTCAGTTTATTTCAAAAAATATTTCCAAGTTTTCGCTTTTCATTTTTTTGTAATTTCCACTCATTTTCGTTTCTCCTGTTCGTTGTGCAACTCGCTGAGCGTCATTGATCCGATGATATTCACAGCAACATGTGCTCGAATGTATTGAAGTTAGGCCAACACACAACGAGCAATCTCAACCGTGAGCAACGACGACAGCAGCAAACTCTTTGCCTTTAATTGCCGGCTCAGTTTTCATTCATCTTCCGTTCGCTGCAGACGGGAAAGTTTCTTCGGAGCGTGTCACGCATTCTGTCGCTCCATAAATTCGATTGCGGCTCGTGTTCGGATCAGCAAATCATGCGGAAATTTAATTGATTTGTTGATTACGCGAGAGTGAAATGAATATTCATTGTTGCCTTAATGGATTGTGGCAGCGATTGTCAAACTCCATTGACTCAATTAACGAATTTGCTTACAGAATTGTCGACCTGAATCAAAGGTTGCAGCGGTTACAATCTCGGATGTTCTCATGTTAGTTTGAATTTCAGATTGATTGAAACGATTTTATTGCAGCAAATTGGATTAGAAACGAGTTAGGCTGAGGTTGCTTAATCGTCGAAGCGAGTTTTTCAGGAAACTGTTCATCGTTAGCGTTACTTAGAAACGTTCATCGATTTATATTTCAGATAGCTAATGAGCTGTTTATTATGTGAAGGATTTATGATTCGCTTTATGACTCGATCTGTGATCTGAGCAGAGAGAAACAAACTTATTTCAACTCGATCGAAAACTACAAAGTTTCAAATTATTTCAAGGAAAAATCTTTTGTCGGGAGAACAGCAAAGATGTTTGTGGAACAACGAGACTTTCGGTTCATTAAAAACAGATCACGCTACGTTGAATCTTTCTCTTCACTTCTGATTGACAGATCGAGACTTCTCAGAACTTTTTCTCGCTCATAGAATTTCGTTGCGAGCTAATTGACTTCGAGGAGGATCTCTCGTTACCAAAACAGAGCCGAGAGTCGTGTCGACAGCTTCACAAGAGCTCGAGCTGATATCTCGGTGGGATAATAACGGAAAATGATTCCGTCGTCGAGTGCAAAGGGCCACAAAGGCTCGTACATCATCGACGCAAGAGCAAACAGAGACGAGACGATTGATAGGCGCTGACTGTTTTGTGTAATTGATAGACCTGCAAGTCAGTCAGCAGACGCCCGAGTGAACCCAAAGCCAAACAAACGAACTCGATTGCTCGAAACTCATCAAACTCTCGCCATGCACATTTCCTGCATTTCCAAAGAAATCCGGGGAAACTTTTATGCTTTTCGGGATTTATTTTTCTTCGTGGAAAATCCGTCAGCGGCTCGCTCGCTTACATGTGTTCGACTGTCTGTTTACAAGCAGTTTAATCGTCGTTCGCATGTTCTTCCTTAAACTGCACCGAGAACGTCTTACGATGATGAGGAAAACTTGTATCAATTAGTCACGAAAATGTTGGCCGCAGATCATGTGAAGCGAGTAATTAATTTCAGCTTACAATTGATGGCAAATAATCTGCAAACTTCATGCATCGATCACATTTAACGGTCGCGAGGTTTCGAATTTATTGGAGAGAGTTTTGTTTGTAATCAGTTTGTTCGTCGTTTTGCTTGCTTTACGTTATTTATCGAGATGAACGATTCACATTACACGAAAGCCCGCAAAGTCTTGATGACGAGTCCTGGCTCGGATGAGTTGAGAGATCGTCGCTTCAAGGTAAAGCTTGAAAGTCGCAAGAAACGTCGCGATGACGAGATTCACAATCGTCGCAGTGCTTACATCGAAGATGAGTTCGAGGAGCTTCTGGAAGATATTGAGATGATGGATGTCAGTAATGTAAAGCGACCACTGATCGGACCGGAAGTCCTGAAATTGGTGTACAGCGCGAACGTTTATGAGCAGATCTCTGGCGTTCGTAGGATGGCTCGATCATTATGGCGAAGCCCTAAGGAAGCAATCAGCGAGATGGCCAGGCAAGGACTGGTCATTCGGCTCCTTCAACTGCTGCAGAGTGGAAACAAAGTAATTCAGGTATGTCTCGAAAAGCCCAATTGCTCTGTCGTTGAGGATTCATTTCTAGCAGTTCGAAGCTTCACACTTGCTCGGCGACATGTCACTTCATCCCGCCGATTCAATTCTTCCACTAAACATAATCCAAGTCTTATCAGAGGTTCTTGCAACAACAGTCGACGATAAAGTTCGAGCGGAAATCCTCATGGTGATTGGGAACATCGCAGTTGAATCCACAAGCCTTCGAGATCGAGTCCTCGCATCCATCGCCCCCAAAGCAATTTCCAAAGTCCTCATGACGTCGAATGACCTCGAAGTTCTACGTCACGGAGCCTTTGCTTTGTCAGCATTCTGTGTGGGAAGCGATCCACTGCCAGACCCAGAGAAAACTGCGAGTTGCATTCCCGTTCTCGCTCGTCTCATCCAGTTCTGGGACTCTGAAGTGACGAAAAGCGCTTGCGTTGCTCTCATTTATTTGTGTGAAAACGGCCGAAACCACATCCAGCAAATCGTTGATGCCAACGTCTGTCAACGGCTTTCGGAACTTCTTTATCGAAGTGAACACGAGTTGGTCGCCACAGCTTTGAAAGTTCTGGGAAAGATCGCATGCGGAAACGAACTGCAGACGCAGGCAGTGATCGATAGCTTAGCGTCTTATCCGCTTCGAGAGCTGATGAACTCTGATCGGAAGGAGCTCGTGTTAGATTCATGCTGGGTCATCTCAAACATCGCAGTCGGAAGCAGCCAACAAATCCAGTCAATCATCGACACCAACATCTTCCCGACTGCTCTGAACCTCCTGAAAAGTGAAGACTGCCGAGTTGTCTCTGAAGCCGCCTGGATCTTCAGGCAAGCCATGAGCACAAGACGAACTACGGAGCAGCAAATGTTTTATTTCATTTCCATTGGTTGTGTTGAAGCACTTTGCGGTCTTTTGTCGTCAAAGTGCTGTGAAATTTTGTGTCTCGTCGTTCATGCACTAAACGCCGTTGTCGTTTTCGGATTTGATATCGCAATCAAACATATCAATGGTGAGTTTACCTTTTCCATTTAATAGGAAGAGATTCTAATAAAATAAATCCGTAGTAATTCAACAACTAGCATCGGTAGAACACGAGAAGCTTCAGAAATACGTCAAGCGATTCATGAATAATTTCAGTGACAAAGTCCACAAATCAAGTCGCTCAACTTGAGCTGCTCAAGTTTCCAATTCAAGATGATTCGATCTCATTTAAAAAATATCGTTCGTTTGATCATGCATGTTCAAAATATTAAGTTTTTTTTTGAAATGTTCAGAAGTTTTATTAGTCTTAAGCAAGAATTGGATTTTCCAAGTCGTCGACGGCAACAGAAGCTGACGATGGAAATGAGTGCGAAACACGCTCGGGAATGAAATGTTAACGATCGCTCAAGTGAGAATGGGCGTTCTTAGTTTGTGGTGCTTTCAAAAACATGTGGCATGCGTTTCACGCTCGCAAACGTTAGGCTCAGGGTTTTATACTCGAGTCGAGTCGAAATAAAAGATCTTCAAGATGAGAAGACAACAAAGAATAAACACCAGGGAACATCTGAGGTTTTAATCGTTTTCGCCTTAGATCTTTGATGATCGCGGCGTCAGGAAGAACGCTTTTAGATTTTAATGCGATCGAGACTCGTTTCCAGCCTTGCCCGGTCTCGACTGCGATCCTGAAACTCTTCAGTACTTTATCAAGTCTTCGATAAACATCTGCGTTCCAGCTCAGACCGCACATCGACTTTGCCTTGTGCTCGTTAATTATCGTTAATTGCCATCGAAGTCTTGTCCACGCACCGAGACATTTTTCACTTGACGACGAATGTAAGCACGAGAGAGAATTTGTCGCGACGATTAATAATCAAGTGAACTGCCACCGGACTCGAAGATTGATTGGCTTTCGTGGCATGAGAAATCAATTTCGAGAACTGCGACTTGTGCAACTTTTGGCCGATGAGTTGCAGTTTCTTTTAAGGGTCGACAGAACCTTCACGGCTTGCAACGTGCGACGCTCAACTGTCGATGGAACTGTAAAATAAATTGATACGTCAATGCGCTGTTAGCGGAGCTGGAAGTTGCGTTAACAATTTGCTGATGTTTAGCATAAAATCCTCTAATTATAGATCCGCAGACAGTACTGCGACTCGCTGAGCGATTCTTTCATTAATTGCATTTCTCACTCAGCTCCGAGAGGAAAAGAAATTAAAGTTTTGCAACTTCTTCATTCTCTTTTGGTTCTTCATGCACGCAATTCAAAGTGTTTACTTCCTCGCCGTTCTTCTTCTTTAGCTCGAGTCAGGGCGGTGAGGTTGATATGATGCTGAGCTGCCTGGTAGAATTGTGAGGTAGTCTCGATGTAAGAGACAACGTCATTGGAAAGAGCTTAAGCCTTTGGGTTGAACAGTTCATTTTCTTCGCAGGATCCACATTCAAAGCCTCAAAATCCCTGGTTACAACTCTCCAGCAATGTTGCAAGACTGAAAAAAATTCACGTTTGAAGTTGCAATCAAATATTTCCTCAATGCGCCTCGAGACATTTTCGTTTTGTTTCACATTTTTACGCTCTTTCTCACCGCATAAATTCTGAATTTTAATTGCAAGAAATTTATAATCGATTTGCGATTTCTTTTTGCTGTTTCCTCGATGTCGAATGGCTGAGCATGAGCCAGATGAATGAAGCCAAACGATCAAGGAAACGGATTGGACGAAATTGCTTAATTCAAAACTGATGAATGGGTAGCTCGGTACCACTTAAGACTTACGTGTTCAACTGTTCGACGTTATTAGAAAAGGTCTGTCGCTCTCTTCTGTATCCGTTGATCAAAGTTCCTCCCGAAAAAAGTTTCTTCCACTCGTTCCGCTCTAAACTGAAGTATTTGTTCAGTTCTGTTATTAACCATCAATCTCTCAATCTTTGTTTCTCCCTTTCATGCGGCGAGGGTGGAAGTTGTTAGCGATGCTGCAACTCTGGGGTCGGGAGTGTTTTCACATCTTGGATTCAAATAAAGAACGTTTTGCTTGTTGCCTGCTTAAAACTGATATCTCAGCACTGTTTTATTGACCAACATGGCTCTGTTCTGGAGCTCTCTTTCATGTTTAGTTGCATTTCCAAGTCACCTCCCTCCTTCAATACAAAACCTACCGCACCATTTTGATGGTCAACTCCCCAGAGTCACTCGCTCCATCACATATGAGTAAACAAAACGAGGAAGAATTCTGTTTTTCCTCGCATCGACAGCTCGAGTGTCTCATTAAATGCTCGTTTACAACTCGAAGAGCGATGCATGAGACATGCAATTCTGTTATTAGAGCATCAGATGAAAGGATCGAGTTGCAAGAAAAACAAAAAATCCTTTGAGACGAATCAACAATCAATCATCTTCGTCACGAGAGGGAGAAATTAATTTTCCTAATGACTTTCCTTCTTCCCCCTTTTCAACGAAATTGAATAAACAAGATCTTAAGCAAAATTTATTGCCGAATTCAAGTTGCGAGAGGGTTTGGCTGACAAATTTTGACACGTGACTTCCCTCAACGAATTTTGATTAATCTTTGCAAACTTTTCAACGACGAGAGAACAAATAAGTTCGATGCAGACGGATGATTTGATTGAAAAGTCCGCAGATTACGTAGAGTTGTTTGCTGATCGAATAAGCAAATGTTTTAACAATCAAGCGAAGAAGTTCCACTGTTTTTTTTGAAGATCATTGGTAGAAGAACAAGCTGAAACTGCAATGGAATAAGCCAAGAGGATTGAGAGCCTCGAGATGTTGGTCCTTGAGTTGAAAGAAAATTCTTGCTCGTGTTCTTGAAAATTCACCTCAATGAAATAATAAAAATATGAAATCATTTCAACTCCGTCGACTCTTTCACTAGTAAATTGATAAGAACAACTTGTCGCATTTATTGATTGAAGGCTAAGCAGTTCTGCGTGAATTTATTACTGGGCAATTTTGGTTAATCAGATTGTTAGAAATCGAAACTTGTGTTGAGCTAATCAAGTGATAAGATTCGAGTATAAAACAGATGCATCGAAAATTTCGCTTCATTCGTGGTCAGAAAGCGTTTGAAATGTGAGTTAGATGTGAGACTTGTGCACTAACCTAATGATAAACATTTGGTTTCAGGAAGTTCTTAGTGGAAAGTTTGTTACTAATCGCTGCGATTATCACGCCAATGTTCGGTGTCAAGATTCGATGTGATTTTATAAAAGTCGATGCCTGGCGTGTTACCGGCTCTATTTACACTTGCCAAGTTGCTGAAATGCAGCAGCTCGACATCGCTGAAGTGACGGAGATCACTGGAAATCATCTGAGCAACAGTAACAATAAACTCGTCGAAGGTTTCAGGGCAAATGGTAACTCATCGGAGGTTAAAAAATCGATGTTGAAGTTCCCGGAAAGCCTCGAAAAATTCTTCCCAAACTTGGTTTCGATCGATGTTGAGTACAGTCGGATAACATCCGTTTCGGCTCAGGATTTGTCACCGTGGCCAAATCTCCTTCTGCTTCGCATTACTGACAGCAAAATAGAAAACCTCGATGCCGATCTCTTGCAAAATTCAAAGAAGCTTATCTACGTTAGTTTCAGAGACAATTTAATACGCCATGTCGGGGCTGGATTGCTCTCGAATCTCAAGCAGTTGACGAGTGTATTCTTTCGGAATAATTATTGCATTGACGCTGATGGAACGACACCAGAAACGATACAAGATTTGAAAACTAAGTTGACTTCGCAGTGTTCAACGGAATTGACTTCAACACCTTTTTCAACCACAGCGGCAGAGTTGATAACAACCACTGATCCTGTTGATTCATGCACCGCTACCATCGACAACCTCAAAGCCCTCATCGAGAAACAAGCTGAAACTATTAAGGAACTAGAGAAGAAAGTTTGTGCTGGAATTTGCTACCGTACGGGTTAAGACGAAATGCCGTGAGATTAGTCAGAAAATTGCTGATAATAAACATTCAATTTATTGCAATCCGATTCTAATGTAATCGAACTGTTAGACTCCAACATATTTTCAACTTATCGCTTTTCATTCTTCTGTAATTTTCACTCATTTTCGTTTCTCCTGTTCGTTGTGCAACTCGCTGAGCGTCATTGATCCGATGATATTCACAGCAACATGTGCTCGAATGTATTGAAGTTAGGCCAACACACAACGAGCAATCTCAACCGTGAGCAACGACGACAGCAGCAAACTCTTTGCCTTTAATTGCCGGCTCAGTTTTCATTCATCTTCCGTTCGCTGCAGACGGGAAAGTTTCTTCGGAGCGTGTCACGCATTCTGTCGCTCCATAAATTCGATTGCGGCTCGTGTTCGGATCAGCAAATCATGCGGAAATTTAATTGATTTGTTGATTACGCGAGAGTGAAATGAATATTCATTGTTGCCTTAATGGATTGTGGCAGCGATGCCAATAACTCGATTGACAATCTTCAGCGTCGTGAATATTAAATCGAAAAGTTTGAAGCCGCGTCGTGATCCCAAAAATTAATCAAGTCAATGACAAAACAAACATCAGAATTGTGTTCGATATTCAAAATGTTATCTCGCGACACGATATTAAGCTATTTTCGGAATGCCTTAAGTAGTTTTCGGACCACAGCGTGCAGTCCTTCTAATTAACGGCCCGCGCATAACTTCGTGCCTTAAAAAGATTCAATAATTATTAATCAAACAAAACGAAAAAAGTGACCAACGTGAAAGTGATTAAGCCGAATGATTAATTATCAGTGATCCCAACAGACATAATTTGTGCCTAATCGCATTTTACACAAGCACGAGACGAAATGAAATCAGATATCGCCGTGGATTAGCCGTGGATTACCTTTGATATTTTTTTGAAAGCCGGTGAGCGCGTTCGAAAGGTTCAATAAATTGTGTTTTGCCGCGGGCACATTCGCCAATTAGGTCGCAGTGATTCAACTTGACACATTGAAATGCTTGCTTAATCGTCAGCCTTTCTCAAGCTCATCACTGTCAATATTACAGTAGCGGAACTCATGATCTGCCCCACTGCCAACTGCCTGCTTATCGTCGTCATGTCGCCGTTTAGCTAATGTGCCGTTAAATTCGCTTCTCACATCATAAACTCCCGAAGGGTTTCGCTGCACAACTTCTTCAGTTTCCAATCGCGCTCGTCTATTGTTTCAACTGCAGGAGGAATTTAATTTTTTCGTCGCCCGTCTAAGCATTTTTCTGGTTTTTCTATTACCGATGGCGCACAAAATTAATTTCTCAGGCAAACAAGAAACGTGAAAATGTGCTAAGTGGCCGATATTTAGATAAGATAAGATTGGTTTCGATTTAAAGTGCTTTGGAACTTAAAAGCTAATTACAAAAGGTTGTAAATGGTATCGATAAGAGCGCTCGAGGTTTGATTTGTTTCTTGTAACTCGAAGTCGTTGTGGGAAAGCGATGAAGGGCTGTGACGTAACCCATTGACGTTTCGATTCTGTTAACAAGCTGCAGTCTTTCTCACAGTCGATGTTTCCCTCACACTTAGCAGACAAGCACTTGAGACGTGTCTGCAGTTCGGCTTTTGTCTGGAAACATGGAATTCCATTAGGCAGCCGAACAAAAGGTCAAAACATCAACAGTTTCATTGGGGGAGTCATAAATTAAGCCTTTGTCTTTGTCCTCGCCGGATTTTCTCCTCAAATGGTCAGCGTGACACTTGTTTTGACACTTAATCTCCTCACGATCGATAAATCTGCGTTGTGCAACTTGCGCAATTTTCATGTTAACGTGAACGAGAAGACAAAAGCGAAGCCGAGCAATTAATAAACGTCGCTCTCGCTCGAAGTGCATAACGAAGCTTGAGACCCAAAATCTTTTCGCCTCGACCCCTCAGGGCCTTCTCTTTCCTCAGAAGTCTTGTTGCACTCGAGCAGCACAAACTGTTTGCTAAGTGGTTTGTAATGTTGGCTGATTGATGCTCGCAAAACTTGTAATTTCTCGCTTTCGTGTCCGTTGGAACGCACAAATCGATTAGGCAGGAGGAGATTGTCTGTTCAGCTTCGCCTTCAGCTCTCGCTCGCTCCCAAAGCGTCTGATTAATAAAATCAGATAAAGCCTTGATCCATTACAGGTCGCGCGGCTATACAAAGTCTGTAACGATAATTTACGCAATCATTAACTCTCCAGTTAACTATCATAAAGCCATTCACGAGCTCATTCTCCTCTTTCTCGCCGTTTATAGAACATCGTTACACAATAATGGAAAGCCAAGGAAATCCAAGCGAGCGGCAGTAGAATTTCGAAATGATTTTCCTCCACTC
This sequence comes from Smittia sp. YW1114-2, assembly GCA_033064975.1. Taxonomy (NCBI): domain Eukaryota; kingdom Metazoa; phylum Arthropoda; class Insecta; order Diptera; family Chironomidae; genus Smittia; species Smittia sp. YW1114-2. The sequence continues at coordinate 20,342,057 of CP093832.1, forward strand.
TCGAGTAAACATTCGGAGAAATTTCAGTTGTTTATAACAATGCGTATGGTTGTTCAAACAGTTATGATAATTAAACGAGAGAGATGAAGTTCCATTCGAAGCGTAGACGAGTAAACAAAACAGAACAAAACTCGACTCAGATCTGATTAAATATTTAATCATCGGCGATGAGAGGGAACCTCAACTGCACTATTCCCCGTTCGGCAATTGATATCGAGGCGGCCGTAAAAAAATGAAAGTTTTATTGATACGGGTTGACATAAATCATGCTCGGCTATTTAATTACTCAGTTTTCATCGATCTCGTTTACCATAAATTAACTTGAGCGCATTTACATGCCGTCAAAACGTTAAGGAACTCTGCACAACGTGTCGACTTGCAACATCAACGATCGCGATCAATTGTCGTTTCCGAAAAGAATTCTGCTTTGAAATTCAATCGCTTGGAAAGAAAACATCTCAAGCACTTCGTGCAGGGTTTGACGTCGAGTAAACTCTTTCTCTAACTGTCTCTAGGTCTCTCACACTAGCTACAACCTCAAGTTAGGACAGCTGCAGCTCCGTACAAATCCCTGAATACATGTCCCCGCGACAACTTATCGAGAAGCCTTTGTCACATTGTTCATGGTTTCACAAACATATTTCGACTTTCAACGAATAACGCAAGCACATGGCAAGTCGTTGGCTTCGCTCATTCGCTTCGCATGATCTGCGGCCAACATTTTCGTGACTAATTGATACAAGTTTTCCTCATCATTGAGATGTTCTCGGTGCAGTTTAAGGAAGAACATGCGAACGACGATTAAACTGCTTGTAAACAGACAGCCGAACACATGTAAGCGAGCGAGCCGCGGACGGATTTTCCACGAAGAAAAATAAATCCCGAAAAGCATAAAAGTTTCCCCGGATTTCTTTGGAAATGCAGGAAATGTGCATGGCGAGAGTTTGATGAGTTTCGAGCAGTCGAGTTCGTTTGTTTGGCTTTGGGTTCACTCGGGCGTCTGCTGACTGACTTGCAGGTCTATCAATTACACAAAACAGTCAGCGCCTATCAATCGTCTCGTCTCTGTTTGCTCTTGCGTCGATGATGTACGAGCCTTTGTGGCCCTTTGCACTCGACGACGGAATCATTTTCCGTTATTATCCCACCGAGATATCAGCTCGAGCTCTTGTGAAGCTGTCGACACGACTCTCGGCTCTGTTATGGTAACGAGAGATCCTCCTCGAAGTCAATTAGCTCGCAACGAAATTCTATGAGCGAGAAAAAAGTTCTGAGAAGTCTCGATCTGTCAATCAGAAGTGAAGAGAAAGATTCAACGTAGCGTGATCTGTTTTTAACGAACCGAAAGTCTCGTCGTTTTCATTCATAAAACCCTCGCTACAATTCAATAAAACGTCTTATTATCGTTCATTAAAATGGAATCGGAGTTGGAAACCTCCCGTTCCACATGACCCATTAAAAATCGAATTCTAACGCTTCTTATCAGCAAACTCTTTCGAAATCTTTCATCAATCACGGCAATAAAATTTAATAATTGAATAATCAAGTTGTTTCGCTCGTGGGTTACAGAAAACTATGGAGAATGTGAGACGGAATGTTAATGCACGGCGGAAGAGAGCAGCAGCCAAGCCGAGCTTCAGAAAGAGCGTCGATGGCAGCGAGCAACGAAAGTAAGCAAACTCCCGACCCGCCTGCAAGTTATGCAGCGAACAAACATTTTCCGGTTAAGAATTTCCATGAAAATTTAATGAAAATCTTTCGCATTCTTCCCGCTAGACATTTGCACATCAGCGATGACGAGTCGAATGAAGAGGAATTTAAGCAATTTATTGTAAGTTCATGAAATTCTCTCGAACAAACAGTGAACGAATTCTCGTTTCGACAGCAAACTGCACCGAAATTCTTTGCCAGCAAAACAATGCCGAGATTCAATCAAAATCCCTTCACTCGACAGAGCTCCAACGATCAAATGAAAAGCATTCCAGCTGCCTCATTAATAAACCCTCCTCGCTCTGACATGAGACCACACATCGGCGGCGTTCGGAAAATTCCTCCGCCGCCCCCTCAACGACAAATCTTCCGCACTGATCCGGAAGGTATGCAGCACACCGCAGAGTTCCAGGAGAAAAAGATGCCACCGATGGCAGCAGTCCAACAAACTAATCTACCTCGAATACCACCGAAGCCGTTAATTATTTTTGGTCACCAGCCGCACCTGTTGAGTCAGACGACTCGCAACCAGTTTGTGTTCGCCAAAGCTCACAACATGCAAAATGCGAATTTAAGTAACTTCGTCAACAGCGCCAATTTGCACCAGCAAGTGCCGCCACAGTTTACAAACTCCCCTGCCATCCATCATCATTCAAACTCGAATCAAATGTTTCATAAACCGAAACAGCAATTAGTGCACAAACAATTGGCCAGGACGACGATGAGTGGCGTTCTGAGCGACTATGTGGAAAGTCGTGCGGAAAAAAGCGATCCCGAAAATCACATTTACGAGATGATTGATGAGAGCGAGGCGAACCAAGTGCCGACTCATCATCCAGCGATTGCTGACGAGTCGAAAGCGAATTCCAATTTATTTCAGAATTTATTGCGCACCGAAATGATGAGCCAGATCCAGTCGTGCAGCAGCAGAATCGGCAGCAACGGATATCTGAGCCACTTGACGCAGGCGAAACGAATGGACATCATTCAGGAGACCGCACTGAGCCTGGCGAGCGCAGCCTATCTGGAAAAGTGAGTTTTCTGTTTGCCCTCTTCCTATTGAACGCGCTGAGGAAATCGATTTTTGGAGTAAACATTCCGCCGACTTAATGGAATTTTACAAATGAAACGGTTTCGAAAATAGCAATTTACACGCCGCCGTTTGCAGCATGTGATGTCGTTGAGTCGGATTGTTTGTTTGTCTCGAGTCGCTTTCACTCTCTGCGCGCGGAAAAACGTCGACACGAAAAATTTCCAGCGCGAATTCCCTCGACTGCCGCTGTTTGCGTGAATGTAATGAGGAAATTCTCGAGTGATGTAAACAATCTTTTGAAAAATGGTTTTAATTTTCCACCGAAAAATTTATGCTCTTTCATTTAAAATCATTTCAATGAGGCACTTTATCATTTGTTGGGATCGAGGGGCGTTGAAGTTCATTTACAAACATGTGGCATGCATTTTATGCTCTTCGCCGGAAAATCATATTCCTCGCTTTGATTGGGATGACCAGATGATGACTTATCTTATGTTAGGGAGGTGCTGCACTGGTTTAAGAGCTCGCTTTAAATCTAGATGATCTGTCAGTTTAGTCTTATCGAGAAACGCAACCCAATGCATAAGCTAACTCGCAGATTACCGAACGGACATCGACAATAACATAGACAGTCATTGGGGGTGTCTCTGCAGCTGATAGCTCAGTTGTTGTTGACTTCTCTGTAATTTCAAGTGATGAACAACAGACAATAAGTTTGGCTGGATGATCCTCTCCCCTGTTCACCCCGAATTTCCTTTGTGTTCTTTCGGCCGCGACTGAAGAATATTTTTAGACTGTTTCCCATAAAGCGCAGAGCCTCTTCGGCTCGTCAAACAATTCCTCGAAACTCTTAACTCGATGTTTGTCACCTCGCATTAAACCGTCACTTAATCCAAAATTTCTGTTAATTCTTCACTCGATAAAGTTTTACGATGCAAACTCCCAATTTTATCTTAATTAATCATGACGGTTATGGAAAGAGCGAGCAAACTCTCGATTTGTTCCATTTTTGTCGTCTTCAAAATTCATTTGTCTTCATTACTTTAGATCAGTTACATCTTGTTCCATCTCATGCTTCAAGACAAATGTTAACGCTGTTGTTCCGTTCGTCTTGTTATTTATTATCGTCAACAAGACGTCGTCATGCGACATTCGCTCTCCGCCGTTCCCGGAATTCTCTCGGCTTTCGCATAGCACGTGCAACGGAGGGAAAACTCTCGAGCCAGTTTCACGTGCTTTTCCTTCTCTCTCGACTTTCCCAATCGGTTCATTTTCCTCGCCGCTCGCTCTCACCCGACAATGTCATGAATGAAAATGTGTTTTATGTCACATTACACAATATTATTGTTTTCAATAAGTGAATCTCGCTCAGTCTGCATTTAATCGTGGAACGGAACAGTCAGAATTTATCGGCACGCTCGCTTGCTGCCGCCTCACACATAAATAGTTAAGGATTACTGCTTTAATGGGACATTCGCACACCATTTATGGATTTATACAACCGACAACACATTTTGCAAATTTGGATTACGCAGCGAATTAAAGGATTAAAGTGCGATAGACTTTATCGGAATAAATTTATGTGAAGCTTTAGATTGCTGTAAAGTGAATGGAAATGAGTCGAGAGGAGGACTGAGGATTCTCAAGGAGTTTAGAGTGCTTCGTTGCCTAATGATTTCTCTGAGGATGCACGAGAAGTGGAATGCATTAAAGAATTGAAGGGAAACTGAGTGAAATGTTCTTGAGGGAAATAAGATGCTTTAGCGTCGAGTCTCGTTGCTTCCTATTGTGGATAAAAATAAACAACAAAAATGTCTAAAAGGTATTAAATGATACAAAAGCGGCTCGCTTGTCGAAGGAGAGAAATGTTGTTGATGATTTTACGTCTTTGCTCTTTCACAAGGCAAACAGAAATAAAAAACTTTTATGACTTTTTACATGAAAATAAAAAGTTGTAAATTACTCGACATAAATACTCAAACAGTTTGAGTCAAACTAGTGGTTCGAAGATTCCGAAATACTTCGGATTAGTCGGATATAATTTTCTGTTAAGAGCGGCGAGGAGAAATGCGTGAAACTATGTGTGGAAATAAAATGAAAAGTGAAGACGAGGAGAATGTGAAAATGATCGGAAAATGATTTTTTATCTTTCCGTGAAAACGTTGCTTGGGGAAATTTGATAGTTTTAGGAAAATTCTGTGAAAACTTAATTTGGGTTTTAATGATATTTGAGCTTACGAAATATCTGACGAGTTGAGTTGTTGATTTTCTGGAAATATCTTTAGTGAAATGTCTGAGAATCGTTAGCAAATTGTCTGGGAAATGATCGAGCTCTGTTGAGTTTAAATATTCTTGTACAGAGTTCATGCAAAAATAATTAATTAATTGAACGTATTAAGTTTTCTGAAAACTATTTTCGTGTTTAGGAATCACGAAATATCAGTGAAATTACCGTTGAGTTCTGGATTATCGACTCATTATCAGTCATAATGAATTAGAACGAATCAATTCCCACTTGTTTCATGAATTGAGAATTAATCTTGCATTTTCATTAATCTTTTGCCTCTTAATTAGAATCATTTTCCAGCCACAAATGAGAAAATATTTTCTAACTAAAACACGAATAACTTTTGAAGAAAGAAAAGCGAAAACTCCACGCAAGTTTTATTCAGACTTTTCCACTCTTTCTCAAGTCGAGAATCTCGACAAACCCAGAAATTTAAATTATTTTCTTTTGATGTTTTCAACCAGAAAATTTTCCTTGCAAACTACCAAATTTTCTTTTTCTATTTCCCTCGCGAAATGTGATAAAAGAAATTTAAATGATGAATGAAAATATCTCCGATTGTGAATTTAAGTGAATAATTTTCCTTGCAGAGCTGCACAGCGAATGGTGTCGGCTGCTAATGGCACAAAAGCTAGTCGATCGCAGCATGGCAATGGATCGGAACGCGGAGGCTTCTGTGGAGCTCTGCAGAGAGCTCCGCCACTTATGCCTCCGTCGCTTGCACGACGCTTGTCAAATAAAGAGAGCCTGGGATTCGGGAGGGTGAGTCGATGTTTAAATTTTAATTAGTAAAGTACTCCAAGGAACAGTTGAAGACTCTTGACAGCGAAAGTGTCAGGAAGGAATGCGAAAATTATTTAAATCACTTTCTAATGAAACAGATGATAGACAGTCATGAATTATTAAAACATTTTGGCAGTTCTCGCAATCAGAGTTTTCGTGGAAAATTCTCAGAGGTTGCGGGATTTGATTTCCATAATTTCGCCGAAACTTTCTGACGAGATTCTGTCTGGAATGCCATAACGTAAATCAACGGAGAAACATTTCAGGTGAAAGTGATGCTTCGTGTGTCTGACAATCAACCCGAGGGCGAGAAAGGTGGCAGCTATTTATCAATCGACAAGAAGAAGCGTCAAGTGACACTCAGCGAGCCGACGAACCCTCAAACGCCACAGATGTCGACGAGCGCCCAGGACCGAGGCCCGATGGTGTCTGCACCGAAAATGTTCGCCTTCGACTCGCTCCATACGAGCGAAGACAGTCAGGTAATACATCAGCTACGTTCTCCCTTCCTAATCCTTCTCCGTCCCTCGATGAAAAATTGCTGATGTTAATGAATTTCACCCCTTATAAGTGTAGAACAATGTTAAATAATTATTACTCCCTGACATCGCTTTCCAACCTAATGACCGAACATTTTTCAAAAATAAAAAGCCCTAGCAGAGCTCTCCGTTCACTCTTCGGAAATCCTTCGGTGAAACTTTTATTGGAGTGATTTATCGTTGGCACAGCGTGACCTCTGCGATATGGAGCGAAGCGATTCAATCACGACTCCCTCGTCCTCGAGAGACGTTCAGTGATTTTTTATTAACAATTAGGTGGTCAGATGATTTCGTGCGACATCAGCAACATGTTTTCACTTCAACCTCACCGTGAAGTTTATTGCATTAACAACGAAGGAATTTCTGACGTTCCACCGCATCGAATCCCTTCAAGCTTTTATTAAATTTCCACGCCGAGTAATCTCATTTCATCTCTCTAATTTATCTTGCGATGTAATAAATCAGTGGTGTGGATAAAGAGTCGAGGGACCGAAGAACAAACATCTCATCCAGTCGCACTGCTTCACTCTCGTCTCTTTCAGCTTCACTTTTCCGACCTCAAAGCGACAAACATTAATATTTCAAACATCCAATGTCTCGGTATTTATGAGATCTGTCATGTATGTTGCTGTGTCAGTTACCTTCTTCCCTTTGTGGATCGTCACGTGGAAAATGATAAATTCGAGAGACGAGAAAGAAATTCTTCTTCTTTCTTTACGTGCGATGACTGAAAAATTTTCCCTTTTATTAATGGATAAATCTCAGTTTTCAGACGCTTTAACATTTTTCTTCTCTCTCCTCGGTAGATTGACGTGTGCGGCTCAGCCTTATCAGAAGTGATACCAGCCGTGTTGGAGGGAAGCGACGGCTGCCTGCTAGCGATCGGTTATCCTGGCGCAGGTGAAAATCTTTTTCCTTTCGTCACGATTGACTAGTTCAACATAAAGTCTCAATTTCAACGTAAACTTTCCGCATGACTTGTCAATATTTAACGACACATCAATTTCCTTCCCCCCTTTCATCGACTTTACAGTTTAATCAAACTTCCAACGAGAGCGGCAGTGAATAAATAAAGTCGCCGAGTGGAGGGCGAACGCCCCGGCCACTAATGTGTTTGACTAATATCTCTGACTCTCAAACATTATGTCACACACATTTCTGGCTTTAATCCGCTCGCAGAGCGCCGAACGAAAGCAAGTGTCAAAATAAATCTTGTGAATATTACTTTCGATCCCGCAGACGGAGAAAAAATCTCCAGAAAACTTCTCGAGCATATGGTGCGCGTTAAAATAAGATTTTTCACATTACTCACCCACAATAAATCATTTTAAACTCTTGAATAAAAATAAAAGCGAAAATCTGTAAAGCTGTTGATAAATCCTTTAAAACGTTTCCCTTGTTTCGCTCCCTGTCGACTCCCCCACCCATCAGCCGAAGGCTCCCAAATTCTCGCTCTTTTTTAAGTACAAAGCTTTGTAAATCTTCTTAACGAAATAAAAAATCTTCCGCCCCGCAGGTCAAAACCGAACGATGCTCGGATCGGTGGCTTCATCGAATGATTTAGGTGCTATTCCATGTGCCATCTCCTGGCTTTACAAGGGCATTAACGAGAAACGGCAAAAGTCAGGCGCGCGGTTCTCCGTTCGAGTGAGCGCCCTCGGCATAAACGCGACTAAGCCCGGCTCGAGTGCCAAGGATTTGCTGGCCGCTTTAGCGACAGGTAATTATCTAAATGCGAAAGAATAACAATTTTATCTGTTTCTTATTAGTTTAATGAGTTCCACTTCGCCCTCTCCGAACCGACTTACCGCCCCTCAAGGGATGAACAAACCCGGAAAGAATGAAAAGTGAAAAAGCGCCACAAAAACCGCATTAAATAAATGAAGAAATGAATACAAAATCAAATAAACATTCAAAAAGCGCTGCTACCGTAATGTTATTGCTCTCTGCAACGCTATACAACAAAGCCAATGCTAGGGCAAAGAAGTTCCAAAGGCAATAATAGAATGTGATATGCAAATAAGGAAACAATGAGAGGTGGATTGTAATTACTGCGAGGGTTCGCTCTCCCCCTTATCAATTCAATGCGTGTAGATTGTTCCTGTGGGCGCTCGGGAAAGCGCTTATTAATACATAATGGCGTTAGCAACAACGATGATTATGAACATAAAAACTATGAAAAAATAATTAACGATTAAGCGTCGCCCGCGCTCTGCCGTGATACAGCAGAATTCGCTTTTGCATGTGCGGGAATGTTAGTGGCTTCGCTTTGATTAAATCATAGTCTCTGGTGCTGTGTTAGGCGAGGGCAAACACTGCAGCCGGAACGAAAGCGGAGTATTTACTTATCAAAGTGTTTCGTATCATTCCGACCGGTTTGTTTACGCTTCATATCAGTGTCACTCCCACTTCAATGCCGCTGCTCTCGAGGGTTCACTTTTTTGTTTGGTGAACTTTCCGTCCAACTCGCTTCCTTCCTTTCTTTCCATGAGAAAAGGTCGCAAGCTATTTTTCATCGCCCTTTCTAAGTGATAAAGATGTTACTTTAATTTGTTTTATGGACATTAAACTCCAACTGGTCCGAAAATTGGCTGGAAATTTTTATTCAACTTTTTAAAGAGTTTGTTTTGACTCTCGAGAGACTTCCGAGTGGAATGGAAAACTTTGTAGACTTGAAGACTCTTTGAAACGACTGGGTAATGATTGGAGATTACGTGACTGGTCTTTAGATTAAACTTTTAAGAAGTCATGATCGTTAAGAGCTAAAATGGAACGATCGACAAAAACTTTTTCGTGAAAAATTTCAACGGAAAATTGACTTCAAGTTTTCACTTCCATTGCATAATTTATTAAATACTTTGACATCACGTAACTTCTCCACCTGCCCCACCGAATCTGAAGCACTCTCAATTCAACAAATGAAAAAAGTTTCCACTCCATCGCAATGTAAATAACGAAGCTTCAATTCATCAATCCATTTAAACTCATCATTTAAAGATGAGTTGGACGTAAAACGTGTAACGACTTCTTATCAAAATGTCTTCTGTTGGAGAAACAAGAGCACGAATTTTATCGGCTAACATAAAAGACGGAAACCAGTTGCAAGAATCGTAAAATCTCGCTTCGAAGGAATCATCATAAATTTCTCGAGAGCGCAACATTTTCCTCCGCTGGCGCAGTGGAGTGACTGTAAAGTTTTTATTTCTTCGTCACGCATATAAATACGCACATTATCATTCTTACATTTGCCGAGATATGAGCTTCCCCCGAAATTCCTCCCTGCGACAAGGGAGCGAAAACTTCTCCAGATTTTATTTCTCTGCTTCGGGGAAATTTATGCAAGGCGCTCTTGAGGGGTTCATGATGATGATTGTGACATTAAAATAAAGATCAACTCAAATCTTTCTCAGACGAACGCAAACATTCTCGTTCGCCACATTGCCGAATCTTAAATGCGCGTTCGAGATTTTCCAAATTTACTCCTTCGCAAGATAAAAATTTATGATCGTAAAGGAGGAAGACGAAACGGTTGCTGGGGTCGGAGATACACATATGTTACGTTTTCTCGGGGATTTCGCCGAGAAGGGATTGCGAGACGGAGAGAAATAAAAACATTTATCAGCCAACGTTACACAGAAAAGGTTGGCGCTGAAGAAAAATTGATAAAATACGTGATTTAATATTATTTGATTGCAAAGTTTTGCTTCGAGTCGTGAGGGAAGAAACGTTTATGAAGAACGTTCTGGTTTGTTTAATCAATAAAAAAGGGCCCGACCAACTTCCCCAGCAACGTCAACAGTGTCCCTGAAAAGCTCTGGTCAATTCCGGATGACAAAGGAGAAGAATGGAGAGGAAGCCTTCGCAACGACCCAACAAAGCCGCTTCAAAGGCTTGACTATCCTTTTCCTGATGTTATCAAAAAATGAGAAACTTTTATTTCCTTTCTCTGATCCAGCAACAAAAGTTCGATACTTCAGCAGATAAAAGGGCTGAAGCAGAAAAAGAAAGACGGATGGCGGAAATAATTTATGATGAGGCAAGTTCATTCGAACTACCAACAAGCTGACTAAGAGCTTTGAGATTTAATGACCTTGATTGGCTTGAAGTTCCTTCAAATTAGGACTCAAGATTGAAGCTAAGCTTGCGAGCTCAACTGTATCATTACTGTCTCACTCGTAACAAAACAACCAAACTCCGACCGAAGCGCAAAGATATATCAACATAAAACAGCATCAATGATCACAATTTCCACACTCGTAAAATGTCCCATTGTGTGTCGGCAAACATACGCACGACGACGACGAGGGAAAAGGTCTCAGATTTCCCTTTTTTCCGGGTTGGCAAATAAAAGAAAGCACGGCAATAAGAAAAAAATAAATTCAGATTTAAAACGGGCCTCATATGGTTGTAATATTTTTTATATCAATGGCTCTGGCGTCGTGCGTGATTCGAATCTTAACGAAAGTTGGCTTCTAATGAAAAGGAAAATGGAGAATGACTGAGCGGCAACAGCGACCCGGTGCCGTAAAAAAGCAGCAAGGTTTCCCATTTCTCACTCGTAAAGCGATTAAATGGACATTCGGGCAAGCGGAGGAAATGACTCAAACGTTGTTATGATCAATAAATTTCCCGTCCTTTATTGAAAAACTTTACTCCTTCGTTCGAATAGAATCTGACGAGTCTCCGGGGATGTATTTAAGAGATGATTTCTTGGGCGGTCCGACCGAATTACGTGCACCAACTGCGGAACGAGCTGCCTTGTTCCTGGACGCTGCGTTGGCCGGACGAACGAGCAGCATTTACGAGCCGGCGTTAATCTTCACCCTGCATGTGTATCAATACAGCTTGGCGGGCAAGGGAGGAGGTGAGTGTTGAGTTGAAGCATTTACACAAATCTTAATTAAATTGCGTTTGTTCGATAGTGGCGGGAGGGCGAAGTCGTTTACATCTCATCGACTTGGGAGGGTGCGCAAATCGAAGTGGCGGCTTGCCACTTTCGGGTGTTGGAAACGTTGTTCTGTCGATTTTGAGCGGACAGCGACATCCGCCGAACCGGGATCATCCCCTGACGCCTTTACTGAAAGACTGCCTAGCACCATTAACATGTCACGTCGCCATCATTGCTCATGTAGCGCATTCTCAGGTTTGGAATTTGGACAACCGAATTAGCAAGAAATATTTCTACGTTCTGCTCTTTCTACATTAGACTCATGCCGATTCATTGACAACCATTCAATTAGCTTCACGCATTCATCGGCTGCGGAGAAGAAAACATCGATTTCCTCTTTCTGGCGACAAAAGTGGCGGCGGAGCAAATGCTCAGTCGGGGAGCTCAAGCGGTCCGGACCCTTCCAGCTCCGACTTTTCTGCCGACACGGTGATTTACGTCGGGCCATGTCCAGACGATGCCACCGACAACGAACATCCGCCCGTCTTCCTTCCTAATCTCAACTCAGGGGATAATCGTTGTGCTATGAACAAGGTGTTGAAAGGCTCAGCGGTCGAGAAAAGCGTCATATGCAAGTCACCAGTCAAGAAAGCGAATTTACCGAAACGTGAGTCGTTGACCGCTCATTACTTCGCACATTTTACCACTTTGTTCCCTCCCACAGCTTCCTCTCACCCATCACAACAAAAGACCGACAGTCTGAAACGCAATCAATCAAAACCTTCCGCCGAAAATCTTTCATCACAGACTGTTACTGACCACACGCTTTACGCTCAAGTTCAGCCTAATTCGCCGAAAATTGTTGCCGGCGCTTTAAAGCATTCGGCCGCCAGCAAAGGCTCAAATTTTCCAACACCGAAAAGCTCGCCACTGAGGAGAAACGCGGCGGGAAGTCACGAAAGTCCAAAGAACGTCAGAGAAGAGAAATGGATCGATGGCCCGAGAGTCTCGAAGTTTAAAGTGGCGGAAGCGCGGCACTTAATGAGGGAAATCAATCACGTTAAGCAGTGCGAGACGTGGATTGATGGGCCTAACATCAAGCCTGTGACGACGCTCGTGCCGGGGACGAGTCAAGGCACGACCTACGGCTACATGGATAATCACAAGAAAACAATGATCCGCCAGTGGGTGGAGAACCAAACTTGCCAAATCTTCCAATCGACTGGAACGAACACAACTGTCACTCCCGTTCAATATCATCAGTTTTATAAGAATCAGCAGAAGCCAGATGGTGCACAGCAGAAGAACGACGATGACCACAGTTCCATCGGCTCGAAAAATGATGGGTTCGTCAACCCCTTAGCGTCGGGTCTTTCAAATATTCCGACAGCGAACATCAATTTATCTGAAAGCTGCATTAAGACGGGACTGAAACAAGCGACCGACTACGATCACGACATTCAATCAGAGAAGTCAGCATCGCACATTAGCGAGAACAGACAGTCAGCAACAGGCGGCGACCTCGAAGAAGAAGACCAAGACAGCGGACCGTCCGAAGTTCCACCGGCTTTGCCTCTTCTTGAGCCACTTGGCTCGAGAGAAGTTTCCCGTCATGTTTCACGAGAGAGTTTATGTCAAAACGTCATGATGATGGATTGCGCTCTGCAAGTAACCGAGGACGACATCGCAAAGGCGATGGGAGGGTAAGTTTAGTCGTTCGACAGTCCCTCATTATATTCAATCAACTCTGACTTTTTACAGCAGTGAACATCCACTGTCGGCACTCAGTAACGGCGACATATCAGTTGTTTCGAGTTTCAACGTTGGCGACACGTTCAGCGAGTGCGTTATTGGAGATTCAGCGAGGTAAACTTGATGAACACATCCATTGTTATCTTTTACTAATCGATTGTTTGCTCAAATAGAAATCAATTCGACCAACTCGCTCGCTTGCGAGAACTCTTTACATCTCAGCTGGCGATGGCAGAGGTTATCCCTGCATTCAGGATCGGCGATTCTGGTAGTGTTTATAGCGAGCCGGCATTCCGTTTTAATGCCGGTCCTGGTAGTGTGTGTAGTGAGCCCGTTTACAGAGCGCCTAGTCCTAGATGTCGAGACTGTAGACAATCAATTAGTCGAACGCCTAGTCAAACATCTCTTCCGAGCTTAAACGGAATCGTAGCTATTGCTGGAATGGAACCTTATGCTTCTCTTCGTCATCCCGATGGTGCTTCCGACCCTAACATTAAAAAGTCTTTAGATGATTGCGAGGCGGAGGACAAAATCGAGATTCACATCAAGGAGAACCCTCTCGCCGAGACTGATCTTAACGACACGATGACTCCGCTTCTCGCACAATGTAAACCGCCTCCGCATTTACCTTTGTTACCCGTTTCGACGCCAGAAGCTTACGACAGCGGACACGACTCGACGCCACGCGCTTCGAAGCACTCTGGAATCTCACGGAGAGCTGAGAGCGGTTACCACTCTGTCGCAACGGTCAGAGACAGCGACGAGTCGAGTTTTAGTTCGGCTGCATCACGTCCGAATCCAGCACTAAAAGAACCAAGTCAGAAGTCAAATAACAAAAAGAAGAACCGACAGGATAAGTCGCTATGCCAATGGCTCCGTAATCCATTCACCTGCACTTACCCAGACACTGAAGGCGACGTGAGTGACTTCTAAGTAGCGAAATCTTCCCACGACAATTGTTTTCATGACTTTGAATGTGATAATGGTTTACATTAGCAGTTTCCCTCTTTACTTTTATCTTTTCCCCAACCGCTCTTCATTCAATTGACGCGAACCCACGTTACCATTGAATATATGAATACGAGAATGTTTTATTGAAAAGTTCGCAAAGCGAAGGCTTTCAGTGTTGAAATATGATAATTCGGTGGAGAGAACTTTTCCATTAATCGAGTGAATCAGTTTTTCATTTCCGATTCCGTTTGAATTCGTTTAGCATAAATTGAAACTCGCCAAACTAACTCAATTGATTGTAAAATCGTTTATCAAGGAAGAGAAATTTTCGTGTTTAGTTTAATTTATGGAATCAAAAGTTAATAAAATTGAATTTTCATCTCAATTTCACTCGAACAAACTTTCATTTAAAATGAAAAGCGAGAAGGAGGAAAGACGGAAAATATTTGCTCGCAATCTTTTGCTCTTTTTGTTCATGGCTTTGGGAGAATTCGTCAGTGATGTCCAGGGATATTTTGCGAGTCAAGTCATCGATCCGTTTCACTGAAACTATCGGAAACAAATTGAAAGAATTTCCAATAAAAATTACCATGGAAAACCGCAAATTCCTTCTCACCAATCTTTCGAACCCTCCCCAGGCAAACAAACAACTTTTTTATATTCTCATGAATTACCATTATGACGTTTTATATATTTAATTAAAATATCGCTGGAGAGTGAACGAGAATAACAGCAAAATATTTACTGAATAATTTTATATAAATAAATTGCAATGAACATTGAACTCTGTACTTTATACCTTTAACAGAAAACGAATGCAAATAAACAAGTACTGAATGCATAAACAACTCGACATTGTTTGCACTCTTGCTGTGCTGCTCTTTCGCCATAAACAACCGCGTCGAGTGGTAATTTTTTCATTGCTCGAAGTGCTCTGCCATAACAGACTCATCAACAACGTCGTCGTCTTCCACCCGCTTGCTCGCGAATCTGAGCTCATCATTTTTTTCCGCACCCTCAGGCACTTCATCCCGTAATGAATTTTAATTAGATTTTTTAAGCATAATTTCCCATTTCAATTAAAATTATGAACTTCACTCTGCAGTTTTGTGGAAGGCGCAAGATAATTTTCCTATTTTCCTTCCGTCTTCCTCTCCACATTAAGTAATTAAGCGTACGGATTAATTCGAATCCCGAGAAATTAATTTGATATTCTCCCGGCATTAAAAGAGCTTTCAATAATAATATTATGCAAAAGCGATGAAGTTTCGCTTCTGTTTCGTGTTTATGGCGCTGCCGGCGAATTTTGCATTTAAACTTTTCAGCTTTTCCGACTTCCACGGCAACAAAAAACGCTCTCAAATGTATGTTAAACTTTTCCTATTTTGCCATTTTAATTTAGCAAGTTTCGGGGAGTTTGAGGTTTCAAAAGTTAAGCCTTAAGCACTCGGAGCAAGTCACCGTTAGTCAGCATCGTTGCCTCTCAACCAGATTTGGAGGAGTTAAACTCATTTGCTTGCGAGCAAGGTAAGCGATTGAGTTTCTTGCTTAATTTACTGGAAAATTCCTGCTCATCTGCGTCTCGGCAGATCTGCCGTTAAGCGTCGCTTCCTGCCGCTTTTTTACCCGGTAATTTAAATAAATAGAGGGTGATTCCTCCAGTCTGATTGCTTTCCTTCGGAATTCGATGTCTTGCGAGTGAAGGAAGAAATTGTAAATTCCAATTCAAATACGCTTCTGTTCCTTAAGGGGTTTTGTTCATTCTCTTAAGGTTAATCGAATCACGTTTAAGTATGAAAACACAATTTATCGCTTAATTTGCTGTAATCGAGGGGATTTACTCGTCGCTTGAAGGCTCAAAGGGAAGTTTCATGCGGGAATGTGTAGCGAAATTTATGCAAATTGAAAAAGGCGTTGGAATGCAGTTCTTGAAGAGTTCCATTGACTTCCACTTGAGCTTGAAGCCACTGCGGAAGTTACAGCGAGTCGCGAACTTGAAGGAAGTTTTAATCGATTTTGGGTGAGGTGACAGACGAAGTTTATGCCATTACATTCGAGCGTGACAAGCAGAAACTTGTGCCTAGATCTCCAGCAAAGTGTTGGCCAAGTTCGATTACACGTCAAGTTTAATTGGAAACCAGTTCAAGCAGAACAGGCTGGCTGGAACCTCCTTCGATCTAGACTTTTGCCAAGTTCAACCATCGATTCCCTTCCAAATATTCCCAAACCGCAGCTTGTTTGCACAATGAAAAATGCGCTTCGACCGTTCATTAAAAGAATCATAGCCGAAAAAATGCTAATCATCGCCCGCCTACTCAAACAGAAGCAGTAAATAATAAAAGCTGTAATTTATTTAATGTTATTGCCCCAAAGCTTTCTCGGCCGGCTCATTCTTGACGTGGAAATTAATTTTATTTGGTCATAATATTATTATTTAACACGTGAGAGCGAGCCCCACAATGAGGTGAAAAAGGGGTGCCACTCCACATTGCCGACCGCTCTCGTCTATAATTTACGATAGGCAAGATTGATTAGCTTTTTTACGCATTCACGTTTCGACGGTGCGAGTTTATGTGCGATGAAAATCGCCATTTGTTTTAGTTTTACTACTGTGTTCTTTCCCTCCCCTTGCTGCCCCAGACATTACTTAATCGCTCGCATTATTTGTGCCTCGCATTTTACGACCTCTTGGGCAATCGTATCAAATGGACTTTTAAATGGTTTCAGTTTCTTACAAGTTTCGTTGCCGTTTAAGCCTCTCTGGAAATTGCTTTGCTTGTTGTCCTTTTCCGGAATTCAATTTCAACCTCGTCCACATGTGTCGTTGTCGTTTCCTCCCCGACTTCGGCCGTTCGTTCTGGCTCCTTAACTCGACATAAAGTGTTGAAAAGGTTGACAAAATTATTGACCAAATACACATTAACATTGCTGACCCTTGGCTTCGGCTTAATTGAATCAATTTCCGAGCTCGTGCACTCCTAAAATATCTCCGCCCGCCCACTCTCGGGATAAATTATCGCCTTCTTGCTGCTTCTGTTCATGTTGTTGAACATTTTTATAAGAGAGTCAAATTAATTAACTGACTTCCTCGCTGCCGACACTTAAGTCGGGGGGAGCAACAGCAATAAATGATGAAAATAATTACCTGGTCAATCTCATTAGTATGAGCGTCGTGCAATAAAAAATAATCATCTTCCTCCTCCGTCAGCCCGCTCTTTGTGATAACGAATTTTCTTCTTCGCTGCACAAGGCGAAAGATAATTAATTTGTGTGAAATTATAAACGAGAAAAATCCTATTTAAATTGCATTATTCCTCTTGGGGAGAGTGGCGAGGACGAAGCACATTTCATCTCAATTAGAAAAATTGAGGCAGTGAAAAACAATTATCCGGGGCGCCATAAAAACAAAAACCGGAAAAATTAAATTGAATTTCTAGATTTCATTTTTTCTAATTAAATTAAACAGCGATTCCCGCATTGCTTCGCTCTCAATGAGCCAACGAATTCACTCAAAAGGCGCAATGTTTATCTTTTAATTAAAAAATTATTCCAGACTCTTGAATCCGAGAGAGTTGCGATTTTCCTAATTCGAGGTTTCCACGAGAAATGTTGCGATTCATGAATGAGCTTCGACCTCGGAATTGAGCACGAAACAATGCAGAATGGAGCCAACCAGATTATAATAAAAAGTTCACTTCCACAATCTGTAAAGTTTATCCAATGAGTTTCTACATAAATGAATTTTACAACTTGTGCAATGTCACGTTTTCCTAGTGAAACATTGAAACTTTCAAATTTTATTGGGTCAAAATTGTGTTCCTAAGAACAAGAGCAATGGTTCGATGGTAACTCTGGCGCCTTCACCTGGAGACTGTCGATTGTCTTGAGCTGCTCTTCAATCTGCTTGACTTGATTTTCAACAACTTTCTGAAGCTTTTCAAGCTTTCGATTGTGCTCATCGACCTCGTCATTTAATGAGCATCGAGCGTTGCACGATTCGAGTGGAGGACATTCCAGGAACAGAAGGACCTTCAAGTTTATCATTGCCTGATGATTTTCTGCACGAACATCAATGCAAGTGTTGTTGTCGAAGCGAGCGGTCGTTAATCCATTTAAATGCGATAGCAATCGAACTCCAACGTTCCGCAGCAAATTGTTGTTAAAATTCAACCAAACGAGCTTTGGGGAATGTCTGAAAAGCTCTTCTTCGAGGCTTTCGATGCGATTGTTGCTGACACTGAGGACTGTCATGTTCGGCCAAGGCGCCAGGTCATCAGATGAAATCGATTTCAATCGGTTGTAGTGCATATCAATGAAGATCAAGTTCGGGAAATAGTTCCCCAAGTTGCTCGGAAACGTGAGCAAAGTATTTTCAACTCCTGTAACATCACCACGTAGTTGAAAAGCTTCAACATCCAACTTGCTACGCCCTGGCAAATGATCTCCAAGTACATGTGTCACTTCAGCTACGTCGTGTTTTTGCACCTCAGCCACTTGGCAACTGTACCGACGGCCAACCACGTTCCAGTTGGTATCGAAGAAACGACAACGGATGACTGCACTGGAGGCTGATGCAACAATCACAGCTACCAAAAGCGAAAGTCTGAGCATCGAACTCCTGGAAATGAATTGAAGAATTCAATTTGAATTTCAAAACTGCTCGAGTTTGCAAAAATGAAGTCAGAATTTTCCATCGAACCTCAACTCACATCTTATACTTAATTAAAATTATTTGTAATCACTGATTTATATTTGATCACTCTAATCGCTCAATTTTTAATTAGGTCGTAAAAGAAATGAAAACTTCCGCAATCACACGAGTTCAACTTATCACAATCTGAAGAAATACGATAAGAACAACCGTCACCTCTGTTTTGAGCTTGTAATAAAGATATTCAGTTCTCGAAACCAGCACACCTCTCTTAGCGAGGCTCTCTCCCACTAAAGCTTTCTACGAAGCGAACACATTCAACCGCTTTATAGTTTTCATCCTTTCAACGACATAATTCAACTGAGAGCTTCACGAAGCTTTTGACAGCAATCAAGCAAGTGATCACGTAAGCGCCACACGCCACCGTTGTCGCACGACGGAAATAGCCTCGAGCGTTTCCACGTCCTTAACACAGTTCATGCGAAAATCAATAGACGACATAAAGAAACAGTAAATTAGAATGAGCTGAGCTATCTAATTTATGCGTTTTTAACGTGCAGAACAATCGTATATTAATTCACGATATTTCCTTTCGTCCTCGACAGAGAAAAGCTCGGATAACGATTTCGCTTTGGGCTGAGTCGCGGAGTCGTATCAAGCCTCAATTTCTTTGTTTATTTTCGCTCGTCGGCTCTCGAAGCGATTGCAAACAGAGAGAAAGCACGAGACATTCCTCCACTCCTCGACGAGGAATGAAATATTGAACGAGAGCTGCGAGTACGAGAGGCTCGAGCGATGAGGCCTTCGCAGAGACTTATTGCGATACTCGACGAAAATATGAAGTAGCCCATTAGTTTTGTAATTCATAAGGGCTTTCTCGGTTGTTGTTTCAGCTCGCGGAATGTTCCCGCTTAACATTCACAACGAATAAAAGAAACAAACTATTATTGCCATTTAGTGTGTTGTGAAGTCATTAAGTTGTCAATTTATGGGACCGCGCGAAAAAGCGAAGCGTATAAAGAGTCACATGTATCATTAAAACAAATGACTGAGCGACACGAGAAATATTGATTTTGTGTAACTGCCTCGACGCTCGACGACGGAGCGACTGCTTTCCTCGGTGACATTTCCATCGTCGATTGTTTGCGAAATTACAGAGAAGGTTTCGAGTGGTTGTCTGTTATTTTCGATACAATCGGGGTGGATAAAGCGAGCACACAAAACCTTACATTATCACGCTAATTGAGTTACCTCGGGGGGTTTGAGAAGCGAAAGAAAATCCTCGCATGGACAGCAACAACAGCATGCATTATTTATGTTTTACGGCGTTCATTCTTTCTTCTCTATTAGAGATATTTCAAAGTCACAACGAGTTTATTCTGTTTTATCACTCTGACGTCTCAATAAAGCTCCTTTTGCTCTCGGTTCAAGCGACTACAATGGGAGACGTCGAGCAAGAATAACCAATACGGAATTATTTATTTCCTTTCTCTCGACATTTTTCTTTATTGAATTTATTTTATCTCATCTGCTACAGCTTTTTTCAGCTTCCATCGAGCCAACATAAATTAAATAACGGAGCGAATGGAGAATCCCACTTAACATTTCGACGTGGAAAGCTGCAAGACGAATGCGCTCAAAGAATTGTTTTCTATCCGCTAAAGCAATTTAATCACACGGCGAACTTGTTTCCCTGCAAGTCTCAGCTTCGCCCTGAAACAATTTCTTGGGAATTTATGTTCACACGCTCTCTTTAGCATTCCAAGCATAATCGGAGGCATCGCTGCCGTCTAACAAAAACTTTCGGTTGAACTAATCATAATTTCGTGTCGGTCAAGATAGCAAGAAAATTCTTGAAGCCTCAAATTTGAAGACAGCGAAAATATTACGTCAAATATTTTTAAAAATACCAAAAACTTGTCAGAAAATTGACAAAAAATTTTCCTTCATTATTTTACCAATCGACTAAGTGTTTGCCGACTTGCTCTCAATAACCTTGACTCCCAACTCGTTTGATGCTAACCTCCCTCACCGTCATAATTTCGCATGATTCATCTCGTGATTCCCATCCGTGCAAACATACAAGCATTGCCACCCTCGTTGCGAGAAAGGGCTTCACGTCGTCTTGAATGAAAACATATTTCTGTGAGTTTTCCTTCGAGGGTGCGGAAAATGTGTTTGCGTATAAACGACAATGAAAATATTTTATGCATGTTTTGGCAGATTTAAATTATGCAAATGGAAAAAGAGCAGCAATAAAAGTTATTATTAAATTGTAAATACGATTAAGCATGTGTTTTTCCAGGGCTTTAAACTCCAGGCGAAGAAAGGAAAGCTACGAGATGAGACGATTGAGATAAAACATCACGGTAGACTCTCGCAATCCACCCTCGACGTTTAAAGTGTCGCAATAATAGAATCTCATGAATAAAATAACGATAAATTTCGACACCAAAGTTTTTCCTCGCAGATCCAACGAGCGACAGAGACCGGGAAAACGTATGGAAAA
This sequence comes from Smittia sp. YW1114-2, assembly GCA_033064975.1. Classification (NCBI taxonomy): domain Eukaryota; kingdom Metazoa; phylum Arthropoda; class Insecta; order Diptera; family Chironomidae; genus Smittia; species Smittia sp. YW1114-2. Next base: position 20,363,160 of record CP093832.1, read on the forward strand.
ACTTTGTGGAATTAGTTCACTCCAAAAGTGTAATTAAGCCAATTCAATGACTCGAATCTGCTCGAGATATTTATTTGTTTTTAAACGTTGCTTCGGAAGTTTCTCGATGTCGATGGCTAATGGAAACCAGCTACGAGTCAGTCGATAACGGCAATTTATTCTCAGTCCACAACGTGTGGGGCTAAGAAAGTTTATTTACAAATTCACGGATGGAAATCAAAGCGACGACGATGAAATGTTTAGACGAAGCAAAAAATTAATGCGAATAAACATGCATGACACATTAATTATACGACCGGCGATCTCGAATCAAAACAAATTGAAAAGCCGCGCTCGGAAGAAAGTTTGGGTGAATGCAAATGATTCTAATTTACTTTTTATGCTAATTCGCTTTGCGTGAGTTTTCATTTAATTCAGCAGTAAAGCGCCGGCGAAACACAAAAGCGCCGACAAATAAAACAGCATTAAAACCACATTAAAAGTAAATTTTCCTGAAATTTTTACGAGCTGAGAATATTGAAGAAAATTTTAATACCAAGAACATGCCATCGCTTCCTTTGTCATGAAATAGTTTTGCTCTGCGTCGTGCGTGAATTGAAACATCAAAGTCGTTCGTTTACCTTTGCGTTCACATTTGCCAAGAATTTCTGGTCGGCTTTACGTTCAAAGCTTCGAACATTTTATTGATCTCCTTGGCATCAATTGCTTGGGAGTGAGGAACGATTTTCTGTGACTGATAATGACGTTGATAATAAGATCAACAGATCTTGTAGGTCAATGTTCTGTTTGTCATAAAATAAGCCTGAAGTCTGTCGACAGTTGAATGACATTGTGAGAGCTGCTTAGCTCGCAAATCCTAAAATTTTTCTGTCTTAACCATCACAATTCCAAGCAAGAAAATGTCTAGGAAAATTCAAATTTTACCTTTCAAAAATTCATTGTACGAAAACTTTCAATATTTTTAGTTACAATTTTAATCTTCAAGTTTTCGTTTGGCTCATTCAAGCTCCGCCAAAATCGATTTGGCTCGCGATTTCTTCATCATGCCGATGAGAAAACGTTTCTTCGGGAGCACAAAGGAAAGATATTGAAAATTGCTTGCCGGCAATCTCGATAACGAGGAAATATTTCCTCAGTGAAAGGCAAACCTCTGACAATATCGCCTTTCAAACGAGATTTTGATAAGGAAATTTCTTCATTTTAAAGTTGCGTAATCTCGCTCGTTGTGCTCCTCGAGCCTTTCTCGAAAATTAAAGATTCGTATCGCAGCGAAGGTAGAAAAATGCGTCCAAGGCAGGCAATCTAATTTATGAAATGGAAAATCTATTGAAATGATAATCTCGGAATGGCTGCGAGGCAGAGCCAGGCAATTCAATGCTCGAGATTGCTTAATGAACTTGAATGGCGAAACAATGTTGAATGGAAAGTTTTTAACTGAATTGTCGAGTCTCGGGCGGCAAAAAGCTTTCCACGAAGTCGGTGAAGGAAATTATTTCGAGTGTGATTAAATCTAGCGCCGGCGGTGACTTATGGGAAAGCCATTTGCGAGTTGATAGAAAAGGCGAAAATCAAATTCATTTCGCTTTGGGTTTCCGTCACCCGCACCGAACCCTAATAAAAATAAATCGTGATGAAGTGAATTGAGGGTCAATTTAAAATGAGGGCAAGTTAAGGAAAGCGATAAGGACAACTTGAAGTCGATTCCTTAATTAAACGGCTCCTGAGTTTCTTGCGAAGTTGTTGGAAATAAAATTGAAAAGTTTATTCAAAGTAATGAATGATTATTTTATAAAAGATTCGCCGAAGCGACAAACCATTTTTCAAATTTATTGAGACGTCGAAGGTTAATCAATTCCTTCGACATCGTTTCTTATCTGGACTTCTCAAGATCAGCAACGATCGTTTGAGACTGTTCGATGCATGAATCAACGGTGTAATATTTACATCTGAAAGAAACGCTGTACGCTTGTGAGACAATTACGGCGACCGAAGCAAATATTTCATTATCAACGTCCTAAAGTAGAAGTCTAATTAATGCTGACGATATAAACTGTTAGTTGAACTCACATTTGATACTTTTCTGAACGCGACTGTGAAGTTTCTTCTTCAGTAGTATAGTGTGGATCAGTGAAACTCCACGGTCGCTTTTATAGCCAATTCTTATCAGCAAATTGTTTTCCGCGAAAAAGCTTATCTGATATAAGAAGTCTTACTACAAACCGGAAAGTCTGTTTGTTTGCCACTTTACTAAATATAGCAAACCGTTGTGTGATTTTCATAGAGCGAGACGTGTGGTGTGAGACATCTCGGATATGTAAATCTGGATGGACAACTACGACACAAGACTGTTGCAGTAAAACGAACTTAATTGAATTAAATTTTGTATTTAGTTTTGAATCCTAATGTACAAATAATATTATTTCACTCAACCAGAAATGGGTTTTTGGGAGCACGTGCACGGGCTTGTGACCAACTCTCGAACGGTCATCTCGAGCTCTTCAATCTGCCTGGCTTGTTTCTCGGAGACATATGTTTGCTCAATAGCAATCGAGTTGAGTTCCTCGATCCTTTTATATTGCTGATCAATTTTAAACGCTTGTTCTATGATGGTCGCATTCATTCTCTCAATACTGTCCAATTGATTGTCAATTGCTTCCGCTTTTTCATTAGTGATGAGCATCAGATCGTCAATAAACTGACGCTGCTCCCAAATAGTTTTGGAATGTTCATCAACAAAAGTGGTTAGACTATCAACTTCTTCGTTAATTGAGCACCTTGCAGAGCATGAGCTGATAGTTGTTGTGGTTGGTGTTGTAGTTGGTTTAGTTGTTGTCGTTGTCACAGGTGAACATTGCTCAGTCAGTTTAGTTTTCAAAACTTGTATCGTTTCTGGTGTCGTTCCATCAGCGTTAATGCAATAATTATCCCGAAAGAATACACTCGTCAGCTGGTTGAGATTCGAGAGCAAACCCGTCCCAACATTGTGAATTAAGTTATTCCTGAAACTAACGTAGATAAGCTTCTTTGAATTTTGCAAGAGATCGGCATCGAGGTTTTCTATTTTGCTTTGTGTAATGCGAAGCAGAACGAGGTTTGGCCACGGTGACAAATCCTGAGCCGAAACGGATGTTATCCGACTGTACTCAACATCGATCGAAACCAAGTTTGGGAAGAATTTTTCGAGACTTTTTGGGAACTTCAACATCGAACTTTGAACTCCTGAAGCACTACTATATGCCTCAAAACCTTTGACGTGTTGGTTGTTACGATTACTCAAGTGATTTCCAGTGATCTCCGTCACTTCAGCGATGTCGAGCTGCTGCATTTCAGCAACTCGGCAAATGTAAATAGAGCCGGTAACACTCCAAAAATTGGCATCTTTAAAATCGCATCGAATCTTGATACCGAACGTTGGCGTGATAATCGCAGCGATTAGTAACAAACTTTCCACTAAGAACTTCCTGAAATGTTTAACCAAATGTTTATCATTAGGTTAGCGGCACAAGTCTCACATCCAAACTCACATTTCAAACGCTTTCTGACCACGAATGAAGCGAAATTTTCGATGCAGATGTTTTATACTCGAATCTTATCACTTGATTAGCTATTCGCTGAGCACAAGTCTTGATATTAATTATCTGATAAATGTTTAAATTTACCCAAATACTTAAGGCTTCAATCAACAAACGCGACAAGTCGTTCTTATCAATTTTCTTATGAAAAAGTCTTTCCGATTTAAAGCGTGCTTACTTAAGCTTAAACGCCTACTTAAAGCTATGCGTCGACAAGAACCAATTTGTAGATAAATAATCAACTTCTATACTCTCACGTGATTTAAATAAAATCTTTAATATAGCTTTTAGATGTGGCTAGAGTTATAATGCTATAACTCTGTTGCATTTCTAGTTAACGCATAAACTGGAAATTTTGCTCGAGAAAAGCGACTGCTGACTTGAATATCTTCGATCTTCAAATTCAACTTTTATTCACACTTCAAGTAACTTATATAAGCTCAGTGTCAATGTATGGTGGGAATTTCAAACCATGCGAATCGATAAGGCACAATCATAATTGAATTTTTTTGGGGACTTTTCTTTTACGTTGTTTTGAGACTTTGCAATTGAGTGCTAAATCATTATGGTGATTTACCTGTTCCATTAGATTAAATAATCTGCAATGATTGCTTTGCAGAATGTGTTGAACTCAAGCAAAAATCCCTGATCAATTTATTTTTACTTAATAAGGACTTTTTTTTATTATGCATTGAAATTCAAAGTTGGACATAAATCGCATCTATTTAACGTTGAAATAATGATACTCTTGAAGCTTGTAAAACATTCGAGGACTATGGAAATGAATCATTTAATGCTTTGTTAATGCTGCTGCCAACGCAGCCACCAGGGCATTTACCGCCGCTGCGGACAAAGCTGTCAAAGAAGTCAATGCTGCTGTTATCTGAGCTACAACCCTATTGAATATTGCTGACAAAGCTGGTGACGAAGCTTTTGAGACAATCGTTGCTGCTTTAGACTCAGCTTCTGCCGCGGCGGATGCAACTGCAGCAGCAATGGATGCTGCTGTTGACGCGGCTGCAGCAGCAACAGATGCTACAGCGGACGAAGCAATAACACCCACGTTGGAAGCTTCTGGAGTTTCAATTGTCTGTGGAATCGAAGCAACTGATGCCAAACAACCGGTGGGTGCAGCAGCAGCTGCATTTGAGGCAGCAGTGGAGGCAGCAGCAGCAGCAACTGACGCCGCAGTTTTAGCAGCAGCAGCAGCAATTGACGCAGCAGTGGAAGCAGCCGCAAAAGCAACAGATGCTGCTGCGGTACCATCTGTACCCGATAATACTGCGGCATCAGAAGCAATTATCGAGGCACTAGCAACCGTGTTGGAAGCGGCAATCGAGGCACTTGCTACGGCTTTGGATGCAGCTATCGATGCACTTGCCACTGCGTTGGATGCAGCATTGGAAGCAGCGGCCGCGACCGCGCACGGATCTTCCTGCGGAACCGGTGAAGACTTCAATGGAGCTGCTCAGGCAAACGAAAAACTATAAAACCGACAAAAGCCGATCCGGTTTGATATTTACCAATGGTGATCGCAACCATAATAAAAAGAGCTACAATGAAATTCATGTTGTAATTGTTTGAATGTGAATTCTTGGAGTTTGAATTTTGGTTTTTGAATGATTCAGTTGAAACGATATAAAGAAACTTTGAACTTATTATCAGCAGTAGAACAATGTGAATTATTTTTAATCGGAATGATCTTAATGTAGGCCTTAATATAGTATTTTCTTTGAAAAAAAGAGGAGAACAACAAACATCTGTTCGCCATGTTGCGCGTCATTCACTTTCGTATAGTTTGCCTTGGTGGTTCATCGTTACTGTGATATTCTCTTTTCTATGAGAGTTTATGCTCCTTAATTGATTTAATCATAATCGAACGAGTTCTACCATTGATTCCTTGAAAAAAAATCATAAAAAATGCACTGTTTTAGAAATAAAATTGTTGAACAAAACAAGAAAAACTCAATAGGAAGGTTAGCTTTTGAATTTTTAGCTTCAGCAAAAAAAGTTATAATTAATCTGAAGCAACTTCGATCTTTTCATTGAAATCAATCATATGAAAAACTTGCAAATTCAGTTCAGTTTTCCATCACGATAAACAGAAAAACAAACAGGTGGTTTTCGAAAATCAGCATGTCATTGCGTGTTAATCGTGTCGATCGTCATGTCAAGATGATTTTATTTGCTTTCAAGTTGTTTACCAGAAAGGAAAAAACTTGTTTGATCGAGTACGGAATTTTGTTTTTCTCTCGGATATGATAACAGGATGCTTGATAACAAAGAAGCTACCCAACTAACAGTCTGAAGGTATAGTACTCGACCTTTAAACGGTGGTAACTTTGAAACTTTTTAACTTTGAATTCTATATACTTTTGAACTCTTATGTAACGAACTCAAAAACCAACTTAGGCGATATAGAATTCCGTATGGTTTAGCCAGAAAGAGTAACCTCCGTTTCAAAGTCGAATACTCTAATGCTAAATTATGGTTTATTTAAGGTTTATATAAATGAAGTTTGAAGTCTATTGAGTGGTGCATAATTGTTTCATGTTTTCGTTTTATTTAATTTCCTTTATAAACTTTCCTTTAGCTTAGCATTTGTTTGATTTTTTATTCTTACTGGATTTATGATGTCAAATATAGTTTTCTTAGACAGGTTTTACTTTGAATTTTATGGCATTGAATAACAATTTTTTTCGAGAAAAGCAATTCTGGCACGGAGTTCTTCAGCTTCTTCGCAACTGCAGCTCTTAAGAGGAGGGCATTGCACAAGCAGTGTTGCTTTAAGTTCCTCGATTTCTTCAGGTGCTGAGGCCCATGAATTTATGCAAGGGTTAAGTTGAAAGGAAATTTCCTTTAATTCAATCAAATTGGAGAGCAGGCCTTCTCCAACATTCCGAATAAGGTTGCTGTCAAAAGAAATGTAAACCAGCTCGAGCGATTGATGAAAAAGGTCACCATCAAGCTTTCCAATTTTGTTTCCATTTAGTCGGAGCGATGCTAACTTTGGCCACGGAGACAAATCTTGCGAAGAAATTTTCGTCATTTTGGTGTCTTCTATACAAATAAAATCCAAGTTCCGGAAATAGTTCTTGAGATTTTTGGGGATCGTCAAAAAAGAATTTTCAATCCCGATTTCAGCACCAAACAAAGAAAACCCCTCAACATCTTCGTTGCCTCTTCTGTTCGTGTGATTACCAATGATCTCTGATACTTCAGGGTCCTCCAGGTTTGTTATTTCGACAACGTGACAAGTGTACCGCTCTCCAACCGGACTCCAATTCCAGTCACCAAAGTCACATTCGATCACAATTGTAACAGCCGGTGTGGCTATCGCAGCAAAGAGAAGCAAAGCTTGGACTTGATAGTTCCTGAAAATGAAAATAATTGTGAAGCAAACATGTTCGATCTTTAAATTTAAATTTCACTCACATTTCGAAGACTTTTCGATAACGACTGTGCCTAAGACGTCCGACTCTTTCTTATTTTATATACGCTCGGTATCAATGGTGGGATTTTCGTACCATTCAAATCGATAAGACACAATCACCAAAAGTCCAAGAATAGAAGTTCTGCGGAAAAATTTCCTCAAACGATAAGAAAACAGGTCGAGATATTTTGGGGACTTTTCAGTCAAGTGGCAAGTGCTAAACCAGCAAACTAGTTTTTCTACTTCATTAGATTAGATAATTTGTACCAACGATTCTGAACGTGTCGCACTTAAATGACAATCTATAATCAATTTAATTTCGATGAATTAGGATTTTTTAATATTCGTAAAATTAAAAAGTTGGACATAAATCGAATCTTTTTGACGGTAAAACAGTTTTATTTCAATTGAAAAATATTTAACAACCAAGGAGATTGCAACAGCAATATGTGCTACATAGAATGCAGCAACTTATGCTGCGGACGCTTCAGGAGTTTCATCTGTAAGTGATGGCAAACAAAAGCTGGGTACAGCGGCAGCAGCAATGGACGCAGCAGTGGAAGCAGCAGCTGCAGCAATTGAAGCTGCAGTGGAAGCAGCAGCAGCAGCAATTGACGCAGCAGAGTAAGCAGCAGCAGCAGCAGTAGATGCTTCTGCAATACCATCTACACCAGCTAATACTGCTGCGTCAGAAGCAATTATCGAAGCAAGTGCTACCGCATCAGAAGCAGCAATCGAGGCACTTGCTACTACGTCAGATGCAGCTATCGAGGCACTTGCCACACCATCCGATGCAAGAATGGAAGCAGCTGACGCGATGGAGCACACATCTTCCTGCGGAACCGGTGAAGACTTCAATGGAGCTGAAAACAAAAAACTATAAAACCGAAAAAAGCCGATCCGGTTTAATATTTACCAATGGTAATCGCAACCATAACAAAAAGAGCTACAATGAAATTCATGTTGATTTTGTTTGAATGTGAATTCTTGGAGTTTGAAATAGAGTTTTTGAATGATTCAATTGAAACGATTTATAGAAACTTTGAACTTATTATCAGCAGTAAAACAATGTGAATTATTTTTAATTGGAATGATCTTATTGTAGGCCTTTATATAGTTTTTTTGAGACTAAAAGCAGAAAAACAAACAGATGTTCTTTGAACAACCACTTTTTACCTCATCTCCGTGCGTCATTCTTATTTCTATAAGCCACAGTAATGTTTCAGTTGAAGATTGGATATCCTCAGTCCCACTTAATTATGTACGGGTTTTGTCTCGGTTTTATTAGGGATTTTTATTTTTATTGAATATTTTAAACAATGTTTAAAAAATGTATAAAATGAATCTATTAAATAATTATCAAATAAAAAACTGATCTTTATAAAAAAGTGATACGTGCCTTTCCGAAATGTGCCCCAGGGAAAAAGCTTGCAAATTCAATCGAGTTTTCCATCACGAAAAACAGAAAAACAAAGAGGTGTTCTTCTAATGTCAGCTTGTTAAAGCAATTAATCATTTCGATATTCATGTCAAGACGATTTTATTTACTTTGAAATTGTTTACCAAGAAGAAATGAACTCTTTTCACCGAGTACGGAATTTTGTTTTCTCATCGGATATGAACCAGGAAAAAACCTGTAGTGAAAAATGCATTCTTGGTTACAGAGCGCTACCCGACACTAACTATCCAACTAACACATTTCGCTAAATCTATATTCTATATTTTTTAAGTATATTATAAATTTTAAATGAAGGGCCCGGAAAGTTCTTGGAACTATGGGCAGTGGGTAACACCCTGTTTGGAAACTGGTGGCGACACCGGGACTACAAACCTCTCTTTATCAAGTCAAGTATAAATTTTAACGTTCGTTTTACTTTCGAAAGGTACAATATATATGTATATACATTGTTTAATTGTGATACTTAAATTCAAGAATCCGAAGATCCGCCTGATCGGCATCATACTTGTGTAGCAAGTCTGATCGATAAATCCACCTGAAAATATTTGCACTAGATCGAACGCATTTTTTAACAGTCCACAAGACAATGCGACTACCTCAAACCACTAATTCCAAAGTTTTACCACTCGATTGCAGAGATTTTAGTGGAAAATATATCTTTCGACATGAAGATCAACAGGGTGACCAAGAACAGGTGGCTTGAACAATAATGATAAATGCACAGCTTCGATCATCGAAGTTCGGTGGAAGTTTCTTTATCGAAAATGAAGCGTGAGGACAACAATCTTGTGTCCTTCGCATCCACAATTTATCTGTAATTAAGGGAAAAGCATGTTCTGACCGTCCACCGAACGATCTTGATCTTATTATTTTCAATCTTTATAGTTCGTGTCCACAACTCACCGCCTGTAGTTCACACTACTGTTCTGAGCTACCGTTCTAAAGCCAAATTGTTTAACTTCAATTTAATTCTTTCCAAGTGCACCAAGAAGTTTTGATTGCAAATAAATCGCTTTTAAAGCCCACGACGAGCAGAGCCAGACTTGCAAGTTGAAGAAAGAATTGGAAAATCAATTTACATCCAAAAGAAAAGGAAACGAGAAACCCATCAGCAAGTGAAGTTGCTCGTTTTCTTCTCGACGGGACATCGACGATATGAAAATTTTATTCGATTTGATAAATTAGAAAATTATTCATGTGCTGGGACCGTTCGCCTTCTCCTTCGCCCGACTTCCCTTTGTGCGTCTGCGGGAAGTTGAGAAATCTTTTCCTCCTTCGCATTTGTTTCCGACCGCTTCCTGTTTCTCCTTCGTGATTGCCAAACAACTGAAAAGAAAACCTTGAGGGTGAAACAGAAAAATAAATTTATCTACTTTTTTATTACTTTGCACTTCTCGTCTCGAGCCAGCGAAGGTGGCGGAGGGAGAAAAGTTGCTTTCACTTGTTTACTTTAAAATGAATTTGGCAATAAAATTATCATCGTTACGAAGCAATTCAGATGATTCTCCAGATTGCGCTCTAAACGTTTCACTGCCGATAAAAAATCAGAGAACCCGAGACGAGTTCGAGATCCTCAAAGTCACCGCGATGAAGAAACGGAAAAGTTTGGGAGCAAAACTTCTTAATTACTCGACAACAGAAACGTGAAAAGCAAATAAACAAAAAATGATTACACGCTTGGGATTGAATTAGATTCAATGAGGAGAGGGAAAACTTTTCTCGCTTCCCCGCTCAGCCACAAAGAAAATAAACAAATGCGCTGCAAGACTCGAAACTATCGGGAAAACCCTGCGACTTCTCACTCGAAGGCTCCTCGAAACTTTCGAGACTTCGAGCTTATTATCCTTCAGCAATTTATCAGGGCGACTCGAGCCCTTCGCCCTTAGCTGAATCGAAACGAATGAAGACATTTATTTCCCGATTAATTTTCCACAATGTCAAAATATTTTATGACAAACTTCCGTGCAGCTCTGCGCTCGACGTTAACCTGCAACCTGGAAACTCCTTGCCAGACGAACATAAATCAGACGAGAATGTGAAGACGATCCGTAATAATTGGACAGAGGAAAATAAAATTGGATTTCCGCTTCGAGGATTCGCTGGAACGTCGTGACGGATCGTCATTAACACGAACTGTCGCTCGTTGAGACTTTAAAAGCAAATCCGTGTTAGGCAGCCAATCGAGCAAGCAGAACTCGAACCACAGTCGGTCTCATTAATCAATCATAACACTTCATGAACTTTACGGAGGTGAACTCAACTAACTCTCGAGTCAATTACAATTAACGCAATCGGCAATGAATCAAATCGCAGCAATGTGTCGATAAATAATAAATCGAGAACTCGACTCACACGTGCGCAGGATTTATGGCCCGTGAAGCAGATTGTCGCATGAGTTTCGGGCAAATCGGAGCGAGCAAACATCGAAGTTATTGCAATGTAAATCGACTCTCGCTCCACTTCACCCACCTGGCCAAGCAGGCGACGAAAGGTTCTCCAACCGCCAACCGGCAACTCGAAAAGTTGAAACCTCTACGAAACTATTTTGTCATGCAAATGGCAAATCCGAGTTCTTGTCATTCACTCTCGACTTACTTTGCATCTCGGAATGAATATTTAATCCTCGAGCTTTCGTCATTCAAATTCCGAATTATAAAACAACAAGAAGAGAATTCTTTGGGACTCGCAGGGGATCGAGAGGGTTAATTGAATTTTCAGATGCGGGAAAAAAGCGAGTCGACCACTTACGGGTTCAGGTCGATAGGGAGAATCAGCCCGAGTTGGTTGAAAGGGAAAGTCGAGATCAAAATTTATAATCGAACGGAAAAGTGTTTGACGAGTTGGATGGAAAAGCTTTCGGGATGAAAAATATTTTCGCACTTCGAGCTTATTGAAAAATTGCTGAACGATTTGTCATTTGAGGGACGAGGCGAAGGCGAAGGAAAGACGAAGCAGTGAGATGAGATAATCCATCTTCATGCAAGTCAACCTGAATCATCGTCAGGACGAAGACGAAAGGCAAAAACGTTTGTGACATGAATACTGATAAGAGACACGGAACAAATTCCTTCTCCGATCTCCATCGGGCTCAGACACTCGTGGATCAACGTTGTTCTCTTTAAGTCCCTCTTGGCTTTTCTCCCTTAAAGCTTTAAAACTCCCGAGGCGTTTGAAACTTTACGACGGAATTAAAAACTGATAAAAAGGTGACGATAAGAACGTGTCGACTTGCCTGACATTCCGGCGCGCTCCAAATATCGACTCGTGGGGGAAAATAAATCTTTCGCATCGAAGGCTTCATGTCTTGATGAGCGAATGATTTACTTGCGGCAGTAAAGTTAAAATGTCTTCGATATTAAAACCAAAGCGCCTCGAGCTATAAAAAATGATGAAAACCTATTAGCATAAATTTTTCTTTCTCGCTGCTCGTCGTAAAAATGGAAAATGTGATGCGACGTGATTTCTTTTCCTCCACACTTCACGAGCCTGCCTCATGTAAATATGTCGAATTTTGAACGAGATTGTTAGAGAAAAGTTTGACATTATTTAGCGCTCGTGTCGAATGCGTCACGCAAGTTTGCATAATTCATTGCGAGGGTGATGAAGCATTAGATGATCAACAAGAGCTTGCAGAAGCCACAAAGTGCAAATGATTACGGCCTGGCTCTTTCGTCGAACTTTCAACGTGTTTGAGAAGCCTGCAAAGGAAAGGAGAGTGAGGCAGTCCTCGAGTGTTGAATTGCAGTCTGAAATGTTTGAGGATAAGTTTCATTCAATATTTGATTTCACAAAATGTTCGCTCTATTTGCCAATCAATTTCCTCAGACTGTGTGAATGATTCAATTACGTGCTTCGAGCAGGAATCGAGTTTCGAGTTCATTATCGGCAATGTCTGATGCCACAATTATCGATCTGATGTCGACAGTCGTAAAAGGGAAAAGTTTATGCAAATTGTCGTCGATGCGAATGTGTGTGCGTCATGTAAATGGAACGTCGCCTGAAGTGCTTTTGCCTTCTCATCTGCAATGCACTCGAAATCGAATCTCCGGCTCGATACAGAACTAATATATAGCCCGATCTGTCACTAAACGTGTTACACTGTAAGATGGCGCCACCAGTGAGCAAGCATGTGACCAGCAGTTTATCAAATACGCTTAATTAGTTGGTATAACTTTGACGTTCGACTAACAACTATAGTTTGATTTAAAGCTAAGCTTATGGCAATTCGGTTGGGACAACAAAGTGTTGGCTCGATGGATCTAATGAGAGTTCAATTCCAGCATCAAAGTTCTATTAGATCCAAATCAAATCAACTTCCCGATTCGGTCCACCAGCAATTTTCTCGTTCACGAAACAAGAAGAACGTTTACGGAAATCTCTTTAAACAGATCTACTGTGATGCGGAGAGGAAGAAGATGGGGACGGAAATGGGATTACAAACTTTATCTGCTCCTTCTTTATGTGATTGCCCTTCGGCATCCTAAAGACAAATTGTAATTTACATCTTTATTTCGTGTGCGGCAACTGCCCTTAAAATCGCATTAAAGTTGACAAAATTTCACCGCAGAGACTAGCGAGTGGAGGGAGAAGGACCGAGTTTGAACTGCTGTTGACGCAACGAGCGGATAATTAACCGAATCACTCCAAGGATCAACAGCAAAGTTTTCATGTTACATTCGGATTTATTGACAAAATAATTTGCTCGGCAACATGTGCGAATGATTAACAATTCAACTCGTGACGAAGGAAACTTTCAACAAAGGTTTTCTCTCCAAAATCTAAGCCAGCAACGATACTTTGCAGCATTTCATCGACGAGCTTGTCGGAAATTCTGTTGAACGAAAGATTAGAAATGAAATAAATTCACAAGAAGCATTGGCTTACCCAGCGAAGACCTTCCATGGCTGATTGTAAGACTCGTTGACGTACATTGGACTCTCCATCATTTGCTTAACGTATTCCAATCGTTCCTTGAGTGCTTCTTCCTTCAGTTGCTTTGTAAAAGCTTCTTCATCCTTCTTATCGACTGGCATCGGTGGCTTGGCTTTCAGCTTAACGACTTTCACCTCACGAGCTTTCTGTTGATTGCTCGATGGAGTCTCGGAATTAGATTGGCTGAGTTTAGCCTTTGAAGCGGAAGGTTGAAGCTTCGATTGTGGCTGCTTCTCCTCGTTCGACTTAACATAAAGATACTGTACATTCTTCGACACGTTCTCCACCTTCTCAAAGCTCTTTGGCTTCTCCGGTTCGGAAACTTTCTTTTTCTCTGGCTTCTCTACTTCCGAAGTAACTCGTGGCAGTGGCGATATTGAACGCGGCATCACAAGCTTATCGCTTGGCAGACTTTTCTTCAACTCGCTAAGAAGTGGAGCGAGCATCTCTTGAATCTTCTCCTTTGCAATGTTCTGCATCATCTCCATGATTTCCATTTCCTTTCCCCGCGAATCGTTCTCTTCAAAAGGTTTCTCAGACTTTGTTTTAATGATTTCCTTCGACTCGCTGTCTCTCATCCGTTGCATTGCAGTACTGACGCACGAAGATGACTTCTTCAACATCGGGGACTTGACTCGAGACTGAGTTCGACTTTGAAGGCGACTCAAGGGAGGTTTCTGCTTCGAGGTCACGTTGCTGCGCGAGGACTTCAAGTTTCTTGGCACCATTGCATCGTAGGGACTTTTAACAGCATCGTAGGGACTCTTGGCGGGCAAAATCTGCTTCATTGGTCTTGGTGGTCTGACGTCGTACATCGTTAGCTTCGTCCCGTAATTGTTCTCGTAGGCGAACGAGTTCCTTGCGTGCAGAGACATTTTTCTGTTGTCTCGGATCGACGAGAACTTCGCTAAGCTCTCCTGATTCATCTCTAGATACTTCTTCATGTCCGAGCATTTCCGCAGCAACTGCTGAATCGCTGCGTCACGCTTATCGAAAATCAGTCGTTCAAGACAGATCGTAACGGCGTTGATAATGAAGTTGATGAGAATGCTGAGCTTATCGGGATATTTGTTGTAGATGAACATTTCAACGTTCTTCAGATAGATCTGCAAGCCTTGCGTGATGACTTGGAACAGTTGGATTACTTTCGAGGCCAAATCGCCGGGATTATCGTGCATTACGCTGATTTCCTCTGCCTGTTTTTTAACGAGAGGGCGAAAGATGGAATGAAACTGATGAGAGACAACATTGCGTAAAATCTTACGAGCCGGCCGATCTGATAAAGATGATTGCGAGCGAAGCGGTTGGAGAACTCGGTTGCTCTTTGCTGTCGCTTTTTCAGGTCGCTCATGTCTTCCACCTCCGGCGGGTCCTCGATGATTTCACGGAGGTAATCAAGATACTTGCAGATTTTGCTTTGGAGCTCCGAGACTCGACCCAAGGCGGCAACGATGTCGTCCATTGCTTTTCGCTTCGTCTCATCAACCGTCTTGACGTCACCTTGGGATTTCTCATTAACGTCACGCTTCAGCTTCCCAGCCTCGCTGACTTTCCGAATGATGACGTCGCTTGGGAAAACGTCGTCATTTTTCTTCTTTCTGGCGCCTGCCGTCTCACTCTCTTGTCGCCTGCCACTCTTTCTGATTTGATTCTCCGCCGGGGGAATCCACACGTTGTTCTCGTTCGTGCAGTCACCGTCGGGACAAACCTTCTTAGCTGCCTTCTTCCGCAGTTCAACAACCGGAAGCGCCTGAGATGATTGAGTCTCAATCATTGAGAAAAGAAGTTTGTAAGTTGAGATTGGATTTAACGAACCTGAACGGCGTTCTCGTCCTCGTCGCACTCTTCGTCGAAAAGGAAATCAAATTTCTTATCGATAAACTTGTTGTACTTTTCGCAGATAACTTTTTCCTCGGTCTGCATGAGAGAAAGAAGAAAGTTGAATTATCGAGTTTTCATCGCCAGATGTTACTCACCTTATCGATGATGTTCTGAAGCGTCTTCTCGTCTTGGTACGTCAAGTCAGGCGAAGAACCACTCGCTGCCACTCCATTTGCATTTTCAATTTCGCTGCAGAGCTTCAGCAGTTCCGACTCGAGCGATTCCTTGTCATCCTCGACGAGCGAGTATTTGCTCTCGTTGTCGTTTTGATTTTGCACTTGAATTTTGATTTCAGACGTTTGCGGGTAAACATGAACAACTTCTGCAATGTGAACGCTTGGGATGGTTGAAGCATCTGACGATGAAGTCGACGGCTTGGAGTGCTCTTGCTCCTTTCGAAGCGTTTCAGCGTCTGGAAGATTTCCAAGATTTCCTCACTAATCGAATCATCATTGAGAAACTTTCCTTACAATTTCTCGCTGGCCCGAAGAACGGAGCTTCCCTTGGCGATATGGAACGACGACCAGAAGCACTTTTGCTTATCGAGCTGACAAAGGATTGGACTTCGTCCTCAGCCAAGGTTCTCGTGGCTTTCACAACCTTCGTCTTGCGGTCGACTTCGATATCTTCCTCGTCGTTGCCCGACGTCACTGAGCAGAAACTGCCCCACATGCCTTTGTCTCTCCGTTCCTGGCGGACCCTCGTCACCATCTCTTCGAACCGCTTCTTCGGAATGTGCTGCGGGACGAACGAACAATTCAATTACGGCCGCAAATTCTTGTCCCCGAAAGCCTTGCAATGCAGAGTATTCCAACCCGAGTTTCGTCTTACCTTAAACTGGAAATCAGTCGCTGAAGAGCTTTTAAAACTTTCCATTCCACACCGGACGCAATCAGAGAAGAAGGATTTTTTGCTTCTGCTGCAATGCTCGAGAGTTGGAAAACAAAACTGCTGACTGAAATCTCTCGAAGCGTTCTGAGACAAAAACTCGACTCGATTTGAAACATTTTTTGTTTTACATTTGTTTTCAATTTGCTCGACGGGACAAGTTCGATGATAGCGTCCCAAAGGAGTCGATCGAGTGCAGGAGTAAGTTCTGAGGGAACCGCAGCGTGACGCAACGGCAACACGAGTTTCAATTTGTTATTTTTTCCGTTGCCCTGGCAGCGTGAACGAGCACAACGGCCGACGAACACATGTCCACATCGACTGCCGGCCGGCCGGCACAAAATATTCATAAATTCCCCTGAATAACCTCTCGACCGTGACGTCGTCATGAAATATCCAAAGGCAAACTTTCTCGTGATGAAATGCAGGCAAAAACTTGAAGAGAAACTAGAGCACTTTAAGAGTTCTTCACAACTTTCTCGTGTTTCAGAGCTTGAGAATGTAACAAGTGCATCGTTCTTCAAGTTTAATTGCATCAGGATTTGAGCTAATGGCTTTCGCTTTTGAGAAGCAGCAGAGTGAGAGGATAACGATGGGAGAAATAAAAGTTCGATTGGCTTGAAGGCTTTTAAAATTGTTCTCTCGACGACGAAACAATGAAATTGGTTGTAAAAAAGGAATCTGCAAATGGAAAAATTGTGTAACGTTTTAAGTGGAATCCATCTCCGCTCAGTTGTCACATTATCCGCTTCAACCCCAACGTGTCGTTTACTGTGCAGGGAAATTATCGAGCCGGATTTTCCTACAACATTTCCTGAGCCGTCGCAGTAGTTAAAGTTGCATTTTTATTTCACTTCCACTCATCGATTGATCCGCCAGTCTCACGAATCAATTATTGACGTGAAGTGCCTGAAAAGTTTGCGGAACGAACATCGAAAAGATTTCATGTCGATGAATGATTTATGCAATTTTCCCTCGAGAACATGAAAAAGTTTTCTGGGAAATCGTAACAAGGAAAATTTAAAGTTCAACACAATCGGTTGGAGTCTCGAACACGTTCGTTGTTGACACGCTGGGAGCTTAATCAGCTTTCGGGTGCGGGAAGTGTTTGAGGAAGTTTGAGCACCTGAAACATAAATAATTTCAACTTAAATCGTTTCGCAGTAAATTCTCTCGAGCTCGGTGGCAGCAAGTGCTGGCAGACTCGACTTGTTCTGTTTATTAAGTGTTGAAAGTTTTCCGGGATTCATAAATCGACCTTTTCTTCTCCTCCTGGCAGCTTCGGGAAGTTTATGGCGAAGAGTTTCCTCTTGAGGGAAGCAAATATTTTATCACATGAGCAGGCTCGAGAGGGCAAAGCTGCATCACAATGAGCTCGGCCAACGTGTCGCTTCAATATAAAAGCCATAAAATAATTATTACAACATTTCTCCATCGTCCAATCTCTTGCCTGACCGGCAATAAAATCCCACTAAAGCAACCGCTCCACTGCAACCATGAAAATTGCCCTCGAAGTGAGCGGCAGCTCCGGCGAATTATCACATTAACTGTGTTTCTCCATCGAGGACCCTTGTGGACATTTTAATTATTCTCGGACGCTGGACTCGCCGGCGGAGGTAACGACGTGGAAATGCTGGAACGTCATTCATAATTAAAAAGGTTCTCCCGTTGTGACGAATGCTGCTCCGCCATTAATTCATAGCAGCCTCGAGTGCGTTGGTTTTATTAGTTTTTGCACTTTAGTGCGACTTCGGTCGTTGCCTGAAGCGACTCATCAGCAACAAGGCTCGTTGAACGGGCGATAATTCGACGCTTCAGTTCATCAAATGGAACCAAATATTAATTAAAATGTTGCACTGAAAGATTAAAACTTCTGAAGTCTCTTGAATGAGTGAAAAGTTCTGTTTGCTCATTTGATGTTCAGCTTTGCTCGAGTGGAAACTTCAATCGGAAAAAGAATGTGAGGGAAAATCGTTTTGTTTGGCAGTGGAAAATGATCAAACGAATGATAAAAGGATGAAAGTTGTGCAACGAAGGTTTACCGAAAGCTTCGAGATGGAACTTTGATGTTGACATGAAAGATTCTTTGCATCGAGATGATCGACATTGAGGCGGCTGTTGTGGTAGATTTCAATTACTCTGAGAGTATTGCGCGGGAATAAAAGGAAATCTGCTGCCGTTGTCTTCAATTACACCAAGGCTTGCATTTGTAAAGTCGTTTTGCATTCGCCTGGAGCGTGCAGCCTCGTCCTTTGTTTCACTGTTCATCTCTGCAGCAATTCTCATTAAACTTTCAACGAGTTCAGCCATCCATCGAGTCCACGTTGCTCTACATCGACAGTTGCGTAGAGTGAGAATAGAAATTCTCGTCGAGTCCAGGAAGTCGAAACTTCGTTTGCGTTTCAATCACTCACCAGCCAGCTTTCGCTTTCTTTTCACTTTTCCCATCGTTTCGCCTGCAGCTTGAATGACCCTCGTTGACTTCGTACCTTGAATGAGCAGCAGACGAATCGTTGTTTTGCATTAAACTGACATGAAGCTCGTCAGTCGCTTCTTTCCCTCACATCTGCTTCTCCCCTTTCGACTTTCCCAGCAAACGATCCATCATTTCCTCGTTGTTTGCTATTCACGAGTTCCCGATGAAATTGAACTTTGCTGTTCCCGTTGGCATCAAAGGAATTTTCAGCATTTTCATTTGCCGATTCGTTCGCTTGTAAAATCGCCTAAGCCTTCGAAACAAAACTCGGAGGATTAAAGTCACTCAACCAACTCCGATTGCAACTTTTCCGATCCTCGTTTAATGAGTTTGTTAAATTAAATCGAGTCGATGGCTTCATTACTCTGGCAGATTAAGAAGCTAAGCTCGAGTTTGACATTTTATGAAAATAATCTCACGGGAATTCGTCGACGAATAAATCAAGAGACAACTTTCCGCACAAAGGCCGGCACAAGCATTTATGGCAAATGTCATCAGATAAGAACAGAGCAGGAAATTTGTCCTCGAGTTGTTTGCCTGAATTTCCCTTTTGTCATTTCAGGGGAGCAAAGTCTCGTCGCTGCTGTTTGAACGAACACCTTCACGTCAGAGACTTTAAAGCCAGGCTCGGTCATGAAACGTTATCGTCAGACGAGCACGATTGCCGTCTCTGAAGGATGGAGCGATGTTGCTGGGATCGTTTTGGAGCTCGAGGCTAATTTACCTTCAGTCAATGAAGTTTTGTCTTGGCTGACCAGATGCTCGAAAGACGAATTCTGGGAGTTTCATTCGGCTGCGTTAGCAATTTCAAAGAGATTTCGAAAACCTTTTGAGTTGTCTGAAACTAACCGCGTTGATCAGGAAGACTCTCAGTCTAGTCAGTTTAGTTTGGATCATTTGGATCCAACTGCTTTTTGACACCTGCGTAGTCTCAAGTTTGCTATCGAGAAATAGAAATGTGTGATCTTGATCTACATTCGAGAAACTCAGCATCTTTTTCCAGGAATACCAAACTTCTGTTTTAGCGAAAAATATTTGCTCTCAAAATACGCAGATCGGAGATCGCCTCGCAGATCTCGGCACGTGTTGTATAATTAGCCTTCGATACAAATTATTTCGCTCTAACAGCTGTGCAAATTGAAAATGAAATGATGAATGTGACGAATAAGCTCGATTAGCTCAAGTGACGGTTAAAGTTGTAGCAGAATGAAATGTGAAAACTTATCGAAAGTTTTTCCTCTAAATTTATCCAACTCAAATAGCAGCAATCGACGGTAGAATTTTCACGCAATCAACTCGCTAATTTTCCTCTCGTCATCGTTGACTCGATGGCAAATTAAAATGTCAAATATTGTCACAAAGCATAAATCGCTCGCCTCATCGCGATTCCGCCTGCTTGAGGTCAACAACGTGCGGAACCTTTCGAGTCTCGAGAGCTTTTCGACGTGAAATTTATTGCGCGACTATCGACTCGATAAATTGTCCAATTTATTACTGACTGGCTTCGCTGGCGTTTCGGTTATGATTTATGATGTTTTGACTGGATCACTTGAATCGCCCATGACGCTCTTCGATCTTGCGGCTTTAAAGCCAAAGCAAACAGATTTCGATTGCATTCTCGTCAAACTCTGCATCGACGATGAGCGGGAACGAGAAAGCCAATAAAAACAAAACAAATTCGTCGGTTTGCGGAAACTCAACGGAAAATGGAAAAATCTATCAGCTGAAAATTTAATCCTATTTTACGACATTGATACTCCCGCAAGCTTGTTATTCCATCCGATTCCGGGGGAGACTCGCAGCAGTCGGAGGCAGGATGGGGACGAACGCTCGTTCGATTCAAAGAGCCATAAAAATTTTCAACAAATCGTTTTTCGTGTTCCGTTCAATTTAAATTTTTCATTCATAATCTCATCTCGGCAAATGTTTTCCCTCTTCCCGGAATTTTGCATAAATTCTCCTTCGCCTGTGAATCCGAGTGAGCCAAATCGGTGATGGAAAGCAGAGGAAACAAGGTTGAATATTGATTTTCCCGGCGACCATAAATTGAAGCAGCAAACGAACGATGAGTCGAGTGTAATAAAACGTCTGAAATTATTACTTTGGGGATCAACGCCGCATATTTTAATTATGAAAAATCCACACGCAGACGAGTTACACGATGATGCTCCGCTCAGACATCACAAATGGCCTGTAAAGTCGACAATTTCACGGGCTGGATGCGAATTAATCGTCGCTGACTCGAACACGAAATGTGTTTTTGCAGCCACGTTTTAGTTTCCCTTTAATGAAAAGAGCTGAAAAGTGAAAAGCCATAAATATTAATAAAACATAAAACACATTCATGGAACTGCTCTGAGCTCCGTTTGCTGTTTTGTGTCTGCCAACCTTCGAGCTTATGAGTTCTCCTTAAAATGTTGACTCCGACCGAAGGCAAATGAGTTGAAAGTTCCTTATGATGCACTTGGGACACAAATGGGAACTGAATCACAACAGAAATCACAATTAAGTTTTTGATTCCAAAATGGATTTCAACAATTTTTGGCTCTCAAATTTTAACGGCGAAGTTCAAAATTTGAAATTTCACAAAGTTCAAAATCGTGAAACGTCAACAAAGAAAAAGAGCAGCAAAAGAATTTCCCCATTTTATCACGTTTAACGTCGTCAATTATCGTTGGTAGCTCAGTATAGTCTCAGTCAGTCTATCCTAGTCCAACAAAGGCTAAAGAATTCGTCAGACAACGATCAAACATCTTCAAATCACGTAAGTTCTGACTCGCCTCACATTCAAACCTTTGACTCTTTTCTTCAAGCAGATTAAATGGACTTCTTCCAATGCAAAAGGATGAAAACAGAGTTGAATCTCATGGACGTCCTGGTCGACGAGCTTCCAATGTTGGTCATGAGTTATCTGAACGGATCAGATCTCCTCGCTCTCTCAGAAGTTTCCCGTCTATTCAATCAGCTTGTGGCTCAACATACTCACGGTAAAGGAAAGCACAAGATTCGCTTGGTGATCAAGGAAACTTCAAGCAAGCATTTTGACGCAGACCTCATCGTCAACTCGAATCGTCGGTACTCAAGCATGCGAATCACGAGACTTTGGAAAGACCGCGAGCAGATAATTCGATTGCTCAGCGATCTTTCGAACAAATTCGAAGAGATCCAGACTTGCTACGATATCAACATGAACGGTCTATCGATGCCTGGCCTTCGATCTTTGGATATTGCAGCTCCGAAGTACTTCGAAAACGGCTTACTGAGCAGCACATCGAACCTCACACAGCTCTGCTTGGAATCGTTCGAAAAAGTCATTTGCTCACCTAAACAAATCTTAGAATCTCTGTTTGCCAACTCGCAGCTGGAACATCTAACGTTGGACGGAAACTCTGCCAAGGTATTCTTCTCATTCGAACTAGAGGAGGCTTTGTTCTCGCTCAAAAGCTTCAAATGCAACAGCGCCAACTTCTATGGACTGACAGAGTATAATTTCTTGTCATTTCTGTCGTTGCACGCCACTTCACTCCACACGATCAAACTGCTGCACTGTCCGTTCCGTCTCCTCTGCAGAGCAATCAACAAACTGCCAAACCTGCAACGCTTGACTTACAGTCCGCCTATCGATCTCAGCTTCCAGCCATACCCAATCAATCCGCTTCCGAACATCACTGAGATGAACTTGGTTTTCGCTTCTCCGGCGATGTCTGCACATCTCATCAACTCCACACCGAAACTGCAGGCGCTCTACACAGCTGAATTAAAGTTGGACGTGTTCCGATACGCAACTTTCAAACTGCACGAGTTGCAATCGCTTCGCTACGCTTACCTTGAACCGAATCTCACCGTCGAATGTCTCGAGAAATTCTACGAATGCAACAAGGAAAACCTGCGAGGCTTCAATCGCAACATCTCATTCTCCCAAATTTGAAACCTTGTGACAATAACTCGATGCTGTGAAATGTTTCGTGAATAAATCTCGTCTATCGTTGTCATTACTTCACCGTCTCGGCTTTGCATTTTCAGCAGCAACATCGGCGCAATCAAACAAACGAGCTTTAAATCCTCGCAATTCAGTTCGCCTTCCTCCCTCGCACGATAACACGACGATGGTTGGGAAGCGATAGGGAAGGCAAAGCCCCGTTAATGGCTCGAGATAAAAACTTGCGAGATTCTTCCAGCTTACGGATCAATGAAGCATCGACTCGAATGAGGTGATGACTCAGACTTCTTCACCTTCCTGCGTCTTTTGTTACAGTTAATCGCCGAGGAAATCATTCGAGGATTTTCATGCTCTGATTGTCGAGAAAATTGCTTGGATGACAATCGAACGAGAAGGGTTTTGAGATCAGTTACAATTGCTCTCGATCGCTTCACCGCTCCAAATGATTCGCCCTAGACTTGATGAAGATAAGGACTCGAAGAATGCTAAGCGAACAGCTCTTGACACAATTCAATTGTTTGACATTAACTTCTCAAACAACATTTTTAATGGGGCGAATCAACCTCAAGTTTTCCACACTTCCCCTGCAACAGCTTCCTTTGTCCTCGTCACGCTCATGCATTGTTTTAATTCACGAGATAAAAGCTTGCGAGCTGTGTTGACGGAAACAACGAACGGAAATTACTCATTGTCGTCTCCTCCATATGAGAAAACTCCAGCACGACAGCGCCGAAACAAAGCAGCAAAAACTTGATAAAATGCTCGAAATGACTTTTTGTGTGTCGTAATTTTCACGAGCTCATGTTTGACATGGATCATGAAGAACAAGGCGAGGATGTGCCGAGCATTTTAATGTTCGGTGTGATGAAGTCAACTCGATGTCGAGGCTCGAGAGTCCTCTTAGGAACAAACTCTTTCTGACCTACTTTTTACTCCGTTACAACTCGCTCTGTCACACTGATGGCAATTCGGCTGCGGAGTCACGAAAATCAATAGCGACAGCAGCCGCAGACAATGAGAAGAAGAAGTTTCATTGATTACGAAATGTTCGAACAAGCATTTTCCCTGTCGAGGTGGAGGCGAAGCTGACGGTTGTCTAATAAGCTATGCGTCGTGTATAGCGAGCGAGTGGCATTAAAATTCCGACCACGAACGACCAAAGTCGAGAAACGAGTGTTTGCTCGGAAAATTCTCTCGTTCTGCGTGCAAACTTTCTCCGACGAGCAAATAAATTTCCCGAAAAAGGGAAAGCCGGCAGAAAGTTTGGCACTATTCAGCGTATTGCGAGGCATCCACACAATTGTTACTGCAACAAAGGGTGAGAGGGAACAGCACATAAAGTTGGCTGCTAACCATTGTAGCATCCCTAGGGTGGAGTGACGTTCTGCGGGCTGACAGCCCATGAAATTATGATAACACATTTTTACATTCGCGTGAAGACGAGTGAAGGAATTCTTGCTCGACACACTCGGAGGAAACGGAAAGAGGAAAAATGTTGAAAACACGTGTACGTAAAGCTAATGTTAGGCCCGAGCTCAGCTATAATACAATTTCGACTGTAGACATGATAAATGGCAAACACATTTCTCCTTTCTCTCCCCGCTTAATCCAAACGACTTTGACGATGTTTCCACAAAAGGATTCCTCAGACTTTCCGCTATCAAAGGAACTTTAAGCTCTCAGTAATTGCTTGGAAAGTTTCAGCTCGACAAACAATCCACGCGCTGTTTTCCCTGCCTCTTCTATGTTCTCCAACTCGCTTCTGCCTTTGCCTTCATTCATCTTTTTGCCGCACAAAAGAAAATTTCGTATTCAAATCACATGGAAAACTTTTTTCATCCAATTTTTTCGACTGCTGCTGCTTGTATATTGTCGTGTACACATTTTGAGGATAAAGCAAACGGGAGCAGTTTCTCCTTTGCCAGGCCGGCGACTATCGGAAGTCGGGGTGTGTGTTCGATTCGCCGTCGACTTCCCTTCGTCACTAGCAGGACGTTTCGTTTGAATGAATTATGGACTGTGGCCAATGCTTTTTTATGTCTAAGTCCCGCATAATTGGGGTTTGTTTGCCAGTCAATGGCGCTCAATGAGGTCGAATTATAGCTCATTTGGTAAACATGAATGCGCTCATGAAACGAAGACGATGCCGGAGCAGAACAAAGATGATATCAGGCAATTCCTCGCTCTCTCCCCACCCGGGAAATAGTTTGACAAGTCTCACGTCCTCGGCGAAGCAGGAAAGAAAGAATTCCAATCAATAGCAAGAAGTTTCGCTTGGGAAACAACAGCCGGAAAATCACGTAGCAGACTGTTCAGCAAATTGTTTTTCCGCTTTTCTCCCACACTCGACGATTTCCATTTTTCATTCTTTTCTTCCATTTCTCATTGGGAAGAAATTAAGAAAGAGGGGGAAAGTGTCCGAGGGCTAACTTACTACAAGGCCTTCTCATCTTGTACACATTTAAAGTTTCTGGCTTATTCAGAAGTCGCAGCTGAGGCTGGGAAGCTACCAAATGTTTATATTGATCTCATTTTTACCAGTAAAGGAACTAAAAGGAGCTCGAACCTCGCCTGGACCATCAAGTGCAACTGAAAAATATTCACCACAGGAAAACTATTTCAGTTTCTTGACGACTTTGTGTCGAGCTGCTGATCAAACAGTTAGGCTAGCGTGTGAAGATAAAAATAGAAACTGAGACGATTCCAAAAGTTTCAACTTGTTTTCCAGTTACTCAAGTTGGCTCCACGTGTTCAATGCAAAGTCTCGCTGTAACGACTCAAGAAGAGCTTCCACAAGACGCAATTAAACTACAACGCCGCGTTGATTATAAAAGGCGCGGATGTCTTCACATCATTATCAGTTCAAGTTTCACTCTGCAATCTCAAAATGAAAGTTACTTTAATCGCAATATTGTGCTTGGCTTTGCTTTCTGTAAAGGAAAACTTACTCTGATGATTTAAACTGAAATTGCTTTTCTTCTAAATTGTCTCAGGTCGCTTCGGGTCAATTTTTGTTAACCTCGGCAGTTATCAAGGAACGAGCAGCTATCCAAAAAACTACTTTTTCTTGGTATCTTCGAATTGACAACTCTCACTATGATCTCTACGAGAGTCTTAAGAACACGATAGCGAAGAGTTTGGCGCCTCTATTTGAAGTGCAACAAGGTTTGAATGCTGCATACGATTCGCTTTACGCATCGCTTGAAGAAACGGTCGACGGTGAAACCGTGAACGAAACACCAAATGGATTAACGAATATTGTTCTTAGCACCAATTCCTCGTTGAACAATTACGGTGGAGTCTACTTTTACACATCAATTCTAGGGGCGCCACAAATGGGAGGCGAAGTTGCTCAACCAGCGTTCCACCTACGAATGTCCCTCACGATGCAGTTGTCTAGTATCTTGACGTACATCGCGCAGGCAACGCCACCGAAAAGCGATTCTTGTGCCGTCGAGATCCTCAAAAAATTCCTAACAATCTACGAACCATTTGTGAACAACTTGTTGGATTTCGCGAAAGAAGCGATCAGACGTTTGAAAGGAATTGGAAGAACTATTTCTGATCTTGTGAAGAAAGCAGAAAGCGACGTAAGAACGCTCGTCGATAAGATCGAAGATTGCGTTGGCATCGCTGACTATGAAGAAAGATTAAGCTGTGCTCAAAACATTGTAAGCGTAGCTTCCATCTAGTCAATTGAGGTTAATAATTTCCATTCGCAGGTCACCTTCTACCAAGCCAATGATAATGAACTTGCCAACCAAATGTACGAAGATTTGCAAAAGCCGTATCAGGCAGTTTACGCTGCTATTAATGAGCTCTTCCTCGGGCCCGATGCAGTCTATCCGATAATGTACCAGCCTTACAACTCGCCGGCGTTCTCGCAAAAATTTGAAGACTTGAAGACAATTTGTTAGCTTCGCCACGCAGATCAGCGACATAAGTTCTTTCGACAATTTTCTAATCTTCTTTCCTAATTATAAGTGGGTTTCATATTGTTCCCTATTTGCTTTTGAGTGAATAAATTGGTGACAGTTTTTATCGAATAATCTATCAAAGGTAAAGGAATTCATCAAATGTATCAATCGAATTTAGTGCTCCCATATTAATGTCTAGCTTATGAGGCAAATTTTAATTTGTCACTGGAATATGAAACTGCTGTCCTAACACTCAATTTGAGTACAAAATATTTACTCTTGAACACTTTCGAGGAACAGCGAATACTTTTCCAGAAAAAGTATTTTTGCTTGCGATCTGGTGACTTAAGCAAACATATCGCGAACTACGTGATCACAGGAAAGATCCAAGTTCGCCCTCTCAATTCGCAGCTTCGTTAGAGTTTGAATCGAAAACTTTGCCGCTCTCGTTTTCTGGTAACTTCGGCTTTTAGTCGACTAAAGCGAAGAATAAAAGTCCCAAAATTTTCACATTGCGATCAGTTCGTCTTCCACTACCGAACCAGGATGAAGGCTTTATCAATTATACTTTTGTGCTTGACTTTGTTTTCGGTAAGAAAATATTTCGACTCACAAACTTTATTGCTGAAAGTTTTAATTTCACAGAATGCTACGAGTCAATATCTGTTGACGCCCGCCGTAATCAAGAAGCACACGGAATATCTAAAAGGAACAAGCCAGTGGTATTTCAATATCGATGCAGCTTTCTACAAATTTCAACAAGACGCTAAAGACTCAATCACTCAAGCATTTCAACCCTTGCCTCATCTTCAAAATGATATGAACAACGCGTTCGAAAGTCTTAACGCGACTCTTGGCGAGATGAACATGGCTGGAGCTCTCGTTTCTACGATGCCTAAGACTCTTAAAGAGTTCATCTTGAATGTAAATTCGACATTGCAAAGCTACAATCAGAATGGAGTCGGCATGATACTGTCGATGACCACCATGATGATGCCATTTTTCGATGGTTTTGCACCTATAGCTGAAAGTTTACGGCAGACGATGATTTATTCGATGACAGGCATACTGCAGTTCATTGCAACGCCTTCCAACAAAGTCAGCGAAACTTGCGCCCTTAAAATCATCACAGAGTTCCAGAACATTTTCTATCCACATGCAATTGATATACTCAACGGAATGAAAACAGTAACTGCGCTCCTGCCAGAACTTCAAGCGAATGCCACAAAAGCCCTTGAAATAACATCTAGCAATTTTGCGTTCCTTACTGGCAAATTGAAAGCTTGCAGCAAGATCAAGTCCTACGCTGAAAGACTAACCTGCACTAAGGATATCGTAAGTGGAATCTAGAAAAGATCAGAAGTTGTATTTTCCATTCACAGGACACATTCTACAACGGAAACAACCAAGCGGTGCGCAAGCAGTTCGAACAAGAGCTTCATAATCCTCATCTGATCTATGAACGTGCTTTTATGGATCTGTTCAATGGACCTTACGCCATTTTGCCCCGAGCCCCCTTGATGATGAATCCAGAGATCGACAGTAAGGTCGCAAATTTGAAAAAGCTCTGTACATAAAATTGACTCAAATTCTAAATGAAGCAATAAAATATTTTGCAACCATTTGAAAGTCAAACAATTTACTTTGTTCATAGTTCTGATAGAATTGAGATTAAATTTTGATCTATAATTATTTGAACTTTAAAGTTCTTATTAGTAACCTCGGTAAGGGTCATTGATTGTACCCACCATTCGATTTAGCGATTCAAATATGAAAAATAGGATTATGAAAACGACACGTTGGAACAAAAAACAATTGATCTGTGCCATACCAGAACGATCGGAATTTTATCATCAGTTAATGGAAAGTTCTCGAACATTTAAAACTCGTGAGCACTTTTCCTGGAAAAACTTTGAGGTCGATTAAAAAGTATTTACATTTCATCAACGATAATGAAACTTCTGAAAAAATGTTCTCGAGCGATTGCTACACATTTGTTTTGTCAAGAACTCTCTCAGAAATCGAGTCGCTATGGAAGAAATTGGTGAGTTGGACAGGTTTAAGCAAATATTTAGCGAATACTTGATCGCAGGAACGATCCAAAGACGCTCTCTCAATTTGAAGTTTCGCTGGTGTTTGAAACCGAAAGCTTCATTCCAGATCACTCGTCGTCGCACTAGCTTTCGTGAAAGTTCGGTTATTTTTCGGCGGATAAAAGTCACGAAATTTCCACATTTTGATCAGTTCGTCTTTTACTCTGGAATTAAGATGAATACTTTATCAATTGGAGTTTTGTTATTGGCTTTGTTTTCGGTAGGAAAATCTTTCAGTCGAACAGAAGTGAATAATCTAAGATGTGAGCTTTTCATTTTTTGCAGGTTGCTACATGCCAGTACCAACCACTGTCACCAGCAGTTTCTGCCGAGAGAACGGAGTACTTGAAAACCATGTACACTTGGCTTTACACGCTTGACGATTCCTATTACAAAGTCTACGATGCTGTGAAATATGCAAATGAAAAGATGATGACACCCTTCGTGGGTCTCCAAGGTTACCTGACAATTGACTATGATAAACTAAAGGCAGTTTTGAAGCAAACTAACGCAACAACCGGAGCAGTGGTTAGCACGATGCCAAGCGGCCTTGCAGATTTTATCATGAGATTGAACGTAACTTTGAATGATTACATCGTCAACGGAGTTGCAAGCTCAATGAGCCAATTGCGAGCACTTGAAAATTATGAAGGATTCTCGCCGCCAGTAGCCGCGCTACGAAGAAGTATGGTATCATCGTTATTTCAAATGCTGCATTACATTACGATGGCGCCCAGCATGCCAAATCCCAAAGTAATCACAGATCTCTGCGGAGTCAAAATTATTACAAAACTTGCTTCGATATATGAACCGATTATTGATGATATTCTGAGTTCTGCCGATGCAGCGATCGCCCAATTGACGCAAGTTCGCACGGACATAACGAAAGTCTATCAAACAAGCGTTGAAGCTGATGTGAAAGTTTTGATAGACAAACTTAGAGCTTGCAACGCAGTCACAACTGGATACGCAGGAAAATTAGCATGCGCTAAGGATATCGTAAGTGAAACTTTCGTTTGAATTGCAATATTTTATTTTTCGTTCACAGGACAATTACTACAACGCAAACAGCCAAGCTATCAATAAGAAAGTCTTGGACAACGCCTACAAGACGTCTCGCGAACTCAACCGAATGTACAGTGAAATTTTCAACGGAGACAACGCGATCTATGCCATGGACAAAGGACCTTATAGTACTTCTGAGTTCAGACAGAACGTTGACAACTTGAAAACAATTTGTTAGTGACGGATTTTTTTTAAAAAAATTTTTCTGTTCGAAATGAAGAAATAAAGCTATGTGAAGCAAATATTGAAAAGGTTATTGGTTAACAAACTTTACGAAGCTTCGTAAATCGAAGAGTCACTAATAGATAACGATTTCGCTTAGCAAAGTTGAAAAGAAAATCAAAAATATTATTTTACCGAGAATTTTTCTAAAGGTTTTGCTCATAATTTTCGCAAAGGTATAAATAATTAAATTATTTTTATAAAATAAAAAATTTAATTTGTCACTCAGTCGCTTTACTGTCTACTTTGCATAGCAACTTTTTCGTGGAACATGAAACTGCTGTCCTGACATCCAATTGAGTACAAAATATTTACTCTTGAACACTTTCGAGGAACATCAAATACTTTTCCCGAAATAGTATTGAGCTCGCGATCGGTCGGCTGAGCAAATTGATGAGTCGATGCGAACATAATGCGCACTTTGTGATCACATAGTGTTCGAAAAGCTTCGTCCTCGATCTCGTTTTCTGATACCTTCAGTTTTTAGTCGGTTAAAGCGAAGAATAAAAGTCCCAAAATTTTCACATTGCGATCAGTTCGTCTTCCACTACCGAACCAGGATGAAGGCTTTATCAATTATACTTTTGTGCTTGACTTTGTTTTCGGTAAGAAAATATTTCGACTCACAAACTTTATTGCTGAAAGTTTTAATTTCACAGAATGCTACGAGTCAATATCTGTTGACGCCCGCCGTCATTAAGAAGCACACGGAATATCTAAAAGGAACAAGCCAGTGGTATTTCAATATCGATGCAGCTTTCTACAAATTTCAACAAGACGCTAAAGACTCAATCACTCAAGCATTTCAACCCTTGCCTCATCTTCAAAATGATATGAACAACGCGTTCGAAAGTCTTAACGCGACTCTTGGCGAGATGAACATGGCTGGAGCTCTCGTTTCTACGATGCCTAAGACTCTTAAAGAGTTCATCTTGAATGCGAATTCGACATTGGAAAGCTACAATCAAGATGTCGACGGTATGATACTGTCGATTACCACGATGCCGATGAGTTTTCTCGGCAACTTTGCTTCTCCAGCTCAGAAAATAGAGAGCGCAATGATATATTACATGAGATCTACCTTGCAGTACATTGCAACACCTTCCAACAAAGTCAGCGACGCTTGCGCTAACCAAATGATAACAGAATTCATAAAAATATTTCTCCCTTATGCAAACAATGCACTCAATGGATTACGATCAGTAACTGCGCTCATCCCAGAGCTTCAAGTGAATGCCACAAAAGCCGTTGAAGTAACATCAAGCAATTTCGCAACCTTAACGGGCAAATTGAAAGCTTGCAGCAAGATCAAGTCCTACTCCGAAAGACTAACCTGCACTAAGGATATCGTAAGTGGAATCTGGAAAAGATCAGAAGTTGTAGCTTTCATTCACAGGACACATTCTACAACGGAAACAACCAAGCGGTCCGCAAACAGTTCGAACAAGAGCTTTGGAACCCATTAGACACATACACAAATGTTTTTATGGATCGCTTCAATGAAGGAGTTAACTCTATTAACGAACACGGGCCAACCTTGTATGTGATCGAAATCGATCCGAAAGTCTCAAACTTAAAAAACTTTGTTGATGACATTTGCTTAAAATATAACAATTATATATTAGCACGCAAGCAAGTAACCGCTTAAAAGTTTCAAATTCGTAGGAAAACTTTCGTGTCGAGCGAAAAACATGTGTTCTCATTGTAGTTCATTGTAGCTCGAGGACTCTTAAATGTCGAGTGTCTTCAGTTGAACTACTGCGAAAAATAATAAGCTTCGAGCTTTTGATAGCTTCACGATCACAAAACGATCTGTTTAATAGAATGAAACTTCGTTCTCGAGATCGAAAATGTCTGAATTTCCACATTTTGATAGTTCAATATGCAATACTGCCATGATGGCACAGATGTCCTTCAAACATTCAAGTGAGTGGAAAATATTTGCTCAACAACACATTCAGACTCTTTTCTCGAGATATTATATTTGCTTGCGATCTGGCGGCTGAGCAAATTGATGAGTCGGGCAGCTAAAAACTTTCCACTACGTAAATTAAGTTTGCTCTCATTTTGCAGTTTCTTTGAAGTTATAGGCTTTGTTCGCGATATCTTTCTGTCGCTTTCCATTTCGGTGAAGTTCGGTTTATAGTCGGCAGAAGTGAAGAATAAAAGTCACGATATTTTCACATTGCGATCAGTTAGTCTTCCACTACCGAACCAGGATGAAGGCTTTATCAATTATACTTTTGTGCTCGACTTTGTTTTCGGTGAATAAAATAGTTTAATTGAAAAAGCTTTGATAATAAAAAATTTATTTTCACAGACGGTCTCGAGTCAATATCTGTTGACGCCCGCTGTCATCAAGAAGCACACGGAACACTTGAAAACAACTATCAAGTGGTATTTCGATATCGACGAAGCTTTCTACAAGTTCCAACGAGATGTTTGGGACTCGATCGCCCAAGCTTTTCTGCCCTTGCCTCATCTTCAAAACGACATGAACAATGTTTTTGAAACGCTCAACGCGTCACTTGGCGAGATGAACACGGCTGGGGCAATCGTTTCGACGATGCCCAAGACACTTAAGGAATTTGTTTTGAATACGAATTTATCAATAGCGAGTCAATCTGGCGTTAGAAGGGCATTTGGGATAACCACGATGATGAATTCCGTTTCTCACGACTTCGCAATACCAGCATACAGGCTTCGGGACAAAGTAAAATTTGCCATGCGAGACACTTTGCCGTTCATTGCAACGCCTTCCAACAAAGTTAGCGACACATGTGCCCAAAAAATATTTACCGAATTCCACAAGCTTCACTATTCTATCGTATCCAGTTGGCTTGACGGGTACAAAACAGTAACTGCGCTCCTGCCAGAACTTCAAGCGAATGCCACAAAAGCCTTTGAGAAAACTTCCAGCAATTTCGCGACCTTGACAGGTAAATTGAAAGCTTGCAGCAAGATCAAGTCCTACGCTGAAAGACTAACCTGCACTAAGGATATTGTAAGTGGAATCTAGAAAAGATCAGAAGTTGTATTTTCCATTCACAGGACACATTCTACAACGGAAACAACCAAGCGGTCCGCAAGCAGTTCGAACAAGAGCTTCAGAGTCCAAGTAACGCTTATTATGATGTTTTCGAGGACATATACAATGGACAAGATACCGTTTTCCCGTTTTCCATGTACGAGTACTCAGCGGAGATGAACGCAAAGGTCGAAAACTTGAAGAAACTTTGTTGAAAAAATTTTGTATCGCAAATCCGAAATAAAATAATAACAATCAATGTTTGTTTTCGCTATTTACTCTTATTAGTTAGAGCGTCCAATACTTTCGTTGAAAAAACCCTCACAGCTAAAATAAGACTGCGAATCAGCTAATCTAGATATCTTCGCTCTGCCTGATAGCAGATTAAAAGTCTTTGTGGCCACCCTAGCTAACTCTGAGCATCAACTTGTCTCACATTTTCCCAACGACGTTAGCTGGAAAAACAAATTTTCTCTGTGAAAACAAATGCTCAAGACACAAACAACAACATCAACGTCCAAATCGGATTTAGGAACAGAAATCTCTGCTTCCGTTGTAAATACTTGAATGAGTAATGACCCTCGACCGTTCGAGCTCCTTATTAAAAATTTATCCGACCAAACGTAATGCCACAGAAATCAATAAAGCAACAATGTCGATCAGCACAGACCAGACGGACGGACGATTGAGTCGATGTGAAAGAACAACAACTGACGAGATTCAATTTTCCTTTTCTCCGAGCCTCGAGAGACTGAATGAGCTCCCCAAATAGCTGACGGATTATTCTCCTCTAGCAGCTCGTGCTTCACTCAAAAAGATTTCCAGCCAAAAGAAAACTGAAAAAGCTTTAAATCTGCAAAGAAAATTTCATTTATCTCGGCGAACTTTTTCCTTCTCGTCTCGTTTCTCTCGTGTCTGTGTGAATGGGAAAATGTTTTGTTGAATCTCTTCCCTCTTTGCTCGTGTTCTCGAGAACATTCCTTAGAAAAACACCGACATGAGAGATATGTGCGGAAGACGGAAGTCAAATATAACGAGGGTTAACTTCTCTTCTAGGGAATTAAATAAAACGAGAAAGCATGTGAAGCTCGAGCAAGAAATTTCCACCGTTGGTATGTGATGAATGTGCACGATGAAGATGAGAATGGAACAATGCCGAGCGATTAGTTTTTGTGGGCGCTTCCGGCTTCATTATCGACTTTTTCTCAGGATTTCCTTTTGCTCTCGTCGGTCGAGTCTTTGGCAACTGTTTCAGATCGTTAGAAAGGGTTTTAATTACTCTAGTTTTGCACTCAAGCAGTTTCCCGTCACGTTCGTTAAGGAATCTTCCTTACCCGACGTCATTATCGCTTGGACGTATTCAGTGAACGGCTTGGATTCGTTTCTTGTCTTCTAGTGAGTGATTGGTAGAGCTTGATGACTGATTGCTGGACCTCGAACTTGTGTCAGATCTACCAAGAAATAAAACAATTCCCAGCAGCCAAAGGATGACGTGGACTATCAGTTTTACCAACAGCGTACGAGATGCTGTCTTCCCTTCAAATGTCTAGTTGAAAGCTCTCGGTCAGCTCATGAAAAAGCTCTAGCTTGTCACAAGCACGAGCTTCGATCTATCACATCTTCATCAGGCGTTTAAACTGATGGGAAGAAATTTCTGGCACAATTCCATCTAAAGAGCTGTAATTAATCAAGCTGGCGCATCAGCGAACGATCTCAACGATTCAATTTGTAATTCCCACTCATTACGTTTGGCTAAATCAACACAATAAAATTACAAATTAACTTGCATTAAAACGAGAATTTATTCTCTTGCGAAAGAGGAGGAAGAAATTGAAGAAGCTTAAGCACTAAATCTCAATTGGACGAGGGAACGTGTAAGGATGTTGAGAGTTTAAAAAACGAGTCTAGACGTTGATAAATGTGTTAAAAGGCATCGAGAGTGGGTGAGAGTTCTTTCCTACTTCTTCCTAACTAAATAATTATTTAAATCGCTCCGATAAAAATTAAGTGTCTTGTCTTCTGATTAACAAAATGGATTTTCATTCGAGCGAACCTAACAAGCTTACGAGGAATTCCTAGAGTATTTAAATCCTAGCAGAACGAACTCTTAAAGTAAATTTCTTTCAACAATCTTTCATCTTTTGTTTCGAGTCTTGCAATTCGAGCGTCTACAATTTCGTTCAGTTGGAGAATGATAATAATTTAATTAAGTTTGTTTCGTTAACATTGCACTCAACAATAAAATGGTAAAATGTGTCTGGTGGATAGGATTAAAGCGGATTGCAGCGGCACACGCAGCACGACGGAAACAAGAACCAGTCCATGAAGATTCCCTTGCAGTCGTTGTCGGGATCGTAAGCTAGCAGACGATGCCATTTGTATTTCTGTTCACAGCCACACTCGCCAGCACAACGATTCGTTTGCACTTTTCTGGGGGAAAAATTGAAAAGAAAATTCAATTACAGAGACAGCGAGGGAATCACGAGATTAGAAACTAAGCTGTCAAACTTCAGCTGCCGACAGATGACAGAGAAGTTTTCGCTTTGATTGACGAGCTTGTTTGTGACTAGGCTGACCATCTGTAGTTTGAAAATAATCGAAAAAGCTTTGTTATCAGATGATAAGCCTAAGATGCAAACGTCGATGAATCTTTTAAATTCTACCATCTGTTCAGCCTTGTAATCAACAAAAAAGCTTCCGTCTAATCACGAGAAAATCAAACGGAAACTCACGAGCAAACTTCTTGATGAATCGCCTGCTCGAAGTGCTGCGTATTGACAATGGCACGGATTTTTCCAGCGGAATTTGAAGCCCAGTAAGGCGTGACGATTTCGACTTTCGATTCGCACGCGTCAACACTGGAAGAAACATAAGCTTAGCAATCAAAAACATTAAATCGTTCAAAGCTGTCACTCACCGTCCTGTGTCGCTTTTCCCGCTTCCTGCGTTCGCCCGATTGTTTGCATTGCTGCTCGTCCTAGCCTGGCGCTTATTACGCAATTTACTAAAATATGAATCGCCCGTCGGGCCGGCGTCTCGCACGGGATTCGGACCCTCGCCAGGCTCGAAATAGATGTCGTGCAGGTCCGGCAAGTTGGGCGGATTACCGTCGTCGCCGTACAGACTTCTCTTCCGCTTCTTGCCCTGCTGGAACGACGCCCCGTACTCATTTTCCGCCTCGAAGTATCCATACATGCGCTTCATGAGCGCCTTGTTCTCGTCGATGAAATTCTCGATCTTGTCACTGTGCGGAGGGGAATCGTCGCGAAGTAGATTTATGGAAAAATAAGCAACGAGAATTAACATTTAAATAAGAATCGGAGAAGGAAGACAAGTAAACGCGAATGTTTCGAATGGAAATCACGATTAGAATTTGTTTTCAGCGGAATATGATAATCAATTATTGAAATGGGCTTTTCCCATCCGACTCAATTACGTGGCACGGTCGCCACTCGAGTCGAGGAAAATAAAGCAATTTAAAAGTCTTTGCAGCGAGAGAAAACCAATAATGAGATTTTATTTGCGATAAAAGGCAATGCGAGAGTTTCGAGGTTGAATTGTAAATTTGTGTTGTGGAAATTTATCGATTCTTGACGGAGGCCGAGAAGAGAAATCGCTGCTTTTTGATTTAAATAAAAAGGAATAAAATATTTACGAGGAACATCGAAAGCTTTTTCGCTTTGATTGGGTGTGATCCAAGCTCCATTCCATCAGCCATCAGAAGGACGAAAAGACATAACACGAAATGAAAGGATTTAGGAATCTTGTAACAATAATTGAGGCAGATTTCGAGCGACATCGGAAAGCTCAAGGCAAACTTGGAAAGCTTAGAGAAGCTTTCGGAAGGCGTTGGAAGGGTTCGATAGCTTGCACACGAATCCTTAGCTTGCATATGAATTTTAAAGGCTTTGAGACAGCTTAAGAAAAATTAGGAAGCTTGAGCTTCGAGACGTGTTCGTCTGTTTATGGATGACTCAAAATGTAAGGCTGGTTTGCTCTAATGCCAACCACGATGTTAAGACAACCAAGGAAAGCTTTTGACTAACTCTGAAGGTTTCAAGAGGCTCTAAGCTCGTGTTGTATCCTTCAAGGAACATCAACAACATATTCAAGAGCCATTAAAAACTCACGAAACGTATTACAATCTAAGTCTTCGTCATTACAAATTCTCTCGATAAAAGTTTGAGAAGCTTCGCCACCCGGATGAAACGTTTGAGGGCGCGCGGATGGAAATTATGAAGTTAAACGAGAAGAAATTTATGAGGAGATTAAAGCGACATGTTTGCTGTTCTGTTCGCCAAATGAGACCGATTAGGCGAAAGCATTTGCATAAGAGCATCAAAGGAATTCGCGTCGTTAGGAGAAATCCCCGCACACGTTCGCGAGCCGTCAAAGACATTTGGGAAGAATTTTAAGTCGCGAGATTACGAATTTTATTTGTAGATTCGCTTATTCGAAGTAATATCTTTATTATTGCAAATCCCCTCGCTCAAAGGAGGCCGCGAAAGTGCGACATTTAGCCATTTAGCTTGCATCATAAATTATCGAGATCTTTTCACTTGGCTCTTTGGCGGAGAATGATCTGCGGCTGTCGATGCGAAATCGTCTCCGCAATCTAAACCGAATTCGCATAAATTCGCGGCTTAGTTGGACCCGCGGGAGGCTTCGCCGTTAAGCATCTTTGCACTCGTAAAGCGTCACGATGAGCTTTTGTCGCTCGCTTTTATTGTTGTTTTCAAACATCTCGTTCGTGTCGCTCGCTCTAAGAGTTAATTTGGTTTTGACCTCAATTTCTCGTCTTCTTCTTTGGCTTCTCACTCATAATGCCTCGCATTAACATAAAAAAACATTCACTCGATGATGTGTCTGTGAATTTCTTTCGCGTTATTGAACAGCGCGGAGATAAAAATCACTCGCCGTATCGTTTATCATCTGGCGAGGCTGGAATTATAACATTTCTATTGCATAACCGAACTCTGATTCCTTCGTTAGTCGAACACCGTCGTGCACTTCGCCATCGAGTGGCGGCGCGCATTCTCCTCCACTTCACCTCGACGTGCATTAATCTACTTTAATTGCTCGCCTGTCAAAGCTTCAGCTAGTCGAGCGCTACAAATTGCGAGTCGTTTGTTCTTCAGGAAGACTTGGCTGGCTTGCTAGCTGTCGCTTTCCATCAAGTGCTATCTACCATCAGCGGCGAGAGCGCGCTGAAACACTTTCGGTTTCATTGCGCTTTTCAACGAGCTGAGAGAGAGCAACACGTCACTTGGACTTCGCTTGTGTGTGCTTAACAAGCGGTGGAGTGAATCGAAGAAAAATTTCCGGAGAAGCAGCCAAAAGAGGAGAGAGGTGAAGACAAGTGGCAACACAATTTATTTGGCTCTTGAGCTTTTATTCATCGCTTTGGCTCCAGCTGCAGCGTTGAGCAATCGATTGCTATCTTTCACCTTTTGTTCTCGGAGCATTCAACAAGCCACTCCAAAAAAATCTTTGGCAAAGGCGAGCGAGAACAAAGAACAGAAATTGAAACTCTGAGGTTTTTGTGTCGCGATTGAGTTCGAACAATGAAAGCTCTTAAACAAACACTCGATGATTCTGCGAGATTTGAGTTTTATGATTCATGCTCGACGGTCTCTCGACAAACGAAACTTTGATTATGTAAACCACGCAGTTGCCGCCGTGGTTTTTGTCACGAGAAAACTTAAAATTCGTCTGAGGACAAAAGCTAATTTGACAAGAATTTCTTTCGAACGACGCGACGTGCTGCAAATCGCAGCCAAAACTTTGCATGGTAAATCATTAATTCAACTCACATTGGGTAGCTATTGCCAGCCGTCGGACAAAATAGCTGATGGTAGCGCTTCACACATGGAACACCTTTAATGACATCACCTCGCACGTTCAGCCCCAGCGCTACGCTCAGCGCTGCCCACCAAACCTGCGAAAGGAAGAACACAAAAAATTGCAAAACAATTCGTTTCTGCTAATTATTCCGAAACATCATCCCGGATTTCTCAAAGCTTCTCTCGCCCATTCATCGGCACTTCTGAAGCTCAACGAGAATCACGAAAGGCAAGAAGAATTTTTAAATCGCCTCGTAAAATTGTGCTCAGGAATTTATTGGTTTTGTTGATAAAAAATCGTCTTCGCTTCGTTTATTCTTTCAGCCGCACACGCGATACGTTCTTTCAACTTTTTTATTGCAAGCGTTAATGGATCCACGTGCTCAGGAGATTTGGGGAAGACAGCACGAAGATTTTGGAAGCTCGAATTTGTTGAAGTGTAAACTTATCATTGGCAAAGCCAATTTGGCATTAGCTAGCTGTGATGTTAAATTACAAGTCATTAGATTTTTGACAACTTCACAAGTGTGCCAAAACCTTTTAACATTTTTGATTGTCAACTTTCACTCAGTCAAATTAATGTTTTGACAGCTAGAAATCTTGAAACTTTTAATGAAATTTCGAGCTCTAATAATTTCTTGCTATCCTCCCCAATTTTTAAAGCACGTTGTAAACTCGAAGCTTCCCTCTTCGCTTGCAATTGGAAGAAGATCCATCAAGGAAGTCGATGGATTTAAATCCGCGAGAAGATTAAAATTTAAAAGTATCTAAACATATTTACGACAAAAATCACGCGAAACATTTTCCGCGGGTTTCTTCTCTCTTCTCGTTCCAAGCAGTCGGTTGGTTTTGTTTGAAGCGACCCGGTGTCTTATCGCTGGCTTGTGAATCATTGAGGAACTTCTCGCGAGAAAAAAATGTTTCGCGGCAACAGACACGACAGTTTGCGCCGAGCGTTAACTTACGACTATCGGCTGGAAACTGTTTAAAGTTTAAATATTTGATTTGAGAATCTTCTTTAAGCTTTTGCGGGGAAAAATCGAGTCGTCACCGATAGTTAAACTAGTCTCTCGCGTAAGCAGATCAAAGTAAATAAATCTTTTCTAAATGCGAATTCTTCTGGGCGGGAAACCGAGCGGAGTTTTCGCGAAAGTTTCTCGTTTGGTTGGCGGTTTGATGACATTCGAGACGAAGCAGTCTGAGTGCGTTTATAAATAGAAGTTTCGAGAGTGAAGGCTTAGGCAGATCCGCTTTGCGTATTTATGCAAAAATTCTTGTAGGTTAATGGACCGCAAACGGCAAAGATTCTTCGCTTTTATAGCTGCCAGCTTTGCGGTTCGTTTGTTTTCATAAAACTCTTTTCTCTCGACGACGATGACACTGGAAAATTTCGTCGCAGGATTTCACGACAGCTCCAAGAATAGCGCACTAAAAATATTTAACTCCGCGGTCTTAACATAAATTACTGACATTTGGCTGTCGAGCTAAACTTTTCCAGTAGCTCAACATTTCGATGGCAAGCGATTATCGCTTTATGAATTGTTTGATTAATGTCATAATTATACAAATCGCATTCGGCGAGAAAGATCCGAATGATGCGAGTAGCTTTGAATCGGATAGAGCTGCCAATCAATCGAGGAACTTCTTGGGCTTCAAATCTACGACGTTGTACACGTTCGGGTAGAAGTTAGTAATTAAAAAGCGGATTAAAAATCAATTAGGCGAACAAGACTGAGTGGTAAGAAATTAATTAATGAAGCGAGGCAGCTCGAAGTCGTGCCACGACCAGAAATTGCGTAGAAGCCTTACGAAGTTCAAGGCTCGCACAAAATGATCTGCATCAGTAAGCAGTCGAGCGACGCTTGACATTGACATATTTCATCATGCAGCAAAGCTCGCAGCTTAAACTCCTAACTCGACGAAAAAACCGAGAGTGGAACGGTGGATGTGTGTAGACAGTTTCGCATAAATACGACTGTGAAATTAGTATCTGATTCATTCAACGACTTTTTAATGGTTCATCGTTACCAATAAATCGATTCGATTTTCAAGCAGCGACCGTTCAATGTGCCAGTGCTGCTCGAACTCGATTTCAGCCAAATAGCTCGAGGTCAAACAACCTCAGACCGCGGTTCATCGATTGTCAATCAAGTCCAAAGCACAATGAAGTCATTAAGCAAGCGAGACGATGCCATGAAGAAGAAAAAGCGCTCGCAGTCAAATTGAAGTCTTGGTTGAACGAGCCACTCGACAATTCATTCATCGGAGTGCTTTCGACTTCTTCTCCAACAGAACTTTGCCGTGTTTGGAATTTCTCGCTTCCTTGTTGACTTGACATGATTTCACCGCCCCACAATAAGATTCAGTCTAAATATAGAACGCAATGCGTCATGCTCGCTTTGCCGGCGCTTCGAGTCGATGATCGTTTGTTTTGCTCGCAGATTACCGAACGTACAATGGAGCATGAGAAGCTTTTAATGAAGCTCGGGATCTCTGACTTGTGTAATAAATCAGCGGCGATTAATTTTCAATTTGCTTCGACCGACGGCGATGTTTCGGAGTCGCCAAGAATTCTCGATACTCACAGGAATCTGCATGAACGTTCCATTGTAAACCTTCGGGTAAGCGTAGAGCGGGACGACAGGAACTGAATTGTTTTGCAGAAAAATTGGTCCTGGAAGCGACAAAAAGCTTGTTAGAGACTGCAGCGGTTTTTTATCGCCGTGAGACTCACCTTGAATAGGCGTCACCGGCATCAGTCGGCTCTGCGTATCTGAAATTCGAGATCAAAAGGATTATTGGCAAAACATTTTTAGTGTCGCTGAAATCGCCTTAAGATGACAAATGGCGCAAAGTTTTGGGTCAGAAGAAGATTTCTGTTTGTTCATGAGCGAGAAAATGTTGGCGCCACCAACAGAGACTCGCGAAAATAGCTTAGCGACAAAATTCGGAGACATTTGCGTTTAAGTAATGGCCAAGTTGTAATATCAAATTATAGTCAAATTCGCCACCCATGTTTTGAGCTCAAACAACTCTGTCGTCGGCGTCGCATCAAGTCAGGGATTTCAGCATAAAAAACAACTAGAGCAGTAAATGCTTAATCAGTACTTTAAATCTTAAGCAGTTTCTAACATCGTTAGTAAACTTTTGTGAATGCCAACGACCAGGACAACCTGGAGAATCAAAAAAGCTGCGAGCCCTGAGGACTCATAACAGCAAATTACACTTTTTGCAAGCACGTTTCTGTTGCAATGTTGTAAAGATTTAATCTCGTCTGTAGTTCTCGTGCAAAGCAAACTTCGTGTAAAGAATCAACTGTCACCCCCGCACGCTGCGTTGAGTAAGAAATTTCCGCTCAGACTCGTTTCGACATTCTCGTTACGTGGCTTCAACGATCTGGTTGCGATTGCATAAACCTCGTATGGGAAAGCTTAGCGCTGAGCCTTTCAGACCTTCACTGGCTTCAACAGCCAACTCGACCGATAATTAAAAGCGTATTTACCCTTTAATTAATTAAGCAAATTATCATCAACTCTGTGAGGCTGTTTCTGTTTGGAAATGGAAACTCAGATGATTTGAGTTTCTCACAGCTTCGAATTGCTTTCGCATTGATACTTGACCTACCCTTCCGAGAAGCGTGCTTTTCAATGCCAAAAGCGGAATGAAGAAGCTTCTGATGTGAATTGATCTCGCGCATGATGATGAATCACTTGACGAGCGGTGAAGAGTGGGCGAATGCCGCTGAACAACACAAATCATTTGCTGCCATCAGTGAATGAAAGAGCGAAGGCAATTTGCTTAATTAAGTTCAATCTTGCCGAAGCGCAAGCAGACAAACTTGATTGCGTAACGATTAGAAAGCGCCACGATGTGCGAGTCGCAAATGAAACGGCAAAGGAATTTTGTCTTCACTTGCGCCGATTTTCACTTCCACATCTCATTAGTTTTAATTTCGCAAACAATTTCTCGCCTCCTCGCTGATGCTTTGCATTTATGCTGATGATGACGTTTCCTCTGATGAACGATAATTGTGCCTGAGCGATGCCTTTTGGGTCATGAATTTATGTGCATAATTGCGAGCGAAAACTGTTTTTTGTCTCAGCGCAAAACTTTTTCCTGACGTCCTGAACGTTGCACTTCTCAACCAAACTGTCGCCTCGTTCGTTCGAATGCGAATATGCATTTGCTAGACGGACTACAAGCGGTACGGACAGTGAAAGAGCATAGAAAGATCGCTAACTGAATCGTTTATATTTCTATTGCTTTGTCACACTCCCAATGCAATGCACAAGCCACAAGCGACTTCATCTTTGAACTGAACAGATCGACTTGTTTCTTACATTCAAATGAATGCGACAAGAGGGAAAATTAATTTCAAGCGCGCATCGACTCGGAAACTTTCCGTTCGGCTCTTAATATTCAGAATGCATTCGCCATATTTCTTCATAATCATCTCGACACGTTTGCATATCAAAACACTTCGATTTATAAAACTTTTCCACTCTGCTTCGCTCCGGTCGCATGATTAGCATTTAAAACAATATTTTTATTGCCATCGATTGGCTTTTCCTTCTTTCTCTGTCGCCTCAGCCGTCAGAGTTTCTCTTGGATAAGTTGAGCGCTTCGACATCGACCGAGGAGGTGTTAATTAAGATGAATGACATGTCGCCATGAACTGCGCGCTCGTCTCATGACTTTTAACATGAGCGACATTAAATTTAAAACGTGAAAGCTCAGCGACATCCGTTTGCCGCAGCTGACGACAGGCAGTCGAGCAGTTGTGCAAGCAGGCGGCTTGTGTCAATTCATAATTAACGAAATGACGAGAAAACAATCAAATTTCCCATTCAGCGCTTTTCGACGTCAAGCCGATTAATCATCGCTCGGAGCGTGGAAACTGGAAATCGTTAATGAATCGTATAATGCGAGTAGGAACGGAAGTGAGTGGAAGTCTCGCTGAGAAGTTTTCGTGATTTAAGGTTCGCGATGATTTATTCAAGCGCTTTTGGGAATTTCCAGGCGACTCCGAAACGCGGAAGCTTCAGCTGTCTCCAGTTCCGAGTTCTGCTCTAATTTGATTAAAAATCGATTATTCATGGTTGAGTGGCAGCTGAGCCAGCCGAGAAAGGCGAAACTTCAGCTCTAAAGTTCGTTGCTGTGATTATTGAGCAAGCACAAGAATCAAACAAAACGGAATAACAGACAACCGTGGCGCGCGCGATCGAGAACATTTCCTTAAATAGAATTCTACAACAGCTTTACGACGCTCTTCAGACAGTATCTTAGTCAGTTAATTAAACGAGAGGGAAATTTATTGAACCGTTCGCTTCTTGTATTTCTAATTCAACTAGGAAGACTCTCGAGCGGGTAAGGCAACGTAACTCGAACCATATTTAGCTTTCCAAATGCACCAGTCGAGTCCTTGCTGGCCAACGGTTGGCGGCACCTTCCAACATTTCAGTCGACAGTCCAAGCTGTTTGTTAACGTTTCCAGTCGAAGGGACTTTCTTATTTTTACGACACTCATTCCGACCCTAAATTCATTTCCATTTCGCCACTTCCGAGTTCGTTCTTTCTCCACTCTTATCGAGCAAGCCGA
This sequence comes from Smittia sp. YW1114-2, assembly GCA_033064975.1. Lineage (NCBI taxonomy): Eukaryota > Metazoa > Arthropoda > Insecta > Diptera > Chironomidae > Smittia > Smittia sp. YW1114-2. Next base: position 20,407,508 of record CP093832.1, read on the forward strand.
GAACTTTGCATGCAAATTAAAATGCTAAACATAATGCATGCATAAATCTTCATTAAAAAGAATCGCAGCATAGGAAGCACTCGAGTTTGGTCCGATGCTGTCGTAAATTATGTTTTCAATTTGATATTTTATTTTAATTTATTGGAAATAAAATTTAGTTTCCCATTACCGAATAAGTTTTATCTCATGCGAACATTTCATTCGATTGGCGATAAGTCGAGAGGAAGGGAAAGTGGATGAAGAATTATGAGTCGTCTCACCTTTTGCGGCAGTGTTATCATCGTAGTACTCGTCCTGTTCCTCGCCGTCGTCATCGTAGTCAAGCACGGCGACTGTAAATGTGCGATGGAAAATGTGAAATGGAGAAAAGAATCCGAAGCTTTGTTAGGAGAATCAGATGAGAGATTAGGGAGCTTTTGACCAGGAAATGTTGAAGCCTTGAAGCGTAGTTTGACTGGTTGGATAGAAACTCACCGTTTTGTGTCCTCGAGCCTTGTCCCGCTTGGATTGGCTTGAAGCCAGGCGGCTGCTCGGGATAGCCAGCGGCTTGGTTGCGATTAAAACTTGTGTTGCTAGTAAGCGGCACAGTTGGTCGTGAATTTGGTGCTTTGGTGGTTTGTGGTTGTGGCTGCGTCTGCTGAGCCTGGTAGGGATTCTCTCGCTGTCCATAGCTGTATCCCGTGTTCTGTTGGTTGTTGAAGGTCGTGGAGGGCGACTGCGAGTAGCTGCTTTCTCCATAAGTCCGCGTCCGCGTCGGGGGAATGTATGCGTTGCGGTTGGCGTTCTGGGCCTGCTGTTGCTGCGGTGGCAAGTAGTTCCGACTGCTTTGCTGCGCTTGCTGTTGGTGTCGGTATGGCCCGTTCTTGTAGTAATCGTCGTTGGGCAACACGTTCTCCTGGTGATGTGGAGCGGGCTCGTATAGATTATTGACGGCGTGTGGCTGGATGGGACTGATGGTTGCCCAAGAAGCCGCCGCTGCACCGAATGGCAGTGAATAATTGACCATGGCCGCCATGCTGCTCGGTTTCACTCGGTCCGTTCGTCTTCAAATATTTTATTTTCTCACTCTTTGAAAGCCCCGAAGGCTTTTCTTCTGTAAACTTTATTTCTCTTCGCTTGTAGGCTCAACACAAAATCGAATCGAAAATTTCATGGCATTTTTTATTGAATATTTGGCAACCCATTTTATATTGATGATGCTTTTATTGATTCGATTATAAAACGAACACTGTTCACAGCTCACGCATCGCATCGGTTAGAAATGTTCAACGCACACACGAGAGTTTGTCTCTTCTCCGAACTATTCGGTCACAAGTTGTGAGTTACGTGTTTATCAAAATATCACTATTTTCTTATCATTGCACAACGCGTTTCTCTCCTTAACTCGCTGCGAGTCAAACAAGAGCTGTTCACACGGAATTCGGTTTTGCAAACTCTCCTTGAGCGCTTCGTTCGATGATTGGCCACCTAGAGCGAGCTTGAGATCAAAATTCCAATCACGAATCGTCTGCTTAAATTAGCGACGAGGTGGCGAGGGGAAAGAAGTCGCATGTCAGCTTCTGAGCTTTTTCGAGCATCATGGAAGAGCCAAAGCAATCAAATAAAAGCCCAGCGCATCAATCAAAATGTGGACGCAACATTAGCTCTGACACATTTATTCAAATTCCATGTAGGCCGAGCGTCTGCTGCTGCTGCTCGGGACCGAAAATTATGGAGATTTCTCACTCAAAATACGACGCGAGGAGTTATGCATTGACGTTGGAAATGTAACGAAATTAACATGGGAAGCTTTTTTCTCGCGGCTCGAGTCGAAAGACTTCGATGCGCGATGAAGCGAGCAAACAATGCTTTTCCTCCGGCAATTAAAAAACATTTCCTTATCAACTTCGTGAGATCGCGCCCTCGAAACTATTTCTCATATCACCAAGCGATCTTTTCCGACAGCGGGCGAAGTTATTTTGTGAAGCAGATAATTCATTGTTCAAACTGAGCTTTTCAATGTCACTGCCTGCGGATCGTAGACTGTTATCCAATTTTGTCCACGAGAAAAAAACTCTTCGACTCGCGTTGCTGTCGAATGAAAAATCTCCATTTAATTGCATAACAAGCCACGAAACGGCGAAGACGAAACCGAAATGAGTTTGAGAAGAAGAAGAATTGACACTTCGGAAAGCTCGGCTGAGTGTAATTAACTGATGCGACTCTAATTTCCCTCGTCAGCTCTTGACAATTTAATTTGTATTCACTTGGAGCTTTTGAGCTGCACGCGCGGATCGCCGACGAAGTAGAACAATAATTTATCTCTTCGACTCACAAGACACTTTTTCGCGACGACTTCAACAATACCGCGGTGGCTGTTGCGACTTAAGGAAAACACGTGTACACGCTAAGCGCTTGCTAAAACGACTAAGTCGAGCTTGAATGCTACAGGCAAACAAAAAGCGCGAGACGCGATACAAGCACACACAGCTTGCGGTCTGAGAAATGCGAGAAGGCAATGGAAAGAGCAAGCAATCGTTAGACGATATGCAAATATCAACACACGCGAAAGTTTCGCTCAAAGATCGTTCCAATGCTTTCGGAGAACTGCGAGAAAACTCTCAGTTTCATTTCGAATCGATGACGACTTCGAGGCGCAAGGGGGGATGACGAGCTTCTCCTTTACTCGGTCATGACGTGAGCTTTTGAACTCACTCTCGCTTGCGTAGAAGAAAAAGAACCGCGAGACATCATCGCACGTTTCGTGATGACATAACTGCCCCATTGAGAGCCCGGGGATGAGTAACGCGATTGTTTCTTTTTTCGCTTCGCACAATATCGTAAATTACTTCAATTATCTCGCCGAAATTCTTTCAAGGCGCTTCGGCATGCGGAACATCGAGAACGGGAGCCAGTGAATCATCTCATAACTCACTCGCGAGGCTCTTAACCGGATCGCAATAAAAGGCGATCGGATCGATTTCTAGAGATTCGAGCAAGTGGAAGCTGAGCGCTCGCCCACACTCAGATGATTCGCTTTTGTTTATGTGCTCGATTTCAGCTGAATTTATGGACCATCAAAAGATTTCAAGATTTTTGGCTCTTGTTTGTTGATTGAGCGATTTCCGATATTTATATTTGACCAGACTTAGAAAGCTCGTTGAGGTTTTGACTTGGATGGAATTACTGTGAAAGGTTCTGGTTGAGATTAAGCAACTAGACTTGATCAATAAACAAAGGGCTCGTTCAACTTCTTTTAATCTCTTGCTATAGTGAAGACCTATCAGAGCAAAAATAGTCAACTATCGAACGAGCTTTGCTTCTTTTATTAGCCCTCAACTACACTCATTTTTCTTCTCAAGCTTTGCTTAAAAAATAAAGAAGATTTTTCTCTGGAAAATTCAGGAAGCTTTTGACTCTCAAACTTCAAGATGATTCAAGAAGCTTTCCAATCAAATCAAAAAACTCCAAACCTTTTTTAATCAGAAAGACTTCCGCAACATTTTATCGCACACCTTTCTCACCATCGCTCGGACGAGAAATTTTCATATCGAACTTTGGTACAACTGAATTGAGCCCACTGAAGCCCGAGAGATTTATTTTAACATTTTCGGAGATAACGAAAACGCTGGCGGTTGCGTAAAGCTTGTCGCGTGATGCGGCCTAATGAATGCTCCGCTCGACATGAACGAGAAAGATCAGCGACAGCAGAGAAAGAGATACAAATCGGTTTCACTTGAGGCATCTCCCAATAAACTCGTTTCTTGATGGCGCAAGGAGTCGCGAGGGGTGATAAATTACAAATTTATTCAATCTAAACAGTTAATTGTCAAAGTCGTGATGTTTTTATGAAGCATATATTTCACGGTTTCGCAATGTGGAGCATGTTGCGACATTTTGGGGAATTTTGTGGTCTTTTAAACAGCTTCGAGCTGCGTCGACGAGCCAGTGAAGAAGAAATGTTTGTGAGATATTTAGACGATTCGTGCTCGAGTTCGTTGAAGGGCTACGTCATGACGCGTTGATGGTTGTGGTTGGAAGAGAGATGAGCATGGAGAGATGAGCTCGTTGACTTAGGAGGACCACAGAGCGTTGTAATCAGTCATCACTCGTCGGGCAACGATGAAAACTCCTTCACTGTTCACGAGACATTGACCACAAAAGAACGAATGCAGGAGAAGTCACGATACTGTCAGGTGAACATTTCTCTCACTCGTCATAAAGTTTGAGCTTCACTCTGTCTGGAACGAACTCCACTCGGTAAATTAGCATAAAGGACTCGCCGGTTGAATGCAAAGTGTGTAATGTAGCTGTTGACGTTTTAAATGAAATTTATTCCGGCGGTGCGATGTTGTTAGCATTAATAAACCCTCGGCCGGCGATCTACACTTCAACTTGATTGATAAAAACGTGAAACCGCATGACTTGGCATTTCAGACCTTGTGCCTTCAGTTTTGGCTCACTCGCATGCTCGAGAAACGAGAGAAATTCACAAGAGCGCTTCGCTTGTAAGTTTGGAAATTTATGATAATTTTATTCTGAATTTTTTCGCCGCGAGGGACGAGAAGGAAAAATCAACAAACAAACTGACAAATTAAAGTGAAATATTTCTTGAACTCGTTGCCACGTTTGTGAGTTTGTGATGAGTGTCAAATTGTGACGTTTGATTTCGTCAGATTTCAACACGAAATTTTCAAAGTTTCGAACTACATGAGCAAGGATTCGTTGTCAACTCTCGCACTGTCATCTCAAGACTTTCAATTCTTTTAGCTTGTTCATCTGCTACAGCAATCAATTCCTCGATCCTTCGAGCTTGATCTTTTGATTGAACCGTCTGGTCGTTTATGGTTGTAGTCAGTTCTTCAATCCTCGTTGCGTGACTGTTTGTGATGTCTTTGTGATTCTCAATAGTCTGAGCTTGTTCTTCAATGCGAGCTGCTAAGCTGTCCACTTCATCGTTTAAGGAACATCTTGCTGAGCACGAATCAACTGTCGAGCAAATAGAAATTGTTGTCGTTGTCGATGGATCCGTGGTCGTGGTTGGCACAAGCGGGGAGCATTGATTGTTAAGTTGCGATTGTATCGTTGCTATCTCTTGGGGGGTTTGCGCTCGGAAGTTGATGCAAAGGTTGTCGTAGAAGTAGACGAATCGCAACTGATTCAAGTTCGATAGAATGTTCGTTCCAACGTTCCGAATCAAGTTGTAGTCGAACGCGATATCAGCGAGGTTTAGTGTACGTTGGAAGAGATCGGCATCAAGGCTTGCAATTTTGTTTTCGTTGAGTCTGATCACTGCTAACTTCGGCCACGGAGCCAAATCCGCTGAAGAAATTCTTGTCAAGCGGCATTTCTCGATTTCAATTGAAAGTAAGTTCGGAAAAATGTAATGGAGTTTGGTCGGAAATTCAACGAAAGTGTTCACTGAGTTGATACTGATTTTAAAACGTTCGACGTGCGAATTATTTCGATTGACCATATGACTTCCAATCACGCTCGTCACTTCAGGGTTATCCAAATTTCGTAGTTCAGTCACTTCGCAAGTGTATCGACTGGTTACAAGAACAGTCGGCCACGAATCCGGAACTTTATAGTTACAATAGATCGACACACTCCAAGCCGGATGAGCAATTGCAGTCACAAAGAACAAAACTTTTAAAATGGAATTCCTGAAATCGAAGAGAAATATTAAGCAAAGTCAGACACAATTTTGTTCAGAACTCACATTTCAAACGAGGCCAATACGAAACTGATTGCGAAGTTGTCGCGGAAATCGTTTTTGTAATCGCGTCTTATCAAAAGATTAAATTTTCTTAGAATACTTATCAGTTCTATTATCTTTTCTCGGACTGTAAGCTCATCGATTAGGCAGCGAATACGTTAAGCTCTCAAGTACTCGTTTGATTAAACAACGACTTCTGCGTTTCCTTCGGAAACCGATGCAGACAATGATTTTCAAGAACTTGCCATCATAAAATTCCAATGGAGTAAGTTGCGACACCTTTTAACCTTTCAACTTAGCCATGGGCTTGAATAAAAGCATTAAAGAAGTTTAAAGCTTGCGATTATTTTCTGCTAGTGAAGCCTTGGCTTCATAGCTCTGCTCCTATGCTGGTCTCGTCCATTGTTGTTCATCCAAAAAGCGTACACAAAAGTCAGACGGGAGAGATTTGTCTGTTTGAAGATTATGTGAACGGCCCGCAGACACAAAGGCCGGAAAACTCTCGCACGAGAGGGAAAGAGATTTATGGCGCAATGTCAATGTCAAGCGAGCGATTAAACAAGAAAAATTCGAATTAACTGTAACAATGGCATTGCTGTTCGCCACCGGGCATGTGTTCGCCCCGGCCTAAGCTCAGGGAGTCGGCTAACAACACGAGAAACAAAAGACCAACATGCTCAACAATAGTCAACCGTGAAATGCGATAAGACTTTGTGCCAGCAAAATCGCAATAAATATTTTTCACTCGCGTTATAAATTATCGTCGAGTTTATGGCAGCGAAAATGTTTGCTTTTAATACCAACGCTGGCACCTACCGCACCCCGAAAAAATATAAAACAGAGCGGCAACTGAAATAATAGCGAGCGACTGAATGTCAATTAAAATATTTTTAAATACTCCGGCTTTCTGTCAAGCGAAAGGGAATTTCCGGCAGTGATGTTTGACGACTCGAGCTCGTCAAAAGCTTTCGAGCAGTTGAAGCTTAACAGCTTAACGGCAATTAGCTGCATTGAAAGCACTCATCGAGGGTCATTCCTGATGATGTCGCTCTCCATAACACCGACGATTAATATCGCAGAACTCTGACAACGATTTACATTGTAAACTTCGCAAGCGAGGATAACCCTGGAAAATATTTATTCGAGTGTACGATTTAAGGTTCCTCGTTAAATGACTCTCGAAGTTGCTGCTGAGTTGGCAATAGAACCTCTCGACATATTAACGAGCCACTCTAAGTAACAAACTCTCCCACTCCGGTCGGCCTTGCACAACTTCGACCGTTCGCTTTAATATTAAAGTTTCCTCGTTGCGACGAAAAAATTTATGTTGTGCAAAATTGAGTTATTTCTTTCTCGGACAATGTAGCGAGTCGATTGAAGTGAACATGAAATTCAGCTTCGATTCAATTAAACATTCAGGTTCACGGAATCGCATTTGTCACCTGCGAAATCGAGACAACCGCTCTCGAGCTGATTCATTAGCGCATTAAAAATTAAATCGCGCGATCGATTAATTAATTTCTGCGCCCAAATTGGGAAAGACATTCACAAGCCGCACGGACTCAGCGAGACCAGCGGAATCGATAATAATTTGTTATGCATTAAATGCAATTTGCATGAGGGGAGCAACTGCAAGCGAGCCAGCAAACGAGAGAAACAAACAGCAGAACACAACTTGTGCAATGTTACATGAGGGAAAACTAATTCAGTTAAAGTATCTCCCGAAAAATTTGCAGTCCGTGTTGAGCTCGGAGGAAAACAACGGAAAGGATGTAAAAGTTTTTGTGGCCATTAATAGAGAAAACGTTTTTCCTCCTTTCTGTGAAGCGAGCAGCTGGCATCGATCCAATGCACGAGCAGTTTGGCAATTTATCGAAGAGTGAGAAAGCGAACTAATTGCTTTTAGTTCGTCGTTAATTCATTGAGAGAATTTGATTTTAGAGTCTCGAGCGTGGGCAGCCTAATCTCTCCATTTGACTCGTTGCGTCAAGTCAAAGCACGGAGCATTGAACTGATTGAGATGTTGTCAGGGATTTGTGGTTTGTTATGAGGTCAAAGCTCTGGTTGAGACTCCCGAGAGTTTCAAATTCCCAACTCAAGTTTCACCAGCAAGTCAGAACGACGACTTAAAATGATTATCCGGAGCGTTTGTGGTTAAAGGAGACGTCGAAAGCCCCAAGTCATTAGAGCGTCTTGTCTCTGAACCCCTCTGTGGTTACAAGCTTGCCAAATCATCTCAATTAAGCTCCTGGAATTTCAATTTGCACTCGCCAAATAATCAAACCTGAGCCTAATATCTCGTTTCAACTTGCGGCTTCGACGCACAGGCTCGTGATTGTGGCGAGAAATTATTACCAAGATTGAAAAGTTTGCTTTTGCTCTTGCTCTTGTCTGGAGTGTCTTTAGTTTTGCTCGGTCTCTGAACTCTGTGCCAAAAAACAATTGAATTAAATTCGATTGAGCCGAATTGGGACAAAGTTGAGACTCGAATTCGAATCTCGTTTGCGTTATTGATACACATTTTCCTTCCGGATCAATAAACTCATCGTAATCGAGTTAAAGCTCGATTAGAGCGCTTGGCCGATGGACAACACGCTGTGATCGATTAAATCGAATGCAAACAATTAAAATTTCGGTGGCTGAACTCGGACGAGGGTTCATTGAGTCTCAAGGATAATCAGCCGAGTTGCTAATTCGTTCTCGGCTCATTGATTGAGTCGAAGACATTCCAGCTTTGCTTTAAAGCGCCGCGGAATTCGGTCTGCACAGATAGCGATGTATTTAATGAAGGGGCGCTAGAACCAGACACGAACTTCGAGTAATTATTCTGCTAGCCCGGTCCGTTTCGTTCCGCAAGTGTCTCAATCACTGATTTATTTTGACATTGATTCGATCGATTTTTGCGGGCAATAAATCATGCGGTCAGTCGGCATTTCCAGGAGCTGGCGAGCGACGAGAAAAATAACGAAATCGTGCATGACTTCGACATAACGATCGCTCATTGTCCTCCGGAAAATCCATTCAACTGCTCCACATATTGTCGTGTTTCTGATTTTCAATTTGTTTTCTCGCAATTTGTGACTCACAGGCGGAGGCGAGCGGTGAAATTCGAGTCGGGCAGCTTTAATTGAAATAATATTCCAATGATTCGACTGCTGCACGTCGACTCCATGCAGCGTCCGAGCACGTAGAGCTCGACATTCTAATTGGCGTGATTAGGCGACTTAACGTAACGACAAGGTGTAGCAGGCCGCGAGTTGACAGGAGACTTGTGCGAGGTGAAAAAGTATTTTAATGAATTGTTTTGCTACGAATCGGCTTCGACGATAAGTCACATGTCCAATAACAATTATTTATGAGTAGCGCGCAGAAAAAATGGAACAGCGAAAATCGCCACGAGCGAGAGCAGAATTTATTCTCTTCATTCGATCGATTCATCAAGAACAAGGTTGATTTCATTCGTCGATTGAGTTGGAGTGAATCGAAAGCGGAATTCCTGGAGAATCCGGAACGCGAATAATCGCAACTGACTCACGATCCACTAATATCTTTCGACTCATAGCGGATTAATCGTTGATTCCGCCTCGCCGAAATCTCGAAGATTTTTAAAACAAATTCTTGCGAACCTTTGACGCGCTGGCCGAGGGAATTTCCATATTGATCAAGCTTGATACGAGCAAATCGAGAGAAGTTATGCTTCGAACATTTGTCTGTGACTTGATTAGCCTGAACTGACTAAGCAGCAAACTCGAGCCAAAGACACAACGAGTTCAATCGGCAGCGAAAAACTCCGCCGCGCTTACTCCGACAAATTACATTCTCGCCTGAAGAAAAAGTCGCTTAGCTAAACGTTTCACAAGTCTCTCTTAGACCTGTCGAACTCTGTCCCTGAGTCGCTTGCATGTTTTCTTGTTTAATTAAAAGTCTCGTACTCGAGATAATTTCACGGCTGATTGGACAAGAAGTAAAATAATTAAATGAGTTTGCTTAGTTCTCCGTTTTCTTAAGGCGTCGAATGCTCGCCTGCAAAGTCGTGAGAGCAGCTATTAAGTTGTTGAAAGGTGTAAAACAAGGCGCATTAAAGTGCAATTTTGTTTGCCTTGCAATTCTGGAGAGGGCGATGAAACGACGGTGGTTGAAGAGTTCGCTAAGTTTGTGGCTTTTGCTCGACTGAAAACTAATATAGTGACTTAAACCCTTAACTTCATTAGGGTCTCTGGCTTCCTGAAAGCCGCTTTCACCTTACAAGAGGAAGAAAGTGAGGCTGGCGACTCAACTCTAGCTGAAAATTGCTTTCCTGAATGATTCAACGCCTTCTCAATGCAAACGAATTGCGGAACTGACTAAGCGCATTACAGGATTTTCGATTTTGCATTTTCCCCGCAAGCTAATGAGCCAACGAATGGACAACAAACTCTTGTTTACTCAACTCACAAACTAATGTTAAACATCAATTACGAACCTTCCATCGTAAATAACGCGAAGGCAATAATTGCGGCATTAAATGGCCCGTGCTGCTGATCCGCTGGAATTGACAATTCCTAGTAATCCCCTCGAGCGCTTTTGATTTCCTTTCCCTCGCTCTCTCCCTCACTCGATACCGCCAGCGAAATGAAGTTTTCCACCCACAATTTATCGCCCTTGAAGTCTCATAACTTCTTCTCGATGACAAATTCCTTTGGCTTTTCCACCCGAAGCCATTAAATCGCTTCCCCGTACCACATAAATCAGTAACGAGATTTATCCATCCGGACCAGTGAACTTCCGCCCACGCAATTTGGAGCCACCACAAATTCAATTAAATAAACACTGCGCTCTCGACAACTCTTTTCATCCTCTCGATGAAAGTCGGCAATTAAAATTTAAATCGACGGGAAGCGAACGAGCGCTTGCTGTTTACTTTGCCATTCAACAGTCGCCATGCGGCGCTCGACAGCTCTGCCATTTCGCTAATTAATGACACTTTATCGGCAAATTGCACTAAATTCCATTAAAACTGCACTCAATATCCGACTGACTCTCGTGCGGGCGCTAAGCCACTCAATTACCGTCGCGTTTGTAATCTGATCAATGATTTAAATTTTATCGAGTTGCGACCAATTAATTGTTGATTGAAAACGATACGAAGACTGAAAAGCTTTTAACGAAATTGCTGTAATAGTTTTCGTCAGGCATTTAATGTGACGACAACTGAGGATTTGCAGACTTAAGTTGACTTGTCAAAGACAGAGAAGGCTGAAATTTTTGGGAAAACCTTAAGTTGAGCTCCAACTGATCGAACCGAATCATAATTTGGTACACAGAAATGTAACTAAAACCTTTATTGAGTGATTGGATTGACATTCGCTTTTATTTTTCTTTATTACAGCCGATTAATTTATCTTAGTATTTCCAAATCATTCTCGATAATATTCATATTCGTGCTAGATTATTCGTTTAAGCTTCTCCGGATCATATATAATTTTCTCAGGAAGTTTGTTTGGAAACATTTCACAGCGAACGCTTCAAAATCTGCGATGAGTAGGCACGTGCGAGCTTGAGGATGTCGAGGTGGTCGATGAATACTCATCCAAATGTATTTGCAAATTGAAAAACGGACTTTCAGCATTGAATTTAAAGCCAGCGATGCGAACGTCTCTGGATCTCCGATCGATGACGCCAGCTTGAATTGCTTTGCCAGCTTGAACTGGTTGGATTTCATCTAATCTGCCAGCGTGAACGAGAAGTTGTCTTGGGTTATGGCACTGTTTGTCGATCAAATCCATCAACTCCTGAAGAGATTTTAAGGAGTTTGAACAACCTGGAACCAACCAAGCGTCTATATTTTTATTTTCCTTCAAGCAAACCACAAGATTTTCCCTTCCTCGCAAAGGTTCCAACGGCTTCGATGACGCAAACTCGATTTTATTGTTTCGAAAGTCAGCTATTCGCAGCTTCGGCAAATCCTCGAACAAATCATCTGGCAGAGATTTCAGTTTGCAATCCGTGATGTTCAAACTAACCAAACCTTCGAGTCCTTTGAAATCTTCTTTCGAAATTTTTTCCAGCCCACAATTTTTGATCCACAAGTGCGTCAGGTTCGGAAAATGTTTGTGCAAGTCCCGCGGAAAACATTCGAGAGCCAAACTTTTGAAATGAATTCCTCTGACGTCTTCGTTGCGCTTCCGTGTTTTGTGATCTCCAATGAAATTTTTTATCGCACTTATCGAGTCGTTAATTTCCGTCGTGGTCACTTCGCAAGTGTAAAGAATTTCTGTTTTCTTGATTGTCTTCACCCAAAGACGATCCACGAATTTACACAGAACTCCCATCGTCGACAACTTTACTCCTTAAAGTGAATCTCCAAAGTGACTGAAAGTGACTTATAACGACCAAATTGTTCAGTCATAAGACGAGTCAAAATGTGATGCACACATAAAACAAGAGATACGTTAATCTCCGCGCGTCGCGTTTGATTAAAGGGCTTTTTCTCCTGCCTTCCGATAAGGTGTTGGTACAATTTGATATTCTTATGTTAGTGTGTCCGTTCCAAGTTTCTTTAGTGGCTTCACCAGCTCGATCAGCTTTGGACCCAGCGCCTTGTTCTTTAGTGGCTTCACCAGCTCTTGAAACTCGAAGAAATCATAATTTTCTTTAGTGGCTTCACCAGCTCGATCAGCTTTGGGCCCAGCGGTCAAAAATTGGTGTCAATCGATCCGTCTTGAGCTAAGAAACATTTCATCTGAACACACGAGTCATCAATTCCGTCGTTTTCAGCGAGAAAATCAAAGAAAAGTTGATTTTTTTGGACCTTCCAGCACAACTTCCCTGGTTTACCCTAGAAGGAAGCAGCCGATCAGGCTCATCTTCGAACTCGGTGGAATCAGATAATTTCTTCGTCAAAAAAGCCCTAAAAAATTCCGACAAAACTTTGTAAATTTACTTACTTTCAAAATTTTGACATCGCTTGGTTGATAAGACTGCATGAGGACAAATGATGTATCAGTAAATCAGATACGTAGGGCAAACTGATTGAACGTGGATTCTCTTCGTTCAAAATCTTTTAGACTTGACTCCCTGCAATGCCCAAGGATGCACGAATCTCCTGATAGGTGATATTTTGATCATCCTTTATTAGATTCTGGACGGCATCGATGTTTTCTTGGGTGAACGCTGTTTTTGGTCGACTTCCGCCATGGACCTTACTGAAACTGGCTCGTCCCCGCTAAAACTCTGAAAACCAGTTGTAAACAACCGTTCTTGATGGAGCTTCGTCAGCAAATGCAGAAGAAAGTCGATCAATGCTCTGTTGTTGTAATAATTGACCGGAAGTAGTAGAATCCACGTTCAATCAGTAAATCAGATAAGCCAAATTTGAACTTTTAATGTTTGAGTCATAACACAAAATGAATTGGAATCGAGAGGAAACAACGAGAACTTGCTGACTTTTCTTCTTTTATTCTTCGGCTAATTTTCCTGCTAAAGTACAAATGATTTTACAGTTTAAGGATTTCTACAATTTTGGAAACAATTCAAGAAAAGCTTTCGCGTGTAAAATGTTTCGCATTCGTGAGCTATAAAATTTCTGTTTCGCATGGCAGTGCTTTACGTTATCAAAAAGTTCGCAAAATTAAGGCAAATCGTGACGCAAATTGAAGTCAACGCTAGCTAAGCTGTAACGAAACTAATAATTTCTCGATGCCGAGCACAACGACGACCACCGAAAGTTCATCAAAACAGGACAAAATCATAATTTTACGAGATTTTTTTTTATTTTTCATAAAGTTTTTCCGTTTTATCAAATACAAATAGTTTCGCTCCTTCACTTCGCTCCTCTGTCGCTTCAATAAGTTTAGGTAAATATTTTATTCTTTCATGCGTTATGTGTTGTCATATCCGTCAAATACCATTCGTTCTACAAAGTTCCATCCATTAAAAGAGTAAAAAATATTCTCACGTTGATCCGTAATTTAATGATTTGATTATTTTCTTCGTCGAACGCTCCCCGAGGCGCGCCCACTTATCAAGGCCGCCCGAGGATGTTCTCCGCTTCCACGTTTGTTGTCTAAGCTCATAACTTTAAATAATTTAATAATAGCATTTCTGAATGACTTATCGATAGTTAAATATTATTTTCCAATCGACGACCGAACACTCGCCGGCGTTTCATTTCTTCACTTGTTCGCTTCAAACGCTTCGCCGGTCGGGAATACACAACGACCAGACCATCCGCGGTTAACATTAATTTAGAATAAGAAAATCAAAGTTCTCCTCTCGATCGATCGCTCAACTCAAACGGCAAAGCGACTTCGTGGCCAAACAATGTAAAACTTCATCACTGTTATTTGCTTCTCGTTTAGTAAAAAATATTCATAAGCGATATAAAAAGGCGTCAATTTGAAGGAACGAAGAGCTCGGAGCTCGTTGCCTCTTACATAGAAGTAATGCGTGTGTTTATGAGTGCGCTCGTGTTAATTTTATTGCTCTGCTCACGTCGTAGTCAATCAAAAGCTGACTTGACTCTTCACTCAATCTTGAAGCTTTCCTTGCGGGGCTGAGGAAAGCCCCAGCTGTCCAATGAATATGAAATGGTTCGATGCGATTAAAATAAGCAAATGTTTAATCATAGGACAAGTAAAACTATAACTTAGAACTTAAATGAGATGAGAAAGGCGACGAGAAAGGAAATTGATTTTTACAGAAACAAATTTAGAACGTTGAACAAAGGCTGAGGAAGTTTAAGTTTAAATTTTATGCTTTCGTCTAGAGACGTCTTCGTGTGCTTAGCTCTGCGACTCGAAGGTCTGAGAGCTTCAATGAATCTAGAGATTTCATGAGAATTTTGAGATTTTCTTGTAGAAGACGAAATTGTTATAAAATTCAGCGTTTGTTAATTTTGATTCGGTTTTGCGTAATTCCTCCACGAGTTAAGTGTGTTGATGGGCTGTGTTGACAAAGATCTTCCACTGGATAAGACGTGCAATAGAAACTTGAAGAGTTTGTCGCTCCATCTTCACAGTTATCTCGAGGAAAGTAAGTTCTAGTGTGCGTATTCGAAAGTTTTAAATCGTCGCCGTCGATGTGAAGACTTAATCGGCAGCGGAATCAAGCACCATCTGAAGAGCATCGCCGTTGCCGTTCTCAGTCAAGCCGTTTCCATTCTCATGTCCGCTCATCTGTGAAGCTTTCAGAAGCTCTTCGATCAACTGCGGGTCGCCGGAAGTCGTTTGTGTCGTGGTCGTTTCCTCTTTAACGATGTCACCGTTCACAACTTTCTTCTGCACAACCGTTGTGGTTGTGGTCGTAGTTTTCTTGACACCTGGCGACTTCTTGATGACTGTCGTGGAGGTGGTGGTGGAAGCTGGAGACTTTTTGACGGTCGACAATGGCTTTCGGACTCCAACAGCGCCCAACGAAGGCGATTTGGCTGCAGCAGGCGACTTCAGCTAAAATTGTAATCGTTTAGCTTTGATCTCGTGTCTTCAACTCAATTTCACTTACATCTTTAACACCTGGCTTAGCAGTTGCAGTCGTCGTAGTAGGACGCGGCGATCTTGTTGCAGGACTTGCCAATGTTCTGCTCAAGAGCTTCTCCTTGGTCGGAGAAGTTGCTGATTTCTCAGCGGATGAAACGGAGAGACGCGTTGAGGTGACTGTTTTCATTGCGGGCTTTGCAGTGACAGTTGAGGTTCCGATGGCTTTTGGCTTTGCAGGTGCGAGGCTGGTTGGTTTGGCGGCAACTCTAAAAGGTTTTGACATCAAATTAGAACTTCTCTTATTGATAAACAAAGCAACAAACCTTGTGGAAGCAGCCGATGAAGTCAGTGGCTTACGTTCAGCTGTTGCTGATGAAGTTCCGTTGGTTAGTTTTGGTTTCGCTGGAACTGATGCCGAAGCTGGTCGTGTTGTCGGTGGCCTGAGAATTGTTTGATAATTACCATCACAAAACGAATCAGATTTATTACGAGAACTCACTTGGTTGTTGCCAAACTCGTTGCTGGCTTCTTGGCGATGGTTCCTGTTGCCTTAACTGCTGGCTTAGCCGCAGTGTCAGTTGCTGTTTTAGGAGCCGTTGCAGATGCTGGTTTTCTTACTGGTGGAACTGTTGGTCGTGACGAAGGAGCGCTTGAAGCGACAGGCTTAGCTGCCGGCTTTGCAGCTGCTGTGGTTGTGCTTGACGTAGCTTTTCTGATCGGCGGTGGTTTGGCCGCAACTGGAGCACTGGCTGGTTTAGCACCGACGGTTTTAGCTGCAGTTGTGGAAACAGGTGCTCGCTTGGCTGGAACTGGATTGGTCTTTGATGCAATTGGCGCTTTGGCTTTGACATCAGTTTTCTTAGTTTCCGGTTTGCTGGCGGTTGGCTGCTTGCTTGCGATAGCAACTCCAGCAACAGCTGCAGCAGCGACTGCACCGACAGCGACCTCGTTCACAATCGACTCTTTGACTTCTGGTTCGGGCACGAGAGCTGGTTGCTCCTTCACATCTTCAGCAGGAGTAGGCGGAGGCTCTTTGATTTCCATTTCTTCTTGAGGCTTCTCAGCAGCAAGATCAACGCGAGGTTCTTCCACAGCTGCAACGAGCGAGTCTTCCACAGGATTCAGCGACAAATTTTCTTTGAACGCTTCTTCGACGTTTTGCATAATGCTGCTGTTGACTTCGGGAAGCGTCGGTGAAAGTCCTTGATCATTATATTTATCAGTGGCGCCCTTGATCTCCTCCATGAAGTGTTCTGCTTCGAAGTTGTCAGACAAATCCATGGGAGGCGCGGCTGCAGCGTTCAACACGTTCGCTTCGTTGTTGAACTCGAGAATCGACCCTTCGCTGTTGATCATGTCAGCCTCGGGCTGCTCATCATCGAAGAGCTTCTGCACAGTGTTAAGCACATCGCTTGTGCGTCCAGCCGGTGCCATGATGTCTCCGTTATCGCGACCCTCGTAGAACGATCTGTTCATCGGATCGTCGATGATGTTCTGGAACCCGTTGCTGTACTCAGTGAATGACGATTCGAGCTCCTTGTAGTCGCCGCCAACTTGCTGTTTCTCTTCTTCGAAGAACGGCTGAGCTTCGTCCTTGTATTCCTGTTCCAGTTTGTCATCTTTCTGCAGGGACTCCTTCAGGTTCAGAACGTCGGGAGAGCCGAAGCCGTTTCCATTTTCGGCGAAGGGATTAATCTCATGTGGTCGCGACTCGACTTCGATGTCGAAGTCTTTCTCAGATGGAATCAGGATGTCTTCCATTGCAGGCGCTTCGCCTTTGCGCGGCGACTGTGCCACGACGGAGTCGTCGGTGACGAAGTTATTCAAGAGCTGATTGACGGGATTCATTATGTCGTTGAGCGGCGGGGACATCGGTCCGTTGCTGCGTGTTGGAGAAATTGGTACAAACACTTTCGCTTCGGGATTCAATTGCGACATGTCATCGAAATCTTCCGTCTCAACTGAGAGCTGCAAGTCTTTTTCAACCTCGTCCTGAGCTTGTCTCTCTTCCTCGGGCTCCTTCTCTTGGTCTGAGTCTTTCAACGATTCTTCGATGGGCTCAGAGATGTCGTCAATCTTCTTCGACTCGTTGAGCGACAGCTGGAAAATTTAATGGTAAAATGTTATGGTTGCTTCGACCAATGTGTTGATAATTCAGTTCTTACGTTGTGTTCACTCTCTGGCTGATCAATCGATACTTCTTCTTCGACGGCCGGCTCTGATGTCTCCTCGACGACGGGTAAATCGTCCGCAGCCTTTTTGTCGACCTGCACGTAGTTCCACTCGTCCTCTGACTCTTCGCCGCTTTCGCCAATGGGTTGCTGAGCAACTTCAACAAATCCAAGGTCTATAAGAAGCAACAACATCATCATCATTAACATTTCGTCACAGATTGAAGCCGCGAGTCGCGACACAGATTTATTAATGAAAGAGATAATTTATTCAAATGGCGAATGTTTCTGCTCGGAAACTTTTGGCGAACTGAACCGGCTTTCGCTTTCAACCGATTGTGTAATCGTCGCCTATCTCTTGTCCCTCTTGACGAAACCTTTTTCCTCTCGCAGCCCGTGTGCGTTCTACGTCTAATTTTATGCTCATGCAAAAATATACTTTCTGATCTATTTACACTCGAGTTCCCGTTCTCGGCTCCCCTTCAGCCTCTTCAGAACACAACAAGCGCAGTCGAGAACTGCGCCACGGAAATAGAACGAACAAGAATCTTTCTAAATTTAGCACCTTCTGCGTTCAAGCGGCATTTGACTTCTTATACGGGCTTATGCGCTCCGTCTTGCGAGAAAATTACCATCGCCGTGACTTTATTTCTGTGCTACAGAAACAAAACTCGAGCTCTGAGGTTTCGTGGATGAGAAACGTGCGAGTTAGCTTAACTTAGGCCCGACAAATCAAGAGCCGGAAGAAGAAGATTCCTTGAGGGCGAATTCCTAACCTTTAAGGAAGCGGACGACAATCAAACGCGAGGCCTTAATATCATTCAGAAGCCTGTCGATACGTTTATCGATTCGCATTTACATTGAGAGCCGTTTTATTGCTTTTGCGTTCATTCCTAAATCGAAGATATTTTTTTTGTTGTCGCCCGGAAAACTTTCAAGCCAAATAATACGCGAAATTCACCTTTTCTCACTCGAACTCGATGCTGACCGCGTAGCCAACAATGTTATTGGTAGATATAAACTTAAGCTGCAACAATTACTCGTACATAAACTTAGATATTAATTGAGTTAACAGAATTGGCTTTGACACCGTAAAAATCTTACTGAGCGAATTGCGAAATCGATTCGAATTTTTCAGAACCGTTAAAATTTATGAGATTCAAAATTCCCGCAGCGGTTAAAACTTCAAACATAATTTTCTCATGAAATGTCATAAATCAACCGGCAATCGCCTTTCCACCGCAATTAATGAGACACCTTCGAGACGTATCACAACAATACCTCCTTCCCATAAATTATGAAGCCTATCACGTCAGTTTTATAAGGCAATGGAGAGAGATTCCATCGGTGAATGTGATTCTCTTGCCATTCTTTCGATGTAAATGAAGTTTTTTGTAATTTTATTTTCTTCCATCCGCTCATAGCTAAAAAAATCTTTATGATTTCATTTCTTGCAGATTCGCTCGGAATGCTTCATGCTCTGTTAGGTTCCGTTTCGAGCATTTTATCTGAATTTTCAGCGAAACATTGTCTCGGGCGCGCCGTCAATACGTTCGGGCTTCATGCAACTCGACCAGCGGAGAGAGCGGAGTAGATAAATATCCATGCGCTTTAATCGTCATGGCATGAAAGCGTCTTGACATTAACTTTAATCTGCGCAATTGTACATTGCTGGAAAGCGAAGCCCAGAGACATAAATTAAGTTTTAATATGACAGCTCGGATTGGATTGCGGGCAGACAACAGAGAAAGCAGAAACGTTCTCGAGCAGATTTCGACGATCTTTGACATGCAAATATTAATTGCCTCTCGGTTATCTCCGCCCTGATCTTCGGGAATCCGTCAGCTTTAATTACATTGATTGCAGCTTCAGTTGTGTAAACACGACTTCTCTATTTAGCTACCGCGTCAGTTGAGCATAACCAGATTCTGATTAATAATAACAAGTCGAGGAAAAGAAGTCGACGCTTCAATGGGTTTCTTGTTGTTACACAGTAATTACTTAAGAGTAGATTGGCGAGTAGAAGCAAAACAAAGTTGATGCTCGGAAACCTTTTTGCGAGTTGAAAAGTTTTCCGATTTCATCGAAGCGAGTTAGGAAGAAATAGCTCGAACGATAAGTTGAAGGTTTAGGTTTCGCTCAACAGCGACGTCGTCGAGATATGAAAATCATTCCAACTGCGTCTTGGTTTAGTCGCTGGGCTTTATTAGAGGAGGCTGTAATGGCTTAATTGCGGTGATTCGCTACTCAGTAGCGTTAAGATTGTCCGCTCCCAATTAAAATGAAGACATTCTCCGACTGTTGGCTTTCCTCGAATCGCGTATGAACTCCCCAAAGCCCCAGCCACTTAAAAACCTGCAGTCACTCGATCGATGAGACTTCCAGTCATAAAGTTATTCAATCGCTGAGACATTGTAAAGAATATTTGCGCTTTCAGATCGCCGCTTACGACGGAGTTGTTGGAACACGCTGTTCTCTCACACATAAACCAGCCACTCATGATAAATGTTCTGTCTTCGTTTGTTGTTCGTGAAATGTTTTTACAACTCGAGCGACTTCAATCGAGTTTCGACAACAAAGCAGAAAGTCTAGCAGAAAAGTTCTCTTAAGCCAATTTTCCCATTTCGAGCTGAGAGCCGAAGATGGAAATTAATAATTTATTTTCTCATGAGCTGGATGAATTATGCATGAAAGCGGAATCGAAAGAAGCGAAACATCGTCAAGAATTGATCGAACAAGAAGCTTGTTTGCTCGTCCAATTACTCGCTTCTGGCCTCTCTCTCTTCATTATGACTCCCCGAATCGCCCAAATCGATTGATCACCAATCGGGCGAGAGATTTAATCTCGGACAAATCGTTTGTTCATTTCGCGTCGCCGCGAATGAGGTCAAAGAAGCCTCAATCTGCTCCGAATCGGCATCGTTAAACAATCAGCGATGACAAGTACACGTAACGCGATGCAAATTTATGCCTCGCCGCCCACCAGCAGCAGTCGGAAAGGCTCCGACAAGCTCGACAATGACGTCTGATTGCATTCAAATTTTATGCTAATCGCCGTCATTGATCTGAAAATTTTCGACATTCGATTGCAATTTCTTTCTCACCCCAAACTCCGAGAGACGGAGGAGTGAAAAGGCTTCCTACATTGAAACGTTTGGATACTTAAAATGTTTCGAGTTTCGATGAACTTGCGTCAGCGGCGGAGCCTTGTTGTCACTCCTATCCCTTCTCGGTATCGTGTCACGGCCTCTGAAACTTGTCTCTTCGCTCTAAATATCGCGGGCTTGTGGAAGCATTTCGTTACGACTTTTGGCGACGACGTGGTGGAAAGTTATTGGCGCTGACAGTCAAATGACGCATGGCGATACAAATTCATTGCATATCGGGTTACGGAAAGAGCCAGCGCCTCCTCCTCGACTGCCCTTCAATTAAACCAACAAATTCTCTTCCGAAAACCGAAACGTTTGTGCCATCGAACGATACTTATCGTCGACTGTGTTCCTTTATCACTACATGTTGAATTGCGCTCGCTATCGACAACCGAGGGAACATTTAGCGGAAGACAGTCAAGATTGCTCGCACTATAAATTGAAAAGTTTCTGTCTGAGTTCTTCAGTTTTTGGGAAATTTCTTCAGTTGTAAGTTGCTAAAAGTTTTCAGTGAACGTTGATTGAATTTCGTTTGATCCTAGGAAACTCTTGAATTAAACATGAAATCGTTATTTGTCGTGTTGGCCATCGTAGCCTCGGCTTGTGCCTTCGATGAGGAAATTCCCGCTCACATGAAAGATCGTCTTGAGCGTCTCGCGACTATCAAAAGCCGCTGGGAAGCCAAATGGGTCGCCATGAGCGAAGAGGAACAGAAGAACTACGAACAGGTTCTCATCGCCCGTCTCGAGCAGCTTCCAAAGCTCGAGATGTCGCGCATCCATGACAGAATCGTCGCCTTGCCAGAGGATTTCCGTGCCAGCCTTCTCAGCTTCCTTCGCCTTCGCTTCCCAGTCAAGGCCGGAGTTGTCTTCGCAGACACCATGGAAGAGATCAACTACTACATCATGACCCTCCCAGAGTCGATCCGCGAGAAGATCAGCAACAGCATCCCAGCCCAGTTCCAGGAAGCCACCGCTTACAATGGAGTGAGTGCCGATTGAACCGCTTCAATGATCCAATGACTTATTCCTTGATCTAGGAAACCATCCCAGAGGAATTGAACTTCCCAGACATCCCAGAGCTCGTTGACATCCCAGTCATCACCGCTGCCGGCTACTCGTTCGAGAGCATCCCAGAGGAAATCCGCAACAGAATCGACGAGTTCTTGCTCACGCGCGAGGACTGGAAGCGCAAGTGGGTCGAACTTCCCGAGGAAACCCAAAGACGTTATGAGCGTTTCGTCAGCTTCCGCATGAGACAACAAGCCGAGCAAACCCAACAAGAAGATCAGTACTGGTAAACTCTCCCTCTCCTTCTCCCTCTCCAGCTTTCCTCCTCCCGATTCCCTTTCGATTTTGTAACATCATCAGTTGATAAACCTTTAATCTAATAAAGATTCCACCATCGAATCTGGTCCGTTAACCGAGCGTTTTATATCGAGTTCAAGAGGTGAAACGAAGTCGCCAACTTAGTCAGTTTCACTTACCGTCTTCTGGTGCTTGAGGATGTTCTTCAGCTTCATCGGCGTGTCCATTGGCACTGGCCGGTTGGTCCATAAAGCCAGCTACGCCCTCGTCAAGCATGTTCACAGCTTCATCCATTTTCTGGTTGACGAAATCTCCCATCGAATGCGCAAAGTCGTCGAAGTGACTTTGTGCTTCAGCGTGCAATTCCTCTTCGACCATCTTGTTGTCCATAAACTCTTCAGCGTCGGCGATCTTGTTGTTCAAGAATTCTTCAGCTGCATCCACGCTGGCTTCAATGTCTTCCGACATGAATGGATTGTCGCCCTTGCTGAACTCTTCCGGGTTCTGTAGCGACATTGTCTCGAAGATTTTGTTCTCCAACGTGTCGTAAATGGCAGCGGAATGATCGACCCCGAAGTCCATGACTTCAGCGCGATCAGCGACGTCCTCGGTCTCTTTGAATTCCATCTGGATCTTCTCCTTCTCCCCGCCGACGGCGCCAACAGCGCTCTGCTGGAAGTCTTCATCGATGGCATCAACATTTGTCTCGGGGCCGTTGTTGTCGTTGCTGTTGTTGTTGTCGTCGTTGTGCTCAATCGCGCTCTGTTCGACTGGCTCGGGCGACGCTTGATCCATCATGAAGTTGTCTTCATCGTGGCCGTTGTTGAATTTGTTGTTGTTGATGTTGTTCATCGTATCGGTGAGATTGCAGAACGCGTTCTCCGGCTGCTGCTGCATAACCAAGTCAGTGATTTCTGTTGATTTGCCGATGGCCACGTCGCTGATCAGCTGGTTGTTGAAGTCGCCGAATGGATTGTTGTAAATGTCCTGGGGAAAAAGAAACGTTTACGATCGAGAATTGCTTTCTAACATCGAAGCGATTTGCATAAATCGAAGCCCAGCCAACCATGGCAGCTTCTTGCGTGCTTCGTTTGCATTGTTATCGACTTTTTAATTGAACTGTTAATTTATGCTATTTCAATTCATTCAACACAGAATCTCCGAGTTTATGGTAAATTGAATTCGCTGGTATGGAAAATTAGTTTCTTAAACGACCGGCGCTTGTCTACTCGACAGGTTTGTTCTGATTGAATCTGGAGCAGAAGTTTCTACTCGATAAGCTCACGCTTCAAGCGGAGCTCGACCTCACCTGATTTGTATTGCCGAGCGCGTCCATCGTCACCGGGTTGGCGACTGGCGGCTCCTCGTACATGTTCAAGTTCTCCATGGCTTCAGAGTGTTCGACTCTCGACGGCCAGCTTTGGGTTGCTATCAGTTGCGGTTCTTTCAAGAACACAACGATCACTGAAATGTTGTCACGTGAACCTTGCGCTTTCGACAACGAGCACAAATTCGATGCGATTGAACGATAATTGTCTGCAATTAAAAAAGAAAGAGGGAACGGAGTCAGAACCATGTCCAATGCAATATTACGTTCCATAAATTGTAATTTTTATTTGCTCCGAGTGAAATTGAAAAGTTAAAAAGTAGAAAATTGAAAAACGATTCGCTGAAGTGCACAAATAGTTTCGAGCGAGAATCGGCCGTCTGCATTCGCTGAACAGTTATCGAGAGATCCAAGCAGCAATTATCCGAATTGGAAAACAGTTTTCGATTCAAATTCTCGCATCAGGCATGGCCAGATAGCAAAGCTAACTGTTGAGCGAACGATGGAAACGGCTCGCCGATGGATTAACGCGACATCGAGCCAGCCGTCGCTGGTTTGCGCGTGCAGGCGACAAAATCACCGGCTCGAAAATCCCAATCGTTGGTCGTCATGAATATTCGCGATGTGATTTATGGCAATCGCTCGATTGTTCGACAAACATCGACGAGGTATGAAGAGGAATTCAAAGTGTTGGCACTCGCCGTCGGAGTTCATTAAACTCGCATTCTCTTCTTCCTCCTGATCCACATTTCAGTTCTTTTTTCTTTGACGCTTAATTGCACGAGAAATTTCTTTTCTTTCGCTCGGCTGAAGCGAAAATAAATTTGGAGGAAAAACCCCAAGCGACTGCAACATCGTGAGCGTTTTTCTAAATGATTGAAGAGTGCTCTTGGGCGGCGCTCACTTCTTACAGCCACGAAGCTCCGTTTGCCTTTTTTGGCGACGAACACGCTCGCTGATAACAGCGACGAACATAAAGTTAATTGCTTGGCTTTCGTTGTAAACAATCAAAGACGGTCTCGTCGTCTAATCAACGACTTTAATTGAAAGGCGCGATCGAACGACTCACGAGGACTTAACGAGTTAACTCGCGAAAATCTCGTCGTTAAAATTTCATTAGCTGCAGCTCCATCAATCACCACCCAAGCTTGCAGGTTCTGAATTAATCAGCATAATCAGCATAACGCTCGGAGATATCAGCGAGCGACTTAATTTGCGCAGTAATGAATTTTAATGCTCCCGAAGGCCCGTGGGCGATTTTCGCCGGCGCAAGCAGTCATTAACATTAAACACTCTTAATGTGAAGGAGACAAAAGACTGTAATCAGAAAGCTTCTTGAGCGCTCATTAGTTGCAGCCCGCCGAGCATAATTTCCACTGCAGCGAGTGCGTAGGACGGCGAGTCGTAATAAACTTTATCATTTCAATCGAAGCGATAAAAGCGATTCGAAGAAAACATAATTGAAGCTTTAAGAGAAGTTCTCGATTGACGCACGCTGTAAACAATTGTGTCCAGGCGTTGTTTTGAGTCTGAGAAACCTCGAGGTGATCTGAGTGCTATCAATAGATGTCATGTTCCTTTTATCGCTGTTTCCAATTCGGCAAGTCACAATGTAGTCAACAGTGACTAACCAGAAGCCGGTGAAAAGTGAATCGATGAGTATAAAACGAATCGCGGGTGGGCGAGAGCCATCAGTATCATCGAAACATTTAGAAGTGACTTAAAGAAAAAGGAGAAATCAAAATGAAAACAATAATTATAGCTTTGGCACTTGTTGCCGTGGCTTCTGGAATGAAGCACAATGACGAGAAGAGAAATGAGATGCGTGAGAAGTGGATGTCGATGACTGAAGAAGAGCGCGAAGACAGAATCAAAAACTTCCGAGAAGCGCATCCAGGCAAACAGTTCGGCCGCCCACACCACAAGAATATCCCAGAGGAAGTTCGCCAGCAGATGCACGACAAGTTTGAGTCGATGACACCAGAGGAACGCCAGCAGATGCGCGAGAAGATCCAACAGAAAGTTCGCGCTGACATTTCCAAGTTGCCTGAAGACGTTCAAGAGAGGATCAACAAGAAATTCGCTGAAAGGCACGGAAAGTTCGCGTCAATGACTGAGGAAGAGCGCAAGGAGGAGATTCAGAAGATTCGTAGCCAGCACCATGGAAATCCTCGTGGCCCAGCCCATCACGCGAAGGCAATGCCAGCCGGCGACTTCCATCAGAAATTCGAAAACCTTTCGCCAGAGAAACGCGAAGCAATCCGCGAGAAGATTCGAGCCAAGGTCCAAGCGGACATCGCAAAACTCCCCGAAGAAGTCCAACAAAAAATTCATAAAAAATTCGAGGCGATGCATGAGAAATTCTCAACGTTGACGGGCGAAGAGCGCAAGGAAGAAATCAAGAAAATCCGTGATGAACATCACACCAAGTTCCAGTCGCTTCCGTCAGAGAAACGTCAAGAAATCCACGAGAAGATTCAGAAGAAAATCAAAGCCGACATTGCTCATTTGCCAGAGGAACTTCAAAAGAAAATCATGACCAACTTTGAATCCAAGTTCGCAAAGTTCTCCTCGCCTAAGACACAAGACATCGTTGCTGCTAGCGGCAAGATGACCGACGAAGAGAGACAAAAGATGCGCGAGAAGTTCGCATCGTTGACACCCGAGCAACGCGCTGAGATCCGCAGACAGATGAACATCCATCCAAGACTTCCGACTGGCCAAAGATTCTCAGCTGAAAGCGAAGGCTTCCAAAACATCCGCTCGGTCCTCGACGATGTCATGGCCAGAGACAACCGCAAGGAGAACCGCCGTAGAGAAGAATAAATCGTTGCCAACGGTCGCAAGCTGCAGCCAACAATTTCTTAACTTTATAGCGATTGCGAGAAGCAATAAATAGTCAGAGCAAGTAAAGAGAAATGGCACTGAAATCGTTTCGCTAGAAAATAATTTTATTGCACAACAGCGCGTCGACGTCTTTGTTAATGTTATGAGAGTTCGTAGGATTGTGAATACAGCAATTGTGTTTATCAAAAATTATTATTGCGAGCTCGAAGAAAGCGGCGCAGAAACATTGTCGAAGCGTTACAAATGGAGCTCTGAATCAACAGCTCCAATCTTCGGATCCATTGCATTAATGGGAATTACAAACAATTAAATTTATGGCTTTAAATAGACGCCCGCAACAAGACGACGTCTCTCTTTCATCATGAAACAGCGAGCGCGCAATTCCACTTCGTGTCGAACAAAGAATAACAATCACGTTTATGGAGCTTGTTGATGAGGGAATCCTGGGTTGGTGCAGTGAAAGCAGCGGATTGAAGTGTTTCTTCGACACGTCGTGGGCTCCAAAGCAACTGTCAAGATGATTTATCTGGGCTCGGCTCAAGGTTCACCTCTCTCTCTCTCCACGTCGATCGATGATTTATCATTGTAATCGTCTTAAGAATAATTCTCGATGCAGTTACATGAGAGCTGATCGGATTAGGACTCGTGGGCTGGCTGAGCAAATTAATGTTCGAGGCATAATTAATCCCTCAGCTCTCTCCAATCAGTTGGAGACGCGTCGATGTTTTCGCAAGCTCGAAGCGAACGTTGCATGGCGATTCGCTCGCCTCGGGTGCAATTACCAGCGCTTATCTCATCGCGAAAGCGGCGTAGCAGACACAAAAGGGTGATAACGGATTCATAAATACCAAACAACAAGCTCCGTGATTCTTTTCGATAAATGACGTTCACGCTTCGGGCGAGAGCTCGATAGGCAATGACTGAATCAGCGGGAATAAATCAGAAACTCGACGCTCGAAAATCGAATCGTGGATGAACAAACAAGCAAATTGAGAGTTTATTCAATTTTTCACTTTGAGTATCGAGCGCTGGCTTCTGCTCTGACTCCGCTCAGCTTGTACTCATAACTCGGCAAACATTTTCTCTTCTCGGTTGATGTCATCCCGACTGACAACGGAAAAAGAATAACAAAACGTTATCAATTTGTCAAACAAACACAGCTCGTCGTTTATTGCCATCCGACTGGTTTCGGAGCAAACTTATCCGCGAAAATCGCTTCATGCGTTAGCACCTAAATTAATCTCCGGCTTTATCATCTGGCAGCTCCGCGAAAATATCGCGGAAATCGTGCGAGGAAAATTCATCATCGCATGAAACCGTTTTCCCTCCGCGCGAATTCCATTAATCCGCCTTTGGCAAATTCTCAATTTTCTCGCCGTTGAAAATTGAAATTTCTGACGCTCAGTCACTTTGAGTCATCGCGCGTTAAGTGCCTTCGAGTGAACACTTCGCATTCTCAAGCACCGTGCATAAACTCCCATCGTCAATGACCCTGACCGTCAATCTCGAGTGTAATTAACATTGAGCTGCGAACGGATCCATCATCGATGGCCAACGAGAAGATTTCTTGGGAAAAATCACTCGTGACATGAGAGCAGACGAGAGCAAACCATAACAACTTCATAATTAGTTACATGACAGCCGCGCTTGTCTTCCCTGGGCTGTCGATTGCGCGCACTCATTAACTGTTGAGTGAGTTATATCGATAGCGTGTGAGAACTCGAACTCGACCAACTATCGGAGGGCAATTAACGATTTGATAAGGAGTCAAGTCCCAGCGCGCTTTGGCCTCTTCAACGCCGGAAATTCTCAAACTAAATCGCTGCGCTTCGAAAGAGTTTTCCAATTACCGTAATTAAAGGAAAAATTATTGCTCCATTCAACGATTGTTTCGTGAGCTTCGAAGTTTAATGAACCGCTTCCAGATTGTTTTCAGACATCATAAAATCGATTACTCGCTGTTTCCATCTACGGTCGAAGCGCCGTCGATGTTCTCGATTATGTTGTAACATCGGATGATAACCTAGGGCTCGACTTCTTCCTCTTGCAATCCATCAAAGCCTTGACGGCAAACCGACGCGATCTGCTAAGGAGGGTCGCCCTAATTATGCGCCCATAAAGACTAATGAATTCTCTCTAGATCACAACGAGCGCGGAAATGAATGTTATCAACACGTGCGGCAAACATTTATTTATCCACTCGAAAGTTAAATATTCTCTCGAGAGATTTCGGTCACAGCAAGGATACGCGAGCCAGCTTAGTCAAATAAAATTCACGACGCGTGTTGTTGGCTTTCAACGGACGACACATGCGTTTCGGTTTCAGACACAACTGGACCAACTCGTGATTTTAATTGTCAGCACACCAGGTCGCCCCCGAACGCAGGCGACAGATTATCATTTCGCTCTCTCGTTTCGTCGCATCATCGCCGTGTATGAGCTCATTTGAATACACAAAAGCCATTATCTAAAAATAAAGCTGCCGACTGTGTGCGCTGTGCAATTGTGTTGCTATTTGCATAATTGGACAAACAGTTGGTGAGATGGCAGAGGAGTGAGGTCGCGGGAAAAGAGAATAGAGAACATTCGCTTCGTCTTAAGCGAACGTCAATGCCGCGATTAAGAAATCAACAGCGACGAGAGCCCTAGACGCGATGCGTGTATAAACAATCCATGTTTGTGTATCCATTACCAGCTGCTGTTTTCAAACAAACAAACAGTCGAGAGCGAGAAGATTCTCGAGAGGAAAGCGGAAGGCAAATTGAGATTTCAAGAAGACGAAAACCCGACGATGTCAACTTGAAACTGGCTCGTGACTGGAGCCGGCACTTGTCAGTTTAAAGCTAAGAGTTATCCTGAATTGAGTCGATGGAACAAGAGAGCTTGATCTACCCAATCGATTCCTCAACATCACCAGCGGCTAACCAAACCATCAGGCGAACTAAGTCGACTTTCCACCCTTGAGGTTTCGTCTTCTTCTCACTGCGACTCCATAAAACAATTTCACAAGCGAAAATTGAAAAATATGCCGCTAAAAATAGAAGAGGAGAAAGAGGAAGCGTGTCATTACCGGCACACAGACACAAGCTCGTGTCATTAGTCGAATCAAAATGTTTTTGTCTAATCGCTGTCACATTGCTCGATGGAAATCGTCGCGAATGCGAATGGAGTTTGATGACTCACAGCACTCGCATGGCTTCGAATGCGAACAGTAGCGAGTCGTAAACTCGTCGCTGGAGCAGTTGAACCCTAATACAGAGCAGATGATGTCATACGAGTTATGTCGCGTTCTGGAATAATTAATAATTTTTGTCGTTCTCGTTCGTTTCGCAGTAGTTTACGACTTGTTTCGAGCACAGTTCTGCAATCGTCGGCCGAGGCGTGTTTCGCGTAGCAAGAAGACTCAAAGATTTCTTCTTCGCGTTCTCGTGCAAACGTCTCTCGCCCGATAATTCGTGGAAGGTGAATGATCGACGAGTGAAAAGAGTTTTAATGGATTTCAAATGGTTACTTGCTTCAACGCGCAGTACACTAAAGTGAAAGAAGAGTTTTCCATTATCGATTTCGAGCTCGGACATCGGCAGATGTGTGTTGCGGTCACGCATAATGAAGAGCCTCTGTTTGCCTAGAGCCGATTAATTGATTCCAATTGTGGTCAACACTGCAAGTGCGTGCTCGGCCGGCTCATGCTCTAGTTACGAGCTTGAATTTCTCGCTCGTAAAGAGCTGGAATCAATTAGCGTTCATCCACAAGTGCGGCAATAAGAAATCGTGAAGTGCCACCAACTGGCTGGCGCAATAAAGCTTTTCATTTTATTCGATGCAATTCTAATGTTTATGCGCTTAAGCGTCGTCTCGTTTCAGGCCATTAAATTGGCGAAGGCAAGTCGAGTTAACAAACTTTAAACGACGAGTCGATCGTGTCGCGGTATGAAGTTTTTGCACAACTCGGGAAATCTAAGAACGCTCGAGACGCGCTCCAGTGACTTTTCTTCTTTCAGCATTTGCCCACATTCTGTCACATTTAGTGACCGAAACAGCGGGCAATCGGCAATCTGAGTTCGATAGTCTGCGAGCCGGAACCTCGACATTGTTTCGGCGCTTGCAATTCTCGATTCATCTCGGGCGAGGCGCGTGTTCGAGGACAATCAACCCGCCGAATTTCGTTGGTTCCGACTTTGAATTTTGAGATTTCTAGCTCCTCGCGTTCTCTGCGCTTGCAATTAAGTTGTTAAAATCAACGCGGAGAGGAACGAAACGTTGTTAATTGTAACTGGAGTTCTTGATGGTTTCTGGTTTAATGGCCATCGGCAGCGCTTGAATTCGTTTGGGGTTGAAGCGAAAAGTCATTGGAAGGCCAACTTTATTGCCATTTGCACTTCCAACTTTAAAGAATAATTACGAGACGTTCCGTCGTCCCCCTTCGAGATCGAGTTTCCCGGAAATTTACGACTTTCCATCGTTCAAGATTATTCCCTAGGGATCGATGGCAATGTTTGCGTGTTCGACTTTATTGCAACATCATGTAGCTCGAAGATTCCTCTCCTTCCGAGTTGATGTAGCCCACATTTTGTGCTTGCCAGTCACGTGGTTTCCATTCAACAGCAGAAATTGCATAAAATAATTGAGCAAAACAAAAATTTGTCGTCGCCTCAACGAGTTCTCAACCCTCGCAACGTCTCCACCATTATTTATTTAGACAATTTCTCCCCGAACGCTTCTCGGCCAACAAAATAATTCCATAATTTTTCATTATCGTTCGTCGGAGATCAATTGCGAGCGGAGGGTCTGAACTGTTAACAACTTGCTTGCGTTGTTTGGTGCTGTCGCAAAACTATTCCATGAGTCATTCCGGCTTTGTGTTGACGTGGAGTTCATTGATTTATCGAAAATCATCCTAGCAACGCGTTCATGCTTGCTGTCCTCTCCACGAAACTGAACTATTCGACTCACTCGTTCACAAGACAGCTACGATGCATTCTTCTTCTCACACTTCATCACAAAAGAACATGGCAACGAAATTCTTTTTACCGTTTCAAGCTCCGCAGCGCACATTCAACATTTAATTAAGTTACGCCAGACTCATGTCGGCTGATTTATGCTCGTTAAAACGTTCACCCTTCGGACCACCGTCGACGTTATTCTAGGACGAACGTCCTCTGGGGGTTTGATGTGGTGCTGATTTCGTGGTAATGTCCGCGTGCACAACATTTGAAGGTGGGATTGGGTCACCTTGGGACCGAAAAAAGCGGAATCAGATGCATAATAATTTGAAGTTCGCGAGTTTCACGGACGTCATGGACAATGTTCCATTCATCACTCGAACAATCAGCCTAATTAAGCAATTAATTTCAGCTTTGTTCCACGTCAGAGTGCAAAGAAGAAATAGGCTGTGCTCCTTTTGTCAATCGGAATCTCTTGAGAGATCGCAGCCGGCAACGCCCCAGCCAAACAAACGTCATTCATTCAATATTTGATTTCACGAGAGTGGAATTTCTTTCAAATCGGCTTTCGCTTCTTGAATGTTGATCTTGATTCTCGCCCGGCCGGCTGGAGCAGCGATGTGAAATGAAACTTGGAGAGAACGAGACCGCGTTTGGACATAAAGAAAGATAATTCGCAATTCTTAATCACGCAAGACTTTTCACTCAACAAGCGCTCGGAGCCAAACAACCCACAACGTGGTTCATGTTTAGTTTCCATTCGACAAAACGAGAGATTTAATTCACGAGTGCGATGTTTGGATAAGACTATCTCGTCTCGTCTAATAAAGATTGGCGTTATTAATTACTTCGCTGCAGGTTTAGCGGCCTCGAGTCCGGAGCCTTCGTAGCGGTTGCTTAAGTTGATAAACACTCGAGGAAAGGTTGATGTTAGTTATAACAGAAACATGTAGCTTAATCCTAAAGGAACTCGATCCCTTGGGCCAAAAGAAGTCTTGCCACCTAAGCGTGACATGAATCATAAGCGGATTTATTAACTCTCCTAGATTTATCTCGAGATATCATGAAACATGATAGCTAACAAGATGATCCTGAACGGCGAACAGCAACGAGAACATTCTGTGGAACACAGTTTTCGTGATTTTATGTTAATGGCTTTCTGTTCTTCTTCCTTCGCGAGCTGCTTTTTCAGCCACGAGTTAGAAATTAAAATGGATTTGATACGTTGCTCGAATCTGGGCATGCACGGCGGAAAGGAGTGAAATACTTTTAATTAAATTAAATTGCTCCGCGTGTGAGCTGTTGAAAATCATAAATAGAACGAAGAGGAAAATGAGAAATTATCAATGCCATGACCTCTTCTCTCTCTCGTGATCAAGACCATTTCTCATGCGGAGTTTTTCATTTTTTCATTATTCAAGCTTTGCAATTTTGCTAATGGAACTGACATTGGCTTGGCTTGGCCTCGCTCGCTCATCTGTGGATATTTAATCTGTAATGTGGTGGAGAATGCTTGGCTGTTGAAGTTGCGGGAGTGGATGGCGGAGAATGAACTCAGAATGTGTCTCGATGCTGCATCGATCCAAGCGAATAAGATATTAACACACCTTCAGAGCCATCTCGACCGTCTGACGCCCATTTAAAGAACGAGAGACTGGCTTCAATTAAATTTCTTCTCGCCTTTTATGCAATCAGGAACAGGAGAAGAGATTCTGGCTCAACGAGACTGCTTCGCTCGTTTTATCGTTCGTTAGCATTCGTCTCTTTGGCACCAACGCGAAGACTTGAAAATGTTCTCAGCGCAAAACTTTTGCTTTAATCGCTCAAGTGCCGGAAAATGCGAAGGAGCGGAAGATTCTTCATAAGCTCTTTTGTAAATTATTTGCAGTTGTGTCACTGCAACTGCTTGCAATAAGACTCGGAAGCATGGAGAAGATGCGAAGCATCATTAATTCCACTCATTGTGCCTCATGCACCGCTTTTCCATTATATGCACAAGCACTTGCATCCACGAAAAATGTGAAGTTGCAAGCGGAATCCAACGAGATGTGTTTGTGAATCGGGGAAAGAATAAATGGAAAATGTTCTCGAGTGCTGTGGAACAATGAGCAGGATTTTATGAACTACATCGCAGTGAGGTTTCATCGTTTTTGTCTCCGACTAGTGTTGATCGTCGTATGCAAATGACTAACGTTGGCACCGCTTCCTCTCCAGCTGAACCGTGTCAGATTCAATTAAATTCTAAATTAAAAAGCGCAAATCGTCGCGTTCAATTTCGAGGAGTAATGTGGCGAGCTTGACGAGAGACGAGCACCGTCAACAGCTGTTCGCAAGCAAGTGGAAGAGATAAAATGTAGCGAAAGTATTCAGAAGAGCGGAGCGAACATAAAAGCTACAATGACGGGGAAACCGCAACTCAGTTCCTTCCGAGTTAATGATGCTGACATTGCAACTGCGATTGGCTTTTTGCGACGAATGAGGAGTTCCAGAATGCGGTGCCGGAAAGCTTGGAGCTTTGAAGTGGAGCAGCTATTTCTAACGGGCTTCGCACTCGATGAATTGTTTTGAGAGAGAAACGCTTTCGTTTCCCTTTGAAGCCGCAACAAAAGAATCTCGAGTGTTCATGTGAGCTGGGCTCATGATGAAGACGAATTAATTTCAATCGAGCGTCACGGTGTGTACGTTTTCCTCATCACATGCTTCGCTCGCCTGGAATTTCCATCGCAGCAAATTCATGAAATTTAAATTAAACGCTAAACACTCGCAATCAAGATCACAAAACTCCAAGAAGTAGAAAATCTTAATGCGAGTGTTGGTAGTTCTCGAAAAGTTGCGTGCAAGTCTCCTCGCCTGCAATCCCATTTCGTTTCTTTTATTCTAATTCGAGGCTGCTCTGCGATTCCTTCGAAGCGAGACATGAGTTGAAGAACTGTTCGAGGGAACATGACCAGCTCGGCTTTGAGCTTGGAGACGTTGGCACTTGATCACTGTGATCATCTTGACTTTGAGACGAAAGTCGCGAGCTGATTGAAGAGCTGGCAACAGTTTAAATCGACCATGACATCATTACCGAGCCGATGACTGATTCCATGTGGAATTATTGTTATTTCGTAAATTATACTTGAAAAAGTTTGCTCTGTAGCGGTCATTGTACGTGATTTCCTACTTTTTCTCTTGCCCGCTTCTCGCTCACTTGCCAGCCGATTGCGTAAAAAATAATAGAAAAGGTTTCTGCGCTAAGAAAAAGCCAACGAAAGAGAAGAATCGTAATGATTTCTCATTGAAATCGACGGCTTCAATGTTAATTTCCAGCTACAGCAGCAGATGGATTCAATCTTCTTTCCGTCTCGCGGTTTCTTGCATTGAGATCGCACGGAATTTTCCAGCATTTTCCATCCGAAAGAAACATTTTCTATTTTCGGAAGAGGCGACGAAAGTTGTCGCACATGCAAGCGAGCGGAAAATTGCATCTGAATCATTAAAGAGCAATCATCGCTGCACACGCCATTTGCGTCTGGTGCGATTTCCATTCTCGCTCTGAGCGTTGTCACCATCGCCAGAATTGATTGCCCATTTAAGTTGCCTTCTATCTCAGACTCGGGCTCGAAATTACAATCGGACAATTTAGATTTCGCCTCGGGGCAATCAATGATGACTCAACATGGAGCTGAGCGGAAAAAGTGCGAGAATGAACGCACAGACTTTTTATTAGAGCTTTAACGATCAATTGTGTTTGAGCTGCTTTTATTCAGGGCTCGAGTCGAAGCCACAGGAAACGCGTCTGCCTTGAGCTCAATTAGGAACTTTATGAAATTTCTCCTGTCATAATTCAATTAAAACCGCTTTCCTGATTGTTTATTGATAATGCTTTCGGGTAAGGCTTGGTGGGTTTGTTGTTGCTTCTATCTTTGGAGCTCCAACCGACACAGACAAAGAAACGATTTTCGAGTCTCGCTCTTGCGATTTGAATATTAAGCAACATTCCTTTCGTGTGCTCAACCCGAGAAAATCATTCTGGAACGTCAATAGCGATGACTTCAATCAGCAAGCGAAACTTGTCGCGTTTCTATTTTTAAAAAGCCGGTGAATCTTCAGACCCGAATGTCTTCATCCGCGGTGGATTACGAGACTTAAAGGCTTCAGTCGAACATCGGCCGACATCTTGAGTTGGCATTGCGCAACCTCGAGCATTCATCCTCTCTGAGTCAATCAATAATGTCATTCGACTCCGCCGTCATTGTTTAAACTTCACGCTTCGACTTAAAGAGACAAATTGGGATTTGATTCCGGCGACAAATCTTTTCGATTTCAATTGATTCTTTCAACAGAACATTAACGAGTTCGGGCTAAACGGTTTGTGCTGTTCGAAGCGAGAACTGTTAAAGTCATTAAGCAATCGCCGATTTTAAGATGAAGCCGAACAAATTGAGATCAATTTACGGTCAGACTTTTTGGATCAACGATGAAGCTATCGTCTGATCTCGAAATAGTTTCTTTCGCGAAGAAGAATTTCCATTCGTTTTAAGGCAAAGAGTCTCGAGTGCACTGCAAAGTGATTAATGGTCATCACAACAGAATTATGCTCCGTAAAAAGCTTTCCCGCATCTTTGCAACAAATCGCAAGAAATTAATCACTGAACGGTCTAGAGGAGCAGATAGAACTGGCATGACATTCATTACTCACTCGTTCATTCCGTGCAGACCTTTTGTCAACGCGCTCGTGAAGAGGAGCAAGGCAAACAAATCCCCAAATCGGACATGCTTTTCAATTTAAATTCAAATTTTCTCTCGATCATCTGCCGTACATGGCGATGCCGATAAAAAAGAGTAAAAGAATGTCTACTTGAACGTTAAATAAGGCAGTCGATAGACTCGTCGGCCTCATCATTATTCAGCACTCGTTACTAGTTGGATCAAAGAAGAAATGGAAATGATAATTGAGTATAGAGACGACGTTGTGCCATCGATCATCACACGTCGAGGCTTGGAAGCCAATGAAATGCTTCAACAAGCTCTGTCGAAATTGTAGAAGAAGAATTTTTCATTGCGTAAAAAAAGGGAAACTTGCAAAACGCAGGAAGGACAAAGCAAGCGAGTGAAGCCATAGATAAACTCGTGACACATATCTACTTCCTCCTGCAGTCCCTTCGATACTTTAAAGAGTTCTTATCGGAATATTCAACTTTAAAGATTGGAAAATTTTATGTTCGACTCGAGGGAAAAGAGAAAATCGAATATTGGAGAGAACGTTGCATCTGTCTCGACGTGAGAAGGAGGAATGTTTGGCTTTCGTATTCACCCACTGCAGTTTAATTCGCTTTCTGTCTTTAGACGAACTTCACCCCATCGGCAATTCAATTTCTTATGTCACTCGTGCGACTTCTTCTTCGCCATCTCCGCCTTGGTGATTCATGCGAAATTTCGTATTCATTCGCTTTTTAAAATATTAAAATTTGCTGTTTTGCAAACCTGATGTGCACATGGCGTTTGATTCATGCAGACGGATAAGGCTCTCGTAGTCGGCAAATTGCTCGTAGCAGGATTTTCGCATAAATAAAGTTTTGTGGATATCGCAGCCAGACTCGACAACACCGTTGGCTGTTAGAGGGAATTTTAAAGTCGACGGACTCGAAGCTCTCAATCCTTCGAAATTCCGCAATAAGTTTTATTGCAAAAATACGAAACAGACTCATAAAGTTATCCAACATCTCCCGAAAGAAAGTTTACTCGTAAAACATACTTTTGGAAGCCCGTAAAAGGAAGCGACTGCAAATCCAAAAGACATTTTAAATTAAAAAAGTTTCCGATGCAATCTGCGACTCGTCACTTCGCAACCGGGCGACTGCTCGCACACTCAATGAGATTTAACGGAAGATAGAGGCGAGAGCGTGATGCAACTCAATTTATTATTAAACTTGAACCCTAGTTTCCTGCCCGAGATAACTCGCCGTCTTTCGGAAGCAATCGTTTGCCACTTCGTTGTTAAATCCAATCACGATCGAGCTAATAATTATTTTTCGCACCATGACTAATCTGCTCGTTCAGCTTTCATATGCAAATCAATCGCTCCTTCCCCTCGAGTCCGTCTTTTAAAACATGATGATAAGCATCATCAACAAACACGAACAATGTTGAAGAGAGCGTAATTTAGATTAATCACCAATTTGATTCATGGCATGACGCGCAAAAGCACCGAGAGATCTTCACGAATTCGAACGGAAAATCGAACAAGAATCTCATTTTTCATCAGCTCTTGGGAATTTTCTTGCGTTCCTCCGACTCTTCGGCTTTGTGTGAATTATTTTGGGCCGCTTCCAAGCTCCGGTGAGTCAGAAACGAATGAGTTATCGCTCGATTCCATTTGCATTAATTGAATTCGGTCAGTAACTTGCACTTAAAGCTGCTTTAAGGTCGTCGATGGAGATTGTTTCACTATCACAGCCTCATTTGAATTAAGATTTAATGCGGCGCTCCATCAAACGACAAATTAGTTTGCTCTAATTGAATTCTAGCCGAATGGAAAAGCTTGCACAAACTCATCCATCCTCGACGCATGCACTTCGCTTTATTGATTTTTATGCAACTGTTTAAAGGTCGCCGAACCTTGCGAAAAGCTGGGCGAGCTTCTCCAGGATTTTCCTCTTCATTTTTGCCGCTCGCTGTGCAAATGTCAGACGACGAAGCGAAAAACTCAGACTGAAATATCATTTTTATTTTTAATCCGTTAACCTTTTGAGCCCAGCGTGTTGTTCATTATCACGAGAATGTTCGGTAGCCGAGAATTCGTTCTTTGGAATTGAGATGGAACGGGCGAGCGGCCGGAAGCGAGCCATTTGATGGAGCTCTATGGCTCGCCAGTGATTGCGAAGAAGAGTCAGGTGAACGGAAATATGCCGAAATTACTGCGCGCCTCGACAATCTGTTCCATCTCGCATTCGTCTTTGACTCATTACCCGCGGAGAGTCTTCATTGTTGTGCCTTGGCTGATGATGATGATGATCTAAGACACAACAATTACCTCGTCTTACGTGCCGATTTGCTTTGCAAGACAATAAAATTTTCTCTCGAACGAAAAAAAATAGAAAATTATCGAAAACCGCAGTTGAAGTCTGTGCCGAAAGGCAACGATAAGCTTGATCATTCAACGGGAACGATGTGAAACTTTTTTCTTTCTTTTTTTCATGTTTAAAGTTGGAAGAAACAAAAAAGTTCGATCGGAATTTTCGATTGGGAAAGTAATTATTTTTCGCCCTAAACCGCGACTGCCCTAATTGACGTTCTCGAAACGACAAAAGGCTTAATTGGGTAACGAATGAAGTGATTTCCTATTACCTTGTGATGGGCTTTGTTCGCGACTGACGGCTTGCAGCACTTATGAGAGCTTTGGATCACAAAAGCAAGTTCAAGAATAACTTTTTTCTTTCCACAATTTTCACACCAGAACTTCAGCGAGTCGGCAGAACCATGGAAACACCTCGAATATCTTCGTCGATTCTAATGAACTTTTTCAAGGTTTCTTCGCTTCTCAATTTCACAGAGTTTCTTCGGGTAAACTTCTTGAAATTCCGTTTTCCTCTCGATTTTCTATTGCACAAACTTTCAAACTTTTAATTCTCTTAAAACTCTTGACGAGGACCTTCTGCACAGCACGACGTTTTCAAATAGACTGCGGTCGGCTCTCCACTCGAAAATGTGAAACACAGAGGAGAAAATGGTATGAAAAAAATTGGATTTGCCGTTGATGTTGCTCTTGTTGTTCGAGCTCCGCGCGGCTCTTCTTATTACTTTAATTTTTCTGTTTTATTATTTGTTGTTTCCAACAATCGAGAAGCTCAAACTCTTTAGAGTGTTTGCTCTTTTTTCTCCGATGCTTCTTCGGGTCGACGTTCTGGGACCGCAAGAAATAAATCTCCGAAACTCGATCCAACTGGGTCGGGACATGAACTTTGACTGAACCTCCCGCTTCGAGCTTCATCCCTTCGTCACCGAGCTGGGCTGCGATAACGCCTTCGAGCTCTGGCCGTGCAACGGTGAATTCGGTGTTTCGACACGAATTTCATTCTCTTGATGGTAATGCAATTATCTACATCGCTGGTGTAAAGCAAGTTGAATCATCGCACGTCGTCGCCGAAGGAGAGATGGAAAGAAAACGTTTAAGCAAAAGCCGGGTGGATGTTTCAGTCGCTGTATAGCGAACGAGTCGCAGCGCAGTTAGACGCTCTTGTTGTTGTCTGTTGCTGTGTTTCCAAATGACTCATCGGCAATCCGCTTGGTGTGCGTGCTCGCAGACGTTGGGAGCGGAAAATTTTCCGAGCAGTTTTCCTTTGAGGGGAAATCATGACAAGAGTTTGCGAACCAACAGGAAGCTGTTGAGTTTTCCCTGGATGCAGTTGATGCATTTCTCGTGTGAAAAAATATTCGCGAGGGTTGATCATCCTCCCACCACATGCAGCAGCTCTCACTTTCGATTGCAAGCAATTAAAACCAAACCGGCAACGAAACAATGATTTTATATCGACAGTAAACCCCTTTGAATGGGACCCTTCAGTAATAATAATTAGAGGCCGAGGTGAATGAGTTCAGGGCTGGTGACGAATTTTGAGTGGAAGGTTCGTTGCTAATAGACTAACTGCATCGAGCAAGCCGACATAATTTTATTTCCTCCGCGTTAGCGATTTTAATTGCACTGCGTGATTGCCATGGTTTTGCGTCGCGTTATGCGAGTTCAATGATTACGATTATCGAACGCGTTTTGTTTGCATCGATCGCTCCTTATTAGATTTCGATTATTTAGTGAGCAGAGCTGTTTGGTCTCGACCAATAAGATTCAATCCTTATTAGCATCAACAAGTCGCGCGACAGCCTCAACCAAGCTCTTAAGCCAAAGCTTAGCAGCAATCCGAGCGAGTTTCATTCAACGAATTTCTCAATTCGCAGCCGCACTTCTCGTTGGATCCGATTAGACGCCGCTTGAGTCGAGCGTTTGGCAATTTTCTCGTTTGATTTGAATTGTAATTAAAATTGCAAGATTTGCTACTATGAAACGAGACTCGTCAAAATTAATTAATGGATTATTTGTGTAAAGATTTTCACTATTTTTTCTTTAAGAAAAACCGCACGAAACATTTTGCAACGGAAAGTAAATCTTGGAAATCATTAATTTCTGATTGAACTTTCGAAAAACCTCGAAATTCTCGCCTTACGCGTTGTGTAATGGAGTGGAAGATTGAGCTTTTAATTGAAGTTGTGCATTCAACTGGAGCAATTGGCTTGATTTGCACTCACCTGGGTTCTCTTTGATCTGTTTGTAAACGAAGATTGCGACGTCGTCTTCGGTTAAATTGTCCCAGAGCCCATCGCATCCAAGAACGATAAAGTCTTCCTCTCCGTCCAGGTTAATACACTCGATTTCAGGCTCGGCGGATACGAAGGGTTTGTGGGCGAGGTCGCCGATCGCACGACTCACAGCTAGCAAAATTAACTCAGAGTTAATCCTTGCAGTCGTTAGTGGATAAAGCCTAATTAACTTACCCAGTTGCCCGTTGACACGATAGGAATTTCCCCAAAAAAGAACGACTCCACCCAAAGCCTCGATTCGTTTGCGCTCGCTCTCATCTTCTGGCGAATGTTTAGTGACAATTTGACGGACGTTTCCAAGTCTAGCGATTAGCGCTTGCGAGTCGCCGCACCATCCGACATAAAGCTTCTTCTCGGTTTTTCTGTACATCGCGCAAAGCGCTGTCGTACCCGAGCTCAGGTTTTCCGTGTGAGCCTTTTTCAGGAACGACATGTCGGTGACACGAAAAGCCTCACGCTTAAAATATTATAAAATTAATCCTTGATTCAGTCGTTGATGTCTAATTAACTCACCATGGCGTTTTCGATGTCTGAAGGATACTTTGGATGGACGGCAATGTTGTAGTTCAAGTGTGAGTTGGCGTAGGAAGCCGCGTCGGAGCCAGAATGACCATCGAAGATTCCGTAGTAGAAAGTCGGCTCTGTGTCCTAAAAATATCAATTTAGAGATGAAACGAATTGACAGAACATTAGCGACGAACCTGAGTGTTGAAAAATGCGTTGAAGTCCTCCACAATCATGTGTTTGTCTTCCATCGTGCGTCGCGTATTCTTGATCGCATCGACTGAATACTTTGGCGGTTGCGTTAGCTTCGTCAGCTCCGATGCATTTGGCGAAGTAGGTGGAAGTGGAATTTTGTACAGCTCTTCGTTACTTTGAAGATCGAGAATCATTTTATTTACAATTGACACGACGACCTTCACAAGTTTGAGAGGTTGGTAGGAATTGCGATCCGGGTCGAAGCCACACTCGCTGGGCGATGTGTTGACCTTTTCCATCGTTTCTTTTATCGCCGATTGAATCAAGTGATTGCGGATCATTGTTGGACAGCCACGTCTAAAAGAAAGTTAATTAAATGTGTTTGTCATCTCGCTAATTACTTCGCATGAATGGCGAGCGTCAATAATGGTGAGATAAGCATGATGTCAACAACTCAAAGGCTTAAGTTTTCAAATTCATTTGCGACATCTTCATTCGCCGATTCCCAATAGCTTGCTCGGTTAAGAAATACCGATTTACATCGATCATAAGACA
This sequence comes from Smittia sp. YW1114-2, assembly GCA_033064975.1. Taxonomy (NCBI): domain Eukaryota; kingdom Metazoa; phylum Arthropoda; class Insecta; order Diptera; family Chironomidae; genus Smittia; species Smittia sp. YW1114-2. The sequence continues at coordinate 20,449,016 of CP093832.1, forward strand.
AGCCCATTGCGATGTGTCATAAAGCGACGATATGCTTTTATCAGCCGTCATGCACACAGCCAAGACTTAATTAGCTGTTGACGAAGTAAATCAGAGCGCTTCGCCCCAACTGCCGAGTGCTGGAGTAACGTAGCAATAGCGCAAATTGTTTGGGGCGTTATCTCGTTAGCGTTTCGTTTACTACTTTTCCGGAGATAATTAAGCGAGTTCAGTTTTCGCGCGATGCAGAAATGTTTCCATTCGTAGCAATGATTCATTGTTGGCCGCACGAAAAAGGTCAGCGGCGTCTGACACATCAGAGGGAACGGCGAATGACGAGAGCCGAGTGTCGGAAATGAAGATGATCTCAAAGTGTTGAAGCGTTCGACTTCCAATCTGTTTCCTATCGCATACATGCACACTCGATCTTCCCTCGCGGCTTAAAATAAGAATCTAATTGCGGAGGCTGTTATTGGAAAATGATTGAGCTTAATTCTGTTTCAGTCCCGGCGCTGTGAGCATCATGAAACAATTGCATTCTTCCCCGATTCCCTTTTGTTATGCTGATTCAACTCTCTCTCACTCGTGCGAGCTCGCGCGGTCCGGTGAAACAATTAATTACGATTAATTAAGCCGATGAATGGGCAGCGAGCGAGAACAGTTAGCCATCTCTAAACAACTCACCCTAGATAGTTCATTAGCCAGTCGAGTATTTCGCCGTGGATCTCATAGTCTCGGAGCGAGTAGCCAGAGACTCTAAGCGGCAGCTGATCGTTGGGATCAATCGTCTTCGCGAACTCCTCGATGTACGCTCTGTACTCGGAGTACTCAGACTCGAACTCCATGATGTCGTTGGCGAATGATAATACTGATTAAGATTGCTTAGCTAGCGAGAACTTTCGATCGAACGTATGAAGGAATTTACAGTTTCGAGGAATTTTCGAGTTTCACACAATTTCACACGATTTGTTATCAAATACGATTGTCTAAGGATTAAACTTGGGGATCGTCGCGGGATACGTTGGGTTTTTAATAATTACAGTACGTTTTTAGTTGTTTAATTGATAAGAAAACAAATTCGAAAAATTACACAATGCGATTCGTTGCGATTGCTTTTGGCTGACTAAGTCGAACTGAGTTTGTCGAAGTTCAGTCGCTTTCACAGTTTGTTTATCCGGCGTTTCACGAACTTATTCAATTCAATATCCCTCGTTCTTCAACCCTAATCGCCTCCATTTCAACTCCACCAGCTCGATTAATCGGGACGAAGCAACGACAGGATGAAGGCTCAACGATTGCAAGCGCAGTTCATCAAGAAACGCGAGCTGAAACAGGCGAAGGAGCAACAAACAAACGGTAAACAAACGCGAACAGAAATCGTGGGAAAGTTACAAACAGTTTTCTTCTTCCAACAGCTGTTCAAAAGTATTACGATCAGTGGGGACGAATCACTTCCAGACATGAGCATTGGAGCACGCCTGACTATTACCAAGAAGCCGAGGAGAAAATGCGGAAGCGATTGGCTCTGGAGGAGAAGCAGAAAACGCTGAGCGGGCGACAGGAGAAGCTGAAGGCTCAGCTTCAAGCAGAGACAGTGCAGCTTGACAGCGAGTTGAAAGGTAAACGCAATGCAAGTTTAAGATGTTCGGGAAGATCTTAGACCTTCGATTTCAGATCAACAGCGCCCGAGATCAAGACAAGCGTCGAACAACATTCTTGAGTCTGTGAGGCAGACGCTGTCGAATGCCGAGGAGCTGAAGAAACGAGCTGATTTAGAGTCAACGCTTTACTCGCGATGGAGACTAGGAATGGACCAGGAGAGGATCCTTAGGGAGTCGAAGAGCAATCACCAAGCGTTCGCCAAGTTGTCCTGGCTTGACCGTCAGCTTGAGAATCAACTGCAGAACGAGCGGCAGAAGCAAGAAAATAACGTTTTGGAGCTGAAGCTCGAAGAAGAGAAAAGAAAGCATGAAGCATTCGTCCAAAACTGTTCGGAGATGAGGGAATCGGAGATCAATCAGCTGAAGTCACTTCAGGAAAGTCACATCAACGAGTTAAAGCATCGCGACCGAGAAACGCACGACTTGAAGTTGATGGAAAATACTTTGAGGAAGAAACTCGGTGAGATTCAAAAGGAGATCGACAACATAGGCTCGATCAACAACAAGCGACGAGATCGAATGCAAGCTTTGAACAACTACAGGAAGATCAAAATGATGATGCGAGAGAGAAGCGACGCAGTCCGTCGTGATCTCCAGCAAGATTTGAATCTTCTCGACAGAATAAGCTTCGACGTAGACTTCGACAACAACCAAGAGATTAACTACCTTCGTCAGAAGTTCCAAGGGCAGTACGACGTCGAGGAACAAAACCTCAGACACATCGAGACAATGTACGAGTCTGAAGCTAAGGAGTGTTTGAGAAAGCAGGAAGAGAAGTGGAACGGCGACGCGATGGTTCGTGAGCGGCAGTTGAAAGTGCTGATGGACGATCGCATTCAGACAATCAACGATAGGATCAACGAATGCGTCAGGAAGCAGCACGATCTGCAAGGATTGAGAGAAACACACTTGTCGGCGATCGAAAACTCCAACCAGCGCTTGAAAGAGTTGATGCACTCGACGCTAACAGCCGGGATAAGCGAAACTGTGCATCAGCCGTTCGCCTCTCAATCGTCTGATTTCCTGAGCAATGGATTGTCGTCGAAAGCTGACGATTTGACTATCAATGGCCAGCGATATGAACTTGCTGTTCCAAAGTTTGGACGCAAAAAGATTGCTTGGACTTAAGCTTAGCTTTTGTGCCTTAATAACTTAGACTCCTTTCGTAGATTAGATTTCTCGATTTATTTTCAACGATAGATGAATATTTTGATATGACAATTTTAAAAGAAATAAAGATGCGATGAGTTTGCGATTTCACGATTTTAAACATTACAATTTTGTACACCGACAGGTCGATGAGTTGATGCACTGATAAGTGTAAGGTGGTCTGAAGAAGAGTCCGCAAAGGTATCGACAGAGTTGCGGTGTGCACACTGCTCGTCCCATTCGTACAGTTTCTTGTTCTCCTGGCACATGTGGCTCGACTTCCTGGGCTGGCTCAACACCGCCCTCTTCAATTGTTTGACCGAATGCCACGGCGATGATCACGGCGATCAGGAAGCACACAATGATTGAACGCATTTCGGTTCACTTGACTTCTTCGTAACTGATAACTGGTTGGCTTAACACTTGGATTTGATGAATCTTGCTCGAGATGTTTCGCTTTTTATATCAGATAAATCTCAGTACTTCGTTTGAAATCTGTGAGGAAGGTCGGGAAGTTCCCGCGTGTCTTTTATGATCCTCAAATATTCGCATCGAGATAACTATTCCGTGTAATGGAAATAGAACTAGGTTAACGTTCGTGGTTCACACGAAATGCGTTGGAAATAAACTTTTCCGAGAATATGAACTAGATTTAACAAGAATTTACTTTGTAGTAAGTGGCAAGTGGCGCCATAAAAACCTGAAAGCTTTCGACAACAAAAATATTTTGGCGACTAAACTGCTTATGAGATAAAGAATCCACGTGTCAAACTCGAGATCTTTTAGATTACTTTTATTTGAATACAAATTTTCTATATGAGATTTTAATTTGACGCGACTTCGTTTTCTTCAACTTCGACGGATGTCGGTCCACCCTCTGGAAGTTCACGAACAAGACTCAACAAACGATCGAGCTTTTGAATTTGAAGTGTGTGCTGGTCGAGCCAGCCTTGTTTCTTTGGAGGCTTGCAGGGAAGACGCAAGTTGGGCGAGAGTTTCATCGTGATGGAAGTTCCTTTGTCGTCCCCGACGATGATGAAAGGAAGCTTGTTGTTGAAAGTGATGCGAGTTAACTTGTTTTTCTTTCGAGGAACTACTTGTTGCGAGCAAATTGCTTTGTACTTGTTGACATTCAAATCAAAAACGAAGACTCGGCCTTCGGTTGTAACGGCGGCGAAAACCGTGCTTGAGTAAGGCGCCCACTTAACATCGCCAACACTTGCGCCGAGATCAAAGATGAACAGCGGATCGTTGCGCATGTCCTCCCTTTTAAAGTGAGAAATTTTTGAGCTTCGTTCGAGTGTCACGTTGCATTCACTCACCAAATCTTCACGCGCCAATCTCCTGAACACGAAACAAAAATATTTGAATTGAATTTGTTGAAGTCCATGCGATGAACCGAGAGATAATGAGCTTGATAAACCATCAGATATTTTGAGCTGTAAGCGGTGCTACACTTGAAGATCATTCCTTCTTCAGTGCCAACTTGGAAGATTTCTTTGTTCGTTGGGTGGAAGACCATGCAAGTTCCACTCGCCTTCAACTTTATCGTCGTTCCATCGGGGCCGCAAACAGGCCCAACATCCATGAAAAGAGTAATGATAGTAGTCAGCGTCAATTTGTTCTGCATCAAAACCCAGTTGAACACGCGTCCGTCAGATGAGAGCGAGTAGAAGTTGATTTCACCGTCTTGCATGTCTTCGCCCCACTTGATCTCCCAAACGGCTTCCGAATGCTTTCCGTTGACCCCTTGAGAGACGTAAACGGGCTCCTTCGTTCCGATCTGAAGATTGTAGACGCAAACGTTTCCATCGTACTGTCCAATGACGATCAAGTACGGATATTTCTTGTGGATGTCGCAGCACATTGCACCGGACTCGGTCGTGACTAAATGGTAAAATAGTCAGTCTAATGTTCACAGTCATTTAACATTTTCCTTACTTCGATATTCCGGAAACGATGGATTCTTGATTGAGAACAAACAGACGCAACCTTCAGTGAGTTGTTTGATGAACTCGAACGATCCGAAGCAGACAGCATACAAGTCGAAGTAGTAAGTGTTCAAGCAGATATCGGTTACGCTCATCTTCTTGCATTTGTCATACGTGAACTTCCACAGCGGCAACAAAGTTCCGTCATCTTCACGGAACTCATCGGAAGGATCTTCGTAGTAGCGATAGTCTGAAAAACACTCGATTAATTCAACGGCTTTCAAATTATTTTTTGCAACAAACCATGCGCGATCTCGTCGAAAATGTTCTGATTGACCATGCGCTCCAAAATCTGACACTTTTGAAAGTACTTCCGGTTGAACTCTTCGGTCGCTTTATTTTTTGCATCGCCTCGCTTCATCTCCGCGTGTTTCTGAAGTCCAGGCTTCTTCTCCTTCAGCATTTCCTTTTCCTTTTCGCGTTTCTGACGAGCGTAATCCTCGTTATAAGAATCGTAGATGTGCCATTGAACAACGTTAGCGCCGAATTGAGAACGTGGCGGTGGAACCGTCTGAGTCTCAACTGACCTCGCAGGGTTCGTGTAAGTCAAAGCGGCGCGCTCACAAAAGTTGAATTGATTTGTGAGTTTCTTCTTCGGGCCACCTGGAGTACCAACTGCGAGATCTTTTTGTTCTTCGACTTCTTCGGCCTCGCCTTCTCCACCAGCTTCAGATCCTGTTGGGAAACGATTGTCGGTTAGGGACGAGTCAAACTTGTTGGGGAGCTAAGTGAAGCTTGTTGGGGAGCTTACCATCACCTTCTTCACCGTCCTCATTCTCAGCAGCTTCGGCCGGTTGCTCTCCATCAGCGCCAGGTCGGTCGATGTCTGGCGTGGTCGTTCCAGTTTGAGAACCAGCTGATCTTAAGTCAGCGAGACGCGGATCCATTCTCGGATCGATTCCCATTTCTAAACAATTTATTATAAATAATTCGGTAAACGTTGTATAAACTTTGGCACTCACCGCCATCGCGGGCAATTTGAGCTTTCGCTTCGGCGCTGTCAACATGTATTGCAGTGCCTTCGTACTCAAAAATTGTCACAACATTTGTCGTCTTTGGGATGGGAATGTAGCCACCGTCTTTGAAGCTGTAGATGACGAGGTTCTGAGGCAGATGGCGATTCTCCGCGGACAGAACTTTTGGAATTTCTTCGCACAACTCGTTCTCGGTCAAATCCATTTGATCTGCGGGAGTATTTAATGTACAATGGACGATTTCTCGTTATTAAAATCTCACCTTCAGGTCGTAAGAGTCTCGAGCGAGCCCAAGAATCGAATTCGTCACCGTCACCGCCGCCTCGACCGAATGAAGAAGCGCGAATTTGCTACAAGCATGATGAAGATCAAAAGACCAAGAACTCGTTTAACAAATGTGGTCAGTCGTTTCAAAAGGTTTTGTGATGGAAATGTACCAACTTTCATCTAATGAATTCTACAAACTACATGAATATCTCAAAAATTTCTGGTTCGCGAGCAATCAGCTGCAAAAAATCTCTAAATAAATATTAATTTTAGTCAAAGTCCAAAAATACTTCGAAAATATATTGTCAATTTTTAAAAACTGAAAAATGCAATCTTTCGAGTAGCAAAAATATTTAATCACTCGTAAAATGCCACGAACTTTAAAGCGCACTCGCTTTCCGACCTCATCATCGCAGCTCTCATCGTCAAAACCCTCGTCCAACTCTTCCCCGCTTTCGCCATCTTCTGGCTTGCGATTTTCCCGTTCGGGGGTCACCGAATTTGTTCGCGACGCTTTGTCCGGCATGCCGTCTTAACAAAGCCAACTGCCGAATGCAACTGATGAAAAATAATTAGAGCGCTTTTCGCGCTTCCTTCCAAAGCTTCCCCAGTAAAAGCTTTTTAATGAAAACGAAACCGCAAAAGAAAATTGCAAAACTCATTCATACCGTGATAACAAATCAACAGCAAGGCTATACCGTCGAATCCAATGAACAATAAATAAAATGACATTAAAATAACTAAGAAACTGTTTGTATATTTTTTTTTCTTCGCCACCCCTCGACTTCCGCACTCGCTGGCGCAACCTAAAATTGTCTTTTTAAAAGCTCGCCTTCGTGATTCTGAAAGGGTTTGAGCCGCAAACTTTGGAAGAGAGCGAGAGCAATTTGAACGATTCCGTGCCAAAGGCCACCAAACAAAGCATGAAAATTTCTTGTCATCATTATCGTCGATTCAACATCGCGTACCATGGATTCAAAGACACAGCAGAAGCCACCACACAATAAACAGTTTTTTGAAGAAAACTAAAGTTGAAAATTGCTCGTGAGCACACAAAATAAACCTTTCATTATAGAAGGCAAACAGAGCAGAATTTTACCTAAAAGCTTGCGCGATTAATTACATCAGAAACGGGCACGAAAGGGTTGATGTAAGTTATTGCTGTCTCTTAGGAAGTCGAGTGTATCTGAATCTTTCGTGTGGAGAGTTTGAATGATATAAATTTAATCAGTTGATGAGACTAGACAAACATTGAGGGAGGATCGTCATCCAAACTGACGGAGCAGCCAAATTGCAAAACGAAAACCTCTGCAATCTGTTTGTCAATGCAGCCCAACAAACTCAAGAGCTCGCTGCGGTTTCATTCTGAAGTTTGCAGTTTAGACAGTTTAATAGCAAGTAGTTATTTAAATTAAAAAGTTTCGACTCCGCTCCATGCTATGGAAACCTCTGCAGTTGATAATTTTGTATCGCTTCACCACAATGCACAATATTGAACATTAACTCATTCCGTCCTTGCTTTATCACGGCAGGATCTATTTCCGTGCAGTAATTATCTTTGGTATTTCGCTTGATAAATTAATTCACAGTGAACCGTTTTCCGAATCAGTTTTCTTTCAGTCGTCGTCGGATAAACACTTGAAACTAAGTCTGCTCCGCTGCGGAATTCCGACGAAGGAAAAGTGATAAAAATAACAATGATTGAATTACCAAAATCTGAGCCCAACCCATCGATGGTTGCGTGGAAAAAGTGAGTTCAGCCGCAATTTATCAAAATCGAATTTGCTTCGACTATAAATCACTCGATTATTGTCAATTAATCAGAAATCAAAGAACTACACGATCGTAAAACGTGAATACAGTTTGGGGTAGCTCGTCGAGATTCACTGAGCAACTCAGGCAAACAGAAAGACTTTCAGGGGATCGAACGAACATAGATCTATAGCATTTGCTAGAAAATCGGTAGAGCGATATAAAATTTGTTAAAGGAACGCGAAGCTTATAGAGTTGCGTGGTTAATAAATAATGTTACGATGACAATTTTAAAGAGTTATGGAAGGCGATTTTATTCACGAGACAAATGCTCTTTCGTCTGCAGTATTTCGTCTAGGGATTCTTCGCTATTTCCCCCCCAGTAACGTGAAAAGATCGACTACGTGATTCACGAACGAAGCCCTCAGAGTTTAAGGAAATATTTTTACTTCTTGAAATTTTTATTTGGAAAACCTTTTACGAGAGCACGACAAAATTTTCTTTCCGTGGAAGTTTCGTGATTTTATTAATTTGGTTTACAACTCGAAGTTACGACTGTTACCTGTAATAATCATGTCCTTTTCGCGAACAACAAAAAGCTTCGAATTTCTTATGTACAACGAGCAGAACAATTTCAGGAAATAAAAATTTCGTTGAAGCTCGCGGTTCAGTTGATGAAAAGAGCTCTTGTTCGACTTGTGCTCGCAGTGTGGAATAATTGATAAAGTTTCAATTCCCTTTTTGAAATTTGGTTGTTAAGTTCTCACAAATGGAAATGACGGCGCAAACTTTCAGGTCAGTGGAAAGCCTCTAAACATTAACAACGTTCTGCTTTTATTGTGTAATAAATTATCCCTAACATTAAAGTCTGCAATAGTTTTCCTTCTGACATGGCCGTGGGGAGAACTGAGAAATATTTAGCGCGTCATGTTCATGTTAAACGTTGTAAGGTTTGTTACGAATAATAATCGTGGGAGTTGGAACTCGAAGATAAACTTCAATAGGGTTGGCAATAATGACTCTTTGACTCTTCTAAAGCAAGATGGCAAGGAGAACAAAACTTCACTGCACTTGTATACCTAGCTGAGCTTAGAAATTATCTAATTGTATACCTAGCTGAGCTAAGAAATTAGCTGTCAGAATATTTTTCCGTGCTGGAATCCAACTCTCAGCAAACGTTGTAAATCTTTAGCTTAGAAGTGACGTTTTTTCCGTTTCAACTTGAAGAGAAATCGAGACGTTAACATCTTCATATGTTTTGTCAATTTTTTGTGACCCCCTTCGCACCTATCTAGATTTAACAGATGAAATTATTTGAGGTAAATATTTTTCCCAAGAAAAGAAACTCGATCTAAATGACTCGATTGATTTTGAAAACGAGAAATGAACTTGAACCTTCGTTTCATTTTCGAGAGCCTTCAACGCGTCGAAGATCAACCCGTCGGCTAGCGTGTCACATCGTCGTAAAGCACGGCCGAACCATTTGATTTATCCAGATTAAGCGGAAGTCAATCACACTATGAAATCCTTATGAACAAACTGGATATCCAAGCATAATTAACTACACTCTTCGATCATCGATCGTCACGAATTGTTCATCGATTTGCCAATTGACAATTTCTAATCCAATCAAAATTACGATACAAGCGTTTCTTCCTAATTCCCTTTAGTTATTTACATGGCAAGAAAGAAACCTAGGCACTAAAGGCAGAGAGGCAAGGCTGTTGCTGTAAATGATAAATCGCTCAACAGACCCAACTTACGTGCAAAGTTCGCTTCAACTGTTTGAAAAAAGGCATTTTGGAAGCTTTTAATGTCAGAATCACAAAGAGTTGTTTATGGCCCGGTGCCAAAAGCGACGCAGCACACAACGAAAAGGCTATTAATGTATTAGACTGGAAATAATTGATTTTAAAATAATTTGATGGCACTTTTCTTGTTCTGCTTTACGCCCAAATTAGATCGATCAAATACCAACAAGCGAGCCCATCGCCAAGGCGACAAGCGACTAATTCCTTTTCGCGGAGCTCTCGGGGAAAACTGTTTTCAAATTCACTGCAGACGTTCGACGGTATTCACCTTGTTCTTCATCGCTTGCGACGCTGCCATCGTTCTTATCACTTCCTATAAATTTTCAGGAAACTTCAAGGTTTGACACTAAATTGAATTACAACAAATTAAAGTTTGCCACTGCGATTGAAAACTTGTGAACAGATTCTCTGAGAGCGACCCCTTGTCCAACCATGGACTGAACACGGGGATAAATAAATAAATAAAGTTTGCCAGTCAATGCTAACTGTGACGGTTGAAGTTCGAGCGTCGGCGACAAATCTCGTGATAAAACTTAGAGATTCGTAAGCCGCCGCCAGTCGACTCCTGAATGATAAGGTAGAAATCTGACTTCTGTAAGGAACAAGCTATCGAGGACTAAACGATTTCAAGGCATAGTAAGCCATCGAAGATTATTGGGCTGTGCTGGAAATTTGATAAATGACAACGCATTGCAACGACGAGAACGAGTAAACAATCAAAGTCAGCTCAAAATGACGATGATCAAGCTAGGAGGAGCATTGATTTATGTTGGTTGACAAGATACTGAAACGAAATGAAAGCCAAATGAGAAATGAATCGAAATAAAAGAAATTGCTATATTTTCTGATAAAAATGTTTCCACATTGTTCAGCATTTGTTCATAAATCGTGTCCAACAAAATTGTATCAGTGACAATGATCCAGCTTAGAAAGCTTCCCGATTAACACCAAAGCTTCACAGAATCGTTGCAGACGGCGCGACAAATATCTTTTGAAGCTTCGAGGCGATATATTCAGGTAACGTGACACATAAAGCAAAGAGTAGAGGACTGAAGAAGATTATTATTGCTGTCCACAAGAAGAATAGCCAATTGGAGACTCCAGGAAGGTGGGTGGGATTAATAGCGGCTAACAGACTCATTTCCTGAGATTCCTGACAGAGAAGAAAAATCACACGCATGAAAGTTCGTCGTTGAACGAGACTCAACGTCACTTAACATTGAATTAACTGGTTTGCTTCAATCATTTTCAATACATGCAGTTAAAATGCAAGTGACCTTATCGCTAAAGGTTGATCGCGATTCGAGTAATCTAGCAATAACAATGAGCGATCAACGAACTCACCACTGCAATCTTTATTATCTGTACAATGTAATTGATATTTATGTATCTACTGATTTGTTCTGACACGACTTTCAAACTATTTTTTTGCTAACTTTAAAGATTTAACTTTGCCAGTTGCAACTCGCATGTCGCTCGCGCGCAAAGCTTACAACAAGATTAACAAGCGAAGCGAGTTGCATGTTGAGCTTAAGTAATGTTTCGCTCTCTGGAAACATTGCCTACATACGCAAATTGCATGTTAATGGACCGCGATTCTTGTCCTTTCCAGGACTTTCTCGGGCAAATACGCCGATATTTGTGGCGAAGTTTTCGTTGAAGAGTTTTCGGGAGCTTTTTGGTTTATTCCTTGAAAGCTTCGTTAGTGAATTCTCTCTTATCCCGGCATAGTCTAATAAGACCGCAATATCCAGTCGAAAACGAAACGCAGCACTCATCTGAAAACGTTCAAGAAAAAGAAGCAAAATAAGCAACAAAGAAATTCTTGTGGTGATCGCTAAAAAATATTCAAAATGTTCCCAATGAAATATTTTAAAATGTTAATAGAAACCCGCTTCGTCAAGTGGATTCGGTGGAAGTTGTTTGGGTATCAAGCGCTAGGCGAGCCGTCGAAGAATCTTCATGAAAAGGCTGAGGATAAAGTTAGAAGAAAGTGGAGCCAAATTGAGATTAGAAGTGATCGATGTGAGGTCGACGCGAGACCGACTGAGTCTTGCTCGATGCCAATCGACATTAGAAAGATGCTCGATTCGTTTGAATTCAGCGATCTCATTCAAGTTGAAGACAAAACTATCGATCTGTCGCCGGATCAAATTACAGTGGCAAAGTTGATGAAGACGCATCCCGTTGCACTCAAACTTATTGAATGCGACTCAGAACGATGCAACAAGGAAATGAGAATTGCATGGGAGCTCAGAGATTGCCACTTTTTTCTATCACATTTGTTCAATTTGAGATGCGCTAACGTTTTCATTATCGTGATGGAGCATTACACGGAAACGTTGCACTCGGTCTCAGAGTTCGGATATCGAGAGTTCGCAGATTGGGCGCCACACGCTGACGCTGATTCAATGATGGACACTCGCGAAGTTCTGCATCAGCTGTGCGAGGCGATTGACTTCATGCACGACCGTCGAATTGCCCACAGATATTTGAACATGAAGAACGTGGCTGTCAAGTACGACGGCCAAAGGTTTCGTTACAAAATCACCAACTTTAGTTTTTCGGTTGAAAACGCATCGAATAAAAACTTCAAAGACGACATCGAAGCGCTTGGTGAAATTCTGAAGAAAGTTTTCAAAGCGAACAGAAAGTTTGCCGAGCTGAAATCAAAATCGATCCACGACGAACTTCTCTGTGTACATTTGATTGAGCTGATGACGAAGCCGAACCACTATCAGCGTCCATCAGTGAAGACAGTAAAGTCTCACCCTTTTCTGTGGTCTCCTCGTGAGACGCTGCATTTCGTCGTGCAAATGGCGAAAAATCTTGAGTCGGACGACCGAAGAATGTTCACAGGACTTTTGTTCAAGATATCTCCGGTTGTGTTTGACGACGACTGGCGCGCTGACGTTGACATCAACCTGCTGAACGAGCTGAAGGCTATCAACTATAACAATCTACCTTGCCCGGACATCAGAGGTCTCGTCAAGACGATAAGGAACTTGGTAAGTGCTTTACCAGATTGTGAAAGCTTTTTCAACGGTCTCGTTACTCTTAGCACGTCCACCATCTCACGAGGAAACTCCAGAGCTTCGTGGGGCCTACGGAGGACAGCTTACTGAACTACTGGACGGAGCATTTCCCTCAACTCATTCCTCAACTGTATTCAGCCAGCAAGATGTACAACAATCGACGGACAACGTGATTTCTTTTCAAAACGTCAAGTCAATCATTTATTCCATATTTTCCTGTTGATTTCTCTTGCATCGAAATATCGAAAATATCACAAACATTGGCAAACCTTAAGTTTAAATCAATTCTAAGTGTCTACATCGATCGATCTTCGTTTATATTTAAGCATTTAATGATTTACCGATTTATCAAATCTCATAAGTAGAATGGGAAAAATCTCCTTCTCACAAATATTTTATGTTAACGACGATGATAAATTTCGTTTATGTCTAATTGCGACGTTTAATTGATGGACGTTGATTTAACTTGAATTTGGTCGTTCGGCAGACCTAAAATAGAAAGCGTGAGGATTACAAACCTAGCGACGAAGCGCCTCGAACTCACTTAGATTTCTTGGAACCTTTCGATCCGCTTGTGCTCGGCAGTTGCTCCTGAGATGTCATGGAATCGATATCAAAGCTCATGTTGGAGATGGCCTGAAAGATGTGACAGAGACGTTAAAGTCGTGTTGACAGTCAAGCAGATTAGTTTCTGAGAAAACGAATAAAATTATAAATCAACCTGAAGAAAGTCGTCGTCGGCATCGAGAGCATTTGAGCTGCTCGCATGAGCAGAGTTTCCGTTATTCAAGTTCTCAACAGCTTTCTGTCGGCAAAGCGAGGTGCGAAGCGACGACAACGAGAGCCGCTTCTTCATGTGATTGAAATCTTCGTCAAACTCAGCAGACGATGTCGATGGCTTACCGCTCGGAATTTTCTTTCGGTGTTTGACTTCGCCGGAGAGTCGTTTGCTGATTGACGAGGTCGATGGCGATGGCGCTGACGTGGGAAAGAAAATGTTTCCGCCTGACATGCTCGACCAGATGTCGTCTCCATAGAAATGATTCTTAGGCGGAGTACAAAGGACGTGACTCGATGTCGAGGGCCAAACGATTCCCGGAGTTTGATCAGGCTGTTTCTCCCAGATCGGAATCGATGGCTCGCAATCAGACGAAAGCGTTTTACGCCAAATGTCGTCCGTGTACTTCTTCATGTTGTCCATGTTGCTGGGGAAGGCGAGCGACAACGCCAAGTCCATTTCATCGGCGTCGATGCTATTCTCGTTCATCAGCAGCCGCTTGCTAGACGGTCGTTGGTTCCGACGACTCGCGTTTTGCGATGATGTCGATGGGGTCATGTTATCGTCGTTGTTGAGCAACTTGACATTTTGCATGAAGTCGTTTAAATGCTTCTTATATGGCTAACGACAGCAACGTGCACAACAAAAGAAAACGAAATGATAAGGAAACCGAACAAAAGAGGGAAAAGTTTCAATTACGCCTCACCTGTTTCCAAACTGGACTTGCGCAACTGATTTCATGCGGCAATGAGTGAGCGGTTTCCTGATTAAATTCTGACGCGAAATCTAAGTTGTTGGCGTTCGATAAGTCGAACGCGTTGCCGTTCTCTAAGACACTTGAGATTGGTCGGAGGGCAGTATTTGATGAGCCAGAGGACGACGATGAGTTGCACGATGAGCTTTCTTGTTGTGACTCGAACAGCGCAAGAAGCATCAGATCCGTCTCTTCGACTGTAGGATTTTCCGGCTTCTTCTGTGATGGTGGAATCATGCGTTGAGTTAGTTCAGCGTATTCGACGTCGTTCTCGCCAGCCAAATTCAGCGATTCGAGATCGTTGTCGTCGATTGTGCAATGCTCTTCCAAGAGATTCTGAACTTTCACGACGCTCGAGACGCCACACGCGCCTTCAAACTCTGACGAGTCCGAATTGGAGCTGAAGCTCGTGTTCGTGGCCAGGTTGGGCGACGAGAATGAAATGGCAAGTGAAGTGGTCGTCGTTGCTCTTGTTTCGCATGGAGCGCTGGCACAAGCGTTTGACTTTACCTTCGCTGATGATTTACCCGAAGCTTCCGAGGGTTTCTGCTCATTCCTTCGAGTCTCACTGTCGATGTGGATCGACGAGCGATTGCGATTTCGACTCGCATCGCTGCTTAACTTGCGTAGATCTTCCGTGAAACTCATGGCTGGGCCTGCTTGAGCTTGCTCGTCTTCTTTAATCATCTTCACCTTTGCACCCTTCTCAGATGAATTGGCCAGCGATATGTTTCTCATCTGTTCTCGCTCCAATCGATCCTTCACCTCACGGATTTGCGAGAGATTCTGCGACTGCTGGCGGAGGAGTTGATTGATGTACCACTGCTGATCGCGACACTTCTGGAAGAAAGTCGAAGCGCGAACTTGGAATCTAAGTTCGAGAGTGTCTTTCGATGTGTTCAAGTAGCCTTCGTCGGCGAGAAGATCCAAGCGGAAGAAACGGTTGTAACCCCAGCACTCTCCAACTTCAAAGTCCGAGACGAACTCGCGTTGGATGATTTTCGTCGAGTTCTGGTGGATCATCTGAACTCGGTATTCGTATCTGAGGATGGAAAACGGTTTAGTTTGCTGGCTGTTTAGAATTGCTCGGTTCTCACTTGCTAATCTCGGGAAAACCCGAGCTCAACTCCAAGAAGACGCTCAAGTATTCCTTTCTCACGCTGCCGTTACCATTCGGGTAGATTTTCAATCGCCAACATAAACCGTTAACGTGCAACGGCGACGAGTAAATCGCATCGCCTTTCTGCTGCAGCTTCGTGAAGTTCTTCATAAGAAACACGCCAGTGTCGTAGGTGGGAACGATTTCTGACACAAAGTCAGCTGGAACCGGCGTGCACGAGTAGCTTGACATTGGCTTTGATCGAACTTGGTTGATCATTTTGAGGAGATCCGGTGATTTGCTGATGAGCTGAGATCTGTGGGAGGAAAGGGAATTTTAAAAATAAACCTCCGAGCAATGGAAATGATTTTACCTTGAACAACTGTTCAGCTGATGTTCAATTTCCTGTAGAAGATGCTCAAGCTGTTCAGTCTCCAATGTCAGTGCGTTTTTTTGACGCATCAACGAGATAAGTTTCACTTTCAGCTGAGCATCCAACCGCGACACCATCAACTCGACAGCGTTCCTTATCTCACGGACTTTCTCGTCCTTTGCACCGCGAACAACTTCAACGTTCTGCTCGACGTCAGACACAAACCCGACAAGTTCAACCAACCTCGAACGGAGCTGGCTCACTTCTTCTTTGACTTGCGACAAGTGAGTTTCATAAACGAGCTCGAGCTGCTTGAAGGTATGATTTGAATGCGTTCCGCCCCAAAGCGCGCACTTGTGACAAATGCAAATCTTGCACGTCCAGCAATAAACGGAAAGCTTTTCATCGCTGTGCGTCGGGCACAAGTCTTTGTCGTTCAAGTTGCTGACGACTGACGATTTGTTTGCCATGAGTTGAAGGTTCTCCACTTGAACGGCAACCTCTTCAAACCAGCGGCAATTCACAAGCTCGTGGACATGCAAAGGAGCGCGACAATAAGGACATTGCTGTGGGAAGAGAAGCACGATTAGGAGGCAAAAATGACGCACGGCGAGTGTTCTTACTTTTCTCTGCTCGACGAGCCATCGACTGATGCAGCCATAGCAGCAAAGCTTACTGCAAAACGGACAAAGATGAGCTTCCTGCAGCTTCTCCATGCAAATGAAGCAGCGGAACACATCGATAAGCGTCTGTAAAGAGAACCAAAACAGCAAATGAGTATCGCGATCTAAACTGCTCGAGGGTCCATGAAGTACTAATTGATCTTTACACTCAATCATTATCCCAATCAAACCTTTCTTGAACCCACAATTATCATCACGAACCAGACATCGCTAAGCTTGGAGGTAGACACACGAATAAGTTTCTTGACATCGAAACTAATTATTCAAATGCTCGAATCCAATTACGAAATTAAAATGTTTCGATTCGTTTTATCCAGAAATTTGCTGCTCTCGATAAAGGTCGACAACTTCTCCTCGCCACCCTCAACGAATTTTTCGTTCTCGAGCTCGCTCGCTGAAGTCGTTGGCATTGTTTTTACATCATCGCATTGACATTGAACTTTGCCATCGCTGCTTAAATCGACTCATGACGCATCTCGGTTAACTGTCTATCAAGGAGAACTAACGGAACTCACTTCAAGTTTCATCGCAGTCCTAATGGAGCGAATTATGGACACAGGCCGTTTGTTTTTGTGGAGTGCGAATAAGAGCGCGCGGTGTCTTGATGAAACAATAATTATCGAATGTGCGGCAGACACAATGGACCGTTAGGAGATCTCTCACTCGAGATATCAACGGTTTGTCGTCGGCTTTCGACAGTTCTGCGCGGTGGCGTATCGCAATCGCGAGTTCTACGACGATGGCCTCAAAACAATCCATCGAACGGTTCCAGAACTTCACACGCTGATTCATTTTATTACAATCGTCGCCGGTTTTGTAAATTCAATGCCTGAGCGCGCACCCAATCGGCGATGTTTACATTAGTAATAATGGAATGCCAATGCGAAACAGCATTTCTTTCTCCTTTGTTGCCTTTAATACTTCCGCGAGTCTCTTCAAACAGCAATTTAATGTGTCGTTGCTCGCTATTCAATGAAGCAAACGGCGGCGAGCAGCGCCGACTTCTTATCTTTGTCTGAGACTTTTAAAAATGATCGAAGACAAAACCTGCTCGGCTTTTAATCCTCGAACGTCAACACGGCTGCTTAAGCTTCGAAACAATTCATAAAGGAGATGAAAGACAAGTTTGTTTTGCTTTTCATGTCAGTCAAACGTTCCAAAGCGTGTGAACAGTCACGATCGTCTCAAGGCTTCCCATTGCTTCGGCGGGCTGTTGGCTAGTCGAACGACTGACTAATGTTTAGAGATTAGTATTCCAATGATAATTGAACAACATCCCGAATAAGGACAGGAACGTCTTTCGCGAGAACTTAACAATGACTGCTTGACTGCCGCTTCGTGATCCGCATAAGAATGAACAGCTGGAGTGACTGTTACAAGAACCAACCATTCTCGGATCGAGTGTAAGATCAAGCAAGAAGAAACGCACGAGATGATTTTCTTCATCGCTCGGCTTCGCTCCGCGCTCAAAATCGTGTCTTGTTATTTCCTTATTAATTAATCACGTTACGAAAACGCCGGCTCGCCGTTTGTTTGTTTGTACTTGACTTGCATTTGGCATTTTTGCGAGCGGAGAAGGAAACACTACGCGGATCAATAAGATCAATGAAGCAAGAATTTCAGGTCATGCTCGAGCGTAGTTAGAATTCGCAAGCTCATCCAGGAAACCGCTCTAAGCGTAACACAAAAAACTGGTTGATTCTGATTAATTTCTGCCCATATTTGGTGCGCGGGTGTGGAGCCGTCTTGTCTTCGATGGGGCGGTGATTGAATCGTTATGGCCACCAATGTTCGGCATTCTATTCGCGTTGCCGTTGGTAATAAACAGTCGATAAACGGGAGCTTAATCTCTGGCTTACAGGGAACCTGTTAATGTTCATTCCGTTCCGGTTAATTGTATCGACGATGAACACAAAGGATCATTACACATGGCGATTTCAAGGACAAGAAAGCTAAGCAAAAAGTCGAAGATTTAAATTATCATCGCCTCGATTGAAACGTAAAGTCGAATAACGTCTCAATTCCCTAGCGTCGAGCTGAATTCGTCGATTATTCTCATCGCATTTAGCGAGTCAGGAAAAGGTTTCGAGCTGTGCGACTTCAGTTGCAGATGGAACAAGCGAGCAATAAAAATGTTCTGGTTTGTTTGATTGTCTTGCGGACTTCTCACATTTGTTCCGTTGAACAAAGATTATGAGACATCTCGAGAGCAGACATTCGTTGTGGATTGGGAATTGACTTCCATCGAAACCTCCTCGACGTGAATTTAAATGCAACACGTGTTGGACGTTCAACGGTTTTTAGGGAAACTCGAGGCGGACTCGATTCAACAACTCGCCACCTCCCAAACGAAAAGAAACCTTCTTCTTTACGATTACGAATCCCTTGCCTTCGACCCATTCCAATCTTCTCGTCGTCAAGTTCTAACAAGTTCTAGCTTGAGTGCATCAGTGCCACTTTCACAACTTAATGAACATCAGTCTGCATCAATTTCGTAACAAGCCAAAAGTTAATGAACCCAAAGAACGTGATGTAGTCTCTCAAGGCTTCGACCTTTTCAGACTCAAATTGGTTGCCGATTAGACGAAGAGACAATCGCGACGGAGTTGATTGACCTTTGCCGTTCGGCTTGTAATCAAACATCTCGGTGCGCAACGAAAATAGAAGTGTAAGGAGTGCTTAGAATACTTTATGGGACCAAGGTGAGTATGTGGGTCAAGCTGCATGCTCGAGATGAAAAGAACTTTCTGGTGTCTGGCTCGTTGTACAAGGCGACGAGGCGAATCGATAGCTCGAGAATGGAATATGATTAGCTCAAGCTTAGTGTCTCAGTCTCTCATGTAACCCACGATAGTTCGTCGTCGTCAAGGCTTCTAGTTCACCTCTTGACCGGACGAGATTCAGCGGAGATTTATTAAGACAGCCAACGATCGTAACTTGCGTAAATAATTCCGACTCCCCGGAAATGCGAAAGCACTCGACATTGACTGAAGCTCACCTCTGCATTAACTTCTTTCTCCTCAGAGTTGTTGCTGCTGGTCACTGCTTTGTTTCTCTTGTGAGCCATGATTAATCAAATATTCTTTTTCCTCGAGAATCTATCAAAAGCACTTCATGTCCAAAAGCCACCGAGAGACTCCACAATTGCACTTGAGTTGACGGCTAACAAGTCCGTGGCTCTAGTCCGAGTGAACTGAGACGTGAAAACTAACTGAGAACGTCGCGAAAATCGGAAAGAATGGCGAAAGAATGAGACTCGATCGGAGTTACATTTTCAGTCTGCCGAAGCCTCAAACCATCGACGCAAAGTTCGCAACCACCAAGCCGCAGTCACAAAGTTTTTTCCAACCAAGTGCAGAGACAATTCTCTGAGATATTTCGAAATCCACCGTCAGAAATCGCCTCACGGACGATTACAAGCGCGCAAGAAGGCTCCGCACAGCCTCCACCAAGCAACTTCGCTACTTTCAAGTGTCTTCACCGCTTCCCAACGCATCAAATCGACTTCGAAGCTACGAGAGACTTTTCCTCTTCGTCACAAATATTCAACATGGCTTTCTAAAATGAAGCAAATTGAAACAACCGCAAATCGTGAGCTTGTCTCCCCTGGAGAAGCTGAATCGTTCAGTTCGTTAGTTTTACTTTATCGTATCGTTATCAATGGAAAAGAAAAGGAATCAACTGGCCCAGCGTGGGCAGGCGGGTTCTGATCGCTCCAAGAATCAAGGTGAGAGCATTACGAAATAACAACAACAACAATCAGCTGGGCCTCAGACGCCAAAACGAGTTTTCCTTCGTCGATTGATGGGATACTTAAGATTCAGATTTGGAGAATGTTTGTTTACATTAGATTACAGATCCAGCTGGATCTTCTAGGTTGAATCCATCCAAATTTCACTGTACTTTTGGCAAGGTCAAAGTGTCACTTTTGAGATTACTTTGTCTACTTTGTAGATCACAAACAGGCTCGGAACAAGATCCCAATATATTCGCTAGATTGAAGAGATATCAGTTTAATCTCTAGTTCTTAATCTGAAACCAGTCTTAGGTTCTGAGCTTAGTTAAATCAGTCACTGGTTCTCAAGCTGAAAGTCTCAGTTCTTCCATCGCTCCGTCCCATTCCGTGACTTCAATTAATCTTATCTATCCCTCTTCTTCTTTTTCTTAGATGTTTCAAGCAAGCAATTTCCACGACAACGGCGTCGTGAATCGTTTCAACCAGAAAGCAGCAGCAGCAACAAACAATCCAACAAGAACCGAAGCATCAACAACTGTTACTATGATAAGCGCCCTCCGGCAAGGAAGGGTGGAAGCGTCGACCAGCAACCAGGCGCAGCATGCGAGACCTCCGGATTGATGGACGACATCGAGTTGAATTCGGTTTTCAATCATGGGAGTAAGAAACAGAACTTGAATCATCTGTTAAACTTCCATTACTACAATGCCAAGGAGTCGGACGTGGCCAGAGCTGGGACGTTCTCGAAGCACGGGTACCACCAGCAGCGTGGCTACTCGAAGAAATACAATTTCAACAAGGAACAATACTTGCAAGCTAACTGCCAATTCGTTGTGAAAGCAGACGTTGGCTACGACTACCGCAAGTTCGCTCTGTCTCCCGATGCTCTTGTCGAATGGGAACAAGTCGTCAAGATCCTCGTTTCAAGCTCTGAGGAAAGTCAGTGTCCTATTTGCTTGTATCCGCCAAAGGCAGCCAAGATGACTCGATGCGGTCACATCTTCTGCTTCGCGTGCATGCTTCACTACCTCTCGCTATCCGATAAGACCTGGCGCAAGTGCCCTATCTGCTATGAAAGCGTTCACATGGCGGACTTGAAGAGTACAACATCCAAACACAATCATCGCTCGTATAAGGTCGGCGATATCATAAATTTGGAGTTGATGACTCGAGAGAAAGGTTCGCTCTACGTCACGAAGGCCAATGAAATCCGCAACATCCAAGACGGTCAATTCCCGAAGTTCTCAGATGGAAACGAGCAGTTGTCGTACGCTAAGCTCATCATGGCTGATCCGAATGAAATCTTGAGGATCATCGAACAAGAGCGCAATGAGCTCGATTTCCAACTTCTTGAAGACGGCGACGACTGCCCTGAATCAATCTTTGTGCAACAAGCTCTGGAACTGCTCAACGTCAAGCAGAAGGAATTGCAAACTGTCATCGCTGAGAAGGCGAACGCTGAGAAGCCGATCGGTTCGACTTTGAATCCTTCGGTTGCTGACTTTGTGCCGGTTGAAAAACAAGAAGCCTCCGGTGAAGATTCTGCCGAGTTGCATGAGAAACGCGACGAGCTCATCGATGACGAGTGCAATTTGACTGTCAATGACATCGACATTGTCCCGGTTGCTGCTCACAACAAACAATTTTATTACTATCAAGCACCGAACGGTCAGAACGTTTTCCTTCACTCCGTCAACTCTCGGATGTTGCAAGAAGCTTTCGAAAGCCTCGAGAAGTCGCCGAACTTGATCACTGGCAAGATTATTCAGATCGAGAGCTGCACGATGAACGAAGATCTTCGCAAGCGGTTGAAGTATCTGCAACATCTTCCGGTGTCCTCCGTCTTCGAGGTGGTCGAGATTGAATTCGATTCAGATCTGATTCCCTTCGATGTCATTAATCGATTCAAAGGTAAACGCTTATCTCATTCATAACGTTAACGACATCTTATCTTGCTTTAGACGAGCTTTTGCATCGACGTAAAATACGCCAACGTCGTGAACGTGATGAGAGAAAACGTGAAAAGGTAATCAACGAGATCAATGATCGTCAGATGGGAAAAATGATGCGAGCAGCTACAGCTAATATCAACATCGATTCGACCTCCCAATTTCCCGAATGCGGTAGTTTCACTGAGTTGCCAGCTTTGCCTTCAAGTTGTAGCGATCGCTCAGCATCTCCAACTTTGTCGTCGTCTCCAGCTGGGCCGTCTTTTGCCACTGTAAGCGACTCGAAGGTGCTCGATCGAATTCCTTCTCACTTTCTGTTCCTTTGTAGATGTTGACAACTCCAACATCTAACAAGTCGCAAAAGACCTGGCCGTCGCTCTCCGGTGGCCCATCTGCAACATCCAACTCGTTCTTCGGCGACCAGAAAGTAATCCACGTCACTGGCAACAAGAACATGATGGCAACGCCACAGCCGAACGCAACTCTGGACGAAGACGATGAAGTCGGTGCTGACGACGTTGACTGCAAAGTTCCAGCTTACAAGAACCAGCTTGGTGACTGCTTGGCCAATGCGCTTGCTAAATCCGTCAACTTGAAGGACGCGCCCAAGTCGGGAAAGAAGAAGAAGGTCAAGAAAACTCTTCTGTTCGCCTCTGGAATGAACTTCAACTGAGCTCATAAAGTTTTTTTTTTTCGGTTCTTAAAAGTTAGTTTAAAAAGTTTCGGTCGCTAGGCCAAGTTTTTGTTCTGAAATGTTTTATGAAATTCAATTGTAATCTGCTAATATTCTGTTAAATAAATCGCTTGAACTTCAAGGATGTCGAGCTCTCATTCTAACACGCAAAAGGAAACTCCTCTGCCTGAATCCTTGACACTCCTAAGAAGAATTGCGCAATGGAACTTCCTCAAGAACATTTTATTGCTAAAGTCAACATCCAGAGAATCCAAAATAAAACCTTGAACTATATAAACTGTAAATACGCTGACTTGCTTTTACATGATGATGCATTTCGAGGACTGCATGGAGTTGGCAGCCTCTTCGGAGATCGGGATGCCCTTCATCTCTTTCGACTTCATGTCCAGGTAGGAGTTTTCGTATTCTTTGACGAGACGATCGGGCAGCGGTTTGCTCCAGTCTTCGGGTGGGGCATCGCGCTTCTTCCAAGTATTGTTACCGTAATGCGCAGCCATCCTTTCCTTTCGTCGTGCTGCTTCTGAGTCGATTATGTTCTTCGCTGCTTTTAAGTCGCCCTTTTCCTCGAACCGTTCGCAGTCCTCGAAGTCGTGTTCCCAGCTCGAGCAGTCGAGGACATCGCCGTGGACAAAGTATTGCTGGAATCTTGCCTTGATGCTTCGGCAGTCTCTGTATTCCTCTGTTGAGAACATAAACAAACCATCAGACAAGAAACTACGGAATTTACTTTTTCGTTATTTACCTTTGTATAAATGACAAGGTCGAATTGACCAGCGGTTTCCTTTGACCTCGCTCTCAAGAATTAAATCGCTGTCCTCTTTCATCATCGTTGATTTCACTGAGAACTTTAGGAAAATCGGAGTGAGAAATTATTGTGCAATTCTTCGGTGGGTTGCCAACACCTTCTGACAATTTTATAGCCTGGGCGATGGACTTCTCACAACTCAGACTGTAATATGAAGATGATGGTCAGTGGGACCTTCCTTGCTATCCGATGGGCTTATCTAAGCTCGCAAAAGTCTTTTAATTAAACTCTGAACTTTTGCTTAAAACTTTAACCGACGTTTGACGTCGCCGTCAACTTTTGAATTTTTGAATTTTTCGTTAAAGTTTTTTTCCTTCGTTTCAGTTGAGCAGTCTTTTGACAACAGTCGAGCAATCAAGGACCGAAAAAGTTGAAAATGACTTCGACGGACAATTTAATCATGGACGAAACAACTGGCGAATTCGTTTCGAGAGAAGATGCAGCCAGTGACAGTTTCAGTTCTGTTGTTACTTCGTCGTCGATGCGACCATCGTTTGGAGAAACAGACTTTGAATGGCCGGGATCGCTTACTCAAGAGTACGAGGAGAAGATGAAAGCAAAGAAAGGCCGCAAATCACCTGTAAGTTTAATCATCTACAATCTTATAGCACAATCCAAAGATCTTTCTTTTAGGTCGGCAAAGGACATTTGCTTGAAAGTCAGCCGAAGTCGAAAGTCAAGAAAACGAAGAAGGCTTTTCAAGTGGAGGAAACAGTAACAAAGCCAGAGCCAGAAATCGTAAGCTAACAAGCAGAGTTTGAAGTCATGAAACTAAATTTGAATCCAACAGGTCGCTGGAGAATCCGAGCACGCCAAGCTGTTCCCAATGTATCTAGTCAATGCTGAATTGGAGAAAGGAGCGAAGAAAGACATCAGCTTGTGGCACCGCGATGGCCAAGTTTTGCTTCGAAAGTACGATCGTCTTCAATCCAAAGGCAAATCAATGAAATTTATCGCAACGAACGGATACACTCGTTGGCCAGACAACAGCCGAGCGATTTTGAAAGAAGTCAAAGTGAAATCTATCTCGGAAAATCCTGAAAATCCCTTGGAAAAGGTTCAGATTGTTGATAAAATTTAAGCTGTAAAACGAAATGATTAACGAGAACTTTATTAAAATTTAACGCTCGCTCGAGATTCGAAATTGTTGAAATTCAAATGAACGCAGCCAATCAGAAAAACGCTGAGCTCTAACGGAGAAAGATTTAATTGCAGTTTGACGCTCAAGTAAATCACATCTTGTCGCGAGAACATTTTAAAACGGATCGACGCTTGTGACTTGGCAACTTAAACACGGAAGATTCCAGCTGTAAGTTCATTGAGACGCCGAAAATCGAACTGAAATTCAATTCCGCTTCGGCATTTTCTCGTTCGTCGTTTTAGTGTGGAACAACAACAATACAACAAATTTGGCTCTAGATAATGCGAAATCGCACCGAAATGGTTTCAAATACTGGATCTGATTACGATGAGAACGAGGGAGAGTTCGAGGCCGACGATGGCAGTGACGACTGGAAGCCAGAGCCCGAGGTAAGCGAAGTGGGAAAAGTGATTTGTTTTACTTTGAGTGTGTTTGTTAAGAAATGGCGGCAGAGAAAAATAACAAAACTGTACTTCCCGCGAGTCGCATTGAATTGTTAACTAAATCAACTCTTTCTTCCCGTTCCTTACCTCACAATCAATCGTAGGATGGCTCAAAGAAAGTAGTTAAGAAGACGCCGAAACGCAAAGCGACGGCCACAAAGACTTCAGCCAAAAAAAAGAAGGCGAAGAAAGATGAAAGTGACGAGGAGTCTGACGGAGGTTCTGAAGAAGACGAGGAAGACGAAAACGAAGAGTTTGATGAAGAGGACGAAGAAGATGAATCCTTGGATCAGGTAAAGTGTTGCTGTCATTCTGACGCCGACCAGAGAGTTCTAACCTTTTAATCTTCGTTCTTAGAGTCAGAAGTCGAGCGCCAAAGGAAAATCGAAGAAAGCCCCATCGGAAGCCGACGCCAGAAACTTCCCCGATCGTCAGGGCATCTTCTCGCTTTATGCTTACAAAGGAGATTTGAAGAACGGACTCCGAGCGAACACAAATATCTGCTTGTGGCGTCGCGACGGCCAGTCGTTGCTGCAGAAATATCTGCGCGAAAAGGATTCAAAGGGCAACGCGATTCACTTCAACTCATCGATGGTCTACTCGTGCTGGGAGGACAGGCGAAAAGATGAGTTCCTCGAAGTGAAAGTCAAGTGTGTCGCAAGTGCTGGAAAGGATGCGACACGCGACTCGAAAGTGGAACTCTTGAACATTAATGACATCGAGCAGACTTGCGTCGATGGCAAATTCCACGAGCTTGATCTCGAGCCCTACGTGAGCTACGCCGACAAAAAGAAGGAAGAGGATGCTATGAATGGCACAACGACCAGTCAGGCACAGGAAGAAGACGAAGACGAGGACGTCTCCGAGGGCGAGGAATGAGCTCGCGATCAGTCCAGCCCCTTGATTAATATTTAAAGCTAATTGATACTTGAAATGTTTCTTGATTGCATTCTGAAAACTTCTTTCGTAAAATCTGTCAAGCGACGAGCCAGCCTGTTCTCTAAGTCTCATAGCTCACAACAAACATTTCCGATCTACAATAATCTCGTCGACACTTTAAAGAATTTACAAACTGATTGTCGTGGCATGGCCTCGAACTCTCAAAGACGTTGTTGATCACGAGACAGAATACTTTTAATTACTTTAAAATTATCTTTTCCATTCGAGACGAAAATGTTTCCAACAGAATCATGAAATTTTTTATTGGCTCGATTCAGAAATCAACAAATAAACAAGAGAAACTTGATCACGTTTTGTCTTTGCTGCTGTGAGCTGCGGCCGGCGGATCGTCTTCGTCAGTCTCGCTTTCGCTGGAAGATGTCGGCCACATGTCGTCGTGGTTCTTGTTCTCGCGTTCCTTCTCAGTGTCGTCTAAATACTTTTGCTGAACTTCCAGTATTTCCTCGCTTGACTTGCAGCCCGCGTAAAGCTCGAGCAGCTCAGTGTTCAGTTCGAGGAACGAGTGACCCCAAGAGAACTTTGAGAGATAAAACTTGGCTTCTTCTTTCAGCCCGACGATCATCAGAGCTGCAGCGATCGCCTCGACACAGCTGAGCTTGCAGGGTTTGCCATAGTTTATCGGGTTCGCTGCTATGAGGAACGGCAGCAATCTTGGATGCGGTGACTTCATTCTGTTGAACGGCGTTTCTTCTATCCTCGCCCAGCTGCAATCGACAACGGCAATGCCAGAGGTCTCGATTACGCTTTTGTCCAGTGGGCTCACGCAATTGACACCGACAGGCGAAAGCACGAGTCCCGGAAATCGTTGGCCGAGCTTCAGGTTCTTGATCAGGCCGTGGCGCAACAGCTTTCGTCCGCTGCATTTCTTCGGATCACAGTGATTCAGGTCCCACATTGCAACCGGGAAATTCGCTGCAGATCCATTCTCGTTCTCCTCGCTGTCAGAATCGCCTGACGACGTCGCTTCCGCTTCCACTGACAACTCCGAGAAGCTTTCAGCTAACTGTCTGTCGTTCGTCCGATGATTTGACTTCTTCGGTTTTGTTTGTCGTCTCTTCATCTTGCTCGCTAGAAATATTGAGATTACACAAATGTTTTCCTCGGACTAGAATTGCGCAACGAACAAACATCGACCGCGGATCATGCGAGGGATCGTTCAACTATTACGTACTGAAGTGACGATATAAAACGTCTGAACCCTCTAGAAGTAATTGGCTCTGGTGTGAGCATTCTTCCTCTTCGTGATAAGCTCGTTATAACCCATCACAGCCCTTTGCCCCCCTCGTCCTCCCCCAAAACTCCGAGCAAAGCTACGCATCATCCGAACGAATCCTAAAAGAACAATAAGAAGATATTTATTCGATTCTGAGATATAGCTTAAAGCTTTTCAAGCGGCAATTAAACTCATTCGAAGGGAAATTTCAACGGAGGTGAAGTTAAACGCGAGCATCCAAGTTGGTTTTGTTGGATTTGTCTCGCTAAAGTTGACACAAAATGTTTTGCAATTTTCCGAGCGATATTAAAATTACGATATCTGCATAAATCGCGCGAGTTAAGTGTTCGTAGAGCGATGCCTGCTGACATAACGAGCTTAACAGAAGGTTGGCTTGAATTAGAAAGCGATCCAGGTGAGTGCGCTGGCGACAAACTGCGGAATTCTTGCTCACGCACTTTTGTTTTGAAGGCCTTTTCACGCTTCTGCTGGAAGATTTCGGTGTGAACGGAGTTCAGGTGGAGGAGATCTACGACCTGAAGAAGCCGATCGAAGGGCCAGTCTATGGCTTCATCTTCCTGTTCCGGTGGATCGAGGAGAGGCGGGCCAGACGGAAGCTAGCAGAGACCACTGACATTTACCAGCGCGACGAGAATGTCGTCAACAGCATTTTCTTCGCTCACCAGATTGTTCCAAACAGCTGCGCCACCCACGCGCTCCTGTCGATTCTCCTCAACTGCTCGAACATCGATCTGGGCTCGACGCTGTCGCGGCTCAAGAACCACACCACGGACATGACACCCGAGAACAAAGGCTACGCAATTGGCAACACTCCAGAGCTGGCGTTCGCCCACAACTCACACGCGATGCCGCAGGCCAGGCGTAGGCTAGAGAGGAACTCTGGAGCAAGCACGAGCGCTCGCATCGGCATTCCAACAGGTCGAGTGGCATGCGAAGCATTTCACTTCGTCAGCTTTGTTCCTATCAACGGTCACCTGTTCGAGCTCGATGGACTGAAGCCATTTCCGATGGACCACGGAACGTGGGAGCCGAACGAAGACTGGACAGATAAGTTCCGGCGGGTCATCACGAATAGGATCGACATTTCCAACGGCGAGCAAGACATCCGCTTCAATCTCATGGCAGTCGTGCCCGACCGTCGCATTTCAATCTCACACAAGCTGAAGATCCTGAGGCGGAACAAGGAGATCGTGGAGGAGGCGCTGGAGAAGTTAGTCAATGGTACAAATGGGGAGATGTTGGTGAAGGAAGAACAGGAAGCTGTTCCTAACGAATGCGATCCAGCTGATGATGAAGCTGAGTCGAAACATGTGAGTTGCGATTGAGTTGATGGTGAGCTTCGATCTGAAATCGTTGGTTTCTTTCTAGGACATTCATCAGTTCAGCATTCATCCGAGCAGTTCGTCGCCGCCAACACTGTCCACACTTAATCTCTCATCGAATAATTTTAGTAAAGAATTAGCCAATCTAGCATCATTAACCAATTCTAGTGACAATACGTTAGAGAATCCACCAGCGCCGCTCGCTTCCAGCTCAGCAGCAGCAGCGTCAATTTCATGTGATAATCAGTTCAACCTTCAGCATTCAAGTGATGTCGTGATGGATCTGTCAATTACGGCGCCATCGTCCGTTGACTCGGCGCTCTGCGTCACCGAAGAGAAGTCGAAAATCGCAAGTTCAATCAAACGAGCTTCTAACTCCAGGTAATCCTCGCAAGCTTTCACACATTTTTGTGTACAATCTTACGATCCTTTCTTGCAGTAATGGTCCCAGTTCTGAAACGTTTCTTGGAATGCAACATAATCAAACGACCGGCGAGGAGCAAAACTTTGAGGTGAAGAACGAAAACCATCAAGCGTCGTCGTCAGCATCATCAACGTCCAGTGGCAACTACTCAGCTTCAACGCCACCCAACGTCTTCGAATCGACCGCCTTCTCATCGAATTATCTGTGTACGCTGCTGGCGAATCTCGAGAACGAAATTTCAGTGACGCAGCAGCATCTCGACGATGAGAATGACAAGCGTCATAAATACAAGGTAAAGTCGTAGAGTCGAAGTGAACGAACTATACTAACTCTCCTTCATTTCAGGTTGACGACTGTCGGCGGACTCACAACTACGATGAATTCATCACAACGTTCCTCACGATGCTAGCACAGGAAGGTGCCTTAAGCGAACTGGTTCAACAGCATTTAAGAGCGAAAGGCAAGCTGGGAATTCTTCAACGGCAGAGCAAGTCGAAGTTGCTGGTGAAGAAAGTCACGAATGGAATGAATGGCAACGGCCCGGCAGCCACGACGAACGGCAACGCCAACGAGAAATCGCCGAAGACAGTGAAACGCAGGCGTACTGGAACCGGCGGCCGCAAGAAAACGCGGAAAAAGAAATAGAATCCATCGATCCGTCTTTAATCCGAAGCGTCGAAGGGACTTGTAAATATTTTTCATTGTCACGATGAAGCTCCATCACAGTTTTGAGGACGATGCTGACACTCTCACATCAAATCAGATGCCATTTAACGATTATGTTTCGAAGCTTTCGCCTCGCATTGCAAGCGGAAGTCCAAGCCCAGTTGAAAATGATCACTTTATACGTACATTCGATGTTGATCGTTGTGAAGGAATGAGCGCGATCGAGCTGCAAAGCTCAAAAAGAGCCTGAGATGGAGAAGAACTGAAGCTAGAAAGCTCTAGTGATGAAGCAGAACCTTTGAGTTCAGAGCTTGCTCATTCACGGATGGCAAAATGTTCTCGCATAGCTTGACACGTGTGGATCTCATTGACACAAAATCACATTTTCTACTTTTCACCAATCGTTTTGTACTGCACCAAGTCTTCAGTTTCACTCCCCAGTCCATGTACAGATTTTTGGAAAAGTATTTTTGTCGCCAGAGCACTTGGCGATCGTTTTCCACTTGAAGATAGAGTAGAAGCCTTAAAATGATTTGAAGCTTTTCGCTTCAACGAAACCAAAATTTCCTCTCAATCAATTCTTCGTCTCCGAGTCGAGGCTGAAGATCCCGTTGAGGGACCGCGAAACAAATCAAAATAAGTTGTACATACCAATTCTCCTCTGAGCAGCTTTGCTGATTTTAAAACGAACCACGTTGACAGACAGAAAGCGTTTCAAATATTTTATAAGCTCTTGGTCAAATGAAACCACTCGCAGCTGTTTTGAGGAGAAGAGCGAACTTGAAATTATTACAAAAATATCCTGTTGAATAATTTGTTAGAGCGCGTTTTATATTTTCCAAGTTCCGATTTCTTATTTATTGGCGGTGAAAGGGAAACGATCTGACAAGATAAGATGAGTTCGAGAGGGTTGAAAACTCTCTGGAAGACCCAGGGGGAACTAAAGACTCGTCAGTCCTCTGTGACTGAACAGGTTTAGAGCTTTAAGCTAAGATAGATCGATCAAGCTCCCTCATCATCTTCTTTCCTTGATCCGCATCTCTTTCAAAAACGCGAACACGCAATTTCAGTTTGAAGCATTTGTAGACAAAAGGGAAATTCATTGAAAACTATTGGACATGGAAAATTAGTTTAAATGACCCGTGCTTGCGTTGACCGGATGTTGTTGAGTTGATTCGTCAGCGTGGATTTCCCCGGCCAACGTAGGTTCGAGAAGAATAAAATGGTGAATAAAAGATTTAGTCGAAACAAACTTCAATTTATTTGGTTGACACTTCACCAGCTTCCGTCGTCGCTTTTCGTGGCCAAGTGTTGGCTTCCACAGTCAGCCTTCAATTTCGTTTTCTCGCTCGCGTCTTCAAGCCAAGCGCGATGCCAGATTACAATGACGCAGTCGGTGGGCTTCGAGATGTGCTTGAACGAGCCAGAGATTTCATACTTCGACCCGGCAACGACCTGCTTAGTTATCTTCGTGATCGCAATCAATTCGAGCGCTGTTCCATCGCCTGTAACCAGCCGTTCGATGTTGGCCTTCAGAAGCTCGTGAACCGCTGGATCGTCGATGGCAACATCATGCTTTCCCCCGACGGAAGGGCCAGGCGGAACGTCATCCTAGGGATGAATGAAAGATTAGGCATTAGAGTTTGAGCTTTCGATGACTGTCAGAGCTTTGAAAGCTTCCGACCAGCTTTTGAAAACTCGCTTTAAAGCTCTTAATAAGCTCGTTGATTGGACTGCTTAACTCACTGCAAAAGCTCCAACAGCAACAGCGAAGACCAAAGCGAGTCCTAAGATTCTTCCCATCTTCTCTTATGAATTCTAAATTTTTGCA
This sequence comes from Smittia sp. YW1114-2, assembly GCA_033064975.1. NCBI lineage: Eukaryota > Metazoa > Arthropoda > Insecta > Diptera > Chironomidae > Smittia > Smittia sp. YW1114-2. The sequence continues at coordinate 20,480,527 of CP093832.1, forward strand.
AAACCTGTCACGTTGATTCCTGATAAAAGACTGAGGCTGAAAGTCGTCAACAATTGGGGAATCGGTCGACGGTGTATAATTTAAACGCGCAAATGTGTTATCATGTTCGAGGTTTTTCTGCATCCACGAAATTCTTGTTGGAAATTCTGAAACATTTACGAGTAATGCGACATGGAGTGAAACAGCGGAAAGTTCATCAGTCGTTGAAGTAAGCATACTTTATTGCACAGAGAGCTTTAGAAGAAGTTGGTGAGTGATTTCGGCGAGCAAGTGTAGGTTTCAGTCACGTAACAGCTGCCGTCGTCGCACTTGGCCGAGATGATCACTTTCTCGGTTTCATGCCACACGCGCTCGAGGATCGACACCGTGCAATCCTTCTCAACGCCTTCGACAACGTAATGCCCGCGAACCCGGTAAGAAATGCCAGCGACGGTCTGCTTTGACACTTCGTCGATGCGGTCGACGCTGTGGGAAAATTCAAATCAGCGAATTAATTTCGAGTCTCGCGATTTAAATGCGACGCAAATCTTACACAAACTTGCTGTCGTCTCCGGTGATCAAGCGGCGTAAATGGTCTTGGAGCAAGCCAGAGACGTGCTCATCGTTGATATCGATTTGACGTCTTTCGCCGACGATGTTGCCCTGCTTTGCTTTGTCAGAAACTTTGTCTTTTCGTGAAAGGTCGTGGAGGAAATTTCTGTTCTTGTTGTACAGCGAGTAAATCTGAGGATAAGAGGATCGGATCGTGAGCCGTTGCAATTTTGTTGCAGCGCTGATTTGACTTACGCCGCAGTTGACAGTTGATAAGAAGACAGCAGCGAAAATGCAAAGAATGAATTTCATCTTGGAAGGTTTCGAGAGGAGACTCAGAGAACTGAACTAGCACCGGCGATGGAGCAAACGCGACTGAAGTCAAATCTTTCGCATGTTCCTTAAATCTTCTCGACTGCGAGTCGCGCAGATCGGAGGCAAACATTATCGGCGGCCACGAGAGAAAAAATATTCCAGTTTATCAAGCGCTCCGTCGCGATGGTTCATCGATCTCCTGCCAAATAAAAACGAAAACTTACGAATCGCCGAGCGATTATCAACATTTGCATAAAGCTGTTTACACGTTATTTATGGGGGAGCAAACGGAGATCAGAGATTCGCCTCGTTTCGACTTATCGTCAAGGAGGAGAAGAGATCACGTTTGACTTCGTGAAATGAATGTTTTCAGGCTGCTCGATGTATCGACGGCAGTTTTACGTTCTCGATTGGATTGAAGTCAGAGTCAAGTTTGTTTCACTTTGCTACTATTTAATTAAACTGTTGCTAGGTCATCGTTCTGGCCAGCGGACTTTGATTGCCTATCAGTCGCCTTGGGGTTCCTCCATCTATTCAAACAACTTTCTGGTTTCTTCAACTTTATTTGTTTTCATTAAGACAACAGGTCTACAGAATATTTGCTCTTCATTTAAAATATTCAAGCTCATGCTAAGCGTCGATAAAAAGAGAGTTGATTAAGTAAATAATTCCGCCACACCTTAGAACTGACATGGTTGATTTGTTCTTATTCAAATGGCCTTGTTGATTCGTTGCTATCAGTTGGCGGTTATTGTCAAAACTTTGACGAGTATTGAAAAGCGAGCATCGTGAAGCTTACTCGAGGACAGCGGACGAAGCCATCTCAGCAACACCGCAGCTGTTGTCACCGCGATAGATCCGATAGTAGCCCTGCTCTCCCCACTTTGAAAAGAAAGAATTGGGATCAGCAAAATCGGTAATGAGTTAGTGATATCGCTTACCTTTGGACCCCACGAGTTCTTGATTTTCCAGTACGGAAGAGTTTTGTTGAACATTGGGTACGACTTGATTCCATAACCGACGAGAAGAACTCCATGATCCAAGTCGGACTTGCGGCAGAGAATTTTCCAGGGGTGGCTGACACCGCCGCGGTAGAATTGCATGGCCGCGGCATTGATTCCGATTGAGATCGGGCCGTTGGCGACGAGATACTTTTGGATTGCGACTTCGTCTGCTTTCGGCATATCGACGACTCCTTTGACTTTAACGTGGCTGAGTGTCGAGTTGAACAAGCACTTCTTCTGTTTCTTCGCTTGGTACGGATACTCGTCTTCAAGCTCTAAGCCTCCGATCTTCTCAATCGCTTTGAACGCGTCGTCCATGTAGCCGCCATTGCAAGCGTTGTCCGTCGTGTCGCAATCGAGGAGTTCCTGCTCGGAATAAGCTTCCAGCTTGCCGGTCTTGATAGCGTGAAGACCTTCGACGTTTCCGGTCACCGAGAAGCTCCAGCACGAGCCACAGTTGCCTTGGTTCTTCACTGACGTGACTGCTCCCTTCTCAGTCCAATCGAACTCGGCTGGCAAATCCTCTACGTCAATGTCAGGAATTTCGGCGATTGGATTCTGCAATTCGTTGTCGCGGTTTCTCAGAACCAAGCCGGTCTTGTGCAAGTATTCCTTCTCCGTGTGATCGGCGAAGGGCGTGATTGCGTACTTGGCTGTGCCTTGTTCATGTTTGTTCAACATATCAATCTTGTGCAGATTCTTTTTAAAGATGCGAAGCCGCATTTTGTGTTCGAGCTCGTTTGCGTAGCGACGGTGATACTTCTTCACGAAGTTCTCGAAAAGAACGTCAGCCTTAAGTTCGCCGCGAGCCTTCATCTCAGTTGTTTCCTTTGAGTGGAACTTGTCGTGACGTCCTGGCATTGGACGGATTGAGCGTTTGGTTCTCTTCGCCTTCAATCGAACGCCACCGTCGCAATCAGCTTTGATCTGAGTACCTTCATCACCTTCAATCCATGGTCGAGTCCAGATCTCGATCAAACAAGTTTTCGGCTCGTCTTTGCCAGCACGGAATGTTCCTTCAACTTTGTACTTCAGTCCAGCCACGACTTGTTTCGTTACTTTCTCGACTGCAACGAGCTCGAACGAGTCTTCGCTTCCAGTGTCAAGACGTTTCAAATGAGTTGAGAGCAGATTCAACACAGCTTCATCGTCATTTTCCACATCAATTGGTCCACCGACAATTGTGTCACGTCTTGTTCGCACTTTCCCACGCTGACTAACTGGAGTTTGGGTCAACGAGTACTTCTTCTCGTTGTCGCAATCGACTTTAACTTTGCGGCCTTGAGGCATCCAAGATTGTTCCCAGACTTCGAAGTCACAAGTCACTTCGTTACCGCCGAGCAACATCAGAACTTTGATTCTTGTTAGACTGCCGGCCACGACTTGGCTTGACGCTTCGATGACTTGTTTGACGCTGAAAGAAGTGAAATTATTTTAATCTCCAGCGACAGATATTTCAGTCGATCGCTTACCTGTAGTCTGGATCTTCTCCAGCGTTGATTTCCGCCAACGCTTCATCCAGATAGAGCTTCACATCTTCATGGTTTACATCGATCTTGTTGATTCCACCGGGAACTCCAAGTTGGCGACGCTCTCGCTTCAACGGAGCGCACTGCGAGTTGGATAACTCGCCATCAGTTTCGCTTATCTGTTAAACACAAATAGTAATTAATGACAAGACTGCCAGCTGTAAACGCAAACAGATTTTCGCGATCAAATGGATTTTGGAAAACGTCCAAGTTGTCGATGTTTTCTTGTGTCGCTTCAGAATAATTCCGCATCAGAAAGTCTTTCAAATTCTCGACCGCGTTCTGGCATACCTCGAAAATGAAGCCCGACAACGTCTGGTTCAAACACAAGAAAGTAACGACTGGCTAATCACCTCAAGCAGGCAGACTCGCGTCGAATTGGGATCAATTCTTTCGTCGCATTTGCCTGTTTCATGGGAATTTTCTTGACAATGACTGTTCGCGATCGTCGCCTCGACTTTAAAACTCGTTTGACCGTTCGATTTCTTGACCTTTAGGATGTTCAACAGGACTCGCTTCTTGTCGTCGGGATCGAAGTGATCGAGCGTGCCCAGCGCATCCTCTGCGAGGTCCCAGATCTCCTTACTCGACGATCGCTTTCTGCGGATGTCGCCTGAGTCGCTCAGAGGATCAACTGTGGCCTGAACTGCGTCGTCCTCGACCTGCTGCCTCACATTGAACATTTCTATTTTGTCCTTGAGCTTGCTCGACAGAATGCTGATGACATAATTGTAATTCTTCTGGGCTGTCGAGTCGTCTTTCCGATTGATCAGAGCGATGATGTTCATCTGGAACTCGGGATCGCTTTGGAAGAGTTCGCTGAATACTTTCTTGATCTCCATTTCGAGATCTTTCAACGCTGTCTCGTTCCTTGTTGGTGTTGATTCATTATTCTCTACGCGCTTTTGTTGTAAATTATCGTCTTGTGACTCATCGCCGCTATTAACTTTTGGTTCCGCTTGCGAACTCGCGACTTTTTTCATACCAAACATTTCATCTATTGCATCCATATTAAAGTTTGACAACGCTGGCGCCGCTGTAGTGGAGATTGCGATTGTGCTTGGCAGTTGCGGGGGCGGGAAGTAATTGTTCATGTTGAAGAAGTCGTCTAGAAGGTTCTTGGACGAAGGATTTAATGGCGCGAGAGTCGTTTCGTCCTCGTCTTCTTCTTCAGAGCTCGTCGTTGTGGTCTCAACACTCGTCGTAGTGGTCGATCTAGGCTCAGCAGTTACGATCTGATCTTCCATTTCTCTCAGCTCGTCTTCTGTTAGTTGAGTTCTCTGGTTGATGAAGGTTGGATTAACTTCGTACTCGATTCGCATTCTGTCATCATCATCGATTGGATTCTCGAGTGAACAGTTGTTGTAAATCATTTTCCTGAATTTCTTCGAGTCTTTAACCAGCCAGGGCTTCTCCAACACGTCCATTTCACAGTAGACGTCGTCCTTCTGATCATTTTGCATCACGAAAATGATTTCGTACTTGAATCCATTCACGATCTCTCTCGTGGCATTCAGAGCGTATAAATACTTATAGTTGGAAGGCAGGAAAGGTTTCACAATGTCCTGAATTTGAGGCAGATCGGGATTCAGCTCATCGACGCCCAACTGATCGACGTGAACCGCGACAAAACGCTCGTCCGACTGGTTATCCTGTTGATTCACATTCTTTAGTCTTGATCATCTTTTTCTTTCGATCCCCCAAGGCATTCTCTGTACAGGCATCGTGTTAGTCTCAAAGCGGCCCATGGATGCGATAAGCGGGTGTTAATGTGGTTACAACAAAGTTGACTTGCAGTTTCTCATACGGCCGTTCCATTATCGCGCTTTGTTTCGCGTTTTCATTCAAGCATTTGTTAGTAAACATCGCGATCGTAGAATATTCATTGAGGAGAGCCAGCGAGTTGATTGTAGTGGTTTTGCGCAATAAATATTCCCGGTTTAATTATCAATTCAATCATCAACTGCCTTCGTCTTATTTTGTCTCTCGCTCTCGAGCGCGCTGTCTTTGTTTAAGGTCAATTCACCTTTTTTATTTTCCGAAACGTCACAGATGAGGTCGAGGCGTCTCTATGCATTCATTCGGCCACCGTTTTATCCTAATTTCCCATGAAACATTGTGCAAATTAGAGGAAAGAACCTTCTACCTGATTGTTGTTCTGATCATTCTGTAGCTCGAACTTTAAATTGATTTCCCTATCCTTTCGACGACACAAAGAACAAATCGTCATTTATTGCGTTCTTATCGATTGGAGTCATCAAGATTGCGAGCGAAGAACATTAATCGAAAAAGATTAGAGCGACATTTTGTTTTCTACTCACATTCTGACAATCATCGGATTCGCAACTGACTTTAGACGCCAGTGCGAGCACAAACAACGTTGCGATTATCTTCCACTTCATATTCACAGCTTCGTCGACTGAGAAACACTGAATCACTTAATTTATTTTCTCTCGAAATCTTTGTTTTTGTTTTGTGTTTATGAAAAATTTCTCACTGAACGTCGAACTTAGTTTCGCAGGGTCGCTGGAATGAACGAAAATTTAACGGAAAAATTCAAAATTTCATCGTAGTTTCAATTTCAGTGCCCCAGATTCTCTAAAATTGTGTGAATTATTTAATTTATTTTACAACGAAACCTCCGCGATGGAAGACGACCGAGTTCCAGTGCTAGCAGCAGGCAATTCAACGCGTTTCAAGAAGCTCAGGACTGTTCCACACTTCAGGTGAGAAACTGCGCGTGAATCAGGAAATTGTCTTTGTTTACAAAACTTTTGACCTATGATTCACACTTTTTCCAGCCTTCATCTGCTCATCTCAACGATTATCTCTGCCTTTGGGATCCTTCTTGCTGCGACATGGCCACCTGCGCAGAGATGCGAGGCTTACTTCATCATGCTTTACATCCGAGCAGCGTTCTGGGTGGTGACATTCGTGAGTGCCAAATAGCTCGTGGAATTGTTGCGCGATGATCTCATGCACCCTTCTTATCTTGCAGCTATTCGATTACATTATAAGGTACCACCACGATCAACTGCGCCTCAACGGCTATCACGACTTCCACAGGGCAACCAGAACACACAAATCGATTCCCCTACAAATCGTTTCGCTCTGGAACACTGCGATCCTCGCCGTGTCGGCTGGTATTCAACACTACTACGGCGAGGGTTTCCTCGAGAAATGCGTCTCTGAGTATCTCAGCCCTCTTGTCTACATTGTTGGCTTCACAGTTGCAGAGACTTTGGTCTTTTTCGTTGTTCACGGCTCGTACATCAATCGTGTTATGAAGTTTAACGCAGCCAAAATGTCACCAGATGCCCTGCAAGGCATCAATACAATTACGGGCTCAGTAGGTCTGATGCAACGTGGCGCCGATGTTACAGAACTCTTGGAGAAGCAAGCAGATCTGATCCAGTACTTGCAGCAAAAGCAGCAAAATCTCAATCAGAAAATTATGCAAATGTCGAATCAGCTTCGAACTGTTACTCTTGGCCCGCATCCAACCATCTAAACCGCCTTTTAATGGTTACCCTTTTGATTTTAAGTCCCAATTTTAATTCAAATGTTTTGATCGTCAAAGTTTCACCTCAAAATTTTAGTGAATCTAGCAAGAAGAATGAACAATAATGAACGGAAAGTCTGAAATTGTTTACAGAGCGTCGAGATGAAATGTGATAGCGATCAAAGATTGAATATTTTCCCTCAATAAAATCTCCGAGTTTCCCGTTCGGTCTTAGATTTAGCACTCGAATAATCAATGAAATATTTTCCTAACAAACTTTTCAGATTTCAAGTCGCGTTCATTCAGAGCCAAAACTTGAACTGTTAGCTCGATAAAACTTTCTTGGAAAACTTCTTGTTTCAGCTGCAATAATTAGTCCCAGGAGTCATTAGAAACATGCAAGGCTAATGGAAGAAAGCTGTTGCGCTTTGACATTTTCTTATCGAGCATGCAACATTGGTTTATGATTTTATGCAGGAAAAAGGTTCGCCAGCAACGTTGATTCATCTACTCCCCGCGTATCAATCCACGGAACTGTTGATAGGAAAATCAACAGCAGGGTGGAGCTCGCGAGAATGAAATATAATCCCATTGAGGTTGAATGTTAATCAACGTCCGAATCGCTCGCGGGAGCGAACGAGATCGATATCAACTGCTGTCGATTGTCAGCCAAACCGATGAGAATTCATTATAACTTTGAGTGAATAGCATTAAACATGTATCGACGCATATGAATGAGCATTACCATTAAACACCTTCTATTGATTCATATCTAATGCTCAGTACTTTCTGATTGATCTACAGGACAAGTGTGTTTGTTAAATTAACAAGCGAGAAAGCAAACAACCGATTGATTTATTCATGTGAACGTGTCCTCCACCCGCCCGATCGATTTCCATGCGTGATCATTAAACATTAATGGTCGAAAACTTCAAACTTGCCCCACTCGAACCCCCAAAACAATTCAAACGAATCGTCATGAAGCTTTGAATTTTTCAACTCCCTAATTGCGTGTCGACTCGTGCAGTTGGCGGGAAAGAAAAGAATTTACTACGGAACCCGGAAATCAAGAAATGCGTTTCGTTTTATCGCCAGCCATTCCACTTTTATTTCCTCGAGACATTGTTTCAACGTCTCACTAGGGAACAAATTCATTACGAATTCCTTTCGCATATTACGTCGCTTTGAAAATCGATTGGAATGCGAACGACTTGAAAGTGGCGACGTGAGTTAGTTAAGGACAAAGTCATGATTGTTGAATGATTGTGGACCGAACGGGTGATGCATCGAGAGTCTGACTTTATCTCATTCATCTTGCAGAACTCGATTAGACTCTTCTAGCAATTTATCTCGTACCGACAGAAAGTTTTAGTCATCAAAACTCAATCGAGTTTTAGCCACAAAAAGTTTGCGTGAACTTTATTAGAATTTCTTTATCTCTCGTTGTTGCACAGCCTTAACGTTTAAAGCCTAATTTCCAATTGCTTACAAGTATAAATAAATTTCTTGATTGCTGTAAAAGTGATGTCAGCTGTCTTACGATGTCTTCTTCGCCCATTTGAGATCGTCCTCGCGTGGCTTGTAGCCGGTGATGTACTCGATGATCGCCTCGATTGTCGACCAGAACCTGAGAAAGACTCAAACTTTTATGAGCCTTTAAAGCTTGAAAAAGCTTAAGAATAAGTTACCTGATTTTCTCAAGCGGCCAGTTCAGCCAGCCAGTCGTGATGCAGAAGTAAGTTTCATGAGGCGACACGTGATGAATGCGATGATGCTTGCGAGGCAGAATGATGTGGTGGTTCTGAAGATATTGAACCCAGATCGGGAGGTCGAAGTATGTGTGCGACCACTTGTGAATCTAAACGACATCGATTAGAAACGCGTTAGCTTCGATTGCTACTGAGCTTGCCTGGTTCGTTATTGCGACGAAAATCGAGCAGAGGAAAAGATATGCGCAGAAAGGATACTCGGCTTGAATCTCGGCCCGCGAGCAGCTGAAGAAGATCCAGGTGAGCTTTCCGAGAATCGGCAGAGCCACCATGAAGTTGTCGCCGTTCGTCTCGATCCAGTCGTGGCGAGTGATTGACGTTGGGTCGATGTGGTGCTCTCTGAACGGCCGCAAGAAGTTCTTTCCGATGACTGGCAGCTCGATCGAGCCCCACGTGTCCGCGGCCCAATGCACGACGCCCGATCCAAAATCTGCTGTCAGTATCCCGCAAACAGCTGAGAAAATCACCGCGCTCAGTCTCTCAACCCGGAAATGAACGACGATCAAATAGAAATTGATGGCCATGAGGGTCAGACACGTGTAGACGCAAATGATTTCCTGCGTTCGCTTTCCTGCGTAGAAAGAAATTTGCTGTTAATCGGACTGGCGACTCTCGGTCTGCGAGCGATTTAAATTGAGTGAAAAGTGCTGCACGTGCCGTCAAGTCTTGAACAACAATCAATTAAAGTGGTCAACGACTTGTTGTGTCGACATGGTTTATTATATTACGAGGATACGTTAATTGGCTTGATGAACTAAAAAAGCTTTCAAAGCTCCTCGAAAAGCTCTCGTGATTCGTGAAATTGATCGTTGCCTGTTCCAATTTGCTCAGGTTTTGTGATTAGCAACGTGAATGCTTAATAAATATTCGCTGTACGTGCGAACTTTTCCCTTCCGATGGAATCATTACAGCCCAGAAAGTCAATAAAGAAATGAATCTTTGATCAATATTTGAACTGTTGTAGAAACACGCAAGGATTTTTACTTTGTTGTGCTCCGACTACTCAGCCTTTGCATGTTGCTCGTGGTTGTATGTAAATGAAACTTGGTCGTTGTTAGCAAACGTACCGCGACGTTGAGCTTTGAATTACGATTCGAAATAAGAAAACTGTTTTATGATCAGAGTTGAACGCGCTTGTGAAGTCGAAGGGTTTTACTCCTTAAGATTATGACGAAAGGTGAGAGACTTCGAGTCTTGCCGAGTCTAGCCTGTGTTGAACTCACCACTGGATTATCAAACCAGATGAGACGTAAGCTAATCGCTGCGGTCAATGACCAAGATCGAAGTGATTCGTCTTGGCGACTGAATTTCATTAATTCTGAATAATTAGCCGAAGCCAAAAATTGTTTTGGCGAACTTCTCGTCAGCTTTGCATGTCTCATAATTGTCGCATTGCTTCTAATAATAGCGGAGAGCTTTTATTAGAGACAGCGAGCTAAGTTTCTATTTCAGTTGATGAAACTTGTCGCACGCCGAAAATAAAGAAAGAAAATTGAACAAACATAAATTTGTTTGTTGATAGAGGAAAAGGGAAAAGGACAAGCGAGCGAGTGACTTCGACTTGCACTTGACACAGTCGCGTCATTTAAGGAAAAGGAAAAGCGCTCGCATGTTCCTCGGCAATAATCTAAAATTAGACGTTGGATCCCAAATATTGACGTTTCGATAGGTCATCAGATACGACTTGAGGCTTTGCGTTAAAGCTCGGAGCCGAACCCGATGGGGTCTTGCGAGGAAACTAACACTTGGGGATTGGTCATTCGATATTAACCGCAACACTTTCGACTCTCGAGACAAACAAGAGTTCAAAGCTCGAGAAACAAATCACTGCACGTCGTCGGCTCACTATCGATTAGCTTGTAAGCGACTGTTAGGCGAAGCTAACGTGGATGTCTGAATTATCGATACGCAGACGAATTCGCTTCATCATTCACGTGTGTCGATAAATAATTGAGGATCGAAACCGACTTTCACGGAGGAAGAAACCCTTTCATGCGGCTTCACAATTGGTTCCCACGCGTTATTAATTAATGCAGTGGAATCGCGAGCTCTCGAAACTTGCCGCATGTCGCAGCGACCATTTACATGACAATTGAGACTCACCCGAGCTGTAGAAGTTTGCGAGTGTCTGGGCGCCTTTATGCTTCGGTCCCCACCTCGGCTCGACGCTCTCACGCTTTAGCTGCGTGTTCGCATTCGGATCATCTTCGAGCATCGAGTTTTCATAAATTTCCTGGCTGGTTTTCACTGGCGCCTGTGAAGGAAAATCATTTGAGAGAACTTCGCCGGAAAATGAAAGTCTGAAGGGAGTTTCAGTGTCAGTGGGAGTGTAGCACACCGTTGATCCATAAACCTCGTTTCAGAAGCTTTCCTTTATTACTTCGAACCGCGGTCGGAAGAAAGTCGTTGCATTGCCAGATGGGAAAATTCCCAAGCTCATGTCGCGCTCGACCTTGAACTTGACAGAGCGGACAATTGACTTCACTCACCGACAGGAAATTTTGGATCTCACACTTCGAAAACTGCACCACCGGCATCGAGTCAGCACACTCTAGTTCACAACCGCTGCTGCTCAGGTCCGCAGACAATCTCTTCGAGCAAGGCATGATGATATCCATGTCTGTGGAACGAGGGAGACGAATGTTTGAAAAGCTCGAAGATCGAATGGTGGGCAAGCTCGATAATCATCGACATCAGTTCGTCAATCAAACGTAAAACAAACTGGCAATGTCAAAGTTCTCGACATCGGCTAATTGAATTATTTTTCGGGAGTTTGTTTAGATGATAAATAGGTCACTTAAGATCCGACCACATTGAAATACGGCGCGAGATCTAAAAATAAAACCAGAATATGCTCGCGAATTACTTTCTTCCACTTAGCCGATGCGACAAATTTTTGCAGAGCAAACAGACAATTTCTTCTCTATTTGATTAGTGATCTGATAAAACTTTGGCTTTTATCACTTGTTGTGACATTGGAGATAAGAACTTGTATGAATCCATGCCGCGACCACGGGAACCGGTGAATCAGCCAAAGTTTATGCGCGTTATCGAGCCGCCCGATTGATAAGGAACGATTGTATAATTACTTATCTAGTGATTCGTCGATCGAACGCGAAACTTTGCACGCGATTCTGATAAAGTTCTTTGCTTGATTCTGATTTATCGATGCACTGAATCGATCGCTGACGATCTTATGACATAATTCCAATCGTGAGAAACGATAATTTAATTCACAACTTTTTATCACATCGTCCGACGGTTCATAAATTCGCTTCAGCTCTTTGGCCACAGCACTTGAACCACTGAAAATATTTTTGATTTATCAACGACGCATCCGAGCTGAACGAAAACCTGACGACAACTGAGCGACCCGAAGGAAAATGAAAACAAATGAATGAAAGAAGCCACGAGCCGCTCTCTCAGGAAATTTTCGTAGTAAGCGCGAAGCTCGGTTTTCATTCATCAAAAGCAGCGATTTCCGCTCTCTCGCTGTAATATTTGAGAAAGTTTAATATTCTCGAAGCTTTTGGCGTTGAAGCTTTCAAAGCTTTCCAAAAAATATTTTAGTTTTTTGCCATTAACTTTATTAAAAAACTGCGATTGTAACAAACATCAAATGGGGCTTAATATCGATGTCTGAATGTTTGTATGTCCTCTAAATCGTTTTCATCGAGTCAAATGAACTTGAATAGTTTTTATTTTGGATTTGTATATTATTTTCGCTTTCTTTCGCGTTGCATCGGTTTGGTGGAATTTTTAAAAAAAATGATCTGAAAAACGTCATTATTTTTCCATTCGGAAATAACTTTTCTAATAAAATGTTTTGTCATTGAACACAAAAAATGGAGCGTTGAGCTCAAGCATTAAGGTGATCGAATTCGTTGTAGAAATTTACGAACAAAACCAAATATTGTAACTGCAGCTGCTGGGACTACAGTAGCAGCAGTTATCTCTGCGCCAGTTGACAGCGCAGCTATCCCGAAGAAGCCTAAGACTGGAGAGATGAAAATCGGAATTATGGAAATCACTGCGAGTGATGCTCCTCCGATAGTGATTTCAGCCCAACTAAACTTTCCCTCATTGAGGCTCATAATCCCAGCAAGCTCGCTTCGAATCCATTCGCTAAGCAACAGTTGCAAACGATCAAGCGCTGTTTTGCCGCCCATCAGATGCCGTTCCATTAAAATTCTGATAGCTCCCGCTGAAGCTTGCTCATGCTCTTGCGTCAAATCATCTGGATTGTTTCTAATCCTCGATGAAGTGAATCGTGTCATCTGGGAACGGTAGCAGTCTTTAGCCTCGTTCAAGATGCTTCCATTGTGCACTTGCAACGTTGCTTCATATATTGTTTTAGGCTCAGGGAGGCTCCCACAGTTGAAGACTTCAAAGTATTTTTTCAGATATTCAATAACGTCAGACGCTTTGATTGGTTGGCCATTGATTTTTTTAACAGTGAGATTTTCTGGTGCCAGCAGAAATGGAACCAGAGCTCTCAAGCTATCTTTGAATTCAGTTTCAATGTCACCCAATTTCCCTTTAAAATCAGGGTTTTTTGTAACGTTGAGCCCGGGTTGCGGCATTAAAAAGCATTCAATGTCACTAAAACAGTCTTTCAAATGGCTGCGAAGCGAGCTGAGCTCTTCATCTTGCCCATCGTAAGCCTCAAAAACCTTATTCAGAAGCTCTTCCCCACCAGCCTGTCCATATTCGCATTCGTAGGGGAAATTCCAATCCCGAACGAGATAGAGAAGCTTTTGAAATGGTTTGTCATTACTATCGGCTTCGTTGTTGGCTACCATGCGCCCGTATTCAGCGAAAAGCTGAAGATGCTGCAGATCGTCTTCTTGAATGTTGTTCATGACGTTGTAGATCTGAACCGAAGAAAGCAGAGTAGAGAGCGCAAAGATCGTGACGCATTCCTTCATGGTCGTTCGAGTGTCGAACGTCCCTTGCGTATCCATAAGTATAACCGCGATCTTTCTCCCATCCTTCTGGTCATGCAAGAATATTTGTGGCCAGATGTGAATACCAACTGTCACGCCAGTGGATCCGCCCTTCCAGTTGAATCCGTCGTTTCCAATTTCAACATCGTCTCCGCCCATCCAATCACCAACTTTCTTCTCCACGTACTTCCGGGAAAATTAAATATTCGTAATGACACAAAATATTGCTAAAACTTCTTATCTTACTTGGGCCCGCAAATATCTGAGGAAGAAGTTGAGCAAGAAACTTTTTCCCTTTCGAAACGCTCCTCCAATTGAAACCACGACAATCTCTCGATCCTTGACGTCCTGATCGAGTAAGATTTTCTCCAATTCGTCTACAGACAACTCGAATGAGTTGGAATTCTTTTTCACAATTTGAAACGACATTTTGCCTTCGCTTTGTTATCTTAATTTGTAATTCTGTGGAACTAAAATGTTATTCAAAGAATAAGAAGACAAAAGTGAAGAGATCGTCAAGCTCGAAACATTTTTACCGGTTTCTAGATTTTTAAATCGAATGCGAATCGCAAGTTAATTTGGCTGATTGTTTACAAAAATATTTAAATTTAAACTCAAAATGTTGTCGCAAATACGAAGATTTGCTGGGATTCAGCTGAGAAGCTACTCGAACAAGCCAGTAGCAGTCGCGTTGAAGAGCAGGAAGCCGAAATCAAGCAGACAAACGGTGAGAAATTGAATTTATTGATGATCACATTGCTCAAAAATATTTCTTGTAGTCGCAATATTTCATGGACTCGAAACCTGTGCGTGTGATCGCTGGATCCGGCGGCGATGGGTGCATGTCGTTCCTGTCTTTATGGTGCAACGAACGAGCTGGACCTGATGGAGGTGACGGAGGCAATGGAGCTCACGTTGTCTTCCAAGCTACAAAAGATGTCAACGATTTCACACATCTAACTTCAGTGCTAACTGGAGACGACGGTGACAGAGGAGCAAACAAAGACTGCCACGGAAAGAACGCTGCCCACAAAATAGTGAAAGTGCCAGTGGGAACAATTGTGAAGAACGCGACTGGAAGAGTCGTCGGAGATCTGGAAACAGAAGGATTGATGTTTGTAGCAGCGCGTGGTGGAGCCGGCGGCAAAGGCAATCACTTCTTCCTATCAAATTCTAATCAATCACCGATGATCAGCGAGCACGGAGCACGCGGCGAAGACATGTCTTATCATCTCGAGCTTCGAAGTATGGCTCACGTTGGATTTATTGGACTGCCGAACGCCGGCAAATCAACTTTGCTTCGAGCCATCACAAGAGCGAAGCCGAAAGTTGCATCTTACGCTTTCACAACACTGAAGCCACATCTCGGAATGATTCCGTTCGATGATTACGAGCAAGTGGCTGTCGCTGATCTGCCGGGATTGATTCCTGGATCAGCTGAGAACAAAGGACTCGGAATTCAATTCCTTAAACATGCTGAGCGTTGCAACACTCTTCTGTTCGTCATTGACGCCTCCTGCAGCGAACCATGGAACCATTACTTTACCTTGATCGACGAGATAGGAAAGTTCAGTTCAGAACTCGTCGGACGCAAGAAAATCATTGCAGCTAACAAAGTTGATCTCCCAGAAGCAGAAGAAAATGTTAGAATCCTTCGAGAGAAGGTCGGTGATGTCCCCGTCATCCCCATCAGCGCTAAAATGGGCACAAATATGACAGAACTTCTCGAAGTCATCCGAAGAAACTACGACGAGCAGGTGGAGGAAGAACAGAGAGTCAAAGAAGCCGGCTGAGATGTGCAAATGGCAAATTAGATTTGTTTTATTTCAATGATTTTTCAACACCTTTGAAGTAGAAGTTATAAAATGAAATCAAGCTGAAGGCGAGTACGAAATGCTTGTTGAATGTTTAGACTGTAGTTGAAGCTTCTTAATCGAGTTTCGAGCTGGCGAATTTCTTAGCCAATTCCAGGACTTCGTCGGCCTTCTCGTAGTTGGTACCGGAAGCTTGGGCAGACTCAGGTTTTCCTCCACCTTTGCCGCCGATGACGCCCGAGATGTGTTGAATCCACTCGTTGGCTTTCAGTCCTTTCTGGATGCCGC
Source organism: Smittia sp. YW1114-2 (assembly GCA_033064975.1). Classification (NCBI taxonomy): domain Eukaryota; kingdom Metazoa; phylum Arthropoda; class Insecta; order Diptera; family Chironomidae; genus Smittia; species Smittia sp. YW1114-2. Next base: position 20,496,225 of record CP093832.1, read on the forward strand.
TCTTCGGAACGCTCGCCAAGCAGAAGATTTTCTTTGTGTCCTTGTCGACAGACACGAACAGAGCAGACGTGTCAGCGTTCAACGTTCGGACCTGCTTCAAGGCGGAGTCGAGTGCTTTCGTGTTGCTGTAAGCTTCGAACTGATGGACGAAGAACTTGACGTTCGGGTTGTCTTGACACAGCTGCTTAGCTTGATCGACAACAACCGTAGCGACTGCGGCAGTTTTGGCGCGCTCCTTGTCGTCCAAGGTCTTTTTCAAGTTCTTCAGCACATTTCTCATCTCATCCTTCTTCACGTAGGGAATAACGGCTTGCGAAATGTCCTCCGTCAGCTCAACAATCTGCTTCACCAAGTCTTTCGAGCCATTTCCGCTGACATCGGCTTCGACGCGCGACTTCAGCTTGTTCAGCTCGTTTTCCAGCAGCGCTGTCTTCTTGCGAGCCTTCTCAGCTTCCGGTCCAGTTAAGGCAACGATTCTACGGATTCCCTTCGCGATTGCTTCCTCGCTCGTGATGATGAAGTCGACCATGTGACCGGACTGATGCAAGTGAGTTCCACCGCAGAATTCAACTGATGTGTCGGCTCCGGCGACGCCTTGCGGGTTCTTTTCCAGCTCCTCGACCGGAACTCCGAACGAAATCACGCGAACTGGATCGGGATAAACCTAAAATAACGAAGCTTGTAATTTGCAATCCATCGACTTTTAATCTTATCTCACCTCATCGAAGACTGATCGCAATCCGTTGATTTGTTTCGCGACCTTCAAGTCGGCTTCTTTTGCGAAGATTTGCAGGTTCTTCTGCACAACTTCCTGCGTGAACTTCTCGGCAGCGGCGACTTGTTCAATCGTCATCGCGTTCTTGTTGGTGAAATCGAATCGAAGCTTCTCTGGAACGACGAGCGAACCCCGTTGATCTGTATCATTGCCGAGCACTTTGAGAAGCGAGTGGTTCAGTGCGTGAGTCGCAGAGTGATTCTTCATCGTCAGCTGGCGTCTGACGGTGTCGAGGTGAATCTGAACTTCATCGCCGACACGCAGCACTCCCTCAACAACGCCGATGTGCAAGATGTAGCCGCCTTTGTTGTACACAACTCGAACGGAGAACTCAGTCGATTCGTCTTGGACTTTGACGAAATATCCCTGGTCGAAGATCTGTCCACCAGCTTCAGCGTAGAAGTTCGTCTTATCCAGAATAACTCCGCACTCTTGTCCGCTCGTTACTTCGTCGACAAACTGATTGTTGTAGCGCAGAGCCAAAACTTTGCCGCTGCAACCTTCGAAGATGTACTCAGCAGTTGGATCGGTGGATTCAGCCTTGTAGCGATACTTGAACGAGTCGTTTGTTGTTGGAACTTTCTTCTCTGAAAGCTCAGACAAAGCGTGAACGTCCAAGTTGACGGTGTCGATCTTGCTGGCAGCTTTTCCTTGCGACAAGATGTAACTGTTGTGCTTAGCTTCCTCGTATCCAGCCATGTCGATTGTCAAGTTTTTCTCTTCGGCCATGAGCAGAGTCAAATCGATGGGGAAGCCGTAAGTGTCGTAAAGACGCCAAGCAACGTCTCCAGGCAAAACGCTTGTGTCTCCGAGCTTAGCGATGGTTCGGTTCAGTAAATTGCGGCCGCGAGTGAGCGTCTTCAAGAACTGCTGTTCCTCTTCGTTGATGATGTTGACGATGTGCAAAGGATCTTTCTTGAGTTCCGGGAAAGTCTCGCCGAGCAGTGCAACGACAGTGTCGACTAAGGAAGCGAAGAATCCTGGCTTGGCGTTGAGTTTCTCGGTAGCGTAACGGACTGCGCGACGAAGGATTCGTCTCAACACGTATCCACGCCCAGTGTTGTCGGGACAGCCTCCGTCCGCCAAAGCGATGGTGATTGTTCGTGCGTGGTCAGCCAGCACACGATAGGCCATGTCAATGCCATCAACATCGTCAGCGCCGACCTTGCCTTCGTAGGGACGAGCGCCAGTTCCTTTCTGGATGGCATCGAACAGCGGAACGAAAATGTCTGTGTCGTAGTTCGATCGCTTGTCTTGAATGACGGACACGAGTCGCTCGAATCCCATGCCGCAATCGATGTGCTTCTTCGGCAGCAGTTTAAGCGATGAGTCAGCTTCGCGGTTGAACTGAATGAAGACCAAATTCCAAATTTCGAGCACGTCGGGATCATCCATGTTGACTTTTTCGGGTACGCTGCGGTTGCCGATGCGATCGAAGTGAAGCTCAGAGCAAGGGCCGCACGGTCCCGTCTCGCCCATTTCCCAGAAGTTGTCTTTCATCGATCCGGGCAGGATGTGAGCGGGAAGAACTCCCAGCTTCGTCCAGATGTCTTTGCATTCGAGATCGGGTTCGAGACCGGCAGCTTTGTCACCGCCGAAGTAGGTGACGTACAAACGCTCCTTTGGCAGCTTCAATCGGTCGGTGAGGAACTGCCAGGCCCAGGTACAAATCTCCTTCTTGAAGTAGTCGCCGAACGACCAGTTGCCGAGCATTTCGAAGAACGTGTGATGGTAGACATCTTTGCCAACATCATCAAGATCGTTGTGCTTTCCTCCAGCGCGAATGCACTTCTGCGTGTTGGCAGTTCGCACCCACTTCGCCATATCAGAGTTCGGGTCGGCGGTGCCCAAGAAGATCGGCTTGAACTGATTCATTCCAGCGTTGGTGAAGAGCAGCGTTGGATCATCGAGCGGGACGACTGATGACGAATGAACGTAGAGATGTTCCTGCTCCGCGAAGAAGTCCAAGAACATTCTACGGATTTGATTTGATGTCAGTGACGTATCCATACTTCCTAGAAACGAAAGATTAAGCAACAATTCACGGGAATTTCATTGTTTTCTTTTTCACCTTTCACTTTTCCCGTGCTGCGTGTTCAAATTTCACAATCGCGTGAATATTCGGCGTAATCCGGCAGTTTGCAACTATTTATCACTGGTGACGAGACACTGGCTTGCTTAGCAGTTGTCTTGTCTATTTTTCTGTTTATTTAATGATGTAATATTCCGAGTTTAATTGAAATCAAAATTCCGCTGATGTGAACCGATTCACGAGCATGGACGAAACGGTTCAGAATTAAGTATAAATTAACGATTTTCTTATATTCGAATTTTCTTTCAACCGATTCGGAATTTGACAACAAACTTAATGCTTGAAACAACAATTTAATTTGCACAAGGATTTACACCTGTTACGAAGCTATAAACTATCAATTACTGATCGCTACTCAATTATCATCAGGTTCTACTAGTTGGGAGAAGAAAATGAAGCTCACGGACTCGGTTGTGCGAAGCTTCAAAGTTGCTAAAGTGTTTAGAGAAAATTCAGATAAAATCAACTCTATCGACTTTTCAGCAAACGGCGAGAAGCTGATCAGGTAGGCAACGCTCTGTTCTATCGCTTATCATTCAAGATCCAAGAATTTTTCATAAGTTTTCGTAAATTTCTCGCAACTAAATTGAAATCTTTTTCCATGGCGCTTTAGCTGCAGCGACGATGACCAAATTGTGTTATACGATTGCGAGAAGGGAACACAAACACGAACCGTCAACTCGAAGAAGTACGGGGTTGATCTAATACATTTCGCCCATGGAAACAACACAGCGATCCACAGCTCGACTAAAGTCGACGACACGATTCGGTACCTCAGCTTACACGACAACAAATACTTGCGCTACTTTCCTGGCCACACCAAGAAAGTTACATCACTCAATATATCGCCGATAGACGACACCTTCATCTCCGGCTCGCTCGATAAAACCCTACGACTGTGGGATCTTCGATCTCCAAACTGCCAAGGAGTTATGCATTTGCAAGGCCGACCCGTTGCTGCTTTCGATCCCGAAGGATTAATCTTTGCTGCTGGCGTCAACTCGGAGTCCATCAAGCTCTACGACTTGAGATCATTTGACAAAGGACCGTTCGTAACGTTCTTGCTGAACCAGGAGAAAGAATGCGACTGGACGGGACTGAAGTTCTCGAAAGACGGCAAGACGATTCTGATCAGTACGAACGGTTCGATTATTCGGCTCATCGATGCTTTCCACGGAACTCCACTGCAAACGTTCACAGGTAATCCAATCTCTCGTCCGTCGCTTGACAGTTCTAACACGCTTCGTTTGTAGGATTCTCAAACACGAAAGGAATTTCCATCGAAGCTTCGTTCAGCCCCGACTCGCAGTTCATCTTCTCCGGCAGCACCGAGGGCAAGATCCACGTGTGGAACGCCGACACCGGCTCGAAGGTTTGCGTGCTGAATGGCGACCACCCGAACCCCGTTCAATGCGTGCAGTTCAATCCGAAGTACATGATGTTGGTGTCAGCTTGCACGAACTTGGGCTTCTGGCTGCCGTCAATCGAAGAGGATTAAGTTGCGGTCTTCTGTTTGTGATTTCACATGGATCCATCAAGCTTGGCATTCGTGGTTTTAAGTTTTTGAGAAAACAATATTTTGTAACACAAATTCATTCATAAAATGCTAAATCCAACTTAGCGAGAGCGAAAACAAAAGCGATTGTCAAAATTGAAAGGGAACAGAGCAAATGTTCGCCACCTAAAATCATTTGTGTTGAGCGTACGCAATTAGCATTTCAGTGAAAATCATTACTTCGTGTCACACGAGCCAGTCGACTGACAACTTTTGACGCGTCCGGACCATCAGCGAGAAACTTCCGCGTCGCGATTTGAGACTTTTCCTCCTGAAAAATCCAAAACCTTTTTGTGAAAGTCGAAGGAATAATCTCACCAGCCTTTTGACACTTCCAGGTCCAAATTTGTCACTCGCATATCAAACATCTAAGTCAAACAAGAATTTTCTGTAACGAGAAGCAAGAAGTTTAGCCAGAGGGAAATTGAGGTATTAATAGATTTTCTCGCGACGCGTTCGCACTTTTCTCTGTTCAGTATTCAAGCGTAACCGAAATGAGTGAACCAAAATCCAACGAGAAAGCTGTCGAATGCCGGGCCGAGGGAAACAAGTTCTACTCATCGCGGAGCTTCCATTCAGCCCTGCTCAAGTACAACGAGAGTTTGTGCTTGGCTGAGATGGAAAGTGAGAACGTTGGACTAGCTTACGCGAATCGATCGGCCGTCTACCTTGAGATGAAACTGTTCGAGAGATGCCAGGCCAATATTGAGCTGGCTAAGCTGCACAATTACCCGAAGGAGAATCTCGAGATCCTGGAAAAGCGCGAGGAAAAGTGTCGGCAGTTGATGAACCACGAGACGAAAGTTTCAGGAAGCTTTTTCAAGCTTTCGCACCCGCCGCACAAGAAGCTTCCTTACATAATTGAGAACTTGGAGGTTCGCGAGGACCCAAAGTTCGGCCGGTATGTCATCACCAACAAATCGCTGAGGGTCGGCGACATCATCGCCATCGAGAAACCTTTCTGCAGCGTTTTGTTGGCGGGATCAAGTTTCGTCAGCGGCATTCCGGAGTCAAACATTTTCCAACGATGCACTAACTGCCTGAAAGACAACGCTTTGGATCTGATTCCTTGCTCATTCTGCTGTCGAGGTTTGAGCTAATTTGCGTTGTCGACTTTGTCTTATTTCGATTCCATTTGTAGCGATGTTTTGCTCAACGAAATGCCTTGAAGTCGCTCACAAGAGGTTCCATCGATTCGAGTGTCCCATCATGGACAAACTGACAGAGCCGGGAAGCGGGCACATGAACATTCGTCTGTTCTTCATTGCACTGTCAACGTTCGATGACTCGATTGAAAAGCTCGAAAGCTTTTTCAAGGAAAAAGAAAACGAAAACTCAACGGCTTTTGATGTTGACGATGAATCGAATGCGAGCGAGAAAAATCGATTCCACGCTTTCATTTCGCTGTCGAGAAGCTCAAGACTAAGTTCAGTGTCGCAACTCGAGGAAATTCTCACAAGTCACCCCGACCTGGCCAAATCTCTTGAGCCCCATCTGGACTTCATTCGGTTGCTTTTGGAACGTTTCATTCAGATCGGCGACTCAAGCTTCCACGGGATCTTCAGCGGCAGTACGAAGCAAGACGAGAACTCCGACGCAAAGACAATTTCAAGTAATCTACAGCAGCCGATCGGAAACGGCTCGATGCTGTTCTGCGCTTTGATCAATCACAGCTGCTCTGGCAACGTCTTCCGAGTCTACTTTGAGGGTCAAATCGCCATCGTGGTTTGCAGGCCGATTCAGAAAGGATCGCAGCTCTTTGATGGATACAAGTGAGTTGTTCAACTGCTCAAAGGTCGTTGCATTGATCGTCTCGTTTCTTCCAGCACAAGTTTCGTTGGCTTACCCAAAGCCGATCGACAGGCAAAGCTTTTCAAAGAGTTCGGCTTCATGTGCGACTGCGAAGCTTGCACCAACAATTATCCAACTCCGCCAGCTCTGCCGGTCAAAGACGTTAAGCTAATGAAATTCGCTAAGAAGACAGACGAAGAGATTATGAAGCAAACATTCAGCCAAGCCCACAAGAAATTTCGGACAAGCTGCGAGCTTCTAGAACGAAACCATCACAGTTTTCCAAGTGTCGAGCTTTTCATGCTACAGAAATGCATCGCTACTTTCTTATTAACTCAAGCTCGACCATCAGTTTTGTTCCCATAAAAAAGTTTGCCATTTTATTGAAAGACAAAATAAAACACTGCGAATCAATCCAGCTGGTTTAAGTGCTCAAACGAGGGCGTACAATTCGTGGAATCAGGATCATTTGCCATTGAGGTTGAGGGTTCTTCATGTCATGTGGCTTAACGGTTGAGGTTTCCTCATGTGGCTTAACGAGCTTTTCTTTCTGTTTCAAAGTGATGATCAACTTCTCCGGTTCGGGAAGCCATGGTCGAGACCAGAGAGTAAACGTGCAAGTGTACTGATCATCGTTTTCGTCCTCGCATATTCCTGAAACTGTGTAAAGCGAACCCGCGACCAGTAGCTCGGTTACCTTGTCGGTCTGCACGAGCCTAACAAAGCGTTTTATTAAACTCTACTCAGTTGATTGTCGTTAACTCACTTCAAGTTCTCTTCGCCTCCTTTCAATTTGTATAAGTTCTGCCTCAACTTGTCGAGAATTCCTTCAACTTCTTCCGGTTTTACGTTCTTGGGTCCTCCTATCAGGCCAGATAATTTCGGAAAGTAATCAACCGGATTGAACGGAAAACCTATCGGAATCGGAAACTTTGGAAGACTGATCGCAGAAGCTGAGCACAGAAAAGTTATTAAAACAATCGATTTCATGTTATCAACCGTAGTTGGAACGTGAAAGCCTTTGACTTGGTGAACTGTTTTTTTACTCTGCGCTTTTATAGCTCTCGGATGAGACTGATGACAATTCACCTGTTTTGTTAAAACGAGATCGATGCAGCTCCGCTCCTTGATCAGCACAGGTGCTTAGCAACGACTTTTGAGTTTACTTTGAACTGCACATTGCTATCGTGGTATGTAGGTCGATGCAGAAGGGATCACTAGTCTTTGATGGCTGATGAACTACTGAAGGTCGTTGCTTTAAACTGTTGACCTTCTAGCTCAAGCTTCGTTGGCTTAGTCAACTCAACTCCTACTCCACCAGCTTTGCCGGTCAGACGTTGAACTCATGGAAAACTCGCGAAGACTGACAAGATATTATGCAACAGACAAGCCCACAAAAACGCATCGCTTGACTGTAAGCTTCGATTCCACGAAAGGAATTTGTCGTTTTATTTAAAAAATTGAAAGTAGAACACCGAGAACCAACGTGATGAACATTAAGATTTTAGTCAGCAGGTCTGAAAGCGCATACGGGATCGTACATATCTGTTCCTTTGGAGCCTAATTTGAAGACAAACCTGTGGCGCTTGAAGACACTTTAGCTGGCTCTGTGAGCTTTACTTTCTCCTTCAACTCGATGATCAAGTTCTCCGGTTCGGGAAGCCATGGTCGCTCCCAGATGGTCAACGTGCAAGAGTACTGATCGCCGCTGGTATCCTCGCAGATTCCAGTGACCGAGTAGAGCATACCTGCGACCACTTGCTGAGTGACCTTGTCGGCCTGCACGAGCCTAACGAATCGTTTTATCAAACTACGCACTTCGTTGATAATCGTGTCAACTCACTTCAGGTCTTCCTCGCCTTCCAACGTGTGTAAATTCTGCCGTAATTTGTCAAGAATCCCTTCAACTTCTTGTGGCTTCACCAGCGAAGTTCCACCGACGATTTGACCTCGAGCACTCATAATAGAAACTGAGAAGAACAAAATTGTAATTAGAAATAATGATTCCATTTTATCCACAGTGTTTTCAACGCCGATTTGATGTTATTCCATCCGCGAGTTTACTGCTCTCAAGCGAGACTGATAACAGCTTTGGCATTTTGAGTAAATTCACCTGTTGTTGACAAAAAATGAGATCACGAAAATTTGCTTTTTTATTCGCTTTTCAATGACTCAAAATAATTTAACCGTTTCCAAAATTTTGAATAATTCAAATTAAACTGTTACGTTCCCCTCAAAATTCACAAATTTCTGATTTTGTTCTACAATATCTGAGCTAATTATTTGACAATAGCAGTCGTACTATAAGAGAACTACTGCTAAGCTATCGAATAGCAGCTTATTGACATCGAGTTAACTCTTCAATTCTCCCGTAGTTCAATTGGATAAGGTAAAAGCGAAGGTTCCGCAATTGACTTCTTGGCAAGGCTTCGATTTCCTTTATTAACATTGTTGTTCCACTTTGTAGCAGGCAGAGGAATAAACTCAGTATGGCTGCATTAGCGGAACTTCCTCCCGAAGTCCTTCAGATTATTTTCATGAAGCTGGATCAACCAACTATCATCGCCGTATCGGAAACGTGCAAAACTTTCAGCGAGATCGTCTCCGGCTGCGAAACGATTACTAGAAAGCTGACACTGCAGCTAAAATACCCGCAAGACTTGGCAGGCTTCACGGAGTTGATGAATCACACGAGCCGGCGCTATCGGAAGCTCACAATAATCAGAACTCGTGATCGTGTGATTGACGGCGTTCAAGCCATCACCGCTCAATTGTTCGCTCGACTCGGCGCAACTATCAGGGATTTAAACATTGACTGGACCAATGCATTGAGGCCGAGAGAAGCTTCGTTGTTCGAGATAATGAACCGTCGACGTCGAGGGCTTGCACAAGCAGCAGCAGCAGCTCGCCGCTTACAAGAAGGCTTTCAAGACGCCTTCGACGACAACGAGGCTGCTCAGGGACTTGCGCTAGCTCGCGCGGACATTTACAATGAGTTTATCTCAATGATCGGCAACTTCACTCAAATCGAGAGCTTGACGATGTCCAATGTTCATTTAGAACGCGGTGCCGCCGCTCCGAACCAACAAATTGAATACCCACAGCTTCGTAGATTGTCGTTGAAACAATGCGACGCATTCTGCTTTGATCTCTTATCAGCTTGCACACTTCTCACAAACATTACGGTCATCGAACCTTGGTGGAACAACCGCGGCGGAGGGATAAATCAATTCGAAACCTTCCTGACACGTCAAAGTAAATTGCGCGACTTGCAACTGATCGATCTCCAATACCCGAGACTGTTTCTCTCCGACAGAAGCGAGGAGTTGAGATTCCGTTTGGACAACTTCGTCATGCGAAACTCGTTCTTCGCCGACAGCAGAAACGCCGTGAGTTTCCTTCGAGCTCAGCCACACATTCGTTCGATCGAGTTGCAACTGCAGAACGAGCGAGCTCGAATGCTCGACGAGATTTTGTTCTACAATAACATTCTCCGCACAGTTGTGACAGGCATTCCCGAGCTGGAGATCGTCGACGTCACAAAGATACGATACAACTTCACCGATTACGACTTCATCGCCGACCTGCGCAACTACAAAGTGAAATCTCTCATCTTCAAAGTAACTGCCGAGGACAACTCGTCTCAACTGTTCAAAGTTTTAGTCAAAATATTTCCGAACCTAAGATCGATCAGCTTCAAAGCCGAAGAAAGTGAAGACACGGACAGTGGCGTCTGCTTCGACAAAGACACTGTCCTGCACTCCGTACGAAGTCTCTCGATCGCTAACTCGTCAGTGAACTCGCTGGTGAACGTGCAAGCTGGATGTCTGACCAGATTCGAGTATGCTCCGGGCAAAACGGGCGAGTTTATCGACCATCAGTTCGGCGCATTCTTCCACCGTCATCGCAACATTAAGCATTTAGTCATCGGAAGCTGTTCAGGTCGCTCGTACTTCTTCGTTTCCTTCAATCTCTGCGAGATCATTTGCAACTTTCTTACGCAACTGGAATCGATTACAATCTACAACTTCGCGGAGGTCAACAAATCTGTTAAAATACTCTGCAACCTAACTCAATTAAAAAGCCTCACGTTATCCACCGATGATTTCCAAAAGTTCACGGCCAAAACGAAAGTCGAATGTGGCCGTAAATGCATAAAACTCACCAGCGTAGCCATAGCCAGTCGCGCACCACTCGCGTCTTCATTTGTATTGTAATCAAACAGCAAAGCTTCGAGAAATATAATTTACTCGCACGATCCTATTGGGTTCGAAAGTCTCACTTTAAGTTCGTCTCGCTTTTATTTCAACCAGTGATTGCCTCGAATCCTAATAAAGCTTCCGACGAAGCTTAAGCAGATGAGAACTTTCGTCTACTTTGAACTTCTCAGAATGGAGCTTAACACGAAATGAATATTCGATCACACCACGTCGCTAAGTCTTGTGGCAATCTAGCTCATGACAGCGTCACTTTGGGTCGCGGGTTCGTCTTGTCCAACTATTCTAATGTGATACATTTGCTTCTCTTCTTCGGAGATCTCGCACGGAGCTTTCGACAGAGGATCTTTGCCTTCCAACCCCTTCGGGAACGCAATCACGTCACGAATCGAATCAGTGTTGCAAATGATTGAGATCAGTCGGTCGATTCCTAGCGCGATTCCGCCATGAGGCGGCGCGCCGCTCTGAAGAGCTTCGATCATGTGTTTCAGATGTTGCCGGTCGAGTTTGAGAATGTCGTCGAGCACGAATTTCTGCAGCTTCGACTCGTGAATTCGGATCGAGCCGCCGCCGACTTCCTGTCCATTCAGCACCAAATCATACGCCAACGATCTCGCATGCAATCTCGACGTTTCATTTATGAGAAGGTGTCGGTCTTCGGGATGTGGAGCGGTGAATGGATGGTGAGTGCTTTCAAGCTGTTCTGTCTCGTCGTTCATCGTGAACATTGGGAAGTCGACGACCCACAGGAATTTGTTGTCTTCCTTCACGCGCTCGGCGACCAGGCCGCGCTCCTCCAAGTCGTTGTACAAAAGCGTTCGAGCTCTGCCCATTAGCGTTTGCTGGAATGTTGGGATTTTAAAAAGCAGTTTAGAAGTCGTTAATTCGCACTTACGCAATCTGTTTTCTTGCCGTAGCCAATTACAACCAAGTCGTTTGATTCCAAATGCAGATTCGCCGCCAGGGCTTTGAGGACGACGCTGGTGAAGAGATTTTGCAACGGGCCTTCGACCCATTCCATGACAGTCTCAGTCGCGATCTTGCTGACCACCATGTGAGCGCGCAAGTCTTTCGCCAGATCCTTCAGTTCTTTTTTGAGTTGGTTCTTGACGTTTGACTGTGGATGTTTCAGGACGAGGGCGTAAGCTGCGAACCCTGGAGTTGCCTTCGCTAGCTCTTCGTTCAACGCTACGAGGTTCGAAACGTTTTGTAATTGCATTTCGTATCTTAGATCGGGTTTGTCGCTTCCGTATTTCTCCATCGCTTCGTCGTACGTCATTTTCTGGAATGGAGTTGACAGCGTTCCATTGCTTTCGGGCCAGCAATTAACCAAAATCGCCTCGACTAACGACATGATGTTCTCGCGGTCTGTGAACGACAACTCGATGTCAAGCTGAGTGAATTCTGGCTGCCGATCAGGCCGAGTCGATTCGTCTCGATAGCAACGAGCGATCTGGAAATATCTGTCGATGGCGCCGACCATTAGCATTTGCTTGAACTGCTGCGGACTTTGCACGAGAGAATAAAACTTTCCCGGCTTTCTCGATGGCACAACAAACTCCTGAGCTCCGCCCGGAGTCCTCCTGAATAATGTCGGCGTCTCAACTTCCACGAATCCACAGTGATTGATGAGATACTCTCGCATTTTCATCAGGACTTTGGATCGAGTTCGAAGATTCTTTTGCATGTCACTGAAGCGAAGGTCGAGATAGCGATACTCGAGTCGAAGGCTTTCCTTAGCTCGATTAAACGTTCTCATTTCAATTGGCAAATTCCTCTTCGATTCGTTGAGAACTACGAGAGATTTCATGTTGACTTCGATGCCGCCCGTTGCCATCGTTTCGTTTTTCATCCCAAGCGGGCGACCGAGCACTAAGCCTGTGACTTTCAGAATGCTTTCGTATGGGATCGAGTCAAGGTTGTAAGTGCTGCAGAGCTCATCAGGAATGATGACTTGAGTGCAGCCGTATCCATCGCGCAGAGTGAAGAACTTCCGCATTCGATGGAACTCAAGCCAGCCAGTCAACACCACTTCCTGTCCGATGTTCGTCTCGTTGAGTTCTCCGCAATTGTGGCTGCGATATGTATAAAGATTCTGCTTTGGCTTTTCCACTACCTTCGGTGAGATCTGTTGAGGAGCTTGCGGCAATTGTGTGTCAACTTCCATTCCAGCGGGTTCAGCTTCGCCGTCCTCGTTCACGTAAGCTTCGTCTGGATTGAGAATCTTGAATTCCGTCACAAGGATCTCGATCTCGCCTGTTTCCGAATTAGTTCGAGTTGATGTTGGCGGACGAGCGATTACGCGACCGGTGACCAGGACGACGTTGTCATCGCGAACGTTAGCGACCGACTGTCGAAGCTCAGTTTCCTCAGGATCGACGATAATTTGTGTGATTCCGTAGCCGTCCTTGAGTTGTAAAAACTTTCCGTGCTTCTTCGAGTCGAGCCATCCGACCAGCGTCACCATCTTGCCCACATCTTCTTTCCTCAGTTCACCACACGTCGCCTTCCGGTTTGAGAAATACTTGACAATGTTCTCCGACGTTGCTTTCTTATATTCGTGACTTGTGATCCCTCGATTCTTGGTCGAGGTTGAGTATCCGCGCTGCTGCTGCTGGAAAGGATCCACAGAGTCTCCAGTCGCTGTAACCGGCATGACAACGCGACAAAACTCTTCCACGCTTATCTCGCAAGCTCCTGTCGAGATTGACTAGAAAGATAAATTCATGAATAACTTTACATGACGCAAGATTGCATCAGCTCACCTTATTGACGAAGTGAGTTGGTCTCAGCTGAACTTTTCCTATGACAGTGATGTAGGCATCGGCTGGGATTGTCTGGAACTTCAATCCAATCTCAGGCTTGTCGTCGGAGGCCACCAGTTGAGTTGAGCCGCGCATATCTTTTAACTCAAGAAACCTTCCGGATCTTGGACGTTTCACGACTTTGCCTGAGATTTCCACGCGTGTTCCTTCATCCTTGGGTCGAACCTCGCCACAGTTCACTGTGAAGATGGTCGGGCAGATTTGCTGGTGATTCGATTGGTCTTGCTGATTGAACATGAAGTAAGGAAGGTCCAGAAGCTGCTGGCTCGCTTGATGGAATCGGTCCTGAGGAAAGCGGTCGGGATTGCTTCTGACGTTGAACCGATTGTTGCTCGAAGCTGGCGCATCATTGTTATTCCATGGGCTGTTGTACTGGCTGTTCTTGTTACGCTGGAAGTTGAATCCGCCACGTTCTGGAAGCTAAACTGTTACGACTCTTCTACTTCTCATGAATGACAAGACTTACGTGACATAGCGTAGCTGCCTAATCTACTGGTGAGCTGTCGATCGTTGTTGATTACGATTGAGGTCTGTAAAGAAGGAAATTTAGAAATTATTCACCGCAACATTTCCTCGATTTACAAAAATCTTTTTCGTCGCTCGATTGAAACCTCCGCGTGGGACTTTGTGTTTGAGGGAATTCAATAGCATTATAGCACGTCGGTAAACTGATAACTCGATCTAACCTGTCGAATCTAAGCGAAATCAAACACTTTTCTGATGTTTCACAACAATTCTCCCGCACTTGGCTCAAATGATTTCCTCTGCAATTCGTTTTGTTTATGTTTAGTCGCCGCCGGTAAAATGAGTGAATCGCAAGATAAACTGAAGGAGACTCTTGTCCTGTGGTTTAAGAACATTGATGAGGCGTTAATGTGTGTAGGAGACAACGAGGAAATCCGTGAAGCTCTCGTGAACATTTCGAATTGCCGCCAAAATTTGATCGAACCAGTTGACCTCGACGTGATCGCAAATCTGGCCATAAACAACCTGAGGAACATCGCCAGGCTTCAGTTCAAGGATAGAAACCTCTTTAACAGAAGTGAGTTGACGTTTTCCAATAAATCCACAAACTCATTTCTCTTGTTTTCTTCTAGTAATTCGAGTCGTCTTCGTATCAATGGCAGTAACTTTGTTCGGCGGCTTACCACACTTTTACGGCCAGCTAGCGAAGATGGCAACGTTCATGCTGAGAACGAATGCAGAACTTGTCGATCGCGAGCTCCCCATGAAGTTCCTGAGTCGTGACTTCTTCCATAATATCAAAGATCTTTGTCACAACTTCACTGACGATAGAGCAAAGTTGTCTGAAGTTCAATATCAACTCATCTCTCTAGTGATCAAAACGTTCCCGAGCAACGCACACGCAGCTTCAATCCTGGCGGTTGAGTTCTTCAAGCTCAGGAAATTAACTCAAACTGCCAACCCAAACGTGACGAAGAGAGTCGCACAACTTCAGCCGTTAATACTGATGCAGTTCAACTGCCCAGAGATCTTCAGCTTCATAGAGAAACCTGAACTCGAAAAGTTCCACAGCCATTGCTGCGACGTTATCGGATGTTTAGCTGACAACCCAGATCTGCTTAACGCAGCGATGTGCCCGGTTGAGTCAGAAAACATTTGCGTGTTGCTTATGCGGTCGATTGTGAGATGTCCAGAAGCTAATTATGTGAACCCCGAAGGCTTCGACAAATGTATTCAAGGAATGACAGCATTGATTGTCTCGCAAAATCTCCGAAAAGAGAATTTTGAGTTCATAGAAACGCAGATAATTGACGGCATTCTGTCGAATTATTTCTGGCGAAGCTTCGTATGCTTTCATCTCTTCGTACATATTCTGGTTTTTGCAGAAAGATCTGCAGATGCAAAACGAGTTATCTTCTTCAGAAGTCTCGCGGGATCACAATCACTCTCCCAGGCTTTTCTCACAACTTGCGTTCGACTTCTGATCAACCCAAACTGCTGTGAAAATGACGAGCTTAGAATCATTTCAAGCAAACTTTACCGCGAAGCTCAACATCGTTTCGTGAGAGCTTTCAATTCAACGAAGGAACAGATGACAAGCGACAGTTACTACGAATTGACTGTAAGCTTGCAGCTGTTGGCTCACTGTCGAACGGAAGAATTGACGCGAGAATCTGTCAGTCTCCTTTGCGAGCTCATTAAGCTCCTTGTCGATTGTGACTGGGATCTCTACTCCGACCTAATCTTTGGCTTGATTGATGTGACGACTTCAACTGAAGACGAGATGAGCAAAATGAACTTGATGAGCGCATGGCACCCAGTCTTGATACGAAGCAGTGAAAAATCTGTGCCGGCGAAGCTGAAACTCGCCGACTTGTTGATCTCGTACATTCCGATCGCTAAGACCAAGATTAGCCTCACGCAAATTCTCACAAAAGAAATCAACAAATTATTAGGCGACGAAGATCTGACAATACGACGAGCTGTAGTAGAAAAGCTTTCGAGAGTCACAGATCCTTACTTACTAGAGCTATCGACAAGCTTAATCATCGACCCCGAGTTTCAGGCGATGTCAGCTGAAGAGAAACAAAATTTGTTTGCCAATTCGGCAGACTGCAAAGTTTACCAAGAACCCAAAAAGCTCAAACAACATGACGAACAAACCGAATCAGCAATCTGTAAGAAGCTCAAACTCATTCTCGATTATTCTGAGAAGCTCCAAGAAATAAATCTATCGACTTTTGAGCGTGACGTGGCTCAAAGGATCGCCGAAAGTTTTAGTAAAGTTGCGAGGAAAAGAAAACTTGAACAAAATTCTCAATAAGATTAATTGTGCATGGGTTTCTGTTCTAAATTAGATTAAGTCTGAAATAAATATCTTTCTTGTTCTTAGCATAAATTTTATCACACTCCACGAAATTGTAGAAACCATTCGTGTTAATGTTTTTGTTATTAAACAATTGTTGTCAAAGCTTTTAAGCTTTGAACATGAGCGGATGATCGGACTCTTCGTTTTTATTGCAACTGCACGCAAAGTGAAATAGAAACTGCACGCGAACTTGATGACAATCAGGAACTTTTAATTCTTTCCGATAACCGTAAGCGGACGATTTCGTTGGTTTCAATACTACTTAATCTTCAGGCGTTTAATATTCGTGGAGTATCAATTTGAGCAAACAGAATAAATTAATTAGAGAGCAGAACATTCCTCGTCTCCTCTCTGTAGTTGAGATGATCGAGTGGCAGCAAACGTCTCAATTAATCGCAGTCGAAATTTAATCGAAATGTGAGCTTGAGTGAATTTGATGATTTTGACCTGAAAGTTTCTCTCGATTGCAGGAAATTTCTGGTTCAAACTTTGCTGCTGGGCGCTTTGATTGCCACAACAACTTTCAGTGTTGAGATCGAGTGTGATTATGCAAATTGGTTTTTGCTTCCTCTCGGCCTCCGCTACACTTGCGAAGTTGTTGGACTGAAGAACCTCGAGGTCTCAGAAGTGACAAAGGTCAGCGGTAATCACTCGAATAATCAGAGCAACGAACACGTCGAGGGATTTCTTCTGTCAGGCGAGACAGTTGGAGTTGAAAAATCTCTTCTGTCGTTCCCCAAAAACCTCGAGAATTTTTTTCCAAACTTGATTGCTATTGATATCAACTCCAATCGTCTATCAAAAATTGACTCGGAAGATTTAGCGCCGTGGCAGAATTTGGGAATACTTAGCCTTTGGGACAACAAAATCAAGAACCTTGATTCGAACCTCTTTCAAAACACAACGAAGCTCATGAGAATTAACTTCGAAAGCAATTTGATAACCAACGTTGGCGCTGGCTTGATCGACAACTTGAAACAGTTGAAGTCCGCTTCCTTCGGCAGCAACACTTGCATCAATTTCTCGGCATTTTCACAAGAAGATTTGGATGAGTTGAAATCGAAATTGATCGCTGAATGTCAAGCGGTGTAGAGAGAGTTAACCACACCACAATCTAAGGTTTATCATTAAGATTTCGGACCCTCAGACAGCAAATTTTTCGAGGCCCAACAACTCGGAAGCTTCCAATGAAATAAACAAACAAACCAATTGGATTTTTCATCTTTATTTCTTAATATTTCAATTGAATTCTTTCATTACAAACAGCAATTTTATTTCATGTCTACGCAGTTAGTCACATGCTTCGTTTTTGGAATGAACTTTGCTGATATCAATTTTAATCGCGGGGGAGGACGAGAGAGACGTCGTGGCGTCTCGTCTCCATACCAGAGCCGTCTACTTTAATAAAGTTGATAAAAAATCGTTTTCTGTCTTGAAAACCAAGCCGTTGAAGCGAAATAAATGTCGATTGATCAGCCGGGAGCAATTTAGTGCTAGGGTTACACGAGGATATAATTGAGTTGCGCGGAATTTCTAATCAACTTTCTGAACTTCAAAATCGAACGAAGCACTTTCGGGACTTCTCTGATCTGATTGGGAATCGGTGTTTGCTTCTAAGCGAGACTCACTGGTCGCAGACGAAGATAGAATTTCAATCTTTACCATTGGATTATCATAAGTTAAGCCACAGCTTGGACCTTTCAAAATACGTTCCTTCCACTCACATGAGTCGCACATTGCGCTTCCTTGAACCTATTGAAAATTCCTTGTTGCGATTCTACATTTTTTAAACGCATAATATTCCACAGTTTGTATAAAATAATATGAAGATAATCTTGCATAAAAAATCATTTCCTGGACCACCAGAGAACGTCGAGAGAAATGAAAAGTTCTGTTAAACAGCCATGAAGATGCAAACCAGCGATTGGCGAAGTATTTCGATGTTTCTCTTGTGAACAAAAAAGCTTTGAAGATTAAATAGAAAGTAAGAAGTTTCACCCAACAGCGCTCTGAGTGTTGAGTGAGAATGCTTGTAAAACTAATGCGTTCGTAATTTATGCAGCGCGCCTGAAGATCAGAGTTTAGTTTGTGGGGTAAAAGGAGTTGAAAACGTGAATTCAAATGGTAGATTATGCTGAGACAGCAAACTTACTGTTCCTCATCGCCTAACTCTTGCTTAATCTTAGAGAAGTCGAAATCTTCGCCAGTGCCTCGCTTGAAAATGTCCAACACATCCAAGCAAGTTGTCTCGAAGTGCGTTGTCGCGTCGTATGATTGAGAAATGAAGATCTGCGACTCGAGTCCGTTGTCAGTCGGTTCATAGTAATCCGAAACCGAGACAAACTTGTGATGAATCGGGCCGAGCAAGTCAAGACCAACCTTGATCTCCGCTTCGGGGTTGTCGGTCTCGACTGTGGTCGACACCATACCGATGAACCATCCCTTAGCTGAAACTTGATGCGTGTAGCTGATAATCGAAACGTAGATGTCGGAGCGACGGCCAACTTGCTTCTGTGGAATGATAATTTGCGTGGATAACGCGTCCTTGGTGTTCGGGATCGGGTGATCCATTAAACAAATGCAGCGGACTACTTTTCCCACTTTGCGAACCTTCAAGAAATGATGACAAGTGTTAGGAGAAGGCTGCCAAATGTCACACAAGATATCTTACCTTGTCAGTGACATAAGATGGGTCGCAGTAGACCTGCTTGCACTTGGCAATCTCAGATCCAGAGCGGACACCTACAACGCGTCCGTTTTCAACAACAATCTCATCGATGGGCTTATCAAGCATGTAAGTTCCACCATAGATGGCAGACAAGCGAGCGAAACCCTGCGGCAGTTCACCAAGCCCGTACATCGGGTAGAGATACGGCGACTTTCCATAGCGTGCCAACGAGTCGGAGTATAGCTTGATGCGGCGAATGGTCAACACAGCTGGCTCATTCAGATAATCGTCGTCGCGATGAAGAGCCAAAGCGTGACCAGTAAAGTCTTGCGTGTTCTTATCGAGTCCGAATTTGTCGTAAAGCCCTGTCATGTTTTGCGTCGACGGATCGAAGTCCTTCCACGTCTTGGGGTCGTCTTCCTTGAAGTCCTGAACGTAGATCAAGAAGTTGCGGAACCGACGCTTCTCGAACATGCCTGGAACGAAGAGGAGAGTTCAGGCTATCAGTTTATATGGCAGGGGAAGGGGCTTAATGACAGAGTTGAAGGAAAACACGCAAAAAGCAGCTGATAAAACCTCCATCACATGTCAAAATGACTCATTGATAATAAACGGAAATGTCTGGAGTTTAAAGCGAAAGCTCCGGCGCTGCTCGTTAAAGCAGCTGTAAAATTTAATGAAATTTTCGTTGTTTCTTCTCTCGCGAGCATTTGTTGCTGCAAACGCAACTGCCAATAACGAAAATGATCGTGAAATTTTTCCACCTCGGCGATTCCGAAAACTATTTTCTCTTCCCTCTTCGCCGAAAAAATCTTCTGTTCGTCTGTGGCTCAAGCAAAGGTCTCATGCAAATATGAACTCGTCGCGTTTATCGGAATCAATTCCACGCGATAAGAGCAACACTTTGATTAATTTAATTGGTAAAGCATCAGCGCAAAACTCGGTCGCCGTTTATTTGTATCGAGTCAAGTGCGAGAATGGCAAAGTCAGCTCAGCTCTTGGTGAAAGACAAGCAAGGGCCGTCAACCCGTCGATGGTTGAACTAATGCGTCGACCATGTTACAAAACTCTTTTTGCCGATTTCACCGTTCAGCTTTTTTTCCTCGACTCGCACACAGAACATTCGGCGCAGAGGAAAAGAAAAAGAACCAATTTGAAGCCTCGATGTGTCGTGTCATTTTTCCCACAATGAACTTACCCATCAAGTCGGAAGCGAGAGCCTCTTTCTGGTCGACGGGGACCTTGGCGATCTTGCCCTGCTTGTAGACGTAGGAGCCCTCGATGGACTTGAACTCCAAGTATCTGGTCACGCCCGTGTGGATGAGCAGCTTGACCAGCAATCCATTGGCCATCAAGAACTTGGGGATGAGGTCGACGTTCCAGTCACGTCCGCGACCGAACTTGTCGCCGGGCGGCGCTTGGGAGAACTTAACGAAAAGCTCATCCAGCGGAGTGATTGAGGCTGGAGCGTCGAATATGAAAGGAAATTGGATAATGAAAAATTTGTTGTTGTTGTCATTAAAATTTTCTCGATTTTTCGGCTTCCGTCGACATCAATCCGCATTCGAAGCGAATGAAAGCGGAGTAACAAAGGAAAGCTGTCGACTTACCTGTGTCGCCTCCATAATAAGTGTTTCTATCAATGTGCAAAACTTTCTTCCCAGAAACCGAAAGCATTCCACTCAAAATGCATTCCTTCAAGCCCGTTCCGAGGACAATCGCATCGTACTCTTCATCCATGGCGCCTTGTTAATGTTTTCGATCTGGTTTGAACAACTAAAACTTTACTTTTTGCAGGGAAAATGCGAAACTTTGAACTTTTCTTCTCTCTGACTGTGCAGCGCTCGAAACTACGAAAATTTGGGAGGCGAAATTTTTTGTTTATGTTTTTGAATGATTTTCCGTTAAATTTTTGTTAATTTCAAATTTTACCGTTAAAATATTCGGCGGGGCGTTCAAGTTCAAACGTTGAGACAAAATTCGCGACATTGCGCGTTCTAAACATTTAAATAAATCTCATGAAATCAGTGTAAGATATCTCTGTAATCAAGTGTAATCACAGACAAGATCGCAGTCCGTTCAATGAACATAAATTGCGCTTCAATTTGTCTCTACATCGCGAGAGAGAAAATCACAAGTCGCTGAACAAAATTTACTCAGTTGTTCTTTTAACGCGGTGCTGTTCGGTTCGATAAAGTTTCGCGCGAAGCAAAAGTGAAGGAATGAATGATATCACTAAGTTTTAAGAAGTGTTGTCATACTGTTTACGTTCAGAATATCGAGTTGAAAGAAAACGCACGAGTAAACAACGAAGTTTTTAATAAAATCTATCGCAAAGTTTTTAAGGCCGTTCAAAGTTAGTGAGATTAATAAAAGTGCCGAAGGATAATAGCAAAGCATAGCTCGAGGGATCTAGCTTATTGTGCAAGGTGGGAATCATTTAATTCGTTCTACTTTGGGTCTATTCGAGGAGCAAACAACAATGCAAAGTACAAAACAAACTTCTTCCCTTTCGATGGTCAAGTTGAAGATCTCGGAAACCAGTTTAACCTCATCAACACTTTCCAGAAAGATGAGCATCGTTCATTTACTTCAGTATAGACAAACAGTTCATAAAAAGTGAAGATGAAATCTCGCTGTGACTCGGCGAGGAATTTAAATACACAAGAAAGGAAAACAATTCGTGCTCTTCGGCCAGGCTGAATGACACTTGGAAACAGCACAAACCTCTGAGTCAGCCACAAACAGATGAGATCAGTGATTTCAATCTAACACTGAGAGCGACCCGAGCCACGTCTTATCTTCTGACAAGGTTTATTTTCATTGCACGTTGACAAGAATATTTTACGTTTGACGTGAATAATCGTGCAAGGGAAGAATGACACGTAACCAGGTGCAAACCAACAGTTCTGGTGATCTGATTCGATAGGCAGACAGCTGTTTTCTGTTAAGAGAGGGAACCGTTTATCAATCAACGGCGATTGCAATCGAGATTCGATTAGTTCGAATCAGATTTGCGTTGATCAGAGCTGAGGGAAATCATGAATTATCGCAATGTCGCTCCTGTCGATTGAACATTGAATTGAGCGATTGACAACAAAAGAACTTTTGCTGCAAAATCTGCCAACAGGAAGAAAGCAAACTCGTCATGGATGCGGGAATTTCCGCTCCGACATCTGATTTGTGTCTGTTTACGCAGAGCGATGACGAAACCCGAAACATTTCACAAGCAAAAACTCCCATCGAGTGATGATGCATCGTAATGCATTCACGATTCGCTTTTGTGCCAGCCGACGAAAGCGAGTTTTGCAGCGATTCTTCTGAACCGTTTTTGCAAGCAAGCGATGTAGTTTATCTAGCTTAACTGTTGAGCGAGCTTAACAATGTTCGCGAAAAAAGCAAACCCGTTTACAGCTCGTGGCGATCTTGTGCCTGTACTTGAGTGGGCTCAACATTCACAGCTGACTCAACTGCGTTATTCGCCAGCTGCTGTTACATCTCTTTCGTTTTTGCTGCGGCACGTCCAACATTTCCATGCTTTCGACCTTGACGCTGTGATAACAAACGAAAATTATTACACGTTGCGGGTTGAACGACGTTGGAGTCAATGCCGATGGCTTGTGACGAATTTCTAGCGGCTCCAAGGCTCAAGTCGTTGGCTCGCACAATAATCTTTAAAAAAATGAAATGAAAAGTCAAGCTCTCACAATTAAACAAAGAATTGGGCCGCGCCGACCTCATTTAGTTTCTGCTGGGTATTTGAGTGTCTACCTAGCGGCTCGAAACCCTCAGACTGAGATAAAAGCTCGCTTCTCCTGCTGAACAAACAATAAGCGGGCTCGCTGTTGACGGCAGAAGTTGTGAAATTATCATAAACCAATTTATGAATCGTCGGAGACGGAGAAACGCGCGTTTGGGCGATGTTTTTTAATTAGATTTAATTGGGTAAACGTTTAACTTGTTGTTCGCTTCACAGCTCCTACAATGATCTTGCAAATGAGTCTACTTGAAATGCTCGAGAGCCCTTCTCTCATGATTGAATGGGGGGAAAAAGTTGTGAAATCCATTCGCAGAGGTTCAACGGCACCTCCCATGATTCTGCTACACTTAAATGTTAAGCTCATTAACCTGCGAAGCGCATACGAGACCAATCCGTTCGTCCATCGCCCGTCGCTTCATTCATAAACATTTATGCGATGCGCGTAGCAAATAAAATTTTCGAGTCGATGCTCCGGGAATTCCGTTCTTCCAACTCTTCGTCGGGCCATAGAGACACAAGCGAAGGAATTCACGAATTCCTAAACCGCGCGAGAAGAGTGTCAGTTGTGCTGACAAGTAACTCAAGCGCTTAGCAATCTCAGGTTTTCAGTTGCCACAAAAAAACTCCAAGCAGAAAGCTCGACAGCTACAATTACACTCCACTCGAATCTCAAAGCTTGAATTCTTTTATCTAATCTGGCAAACAACCTTTCGAACACGATTAAAATCTACAGCGTTGGTGGTTCCTCTAGTCTAAATTTAATGCTAAACGCTCGAAACAATCTCGCTAGCGTCAAAATATTCTCGTTCTTCTATCGAAATCGCTGCGAATAAAACGAAACTGCGAACAACATGATAAGCGGGATTCACAGAAATAAAACTCGACTCATTCCGCTTCTAACTACGAGCATCAGCAGCTATGCAAACATTATGTTAGCGCATGAATATTAAATGAAACTCTGGCTTGCACTCGACCCAACGGCCTATGCAGCTCATAAATTCCAGCTGCCGTTTGCTCAACATTAATTGCTCGCTGGCATTGAAGCCCTAATGGAAAATTTCCTCCTTTACTGCACTTTTCATCTTCATGGCGAACGTGCAGTCGGCAGTTTGAATTTCATGAATAACTCAACAGCACGAGCGCGAGAAACAGAAGAATTGAGTGAGCTCCCACCGGGCTCTTTTACTTTCACCTGAGTCAGTAGCACGTTCGATAACAGCTAAGTAGCTGATACTCGAGTCTTATGGCTCATCAATCAGCGAGAATGTTGTGAGAGTATTACGCTGGCGTCGCTTTTCCACACAACACTCGGGGACCCGTGACTCAAACGTGGCAACACACTTAAAAGCTTTTGACACGAATTAGTCAAAACAGCTCGATTTACTTTCGCTTCTGTTGTTTTGCTGCTCGATGTGGGCGTCGTTGGGAACGAAATTTTCAGTTTCAATAATAACGGTGTTCATTAATGAAAACTCCTCTTCTCCTTCCAGATTCTTGAATGAATGAGAGCCGGCGGTGAGGTAATAAATGAATGGAACGTCACGACATCGTCACAGTATCCTAAATGTTGAAACGACTCCTCACTCATGGAGGAATTGAGAAGAAAATCGTCGCTGAACGTTCCACCGCCGAACCCTACGCAGCCCTCAAATCCCCAGCTCCAACGCCACCAAAGCTTATCGGAAGCTGAGAGAACTTACATCTTCACCACAAATGTCCCTGAGGGTCAGCCGAGTGCCGACGGCATTCGCGTTGGCTCGGGACATTCGCGCTCAGTCAGCCATGGCGGAGGCAGCGTGGGCGGACCTTTGCGTCCATCTCTCAAGTCGGCAATGAAAGGCGGCCACCAAAGAGCTCTCTCGCAAGGACATATCCAAGATGCACCAAAGTCCGGGCACAGTCGCGTTGGATCGAAAACCGACTTCATTCTGCCGCCCACACACAAAGACCCGGATGAAAATCGAGATCTCTCATCGGCGGTTCTCTCGGCTCGAACGCACTCACGACAAGCCTCTCGATCGGAATCGATTTACACGTTGCGACGACAAGACCTACCGCCGTGGTGGAAGAGACTAATCTACTTCCGCTCGAGCAAGTTTGAGGAGCACGGCTTCCGTTCGATCGTCCCGAATCACACCGTGCCAGCAAAGACACCAAAACGCGATCATCCGAACGGGAAATACGTCGACAACAAAATCAGAACCACAAAGTACACGCTGCTGACGTTCCTGCCGAAAAATCTCATCGAGCAATTCCATCGAGTTGCAAACCTTTACTTCATCTTCATTCAGTGTCTTAATTGGGTTCCGAAGCTCAACGTCTTCGGGAAGGAAATCGCGATGTTGCCGCTGCTGTTCGTGCTGGGAGTTACTGCGATCAAAGATCTGTTCGAGGATCGCCGTCGCTTCGCGTCGGATAAACGGATCAACAACTCAACGTGTCGCGTCTATCATGGGTAAGTTGTTTGTTTCCTGTCCAATTAATATCACGTCGACCTTCGCATTGAGCGCAAAGTTTTGTGCTAGCTCACAAAGAAACAAAATCAAATGATTCGATTAATATTTAATAATTGTTTGTTTGCTACGAGGCGGGCTGCGAGTCGTAAAACCTATTTGTCAATTTTCTGGGGCGAAAGCGTTCATTGTCTCAATTATTCGTCGCTGCTTCTGGTTCGGGTGTGAATAAATCGAACGAAAAAGCTTCTGTAGGTTCTCGCTCTCAACTAGTTTCGCTACCGCAACAAAAACTTTATCCCTTGACTGAGCGTCGCAGCACGAAGTCTGCAGATAAATCGTTCACTCTTCTCACTTCAAGGACTCTCATTGTCGACCCTCGTTCTGCAATAAAAATATGCAAATGATACAAAGTAACGTACAATGAACCGAGCGACATTCTTCTGCGTGGTTGCTGAGGAAGTGAATGCTCAAGTAAATCACCGAGAGTCGACAAATCAATTGTAAGCGGATTGCAATGTATCCCGAAGCCGTTCCATGATTAAAACCTATCTGACCATGTACCGAGTGCAGAGAGAAATCAATTCTGGAGCACAGCGATCCTCATAAAATCTTCCGCAATAAAAAAGATTTATGGAATTTTTCCAAACTAGAAAACTCGTTCTCGTTCCTTTTCTTCTCGTGATGCGATTGTCGGTAACAGATGCAACGGGGAAAACTTTTAATCTTGAAGGATGATGGCAAGCACGGCGACTCTGGATGAGGCAAGGTCGGGAAAAGGATGAAACGAGTCGGAAAAACGTCTGCAAGTGGAGAAACTTTGCTGGAGCGATGAAGAAATGTGCGAGCGCTGAGAGCTTTAATGTGATTCTATTTCTGTGTCTCAGCCCGCGCTCTCATCACGTTAGTTAAATATTCATAAGCTGCTAACGTTTTTCCAGTGATTTGAGCAGTAAACAAGCAGAAAATCCAAGTGCGAAAGCATTCAAACTAAGCGAATCAAGACGTCGCCTCGATGGAAACTCCAATAAAAGAAACACTGATAAACATCCGGTCGAGGAATCTGAGCCAAATTAAAATATTTCTTCGAAAACGCAGTAGAGTTCGTAGGAGAATCGATTTTTAAACGAGTTTCGGTTGATGTGGTAAAATGGAGAACGAGAGAAGCTCGTAAGCTTACGCTTGGCTAATCTCGATCAATCTGCTTACCGATGGCTAAAGGCTCGTCGTTTCCATGATGATTTAATAATAGCGAGGAAGATGTTTCCATGAGCATTATGAGCATACGGTTGAGCCGAGCATAGCACGAAGCTGCCTCTGCCCCATCGAGCCCATCAAGCATAAGTCAAGTTGGCAAAGAAAATCTTATTTCCCCTTCGACGTTTTTCAGTTTCACTTCAATGAGTTTCTTCTTCGCTGCGTCTTAGAGACAACAAAACATTTTCTTTTGTTGATATTGACGCTGCTGTGAGGATTCTTGTGAGTACAAGAGATGAACGATATCGCTTTCTTGTTTGAAAGGAGAGGAAAACATCTTTTATGCTTTCAAACTAAGATGAGAAGTTTTCTTTTGCTCCTAACGTTTCCCTTGAAATGCGAAGCCGGATTGTTGAGAAGAACATTTTCATTATTTATGGAAATTAAGCAGAGGAAAGAGCCTAGTAAATCCTCGCATCCCTCAACTTCGAGAACCTTTTTCTAGGAATCTCTAATGACATCGCAATGCTATCGAGATTTCCATTAAATATTCAACGTTTTCCGAAATGTTACAAATGACTTCGACGAATTCCTACGACGAGCAGCCACTTGCATAACGGCACCGACATTCCACGCGCCTCCTGAATGCCTTCGTTACTCGCGAGCTCTTCGGCTCGTGTGTCACGTTCTAAAGAAGGAAGGAAACGATATAAGACTTGCATTTTTATTGCGAGAACTCGCTTGTCTTTGCTTTGTTCCGCGAGTCTCTTGTGAACTTTTCGTTGTTGTTCTGTCCCATCGTATCATGCGCTTCGATTTATTAAGGCGCACGTGTGTTCTACATGAATTCCTCGACGAGCGAGCGTCATTAAGAGAAACACGCTGGCTGAATCAATATTTTATGATCTTCGTCTTGCTTTTTCTCGCCTTCATAAAGAAGATTTTTCGTCAATCGAGACAAAATTGGCTTCACGGGCCACGTTGCCAAACTGTCTCGGACGACTTCCCGCAAACAAATATGTGCTCAGTTCACGAGTTTAATTCATTAGCTGTAAAACGTGGTTGAGGTCGACTTGGCCGCCCAACATGACATTGAGCAAATTTCTCCTTGTCGCTTCATTTCTCGCGACGTCGTCGGAACATCTGTTGTTGTTCGCATTGTCTCCGCCACGTTTTCGCGCACATTTCACTGCTTCAAGTGCAAGAGAATCGATCGAAGGCAAAGCACATTCAAATGGTAATGACATTACTTGCGAGGAAGGAAGCCTTTGCTGGCACCGCCCGTTCAATGACGAAGGGAATCGGATTTCATTCTCGACGGATAAACATTGCAACAAAGACGGTAAAGGGCGACGGACTTTGTATCGCAACGTCGTATCTTGTAAAACATTTCGCCCGGCGCCTCATCAAAGCGTTAGACTTTGATGTCAAGAACTGTAAAAATATTTTTCTTCGCACCTGCTGCTCCACTTCGCGTGCTTCATGCGCGGAGTCTAACGAGAGAGAAGAAGCGGTTAAAACTGTAAACAGCTAATCGTTGTGATGTACGCGTACGAATGAGAAGTTGGCTAGACGCGCGCGATGAATGTTCGCAAAGCGGAATCGATTGAACTCGTCTTCCGACGCTCGCCGATATGTCAAATGTTCTCCGATGCAGAGAAACTAGTTCAGCTTTGCTCGGCTGGCTCTTCGGTGATGAAATCGTTACGCAACATGTAATCGAGGCAGACGGGAGATGTAAAGAATTATGTGAAAACATAAACACATCGCGCCGTATTTTTAGTTCTTCTTTGCTCTCCGCAGCTGAACGATTTCTCAATCTCGGCTCCAAGCCAGAGATCTCACATCGTACAGATGTGAAAATGGCAAACTTTGTAAGTTCAAGGAGTGAGTTACATTAGGCCTCAGGGTTACAAGAAGCTGCTGAAAGCTTAAGCGAGTCGAAATAGAATGAGAACGCCAACAGTTGTCGATGCAGAGAAATTTATGATGCAGATGGACCGCAGACTTAATGAACTTTCTGGTGTGGTTGGTTGACGGCAGCGTTTATGATACGCCATGAAAAGTTTATGCGGCAAGCGTCTGGCTCCGAGGAGCCTCGAGAAACTCTCGCTGTCCCAATGCGATTCTTGTTACGCCAAAAAGTTGAAGATCAAGTCGCTGATTCACCTTGAGAAGTTGGAGAATTCCCCGCTGGATTGCGGAATCCGAGTAATATTCAGCCGAGAAATCTCTCGTTCTCGATGAATGAATAATTTATTAAGCAGTTGCGAGTGAAGTTTAATGTCGACATGACTTCAGATTCTTCGCGGTTAGTAAAATGTTTCGCTCGTAACTGAAGAATTAATTAACTCAGTTTAATTTAAAACTTCAATAGAAACTTCGTCATCAAAGTTTACAACTTTTAAGCGAGATTTAACGTGCGAGACGAAGTCGTTGTAAAGCTTGTCGAGAACGTCACAGTTTGCAATTGAGTTTTCATACTTCAAACTTCATTCCCGCTTCAACGAAGCTTTGATTTTATGGTTGACTGATAAGAGCGCTTAAACTTTATTGCCCGAGCTTCAATTTGGAAATCGAGAGCGAGGCGACACCTCATCGGAAACGCTTTTTATCGTGAGCCAAGGAATTGTTTTGTGCCATGTTAAACACCGCTGTGATGTCATTCGCGAGTATCGTCGGATGTTTTCCCGAATGAGTTCGAAGAATGAGTTGAAATGAAATGAGATGAAAGTTCAATTAACGCTGATAGCGCCAATATTGATTTTCCCTTTGACTAACTCGCACTCACTCGATGATGTAATTTGAAGCTTTGAAAGCTCGATGTAACAAGTTTCATTGGCTACAGCCGCGCCGAGGACTCGCTGCAACTTTATTGCTCGACCAGCTGGCGTTCTCGTCAATATTTGATGAGTGAGCGGAATAAATAGCTGCAGGAAGGCTTTGTCTTTCTCTTTTAAAATAGAAACGGTGGGAATGCCTTCGAGAGCCATTCGAGCTGCGCAGTTCAAGCTTTCGCATTGAAGACTTCACGGTCGAATCAATTCGGAGAATTGGAAAATCATTTTAATCTAAAGTTTGTCTGCGCCCGCGAGAGGCTCGCCATGCATCGCCCAAACTACTCAATGACTTTCCTGATTGATTGTTTTATTGGCGAATTTACGAGTCAAATTTCATCGGGAGCGTGACAAGCGAAAAATCAAAATCAATTTGCATAAATTTCAATTAGAAGCAACAAAGAATTAAATCGAGAATTTCCTCCTTGAACTGGCGAAATGTTGCTGACGGAAAAATATGTCGACACGGTTCGGGTGGAAACGCTGATGTTGGATTGATGCAATAAGAAGTTCTGTCGACGAGAGCAGTTTCCGAAGTTAGATTCAATCGATTTCAGCTGCTGACAATCACAAGTCGTCGGTTGAGCTAATGTTATTTGAACTAGGGCCACGCGGGCAAGAAGAACTAGCAACGAGCGACACGCGCGCAGACCTGATTAACGCCAGCGACAAATGATTTCTTTGTTGCGGCTATTGCGACGCTAAAATGAAAATTTTCCTGATTTCCGTCGAGAAAAAAATTCACAACATTGAAGCAAATAAAGCGAAAGGTTTTAGCTGCGAGGGACGACAGGCTTCGCTTTGAAAGTTCAATTAAATGATAGCGCACATTTTAAGTTCAGCCGCCTACATTCCGCTTATCTTATCGCGCCGGAAGAAAACTTCTGTCAACATATTGCGAGCTTTTCTCGCTGAATTATTTTCGGAATGGGAAATGTTGAAAACGAAACAGTCAAGATCAACGCACACAGCGAAGCTGCAGACATTTGCTCGCTCAGCACTGCTCGTCGATTCCACGCAGATCGATCGAGTCGTCGCTTTTGCATTCGACTGCAGCCTTTATCAGGAAGTCGATACTTTTCCAATCAATTTCATTTTGTGCCGATGGAAATTGATACAATCGACTCGTGTCGTTGGCACGTCGCTCCGGCATCGAATTTATTGCGGAGAAACTCTTGGTTCTCAATGAAGTTTAAGCCAATAACGAAGTTAAACTTGCACAGCCAATCAGTGAAAGCTTCCTCTAATTCATGGAAATGTTATTCCCGATAAATGCGGATCAACGGAAGATTTATTTGTATTGCTAATCGAATTCAGCATTGCGATGTGTCGCCAGACATTCTCCTGCCAGCAGAGCCAAAGCAGGCCAAAGCATTATACGAAGCAATTCAGTTTTAATGAGGAATCATAGGATAATTCTGCAATCTTCTCGAACGAGGCTGCACTCAAAAACATATTTTCCTCTTGCCTCGTTCCGTTGTCGGCTGCTCTGTCACTCCGGTGCATTGTAAAGCCGTCACGATTGTGATGACAGAACGCCAGACTGAATTATCTTATCTGTCTAACGAGCTATGCCTCGAATTACGCCGTGATAGAGCTCGTTTAATTATTAAACTTTAGCTTGATTGCTGCGGCAATATTTATCAGTTTTGTGTCTGTGGCTGATTGATTATTCAATATTTACCTGAAAAAACAAGAAATCGCCGCTGACATTCTCATGCTTGATCGACAAATGAATTGGGGGAACGTGAAATATTGGAAACGTTAACACCCAACAAGCTCAATAATTAATCACCCCCGCCGCCTCATTATGAGGATTATGCCAAGCCGGCAAAGCTTTCACGCAGAGCTCGAACCGTGCGTGCTTCACCTTGAATTTGCCGTTCATTTGAATGCCACCACTGCGGTGAACAACAGACAAAACATGACCATGTTTGCATGCGGTCGTCTGATAAAATATTTACGCCGACAACTTTTCATTTGTAATTCCATTAACTACCGAAAGAGCGCGAGGAGGTTCTTAATAGGAAATACATCGCGCCTTTCATTATTCATCGACTCACTACAGTTCTCTCGCTCTCTTGGGATACATAATAAATGTGTAAATATTGAAAGCGAAAGGTAAACAAGTCGGCAAGCGGGCAATCAACGGGAATTTCATTCATTAAAATCGCTCGGGCAGAGGCGAAATGTTTTATCGTTGTATCGATTTCCTTCGTCTTTCCTTTTGATTCCACGATCGCGAAATACATTAGGCTAATGCTTTGATTACGCTGGACTTAGAAGCCTGCTGAATGCGACAAAAGCTTTTAAGTTCCTTCTTAATTGAGCAGAACGATTTCCTGCCAACCCTGAACATCATTGCTGTCACCTTCCTGAGCTTTACGAGCTTTCATCCCTTCCGAATCCGTCCGAGAGGAAGAAGCAGTAACGCGTCTCGTTTTATTTCATCAGTTCGTTAAACTCAAATGTTCAAATATCTGTGAGTTTTCTTGGGAAAGGAAAAACAATTTTCCTCTTAATCGCTCCGCTTCGTAAATCAATTTGCCGCCGTAATTAATTGCGGGGTCGATTTGCATAAATGAACAAAGCTGGGCCGTAAATCAATGAAATGGGGAAAGAAAACTGGATAAACATTCTAGCAAAGTCGACGCAACGAATATGGAAATTAGCGGACTATAAAAAGTTTTCTCGTCTATTGATTGTTGTGCAATTGAGTCGCTTGAAGTTCGTTTTATAATTAAATCAATGCAAACCTTGCCGCGGAGCTCGAAGGGATTTCGTGAACAACCGAGAACGTTGAACGTGAGTTTTCAATTATGCCGACAGTCAAAGACTTATACGACCGCTAATTAACTTAAATCTCGGCTTTACATCATCCGCTAAGTGTCGAGGCGAAAACGCTTGCCGACTATCGGGAGCGTTCGCATTTATGAGCTCAATAAAAGCTCCTCGCTTCATCCAGGCGAGCCATTAAGTGCGGCTGCCATAATCTTCCCGCATCCCACAATTTCACGCACGGCTGAAGCCCTCAATAAACCAAATAAACCACAAGCAAGGGCTTACGTCAACCCCAGCGCAATTAAAGCTTTTCTCCTCGTCGCATTGAAGCTTATAATTTAAGTGCGCTTGCATGTCGCGTTATTCAATTCAAGCTCAATTCAATTATATTCTCAAGCGAACATTTCAAGTCTCAGAACAATCATCGGCTTCTTTGTCTTCCTACAACTTCCACTCACATATCGACATGAAAGAAAATAATCATATTTGACGGCTGTAATCGTGAGAACAGCGACATGTGAGTGCTTGATTTCTTCAGCAGCTTTTGTTTACACAGGCGAAAGTTGTTAGTTCTGATGACACTTAGTTAAAAACTGTAATTACGGTCACTATGAATCATTAAATGAGCTCTTGACGCTCGCCTCATTCTATCGAGTTTCGTCTGATTTATCGTGCTGGAGTGTCGACGAGCGAGGCCGAGTTAGAAATACAAATCTTTGGTCGTCAATCTCTCGAAATGTTCTTGCACGATTGATGCTTTGTCATTCTCCAGACGCTATCAAACTGTTTGTTGACCCGAGAGAAAGAAATCAACAGCGACGAGAGGGAACGGAAATGGAAGTCGGAAGAAAGCGGAGCTGCGAATGGAAGCACGCCGAGGAGAACAAACGATTTAACGCAGATTGATTACAATCACAACGAGATGATTGATGTTTATCTTGAGAACGAAGTCGCGCAGTCGAATTCTTTGCCATCGCTACTCGAAGCGAAGTGAAATTCCACTTGCAACAAACTTATTTGCTCTGCGACACCTTTTTTCGTGCCGCGGTTTGTGAATTCTCGACTTTTATTTAGTCCAGCTGTTTCGTGCGCGAAGCACTTCGTTGGATTGCTGAGGCAGAGGCGAACAAAAAAGAATCCAATGTGGAACATTGTGCCAGAAACAGGCGAAATCCAAAAGCAGCGATCAAGATTTCCGAGCGCGGCGTCGACCTTTTCTCGGAACGGGAACGAAAGTGAAAAGAGAATGAGCCAGTAAGCAGTTTCGGGTCGAGTTCTCAGACGGATTGACCGACGGATTAAAACGAAAGTAACTTTCTAAATGACAAATTCTTCAACAGGATGTTCATGGGATTCTTCGCGTCGCAAGAATCGGACGAATGAGCTGGAAGTTTGGTAATCGGGTCAAGAGGTTTTCCTTTCATTAGAGACGAATGGCTCAATCTGATTCAGTCAATTACCACATCGCTTGTCAATCAGAAGCCCGAGCCTTAATTCACGGCTAATGCTGAAGCCGCTGATTCAGCTGAAAGCTTTCCTCTCTCGCCTTCAACGCCGCTAGGCTTAACCGCTCGAAACTATTGCCATACACGATTCGCCTCGACTCGAAATGCAAATTCATGCGAGCGCACGAACATAAAAGTTTCGCAACGCCGAATCGTCAAACGAGCAGCAGACACGGAACTCTCTGACTCATTTGTTGTGTCTGATATCATCAGCCGCTTCTCTCCCTCTCGCCCAAACGACAATGAATAGTTCCGCGAATGTCAACGAAAGAAAGTTATCGGGACAAGATTAATGGATGAGAACTCACGCACACAGCGTTGACTTTGGAATATTCATCGCATTAAAAGCTTTTCAGTTCATGGAGAAGCGATTCATCTGGAAATGGGTTGGATCGTAACGATGAAAGAGAGAAGAATCCCCCAGCTCGTCGAATCGATCTGAAGTATTTTATCGAATTGGCGGTCTAGCGAGTTTGATGGTCCAACGACTCGACAGAAACTCTTTCAGATTTCTCCCGCCAAATCAATTTTGTCAGTCGACTTGAAGGTTGAAATTGCGATTGCTAACATCGCCAGAGAAAAAATTCGGGTAAAGATCATTTTTCACGGCTCACTTCGCGACTAATTGAATCGGCCGAGCCGTTTCCAAATATCGCTCGATGTAAGACATAAATTCAAGGCTCAATCGAATTCGCCATAAAAATTCCACATCAATTACTTCGCTTATTGGATCTCGCCGGAGTCACAAACAATTCCGCAGTGATTCTCATATAATTGATAAGTTATTACCGCTTTGATTAGATAGATTCGGTCAGAATGTGAACGTAAATGAATGTATTTGCTCGTGTCACCATCGCGTGGCGCTTTCATTTTCTAATGACATTCAATTTGAAGTCGTAGCATTCGTAACTCGCATGAGTGGTCAGAGTTCTCGGCCGCGAGTGAGCGAGACGCAGAACATTTGCTCCGCTTAGATATTAAGTTGTTTACCAGCGATTAGTCGACTTGTCTTCCAGCGAACACAACTCGTTCTCATGTTGCTGTCAAAGTAGTTCACGGCCGAGTTTAAATAAATAGATGGGAGAGCAACGTTGCTCTATTTATCCGTTCATGTCGGCTTGTTCCGATTCCAGTTCTTCCCTAGCGACGATTTCATTACGTAACGGAACTTCTCTCTCTCCGGCCGTTCGACTCGCTCGACCACTCGTCAATTGAATTTCCTCGATAACAAATTAACGACGGTGAATGTTTAATCTTCGATCGAATTGCATTTGCATTTTAAATCAACTAAAGAACGAGCAGCGGAGGCGGCCGGTTTAATCAACATCATGAATGAATCAAACGACGTTCGATCACGCAACCGAGCTCATCACGCACGCCATAAACAACGAGCAGTTCGATTGGAAGAATTTATTTCACTTTCGATTGAGTGAGAACTGCTCCGTGTCATGACAATCGCTTCGCTCGAGCTCTTAAATCACGCCGAGTTCCGATGAGCACGTCAAATGTGTCCCCGCCAAATCCGCGAGGCATTTCCGACTCAGGTGTGGCGTTCATAATTGCTGAGATTTCGAGCTTTTATTGCTCCGCTCATAAATTTTCAGCCGATTTGTCTTCCCACAAAATGCTAAAGTAATTGAATGAAGGCGTGCAGGGTGGGAACGCACAGAACTCTTCGTTGGCAAATGCCATTCAAGCTCCGCTTTTCGTTGGCTTTCGATCTTTTGTTGGCTCGAGCGACGGGAAATCTCAACGCTTCATGTTTTATTGCGGAAAGACATTAAAATCGAAATGCTTAAATGTGTGAAGCGCCGAGGTCGAGCTGTGAGAGAAAAGAAACAGCCGAAGAGATTTTTCGAGCTCAGCTTGATTGAGTTAGCCGCCAGCTAATTGCTCGTAAATTGTTTTCTGAAAAATTATCATCACATGAAATTTAATTATCCGCTGATGTGCTTGAGAAACTTTGTTAATCGCTCGCCCTCAAACCTTCGCGCACGTCGACACTTCCAATCGATGTTTATCGCTCTGATGGCGGCGCTTGATGGTGATTAAATTGAAAGCCAATCAATATATGTTGCCACGAAACTTCCATTCAGTCGTTTAATGTGTAGCACAACAATGGAAGAAAAACAGTGGTCAAGGTTGGGATCGAACCATTAGGTTTGGCGCTTAATGACGGCGACGGGTGGAGCGGAAATCGATCGGGAAAATCCTGAAACTTCCAGGAAACCTTTTGTACCCAGAAACTATGCAATTGACTGGAAGTCCTCGGCAGGTTGACTCCACCTCTGGCTTCCCGCTCGCTCGTGTGGCGCGAGGCATTTCATGACAGCAAACTTGATTTGTACGGCAGGATATTAAAGGCACGACAGCGACATTTCCTTCGAGTATCGATCGATTGCAAACTGTAAAGCGGAGAGACGAGCAAGGCGAAAGTCGCGCGAAATTTCGCTCTGCGGTAGGCGAGAGCGTGACCTGATTGCGATTTCTTTTTGGCACACCCGAGAACCTTCCATCATTCCGCATTGAAACATAAAGTCGATCGTTAATTGATTTTGATGGATTTTGTGCGCGAGATTGCTTTTGACAGCTTGACTGCTGGCACGAAGTGTTCTATTAAATGAATAACGCGAATCGAATCAGTTCGACTTGCTTGGGACTTCGTGTTGACAATCGCCAACAAAGAACGTGGAGCCGAGGATTGGATTGCGTGGTTGCCAAGAAGAAACGTTTGTCCGGTTCGGGATGCCGTGTTGATTTGAACAATTATAGCCTCGGGTGTGCAAATCACCTGACGACCTCAATCGAGATGTGAAAGTTCTCCGTCACTCATCTTCGTCTTGCTGTGTTGCAATGCGACGTTTGATAAATGTTAGACGGGACTTTACACAACAACGACCGCTGCGACGTCAACAGCACGCGCTTCATCCCTTCAAGTCGAAATAATGTTGACGGACACGCTTGACGAAGTCAGCAAGTCCCATAATGTCATCATTTCGAATTCTATTTCGAGCTATTTCTTTACGCAAGCCGAGCCATTGAACAAAATCTATAATTGAGTAAAGCGCTTGTGATGATGTCAGTAAGACTCTCTTGGCATTCATCACACAAAAGTGAGCAGCTTAAGACGAGACTCTTCTTTGAGAATGTTTATTTGGTGATGTCACATGGGAGGGAGACTGAAGAGACTCGCCGAAGATGAATCATTGAGTTATCAACCCAAGCTCTTAGCTTTCAACCTCTTAACGAACTCAATCGAGTCTCGAACAAAGAAAACTGTTTTCATTGGGAAAATGAAAATGCCTCGGGCAAATGTCGAAAGAAAACACGTGCAGTGAACCATCGCCCGTGTTTTTCAAATTCTAATTCGCGGAACTTTCGCTTCGCTTTCCCCTGAGAACTGAAAATATTTTCGTTTCCGCACGATAACGAACCCCCAACTTGTTGCTCCCTTGACGCGGAAATTTCTGGTCGTGGCGTTTCAAATTAAAATCAATTTTCCCACAGCGATGGGCCGAGTCTCATGCGGAAACATTGCCATGGCTTAGCCTAATTAGCCTTAGCGGAGTCGATGGAGTCTATAAATCTGGAGAGATTATTCAATTAACTTTCAACGGAGTCGTTAGAGCCAATCAATTAACTCATCAATCTTGAAAATCTGCTGAAATTGTTTCAGGATTTTAAAAGATTCAAGCAAATCATTTAACGATTTCTTCTTGTTCATCTACTTGCAGTGAGACGGAGCGTTACGTGAAGCTGAGATGGCAAGATCTGCGCGTCGGTGACATCGTTCACTTGTCCAACAACGAAACGATACCCGCAGATATTCTGCTGCTCAAGTCGTCGGAGCCGCAAGGCGTTTGCTACATTGAAACCTGCGATTTGGATGGCGAAACGAGTCTCAAGCGGCGTCAGGTCGTTCGAGGATTTACGGAGAAGCAGACAAGTTTCTCTCCAAGCAAATTCATCAGCAAACTCGAGATCGACTTGCCAACGACGAAGATATATCGCTTCCACGGAGCAATCGTTCATCCCTCTGGTGAGCGCGTTCCAATTTCAACGGACAATTTGCTGCTGAGGGAGAGTCGCTTGAAGGTGAGTTCCCGACGACTCTTCGGGGAATCTTTGTGATTTACACAGTCTCATTCATCAGAACACTTCGTACGTCGAGGGAGTCGTTGTTTATGCGGGTCACGAGACGAAGGCGATGCTCAACAACAGCGGACCCCGCTACAAGCGATCCCAGCTCGAACAGAAGATGAATATCGATGTTGTCTGGTGCGTAATAATCCTCATCTTGCTGTGCTCGGTCGGAGCTTTCGGCTGTCAACTGTGGATGAAAAATTATGTGGACAAGAATGTTCCTTTCATCATCGACGACTTCGATCCGTGGGAGGGATTTTGGATGTTTTTCCGCCTCGTCATCATCCTACAGGTGAGTTGACGACTTCCTCTCGCCGTCAATGCTAATGAACTCTCCGGTTTTAGATTTTAATTCCGCTCGCACTCTACGTGACCATTGAGATGTGCAAAGTGCTTCAAGTCTTCATCATTCACAACAGCATGGATCTCTATGACGCGCATACCGACAAGAGGACGGAATGTCGAGCAATGAACATAACAGAGGAACTGGGGCAGATTCAATATGTGTTTAGCGACAAGACAGGGACTCTGACGGAGAACCGAATGATCTTCCGTCGTTGTACCATCGCCGGTGTCGACTACAATCACCCGCCGACTGAAGAAGAGAAGATTAGCCAGCCACATGATGCTCCGGTGCCGCCAGTCGTGCCTAACACAAATCTCCAAATCGATTTGACGCAATGCGACACCAACGGACGAGCGAGTCAGCACGCTCAGCGTTGCCGAGAGTTCTTCACTGTCATGGCTCTATGCAACACCGTAGTCGTTTCTGAATCGCCTCATCGTGACAATATGAATGCAAGTGGCGTTATCGAAGTGCAAGAAGAGAACGGCGTCACTCGCGTCAAGCCATCAGATCCACTTATCAATAGCAGCGGCAGCAGCAGCGAGCTTTACCTAAGACTGTCTGAATCTCGTTCAATTACGCCATCGCCGCCGCCAAACAACTTCTTGCATTCGAAAGCCAACCAGCATATTCCTTCACTGTCGCCCATCAGCAGCTCTGCTGAATCTTCGCCCGAATCTGAATCGCCGCCAATGCGAATCAAAGCTGTGACGCCAACCGAGCGTGTCAGATCGATCGTGTCGAAACTGCCAATGGTTCCGCAAATTCTTGCCACTGGACGCTCTGTTAAGAAGTTCCACATCAACTCTAAGCAAAAGTTCCTCCAAGTAACCAAACCCCGTCGACAGAAAGCTCCCAAGCCTATTTACGAGGCTGAGTCGCCCGATGAGTTGGCGCTCGTCAACTCCGCTTACGCTTATGGTTTCATACTTGAAAACCGCAACCCGAATACCGTCCTAATCAACGAGCCAGGCGAAGGGCCCGTCGAGTACGACATATTAAAAATTCTGCCGTTCGATTCGAACCGAAAATGCATGTCAATTGTTATAAGGAAAATTGGAGGACACGAAGTTGTTCTCTACACTAAAGGAGCTGACAGCACAATCATGCCAGCTCTCGCGCCGATTGCGATGAACACTGAGGAGTTTGTTCTTAGGGAGAAGACGGAAAACCAACTCGAGCTTTATGCCAAACAAGGCTTAAGAGTTCTGTTGGTGGCTAAACGCGTCTTGAACCCGATTGAGTTCTCTGAATGGTATTCGCACCATCAGGAATGCGAGATGTCGACAGAGGGACGAGAAAACAGAGTGCGGGAGTCGTTTGGACTGCTGGAGAGAAACTTGACACTGATAGGAGCGACGGGAATCGAAGACAGGCTGCAGGAGAATGTCCCGGAAACAATTGCGGCGCTTCTCGGCGCTGGCATCGTTGTCTGGGTTCTGACTGGTGATAAAACGGAGACTGCAATCAACGTGGCGTTCTCAGCAAAGCTTTTCCATTCGCAAATGGAAATCCTAAAGCTCACTGCCCGGTCTCGCGACTCCGCTGAGAATTGCATCAAGTTCTACATGGGCGAGATCGAGAACCAGATGCTGGAGACTGGCGGAGCGAATCTGAAGAACCGAGCGCTTGTGATCGATGGAAAGACTTTGACCTTCGTCCTCGATCCGAAATCAAATCTCACTGGCCCCTTTCTCGAGCTGACCAGATACTGCTCGAGCGTTCTCTGTTGCCGCTCGACTCCACTTCAGAAAGCTTTCCTTGTCAAAGTCGTTAAAGAGGAACTCAAGATGTCGACGCTTGCGATTGGCGACGGAGCGAATGATGTCAGCATGATTCAGATGGCTGACGTCGGTGTGGGAATCTGCGGACAGGAAGGAATGCAGGCTGTGATGGCAAGCGACTTTGCAATTGCCAAATTCAGGATTCTCGAAAAGCTTCTGCTGATTCACGGTCATCTCAACTACGATCGTCTCGCAAGGCTCATCATCTACTTTTTCTATAAAAATGCGGTAAGTTTTCCTTTGTAGGTTTTGAGGCAACTGAACTTAATCATAATATTTACTCTTTGCAGACATTTGTGTTCGTTCTTTTTTGGTTCCAACTGTACTGCGGATTCTCTGGATCAGTCATGATGGAACAGATGTACGTGATGATTTACAACTTCATGTTCACAGCAGCGCCGCCGCTTGCCATTGGGGCTTACGAGAAAAGACTTCACGAAGATTTGCTTTCTAAAAACCCGAAGCTTTATCGATACGTAAGTTAGGATCGATCATTCGATCAGAAACCTTTATTTAACTGATCATTGGGTCATTGCAGGGACGACTTGGAAAAGGTTATCGCAATCAGTTCTGGCTCGTGATGTTGGACTCGCTGTGGCAGAGTCTGGTGATCTTCTTCATTGCGGTTAAAGCGTACGAAGGTCTCGACATCGGCATCTGGCAGTTTGGAGCGACGATCGTCTCGTCTTGTCTCGTGACAATGCTGTGCCATTTCGCTTTGGAGGTTCGGACTTGGGTAAGTTGGCGATATTCATTTCGTGATCAGTCAAATGAATGTTTTCTTTCAACAGACAATAATTCACGTCGCAGCCATCGCTTTGAGCTTAGCTTCATTTTACATCTTCGCCTTCGTCTACAACTCGATGTGTACATCATGTCTAGGCCTTCCAAACACCGCGAAGACAATCCACGATGCGATGTCGTCTTTGATTTATTATTTGATCATTTTCCTTTCGCCTGTCCTGGCGCTGCTGCCGCGGCTCTTCATCAAGACCCTGAAGAACACGCTGAGGCCCAGCGACGACATCGCCATTCAGGTTGAGATTAGAACTGAGCGTAAGCGAGGTGAGAAACTGCTGCTGGCTTCACTGTCCAGTCGGTCAACGTCGAAGTCGTCAATTTTCAGGTGAATTGAGCAAATGGAAAATTTCTTTTTGTTTTACTCACGTTTTGTTTTGATCGCACGTTTCATGCACAAAGAAATTTTTGGTTTATTCATTCACTGTTTGGTTTTCTCGTTACGTTTCGCCACCACTCAACTCAACCATAATCCGTTTGCTTCTTTTTCGCAGAGTCAATCACGATAAGAACAAAACTGTGAGCACAATCAGTTGAGAGCTGAGGTCGAGTGGATGCTAAGAAGGAACCCTGTTGATTATTGCTTAAGGATGAGAAGCGGCTGATTTAAAGATAAAAGGATAATCTCTCTCAGGGCGAGAACACGAAGAAGACAAATGTTAAGATTTATATGAGAAGATGTTGAAGGTTTTACGTAGTTTCACGGAGACGACGTCTCGAGAGAAGTTTCTAAGTATTTTGCCATACATGAATGTTATTTATTAAACGAAATTCACATCCGAAAGCTAAGCGAACGTTTAATTCACGACTTTGCTTCTGAGAGTTTATCGTCACGCAGGTCTGAGTGATGAAGCCGAGCTTCTTGAAGTGAACTCGCGATCCCCCTAGAGCTTAGTTTCTCAAAGCTTTGCATCGAAAGCTTTTTCTTAAGGAATATCAAAACTGTTTAATAATCTCAGCCTCTTTGCAACTCTACCCGTGCATCATTTAGTGGCCTTAAAATGATTAATCAAAGCCAGACGATAAATGTGAATCATTTGTACCGCTTAGTAAACTTAACGACTGTGATAAACAATAACTTTAAAGGAAAGAAAAGAAAAAAGATTGCTGATAAAAATATTAAAAGCTCGCCATTTGTTTCACCTGGATTTGTCTTCTGTTCTTCACTGTCGAACATATCGCAACTTGAAAAAGATTCGAGCACGATGAGGATCTTGTGGAGCTCTCGAATGTCAAGAATCTAAAAGCTTTCTCAATCTAATTTTATAGAAAATCTGTAGAGGATTAGAAAGCTCTTAATGTAAGCTTTTGGGGATGAGAAAAAGCTCTTGACGATCAGATTAAAATTTCCTTTTCCACTTCAATCGCTTTTATTTATCCTTTGCTTCACGAATCCTCTGATTACATAAATCTGATTAAAATCTAAATGTAGCACAAAGTCAGTTTGGTTGAAACGCCAACTGCACTGATCGATTTTAATTTTCCAACGAATATCTGACTTCAGCTGATTGCGTTGCTTTATTTGAAGAAGAAAACCTAGAGAACTGAATTCAATGATAGTTACTGGTTACATTTAGTTTCACTCTCTTCGAAAATATGTTTGTATTGTTAACTCATAAGTGATCCAAGAATAGAACTGCAAAGAAGTCAATAAATATTAGAAAATTGTTTTCATAAAAATGATCTTTTATTTCTCTTGTTCTACTTGACCACGCAATCAGTATTCGTCAGTGTTGTCAACAACAGTTTCTCGACAGAATGTTGACGCTAAGGAGTCAATAAAGATTCTCGATTGGTGTTTTATATTCTGCTCGACCGTCGAGTCCGAGCGTCTCTATTGTGATGTAGCTGTAGCCAGGAAAAATCGTCGATCGCGTTGCCAGCGCCAACTCCTCGAGCGGATTCGGATACTCTGTCTTCTTTATGTCATTTTTTGATTCGAACGGGTAAATGAATTCGAGTCTTTCGAGCTTAGGGAAGAGATCGGAATCAGGATAGCTGATGGTAGTGGCGGAGAAATCCAACACTAAAAGCTCTTCGAGGTTGCGACATAGTCTCCCTATCAAGAGTACGAGGTCGTCGTCCAAATAGTCAACCGCCATGCTCTTTAGACTCGGCATAGCACTGAACAGGAAGTTGAACATGTCGACTTTATATTGTTCGTCACGAGCGTTGTTGACCACAAACTTTTTAATTGATGAGTTCCGGTTTAGTGCATTCACATTTTCCCAGTCGATGATATCTCTCCCGGGATAAAAAGATTGTCCAAATGCTAAGTAGCTGAGCTGCGGCAGACGGAAGATAACTTCGAGAACATTAATTCCAGTCCAATGCTCTAGCTTCAGCGATACAAGTGAGTTTGCTTGGCTCTGAATGAGTCTACGAAGAACTGTAGTTTCCACCGGCATTCCTAGCATCAGCGTGGTCAAATTGAAACGAAATTTCTCGATCATTCTGATTTGAAAAACGTTGGAAGCTCGCAGATTCAGTTCTTCGAGCTGCTCGTTGTTCTCTAGAACTTTCTCAAAGCTAGCCTGGCTCCAATCAGGATGAATTTGATGAATGTTTCTTCCGGTAATGCGTAAATCAAGAGTCTTCAAGCTCGTGCAGTGGTCGATTGATTTTAGGACTGTCAAACCGACGTTAATAAGTTTCAGCTTCTTAAGATTCGGACAGTGAAAGACATCCTCGTGTGTCTGCTCATCCGAGTGCAACGCGGAAGCCGCTTTAATTATCAGGTCTTCAACATCGTTTCCAATCAGTTTCACTGCGTCGTGTAAGTCATTTCTTGTGCAGCAGTCGATGGAGAAAGAAAATTTCTTCCATCGTCTTCCACTTAAAAACTCACGAAAGCTTAGATTTCTGATTCGAATGTTAGTCAGCGAAATCTTTTGATATCTTCGTCGGCTGATCTTGCTGGCATCAAAATCGTCCGTCTTCTTTCCACCTTTTACGATTTTAAGTTCAAGTTTCTCAGTGAATTTCCCCAAATCTTCCGTAGCTTTGAACCAAACTGGCGACACGACCGAAGACGTCAAATAATCGCGTTGATTGAAATGCTGGAAGATAAGTCCGTGGACATCAGAATGGAGAATTTGCAGTGGATCATTTTCCATTTTAACTGTGAAGGTTACACTTTGTTACAAATTATCGATC
The DNA here is from genome assembly GCA_033064975.1 of Smittia sp. YW1114-2. Classification (NCBI taxonomy): domain Eukaryota; kingdom Metazoa; phylum Arthropoda; class Insecta; order Diptera; family Chironomidae; genus Smittia; species Smittia sp. YW1114-2. The sequence continues at coordinate 20,539,741 of CP093832.1, forward strand.
AAGCAAGAACTTGAGATGCTTCTAGCCGAAAACTTCAATTGAAACTGAAATGTTTCTCGCTCAAGGGTCTTATCTACTCTTATCAAACGATGACTTATTTTTGGCTTATTATTTTTGTTTTGCTGAAACAATCTCGGTCAACAACGACAGTGGTAAAAACTATTGAAGTATTTGAAACCCTCAGTGACTCAAATCTCGTAGATATTCGTCATTGATCATATCAGCTGAACCTGAGAACTTTGACCATTTTTGAATGTTTTGAATCGCTTGAAATGTTTTTGCACGAGTCGCTAGCGAAAGTGGAGCAAGTTCGCGCGTTATCATTGCGTCAAACTAATAATCAATCAATCGAAGATCTGAGGATTTCATTCACTTTCAATCAGTTGAAGTAGAAACTTGCAAATTATGAAGCTGCAGCTGCTTCTCGTGGTCTCGGTGGTTTCCATTGCAGTCGCGCAACTCGACGATCAGTTGTGTGAATCACAGTTCTGTGAAGAAGACCGCAATTATCCTGAACAAGTTTTGAATTCATTAGATCTGTGGCAATATAATTTTAACTCGACACGTGGCGTCAAACGTTCGCTGAGTCCCGAGACGTTCCTAGTCGAGACGAAACTCTGCGAGTCAAAGGTTTCCTATCTTCGACCTCAGAAGCTGAGAAACTCCAAGGACAAGCTACGGACCATCGTGAACCATCAGAACTACACGCAGGTCATTCGATACGAGACCTGCTCGAGTGAGAATTTTCCCTGCACGTTCGACGTCTTCCCAGAGAAAACAAAATCATTCTGCAATCAAAACTATTCGCCTTATCGGCTGCTGGCGCTCGACGAGGAGCGAAGCTGCATCGTGGTCGAGGAGTTTCCCATTCCGACGTCCTGCGACTGCGTGATTGACAAGTCAGACTTGCTGCGCGGCGTACCGAAAGATTTGTTACGAAAGAAATATAATTGAATATAATAAATCAGAAACTTCCGATGAATCACCGCCGAATCCACTTGACGCGTTCGTCTCTCTTGTGATTTATTCTCTCGACATTGCGAGTCGTTAAGCCAAACCGGCTTTGATACGATGAACTTGATTTTCTCGTCATGTCTTCAGTTGTCTTTCAGCGATTCTCAAGCGAAGAAGCTCGAGCACGTTGCGCGAGAATTTCAAAATTTGCTGCACGAAGTCTGAAGCGAAAATGGAAAATTGCTTGAGAATTTTTTGTTTGTCGATTTTATTAGCCAATTGCGTAAGTTTCAACTTTCATATTTTCGCAATTGATAACTGATAAGAATGTTCTAGTTTGCATTCAAATGTGATTTTCGCTACTCGGAGGAAGACAAGAACTACCCAGAGCACATCATCGACGCTTTGGTTGAGCGATCGTTTGCTATCGAGACGATTTCGGAAGGCTCGAAAGAGTTCCAGTGCGACGACGACCTTGACGAGCTCAACGGAACGAGCTTGGTTGACTTTATCAAGAACCGATTCGACGAGTCGACAATGTCAAGAGAAACTTCGATTGATGACGAAGTAGACTCGGAGTCTCTCTGCTGCACAGTCAAGAAAACTATTCGACCGAAGTCGCTTCCGAGCGTCGTCAGCAACAAACTCGTCACAGTCGTGAATCATGGAGAGTTTTCTCAAACGGTGGAGATCGAGGAGTGCACGTGAGTTGACAATTCGCACGTCCAATTAGCGAGTAAACTCATTTTTGCTCAACAGCGAAGCAAACAAACCTTGTCAGTTTGAACAAAGCTTTCCTCTCGGCTACACGACGCGATGCAAGCAGAAGCACCAGATGCACACGATCAAAGCCCTCAACAGCGACAGGAATGCAATCGTGGATGAAGCGATTTATTATCCCTCGGGATGTGAATGCAAAGTTTACCCAAAGAAAAGCTTGAAATCTTGAAGAGAAATCTTTGATTTCAAACTTAGTTCTAAGTGATTTATTTCGTCAACTTCAGACATCGAACCTGGGTGAGACAGAAGGTCAAACTGGATAAGACAGCGATGTATTTGACTTGTTAACGATTCCCGATCCATGCAAACCTGATCGCTGACGTTCAGCGAAATTATAATTAATGAAACTTAAAAACATGTGAATCGAGTGAAGTGGGAAAACCCAAGACGAGAAGCGAGAGAGACTTTGTCGATTATAAATTGTTGTTAATGAAATATTGATGAGAAATTTGTGTGGAAATAAGTTCAGAGAGCTCTCAGTTGAGCGAAGCACGGAGCACAGACAACATCTCGTTCTTGAAGTTAACGACACAATTATCAATGAAGGTGACGATCTTAGAATGTTTGCTGCTGATCTGTTCACTGTGCGTGCGAATTGTAAGTCTGAGTTGCTCGCGCGAACTGCCAGAAAAACGGAAATGACTTGATCGTCTTTTAGGACGTCACGGCAGGCTTGGTGATCAAGACAGTTTGCGTCGATTTGTCGGAAAGCTCGGGCTCTTTCGAGTGCGATGAGAGTGGAAAAAGTGACGAGAGCATGCAGTGTAAGATAAGAAAGCATCTGATCAACCCCGACGATCTCGTTACAACTGAAGATGACGAGTGGGAGTTTGATAAGAACTTTTTACAGCGAATCGAAGTCGAGCTCTGCGAGAACGCGGGCTCGCCTTGCTCTCATCACTCGACGAAGACGACAACTGTGTGCCGACAGAGATTCATCTCGATTCAGCTGCAAGTTATGTCTAGGAATACTTCATTATCAGAGATGAAAGCTTTTCGTATCCCAAGCAACTGCGAATGTGCTGTCGTCCACCCTTAGCTTTAATTCAACACCACAATGTAAGTTAGCTCTTAGTAACCAATAACGAAAGAATAAACCGATGACATTCTGAGAACAAACTTGAGGAATCGCGGAGCTTCTTGAAGGCTGAGAATTTGCTTCTTGTTTATGTTAACGATTGCATGAGAGAACTAAGGGAAGTAAGATTGAAGGAAACGTTTTAGATAACTTGTCGTCTATCTCAACGTCTATCAAGTTACGTGACAAACATCAAGCGAATCGCTAACCCAGACAAAACAAATCTCACAAGACAAACAATCTAGATATCTCGCATAACAAATAACCGAAGACAGATCGCGCGATTTGCATTTTCCCTGTCTCTTGCATGGCTAACTGTTTTCAACTCTCGGCAACCTTCTCTTTCTTGCTTTCAATTGAAGCGCTGTTTTTTCGTGATTGACTTTTTTCAGTTCACGTTTAGCTTTCGGCCAGAGCTGTTGACGAGCGTTTTCACCTCCACTTTCGAGTGATTCATCATGGAGATTTTGTTGGCAATTTTATTATTCACGCTTGTGAGTTTTGGTTTACCTTAGTGTTAAGCTACGTGCGACTTTAGCCGCTTTTAGGATTTTACGACGGCGATCGAGTGCAACTTCATCTTCATCGAATCCGACCCCAATTACCCTGCAGATCACGAGTTCAAGTTCAACGCAAGCTCGCAACCTTCCACAACGGAGCCATTTGAGTGCGAGGAGCCAGTGAAAGAGTTCACGCAATCTCGAGTCAACGTGTTTCACAAAATCCAGTTCGACTTCAAAGAAGATGACGACTATGAGTCTGTGGAGGTTTGCGAGACAATCAGGAGAAAAATCTATCCGAAAGCTCTGAACAACATTTACAATCAGTTGACGCCTGTGGTCAACACAATAGAAGTCAGCCAGTCGCTTGACACCGAAGTGTGCTCGTAATTTTCATAACGACCAAAACTCAATTTGCGAGTCAATCGAATTTATTTTAGATACCAGAATCGATCTTGTTCAGATTCATCAGCTACGCTCCCGTCGGTTTGCATTCAGAAATACGTGAAGACATCGTTGCAAGCGTTCAACGACCAGCGACAAGTCTACAACGAGTTCTTCTATTTTCCATCATTATGCGCGTGTCAACTGGTCAATGGGAAAAGGCCGCGCGAGACCAGCGACAAACGTGAACCAATGATGCTTTGATTCTAATAAAAAGTCTCGCTGAACTCTCCGATTTCTCGTTATCTCTTGCGCACGCGACAGAGCGCCAAGCGGAATATATTATCGCTGATTTCCTTTTCCAACCTCGAGAGATTTAGTTTCATCTTCTCTGAGAAGATCGCTTCATTCATAAGTCGAAACGCGGTGGAAGATCAGTCGCTGAGAGTTTCACCGTTTGAAAAGATGTTAGCGAAATTTGTTTACCTCGTTTTAGTGACAACTTTGATTATCGATGTGAGTAGCAACGCGGACTTTGGAGCTGCATGAAATTAAGTTGAAGTTTCTTGCGCAGAGCGTCGCAGCGATTAACTGCAATTTCACTTTCATCGAAAGTGATGTGAGTGATAAAGTTGAAGGGGCGCAGACTAGAATTGTGACATCAAAAGATTCAAAAGAACTTTTTAATTGCGATCAAGATTTGGGTGAAGAGTTTGAGTTGATAGACACGAACTTTGCTACCAAACAAAATTGGCTGTCGAACCGATTCGGTTACCAGGACAGCTTCGAGCTCCAAGAAGTGTCATGTGTCTCGAGCAAACGTTTCATAACACCGAGAGCTTTGAACAACATTTACAATCAGCTGACGCCTGTGACGAACAGCGGCGCGTTCGTGCAGAAAATTCAAATCACTGAGTGCCGGTGAGTTTGAGCCAAAGCTCTGAGGAAAGCTTGTGAAGTTTTTATTTTGATGGGCAATTCATCTTATGCAGAAAATGATCATTGAAAGCTCTCTGAAAAAGCTCTCAAGAGCTTTCAATGAAATTCATCAAAAAGATTTAGATATTGAAAGCTCCATAACAAATTGTTAAGCTTCTGGATTACTTTCAGAGCCCCACGAGAGCCGTGCAACGAAAACATTTACCCTTCGCCATTGTTCCGTTACATTTGCTGGCAGGAATATCTGATCATCAAGCTGCAGGCTCACGACGAGCTTGGGATGCTTTATGACGAAAACTTTTATTATCCTTCACACTGCTCTTGTCGGCTGGTGAGGGTCAACAAAAGGTCCAAGAAGACTCGTGTGATTTATGTGCCGATAAAGCTCTGAGGGCTCGTCGATTGAACAAATATTTTTATTTATTGTTAGATTTTAAGTCTTTCGCTTTAGCAAATAAAAGGATTTTCGTTTTGAGATACAAACTTTGCATCAGCTCCCGCTCGCTCTCAGTTTTATCTTAGCACTTGCTGACTAACGTCGTGCCTCTACCGCCGTTCTCTGACAAATTTATTATTGACAAAGTCTGTTTCTGAGCTTGTGTGTTATCGAGCAGAGTGAAAATGGTTTTTGGAAGCTTAAGCTCCATCGCCTTGCTTTTTCTGTCATTTTCAATTGTAAGCTTGTGCTGGAATGTTCGACCAAACTAGTTTCGATTGATTAGTTTGGCATTTCAGAAAGGATTCGCATCAATCCCTTGTGACTTCCAATTCGTAGAATTCGATCCTGCACAGACAGAGAATATGACGTCGCACTTCAACCTGGAATCTCTTCAAGCTAAATCCCGCTCACTTCCAGGAGAATCGTTCAGTTGCGATGAGCGTGACACAATTGTACCGCAGCCTGGGACAACGTGAGTCGATTTTCACTTGCTTTTCCCGCATCCTAATTACGCATTTCGGCAGCAAGGCAACAGAGACACATCAATACATTTTCCTGAATCCAGAAGACAGCGACTACGAAGACATCGAATCAACTTGTCAAGTCAGCAGGAGAACTATTCAGCCGAAGGCTTTAAACAATATTTACAACCAACTGACGAAAGTGGTGAACACAGCCAGTTTCATCCAGTCAATCACAATTGAGCAGTGCTTGTGAGTTGTACTTCGATATCCAATGATTTGTGAATTGAACTGTTGCGTTAATTAGAAGCAAAAATGAGCCCTGCAACAGCGGAACTGTCCCTCCTTCTGGAAAGAAACACATTTGTCGCCAGAAACATGTGAAGATCACACTGAAGGCCTTCGGCGAAGGAGATGTGATAGTGGACGAGCAGTTCTACTATCCCTCACATTGTGTTTGCGAGCTCGTGAGAATCAAAAAGAAAAAAGTCAAAAAGTGTTCGGTCGTTCATCGGAATAAAAATTAATTCAACGTTTAGATTTGGAAGGAGAACATTTTATTATTCCATTTGATTTGCAGCAGAGTCGAGTTCTTTGAAAATAACTTTACCAATTTCGGATCCAATTTGGTCCAATTAAATTCCTTTTAATTTATTAATCGGAAAACGTTACAATCAATAACTTTACCAATTTCGGATCGCTTCATGACTTTGGATAGTTCTGGCTTAACCGGTGCGGTAACAGATTCCCTTGCAGGTTTTACTGGCTTGTTCTTCAATGATCTTCGCTTGGCTTTCAATGATTTTTGCTTGTTCTGCGATGGTATTTTGCAGTTTATCGACTGTCGCGGTGCATGGATCGATGGTTGTTGGAGCGTCCGCAAATGTTGTTGATGAAACGGTCGTGGTTTTTGTTCCTTCTGCTGTGGCACTTGTTGATGAAGTTGTTGTTGGTAATTTTGGTGTGACTGTTGATGGGATTATGGTCGTAAACCTCAAAGGATCACATTGACCAATTTTCGTTTTCAAGGTCTCGACCGTGTCTGGTGTATTGGCATTATAGTTGATGCAAGGGTTGCTGATGAAGTTGCCATATTTCAATCTCAAATTCGAAAAAATATTGGCTCCGATATTCTGAATCAAATTGCTGTCGAATCCGACCAACGAGACGTTTGGAGTGTGCTGGAAGAGATCTGCATCGAGGGTTTTAATTCTATTTCCACTGAGTCTGATCGCTAGTAGTTTCGGCCACGGAGCTAAGTCTTCCGAAGAAATTGATGTCAACCGATGGCTCTCGATTTCGATTGAATGCAAGTTCGGAAAGATTTTCTCGAGTTGTTTCGGAAATTCAAGGAAAGTCTTTTGCACATATTTCCCCAAACAATGAAAACGTTCAACGGTTAAGTGGCTGCTGTTGGCCCAATGCGTTCCAATGACATTCGTCACTTCAACTTTTTCGAGTTCTTGCAACTCTGTCACATTGCACGCGTAAGGACTTTTATTAACAACACCCCACCACGAGCTTGGGATAACAAAATCGCAATGGATAACGACACTACAAACTGGAGTAGCAATTGCAGCCACAAAGAGTAAAGTTTTCACAATCGAATGCCTGAAATTAGGAAGAACTTTCTATCTAAGAACAAGCTCACTAAGCTAAGGACAAACTCACATTTTAAATGCTTCGAACAGACTGCTGAGTGGAGAGCTACTGTGGTTTTTATAAGTAACTATTCGCTGCTTCTTAAAATTTACCAGTCATTACAATTTACAATTTTCACTTTATCAGACTTTTATGGTGATAAGCGGCAATCTCGAAATTGCCAGCAGTAAAACAAAATGATAGAAGAAATAATAAAACTGTTCAGCTACTCTTTTTATTCCAAGCATACGAGATCGGTCGTTTAAGAGCTTTAGATTGTCTCATATTTTGAAGTAACGCAACGAACTTACGCAGGTCCAAGTCTGTTTAAACGACTCTGTTGTCTGCCTTTCAAACGTCTAGCGATAAGTGATGGAGGCTGTCCGTGTCTCAAGGAAGCAGACCAGCCTTGCCCCCCAGAATGGCCACGAGTTCAACCGAAGATCTGAATAATTTGAGGCCAGAAATCTTGGCCAGAATTAATCAAAAGATTTTCCAAAAACTGTTTCAATTCTCAGTTTTCTAGTGCAATTCGTGGCGTGGGCGGATAATTATTATCTTCATTGTTCTGGCTAACGAGATTCCTTGCAACAATTGAGGGTAAAACCCGGCGAGAGAGAATTCCATCGCGTCACGGAATAACCGCGTTGAACGTTGATCGTTGGAAGTTTGAGAAGGGAAAAATGTTTCGCAACTCAATCAAAAGGCAAGAGAATAAAACAGACTCGTTCCAGTCGCCTCAAGCATCTCAAAACATCAACATCTCAAATCGGAAATTAAAATGTTGTCAATTGGAAGATTAGTTACTTGTTGTTCGCTGTTAGTGATCGTGTCTGCGAAGCCTACCGCCAACTCGTTCGATGGACTTACGCAACTTCCAAACATCGAAATCGAGGAACAGTTCGAGTCGATGCCGTTATGCAGCTCGCGGAAGCATTTCATCAACCCCGACGATCTCTTCGAGTCTTCTTCCAACGAGATTTGGGACTTTGACGAAAACCTTTCTCAGACCATCGAGGTCGAACTGTGCGAGAACGAAGACGCGCCATGCACCGACAATCCAATGATCAGATCAAAGTGTCGACAGAAGTTCATCTCGATCCAGCTTCAGGTCAGATCGAGGAACAGCACACAATCAGAAGTGCGGACGTTCAGCATTCCGAGCAACTGCGAATGTGCTTACATTAGGTCGAGCTCATGAAGCAATCAAGTGATATAGCGATGATATTAATAATCTATTTGTGTAAATATTCATGGAATCGTGAAGCTAGAAAAAATAAAATAAAATCCCCGCGACTCATTCACGTTTAAGTTTGCTGTTTCAATACGACGGATCAAATCCCGTTTGTGTTTTTGCTTTGGGGCGAAACGTGACTTGACGAAATTCGCGATGGTTCGATAGACTGAGCCGAGCCCACTTCTTGCGTCGGGTCAAAGCCTTTCACTCAAAGGTCGCCAGTTAATCGGAATTTTTAGAAAACCTGTTTCCAAATGATCTAGATTGCAATTTATTCTACAAATTCGTAAACAACACGACACGTTGCGATCGCACTCTCAGGTCTAAGCGAAGATTCCTCTCACACAAACTGTCGCTTGTGCTCTCCTTAGCATCTTCAGATCACTCCGACACATGCTGAAACACATTGAACCATCGCACGACGTCATCGCATTATCGCATCGAACTTTCCCACACTGAAATATTTCGAGAGAACTGAAATCAGAAGCTCGTCGTTCTCTCAGTCAAAGTCAGAAGTGTTCAGGCCTTCCAAAGATGAACTTCGTGTTTTGAAGTTGCTCGATTGATTGTGAATTTTTTCTCCGTTCTGTTTCTTTGTGTCGTAAGAGGGAAGATGATCGTGAATTGCTTCGCAGTGAAGCTTGTCACTGTGGTTCTTCTTGTAAGTGATTTTCACACTCGCGAGCACAAATGGAAAGTTTCCGGTTTTTCAGAGTGTTGGAGCCATGGCAATTCAATGTGACTTCAAGTACGATGTCGACGATAGCCCGTCGACATCAGCGATTAGTGGCATGTCGGCGATAAAGAGAAAATTGCCTCCACAGCCAAAGGGGCCGCTGTTTGAATTTATCTGCGATGATCCACTCGATGACTATGTTGCAGATAACGAGTAAGGCGATCAGATTTGCTGTTCAACACTCTTGCAATCCGGAATTGAGAGACTGGAAAATGTGAGAGAGTTGTACAAGCTCAACATTCTTTTCCACATTGACTTGCCGCCTGAACTTGAAATAAATGTCCAGTGTCGTTTTCAGAACTCGACCGGGCATAGGCAACCGCTTCGATAAAGACGACGACGACTACATTCAGGATAACACAGAGTGCGCGTCAAGCAAGAAGACGATTCAACCAAAAAATCTGAATACCGTTTACAACAAGCTCATGGACATCGTGCAGAACCACACGACGTTTGTGCAAACGATAGAGATTGACACGTGCGAGTAAGCTTTCGAAGTTTGGATTCAGCATGAGTGAAACTCATCGGTGAATCTTTTCAGACCCAAAAACACGCCGTGCAATAACGGAGGCACTCCAGGCCCCGGCAGGCTAATAATTTGCAGGCAGAAGCACGTCAGAATCACGCTGAAAGCTTTCAACGACATGGGTGCCATCGTTGACGAGCAATTCTATTACCCGAGTCATTGCATTTGCGAGCTGGTGAGAAAGCGCGAACCGTCTGAAAGGAAGACGTCAACATGAAAGGAAATAAAACGCTAGAATCGATTTCACAAAAACATTTATTTCATTTTGCTATTCGACATGTTTCTCACTTTCAATTGATTGCGAAATCTCCATCCGTCATCGCAGAGAGAGAATTTCTACTTTCGCGTAGGAAATTCAAATATTGAAAGAATTTCGTAAATTCAGAGCGCCGCGAAAAGTTTGCGAGCTTTTGCTGCGACTTGTCTAGTCTTTTATGTCGCAGTGGTTGCTACAGCGATACCTGCTGTTGCTGAATGTGGGAGGATTGCGTTGTTTTGGTTACTTTCGTTCGCGCTCGGACGGCGCTTCGACTCATCGTGATTTCCCACAAGGAAGCCGCTTGAGTCGGAGCGCCGCACGTGCTGGAATTTTCCCAGCGGGAAATTGAATGAGTCAGATTTTCCTGAACTGAGGGATCAGGAGATTGGAGAGCTACAAGAAGCTTCACAGACATTAATTGTTAGCTCCAACAAACTAGGAGTTGAGAGGGTGCCTTGAATTATTAGTAACCATCAATAATTTGATTCAGCATTTTGATCTGGCTTCGGTTTATCACAGAAAGTATTAAAGAGCTTGGATACTTTCTGGCTTGTCCAGTGACCACGGCAGTCACTGGTTTGTCTTTTAACATTCACGTATAAAAAGCTTTTAATTTTATCTAAAAATACGCGACCAATCATCGAGAGGCTGTCGGGAATTAGCTCACGTTCAAGTAAAAGGAAGTTGAATTAACACACAATAAAGTTTACGAGTTGATAGATAATTGTTTCTAAATATTTTTCTCTCAGTTTCTCCAAGCACCAAAAAAGCGATTTGTGACTTCTTCTGTCTCTGTTAACAAATCGGTTACGTTGTTTTAAGAATCGACAGCCAGTTGCTGCTTAAAGTTATTCTAAATTTCCGATAAGTTCCATGGCTAAGATTCCAAATAGAAAAGTTCTAGCTCCGGTTGGTCATCTCATCGCGATAAAAACTGGACAAATTGCTTTGATTTAGAATGTCACGCACGAAAACTTTCGAAACTTTTCCTTTTTTCGTGGTTAATTTATTACTCGTGGCTAAGTGCGACTTACTCGAATAAATTCCGCTAAATCTCCGCAACGTGATCTATAATTTGGACATCAAAAGTTATAATTTAGCACAAACGTTCCAGCGCGAAAATCTGACCTCAACATTCAGAATGAAGTTCTATCACACTGAGGCTCCAACTCTACAAATCGTTAAGCGACTGAGCTCATCTCAAGCATCGCGAACCTTTTCCTTTGATATAAAAATTGTCTTTGCTTTCGGCGGGGCTTTGAGCCCAAAAAATGTTTTTCATCATCACAAATTTTGTCTCCATCGTCAGACGAAGAACTCTTCTCTTCCACGCTACGAATCGTCGTAGAAATGATTGAGTTGCGAACCAAAGGGGAACAACAAATGCTTACAGTACTTTAATATATCTATGGCAGTTTGAAAGACGAGAGTCGTCCCGGAAACGAGTGTTGGAACTCTGGCTGGTTTGGGTTTGCGTCGGGCGAAAAGCAGCTCGGGACATCGAGCCCTTATCGAGTGACATTCGTGTTTGGTTTGTTTGTTTCAATTGCTGTTTGTCGCGTTTTGTATTTGGTTTTGACAGAAAAATGTCATTTCGTTGTGCGCTCGAACTTCCCACGAAAAAGTTATTTTGACAACGAAACATCTTCGGATTCGTCTCGAGACGCCGCAAACTTTGTTTGCCTGCAGCTCGTGTGTTGAAAGAACGTTTATCGACCTCTAATTGAAGAAAAGCATCGCGCAAACAACTCGACACCGAAAAGCAGAAAGTTAAATAACGATTAAGAGGCAAATGTGTTGCAAACAGCTGGTCCGCAAGTTGATGTAGCAATAAGTACCAAGTGGAAAATAACAAAAACAAAAAGCGGGTCTGGCAAGGTGATTCGCTTCTATGAGTCGTCCAACAGCTCTTCGCGGCTACTCTTGCGCGACTTCAGTATCGACCGAATCTCTTCGTTCTCCGACGAGTGATTCTTCTTCAGAATCGGCTTAGGCTTTCGCTCCTGCTGCTGGTGATCGCTTTCTAACTTTAATATTGGCTTAATGTACGACTCACTTTGACTGTCATCAATGATTATCATGTCTTTGCACAGCTCGGCTGCTGCAAGAATCACCGCTTCCGATATCGAAACGTGTTTGGTGGGCTGGTCGTTTGGATCTGAAGGGGTGAGGCTCTGCTTCTTGAGGATTGATTGAACGCCGCCGGTAGAGTTTGGCGTGTTGCATCCGCCCGACGATCCACCGATGCCCGAGCTGTAGCCAGCTGCGCTTCCGCCACCACTCGAGTCGTAGCTCTTTTGCTTGAGAATGCCGTGATGATGAATGTCTTCCGAGCTGTTGCGTCGACGGTTATTCCGTAAGCAACCCTTTTCACTTTCTGAAGATGCCGAGGAAGGTGAATGACTGCGTAACGACTCATCGAGGGAGCTTCGCTTCTTTAAAATCCCTTGACGGTGCGATGATCTGCGTGCTGTTGGTTCAATATCGATGACATTGGGTGAGAATGTGACTAGACTGGCGTTGGAGCTCGTTGAACTGTCTTTGCGCTTTAGAATCGAGACGATTTGGTTCGATGGCTGCGTACTCGACGAATGCTCTTCGCTCTTTCGTCGACTGATTGCTGCTGACTGTGCCGATCTGTTGCTGTACATTGCGTGGACGTTTCTGCGTCGCGGGTCAATGTGAAGAGAAGAGTCTGCGTAAATAACGATCTCATCGTCGAGTGAGATGTGCTTGCGGCTTTGTCGGTGCTTCGAGCGAATCTTCGCACTCTTTGAAGTCGACGCCTTGAGGCTCTGGCTCGTGATTGATGATAAATACCTATTGTTCTTGTTATCACTTTCGCTATCACACCTTTGTCTAATTGCTAATTCGCCAATGCCGCTTATGATATCGTCCGTTGTTATTCGGCTCGAATACTCATCGTCGCTTTTCCCAGTCAACTGTAGATTCGTGGGAGTGGTTGGCTTTGATGCGTAGTTCGAGCTCGAAGCCGATTCGCATGAGAAGAAACCCGAAGACGAACTGATGTTTGACACGGGCGAGATGGCTGGAAGAGGCAGCGACTCGTAACTGTTGTCGCTGTCTACGTCCTCTGTATTGATCCGAAACTCCTGCTGATGTCCATCATCATCTTTCTTTGTCTCCATAGCTCAAAGTTCGATGGAGAGAGAGGCGCGTGAATCAGCGAAATGAAAATCGTACTAAGTCTGAAAGTAGGAAGGATGAAGAGGTTGCTCGTGTGACTTGGAAAATTTCTTTGTTTGATGACGCGCGCGTTTGTGATTTTTCTTCTTCAGGGTTCATTATCATTTTGCTTTGTTGTTGCAGCGAAGAGATTTCGAAACATCACAAAAAACTCGTTTCCCACTCGAGGTAGATGGAAATCTTGAGTGATCTCGACTTACCTATCAGATCCTACGTTCCATTGAGTTGATTTGGAGGGGAGCAATGTCTTAGACAACCTAATAATTCTGCTCCAAAGTTTACACTAAAATCTTTTTTGCACGACTGACAGCATTCGACTGCAATGCTGTCACTTTACATTGAATGCTGTCAGTATAACTCGGCGGTAAATTTGTGAATGTTTAAATAAAATCTACGTGAAGAAAGAAAGTTCTAAGCTGCGCCATGGGAGTAACTGGACTGTGGAAGTTGATTGAAGCCTCAGGCAAGCCGGTGCCGCTCGAGACACTCGAGAACAAAGTCCTGGCAATCGGTTTGTTGTTTACATTTTACGAGACATTGCGAAACCACTTTTGAACGCTTAATCATTGCAGATATCAGCATTTGGCTGCATCAGGTTGTAAAGGGCTATCAGGATAACAAAGGAGGCCAACTGCCAAACGCTCATCTGCTGGGATTGTTCAACCGCATTTGCAAACTTCTTTACTTTAGGATCAAGCCAGTGTTTGTGTTCGATGGTGGATGTCCGGAGCTGAAGAGAAAGACGATTGTAAGTTCTCTTTACCCGCTTATAGCATAGCTTCATTAATAATTTTAGGCCAAGCGAGCTCAGTCGAAGACGAAGATACAAAGCGAAGCCGACAGACTTGAAGTTCTACTGCTCGAATCGCTAGCGAAGGAGAAGATTGTGAAGCAAGCGCTTGGCGATCCAGAGAAGTTCAACTTGTCCCCACCAAAGCTTTCGAAGGCCTCCAAAACGGAACAGCGCGATGATATGTTTAAGCTTCCGCCGTTGAAAGAAGAGCTTGCTAAATTGGATGTCAAAGCTGAGGATGAGGAAGACGACGAGGACGAAGATTTTTGCCCTAAGCGATCGTACGACGTGAACATCAATCAAATCGATGTCACCAGTTCACACTTCAAGAGTCTTCCTGCTGACATTAGACACGACATTCTTACAGACATTAAAGAAACTCGAAAGCAGAATTCGTGGGCGAGACTCCGCGAGCTTCCTGTTGAGTCTCAAGACTTCAGCGGCTACCAAATGTCGCGATTGCTCAGACGACGCCAAGTTCAAGGTAAGAGCGATTAGGATAACAAATTGGAGCGTGTTTAGAACAAAATCTATTTCAGTCGGATTGGAAGAAGCAGAGCAAGAGATGGGAGGCAAAACATGGACGTTGGGGGAGCTGGAAGCTTTGCTAAGCGAAGACGGAGTACTCGAAGCTGATAAGCATTGCCAGAAAATCGCGTCAGACGAAAACACGAGATTTCTGCTCGTTAGAGACATCGCAAAGGCTATGAGCGAGGCAAAAAACCAAGCAGGTCCGTCTACATCGAAAGCAGCCGTCTCTGAGCCATCTGACTCGACGCCAATAGAGTCTCTGGATGAAGAAGATTTAGATCTACAACGAGCAATTCAATTGTCGTTAGGAAACGAACCAGAGGAAGTTGAAACCGATGGCAGAGTCAAACTAAATCCACAGCAACGGCAAAAGTTTTCATCCACGATCCAAACTCACGGACTCATTCGAGGCTTCATGATGGAATACGCAGAGATGAACGACACAGACATTAAAGAGCTCATGGAGTCAACTCAAGCGTCGGCCGGCGATGTTGGCTCAGCCGATTCGTTTCGGGAAAAGTTTCCACACACCGACGAATACGTTTTGTACGGAACTCCAAAGAAAACTCAAGCTGAAGAAACCATCGCTAAGAAGGCGCAAGAAGTCACAGCAATATCAGACGTCGACACAGATGACGAAGATTTAGTGGAAGTTCAAGAGAAAAAAGTTGAAACCAATGAACAATCAGCAAATAACAAATCGCCAGTCGTTATCACCGTCCAAGCAGACCTGAAGAACTTCAGTCAAGAAGAAGATTTATTCGCTGACGTCTTCGAGGACTCTGCACAAGATTTGAAATCCATTCCAGATGTCGAAGTCGCCTCGATCTCATCCGATGATACAGTTCCGTACGATTTCACTGAAGAAGATGAACGTGACAGCTTTAAAGAATCAGAAACTGAATCGAAAGCAGCAACAAAACATCCTTCAGGAACTGAGTCTGGATTTGTGTCCGAAGAAGTTAAACCAACTGAGCCATTCTCAAACGAATTGGCTGATCTGTCAGAGAATGAGAAGTTTTGGAAGGAAGCAGAGTCAGATGAAGCTATCGAGGAACCAGAAGCAAGTGCAGAGCCAGTTGAAGAAGTTCCAGAGCTGTCAGAGAATGAGAAGTTTTGGGCTGTTGCTGATGAAATTATAGAGATTCCAGATACACGCGAGAAGTCTCCGCCACCAGCCAAGATCGCATCGCCGTTCTTCGTCAATCGGAAGACGCCAACCAGCAAAGAAAAGCAGAAAATTGACGCTCCGTCGACCTCTAGAAGCGTTGCGAAGAATCTTTTCTCTGCGAATGCTATCGAGCTCGCTGCTAACGAGCTAAAGAACGATAAAACTTACGACGAGATCTTACAAATGAAAGGAGATCTGGTTGACGAGCAGAAGAACATTGGACAAAGCATCAACAAAATGGAACGAATGGGAGCGTCGATCAGCGATTCGATGAGCCGCGACTGCAAAGAGCTGCTGAAACTGTTCGGCATTCCCTTCGTAAACAGTCCAATGGAAGCTGAAGCTCAGTGTGCGTTCCTCAACATGATCCAACTCACTGATGGAACCATTTCCGACGATTCGGACATTTGGCTTTTCGGTGGTCAAACTGTCTACAAAAACTTTTTCGTACAGAAGAAGATTGTGATGGAATTCAGTCACGAAAGCATTGATCAGATGTTCCATCTCAATCGCAACAAGTTGATCCAGTTAGCAATGCTCGTTGGAAGCGATTACACTGTCGGAGTCAACGGCATTGGCGCTGTGACTGCTCTTGAGATCCTCGCGGCTTTTCCTCCTACTGAAGTCGAGGCGGGAACAGACGAGTATCAATCACTCATCTCGAGCTTGAGAAAGTTCCGTGAGTGGTTCCAAACTGGCAAGCTGCCCGGCCCAGGTGGAAAAACCGTTTTGAAAAGCAAACTGAAGAACGTTGAGCTCATCGAAGGCTTTCCGAATATTAACATTGCACGCGCCTACCTCGAACCGATCGTCGACAACAACACGGAGCCTTTCACTTGGGGTTCGCCAGACGAGGAATCGCTCATAGAGTTCGCGAAGGCAAAGCTCGGCTGGACTCGCTTGAAGACTGAAGAAATTCTCGCGCCGGTCATGAAACGTTTGAACGAAAAAAAGCAATCAACGATCAAAGATTACTTCAAGTCGCAGGTCACCAAGAAGTTCTTCGATCGCGAGAAGATGAGCAAGCGCGTGCAGACGGCTGTGAACAAAATGGGAGGAAAGGAAGAGCCGGAGGCTGAGAAGCCAAAGAAGGCGACCAAGCGGAAAGTCAAAGCAAAGCCAGAAGAGGAAAACCTTGAAGGTTTGATATTCCTGTCGAGCGACGAAGAGCTTGGAGCGCCACCAGAGAAAAAATCGTCACCGGAACCGAAGTCTCAAGTAGCTTCGACGAGTGGCAAACAGTTGAAAACAAAGCCAACAAAAGCCAAAACAGTTGCAAAGTCGAATCTCACGCAACGAAAGCGAAAGCCAGCAGGTGATCAAAGCTCTACTAATGCAGGTCCAAGCACCAGCGACATCAAGAAAAGAGCTCCAAGGATTCCAAATACCAAGCAGATAATCCCGCAGCTCGAGAAGGAGAAGGAAGAGCAGGCAAAGGCCAAGCAGAAGGCAATCGATTATTTTAAGAAAGGGAAGAAAACTTAAATAAACTTGCTTGAAAATTTATTTGTTACGTTTGATCGCAAACACTTTCAGAATAATTAAACGCGCTGAGTTTTTTTAGCCTTCTGAACCTTCACTAGCTTTTTGATGTTGCCAACGTTCTTCATCATAGCCGACGACATTTCCAGGCACGGGAATCCTTTGCTTTGTCTGTCAATATAAGCGCAACATGCCTTGAATGACTCCAAAGCGTTGCCGCCTTCCTTCAAAACCTCGCGGTTCTCGTCTGACCATTTGAGGTTTTGAAACGCAGGAAATCTCTTCCTACAAGCTTCGCATTTGCAAATGAAGTTGTACTCCAAGAGCAGCATGTTCTTTCGGTCAATTTTCTTCGACACCTCGAACATCGCTTCCAATCTAGAAAAGAGAAATTGGTTTAATATTTCAAGATTGATGGCTTAAAGTGTCTACTAACTTGTAGGATATGAAGAGCTGACCGTTCTTTGGAATCGGCCGTTGCACAATGAAGACCATTCGATCCTCGACATTGATGCGATGAACATTCGGAGCGCATGAGTGGTTGAACAAGGAGCCGAAGGGGAACAGCGCAGTTCCAAAGCAATTCTCCTTCTTCTCTTCGAGGTCGTCTCGGCGGAACAGAGGGAAAGTGTTGTTGTTCCTGATGCGGCAGATTTTCCAAGCAAACTCTGAGAGAATCTCGAACTGTTTGTCTGTTCGGCAGATCGACTTCACATGTGAGCGTTGAAGCTTCAGCAGTTCTCTCAATTGGTCCTCATTTGTTCCAAGATGCAGCTCGGCGTTCATAGAGTTCATCGCATGCAGCAAACCTTCTTTGGCTTTCGACTTGTTCGCGAAGTCAACGTCGAAAACAGTTTTCGTGCTTTTCCGCTGCTCATTCGTCACTGCTTCGAGCTTTCCAAAGCTGCCACCGCAAGCGTCGAGAGCTTCCAGAGCGAATCTCTGATTGGACAACGTGACCAGAGCTCGCATGTCATTCTTGAACAGATTGTAGACGTAGCTGCATTCTAGCTTGTGATAAACTCGATCGGCTTCGTCTCTGCAAGCTTCGCTGCAAAACATCGCTGAAAATCGCTTGATTAGTTTGAGCTTTTGTGGTTCAATAGATTCGACTTACAAAACGTGCATTTCCCGACGCAGGGAAGGAGCGAGAGGCTGTTGGGCTCCAAGCAGTGCGAGCAGAAGCGGTAACGATCGTTCGGCATCAAATACTTCATCAGCGGCTTCTCCATCGCGATGATGTCGCCAGTTTTCAACTCTCGGTTGGTGAACACGCCTCGACCCATTTCCTCCGTTTGCTGAACTTCCAAGCAGTCCACGATGAAAGGAACTTTCTTATGCGAGGCATACGACAGTTTGAAAAAGCTCCATAAGTCGTTCGATTCGTTCGGTATGTGAGAATTTTGAGCGGCCAAACATTTCTCTTCACGAATCTTCAGCTTTTGAAGATCTTTGTGGCCATGCTTGCGAGCAAGAATAATGTTTTCGAGGCACTCCGCATACTGCTTGGTCTCGAAATAAACTGCAGAACGATTCCCAAACGCCATGGCAAAGTTTTGTGAGCCAGCTTCAGCAAAACAGAGACTTTTGTTGTAGCTAGTCAACGCGTCCCCGAAGTGTTTGTCTTGGTAAAACGCATTTCCCTCTTTCCGATATCTCGAAGATTCAACGTTTGATTTCACTGTCAAAGGCATAACCGTGATTAAGTTGGCAAAACTATTCAACTCTGATTGAAATGTAGCTTGGAATGAAACTTCAAAGATCTGGAGACGAATTTTCACTGTCGGCTGTTACTTGAAAAGTGATCGTCAGATGTAATTTTCTGTCATCTCAACCTAAAGCAGGTAAAAGCAAAACAAATCAATGTGGAATTCCCCATCCTTTTTCGGGCCTTCGATAGATAAATCATAAAATATTCCGGCCGAGAACTTTTGATAAAGATGGAACACACAAATCCAAACGTCGTGGGACGACAATCAAACCAAAAGATTACAGTTAGATATCTTTTCTTACGCACATGCAAACTTATCTACCGAATGATAAAACAGCTTCCACCGACCGTCTCAGATCATTCGTTGTCTGAAATTCGTTGAAATGTGAGTTAGAAGTTAAAGTTTTATTTGTGCTAAAAGTTCTCCCTCAATGTTGCAGGAGTTTCGTAGGAGTTTTGCTTCTTGTTGCTGCGTGTGCTTCGCCAGCTTTCAGTGTCGTGATTCATTGCCAATATGGTACTCAATATAGTCGAATCAGCAATTATGGTTGCGGTGTTGTACAAGTGATAGATGCCGATATTCCTGAAAAATTAGAAATCATTGGCAACCACACAGGCAAACTAACCAATAACGACGTGAAATCATTTTACTCATGGAACAACAACAGACTTGGAGTTCAGGCGGATTTTTTGACGTTTCCTAGGAAGCTCGAGAAATTTTTCCCGAATTTAGCCGAAATTTATATTTCTTCTAGTAAACTGACAAAAATTTCCGCCGAGGATTTTGCTCCGTGGCCAAACTTAACTCATCTCACTATGAACTATAATTATAGAATTGAACATCTCGACGGAAATCTTTTCCAAAATACGCTGAAGATCAAACACATTAACCTTTTTTCTAATATGGTTCGAACCATCGGACCTGGATTGCTCTCAAACCTAAATAGTTTGATCTTTGTTGAGCTCCGAGCCAATTCTTGCGTTGACGATTATGCATCCACACCTCAAGAGATAGAAGCAATTAAAGTCATAATCACAAAGCAATGTTCAGCGCTCCCGACCACTCAAAAACCACCGACGACCACTAAACAACCAACAAAAACAACCAAGATCGCAGTTCCCTCGATTACAACGGTCTCAATTCCTTCGATGACTGATGACTCTTGCAACGCGCGTTGTTCGATTAATAAAGAAGTGGACAACCTTAAAACTCTCGTTGAAGAGCAAGCGGAAATCATTGAAAAACTTGTAAAATCCATTGAAGATCAGTCCAGTAAAACTTGTAAAGGAATCTGTTTCCGTACGGGCTGAAGCAGAAGAAAAGTAAGCCGTGAGATGATGATCCTATAGTTGGCAGAGAGTTCTTTGTTCATTTATTAGTTGGGCCATAGAACGAAATAAATATTTGTAGTTTACTATTACAACAGAAGCCAAGAGTTACAAAGCTTTATTCTTTTAAAATTTCATGCAGTACAGAAAGTTATCGCGGCAGCCAACGAACAACATTCGATCGAAGATCGCGGGCGTCGAGAAAATCTCGCCGGGAAGTTTGTGCGTGTGCTCGATGACTCCGTCGGATATTTTGACAAAGTTTATGTGGCCGCTGGTGGTGCACGAGACAGCGAAGTCATTCGAGTTGATCGTGGCAAGTCGAGGCGTTCCATAGATTTGAGAGTTCAGCTCCGCGCTCCAAACGAGATTCGCTGATTTCTTCTCGAAGTTGTAATTCAGGCAGCGAAGCTTCTTGTCGTGGCATCCGAAAATGATTTTGATCTCGTCAACTGTGGATGGTTGGTAGAACATAAACGACGAGAAGATGTGACCGTCCGCTTCGAAGTGCCACAAGGAGTTTCCATCGAAATCGAGACAGTGAACAGATCTCGAGACTTCGGCGAGAACGATTTCGTTTCGGTTGGGAATCTTTTGGGGGTTGGAGAAGATCGGCGACTTCAAATCTTTGGCCCAAACTGCTTCGCCGTTGTCTATGCTGACAAGTTCGCAAATTCCATCGAGCGTGCAGATCAAAATTGACGATTCGTTGATGAGCAAAGGCGTGGCGAGTATTCCGCGTGATCCAACGAGCCTTTTCCATTTGAGATCAACGCTGTGGTTCTTCGACTGTTGAAGGCACCAGAGATTATTGTTATAGTTATAATTTCCGAAGATCACGAGATCACGAACGACAACCGCTTGCGACTTTATCATTCCCTTTGAGTCGAACTTCCAAAGAACTTCGCCTGATTGCAAGTCGAAGCAGTAAAGATTTCCGTCGTAGCATCCAACGATTCCTGAAGAGTTCAGACTCGTCACCTGGCTCTCGATCCGGTCATTGAAAATTGTCTTTGAGGCGAGCTTCAGCGTCCTGGCGTCGATCGTGACGAGTTGGTGCGAGTGACTTCCGACGGAAATGAAAGCTTCGTTTTCGTTTTGGATCAAAGCTGGAGATGCATCGACGCATTTGTCAAGGTTGAATCGCTTCACAACGTCGGTGATGATGGTCGACGAGACTTTCCGTGGAATCGGTGTCAAAAGCTGCTGCTCGTTCTGCTTGACTTCTTGTAAGTAGGCAATGATATCTCGAATCGTGTGCTGTTCACCGAGAAGCTTCGGCAGCAAACCGTTAGACAACCCAGTCTGATCCTCGAGCTTCATCGAGATGCGCAAGGCATCGAAGGAAGTTCCGCCAAGCGCTTTGAACGTGAAATCCAAATCCGTTTTCATCCTTTTGCCGTCCGGCTCATCTGACGACGATGGAATTTTGCCCAGCTTGAGATTCAGGATTTGATTGATGGCCTCGACGAAGGATTCTTCAGCTTCGATCCGCTTCTCTCGATCGTCGCGAAGGAAATCTTTGTAGATCTCAACGAGCTGCTGCTTGCTGACTTTCCCGTTCTCGGAGAGAGGGAAGAAGCTGATCTTGCGGATGTCGTCAGGTACTTCGTTCGGCTTCAGTTTCTTCTTAAGGAAATCCTTCAGCACTCTCATCAGCTTGTCGTCGTCGGTGTTAGCGAACAGCACGATTCTCTTTTTCAAGAATACACAGGAAACCGAAGGAACGATTTGTGATGCAACGATCTCGATCTGGTTGAGATTCACTTTCTGTCCGAACTGCTTGATGATGTCGTTCTTTCGGCCGTGATAGAACACTCTGCCTTCTGAGTCTCGCTTGACCAGATCGCCGGTGTGGTGAGCGAATTGCGTTCCTTCCGTCAGCTTCTGATCCCAGTTGGAGTCGTCGACATAGCAAACTCGTTTGTGTGATGTCAAGATGATTTCTTCAAGGCCCGAGTTGCTCTTGAGGTCTGGCGAGAACGCGATCCATGTGTCGCTCAACAGCTTTCCCAGTGGAACTTCACCAGCGTTTAAGTCTTTCCTTGTCACCTCGTGGATCATTGACCAACAGCTGACCTCAGTCGTCCCATAAATGTTGAAGACACGTTTCCTACCTTCACTGTCCCAATCTTGCCATGACGAGACTTCTTGCGTTGAAGGAAATTGTTCACCGCCAAGCACCAGAAACCTAAAATTAAGAATGTTCAGTATGATTTGTCTTCATAAACTCGCTGGTCTTACCTTAAGCTCGACTCTGGTGAGAGGATCTTGCGAATGTTCTTAATTCCGAAGCGCTGGAACAGCGACGGAGTGATCTGGAGGAAACTGACACCTGTTGCTTTGGCGAACATGAGATCCAACGCCTCCTCGCTGTAGCGGAGGTTTTCTTCTATAATCATCAGGGCAGATCCGGAATGAAGCGAGAGAAAGAGATCAAGAACGAAGACGTCAAAGGTGCAAGGCGCCGATGAGAAGACGACGTCCTTGTCGAGGCCGAAGATTTGTTGCAACGACGCGATGTTCCTCTCGATGCTGTTGAAGGTCACTCGAACGATTTTCCTCTGCCCTGTCGACCCAGACGTCGTCACAACGAAGCAAATCCGATTCATCTCATCGCCGTGATCGTTGAAGATTCTTATCTCCTTAGCGCAGTTTGATTTGTAGAGGAAAATTCGACTGCCAAAAACTTCGACTGTGTTCCGCAATGTGTAGAATTTGCTGCTGTCGAGCGCATTGTCACTGAAGAAATATCTCACGCCCAACTTAGTGAGATCGTCTGGAATGTTTTGCCTTGTTAGGAAGCAGAATGCGTGGTTCGCTTCAAGGCTGGCGAGCGCAAGTGGAACAACCGCGAGGCTCTTCTCGCAGAAGATTCCAATTGCAGTTGACGCGTTGTGGTCGAGCTGTTCATCCTTGAGGATTAGTCTGACCTTGGTGGTTTCTTTGATGAGATCGCTGTATGTAACAAGTTTGAGCGGTTCGTCCTTTTGGTAGTGAATCAACGCTGTCTCGTCGATGCGCTTAGCCAGGTTGATCCCCAACCGCTCCATATTCTGATGTTGAACTTACAACTAATGACGAGTAAACACTGAAAGTTCGCTAGCTCTCGTCAGATACAAAATTTCTCGCGCTTTGTTTTGTTCTGATTCGTTTTCGATGTGAACGCGACTGAAATTCAAACTGAAATGTTTCACGTGATTCGATCAGTCAACGGCTCGCCAACAGAAGATTCTTGTAAGATAGATTTATGATTAAATTGGTAACTTGGTAGTTTAGACTTCGGGTTGATGTCTCTCTGCTTCATCTTCCTTTTATATTTAGTGACAACTCGAAGCCATTCAGATATCCGAGATTAGACTCGACTGCATATCATAACGCAGCTCTCGATACATGAACTCGTCGTGGGATCTGTGTGAGGTTGATCCAACAGTGAAGCGACAATTCTTTTATAGTCGCAGCTTCTTTTTAAAGCTCAGATAAAATTTTCATTTATGATGTTTGCCAGGTGATTTGCTTATCATCTTAACTCACGAACGTGGCGCTTATCATGACTCTCTTCTAGGAACAAGCAGCTGCAATCTCTGCTACACATAAATCCGTCGTTTTTTATCTCACTAATGACGAGCCTTCAAATTTAAATGTCACACGTGCTGTCATCGTTTAACGGTTTTATGAAGAACTTTGATTCAGTTCGAAATCTTGGTAGATATCTGAACAAATCAATGAATTAGTTTCCAGCACCTTACGCTAACGAATCCCCTCCCGAATCATTTCCAATAAATTTACCCTTGACAGACAATAAAAGTCTTTAAATTGTGTTATTATGTTTGAAATATTTATTTGGCTGTTACTATACTCTCGACTCGCAATCAAATAGCGTTATGGGAAAAGCCACATCTGAGGCAAAGTGTTGCGTTGTGCGTGTGTGTGCGATGTTGATCCGAGGTCCGTTGAGTTCTTCCGCAAGCCAGGAAACCCTCCGCTCGACGCCGAGCATCCAGATGTCTGTTACATGCTTTCAATTAATTTCCAACACAGCAATCGTTATGATGCTGCCGACTGATCCTCGAGTTCGAAAAAAAGTTTTCCATCCCATTTAAAATTTAAATGACTCGCTTTAAACGCTGGAGAATTATGGAATTGGCAACGTTCGCTCGGGAAGCTTAAATTTGCATTTCATCTCCGACAGCTTAACGTTCGATATGTTGTCTAGCTATCGAGATGCATCGCGCACTTGGATTACCAGCGCCACTCATATTTTTATGATTTCATGTTTAATTCATTCATCGGGTATCGCAGAACATCTGAGAGAATTCCCACGCTGTTTTTCTTCTTTCCTCCTTTCCTCGAGTTCAAATTGTGTTTTTATTGTTATGTGAACACAACTACCAACACATCAACTGCTTTTCTGCTGGATTTCGTGTAGCAATGCTTGTAAGCATAAGCATATTTAGAATGCCATAAAGTAAGAACTGGAGTAAATAAAAATAAATTGTAAGGGAGGGTCGGTGATGCGTTGACGTCACAACAAAATAATAAAGCGCTCGCCGTGGACGAGGCGACAGACACGGAAGCGAGGAAAGGAATTTCATTGAATATTTAATCGCGAATAGAATATTTTGCAATTGCCAACACGAGTGAGCTAGCGTTGCTCGATGAAAAGTGTCGGGAATACCGGGAAGCCATTGGATTGATCAGTGGATTTCGCAAGCTGCCTTGACTGTTGTCAACGAGTGGACTTGAGTCTTTCAGACTGCTTAAAGGCGTTAGAGCTTCTCTTCTTCTCGCGTAATGCTGATCGATAAGCTTGCAAACTCATCGCTTTGCAGCACTGACGGTTTTCCCTCGACCGAGAAATCAGCAAACGCCAGCGCGAGGTGATAAGCAACAAATTAATGAAATCGAGCGGGGAAGTGGATGTGGTCGACGACGGGCCTGAGAAGAAATTTATGCTGATAAGCTGGGTCGACTGCGAGATGTTTTCTTACGCATAATTCAGACATTAATGAGTTGAGATAACAATCGCCACCTTCATGTGAATCAAAGTAATTTACAATTTCATTATCCCCGCTTCTCCTCGTCTTTTGTTTCTTCCAAGGCATCGGCACAGGAAGCATTGTCTTCTGTGAGAGATTTTATAAATTCCAAGCTCTACTTAATTATAATTGCATGTGTCTCAGCAGCACCAGCAGGAGGGTCGCGTTCCATTTGAATTTCGAGCGGAATAATAAATCGACGATCATCGTCAGCGCAAAAAGCCGAGAGTGTCTTAAGATGCCATGGGAAAAAATCACTCAAGAATGAAGGAAACGTCGACGATAAGGCATCTCAAATCTCTTTTCTTTTTCGGACCTCTTGCACTGCACACACCGGTGAGAATAAAAGTTGCTGCGATGGTCATTAGTTCTCTTCGTCTGCCGGCGAAGAAGGAGACGAAAGACGCTCGAGAATAGCTTTCGTTGCTTTTTTAACACTTCATCAACTGGTTTTCTTTACGATCTTCTTGGCACGACGAAGAAGAAGACGACCGGAGGTTCTCAGCACCAACACAGCTTCGACGCGACTTTTTCCCACGCAGTTCGAGGCTCTCGGATCGGATTCTTCTCGCGCTTCCTTGAAGGGCTTGAAGTCGAATCGAAGGGAAAGCTCAGTTTGATGTCTTCATGCACTCCGAGGTTCAAAGGGCTCTCGAGCGAGGGAAAACATTCAGACGACTGAGTTTTCCCTTCGCAGTTTTTCCGCTCACATCGCGAAAGCGAAAAGTCTCGTCGTCGACTTGTTTTCCCTTCGACAACGGGAAAACAGGTGGTTTAAATCAAATTTTCCCACGGTACAATCGAGAGATTTATGAGTGAAAAGTTGTGCCCTTAATGGCAAATCAATATTCGTCGATTACGAGCGACGGTCGTTGATAATTTACGAAGCTTCCTAATGTCATTTATCTCCTGGAAACGATTTTTTAATTAGAAATCGCTTTTTTGAAAGGAGCTCAAGATATCACAAATATCTCAAATATCCTGAGAGTGTGTTAGTGAACAAAAGAGAGGGAGAAGAATGACTAAAAAGATAGCTAAAGTATAACTAAAAATCGCTGCTTCATTTCAAGGAAGTTTTCCGACAAAATATTTAGGGGGATTGGGAGGGGGCCAATGAAAAATGATGATAATTGTCTCTATAAGTCTGCAGTTTGAGTTTGTGGGGGCGTTTTATCAGTAGCTGATTGCTAGTGACCCCAAAAGAGGTTTAGAAGACACACAAAATATTTTTTGTTTTTTATAAATCTAAATTTATTTTTAGCCAAAATTCAAGTTTATTTTTGGCCATGGGATGATAATGGCAAGTTTACGGACCTGGGATATTATTGGCAGATTAACGGACGTGTTATGACTTGGGACCGTGCTCGTGGGGAGCTACCTGGCTTCTCTGATAAAAAAAAAACCAAATTAATTTAACGACTTAAAAGTTTTTTAATTTTTTAAGTTTTTGCAAACGATTTTTTTATCTAACGACTTTTATTATTTATTTTTTTAAATTTTCCAAATAATTTTTTTAAATAATTTTCCGGTAAAATATTGAAAATCTGTTACGAAAGAAATCCTAAATCGCTAGTTATATTTCTCATTGAGCTCAGTCATAACTGCTGAGGTAGAAAAGCTCCGCTCGCGGCCTCTCGCCTCTTCTCATTTCCCGTTTCACTCTCATTCATTCTCTTGCTTTCAACGAAGTCGGTCGTTGGTTGTTGTTTCGCAAATCTTAATCAAGATATTACTAATTCAGCGTCAAATTAAAGCCGACGTCGGTGGATTCCTGGAAGTGCTGGCGATGTTGAGTGGACGAGAGTCGAAAGTCGCGAGTTAAAGTGGACAGGAAAGTGAAAACATTGCGATAAATGAAAACAGAGACGCTGGGAGCAAAAACAGAATTATTTTGACATAAACTTCAGCTCTGTTGACGTGTGAACGGCTTCAAGTGAATCCAGTGAATGTGCTGACGCTGGTGGACTAAACAAAGTGTCGACGAACGAACTGCAAATTGATAAAACTTTAACAAAAACAATCGAATTGATTTTGAGGTTAGGCAAGCAAAGTTGTTTTGCCTGTGGTCGGTGGTATTGCTCGCATATTTTCCATTAAATCCGCCGCCAAATGAGGTCTGGCTAATCACGAGCAGCCCAATCACATCGTTGGCGAGCTTTGATTTAGAAAACGAAGAGAAAAGAATATTTTTTGTGATGGGCGATCGAAGCTGTTGGTAAATACGTGAAAACATCCATTTTGATGTGAGAGGAAGACAGAAGTGTTCAAGGAAGATAAAGCTATGCCTTACGGAATATCAGCATACGGTCAATCGCCGCAAATCGGCTCGCCCCTGCAGCACACGGGCTCGCTGATCCAGCAGCATATGGGAAGTGGCACCGCGACAATCTACGCTGGCTCGGAGAGCAACGGCAGCCCAGCAGCTGTCGTCTCGTCCACAGCCCTCCAGACCACCTCACAATCGACGACCTCCCTCTTTCGCACCGGCGAGGAGAAGCGACTTACACGCGAGGCGATGGAGAGATACCTTCGAGATCGCAACGACATGATTATCGTTGTACTTCATGCTAAGGTAAATAATTGCCGACGACTTGTGGAAGTCATTATTGTTTGCATTTCCACCAAACAGATTCGGAAAACAATTGTCGACGTTCCCAGCACTTTTCTGATTTTTCAACTTATTCTTTTCAATTATCATCAAGCTGGATTATCTCGGAAGAGACTTTTATGTTTCGCAAATTTCCGCATCGAGGAAACTTTTTCCTCTCAGTTCGACGAAGGAAAAAACTTTTCAATTAATTATGTTGTGAATTAGTTGAGGGCCCGTCGGTGAAATGGAAGTGGCAGGGTTGATGCAATGAGTTTGGCATCAAGTTGATAACTTCTAGCTCTCTTTGGTGAACTTCTGGTAGCTCCAGAGGCTCAGAATCCAAATCACTGCGATGTCGAACTCTCTTTAAAGTTTAAAAGTTTTCTATAAACTCTCAAACAGACTGGGCAACTTACAGTTTGCCTTAAAGATCTCCACCGTCAGACAAATCCCAGCGACAAACTTTCCGCCATCTCGGCCAGCTTCTGCTCGAATTATTTCATAATTTGAATAAGCCACCGCAAATTTTCCTTTTTTTCGCTGGTGCTGCTTATGAATAAAAAGTCTGAAATAATGGAAAAAGTTGAGCTGAATCAGATTGCGATGCAATGAAATCGGATTATGTTGAGACCGTCAATGTAGATGAAGTTGTTCGTTGTTTAACAATTCCGATCGACATCATGAGCTTAAGCGAGACTCGACTGATGGAGCGCAACCTCATCCTAATAAAGTTATCTTGATCTGAACGCCGATCGAATCTGCTTGTAATATTTTGTGCAACTCCGAGCTGACAATGTTTTTTGTTGCATTTCAGGTGGCTCAAAAGTCTTACGGCAACGAGAAAAGATTCTTCTGTCCTCCTCCGTGCATCTACCTCTTTGGCGAAGGCTGGAGACTACGTCAAGAGCAAATGATCAGAAAAGGGGAAAGCGAGCAATCGTCTCAACTCTGTGCCTTCATCGGAATCGGGAACTCGGACCACGACATGCAACAACTGGACCTGAACAACGGCAAGCAGTATTGCGCCGCCAAAACCCTTTTCATATCCGACTCTGACAAGCGAAAGCACTTTATGCTGAGCGTAAAGATGTTTTACGGAAACGGACACGACATCGGCGTGTTCAACTCGAAGCGAATCAAAGTCATCTCGAAGCCATCGAAGAAGAAGCAATCACTGAAGAATGCAGATCTGTGCATAGCGAGCGGGACGAAAGTCGCGCTCTTCAACCGACTGAGATCACAGACTGTGTCGACGCGCTACCTTCACGTCGAGAATGGCCATTTCCATGCCTCCTCAACTCAATGGGGAGCTTTCACGATTCACCTGCTCGACGACAACGAGAGCGAGTCGGAAGAGTTTGCGGTGAGTTTCTCAAGCCTTTCGCAATGTTCGCAGATTATAATTGATTGTACACTTCAGGTCCGCGACGGCTACGTTCATTACGGTGCTACTGTGAAGCTTGTGTGCAGTGTGACTGGCATGGCGCTGCCTCGGCTGGTCATTCGTAAGGTGGACAAGCAAATGGCCCTTCTGGAAGCTGACGATCCCGTTTCGCAACTTCACAAGTGCGCTTTCTATATGAAGGACACAGAGCGAATGTACCTTTGCCTCTCACAAGAGAAAATCATTCAGTTTCAAGCGACGCCCTGCCCCAAAGAAGCCAACAAGGAAATGATCAACGACGGCGCCTGCTGGACAATCATTTCGACAGACAAGGCTGAGTACCAGTTCTACGAAGGAATGGGCCCGGTGAGGATGCCAGTGACGCCCGTCCCGATCGTGCACGCACTGAATCTCAACGGAGGAGGCGACGTGGCGATGCTTGAGCTTACTGGAGACAATTTCACTCCGGCGCTTCAAGTTTGGTTCGGAGACGTCGAAGCCGAGACGATGTATCGCTGTGCGGAAGCGCTTCTGTGCGTCGTCCCGGACATCTCTCAGTTCCGAGGCGAATGGCTATGGGTAAGAATCAATTTGCCCTTTAGAGATTGCCAATTAGCTCAATTAACTGTGTTTAATTATCTCAGTTCGAGTGTGGGAATCGCTTGTTTGCATAAATCTTAATCGCTGCATTTTCTCTTCGCAGGTTCGTCAGCCCACCCAAGTTCCCGTTTCTCTCGTTCGCAACGATGGCATCATTTATGCGACGGGATTGACCTTTACCTACACGCCCGAGCCAGGACCTCGACAGCACTTTACTCAAGCCGAAGAAGTCATGCGAGCGGCTCAAAACCGAACAAGAACTGAGAACAACGCAAACAACAACAGCCCCAGTAACAGTACAGCGAACAACAATCCAAGCAGCAACAGCAGCAGCACGCCCTCGACCGCCACGATGTCTCCAGTGAGTCTAAACCAATCGTACCCTTCGCTGCCGTCGATATCGGAGATGTCGTCGTGGAACATGCACAGTGGACTTCAATAATGACCGAAAGGCTCATGCAATGGTCTCAGGAAGGCGGTGAACACGTGATAAGAAGCTCGAGCTGCAACCATGACACATCCTAACACGAATTCTCTTAAGTAAGATGGAAACTCAAATAAAATTTAAGTTCAGGGACGACTCCAATGACACAGACGAACATCGAAAGCATAAGATTAAAGATTTTTCAATCAACCAAAGAGCGACGAATGAAAAGCGTTCCAAATCCTGACGATGGTTCAGGCAGTTGAAGCGCGAATCACGGAAAAAAGACAAGTCATTAATTAAGGATTAATTTCTGTTTTTATTTGCATTACGAATCTTTCCACTCGATCGTCGAATACCGACGGAAGGCGAAGTTATAAGGAACAGTGAAACAACAAAGAACGAACTGCTCAGTGTCGAGTGAATCATTATTTATTAAAATTTAATTTCGCGACGAATCAAACTTTTTATCTCGGCTTTCCTCTCGCTCGAGACACAGCGAACCATCTGAGGTCTTTGTCGTATCACCAAGTCTATCTGTGAGAGACTAGAAGTATGTTAGCTTTACCAGTTTCGCCAAGGGACAGATTCCCTGACTTCTCGATTAGGAGAGCATTCAATGATCAAAAATGCAAACGAGAATCTTTGTAGCTTTCAAGATTGAATTTAGACTTTCCAGCGTTGAACTTTAGACAAACCCGGCGGCAATGAAATTTTAACAAACGACAGAATTGTACATAGAAAACGGAGAAAAGTATTTTTTAAAGTTTTTCATTTTGGAAGTTTAACTTAAGACAATTATGATAGTAATTTATATTACGTCATCAGGCTTAAGGAATAAAATGGAAAACATGTGAAGATTGATATATTTTATGTAATCGCGTTTTAATGGATCAATTTGACTTTCAGCTCAGCCTTAGTTTCAGGTCGAAGTAGCAAAAATGTCCGCCGGTCGACCATTAAAATCCACCGGCCACTAATTACAGATCAAAAGACTGTCATCGTAATAGACAACCCGGCTCGGGACTTCAGTTTCAAGAACTTTTCTCACGGGGCCTCATTAGAGTGAAACAACTTCGAGAGCGATTTCTGAATTCCGTTTTTTCCCCATTATTGTTATTAACGTAATATCTCGTTTTATTTGGCTTACAAAATGTGTGTGTGAGGTTCATTGTGTCTGATTATTTTAATTTCGTAGATTTGTTTCTCTATTTGCCTGCTTATTAATGGATCTGATGCATGGGAAACTTTTCACAAATCATGCGGTCTCGTTCGGAGCTTTTTCTCTTTATCTCAAACCGCGCATAACAAATTTGACATGAGAAATAATATTTGTTTAGTAAGGAATGCAATAATTTGATACGTCGCTACTAAATTTACAAGCTAAGGCATTGAAGTTGACACTGATAGCATCAAATTCGCAACATTTCTTGGCTGCTGGTTTCGATATAAAACCCTGCAACCAACTCATTCGACCTTAGCTGACAAACTCTAAAAGAATCCCCGTCGTCGGTCGCTGGCAAATGGCCGTAAGAACTTAATTTTCCCACAATCTAAAATTCATGAATACGCTTGAAAACTTTGTTGCTGCCCAGCTTGGAAATTAGTCATCGAGCTTCTTAAAAATCTCAACTCCCATTCTTTCCCCCATGATTATTTTATTATAGCGAAGCTTTAATTAGATTCGTCGTGCGAGTAAAACTCACAAAAGATTCTCACATATCTAATCAGCAGCATATAAACCAATTTAATGCTCTGAGACTTGCTAAGCATAATTTTTCTCGATCACGTGGCGATTTTTCCCGCTCGGTTTGAATCCAAAATTCAAAAATTTAACGGATTTTTTCGCATCAATTTTGAAATTTCCATCGCCGCTGGACCAAAGAAGGAAACACGTTCAACGCAATGTGAAAGAAATTATATTTTATCCTGAATCTAGAGTGAAAAATGGTGTTTATTGTGGTTGAACATTTGCTGTCGTCGTCGAGCAACCGCGGACTGTACGAGTCGTTGTGGAATTTGGCGATTAACAAGCGATCCAAGAAGCCGACGGAGATGAGCGATGCTTCGATCACTTCTATTTGGTAAGAAACAAAGAATTTCCTTGCGATCCCGGTCTACAATTGTCGATTCACAGCCAGCAGCTCATCAACGAAATCAACCGCGACGATCCTGATCCTAACAAGTTCTATTTCTCAACTCAATTATGTTATGGAGCCGTTCTACTCTATCGCAGTCAAATTGACAAGCTTTACGGTAAGCTAAACACTTCTATTGATATCATTCAATTAGTTACTGACTTCTCGTTTACAGATCAAGTGAAAACTGCTCATCAGAACTGCACAGTTACTTTATACGACATAAATTGGTAACATCAGATTTCATAACCTGAAAATTATTGTTTGGGATATTGCTGATCGCATTTCGTTTTATTCACTAACAGGCTCAGCACATTGAATGACGAAGAGTCTGAATCACACTTTAGCATCTTCAAAGGGTCGCAGAAAGTCGGTAGAGGAAAGACAGCGAAAGGACAAACAAAGGAACCACCAAAGAAACGAAATGTCACTGATCTTGACTTGATCGAAGAAGCTTTCACGATTCCGGATCTGCCAGTTAAGAAGACGAATAAGAGCACGCGAGCTGACGAAGATGAAATCGACCCTACAATGGCTACAAACTCGCGACACATCACAATTACTGAGAGTCGTGTTCACAACCATCCAACCGCTTTGGAGTTTGACTTCGATCAGATGAACGAGTTTGGAGCTCTTGATACAGAAGAGTTTGAGCTTAGTTTCCACGCGCCTGCTCTTCATTCATCCGCTAAAGTCGACACGTCTGATCATCAAGTTGTTCCTCAAGTCGAAGATGCTGCACACGCTGATCCAGAAATCAGCCCACTGCCAGCAAATCCTCCGGGAAACTTTGAACACACCTTGGCCGAAGATGTTACTGAGATTGTGAACCAGCAACGACTGCAGAAAAAGCGACGGAGTTCGAACGACAATGACATTACAACTCGACTTGACTCAAAGAAACAGCGACTGGCAACTCCTGACGAACGCAATCCAGCCATCGACACTTCACCGTTTGAACTTAATGCAAACGGACTTGAAGTTGAGCTTCCTGTTGATCAGCCAATTCTATTCAACTCGACATTTTCCGGTCAGGAAAATGCTAATTTCATCAGAGCTGCCTCGGAACTTGCCTCGAGTCAGTTGTCGCCTATCAGAACCGTCGCGAGATCGAAGAAAGGAAAGAAACTTGTAATCGACAAGCAGACGAAGATCAAGGACGCTGTTTTGAAGAAGGAAGTGGAGTACTATCAACGGAACTGCACAGTTCCGATGCCAATTAGTTCGAATTCATTCTTCCAGTTCATTCAAGCTTTGAAGAACTCAATCGACAAATGTCTCGGACCAACTTATCACTTCACTCACTGCTCGAGCCGTTTGACTTCGGCTTATCTGCGCGGATTGAAACGAGTCTCAGAAAGATGCTTGAAGAGACGTCGCAACACTGACGAAGACGATGTCGCAGAGGCCGTTAAACCATTGCCAAAGCGCCAGTCTCAACGCAGAGCTTTGAGCGTTTCAAATCGCAACGACGAACAACCGGAAATGCCGTCGAACATTCAGAACATTTCTATTTCCGGCATTGAACCAATCGCTTGCACTTCAAAACGATCCTCGGTCGTTTGCCAAGCGACAGTCGCAGACAAGGAGAACTTCAACCCACTGCAGTTCGACATTGAAAACTTCGAAGCATTTCCACTTCATTCGATTGAGACAAACGTTGTTTCAGCTAAGGACAAGACGACCGGGACGAAGCAGAAATACAAGGAAACTTCTGACGAAATCTATCACGAATGGCAAGTTTAGCATTTCAACAGTTCAACGAACCTAATAATTATTTCCTAATTCCAGTGACAAATGGTCGAAGCATCAGATTATGGAACGTCTGAATGGATTCTGGAAGAAGGGCAAGAAGCAAGAACCTGTCACGATGTCCAAACTGACTCGCAAGACGAATCGCTTCGTCGCTGCTGGAATCTTCTTCGAGTTGATGTGTAAGTCGCAACTTCCCACGAATTGTTCTCGCGAGTTCTCATCGGTTCTCATTGTCTCCCTTTAGCTCTATCTAAAGCTGGTGCCATTGAACTCTCGCAAGGCGACGGACTCGAAATCACCAACATTCTGCCAGGTCAGAATGCAAATCTCTTTTGAGAATCCAACGAGACGATTTGATCCAATTCTATTTCGATGAATTTTGTGGCCTCAATTGGCCTGAACTGCAATTTATTTTCTATGCTAAGTCAGAGACTGACTTCCCAACGATACCTTGCCTTGGTATCCATGGACTATCAGACTCCAACTGAACAGCAAGCTGTTTGATAATTAAAACAATCTTGTTTAAAAATTCACCACTTGTTGCTTTTTATTTCGTTTGATTTCTTGAGATTGATCAACAACGTCGTCAACCTAATTCTTCTGTTTCAGGGAAGCACTGCTGGAAAGCTTTGGCGAGAACGCAAGCAACATTCAATTCGCGTTACTCCTCGGGCTGCGACGGCCGTCGATGAACAACAGAATGATTCTCAACGTTTGTCTTTCTGTCGTTGATCGAGCCAAACTTCCACATAGAATTTCAGGGGTCCAACAGAGCTTAAACTATTCTCCTGCTTCCCCTCAACACAGGTTTCACTCCAAGAAATCTTAGACAAAGCTCGTTTCAAATATCAATTCTATCTAAATATTTCATCTCCATTCAATTCTCAGCGCTTCCTCTTTTTAAGTTAAAGTCAAATTATTAGAAATAAAAAACGATTAATTATGCATTTTCATGTAATATAAAAAGTGTTTCGTTCACTGCAGAGCTTCAGAAACGACTCCGACAGACTCTGATGGTTTTGATTTAAAGTTTTCTTGAGCTTAAAAAATCTAAGACGGTCAATTGATTTCTGGAAGTCACCGAAGGTTTCTCGCCTTCCAAAGAATCGTAGCGATGCTTTCATCTTTCAAATACAACGTGGGGGAGGGCGAAGACTAAAGCATATTGCCAAGATGACTCTGAGCAGGTTTCCGACTCGCCGGAAGTTGCCAAGTTCAAGCAACTTTAACAAGTCGAGCTTGCAAAACTTAACCGAAAGAACTTTCATTTAATTTCAAATCATTTGAGGCTTAACGTACAAAAAGATATTCTTGGCAACTGATTGCAACGTGTTAATTAATTCCAGATTCTCGTGTTTGTCTAGCGGGCGAGAATACGTTCTGAACATATCTCGAAGCTTAGCGATAGAGAAACACGAGGATAACAAATAAAGGAATCCGCTGATGAATTCCTGCGCTGGGCGATTTGGAAGCTACTTGTTGCTGTATTTTCTTTTCATCTGTTTAGCGCTGACGCCGATGCTCGAAACTTATGATTTAGTAGTCGTCCAAGTCGAAGTAATCATCTTCGTAGAGTCCATCTTCCAACTGCATCGATTGGAAGTCGACCTTGTAGCGGAGGATTCCTGTAACGAGTAACGGAAGTCGATGAATGAATTGATCGTTGGCCAGGAGTTTCGAGACGAAAACCAAAACAAACTCAAAAGGAAAATCAACAATCGGAAGGGTTTGAAGTGGAGAACCAAGCGGTTGACTTCAAACCCTCCGCTCTCCTAGAATTTACCTCGGCAATGCTTCGAAAGCTTCTCTCCCTTAACTAGTTCATTGATCTTAAAAGCTTTCATGGCTCATCGAAATGGAAAGTCGGCGAGTGCATCTGGCAAAATAGTTTCTCGCGCTTCCATTTCGATGATCGTGTCTTAAACGCTAGTCTTAAGTGATTAGTAAGGATTTCTTGTGGCGGTCTTTAATAGTCATCGAGATCGACATCATCGAGCGGCTCATCCAGCTGTAGCGACTGGAAGTCGACTTTATAGCGGAGAATTCCTTTAAATCAAAAGCGTGGGTGGGCCAGCACAACGTGTCAAATGTCAAAAGTGTGAGTGTAAGTGAGGGCGAGAGAAAGAGAAAGGGGAAGAAAAATCGATTGCAAAACAATTGTCATTAGTTATTCAACCGGGGTATTAGCATTAATTAATCAATCGGCTAAATTATGGATGGGACAAATTGTGCGTAGTGTTACAGAGCACAAAACGAGTGCCATCCAGCTTTGAACGACACACAATCACCCCAAGCATTAGTCATTAAGTCGAATCGCCAATCGACAGCTTAGCACAACGAAATCTTAAGCGGCAACACTCGACTCACCTCCGATGCCACCGAAGCCTCTCACGAACTGGCTTCCCTCCTGAGACTTGTCGGTGATGATTTCCAGAGTAGCGCCGAAGGTCTTGTAGTTGTTTGCAAGCCACTCCAGCAAAGCTTGCGACTCCACAAGCTCCATCTCGACTCCGCTCTAAAACGAAAGAATTCGTGGGTTAGCTGGAAGCGAAGGAAGCGTCAGACCAACTCTCACCTCTTTGTCAGTAAAGTGAGACTTGTCCTTCTCTTGTTCTGGTGTTAAATGGAGGATCGTTGGTGCTGCAGTCGATGAACTGGTGTTCTTCAGCACGTAACGTTGAATGTCCAAGTTTTCCCAGCAAATCAAAGTTTCGACGGATCCTAATTCCAAGGCCTTCAAGGTGTCTTCAACCCCAAAGCAGTACTTCCCCGTGTCTTGAGAGATTTCATCAAAGTAACGTCCGATGAGCTTCTTCTCTTGGATGAACTTGACGTTTTGCAGCGACTCAGCTGCCAGCTCAATCGCTTGGTTGAATCCGTTCTCCCCGCCATAAGAAACGTCCACGAGCTTGATAATTTTGCCTTGAAGACGCGGATCGAACATGTCCGATTGACTGAGTTCGGTTTTGAAGTC
This sequence comes from Smittia sp. YW1114-2, assembly GCA_033064975.1. Classification (NCBI taxonomy): domain Eukaryota; kingdom Metazoa; phylum Arthropoda; class Insecta; order Diptera; family Chironomidae; genus Smittia; species Smittia sp. YW1114-2. The sequence continues at coordinate 20,576,803 of CP093832.1, forward strand.
AGCGCTACCAGCCAGAATCATTCCGGCGATGTTAGGTTTGTCGTTCGAGATGAAGAGAGTGGTCGCCACCTCCGCCACCTTCCGCACGTAGTTGTGACGCTTTTCCATTCGAAGACGAGCGAAACGAAGAGCTGATTGACCACCTCGGCCGTGTTTCTTAGGAAGTTCAACATTAAACTTGTGCAAGACTTCGCGAGTGTTGCCCTACGACAGACATTTCCATTAGTCATCGCGTGATAAAGAAAATATTGCGATGAATCACCTGCAACGTTCCGAACAGAGCTCCGTTACCGTCCATGATAATGAATCCGAATTTGTTGTCGTCGGCGAGGAGTGCCGTGAGTGCTTCAGTGTGGAATTTGTTGTCGCAGAGATACAGTGAGGTATTGATGGGTTTGAACGGCTCGAAGTCGATGTTTACCTTCTTCTCCTTGTTCTCTTCCGTCACGATAGTTCCACAGTAGATCACCAGACCATTCGGAGGCACTGAAATCGAGTTGCATAAGGAACAATCCGGCCGAATCTGGTTTGCGTCGCCTTTCACTCACCTTTGGTATATAACTTTAATCTGTGTTGAACCGAAGTAATGGCACCGAGCACCGAGAGACGATTGACTCGCGACTTGATGTTGGAAGCTGTTCCGAACTCGTCGGCCAGCATTTTGCTGACTCGGGAAATCTGATCTTTCGGCGGGATGATCAGGGAAATCATACTGGTTCCGTTTCTGCGTAGAACAAGGCGAAACGAGACGGTTAGTTTCAGATATTGGCAGATATTGTGCAACGACACAGATGAGAGAGAAAGGTTGGGATCAAGGAAAAGTGCATTGATGGCAAAAATCAGAATCTTTGCCAAATTTAGGTCAAAATAGAAATTTTGCGCTAATATTCCGTGAAGCTCTAGAAAGTCACAACACTGCGGTTCACTGAGCTTTAGTCACTGCTGCGATTGTCGCTTAACTTACCCTCGCGCCAGCTCCAAGCTCTTTATGAGCTTCTTAATCTTCCAGATCTCGACATTGCGATCCGCGCTTGTGTCCTCGAAACTCATTTTAGCTGCTTGAGTTCGGCTTAATCAGAAACACTCGAATCAGCTGAATGCACTGCGCGATAAGAAAAGCCAGAAGTGAACTGAACTCCTTGGCAAACAACGAAATATCTGCGCTCCAACTCGAACTCTGAACACGTTGAAATTTCCTTCGTTCAATTGAAGCAAACGTTTGCCTCAAAGGAAGCGAATTGCTCCGCTTCCCCTTTTCGCTTCACTCAAATCCGTTAAAAATTGAACTTCAATTTCTCTTCCACAATTTTCTATTAAATTCATTAAAGTAGAATTCAAGTTCTCTTGTATTTTAATCTAACAAGAATCCTAAAATAAACTGAGAATGTACTTAACGATTTAACTACAAAACAGATTTCCTATTAATTCATTATTGACTTGGATAATTTTCTCTCGACGACAAGTAAAATTTGTGTTCGTCTGTTTAGCTCCTTGAATAACACAAGAGTGCTGTTTATCAAGCTGCAATTGATTGATCGTAGTGCTATCCATACGATAAACATAATCTACGTGTTTGAAGTAACGAGTTTCCTACCGAAATCCATAGTTTTAGTTTCTTTGTGTTTGGCGACGACCCGAAAATTTTGCAATGAGTTGCGAGGACACGAGCGCAGACAGGAACGTCGAGATATGGAAGATCAAGAAGCTCATAAAGAGCTTGGAGCTAGCACGAGGAAATGGAACCAGTATGATCTCGCTAATCATCCCGCCGAAGGATCAGATTTCCCGAGTCAGCAAAATGCTGGCCGACGAGTTCGGAACAGCTTCCAACATCAAGTCGCGAGTCAATCGTCTCTCGGTGCTCGGTGCCATTACTTCGGTTCAACACAGATTAAAGTTATATACCAAAGGTAAGACAGTCGCCAACTTCAAGTGCAATCTCGCTCATCCGATTCGCTTTCAGTGCCTCCAAATGGTCTGGTGATCTACTGCGGAACGATCGTCACCGAAGAAGGAAAGGAGAAGAAAGTAAACATCGACTTCGAGCCGTTCAAACCAATCAATACCTCACTGTATCTCTGCGACAACAAATTCCATACTGAAGCACTCACCGCACTCCTCGCCGACGACAATAAGTTTGGGTTTATCGTGATGGATGGAAACGGAGCTCTGTTCGGGACATTGCAAGGCAACACGCGAGAGGTCTTGCACAAGTTCACGGTCGAGCTTCCCAAGAAACACGGCCGAGGTGGTCAATCAGCTCTTCGTTTCGCTCGTCTTCGAATGGAAAAGCGTCACAACTACGTGCGGAAGGTGGCGGAGGTTGCCACAACACTTTTCATCAGCAATGAAAAGCCTAACATCGCTGGGATGATTCTGGCTGGTAGCGCTGACTTCAAGACGGAGTTAAGCCAGTCAGACATGTTCGATCCTCGTCTACAAGCAAAGATTATCAAGCTGGTTGACATTTCATATAGCGGGGAGAACGGATTCAACCAAGCGATTGAGCTGGCAGCTGAGTCGCTGCAAAACGTCAAGTTCATCCAGGAGAAGAAGCTCATCGGACGTTACTTTGACGAAATCTCTCAAGACACGGGGAAGTACTGCTTTGGGGTTGAAGACACGCTTCGAGCTCTCGAGCTCGGCTCAGTGGAGATTTTGATTTGCTGGGAGAACTTGGACATTCAACGCTACGTCCTCAAGAACACAACGACAAACACCACAACAGTTTTGCACCTCACGCCCGAGCAGGAGAAGGACAAATCACACTTCACCGACAAAGAGGTGAGTCCCGATTCTTTGTAGCAGTTGGCTGGTTCCTTCAATCGATCCATTGCAGAGCGGAGTCGAGATGGAGCTTGTGGAGTCTCAGCAGCTGCTCGAGTGGCTCGCCAACAACTACAAGACCTTCGGCGCTACTCTGGAAATCATCACCGACAAGTCTCAGGAGGGAAGCCAGTTCGTGAGAGGCTTCGGTGGAATCGGAGGTGAGTTTACTGCCCACGGTCACGATTTCCCCACTAACAAGCTTGACTCTCTAGGTATTTTGCGCTATAAAGTTGACTTCCAATCGATGCAAACTGACGAAGAACCGCTCGATGACGTTGACCTCGACGAATACTAATTTTTAGCTGAGAACTTTTCCATTCCGCTTCTGTCTCTTTTGCAACTTAAACCTAAGATTTCCCCGGACGCAGAGCATCGACGGCTCATACCAAATGAGTCGTGGGCTCGAAGTTGCGTCTTTTTAGTCCAATTTATTCGACAACCTTTTGATAATTAACTAACGTAAGAACTTGTTTCCGCTTTCCATTTTGTGTGCGACTTTTCGTTTCGGTTTGAGTTTTGCTTTCGAGTTCTTATGATTTCCTTTTATTTCTTTAATTTCTGATTTAACAATTCGCTTTATCGTTTCTCCTTGCAGGGATTTTGCGTTACAAGATCGACCTTCAATCCATCCAGATGATGTTGGACGACGATTATTACGACGACGAATTTTTTGATTTGAATGATTACTAGAGTTTTCCTTGTGATTTACCTCGTCAAATCGAAAGATTGCGAGTTGGTCGAGCGCTGAGCTCAGATGCGATCGACCGTCTCGCAATCTTCGAGACATCACCGATCTCCTTAGTTCCATTTTACTGAATTTGTAGGTTTAAGAGTTGATTGACTCAATTACGAATGAGATTGACAGTGTAGTCCTTAAGCGAAAGTGAGTTTTAATTACGCTGGATTGAACTCTTAGTTAGTCTACTCACGATTCCCAATGTTGAATGTTTTAGTTTTCATCTGATCTCATTTTTTGCTAACGAAGAAAAGCCGGAAAATTGATATGAAATAAAAAAAAAATCCACGACTTGAAACTGTTTTTAAGCTCCGTTAAAAGCAGCACAGCCGGACGAGAAGATTGCGGTGGATTTATAAAGTTATCATCTTCCCTAAAACGGAAGACGCGACCATGAAGGCGTACTGCTCAGGGCATCTTTGGTTTGAGCTATAGACGAAGCTTGGATCGAGTTGATGGATTTGCTTTTCAGTGAGCTCTCACCCAAAGTTCTTTATGTCTTCTTCGTCGATGTAGTCGTCGTCCAAGAGCGCGGCTGATAGCGCGTTGATGAAGAATATCAAGAGAAACACGAACCAGTGGAGCGGAGCTTTCATTGCTTTGACGATGTGACCGATTGAGTTGATAGAACAGGTTTGAATGAGTGAAACTTGTGGAATCCGCTGGCAAAAAGGGAAAGCAAAAAAGTAATTGGCCGGGAATTTTATTCAGGGAAACATTCGGACTTCCGTCGTTCTGAGTTTTCACCAAGAGTCGAAGCTTTTTGTTATCGACGATATTCTGTGACATTTGCTTCAAATATTTGCTCTTGATGACGAGCTGTTAAAAATGAATTTACAGCCCATGAGACAACGAAATTGTTTCCAGAACACGGAAACGTGAGAACGACAATAACAATTAAAGAAACCAGTTCAAAGAAAAGTTCATAAACTTCCAGACCTTTTCATCGAGCTTTTACCTCGCATTGGAATCTCCGAAGATTCTGCAAATCATTGTGTGAGATTTCTACATTCGCCACTTGTCGCTCTCCATCGTTTTCAACGGTTTAGCGCTAAGCTAATTGTGAATTCATCCAACAGACTTTGCAGTCTGCTTAACAAATCTGAACAGAGCTTTTGGTCTTTGAATATTTTAACGTTTCTTTTGCATCTTTTTCAAAAAATTGACGCCAACTTTTGCGTCCATCAAATCCTTTTTGTGCTCCTCCGTTTTTGACCAAAGTTAATTTGATGACAATCTAAGGAAATTGACAAAATTGCACAAACTAATTGTGAAAAAACCAAAGAACAAAACAAAGTGAGTTGTAATTCGTTCGAGTACGCTCGGCTATCCTTGTGAAACCTGATAAATTCGACTTAGAAAGGTTGACGCGTGTTCGAGAAGTAATTGGACTCTAAACAGCTCTTTTATCGTCTTTTGCAGCTTCCAAGCAATCAACAATGGGCTGGCAACCAGAAGTATCGTCTGAAGTAAGTTTTTGTCAGTATTTCAATATGATATTTAAGGTTAAACCTGATTTCACAGAAAGCCGACGTTGAAGAGAATGGAAATGGAACCGAGCGTAGCTTTCGAGGACGCGGAGCTTATCGTGGCGGTCGAGGTCGCGGTTGTTTCAACAGAACGCCTCGCGAAGGTCAAGAGGATGGCGAAACACGCCCGCGAAGAGAATACAAGGACCGCAAAGACGACGATGGCGAATCGAACGATCGTCAACCACGCAGAGATTACAAGGAACTCAGAGATGACGACGGCGACGATCGTCCACCACGCGAGCGTAAAAGAGATGATGGTGATGGAGAACGTAAGCCTTAACTCACACGAGCGTTTGAGCGTTTTCAATGCAATTGTCACGTTACAGAGAGCAAGAAGCCAACAGAAATTTATATTCCACCCGAGCCAACAATGGATGAGGAGGAAATGTTCAGCACTGCAATCACAGCTGGCCTCAACTTCGATAAATTCGACAAGATCGAGGTGAAGACGACGGGATTCGACGAGACCCAAGCGATCAAATCATTCGAAGAATCTGGTCTGCGCGACTTCTTGAAAGAGAACGTCAAGCGATCGGGCTACACGAAGCCAACGCCAATTCAGAAATTCGCTATTCCCATCATCATGGCTGGACGTGACTTGATGAGTTGCGCTCAGACAGGATCCGGAAAAACTGCCGCTTTCTTGTTGCCGATTCTCAACCAGATCATGCAAAACGATGAATCCGCGAGCGCTGGCGAACCTTTGTGTCTCATCATGGCTCCAACGCGTGAGCTTGCCATTCAGATTTTCGAGGAAGCTCGAAAGTTCGCCAACAAATCTTGGGTGAAGGTCGCAATCGCTTACGGAGGAACAGCTCTTCGCCATCAGGGCGAGAATATCGGCAAAGGTTGTCACATTCTCGTCGCAACACCAGGTGAGACACTCAAGGCACGACGCTACCTCTTTGCTTAGCATTAAATCCTCAGGTCGCCTCGCTGATTTCGTCGAAAAAACCATCGTGAGATTCGAGAAGTTGAAGTACTTGGTGCTTGACGAAGCCGACCGAATGCTGGAAATGGGATTCAAAGAAACGATTGAACTGGTCGCTAAACACGAGACGTTGAACCGCGATCAACTGCAGATGATGATGTTCTCGGCCACTTTCCCAGATGAGATCCAGAAACTCGCCGCCAACTACTTGCGTGATTATGTTTTCGTCACCGTTGGCGTTGTCGGAAGCGCTTCGACTGATGTAGAGCAAGAGTTCTTCGAAGTCGCCAAGTTCAAGAAGCGTACCAAGCTAAAGGTAAAAGTTTCCAACTCAACGCAGAGTCTGAACTAATAAGCTCAACTTTCACCAGGAAATCTTGACAGAATACTCAACCAAGACGGATGAGGACCGAATCCTCGTCTTCGTGGAGCAGAAACAAACGGCTGACTATCTCGCCACGTTCATGTCTGAAACTGCCATCTCCACGACTTCGATTCACGGCGATCGCGCTCAAAGTGAACGCGAGTTGGCCCTGAGAGAATTCCGCAAGGGAATTCGCAAAGTTCTGATCGCGACTTCCGTCTGCGCTCGAGGATTGGACATCAAGGGCGTCACTCATGTCATCAACTACGATTTGCCGAAGGAGATTCAGGATTACGTCCATCGCATCGGTCGAACTGGCCGTGTCGGAAACAGCGGCAAGTCCACAAGCTTCTTCGACTCGGATTCACAGCAAGACAAAGCTTTGGCTCCGGATCTCGTCCGAATGTTGAAAGCAGCCAACCAACCCGTGCCAGAGTTCCTGGGCGATGCCGAAGGCGTTGGCGGGTTGAACGCAGGATTCGGCGGCCTCGACATCCGCAAGAAAGTCGGCGAAGGAAAGCAACAGGAGGAAGAAGAGCAGTGGTAGACAAAGTAGCGAGCCACCGCTCATTAATTAAATTGTTAAATTACATTTCTTAAATTTCAAACTTTACCTTAACTTTCAAACAAAAAGTTTACCTCAAAAGAAAATATGTAATAAAAGTCACAAACCATCAGATCGGCGTTTCCCATTTCTCGACGCTTTCCCTCCGCCTTGCATAAGAAACACATGGCTCGAAGAAACAAAGCTTTCAAAATAAAAACAAAGTGTTGGAACATGCGCCGTTCTGTCTTGTTGAACTCCGCAGCGAGCTCACCAAATCACGTAAGAAAGCCTCAGATCGATATTTCCATCCGTCGGTGAAAGTCGTACACGATTTTGCTCGCGAGTTTTTCAGTGAAAAAAAGTTTATCTCACTTCCGGGTTGGTGATTTCTAGGGGTGAAACGAGTTTAAAGTTTGCAGAAAAGTCCGTGACGATATTCCAATGAACGCAAGAGCCAAAGTTCATTGACAAAACTTGTCCAACTTCGCACATGAAAAAGCCATAAAAAGAAATCAAAAGAATTTTCTCCATCGAGGTGTGAATAGCCTTTGAAGGAGACACCGAGACAATGGAACGACAGAAGTTTGAAGACGATGCCGCCGAGCTGGAGATCACAGAGGATTATGTTGTGCTCGATGATGCAACAACCGGCTCGGGAAGTCACTTGGATTTGAGTAACTTGCGAAAGCGGAAGACGAAAATCATTTCCAGTGCGAAGGAGACGATCGAGAACGGTGAGTGGAGCTTTCGTCTCGGGAGGGGACGGAGAGAAGTTCGGTGGCTCGTCGGGTGTTGACGCACCAATTTGGGTCGGCTGGAGGAAAGTCAATCGAACTCGGAGCGGAAAGTTTTCGTGATTACGTCACACAGACGAAAGAAAACATCGACGAGGAAAAGCAGAAACTCATTTCCCTTCGACCATCCAGAGCAACGTTTATCGTGATGGAAATATGTTTTCGCTTTGCGCGCTTATGAATGTGAAAATTGAATTGTGAAGATTTCCCACTTACGTCTGACATTGATAGGGTGGCGAAAAACAGGAAGCAGAGTCGCTCGATACGACTGTTCAAATCTAATTGACACTCAAATGCCGCCGCAATCAATTCCGACGTCGTCAGCAACAAGTCGAACGTCCTGAGCGTCGAATAAAATATTTAATGCGCTTTTCCGACTTCTCGAATTTATTTCGCTTTGAGCTGCAAACGGAAAATAATTTGTTGAGCTGTAGATTTGACTGGCTTGAAAGCTTCGGGCGATTACAAAGTTTGCTCGTTGCCTCTTCAATAATTATTGAAAGGTTTTCGTTCCGGGACTCAGCGCCATTGCCAAAGCTCACAATGAAGCCATGAAATTCCCGAAAGTCTTCAGATTACGACGGCAAATCTGGACCGTTGGGTGTTAAACACCCTCAAGTCCCATTGGAAAACTCTGGCCAGCCGCACAACAAAAGGCCTCAATGAAAAGCGAGGGCGAAAGAAAGTTCAGAGCGGAAACAATAATGGAAATTGCATTCGGAAAAGTTTCTTCGCTGCTCGCTTTCAACATGTTTTGTGCAAAAGCGACAGTTTGCGTTGAGAGGCGGAAGAAAAGAAAATCAATGAGCAACCGTAAACACGCGGATGAGGCGAAGCTGTAAACACCTAAATCTCTCTGTTGATTAAGCAGTGAAACAAATGGCCTCGTAAAAATGTTCATTAAACCGCCAGGCGAAATGAAAAGCTCGATGAAAGCTTTCAGTCTCGAGTTTAAAAACTTTCGACGGGTCGTCTCGCTAGTTTTTTGCATAACTTTCATATCGGAATCGAAAAGCCTCGCTCGAAGCTTTCGCTTCGCAATAAAAATCCTCCGAAACATTTAGCCATAACCACCGACAAGAAGCTGTCAAGTTTTGAGCTTTTACGACGTCGGAAATCTTGTTATCCACGCTTTGCCGTCATTATATTGAGGGAATCGTAGGGACGAACAAGACTGAAGTCACGGGCTTGGGAGAAAGGTATCGCAGCTTATTTATTGACAGTCCCTCAAGCCCGTGGAGCGCATAAAGGCAACAAAGAATCTACATCAGATTTGATTTACATTCTCATAAGTTCACATTCCGCTCGCACGCTTGAGCCATCAAATTGCCTTTTCTTCATCCCAGAGATATTCTTCTCGATTCTATCGATCGGAGCCAATTGTGTTCAGCTGAATGCCTCCATGATTTGTATCGATTCGGTCGCGATTTCAATAGCGCGTTGCTTCACGTCAATTGCTACTTGAGAGGTTTCGATATCAGGAGTCTTTGCAGGCGGGGGTTGAATCGCTTAAGGGATGAGTTTAATGGTAGGAATCAAACAAGAGCGGCTTGACATGCTTAGAAGAACCTGCTGAGGGTTCACGACGTTTAAGTTTAGTGCCTGAATCAAGCGAGCATCCAAGCTCTGCAGCAATAATTCTTATCACGATGGAAACTGAATGACGCATTATCTAATTAAATTTAAATAAGGTTTCGGTAAACTTAAGCGGAACTTGAGCTTTAAACTTGGAGCGAAACTGAAATGTGAAACCCTTCGATTTCATTCGAAACAAATTAGGAACAAGACTCGATTGACTCGACATGAATACTCATTCAACATTAAGTCATCTAGACCAGAGTTTCATCAAAAAGCAGCGGAGTGCTGAGGGTTTATTGGTTGAACGTTGTCGTCGAACGGCTGCCGATGACATAAAATATGCCACAATGTAATCAATCGCGGAATTTAAACTGCGAGATATTTTCATTGTGATGTGCTCGACAGCTTTGAGATCCAGGGCTTATCTCGTTACCTGCGGCAGGAACTGTAAACTTGTCGTTCAACGGTCAGCGGAATCGTTCTTTAAAAAGCTTCAAGCAAAATGTCGCTGCTGTGAATTCTCTGAAAATCTTTTGCTGCTCGACTCCCAAGCTTTTTGCCTGCAACACGAGCACAGCTTCACATCATCACGGGTCGTGAAGTCGACGACATGGAAAGGGAAGTTTAAATCGTTGTAATGCGATGTTCATGTTCGCTTAAAAACGATGAGCTCTCATCCTCCCACGCTCGTCTCTGTCGATGACAAAACGACTCGAGATTCGAGCTGGAAACGCTTTGCTCCTTCTCAGCAGAGAAGCTAAACAAAGCCGGCAGCATTTCAAGCCGAGATGTGCGAAGCTCTCGAGAACAGAAAAGCTCGTCAGGATGTTTCGTTTCGCACGCAATTCCCTCAAGAGCTGATTATGCTCAGTCCCATTTTGTTTTCACCACTGACGATGACCAAAAGATTTAGTCGAAAGATCTCTGACACTGTCAGATTGACAGAAATCTGTCGTTGCTTCCGCAGAGCTTAAGCGCACGGCCACACGCTCCAAACTCAATTATGAAGACAGCCGAAGCTTTCAATCAATTATTCTAGAATGAATCAGTAATCCGATTACGCAAAAAGCTGCCAGCATCGTTGCGGGAACTTCAAAGAGATTAATTGTTGACAGATTTGAAGGACGAGGATTCGATTCGTAGTTGTTTAAGTTCCTTTCCCACTCTATGAAGCATGACAATACCTAACGACTCCCTACAGAACAAATCGATTCCATGTTATTTTAGTATTAATAGTAACGACACTTTAATGGCCAAAGTCATTTTGCTCGCATTCAGTGAATCTTTTGAGCGTCATCCGATTCATTGCCAGCTGCGCTTCTTCCTGTCGTCATTCATCATCGGCTGAGCTTTCGTCTTATTTCGTTACTTTCGGATTAATCTCGCGTCTCTTGTCAAGTTCGCAGTAAACGCCGATGAGTGAGAGTTGTGACACGAAGCAAGGTCGGTTCGTGGAGCGAAAGCTGATTACATCAGCTGTGGTTATAAAACATGCAATCAAATTGAATCGTAAAACTGCACTGAACATGACAAGTTTTTATTTCAATCGATTTTTACTTTCCATAACGACACGAGTAAGATTTGCTGTCAGCTCTCGCACGGCCACTTCGAGGCTTTCTATCTTTCTGGCTTGCTCCTCGGCTAAATTTTTCAAAGTGTCGACTTCCTCGTTGAGCGAACACCTTGAGCGGCACGCGTCCTCAGTAGTAGTTGTGATAGGTTTGGGGGTCGTTGTTGGCTCAACTGTAGTCTCAAGAGATGGACAACTAACTAGCAGCTCTGCTTTTAGTTCCTCGATGGCTTGGGGTGCTGTAGCGTGAACGTCAATGCAAGAGTTGTTTTGGAAGTAAGCGAACTTCAACTCCTTCAAGTTGGAAAGCAAACCAGTTCCGATGTTGCGAATCAAATTGTTCTCGAAGTCAATGTAAGCGAGCTTCTTCGAGTGTTCGAAGAGATTCGAGTCGAGAGTTTCAATTTTGTTTCCATGAAGACGAAGTCTCGCTAGGTTTGGCCACGGCGCTAAATCCTCAGAAGAAATCTCTGTTAGTCGGCTGTTGCCAATGATGATCACAACTAAATTTGGAAAAAAGTCTTCGAGCTTTCTGGGGAAAGTCAGAAAAGAGTTTTCAGTTCCGACGTAGTAGACCGACGACTGAAATGCTTCGACGTCTTCGTTGCTGCGGTTATTCGTGTGGCTCCCGATGACTTCTGTCACTTCAGAGACCTCAAGGTCTCTCAGTTCTTTAACAAGGCAAATGTATCGAGTGCCAATGTCGACCCACTGCCAATCACGAAGTTCACACCGAATTTGAACGCTGAACGCCGGTGAGGCGATCGCAACGAAAAGAATTAAACTTTGCACTAAAAAGATCCTGAAATCCAGAGAACTTTAAAGTCAAACTTTCAACTTCAAAGTCAATTTCAACTCACATTTCAACGAATTTCCGACTACGACTAAGCGAAATCCGACTGAAACTTGAATGTTTTATGCTCTCAGCTTATCAAAAGACCAGCAGAGGAAATAAGTAGAGACTTCTTAATCTTCTCACTCTTAGTTTGAATTGTTTTGCGTACTCCACTTGATTGCCACTTTCAGTGTATCGAGAGAAGTCATAAATCTCAATCAGAATTCACATCATCGCTTAGAATTCCACAAACGAAAATGAACAGAAATGCAAGCGAAATCTCATCGTTACATTCCTAAAACATTTGCTCAATCTGAAGTGTGGAATTTGGAGAACACTAAAGACACTAAAGGAGAGCAAGCTCAGCTGCATTTGTGTCGTTTCGTAACGGTGGTGAAGAGAAATGGTGGCTGCCCACCCCATGAGACATGACAAGACCTAACGAGTCTTCAGATAGCACAAATCGATTGTGGGTAATTTTAATATGCCGAGTAACGACACTTTAATGGCCAAAGTCATTTCGCTCGCATTCAGTGAATCTTTTGAGCGTCATCCGATTCATTGCCAGCTGCGCTTCTTCCTGTCGTCATTCATCATCAGCTGAGCTTTCGTCTTATTTCGTTACTTTCGGATTAGTCTCGCGTCTGATGTCAAGTTCACAGTAATCTCTGATGAGTGAGAGTTGTGACACGAAGCAAGGTCGATTGGTCGAACGAAAAAGCAGATTGGTTGAACGTTAGTTGCATTCAAATGAGCCATCTGAGATCCAAGCTGATAAGAAAAATTCCAACTGCAACTCTGAAAGCGAAGCATGCGATCTGATTGAGAAAAATAATCCAAAACATTTCACGTCAGAATTTTCCAATTTTCCAGAAGAAGTTTACGTTTCATTTTATTTGCAATTTCGGAAATCCAATTTTCTTGTTCATCCTTCGTTGTTGATTCGTGTCACGGTTGTTGTCTGCCTTCTGGTCTTTGCTCTGGTTTGCTCTTAACCAAACGATAGAAACGACAAGACTGTGTTTGAATGACAGCTGAAATAATTCATGACAGACACTTGAAGCGACACTACCCTAGTCGCCTGTTGCTTGACTCTGCATAAGCTTGAATTAAACGATTTAATGTCCCAGTGAAACTTCCACTTAACACTAAAAATTCATCAGGTTTTGCTGGTGAGCTTCGTTCTCGGAGCAAATCTGGGTGGAAATCGTTAAATTATTCCACTCGAAGAAATAACCGGGAAAAGTTATTTTGTCTCGTTGCTCCTTAAACTTTCACTAATTGTTTCGAGACCTGAATAAATTCCAAAGCTCTTATATCTTCGCCCCGTTGCAGGTTGATTTTGGCAAAAGCTCCACCGGGTTTTTATTGATCGAAAGCTTGAGTGACGCTGCGGGCTTATTGCGGCACAATAAAACATCAAATTTCTTACGCTCTCAAAGATTGCAATAAATTTTATTTAAAAACTCGCCAAGCTTTGAGGCTTTCACACAACTCGAAACTTTAATCATCACGCTTGTAAGCAATTCAAGCGGCGCTTCTTCTCTTTCTCTTGCCGTAGCCGCCCATGTATCCATTGGAATAGCTTTGCTGCACCATCGGGGGGCTCTGAATTGTTTTAGTGACAGTTTGGCTCGCTCCATTAGGTTGCTGGACTGATGCCTTGGAGACCGTGACCTGCTGACCTCCTGGATAGGTTTGGGTTTGCGAATACGAAGAATAAGCCGGTTGGCTGGCGATCGCCGGAACGAAATCGTTATACCCAGACGAGACCTCAAAATTCAAGGCCGTTGCAACGACAACAATCAGAAGTTTAATTATCAAAGCCATTGTAAGCTTGTAACTATGAAACTAACTCGACAGCGAGCACTTTATATACACATCGAACGAACTCAGATTTTATCTTAAAGAGAGGGCGTTGAGTTGGATCATTTTGTTTCACGGAAGCTTTGATATGCAACAGGAAAAGTTGCTCTTGAAAATCTACTGAACATTTGCATGTCTCGGAAGTTATTGGAGATGAAGACACGCAAGAATCATGTTCGGTTGGCGCAGCGGATGATGAGACTAATCGATGGAAGTGCAGCATCTGTTTCGTCGACAAATTTTTGTTATAAAACGCTGGAAATTTCTCAGTTCATTATCAGTTTCATTTCAACCTGATTTGAGTTTAGTTCAAGCGAAACAAAAGAACCAGCAATGAAATATTTCAAGGGTTGGGTTTTATTTGCGATTGTCATCGTAGTGAATGCTGCATTGACATCAGCTCAAGAAAAACCTGATGACGACAAAAAGCCGGATGAAGCTCAAGGCAAGAAATTTGATTTCGCTCCAATGATGGGACGCAAGAAGCGACAAGACGCAGCAGCAGCAAAACCCGACCCGGTAACGAGTGCCATTGATCAGTTTGCCGGAATCGCTAAAGAACTTTACGAAAATGGAAAGAGCGCTATGGGAAATATGAAGCCAAGCCGCAAGAGGCGTCAAGCTGATGACAAAGAGGCCACCACCGCAGCTAGCTCGAACCCTGGATCTGATTTCGCAGCAAAGTTTGGTCGCAAGCGTCGCCAAGCTGATGAAGAAGAGGCCACCACCGCAGCTAGCTCGAACCCTGGATCTGATTTCGCAGCAAAGTTTGGTCGCAAGAGGCGTCAAGCCGATGAAGAAGAGGCCACCACCGCAGCTAGCTCGAACCCTGGATCTGATTTCGCAGCAAAGTTTGGTCGCAAGAAGCGTCAAGATCAAGCTCCTGGAGCAGCAGCAACTCCCGACCCGATAACGAGTGCCATTGATCAGTTTGCTGGAATCGCTAAGAATCTTTACGAAAATGGAAAGAGCGCTATGGGAAATATGAAGCCAAGCCGCAAAAGGCGTCAAGCTGATGAAGAAAAACCAGAAGATGGAGAGGCTACAACTGAAGCTAGATTTCCTCGAACAAAAATGTGGAAGCGCGAGGCCGAAGACGAAGAGCCAATAGCTGAAGATGAAGAAGCAGCGACTAAACCTAATTCAGACAAGGGAAAGGGAAAATGCAAGGGAGGACACAAGGGCAAAGGTAAAAAGTTCGGAACTTACAAGAAAGACAAGAAGGATGGAGACAACAAACCCGAACAGGAATCCAGCGGAGGTATGGAAGAAGCCGTTAACAAAGGTAAAGATCTCGCGTCTAAGTTTGTACGCAAGACGCGCGCCGTCCCACCATTGCCAGAGGAAGTTCCTGGAAATGCTGAAGAGGCAAACGAAACTGAAGAGACTTCAGAGGAAATTGTGGAAGTGGAAACCGATAAAGATGAATCCAACGAGTCATCATCATCTTCATCTTCTGAAGAATCCAAAGAATCCGATGAATCGAAGTCCGAAGAAAGCTCAAAGGAATCTGCTGAAGCTCGGAAGAAGCGTTTCGTTCACTACAACATCCGCGAGGTGGTTGAACAGAAGTACACAATCGTTTGAACTGACAAATTTGGGCAATCCAAACCTTGAAATATGACAATGACGCTGTAAAACTAATCACAGAATAAAATTATTTTCTCACATTGCGAATTTGAATCTCGAAATTTTCTTTTACTCGATCAAAAAGCTTCAAGAGTTTTTCAATTCTATTTTACTTTGCTAGCTGATTCTTTGTTCTTCTTGCATTTCACGTTCAAACCCTCAGTCCAAAAATCAATTCTTGCTGACATCTGCACAAAAACTCGCTTTCAAACGACGGGAAATGTACAAGAGACGCTCGAGATCCTTTTGAGTTTCTGACTTCCCTTGAGCTCTCGAAGCAATGTCAATGATTATTCGGTTTTGTTCTCTGCGGTATTAATAGATTCAATCGACGTTTCTATGGTAGACAAGTGACAAATGACAGGCTAAAAATAGCTCGGGGTGAAAGAAGCAAGAACGAAATTTATGCAATTTCCGGCAAACGCGTTCGCAACGCCTTCGAAGTGAAACATGCAAAACCGCTGTCACAAAACCACCCTCGAGTAGTTAAAATTATTCAAAACTGTTCATAGGTCAGCTCTGCTTTTTTACAGAACATTTCGCATTGTAATTCGAGCTAACGTTATTCGAAAGAAAACTTTGTCGTTGATCTCACTCGAGTTCGGCAATAAATTTCAACTTGTTCCGGTAAACTCATTTCGAGCGCATGAATAACTCACAACAATCTTTAATCTCGCACGGAACGTTTGATTGTACAAAGCTCGTTTGTCTGCTCAGCTGTCAAAGTTTTTGTTTGGCTATCCAAAACGGCTTCAGCCGGGCAGAAGAACAACAATCATTTATTTAATTCGTTTCGACTTCTCTCATCTTTAATTTGATGAAAATTTGAAAGCTTTCTAATCGTAGCTTTATCGTTAAGCTCATTAAAAGTTCCGTAAGTTTAAGCATAAGCTTTCACTCTTGAGTTCAACCCTCTTCTTTCACAAGATGATGATTTTATTAGGCTCCTCCGGTTACTCTACGAGTCTCAAAAGTTCCCGCCGCAGCAAATTCTTTTTCGCGTGAGTTGGAGCGAGGATGAATGAACATGAAATCCGATGACGTATTGCCTGGCGTGAATTCACGTGGAGAACCCGCTGCGAGCAATTCATCCACGTCAATAAAGAGACAGGGAACAGAAAGTTTGCGACGTTATTAATTTAGAATTGTCGCCCAATGTTTGAGAAGTTATAAATACACATCGTCGCTCCGACAAGAAATTGAATGATGAAGTTGAAGTGATTGATAAATTGATCTGCCATCAAACTTTGTCTGCTCGATATCAGGCTAAAATTAGAATGTCTACGACGCAGACTGCGTTGCGAACTCTTGCTTAGTCGAGCGTCTAAACGAGAAAATCTTAAAGCGAAGAAGAGAAAAGCTTTCGCAAGCAATGGAACTTCACCAACAATCTGCTGAAGTCTGCCGTTTGTTGATTTTAAATCTGATGAAAATTGAATTAAAAGGCAATAAACATTTGAAATTGAAAAACTTTTCGAATCAAATGGAAATCTCCGAATTTGTCGAGCATTCCTTCAAGCAAATCGATGATTCTCCAGCCGTTTATATGAAATTGAGACATTCCAACGAAATCACTTTGGATCTCCCCTCGGGAGTTCTGTGATTATGCAAATCGGTCGTTACACACAGTCATGAACTCTCGCTCGTCTCTGCTAATCATCGCATTGATTCACGACCGAATGATGGGAAAATCAATACGAGACTTCCTTCTGGAACTTCACTCAACGAGCGAACGTTCAACGGTTTGACCTCGTTCGCTTTGGTCCTCAAACGACTCAACTTAATGAATTTTTCGTCGACTCTTTAATTGCTTTCGTCCTCCGTCCCTTGGATATAATTAAATATTTCAGCAAGAACAAGAACTAAAAACATTTTCCGAGCGAAAGGCTTCGTTACTTTAATTTGTTTTCGCGAGTCGGAGGCAAACTTTCCGTGTTTCTCAATTAGGAAACTAAATTGTTTTTGAATTGGGAGAGTTGTAAAAGAGCGATAGCAGTTAAACAACATTACAATTATAGCTGGAACGTTCTGTGTAACACAAGTTCTGTTGAGTCAGTGAGAAGTTGTGGGGAGTTCTGAATTTCAAGCGAAGGTTTAGGCACTGAGGGTTTGTAAAGACAGTTTCATGAGCCTGAAAAGCTTTCGTAAAAAGCTTTGTGCTCACAATTTTCCTCTTCCAATATAAAAGCTTTAAGTCGAAAGCTTAATCTCATTCAAAGCTTCCACCTAGGAACGAATCCACACTGCTGAAAATATGTTTTCCATGCTTAACATATTACGCGAGTTTAGTCGTAAGCTCGATTTCCACATTCATCGAGCAATAACAGCTCGTTTAGAGCTTTTCATCTGTATTTAGTTTCCGTTCAACATGGCAATTTATGTTTGCTTCAACTTTGAATATTAACATAATGAAGTGCGTCGGAACACTTCACGTCGCTCGTTGATGATGATGATGTGCTTAATTACTTTCAGAACCGAGTTGCGACTTTCCTTTCACCGAGAAATATTTAAGCTCTCCACCAGACAAAGCTGCAGGGAATTTAGTGTGAGACTAATGAATTTTTTATGCTCTTGAATTGTACAGCGTCGAGATTAATTAGACGACGTGTGCCCGCTGCAGGGCATTTGATGACGCCGAGACGTCTTTGGCTGAATAAAATTCCGACACAGTGCGACGTCGTCGTTGAATTTCCTGGTGAGTGTCGCGTGCTTGACTCTCAACAGCTCTCAACTGTAATTTATCACGATAGAAACTGCACCTGACGAGGCGCTGAGATGGCTGTTAAACAGAGTGAGATCCCCCCAGCCCGAGGGACTTGCGCTGCAATGTCTCGTTCGGACGCACGACAGTACAAAGCGCACAGCGTTCTACATTTCCGCCCCGACAAATGTTCTTTTCCGAGCAGCTGAGGAGTATCGATTGCCAAAAAGACTTCGCGCTGACCTCGGCGGGGCTCTCAGAGATTTCACGACACGTGAGAGTCATTGCTTCGAACAAATCAAAGACGACGACGGCAAAGCGGCGCTCTTCACATCGCAGGAGCGTCAATGGCTCGTTTTCCAGGTGCTGCAAGGGCTTCGTGCGAACGCATTAGACGTGACAGTGTTTCAAGGCCGGGCGAAGGTCGAGGAGGGACAAAGCATCGTCGCCGCATGGCAAGAGTCCGGTCTGATAGAGCAAGTTTTCCCTCTGCACGAAACCAATGCCTTAACTCAATTGAAGTCGAGCTGGGTTAGAAAGTTCATAGCTCCGCAACCCTTAGGTGACTGGACTTCTCATGCTCAAGAGTTACTCATCCAAAAGATTTCCTTACAGATGACATCGCGTCATATTTCGGGGTGAAAGTGGCGCTGTACTTCGCCTGGCTGGGACATTACACATGTGCTTTGTGCGTGCCAGCTATTTTGGGAACGCTATTGTGGGCTGGCCTCTATGGACGTGGCCAGGCAAGTATTTCCGTCGATAAAATCAAGCTTTTACACAGTGGAACTCTTTCTTCATCTGACAGACCGCTCAGGACATCGGACACGTTCTATTTTCATTGTTCAACGTGGCTTGGGCGTCGCTGTATTTAGAGGCATGGCGAAGATATTCGGTCGAGTTGGCATTCCGATGGGGCACGTTATCGACTCCGCCTGAGCTTCTAGAGCCGCCTAGGCCGCTTTACAAAGTAATTAGCACATCAGTCTAATTGGGTTCATTAGGCTTCTACACTTTATTCTATCCATTAGGGTCCGCTTGAGGAAAGTTCTGTCACCGGACGACTTGAGCCGAAGGAGGCGCCGGCATGGAAGCGACGAGCCTTCCGCTACTTAGTTAGTTTCCCCATTATCGGACTTTGCTTGCTGTCCGTCTTCGTCGTGATGTTTCTGATCTTGAGACTGCAGGTAAACTCTATCGATCTGCCGCCTCCAATCATTTCCCAACCTCGCTCGCTTTTTCCGCAATCAAGTGAATAACTTCAAAATTACCATTCGAAAACTTTTTTCATTTCCACTTTTCATGTTTGCACAAACACACACACAACTCTCATCCAAGGATTGGCTACTTTGCAATTCACCCGACACCAGCTTATGCATGACGAGCGCTCAGGTTCATTTGCATTTCATTCGCTTTCATTGCTGCTTGTTAATTTAAGCTATTGAGATTGTTGACTTAATTATCGTAGACGTTTAAGGATTTGAACTAATTGTCGATTTAATTAAGGATTGGTGGGACAGTAAGCTGCCGGAGAGCGGCGTCATTAGCTGGCTGAGCGTGATACCGAAAGTGTTGTTGGCGGGAGCCATCACGTTAATGGATGAACTTTATTACAAGCTGGCGGTGTGGCTGAACGATAAAGGTTTGTCTCTAGCAGCAATTTCGAAGTCAGAACTTGCGAACTAATCGATAACGATTTGCAGAAAACTATCGCGAACAATCAAAGTACGATAATCATTTGATTGGAAAAGTGGCGCTCTTCCAATTCGTCAACTCGTTCTTGTCACTTTTCTACATCGCCTTCTACTTGAGGGATCAGGAACAGCTTAAAGAGGTAATCAATGACGGGTGAAACGACTTAATGAGCCATTGTAATCGATTGTTGTCGCGTCTTTGTTACAGCAATTGGCTGGCTTATTGATATCTAGGCAGATAATCGGCAACCTACGTGAATCTGCTTATCCTTACATCATGGAACAATGGCGATTAGCAACGTTGAGCTTCAATATGTGGGGCGCTCTTAGTCCAACGAAGGAGAAGCTGCCACCTGTCGAGGACACGAAGAAAGTCGATCCGGAGCCGGAGAAGTCTGAACGTCCACCAACGCCAAAGCGATCGATTGGCCAGGCGGAAATCGAGAGCGCATATTTCAAGGTAAATGTACTTCGGTTTCCATTAGGCTCACTCGCATTTACTCTCCATTTCAACAGTATGATGGAACGTTCTACGATCATCTCGAAATGCTTGTGCAGATGGGTTACGTTGTTCTGTTCTCGTCAGCATTTCCATTAGCCGGAGTGTGTGCACTGGCAAATAACTTATTGGAAATCCGATCGGATGCCTTCAAGTTGGCGCATGTTCATCAGAGACCGTTCGGCCAAAGAGTCGCCAACATCGGAACGTGGCAAAATGCGCTTGGGCTGCTGGGACTGGCTGCTGTCATCGTCAATTGCGCGCTAATCGGATTGTCGGGACAAGTTTCCAGACTCTGGCCTGGTCTCACGCAAACCCAGACTGTCGTGTTGATTGTTGCACTCGAGGTAATTTTCAAATCAAATCGGCAGCTTGCCAACTTTTCATTCCATTCATTACCAGCATTTCATGCTCGGCCTTCGCTCCGCTTTGAAGTACATCCTTCCCGAGCTTCCCGAGTGGCTTGCAGCAGAGATTGCTCGTGCGGAACACTGTCGGCGGGAGATGCAGTGTAAAGGAGCCTCGCCGCGGGCAAGTCCTCCCTCTCCGCTCTCTACCGGATCCGTGTCGCACGAGCAGAGCACACCAGATATGTTCGATAAGAACGAACACGCCACCAGGTAAACTGCGTGCGTGAGATTATCCCGACCAACTACTTAACGTTCGTTGAATTATTCAACAGCAACGACTCCGAAGACGTTTTCGAACGCATGACACCGAGCAGTCCGAAGCGATTTGACGAGCATTTGCATCGCGACATATTCACGCATCACCACAGGGTCTCTCAAGGCAGTGCCGACCACGAACCTTCGTTTCGCTTCCGTGACGAAAACTCCCTCGACTCGCCCATCTCTCAGGTAAGGTCAACGATCCACTCGCTCGCTAACGAAAACAAAATATTTTTCTCTTCCCACCAGCTTGAGAAATCCCAGTTTTCAATCCACTTGAATCTCTTTTTGTAAACTTTTCCTCTTTCCAATGCCAAGCGCTGCGAGCAGGTCTGGAAACTCATCAAAAACGTTACACAACTTCGAGGCTAACGAGTTTCCAGGCCTGGCCGCGGCTCGCCACTGCTCTTTTTCTGATGACAAAATTTTTGATGGAAACTCTTTTAAATGAATTCAACAATCTCTTTTCTCCGTCACCACTCTCCACCAACCTGCAATGAACTCAATAACATACCAAAATGAAATATAGACAAGTACTGTGTTGTGTCTGCGACCACTACACGAATCTACTGCTGGCTATTCTGTGCAAAATATCTCTTTAGAGTCGACTGCGCAAATGAATTCAGGGTACGAGCCGATTTGATTTTGGAAATTTATCGTTGTCGTGTTTGTTTCGAAAATAATTTGGTTTTGTTGATCCTTTGATTTAGTTTATTGTTTCACATGTCGAGCGAAGTTCGAAAGCCAAAGTTTTGTTTTCTTTTAGAAGTTCGCAGTTCAACTGACCAAATTGACATTAACGAGTTGATGAAATCAAAACAAAATTTGATCACTCGCCGGTTGAACTGCAAATGTTGAATTTAAATCGAGAGATTTTTAATTAAACTTTTCATTTGGATCATAAATTCAGTTTCCGGTCGAGCGACAAAAACTTTCGCTTTGATTCAGTGCCAATCGATTTTTGCGTCACACGGAAAATTAAATTTTCAAGAATTTACGCCTCGCGAGCTTTTTCGTTTACGACGAGTTTCACGTGCTTGAGTTGCCGATGATTACACGCAAGTGAAATCTGGATAAATTATTGACAATGTTAATTGATATTCCGCCCACTAATTAGCTCGAACATTAGCTCCAGGCAAACATATTGACAAACTTGATCATTTTAATTGCCAGAAAAGCTCGCGCGTGATTTGAATATAATTTAAAAGCTTGTTGATTCTAATGAGTCGATTTCATTAACAGTCAAATGCTAAATTTCTGATGTTTGATGTTTTCACGAAACTTTGGAAATTCTTCTACGAAAAACCAAAATAATTTTTCTTGAAACTTTTCATTAAAACTTTTTAAAAAGCTTCGGCGAGCTTTAATTAATTTCAAGAGCTTTTTAAAGCTTTCATTGACAAGCCTTCAATTACTTCAAATAACTTCACAACATGTGATGACTGCTCGATAAATATTAAGCTTCCTTGAAGCTTCTAAAGTTCAACAGATTAAAGCTTTTTCTGTTGGAGTCTCTAGCTAGTCAGTCGTACAAATCGAAGGCACCAAAAGCCCAATGATTGTTCAACAGAAAAGATCTTTAACAAATTTGAAATTCATCAGCAAATGTAATTGGCACTGAATTGCTTTAATACTCAAGCAATGACGCTACGCAACGCTTTGAGCAAACTTTTAAGCCTTCGCAATTATCAATTTCTTGTGTTATAACAATTATAAAAATATTTATCGTTTACGACAAAGATTTCTGTCTTCGACAGAGACACCAAATGAATTGCTGAACTGCATAAATTTTTCTCTAAATTTGCTTTTACGACTTTCTCCTCTTTTCATTATTCTTCATAGTGCATGCAAAAGCAATTTAAGTCCTAAAATACCAGTAATCCCGCCATATAGAGGGAAACATGTTATGAACAACATGTACAATAAAATAGATGAAGGCATTAAGAAGTCATCAACCGGGTAATTGAAACTATTTTTAACTTTTGATGTGCCGCTTTCGTTCTTACCAAGTTTTAAGCTTCCACAAAACTTTATTCGCATCCAAAATGGTTTTGAATGCAATTTTCTTTTGAACATGACATTCTGTGACAACACAAAACCCTCACGACGTGCACGCTACAAAAATTGATTTTCTAAAAGCTTTCTCGTCGTTGCCCTTTGCAGTTCACCTAGCGCGACCTCATCTTCGACTCAATCGTCGATGGCGCCGACCAGAACCACATCGCAAGTCGTTCAGATACCTGAAATACCTCCATTTAGAAAACACGAGAACCAGCATAGCAATTACCCGCCTCTACCCAACAGTCTCACATCGATGAGCGTCTCGACGCCCAAAATATCGGAAATCCCTCCGTTCAAGCAGCGCAAGTCGAAGGAGTTCGTGCAGAGCGAGCAGAGTTCACAAGACGGCGGTCACCCTGAGCATCATCTCACCATTGGGCCGTCGGGTGGCGCTGAGTGGATGAAGCGACTCAAGGTAGCCGAGCAATCGCCAATTCATCGAAGCCACGACTGCATCGTGTCGAAAGACTCGGGAACGAGCTCAGACTCGGAGCTGTTGAAGCCCGCGCCATCGTGGACGAACATCGCTATGAAGAATACGGAACAAGCTGGAACAACGAGTAAGTTTTCTCGAAAGCTTTGCCGTGTCGAGGGAAATTAATAATTCCGTTTCGCAGGTGCAAGCGCTCCTTCGGTGCCAAAAGCAACGACGGAAGAGGAGCAACGAGCCGCGGAGATAGCGGCGAAGAAGTCTCGCCTCAAACAGAAGCTCGTGAAAAGCGCACGGTCTGTTGCAATCTTCTCATTGAAACTTAAGGAACGACGAGCGCGAGAAGCTGAAAGAATCGCGAAAGAAAAAGCTGAAGAGCTTGCAGAGGAAAAGGTTTGTTAGAGATTAGAGTCAAAGCTTAAAGCTAATTCGCATTGATTTTCATCAGGCTATGTCAGCGCCCTCGATGTGCGGGGGCGGCGGAGAACTTAATCTCATCCCATTAGAGCAATTAATTCACATCGAAGACGTCGTTCACCGGCGGTCTTCAGGAACTTCTTCAGGAACTTAGAAGCAAAAGTGATTCTAGAAAGATATTCATCGACTGTAGATTTCAATAACGAAGAGATTCTTCAACACCATTTAACTATAGAGAGTAGCATTAACGAGCAAGACAACCAGAAGAGTCTCTTAGAGGCTTCTAGATCATCTAAAAGGATTATTTTAATCAGCAAGCTTCTTACTAGCCGACAAGCATTACAAGTGTGATTTCATTAGCGAATTTTTTTCAAAAGCTTCAATAATCAATGGAAGTTACTGAACCCGCGCAAAGCTTCTTCTGCAATCCAGATTGGTTGGACAGAGCGCGCACAAAAACAGGCAATGAAATGAAATGGAAAATTGGTGCCTAACGTATTACAAAGTATTACAATAGTTTTTTGCTTCGTTTGATCGTTCGAGGGGATATCAGCAAAGAGTTAGAGTCGTTCTCTACTTTGGTTATCAATCAAGGGGAAAGTGAAGAGTTTCGTAACGTTGGAGTCGTTCGTTTGGAACTATCTCTCATCAAACAAAGCGATGCAGAACTCGTGAAAGTTCCCCAACGGTTGAACCTTTTTTAACGACTACGGAAAGCTTCAAGAGTGTTTAATCAACGATGTTGAGGGCGGAGCTGGACGTGAGCTAATTCTATGAGTTTTATCATCGTCGTTTGAACTGCAATTATTGTTTTTGTTTGATGTCAATCGCCCTTAGTTTTTCTCAAACATGAGGCGAATAAATAGTGAGGTTTCGGAACTGAAAGAGACATTAAGCTTCAACCATTCACAGTAGTTAAAATGAAGGTTCAAACAGTCGCTCTATTCATCGCATTCTGCGCTGCAAGTGTCTATGGACAAGTCAAGCAAGGTGCAGCAGCTCCAGCGGAGCCAGCTGGTCCACCAGCCGCAGTGACTGATGCTGTTCAGAAGCTTCAATCAGAAGTCCAACAGATGAAATCCGCTGGCAACATCGACCAGGCTAAGATCATCCAACACGTTCAAAATATTGCTGATGCGGCCAAGGCGAGCTACACGAACCCTTCGCCGGCAGTTCAGGATCAGATCAAAACCATTCAGACGACCATCGATCAAGTCAAAGCGGCTGGAAAGGCAGACCCACAGCAGATCTCCACAATCATCCAATCAATCTACGCGCTGACTGGCGGAAAGCCAAAGGCAGGCGGCAAGGGCCCCGCCAAGCTCGGATAATTTTGCGAGTAGCTTTTCTTCTTGATTTGAAACTTGATTTGAAACGATCAAATAAACTGCTAACACGATTAATGACATCGATGAATAAAAAGCTTTAGATTTGTTTTATGCTCCGCTACGCACAAAAAGCTTGAAGTTTTCCTTGGTCGAGCCTTATGAGATTCTTCGTCTGCTTCGAACGGCAACACATGGAGCATGAACTTGTTTGTTCAATTGAATGTGTTACACTTAAAATGTCAAATGATTTATGCCGAGCTTTCATAGGAAGACTCTTTAGTAAACGAAGCGTAATCTTTCAAACTATATTTGCCAGCTGATAACTTTTCTCTCTCTCACTTGGCAACAACCGCCCATTATTCTAATGCCAACGTTTCATTTGAGGTCATTTATAACTCTGGCTGAAGATTTTAGATGGAGGGTAAAGAAAAATAGTACAAAATTGACTTGCATCTAATCCATTAGTTTCCGACCCATTCCGAAACACGATTCCTAGTCATTTGTGAACTTAGGAAAGAGAGCTTTCAAGCCGGGGAGGAAGAGCTTTCAAGCCTAATTTGAGGCTTTTGGACCTGAGCAAGAAAGCTGTCTAGTCACGGAAGATCTAAGAAACTTAATCACGATTCCATCATCACCCAACCGACAACCTTATCAGAAAACGCAGCAATAACTTGTACATTTTTAACGCAAGAACTCTAACCAGCAATCTATCACATTAATGAGACTAACTCAATGTATAAACTTATCAACCTTCTCAAGAGAATCGATGCAAAGTTCGTCAGTTACGGACTCGGCTGCGACTCGAGCTTATGTCTGCCAAGCTTTCACTCGCTTCGAGTCACTCAGCTGAGAGATAGAAACTTTTGAAATCTTCTACAAGCTTAGCTAGTAAGACGAAACGTGACTGACAAGCTCAGCCCAGCTTTTAGTTCACAACTTTCACCAAAGTTTGAGAAAAACATTTCTCAGATGTTTTGGTGTTCAAAGAAGTTTCTCCTTGAGAAGATTTAAGATTTTTCCTGAAACTTTCCATCCAGACCGTCAGCCATCCCATCAACCTTTCTTCCTCCGCATCAATGCATTCATCATCTTCCTGGAACATTGTGCAACCCAAAGAAACCCAATGAGAAACTTTTAAGCAGCGAGGAAAGTTCAACTCGCTGGCAATGTTGACAAAGTCATGAAGGTTTTTACGAAATTGAGATGAGAAGGTTAATTAAACATTTGCTTATTTACTTTGTAAGATGAGAAACAGAAGAAGAGAAAACTGGAGCATTGAGATTAACAGAAGCCAGAAAGTCTTTTTCCTTGCGCGACAAAACGTTTTGAATTCCAGCGGTCATCGCAATCTCATCGTTCGTCGATCTACAAAGCAAGAAAACTCTTCGGAGGAATGTCGTCGACAACAGCGAATCGCTCCACGTTTAATTCCTTCGTCGGCAATTATTTAATAGTCGAGAGACCTTTGAACTGTAAAGCGTCGGTGTCGCAATCAAAACGATTAATCAACCTTACGGCTTGAAGCATAAAATGTGAGAAGGAAGAATTAAAGTTTGCGGATCCGTCGGCATTAAATCATCGTTACCCTGCAACTGTCACACACCGTCGTCAACTCAACGGTACCGGATTACGAACGTGTTCCCTCTAATTCTGATTTTACGAGAGTTTCGCAATTACGAGGAGCGACGGAGCAGTAAAAAAATATTTCGCAGATTAATTGTAAGTCGCGAGGTTCAATTTCGGGAAACCCTTTCGGCTCGGGCTTTGTAACCCAAATTTTAATTCCACCGAGAGCTGAACGAGATAATTGCTGATGGATCTTGAGGATGAAACGTGTCGCGATAATGAAACGGAAGACGGGAAGTTGTCGCAGCTAATTAAATCAACGATACGTAGCGTGATTATTCGATTAATTGGCTTCTCGTTCGATGCCACCTCAGCGTTTAATGGAATGTGTTCTAAACAGCTTCTCGTTCGCTTCCTCTGTTCCACCGAATGTCTCATCTCCGCTACGGATGAGAAAACGTTACGAGAATTTGGAAAATGTTAAATTGCTGCGGGAAGACAATCGCAGTTCATTCAAGAATCTTCGTCGCTTTACCGCGATGTTAAGTGAATGGAGAATGGAACGGAGGCTGTAAAATGTGTTAATCAGATGCGATAAAAATGTAATTCGGCGAAATCGGCTTCAGCTTCAGCCCATCCCTGACCTAATCTCCGCTCGCCGTCGCTTCTCGCTCGTCATGGAAAGTGAGCGCGATGAACGCGTCTCAATTGTCTTGCCGAAAAGTGCTTCGATGTTTGCTCGCCACCTCAATTTGCATATGAAAACTGTCATAAAACTAAAATTAAACGTTTGCAGATGAAACAAAGTGTTAGAAGGAATCAAAGGCGTCCGTTCATTCAGCTCATCAACAGTTTTCATTTCAATTGTTTCCGACGTGAGTTGGCTGAAGCTCATTTGCATAAATTCATTTCAAACGTCGCTACAGTTCACTCTCGGCGCTTCTTCAAGAACGAAACCGCTTGATTTGTCGCTAAGCTTGACGTGGGCTGACGACCGTTCGCCAAGATCGACACGGTTTGATTCCTCGATCGATGCTGAGCCGAACATTTTCCTCTGAAATTTATGACGACGCGATTGCTCAACCACATTTTCGTTTCCCTCCATTCCTGACAGACATCATCGCTTAGCCAAATTTACATCAAAAAATCATAATTGGAACGCCATACCATAAATTCGAGCCCAACGTCATTCACATGCTAATCTTACAGTGTCGATAATTTTTTCTCATTTGAAAATGTGCGTTTAACATAAAAACGTTTCTTCACTCTAGAATTTCAAATCTGGTAATTATGGTAATTCACGTCGTACGTTAGCCTTTATCAGCTAAATTGTAGCACAATCAGTCGTGGCTACATCAGCGAGTAGTGAAGAGAATTGAGATTCTTGTGGATCAATGATCAGACTAGTCAACTTTTGTGGTCCGAAACGGCTTGCGTTTTGCCAGTAGCAAATTGTTTCGTGTCAGACAAACTTTGACTTCCAATCTGTCTAGCGGTTGAGCTTTGAACAATCAAGTTTATCAATCAGCAGCAGCTTCGAAATCACCTGACGGTGGCCAGACGATTTTTTGCACGCCAAATATTTCTTCTGCACTATGAAATTTGCATAAACGATATGAGATTTTTGAAGCTTTCCCAAGTGTCGCTTACGCATCTTGGACCAAAAAAATGTCAACAAAACATTCGAGTAGAAGATTTGAGCGATAGAAGTTTACGAGACTGTTTGGTTAATTATTTACGCGTTTTATGAGTCCAACAGCGATCGAGTTGATGGGAAAACGATCTTCTCTGATGGTCATCTGATGGTTTGAAATGCCATTCAGCTTCACCACCGAGGGACTTCAATACGCATCGAGACCAGCTTCGAAGGAGAGAAGGAAGCTCGACGCGCAACTCAAACTAGAATTTGTATCAGGGATGAAGCAGAGAGGTGCGGGCGATCGGTCGTTCATCTGATTCATCCCTTGCCGTTTCTTTCCTCAAACATTTTAATCGACGATTATGAATACAAATGTCGCTGTTTTACATGATAATTTTGGACATTTGTATCAATCGGCTGTGGCTGAAAAGAAACCTGTGTTGATGAAATAAATTTGACTGAATGTAATCAGAACTGAAGCGATTCGTCGACGCGAGGAAAGACGACAGGAAAACGAAACCTACTTCATCTCTTCTCTACTCTTTGGACCACGAAAGCTATCGTACACCTCCGTATTAGTAGGATCGTTCGCTCATTAAGTCACAAGACTCACGTGATGGCTAGCGGAACATCAGCTTGAGTTCAACTGCTTGACTGACGCTCCCCAACTGGCCAAACATTTTCCTCGTCTGCTTGCCAAGTCGGAGTTGAATCGATTTCTGAGTTTGATCAGTTATCAGCGTAGAGAAAAAGCAGCAATAACACTAACAATAAATTACATTAATTCATTTATTATGCTCGACGAAAACGAAAACTATTTCGACTCGAATAGGAATGCTGGAAGTTTTGAGCTTTAGGTGGAATTGCTCGAAAGTTTTCGGTGAATTTCAGAGTCAAAACATTGAAGTCGTCGACTCAAAGCAGTTTATTGACTTGTTAAAAGTTCTCGATTGCCCTCGAAATGAGTGAGCGACCTTCACGTGAAGATTTCAGTTCGGGCCCTACAGAGTCGCTTCGTCAATCTTCTAACGTTTGCTGTGGCAATCCGTACAACTGGACGAATGCCTTAATTGCACAATTAAACTTCATCTCAACGCAATCTAACTGAACTGCGCGGCTTTTTCTGATGAGAAAAAAGTTTGTTGGGAAAATATTTCTGTCGAGAGTGACCGTTCGCGACTCGAAGTCTGCTGCTACATTCGAGTCCGTTACAAATTAGCCGCTCAAAGGAATTCTGATATCACTTTAAGACTATCAAAGTGCAACATTAAAGCTTAAGTTTTCGAAGCGCTTGAAATATTTTGGCAGATCAAAATAATTTTTTTAACAAAGTTGTTAAAATAAATGAGAAAAAATCTTATCGCGAAGATCATAATGAAGGTGAGAGCCATCGAACCAACCTGAGCAGCTATCGACTTGTTTTAACGCTTCCCAAAGATTAACGATTTTACGATCGCTCCAGTCGATTACCATGTTTAACGACTTCCGAAGCAGTGGCGCGAGCCAATGAGATCGTAAATCAGTGAAAATGTAAAGCATCGTCTGGGCCAATAAAAAGAAGCCGAGTGTGAAGAATCCAATAAAAATGATTGAAAAGATTCCGAGTCTCCTACGAAGCAGGTTTGTGTGATTAATCGATCAAAAGTTTTCGGTTTCTGGTTTCATTCTCTTCTCCGTCTTCTCTCTGGCGACCAATTGTCGTAAATCTTCCCCACCGATCATCTTCGTTCAAGCGTCACAGTGTGGTCCGATGAAGCGCTCGCTGAGTCGCTTACTCGCTGCGGCAAAACATAATCAACTTTCAAGACGTCGCTCATTGGCTGACGAGTTTCGTCTCATTGACAGCTTGCTGATGCTGCATGAGACGATCTCCAGTTGCTCTCATCACCTCAACGCGACCGGTCGCAATCTTTGAATGAATTCGCGCTTAACAGTTTTTCGACAAAGGCGTTTGGCGGACACGTGTAGTGATTGACAGGTGTTGGGTCTCGTTTCATGCTGGCCATGACAGCAGCGAATCTCCTGCACAAGAAAAATGCCAGAAAATAGAGCGAAGAAACCGCCGACGGACTTTACGATCGATTGCATTCTAGCGAAGGACGAGAAAAATGGAGAATTCCATCGATCACCGCCGATCAATCATCCCATGAACAAAGTACTGGACAATCCTTGGATATCAAAATGCCCGCTTGCGCTCACCTTCAACCCTTCGTCGAACAGGAAGCTGAGCTTCCCTCCAGTCATTCCGAACTGCTTCAGCTACTACAACCCCCCGATAATCCCGAGCTTCAGCGACAGCATCGTGAACGTGACCCAACACTTTTCGTCCGTTCATAATCACTTCTACCCATCCGCCCCATCGTCAGACGCCCTAAGCTCCGACGACGTCAAACTGCTACCAAAACTCAATGTATACGCGAGTAAATCATGTGATAACGAAAATATACGCAATAGTTTAAGTTTGAGTGAGAATTTCGTGGTGAAGATCGAGAATCCATCGCCGAATCTCAACTTCAAGTGTTCAATTTGTTCAAAAACGTTCGAGAACTGTGAAATATTGGATGTAAGTTCTATCAGCAAAAGCTGGAGAACGACGAAAGAATAATTTCATAATCCATGCTTAGGTTCACGAAAAGTGTCACTTGAGGCCAAAATACGAGTGCGCCGAGTGCAGCAAAAAGTTTTCGCAACTTCGCAACTTCAAATATCACATGTCGATCCATCGAGGCACGAAAGAGTTCGCGGCTGACTGCCCAGAGTGTGGGAAAACGTTCAATGACAAAGGATATCTTAGCAGTCATTTGAAAATTCACAGGTGAATAAAATTAAATGGATTTTTTTTTCGGGGAAAACTTGGAAAAACTTTTGGACTTGAATTTTTCAAATTTTGAAAATTATTTTTCATTTTCATTGGTTTTTGTCAAACATCTGATCATGCAAAATTCATTTGTATGTAATTTTAAAGAGGATGGGCTTGTTATTTTTATATTTCATTACAATTCAGATGATTAAAGGGAGCAAAAAGAAATAAGAAATATTTAAAATTTAAAAGTGCAAAACTTTCTTGAATATTTTGAAAAATTATTTCACATGAAAATGTTTTTCCAATATTTCCACATGCGATGGAATCCTAAAATCTGAATATTTTATAACCAGGAGAAGTAAAACTAAAAACTTTTCCTTCTCCAATCATTCAATCAATTACATGTCAAGTTCTACCTGTCGAGTCTTCTTCAAATTTTCCTGAACTGCCAACATTCAATTTTCCATTTTCTAATGAAACGATTCCAAATCTTCCAGGAACAAGAAGGAATACAATTGCCCATACTGCCCGAAATCTTTTAATCAACGAGTGGCCTTCAACATGCACGTCAGGTGAATTCACAAATTCAAGCTTCGCTGAGACTTTGAGTCGAGCTCGTTCACTTTCAGGATTCACCTGGGGATGAAACCGCACGAGTGCACCGACTGTGGGAAGAAGTTTTCGCGCAAAATGCTGCTCAAGCAGCATTATCGCACGCACAGCGGTGAAAAGCCTTACAAGTGTTCACAGCCGGGCTGCGAGAAGAGGTTCGCCGATCGATCAAACATGATTCTCCACAACAGATTGCACAGTGGCGTGAAGCCGTTTGCCTGCACGATTTGCCCCAAAAGATTCAGCAAGAAACATCACCTTGGCACACACATGAACTACCACACAGGTTTGTAATCTTGACAGCTTCACCGCGAGCTAATCGTTCAACCAATTCGTTCCAGGGAACAAACCGTATTCGTGCGAGCACGCTGGATGTGGACAGCGCTTCACTCAGTCATCCAACATGAGAACTCATGCGAAGAAATGCTCGTTCGCCAAAGCGCCTGAGGTGTCCTTATGAGCCACGCTGAAAGCTCGCGAAGAGTCAAAATACGTACGATCGTATACGATTAGGATAAATATTTAATCTTAAGCAATTGTGTAATCACAGATATACGAAAACAAGAGGAAATCGAAGTATACGAGAAAACTTTTTGACAATTCTAATCATGAAATCAATAAGTTTTTTATAAATTAAAATAAACCAAACTGGAAACATGAATTTTCTTGGAGTTTTTCTTTACTGAATATTTAATTCCTCGACCAATGCTCGCGTTTATTTCTTGTTGAATGAGCGAGGAAAACTTGGCTGATAACTATAAAGTTTATTGAATTTAACGAACTTTTTAATTTTGAATTCAAAATCGGCAGATTCAAAACCCCGCGCGCGAATCAACAAGTTTTGATGACGGAACTCAATAAAGTCAACGCTCCGACGCATTGGAAGCTTAAACTCAAGATCATGGACGAGGTAGATAGTCGTTATCCAAAGTTATTCACATTCATTAAGCTTCGAAAATCGAGAAACATTTTTCACTTTCGCAATATTTCGATTTGCAGGAAACTGATTGGTTAAAAATTGACGATATAACATGGCACGGTATCTTCGAATATCTCGATGGAAAGAGCTTGATGAATGCGTCGGAGACATGCAGTAGATTCGCTAATATTCTCAGCGGATCGAAGAAACTTCTCGGCAAATTGAAAGTTCAACTAAAATTTCCTGAGCTCGAGTTAAGCGACGAAATCTCTCAAATCGAAAGTCGTTTGGCGACGAAGCTTGGACCTCTTCGCACATATCAGCACTTGGAAATCATTCGCCTGCGAGATGTGTACCTGAACAGCTCCGAGAAGTTTAGGACAAACTTCTTCTCATTCATTTCAAAACTTTCGCCGGCTGCGACTTCTCTTGTCATTCAACACTGCCAAATCTTGCGCAAGGATCTAGTCAAGTTGATGCGTCCTTTCGGTAAGCTGGCCGAGTGTCAGTTCGTCAACCTAGTTCTTCATGACGACGTCGCTCCTGCCGATGTAAACGTAAACATTTCCTGTCCTGACCTGAGAAAACTTCTCTTCAAGCATTGCGACTTCTTCTGCTTGCTGTTCTTCAAATCACATGAGAAGCTCGAGTCGCTAACAATTCTGGAACCACAGTTCGTTCGAACAGACGTTGAAGAGCTTGAGAACTTCTTGTTAAAACAGGAACGTCTCAAGGAATTGAATCTGTTCAACTTCCGCTTCAACTCAACTTACTCCACCAATCGCTTAGCCAGAGTTCCGTTCCAGCTTGAACATCTCTCGCTCAACAACGTCCACTGGGACATTGCAGAGCATTGTGAAATCTTCTTGAGATCCCAGAAACGTTTAAAGACCTTCGAGCTGCGAAGCTTCAACCGAATGGTGACCGGCGAAAACTTCCAGTCCTTCAGCCGAATGATGCAGCACATCTTAACTAACAATCCGCAGCTCAGCTCGTTTGCCACCGACACCAAGTGCGGGACTCATGCAATAATCAAGGACGAAGATTTTCTAATTGACGTGGTTAACAATCAAGTGACAGAATTGACGTACAACAAAGGTCGCGACGATAAGTCAGAACTGCTCAAGATTTTCACGAGGATTTTCCCGAAGGTCAAACGCTTTTCGTTCAGCGATGGTTCAGACGACTCGAAGAGCATTTTGCCATTAATCCAGTCGTTCAAAGACCTCGAATCTTTGGACATTAGACTCGCGCCGAAGTCCTTAAGCGACTTCCAAATCCAGAGCAGCAAGTTGAAGACCTTCAAGTATTGCTCGACCAACGAGGACAAATCTGTGGAGAAGTTGAGTGAAATCATTGCTCGCAATCTATCAATCACCCAAGTCGCTTTGAACATCGAGCCGTTAACAGTTGAAGAGATCACCGAGCTGCTGCTGCCGTTGGCTCAATCGCTGGAGTCATTGAGCATCTCCGACTTGCATTTAAACCAGGACGAAGCTGACATGATCGCGAAGGTAACCAAACGAATCCAAAGTGATCGAAGAGTTGTCGATAATGCCAAATATCTTTTCAGAATTTCCCGAAGCTACGCAAGGTCCGATCAGACTTCAAGCTCAACCCAGCAGTCATAAACATTCTCAGCAGCGCCCAGATTATGTTCGAACATGTCCGCGAAGAATTTTTGTTTAGACATCTCGAAGAAACTGAATGACAATTTTCACGAAATTCACGTATTTATTTTCAACAAGTTTGATTCAAGCTTGAGAAACAAAATAAAAGTTGGTGCAAAAACTTATTCCACTTCTTCGTAGCGCTTCTTCATCATCTTCTTGATGTAAGTTTTGTAGTCGTCGCCTGGTCCCGCGCCGAAGCTCGCGCTCTTGCTGCCCAGACCGGCATTGCTAACTCGCTGTTCAGTCTCAATGATTTCGGTTCTTCCTTGATTGCTTTTGCCTAGGCCGCTGCCGGCCTTCCAGCCCATCTTCTGCAGAAGCTTGTTGCCTATGTTGCCCTCACTGATTGGCTGCGACGCGAGGTTGGACGCTTGATAGGTTTGCACGATCGAAGCTTGCTTCTCCATCTCACGCTGGAATCTTTCCTTCGATCGGTTGACCGGCACTGGATCAGCTTCGCCGTACTTCAATCGCCGCTCCTTGGCGCGGTCTCGATAATTCTGAGCGGCGCTTCCCGCTCCAATCTCCAGAATTCCTTGCGTCATCTTGTACTTTTGGAGATTCTCCTTGTGTAAGTTGGACATCTTCAAGTGCTTGCTTAGAACTTCCGCTGAGGGGAAAGCTCTCTTGCATAACATGCACGTGAGTTTGTCAAAGTCGACGTAGTCTTTCTCGCTCAGTGAATTCGCTGCAGCAATCGAGGCGTGCGCCGCCTGATCCTCATGCTCGTCCGAATCCGATTGGTAAGATGGCATCACAAGTTTGTTTGCAGCTGCGTTTCCACTCATCAAAGACAACGATGTTCGGTCTTTCTTCTCGAGGATTGTGAAGCCAACGTCGGCTGCTTTGCCGGGCTCGAATGCGGGATAGCTTGGAGCTGGCGGCGACTGCGAATCGTCTGACCGAGCTTGCTGTTGGACCGATATCGGCGTGTAGTCTTTCTTCTGGTTTAATTGCTTCGCCCATCTGTTATTTGAGAAGTTTAGGATTGAGAAATGACAACAAGAACTTTGCAACTCACTTCTCCATGTCTTTGACAATTTTCTTGGCAACTTTGACTTTGTCTTGCGGCTGCTCTTTCTGTTTTTTAGCGTCTTTTTCTTCGGCAGGCGGAGGCGGCGGTTGAGTCTGAAAGCGAAACTTCAGCTGAGCTCAGACAAGTTTTATCTTTACAAACCTGTGGATTCATCGCAGCAGCTCCAGCTCCATTGCTGCCGCCGGTCGGTGCGAGCACGTAAGTCGACTTTGATGGATTCCAGTACAAGTACTGGTTGATTTCGCTGTTGAAGAAGTACTGAGACGACGCGTCGTAGTAAAGGTTTGTCGCCGGGTCGTAGTAGTAGCCGGAGGTCTCATCGTATGTGAAGAGGCTCGTGTCAGGTGTCGCTGTTCGTTCAGCGCGTTTCAATGGAAAAGATCATAATAATCATTAGTTTTACTTCTAGAACGCTTGAACGCTTTTCGGTAAAAAATTACGATATTTTTTGCCATCGTTGCCTTTCGGTGTTTCGACTTGCTGAGCTGGGAACATCGCTCCAGGCGGAGCCGGTTCGTTTGCCTTCATCTTGTGCTTACGCTCGATCGCTGACTGAGCAATCGAAGCGCCAGAGTGCGCCTCGTACTGAGTTTGTGATGGTAGCGAAGTGTTGTGACCCTTCAAACAACAGAGATTAGTCAACGTTCGATCGTTTAGTTTGGCAATCTCTCACTTGTGATATCTGCTTGGTGTAGAAATCTGTGTAATACGAAAGATAGCTTTCCTTTTCCGTTGGGTTCTGGGCGTACATGTTGGCAGCTTGTTCCGCGAGTTTCGGAACGTCGGCAAGAGTGTATTGATAAGATGCATTGTAAGTGGATTGATCGACTGCCGCCGGCTGGACTGAGCTGGTATCGCGACGCTGGTTGACTGCAGGCTTTCCGATGTTGCGGTTCTCGGAATCGATGCAGTAGGAAAATGTCACTGAAGGACGAAACTTCATGGTCAGCTTCAAGCTTTTGGAATCAGTTTGCTAAACTCACCATCTCGATTGTCAATTTGCAAAGAACCGTTGAGCTTCTCCAGGGCTTGGAACGTGTTCATCGAGTCGACAAGGTTGTCGAAGTTCAAGTAGCAGATTCCTCGCGATATTTGTGTCAACGGATCGCGGCAGATCAGAATCTTCGAGATCTTTGGAACTTGCTCAGGAATCCTTTCTTGTAAGGCAGTTAATACTTTCTCCTCGTTTGTCAAAGCATCCAAGTTCCTGAACATGATTTCTGTTGAACGAACGAGAGGTTTAGCGATAGAGTCGATGAAAAAATGAATGAAATTCGCTTACTCTTAGTCAAGATGTTGCTTATCTCATCGGAGCCTTCGCCGCCTTTCTCGCTTTCTTCCCTCGACGCCGAGCACTTGAAGCAGTTTTCTCGCCTTTTGAAGTTGAAGACTCCGCAGTTGCAGAACCAATCGGTCGGCATTTTATCGTACTGTCCATCGGAGTCCTTGGTGAAACTGAACTGGATCATAGCTCGGTATTGATCTTGGAGGACGAGGACACCCTAGACGAGAAGAAATGAAGTGGAAGGCTTTAGCAAAGGTTCATCGACAACTGGCCATCCCAAGATTCTTTCTGACGCTAAAAACAAACTGAGGGAATTTTGGAAACACCGCCAAAGCCCTCAAAAGCCACCCCGATTGTGAAATTTCTCATTCTTCTCGAATTTGAAAAGAAAATGTGTGACTCTCGTAATAATTGCAATTGATTGATACTTCATTCGTTCGCGTTACTGGTTTTCGTCGCGGTTCAAACCACCAATCGTCCCACGACCTGGGACAATCGTGAGTCTACCTTTTTCATCTCCAGCCATGATCTCGCCTCTTCAATTGTAGAGAATGCCACAAACGCAAAACCTCTGGATTCTCCTGCAATTTGTTGAATGGGATAAGAGGAAATAACACATAATAAATAGTAATTCTTGCCAGGTTTGCAACATTTTACAATCGAAAACTCTCTATCGACTGACGCTGGGCATGACATTCTCCAACATCCACCACTTGATCAAGGTGAAGTTGACTTGTCGTTTCACTTTTCGGGGCTTACTTACGCGTTCGTATTTCAAACTAAAACAAATCGATGCTCATTTATCTTGGCCTGACTCTTCCAGTTTCTCTTAGCACCTCGATAAATAAGCAACGATGGATTTTAAGCTGGTCTCAGGGTCTTGTAATTACCTGTTCTCTTTTTTCTGATGAGTCGAATCGACAGCGCCTTCAACCCGCATTGAATTAGGTCACATTGAATCTAGAAGCAAAACGTTATCAATGAATATTTCGAAACCACTTATCAGAACTCACATCAGCTTCGGTGATGTGTGAGGCGAGACCACGCACGATGACCTTGTTGTTTGGCTCGTTGCTGTAGCTGTTCCCACCGTCGCTTTCATCGCTGTCATAGTTTGAGGTTCCGTGCTTTCGGTAATCGCTTCTTCTTTCGTAGCTCCTGGAAAAATCGATAAGTATTTTCTCTAATGAGGTTTAATCAAATCTAGTTCACCTTTTCGTGTTATCACGATCTCTGTCACGGTTACGGCGATCATAGTTTCTATCCCTAAGCAGAAGGAAATCTATTATCAAGCAATTTCTGATGAGATCATAAAACTGAGCTTACCGATTAGACGAGCTCCACGAATCATCCTCATTCACATCATTGTATCCGTCACGAGACCGTGACCTGGATCGACGTCTTTCTCTATCGCTGAAAGGAATCGTTCAGCAAATGTTAGTAATCTTGCTTCGAGACTTACCGTCTGGATGATGACGAAGACGATCCGTTGTTGTAGTAGCGGTCTTCATCCCTTGCAGTTCTGTCGCGCTTCCGGTAGTATTCACCGTTGCCTTCATTGTAATCGTTGTAGCTTCCACGATCTACACATATTGTAAAAGAATTAGAATTTCTCACGAAACTTCTCTCGGCCATTGCTGAAGTCTTTACTCATTGTTGGCGAACTGTTTCAATTAGTTTCGCGGTAAATCGGATCACTACACATGCGAATTTATGCTTCTCGTGAACTTGAGTCTTTGTGCGAGAGTTCAGTTATATTTTAATGTTCTTTTTTCGCTTGGTTTCCCGATAAATGCAATTTTCTTATTTGTTTTTCAATATTTTTCAGTGCGGGGCGATGAACTGACTCGGTCGCTTGTCAGTTTAAATGTTAACGGACCCTCTGAGTTTCAATTTGAATCGGGAGAAGACGTTAAAATTAATTCCTTCAACCTCTACTGAGACATAGAATTCGTAAAATTGAAAAATTAATTCATAGGAGTCGGCAAGCCATTTGTTCAGTATTTTAGCTTGAAAAGACTCTTCTTATGAGTCAGAAATGACGACCGTCCAGTTTTATATGAAGCTTATTAAGGACTAATTTCTAGTCTAGAATCCTTCACGTCTATCATCGCTACTTTGCGTCTGCTTTGTGACTTAAGTTGAGCGACAAATAATTAAGCTGGAAATTTATGTTTCTCACTATTCGATAGAGAATTTATCAGTTAATTAGTTTTCCATTTTAAACAATTTTTTTAAATAAAGTTTTATTCATTTCCTTTCATTTTGAATCGAAATTCTCTCTTTTCTAAACATTTTATTTAAAAGAAAAGTGAAGACTTTAACAGCAAAGAAACTACGATAACATTGAGGGAGGAAAATGAGGAAAATTCAAGGAAAATATCTTATAGACTAAAGCGGCCGCATCGGCCTATGAATTTATTTAATTGAAAATATATTTGAATCATTAGTAAAAATCGATAATTTGCAAAAAGAATTTTCCATAAATTGTTGAAATAATTCTCGTTTACCATTTTCCCATCAACTTTCGATAACGTGAATTCTTCGCTCGCATTTGTGAATAGCTGCGACATTCCTCGTACTTGACCGGTTGCTTGTAATGCCGCGCTTCCTTCCTTGAATCGTTCTAGCTCAAAAGCGATCGGATCTCCTTGTGCATGAAACAGAGGAAATCAACGTAGCTCTCCGAGCCGTTGGAGCCGCGATCTTCGATGAGGAAATGACGCAGAACCGCTTCGAGTTTGTCACGTTGGCGAACGAGGGCAATCTGGAAGAAAGCAGAGATCGTTAAATCGAGTCGGAAGCTCGCAATGCGAAACTTACCCTCATGCAGCGAGTTCGCTCTTGTTGAATATTCTCAATGATTCCGCGGACTCGCTTCGACCAAACGTTGTCAAACACCGGCAATCCAACTCGATCAGTGTCGACTTGTTGCGTTCCCTGAGCCCCAAACACTGACTGCGTGAATTCTGGTGAGAGTCCGATGCCCAAGTAGATAAACATGTAAATTCCATTATCTGTAAAGAAAGCTCAATGAAATCTTTGGGGACTTTTGGCAAGCCTCGAGTGTTACCTAAAATATAAGCTCCGTCGTCAGTCATCTTGTCGATAGAGCATCGAAGTGGCGCCGGCATGTCTGTGCCCTCTGGATCGATGTTGTGAATCGGAATCAAACGAGGATAGAAGAACGTGACCGAGGTCGGCAGATCCATTGATGACACCAAATACATAGCGTAACTGCGGTCGTCGATTGTCAAGTCTGATCCACCGGAGAATGCGTCGTTCTTTAGCAAACAAGAAACGTAAAGTGGCAACAGCTTGAGACACTCGGGAAGAATCAACTGCCCTGCAGATGTTGGCGAGGCGCAGTGCTTTCGGTAGCAAGCGAGAATTTGCGCGGCGCGATTCACAAGATTGTCTTTGAATACTTTCGGAGTGTGTTCGAGGAGCCTTGTGATACCCTGGAAGAACGAAACGTTAGTAACGCAATGAATTCATAGCTCTGCAACCTCTTACCTGTTTCGCGAAGAACAGAATCGTCGTGTCAAGGTCACAGCTTCGGAAAAGATCGGCGAGCTGAGTGCAGATTTTGAGCGCCAAGTTCATGATTCGCAAGCGACGTTGGCCGCCTGTTGAAGTGTAGAGCAGAGCGATTTGGATGTAGACGTTTTCCTCTGGCGCCAGCTTGTCGTCGTGCTTGATCTCGATCGCCACTGACTTATCACAATCTGAAACGAACGAAATGAAACGTCTGCATCGACTAGAAGTATCGAGCTGCTTACCAATCGCAGCAATTTCCATATCCGTCGTGTTTGACATGAAGAAGTGACCGAAGAAATCTGTCGGTCGCGTTCCAGTTGACGTTCTGACGCGCATTACGGTATCGAATGCAATTGGACGTGAGATGTTCTTGATAATGTCGGCGACCAAGCGTTGGCCATCGATGTCAGACTGGAAGTAAGTGTACTTATAAATCTCTCCGCCAGTCAGTCGCGAGACTTGTCCGATCGTTGCTAGATCAATATACGAGTTGTTGAAGACGAACAAGTCAACGGAGCACCCAGAATTGACGCACTCTTGTCCCAAGTTGTTGTAAGCAGTCGATTGTGGAGCTGAAATGATCATTAGTCAATTAAAGTTGACCTAGCAGTTCGATCTAAACTCACTTAAGATAGTTTTCTCCTTCTCAGTTCCCAGCAGTTTGCGGTCGTCGCGATTCTTCAGTTGTCCCGGTGCGTCAGAGACCGGCAGCGACGAGTGAAACACAAGAAGTTTGCCAACTGTTTCCGAAGCTTTCAAAGCTTCCAGTCCAGCTTGAATGGCCGGCAACAGAATCGTTTCAGTCTCTCGCGTGTCTCCATACATCTTCGGAATTTGTTCCATCAGTAAATCGATGACGGCTTCGGACTCTTCTGGATCGGCGAGGAAGCCGTCAAGCAAAGGCATAAACATCTCGTGAACGTCTCCGACGACCATCATTTGTGGCTGAGCCAGCGTGCTCTTTATGTTGTAGAAGTGAACCGAGTTGTTGTACGTGATGAATCCGACCTTCATTTTAGTGCGCGACTGTCCCTGGTCGACTGGCAGATTGCGAATGATGCTTTTCATCTCCGAGCAAATCAAGCTGACGAGTCCTGACTTGACATTGTTGTACGACACGTCAATGACGAATACCATTGCTGGCGGTTTCGGTGGAACGTTGTTCTGCGAGAAAAAGCTTTGAGTTAGAACTTGCGATCAAGTTTAAGCGAAGAGATCATCGATGAAACTTACTCTGCAGTAATCCTTCGTTGCGACGAATTCATAAGTTCCAAGAACCAACTCGGGACGTTCATATTTGTCAACTCGTTGTCCAGTGTGGTCGAGATGTTGGAAATACTCTGCTGGAACTACAAACAAATATATTTGTAATTCGCGTTCTTATCAGTTGACCCCGGAAGCCGTTGATAGCCCGGAAAATATTTCAACTCACCTTCGGTCGTTGCCTTGCATAGAAGACACTGGAATCTTCGGCCAGCGTCTGTGAATTGCATGTGTGGGCTCATGTAAGCTTTGCAGCGAACGCAACGGATCGGGCCAATGTCTCCGAAGTCGACAACCGGTGGGGCCATTTCGCCTTCGACAGTTCGAGCAAATGGTGAGATGACCAAAGCGAAAGGAACAGCGCTCTGCTTCATCATGTCGGTTGTTGCAGGAACATTGTACATGGTCGAGCGAACGTATCTCGGGCCCGAGTTGCCCTGATCTTGTGTAACAAACTCTGTCGTAACTAATGGCGGAACTTGACCAACTTGAAGTGTCGAG
Source organism: Smittia sp. YW1114-2 (assembly GCA_033064975.1). Classification (NCBI taxonomy): domain Eukaryota; kingdom Metazoa; phylum Arthropoda; class Insecta; order Diptera; family Chironomidae; genus Smittia; species Smittia sp. YW1114-2. The sequence continues at coordinate 20,618,649 of CP093832.1, forward strand.
AACGGTCCGCCAGTGGTTCTTTGATTCTCTGCCATCACCTGGATTGGATTCGGCATTTGATCTGGATCGAGACGACGCTGCGGCGCTGCTTGCATTGGACTTGCTGGATATCCTGGCGCCATGCCAGGCTGCTGTGGGAATTGACCGGGCTGTTGCGGGTACATTCCGCCTTGTTGACTGAAGCTCTGTCGGTTTGGCATCGCTCCTGGGGGATATTGCTGAGGCTGCGGTGGCATGCCAGGCTGTGACGGCATTCCTGGCTGCGGGGGCATTCCTGGCTGAGATGAAAATTGCTGTGGCATCGGTTGTCCAGGCTGTTGCGGGTATCTTTGTTGCCCTGGCATCATTTGACCAGGCATCGGAGGCATTCCTGGAGCTGGTGGGAGTCCTACGCTTTGCTGATTAGGTTGCGGCGGCATTCCTGGAAGCTGTGAAGGTGCTGAGCTTTGTTGTCCTGGCATTGGTAGCATTCCAGGAAATTGTTGTTGCTGCTGAAACTGTGGAGCCGGTGACGCATGATGCTGACCAGGGAACTGAGCTGGAGAGCTTTGCGGTTGACCAGGAAACTGAGCTGGAGAGCTTTGCGGTTGACCAGGAAACTGAGCTGGAGAGCTTTGCGGTTGACCAGGGAACTGAGCTGGAGAGGTCTGAGGCTGTCCAGGCCATTGTTGAGCTGGAGAAACCTGAGGCTGTCCAGGGAACTGTGGAGCTTGCGTTTGTTGTGGTTGGCCAGGAAGTTGGAGCGACGGCTGGCTTGATGCGTTTTGTAAAGGAGCTGAGACCGGAGGCTGACCTGGGATTTGGTTCGACATTGGAGGTCTGCCCTGCTGCTGGTTCTGCTGTGTCTGAGAATTGAATGGCGCTGGTGGTGTTGCTGTGTTCGAGTGACTCTTCACGAATCCTTGCGGAGCTTCTGATCCATTTTTAAGGCCATTTTGTGGCACTGCTGCAGCGGATTCACCAGGGACTGGTGGCCTTTGACTCTGCTGTGGAGGCAGCTGTTGTTGTTGAGGCGAAGGCGCCGGTGATGGTTGTGGCGGAAAACCTGCTGGCATGTGAGAAGTTGGTGGCGCGTACTGCTGCTGATTAGTCGATGGTTGAAATTGGGCGCCCGGCGTTTTGTTGGCCATTGGGGGCATTTGAGCAGCTCCGTTCTGCAGTCCATTCGTCGGTGGAAATTGATGATTGTTATTAATGGTATGAGAAGGAAAATTGCTTTGCATTGGCCCAGTTCCCGGCATCATCGGCGACGGTTGTTGGTTGTTGTTCAATGGCGCAAACTGTTGATATTGCTGCGGCATTGGTGGCATTCCCGGCTTTGGGGGGCCAAGGTTCATGTTTGCCATTTGCTGGTTCATCTAAAATTCGAAACGTTCAATGTTTTTCAAGCAAGCTTAACGATCCACTTACGTTATTCGATGGCCATCCTCCAGGCTGGGGCTGTTGCGGATATGGATTCGTCTGTGGATTCATCCTTTAAATGAATCAAGCCTGTGAAGGAGGAAGTGGATTAAGTGAGATCAACAAGCTTATCGTAGATTTCGTCAATTGGTTTGTTGTCATGTCATCATCAAAAAACTTTCTCTCTAATCGCAATCAGTCGCGTTCCGTTGACCCGAAATCAGCGCAATTCATGGACTTACGCTACACTTAGAGCTCATATAATTGCACTCGGAAACTATGATTAGGACACGTTATGAGTTAATTGTCTAGTCAATCGGCCCGACTTCTTTTTGATGAGGTGGAAGTTTTTGTATTCCTCGATTTCCTCACAAACTCCAACTCGACCCGGCAATCCTCGACGAGCTTACCGTGAAACGAGCAGCGAAGAAGCAAATTCAATTGTTTAGAAGCTTAAACTGCACTTGATTCTCTTGGAACCAGAAATCAAATTATTCTTTTCGCAATCACTTTTCACTTCGAGTGAGTTGCGAGACCCGCGAGACCAAGTTCAGTCGTCCGATCACATTTCGATATCAAAACAAAGTCAAATTTTAAATTATCTATCGCGGAATATCCTAGCATACAATGGCTGATAAGAAAGCAGAACAAGCTACGAACGACGACGAGCTTGACGAGCTGTTGGACAGTGAGTTGGATTAGATTCGAGCTGAATTATCAGAAGATTGCATCACAGTTTTTCCTTTACAGGCGCTCTGGAAGATTTCGACAAAGTGGCCACGAAGAACGAAGCTGGCGCTTCGAAGAGTGTGGATGAAGTGGAAGACCCGCCAATGGAGACGTTGTGGAACGACGAGTTCATCACGCAGCAAGCGAAAATGTTCGAGAAGCAAATGGCTGAGATGTTTGGAGCTGGCGACAAAGAAGTGACACAGGAACAGATTACCTTAGGATTCCAGAGGATTGCTGAGGCGGCAGCGATGGCAGTTGACCCGAGTGCGTCGCAGCCACTGCCACAAGTAGATCCCGCGTTCACGCAAAGCATTTCCGATGTCTTGAAGGGATTGAGCGAGGGACAAGAGAATCTTCAGCAGCCTTTCTCCTCTGACGACATAGCTGGAATGTTTGGCAACATTAACCTTAACGAGTCTGGCGAGAACAACGCGTTCCTTCCTTTCATGCAAGGGATGATGCAAAGTCTCCTGTCAGCCGAAGTTCTTTTGCCGAGTTTAAAAGAGATTGTATCAAAGTATCCAGCTTGGCTTGAAGAGAACGGATCCAAGATTAGCGCCGAGGACAAGGAGCGTTACGAGAGTCAGTTAAAGCTAATGCAAGAAGTCTGCGGTGAGCTTGAGAAGGAGAAGGCGGACGACAGTGCAGACGTGAAGAAAGAAAGGTTCAACATCGTCCTCGATAGAATGCAAAAGATGCAAGAGATGGGACAACCGCCAGCGGATCTCGTTGGCGAGGGAGCTGAGAACGTGATCCCAAACCTGTCGGAAGGCGCGCTGCCCGGCGGTGAGCAGTGCTCAATAATGTAAACGGATTCGTTTTGTAAGTGTTACCGGAAGTTCGATAAAGTCATTTAAAAGCTGAGCTGCCAATTTGGAGATGGGACTGTAAAGAAAATGTTGACGGCCTCGCACAACGTGAGAATGATTCGGAAAATTCAATAAAATTCTTTTTATTTATCATGAAAAGGGTTCGCTTATAAGTAGAATCGGCGACGGTTTCCTTCCAGCTGGTGTCGCTTGTTGGTGATCATCCACTCGTAGTCTCCCGTTTTGCTATCAAACAATCCTTGCTGAAGCGATCTAAGCTTGAGAGTGAATCGTGGGCCGAGTTCCATCAGCTTGACGCGCTTGCCGTTCTTGTCGAATTCATAGCGATGATGACGGAAGAAAATGTAGTCGCGCTGGTTGTGGAAAGTTGCAGCTCGTCGTCCTCGGAATTGTGGGTCGTAATGAAAGATCGAGCCGAGCATTCGTCCGATTTGGATTCCGAGTCGAGTTGTGAAATTTGTGAGAACAACTTCGGGTCGATGTGATGTGAAGTCGCTAAGCTTTCGCTTGATGTCTGTTGTGAGCTTGACGTTGCTGACTTTGAAATGAGCAGTTGGACCAGCCGGCAAGTGAATTAGCAACAAACCGTTGGCTTGCTTCCGGTTCTCGTTGATGATGAGAACGTCTGTGTAGCCTTCTCGTTCTGCACTTGCACAAATCTTCTTGACAGACGATCGATGGCGAGTTAGAGCAATCGAGTTGGGAATAATTTGCGTTAGTTCTTTGCCAAATCCTCGAGTCTTTGAATGTGGATTGTCTGAATAAGTTATAAGAACTTTGGGCTCATAACTTTTGCTGTAATATTCACTGAACTCGTCAAGTTCCATCTCCTTCTTGGTCTCCTCATTCTCAGAATCATCTAGATTCGTCACGGTTGTTTGATCCTTCTCTCTCAACGTTTCAATTGTGTGACCTTTCGACTTCGGTCCCGGCTCATTCTTTCTCGCCTTCCGAGCTTTCTTGTCTTCCTTCTTCCTTCCCGCTTGTTCCTTCCGGAAAACTTTATGTCTGATCTCCTTGTTCTTGATGTAGTTGATTGGGTTGATGACTGGGTATCTTGGACGCAGTGCATCTTCGGCTTCCTCTTCAGCTCTTAGCTCAGCTTCTTCCAGCGCTTGTCGAGCAACCTACAACAATTTGAATGAGGTTAGAGCTTCGTGGAATTGAATGTCAAATCTCACCTTTTCATTCAAGTAGTCTTGAAGAGTCTTGCGTTTCTTAACAGGCTGTGGCTCCTTCTCCTCGTCATCGCTGCTGTCATCATCAGATTCCTTCGCTTTCGATCCATTCTTCGTGGGAATTTTTCTCTTCCCAATCTCCGGCGCTTTCTCCGCAGTTTCGTCCTGACTGACATCAGAATCTGAATCGCTGAAGTCTTCACTCGTACTCTCACTCATTTTTCAACAGAATCGAAGTTGTTTTAGTGAATTAAATTGATATTTTTCGGACGTCAACAAACTCGTGCGTTGAGGGGGGCGCGAAACTACTGGCGGAGCTCGAGGGGCGCAAAACACAACAAAGTTGCGCGCCCTCGCTTGAAACTTCGAGTACAAAAAAAATTAAAGCGAAAACTATTCGTGCGAACGCAGATAAAGGATATCAAATCGAGAGAAGATGTTAGTTCTGATCGGGAGACAGCAAAGCAAAGGAAAAGCAGCAACCTCCTGATTGCAGAAGAAGGAAATCGTGGAAGAATTCAAAAATGGATAACATGGATATAAAAACGAAAACAAAGTGAGTATTGCTTATCGATGGATGATTGCCGAGATAGCGAACGGAGCTCGTGCGCGTAATGTTGTGAAAGCAGGCCAAGCGAGCGATTAGTCATGACGATGACGACATGTGACGTAAATTGTTTTGTTTCAAAGCCACATTTCGTCATCGTCGCGCAGTTCTTTTCACTTTCGTTGACACTTTTCTTCGCTTGCAGGAGCGTCTTTCAAATTGTGAAGTCTCTGGATGAGCACAAGAGCCGATTTACATCGATTGCTTCGCTCTTCACCGGAGATGTCGTCGCTAAACGAAGAAGATTGGTAGAGCTGATTGAGTCGATCATTTTGGAGGATTACGAGAGCATTGGCAAGAAGACGAAGGAGATTTTATGGCGAAAGGTTTACTACGATCCCGTCTCCACCGCGAAGAAGTTGTGGAAGCAGAACTCGGGCAGCTTGAACGCGGAGGAAGCTTCGCAGATCACGAGCTTCATCAAGGACGCCATCAAGCATTACAAGACTTTGATTCTACGGTTCGAAGATCTCTTCGGCCTTGAGCTTCGCTTCATCATCGATTTTGCTATTATAGCGAACGGAGCTGATGCGTTTGAGAAGAGCAATGAGAGGGAAATTTACACTGCAAACGAAATGAATCACGCAATGGAGACAATCCATGCTTTCCTCGTTTGCCTCGGTGACCTTCATCGCTACTGCATCGAGTTCAACTTCTCCGAGAAAGAAATTTCGGTCGAGAGGAGCAAGGAGTTGGCGGCCAGGTATTACATCGAAGCCTTTAAGTTGAACCCGAAGATCGGAATGCCGCACAACCAGCTTGGGACTTTGCACGCCGGCGAGAACTTCGAGATCGTCTCGATCTTACACTATCTCTACTCGCTGTGCTCGCCCGTTCCATTCGACCTGAGCGAGGCCAACGTCAACCGAGTTTTCCAGCAGAATGTTGAAGCTCTCGAGAAAATGGAACACGTCGGCGATGCGTTTGACGTTAAGAACTTCATGATGCAGATGATTCTCGTCATCGACATCTTTTTCTACGACAAGGAGATCGAGGATTTCAACACTTTGTGCCGCACGGTCCTCGTCAGCTTCAAGGAATATCTCGTGAAGAACCGCAGGGACAGCAAAGTCGACCTGACCTTCCAACTCACATCGATCTTCATGCTCTGTTTGCTGAAATTAAAGCTGAGCAAGTCGCCTAAAATTCACAGTTTGGTCGCATTTCTCGTCGCCTTCTGTTCGGAGATTGTAGACGTCGCCATAAAGAAAGTTGACGACTTTGTTGCCGACCGGAAACAAGAAAATCTGAAGTTTGGCGACATTTATAATCGAAAGTTCAACGACTTCGATAAGAAAATTAAAACAGTTCGCGAAGTCAATCGTGACACAATCAATAAACAGCGCAACGGAAAGGGCAAAGACTCTGGAAGCGAGTTAAATGGAAGCGTCAACAACAGTCAGAAGAACGGCCACTCTAGCAACCATTTGTCGTTCGAGAGCAAACCAACATCCGACGAAGCTTCCGGCAAATCTGATGCTGCGCCGATAACAATCTTCAAGAAGCCAGCGCAGCCGCCAGCAAGACGTCGTCGCAAGCGCTGCAAGGCCAGTGGTTCGATGAGTAGCAGCGACGAATCCGAAACTGAGTCGATCGCTAGCGAATCCGACGACGAGTCAATGAACAGCGATTTCGACTCCTACGACGACGACGACTTCTCCGATCGTTATTCATCGGGCGACGGCTCCGAAGCAGAAGGCAATGATGACGACTTTGTAATCGAGAACGAAGAAATTGTTTACACAAATGGCATTGAAAAGGTAACGAATGGCGACGTTGCTTACTCTTTCCAAGACGATCACCATCAAGCCAGCTCGTCCGACGATTTTGTTATTGAAGACGAGCAGATTGTCTTTCCCGACGAAGATGACGACGGCAAGTTCTCTCGCTTGAAGTACAAGAAGAAATATGCCAAGGTCGATCCCAATCTGATCATTCAATTCAACGAGAACAACGTGAGCTGGATGAAGAGCTTGAAAGTTCTGTTCGACTGGCTTCGTTTGAACCAAGAAGTTCTGCTCGGATGTTATCGCAGCAACCCTGAGTTCATCAACAAGATAATGAAGCTGATCAACTTCCTAAACATTGACATCTTCACTCGCAAGATCTTCTTCGACCGATCGCTAATTACCACGAAGAATGTCCGGGAAAACTTGAGACATTTGTTCGACGTTCGTCATCAGATCGCGACCCAAGAAGACATCGACTTCAAGAAGAGCATCATGTTCGAAGAGCTGCAGCAATCGCTAGACTGGGAGCTGAACTACAAGCTTCAGATTACACCAGAGGAAGACGTCATCTTAAGGAACTTCAAGCTCATCGATTTCGGCTTCCACATTTGCAAGATGAAAAAGTTCAACTACAATTTCTGTGCCCGTTCGAGAATCTTCATAGAGAAAGCCGGAGCTCGACGCAACAGGCGACAGCGTAAGCAAAGCGATGAGAGGAATGGCGTGAAGAAAGGCTCAAGACGTCGCCGTAATCGCGGCAGCAGACGTTTGCCGTCCGACGCTGAGAAGTTCGAACGAATGACGATTCAAAAGCACTCGCAGGAAGTTGAAGAATATCCGTCGTTGGAGCAGTCGAACAAACGGAACTTCCGTAAGGGATATTTGAAGAGCAAGACGTCAGAGAAGGAAAGCACAACCGACAGCAGCGTAGACAAGAAGAACGAACTGATGGGCAAGCTCTGGTTGAAGAGTGAAATCAAAACCCTTGAGTCGAAGAAACATTCAAGCGTCGCATTGACACCGTACGTGATGCTCGACTCAACTTGCCTCACGGACTATCTCTACGTCGTCAAGAACCTCGTTAAGAGCAAGAAGTTTGTCGTGCTGATTCCGAAAGCTGGTAAGAAGAGATTTAGAAGGTTTAGATGCTTAATTTTAATTGCCAACGTTTCACAGTTCTTTGCGACTTGGACGAGCTGAAGAAGGCGAAGGAAGGAGCTCGAGAAGCTATCAAATGGCTTGAGGCCGAGTTCAAGAAAGGAAATCGTTTCATGCGGACACAGCGCGAGTCTGAAAGTTTGGCTTTGCCACTCTTGAAGATTCCAAACAAAATGGGTGAGTTCGACCTTTGGTCAACTTTGACGTGAACGTAATTGATTGCTTTTCACAGACAATGAATCGTCGGTTTTCATGAAGATTGTGCAGTTCGCCAACTTCATTGTATCCAACCACTCGTCTGAGGAAGGCAGCGACTTTCCCGTCATCACGCTCTTGACTGGCGACAACTTGGAAGACCGCAAGAAGCAGCAACAACCGGCCGCGATCAACCACGCTGGGATCTTGCAATCCATCCCCGTCAAGTACGAACAGATCGTTCGGTTCTACTCCAAGTGCAAGAAGAAGTGAACTGCCGTTGGACACAACTTTTGGTGAACAAAATTCGTCGGTAAAATGTTCTACGCGAACTTCATATCGTCGCGGCACTGAGGAACACGAAAAAGCTCGAGGAAAATTTCTAAGTTAAAAATATCGATTCGATGGTTGCGGACGAGGCGAGAGAGGAAGAATCCAAACGTTCTTCCGTCTCTCAGTGCACTCCCCATGATGCTTCGCTTATCAACGCAATCCGCCTTGAGATCATCGATCGAGCTGGCGGAAATTTCTTCAACTTCTCATTCCCTCGCCTCTCAAAACAAAACATCAAGTTAACTTTATCTCCATCATTTCTTTTTTGGGCCACGCAGGCTCCGCTTAAGATCGAAGTCATTTACAGCAAAATTATAATTTTTCGACTATCTGAGGAAACTCTCGAAGCCTCAAATTCATTCTATGATTTTCTTTCTGAGACTTAACAAGAAAAACTTTTGATTTCCCGGATGTTCAAGCTGAAAATATTTTATTCAATAAAGATCTTTGGTGTTGCAAAATAAAAATATCTGACGCTTTCAATCATTTGTCCGAGAAACTCCAATCGAGGACCTTGAGAAATTCCTTTTCAGCGATCTCCATCGACTTTGCCTTCTCCAAGCAAACGTTCTGACGACGGAGATTGTCGATGAGGATGATCTGTTGCTTGTAAGCCTTCAGCAGGTCCATTCTGCCTTTGCGCAGCTTCCTGATCTTTTCCTCGTAAGCGATCCGTTCATCCTTCGAAGACTCACGCATGATCTACGAGAGAAATAAATTTAAGAAACATCTAGGGAAACAGTTTGAAGAACTCACGATCTCCATGTCTTTGAATGTCTCGAACTTGGATTTGATCGCTTCGTAGTCTTCCTGGGCTTTGAGCACTCGCTTCTCCAAAACTTGGTTGCTGTGTGACGTTTCCTTCAGCTCTTCTTTCAAGCCGATCAGCTCTTGGCTAAGCTCCGAGTTCATCGCTTCTTTATCCTATTAAACATTTCAATAATTAAACTGTAGTGAACATCCAACAATTTACCTTCAAAGCCAACTCATCGACAGCGTTTTTCTCTTGAAGATTCTTCAAAGAAGTCTCAAGCGTGTCAATCCTAGACGAAGTCTTTTCGTTCTGAGTTGTCAACTTCTTGATTTTCTTGACAAATTTCATATTTTCCTTCTCGAGATTTTCGTTCAGACTTTTGCCTGCTTCGAGCTCGGTTTGGAGCAGCGCGACCTTCGCTTTCAAAAACCTAAATTCGATTAAAGTATTAAGACGTTCCATTGACATTTTTTCGACTTACTTCAACAATCCGTCGTTGCTTTTGTTCTCTAGCGACTTCGGAACGATGTCGTTGACCGCCGGAGGCAAAGGCATAACAAGATTCGGGATCGCCTTCGAAGGAGGAATCGCTGACGAGTCGTCAGAATGTCTGGTGACCAAGCTCTCGTTCACGAAGCTCACCGTTGCCTCCGAGTTCAAATCAATCGTCGTCTCTTCAAACTCGACGTCTTCTTTCCCATCAGAGATGAGCGGCCCTGTCGGCATATGAATGTGGATGTTCTCATCTCTCGCCTTGGCCGTTTGCCGGTTGAACAGCGGATAAACAATCTCGTTAGGCTTCTTCACCGGCGGGTTCGTGATGGTGATTTTCTTGCATCTCAGCTCTAGCGAATCACGGCTTGTGTCGCCTTTCGGTGACGGTGTCGGATCTTCATAGAAATTGAAGTAATTGTTCGCTGTGTGGATCTGAACTGGCTTTGAAGGAGCTTTAGGCGTTGCATTCGTCTGAATCTTCTTTGTTCTCGCGTTCAGCTTGGCGTTCAACTTGAACAATTCCTTCTCGCGTTCGAGAAATTGCTGATCCATCTGGAAGCAAAATGCTAACGAAGCAGAGACAAGTGTTGACCTTATGCAAAGCAAACTGAACTCTTGCGTTGCTACGATTTTCATTGACATGGGAACGAACGAAGGACAACGAGAATGAACTTGGTAATTGTTTGTTGAGCGACGGCTAGCTCAAAGGGTTGAAACGCTAAGCAACGAGTCAGCAACGTTTTCAAATTCCATTTTCATTTCATCAGTGACAACTTGAGCAGTCCCTGATCTTATTTATTCAAACTTTCTCCTTCTCTAAACAATCGACTGCCTTCTTCTCCTGGAATGGTTCAACGTTTAATTGCTTTTCAATCCAGCTAGCAAGAAACTTTACGATAACTTAACGCAACTAAAAATTGTTGATCAAACATCATTTGATTAGCTGGGGGGCGAATAGTTTTGCGATGTTCGTCAGATAAAAGCTTGTCAACTTGGACGATTAAAATATATTTTATTGGGTGGTTTGGGGCGGCTGAATCTGTGAGTTTAACTCGTGGAGATACTGGAAGAATCGTCGTTGCACTCAAGAACGTCGCATGACTAAAATGTTTATCGGTCGTTGTGCAATTTAAGGAAAGACGCGATGACACTGAAAACAATCTCAACGTGCTGACGCTCACGTGATCCTCAAACGATCAAACAACAAGTCTTTAACATTCTTAAGATACTTAACTGTATTCAAAAGGGATTGAAATATAATTTATTTGCCGCGGAATCGTCCGCGAGAAGCAGAAGGGAGAAATACGACGAACGAGATGACTGGATAGAGCTCCGAGGATTTAGAAAACCTTTCACGAACAATTTCCTCTCCTTTGTGTGTGTAAAAAATCATTTTTTCCTTTTCGATAATCACAATCGATCCAATCTCAATAAACTCTTCTCGCGAGGAGCTGAAAATCATTTCGTGTCTAAGATTGTTTAAACTTTTCTTCTTATACCGAATTGCAGTGGACGCGTAGACTAACAAACTGCAATGTTAACGGGTTACGATCTGTATTATTTAGTGAATGCCATGAACACAGCCCAGACGATGTCGTTGGTCGTCGTCTTCGCTGCTTCCTGCTCGAAGTCCAAGTCCAAAAGCTCGCGCACCCGTCTCATCGCTAAATCATAGTCGTCGTCGTTCAGTGGCGCGAACGCATTCTCCAAGACGTCGCTGGCGTGTGCGAGGAATATCAGTGACAGCATTCGCTTATCGATTCGTTGCGGGTCGTTGACCCACTTGCTAAGAACGGCATCTTGAATCTTCAACGATCGGGATGTCAGAAACAAATCGGTAAAGAATTTTATGTCTCTACCTTTTTAACTAGTTTCGATTTCACGCTGTTATCGTTCAAGGGATGTGTCGTCATGTCGAACAAAAGGAAGTTCTGCTTCTCGGTGGATAAGACTCCTTTCTCAACGAGGTTCTTGGCAAGCCGTTCACGCACATTCTTCAGTTGATAGCGAAGCTTCAACGGGTTCCATGTTTCACCTAAAATGCGGGAAAGGTTGAGGAACTTTCTGATTGTCATAGAGATTCCTCGCTTACCGCTCAAATACTCGATCCAACTTTGGATCGTCTCTGGAGGATCTGTGTCCTTTATGTGTTTCAGGGCTTCGTCGAGCAGAACGTCGCCAGTTGGTGTGTCAGATTTCAGGATGATTTTTCTACACGAGCCGCAAAGTTTAGCAAACAAGTTTCATTAGCTGCAAACGCTAGTTTACCTTGAGCACAGTCCACGTCTTCTCATGCCTGCCTTCTCCAACTCAACACGGCCACGAAGTCCAAGCTCTATCAAAATGCAACCGCGAAGTCCGCTTGATATGCAGTCGTTCCAGAATGAAGTGTATCCCTGAGAAAGAGCATTGATTTAGCTATCGATCTCGGTCGGAGGTCAATTGGAAATGCCATGAATTCTTTATAGAAAAACCCCCGACGGCGGTGTCGAGTTTTGATTCTCAACGACGATAGCGAGAAGCAGTTTAAAGGCGAAGTTGTTTCAGCTTGTAATTTACTGATAAGCGGAGGCAATGATGAAGCTTCCTCCTTCGCGAGAAACGCGCTCCAGTTTTTCGTACACCAAATAAAAGTTTAGAAATTCGGTTGAAACTTATCGCAGTGATAAAAATAATTTCCTGCAGAACTTGAGATTGTCCATGAATTCTAATGAGCCGAACGTTATCATAATGAGAATTCAAGAGTTTGTGATTCAAAGAAACTTCGAAGCGAGTTGTGCCGATTCAATCAGTCCGATTGAAAGGAAAAATGCAACGAATTAATGTCACAATGCCGCTCACGACTTTCTCGGATCAGATTAGCGCGATCGGTCACGACTCGAAGCTGGTGACGTTGACATTCGTCTCGGATATCCTATAAACTTTTCTGCCGCGTAACAACAACTCTGAATCACTTGTTCAAACACCGCAATCGATTCCTATTATAAACATCAACCCGACGTAGTAATACATTGCAGTTTCATGTCGATTGATGTGTGTATGAGGCCCGAGTGTCATCACCATCGCTCGTTCGCTTTCCAGCTCTGCACATCTTCGATATTTTCACTTTCTCTATTCTCAAGTTCAAACGCTCTCGCTCGACTGCCAACGTTGCATGTCAAGAAAGTCCGCTAGCTCTGCTCAACTCACCTCCTTATCTTTCAAGCCCAACAACAGAACTTCTTCCATCAACGTAAGTCGTGTCTCTTTATCTGATGTTTCCTCCATGTTCTCGTTCTCTGCATCGTCGTTGAAGTTATCATTGTGATCATTGTTGGATGTGGAAGTGCTCGATCCGTTGTTATCCGAGCTGGCTTCTGCCGCCGTTCGCCTTCGCACCAGTCCCGAACTTGCTGTGTTCATCTTTTTTTTCTGCGAACTTTCTTACGAAATTTCTTTTGATTTTCACTTCGATCGCTAGCCGCGAACTTGACTCGCTTATCACCAAATGACGCTACGTGTTCCCCCACAAGTCGATAAAGGGCCAATTTAATGTTTCCGCGATGGTTCGCTGAGATTTTCCAATATTTAGGAGCTGCTGAATTTTGCTTACATCCCCGAAATCTGACACAATTTGCGACCCCGCAATTTCGACGCTCGACTGGCAAACGATTTCGACGCTCGAAGGAAAAGAAAGTTGGAAAAGTTAAGCGTGATTTTAAAAAGTTGCGATCGCTGGGTGTTTGGATAAGTGGACGACAAATCAAGAGTGAAGCCCAGGGCAACGTTAGAGATCAAAGTCACCGAGAACTTCCATCGATCAACGGCGATTTCGTCATCGAGAGTAATTGGCAGCCGAAATGTGATTTCGCAACTTCGTTTTATTGACGATTTGTCCTATTTTTAGGAAAGGCTGTCGCAGCCTCCGATCAACAGGATGCCTGTTGACGATTCAAGCAGCGCAGTGCTCACGCAACTCAATTCCAGCGCGAGCTCCACCGAGCTTAGGCCAGACGCTCGCGAGTTCGTTCCGAGTGTGAAGGAACGCGTTGAATCCGAGGTGAACAACAACGGAAGCTCCTCGAGAAGCAAGAGAAGAAACACTGGCACCGTTCCGAAGAGTTCTTCTTCAAGGAACAACGTGCAACGTAACGGTTATCACAACCGCAATGGAAGACCTGACGAGCCGCAGCAGCGTAACGGAAGACATGAAGAGGAATACGACTTCCAGCAGCCGAACAGAGACGAGCCGTCGTTGAAGAGCAGTGGAAGATACAAATCCCGTCCGCAAAACAATGAGAGATACGACGACCGCGAGAACTCGACGAGCGACCGAAAGTTCTTCAAAGATAATCAGAACTTCTACAACGGAAACAGAAGTTCAGCCAGTGAAAACTACTTCAACGGGTCCAGAGGCTCAAAGAGTGAGAAGTTTTACAGCAACAACAACAACGGAGGAGGTAGCAGCAGAAATAATAGACAACAGCCGCCTAGAGAACGTTGGGACTATCAAGACAACTACGAATCTCGACCTCGCAAGGCTGAGAACAGAGACAATAATAGGAAAGCTCAACCGGCTATAAGTAAGCTTAAGAAATCGCCGTCAGTGGAGCCATCGAAGATTTCACAACGCGAACAGCTCATCAAAGATATTGAGAGTAACAAACTCGAGTGCATGATCTGTTGTGACAAGATTAAAGACCACCAATCGACTTGGAGTTGCTCGAACTGCTTCCACATCCTCCACCTCAACTGCATCAAGCAATGGATAACGAATTCAAAGACTGAATCAGGCGAGTGGCGCTGCGTCGCCTGTCAATATCTAAGAATAGAAGTTCCTCGTGACTACTTCTGCTTCTGCAACAAGCAGAAGTATCCTCCGGTCAATCGAAACGACCTCGCGCACTCTTGCGGAGACATGTGCGGCCGAACGGATTCGTGTGTTCATCCCTGCACTTTGCGATGCCATCCTGGCCCTCATGCAGTTTGCCAATCGTTCGTTCAACGGTCCTGCGGATGTGGAAAGTCTTGGCGAACTTTCCAATGCTCGATGAAGGAAACGTTTGAATGCGAAGACTCTTGCGAGAAGATTTTGAGTTGCGGCGTTCACAAATGTGCTGAGATTTGTCATCAAGGACCGTGCAAACCTTGCTCTGAGCTGGTTGACATGAAATGTTTTTGCGGGAAGGAATCGAAGACTGAAACTTGCTCACCAGAGAACGTAGGCATCGCTCAATACTCTTGCGAGAAGGTCTGTGATCAGCTTCTGGGCTGCAACAACCACCGCTGTGAACTTAAGTGCCACTCCCAGCAGTGCGGTCCTTGCTTGTTATCGCCGAGCTTTGTAAAATCTTGTCCGTGCGGAAAGACGAAAGTTCTCGAAGGCCAGCGAGAAAGTTGTAACGATCCCATCCCGTTGTGCAAGTCACAATGCTCCAAAGCCTTGAAGTGCGGCCCGCTAGCGTCGCCCCACGTCTGCACTAAGACTTGCCATCTAGGCGAGTGCCAACCTTGCTCGAAAAGCACAAATGTCAAGTGTCGCTGTGGCCGGATCGAAGAGAAAATCGCGTGCAAGGATCTGCTCAGCACTGACGTGCGTTGCAAGAAGAAATGCACAAAGTTCCGGACTTGTGGAAAACACAAATGCAACCAAAACTGCTGCATCGAAATCGAGCACGTTTGCACGCAACAATGTGGTCGATCACTCGAGTGCAAGAAGCATCGCTGCCAGAAGCCTTGTCACATTGGAAATTGCACGCCTTGCCAGCGGGTTTCCTT
This sequence comes from Smittia sp. YW1114-2, assembly GCA_033064975.1. Classification (NCBI taxonomy): domain Eukaryota; kingdom Metazoa; phylum Arthropoda; class Insecta; order Diptera; family Chironomidae; genus Smittia; species Smittia sp. YW1114-2. Next base: position 20,633,819 of record CP093832.1, read on the forward strand.
TGATGAGCTTCGATGTGAGTGTGGAGCCGCTGTGGTTTATCCGCCAGTGCCTTGCGGAACCAAAGTACCTGAATGCTTAAACAAGTGTGTAAGAAGACACCGCTGTGATCATCCAGTTAGCCATCTGTGCCACAGCGAAGAAGCTTGTCCGCCCTGCGTTTATCTCACGACAAAGTCTTGCTATGGAAAACATGAGCAGCGGAAGACAATTCCTTGCAATCAAGACTCGTTTAGCTGTGGAATGCCATGTGGGAATCCGCTCAAGTGTGGACGACACAAATGCATCAAGAAGTGCCACGAGAACGGTTGTGAAAAGCCAACGGATTCATGCAAACAGCCTTGTACAATCAAGCGCGGTTGTGGCCACAACTGCAACTCGCCGTGTCACGAAGACGCTTGTCCTGACAAGCCTTGCAAGGAAGGTGTAGAAGTCACGTGCCCTTGTGGGAACTTGAAAGAGACGAAAACGTGCGAACAAGTTGCCTACGAGCATCGCAAGATGCAACGAGTCAAGATCGCGATGCAAATGCAGGACGGCGAACCGTTAGAGATTCAAGACATTCTAGGAGACTCGTCGAAGCACACGAACAAGATCCTGGAATGTAACAACGACTGCGCCACGGTGGATCGCAACCGTCGGCTCGACATAGCTTTCAAAGTTGAGAACCCAAATCTGATCAACTACCCGAAGTTCATACCGAACTACACTGAATTCATTCGCACTTTCTACAAGAAAGAACCGTCGTTTGTCAAAATGGTTTACGAGAAGCTAAGCGAGTTGGTGAAGCTAGCGAAGGAAAGCAAGCAAAGGTCGCGTTCGCATTCATTTCCGGTCATGAATCGTGACAAGAGACACGCCGTTCACGATTTGGCTGCAATGTTCGGGGTGGAAACTCAAGCCTATGACGCTGAGCCTAATAGAAATGTCGTCGCGACGGCTTCAAGAGAATCGGTAAGTTGTCAAGATTCAATGAAATCGTCTCTATTAATTTCACAATCTTTCCTCAGTGTTGGCTTCCTGCGATGAGCATCACTGAAGTAATACAACGCGAGACTGGATTGCGACAGATTCGCCCTCCAACGATGGCTCAGGGCAAGAAGTAGCTGGATTACCTGGAGCCTTGACTGCGGGAAGTCTGCTGAAATCAATTTGAAATCTAAATAAAAATCTGCTTCCGTCTGGGTTTCCAACAAATTTCTTAAACTTTAATTCTTAGTTCTTACAGAGAAGCATCTGATCTTCTTAGCAGAGCTTTAAGCTTAACTTTCCGCTTTCACTTCTCGGGTAATTGTTGCACAATTATTGAGATTTGATATTGATGACTTCAAGGAAAAGTTCCCGGTGCTCGTTAGTCTCTTTAAGCGTTTGACAAAGCTGCAACTCCTGGCAATGTCTTTCCCTCGAGCAACTCCAAGCTGGCGCCGCCACCAGTCGAGACGTGAGAGACAGACGACTCTGTTCCCCACTTAGCGCAGCACGAAGCAGTGTCACCTCCTCCAATGATAGTGACAGCTCCAGCCTTTGTGGCTGCGACGACTCCGTCCATCAATGACTTCGTTCCATTAGCGAAGTTGGGGAATTCAAAGACTCCAGCTGGGCCGTTCCAGACGATAACCTTTGCGCGGGCAACTGGAGCGGCGAACAGCTCGCGGGATTTCGGACCTGCGTCCAATCCCATTGCGCCGGCTGGAATTCCAGACTCAACTGTGGCCGAACCGACCTCAGCGTCTTCGGCAAACTTGCTGCCGGTCACGAAATCAACTGGAAGGTGAAGCTGAACGTTGTTCTTCTTTGCCTTCTCGACGAGGTTCTTGACGAGCTTCGAGCCTTCTTCGTCGTACAAAGATCCACCGATCTCCATGTTGTTCAAGACCTTAAGGAATGTGAAAGCCATGCCGCCTCCGATAATCATCTCATTGACTTTGTCCAGCAAGTTTTCGATAAGCTGGATCTTGTCAGCGACCTTGGCGCCTCCGAGAATGGCGAGGAACGGACGCTCTGGGTTGTCGAGAGCCTTGGCGAAGTAGCGGAGCTCTTTGTTCATGAGAAGACCAGCAGCACGTTGAGCGTAGCCTTCGCCCATCATCGACGAGTGGGCGCGATGAGCGGTTCCGAAAGCGTCGTTGACGTAGACGTCGCCGAGCTTTGCCAAACTCTCGCGGAAAGCTTTGACTTTCGCAGCATCAGCCTTGACCTTGGCGCCGTTGGCATCGACTCCCTTGCCTTCCTCCTCAACGTAGAAGCGGAGATTCTCGAGAAGTATGATGGATCCAGGCGCTGGGTTGGCGCAAGCAGCTTCCACTTCAGGTCCAACGCAATCGTTCATGAACTTCACGTCTTTGCCGAGAAGTTTCTTCAGCTCTTCGGCGACTGGAGCCATTGAGTGCTTTGGGTTCTTGTTGCCATCGGGGCGTCCCAAGTGGGAGCACAACACCTGTAACCAGAGAGAATAAATTGCTGACCTTGAAGCCTTGCAATATCCGATTGCATAATTCTCATGACAACTCACAACGGACTTGGCACCTTTGTCCAGAGCATATTTGATGCTGTCGAGCGCAGCGACGATTCGCTGGTTGCTGGTGATCTTTCCCTCTTTAATTGGAACGTTGAAGTCGACGCTGTTGACGAGTTTCGATAATCGATAAAAGGATAAACCGGAAAACTCAGATCTCACCGCATCAGCACGCGCTTTCCAGCCAAGTCCAAGTTTTCGATGCTTAATTTGTTGAGAGCCATTTTACAGTTTGTGGAATGACAGCTGTCGCTTGATAACTAGTTGCAGATTAATTTGAGTTTTCCAACAATCAGCGAGCTGCGGGTTACAAGTTTTTGTAGGTCACTTCGGCACTGATTGCCGGGGCAACTTGGCTATGTTGGTCGTGCGACCCTCGAGGCGTTTTACGGTCTGTGCCATGCACAGTTTTCTTCAACTCTGGACCACCCGCAAGATTTTGTTTACCTTCGCTTTTTATGGTTTTCTCTTATTTTTGCGTACTTTCCACTGCTTTTATCAAGTGAAACTTAAAGTTAACGCGACAGAGAACGAAAGCTCGATGAAGAAAAGTGGTTAAAGCTTCGGGATAAGCTTGTGAGTCGTGATAAACACAAATGGAATATTCTTTGTCGCTTTCGACTGCCCTCGTCTGTTAAAACGTCGTCTTCATCCAGATTTATCTTCTCAGTAGCAACTCAAGTGGACGCTGAGCCTCAACATGAAGTAAGAATGCTTAAACGCAGCTCGCAGCCTCGTCCGGAAGCTAACGACATTCCTCGAAATATCTTTCAGGTACATTCTAGCTTTCGTCTCTTCTTTGACTTGGACCTTCTTCAACACACAAAGTTTTGCAAGTGCTTCGATAGCAAGGCCTTCAATCTACCCAATGGACTCGCCTCGCTCCTTTCTCGAGCCGATCAACAACACTAGAAATTTTCGGATGCATGGAAAGAAGGCGAAGGATGACAAATGGATCTGGGACGGGCGAGAAGGGTCGAGATACATTTATTGCGTGAGGGAATCAACTTCGAAGTGCGAGGATTTGGAGTACACTAAGCAGTGCTTCGGTCAGAACATCGCTTATCCAAGCACGACTTTGGATCTCACCAACTACTTCAGCCAAGATCAATCGCTAGAGAAGCTGATAAGCTATCAAGCCTTGAAGTATGTGCCAAAGTGCTGGGCGGCGATCCAACCGTTTCTCTGCGCTGTCTTCTTTCCCAAGTGCGAGAAGATGAACGGAGTTGACATGGTTTATCTTCCGTCACTCGAGATGTGCAAGAAAACGATTGAACCTTGTCGCATCCTCTACAACAGCAGCTACTTCCCCGACTTTCTCAAGTGCAACGAAACAAACTTCCCATCGAAATGCAACAACGACGCCTGGGACATGAAGTTCAACCTATCAGGCCAGTGTTTGTCGCCGCTTGTTCCCGTAGACAACCCAGCGAACTCCTACAAAGACATCGAGGGTTGTGGACTGCAATGCAAGGATCCGCTTTACACAGACGACGAGCACCGAACCATCCAGGCGACAATCTTCTGGTGCGGCGTCTCCTGCTTCGCGTTTCACTGGTTCGTGATATTGACTTATCTAATCGACCCTCACAACGGATTCAAGCATTCGGCAGACACAATTTTCTACGTCAATCTCTGTTGCTTGATCTCGTGCATCGGATGGCTTCTCCAGTTCGTCTCCAACTTCCACCAAGACATCGTCTGCAGAGATGACAACACACTGAGACACGGCGCGCCGAACGAAGGAGAAAATTCGTTTTGCATCGTCGTTTTCATTCTTGTCTACTACTTTTCAATGGCTGCACTTTGCTGGTTTGTCATCTTCGCCTACGCTTGTTATGTCAAGCTAGCGCCGATGGGAAAAGTTCAGGAGAGCATCGACAGGAAAGAAGAGAATTACTTCCACGTGTTCGCTTGGACTCTGCCAGCAGTTTTGACTATCGCAACGTTGGTCAGTTCAGAGGTCGATGGAAACAGCACCGCCGGGATTTGCCTTGTTGGATCAGTCAACTATCACCACCAAGTCTGGTACGTCTTAGTCCCAGTCGCGAGCAGCACTGCCTTCGCCGGTTACTTCGTGTTCAGGCTGATCATGATCCTCATCGTGGTCCGATATTACGCGAAGGAAAAGCTAACCGAGCAGACCAAACAGAAGGTCCAAGAGTCGATCATGAAGATCGGGATTCGAACGATTCTGCTAGTTGTCGCCATGATTGCCATTTTCGCCATACAAATCATGAAGTTTCTTAACTTTGAACGATGGGATGAGAGCTTGAGGAACTCGATCATGTAAGTTTCACTTCATTTCTGTTTGTTTTCACAGCTAAAATCTTTTCTAACTTCATAGCTGCAACATCAAGTCAACTTATTCCGACGACGACTCAGCTTCGTGCAAGATTCTCGATCGACCATCGAAGCTCGCGCTTCAGATACAAATTCTTCTGGTGTTCTTGGCAAAGTTCATCATGGCTTCGTTCGTGCTGTGGAGCGAGTCGACTTTCAAAACGTGGAACCGATTTTTTCTTCGCATGTTGGGACGAGAGATCGAGGGGCCGCAGGTGTTCACAAAGCATAAGCTGATCGCCAAGACTTATGCGAAGAGGGAAGAGTACAAGAACAAGAACAGAATCTCGATTGAAATCAGCAACTCGCACACCGATCCGGTTGGGTTGAACTTCAACAAAAATTCAGCGAGCGGATCACAAGAGCTCGACCCGAGCTTCGCTAACTATCTGCCAAGAGCAGTCACTCGACGCCCTGCGATCACCAACTGCATATCAGACTCGAGTCGTCGAAGCTCCCACGACTCAGAAGTCAGTTACTCATTCTGTCAAGTCTCTGTGGAATCAAGACGGAACTCAAACGACTCGCAGGTGTCTGTTAAAATTGCTCAAATGAAAACAACAAAGTATGAGAGGCGCCAGCGGCCATTGAAGTCTAAACACCGAGTAGCATCGACAAAAACGAGGAAAGAACGTCGAAAGCTCAGCAACACATCAGTCGAGTCTCATCTGCATTCGACTGCCACAACTGCGGAAGTGTCGACGAAACATATGAGGGCCGGACGGTCGGCAATAACTACGATTAACCCACGACATATCAACGACTTTCTGGCCAACAAATTCATGATTCCGTCATTGTCATCTTCCGATAAATCTTCGCAAGACTCGCAGACCAACCAACAGTCGCAAATTGACATGATATTGCAGCAGTTTGAGATGTCCGAGCAGAAACTGGTGAAAGGGAACTTCCAAGGTTGCAATTTCAACGACTATGGACACTCAAAGGAGCGAACTCTGAACGATGTTGAACTGTCAGATGTCAGCGGCAAGGAAAATGTTTGCCGATCGAGCAGAGCGAGCAAGAGAAGCATCGGAAGTAGGAAAAGTGGAAGGCACAATAGCAACTCAAGATTGAAGAAGACGAAAAGGAATTCGATGTCGATCAACAAGTCGGTCACTAATGCGACAACGAAGAAATCTCACAGCGGGTCGAACGCATTTGAAATGCTGCCGATGAACGCGAATCTTCAAGGCTCTTACTCGGGACGAAGCGACGTCGGCATCCAGACTGAAATACCCGAGACTTACTTATCCGCCGAGTTCCCAACGAAGATGTTGAAGCATCACGACGACGACGAAGATCCGATGGAACATCACTCGCTCCTTCCTACCAAAAGAAATTATCTGAGCACAGCGTCGAAGCTCCGCGATAACGAAATCTCAGACTCTGAAAAATTGAAGCTTTTGCTTCTGCCATCAAAGTAACAAATAAGTTTAGATAAGATTAAGGATTTATTTTGAAGAAACCAGATCTGGATTAGCGCTCGATTTCTCATGAAGATTATCGAGCTAGCAAATCGAACAACTCACCGGAATCTCAACCGAGAATTAGTCTCAAGCCTTAAAGCAATTGCTTGCACACAAGTTGCCTAATTAACCTTTTTTGAATATCAATTAAGATAGATCAGATCGATGAATAATACTCGCGATAGTTTGACTTCTTCTCATGCTCGAGCTAGTTAGTTTGAAAAAATCTTGACCCTCATTTACTCGAAATTCATCTCGCTTATCAAAGAACTCACTATGGCATTTACGGAGTGACGTCAAGCTCCACTATCGACTTCATATTTTTGGACAAACAAGTTAAGAAATTTATTTGTGACAGTTTTATTTGTTTCAAGAGGAAAAAAGCCAATAAATTGTGACAATAAAAATGTTTTCTAGAAAATCGTTATGCGTTTCTGACAAGTGTGTCAAGGTCATTTCAGCTTCGCGGCCTTCAGAACTTCTTCCGTTGGGTCTGCTTGACCCTCGACGCCCAAACTTTGCCGTTGATGTATTCGCCGACGAAGTAAAACGCGATGGGAACGAGTCCTAGCAAAGCGAAGAAGACGAATCTCTCGTGGTACTGAAGAATCTCCATGATCGGATAAACCCACGCGCCAGCGACTCGCTTCACAATGAAGACCCAGGCAATGTAGCAGGATACGAACGATCCGAGTACAGCGAGTGAAGTTTTCCGGCTCGGGAAATTGTGATGAGCGATGAAAAGCTCGACGACGATGAACAGGAAAACGTTCGTGTGAAGAATGTGGTTGAGCCACCAAGGGTAGATTGGATCCATGACGCGAGGAAAGACGAGTTCGCGATCGATGCTGTGCAAGAACCAGAAAACAATCGTCACATTTGCCGCGAGTGGGAAGGCGAGAGACGCGAAAAGGAAGTCGCGCACTCTTCGGACCATCGGCGGATTCTTTGGCGACAGCTCACTCGTCCCGATGAATTCGTTGGCAAGCGCAATCAAATGGAAGGACATTTGAATTATCTGTAGGAAAACTGTGTCGAGTCAAACACAAAATTGTTTATTTCTAACTTACCGCATCCAGGAAAGTCAAGTAGACCAGTTTTCCTAAATAAATTAAGCAAAGACTTTGTGTTATTACGATTGTCTCGACAGCAATTATATCAACCGACCTCCAAACTCATATTTTCTAAGCTTAAGCTCTTCAGGCAGCACGTGAACTACTTCATAGTAGAGCCCATAGAAGAACTGAACGGCTGCAAACAGATGGAAGACTTTAACGATGACACTTCTTGGCAACATTCTTATGGGAAGTTGTGGTATGACGACGGCTAAGGACTGACTGAAAAAGTTTTTCTAAAGACTGACTAAAACTATCTTCCTTATCACGAGCAAACGATCAGTCGATACATAAACGAGAAGACAACGATGTTTGCCAAACAATCATCAAGAACGGAGACAAGATTAATGAGTCACAAAGCAAGTAATGATTGACCATTTTATGTCACGTTTTGTACCTGAAACGGGTAAAGAGAAGACGAAGCAATTACGTTTTGGGGTTTATGATGATAAAGTCCTTGAACATCTTTTGTTGAGGGCTCGTCTCGTGTCTGTTGCCACCTAATGAACTCGCTCATCGCATACTTTCAAACTGCTTTATTTATTGCTTAAGCGGACTTTGATTTCTTGCCCTTCTTCACCTTGGGTGCTTCACTGAGTCGTCCCTTGTGCCAGACGAGCGAGTTAAGGAAGCAGCCGAGGAAATAAAAGATGTTCGGAACCGCTACGGTGAAAGCATAAAATCCGAGCTTCTGCGGCAAGTTCAAAACTTCGAGGAGTGGATAAACCCAGAATCCAGTTTTGTACCAAACGACGTGAATCCAAACAATGTACGCGGCCAAGAAAGCTCCCAACCCAATCAGACTCGACTTGCGGCATGGATATTTGTGGTGGAGAAGAAGCATCTCGAGTACCACGAACGCCATGATGTTTGAATGCACGAAGTGGTTAAGCCACCAAGGGAAAAAAGCGTCCAAGGCTTTTGGGAAGACCATCTCGCGATCGATTGAGTAGAGCAACCAATATATTCCTCCAACATTGAACGCCATTGGAAATGCTAACGATCCAAAGATGTAGTCCCTAACTCGTCTGATAAGCGGCCGAGGCCCCGCAGTCGGTTTGTTCGACCCAGCAAAGTCATTCAGGAGTGCAATCGTGAAGTAAACACCTTGGAGAATCTGAGCACATGTGTAAGCCAAGCTCGATAATTATCAGATAAGATAACTTACGAAGTTCAGGAAAGTCAGGTAGATGAACTAGGAAAAAAATTGTTATTTCTGTTCGCAAATTGAAATGAGATTTCTCACTTTTCCGCCGAAGTCGTAGCCTCTGAGCTTCAGCTCGTGTGGGAGCACGAAACTCAGATCGTAGTAAATTCCGTACGCGAAATGCGCGATGGCGAGAAGATGAAATGTTTTAGCCACAGTCGACATTCTCGGTTAACAAAAAATATTAGTAAAGGTCGTCGCTTGTGTTGCGGCCAAAGTACAAAAACTTACTGAAAGGTTTTTTATTCGCGGCTTTTTCACTTATCGCCGCTATGCACGCAGATAATGAACCGTTTGGTTCTTGATTGTGCAGAGGAAAAAAGTGTTTTGAACTCTTTGAACAGATGTGGATTCCGTTGATCTTGAGACGTCAGTGAAACTCGTAACATTACGTTTAAAAGGAAATAAATTTTATTACGAATTCGTCTGACGATTTCACTTTGTCTTTTTGCCTTTCTTTGCCTTTGGTGTTTCGCTAACTTTGCTCCACACAAGATTATTAATAAACTCGCCGACGTAGTAGAACGTCACTGGAACTGCCATCGTGAAAAGGAAGAAGCCGAGTCTCTGAGGCAGGTTAAGCACAGCGAGGACAGGATATACCCAAATGCCAGTTTTGTACTTGATGATGTGAACCCACACGAGATAGCCAACCATAAAGATCGAAAGTCCTCCAAGGCCAGACTTGCGGCATGGATACTTGTGATGCAGCAAGAACATCTCGAGGAAAACGAATCCGAGGATGTTCGAATGCACAAAATGGTTCAGCCACCATGGGAAGAAAGCGTCTAGCGCCACCGGGAAAACCAAGGCGCGGTCGATCGCGTACAACAGCCAAAACAATCCGCCGACATCGATGGCGAGCGGGAAAGCGAAAGCCGCGAACAGATAATCTCGAAGCTTTCTGATGAATGGAAGTCCGCTGGTCGCTGGTTTGTTACTTCCAACCAAATCGTTGAACAACGCAATAGTAAAATAAATTGCTTGGAAGATCTGAAATATTTCTCAGTGACCTTGACAATTTAAATAACTGAACTGTGCGTCTACTCACGAAGGTAAGGAACGTTAAATAAATAAGCAAACCCGCGAATTCAAACTTTCGATACTTCAGCTCCGGCTCGTTTACGTAAGTCAAGTAGTAATACAGGCCAAAGTAGAAGTGCGCGACGGCAATCAAATGAAAAAGAGTTGCGAGCGCCGACATCGCTAAGTTGTGATCAACACGGAATACAAACGCGGAATGAGCCGAGCGCTGAGTTAATTCACGCTTTTCGTATTCGCTTATCATTTTAGAAGTTCAGCGTTTCATTCAACAGAAAAAATAGACAAAAACATAAAACATTTCGAGGTTCACAGTTGCGAAACTTTATTGAAATATTTTTGAAGTTTGTGTACACAATATTTTTACTCTATCAAATAGGTATTTATTAAATATTTTTGGATTAAATTTCTAAGATGAACAGCTCGACAATCAGCAACAATTTCCTTTCGTCAGTTCCATCTCGATCTTGCAGAAATCAACTCGCGCTTCGCTCCAGATTTTTCTGTTCAAAGTCTCTCCAAGGAAATACATCGCAGTCGGATGAATGACGATTGTGAAGGCGAAGAAAGCTAGTTGCATTGGTAAGTCGAGCTCGTTGAGGATCGGATAAGCCCAACGGCCAGCGAAATGTCTCGTGACGATCATCCAGGCGAGGTAGCCAAGCATGAAGGCCATCAGGCCGATAAGTCCTCGTTTTCTCGAAGGATACTCGCGGTGCAGAATGATCATCTCGACGGCGATGAAAACTGCGACGTTCGTGTGCAGAATGTGATTGAGCCACGATGGGAAAAACTTATCGACCTCATCCGGGAACACAGAGCTTCGATCAATCAGGTAAAGCGACCAGAACAGCAACGCGACGTTAAACGCCAGTGGGAACGCGATCGCGGAGAAGAAAAAGTCTTTGACTCTTCTCGTGACTGGTGGATCTTTGATTCCTGTTTCGTTGGATCCGACGATGTCGTTGACGAACGCGAGAGTGAAGTAAACGGCTTGAAGAATCTGTGGGGAAAATCAAATAGAATTATTTTTTCAGTGAAAAATTTGAGTCACTTACAACATTGAGCACTGTCATGTAAACGAGTTTTCCGCCAAAGCTGTACTGCCTAAACTTAATTTCTTCGGGCAGCACGTAAACGCAGTCATAATAAATAGCGAAAGCGAAGTGCAAGGCAGCGAGTGAATGGAAAATCTTAAACGCACAATTCTTAACTGTCGACATGTCAGAGTGAACTAGGCTCGACAAGGAACAAAGCAAGACTGAATTATGCTTTTAAATTATGCTTCCAAGATTGTCGGTGAAGGCTTATGTTGATAACGAGAGAAGCAATTATGTAAAATTCCGAGAAGCTCGATGAGAGCGATTCGGGTTTGGGATTTTATTTCGTCTTTGTTTTCTTGTTATCTGCGAACAGTTTGCTCAGTGTCTCGCCGATCCAATAGAGAACGAGAGTGACGAGCCCACAGATGACGAAGAAGGCGATCCTTTGAGGGGCGGAGAAGATGCCGATGATGCCATAAACCCATTTGCCGGTGTTCATGTAGATGACGTAGAGCCAAATCAGGTAGCTGAGCAGGAAGAGCGTCAACCCGCGTATGGCAGCACTTCGTTTCGGATATCTGTGCTTAACGATCATCAAGTCTAATAGGATGAAAATCGACACGTTTGTGTGTAGAACGTAGTCGAGCCATCGAGGAAAGAACTCGTCTAACGCTTTTGGAAACACGAGCTCTCGGTCGATGGTCGTCATCGCCCAGTACATCAGCGTTGTCTCAAATGCCAGTGGCAGCGCGAAAGTTCCAAAAACATAATCCCGAAGCTTGAGTAAGCCGTTTGTCCTTGTGAAGTCGCAGGCCAACGCGACGATGTAGTAACCGACTTGAACCACCTTTGATAAGAAGCTGATAAGTAAATCTGTCAATTCCGAAGCAGAATTCAACTTACCGAAGCAAGTATAGTCAAATAGACCAACGGCCCGCCAAACTCGAAGCCTCGAACTTTCATCTCAAGGGGCGAGATGAATTGGTAGTTGTAGTACAACGCAAAGGAAAACTGTCCAAGCGCGAACAGATGGAAAAGCTTCAGAATGGAATTCGATGCCATTTCAAGACGCGGTCAAAAGTCGACTGAGACTGCTGAATGTTTTGTTTACAAGCCATGCACGAGACTCGAGAGAGGGAATAAAACAGTCGAAACGTTGCAAACATCACACATATTTATTAGCAAATACTTTCGTTAAAGCACATCGACTGTGATCGTTGATCCAAGGCTATTATTAATAATTAAGGAAACAAAGGTTCGGGTCATTGACCGATGTCCTGTAGGTCGATGACCCCGCAAGCGATTAGTCAAAATTCCTGGATTATCAAGAGAGCTGAATTTTGATTGGCTGTTTCTCTGACTGGGTCAAGGACATTAGCCCGATAAAGTTAAGTTAAGGTACATTAAGGTGCAAGACACTCAGAGAATTTAAGGCTCGGCGTTGATCTTCCGTTGCCGGTTGTAGTGAATGATTTTGTCGACTCGGTCGCGACTCCAAACTAAATTGTTGAGGAACAGGCCGAGATAGAAGAAGGCGAACGCGACGAACATGTTGAAGATGTGGAAGACGATTCTTCCTGTCCAGTTGAGCTCGTCCAAGAACGGGTAGATCCAAGTCCCAGTGTGATTCCAAATGATGTGTATCCAAATGACGTACGAGAACATTAGAACGAAGAGCGCAGTCAGGTTGGGCCACTTCCTGTTCGGATAATGTCGATGTAAGAGCACCAATTCGATGATCATGAAGATCATGATGTCAGTGTGAACGAAGTTGTTTAGCCATACTGGGAAAAATGCTTCCCAGGCCTTTGGCGCGACCAACTCTTGCTTGATAAGGAAGAGAGTCCAGAAAACTGCGCCCACGAGGAAGGCGAGTGGAAAAGCCAGCGATGTGAAGATGAAGTCCTTGATCTTCCTAATCGTCGGTCGCTCCTTAATCAACACTGAATTCGAGCCGACGAAATCATTCGCCAATGCGACAGAGAAGAAAACCAACTGAACAACCTGAAAAAGAAAATTTCCGTGGACTTTGAACTGCGTCGGAAAATTCTTTACTCACTTCGTCCCAAAACGTCAAATAGATAAATTTCCCTCCAAACGAGAATCCTCTGATTTTGACCTCCTCGGGAAACACGAACTTGTAATCGTAGTAGATCGCGTAGGCATAGTGAAGCAGTGCCAACAGGTGGAAGAGCGCGAACACGACTTGCTTCCAATTCATTTCAATTTTCTCGAGTCACTGAACGGGCAAGCCCTCGATGTTTTATCCGTAACCAAACTGGATAATCCCGAATGCTCACTGCATTTGGAAAATGCGACGATGCTCTGCGACGTTGAAGGGAAACGTTGCGTTTAATTTTCTAAGATTTTATTCAGATATTTCGCTTAGATGATAACGTTGCTGAAAAATGTATAAAACGTGGTTCGTTAGCCGATGTAGAAGATGAAAACTCGTCGAGCTTTGAGAGTGTGAGGGGAAGTTAGCCGTTCGACTAATCCGAAGCCTTTACGAACAGATTTTCCACGGACGAGAAAAGTTTTCCTCGATTTCCACGCAAACAAAAACAAAACATTTCCGATCATATTACAGTAAAAGCCTAAAGTTGATCTTAAACATTTAAAACTATTCAACATCGAGTCTAACGAAATTTTGCTTCTGACAAATTGCGAACGAAGAAGTTTATCCAATCAAACAGTTTTTGCGTAGTTTTCCAATAAATTAAAGAAGATTTTATCACGAATCGTGATTCACGATCAGCATTTGATTACTATTTTTATTCTACATGAAATGTGAGGTCAATGAATTTATCAAAATTTGGCAGAGCAGCTCAGCTTGACGGTTTGTCAACCAAACGCCAACGCGTGCTACTTAAGCCCATAAGTCCATTGACCTCATACACCTCATCGAAACGTCAGCTTATTTCGTTTCACGGAGAATTTAGTTAAGTCGTTGGTCAAAAACTAGCGAGAAGAACTTAGTTCGCTTTTCCTGATTTAGCCTTTTGCTGCTGCTTGATCTCGCGAACCCAAACTTTCTCGTTGACAAACTCGCCGAGTAGATAAAGGCCAACGGAGAACACAAGACACAGAAGGAAAAAGACGATTCGTTGTGGCAAGTTGAGTACATCGAGCACTGGATAAACCCAGATGTTCGCCTTGTACTTGATGACGTGAATCCAGCCCAAGTACGCTGCCATGAAGATTGCGAGACCGGTGAGCCCAGCTTTGCGCGATGGATAAACTCGGAACGACGTGAACAGCTCCATGACTATGAAGATCATTATGTTGGTGTGCATGATGTGGTTCAGCCAGCTAAAACGATTTGAGAGTGAGATTTGACTCAGATTGCAGCGTGAAACTTACTTAGGGAAGAAAGCGTCCAAAGCCTTCGGGAAAACGAGTTCGCGATCAATGCTGAACAGCGACCAGAACGTGATGCCCACGTTGAAAGCGACCGGGAAAGCGAAAGCAGCGAAAACGTAGTCCTTGATACGCCGAATGAACGGCGTCTTCCTTGGAGCGACGTCATTCGATCCGAAGAAGTCGTTGATCAGCGCAATGAAGAAGTAAGACGATTGAAGTATCTGTGAGTGGCGAAGTGAAAGTTTTTGAGTGAGGCAAACAGTCGAAACACTGCGCAACGTTTCATGTCGCCCTTCAGACAAAATATCGATTTACAAGCAATTTTTCCCCAATTGAACGATGCGCAATTGAAAGGAAAGTTCACGTCAAATGACTCGAGACTCGTAAAACATTATTACCGCATCAAGAAACGTGAGGTATTTGAATTTTCCACCGAAAGGTGATTTGTTGCTTCGTAGCACTTCACCAGGAACGTGGACGAACGAGTAGTCATAGTAAACGGCGAAGCAGAACTGAACCATCGCTATCAGATGGAAGGTCTGGACGAGGGTTGACGCCATCGTATTCACAGCTAAACGCAATATCAAATGTTCGGTCTTATCACATCAAAACTAGAAGAGAGACTGAAATTCCCTCGAATGTTTCACGATTTGTTTGCGCAACATTGCGAGAGAGCAAACATTACGTTGATCAAAATTACGTGGATCACTCATCGCGGATTCTCTGACGTCGAGTTGTAATTAAACAATGTGAATTCTGATTTACATTTACAAGCAGAACAGCTGGAAACGACCTAGGCTGCCGTTATGCAAATGAATTACGATCGCTATGATGTTCGCTTGTCTCTGGAGTGAGTGCGTGTTATCTAATTAAGCTTCATTGGATTTATTATTCATGCGTATGAAACTGTCTCGAGTCTCATTTCTTGAGAAATTTAGCTTTTTCGAGCCACCGAAATTGTTTACAGCAATTACGAAAATTGATTACGATCGATTGAAGTCTGTCTGATGAATCAAGGGCGAAGATAACTGTTAGATGGATACAAGTTGCGTCCACCTGGCAATTTTCACCGTCAGCCAGTGCTTACTCAATCATTTAGCGATCGCAGATTGATTTTTTGGCTGGAACGAAGTCTTGTGTAATGAAAGATTTGACTTGAACGACCGCGAAATTTTGTTTGTTGCTTCAGCGCAAGAATTTTTCTCTGCTTTCTATCATGTTGAACCATCCGCTAGGAAATCCAATTAATCAAAAATAAACAATCGCGAAGAGTTGCCAGAGGCTCGCTTATCACTGACGAGTGATTTGGGAGCTTCAACTCTTTTCCTCTGGCCTTGCCGCCCTTGTTATTCCTCAACCTTCAACCCTAAGGTATTGAAGAACATTACGTGGAAAATCACACGTCACTCGTTTTCCACAGACAACTCGCGATACTAACCAAGCACCAGTAGGTCAAGAACCTTGAGCGACCTCCGTATCCGTGTCGCAGCATTTTGGGGACGCCTGGCGTGTTTGGGATGTTCAAGTGCCAATCGAAATTCATCGCGTACATTAGTTGACCGATTGCGATAAGGTGCAGAATTGCTGTGAACGCGCGCGACTCGTAGAACTGGAAACTCATCTTGATTCCTTGCTTGTCCTATCAATTTTCAAATGCACCACAAATTTTCCTCCTTGGCCGACTAAGACTCTAAAGTTTCTCAAAATTTTCCTTACGACGAACGAAATTTACTTCCACATTTTATCGATTTTTCACTGAGTCGATTGTTGCAGCTTTTCCGAGCTTTCGAGCAGAGTTGTCTATTGGAACTTTGGCGATTCGGACGATGCGCATCAGTTTGCAATTTATTGCGCGTGTAGCTCGCGACCGTTAATTGAATTCACAAAAAAAGAATCTGTAACGCGAACCACGTAATTGTCTTCAGACCAGTCAGATTCTACTGCG
Source organism: Smittia sp. YW1114-2 (assembly GCA_033064975.1). Classification (NCBI taxonomy): domain Eukaryota; kingdom Metazoa; phylum Arthropoda; class Insecta; order Diptera; family Chironomidae; genus Smittia; species Smittia sp. YW1114-2. Next base: position 20,649,855 of record CP093832.1, read on the forward strand.
ACGATGTTCTCTTATTTTGTTTCACGAATGTTTCGGGCGCACACATTCGCAAGCTCGCATGTGAAATTTCCCTGCGTCGTCGCCTTCCAACACAACCAAGAAAGCTTTTCCAGCTTTTCACGAAACATTGCCGATGCTTTCCGTAGCGAATCTGGAAAGGTTTGCTGCTGACAAAATTGATTGATGATAACTTCTGAGTGCTTTCACATTGTCGAATTGACAAACAAATGAACGCACAAACTTAGCGTTTCTTATCAAACGAAAACGAGAAATTGTTTAAAGATTGCAGTCATGACCGAAGGTTGGAGCTTATTCAGGAAAATACAAAGCAAAATGTCATTGCGATTTAAAGTGTCAGAGCTTCGAGTGATATCACAAATTATATCGCTCGTGTTTCCGATGTTATCAACTGAGGTTAGATAGCAGCGAACATTTGTTTGTACAACGAAATTGGCGTCTAAATTGTTATTTTTAAAGACGTGTGTACGTGTTTCTCACTTCTGCGGGGAGAAGCCGGCATAGAGATTGCATAATTGGTCGAAAGCTTTGAATAATGAGCTTTTTGGAAATCGTTGATCTTTTCATTGGTTGAAATTGAAACGCTTCATTAAGGAAAATTGATTTTACTTTAGAGTGAAACGATTCCTTTAAGTCATTGTTGGAGAATTCATCGGATTCATCTCCAGAGCTTTCGAAGCTCGTAAGCTTTTGAGCTTTTGCCTTATCAATAAAATGCAATGACAGTTCATTTCTCTCGCCTTCTTTAAATAGCAACCGTTGTTTCACCGATCAAAGTTTGATCGTCAAATTTGTTTTTGCAAAACATTTGCACCAGACTTTTCTCAATTAAATTTATTGTTCATCGTATCGTCGGTAATGCCGCGTCGGCACATTGGTGGGTTCAAAGATCAGCTTAATGTATCAAAGTTATTTCTTGTTTTACTAACTGTCTTCAATAAACCTTCTGTAGACGGCCAGTGACCTCGATTAGCTTACACTAATCCATGATCAATAAACCTTCACGATGCCATGTAAAACTCACCAGGTTCCAAACGGTTAAAAACATAAGTCTTCCTTTCAAGGGAATCGCGTCGGGTCTTGCTTTCGACTTTCTAAAAACCTCCCAGCCGATCACGTTGACATCGTACCAGATCGCAAAAGCAAAGATTCCAATTCCGATTACGTGAAGAATTACGCGACACTTGTTCAGCATTATTATTCTTGTGCGATCAAAAATTTGCAACCTTCTTCGTCGGCGAATGAATGTTTACTAACTCTTTTCATCCGGTTCAGTTGACTCAGCTGATTTCGTTTCTTCAATACAACGGCGCGAATGTGTTTGACCGATGTTGGATTGAAAATATTTTGGGTCTCGTGCTTGGATAGTTTCGGCACTTGTGTGTGTCAACATTGTTTGCACTTTCCTAAAAGAACTAATTGCCGAAGCAGTGATAGAGCCAGCCGGTTTTTTCGTCTGTCAATTTGTGATATCACAAATCCGCTTCAATTGCGAAGGTCACGGAATAAATTACTGAGCTCTCAGAGAATAAATTACTGTGCGCACATCTGAGTTCATTTCAATTAACTCTTCGTTTCTCAATGCAATCTTGTTATGCGACGGGCGTCGATGGAAACTCACCAAGTTCCAAATTGTCAGGAAAGCGAGCTTCCCATTCATCGGCACCCCTCGAGGTCTAAGTTTAAGTCGCTCTGCAGAAGTCAGACCAACTTCTTCGAGATCGTAGCTAACAGCGAAGGCAAAAACTGCAGTTCCAATGATATGAAAAATAAGGCGACACTTGTCCATCTAATAAATAATTTCTAAAGCCCAGAGATAAAATGCAACTGCCGTCGTTCGGCTGAAAAACTTTACTGCAGATTCTGCCCGTCACGCTCGTTCGCTTTAACTGATTCCACTAACGTCACAACTACTCACGTTTCGAAAAATACTTTGAAAATATTTATCGCATTTTGGATAATTTTATGCATTCAGTACAATACAAATTCGATTTCTGTGTGAGAAACTCTCTTTACTTAGTGCATCGAAAGCTCTCTCGAGTTCTTCAACTTATCGATGTGATATCGAATAAACCAAGTGACTTTGACTTTGTGATGCAAGTTCTCGAGTAACTATTACTTTGTTGGCGCTGTTTAATAAATACACAGCTTCGCTTACAAAGCTTTGAAATTCGTTTAAACATGAGAGACTCACAGAGAGAGCAAAAACAACGTAAGCTCGAACACTTTTCAATAAAAATTCAAAAGCTATCTGAGCTTCTCACCAGGTTCCATGCAGTCAGGAAGGAAAGTTTTCCGTTCCAGATCATACCGTCGAATTTATCATGTTTCACGTTTAAAGCTTCGTAAGTTTTCGTCCCAATCACATTGACGTTATACCAAATTGCCAGAGCAGAAATTCCAATTGCGATCAAGTGAACAACAGCTCGATGTTTATTCATCTCGGTTCAGTCAAACTTCAACAGAAAATTGCAAGCAGCTTTTCCGTTCGTTGTTAAGAATCTACTGATCTTTCAACTCATAATTTCTTCTACTCAACTTCGCTTTTGAATTTGTCAGCGTCCTTCGAAAGCTTCGGCGTCTACTTCAACAACAAATATTTATTTAACAGTTTAATGTTTACCTGTCAACATTTTTCTATAATTTCTATTTTCAGACTATCATCAAAGTTTCTACTTTAGAAATTTCTGACGGTCTAAATTTTACGCGGACTCAAGTTCTGATTGAATAAAGTTCTTAATATTTCAATCACAAGTCATCTTGACTAATACTTAACGAGCTTGTTTCACTCACTTCATTCCAAACTGTCAAAAACATGAGTCTTTCCTCTAAGCCGTCAGGTTTAGTCTTAGTTGCTCGCGAGATTTTCCTACTCACGATGTTCACATCATACCAAATTGCGAAAGCAAAGATTCCACCCGCGATCACGTGAAAAATTATGAGGAACTTTTATGAATAATTATTCGAGACTGATAAGCTTGTAGCATTCGTGGCTCAAGTTGAAACTCTTCTAATAAACGCTTGAATAATTTTTCTATTTATTCAATTGGTTTTGAATTGAAACTGACACATCGAAGTATTGTAGAGAAAAGTTATCTCATTTCGTAAAAGCTCCAGCTGGCAAAAATATCAATCGATGAAGATGAAAAGCTCCTAAAAATTCTTGACAGTAAAATCTAGTCTGCTAGCCGAATTCGCGAGATAAGACGCGGCCTTAATATTTTGGGGTCACCTAACGAAGATTATCATTGCTACCAATTCGTTAGACTAATTGTCAGTTCTCGCAAATCTTTCAACAAGTGCTGTAGCAATGAAGTTTCTTCTAATAATTATCATTTTGGCCGTAGCAGCTCAGCAAACTTTCGGAAGAAACCAAACCAACTATGGATTTAGAAATGTGACCTATGACCATGGATTTAGAAACTCCAGTCGTTTTGGTAACAACTCTTTCGTCGGCGGTCGAGGAAATAATCGCCAGAACTGGTAAGTTTTGCAAGAGGCAGTAGAACGTTAATTTGTGAAATTTTCCCCAGCTATCACGATGGCCAATGGGGCTGGGTTTGCTCTAGCTCCAGTGACAGCTTCGCTCCACTCGCTGTCGTAGTCGTTTCTGCTATGATCAGTCTACGGTTTATGTCTTCCAGCTAAAATGTTCTGCTGTTCAGTTACCGACTAAGCAAGAAATAAAACAGCGAATTCGACTCCAAACGGAAGTCGAGTAAATTTTACAATCTACGGAGGAAAAACTGAATTGGTTTGGTTTCCTTGTAAAATTTCCATAAATTCATTAGTTCACATTTTGATACCTAACGAACTTCAAGTCGCGGCGACATGAAATATTTTCTTGTCTACGTTCTTCTGCTGTGCGTCGTAATCAACGTCGCGTTTTCACAATTTGAGGGGTCACTGAAGGAGAAGCCAGACACCGACGCTGATAAAAGGCGAAAAGCTTATTTGGCATCAAGAAGGTCGAAGAAAAATGCAATGACAACTCAAGTTTTCACCACAAAAACTTCTACGAAGGAAGAAGTTAAGCGACCTGATGAGAAGATCGACGAAGCCAAGGACAACGCCGACAATAATTCCAAATAACTTTGCGATCATTTAAGTTGACTGCACAATGAATAAATAAATTTCGTCATAAACACAAAACTGAGCTTTATTGAGCTTTCAGGCTAAGATGTTCGATGTTTTCCTCCGTTTAATTTCATTCAGATTCAATCTCCTCGCGCCTTGAATGTTCTACATTTCAATTTCAAATTCTCAAACTCCGGTAACACATCGAGATTACATTTAAATTCCTTATCCGGCCGAAATCTTATCGCCGACGAGAGAATCATGTGAGTGACATTTGCAATTCCCAGATAAAGATTATCGTCACACTCGAATCTAATCTGAGATAAAGTTTATTGTGACGGAGATTGCATTTAAACATTGATCGATGATCACGGATCGTCTGGCTAATGCCGGAAAATTAATTGAATTCTGAGGCCTCAGCTAATTGATTCGACGATAACGCACGTGATTCCGTCACAAGCAGGAAACCTCAACTTGCATTCGGCTTCGGCGTGATCGTTTAACACTTCGACGACACCAACTCAGATGATCCTTTGTTTACAAAACGAATCAGAGGTTCTTCTTCTCACCTTGACACATTAATTTAACGCCAAATCCAGATTTCTTTTGTAATAAATGATAACGACTGGTGATTGTGCCCCCAGCTTGCTGGAAATATTCAAGCACGCTCGCTAATCAGGTCAAGAAGAAGACGCGCGAGACAGGGCAAAGCATAATTTATTGAACTCGTTGATGTATCGCGTCGATTGGGCATTTTGTTGACTCTCGATTCAAGTTCTAACTCCGAGCCCTGGCACGAAGAAATGCAATTAATATTCTCTGGTTTTCGGCGGCCAAAGCCGGTTTGAGCTTTTTAAGAATGATCTTCGGTCTCGAACGGTACGACGTGATTTTCGTCGAAGCTATTCAAGTTTTCGTTGCGCACCAAAATCTTGATTTTTCGGAGGATCGTTCGAGAAAAGCGAATGTCGAGCGCCGTCATTAGTTTTCTGAATGGACCGTCGACTTCATCGTGAACAAAGTTTTTTTCCAGCTCACGAGTTGTCGTCACATCATTGAAGAAAGGCGGGAAGTGTTAAATAGAAGAACGTATATATTTTCGTATTTCTTTAAATCACAAAACCATTTTTCGATTCAGTATCGACTCAACTTTGATCGCTATCGGTGTTCAACCTCAGCTCGCTCAGAATTCAATCAAATTATTGATAAACTGATAAAAAAAATATTGAACGAACAGTTTTGATCTGAACGTTACGTGCGAAGTGCAAATAATTTGTGGAAAGTTTTGTAAACATTTTGGTGTCAGGAAACGCTGCGGACATCGAGGAAAATCTTTTTGAAATGTAAGTCGAATATTTTTTGAATTATTTTTGGGTGAAACAATTAAACAAAGTCTCGCTGAGTTTTGTTTGATGATTTAATTTGAGTTTGTCTTTTTAATAATCTGGAAAATTGTTGAATCTACTTGGACAAATATTTATTTATTTAGATTCATCTGAAGATCAAAAGCGATGGCTTGTTCTTTCATAAGAATGTTTTATAAAGCTTGTAAAAGCAATTGACACCCTGGCGAGTGGTCGCATTTTTCCAGGAAAAATTGTACAGCATCCCAATCACTTTCCCAGTTCTTGCAAATATTCAATTATCAAACAGAGATTTCCTCGATAAAAAATACGTTTTCAGCCCAAAATTCTTGTCAAACATTTATTTTCACATGTTTCTAAGAAAAACTGCGTTCTAAAATCACTTGAAATTAATTCTGAGGAAGATCAATGAAAAACAAATCGTCTTTCACGAGTGGAAAACTTTTTCTTCATTCGAACGTCACATGTTGATCGTGCGAATTAACGACTTAACAATTTTAATTGTAAAACAATTTGTTTTGTTGTCAATTAACGAGCTTTCGTGTAAGCTTTTGTCAATCTCGGAAATGACTCTAATCTTATCAGTGATTGCGTGGCTGTTAAAGAATGAATTGATTGATTTTGATTAGCTGCGATGACGTGCGGCGCACGTCAGACAAATGCACAATCGCTTCCGATAGAAAACTTCGAACTGTTTCAACGCAATGTTTTCTTGGATCTTTGTCTTGTTCGACCGACGTTCTTGTTCCTTGATAAGATAAAAGATTTCCTTTCACCCAATTGTCTTTATAAGTCGAGAATTGAGTCCGAAGCTCGTTAGTTTTGTTTCTGCAAGAACTTGGAGTACCAAAATCATGGAGCGAAAAGTTTTGATTGCCGTCTTGATTGCGCTGGCCGCTTTAATCGGTCTCGTCGTCGCTAGGAATGATCTCGTCGTTGGATCGATTCGCGTCGACTCCGTTCTTCTCTACCAGTAAGTTGATTGTGCCCTGGCTCGCATTCGTATTTCCTGACATTTCTGCTTGCAAAGGCAAACCTACAATCGAACTGGAGTCGCCGGTCAAATGATCAGCGAGAACGTCGTTTACACGAACCAGGTCAGGAACATCTCTCGCATTCGCGCCTTGGACTTGAACGCCAACGGAACCGGCGGGCTCGCAACCATAATATCCGGAGGCGTTGGCTTCAGAAACGTCACGATTCGCCTTCAGTCGTTAGCTGTCGGACGAGGCTACAACTTCTTCGTTGACATCTACGGAAACTAAAAAGTCTGCGGGAAATAAAGGGAAAATTTTCCATCAGCAAACGTCACGACGATGAGTCTTTCTCGTGATTTCACTCCTTCTTTTTATTATTCCGCCAAACTCGATAATTGAATCGCCTGCAATTAGCGCTTTACAGCTCGTGAAAAATATGAAGCTGTTGATTCAATTTAATTAACAAATCGGTCACAACAAAAGTGAGGCGAAGTTTCTGAATCACCGATATTTATTCAGACTTGTCAGGACGCGATAGAACATTTGGATTCTACCAACGAATGCGGAAGCGAAAGATTTGATTGGAGGCACGTCTCGTGCTTGAATAATATTTGTGAAATATCTCAGACTTCGACGGCCTTCATTTGGTCGAGCGCTTTATCAGCAGCGGCGTGAGTGATTGCCGTCGCTTGCTTGTGTTGGCGTTTACGCAAAGCTGATGTATGATGTAGCGAGAAGTCGATGAGAGACGAGAGAGAACTGGCTGCACGATTTGCTGCATTGTGAAGTGAGCCGCTCGGCTGTTGAGTTGTGTGATCATGGAGTCTGACAAGTTGATCGAAATTCTACCAAAAGACTGGATTGAGTTGCGCAACATCTTCCAGCTAAACTGGCCAGACAATCACGTCGCGTGGCATACGATTAATAATTTCATCAACTGGTTTCGTATGAAACCGGATATCAAACACCTGAAGATGTACAGTTTGAATGGGTCTTGGCAAAGCGATGGAACCTATGTGATTGTTGTGAGTTAGAATTCGATCGAAAGGCTCGACCCGTCTGACCTAGAAACTTTTCTCGGGGCTAGGACCGTTATCAGCTATTCGTTTACACGCTTGAGTTGTCTAACGATAAACTGAAAAGAGCATTGAATCTCCTCGACTGGAGTGGAGGCTTTAAAGTCAGCTCGTTCCTCAAGCGTCATCGTTCAGCTGTGCTAGACGTTGTGCAGGAGAAAAGACTGAAAGTCGAGTATGACTCGCACACTCCGCTTTATTTCCTCTCAAAAGTAGAGGGAAAGAAGAAGACGTTGTTGTGAGTTTGCCGATCAGATCATCAGCTCGTGATTCACTTTTGTTTTTCTAGAGCGCCAAGCAACGTCACTTTAAAACCTTTGTCCGTAGACAGCGCGGAACTTATCGACGACGTATGGCCCAACAAACACGATGGATCTCGATTCTTCATTAAGCGATTGATCGAATGGAATCCGAACATCGGAGCGTTCAATGAAAGCAATGAGCTAATGGGCTGGTGCCTTCGGCTTCAAGCTGGTCCGCTTGGTGCGTTACAAGTTAGAGAGAAGTTCATGCGCAATGGACTCGCAAGCCATATCGTCACTGCCATGTGCAAGATTTTAGCCAACAACGACATGGACACGTTTGCTCTTACTGGAATTCAAAACAAAGCATCTCAGAATTTATTTCTTAAGCTTGGTTTCAAGCACACCGACGACGCCTATTGGCTCCGAACTTTCCCCTTCGACGAAACGATTAAATGGAGTGATGACTAAACAAACATTTGCCTTGACAAAATAAACAATCACAAGACTCTCGCGACGGTTTTCACTCTCCGCGATAATCTATCCGCGATATTTCTGGCGTGGAGATTGCAGTTCTGATTCACTGTGCTCGCTGCTAACATGTGCGACAGTTCGGCTCGCGAGATTCCGCTCGACAGCAGCGTTGAGAAGCTGATGAAGTTGTACTTGGTCGAGTGGCCTAAGCACATCGTTATCCACTCTACGCTTCTCACCTTCATCCAGCGATTCAAGGAGTTTCCCGAACTGAAAGAACGATTCCGAGTTTTCGCTTTGTCGGACGATTGGGAGAACGATGGGGCGTTTCTCGCGAGCGTGAGTGACAGTCGGAGACGATTATAGATTGAGTGTCTCGTAATATTTTAGTTCGTATGCAACGACATCGAAACTTGTGTGTTCTTTGACTCGCTGAGCGATGTTCCGACCGAATCTTTGAAGAATTATCTCCGGTCTTTGGACTACACGAACCTCGTGACGGTATACTCGGTGCGAAATGTCTTTCGTCCGATGCTGCTGGATCTTATCAACGAGCGGGACTTCCAAATCTTCGACGATACAAACGCGGTTTGTTATTATCTGCCCAAGGGCGATGCAAAGAAACTAGAGATGACGTAAGATTACCGAAATCGGGTTTTGTCTCGGGATGAAATTGAGCTAAACTCGTTTAAGTCTTCCATCGAGCACTCGTCTGACAAGTTTGAGCGAGAAAAACGTGAAGAGGATAAACGCCGCTTGGCCGCACCGCTATGATGGATCAGAGAAGTTCATTTCGTATTCGATCGATTATCATATGAGCGCCGGGCTGTTTGATGATGCCGGCAATCTTTTGGCCTGGAGTCTTCGCTACGACAACGGCTCGATCGGAGTTCTCGGCGTCGACCCGCAGCATTATCGAAAAGGATATGGAAGCGTCATGGTCAAGGCAATGTCTCGAAAGATCGCAGACGAATGCGACTCGGACGTGACGGCCCTGATCCAATATCAGAACGAGAAGTCACTGGGCATGTTTACCAAACTCGGCTTCCAACCCGTCGACTCACACACCTGGTTCGTTCTGACAAGCAAATAAAGTTTTGATTGCCGTAATCTTATCTTATCGGCGAGATAATTGAAAACGATTTTCGGTAACCAACGAGACCCTCAGTTGCCTGCTGAAATGTCAAAGCAAAGTCAAAATTCCCTCGTCGAAATTCCGGCTGAAAGTTTCTCGGTGTTGAGAGACAAATTCAAAGTTGGTTGGCCGAAGCATATCGCTGCGTTCAGCCTGTTTAACACGTTTGCTATTCGCTCTGCTAAGAGTTTGGGAGGCAGACGAGTCGTTAAAGTGTTTAGCTTAAATGGCAAATGGGAGGATGGAACTTTTATCGTCATGGTGAATACTTTTGGTCACGTTTAACGCACTTGACTCAATCGATACTTTTAGTTCGACACAAACGTGTCATTCGGAACTTTGGATCCAACTTTTGATCGACTCAAAACTGCTCTGAAGCTTCTGAACTTTGACAGAGTTTTGATGTTCATGTGCATTCCTGAATTTTATTTCTCGATGTTTGATGAAGTAATCGAGGAACTCGACTTGATTAAGAAGTTTGACATTCCTGGAACGATGATGACGATCGAGCGACGTGAAGCGATGGAGTTGAACTATGAGTGAGAACTGCAACAGATACTTCAGAATGTTCATTTTGACTTCTTTCTGAAGAATTCCGCAGGGATTTAAACTCGATTCTTTGACTGAAAGAAGCGCGGAAGCTATCAAAGTCGCTTGGACTCACGGCGAAGAATTTTCCGGCGAAACAGTTGCTTACTTGATCGAGAATAATCCGAGCGTCGGGCTCTTCAATGAAGCTGGCGAACTCGTCGCCTGGTGCTTAGGTTTCTCTACAGTTTCTTTGAGACTTTGAGCATCTGATTGATTATTTTGAACTCTTAGTTTTCGACTTTGGTTCCCTTGCTGCCCTTCAGGTTGACGAGGAATATCAACGACGCGGCTTTGGCGAGATTGTCACGAGGGCGATAACGAAAAAGGTCGCTAAGGAAAACGACGTTGATGTGACTTCGAACTTTGTCGATGGAAACCTGCGATCGCAAAGGCTAGTTGAGAAAATTGGCTACAAAAAGATTGACACGAATCGATGGATCGGAGTTTGTAGCGGGTCTCAATAAAAAATATTTGTGATTCATGTGATCAAAGCACTTCAACCTTCTGCGTTGATAAAAGATGTCTAGGTTGAAAGCGCTGAGTTTGTTGTGCAAACATTTTTGCTGTAAATTATGGCGAAGTTCTCTTCTCGTCTCAAGAGGCTTGCGCTCTGAGCCAATTTGCGCCTCGTGAAATTATTTTATCGCTCAGTTGCATTACATCTTCCATTACGACGATGTCGCTCGTTGAGATTCAAATAGAAGATTTGCCTGCCTTGCGGGACAAGTTTAAGGTCGATTGGCCTACACATGTTGTGGCCTTCAACCTGCTTGACTGCTTCATCAAACGATATTCCGACAAGCCACAAGGTTTCAAGCAGGGAAAGTTCTTTAGTCTGAATGGCGACTGGGAGAGCGACGGAACTTTCCTCGCGCATTTGGTGAGAACGAAGAAATATTTATGCTTCCTCTCTGTTGATACAACTCTTGATTGTAGCGAGAGAGCGAGCTTTTATTCGCCACGCTCGACATAAATTCACAGCGACTGAAGACTGCGCTTTGTCTCTTTCCTTTTGGACCTAAAATGACTTTCTTCATGTGCATTCGTGATGTTTATTGTCCGATGATTCTTGAAGTTATCGCAGAACAGAAGTTGGAAACTTTGTTCCACGGCGGTACAACGATGAAGTTCATGCGAAAAGAAGAAGCGAAGAAGCTCAATGTTGAGTAAGGTCATGAACCAATAGTAAACATTTGAGTCAACAAAGATATTTTTAAGAATTCCGGAAAAGTTTAAACTTCGACCGCTTCGCAAGGAACACGCGGAGCGAATCAACTCGGTCTGGCCACAGCGATCTGAAGGCTCAGTCGTGTACATCGAGTACATGATGGACTACAACATTCACCTTGGACTCTACGACGAAAATGATGAACTCGTTGCGTGGTGTCTTCAATTAGACTTCGGGTCGTTGGCCACGCTGCAAGTGGACGATAAACATTTCAGGAAAGGATACGGACAGATCATAACGAAAGCCATTTCGAAGAAAATCGCTTCTGATTGCGACGCTGACATCACGTCAAACGTTGTCCACGACAATGTCAAATCGCTGAACTTGTTCGCAAAGCTTGGATTTGAAGAAATTGATAAGAATCATTGGATTGGCGTGAGGAAACCAGAATGAAATCATTCCGTTGAAATAAAGTCTGACACTTTCGTGAACTCTCTGTCTGTCTATCTATCTTGCAATCTTAAACGTTAAGCCATCGCTAAGTTTATCGAAGTTAAGATGGCTTTAAAACTCTCATTGAATTAAGGATCAGCTAGGTCGAACTAATTCGTCGTTCAGGATCAAAATATCTTCATAGTTTGTCGGGTGCATTAGAGTGAAAATATCTCAAGAAATAATTGATCAACTTATTTTTCGATCCAGCGTAGTAAAACGAGCAATGCTCAATTACTAACTAATGAAGCTTAATTACCAACTCGACAATTGACGCCGATGAATGTAATTAAGAATTCTCCAGAGATCCTCAAACAGTTGAAAAAGTTTCTTAAACTTTTCTCAATAAATTTCCCAAGCGATCTCAAGCTTTCCAGGTCATCCCTCACCAGCGACTTGCCAACCCTTTGGGATCTATTGCGTCAGTTACTCATCGCTATAATTGAGCCAGGCTTATCAAACAAACTGACGAGCTTCGATGAATTATTGAGGGTTTTTTAGTGTCAGTTGAAGAGCTCGACGAGCAAACAAAATGCTTTAGAAATCCTCAATGAGGATTCTCGTTACCTTTGATTGAAGCGCTCGCTCTTCGTTTGGCATTGACCTTGTTTGCATTTCGTCTTCTCCCTAAACCTTTATCTGTATTCGTGGCAGTTATCGATCGAGATATTGCAATATCGCGAGCTTACACGCGAAGAGTTAACAGAATATTTCCATCTGCTATGATAACGATTGCGAGACGACATAACATTGAATATTCCAATCATTAACTGTTAACGACGAGACTAATAATAATCTCTGTACTAATGCTGCCTCGGGCTTTCTGTTATCTTGAGCTTTTTGATTATAGGCAACGCGTTGTTGTGGTTGTTCAGAATGGCCGATAATGAGACCGTTCGAGGCAAACATTATATCCAATCACTTCGCGGCACTGGAGTGATGGCAAACATATTCGAGCCAAGCTTTTCTCGCCTGTTTGCAACTCAAAATTTGCGGAGGCTTTGACCTAAGCCCCACCGCTAACACCCACACGATCCCGGCAGCTGTGCGCAAATCGACAACAAACTCGGCTGTTTTCAAAGCTCTTTATTCCGGAAAGTCGTGAATTGAACTGGAAGCCTTAAGTAAATTTAAAATAAGTCAAATTAGCAACACGACTGAGACTGCTGACGGTCAGCAGCTGACCAAACAAAAAGTTTGATTCCGATGGAGAAGTTAACGACCCGATTGGTTTCGTGTTGCGATGAGTTGACAAGTCCACACGTGATGAAAACTTTTACAAACCGTGACCAAAGTTCTGATAAGCTAAAAAGGTTTCGGCTCAACTTTCATCGTAGAATTTCTTATGCATTTGACGAGGGTCGCTTGACCTTCCTCAGTGTCGTTTCTCATAGTAACAGCTCAATACTTCGCGAGATCGCTTAGAAACGCGAAATTCTGGATCAACAAGTATCGATTTCACGCGTCAAAAATTATTTCGGGAGCTGGAGAGTAAACTCAGCGAACAAAAAAGTTTCAAAGTTTCCAAGGGAGACTAATGAGCTCATAACAAATTTTAAAGGAGCTCAAGGAAAGAAGGAAATCGACAAGACTTTGTAGCTCAATTGAGAGATGATATTGATAAGAAGCTTGTCAGCTGAAGTCTTAAAATAGTTTGAAGAACTCAAACGAGTTCTGTGCTGCCAAATCCCATGTCAAGGTTGCGTTGAATGAAATCAACCAGAGAAAAGTTGGGAAAGCTTTCAAGAGTTCTTTTATTTTCTCAGAACTTTTGATTAAAGCAAAGGTTTTCAGTCAACCCTTCGTTGATTTGTCTGTGAAATGTGAAGAGTTCTCTTGTAATTTGATTCCAATCACGAGCAAGCGAGGTCCAAAACGCTGCCTACGACATTTCCGTTGCTTTGTTTCGCATCTTCTGTCAGGTCGAGGGAACGAAATTACAGACGTAATTAAGTTAATTATCAATCTCGACGAGACCTTTTACATTTTCCTCGGAGCTTTAAAGGAAAATCCGAAAACTGATTTTTGGCAAAGGCGCGCAGCGTGCGAGGAGCAAAATAATCGACTCGGTAAGCGATTTGTAATCGGATTTTCTCACGCTATTCCTGTCCTCTCTACGACGCAGAACTGATTTTCCTTCGCAGGATCAAACTGCTTCCACTCGGCATACCTTTGTGATCCAATTAGGAGCTTTTAGAATAATTAAAAATCGATGTTGCACATGCGGCGAGCGGGTGGTAATGAAACTGTTTTGTGGCTTCTGCACTTAGAAATCCCTTGAACTTTCTCGCTCGAAGCCACAGCCCGACGATGGCGCTTCGTATGCACTTTCTTGTTTACACTGCAGAGCCCATCATCTGGTTTCTTGGCGGCTGATGGTGTGAGTCGACTCGAGACTCTGCGCGGCGCGTGCGCCACGAGCGATTTCCGCCGGCAAAAAATATTTTCTTCTCAATCCTCCCGAGCACTTTGCTTCAATCGTATTTGGTTCACTGAAGTAGGAACACGTCTTATTCGCTCGGTCCGTAAATCGCAGACAAGCTAGAAAATTAAAGTGAAAAGGCAAAAAGTTTCCAGCGCTCAGCAGCTAGAAATGAGCCAAAGCTTGCAAAGTAAATCATAAATCAAGTGCTTTGAGTTCTCCGTCAGTTCTTCAGTTTATCAGTTCGTCTCGCGAGCAAATCTCTCCGTTTCGCTTTTCATCATTTTCCTTTGTGCAGAAAAGTGCAGAAAAAATCCTCTTTCCCGTTCGGTTCGCTCTGAAGTGTCAGGAAAAATCGATTCGCTAACGAAAGCCACCAAAAACCCAATGCTACAAGAAGCTGGCTAGACTCGCGCTCGCATCAGCTTCATAATCTGCCAGCAAACAGGCGAAACATCGGCTTTTCCGCCAGAAACACGGAAGCTACAAAGGAAAACAAGCTTAGCTTCAGTCGCCCGCGACGTCATTCGCCAAAATAGTAAACTCGGTTGCATAACAACAACCGCCAACGAGAGCTCGCAACCTCGAGTGGCAGCACAGCTAAGCAATTCAAGTCGGAAGAAAATTGATTTTCGCTCCTCGAATCAGTGTAGGTATTTTTAAATATTTTCTCCGCTTGCAAGCTGAACGATGATTCGCCAACTCTCTCATATGTTTTAAACCGTTGGGGCTCTGTGCGCGTGTTGTGTCGTGCGACTGGGAACGCTTTCGTTAGCCTGCGAGGTATAATGTTGATGTCGCTATTGAATTGATCCCTCGTAAACTTCCGCTTACGTCAACATAAACAGAGGCGACCAACTAGTAACTTCGCTCGTTCGGCAATTAGCAATCGCAGAAAATTAGTCGAATGTGTGAAAAGAAAAGTTCGCGCAATTAAAATCGATTTTGTTTGGAGAGTCAACAGACTTGATAAACAACTCGATAAACAGACAGACCAAGCTGCTAACAACTCGCTAAATTATTCATGGAACTATTTTTCCTTTTGGGCCAACAACCTCAAACATGTAATTCGCATTTCGCCAAACACTTTTTTATCGTCTCTAGCTCGAGAATATTTATTTTCCTTCCTCTCTGTTATGAGAATTAGGTCTGTTTAATGACCCCTGGAAACGAAAAGTGTTTTGCGTCCTGAGTTTATCGATCTAATCCGAAAGAATTATGACGACTACGTCGTAACTAGGTTTAAGAGCGGAGATTATAAAATAATTTTCTATTCGAATTTTCCGGCTTATGGAAAATTTTGATGTTGCTCGAGCAAAGCTGGTTTGCGACCTGAATACTTCGCAGCTCCATGACGACTCAATCCCAGCAAAGAAGCCTCTCGCCTCGTCAAGCGAGATTTACGTTTCCATCCCGCGGAGCGCGATAAAATTGCCCGAAGAAACTCGCTTTCCGAGAGCTTTCCGACAGGTTTCTCAAACGCGACAATAAACATAATTGTTGCCATCGATTTTTATCAATGACTCGAATTATTCATGAGAGCACAGCAGTTTTAATTGCACGTCATCCAGTCAGTGATTTGGCGCTAATTTGTGATGACTTTTCAATTAAAAACAAATTCACTGGATGACGAAGACTTGTGAAAATAAGTTTATGGCTGAGGTGAACCGACACTTGAAATTAAAGCCATCAAGGAGCGTGACAAGAGTCCATCTTATAAATCAAGCTGAGATTAAGACACGCGATCGTTCTGCAATAAACGTTTCACCATTAATCACGTTAATTCCTCGCCACTCTCATCACGCTACTAATAGAAGGGCAAACTTCATCTGAGTACCTCGCCGATGATCTTTGCTACGGTCCACGGGAAAATCTCGTGTCTCGAAATGCGCGCCAAAGATTGCAAACCGCGCATGAGACGAAGATTGTCGAAAAAAGTATTTTTATCGCTCTCTTGACTCCTATCGCAACAAAACGAAAATTTTCTTCCCAGCTCACTGCTGATGTCGAAAGCATCTCAAAAAGAAAACTCTTTCAAAATAGATTGGAATTTCGCTTTATTGTTTTGATTATTAAAATAGAAATCAATGGGAACGTGTTCGATGGCACGCTGCGATAACGATACGGGAAACCTTTTTCCACGCTTAATTGCGACTAACGATGCGAATGCTTCGATCTCTCTCGTGCCCCGGCACGCCGGCTGAGCAGCCCTCGAACTCCTAATCCCGACGAACGAGAGAATGAAGGAACCGACACCATTCACTCGTTCACTGCCGTGGTGTTGCATTAGAAATCTTCTCACTTTCCTCAACCTGTTTCAGCATGTTACAAATTCCCACAAATCATCTCATGCGAAGCAGCAGTTCGGTGTCGCCCGTCTCAAAGTGCACAACGCTCGCTTGTGAAAGTTTATTTTCTGCCGCTCGTGTCCGTGATTATTTCTGTTTAATTGCCTTCCCTGTCCCTATCGCGATTTGTGATTCAATTCGTTACGTTCATTGTCCCGTCAGCAGAGTTTACTCGAGGTGAAGCTAAAGTGGCGAGGTGGACGTCGAGACGAAAATAAAAAGAGTAAATCCATCGTATGAAATCATCAGGTATGAAGATGCAGCGAGTGAGAGCGAGCAGTTGATCCCATCGAGCCAACAACAAAACCTTTTGTCAACAGAGTTCCCGTCGTGCGGCAATCGATTTTCTGTCTTCGTTGATCCTCCCAAACGCGCCTATTTTAAGAATATGTCGAAGCACGTAACGCATTGAATGGAAAAGTACCAGGAGCGTGGAAGTGGAAATGTGGATTGCGCAACTAACGCAGCCTGAAGTTTCTGAGACTATCGTTTGTGTTCTGACAAATGTGCGCAAGTTGCGAGTCGGAAGATGAAAGCAAAACATTCTGCTGGCAAATTTATGGGCCTTGAATCTCTTGTTGCTTTTTTGCGACTCTCGAGACTTGTCAGCCGACCCACCGGCCGTAGAAAGCGCGCGCGGCTGCCAAATTCATTTTATTTTTGCCGAAAACATTTTCCGAAGTAATTCACTGCGTCATCGGATCATCAGCCTGCGAGGCGGAATTCGATGCAGCCGTCAATATAAACAAAGGATCAACTTCGTCGTCGGTCGATGAACGAGTGTCAAACTCTCATAATCCACCCCGGAGCATGATGAACCGAAGGCGAAAGTTCTCCCGACAAAAATAGATTTGTTGCGAAACGCTCAAAATCCGTTCGACGAGTGACGATCGCGTTTCAACATTAACGATTGCCGTGTGACAAGCGTGATCAACCGCTCTTTTAGTGTTTTCGCCTGCTCCGAGCGATCGATCATTCCCATGAAAATAGAATGGAAAATTTAAATGAACTGCGCCGTAAAAATTTTCCTACAGATTAACTTGTCGAAATTGATTTTATGGACTCGTGGAAAATTTCCAGGGAAAGCTTGACTCATTCTGTTGGCTCTCCCAGTCCTCGACACTCTTCCAAACAACAACTGGTTTGCTCCAAACTGACCAAGCTGGAAAACATTCAGCTGTTCGTCGTATCTTCTACGCATCATCTCAAGACTCGCGTGACTCACAAATCGTTCACCCATTCAAATTCAAATCAGCCGAGAAAAGCTTGCCAATGGTTCTCCGTTATTGATTCGATTGTTTTCTCTGTTTATTTTCATATTTCTTCGCGGCTCCGTCCGAAAAGCAGACTCGACGACAGCCGACCGATCGTATCACATAAATAGAAAGCAGAGAAAAACAACTCGAGATTCTGTTTGCTTCCCATTCTCACGAGTTCTCAGTCAACAATCGGACGTCAACCAACAAGACAAGAAGTGATTTTCGTTCAGATTAATCGGAATCCTTAACAAGTAAACACAATGTCGAAGACTAACGGCCACCACGCTGACGAATCGGCCTTCGCTGAAGACAAGCTGATCGAGGTTCCCCAGTATAGCCTCATCAAGTTCAGGAACATGTTCAAGGCCAACTGGCCGGCGCACATCACCGCCTACTATCTGATCGAGAACTACATGGAGTGGTTGGAGAAAGTCAACAACATCAAGAACCTGAAGATTTACAGCTTGAACGGCGAATGGAGAAAGGACGGCACGTTCGTTATCATTGTGAGTTTGATTTCTGCCTCAGCTCGAATCAGAAACTTAAAGTTATTTTCCTATGAACAGGATCGCTATCGCTTGTTCATGTACACGCTTGACGAGTCTAACAAGAAGCTTAAGCGCATCTTGAACTTGTTGGACTGGAGCAAAGGCTTCGATGTTTCGTCTGTTTGTCAACGTCACTTGCCTGCTATCCTACAAATCATTGAGAAGAAGCGTTTGCCAGTGGTGCACTCGTTCATGCTCAACTTTCACTACATGCCGAAAGAAGAAGCTTTGAAGTTTGACACAACGTGAGTTAATCAATCAATAAACACTCGCAAGATTTATTAATCTTCCTCTTCTCACAGATCGCCAGATGGAATTTATCTCAAGCAATTGATTCCGGAACAAGGGGAGAAGATTAACGAGCTGTGGCCCCACAAGCACAACGGCTCGCTGTACTTCATCCAGCGCCTCATCGAAATGAACATGAACATTGGTGCTTTCACGAAGGAAGACGACGAGCTTATCGCGTGGTGCTTGAGGTGAGAACTTCTTCGATTCTTCTTCAACCATTAAACTAATTAAATAATTCTCTAATCAGAATCGAGATGGGTTCATTCGGATCGCTGCAGGTCGATGAACGTTTCCAACGTCGCGGCCTCGGCTCGCTCATTGTCAAGCTCATGTCGAAACGCCTCGCCGAACAGAACAAGGATATCACAGCGGGCATCGTGGACGACAACTTCAAATCACGTCAGATGTTCCAAAAGCTCGGCTTCAAGCACATCGACGACACTCACTGGTTCACGATCTCCTCCCAGATTCCACACTTTCGTTGGATCGACTAAAGCGGCTTAACTGCGTTTCATCTTGACTTACCGACTTTTTTACTTAATTAATGAATTGCTTTAGCTTAGCGTGTAGACTCTACTTAGTTGATAAGTTTTAGCGAAGTTGAAGATTTCTCACTTATTTAATCCAGAAAAGATTTTCATTTAATCTTGCGAGAAACTTTTAGATTTCCCTTATTCGTTGTCAAACTTATCGTGGAAGCAGTTCTGAGGAAGAATTTAAGACGCGCTGCGCTGTTTTGGGCGCAGCAAAACAAAATGTTAATTATCGTGTAAGAGAAATTTTTGGGATCTTTTCCATGTTACTTCCGAAGGCGTAAGAAATCATAGCACAGCTTAGCGTTGAACAGACTCGCCTCGGCGATTAGCAGCACCGACGATCGAGGGAAAAACTCATTAAAATAATTGGCAGACACATTCGTTTCGGGCGAAAATAAATCCTCGAAGAAACATTTTTATTTCGACAAATCAGCTTATATTTTCAATAACAGAAACGCGGCTCAATTTGACAAACTTTCAATGCTGCAACGTTTGAAGGGGAACGGAACCGTAGATTGCCTAATTAAAAAAGTTTCTGTCTGACGAAGCTTTGGAAGCTCCGAAAGCGCCGCCCGCGCTTTTACCTTTCCATATTTTGAAGACGTTTTTTGTGTGATAGTCTATGGGAGAAGGTTCCCTCCCCCTAACCATTGTCGTCCTCGAAAGTTTTTTGAAGAAATTACTCACAGTATAAGCAACTTAGCGATAAGAATTTTTTCTTAAAAGATACTTAAAAGCACATCGTTAAATCATTGATGTCTCCTTTCGTTACTCCGTAGCTTTCTCTTCTATTCCGTCGTCCGCTAAAAGGTTCGGTCGGATCTCTAAGTCCGACACAATTAGATTTCTCCTTTTGGGATATCGCGAGCGTGTCGCAAATTTGATTTGACTTACATGAAAGCTATTTTTAGCGACCCACGTGAAAGAAAGGGCTTCGTGACACGTGCTGATAGTTTCTGAGGAGGTAGAAGATAATTTGATTCATTATCTCATGAATAAAAATAGATTAATCTACTGAAAAGTTTTAGATTAACTTACAGAAAATTTATAAGAAAAATATTTTTTTTACTTTGTTGAAAATTTTTGGTAATTTCTTTACATTTGTCAAATTTGTCTGCTTTATCATTTGATATCTTTTAAGTGAAAATCAAAGCTGAATAAAACGTGGCGGATCACTGCATTAGAGCTTACCCCAATCGTTATACTTTTCCTCGTTTCCCCAATGTTTTGCCAACTACCTCCGATTTTCATTTTACTCTTTCTCGATGTGAATGCGATTTTGTTGCAAAAGAAAAAAGACTTTTAAGACGAAACAGATGAAATCTTTTTGGGAATGAATTTTCATATTGAAAAGCATCAAAATCTCTTTGGGGACGATGCGTAAGTTTTGCCATTTTGATTGCTTGAAGTTCTTAAGTGTGATTGAGATCGTAGAAGTTTCGTTCGTGAAAAGGCTCAGACCAGTAAATTCAGACACCCAATGTCGATAGTGACTTAATTTATGAATAGCCTCAGTCTTAAGGGGGAAAATAAATCTTACGTTCTTTTAGGACTTTCCAATCAGAATGACTTTTCATGTTTTTGACTTTTTAAAGATCTACATAGAGAAATCAAACGAGGGAGGAAATTAGTCATTAGAGAACGTGTTAACTTATTACTTATTAAGTGGACTTCAATGTGGAAGAAAACCTTTGATGTTGAACTTGATGATAAACAAAAAACATATTTTTGCATTTAATGGAAAATGGTTTGAAGAAGAGAAATCACCGTAGATGACTTCGCTAGTGAACACTTTAATCAGACAGTCGCTGATCCCGTGAAACCCAAACAGTTCTCACGATGTCTCCACCATTAAGAGGGGGGAAATTATGAAATATATTACATTATTCAATTCACTAAGTAAAATCATTGAAATTAAATGACGAAAAAGAAATCAAAATAATAAAATTGCTGTTGAAAAAGAAATCAATTGGTCAACAGAATAACAACCAAATGCTTTGCCTTTGACTCAAAACTTCGCTGGTGTTATTCTGCTTCTGTTAATGAATAAGCAGAAGCGCAATAAACCAAATCCATCGGGCCACATTCATTCAATTTGAAGGCTACAGCGCCCGCCCAACCTGACCTCACCTGACCAACTGTCGTCATCTCTTCAACCTGACGTCATCAACCCAACTCCACGAGCTGTGGCTTTTCATAAATCAGGTACTCAATCGGGTTAAACCTTTTCCCTTCGTCACTTAAGCGACGCACAGGTCACAGCCATCCAACGACTGGCCATCGAAGGTCGAACAACAAAAAACAATTTGCTAAGAAAATTTTATTTCAAACGAATTTTGCTTTATTACGCTCTAGCTAACACAGTATAAGTTTAATAATATTCCATCTCATTTTTCATGTTCTTCCTAATGGATAAACAAAGTAATTCTTCATTAGCGATACTTTGTAATCGCTTTGCGGAGCTTTGAGCTTTCGTAAGATGGAAAATTTCACGCTCGACATCAAAATATTTCCAGCCAAAAAGGAGAAAAAGCTTTTTTTGCGAGACGAAGTCTTCAATTTCAATTTGCAGACAAATTGATCGCAGCAGAAGTTTGCGAGGACATGAGCGAAACAATGAAGCTCCTTGACAAAAATCACTGATTAAACGCCTTCGATGTTTCTCAAACATTTCAATAAATTAAGCGTCAATCACTCCATGTCAAGTGTTTTGCTGCAATCGACGCAGCGAGCGAGCTGAAGACTCAATCAACTCGTCACAAATAAAATGAGCAACAGAAAAAGACCTCAGGAAGAAAACGATTTTGGTTACGAAAGTGCAAAATTTGACCTTAATGAATTACGTAACGTGTTTGTTGTTTGATTAAGAACTTCATTCACCTCACACTTTCAGGTAAAGCAGCAGAACAAGGTAAATGACAACATAAATGGCTGCAAAGACTGTCAGATTCATTCACAAAGCGGGAGCTTCGGGGATGATCGAGGAGAAGAACGAAAGCACAAAGGTTCGGACGATCGTCAGTAAAGGAACTTGAGGCTCTTCTTGCACAGTTGGCTCGGCAATCAATGGCTCAGCTGCTTCCGGCTGAGCTGGACTCTCGCGTGAGGCGTCTGCCTCGTTATTCTCAGCGTTCTCCTGAGCCTCAGCGGCTGGCTGTTGTGGGACCGGAGCTGGTCTGTTGACGTTCAGATTCACTCGAGTGCTGTTGTTGTTGTTCAATCTGTTTTGGTTCTGTTTGTAGATGTGATAACTAAAAGGGAATTGGATGATTAACAAGCCAATCAATCGAATTATTGTGAGTCACTCACAGGTAGATCGAAATTCCTATTAGAATCACTACAAGACATCTGATCGGCGACGAGTAAAAGTAAACCAAGCACAACAGAATCATCAGACGAGACATCGAGTAGAGAATATCGAGCCAGTCGCGGTTCTCTTGTTCGTCTTGAATGATGTTGGGGAATCGTCGCTGTGGAACTTCGGCCGCGGGAGCTTCGGGTGCTGCTGCTGCCGGTGCGTTGTTGGGCGCAGTTGCATCGTTATCAATCGTTGGAGCTGCAGATGAAGGCATTTGCGGCGGGATAAACGCGAAATTGTGTGGCTGCTGCTGCTGATTCATTTGGTATAAAGCTTCTGGTGATTGGAGGAGGTTCATGTATTGGTTCATATACTGAGCGTAAGCCTGTTGCATCCAGGACTGCATCGCGTATTGCTGAGCGAGAATGCTGTTGGCGTCTCCTGGCACTCCATTTCCGTAGAACGCGTTTAGATAATTACTGGGAATGTTTGTGGCGTTTGGTTGCTGTTGTTCTTGTGTTGGATTTACTGGCACACTCGTCGTCGTGTGACGTTGCCGCAATTCACTGGAGCTCATGTTTGTCGTGTGCGCTGAACTATGAGTCGCGTTGCTGACACCTGTCGATTGTCTCGCGCTCTGATTCTCGAACTTTGATTGAGTTCTTCCAGATTTTGGCGTGAAAACGAGATGAACTGTGTGAGCTTCTTGTCCCTCGTACTCGCGCAAAACGTCTTTCAACACGACAGTGTCTGTCAACAGTTTTCCAGAGTAAATAAGCTTCTGTTCTTCGGTGCTCTAGAAGTATGAAAGATATTCATTATTAAAATGTATTCGTGAGGGTGGAGAGAGCACTCGGCTAAGTGTCGTGTTGTCTTGATCACATTCTTCATAACTCGATAGAAAGTAATCGATTTTCGATGAGGCTTTGACGTTGACGTAGAAGGAACTCGGAGCTTCAAGTCTTAAGATGCCCAAAGCAAATGAGATTCAAGAGGTTTGGCAGTTTGAAGATTCTCAATGGATCAAGGAAGGAAACCAATAACTTTTAAGCTCATCTCTAGAAACATGAGCATCGTTGGCTGATGTAGCCGTGACTCGTTGATTAACAATACTCAAATTTCTCATTTTCGGCCTCGAAAGATCGAGATATCCATTATCGGGTTAGGAAAGTATAAATAGCGATGACGACACGCTTTGTTGTTCTATCAAACTGCAGCAATAAAATTCGGGTCGGTTTTGTATTTCGCTTTGAGCGAAGTCGACTGGGGGAATGATGTAAGACACTTGTCGGCTATTACCTCTAACAACTGCAAGCTCTTTTCACTTTCAGTCGTAGCTTCTCTATTTTCTGCACCACGTCAGGCGAAAGTTTGAACGGATACAGAGGCTTGAAGTCGTCAAAACTCGATTAAAGACTGAAAACTTGTGTGGTGCGACAACTTGCGATAAGAACAGCTCAGCGCTATCAGCTGCTGAGTACACAAACACGTTTACAGACAAGCTCGCTCAAGCGGAGAACAGAAAAACTCGACAAACTAAAGCCTGACGTGTCTCGATTTCTTTCGTCGATCGAAATTATCTCGCTCGTGTTTACATAAAACAAAAACATTGCTGACTTCGCGGTAGCTCTTTTGCGCTAACAGAGTCGAAAGCCTAATTGCTGGAGAAGGTCAACATCGAGCAAACTCCAAATTGCGAATCATCGGCGAGAGATTGTCAATTGAATTCGGAGTTTTGTTGTTGCTTCGCCGTCAAGGTCAGAGGCGACTTGTGATGGAAAACGAGTATGAATCGGAGGTGTTTCAATGGAATCTTCGGAAGAAGATGCTTTCGTATCGCTTCCTGTTTGTTTTGGCTCTCGATCCGAGACGACACACGACACTTTCTGATGCAATTCAATGAACTTACCGTCGGATAAATCTCGCTGAGCTTTCCCTTGAGCTCCTTGATGTTCCATGATGCTCTTGCTTCGATTCTCTTGTCTTCGAACTGCTGCACCTTCACGATTAACTGAATGGGGAGATCCATTATTTCTTTTTTATTTTTGTTTTTCAAAATTTTCTGCTTCAATTTTCCACTTTAAATCCTTCCACGACGAGAATTTCGATTACACTTCACTTCGACAGCGTTTGCAACACGTTAGCGAACGGAAATAACGAGTTGTAGCCCTTTAATTATCGCGAATTAGCCCGATAATATGAAATTAAATCGAGACGAACTTTTGAAATTTTGATGAATAATTTGTTGGACTAGAATTTTACCTGTAGAAGGCTTAACGACTTTTTGAAATTCAAATTTGACTGGGTCGAAACTAAGTTTCGTTTGTCGGGGCGTAAAATACAAAAACAATAACAGAAAAATGATCGGTAAGTTAAATTATTTAATTCAGCCTGATCAACGCTTCAAACGAATGATTTCTCTGCAGATTCAACAACCGATGACCCAAGTCTCTTGGTGATTGCACTGGACACAAATCCATCGCAAGGGATTCTGAAGAGAAAGCCGAAAATTATGACAAACATTGTGAACGCGGTTGCGGCTTTCGGAAATTCTCATTTAATGCAGAAACCTCAGAACAAACTAGCTGTCGTCGCTTGCCATCACCACACGAGCAAATTCCTGTATCCTTCAAATGATAAACCGCTGGAGATTCGTCAGGTCGATGGACAGTTCGAGTTTCTGACACTTGTTGAGAAATCGATCAAGGTAAATCTTGCCGAGTTAGTTGCAAACGCGCCGAGGACTTCAGGCGACACAGAAACAATGCTTGCAGGTTGTCTGGCTATGATTTTGTGCTACATTACTAGGGTGAGCATGAAATCAAATAGACCGGAGAACTTGCACAACATCATGCAAGAATATTTCAGATTAAAAAGAATCAGCCGCCTGGATCGAATCTGAACACGCGAATCTTGGTCGTGACTGGAAGTGAAGACTCGGCAAGCCAATACATGACATACATGAACGTCTTCTTCACCGCTCAAAAGGAAAAAGTTGTGATTGACATCTGCGCACTCGATAACACGCTCGTACTTCTTCAGCAAGGATGCGACATCACCGGCGGCCAATTCCTCAAAGTCCCGCAGATCGATGGACTCCTCGAGTACTTGCTGTGGATCTTCCTTCCCGACCCATCAATCAGATCAAAGCTAGCGCTGCCGCCGCCCGTCAAAGTCGACTACAGAGCCGCTTGCTTCTGCCATCGCGAGCTCATCGACATTGGGTTCGTTTGCTCGGTTTGTCTGTCAATTTTCTGTAAGTTTTCGCCAATCTGCACGACATGCTCAACAGTTTTCAAAGTTCCCGTTCCTATAAAACCGAAGAAGAAAAAGCTCAAGACATGATTTGTTAGCTAGTTCCTAAGCCAGATAAGAGCGAATAAATTTCTTTCCCCCGATCACCCAATTTATTGAGCTTAATAATCTCAAAGCTTTGACTTTGTCGATTTGTACAAATCGCGAAGCTCGCGGCGCAAGATTTTCCCGCTCGGGTTCTTTGGAACTTCGTCGATGAATCTGACGCCTCCGCGGATCCACTTCGCTTTGCTCGCGTTTTCAGCTACATAGTTGATGACCTCTTGTTCTGTTAGGTTGACGTTTGGTTGCTTGACGACGAAGGCCAGTGGAAGTTCACCTGAATCTTCATCGGGTATTCCAATGACGCCTGCAAATGCTCGATAATCTTAGTCTTGCTCTAATCATTAGAGATCTCCAACTTACCGCAGTCTTTGATCTTTGGATGGGATAGCAAAAGACCTTCGATCTCCGCTGGCGGCACTTGGAAAGCTTTGTACTTGATCAGTTCCTTCAACCGGTCGACGATGAAAAACTGATTGTCTTCGTCATAGTATCCAATGTCGCCCGAGTGCAGCCAACCGTCAGCGTCGATCACGTCTTTCGTCGACTCATTGTCGTTGATGTAGCCCTTCATGATTCGGTTGCCTTTGAAGCAAAGCTCTCCGCGCTGATTCTTCCCGAGAGACTTTCCATTCTCATCGATGACTTTCGCGTAAATTCCCTTCAGAGGTTCGCCGACCGATCCTGGCTTGATTATCGCGTTAGTTCCCAATGTCCCGAGCGTAGTTTCACTCATTCCGTAGCCTTGTCGAATCGTCACGTTGCCCTTAAATCTTTCGCGAACTTGATCCTCGAGCTCTTTACTCAACGCCGCAGCACCGCAGCCGATCTCTAAAACGAACTCATTAGTTTGAGAAGCGGCCACAATCGATTCAAATTACCTCTGATGCTCGACAGATCGTATTTGTCAAAGAGCGGACTCTTGGCGAGAAAGACCATGATTGGCGGCACCACAGTGATGACGTTGACTTTGAATTTCTCTATAGCTTGCAAGAAAGGTTCCTCGTCGAACTTTGGCAGAAACACGAAAGTCGCATCGCGCGAGCACGCGATAAGGAACATCGACATGAAGCCCAGCGCGTGGAACCAAGGCGCAATGTTCACGACGGTGATCGGCGCCTCGAGAACCATTTTAACTAGAATGAAGTGATCGCGATAGCTTTGAATGACGCTCATCATGTTCTCGTGGGTAAGCAACACTCCCTTCGGCAGTCCCGTCGTTCCGGAGCTGCAAACGATCAACGACACTTGATCTTTGATGTCAACTTTCACGCTGACATTCTTCTCAACGTCGAAATCTTTCTTCTCGTTCTTTTTCACGAACTCAGTCAGCGAGATCGCATTGTCGATGTTCCTATCACCTAGCGAGATAACGCCCTTGACATAGCTCAGTTGCTTGCATGTCGCGATGGTCCGCTTGGCCGCGTACGGCGACGTGAAAACGAACTTCGGCTTCGAAAGGTCCAAAGCGTGCTTAAGCTCACCTAGAAAGTAGTTGAGCCTTTTATCAGTCTGGGAGCGAGCAGAAATTATGTGCGCTAAGCCAGCAGCCTGAGAACTTCAGATAAGTTCATCGAACAATTTACACAATCGAGAAGAAAACGTTATCAGACCAACGACTGATAACACAAGTCGAAGGCGTTCAATACTTTCGAGCGATTTGTTTTTGCAAAAAGTTTTCTCGGATGAAAACAGGGAAGACAATCTGTGATTACCATCAAGGTCGGATCAACTTACGCTCGGTGTATGTCACGTTGAGTGGCGCGACGATTGCGTTCAGGTAGAAGGCTCCAAATGCAATCGCCGGGTACTCGAGACGATTCTCGGATATAATCGAGATCACGTCGTTCCGTCTGAGCCCAGCGCCGTGCAGCACTCGCGCCATTCGTTTGCTCTGCTCAAGCAAATCCTTGTACGTCCAAGTCGTTCCAGTGATTCCGTTTATCTTAAAGAGAGAAAACGAAAACTTGACCTTCGCTCGGCACGAACTACAAAACTTTAATGTGACATACGAACGACGGTTTGCTCTCCCCGAGCTTCAGATCGTTGATGATCATGTCGCCGAGTGACGGGCAGTTGGGATCTATAGCGGTCGATTCCTCGGGATCGCCACCGTAGATGACATTTGGATCGTCTTCAGTCTTCATTTCAGTTGCACAAGAACCGGTCGTGTCGAAAGCTCGCGAGTCACTGATTTGCTTTTCTTTCTTTCGACGAATACGCAGGCCGAGCGCGAGCGATAAGTCGAATCGGAGAGAGAATAGAGCGACGACACTTCCTACTTAATTCGCTGATGAATGAAATTCTTCAAGTGGATGACTCGCGATTTTTTTATTTTTTGTTTGAAGCTTTCGAAGCTTTTTCTACAATTTTGACTTTGAGCTTTTGAACAAATCGCGAAGCTCGCGGCGTAGAATTTTCCCGCTCGGGTTCTTTGGGATTTCTTTGATGAACTTTACGCCGCCTCGTAGCCACTTTGGTTTGCTTGCGTGTTCGGCGACGAAGTCAATGACTTCTTGTTCTGTTAGGCTGACGTTTGGTTGCTTGACGACGAAGGCCAGTGGAAGTTCACCTGAATCTTCATCGGGGATTCCAATGACGCCTGCAAATGTTCGATAATCTTAGTCTTGCTCTAATCATTAGAGATCTCCAACTTACCGCAGTCTTTGATCTTTGGATGGGACAGCAGAAGACCTTCGATCTCCGCCGGCGGCACTTGGAAAGCTTTGTATTTAATTAGTTCCTTCAACCGGTCGACGATGAAAAATTGCTTGTCATCATCGTAATACGCGATGTCGCCCGAGTGGAGCCAACCGTCAGCATCGATCGCTTCCTTTGTGGCTTGTGGATCGTTGATGTAGCCTTTCATCACTCTCTCACCCTTAAAGCAAAGCTCGCCACGTTGATAAGGTCCGAGGGACTTTCCATTCTCGTCGATGACTTTCACGTAAATTCCCTTCAACGCCTCACCGACCGATCCCGGTTTGACTGTCTCGATGGATGCGAGAACGCCGTACGTCGTCTCCGACATCCCGTAGCCTTGCCGAATCGTCACGTTTCCTTTGAAACGATCTCGAACTTGATCCTCGAGCTCTTTGCTCAACGCCGCAGCACCGCAGGAAATATCTGGAACGTCGAATGGTTAAAACTTCAGCGAGTTAGAAGCTGTCGCTTACCTTTAATACTCGTCAGATCGTACTTAGCAAACATCGGACTCTTCGCGAGCAGAACCATGATTGGTGGCACTAGAATCGCGAAGTTCACTTTGTACCTTTCAACGGCTTCGTAGAATTTCTTCTCCTCGAACTTTGGCAGAAAGACAAAAATCTGCTCAGCTGAACAGGCGAACATGAACATGGAGACGAAGCCAAGCACATGAAACCAAGGCGCGATGTTGAAGGCGACGATCGAGATGTTGTGGAGCTGCCGTACATGAGCTAATCGGCCTCGATAGGTCTGAACGCAGACCATCACGTTCTCGTGCGTTGTTAGAACACCCCTGGAAGTGAGAAGCAAAGTTTGAGTGTCGAGATTCCATCCACGATTGCCTTTCTTACTTTGGCATTCCCGTCGTTCCTGAGCTACAGAAAATCAGCGCGACCTGATCGCGAATGTCGATCTTCTCTCGGAAACGCTCGTTGATATCGAACTCGACTTTCTCATGTGTCTTGATCAAACTAGCCAAAGAAACGATGAAGTTGCCGACGTTTCCTCCGTCAAAGAGAACGACACGCTGAACATAATTGAGTCGCCTGCAAACAGCGACAGATCGCCTTGCGACGAAAGGTGAGACGAAGACCAATTTGGGCTTGGACAGTTCAATAGCATGACGAAGCTCGCCTAGAAGGATTGAAGAACTTCAGCGACTTATCAGCAGCTTGATTGTCTATTTAAAGCTTAACGGCGATAAGCAGAACTGCTCGAGAGATAGTCAAAGTCAATGAAGTTATCTTACGCTCGGTGTAAGTGACGTTGATCGGCGCTACAGTCGCATTGAGAAAGAGTGCACCGAAGGCAATCGCAGTGTACTCGTGACGGTTCTCCGATATGATCGAAATCACGTCGTTATTCTTTACGCCGGCACCGTGCAACGTTCTCGCCATCACGAGACTTTGGTTCAGAATGTCGGTGAAAGTCCAAGACTTGTTCGTCGCTCCATTGATCTGAAAGAAGTTTCTACAAACTCTTCGAGACTTCTGTCGATCGATTTAACTCACGAACGCCGTTCGGTTCCCGCCTTCCTTAAGACTCTTCACGATCAGTTCACCAACCGAGTGACAGTCTTCATCCAACGGCCCAAAATCCTTCGGGTCTCCGCCATAAATCACGTTTGGATCACTTGACATCTTTGTGTCTTCAATGTTTCCAGGTCGAACGTCGTTGTAGAACTGAGCTCGCTGCTTTCAATAACAAACAACAATCTAAAGTGTAGAGCGGCGATAAGAAAGCGATAAGAGACTACTTCGTAGAATGATTTTCATTTATTAAACTCCAACCAGTTATTACATTTTAAGTCAAATATGACTCCAGATCGGCGCAACTGTCAGCTTCGATCTCTTCTTTGCTTTGATCCAACTTTGAGTGTCGATCATCTCAAGGTTCGAACGTCGTGCCAATTTCTCAGCTCCAGCATTTCCATTGGCGATTTCAAAGTGAACGTCGGTGTCGAATTCTCTTGCGATTTTCACTGCCAGTCCGAGGATTGCGAGATGCCCATAAAGGTTTCCTCGGTTATTTAAATCAACCTGCCCAACGCCCATCGAACCGTTGTCGATTCTGAATGTCAGATTTTAGTTTTGTGGCTTCAAAGTGCAACTTAATTCACCTCATGTTCCACGCTAGAAGTTCGCCGGTCTTCCTGTAAACTCCCATGCTGGGATTGAGCTCAATTGCTTCTTCTATGAACTTCTCAGACCCTTCAAACCTGCCCAGCCAAAGAGCGTTTATACGTTCAGCGTGTTCTTTTCTCAGTGGTTTCAGTTCAAGGTCGTCTGGCAAGCTAGAAGAGAAATCTTCATTGCTTCGTCTTGCGGTTAATTGCAGACTTACTCGAGGTTCACTCGAAGAAGTCCGTCACGTGGCATGAGATAGCTTGTCGTGCCGATATCACTGACGACTTCAAAGTAATGGATGCGAATCAGGTCAAGAAGAAGAGTTCGAAGTCCATCGCGAATGTTCACGAAAGCCAATTTATCTTCAAAGTCCATGAGAATCAAAGCTTTTCTAAGTTTGGGAAATGGAAAAGCCTCGAGAGTGTTGAAGAAGACTTGATTCTGGTTTGTCATGATGAAAGCTCCACAATCCTCCCAGTCTTCGTCCATACTTAAGAATGAAACCCGCTTTATCCATTGTGGATGTTTAGCAAAGCGATCAATGAAGAGTTGGATCGTTGAGTAAGTTGAAATGTGCAAAGGCCAATCAGCTTTATAAAAATCCCTCAGATCCGGCAATCTGTCAATCGGAATTTTACTTAAACGACCCATTGATATTTTCGCGTTAATCCTACGACGACGTAGCAAATACTGAGCGAGATATTTTGATTGTGAATGAGCGAGAACGAGAAAAGAAAAATAAATGAAAAGCTTTCGAGATGAAGAACTTTTAACGTTTTCTTGTAATTTGAAAATTCCCGCGCAGTGAAGACGCAAACCGAAAAATGAAATCAGCGAAGTCGCAAAGCTTAAGAAAATAACAAAGTGAATCACCGACAACTAAAATAAGATTTTAAGCCAAGAAATCGCTGTCTTCGAACCCTCAGAATGTGTGACATAAGCCAGGAAGTGAAGGACGAACTGAGGAAGTTCCGTTTCGCCAAGAATAACGAGTCGTCCGCTCTAGTTTGTAAGTTCCGGTCGGAAACTGTTGCCATCAAAATATTTAATTTGTTGTTTTTAGTGAAAGTCGACCGCGAGAAGCAAATCATTGTTATTGACGAGCACCACGAGGACATAAGCGTAGAGGAGCTGCAGGTAAGCTCAATTGATTAAGCTGATTTGCTTGTTCAACTGACGATGATTCATCTTCGCTTTCTAGGAACAGCTTCCGTCACATCAACCGCGCTTCATTGTTTACTCTTACAAAATGGTCCACCAAGACAGAGTTTCATACCCAATGTGCTTCATCTTCTACACGCCAAGAGATTCTATGGTGAGTAGCTAAGCCAGAGAGCTTTCGATGTCTTGAAACTCATCAACTTTGATTGCAGATGGAACTTCAAGTTCTCTACGCCCGCAGCAAACTGCTTTTGCAGAAGGAAGCTGATCTCACGCGCTCCTACGAGATAAGGGAGATCGAGGACTTCACTGAGGAATGGCTGCGTGAGAAGCTCCACTAGATCACGCGCCCGCCAAACGAAGCTTGCTCACTAATCTTGCCATTTTTGCTACCATGAACTTTTAAACCAAAATTATACACAAGTCGTGTGGACGAAGTTCTACCGCGATTAGGGGAGGGTACACTTGATCCGATTGGGAGTTAATGGGGGCGTGTAATCAAGACGATCTTTTGATATTAATTTCTCTCTTTCAAAATTAATCAGCGAATTGCTGAGCTCACGAAAATCTTCAACCAGAAAGATTCCAGCGAACGCGGACTTATGGTCGTGGGTTCTGATAAGCAAACGCTTTCCTCTTTATTGCGATTCCATGATTTTATACACGATTTTTTACCTACTTTTATTGAAAAGTTTTAACCAAAAATCACACAAAGCGGTTGAGGAAAAGTTAATGAAAATACTTCGACATGTAAGCAGAAATAAAGTTTATCGAATAAGAATTTGGATTTCGCCTGATGAGTCACAGTTGCGTCGCTTATGTTGCGATCAGTGATGAGATCATTCTGGAAAGATTTCAGTGTCAAAATCGCCAATCAATTACGTGAGGCGACTCACCCATAAAGATAGTAGAAGAACGACAGCAAGTACACGCCAAGCTTGATCCAGCCTTCCTTCATGGCCTTCGCTAGGATGTCTGAGTTCATGATGTTCGTCGGATCGTAGAGTCCTGGGCCGCTCATGCCTTGCGGTCGGTTCTGATAGCGCCAAACGTGATAAGCGATGAGAGGAACGTTCAGCAATAAGCTGATCCACTCTCCGGCGAACAAGAAAAAGATGTTGATGAGGATGTGGATGGCGTACTCGGGAAGTACGAGAGGATTCAGCGAGTTGCAGCTGTCGATTGGGTTCCTAAAAAGGCGAAAAATCGAATGAAAACGCAGAAAATATTTGATCTCTGAACTTACTTGTAATCCGTTTTAAGCTCATCGAAGGCGATTGTGTGAAAGATGGCGAAGAATATGAGGAAAGCATCGCAAATCAACGCGACAATATACGAGGCGGCGGCGAAGGTAAAAGACATAATCGAATTTCAAACTTTTCCGAAAACCAAATAAATACGAAATTTGCTCGACGAAAGAATTCAACGAAACATTTTGAATTTCAATCGACCGTTAATTCTTTGTGAAAGCTTTAACCAAAGCTCTTTGAACATTCACTCAGTCATCAAGCGGTTTGCAGCGTGGTCGACATCCTAATGAGGCTCATACTCGTTTGTGCTCAACTTGACACGTGTTGTGAACGCATGATTGATGTCCTGGCAGTTGCCAGTTCCTTCAAAAAGACTAACATTGCTTGAGACCTTCGACTTCCTGTTTCAGTTCTTTCAACAAGCGACAAAATGATTCCAGCACCATCGACCGCCCAAAATGATTCGGAAGTCTTCTGTTGGAATAAAAATCCTTTTATTCTCTCCCGTAAATCTTCAGTTTTCAATTCTATGTAGGACATTCTTATCACATTTTGTTTGCTTTGTTGCATGAAGAGAAATCATTTATAAATTTGTGTGGACTCAGCTAGTTGGTTTCTCTAAAGTATGGCACATCTTGTAGCGTTATGTTTCTTAGTTTTCTGTAACTTGTGATTGTGATTATTCGATAGCCTATCATTAATTACTGGCGATTGGTTGCTAATTGACGACTGTTCTTTCTGAGTCTTCAATCTCATGATTATGATTCGATAAATTCCAATGATTTCGCTTCTTGGTCCTCGTTCAATGTTCTCCTCGAGCTGCTCGTCGCTGATGCCGAGCACTCGCATGATCTTCCTCGTCTCCTGCTCGATCGGGTGGAGAGCTCTGAGTTGACTTATCTCTTGCTTGGTCAGCGTTGGGTTCATCATATACTTCTCGTAATCTTTGTTTTCGCCATCGACGCTCGCCGAGCCATCTTCCGATGGATTGTCTTGCGAGTACGAGCGCACCTGAATGATCTCGACCTTCTCGACCGAACCGTTCTTCACGCTCTGCTTTCGCACGATCTTCGAACTGTTGATTAACGAGTTGTTGCGTTGGATTGTACTGCTGTGGTTATGAATAGGAATTACAGTCGTGGCGGACGACAAGTCGTTGTCTAAAGGATTTTTAAATTTCTCTACAGGAACATTGTTGTATTTCTTTGTGTAGCATTCGATGGCCTCGGGTGGCTTGAGCGGATGGATCGGCGACAGCGGCGAAGTCTTGCGCGACTGCGTGCACCAGAACGAAGCCTTCTTCCGTTTCTGTATAATGCTGCGTGCTTCGTTGAGCGGTGACTGTGGACGTTTGGGTCGCTGCTGCAGCCATTCGCAGCGAAGAATCTGATCGACGCTTGGTCGATGTTGAGGGTTGTGAAGGAGAATGCATTCTGCAGATTAGATTGAGATGTCAACGATTCAAATGAAGGAGAAGAAACTCACGGATCAACTTCGCACACGAAGGCGTCAAGTGGCCGGGAATCCGATATTCCCCGGAGAGAATGGTCGACCTGAGCTGAGGAACGGTGGCAGCCGAGAACGGCATGTTGCCGATGAGAATGAAGTAGAGAAGAACTCCCATCGCCCAAATGTCGACTGGTCCGCCGATGTAATGGTCGTCGTTGAACAGCTCAGGCGATGCGTACGGTGGCGATCCGCAAAATGTGTTAAGATAGTGCTGATTGCCCGTGATCTGTGTGCTGAATCCGAAGTCGCCCAACTTCACATGTTCCTCGGAAATTACCAAAACATTTTCGGCTTTAACATCGCGATGAACGAATCCAAGATGATGCTGTTGAAGCTCAGAACGATTAGCGAGGCAACGCTAAGTGATTTAGATCAAAGTCACTTACCATGTGCTGTATGGCGAGCGCCAACTGCTTGAAGATTTTCACCGCCTTCGCTTCCGTGTAGACGCCGTTCTGAACGATTTTGTAGTAGAGCTCGCCGCCTGGAATGAACTCCGTGACGAGGTGAACGCGGCCCAACGTCTCGACGACTTCGAACAGCCGCAGAATGTACGGATGTTGAACGGATTCCAGCGTGGAGACCTCGCGAGAAAGCATTCGCAGGTTCTTCGTGTCCAATCGCGATCGATCGACAATTTTAATGGCAACTTTATCTAGATTGGGCCGAGGAAGGAAGGCGATCATTATTTTCAAATTTTCTTCTTCGTCAGAAGCTTCTTGGCTTTCCCCATCGCTTCACGCTTTCCTGCAATTTGCTCACCTTTGGTTAATAAATGAACAGCTTTTTTGACTCGCGAAAAGTTCCCGCGGCCAATGTCGCCACAAAACTTGTACAATCCGACTCTCTTCTCGAGCGTGACTTCGTGCGAAAACTTCGGATCGTGCACGGCCAGCAGCAGCTTCTCGTACGGCGTCGGCTCCGCTAGCGGTGAAAAGCGGTCTTCGTCTTCGGTGGACTCCTCCGGGATCTCGTGCAGTTCCGTTGCCATCTCGAGCGAAAAGTGAACCTCTGAACGTGACGACGACTCGGCTCTCACTAATTTTCTGCGCCCCGATACTTTCAGCGATTTACAAATTCATGCATTATTTATTTTCTTTTCGCTGTTTGCACCATATTTTCACTCTCTAAGTCGAGGCGGGCAGCCTTTCCGTGTGAGAATTTAAATAAACGCACGCCGATGAACGACGAGAGAGCGATTTGAATAGAAACGGCTTTATTACCAAGGAGCTCGATGGTGGCTGCAGCAGCGCAAGGTCTGCACGAACAGAAATTAAAGCAGGCGGGCGACTTCTGGATGGAATCGAAGAATAAATTAACTGGAATCGAGGCAAGAGAAAACAACGACAGATGAAATGGCTGAGATATGATCGGAGGAAATTGCTGGAATTGCGAATTAAACGAAGGCGAAGCCGTGGGTCAGTTGACAATGTTGTGACTTAGACTCACGACAATGAGCCGCATGAGACAAAGCCCAACGGTCCCGATCGCCTAATTAATTATGGAACAAACAATCTAAAATGTTTATGTTGTCATAACATGGACTGCGAACAATCGCGGGTGGTTGGAAATAGCACATGAAAGTGAAATGTGCCCTGATTATTATTTTAACGATATTAATTAAATCAGAGGAAACGCCAAAGTGCCATAAAGCCACTCGCTGTACGATTTTCCCTTCGGGAACCATTCGCTCGCCACTTTCGCCTGATTAATTAAACAATTAAACCACAAACGCTCAAGTGAGGTCGGCAGATGTTTCCAGCTCTTCAGGAACGTCTGCGGAAGCTTCGCCATTATCTCATGATGAAAGAAAATTCCTCGTGCGATTAAAAAGCGATGAAACATTAAAGAGCGAATGAGATTAAAATTCCCGACTGTAATTTGTTGCCAAACACAGGGAAAATAAATAAAAGAAGATTTTCTTTTCAAGCGAGCGAGCGGCGTTTTGCAATCTGTTCGAGTGTTTGGTGATGAGATGGACACGCGAGCGGAAAAACCTAAGTTGACAACGAGCCGGGGGGGGAGAGAGGAGTCTCTCGAGAGCCCCGAAACATCAATAAAGCAAATAGGAACTCTCCTCTGTCTGTGACGTTAATTGAGAGGCGCGAAAACGTGGGCGAGCCAACAAAGAAGGAAGGAAAATCACTTGTTGCTCGCCCGCTCGACCCCGGAATAAATGTTTGCCGAGCAGAAAACATCGTCAACAACATTTGATATGTGACATCAGTACACCTGATATTGTCTCTTAGCCAAGCCGAGCGGAGGCATAGACTGCCACTTTAATCTTCCCTTGGTCATTTCTCAATTTCTTCACTTGGCAGCGAGTCTCGCGCGAACTCGAACGACAAGCGAACTGATTTAGTTCTGTTACAATCTTAGATGAAGCTAATAATTTCATTTCGCTTCGAGTGCGCTTCTTTCATTTCGAGCTACGAGCATGAATGATGTTGTAAGTGGCTAAGTGGCTATTAAAAAGAAACGCGAAAATTTATAAATAATTCTCAAAGTCTCGCAGTCATGTTTCGTTCTGTTTCAGTGAAGTCTCTGCAGCTAGAGAAAGTGATAAGCGAACTTAATTGTCGTGACACTTGAGCTCTCGGCCGAGCTGAACTCGTCTGACGCACAGCAGAATCTCGAGAGGCTCTCGTCTATCCGAGAAGACATCGGTGACCTTCTCGGCGTTGTCGTCTGGTAATAATCACGTAGGTGTCTGCGACATTCGCCGAAACGCGAAGGAAGAAAAAAGAAAAGCGATGAGCGATATGGAAGCGGGAGCGCACAGCGAGATGGAGATGGAATCAAGTTAAGTTTTTTATATTTTTAAATCAAATTGATTCTAGAGAGCACGACCACGCTGGCCCAGTGCGACGTTCGGTGAAGAAGAAACTGATTATGATGAAACATCGCTCTCGTACACACAGTGCACACACTGTCACCGATTGTCGTCAATTCACATTCTTTCGCTCGCAAACAATTTTCAGTCAGCGCAATATTTCTATTTATCATGATAAGGCAAAGAGTTCGAAGAAGAAATGCCGCTCTGATGAGAGCCGCGATTTTCCATGCCAGCACAATAAATAATTGACCCGGGAACGGAAGCCCGCGGGCTTCGAGCCGCCCCAGTTCCTCCCCCGTCGTCTATGCCTTTTCGTTTCAGGTAGATTTGGTTGGTTTTCGCGTGATTCAACTCAAGGTCACAACGAATTGTTTGCACTGCGATATTGAAATTTGCAGTTCACTTGAAGCTTTGCATGACGGTCACTTAGGCTCAGACGGACCTCAGACGGTTTGTATGGTGGCCACTTAGACTCAGTCGGACCTCAGAAGACGTCAACCGAAAACGCAGTGACGAAGCGGACGAGAACAGAGCGACAAAGCTTCCACGCGCGTTATCTCGCTCATCCCCAACCGTTCCGGCTTTCACCGCCACTTGTCATCAACAGAACTTTCGTCTTTGCGCGTTGAAATTCCTTTCACAAACCTCTCAGTCAACAATTAGCTTTTCTGATGCGGAGAAACAGCGGTCGGCCGATCTATCTTGAGAAAATCCCTCAACTTATGAATTATTAGAATCTTTTTTTGCGCGAGCTTTCGACGGCAACACTTGCTCGGAACGAAGATCTAACACGACTGACTGAACTTTGAATCACAGTCCGATTGCTTTTCTCTCGCGCGCGCTCATGAGCAACGCGAGCGTGAAAATCTCGAGGGAAATCTTGTCAACAGGATCGGGCCAATGATCCTTGACGTGCAAGCTCAACGTGAACTTTCCACCACTGAAAGTTTGACACACGGATCACGTTTATGAGTCAACGATTTCGTGCTGTGATAAGAGCTTAATTCCTCTCACTGATAAAACATAGACGAATCATTTTTGGGCAATCAAAACTTTTCCAACAAACAAACTCGACAGAATAAAACTCACCGGTTAACTGACAAGAAGACAGCGAAAACTAGAGCAGATGTCAGTGATTAAAGCAGCGACTATTTACTAAACTAGAAAGCTTAACTATTGTTTCTTCTGAGAGCCGAAATCACTCGTTTTGTTAGTTCAATGTCGCACTCAAAGATGGAGTCGAGTTGGATAGAAAACATTTATAACTTCCAAGTCCGTTAAACGTTCATCGCGAGCTTTCGCCCGAAGCTCTCGCACTCAACTGTCGACTCTCGCAGCATTAAATATGCAAAGGCACGACAGTCTTGTTCTGCACCTTCTGATTGGGATTGTTGCTTGCTCATCGTTAATTGATGGAATATCCAATAAGCGACAACTGACACGATTTACGACTTCACGCGCCAGACAAGTAATGACAATCCCGATCAATTCTGATTACTCAGCTATGTTTGCTAGCTTTTTCTCGTCCTCTTTGATTGCCACGAGTAGCGAAAGTCAATTGGAAGTTATGTGTGAGTGTTTGTAGTGACTGCAGACGAACTTGAGCGTCACTTCCTTGGGGTTGAGGGAGGGAGAAGCGGAATGAATCGACTCGGAACTATTTGGAAGCTTTGCTAATGTTGGTTATTTGATGTGGATTAAAGAGTTGATGGTTGGAGTGAGGGTTGGGGAAGAGAAAGCAATGGAATTTGCTTAGTTGCGGAACTAATTTATCGTCTCAGTTCTAAGGTTGACTGACTTGTTTAGTTCTTCAACACTTCAATCATTTCATTGGAAGCTCGCAGTAGTGCGAGATGGTGCGAGACAACAACCTAACCAGGAGTCAAATGTAAATCAAAACGCAAGTTCCTCTAAGAGCTTTTATTCGTTTCATAAATTCTAAGAGAAAACTTATTACAGATACACTAGTTCTCTTTTAAAAGTGCGTTTTAACCATCCTTTCGCAAAGTAAAACGAAGGAAACCTTTTTTTGCTTTCCTGTCGATAATAATTTAATCGGTGGACTTTTCTAATTATGAACCGAAAACACCAACTTGAGCTTTTGCAGCTTCCGATGATTATCAAGTTGATGAAGTAATGGCTTCCTTCTTAAGTCAACGCTTGGCGGCACGCACGCGACGCAAATCATGTTTCCTCTTAACGAAAAACAACTTTATCGACAGCTTTGAACGACGCCTTTCAGAGATGAATTCACCTGATTTTTGTAACAACTTTCGTCTTGAGCGCTAAACAAAAAACTTTGCTCCTTTAAAATTTATTCGCGTCGCGGGGAAAATCCCATCGCTCTGCTGTTAGAGATCGTTTAAAAGTTTTTCGTTTTGTATACCGACGTGTAAAATTTTGAAGCAAATATGCAAAAAAGTTCAATGTTAACCTGACTTTATTACCATCTGTCTCTCGAATTCAATCGTCTCTGAAAGGTTTCCTAGTTAAGAGATTAACAAAATTCCGTTTGAATCGCGAACGAAGGTGATCTACTCTCAAGCTCACCGTTCGAGCCAGCGCCAAGACTGCCGAGGCATCGAGATTATTGCTGATCACCGCGAGGACTTGGACAGTATCTCGCGAACTTTTATCGAGTCTAGAGGGACGAGTTCCGATACCACGACACGTTTGGCGCTGCCTCGAGTCGTCTCGAGCCTTTTAAAACTGCTTAAAACCATAAAAGTTCAAAGTAACAACTTTCTTAATCTTTAATTGCCCCTTTCGTCTAGGTGTTAATTTATTTCATCGTCTTCCTAATTCCTCAACTAAAGAAACAGTTTTCCTTTTGCTCCAAAAACTATCTAGAGAGAGAACATCTTTCTGTCGGAATGTGTAAAATTGTGAAGGAAAGTTATATGCAATGTATAGATAGAGTTCTAAGTGGGAAAGTTTAGAAAGAGATTCGTTATGTAATGTTCAATTTGATTTAATTGGAGTATTTGAAGATTCGTTTCTTGTAAGATTCTCTTGTGTCTCATCTAAATCGTATGCAAGATATCTGTTATATGCACTTACGAGAACAACGCTCAAAAATTTATGCAGATATTTCAAAACACGTAGTTGTTAAAGTTTTTTCTTTTTGGTCTACGATTGAAAACAAGTTGTAGTATTAGAAGCCTGCGAGTGGACAGCTCTAAAAGGTTTATTTAGGCGTATTCCATATGTTATGACTAGGTCATCAAAGTTGTGGCTCGCATTTGATAACTACATGATTTATCGACTTTTGAAATCGCTCGGATTCTCAATCACATTTCTAGAAGTTTCTCCAACGACCCAAGAAATAGTTAACGATCGAAAATCACAGAAAAACTTAAAACGTAAAGTTCAATTCGTTAAGTGATAATTCTTATTTAGAAGATGAAAGCTTTAAAGTTCCATAACATGTTAATTATAATTCATGTTGGTTGGTGAAATGAAATTGTTGTTTGAAGCTGTGCAACTTCTTCAATTCTACAGGATGCTGACCTCCTCCGAGGGCAGTTCCCGTCATCCCTTGGCATCGAGTGGGTGGTCAGATCAATGCTGATGCCTTTCGGTAGCAGCAAATGTTGATGATATCACCGACACCAAAGGTTGCGTCCCATGAAGATGAGGAATGTGATAAATGCAAAATATATTCATTCGATAAATGATATATCTTGGATAAGTTCGTTTCGCCAATTGTGTGGGTATATGTGGCAAGTCCAACAGAACTTTTTATTCTCTTCCGTTACTAATAAATTATGAATTTCACGCGGGTCACTCCGACATGGCTCGTTAATAGAAAAAATGACTTGTACTGTTTCCTACTCGAGTATTTAAATTTCTTTTATTATTCATCATCCAAATCGCCCCTTGAACGCTCTGGTGTTTTATTGAGATTTGTGTTATTGAGTTCAATCATGGACAGACATTCTTCCTGTGCGTTCGAAATCATGTAGACCATTTTCGTTTAAATAGATAAATCTTCAGCAATAACAAACAAAAGTTTATGGCATTAAGCTTTAAACTCGATTGCTCTCTCAATATATTTGAACGTGTATTTTTCCTTTTAATGTTTTCGTTATTCGATACGCTTAAATGTCTTTGAATGGCCTTTATGCATGATATATATCGCGCCCACCGTCGCGATACACGCGATATATATCACGTATCTTTATATAATAATCAATATTTTCCTTCCCATTTTTTTTTTGTTAGAACTTTGCAGAAACGAAACAAAATTCATTCGCCATGTGAAATTTGTAAAATTTTGTTTAAAACTCTTTGATCATCATCGTCAATAGCTTATGATATTTCCAATATTGTG
Organism: Smittia sp. YW1114-2; assembly: GCA_033064975.1. NCBI lineage: Eukaryota > Metazoa > Arthropoda > Insecta > Diptera > Chironomidae > Smittia > Smittia sp. YW1114-2. Next base: position 20,691,449 of record CP093832.1, read on the forward strand.
CTGTCAACCTTTTCCATGGATTTTGGTTTGTTTTTCAATAGATATTTTTTCTTTAAATTTAATTCATTTCTCTTTAAATTTATTCATCCCATGCTAACGATCGCTTCAACTTGTCAATTATATTGTATTTTTAAAATCTTTTTAAAGGGGACATTTATACCATTCGTACTCAAATGACAACGATACGGCAACAAAAACAAAATATAACATAAACATTATTAATCCTAAGCCTTTGTTCATCTTCCAACGGAAACAAGCAATCGATATGATAACAAACAGCAGCATCAGAAAGAGTATGGTTATTGAGCAAACCATACCCTCTGAGCTAACTTCAACGGGTTCACCGTAGATGATGCCATAAAGCAGCCACGGCACAGGTAGTCTGTAAAGTTCAATAGGAGATTAGTAAGCGATTATATCTAATCGACGATAATTTGCTCGAGGAAAAGTTCTTCCATGCGGAAAATGTGTCTCCAAAAATATAATGACGAAGATAAGCGAAATGTCAAAGACATTGTGGCGGAAACTTTCATGATTATTTCAGTTTCCTTTTGAGCTCTCTACCAGGAACAGGACAAGAGAGATTCATTATTACTCACCCTACAGTAACATCGAATATATTGCTACCAACGGAACTTGATACTGCCATGTCTCCGAAACCTTTTCGCGCTACGATGACCGACGTTATTAAGTCTGGAATTGAGGTACCGGCAGCAAGAAACGTTAGGCCCATAACCTAGAGGAGACAGGGAATCAATCACTGCGAAAGGGGGCGAAATGTTGTTGAACATACTTCCGGTGGAATGCTCGCTGTATCGCCTGCGACATTGGCCCACCAAACCATTAGATACGAATACGCAGCTATCCATACAATTGAGCCAATAAATGTGATGGGAAAGAATCTCTTTCCTCGAGGCGTTCGTGTGTCAGGAAGTGTTAACCATAGTGGAAAGATGATTGGTGCTACCAGCAAGTATGTGATGCGATCTTTTGTTCCTGAAGGCCACGCCATACTGAGAGCCTCTGGTTCATCTTCATCAGCCGTCTGCGAAGAGAGAAAGAACATGTATTCGGTTGAAAAATCATGCTAGCTTAACTGGAGAGATTTGTTACAACTTGTAAAGTAATTGATGACGGTCGTCACATAAAAGATTCAAGACATAAATCACTCACCGAATCTAAAGTTGCATCTATGCTCCCGTTCGGTCGACCCAGCGATGTTTCTTTGAGATTAACTTTAACATGATTCGCCGCTGAGGACGTGGCCGCTCCACGTTGGGGTTTCGTTGCATCGAGAAGCACTTTGAGGGAAGCGATGGCGTGCAGCTGAGTAGCTTTCTCGTCCACTTTACCTGCAACGAGATCTTCCATTAAGTTTTATAAATCATTTGAAGTCTGTCAACCAAACTACGCTTCTCCGTCGATTATGTGTCATTAGCTCGTTAGCAAAGCAAAAGTTCTCGTGACACATAACCGTAGACACTCAATTGAGTTTGTAGCTGGAAACCAAAAACTTATCGATCGAGAAATGAAGAAATAAAGCGACATTTGATCTTTGGAATCTTCGATGACTTTTGACTCGGCTATTTATAGAAAGATTTGTTTGCTCCATTGAAGCTTTCAATCAAGAAGTCTTTGGAAGTGAAAGCTCGAGTCAGAGACAGAAAGTGATTTGGAAGAGCGAGAGACATTTGGGGGGTTTGAACCAGGCTTTCGATGCCTCGTGGTGCTTTTTTAAAGCTCAAAGCTTTAAGCTTCCGAAGACTCCGAAATCCTGGCTCGAACAGATAAGTTCTCAGTGAAATCTAATTTTGCAAAACCGGAAGGAATTCAACAAACTATCAAGAAGGAAGAGAAAGAGAGAGAGAGAGTTGAGTATGAGCCTTACCATCGTGCAATGGGTCTATAGTATGAATCATTAGTTGCAGTAAACCGTGACGGAATTTCGCTCCAGTGGCTGTTTGTGCTGTGCTATTACCTGGTGCGCTTCCACTCGATCCTGGCGGTCCGGATCTGCTCTCTGATGCAGCACGCGAAGTAACAGATCCGCCGGCTTGCGTCGCCATCGATGTTTCGGATGAGTTGGCGACATTGCCCTGGTCGTTCAGTTTAAGAGATTGGTCAATGTTAGTAAGTTCTCAATCGGACAGACAGAGGAGAAAGTGAACACAATCAAGCTACGGAAAGTAAAAAGGTTTGTCTACAGTTGCAAATATTCTTTGGATATGTTCAACGAATACGATTGCAAAGTTTATTTATGACTAGAAGCAGCGCCGCTAACCAGGCATTGCTTCGAACGCTCAACGAACAGATCGCAACTTCAACTCAAACGTCTAAATCTATTCTCCTTAACGATCTAGTTTTCATTCTCAAGTGCCGTTTGCCTGGCTTTGAAATCAATTCCATCTCTCATGATTGTGCAGCTTCTGCCCAGTTCGTTCGCCAAGCGATAAGTCGCATTCCAAAGACAATGCGAGTCGGCTAATGTTTAAATGAAAAGAAATTGCTAGCAGCAGAGCTGAAGAGCGTGGTGATGAATGACAGCGGTTAGAATTGAATATGTTCGCAATTAAAGAAAGTTTATCTGCAGTAAGAAATCATGAGGAAATTATTTGAGCTTGAACGTCTAATCTTTCGTCGTAGCACGTTTCTCCCCCAAGACGCAAAATTAATATCGAATTCAAAGTCTGTGCAATGTCCAATGTCATTCAAGATTTTAATTGAATTGCTTGCAGTAGAGAGAGAGCTGTGGGCGATTGTTGGAGCTTCTCGAATGTGACGACGGGTCATCAATTGTTTAGGAAAATTCACAGCCGAGGAGCTTAAAACGAAAGACTCTTATCTCCAACTCGTTAAGTTACTCCTACAAGGTATCACACAAGTTGGGTAATAAAACTTTAACAGCAGACTTTCCTCTTGAAATATTGATGAGACTGTGGGAAAAACGTGCCACTGGAACAGTTATTACTTAAAGTTCATGTTTGAACTTTCCGTAACACGCACTGTAAATCATTTTGGTTCACAATTCAATAGAAGGAATGAAGCGAGAATGTTGCAGTTCCGTGAGTTTCGCTCTTTTGGGATCGAAGCCTCAACAAACAATGAACATGCAACTGCAAACTACTTACAGCAGGCATAAGTTGATCAGTGCTTCGTACTCTGGTCACCTTATTTTTATACACCAACTTTTTGACGCATCGCTCCACCTGCTGGTTCCACTTCATGAAAATGGCGTAAGTGACGTAGATGAGGAAGAGAAGCAGCGCTTCCCACCACCAGATTTTGTTGTCTCGAAAGAAGTAAATGAGCGTGAGTAAGCTAACACTGTAGAATGTGCAGTCCCGAAACAGCGGCCACCACGTGAGGGTGAGAAGCGTTCGCGAGAACAACGCACACATTCCAATAACAAACAAGATGTTGAAAACGGCAGAGCCGACAATTGTACCAATGCCGACGTCGTCGAATGACACGAACACTCCAATCACGCTTGTGAATAATTCTGGCGCGCTGCCCCCCGCAGCTATAAAGATAGTTTTGTCATACTTTAGAATGAGGCTCGAATCGGAAATGTTGAAGAAGAACGCACCCATAAACGTTGCACCTGCTACGTCATCAGTGATGTCGAGCTTCTCAATGATAACGTCCAATGAAGGCACAAAAAATTCGTCGCATACGATTGCAAGTGCGACAAACATATAAATGACACCGAGTATGTGGAAGGCAACGGCACCATTTCTACGTTGCTCCAACGTGAAAAGATCTTCCGGGAAAAGTGGATCCTTCTTCGGTTTCTCGTCCGTCTCGTTTGAACTATTGGCATGGCCTAAAATGTAAATAAGATGCAATGAATTATCATCGTCTCTCTCATCCCTCCTCTGCTTTAAATAGCGCAGAGCAAAAATATCTGCGGGCAGTGGGCCAAAGCAAACTTTAATCTCGACACCAATCGAGCGGAAATAAATTCTTTTTCATCAATCTTCAAAGTTCCCCTCATAACTTTTTAAACATTTCGGAAGTTCTTGAAAATTTATTTGGCTGTCGACTTTATCAGGCTTTGAGTGTCTGAAAAGTTGGGTAAAAGCGGAGCTTTGCGGTGCATGACTGGGTTCAGGAGTGGAAGCTCTTGTGGAAGATGTCGCATAGAGAAAATTTGCTAATGATATTTTCCTGGTAAAAGCTCTTGAAGGTGTTCAGTCTAGCTGAAGCTCTCGAGAATTTTAGCTCAGTTGAAGCAATCAAAGATGGTCAGCCTATAGGTATTAATTTGAGGAAACACCCTAATCTATTCAGCCCACATTCTTCTGAAAAGTTCACCTCAAAGTTTGTGAAAATGGCAACGCCAATTTAAGTTCGAATCAAAGCTCAATAAACCTCTCAATGTCCCAGTTAAATAAATCAATGAAGCTAGTCATCCTAGACGAAGCCCGTGAAAGCTCTAGTCATCATATTAAAAGCTCTTGAACAATTCCATTTATTTTCGACGAGCTCCAAATCTCCCGCTGATAAGCATAATTAGCATTGATCGTCGAGCTTTTCACACAGAACAAATGTTTACGAAAAGAAAATCATTAACTTCCCGCAAAAGTTCCCGATGAAAATTGCTATGAAAATAGTTTTCAAATCGTTGGCAGCTAAACAGAAAGATTTTCATTGATTGCTAGGCGCGAGAATAAATTTCTTGTGACCTGAACCCGTCGTCGAGGCCTCGAAGAAAATCGGGGAGTCTCAGCCTGCTCGTGAAAGAAACACTTTATAACCGTTGAGTGAGGAATTGATTGGCGAAAAAGATAAATTATTCCGTCACACACACTTCCCGTACTCTCAAAGCTCTCGATGAATGAAAGAAGCATGTTGGAATCGGGAAAGCTTGGAAAAAGCGAGGAGTAGAGAGCGCCGTTGAGAGTAAATGCGAGAGCTTTCGCTCCGACTCGAGGAAACTGGAACGTCTCGAATAAAGTGTCGATATGTGTCAGGGTAAACCACATAAGTTTTCTCATAAATCGTGCCGTTATCGATTGATTAAGGCGAATCTCAATTACTTAGGGAAATGACTTAAAAATCACGTCCCAGCTCTTCTTACCTGCCGTAAAGTTCAGTCCAAAGTGTGACGAGGAAATGTTGGGAGCCACACTAGATAGCGACGACGAGTCGAAGTGAGAGTCGTCGATATCCGCGTACACTTTATATCTTTGCGTAGCTAATGTGAGGGAAAGCATGGTGAAGAACAGGAAGCCCAGTTGTGATCCCCAGTTGCGGCGCCGTCCTCTGTTTTGACGCTTCGGGGATTTCATGGTTTTTTCACGTAAACTTGAATGTACTTTACGATACACTAATGAACTTGCAGCCATGTCTGTTTTTAAGATGTCAGAGAAAACTTTATTTTCTTCTCTTATTTTTCCACTTTATTACCCTCGCGAATCAACAGCAGCGAGTAACTCCGTTTGACTTTGCATTTCGGGGCCGAGCTGGGGTGTGGAAGATGGGGGTTCCTTCTTTGAGCGACGAGGCGAAAAAGAAAATAGGAAAAAGGGGAAAAGTAGAGAAAGGACTCGAGGGCTTAGACGGCGTTTTCGCTGTTATATAATTGCACTTAATTTCGCTGCTGAACAACCCTTCGAGCAGTTCGAATGTCTGAGCTTTTCATGTTTTTCCATTTCGCGAATTAGACTTCGACTCGTCTCTCCCTCTTTCAGGGCATTGGCTTTTGCCTTTAAAAAGGAAATTCGTACGAGTTCTCGATCACTATGAGGGCTGTAGCGATGGGAAAAACTAAAAAAACTCTGCACCATGACAACTTTGAAGAAATTTTCGCTCGAAAATCTATTTTTTCACCTCGGCTGTTACGGAAAAATGGCTCATGCTAGTATGGAAAACTGCAGTCCGCTCTCAATTTCGTGTCAAAGTGGAAACGGGTTCGAAGTAACAACGGAGCTTATTAACAGGGGAAGACCACATCAAACTTTTGACAAAGTCTCCACTTTCAGTTGCTCTTAAGCCTCATTCTAAGTAAGGATTTGATTTTTTATTGTTCACCATTTCAACGCGCAACCAAGACTGAGCACAAATTTTCCGTTTCCAACAGAACCTTTGGCTCTTCCAACAAGGATACTTCTCTAAGTGTTTGTAAGCGATTCCAGACGTCTTTTCAATTTCTCTCATTCGTTAGCTTTTTCAGCTTGAACTCATGCGAAGCTCGCGGAAAAATGAGACGAGCGGAACTGACAAACAAAAGTTGAGCAGAGTTTCTCTCATGAGCTTGCACTTTAATGAATAATGAACAAGCTTCAAGAACTTGTTTGTTTGTTGAATAAATTCTTTGAACAAGTTTTGTTTATTTCTCGACCGTCCGATAGAGATCGTTGCACATTCTAAGCTACAGAAAGCTAACTTGTTCTACTCATTTACCCAGTTAGGTCACCAAGATGATCAACCTTGAATCTTTGAAGGTTCTATGACCTTTTCACTTGAAGTTGAACTCTGTCTTGCACTTTATTTCACTTAAGAAATTATTATATCTTCATCACTAGACGCGACCTATCACAACGCCGATCGTTCCAAGCCTCTTCCGTCGAATGATTTGACCCAAATGGCCTCGTAATATTCTGCGAAAAAATCTGAAACAATTTTTTGCTTGCTGATAAACGAGAGGCAAAATTAGTTAGTGCGGAAGAGAGGAAACGGTCTAACTTAGACCCTAAATGTTCAACGTTTTCTCGTCTTGCCGGACATTTCTCGCCATTCAATTTTTAAATGAAGTCGATGCTGTCGACCCAGACGTTTGGGCTGTTTAGTTGCTCATCTGAATATTGAATAACAATCAAATCCTCTCGCACTGATTATGAGCCTTCGAAAGCTTCAGCAGAGCTTTCACTTCATCCTAGGAAATCCCTCCCATTCACTTCATCAACGTTTGTCATTGCTTTGTTAGACTAGACTTGCTTTATTTAAATGATTTTATATAAAATTTCCAAGTTTTAGTGGTCAACTCTAAAAATTCTTGATTATAGTCGAAGGCTTCGTGTTAACTTTAAAATTTAAATAACTTCGTCACGGTGCAATCCTTCGTATAAGAGAAAGTTCATTCGTCGTCCTCCAATTCAACTTCGTCGGTCTCCCGCTCGACATGCTTCTCAAGATATTTGTCCACGTTCGAATATCGCGTGAGGGCATCGGAGTCGCTCGTGGTCTTGAAGAGAACATTGTCAGTTGGACAAATTGAAACTTTCAGTGGATCAAGTCATGCAATTAGTACTCATCGCTTTATAAATATCACAAACATTCATCAATTCGTTATTAATATGGAAATTGGTCAAGGGAAATGTTAATCAAAGGTTTCCCATCACAAGGAGCAAGTTCGTTCCAACAAGTCTTTGAATAGTTAGGCACTTCATGTGAGCTTCCAGCAACCACTTAGACTTATGAAACTGTCGCACGTTTTCTTCTCAAGTTGAAGCTTCGGTCGACATTGAGCAGCTTAAATTTCTTTGGGGGTCGACACTTTCTGGTATGTCTGGTTAGTGTTCATGCACAAAGTCGACGTTGCCCTCTGAATGGTCTTGTGGTTAGTCTTTTTAGAGCCGCCACCGAGCTGTTCATCGTCGAAGCTTTTGCTCCAGGACACGTTACGGTTATTCGATTCTTTCAATCTCAGTTTTCGGTTAATATCATTCTTGAATATCACGTTGATTCGCAGATCGATTACCTGGTCGCGGATTATTGCGGGGCATTTCTCACGAATCAGGTCGATGCCTGCGGGCAAACTTTTGCACAACGGAAGGTTCTGGTAGAACCACCACAGTTCGCTTATCGTGTGAACGATACGTTTCGCATCTAAAAGACGAAAGGTTACTTGATGTTCACGTATTGATTGGCCTGACTTACTGTCACTCTTCTTATGGTTGGGGACTTCAGGCGTGGTGTCCTTGCGAGAGAAGTGGGAGCGACGAGAGCGACTCAAGCCACTTGAAGGAGTATTAAGTTGATCCGCAGCTTCAGACGCTTCAAGCTCATTAGCAATCTCGATAGCTTGCTCATCGTTCGGCATCAGAACATTCGAGGACGAACGTGCCAAGAGGTCGAGATTGACGCCGCTGTCGATCAATGAAATTGAGTCTGCGTTTGGAGTCGAAAACTCTGACGACTTCATAAAGTTTTCTTGGGTAAAGTAATCGTCGAGAACGAGTTTCGCCGCCTGGAAAGAATTTTGTGAGTTCAGTGAGTCACAGCCTTGACGTTTCTCTCACCATTACGAGATCAAGCGAGTCGCCTGTAATTTTCAAGCTGTGACTGCCGACGTTGACAGTGTACTTGTATTCGCCAAACGATGCATCGTTCGTGCTCAAGCTGTGAGTTAAGAAGCTCGGGCTGTTCTGTGATGTGCTTCGCGTCAACTTGCTTCCCAAAATCGGCTGTGCCGTGCTCTGACTAATTTGAGTGAGTACCGGCGCTGCTCGAGGTCGAGGGAACACTGCGACTTGCTGATCGTCAGACGACGCTAAAGAGCTGCAAGAGCCTTCTTGAGAAGCCTCGCGGATCGGGCTCGCATTCCGCTTGATCGTGTCTTCGATCAGCATCTTGGCGTAGTTGATGCTTTCCTCGTTCGGACCAGTTATCTGAACGAGGCGTTCCTTCGCCCCCGGAGTCACTACAAAGATCAAACGATTAGAAAGATTTCGAGTCACTTTATCACTGATCAATGACCAGACAGGTTTGGTAAATTAGCGGATTAGCAGGATTGAAGTCTAAGTTCTAAGAATTATTTGGCATTCGGTTAACACGTTTTTAGGAAAGCGCCAGAGCCGGCATGTTAACGAATAATTTACCCCGTTGGAAGGAAACGACACAGCTGCTCATTTCTTCAATGATGTGGACGCGACGTCCTTTAATTCCCATTACTGTTCATCGTGGCGCAGCACGGAATTAGAATTCATTGATTTATCGGCTTTTTCTCTCGAGCGCGCACAGCAATTGACACTCACCTTTGCCGCTGTCCGAGTTGCGGATAATGATTTCGTCTTTCGAGTAGCTCTTGCCGGGTATCTTCGTCGGCTTAGCGAATTTCCCTGAGTTTTTCACGAGCTCGCCGGGCGAGAGCGACAGACCGACGGGCATTCCCATCGACATCAGTGAAGCTGTTCCCAAGTCATTGTCAGCCTAAAAGCAGAAACGCTTTAACAAAGCCCTTGGACAGCAATTTTAATTTTCACCTCCACGTTCGTTGCGGCTTTGTGTTTATAGTAGGAGTTCAATCCATCGGATAAATGCCATGAATTTGCTCTCAACTCGATCAGGTTGAGCTGGAAGGAAGTTTGTGAGTTTTGTGAGTCAACGTCTTGAGGTTTCTCTTACTAGGTTCAGGCGGATGGAGATCTTGAGTCGATCGTCTTGAGATGCATTTCGAAATATGATAAAGCATCTGTCGAGGATCTCCTTCGAGTAGATTTCCAATTGGGTTCCGTGGAGCGAAAGACTAGAGAACATTCGGTTGAAAAGATCGACGGAGACATCGCCCTGAGTCAGCGATTGAGCGATGGTTTCGGTCAACGAAATAAGATCTTCGACTGAAAGTGGAGAAAGCTGTTAGCTGCTCGTCTAAGCTGAAGCTTCTTACTTGTGTTCAGCTCAACGTTCTGGCTTTGACTCAAGGACATTTGGTGCTTAATGTTAGACTTCAGGGGTCGAGGAGGTTCGAGTTGTCGTCCAATCATTATGCTCTGCCGTTCGATTCCGTTCGTTCGAAGATCTGAAAGTTTGAAGAGACGTTGCATGAGCTGCTGCACATGTAGTGAGCGTTTCAATGTATGTCGCTCGGTGTGGGAAAAGCTTTCGAAATATCTCTCGCTAATGCTGGCAGGAAAAACAATTTTTAAAGTCTTTTCCACTCGACATGTCTGCAACTGACTTGGGACAAAGGAAACTCGACGTGGAAAAGACTTTAAGCTCGATCCCTAGAGTCGAGAAAACTCTACGTAATTCGAGTGATTCATGATCAACTTTTCACGTCGCGTTCTCCACACTCGTCGACGTTTCCGCAATTCGTCCTGGATGGAAAAATCCTGAACGGTTTATCACAAACGCCTGCGACCTCTTACCAATCCGAAGCTCAGAGAAAACTTAATTCAATTACCTTATTTCGAATTTTCTAAGACTAATTACTAAGTTGAGCTTCGGAGAAGCGCTGCAGCTTTTCGACTGGGAAATTTTCATTTTCATCGCGTGAACATTTTTCAGTTGGAACAAAATTTATTTTTCATGTCGTCAACGATTTTGTTTACAGGAAAACGAAAATATTTTGCTGACAGACGCGAAAATCTTTGGCGATATCAATGAGAAGATTTTCAGAAAAACACGCAGAGTTTTCCGGGTTTTCTCTGATACAAAACAATGAAAAGTTTTACTTTCGGAAAAGTCAAATATTTTTTATTAGCAAACGAAAATCCCGGAAAAGTCAAAAGCGATAAATTTGGTTTTTATTGAGGAATTTTCTGGTCACGAAAATTGTTGATGGAAAACGCGAAATATTTGTGTGGCTCGTTTGGAGTTCCAGGAAAATGTTTCCTTATCTCTCCCTCCATCTGATGTTGCGATTAATGAAAATGTGTTCTCCATTAATATCGCAACAAATTTTCCCGAGTTTTCTTCGATAGAAAATATGTTTTCATTAATCAAAAGTCAAGTATTTTCTCCTCTCTCTCGCGTCGTTGCTTCATCATGTGCTCGAGGAAAACTCTCTTCGCATGTACAAGAAATTGTGTCGAATATATCGAGAACATTTCCAACGATTTTCCATGGAAATGTTTGGCGAAATTTTCCGTTTGAAAGCTTCTCAGATCTCCAGGAAAATTATTACAAACGATTCAATGAAAATCACTTTTCCATCTGTCGATCAACTTCCACTCATTGAAAGATAACTTTTTCTATTTGAAATTAAAAAATCTTTTATTCAGTTTAAAGTAAAACTCAAGATACAAGTTGCTGGTGAGGAAAATTTAATGTGAATCAAAGAATCTTATGTTAAACACATTGGGCTTAAAACTCGTAAGTTTCTGAGGATTTTCTCTTGTCTCGAAACGATGAAAGTGAAATCTTAATCTACACGTGACTGTAGAATGAAGGAAAATTTAGAAAAGGTTTGAATGCGAGCGGTTCTGACTGAAGAAGTTCTCGACCACTTTGGAATATTTTTTGTCTGCTTTCATGCCAATCAAATGAGTAATAATTGAATGTCTTCCCTTCCTAACTCCGAACAGTTTTCTCTCTAATTTCATTCAGAATCCAAACACTTCAATGGAAAGGAAATTTAATTAACTCGAAGTCTACTCTGTCGACAAGTTGTACGCCAAGAAAGTAAACTTTTACATTGAATTATTACCATTGATTTCAATTTTCTTCATCTTAAATATATATTAATTTAAATCTTTAATATATACTTTTGTTTTTGCCGTGTGTTGTCTTCCTCTTTCTTTTTGTAGTAATAATGTAACGAACTATTACTTCTCTCGTTTTACTCATGATTTCATCTTTAAAATTAATATTTGTAGTCTATTATTTAATATTATTTCGTTTATAATATTATTAGGGTTTGAAGTGTTTTTTTTGTGGATTTTCGAATATTTAAAAGATTTCTTCAGTCACTGCACATTTACAAAAGATGAAATTTCATTGATTACGCATCATCGTCATCCTCCTCTTCTGCAAAACGGAACGAACGGTTAGCAAAGCTGCAGCGAGATCGAGTGATAGCTCGACTTACCTTCACCATCTTCATCTCCGTCCTCGGCGTCTTCCTCTTCTTCATCTTCACCGTCGATATCCTCGCCGTAGTTAAGTTCGTACTCCTCGTCTTCGGCCTCCTCGTTCTCATCATCAACCTCTTCATCATCCTCAGCGCCGTTCTCGTCCTTCTTGGACTTTTTGGCTTGCTCGGGTTTTTTCTCCTACAAACAACAAGAGCAAGAGTTTAGTCAAAGTTTCACAATCTTCGTCTTAAAGTAGCAGAAGTCTTTATCGATTCGTTGGTTACTGAGAAAAGAGCGCGCACATTCACTCTCGAGACAAACGAAAGGCATTTCGCATCACCAGCCGATGTCTTTGCACAAATAATTCGTTTCGCGTCTTGCCCGGCGAATGAAGAACGGCGTGTCGTAATACAAGTGCTGCCGAGGCTTCCAATATCTCCAACTGATTACACTGACTGTGCTCGATCGAAATAGATTTCAGTTTAGTCGCTCTAGTTATCTCGAGCGCCCGATTAAGTCGCGCGCTTGTCCAGCACGATTAGTTCGACGAGCGTGGGTGATAAAGCCAACCAATTCGGATTACAAGATATCTCGCGCGATTAACAAAAGCGGCGTGTGAGAAACATGGCTAACCTTAACGAAAATATGGCCCAAGCACCAAAAGGCAAGAGCATAAACTGTAAAATCTCCCAACCAACACCAAGGGCAGATGGTTTCGTTCGTTTCTTTCTCGGTATATTTACATCAGGAAAAAAGCAAACCTCTTCTCGCTTGGCCTGTGAGTGTGTTTGTCGGCATATGCGTGTTCCCGACATAACGCGGCTCATGTACATTGATTTTCAACGTTCTCGCTTGGCCGTGTGTGAAGCTTTCCCTCGCTTTGCCTAACGCATTTCGATCGTGGAAGCGTGCAAAGTGCCGAAGAGGGAAAGACAAAGGCACAGCTCGAAGGAAGAGGAACCAGGAAGTGTAACTGGGTTACAAGGCATCTCCCATTTCCCGATGATGCCATTTCCCTTTTTACCATCACATCGAAATGTCTATAGCGACGCCAACGTCAAGCGCAAAATTGCCGAAGTTCTCTTAAATGAATGAAAGCCGGGGGAGGCTCGTAAACGTGCGGCCCGCCACCCAATCTCGAGGAAAGTCGCGAGTCGCGCGGGTCATGACTTGGCAATAAGTGATTATGAGGAGAAAACAGATCAGACGCGACTGAGTCAGACCCGAAATCGAGAGATGAACGCGCGGCTTCCACTACACAAACGGAAGAATAACATTTTCTTGACGCGACGCCATAACTGAGTTTGCCTTGGTGTGAGAGTTGCCGGTGAAAAAGCGTATTCGGCGATACTTTTATTCGGCTTGTTTTAGGGGGGAATTTTCTTCTGCCGAACAAGCGCCCATGATCTCCACGTTATGTGACGAGCGGGCCGGTCCTGGGAGGGCGTCCCAAGCCGCTTTGCGCGGGCATCTTGTCGGGTGCGTGGGAAATTGGTTATGGGGACCGATCGATAGGCTTTATCTACTTTCGACATCAAACTACAATCGCTACTCACTTCGGCCGCTCGTTTCGTTCCTTTAACTTCCTTGGTCTCTGACTTCTCCTCCGCTGCGGGCTCGACCACTACTTCTTGGTTTTCTGTGCTCATTTTGATGATCTCGTGAATTAAATTGAAACTAGTGAGAATAAATTAGCAGATTCCTTTCCGTGTTATGCTTAAGGTTTGGAATTTAAACTTTTTATGTTTAATTAGCGACTTTTGCTTCCACTCGAAGTGAACTCGTTTAAGGCTGAGAATACAATGAGCGTTTATTGAGCTTGGTTCCAGTCTCGAAAAGCGCCACCGGATCGACTTTGGCCGCATTGCCGGCCGGGCTTCGGATGAAATGGATTTACTAAGCCGGCGAGCGGCGCAGAAATGTTTAATTAACGCGAAAATCCTTAATTTTAGTTTTAGAAGTTTACTGAGTTTTGAGGGAAATTTTGGCGATTCGATTTCGATGAGAAAATTCTGAAATGGAAATATTTTGAGGGGTTCTTGAGTACGATCAGAGTTGCCAGACACGCGTGAGCGCCGTTTAACGCTTTATTTGAAGGTTTGAATTCGAAACGGCCGTTGGGAGAAACGAGCTTTGAGGGTTCGAAATAGTTTTAGCCGTTAAAGGTTGAGCAACTTCAGAGACTCGAACCGAAAAAAGCTTTTGTGAGTTAATTTCAAATGTTCAAGAGCGGGAAGATTAATGTTTTGCTGTGGCTTAAGGCTGCGTAGAGAGCTAACTTTGTTTCTGATCTATGCATCTGTAATCAGCCAGTGACTTCAACAGTTCCTGCTGATTTGTGAAGTTACCCTCAGCATTGGATCTGATTCTCATTTATAAATTGCGAGATGGAGTCAAAGTTTAAAGCGAACTTTATAAGTTCACAATCACTAATAATTTTCAGTTTTAGGTTTCCTAAGAAAATCCTCTTAAACTCATCTCTCTTCTGCTCTGGAGTTAACATTCCGATACGCAAGAACCAAACTCACTGCCGGACATTTTCAAAGACTGTTTGATGACCGGTGGACGAAAACAATCAAGAACTGGACTCCCACAGATGGGAGATGTAAAAGAGGGCACCAGCTCAAACGCTGGCTAGACGAAATCGGAGGGAACAATTGGGTTGAATAAAGGCTTTAAATAAATGAACTCACTGCAAAGCTCAAAGCTTTCGAATTTCTCTGAGCTTTCGTTATTTTCCAACTGATGAAATGTATTGTCAACCGCGCATGTCTCAAATCTCCAGCTTGGCAATGAATTTTTTCCTTCAACAGCAGTCATTCCTATCTCAGAGCGCTCCGCCATCAAACCTTTCTTTTGTACAAAAGCTTAAATTTTCTTATTGTGACGGGGAAATAAACAGAACCAAATATTGAAGTGAACACGCAACAGTTTGGCTTGACAGTCGAATATTGTAAGTTTCGGGGTTCGGGATTCCTCCAGTTTCGCATCAACAAAGGTTGAAGGAACTGGAGCAACAAGTTGCGTTGCAAGCGAACGGAAAAATCAATAATCAAGTTTATTTTCAAGTCGCCATGCCAGACTTTGGAGTTTATCCTGAAAGCTTGTCGCAAGACGAGTCCGAAAGCATTTTCGAGAACAAGTCAGGACTCGCAGGTTAGTATTGACCTTTAATTTGGCTTCTGTAATTGTTCTATATTGTATTCGTACGTTAGACGACCTCAAGTTTCTCGCGTCTATGCCAGAGCTTTGCGATGTCACTTTCCTAGTCGGGCAAACGAAGGAACCTGTTTGCGCTGTCAAGGTAAATAGACGAAGATGTTTGCTGAGTAAATCATTAAGTTCCTATTTCGCTCGCAGGCAATATTGGCTGCACGATCTAGAATCTTCCATAAAATCCTCTACAGAGATCAAGCGTCGCCTCAGCGGACCAAAACTAACCAGCCAAATCCTCCGCCAGTCAACAAACTGAGTTTCCAACGACGCATTTTCCTCAAGCGCTCGTCGGAGCCTTTGTTAAACATCTCGAATGATGCAAGTCGCCTAATTGCCTGGTTTTATAATTATCCTAAAAGGGTTTCTACCCGTTCCCCCTAGGCTGCTTTCCACTCTCATCAAACAATAATCATCGAAGAATTCGAGCCAGGTCTGAGTGCGGAGTTAAAATTCCCCGCGGAAATTTAATTCTCTTTCGCTGATTTCAGATGTTTTCCGGCAAATGATTGAATACGTGCACACCGGAAGCGTTACACTTCAGCCTAGGACGCTACTCGGAGTGATGAACGCCGCCGATTATTATGGTTTGGAGGAGCTGAAAAAGGCTTGCAACGGATTTGTTCAGCAAGGCTGCATAACTGTCGATACGGTAAAGCTCTTAAGCTTTCTCTCGAGACGAATTTGATTGATTCGCATTTAATTTGGTTTAAGGTCTGCGCTCTTCTGTCATCCGCCGAGCGTTACATTCACTTCAAGTGTACGAAGAATTTGGTTCAAAAAGTTTTGGAGTTTGTCGATGAACACGGCACGGAAGTCTTGAATCTGGTAACGACATTGAAATCAACGTTGATCGATTTGTTAAACTTTCTTTGTCTCATCGTAGGGTTCATTCACTTTGCTTCCCCAGCACGTCGTTCGCCTAATTTTGGGTAGAAACTTTCCCCATAAATCATTTCCCATCTAATTATAAAATCATTTTTCAGCTCGAGAGGAGCTGAGAGCTGAAGAGTTTACAAAGTTCCAGGCGGCACTAATGTGGAGTAAAAAATACTGCGACACTAATCCTGTAAGCGAGAGGAAGCATAACTTATGACTTAGCTGAAAGAAAGACTTTCTATCGCTCGTAAATTTCAGAACAGCCAACTCAAAGACATCATGGGAACCTTCCTGTGCAACATCTTCTTTCACAAGATCCCTGCAAACGTCCTGATGAGAGGCAAGCTTATCCACAATCAATTACTCGAGACTGATTCCATTTTATTGCAGAAATCTATCCGCTGAACGTTGTGCCGGCCACAATCGTTATGAACGCGTAAGTTTTTTGCTTCCCCGCAACGCCATAAATCTAGATTGAGTTCCAATAAATGCTGAAATATTCAAACTTTATTTTAATCTCTTTTAGGCTGGCTTATCAGGTATATTCATGAGTGTAAGCTTTTTTATTGTACAGTATCTCATTTCCATTATTTATCGATAGGCAGACCCAACCTCCGTCGACGAGCTCTCTGTCTCTCCCAACACATACCGAATAAGAAAATCTCAGGGACGGTCCTTATCCATCCAAAGTCAATCGGACAATGGATCAAACACTAGTAGCGGCGAGCACTAGCCGGCAGCTCGGTCAACCGCGTAGACTCAACAGGAGGAAATATACTTAAAGGAAACTTTTCAATGTGCTTTCAGGACGGGCTATCAAACGTATTCGTATAGAAGAAATGTTTACCTAAGCGTTAATGCAGCGAATGATGAAGACAGAAATATATTTATTCATTGGACAAGCTCATTAGGAATAAAGTCACGTTTGTAGGAATTTAAAGTAACTGCGGCGCTGAAATTTATTAGGTTGTCGGCGAGGAATTTCCACACTCGAAAAGTTTTCAGATTGAATTGAAAGTCAGCGGCGTGTTTCGTGCTTTCGATTGTGGTGAGAGAACATTTCTGGGAATTGTTAGGCTGCTCGTGACAAGGCTTGCGTTTCCCAATCTTCCGAGAAGGCTTCGCGATTACGCTTGACGGATGTTGAGAGCCTCACGTCAACACTGCAATGACTCAAATGAGCCTAAAGTTTCGCTTTTCCATAAACTTCAATTTTCCTTCACCGCTGTCTCACTTGACCGTGACAATACGTCGACTACCCTGACAAGAAACACTTCAAGAAACCCTACAATACCAAGTTACTATGGCCTAGCCAGCTGCCTATCATACATTTCTCTGCATTGTATCACTGCCGGATGAATCCCTTGCTTGTAATCCTGTAATAGCAGCGTTCCTAATTAAGTTATTGAAATTCCAGCAATCAATAAATCGTCGCTATGTCTGAATTCTTCGGTTTGCGTTAGTCTTCATTAAAAGTTCTTTCTCTGAAAGCAGATAAATCTAGTTTAATAGCAATGGAATGCTGCATGTCCGAGGAGGCGAAGGAGCAGAAACGAATTAATCAAGAGATCGAGAAACAACTGAAAAAGGATAAAAGCAATGCGAGGAAAGAGCTCAAGCTTCTGCTGCTGGGCTGTGGTGAGAGTGGGAAATCGACTTTCATCAAACAGATGAGAATCATCCACGGCGCTGGGTACTCGGATGACGACAAGAAAGGTTTCTGCAAGCTCATCTACCAAAACGTGTTCATGTCGATCCAGGCGATGATCAAGGGAATGGAGCAACTGGAAATTCCCTACGCAGATCCGTCATGCGTTGTGAGTGCTCGTTGAAAATGTGAAGCTAGTCAGAGCTTGTCAGTGTGCTTGGTAAACTTCCAGCTGTGCTTCCCAACTCCCATCGCCCTTCAATCACGGTAGACTAAAGCCAGTGGCCTTAGCACAGTATCAACACCTTGAGACATATTTACATTTTCCTTTTTCGCAACGTTCGATCAAGGACAAAGCTAATCTTATTAAGGAAGAGGACTTTGAAATGGTTAGCTCCTTCGAGCCGCCGTATTCTGATGGAATTCAAGATCTCTGGAAGGACGCCGGCATTCAGGCGTGCTATGACCGACGCAGGGAATATCAGTTAACAGATTCAGCCAAATAGTAAGTTCAATTAATCCTCAGACGTCATTGCCTCTAATCGACGTTTTCTTTACAGTTACTTGGATGACTTGGATCGCATAAAAGCTGCCGATTACTTGCCAACCGAACAAGACATTCTACGAGCTCGACAGCCAACGACGGGAATCATTGAATATCCATTCGATTTAGACTCGATTATCTTCAGGTTATCATCAACTCAATCTTACTGCATGAATGATTAATTAAGTAAATCAATTTACAGAATGGTTGACGTGGGTGGTCAGCGATCCGAGAGACGAAAGTGGATTCACTGCTTCGAGAATGTCACTTCAATCATTTTCCTGGCTGTTCTTAGTGAATACGACATGCTGCTGTTTGAAACTAACGAGGTGAAGAGCCGATTGTTCCCTCGTCGCTTTGAATTAATCAACTTTGATTTCAGAATCGCATGAACGAGTCTTTGGCTTTGTTCCGGACGATCGTCAGTTATCCATGGTTTGCAAACTCATCAATCATTCTCTTCATGAACAAGAAAGATTTGCTGGAGGAGAAGATCATGACGTCTCACCTGGTCGACTACTTCCCCGACTTCGAAGGCCCGAAACAGGATCACGCCTCGGCCAAAGATTACATTCTCAAGAAGTTTCTCAACGAAAATCCAGACCCCGACAAGAGCTGCTACTCCCATTTCACTGTGGCTACAGGTGAGTGGCGGATCGATTTTCGAGGCTCCGTGACTAATCTCAATAATTCCAGACACCGAAAACATCAAACTCGTGTTCTGCGCTGTTAAAGACACGATCATGCAAAGCGCTCTCAAAGAATTCAATCTCGCCTAGTCATCGAAAAGTTTTAATTGGATTTGCCTCGTCTCCATTAACTTCCTCAAGCAATGGAAAGAGATCAAAAACTATTTTGTAACGAGCTAATTGGAATACATTGAGCAGTTTGGTAGTTGGTAATCGACCGATCGTCGTTGTTAAAAGTCAATTTATCTTTATCAGAGCAATGGAGACGTTCGAGCTGATTTGAATGTAGCACGAAATATTAAATCGAAGAGTTCTTAAATTGACTCATTTGTCACTGTTTCAATCAAATAAAATTGCATTTGATTAACTGGCTGTTTGATTGCTTTCAACATGCTTGTTAGAGTGGAACGAGTTTGATTCGAAGAAAAATTAATTCATTGGAATTTTCTTGATTGGAAATTGAAGACTACAATGAAATTGACTCGAAATATTTAAGGAAATCGAGCTCGTGTCTCCTCCTCAGAAGCCGGCGACAAATTCTCTAAATAGATTTCCACGGAACAACGATAAAAACGCGTTAATTTATGAAGTAGGAATTCTACTTCGGTCTCTTTCATTGTGGCTCGCTAAGCTGTGTGTGTTCATTTCACGAAACCTCACTAAGCTACCCAAAGCGAAGCGCTCGAAAGGAAAAAAGAAGGAAGATTAATGTGACAACAAATGCTTGTGCGACAGGCAACCATAAAATTCATTTGAAATATTTAAAGCGTCATCTGAATACTAATGTGACATAAATATCTTTCTGCTTTCAGTTGGTAATGTGTGCGATCAATTAAGATCTTGACTGGCCTTGTTGATCCCCCTCTGATTCAGCTTGAATGAAATATGTCTGGTAGCAACTGTTAAATTGTCATCATTAAAGAGTTTCAAGACAAACTTTGTGTCTCCCTCGACTCTCAAGAGACATAAATATCCCCACAGAGATGACTTTCTTAAAGTCGGCGAGTTTATTCAATTCTCACCAATCCAAATGTATTTTATGGTAATCACGACGATTTCACTTCAACTCTATCAATGAGTTTAACTGATTGAGAGCTTTTTTCCTTAAATATCTGAGTAGCGTCGTCGTCTTCGTCTCAAACGAGTTTTCTTCGTTGACTGAAACAAAATGTGTTGATGTTTATATTCTCCTCTCGAAGATTAATGACTTTGAATTACACTTCATGGCACTTCATGTTACTGCCATAAATTACCAGGTTTTCACAATTAATTTGAACATTTAAACATTTTTCACGTCCATATATCATTCGCCTCTAAAGCCCGGGATGATTTATGGAATTAGTTTACGTTTGTCGACTTCGGTCGTTTCTCAAAGAGACGCGAAAATGTAAAAAGCCAGCGCCGAGCGAGAGAGGCTCACCGTGATGATTTACGGCCGCAATAAATATTTTTAATAATTGAAAGGTAAGGCCAGAGATATCTACATCTCTGCGAGCGGCTCTCGGATATTTTAATGAATATTCGGAGAAGTTAATTTATTTTGTCGAAATCATTGGCCGTTAATTACCATAAATTAGTGTTATACGCGCACCAAAACCATCGTGGAGAGCGCAACGTGTCTCTTTTTGGAATCGATTAACTCAAAACGAGCATTATGCAAAATATATGAATTATAACTTACGATGAATTATAATATCAATCGCTTGTTTAAAACCTCCTGTTTATTACTCGCCAACAGTGGAATAATTATTATCTTATGGAAAAGATTTTGACAGCAAACATTGGCAATAAATTACGAAACATACAGCTCGTTGCCTGCAGGCGAAGCCACGCTAAAGCAAAAACAACGTTATAATTTTTTATGGCGGTCGTAAATAATCGGGGGCTATATATAACAGCGGCAATAAATTTTCCAGCCGTTTTTTCGAACGATAACACTTTGTAACTTAAATAATGACTCGCTCATAAATAAGAGTTTATGGACAGTCGGGCTGCTTGAACAGAGAAAATCGCCGAGATATTTCAGTGGAAAGCAACGTTCGAGTGGACGAACGAAGCAGGAAAGAGAGAGAGAGAGTAGCCACTTCCGTCTAGCGCCTTGATGAATGGCTCTTCTTGTGGATAGAGGGGTTGAAAGGGCAGTTGACACTCGAGTCGAGTGGAATCTTCTTTCAAATGTTAGCATGCAAACCCTGCGACCTTCCGGCAGGCCTGAGACTTTAAGTCTTTTATCTCTTAACGGCCCCAATATTTCCGCTTTCAATAGCAACAGGTTAATGAATAATTTAGCCAAAATAATAAAATCATCGACAGACAATTTGTGGTCTTTGTGGTTCCACTGAATTTCGGGGGTTTTAGTTGGGGGAAAAACTTATCTGTCTCCGTTGTGCGGCACTCGCATGGCTTTCATGGACGATCGTTTGTTAGATGTGGCACTAATCCGGCTCAAATTCATCTTGGCTAAGCCACTGAAAGTTATTGTCTTACGTGAATACATTCGTTTTCAATCTTCGTGCTGTTCTCTTGAAGACGGATTGAGTTATCGACTCGACCCAACGAGAGTCAAATTAACCTTCTCTTAGCTCCTCCGTCGTTTGTTTAATATTTTAATTTTCTGAACGTGTTGTAAGAGAAATCGTTCGTCTTGTCACTAATCTCTCTACAGCTGCCGATCATGAATATCCAATTTAAGAGTCGATTTCACAAAGAAACTTTGTCAAGAAGTTTCGAGCAAGTGTCGTATATCTGCTGTTTACTGATTGTGTCTCATGACAACTTATCAGATTTGACTCGAGTGTCTATAAAAGCACTGATTTAACACTTTTATTGCTCCTTCGCCGATTATTCCCCGGATTCCACCTAAGGCCGAGAAGAGGGAACACAAAGAATCAAAGAGTTTATCGAGAGCTTGTAAAAACTTATCTGATTGCAATGCTTCTGCTGATGTCTTTCGGTCCGCTCCTTCTGGCTCTTCATTGTTGAACCATTTGTAACGTAAAAACTCTCGAACCTTTTTTCAATTTATTTCTTTCCTTTTTAAGAATTAATCTTTTTTTGAGTCGCCAAAGTGTTTTCCATCGCACAAAGTTATCTCACATCTTTTGTAAACTTCGACGAAATTATTTCAAACATTTTTTTGCATTCACGATCGACGATGTTTTTACTTCTCGAGCGAATCGAGCGCTTGAACAGCGATGCATTCGCATAAACACATCGATATCAACTGAGTTAACATGTTGATTTCTCTTGCTCGCTTTTCTTCTCTTGGCTCTGGCTTCGAACACGAACACTTGCGCAAGGAAACTTCGAAAAGCGATGGCTGCCGACGAGAGAGATTGAGCGCGCCAGAGCCCGAGAGCGGAGGCACTAAATCATCAAGAGTTGCTTCAGACGTCGTTTGCTTTATACATTTCCGAAGAAACGGAAGAAGTTTACGTTATGATCTGATCCCTCAGGATGAAAGCGTGCAGTCCAACTCTGACGCTAAAACAATCTTTGATCGCTGATTTTCCCGTTGATTCCCTCTGTTTCACAAGTTAAGTGATAACAAGCGTATTTCAATTAGTATTCATTCGTATAAAAGGCAATGAGAAGATCAAAGGTGATGTAGCCGACAACCGGCAACGCTCAATTGATCTTCTGCAGGAAAAGAAGAGAGAAATAAATTATGGACGTCTAAACGACTGAAATTTCAAACGATGTTTATTCGTGTGATGTTCTGTTAAAATGAGAAGATTAATAAACATTTCACATTTATGTTCCTATAATGAAGTAGGAAAGAAATTGGATCGAAATCAAAAGTCAGAGGAAGACAGCGAATGTGATAAACTCACGCCTATTAACGGCCTGTCGCTTCGCAAGACAGATTATATATTTAACGGCGAGTCTTTAACAAGTTATTCGAGAGAGAAAAAATGTTAATTAGCCAACGTTAATTTCTAGCTTTATTAATTGTGTTTATTCTTTCTCAAATCAGATGTGAAAATTAATTTTTTCTGAGGATTTGAGGTTGTCGGGAGCTTCTTAACTAGTGTCTCCTGATCACAGCAAACCTCGTAAACAAGATCGAGTCTGCGCCAAGGGTTCCGATCTTTCCAGAGCTGTCTCAACAACTGTCAACTGCCGACCCCGATCAACCGCGAAAAGCTACAAAGCCTTTGAGTCGAGGCCCTGCACTCAACGGAGGCATTTCTTGAAGGAGACTTGTCCCGTATTTTTTCTCAATGAACGCTGCTCTGACATGCTTTCTTGAGTTATCTGTTCGGCTCGAATTTATGTTGACAGTTTTGTTCTTTCAGTCATGGTCCGACAGCAATCAGTTTTATTTATTCGATCCCTTTCTGTGTTTGATGTTTCTTGCTTCTCGCGAATCCGTTTGAAGTTTCGCAACAAAACGCTTCATTTAACAAGAACTGCATTTAAGGAATTGTTCTGAATAAGTTAGACAAAAGAATAAATTTACGGAAACTGTTTCTTTGGGCTGCAAGGTAGATTCGTTAGCTGGAATCTGAGCGAAACCTTTCCCAGCGGCCCGGCTTCAAAGCGCTTCAGTTATGCGAATCTAAAATAGATTTCAATAAAAAACTGAGAGTTTCTAAAATATTTTCGGCGGAAAAGCTTCGAATGTCGCCTCGCCAACGAATCGTGGACGACAACGAAGAATGAAACCATCCGAGAGTTTCATTAAAGCAGAATGAATGACTTTACAGCGACTGGGCATATAAGTCATAATCTTCAAGAAGCATCGGCACATAAATAAATTTCGCTACAAACATAAATTTATCTCTTTTAATGCCATGGAACGAGATAATAAATTATTGTGAAAACAGCTTATTTTATCTTTCTTACCGCTGGCGAAACGATTTATCTTTGAACATTAAATGCATGAACAGAAATGAGAATGTCTTGCTTTGGTGTGCCTGTCGAGAAAATTATTATAACGACAGAAACTGACTGTTAAACTCCATGCGTTCACAATTAGGCAGTTAACATGCTCGCTAACAAAATGGAAACTGCATGAGTAAAGAGTAATAAATTAATTGTGTGACGACTCCAAATAGTTAAGATGTTGCATTTCACACTTGCGAAGCTAACACGTATTTATTTCATGAGCGCTGTCTCTTGTAGCAGCGAGGCAAGAAGACGAAGAGGAAGAGCGAGAAAGTTTTATTACATTCGACGATTACTCATGAAGCACAAGGAAATTTATGGTTCTACCCCACATTTAATTGCAGAGTTATTTATCTCAAGAGCGACTCGTAAGTATTAATACCAGAGCCCTGGCATGGAATTGGATGGCCTGGAACTGAGGCTACGTGTGGGGTTGATCTCGACGATTCCTGCTCGGCAGGGAGCTGGATTGCTGTTTCATCACGAGGCTCTTTAGAAAACTGCTACAGGATATTAAATAAAAAGAATTGCTCATTCCAAGTAGTTGCAAACTAGTTTTTTCCTTGAAGTTCGCGCCTTCCTTTTGGGCCACGAACCTCGTCGACTTAAGAAGAAGCTCCTCATCCTTGTTGTTTCATTTCGAGATGGTGTGCTTCCCAACCAACTGACGGAGTCATTAATAAAATGAAGCGAGATGAAATTCTTTCTTATTTTTCGTGCAAGCTGGTGGTATGAAAAGAGCAAGAAAGATTTATTACAGCATTCTGTCCCCTTTTTGTCACCCGACTTCAAAGGACTCGGTTCAATAAAGAGATTTCATAAATCACCTTTTACTGCTTCGTTGTCATCTCCGCCTCTTCATAAGGGAGAAAAAAACTCCAACAAATTATCTAGGAGCCAAACAAAGCGTCAAAGTGTGCAAAAAGAAAAAGTAAAAAGGCATCATAAATCTTCACAAATTATAGAAAGCAAATCTATTCTGAACTAACGTTTGCTATTTATCAACGTCTCAGAACTCTCACTCGCTCGAAATTGATTTCCAAACAAGTTTTTGTGGAAATAGACACTCGACTGATACGAGATCTTGCTCCAGATAAGAGTGTCAACATAAATTGAATCAGGAAGATTATTCGACTTTGAAATTTGTGAATAAATTTCGCCGATGAAAGTTTCGCCGAGTTTTTATGGAAAGTTTGATCATTAAGAAAAACTTCCGCTCGTTTATCTAGAAAGTCATTCGAACTCCCGAGCAGACAGTCGAGAATATTTTAAGACAATAATAAAATTATTTCACAGTTAAATATTTCTCTGCATTAATTTTTAAAAATCTCAGTTTGACATTAAATTTGACATAAATTTTTTTATTTTTCCTTCTAAGAAATATCGTTATCTTCGACGAGGAATCTGCCAGAGGTTTCTTCCTTCAAAAATGCAGAGGAAATGCTTTTGCAGCACATGTGAAATTGCACCAGATATTTCATGGATGTTTCAACATGCGCACGAATTAGCTTTGGTTTTCGAAATATCTCTCGCTCGACATTAATATTTTTCTCTTCGCCGCTCTTTTCCGATTAGTGTTGGTTTCCTGTTGCTTCAGTCTTCTCATGCTTGCTCAATTTTCCACTCTCCGTTCTCAGTCGGAGTTTAGTCGTCTAGCTGTTCAAACGCGCAAAGCTAACACACGGAATAAATACAGAAGTTGCCTCAATTTCTCAACCTATAAACCAACAAAAAAGTGGATTAACATATCAATTACATTAAAATATGGTTGTGCTCGAAGGAGCGAAAGGTACAATGCCGATACTCACGATAGGGAGTAACCAATATCTTCAACCGGATTACTTATCACCAAATCCAACGATGGTAAGCAATTTTATCCACAAAGAAAACTTTTTCTTTCGCTCGTCGATTTGGGAAAAATGAGAATCGCTAACAAGAATATTTTTCTTCCGACAGTTGGATTCAAAAAAGAGCCCGCTGGCTCTTCTGGCTCAAACGTGCTCGCAGATTGGAGCTGATTCGAATAGTGTTAAAGCAGTTGTAGTAGAGAAAAACAAAAAAGTGGATACGCAGGCTAAGCCGACGGCAAACTCACAAAAAATGGATAAAGTGAACGAGTTGGTTTACAAGCCGTACGAAAAAAATGTTTTAAGCCGCAAAGGCGACGACGGTCACCGTCCGATATCCAAATCAAGTAGTTTCGATGAAAACTTGAGTGATGAAAGTGAAAAATCAAAAGTCTCACGCGCCATGTCACGGAATAGTAGCAGAGAGTCGCCCGTTAGTGTTAACAGCAATAACGACGACGACAACAACGTCGAGAAAAATGTTCATAATCTGGAGAAGAATGGAAGCGACAAGAGCCATAATGAGAACAATAATTCACCAGTGACGTCTCAGAAAGACTCGCCGTCATCTGTCGCGCGAGCCAGCTTGGAATACCATCAAAGTCAACAGCGAGACATGGGCTATTACAAGCCTGGATTTAACTCGTTCTACCCTGCAGGAATCGACCCTTCAAATCCAGCCTTTCGCTCGTCATTCTCGAGTGCTCTCTCGCAGCATCACGCTTCGATGTTAGCGAATGCTGGATACCAAGCGAATGCAAATAATCCTTACTTGAGCTACACACGGATTAAAACGGCATCGGGTGGAGAGGTTCTCGCACCTGTTTGCAAAGATCCTTATTGCAACGGCTGTCAATATTCAGCGCATAACCAGCAGTTGCTTATGGGTGTCCCGTGTCCGGCAGGCTGCACTCAATGCGAGCAGCAAAAATACGGTCTGGCGATGGCAATGTCAACCGCCTTCCCACCGAATCACCCGTTCATGAATCAGATTTCAAAGCCGTTTTCATGCAACTGGATTTTGACTGACGGTTATTGTGGCCGGCGTTTTTCGACAACAGATGAACTCATTCAGCACATGAAGACTCATTCTCCCAACTTGTCAGACCCAGCAACAGCCGCGAGCATCCTGGCAGCTCAACAATCGGCTTCGCTCATGTCGCCACTATTTTTCCCAGGTGGAATGCACAGGTTGGGATACCCGCAAGGGTCACCGCTCAGTCCAATGCCTTCGACACGCTTTCACCCGTACGCAAAGCCAGGCTCTTTACCCGCTTCATATGGCTCGTTCAACCCAGCGCTATCAGCTTATTATCCACCGTATTCATGGATGCCACCTCAAAGACTCGGCACAGCAGCTCATCCATAACAATAAACAAAACGTTTGCATACGCTAAGACTGTGATACTCAATTTATGATTCAATCGGATTCTTGTTGTGGTGGATTATTAGCTTGAAAACAATATTAACATGAACTTTTAAATTCGAGCGAGATAGAGAGAAAAGCTTCGATCTGTTGACTCGAACAAAACACGCCACTCATGGATTAACTTGTGCTCGTGCAGAATAATTACCTATTAGCAAGTAAAAGCTGAGTGTGAAAAGAAAGAACTCAAATAAAATTGTTTCAAAAGATATTTCCCATTGACTTTTAAGTAATTTACGCCTCTCGTCGGAGAGATGGCGAGGCGGCGAGATATCATAATTTCCCTTCACTCAGGCAAACATAGTTAAAAGCAGACCGCAGAATTAATGCTTTTTTAAGTCAATCAGACCACTCTCGATGGAATTACGAGTACAATGAGAGGGACGAGGGGGAACTTTTTCCATCTCTTCAATCAATGGAAGCCGC
Organism: Smittia sp. YW1114-2; assembly: GCA_033064975.1. Taxonomy (NCBI): domain Eukaryota; kingdom Metazoa; phylum Arthropoda; class Insecta; order Diptera; family Chironomidae; genus Smittia; species Smittia sp. YW1114-2. The sequence goes on from CP093832.1 coordinate 20,718,749, forward strand.
TCTCGACAACACAAAAAATAAATTTCAGTCACTGCACAGACACTTAATGACGTTGCGTGCTTACAACTTTTGTGATGTTGTGCCTTTTCATTTTTTCACGTCAACTCGCCGTCATTTCAAGTTGAGTGCTCAGAATAAAAAATGAAATTACTGCTGTCAGTTTCAATTGGAAACACAAGACGTATTTATCATATCCAATTAATTCATCATTCGTTATTCATCAGACATCGTTATTGATCAACAGAGAGAGATATCATTTGACACTTTCATGCCATTGACATTTGACGCATCTAACGTCAATTATTTTCTGATTTTCCTCGACACCCAAATTTCGTTTCCATTTTGACAGTTTAAGTTGATATTTGACACCAATTTTGTCACCAACATTCCTGTTGCTCAATAAATCTTCATATTTATTTTCTACGGACAGCTGAAAGCGCTGCTTCAGTAAGACGACGACGACAGAGTTTGTTGATATTTAATGGCAATAAACACACACTGACGAAACCTGAGACTCTCTCAGCTCGAAATTGAATTTTCAAATTCAAATTTCCGAGCTTAGCAGGACTTGAATGTTATTGATGTACTGTTCCCTTTTTATTTTTTTCAATTTCTCTTTGTATTTGATTTCGAATGAGTTTCAGGTTTTCTTCGCACTTCAAAACCCGACGAATGACTCTTAACGAATGACTCTTTCTGTCAACATTTCATGTCGTATTATTGCTTCGAAGGGGGCGCGAGGGCTCCTCAGTGCCAGTAGTCATTTTTAATACTCAACAACATGTCTACCTGTCAAGTCGGTTCAGCCGTGTATACTCTGAATGAAAAAGACTCAACAGCCACAAACGCAACCAAGCTCGGTGCGCACACAAATAGAGGACGAAGGAAAATTCAAAAGAGACTCGGGTATTAATTATAACGTCGCATATTTCACGATCTTGTTTTCGATTTAACATGCTTTGAGCTTTTCTTAATTCGTTTCATTCCGAGCATGCGAGAACGACGCAAACAGTTGCCGGCAGTAAATAAAGAAACTGAAACTTTTCGTAATTTATTTGTTGATATGTTTCGTGGCGAAGAAACTCAAATTAACGTTTGCGATGTGTTGACAAGAGCTAGTCGGCTTGTCAACAGTGTTTAAAATAAAATTAAATAGGAGACAGTTTATCCCTCTCACTGCCTCGCTGTCTTGTGATGAGTCCGATTAATTTATTGTAGTTAGAAGAGCTACCTACATATTAAATGATTCTTTTCAAAGCAACCGCAACCCCGAGGATGATTGGAGAATCGCTGAATTATAAGTAGGTTAACGGAAAGCTGTCGCTTTGTTTGATGTCGACGACAGCCAATGTGACAGAGTCAAGGGACTGTCAATCAATATCTCATGTCAGTCTGACAACCGATATCAAGACAACACAAACGCGAGCATAAAAAAAAAGTTACTTCACTCGAGTCTCGAAATGCAAAAAAAAAGAAATAAGATTGATTTGCTGTCAAGACTCGGAGCACGATTTTAATTGGCCTCTGAATGACGTGCGTTGTCACGTTCGTTTCAACAATGGAAGGAAATGAAACATAAAGAAGACGAGAGACAAGATTGAAAAACTATGAGCATTGGAATTAGTTGGATTCACCGAATATTTTTTTGTGCGGTGGCAGACAGAGGCTTTCAGCCGCAAATGCTTTCAACTGATTTGAAGCGAAGCACGGAGCACTGAAAATGTACCAGCTCAAAAACGAGACATAAATCAACTAAATAACAATAATAATACGGAGTAAGGAGAGAGAAAAAAGTAATTTATTGCCAACGAAGCTGAGCGAAAAGTGGAAAAGAATAAAATAAACATATTTCTTGTGTTTATGTTGGGCAGGCATGTTAAGTTCACAAGTACATACTATGTAGCACATGTTGGACGGAAGGAAACGGTTCACAGAAGAAGGAAATTTGAGCTTTATGCTTTCGCAATTCAACGTTTGTCATTCCACAATCATTTCCAAAAGTCAGAGCAAGAAAACTTCAGAACAAAGATTTCTAACTCTCATGGAATTATCTAACGTTTCGTACAGCGAGATAAACTTGTGCAACTCATCCGTTCTACATTTAACGACCCTGGTGTCGGGTATGAAATGCTCAAGTTTGTGCTTGCAAGCCATAATATATTTCATTTGCCTGTCTCCGCACATAATTTATGACTTTTTCACCCCATTTTCTTCTTTTATTGCCGCTTTTCGAACACGATATCCGACAAAGAGAAGAGAGATGTGAGTATGAGTGTTAGTAAGGCCTTACATTATTATTTATGATCATTGCCGCTCGTAAATTATACATCTCCTTTTCATTCTTGTTTATGTTGTCAGCTTTGTGAGCGAGTAATTATTTGTCGAGTTAGTTAATGATTCATGTAGGCTTTGCTTATAGAGGTATCATGAAACTCATGATACTCTCACAATAAAACTGTGTGGTTGCTACCACGTGGCTAAGATAATTAGGTTTGATATGTTGGCGCTTTGGATTTTGAGATAATGAGTGAAGAACATAATTTGACAATCATCTGATGGAATCCACAGGACTCAAACTCAAATTTATCATCAACCAAAACTCGAGGATCGATGTCAAGGTATAATACCATAATACCATCTGAGCTCAAGCTGTTTGTTCCGAAGGACGAACCCCAAAATTTATGACGAGTATTACGTTTGAAGCGTTAATTATAAATCCATTGCGCCAAAGCCATTTGTTACAAATTATTAATAAAGTCTTCGGTTCCGAAACCAGTCAATGGAGAGACGGGCAAGATAATTCACAAGCAAGCTTTCGGCTTCAAGGGCATTAAAAGCAAAATATATCTTTCTTCAACCAATAAATATCGTTTTAATGCGCCCCGTTCAGTATAATGCCGTGTGGAAATGGGAACATCAATTTAATTTATGTTCATCTGCTGACAATTTCCTACCCTTCGTTCAACTTGCGATGCGATAAAACTATTATACGCGTTCATAAATTTATAGATATAAAAGAAGCGATAGGAAAATCTGTGGGAGCCAGTGCCATGGAGACGCGAGCCTGGCGCTTTGCGGATAAGGTGAAGATAACACCATCAAAGATGAATAATTTTGACCTAAAACATTTCTAACTTCAAAAGGAAGAACCCCCAGGCCTTCACTTCAGAGTGCACTGACGCTGAAAGCAATATGAAACATTATATTTTGTGTTAAAGTCGAGAAACATGCTATAACGTTCCAGTTCCTGTCATATAGAAATGTCTTCATTTGACTGGAAGCTGTTTTATGTGGTAATAAATGGATCAAAAATCGATCTCGAGTTAAAAAGTCCTCGTTATTTTCCCTCGACGCTGCTGACAGTCTACTAAGCACAGCCTGACATGCGTCCTAGGCAATTTACGGCGCTTCAGCATCGGAATGTTTTCAAATACGCCTGCACACAAATCGATTGCTTCTCTAAACTACATTAAAATGACTCTATTATTGTTATTATCTGATGCCGTTTGGAAATTCGTGACCTCAACATAACAAGCCTGACAGACGGGTGATTTATGACATTTCAAAGTGTTAACATCTCTCATCCAATATTACGTCGAGCTCACGTTAGAAATCTGTCTATCCATCAAACTGCCGTGACTGCGAGTAATGAATGACAGCATGACTGATGTTTCTCTTTCTCTCTCACTCTTTCTACTTTTCGCTTCCACTCTCAACATAAATTTTGCTCTTTCCTATGACTTGCAACGACGTATGAAAGATTGAATGTCGTCGTGGTGTGAGGGGATCTAGAAAATGATAAATGACATTGTCAGCATGAAAATGGGTTGGAATAGGAGAGACGTATAAAGAAAGAAACTCGATTTACCATAAAAACGAAAATTACACTCCATCTTTCATGCCGAGACAGCTCACTCATTAATATGACACTGATCCCTGTCAGCAATTTATCAAAGCCATTGAAATGTATAATAAAATATTATTTATTGCTTATTTAATTTTATACTCCATGGCAACTTTGACAGAGTTTTCACGTCAAACAAACATAAACAGCGCGTTTGGTTTTCGGCTCTTCATTTTCGGAAGCAAAGGACAAGTTGGAGCGACTAATGCACTGCTCGATGTTTGTCAAAGCTATGTTGGCTAACAGCTCGACACGTTCATAAAATAAATTGCATGAGACAGCTTGAAGCTTGAACCCAGCTAGGGCCTACCTTGGGCAAAACCGTGGGTTGAGTGGTGCCAGAGCTCATGAATTAGTCTGTGGCTTTAGTCCATCCGAATCTGAACCTGTTTAGAAGTAGCAGCACTAGCCAACGCAGCTGATGAAGAAACCGAAGCTGTTGGTAAAATTCTGATGAGTTGAACTCTGATCCACTCGAAAATATGAAAAACTTTTCTTTTAAATAAGAAGAGCAGAGTTTTCATCTCCGTAAAAACTTCGAAAGTGAAAGAAAACCAAAGTGAAAACTTGATTCTTCAACTCATCGCTTCCTCCTTCTTAGTTCCCCATCATCATCAATTAGAGATCGCTTTAAGAGCGCTTGTCCATCAGCGAGTGATAAATTGTTTCATCCATCATTCTTTTAACGTGCACGTCAGGACATTGAAAACGTAGCATCAGTCAAGAGTCTACTAGTCATCGTAATTTATTGTTCGAAGCATTCTGTTTCGAGTTTTTCACGCTGCACCTCCCGTTCTCGAATTTTCTGCAATTGTCTAGATGCCTTGGCTCTACAGTGATTTATAGTGTTTCGCAAACATTGTATCACGTTATTGCCAAGCCTAGAACATCGAAACATTTGTTTGTTCGCGGCCAGAGCCTTCAGAAAGTTTTCGGCAAACTCATGAAAGGTTTGACAGCACTGTGTCGATTTACGAAAAGGAATAACTCATCCACACTCTCTGTCTCGCTATTCATTGTGCACGGTCTCCGTTGGCATAGCGGGAAGCAGGCAGATTTTCGAGAAGCCTTGAGAGATCCGATCCGTACTCGGGTGATTACTTTTTGTCGGCTCTGGTTCTGTTTATTCTTCTGTCACCAAAGCTCATTTATCTTTCCTCTTGTATTGAGTGAAAGACTTGTGGCACTTATTGACGTCTAGAAATTTTCCGAATCAATATTGATGCTTCGATCATTAATCACTTGTTCCAGGGCTGATGAATGGGGAAAAGTTCGTTTCGAAATCGTGCACACGTCACGAAAATGTTGAATTATTATTATATAAACCGTACAGAAAACTCAATCCATCACTCAAACGCAAACAAGAATCGAAGGAAATAAGATTAATTAATCTTCTTGTGTCAAATTTCTTCAGAGCTCTCTCGCCGTTGTCGGGCGAATCTCTTGATGAATAGAGTGACTAGTGCTTTCGCAGTCAGATTTTTCATGCCTAATGAACGCTTCCCGAGCGCGCGGTTACTTCACAAGCTCGGGATGGAGACAGTTTTCCCGTTTTCTGTTCGCCTTGACCGAGTAAAGCTTGAAAACATTTCCAGCTCCACGTCTTTCGCCAACGAGAGAGTCTCAAAGCTGAGACATTGTTCAGTCGCTGCAATTAATCATTCGCTCTCGACGTTTTAAATCTAATGTATAATCTGAATCGATGCGATGTCGCTTCATCATCATCATCAGTTATCCGCAGCTCCGATAACTCGAAATCAATCATTCCTAATTGAAATCACTCTCGACTCAGACAATCGGCCATCTTTACAACTCTTCCTCTCCGTCCAAGTTCATTCTCCACATTTTATTCACCGTCTCGTCTCGTTGTTTAACCGCGAACGGTAGCTTTTTGCTGTCGTAGAGATTTCTTATTCCACTCTTCCATCAAACTGATTTCCTCTGTAGTCGCCGCGCGCCCGTCAAAAACGCTCTTTCTCGTATTCTTCGTATTCGCTTTTGACTCGAAAATTGACCGATAGTTTGGCGTTTTTCGTTCTTAACTTGATTGAATGATAATAGGAAATTCTGTCTTGATCTTTTCTTGCTTGTCGTTTCGACTGCTGCTCCGCTCGCTTGATTGATCGAAGACGTCTGTTGTTTATAATGGTCGCAGAGTTTTTGACTCTCAAAGCAGCGCTCACGAACGCCGCAAAGTAAAAAATTACGTTAATTAATCATTTGGCGAAATAATAAATTTATTAACAGCCGAGTCAGAGGAGCCTACACATAACAGGCGAGATTTATAATAATAAATAATGTGTGATTAATGGATTCGAATTTTATTCGAGCTACGGTCGCTTGGAGAGCCGAGTAATAAATTGTAAATCATTAACACAATGAGAGGGAATGATTTATGGGCAGGAGAGGGAATCGATAAAACGTTTCCTTTGCCTTTGAAAGCTCTGACAGTTCGTCGCGATTCTCGGACGGAGGAAATTGAGGTCTCCGGGAAATTTGGGCCATGGATTAATTAGCTTAACGCATAATAACAGCGCTGAGATTTCCGAGAAACTGATCTGTTCAATCGAGGGATCGCTGTCTCGATGCGCACAGCGTATAATCACAACTAGTTTTCCGTTCCAGTCATTCATCATTTTCCTTGATCCTCAATTAAGTACGAATCGGAGAACACCGAAACTGCGAAAAAATATTGAATCAACGAAAGGCTATCAATCAACGTCGCTTTGTTATGATGAAATATTTACGAGTTAGTTTTTTAAGTAAGAAGGCGCCTCTGGGGCCCCGACGAACTGATTTGATGCATCGGAGAACTTCACCGATTAATCCTTTAGCTGAAAGGTCTCAACATTAAATTATAACTTTGGAATTAAACGGAATTGAGTTAATTTGCCGAAAGTTTTGTCGCTACGACTGAGGAAACTTATTACGAAAAGTCTCTGATGGAAATATAATTACGCCAGCATCACAGAACTCAACAATGTGTCAGAAAAATTAACGACATATCATAAATCATTCCAAGTGACAAGTGATCAAAACACAACAAGACACTTTGACATATCTCGGGTATTCAAACGGGAAACAAATATCAGGGATGGAAATCGAAATGCGCTGCTCGAAGTAGAATTGAGATGAACGCTTCGTTGACAGCTGAAGTTGGAAACGGAGTTTTGCCTCGACTCGGGCCGTAACTGGAGCCCAGCGAACCTGGAACTGCAGTTCAATCGGTCGCTGAAACAGCGCTAGCGGCTTCGCATGTGAGACTTGCCATCGACTCGCTCCTCTGTACATTACAGCAATAAATTTTCACACAGGCAAAAAGTGTGTAATTTCAACATGATAGATGGCCGAGTGCCACGTCATTTGCTCACGCAAGCCCCGCTATGCCGCCGCCGCTTCTCGAGCAGCAATCCTTCATCAACTCAAAGCCTTCAAATATGGATTTTACGAAATTACCGAGCTCAACCGATTACTTAGCGTTGAAAGTTAAAGACTTAAATCATTTACTCGAGTGAGTTAACCGCATGAAAACAAATATCTAATGCATTTGGCTGTTTCTCTACGAGGGATTTTCCTTTCAGGATTTTCCCTCTACTTAGATATATGTTCACACAGAGCATAAATTACCCTCTCTGTTATTTTTCCATGTTGCTCTCTTCTTCGAACATAAATTTTAGGTTGTGCATCATCATGTCAACAACAGCTGAGGCGTTTTTTCTCGCTCGGGAAAGAGCAAGACTTATTAGTTCTGCTGGGACATGTCATCATTTACATTTAAGTCAGACATGAGCGCTCATTCGGTGATGTGTTTGCGAGTTTTTAATGCTTCGAGACCAATATTCTATTGCTCCAGCCGAACTGAAAGTGATAAATTCCACAATCTCGTGTAGCCTCACGACAGCAAAGTAATATTTCCTCCCTTAGTGTGTAAAAATTGTATTAAAAAAATGTATTATTGGGCGATTTATCATTTTTATGTGCAACCAAGATCGTTAAAAAAATTTATTCGCATAATAAATTACTGTTCTGCGAGGCATTATCATCTTTCCCTCTCTCTCACTCTGCGCTATGTGCCCCCGAAAATTAAAGAAAAATGTGCTTCATAACTGAAAACGAAGCAAATCGTAGACTAGAGAGTCTAAAAGGCCATAACGCTCGTACACATAAAATTTATTTATGGTCTCGCCTAAACGACGTAACTGCAGAGAACTTATAGCAACATCGCCAGCATATCATCGGAAATTTGTAACCAAACCAATGCAATTAATATTTCAGAGATCGCTTTGTATGCGAGTAGAGCTGATATTGATGTGTATCGCTTTTCTCTCTCTTTAATGTGTCAACGTGAACACAAATAATGTACAAACGACGCCTAATAAATCTTTTTCTCCTTCCTCCTCTCTTCACACGAACTCGATAATGTAAGTACGGAACATACACAAAGCTTATGGCATTAGGCATTCAAAAATCATTTCTAGATGAATAATTCGAGTTCAAGAGACGTTGACTTTGGCCCCAAGCCGCTGCGATGAAAACATCGAGAGATTTTCCACCTGAGCGAGCTCGAAAATAGTATTTTTGCTAATGTGATAATTTCTATTTGATCACTGAAGTTAATAAAAGTTACTAACGAGCAACATCAAAAGAAATCAAAAGTCATTAAGTTTGTTGAACGAAGTTTTTCCTTCGAGCGAGCGAGCGAGGCAGTAACGACATCTCTGTGAATAGAAAAGACTGAGCGGTGAGCTGTTCAACTGCAACGGCTGCCATGATTTCGGTTGGAGCTTTGGATGGAATTTTCCGAAAGCTTCGGAAATTGAAATCGATGCGAAAGCTTTCGGTGGAAAATCTGCTTATGAATATTTATTTGTTTAACGAGAATCGCAACTGCCGATTGAACAGCAATTAGATTGCTGGAGCCGCTTACCTTTTGATGGCAGGGAAATCTAATCAATTGAAAATTTATAAAAGTTTCAAATTCGGATGTCAAATATTGCGAATTGGGACACTTCTTGAGCAATCGATTTCACTTTCTCCGGCTAATAAATTTGTTGCGATCTCGAGTTATTAATTTTGAACTATCACCACCACGCTCAACGGTTTGGAAAATTTTATTCAAAGCTTCTGCAGTAAAACTTGAAACACCACGAAAGCTTTGAATCCTAGGAAAACTTTTCATGGAAATTCTGTTTGACAGAAAGATAACGAACACTTTATTTGGATTGTTTGCGTTTCACAAATCTCTGAGCAATTCACTTTATAAATCTTTATCAAGGACTTGTGGAATATAAAACCTTTATTAAGTCCTTGAACATCTGTGGTGATATTCAAGACTACAAAGTTTTCGCTTTCTAAATTTCTCATTCAATCTTTATTGATTTATTGCCAAAACAAACACCAATCGATTAGAGTTAAGCTACATCGTCGACTTGAACGTTACCGTAGGGAATTCCTGAAACGTTCGTTGTAACGACACCAATAAGTTAATTAGATTACACAACCAATTGTCGTGTCCGCAAAGCTTAGCGTTCGAAAATTTTCAGTTTCAATTTCGCATTCGAGTCGTTCGGTTCTTTGAAAAGTAATAAATTAGCTTCGTTTGGTGGGAATTTAATCAAGAGTTTTATCAGCATTTCTCTCGTTGCGCAACGGAAAAATGGTGAAAGACGATGCCGAGACTGTCGCTTTAAAGCAAGAGCTAAACGATCTCATTGCGCAAATTAAAGCCGAGCAGGCGAAGCAAGTCGATTGCGAGTTGGCTGAAAAATGCGGCGACATGGCTGATCCTCCAAAGTGCAAGTTGGCCCCGAAGAAATCCTTGAAGGGACACATCAACAAGGTGAACTCTGTCCACTACACTGCAGACTCAAGGTTTATTCAAACGTTCAAATCTCCATCGAAGACTAAAGATTCTTTTAAATTGACAGATATTGCGTATCTGGCTCTCTCGATGGAAAATTGATAATCTGGGACACGTGGACGGGTAACAAAGTTCAGGTCATTCCATTGCGCAGCTCCTGGGTGATGAGTGTCGCTTACGCTGCCTCAGGAAACTTTGTCGCTTGTGGAGGTGAGAACTGCTAGGTGTTAAATTTGAGTCTGAAACTATTGGATCTGATTTGAAGGAATGGACAACATGTGCACCGTCTACGACATTAACAACCGAGATACCACGGGAAACGCTAAGATTGTGCGGGAGTTGCTAGGCTACGAAGGCTTTTTGAGCTCTTGTCGTTTCCTAGACGATAATCACGTCTTAACAGGCTCTGGAGACATGAAGTTATGCATTTGGGATTTGGAAGCGGCCAAGAAAACATCAGAAGTTGTTGCACATGGGGGAGACGTCGTATCGATTTCGCTCTCGCCTGATGGTAATCAGTTCGTGACGGGATCGGTCGATCGAACATGTAAGAAGACGCAAGATTTTCCGGCTGTTGCATTAACGTTTCCTTAATTTAAGGCAAACTCTGGGATGTGCGCGACTGCAAGCAGATTCAAACCTTCTTCGGCCACTCAGCAGACGTTAACAGGTTTGTGAAAAAATAATTCAATTAGCAAAAGTTACTAATTGGTCTGTGAAAATGATGACAACACAACGCAGCGTTGCATTTCATCCTAACGGCTTTGCTTTCGCAACTGGCTCCGAAGATAAAACTGCGCGTTTGTTTGACATCCGCTCTGACCAGGCAAGCTTACCCCGCTTTAACCCAATGAGTTCTAACGAATTTCGTTGCAGCAAATTGGTCATTATGAGCCTCCCAACAAAACTTCGGGCTTCACATCTTGCGGTAAGTCTTATAAGTGCTCTTACATGGCTTCCTCGTGTCCATGAATTTCCAACTTATTAAGGCTGATTATCGATTTCAGCTCTTTCTCTGAGCGGTCGCTTCATATTGTGCGGCTCCGATGACAACAACATCCATGTTTGGGACACGATGAAAGTTCAACACAACGGCGTGCTTTCCGCACACGAGAACCGCATTACTTCGCTTTGCATGGCGCCGAACGGCATGGCGCTTGCATCAGCCAGCTGGGACCAATACGTTCGTGTTTGGGTTTAGTTTATCGATTTGAAATTCATTTAACGTGATTGATCATTTGAATAAAGTGTGTATGATCGTCAAACGTTGTCAAGAAAGGTCTGAGTAGATCGAGAGTTTATCAGATAACATGAAGCTACAGAGCTTTGACTCTCACTATCTTTTCAAGCGAGCAACTTGAGGACTTCAGAATGTTCATGAAGTCCTAGTTCGCCCCTGAAATATTATATTGCAATCTCTCCTTCGGTGTGTCTCGGCTCACGATGTGGCGAATGAGAAACTGAATTTTGAAAGTGGAACAAGCTAAAATGTTTTCCTAAATCGTTTTATATTTAGCATCAATAGGTAACACATGTATATAAGGTTCTACCGTTAAGCAAGAGATTTGAACTGACTGGATAAGTTTGCAGCTTCAGCTATGCTAATGATATTTTACGTTAAGCAGTCTTTCATTTGATATCTTCCAACAAAACACGGTTCATAAAGTCATATTCGAACTAGGTAATCGTCTACGAAATAATTTATTTATGTTTAAAGGACATCCCTGTCATGACGTTTGGTTTCGAAGCTTGAAACATAAAGCTTATCATCTCATGTTTATACAACAATACTTATATTACAGTAATACTTCCTCGTGATAATAAGAGGCGCTCGATGGAAAATCTCTCGTTTCTATATTTTCTCTGCGCTACAAACTTTCAACTTTGGCTTTAAAATAAAGTCTTTGAAATTTCGCGATTTCGCATTTCATCAAAACTTGAACTTCTCAACAATTGAAGACTCGAAAGGATCAAAAGCAAAGTTTTATTTTCATTTATTCAGCAGCAGTTTAGTTAGTTAGTTGGCCAGCTCAGCAACCAAATCATCGAAATTAAAACTGCGAATGCTGAGGAAGATTTCTCAATAGCTGACGATGAATAATCGTATGAATCGCCTTTCGGATCGCCGAACATCAGTTCTACAAAGTAAATAAATTAGATAAATATTCGGCAATGGAAATTCTCTTTCGCAAAAACCTTTCCGTTTATTTGAGCTTTCCGCATCCGCGTCCGAAATATCATTCGACTCGATGACGTTGTTTCCCTTTTTGTGTTTTCCTGGAAAATGCCAAGCACAAAGATTCGGAAATGTATTTAGATATCACTTAAAGTAATTAATTCTTTTCATTTGCCAAATGATGAATCAAGTCGTCCAACGAAACACAACGAACCTTTCTTCCTGCCCTCGTGGAAGTCAAGCAGCGAATGTTCTCTCGGAATTTCTGAAAAGAATAATTTGAGGTAATCGAGTCGTCGAACTGCGTGAGCTGCTCACTGTAAAGTTTAATTGTCCCATCGGTGTCACCAAGCGAGTTCTTTGCGACGCATCTGTAGCTCCCGAAATCGTTCTGACTTACAGATTTGATGTTAAGTCTCATCACTACCTTGTACGCATTATCAATCAGCACAGGCTCAAACTTTCCACCTAATGAATGACAATGGAAGCATCTTATACGATTAGCTTAACAGGTAGATTTACATATCTAAAATAATTAGATTCAGTTCACACAAATATTATTGTGCAATCGAACAGATTCTCGAAGCTTTGAGGAGCGAAAATTGAAAGCTCAGTCTTGTGCAACATGAGATTGTGTGAGGTTTGGTTTGTAGGCCTAACAAAAGTCTGTACAATAATCCAATCTGTACAATACTCCAGTCAGATTCACCCACGCTCCCAGCATAGTGAGACGAACAAGCACAGTGAGACTCAGACCAGCCGGCACAGTCTCGTATTTATCTACGGCGATTGGTTTCGTGCGAATCTCTTCCTCGAGAGGAAACCTGTATATCATTATAATTTTCCTATTTACTGACTCGTGAATTGACACGCTTCGATTTAATTCGATAACATGAAAGGCTTTAAAGAGCTCAATGAACATCTGAGTTCCGTCTGCTGACTGCGGTGCGTTAATGATTGTGAAAGGATAATGAGAAAATGAATGCAAGCGAACCTTGTGGGACGATGTCTCCCTTCTCCTTCGTCCAGTAGTTAATTGACTTCGGATAGGCCTCCGAATGGCATTCCAGTTTTATTTGTTGTCCCTCGTAAGCGCCGACGAGCTGATTCGCTGTAATTGAAAAATGTTTATTGTCCGTTAGACGTGTGTGTAGTTCAATAGAAATCAAACTGAATTACCTACTGATATCATTGGCGGAACTGTCGCAAGAAACAATATTGTAATTAAAAGATTATTCGGTCCCATGCATTTTAATTAAGATTATGTGAATTTATGTAAAATACGTACAATGAACAATCAATGTGATGCGTTTGGAAACACTCGGCGGTACTCCGTTCGAGGCAATGCACAGATATGCTTGAGAGATCATAAATAAACAGAATGGAAAACGTTATGAATTAATTCAGTTAAGTAAATACTTACATCCCATGTGGAGTCTAGATCAGCAGATGATTACAGGAACGAATCATTAAATTGTTCGGCTCGGGTCAATGTCATAACTCATACCTGTTTACTCGTGGAATGTTGAGCGTTGACCCTTCAACCGTCAGGACTGAAAAATTGTGCTGTTAATTATTTGATGGCTCTCACTCGACCGACAATAAATCAGCCATTTAGGTTCTCTTTAAAAGCTTTTGTCATCGACACTTTCACCGTGACGAAACAAATTGATTCTTGATCATATTTGATTTCGAAACAGGATATAAAACCGTCATGGTAAAGTGAAAATTAATAAACAACAAAAGGAAATATGATAGCGTATATCGGCTGTTCCCCTCCCACCGCCGAAACGACGCGGAGAATTGCTTTATTTCCATTGTGAACGAATTCGTTTTCACTTAATTTCGTTGCGATTTTCTTCCTTTCTCCGTCTTTTGAATGTTTTCTTTACAGGTTCATTTTGTTGCTGTAATATAGCTAATTTTTGTGTCTTTTTGTACCAATCACCATTTTTTAGATTAGGTTAGCGAAGTTGAATGCTCGAGTAAAAGGGCTGACTAGGTTTGCATAGAGCGGTAGATTTGAAATCGCTTTGAAGGCTTATCAAGTCTTTGGATTTCTTAACCGCGTAGTCAGATAATTTTAGTTGTTTAAGTTGCTTAAGTAGAAGCTTAGCCAAGGACGAGCAAAGTCTTGGTCTCAATCCTGAACTTGGTAAAACTTTACACTTCAAATCTTGTCAAAATCGCCAGTTCTTAAGATTTTATTTCTTGCTTGAAGAGAAGCTTGACACAAAACAAAAAGAATCTCGAAATTTCTTCCTTCATTTCAGTTTTTCAAAGCTTTTTCCAGCCGTGCGAACTCAACAGCCAACGCAAATTTTTATAGCCAGCCTTTCCAAACTGTTAATAGAAAACTAACTTTTATTGTTTACAAAGGAATTTGTATTAAGTTTTCGGTGGCTTGAACGTGTTAGGTGGAAAATTTACGAACAGAGCCTTTCACGACTCCGCTAGACAATTGATAGATTTCCTTTTTTTTCGGCAGTTGTGTGCATGGATCTTTTCGCACTGCAATAAAATGTTTACGACTCCCCGTGAACGGGAAAATAGAATCCTATTAAACTTGAGCTGTAGAGTTTTCACTTGACCTAAAATGGTTTTCGTTTAAGCGGAAAATAGATAACCGACAACCGTTCGATTGCATCAGCTCGACAGAGCCACACTGAACATGAAAAGACGAAGTCGAGTTGGAGCGATTCATTGCGCACACGAAACGAGCGAGGCTCGACTTGAGTCATCAGCCAGTCGAAACTGCAAAGTCCAGCAGTGTAATGAGCTTGTAATGAATTTAATTTTCCAAATGGATTCTGCCATACATCATAAACATAGTGAAAATGCTCATAAAAACTTGTCGGTTTCCAATCGTATTTTACAGCGGCTAGGAAAGTTTTTCAAGTATCATTAGCGTAATAAGAATTTTCCCTCTCGCCGCACGAAAACTTCGGACCGAATATTCTCAACGAAATTTCCCATCATAAAATTCGGATGATTTTCGAGCGTCAAAAGAATTCATCAACTTATCTTACCGTCATTGCCGCTGAAGAGCATAATCTTTTCACCACCTTCTCTTCGCCAAACGATATTCGGCGATGGTGATCCCGTCGCAGCGCACTTCAACGTCACGTTGCTGCCCTCTCGCACAACCATGTCGGTGGATGTTGGGTAGTCGAGGATGTCGGGAGGCACTAAGCGAGCAAAGAAAGCATTGGTGAGTCATAAATCGTGAATGCCAAGTTCGAGCTGAGGAATCACGAATTACTCGAGAAGTGCTGAAATTGTTATTGCTCCCCTAAAATGCAAATATTTTGGTTTGCAGCATAAATATCTGAATAAAGAAAAACGAAATAATGCGCTAGTTTTATGCTAGCCGCTCGTGAGTTTTTGGTGGGCAATTTAATTATATCGTGACCTAAAGCTGTTTTTGATGAAGGGAGTGAATTAGACTCCGACCAGTCAACTATTGCTCAACGCTTGGCTTCGAGTAGTTTTGTAACGCGAAGCTTTCGACTTCGTCTAGAAAGAATTGATTGCTGTAAAACTCTAACGAACACGCGGAATATTTCCCCCTTGTTCACGAGTTGTAAAATTTAGACTACTAAACCCTTTCACGAAAACAATCAAACAGCACATCCCTCATTACAGTTGAAAGGCTTATTGTAACGCAAGGTTGTTTCGAAGTAAAATTAATTCGGCAAGATTTGGAAATTTGCGAGTAAATCCCAAACTACTAAGTCGGTAAATTTAATTGATTTACATACCCACAACATCCAAATATCCAACCTGAGATTTCATCGGATCGGTGTTGATCTGGCACATGTACCTACGTCGTTACAATGAATCCAATGAAAATTAAGTTAAAAATAATTAAATTAAATTATTTCTACGACATTTACCAGCCTTTGTCAGATTCCCTGACATCCTTCAGTCTCAACTGTGCGTAAGAAGCAATCGATTAGCGATTTAATATCGTTGCAGCACTTTTACAAATACCTGCCAAACTCGCTTCTCTGTGAAACTAATTCCAACTCGATGATTCTTGGTGATAACATTGTTTTGGATTGTTAGAATTGTTTGTGTGTCAACCCGCAACCATGCAACCTTAAAATTTAAAGTCAGACGAGTTTAACTTGGGAAAACTTCATGGAAAGCAGTTGTCGATATCTTTTCGGGCCAGAACCTTCGTTTTGTAAGTTGGAATGGAGTTAAAGTGATCAGCTCTTGTCTGATTGTAAAGTCGAATTCGCGAGCTATAAAAACTTTTATGGGAATTGTGATTGAAGAAATAATTGCGGACAATGTTACATGTTGGCGCCGGGCCGTACCTGAATTGTTTATGACGTAATTAACCTCATAATAGTTTCTACTTGCAATCCTTACATAAATTTGTTTTCCTTTTTCTTTGCAGGCGAAACTCAAATATGTAGATGGCCCAAGAACGAGCGGGGAATTTCAGTGAGCTTGTACTCGTAAGGCTCATGTTTGTTTGAATTAAAGAGTCATTACAATTCATAAAATCCAAAGCTGTTTCCCATTTCAACACAAGCTTGGCACCACCTGAATTGTTCTTGGTCCGACGAAAAAATATCGACGAGGAAAAAATGATTTGTTGCCGCGGCGTCACGGCGACTGATCTTGAAATGACTTTCCGAGGAATTACCTTGTAAGATCCTAAATCGACTACTTGGCACGTCAGAATCGCTTCTCGCCCGACAGCCGCTGTCACGTTGCTGATCGGCGCTGAGAATTTTGGGTCTGGAAAAACGAAAGAATTTTTTTTATTTTTGATAAATAGATAAATTTTTATTTTTAGGAAAATTGTTCCTTTCAGTCGATAATTTCTTTTCTTAGATTTCTTTCCATTCGAATTTTTATTTTTAATTTAAAAATTGGAGGATAGAAAGCGACAATTTAAAAAAAAAGTCTCTGGGAATATGAAATCATAAAGACGATCGAGCTCGAACTTAAACGATGATGACGTTTGATAAACCTTAGTAACAGCTCAAATCAAAAGCGAAAGTTGGTTTGGCTACAAGTTCCACTACAACAGGTTCAGTTGTTAGTTAAACCGACCAAAGATAGTTATATAACATTAATCAACAAACGACTGCAGGACACTCGACGCCTCTATCAACCATCAAATTTATTTATTGTTAGCATTTCACGAGAAACTTCATTCAACTTTGCACTTGTGACAACTGTGGAATTATTTAATTGTCAATACTGATTCGGTGGACTTTACAATCGTGTCTTGCGGTTATAAAACAGAACATGTTAAAGCGCCCATGAGCAAATCTTCTTGTATCTGGTTTTTGTTTTCAATTCGCGCTAATTGAATTAGAAGTAACGCAATGATTATGGTTACACTCGATGGCTGTGCGAGAGCGGGGAAAGCATCGGATGGAACTGAATTTAATTTCGTAATTAAGTAAATTTCGTTCGCTCGAAGGCAGAAATGCCATTCATGTTAAAAACTCATTTGAACTTAGTTTTTCAGTTTTCCATTCAACATTCAATACTTGAAATAAGCTCCGAGGCAGAGCACGAATGTTCCCTCTTTTTTCCTCCTATTCAAAGTGCGTTTCTCAATGTTCTCAATGTTAAACACCAGATGCATTTTGCATGGAACATATTCCACTCCTGCGAAACTGATTGTGTTTGCGTACATTTCAAACAGATATCGCTAAAGTATTCCATCAATACGCTCCGACTGGAGATTTTCGAAACGAGTTTACAATTGTTTCAATAGGTTGAATTGAAAACGTTTGGGGAAAGCAAACGTGAGTATCTAGAACTGTAATTAAACCAAAACATCATGAAACATGCAATTCAGATATTTGTTTTGAGCTGCAGCCGTGAATATTGAAACTCTGACGCGGAACTTATTGAAGTCTCCGAAGCTTTCGACTGTTATTATTTGCGGAAAAGATGAATGATGAATTGAGTGGAACTTCAAGCTGAGCCGTCACGTGCAAAAAATTGTAGAGCGATTGAATGCATTTAGCGAATTACAAACGTGTAGATCGTAATTATCATTTATGTACCTGAGACTTCTGAGGAAACAACACTCAAAGCGATTTGCAGATAGGAGAACACTGTCAGAATTACTACTCCTAGCTTGAAAAACATTTTAAATTCCACTTTTCAATCGTACAATCAGTCCTCTTGCTGTGTAAAATCATAAAGAAAAGTTCACCGTTCACTCGCTTTCTGCACTGCAAGGCGAACCTGTATTATTATAACATTTTTTTGCTGCCGGCTGCTTCCAGCTATGGAAAAGTATTGACAGAAAAACACTTAACACGCAAGCGACGAGGGAAATAATCACTTCAACTATGAGAAAGGCGGCATCCGTACGAAACTATTTCTAAGAACCAGAACTGAAATTTCTTTGACGAGAATTCTCCCAGCTTGTCACATCGCACTTTCAGCTTCAGCACATTTCACTTAATTCCAATAAATCAGTCGATAAGAGACGCGGTGACTTCGAGACACGTTCACCTCCCATGCAAAGTTCCTTTCTCTCTAGCCAGGAACGAATTCCAGTGAAAAATGTTTAAAATTGCACACGTAGCGTGTAAAACACAAATTTATATTTTATGATCTCTTTTTGTGGCCATTCCATAAAGATCCTTTTATCCATATTTGATCACTTCCAATTCGATATTTTCCTCGACCTGCCCGTTAAAGTCAAATCGTAAAAGACTGTTCACGTAGCCAAGTTGAAGGAATTTTTGATGTTTATTTCATCTTCGACGTTCCCTCAAATAGACAAATGCAATGAGAGCCTTCGAGCGCAGCACAGTCCAACAAAACTTGCCAGCTTTTTTCACGAATTAAGAGAAGAATTGTTCTCCTCAGGAGCGAAGGAAACGAACCCTAAATGTCTCTTCTCCATAAATAATTTTCATTCTCCTCGAGAATTCTTTTGCCTCGCATGCAATTAATCCGTTGGCTATTTTGTTCACAAATTCCAGTTTGCACTTTCACAAGTATTTAATTTCTAGAAAAACTCTCCGGTCGCTATTTTGCTTCCTAACGCGGTAACTTTCGAGCAAGAACTATTCAACAAAACATTGCCTGTATTGAGTGTTTGAAGGCAAATCAAATCGTGTGATATTGAAATTTAATAGAAAAACTTTATTTTGCAATGTTTTGCTTCTATCGCTCATGCGCCAACTCAGTCTTCGTTCGAGCTATCCACGTTCTTCGTTAGTCGACGTCTAACAGTCCCTCCGCTCACACGCTTCGTGACCACGTCTCCCTTCGTCTCAATGTAGTAAAACTAACATGCTCGTTGATTGAGGAAAACTCGTTGGCAGCGTTGAAAAGTTTTTCCTCTTCCACAACCTGTTTCAACTTAACTTTTAAATGAATGAAGGAAGGGAACAACAACAAGGCATTACAACGAGAACACTCAATGCCTTTCTGATGTCTGATTTCAATCAACCTCTCCTGCTTGCTATCGATATAAAAATTTCATGCAGCTACATGATTCCACAATTTATATGTCGTGGCTTGTTTGTTTTCTAATTTGCTCGGGCTTTAAAAACGATTTCAAACTTTTCAACCCTCGCTTTGTGCTTCGCATTATCATCGACAAGCACTATTGACTGTGGCTGCCGACATTGTTGCAGAAACATAATTAATAGTCTCTCAAGCATTAAGAGATTAGGAGCTTTAATTCAATTTTCTTCTTCGGAGCGTCGCTTCCCACTGGAATTACTTAAAATATTAATTCGAAATACATTTCTCTCTCCCTACGATAACGTGGAAGTGTTTTCAAATTAAATTTATTCATTCATCTGCATGCTTGTATCAAGATTAAAACACTAAACGTTCCTACATGTTCCCTTACGGTAAATAATTGGATTTCTTAGCAGTAAAGTTTTTAGTTTTGAGGTTACAAGTGATTGCGTTGGAGATAAGCTGAGATCCAACAGTAAGTCGCAACATACATTACGACCCGATTGAAATCAAACTAAAGTGTTAATCTTCAAGATTTATGTTAACAAATGGTAACTCCGAAGGTGTGCGTGACAGTAGCAATTATTGAAATGAAATGTGAGTAAATGAAAGGTCATCATCGCTTGATAACGAAGCCGTAAACAATCTCTAATTGATAAATGAATCACAACAATCAAATTATAGCGGGACACGCAATAATCTCACGAGCAAACTTTGATCAAAGCGCGGCCTAAAGTCGTCGATATTGTTTTTGAAATAACGATTGAGACTTTGCAATCTGGCTCACTTTTGACAAAATCAATATGAAGCCATCGGTGGAAAAAAAATTAATTAGTGCGTTGCTGTTGACGAAAAAAAGCTTTGCGCAAACAATGATAAAATTGAATACATTGTCAATAACCAAAGTGTGAAATTAAATCAGCGTGGGAAAAACACGGCGGTGATGAGCGAGATTTCTGGAAAAAGGTTCAGTGAACCAAGTGCTGGCTTGGGTGGTTAAATAAAGACTTGAATAAAGACTTGAATGCCGGAGCTCCAAGCGTGGAGCATGAAAGATCCACTCTGCCTGAAATTAAATTTAAATGTTATCACAGTTTTGGTTTCAGTTTTTTTCGATCCAGCTTTTCACTAGCAAAGTCTTTAATCACAGAGGAAAATCACGTTTGTTATTCAAATTTGTTTTTCAGAGTTCAAACCGCAACGCCGTGCGAGTCGGGATTGAGGAACTCTCAAGCACATTTCCACCATGAAAAAGCTAATTTGTGTAATTAGAAGTTGCAGTGGAGGTTTGCAGTTACGTTGGTTTGAAGAAAGGAATTCACAATCGAATCACTGTGATTGTTGCATGCATTTGGCATTATAAGTACCGCCACTTAAACTCAGACTAACTAGTTGAACAACAGAAACTCGTGAACGAAGCCCATGATCAAGTTTTTTCGATTGGCCGAATGTTTTAGCTTTTTAAATGAAGAAAAAAGTTGAGGGAATAGTTCGAACTGAAAACCTTTTTGAAAGAATTTGCTTGTGAATTGAGCAGCGCCACTTGATCTGATGGTTACAGCCTGGCGCGCAACCAGGCCCTGGGAACCAACACAATGAATGAGCAGCTCAATCCATTGTCGAATTGATAAAAAAAAACCTTTGACATATTTCCGTGAATTCAAGAAATTTTAAAAATGTTTTCCTGGAAATTTTCTTTCATAGTTTTCATTTCACGAGAAGTCGCGCAATTTTAAATTCACGTGAAGTCTCTGCACGTGCTGTTAGGAAAACAAGCCGAGTGTTTCTCGCCATGCGCATTAAAGGATTTGATAGAAAACGTCGATTCCTAGCGGCACGAGCTTGCATCATAATTAAAGCGAGTTGAAGTATGAAATTGAAACAATGTTTTGACGCGGTATGATGTAAGTATAACGCTCGAAAAGATTCCTCCACAATGGGAGCTGAATTGCTTTCAACCGCGAGCTACAATTTGTTCAAGAGTTGTGAGAGCTCAAAGAAATCGCGGCACAATAGTAGACGACGACACACATTTGTATTCATATGGAGCGAAGCAATTTAATAAATGAGTTTTTTCAAACAATTAACTCGTTGAAATCACGTTTTGTTTATTAATATTGTCAAGGTGGAAAGACGAGGGAAGCTCTCGGTGAATATGAAAGCGCTTGAATCGGAAGGGAAAGTTGTCTTGTTGGTTTGAGGGCGACAAAAGCGACGACTGCCGTGTAATTCGAAATCAGATCTAAGCTGCGAAGTTTCTTTGATTTGTTGGACTGTCGCATGACTTTAAAGTTTACCCTAATCATGATACATTGTTACTAATATACATGATTGTTTCCTGAAGTCCTTGAAGTGCGAAGCCACTTGAACAAGCGCGATTACTTTTCTTTGCCACCTCAATATGAGTTTGATGTCCAAACATTCCAAGCAATGTCTGCTCGATTAACCAATGAAAACTTCTGTTAAACTCGTGCACATCTTCCAGCGCTTATTTGAACAGTTTCCGGTTTACAATTCTGTTTGTAATCTTTGTTGTCATGCTGAATGGATTCTTAGTTGGAATGATTTCTGTATCCTCCAATCTCTAAGTCTTGCTGTGTCTCTCATGACGTGGAATGATGTTGAAGTGTAGATAGTCGGTAATTGAAAATGCAAAGCAGTTAAAGCGCATTAGAGTGAGTAAACAAATTTGCAACTGAGGCTAGCAAACAAAATACGCAGCGATGCATTGAACAACGATTGAATGGATGTTTTGCTTTGGTGAAAAGTTTCAGTGCAGCCATAAAGAAACAGTTCAGCGTTTAAATCTGAATTTCATTCGGAAGTTTGCGAAATTAACATATTTTACCGATCCATTTGAAAATTATTATAGGAGGCGATACACCAACACGGACAATTTAAATGAAGACCCTTCAATCGCTTTGCTTCGGCCACTTAACTGCCTTCAGGAATAATTTACATATTTCCTCATTTTAGAATGTTTTAAGTCCGCAAGTTTTGCATAAACTTACGTATGCAAAAGAAGGAGGAAAGAAGGATTTATGCATGTCTTCCTCTCTACGCTGCCACTTACTATTTAGCCGGGTCTCTACTTTATACGGCACATCATAAGCGGGCTTCAAACTCATGAGCGAATGAATCTATTTCAGGTTGTTTCGGTGGAAAATTTCCTTAGTTTTAGTTGCCACAACCTAACGATGAATTGATGACGACACCTGGCAAGCTTAGCTAAGTTTGCTTTCGTGAACAACTCAAGCCAAACTCTCACTCAAAGTCTTTTTAACCTGACAATTCATGAAAGCCTGCTTGAATAACTTTGCATTTTTTAAATCTCACATGAAAGGATTTTAGTGAGAAACTGGCGATGGTTTTCCTCTGAGACGCGTGTCGGAAAATTCCTCGCTTATACCTAAAATTATGAGAAGCACCCCGACAGATAAGTGGTCACGTAAAAGATTTAAAAAGCAAATTGTGAGATATTCCCGCCGTGGCCTAAAAAGCATTTCTTAACATCAAAATTTATGAAATTCACTTGCGATAATTTGGGAATTTTCATCTGTTGTTGCTTAAGCCTAAGATTAGGGAATCTCATGAAGATTAAGGGCGATTAAGTAGATGCATTGTGAATGTAAGAATAGTAAGCATTGATAGCTTTGCTCAAGCTTTCTAGCATTTGCAGGTTGGGACTTTCGTAAAACTTAATTCAAGCTTAAGTCCGCGTTTGCTCGTCGTCATATTTTAATCCCTAAACGGAAGATGATAAACGATATCGTGATTTTTTATGAAAAATAAATCTTAAACTTTCACTTTAATGAACTTCTGAGGAAGCTACACTTACGATAATTAATTTCCGTCAAGATAATTGTGAACGAGCGTGAATTTCTATGATCTTATTTATGTTTTCATATTCTTCAGATTCGAGAACGAAAAAACATAATTAATTAGGCTACATTGATTTAAACGGGGCTGCGCAGTCTTTGTATTGACTTTGGACTGCTGGTAACTTCGACCTAAGCTCAAAAATAGCATAAATTATTTTCTTTAGCAATAACTTCATTGAATAAATTTAAATCTCAAGCCTCTTCACTTGCTACACCTTCCGATCTCTTCCGTCTGTGGCCGAAGCGATTGGTTGAAAAATGATCTGCAAATCTATCAAGAGCGGAAAAGTCTGAAATGTTTTCGCAAACAAAACTGTTTTCACGACGCCCTTCTATTCATAATTATTTCCTCATTGCCACCGAAAAGGTTTTCGCCGAACGAAACATCAAAAGGTGCTCGCAAGATATTTCCCTTTGCGTCGTTCTCAATTAGGAGTCATTTCCTCGAGCATTATAGGCCCGCAGAACTACAATCAATAAATGATTGCTCATTTCGTGGCCGCGAAAAACAGAGAACTGAACTGTAATTAAGTTGTAAGGGCATTAGCCGCTTATCATAAACGCAGATTTCACGCAAAAGCAACATTAGGAAAGTTGTTCTCTCGCCGGTGTGTGATGTCGGGAAATTATGATTAGTCGCTGCATGAAATATGAATTGTTTTTGAAAGCGGAATCAGTCTTCTTCGCATGGGAATGGCACGACGTTCCTGACTCTGAGCATGAGAGTTCTGACAACATGGATGAGTTGTAGATACCAGAAGTTTGTTTAAAGCTTAATGGTTCAAACTAGAACAAGAAGCTGATGCACTTGCCAATATTAGAAAGCTCTGTTGTAGTGCTGCAGCTCCCCAGGCGATCGAGGATCCATAAAACGTTTCCAGATCAGCCAAAAAGATATTGAAGACTCTGAATTATTCGTTGTATAATTATTTGATTCGTCCTCGAACGCTCGAAATCAATTCAACCTGAATAAACGAATCTTTATAATAAACAGCTAATCTAATTAAATCAAATGTCTTCTCCAATCACCCAAAAACCTGAGCCGCTTATCCAAGTTTTCGCTTTCGGGTCGACTTCGATTGGGAAAAGTTTCGCGCCAGTTTATTGAAATCGATACTCTCGAAACAATCTGAGTGTCTCATTAGAAGTTGCAGCTGCAGTTCTGAGACTCGTTCGTCGCTTCTGAACTGAGTTGCAACTGCACGATGAAGGAAAACTCGAGTTATTCCACTAAAACGATCCGAGCTATTGAGACATCAAAAGCAATAAAATTTGCCCTCGATGCGAAGATACGTTTGACATTGTAGTTTTCCCAAACGGATTCTAATTGAATCAGTTGATAGACACACGGCAGTCTACTCGATTAAACAGTCGATAATCAAATGTTTTAATTCAATAAAATTTCCATTATTTTTGATTACATTTTGATCGAGAAAAAAGCGAAAGGCAAATAGGAAACCACCGGAACACAACACATGCATTAATAATTTATAAACAATCAGTGGAAATATTTGCGTGTGAAGCTCGAGAAGCGACGAAACGTTTCCGCTTCTGCTTTCGCCCTGAAATCAAACTCGACTCGCGAAATTGTTTTCTCCCTCTCGCTTCTAATTAATTGATCACTCTTTTAGAGCATTATCATCAATCTTCAAAGTTGTGTATTTGTTTAGGGGAAATCTAAAGTTCGAGAAAAGTATCGATGCCTGAATTTCCGTTTGATGGAAAACACAAACACGATTGAGCACATGTAGCAGAGCGGATCTAATAGCTTGACGACGTTGGTGTGTTAAAGACGTTGGATCTCGTCACTAGCATGCATTAAACAGTTGAGCAGATTGAATCAAACAGTTTAGCATTTATCATGACAAGTGACAGTGGCCTTCTAATAACTGAATCTCAAGACACAAAGCTCAATCATCTGATAACGGCTTAACTACCCTTGATACCCCCGACTAGCTCCACACTGGAATTTATTGATGTTTGACTTGCGATTCGGAAATCATTAGTTTTCCCTCTCATCCAGAATTATTTCAAAATGTAAATTCTAAGAAACTCGAAAACGTTTCTTTCGCCCAACCGCAACCCTTTCAGTGTTTTCTGTTGTGTAGTGAGTGGGAATTGATCGCTCGAATGAGTCGACGGTGGAAATGCTGTTTGACTAGACGGAGACCTAACAAGAATTTAAGTCTCACTTCTTTCCGGATTGTGACAATACTCATAACTATTATGAGCTGAAGCCGTAGAATGGAAAACGCAAAAAGATTATTCAATTATTACCGCTAACACAGTCGTTTGACTTAAGGTTCAAACGCGACTCGTGGCGCGGGACAAGTCGCCACCGCATTAGCATAGATTTTGAAGAAAAAGTAGCTTTGTGACTTATTGCTTCGTCGTGGGGTGAAAGCCACTTCAGCTTGCTTGCTTGCTTGGAAGTCGCGAAAGGTGCAAGGAACAGGAAATGGAGAACGATTTTCTATCCACTTCGCTTCTCCCTTGCCGAGCTGGCTTTGATGTCAAAAGGAAACACATTTTAAAAATTTGCTCAGTACATGACTGAAAGCACTTGCACCGTTGCTCACGTAGACGTTTCACTTCGCACCAAGGAAGGAAATTGTGCAATAAAGAAAACACAAGGAGCGAAATACTCTCTGGCGGGGAGTTTATGTGACAAATTTATTGGAGCTGGAATAAAGTTTTCTTTAAATTCAATTATGCATGCAATCGGCTCAATCAGCTTTGAAGATCTCACGTTGCTTTAAGATCCACAATCTTAGGAGGAAATATTATTATGCAATTCGTTTTATTATTTCCGCCTCGCACATTTTCTGCCGTTTCTGCTTACACTCGCTCGTTTTGCAATGTAAAATCGACACGCCTGAGAAATGATGCGACAATGTGTAGCGAGAGGAGTCTCGGGCTAATAAAACTCTTCTCTCCTTTCGTCTTCGGCTTCCCAATAAAAAAAGGAAAATCTTCCTTGGGAAACCTTAATTTTCTCTGGTAAACTGGAAAAATAAAGAAAGACTGACGAATAAAAGGAGAAACGAGCTTGTTTGACAGAAATAAAAACTGTACGAAATGATTTTCCCTTGAGATTTAGCAATTTCGCTACGAGAACCAAGGCTAAGGGTAGAGAAGATCTCTGAGTCAGAAGCTTCAACCGTTGTAAGTCGACATCATTCTCTGCTCCCAAAACACGAATACAAATGGTTATTGGTTCACGTACAAGAGTGAAGCGTTCGTCAAACGTTTTCGAATATTCAGAGGCTCTGGAAAATCAATGCGAGATCAACCAGAGGTCGAAGGTCAATTAATCAGTCTGAGGACTCAACCACACACTGCAAATTAGCTGGGAATGTTTAGTCTGGTAGGAGAGATTTGTAGAAATTAGTTTGATCGAGCTGACCGAGGTGAATGGAGCTTTAAAGTGCTTCGATTTTCCCCTGAAAAATTCGTAATTTTTGTAAATATTTTTCCAGAATTTTGAAGTATTTTTTCGTCAACTTCTATCGTTTGTTTTTTTGAAGGAACATTTTAAAAATTCTTCATGATCTCATGCACAACCTCACGTGGAATTTAATAAGGCCAATTCACTGCAGTTTTCATCAAACATTCCCTTAACACTTCATCGAGTCTTTCTCTCTTTACAAAGCATCACGAGTTGCCTCTGTCTCATCCTAACGCGTGCTGGCTGTAAACAGTTTACATTTCATGAAACAAAAACCAATAATCTATAAAAGCGAAAGCTCTAGAAATAAAAACTCGCATCGCTTTTCCTTTATCTTCATCTCTGGCGCTCAAAAACAATTTCCAAGATGCCCTCGAGAGTTGGCCAGAGTAAACCGGGCGGGTGACAATTCGCATATCAACAAACATTAAATGTCGTCTCGGGAGGACCGAACTCGCTTTCCCCCCATTTTATTGATTTCATTTCGTGCCGTTTCCAATTTCCATGCCATGAATTTCTGTTGCATTTTTGCTGGTTCGCTCTCCTTCATTCGTCGGCCAACGACACTTAACAAAATAAATCGAAATTCGTAAATTATTTACAATCGTGTCCCGAACATCGAGCGAAAGAGTAAAATCGATGGGAAAATGCTTCCCTTTAACAACAACACGGCGCTCACATGTGACGTTTCACATCGCAACGTTCGAAATTACTTTGCTCGCTGACGATTCTGCAATTTTTTGTCAGTTATCATACAATGAAGAAGCAATTCGATAAATCATGGTTTTCCCGATTCGATTGTATAATTCTCTCAGAGCTTTCGTCTAACATAATTTGTAGTCCTCCTTATCTGGTCGGCAGCGAGGGGAGGAGGCGAAAAGTCAATCAGAAAGAAGTTACACCAGATTTATAACGCTCGACGTTGCCAGAATGGAATTGATGCTCATTGTGGGATTCATCGGCGAGTTTGTGATATTTCGTAGTCATCAATCGTCGGTAATATTTGATTTAGAGTCGAGCGGGGTTATGTGTGATTTGTTTTGTTAAATCAGATTGCGAGTCAGGAAATTATACGAAAGTGAGCAGCCTTGTCAATGAGAATCGATGCATTTAGTCCAGGGACGTTGACAGCGATTCATATTACATGATCACTGCTATTAATGTTCTACACTCGCCTCCTTCCAGCTCAGACACTTTTATTAACAGCACCAACTCTATAATCTCCTCCGTCTTCTTCTTTAGTACTCAAACTAGCTTTCAGCTGCCTTCCATCGCCTGCTCAACTTCCCAACCTCGCTCCTTCTACCCCTAACATCTCTCACCACAATTATAAACAATTTTTAAAACCCCACGTGCTCTCATGTTGCCAGCCGCTTGTGATCATTTTCGTGTAACACGATTACACTCCGCAGAAAGATTTATCAAATTACGTCAGTAGCCAGTTTGATTGAGTTTAATTAATTATCCTCCGCGATTGTGTGTCAATCGAGAGGTTAATAAACTGACAAGCGTCGCTCAATTAAATTGTTTCGCGCTTAAATTTTTAATTGAACTGATGGATTTCCGTTTGACTTGGAGCTCGAGTTGCAGCTCGCCAACCTAATTTGGCATCGGCGTTGAGCCTTTGAAGGCAAACATTTCAGAAGGAGTGCATGCTTAATCGTTGAACTCGCGAAGCATAAAATTCATAGCCTTTGAGAATGACGAATGCTTAATTCCCATAATTCGACTTTACGGCGTGGGAGTCTCGTCATCTGCCGTGGAAATGAAAAATCGAGAAAATAAATTTTAAATTGACTTCAACTCCTCGCCGACTCGACCCAAACTTGGAATTGCATAATTAATTAAGTTTTTAAATCGCCCTGGAAGATAATTGGATGATGTAATGAAAAGAGATTTGAATATTTTAATGGAAATTTACTTTTTAATGCTCTGAGAAAACTCCTTAGCCATTAGCGGGGAAATTTGTGAAATTAACTTTGATTGTGTGAGAAAGGAAAATGTTTTAGTTTTAGTTTTCGTCTTCTTCGATCTTTGGCGCCAAGTAGTAGCGGATGTGACCGAGATCCGGGATCGCGTACTCGACGACGAGTGGCACGTCCGGTGACATGCTCAAGCTAACTTGCGGAGACAGCGGCGTTGCCTTTGTGAAGGAATTCAAGTATTGGCAAGCGAAGGTCAACGTGACCGGCTCTTGCATCTCGATGGTGACGGCTTCGTCTTCCTTGTCAACTGACGACGTCTGGGCGAGCTTAATGTTGGCCGATCCCGCGTCTCCTGATGCTGAGAAGCGGACCCCGTCCTTGGTGCATGTAATGACAACGGATTCGCCGAACTGCGACAAGTCTCGGCAGATGCGAGCGAACTCTGTCGAGGGAAGGCGAATGATGCAAGCGTAGTCGGTCTCCGGGATGCCCAAATGTTCTTGGTCCAAGTTCATCAACTTCATCTCGTAGTCAGAGACTTTCTCTTGGTTCTGAGACTCAAACATGAAGGTAACAGTGTCGGCGTTGTCCTGGGCTTTGACTGTGACTGTGTCGTTGTTGTTGGCGCACTTCAAAATCTTCGACATGTTTGCCAAGTTCATTCCCATTGACAGGTTCCGGTCGCAGCGGTATTTGTCGAAGCCGTCAGAGCGCAAGTTCAGCGAGACGAGGGAAACGTGAGAATTGTCCATAGCTTGAAGCTGGAAGAGTTCAAAAGAATTTAGCAAAACATCCAGTGAAGTTCCTGAATCTCTCTCACCTGAATTCCCGAGTCGGAGCAATCGAAAGTCGCTTCATTCAGCAGATCCTTGATAGAGTCGAGAACCTTTTTGAGCGTTCCACTGGAGATCAAACGTGCTTCAAACATTTTGGCGGCTTTTTGTGTTCTGTAGAAAATTGCGACATTAAATGAAATCGTTCGATTTGAAGAAAATAGCTTGCGGGTTCACTGAATTTTGATTTTAAATGAAGCTCAAAGGCTTCGTTTACCTTTTTACTGTTTAAATAAAACTTGAAACGGCCTTTTCAACTCGTTTTCACTTAATTTTTCACTGCACCGGAGGCGTTTTGTTGTTTTGGCGCGAAATTTTGTTGTCTTCGCTAAGCTTAGCAAAGTCGCAAATTTCAAATTGTTTCAACGTTTGAAATAAATTTAGCCGTTAAAAATTCAAGGCGTCAATGAAACAGGAGAATAATTTCTGAGTTCATTTTACTTTATTTAATGAAAACAATTTTAACAATAAAGCTTCTTGGGGTCAATTACTACCGCAGATTGCCAAAACGATTCATTCCCATCCGTGAGTCTCCGCCGGCTTCGAGTTTAGCAGCTGCAGCTCGAAAACTGTTGGTTGCTTTCTTGAGTTGATCATATGCTTGATGCCATAAGAGATGTCAGGCGTTAGGAAGACTCTTTTGATGTTCGGAAATATGGAAGCGTTGTTGGTATGATAAGCAGTAAAGTTTTTGACTCTTAATTCTTCGACGAGCTGGCAGCGGGGTGCAATCAAAGCTAAGAATGTGTCGTTTAAATTCTGAACCTTGAGAAGCCGGAGATTAAGCAAGGCATCGAAAATAGGTATGCACGTAGTGACAGTTACTCGGTAGCAGTCAAGGCTGAATTCTTCAATCAAGCTCGTGTTAAGCGACAAGTTCTTCCAATCGATTGATTCTCGTTCAACCTGATAGAAACCGACGTGAAGCTTGCGGAGCTTTGGCATTCCAAATATTAATATAAAAACTTCAATTCCAGGCCAGTCTACCAAATGAAGGCTCTGTAAAGTGTCGGCTTGGCCTTGGAGAAATATGAACAGGCAACGCCTTTGTTCAGCCGTCGATGCGCAGCCTCTCCAAGTGAAAGATTTTAACTTGAAACGAAATTTCTCGATCGTATCGAAGCGAGAGACGTCGACAACGTCGCAATGGGACAAGTCAAGTTCCTCCAGTTGGTCGTTGTGCACTAGAATTTTTTCGATACCCAGCTGCTGTCTGTAGCTCATCTGATTTTTGCATGATTGTTTAGCCTGCACCTTCAACACTTTCAGTGACTTGCAGTTGTCAGCGATTTCTTCAACGAGCAGTCCCTTGTTGGTCTCTAGTTCCAGTCGCCTAAGCCTCGGGAAGGTAAACCTTTTGATTTCAGTTGTGTCGTCGTCGTTTCCTATTGGTGTCCACTTGACTGACAGAACTTCAACGCTCTCTTCTATCAAGTCAATGAAATCGTAGCAATCGCTCCGCGTTTTGAATTTGCCTTCGAGAACTGAAACTTTTCTCCAGCTCCTGCCTCTCATCGATTTCACAACCTCTGGGTGAAGGCCGGGGATTCTCTTCAACGAAATGTTTTGGTACCTTCGACGACTTTGAAGATCTTCGGCGATCGTCCTGAAATCTTCGTGCGTTCGATCGAATACTGCAGCGTGTATCTTGAGCTCGAGCTTCTCTGCACATTTGGACGAGACTTCGATTGCTTTGAACCACATTGGAGAGACAAGCGATGCGCTTAAAACATCTTTCTCGTTGAAATGGTGAAAAATCAAGTCGTGGACGTCCGAGTGGAGAACTTTCAGTGGGTCACATGCTGCGTGGAGTTCATCATGTGGCTCTACTTCAACGATATTCATTTTCCGATGCGAAATAAAATAATTTTTACTTTTAATTCACGAGTTGTTTATTTGTAAGGTAATCGAACAGAACTAAATGCATGCTGAGGATTTTATTAATTAGAAAAGAATGAAATTCTAGAGGAGAGAGAGAAATCAACGACGTCAATAGAGAGTCAGTCTATTGGAACAGTAACTCTTCGTGGTTTAATCAGTCTTCTGTAAACTTTTCGTCGACGTTTCTCCAACGATTCAAGCAGGAGCTGCTCGAATGGGGTTCGCTCCTCTCTCGGCTTGCCGTGGATCATCGTTTTTGTTTGCCTGCTGATCCTGTACCGTCCGATTTCGAGCCAAATTAAGCTAGGAAAGTATGCTGCGTCGCTTACTCGCTTGGCTCGAAAGGTGGTGATTCTCAACTCTTTAACGTTAGGGCAAAGCGGTGCGATGGAGTGTAAGGTCCTTTCCGTCACACTCTCGATTGTTAGGATCTTCAAGTTGGGCATTGCAGCGAAGAAAGCTTTGAGCATGTCGAGCGGGTCACGTGTCTTCCAACTAAGATTGCACGTTTCGATGGCTAAGTTCTGCTGAAGCTTAACGTTCGCCCAGTTGACTCGATTTTCGTAAATTGAAATGCTCAGTTCAGTTAGCTTCGGCATCTTGAAGATGGTCTG
The DNA here is from genome assembly GCA_033064975.1 of Smittia sp. YW1114-2. Classification (NCBI taxonomy): domain Eukaryota; kingdom Metazoa; phylum Arthropoda; class Insecta; order Diptera; family Chironomidae; genus Smittia; species Smittia sp. YW1114-2. Next base: position 20,750,738 of record CP093832.1, read on the forward strand.
GACCTCTTCAGCCGTGGAGCAGTTTATCGTCAGTCTTTCTAAGGTGCTCACTTGTCCCTCGAGAAAACGCAGCATGTTTGTTCTGAACGAAGCCGATGACGCGCACAAGTCAGACAGAAGAAAAGTCTTCAGTTTGAAGCGAAACTTTCTGATCGCTGTGGCGTCGAAAAAGCTTTGAACGCTTCCGAATTCAATTATTTCGAGTTCCTTGAGTTGGTCGTTTCGTGCCAGGATCGTCTCGAAGCTTTGCTCGAACATGTTCCACTGCCAATCGATTCTCATTTTCAGAGTTTTCAATTGAGTGCAGTTGGCAGCGAAATCTTCAACCAACGTTCCGCACGTTGCGTCCAATTCCAGATGACGAAGCTTCGGGAATGTGAATCGCTGCCTATCGAGAACATCGTGGCCTCTTCTGTACGTAGTCCACATGATCGTCAGAGTTTCAACGGTTCCCTCGATGAGATTCATCACGCAGGCGAAGTCTTCTTTGTTGAAGTGAGTGTATAAGATGGAGACTTTCTTCCAGGGCCATCGGTCCAGCAATTCCACAATATCTGGCAGAAGGCTGTGGATGCTTTCAAAAGCCAGGTTTTGATATTTTCGTTTGCTGATAAGTCCTCCTTTGATTTCATAGAAATCGCAGCACGTGTTGCCGGTCAAGTTAAAGTTAAACTTGAGTTGGAGCTTCTCCCCGCATGTCAACGAGGCTTCGGTTACTTTGAACCAGGATGGAGACACCAGCGATGCGTTCAGAACGTCATGTTTGTCAAAGTGCTGGAATATCATGTCGACGGCGTCCATATTGAGAGCCTTCAGTGGATCCAACACCGCGTTGAGTTTAGCTTCATCGGTTTGCATTTTTCTTTTCGAAATAAAACAAATTTTCACTTTGAAATTCACGAGATGTTGAACGGGTAAACAATAAAGTAGAACTGATGGACAGGCAAAACTCTTAGTTTCATAAATCGGTTCATAAACAGGTAGGAAAAAATGAAGGGGTTTCCAAACTAAAGAAACATAAAGTGATCCTAGCAAAAGGTCATTTACATTAAAATACAAAGATACGAAGCAACACGCTCGTTAACGATCGGTATGCGTTTTTGTGAAGGGCTTTTTCTTATTTATTTCATAGATTCAAACACGTTCTTTACTTATTTAGTGGAACAACCGGTGTCGCTCTTATAGGGAGCGAATTATTAGACACCCAACGATGTTTTACGCACCTGAATCTGAGTGGATCCATCAGCTCCACTGATCTAATATCAGCTAGACTTAAATTTATGCTTATCATACACAAGATTCAACATCGTTCGCTGTCGACTGCAATAAAAGTCGGGTTGACGATGCCTGCAGATTTATTGCGGTCTATCTCGAGCTGTTCCGGGTTCTCCTTTCGTTTGCTTTTTGACTTCGATGCGGTTTTTTTCCACAAGAGACCTTCGAGAGTGCAGATCGGCATTTCAACGACCAGAACTAGCACAACTGAGAGAAGCAATGTGACCATAAGGTCTCCCATGAAAGTTTTCATCTGAAAACTCAATACACTAAAAACTGATCAAGTCATAAAATAAATAATTCTTACCACATAAATCACTGAAAATGTGTGAGTTTCCATATCGCTTGATACGTGCAAATGCTCATACAAGAAGTGGATGATGTACATCGCCATCGAGATTCTCCCCATCGGTTGCCACTCAGGCAGAGACAGAAACCACCGCACAACTCCACCGCTTTTAAGTTTGAAGCAGGCGAAGATGATCCAACAGAACGGAAGAGGCCACAAAATTGGCTGCAGCGCTTGGAAAATCGCATTTTGCATGACAGTAGTTTCGTTGTCGGCGTTTTGAATGAAAGGGTAGAAACTGGCAATGCAAAAAGCGATCAATCCAATTGATAATGCCCACAAGAGTGAATCCAGATGTTTGTTAACTTTGACTTCCTTGCCCTTAATTTTGTGAACGATGTAACCGAAAGTCATGCCGATCAGCCAGGCCGGAAGTCTCACGTGTGTTTTGAAATGAACCTGAAACCGTAATCGATTAAAAGTTATCAAGTTTCGACTAAGTTCTACGAACCTGATCAAGGAACTTTGGCGCAGTTAGGTCCTTGTACATGAAGTCAATGTCCAAGCAAAGTTTCACGGTGTAAATTGAAGCGGCGAGTGCCAACGCTGGAAGAAACCACAAATATTTCCAGCCATATTTGAAAGCTGGGTAGATCAGAATCGGAGAAAGGACGTACAGCTGGAAATCAGCCGACAAATACCTAGCGAGAAAAGAGTTTGAAATAGTCGAATTCACCTTTGAAGATTCGCATACCAGATGTGTTGAGTGCAGACATGGCGAGGGTTCACGTAGTTTTGAACATGAAGCAGCAACGACCACCAATAGTTTTTGCAGTCGTCGACCGTCTGTTGCGTTTCTGCGAGATTTGGAGCTTTCATATGCTGAAATATTGACACAAAGCACAGAATAGAAGCGGCTAATGGTGGCGTGTATCTCAGATATCGATGCAGGTACAACTTCAAAGGGCTGAACACCTTTCGCTCTAAGGCTGACAACATCTGCAAGGCGCAGAGAAATCCTCCCATCGTCATGAATGTTACGACGCAAAGGTGAGCCCACATGAAAGCTACGAACGCGTATGACTTCTGGAATTCCACATACTCCGTTGGATTTGACATATTTCTCGTTTGAAGTGCAAACCGGTGACCGAGAATGATGAAGATTGTCGAGATGCACCTGATTCCATCCAAGCAGTCGATCGATTTCGATGACGTGTCTCGGCGCACTTTGAACAGAAGTTTTGCGTTTGAGTAAAGCGAGAAAGCGAGCAGCATCTTGTTGACTTCAGCAGTTGTTCTGCGTCGAGACAAAACGTCGTACGTTGTGCTCAAAACAACTAAGGTTCCGAGAACAGAAATCATCGATCTGCAAGTGTACAGCTGAATAAATAGTTGTAAAGATGGAACAACAACTCACAGTGCTGCTAAATCAACCCAGTTTAGAGGAACTGGATCCTTGGTTTGGCATCTAACATGCAAAGGCAATTCATCCAGTTGAGAAGGTAATGATTTTTGCAAGCCCAGAACTACGTTGAAGACTTTCTGCTCCGAACAGGAAGCAGGCACGCAAATTCCAGAGCCAATGCTAGAAGGTTCAATCAGCCAACAGTTTAATGCGAAATATGATAAGCTTACTTGAAATAAAGTGTATCATTCAGGTTGACAGTTCGGGTCAAGTAACAGTATTTGCCTTCGACGGCGCCAGCCACGATCGTGTCCTCGTTGTATTTCAAGCACTCGGTGAATTTGCCATAGAACAAATGTTCACCACTGAAGAAAAGCGGGTTAGATGAACCCCAAGAATTGACAACTATCAAGACAGCTAGCTTGAGAATCGATGAATAATTTTATAAATTTAAGTCTCACGTTTCAGCGCCCATAGCTCCATGTCTTGTAAGGCTTCTGTTAGTGCGGACAACTGCTCGTCGCACAGATCATCATCGATTTTAGTTGCCGCAATGCAACAAAATGCCAGAGCGGCAACAAAAAATTGAACAAACTTTATCTTGATCATCTCGAGTCGAAGACAAACTACTAACTAAGCTAAAGCTTCATCGTAAGAACGCAGACGGAATAATTACATTGACAATAATATTGATTCAACTTTCCCGTTGTAATTGTAGAAAAGAAACGTGTATCTTCTATAATCAATTGAGACTGTAATTGAGGCTGCGACAGGTTGAGACTTTCAATATATTTCAGAGATGAAATTCAATTTTCGTCTGGCAATTGTCAGATAAAATGCGTTTAGTTCTTATTCTTAGATCCAAAACTAAATCATGACCGTTGATTCAATCGGAGTTTGTTTGTCAGGATTCAACTAACGTAGCTGGAAAAGAGCGTCAATGATCTGAAAATTGAGTCTAAACAAACACTTGAGTGCTGGACATCAACTCGCTGTAAACCCGACGACACTCCAAACATCAGATGATTAATGACTTCCACTTGCCGTGGTACAACTTAAATCGTTAACGTCACTTGTGAATCACAAGCTGTCTTAAGATGTGAGGCTGCTAGTTAATCTTTAATCGATAGCTAAGCTATCAAAGCTTCGATCGTCTTTAAGAAGCGAAAGCTTTTACACGAAAGCTTGAAGCAACATAAAGCAGACTTTCCGTTCATCCTCCGCACGTTTTCTCTCTCAACGTCCTTCTAGTACAAAATCGAGGAAAACCGAGCTTTCCTCTCATGAAAAGCGATATGGAAAGTCTGCTCTCCTTATAAATAAAAGCGTTCCGCGAACGTTGGATTCAGAAGTTTTTATCAGTTGGTTCTGAAAGGTGTTTGAGAGTAAAAGCACGAGCTTTTGTGGATTAAAATAGAATCGCCCGAGTGATAACCCCGAAAAGTTATCCAGCCGGAAGGACTTTGTCACAAAGTATAATTGATTATTTCTCGTGTAATAATTTTCCTTTGAGTTGATCCGTCGTCTGATTAGAAGAAATTCGCAATTCCTCTAAGTACAAATTAGCAATTTCCCTAAGTTTGAGGTGAAATATTTCCGAAATTGTTAGGATTCGAAAGTTTATGAATATTTATTAGAGCGAAGCTAGAGGATTCTTAATTAGTTTCAAATTCTTTTCCGGAACATAGTAACATCAGCTCGGAACTTCTCTGGTAAGTTGTCATTACTTTGAATTCAATTAGTCATTTTAAAATTTATGCAGACTCAAGCTTGTCAAGCTCGTCTCATAATCTTCAACGGCAGTTTTTAATGTCGTTAAAACGAAGATAGTTTGTGGGAGAAACCGAAAGGAAAGTTTATGATTAATTTCTGTGGTGGACGAAAGGTCTTTTGAGATGATATAAATTAAAAGCTTTCAAACTCTTTGCAAAGCTCGCACAAGCCAATAAATTATTTGCTAACTAAAATGTTACAATTTTAATATCGCGACTGATCATGGAACGCCAAGAGTGCAACAAAATATTTTCGATTGCCAGCAACACGCAAGGCGAATGTTTAAAGCGTGATTGCCTATTTGCTTATATGGCAGAGTTAGTAAGATAACAGCAGATTTGATCAGCAATATCAGTTACCACTTAGCTCTGAAATCATCTGATTAATTTTAAAGGTTCCGATCTAGTCAAAAGTGTCGAATTCTGGCATCAGTTGCAATACATTGTGATTCATTTCGTGGGCGTCATCGAAGTATTCTTTGACCAGCGTTGTTTAATAGCTCGTTAAATTAATTACAAACTCCTCGTTGTCCACCCCGAAAACCGTAATTGCTTGCAGTGTTAAGCTCCAAAAAATATTATTGTCTCTCAACTACGACACCTGCGGTCGCCGCGATTTATTTATTACGCGGTTAATTTGTCGAGAGTTTTCGGTGAGAATTGAGTTGACAACGATGTCATTTGGTAGCTTTAAAAGTGTTGAGTAGATCGTGACGTGATAGAACTGAAATGAGTTCCTGAATGACTGGCATGCGTTGTCTGCCCTTCTTCATTATTCATTCAACAAATAATAATTTAGGCGTTAGAGAAAGACCTCGAGGGGAGAATTGAATGAGGTTGATGAAAAATTACATGTTACATGATGCACCGGCTGTGTAATAAGCCAGTCAATTATGCCGAAAATCACTGAACTCTGTTTGTCAGTTACATTCGTACGCCAGCATAATGAACTCCTCTGTCTAAACAATGGGATTGTCTCGAACAACTTTGTCTTGACATTCAAGACGCTGGCGGTGAGCACAGTTGATAGTAATCAGACCTTCTCTTTGCTGGGCAAACATCTATCGATCATCAAGCCACAACCCCGCGGATTCTTTCGAATAAATGTTTCTGACATCGTTTTCCGCCTACATTTCAAACGAAGCTTCTCTATCGGCAGCGAGCGACTTTATGTCACAGCAAATGAACGTGAAATAAACAAACAAACAAACGAAATCAAAACGTGCGTCAAGATTCTAATGCAGCTTCTCTTCTCTAACAAGGGTTTCAAGCAATAAACTCGCCCATCAGAAACAGGCAAAAAAGTCTCATAGCCCAAAGACAATGACCAGATGTGAAAGCGCCTACAGAATTGAAATTGTGAAAAACGTCGGCTCGCTTCAGAAGTCACAAGAGAGCACTTTGAGGACGAGCTCTGTGTTTAATAGATACTATTTATTGGGATAAGGAGGCGAGCTCCGCTGCGCTCCCCTTTATTTGATCAGCGATGAATCAAACGTTGAAGACAAGTTTTATTTAACAACTTGTTGCTTCTGACGACTATGTTTCATTATACGGGAACTCATGTTCCTCCGTCGTCGAATCTTTTCCGCTCTCAAAGAAGAACGAGAAGATTGCAGAGAAATGTTTCGAATTTTGCAAGATTTTCTTTTCAAGATTTTCCTTTTGATGCATAACTAAATACCGGCATTAGCTTCGAGCGTAATGCTTTCCATTCACAAACATTAATCATGCGGACGCGGCGTTTTTATGAGACATACATTCGGATTCCTCGGTCAAGTTTAAACCACAAATTAGAATTAGATATTTAGGGTTGGGTTGAGGGAATAACGAGGACCCGATAGAGCGTGAAATTTAAATGAAAGGGTTGAAGTCTTGTGGCTTTGAATACTTTTGATAGAAACTATTTTTAAAAAACCTGAGAAAATCTAGAAACTTTTGGTTGGAAATTCTTAAAATTTAAAATAAAAATGATAACATTTTGATTTATTAAAAATATGATTTTACATTTGAAAATGCGAAAAATATTTGCAAACTTGAATCCAAACCTGTTCATCAAGTATCTTGAGGTTTAAATGATTTTGTATCATAGCGTCTAGACGTCAAGTATATCTTCGAGACCGGAAATCAACTCAGAGGTTTCTTTCGAACGAATAAAAAGCTTCAAAGACTTTAAACGTTCATCCAAGTCAACATCAAACCTCGCTTAAGCTTCGACTAAACATTTGACATGGATAAAAAGTCGTGTATGAAGCAACAAGTTTGCTCGCTAGCACGGCACATGCTTGACAGGAAAATCAATGAAAATTTGATCGTTAAATGGAGAGTCGTAATAAGCATGCAAATGGACAGTTGCGAGTAAATAATTTTGAGCTGTTGCGCTCAGTTGCGGGCGTAAAGTTTATCGATTCCTTTTTTCGTCACGGCTGCTACATTAAAATTAATTAAATTAATTTTCGGTCAAAGTCGTTTATTATTATATCGATGTTTGAACATGAGTTCTTTTTTGGTCGTCGCCCTGAAGCTCTTCAATTAATCAGCGATGACGAGCAGTTGTCGAAGCTCGATGGCTAATGAATTGTCTGTAAAGATTCCAAAGCTTCTGCAATGGAAGATTTCTCATTTCCACGAAAAATGAGAAGAAAAATCCAATCACGACTAATCACCTTTGCCGAATAATGAAATTAAAAATGCAATTATCGGCGAACTTGAAAAGCGAACTCGATCAAAGAGTCGCAATAGAAGTGAACTGAGGGTACACGTGTAGTCTTTGAATGACGTCGGGAAACGGAAAATCAGAAATGACCATCGTAGCATCTCATTTCCCTCTCATCCCTTCTCGTTCCAGTTACTAACAATCTTCAAATATGAATCAGTCGAACCTCATAGCGATTAGTCTCGTTTTGATCATCTCATCACAAGGCGGACACTCGGCTCCAGCGAGTGGCGACAGTGAGTTGAACTGATTAGTCCGGAAGCGATTTTTTCAAATCTTCTTTTAACAGACTCGATTAAGAACTTGTACGACTACTTGCTGCAGAGGGAATACGCTGAGCCACTCTCGCTCGACCACGGCATCGAGAGGAAAGCTGTTCGTTCGCCGAGCTTACGGCTTCGATTCGGCCGACGAAGTGATCCAGATGTTCCTTTAATTAGAGGGGTTCGTGTGCACTCAAATGCGATTTCCCTTAGTTGTTGCTAATTTAAATCACATCCGACAACAGGAAAATGAAATCGATAACGAAGTCGAGCAGAAGCCAATAAGATCACCTTCGATGAGGCTTCGCTTCGGCCGGCGCAACGATCCGATGATGTCACTGTTTAACGAGGTAAGCTCGCTTTCAATTTCCTAACAGCTTCAATGAACCGCTATCGATTTTACAGGATAGGATGATGTTCGAGAATGAACCGCTCGCTAGAAAGGCCCAAAGAACTCCATCTGTTCGTCTACGGTTCGGAAAACGTGGATCACTCTTCCCTGATAGCAAGGTAAGTTAATGAATTCGGTGTCGCATTCAGTCGCTCCCTGCTGAGTTAGTAAGCGACAGGCTGAACTTATCATCGAAGTCTTGACCAGAGAAAACTCAAGCTCTCGTTTTAATTGAATAACATTTACTCCCACGCGACTTGAGAAATTTCAACTTTCACTTTGCTAAATTTGAATTTCCGGCTGTCAATCCTCATGTTGTCCACTCACCCAAGCAAAAACTCCTGAACTGTGAAAACTCTCGCTCGGGGAATTTTCTTTATTTACCTCCGCAGAAAGTTGAACTGCAAGCGAAACTTTGTCTATTTTAAACTACAAAAACTTTTGCATTATTTATTTAAGACGACAAATATTTATTCGCTGTTAACTTCCTTTGTTTAGACTTTCCGTAGGGAAGACTTGCAATTAATTAGCGCCACATGTTTAGTGACAGTTGTAGTTAGTTCTCTTGCTATCGGAAAATTATTTAAGCTTCTCAAACTTTCAGATGGGTTCAGATAACTCCGACGACTCGCAGCAATTAGACAACGCCGAATAAAAATACTCCCACCATGAGCCAGCCAAGAAAAGACGTTGACAGCAACCGAGCAGCAGCAAAACGCTAAAATATTCATGAATTACTTGCATGATCTCTCCGCGAAAATTCTCAAATTTATTGTCAAACTTCTTCACTCTCGTGAAGACGAAACAAGCTTCTAATTGCATTATGAGTTATAGCTCTCTAGGTCTTTACGTTTGAAATGTTCCCCAAAGAAGTTAAAGCATTTTAGAAGTTGGAAGTTCTTCTCTCGAACTTTCCATGACATCCGTTAATCGACGTGTAAGCGAAGTGGAAAACAATTTATTCTGAGCAACTCGATAAGATCTCAAAAGTAGATAACTTGATGTTCAACTTGAACATTTACGATATCTTATTAATAATAAAAGTTCGCCCTCTCTCTCTCTCTCACTCCACAAGTTTTTATTGAGTGTAAATAAAAATACTTATTGATTAATAATCCTGAAAATATAAACTAAAGTGACAACTGACCGAATTCTTTTACTTTAATGCTTCTGCGTCCCTTGAATAATTCAAGTTCTCTCCAAGTCATGTCAACTTTAATTGTTCCTTCACTTCATCTGCATCCTCGACAAGAGTTAAAGCAAAGTTGCCGATGAATCACATTACGAAAATGAGTTTTTATTTACGCAACACTTGAAGCACGTAAGGCAATTATTACTGTTCGTAGCGAGAAGGCGGCGGCGAGCTTACACTGAGTGAGTTTCTCGGCTTGGTTTCAGCGGTGGCAACAGCCGAGTGTGTCAAGATGAAATCATTTCAGAACAACACGGCGATTGTCTTTCACGGAATTGAGGAAAGAAAACATTTCCTCAAATTTTTGATGTTTAATCTAATCCGGATCGGCAAGAAATATTTAATCTAACTCTAGTTTTCCACCAGCAATTTGAAGAGTTAGATTAATTTTCACCTACGCGCTTTAAATATTACTTCAACTGTTTATTCTGTTCATGCTCATGCTCGGGTGTCTTGTCGGTTGGTAAAAGTGTTTCCAGCTCGAACATAATTCAATTAAAAATATTTAAATCGAAATTTATGTTTCAACATGAAATTTTCATGACCAGCGAAATTTTTATTACAGAAAAATGGCAAGAAAGTGTTTCAATGGAACATGAAAACGTTAGTATCGTGAATGCTAACACTCCGTGGTAACGTCTGAAGGCGATGTTGTAAGCCAATGCTCTGATTGTGGGGTGAAGTGGACGCAGTTCGTTGAGTTCTCTAAGAATAAGAATAAATTTAGTTGCTTCCACTCACGATTGAAATCTGTCAAACTCACCTTCTTGTTCGCCGACGTAATACTTGCTCTTTGAGCTCATGCGACGATGCAAAACACAAAAGGTTACGAGGATTGACGCAATAAGAATCATGATAATTGCGATGAAGACGAAAGCCGTCGTCAATGGCAGAGGAACAGATGGCTCAACCATCACAAAAGATTCTTCCTCTTCGTCCTGAACTACCTGCCAAAGCTCCGACGTGTCTTCGTATGACGTGATTGCCTCATCTGTTGCACTTTGATTGTTCGTTGCGTCGGAGTTTTCTTCGCTCTCGAACGAATCGAACGATGATTCTTCAACGCAATCGTCATAGACCCAAGTGAGACCATCAGTGCAGTTCTTAACACATTCGAAGCTTGAGATGTTGTAGAAATTCTCATGGCACTTGCAGCCGTCTTCCGAGCAAACTCCGTTGATGCACATCGGATCGCAAGCAGGCACGCACGTACAATTGCGAGAGTCGAGAAAGCGATAACCGTCGAAGCATTTACATTGATTTGGCGCGACACAATCGCCGTTGATGCAGTCGTGCCCGTCTTCGAATGAGCAAACGGGCAAACATGACGTCGCGTTCTCTGACAGCTTGAACTGCGGCGGACAAACGCAGCGATCTTCGAAGCATCTCCCGTTATCGCACGGCTTGTCACAAACCCTCAAGCACTTTGCGTTGAACATTTCAAAGCCAGCATCGCAAACACAGCGAGCATCATCGCTGCAACTTCCGTGTTGACATGACTTGATACAGCTTTGCAGATCCTTGATAACGTTCTTCTCAAGACACTCGTTGCTTCTCGTGTACTTCTCGAAATTCTGTTCACATTCGCACGAGTTCGGAGCGATGCACTTGGCGTTTAAACAAGGCGGATCGCATAGCGGCTCGCACGTCCCATTTGAACTCTTCTCATAGCCAAGCAGGCACTCGCAGTTTTCCGGCGAAATGCATTCGCCATTGATGCAGCCTTGCGTGCAAATCGGCTCGCACTGGAAGTCGGAAATGTTTCTGTATCCCGGCCAACACTCGCACTCGTTCAGCGAGACACATTTCGCATTTATACAATCAAAGTTATCAGTGGTGAACGAGCAAGTGGGCTCGCAATATGACTCGTTGACTCGTTTGTAGTCGGGCTTGCAGATGCATTTGCCGGGCGCTAAGCATGCCATGTTCTCGCCGCACTTAGGCTCGCATATCGGGAGACACCGGAAGTTATCGACGGCGTAATATCCCGAGTGACATTGGCACTTGTTGTTACCAACGCAATGCGAATTAATACAAACGTTTTGGCAGATCGGAATGCAGTTATCGCCGTTGGTCATGAAGCCAAAACAGCACTCACGGACTGTCACATTCACTTTGTAATTCTGCGGCGGAACAACGCTCGTGTTCAGCATCGTTCGCCTGAAACAGAGCTTTAGCATCTTGCCATGATCAACGATTCTGTCACTTACTGGAACGTCTTTTCACACTTTCCGAACTCTGCTGAGTTTTGCTTCGACGAACACTCGACGAAAAGAACGCAGAGCGAAGCTAACAACTTGAACGACGGCATCTCTATCAACTACTGAACGCGAATGTTACGCATTTGTTCGAGCCACAGCTGAGTCATCAGAAGTGTAGCTGCTGAAAACATAAACACGAGACGATCGAAACTCTGCAGTTCGTCACTGACGAAGTTCGGAAAAGAACAACCGACTCCTTATCTCCTTTCCGCTTTCGTTCATTCACAGCTTCTAGCCGAAAAGATTGAGATGTGAGTCACTGGATTGTGATTTGAATATTGACATTGACCGGAAATTCTGGTCCAGAATAATTTGCATAATCTGGTTCTGATAACCTGAACCTAACAGACGTCTGATAAGCTAATGAAATCATCGAAAACCGGTCGAGCTGAGACTTCAGATTAGTCGCATTCGAAAATTCGTTCAGTCTTAGTGAGAAATCAGTCGCCATGTGAGCTAAGAATGATGTGACAAATATTTTGATTGACAATTTCTCTCGGTTGTAGGAAATTGATCGTTGGAGTTTTGCTTCTTGTTGCTGCAATCGCCACGCCGGCGTTGAGTGTGACGATCGAGTGTGAATTTGTTGACTGGGATTTCTCCACTGAGGATCATCGATACACTTGCGTTGCTAAACAACAGAGTAACAAGGAGATATCTGAGGTGTCGGAGGTCAGCGGATATCACAAAGGTCATCGCAGCAACGGAGACGTTGAAGCTTTGATCTTTAATGGCGAGACAGCTGGAGAATTCAACGAAATCCCGACAAACTTTGCGAAGTTTTTCCCGAACTTGATTAAGATTACGATTTATAAAAGCGGCCTGACGAAAATCTCTTCCGAAGACTTGGCACCGTGGTCCAACTTAACTTATCTCGGTGTTTGGAGTAACAAAATTGAAACGCTCGAGTCGAATCTTTTCCAACATTCGCCGAAGTTGGAAAAGATTGACTTCGACAACAATTCACTTCGCAGTGTCGGCGCTGGCTTGATCGACAACTTGAAAGAGTTGAAGATCGCTTACTTCAGTGGCAATCCTTGCATCGACCTCATGGCAAACACGCCTGAAAAGATTGAAGAGTTAAAGGAAAAACTGAGTGCTCAATGCTCAGCGATCGAGACGGTTCAGGAGTCTACAACTTAATCGAAAGCTCCGATGGATACGACAATCAGATCAAACCTTAAAGCTTAATAAAGCTTTTGAAAAACTATTACTCACTATTACATTTCTTAGACCTTGCGCACATTTTGTAGTCTTTTTAAAATTCTTTTTCTGGATTCACGATGTCAATTTATTCAAAAGCTTATCAGTTTGTTGAACAGCAAACGAAAAATTGAGATTGACCAGAATAATTTGCGTAACCTTTCACTTGTCGGCCGCTTGATAAGCGTGCGAGCTTAGAATTATCAAATGCCAGCTGGCTTTCGGCTCATTTATAATCGAAACTTCGTTCGATCTAGAAAGAAAATTGTCTGCTGGCTGCTAAATGTTCAGCTCTTGAGCAAGCGAAACCTCCTCGGAAAATAGCTTTAATCTTTTGCCTTCTTGCAGCTAATATTTGGATCACAATCAATTCTCATTAGGAAACTTATGACTGTTCTTGTTTCCTCAACGCTTGTTAATTTAAAATTACACGAAGTAACTTGCACCGTTAGCCGGGCGAAATGTTCATGAGCAGACGAAATTTTTATGTTCATCAGTCGCCTAATTGCGATTTATGTTGGTCGTGGGTCGCGGACATTTGCGCGACGCATTCGGATGCGGAAATCTTTAATAAAAGTTGATCAAATTATATCAAACTTTATCTAAATTTCTCAAACTTTATTATCAAAAATTAAATCTTAAAAGCTGGCTTCAGCTTTCATGCTTTCTTCGATTGGATTTCAGCGTAAATGTGTTCCAAGCTTTTGTTGGGCGCGGAGATTCGCTTCGGAAAAGTGTTGAAACCTTTTCCCGAGGACGTTTCCAACTCAAGCGGAGACATTGGAGCAGCTTTGGCGTTCAGGTTGGTCAACGAACTTTGCTTCTTTGGGACGTCGTAAGTGCTGGCAGGGTTCGCTGACTCCTTCCAAATCTTCTCGTCCACTTCATCGAAGGAATCGTCGAACGTCACCGATTTGCTTTTTCGCAAGCTTGGTCGAAGTGGTGGCACTGAAAAGATTTAGAATCAAGAAAGTTATTTGAAAAGTTGATTCACTCACTTGGCGTGGGCGCGTGCACAATCTTCGATGGGTCTAACTTGATTTGCTTCACCGAAGTCTGGAACTCTTCTGGATCGACACGCCGACGTCTTGTGATTCTTCTGATGTAAATCATGGCGAGAAGAAAGACGAGAATACCGAGAACGACGCAGCCAACCGTCACCATCGCCATTGACTCGTTATGGTGATTCATTTGCTGTTGGTCCAAATGAGTTGGCGGCGTTCCAAGATCGGGAACCTCGTTCGTGTCTAGATAAATGAACTCATTGCCGTCCGGGTAGTCAAAGCCTTGCAGTTCCGGGTTTGCTTCTTCGAATTCTCTAGCGTTTAGGTTTCTGTAAGGGTTCGCATCAGGCACAATCATCAGCACTGGCCGATTCTTCTGATCAACTCTCGGTTTGTCGATGGGTTTGAGCGTTGTCGTCATCTTCTCTTTCAGACATTCGCCAGTCAACGGGTCACTGAAATATTCGCATGAATCGACTGCAGTTACGAATCGCTCGCTCACCATTTGTGATCGCCACACTTGCAATACTTGAAACAAGATTCTCCATATCGGTTTGAAGGGCAAGGCTGCTCGCAAAACTGTCCAACGAAGCCGAGAGCGCAATCGCATTTCCCCGAACTTGAGCAATTGCCGTTGACGCAGCCACACGACGATCTGCAGAACGTCTTGCCGTTCTCTTCGAACTCTTTATAGTTTGGACAGCAAAACTCAACAGTTCGCGTTTTCGTTACATTCTAAAAATAGCGTTAATGCGTTAACTAATCTCCAGTAAATCAGATCGCACGACATGCACACACTCCATCAAGCACTTGTCATTGCATTCTATCGATTAACCTTGGTCTCGACAATTTCCTTAACGTCAGGTTTGAGCTCGCTGCAACGGATTTTCTCGAGACACCAGAAGTTCTTCCTCACTTGGATTGGCTCGGATGTCGTCGAGTTGACCGTCTCGGTGTAGCTAATGAAGACCACAAATTTATTTCAAGCCGGAAATCTCCAACGAACACTCAACTCACTTTTCGACTCGATGGCAAATGTGATCACCTGAGAGTTCCGACGACGCTGCAATCGCATACGAAATGCAAATCAAAGCCAACGACAAACGTCGCATCATTTTAGATAATTCAATTAGTGAATTTATGCTCTCAATTATGTCTGGCCCGTTCAAACGGAAATTTATTCTTTCGACTTGCTGCACTCGCGAACCTTCAATCTCGACTGATCTCACAGCACACGAGATAAAATATCGAGATGTCCTTAGCTGTCTCAACATGGAGAGAGCATAAGCACACATGCACGCAGCGAATCAAGTCAATTAGATTAAGCGTCGAGTATCTACAGTGATCGAGAGATTGCGACGTCTCACGCATGTAATCGCTGCACGTTGACGAACACATATCGAGATGGAAATGTTAGTTTGTTGATGTTCCCTAAATATTATGCTGTGGATCAAATTGCACGAGTGACTGGCGACGAGCTTAGTCGAGTGACTAGTGATGAGCTTTGTCGAGTGACTAGTGACGAGCTTAGTCATCGCGCCTGATCGAAAATGTTCTAGTCAAAATGTGGGAAAACAATTCATTCATCGACTTCAGTTTGCTTGATGACTTCAGTTCTGTTTAAAACTAATTTAAACATCATGAGACTAATTAAATGTGAAACCTTGAAATTGACTTACAAATCGCTAATAAAAATTAACGGAAAATTCAAATTTTCTTGCAGTTTAATCAACTGCGAGAATTTTATTTTTTCCAGCAGTCGAGTCGAGAAAAACAAAGCAGAAATTTATTATTGTGCACTTTTAATTCTGGCTCGAACGCAGCAACATTGAGTCCGCAGAATGCCGAGAAATCGCTCGTCCGACGACGCAAGGCAGCCGATCCTTCAAGACAACGACGAGGGCGGCAGCTATGACGACAACGAGCTGGAGGAATTCACTTGCTGCAATCCGTCGCGAGGATGGTTTCGCTTCGTGGCGCTGATCTTTATGTGCTTGGTGGGCTTCGGTGAGTAGCTTGACAGTGCGAGCAGGCCGTCATCTGATGCGCGAGCAAATTCCGAGTTGATAACAAAGAGCGATTAGTTCCATATGTTCGTCTGTTGACCCGCATTCGTTTCTATTATAGCGTCATACTTTTGCTACGACAATCCCGGAGCGCTTCAAGATAACTTTAAAGCTGACTTGAATCTGTCTACAACACAATTTGCGATGCTGTACTCAATCTACTCGTGGCCGAACGTTATTCTCTGCTTCATCGGAGGCTTTTTGATCGACAGAGTGTTTGGAATACGCCTCGGAACGATTATCTACATGTTCATTCTAATGATCGGGCAGCTTGTGTTCGCCTTCGGCGCTACTGTCAACGGCTTCTACATCATGTTACTGGGGCGATTCATTTTCGGGATCGGCGCTGAGTCCTTGGCGGTTGCGCAAAACAGCTACGCAGTTCTGTGGTTCAAGGGAAAGGAGCTCAACATGGTCTTCGGCCTGCAGCTGTCGTTCGCCCGAGTCGGGAGCACAGTCAACTTCCTGGTCATGGAGAGCGTTTACAAATACGTCAAGCAATACTACTCCGGATCTTATGTGCTCGGCATGTCGTTGTTTATCGCGGCCGCCACTTGCATCATGAGCTTCATCTCCGCTCTCGTGCTTGGCTGGATGGACAAGCGAGCGGAGAAAGCTCTAAGACGAAACATTGACACTGGCGGCGAAGTTCCGCATCTCACCGATGTCAAGACCTTCAAAATCTCCTTCTGGATGGTCACAGTTGTCTGTGTTGCTTATTATGTTGCGATCTTCCCATTCATTGCACTTGGAAAGTAAGTTCAAGTTCACTGACGACTGCGTTGACCCTGAAATTCTCTCTTATCTTCGCACCCAACTCTTCGTTTCAGAGTTTTCTTCGAACGCAAGTACGACTATTCACCGGAGCAGGCGAACACTGTCAACTCCATCATCTACTCGATCGCAGCGATCGCGAGTCCAATCTGCGGCTACATCGTCGACAGAACAGGGCGGAACGTGATGTGGGTCTTCATGTCGACCGTGGTGACGATTGGAGCTCACGCCCTGATCGCTTTCTCCTTCGTCAATCCTTACATTGGGACGTGCATCATGGGCTTGGCTTACTCGATGTTGGCCTCGTCCCTCTGGCCACTCGTCGCGCTCATCATCCCGGAGTATCAGCTCGGCACTGCCTACGGAATCTGCCAGTCTGTTCAGAACCTCGGCTTGGCTGTTGTGTCGATGTTCGCTGGCGTCATTGTCGACCGAGGCGGTTATTTGATGCTTGAACTCTTTTTCATCGGATGGCTGAGCGGTGAGTCACAATCGGAATGCAAACCTAGACAATTTAATTCAACGTTTCTCGTTTCTAGTTGCGCTTCTTGCCACTGTCATCATTTGGCTGCATGACTTCAACACCCAAGGAGTGCTGAACATGACACCGAAGGAACGAGACAACCTAGCGAAGTCTGCACTCTCGCCAGTTCACGCCTCGATCAACGAACCTGAGCAGGATGAGAGTGAAGACAACGACGGAGCTGGAAGACAACGCAACAAGTACTTGAGCCGAATCGGAGTCGCTGGAGGCACAAGCGACACTGAACCTCTTCTACAATGAGCCAGAAACATATCAACTACGAGAATCAATTAATATTTAACGTGACGTTTAAGGAATTTTCATAATTTAGACAAATCTTCATCGCGTGTGAGTCGAGCGCTGCACAAGACTTAAATGGCGAAGGCTCACGCCGAGAGAAACCAAACTGAAGTATTTCACAAGAGACTTGAGACATTCCTGGCTAACATCGCACAAGACTTTGCCTTCTCAATTCAAAGTCAAACCGAAGATAAACTTTCACTTTGAGTTGGGAAAGCTTCGAGGCTTCTCCAACGTCTGATGTTATCGCGAATCAACTGGCTCGAGTGTCTCCTGATAAGCTTGAGCGGCAGGGTTACAAGGAACCGTTGGACTAAGCAACGAGCCGCCGTCGAGCTCGCATCTCATTATATTTTTGTGATTCGTTGTAAGAGAAAGTTTTACTGTATGTTAACTAAACTAAGAAGATTGCAATTCATCCTCAAACACACAGCCGATGTAATGTAATATATTTTATTGTGATAACATTCTTATAGGTTTCAATGCCAGTTCAGACGAAACTAGTTTGATTTTGTAGAACATTTACTTTTCATTTTTGTTAAATATATGCTTTAGTTCAATTTTAAGTTTTCTTGGGCGCGAGACGCAGCCGCCCTGGCCTGGAATGACTCAACAGCATCGAAACAAAGAAGCCGACGATGTGGGGGAGACGAAATTATCATGACAAATGGAACTTGATCGCTTCACTAAACCGACAAAAGATATTTTCTTATTTACAGCTTCACTATAGCTTGGGATCAATAATACTACGTCGAGCTTAAGACTTCGCGGCGACTTGCTGGCCGGGGGCGACTTCCTTCTCGAGCTGCTTTCCAAGGTATTCCCAGTTGTGCACCATCAGCTTCTGGACGGCGAGCAGGGCTTCGTATCTGACGTTGGGGTCGTCGTGGCCGAGAAGTTGCATCACGAGTTGCTTTCCGTTCAACTGCTCGATGACGCTGCAAACGGATCAAGTTAGACACAGAAATCCCGGCAGTTCAAACAACAAACTCACTGCTTTCCACGAGGATAATGACGAACGTATTCTCCGATGTCGTAGCTGGCAACCGACAAGACCAAGGCGTCCTTCGAGGTGTCGAGAAGATGAATCAAGATCCTCAACAGCTCGTAGTTCTTCTCGTTCAAACGCTGTGCGTTCTCGCGCCAGAACTTGGCGGATTTGTGGACTGGCGACCATTCCAAGCGTCCCGATTTGATTTCAGTTGAATACTCGTCGAACGATGACAGATCCTGAACTGAGTTCTGCAGTTTCTCTGTGAGGAACTCAACGTCTCCAGTGATATCTTCGTCGTCGAAGCGTCTCTGCTCGAGGATCGTCAATTGCTTCAACACTTTGCACTGAACCATGGCGATGCAATGCTCCTTCGCCACCTGAGCGTCGTCGGGCTTCTCGATCAAGTTTCTCAACACTGCGAGAATGATGCGCGTGACCTTTTCCTTGGCGCAGTCGCTCAAGATATCCGCCAAGATTGGAATCACGTTGAACTTGTTCATCTTCTCAGCGAGAAGCGGATTGAACGTCAACACCCACAAGCAGAAGACGAGTTGATATTGAACCTGAAACGAAGAGTTTCGAGTGATGGACGTTGGAGATCGGTCGAAAAATTCTCACCTGGAAGTTCACTCTCGACGACAAGATCGAAATCAAAGTGCTGATTCCATCGACGGAGACGAACGCGAAACGATAATCGTCATTGCGCAGCATCATCTGGAGACAACGACCGACTGATTGGATGTATTCGTTGTTCTAAAAATCGAAACATGAGTTAAGTTCATCGATCCGAAGCGACTCGGTCGCTTTCGCGAGTGACCCGCGAAAGCTGGGAAAGCAAATCATTAGAGAGCGACACTGCACAATTGAGCAAACTATCTAAAGCATTATCAAATTGCGCAACACGTAAGAAATCGTCCTGTTCAATCGTCACGCTATTCTACCGACCGTAAGCTTCAAGAGCGTGGCGGAGCTCGACTGTGCCGAATGCGACGGCTCGTCGATTGCACTTGACACTTCTCGATATTTTTCGTTAGCCTGCGGCTGGTGATGCTGCTGCTCCTTGTGGTGGTGGAACAAGTGCAAGTGGTGATGGTGATGCTCCTTCTCCTTGTGCCCGCGATGCTTCAAGAGCTCAGTTAGTTCTTTAACGTACGCGTTGGCCTTAGAGCGGTTAGCAAAATCGTTTGGCGGATTCGAATTGAAATTATTGTTCAAGATTATTTAGGAGATTTCGAAGAGGGAAAGAGAGAAGATTATTAATTCAGAGCTGCTAAGCTGGTCGATTGCTTAATGTGTTTAGTTGCGTTAGAAACTTTAGGAAGAGTTTTTCGAGTTTCGTTAGTCACCAGTTCGAGATGGAGCGTCTGTTCGATTAGTTTTTGTAAGTTTGGTTATTCTGAATGTTACAGCGAGCGACAAAGAGCGAAACTGAACTCGGGAGCTTGCCAGTCACAGGAAAAGTTGATGAGCTGTCTGACAGCACGACATGATGAACAGGAAGATAAGCACAATTGACTAAAGCGTGAGTTTGATGGCGACAACTGGAAAGGAATGACAAGAAGCGCTTGCGATCAACTCACGTTCAAGACGAGCTGATCTTTGAGCCATTGCAAGTAGAAGTTGAGGTCTGACTTGGGCATCTGCTCGTGACCCCAGCAAGCCAGCTTGGCGAGGATTCTCGACGACATGTTGATGATGAATCCGTCGCTGCGGTTCAACAGAGACAAGAATGGTCCCCAGACGTTCTCCTTGCGCTTCGCTGCGTAGTCCAAGAAGATTTCAACTCTCGAGTGGTCTTCCTAAAATTGAATCTCGATTGTCACTCATCGGTCGTCACGTTATGCAAGTAACAAACCGTCAGGAGGTCGTCGATCATCACGAGTAAGTACTGGATAGTCGTGTCCTTCGAGACGTGGCTCAGAAGGTTCAAGAAGGTCTTGGCTGATTGCGACGTTTGGTCTTTAAGATAGTGAGCTTTCTTCTCGCTATCTAACGCGCTAATGCACTGATAGTCCTCGTTGGAAATCATCTGCGATTGATTGTACGACTGCCAGTTGATCTTCTGCATCCTGATATCGCTGGCTTGCTGCTGGAGAACGCTGGTAGCAGCAATCATGTCTGTGAAGAGAAGTCGATGAAGTTTTCACAACAAAACCAATAGCTCGCGATTCCTACCGATTTTGTCATCCAGATGGGATGAAATCAGCTCGTCAACGTTGCTCGATGCCATTCTGGTGAATTTGGATCACACTTCAAAGTTTAACAAGGAGATTTCACGACTTTTATTCAGATTTTCCAAAGATCTTTTCTTCTTTGAATCTGGTCACCTGACTGAGTAGAATTCTTGCAGTTCCGAAGGGCGCGTAACGATTTTTTGCAAGCACTTTTGAATTTTCCAGTAGATTTGAATTTCCCGCCGATTTACAAGAGAAGAAATTTTGTAAACAAATATTTGAAATCGATTTTCAGATGGAAAATGCTTCTAGCGACTGAAAAGAAAGTTCATGGGAAGAAAGAGACGCCACCGCTCTTCCCCAACAAGCTGCCATCGACGGTCTTCGGCTTCTTCACTGGACTGGACGTTGAGATTTTTGACAGAGATTTGATCGAGGAAGTTTGTAAGTCAGGATATGGTTTGAACCCAAAGCCGAGGCAAATGACGATGAACCAGGATACGGACGAGACTGCTAAGAAGACAGGAAGTCTCGTGCTGTTCCCTGAAGAAGCGTTTTTCCTTCATCAATACTTCAATCTGCAAGTTAGCGATCTCGACGACCGACCGATGCCGACAAAAGTTCTTTGGAGCGAGTTCTGCAATCTCAAGGAGAAGTTCGTCGAGTTCTATGTCGCCTATCTCTACCTCAAAAGCAAGTGCTGGGTTGTGAAGCCGGGAATGAAGTTTGGCACTGATTACTGTAAGATTAATCTTCCTTTTCACGATCCTCGAATAAATTCTGATCTTTTAGTGATTTACAAACTCGGACCACAATTCAACCACTCGTCGTTCGCCGTGAACATCACGAGCAACAATCGACGGTACTCAGTTCTATCCTATCACACCAACGAGAGGATCGTTGAGACAACTAAGAAGATTCTGCTCCACCTCGAAGTTCAATATCCTGAAAACATTTGTCCGTCGAGCTACCTCGATAATTTGAAACTGTTCCAAGTGAAGGAAGTCATGTTTCAACGACTTGACCTAATAAAGCAGATGAGCTGAAGTTTACTAATTTAGATTTATTCGTCTCTAGCTTTATTCTAATCCCGCTTCCTTCTGTTTAGCAAGATAGTCGCGGTGCTTCTTCTGAAGGCCAGTTCGTCTGAACTCTGATCGCTCGTTGAGATATATTTCCGTGCATTCGCTTCTGAAGACGTCGTTTTGATACCTGCAATCGAGTTAAGTGTCAAAAGGTCCATCAAACTTCGAGTTTCGCTCACCATTTCGCTAAGCAAGACTTGAGCTGATCGTTCTGCTTTCTGCATGTGACGACCATCAGGAGAGAGTTGTCCTTGCAGCACGACTCGAAAGCATGGACCTCGTCAAAGCACTTCTCGACTTTCGCTTTCTCCCGCATCACTTTTGGGACCAAAACCTCTTTCTCGACTCTGCGAAGAGTTTTGTCAGCTGGATCACCTGAAAGGTAATTTCGAGATTATCAGCTGCCGGTCAGTCGAATGTGACAACGCTTACCAACGCCATGAGGTCCACCGCCGAACTTCTGTGGTAAAACATGAGCTGACTCTTCGGTTTGCATCATTGCAAAATTAATTTGAGGATTTCAAGCGAGAAATTTTTATTTTCCTGCAGTTTTGTAGTTTGATCGCCCGAAATGTTCGCCGGTTTGTTTGTAACGGTTTTCTGAAATTCGAACATCTATACTAGAACAATTCAAATCATATCGAAACGTTAAAATTGTTAACAAGAAAATTGTTAACAAGATTCTAATGAATTTTAAAAATTATTTGTCTTGCTCTGCAGACTTATCAGAGCACAATTGGTATACAGGAAGAACTTACTAACCAAATCCTGCTCTTCAGCAGCTCTATGGAGCAGCTCGTCTTACTTAAAAATGACAATTCAACTGCTTCAACCTTCGCACTACCTTCATGCGAATCCCTCTCGATATCCCTGAAACAAAGGACGACACTTCACCCCAATTAGAGAACAAATGTCCTTAAATGAACCTTTTTATTTTAGACAATGAGTTGAGATCAATTATGAACTTTTAAAATTATTTGATTGCATGTACAAATTAGAAACTTGAGGGCGGGCGGGAGTCGAACGGCGTGTACGGCCAGAAGATGTTGTTCCTTGATTCCGTCGTCGAGACGGTGGAGGTCGATGATACGGCTTGATGTGAAGAGGTTGGCGTTGGCGACAACGGCTTGAAGCTGGAAGCGAACGGACTGTTGCCGTTCGATCCAGCCGCGCTGGGCCCCGACGAGCTCGTGTAGCTGCCGAAGTCGTTCGGAGTCATCAGCAGATGCGGATGATACTTTGGGATCATTGAGTTGGACGCGTCGCATCCCTGAGCTTGTGAGTGGCACGCGGCCATCAGTCCGTGGAAGTCGAACTTGTAAGCGTAGCGCTTGCCGTGCACCTTCGTCATGATCGATTTGTCGTAGTAATATCTGATTGAAGAGTTTTCTATTAATCAACTTAGGCTTCCCAAGCACTTCACTTTCTTTCTCACCTCAGCGCGCGACTCAATTTGTCATAGTTCATGTTCGTTTTATTCTTTTTCACTCCCCATCGTCTAGCAACCTCATCCGGGTCGATTAGCTTGAATTCCCCGGCGGTGCCTGAACGAGAAAGAACAGGAAAATGCTTAGCGGGAAACTCGAAGCGAGAACGTCTGTCCCAATCGCAGACTTAATCGATAAATTCTCTTTGCTGTGTGTGTACGAAAAACGTACCTTCCCACTTTATGAACTCGGCATTGGACGAATCAGCGAGCAACTCGAGGAGGAATTCCCACAGTTGGATTTGACCGGAGCCTTTCGCAACCAATCTGTGTGTCGCGTTGAGAAGTTGATATGGATCTAAAAGCAGAAAAGGAATCTTAAGATGTTTCGCGCTCGCTATCCGGCGTCGAATTTGAATAAACAAATGTCGCGTTCTGCTTGACGGAAAAAATATGGAAGTTGGAATTTTTGTTGGCGACGAAGTTTGCTTCTGGGACTCGAGATTTGAGGGGAATAAATCAAACTCGAGTCTGAGATGAGTTCGAAGAAAAACAGAATTTAAAAATGGGAAAAGTTTCAGGCGAAGCTTTGATGGCGACTGAGGCTTTGGCTTGTTTTTTATGTTCGTGAGCACGCGAAATATTTAAAAATAAAATTGAAAGTTCAACATGAATCCAGAGGTTGAATTCAGACTCCAAACTTCAGTTTCAGACTTCAAACTTCAGGCTTTTCTCACGTTTTTTGACTTCAACTTTAGCTTCAGAGTTTGAAAAAAGTCTGAATTCAACCTCTGCATGAACCACTGAGCAAAGTTTTAGATTTAAATTAAAGTTGGATAAATTGAATTTGAAATAAATCTTCGCACTGTTCTATCGGAGTTGTTCGATTTTTAAAAAATATTTCCCGATTAGTTTGCAATTTAATTTCAAGATTAAAAGTTAATTTGAAGATGAAACTTCAACCTGTTAACTCTTCAAGCTGAACTTTCATTTAATTAATTAGCTTAAGTGCTTTGAGACTGAAGTTTATTCATCATCAGCAATTCGATAATAAAAATAGATTAAGTTAGAGCGATTGAACTCTCGTGCTTTAGATGAACGATGACTCAAATTCGAGCTTCAGCATAGCCAATGGAAAAGCCAATCTAAAAGTCTCTGGCTCCAGCTTAGTCTCCGTCAAATAATTAACATTTCTTGGAAAACTCGAGCTATTGAGTCGAACTTCGCAGTAATAGATGAAATATCCTGTTGTGAATCCGGCGCCTCGATTTGTTTTTTTACTTCACACAAACTATTTAAAAGCGATAAATATATTTAATCCACTTCGTTCCCTCGCATTAACAATTATTCACTAGTCCTCTGTGCCCTTGACTTGCACCAATCAACTGAGATTCAACCACAAACATGTTCAACTATCGAACATAAACCTGTTCAACTATCGAACATTAATTCAAACTCATCCAACACTTTCTTCCTTAACGAGCTTTAGACGACTTTTACCACTGTACAGAACCGGGCAGTGCGGCTGCATGCGAGCTGCAACAGCATTGTATCTCCTCGCTGTGCTGATATCATCGGAAAATCGCCACATATCCAATCTCACACTCATAGCTTAAGCTTCCCCGGATATTTTATTTCCTCATTAAACTTTCACTCAGCGCAACAACTTCAAAGGAGCAACGTCCGAGCGGGTCGGAGGACAAAACAGGACTGAATTACAACATTGTAACAATTCCATGAGTGTCCTGCGAGGAGGGAAAACCTTGCGGGAAACACAAAGATTTTCCGTTTCCTCTCGCAAGGCAACTCGCACGCACACGCCTTTGTTTCACGACTGCACGTTTGTTGGTTTACTCGGGAATTAAGTTGCGATTTTTCACGAGAGCGGAGAAGAATAAGAAACAGTTTTGGGGTGAATTGAATTAGGAAATTGCGAAATTATACAGAGATTTACTTCGAATTTATCATGATCCCGAGAGGAGTCGAGAGAAAAACTATTAAGCGAACCTTCCACCCCTTCCCATCCACCTCAAGCGTTAAGCGATTCGAGATTATCTCGAATTGAATTTATTATGTGTCGAGAGTCGAGTCCGAGATGAAAGGTCGGAGATTAAGTTATCATCAGAGGCAGTTGAAGTTCATTTATCGTTCGGAAGATAGGCGAGAAGTACGAGCTGTGATTGCAGTCCGAATGGCTCAATCAGTGAGCGAAGTTAAATTTTAATTAAATAGCGAGATGGAAACCTGGCTCAGGAGAGAAATTTATTCAGCGCCCCGATGTTTCGCTCGTGCAATAACATTTGACTTTCAAATTTTCGACTTCCCATGGCGCTGGATTAAGGACATGCTCCGACCTGACATCTCTGATTCCTTTTATTCGCTTATTGTCAGTGAAGTTGATGCGTTGGATCAAGCGAGGCAATGTTATTCATGAGAGCGACGTTTGCTCTCGAAGGCCTTCGAAGGGAAGGAAGTTTATCGATTTGTGCGCGGGAGTTCTTGCACTCATCACACAAATAAATTCACCTGGATCGCCATCAGTCATCAGCGTATCGTTGAACGTCTCGTTGGCGTTCTGCATCAAATACTTGAAGTGCTGCGAGATTACTTTGCCGCCTTGGAAGGATCCACTGACGATGTAGAAGTCCGCCTTGGAGAACGTGGCCAGCTCGTCAGCGGTTTTAGGAAAGCGAGACGCATCAAGTTTCGGCGTTAGACGGAACTTCTTCGAAGCCCATGTCACCCTGAAAGTAAATCCTTGAGTTGGGATCCTTGGCCTTCCTTGCAGCCTTTAATCACTGACCAGGTTGCAATATTTTTCTCCGACCACGTCCGAGGATTGTTCGGCACGAAAATAATTTCATCGTCGACGTCGGAGTGCTCCGGTGACTCAGGCCGGGGTTTCCCCGACTTATCGCGACTTGAGCTATTTGCATTATTGTTCACTGTTTCACTCGAAGCGCCTTCAAGACGCTCATCAACATTGTCGTCTTGCATTCTCCCCCGATCCAGAGAATAAATTTGTTTCACGTCCTCGTCTACATTTTGAGACTTTTCTCTCCATTTCCTTTTAAGGATTTTTTTCTAGCGATCAATCAGCACTAATTAATTATTATTTCCATCGTTCAGTTCCTGATTGTTCTCACACTTTTGCATCGTTTAAGCCCACACGCGTCTATTGAATCATCGGCATTCTCGTTTTATTTCTCAGAATTTTCTTAATATTATTTAAGTCGCGCCGAACCGTCGGTTGAATCTTTAATTTGAAGCGGCAAGCGATATTTTACAACTGAATTCGATTTCACCGAGTCACAAATGATCTTGCGGTCGACGAAATTCGCCTGGCAAGAAAGCATAGTCGAACTAAGACCAAGACACGGCGCGATGTGGTGGGGATGGCGGAGAAAAGTGCGAAGGAGAACGTCGCGATCGCACGAATAGACGCTCGTAAATAGATGAATCGCTCTGTCAACACCAGGAACGAAGGCACTGCGGACTGACGAGCTCAAACTTTCAGTCCTGGACTTTCGCTGATAAGAAAACGTGGCAAGGAAATTTATGATGTGAGCGCAAAATAATTTGCTGAGTGTGTGATCGATTTCTGTTATCAAGAAGCTGTGAGTAGTAAATATTTCTCCGCTCGGTCGACGATGACTAACGTCGAAGATTATTCATTCATTCATAAAAGCCGCACGGAGGTGAATCATAATTTTTTCATGTTATAATTAGATCCGCATTTGGATTTCACTCACTTCGTCATCGACGGACGCAACGTTAGAGATAACGGAAATTGTTGTGACCTTGTTATGTTGCATCATTTGATGTAATAATTCGTGTGGGGGAGGTGGGAGCGTTCAGTGAGTAAAGAGAGGATTGATGAAGTCGATGGTAAGCTTACGAAGCCTTGGATTCATCCAGGATCATCCAAGAAATTTGCTGGAATTTTCAAGCTGAAATAAATTATAAAATAATTTTCAATTTTATTTATAAACTTTTCTTCCATTCTCCAACAGGTTCAGTTACGACCACCTGATTTCATGATGATCGTGTGACTTGTTTGAAACGATTAAACCAAAGTTCTGACCTCCCTCACTCCCTTTCCTTCAAATTTTCATTTCTTATTGACTTCTTTCTCCTCAATCAAACAAAACTCTGCTCCACCAGTTCGGTTTCTTCAAACATTTTGACAGAAACTTTTTGTTTCGCGGTCTTGTGAACACATTTTAATTATCCGTGAATCATCGGCGTTGTTGGAACTTCAACTACGATGATTTATTTCTTAGAATTGTCAGTCGTTTGCTAGAAAATTTGACTTTGCGTTCAAGGTAATTTGTAGAGCGTGTAACGTTCCGCGAGTAGAAATCGATGTGGCGTCCAAAGCCTCGCGCTCGCCTCCCATTCATCGATCTCAACAGTTTCTTCTGACAATAAAAATATGTTACACAATGAATCATGACGCGAGCGGAGAAAAAACTATCAATGAATCAGGCGCATGAAGCATTGCGAAGATACAACATGTAAGAGAAAAAATGTGCGGAATTCGAGCCAAAGTGGTTCCGAGAACTCGGAGAGATTTTCTCAGCTCCGCCAGACATGAATCACTTTTCACGTTTTCGCGCTTTTTCTCCTCGTTCTTCGAAGGTTTGGTTTTGTGTGCGAAGCGTTCGTTGATCGCGTTCGATTTATTGTAAAACTTGAAGAAGATGCGAATTTCTAAATATGATTCTTGTCGTCTGATGTGCTTGATGACTTACGGAAGCTTGTTGATTCGTTATAGATTAAAAGATGTGGCTCCGCTTAGTGGCCTTAGTTTTGCCCTAAGACCTTGTGATGCATTGTGAGTGTATCAAGAGCTCTTGACCCACAGCTGTTGCAGAATGAATTCCTGATGTGTTATCAGAGTAAGTTACTCTGAGTAACTAAAGCTGGAAGCATTGAGCAGTGTTCTCAATCGTTTCTATGTGAAACTTAGGAGCTTGGTGAGATGGACTTTAATTGAACTTGAGTCGCAATTTCTGAGAATTCGTTTAAGCAATGACTCAGAGTGTTTAGCTTAGGCTTAGCTCCCAATCAACCTCGGAGGTTTTCACTCAGAATTTACCAAGAAATTCTTCTGGCTCGTTTGTTCAAAATGCGAACAGCTAAGCCTAAAGATTCTAGTTCGTTATTGCAATGACGAGAGCGAAGTAGCTCAGCCATTCAGTGCCACAAAATCACGACAAACAGTCCACGAAACCGTTGAGTTCGAAAGTCACGTGGCCGTCTAATACTTCAACTCTCGTTCAGTGAAACTGCTGACAATCCACTGAACGAACTGCAATAAAATCCCAGATCACAACATTCATTTCATAATAAAAAACACTGCGGAAGAAGAGCTTAGTTTAATTCCATCTGCTGCTCAGTGATTGCGCTAAGTCTGACGCGCACGTGCGGATGATTTCAAGGACTTTGCCTGAGTGAATGTTCGATAGTTTTCCTTTGAGAATATAATGAGAAGGAAGTTGATGTAAATAAGAAATATCTCGAGATATCTAGTGAACAATGTTGTGGACGGTGGCGTTGGATGGAGGTGAGTTCACAAATATCCAGGGCGAAGCTACACGAGTGAAAGTGAAGTCCCAATTACTTCCTTCCAAGAATGAAACATTGCGAAATGATATTGCAACATTGCTCGATGAAAACGGAGAGCGAAGTGTGATAAAAATAAGTTTTCGCACGAAAACCAGTCTGTTGGAAATGTGTTGGATCGCTGGCGACGTCACGCTTGTCT
This sequence comes from Smittia sp. YW1114-2, assembly GCA_033064975.1. Lineage (NCBI taxonomy): Eukaryota > Metazoa > Arthropoda > Insecta > Diptera > Chironomidae > Smittia > Smittia sp. YW1114-2. The sequence goes on from CP093832.1 coordinate 20,779,621, forward strand.
CGTACTCAAGAGAGTTTTTTGCAGGTCCACGACGAGTCAATCACGCGTCGGTGGCAATTGGCGAGTTCATCTACAGCTTCGGTGGCTACTGCTCGGGCGAGGATTATCGGCTGTCCCGACCGATCGATGTGCACGTATTAGCGACGCTGAGTCTGAGGTGGTCGCTGCTGCCGACGAAGAAAGACAAGAAGTACCCGCAAGTCCCCTTTCAAAGATATGGTGAGTGCTAATTGGCTGTCGCGCCGTCAGCTGAGCTCCGAAAATGTTTGCATAATTGAAGTGGACAGCGAAAGAAGAAAAGCTTTCAGTTTCGTTCACGCAGCGGAACAGGTTCACGATGAGCTTAAGATCAAGCTCACTATCAAGATTCAAGGTTTGAACTGCACACTTGGAAGTTCAGTGATAACGATAAGCATTGCGTGCACTTGAGATTGCTCAACAAACTAAGCGTCGTGTAGCTCTAAGCTTTTCCATTCTCTGCGTCAAATTACGACTCGATTTCTTTTCAATAAATTGTAGGACACACGGCTTGCGCATACGGCAGTAAAGTTTATATTTTCGGTGGAAGAAATGACGAGATGGTAAATGAATCGAAGTTGCGCAATATTCGCTCCATGTGCTGAAACATTGTTTATATTCAACAGGTTTGTGATACTTTGTTTTGCTTCGACACAAAGACCCTCGAGTGGGAGACGCCGGAAGTCAGTGGAAGTTGTCCCGGCGCCCGCGACGGCCACTCGGCCTGCATCGTGGGATCCAAAATGTACATTTTCGGAGGGTTCGAGGAGAACTTGGATCAGTTTTCTCAGGACGTTCACTGCTTGGATCTCGAGCTGATGCGGTGGAGCTTCATTCGCACCTTCGGATCACCGCCATCGTACCGAGACTTCCACACTGCAACTGTGATAAACGAGCGCATGTACATTTTTGGCGGTCGCGGCGACGTCCACTCGCCTTACCACTCGCAAGAAGAAATCTATTGCCCGAAAATTGTCTATCTCGATCTGAAAACTCATCAGTGGATCATGCCGACGACTTCGAACAAATTGCCCATCGGACGACGATCGCATAGCGCTTGTAAGATTGCCGAAATTACTTCAATCAAGTTTCCAATTAACTTCTTTCTGTCGCTAGTCGTCTACGGCTCGAAAATATTCATCTTCGGAGGCTACAACGGACTGCTTGACCTTCACTTCAATGACCTGCATTGCTTCGATCCAGAAAAGAACGTTTGGCATCTCGTCGAGACCCGTGGGCCGTCGCCGAAGGCACGACGTCGACAGAGCTGCATAGTCATCGGCAAGAAAATGTGAGAGTTGATTTGAACTTTTTTGAATTTGTCTAATAAATTTTATTCTTCAAATTTGCAGGTTTCTATTCGGTGGAACTTGGTGAGTGTTGGAGCTAGAGAAAACATTTGAATTGACTAACTGAAACTCTTGTTTACAGTCCATCGAGCAATGTTAATAACAATTCGCAAGCGCCATCCAACTCGAGCCAATCACTAGTCGACTACAACGACACGCACGTTCTCGATTTCGAGCCATCGCTCAGAACTTTCTGCATTCTTGCTGTCATCCGATACAACCTAAACCAATGTGATCTTCCCAGAGAGCTTCGCTTTGAGATCAGAATGATGCTGCAGGCTAACAACGTCAGTCGACCGCTCACAAATACTGGTTAGCGAGCTCCAACTGGCTTCGGTTATTATTTGTTTTATATTCAATTTTTCTGCGCTCGCGATGAAAGAAAGCTTTTATCTCGTCTGCGGTTGTCATGGAACTTCGTTCCCGAACTGTGTTAGCAACTTGAACGATGGCTGGTCGAACAAGCTCAAGCCCCACAACCTTTCTACTTCACTGGGGCTGCGAGCCTTGTGGAATCAAAAGCTTTCTACTGAAGACAAATCGAAATGAATTTAGTCAAAATAAAATTAATATTTTTCAAACAGTCTCAAGTTGTTGATCATTTGCAAGCCTGAGTTGGAAATTGAAGCTTAATCGTATTACGATGTCAATAAACGATAACAACAGCAGCGACGGCGACAAATGCGACTGCGATTGGAGTCAATGCACTCGATCTCGATACGTGTAAAGTCGAAAGAAGCTCATCCTCGAAAAACGTGTCTGAAACCAGATAAGATATGCATTGGGGCGACGAGCGAGGCCTTGAACTTGATGTTTACTCACCGTTGCTCGTCTGTGATTTTCGATCGGTAAAGCCTGAAAAAATTTGTGTCGTCGAAATGACTTTTTTTTTGGTAAGCTGTTAGAGGAAACTCACGCAACACTTTAATGATTTCCTCCGTCGTTCCCAAAGCGTTTTTCGCTACACATTTGTAGACTCCGAAGTCCGAAAGTCTTTGGATCTTGATGACGAGCTTCATCGAGACCTTGTAAACTCCGTCATCGTCGACCACCGACTCGTAGCTTCCGCCTAAGACTGACTTCGCGTCAGGCTGGCCTCGCATCCAAAAGTTCACTGAAACGAGAAATCTCTTGATTCTCTTGATCGCCACATGCGAACTTTGGCAAACCTGAATTCGGAAACGACTCCGTCAAACACTCGAGTTGATTTAACTGCCCCATCGATGCGAAAATCAAACGTTTTTGAGCGACGACCTTCGGCTTGACTGAAACGCAACGGCTTAGCAGGTGAAATCGACGAGAGAGGCAGACAAACTTACAGTTTACTGTCACGGTTATTCGCTTGCTGACACTTGGTGGGATCCCATTCTGCATAGAATCTCAAAACTATTGCGACCCAATATCAAGTAAAACTTTTATAATCACCGAGGCTATGCACAGATAAGATCCAGCTTGTTGTTTAGTGATGAACGGAATTTGGAAAACAGCACCGATGTGAGTTGCTTGGAAAGAACAAAATCAGATCGATAATATTCACACTACGAGATGGCACCACGAGTGATTAAGCATGCTACACATTTGATCATTCTTAATCCACATTTAATTCTACAAGAGTTGCGACTTACAGTATTTATTTTCGTTATTCAAAGGCTTTGATGGTTTCTCTCGCTTCCACAGAATCGTCGGCTCTAAAAGAGATTGAGATGAAGCCTTAGAGAAATATCAATCGCTGACTTTTACCCGGCGAACCAGTGGCTTTACAACTTATAGTCACGTTTTCGAATTCCTGAACTGTTATGTCATGACTCGTTGGGTCGTCCAAGATGTCGGGCGAAACTGTAAGGAGCGGGAAACAATCTCGAGAGCTGCCGAAGACCTCCAAGTGAATACTCACCGACTACGTTCAAATAACCTGACAGAAAATGAAGAGAAGTTTAGGTAAATGCATTCGCACGTGCGCCGGTCAGTGTCTCACCCATCTGTGACTTCATCGGATCGGTGTTGATTTGGCACATGTACCAACCTCGGTCCGACTCGCGGACCTCACGAATTCTCAGCTGCCAGATTTTCTTTTCCGTGTTCGTGATCGAAATTCGGTGGTTCTTCGTGATGACATGATTCTGTATCGTAAGAATCGTTTGGGTGTCGACTCGTAGCCAGGCCACCTTCAAATGGAAACATTTCCGGTCAATAAAAGAGGCGAGCATTGTGATTATTTACGGAAAACAGAGTGCGTTGGAAGGAAAATTGATTTACGGCGAGTTTGCCCTGTTATTAGAGCGAATTAAATTCAAATTCCTCCCCCGCCAAGATGGAAAGATTGAGCTTACGCACTTTGTACTGGATCAGATCGTGAACCTTGCAGGTGAGTATGGCATCTCGGGACACTGGCACAGTCACATTGAGTATCGGCGCCGAGAACTTTGGATCGGCTAGAATTACAGGGAAACTCGATTGAGATTCTCGAACGTAAACGCTTAAAGGTTCATTCGATGTTCTCTGGGATTATAAACATCAAAATGTCACATGTTGACATTTAGTCTCCCTCGTAGCCCCTCCATGCCGTGTTTGGATCTCACTTCCACTTTCGGCAACACTTTCTAACGCTTCCAAAATTAAATTGTTAGGGAGTCTTCGAGTTGTGTAACGAGAAGTTTTACAATTAAAAACAAACAATTCTTCAGGCGTTTTCGAGTGCAGCACATGAAAAGAAAATATCTCGTTCGTCGAGAGCAAAACTCTTTACATAATTTCCGTGATTGTTGATGTTCCTTTGGATTTTTCATTAAGGATCTTGCAGCGTCTTGAGTCTACCTCGAAGACATGAGGTGGATGTTCGGTGCTAGGCGCGAGAATCGAACAGAAAGGCTTGATATAGCAGGCAAGCTTGGCACACTTTGAAATACTCCTACGATTATCTGAAGCCTTCGGGAAGCGTGAAGTCACCGCTCAACACTGGGCTATCTACAGAGCCTCAATCTTGGCCCACAAACAAACAAAGCTCATCATAAAAATCATTGCGAATTTAACAAACTCGTGACGAGTAATTCATTCCACTGTGTCTTCTCGCGATATATTCACTCATCCTTTGAACGTCTTTCCTTTAAGCTGTTACAGGAAATTTAAAGCAAACAAAAGAAAGCTTCCGTGTGACGACGAGACAAATCTGAATTGTGACGATTTAGATCACTGGCTGAGCATTCAGAATTCTCAGTAAACTAATCACCAAACTGTTTAGTTACCAAAATTTCTCTCCTTCATCACTTTGTGCTCGTGCAATATTATTGAGCTGATCGTTGCAATATTGATTGTTAACAGCCCGAAACTAATCACAAGCTCTTTAAGCATTTTCCACTCTTTACCACACAAGTTATTCGCGACTTAATTCCTGGTGTGAAAATTATCCGCTGTAATCGTTTCGGAATCTCAAGACTGAATAAGAAATTAATTCCGTTGATGTTCAACATTCGCGTGTCTTGAGATTTTCCACGCAGCCGCAATCACCACGACGGATATTCGCCAATTCAATTTCATTCATGAGAAACTGCTTGTTCGTTTAAATTCATAAAATCACAGTTGAAATTCGGCGATAATCGTAATTTTTATCGCGAGGGAAATGCTTCTGATTCAGTTTAAGGGCGAGATGGAAAGGTCCAATTATTATTATTATTAGAAGGTTTTTTACGCGTGGTTTAGCCAATTTAAAAAGTGCTTCGGTCTGCAACATTTAATGCCGCGTTCAAGAACTCGCAAGTCGGAGGATGAGCGACGGTGAGTTGAATGTGACGACAAGCTTTTCAATGAAAGCCAGCAAACATGAAACTATAAAGCTAAATTATGTTTCGCATCTCAAATTATGTTTTGATAATAAACTCTCATGCTTGAAATACGTTCAACGTTGCAGAGAAAGCGGAGGGTTTAGAAGAGATGGCGTTCGCTTTATACATTTTCGAAGACACAGCGGTGAAGCTTTTCGATGTTTTTCGGAACGTTGGGGGAAATATTGAAGCAAGAAAGCTGTCTAAAGCTGCTAGACAGCTTTTCGATGACTCAAAAGAATTCCTCGCTGAAGTTAGAGTTTCATCGCTTTAGATTTTGTTTAATTTGAATAGTCTGGCGATTTTATACGAGAGCAGACTGTGATCGAATGTGAGAGACAACTAACATTCAGCCCTAACTAGAGCCTTTACGGAAACCCTGAGAAGACTATCAGCTCATAACATGACCGTTGTGCACCAACAAATCTCATTTAGCCGCTTGGTTAACCCGGAATCAAACCAATTACACCATAAAAAATTTTCTGAATCACTGAGATTGCAAAAACTGACAGTCGTTTCATTCCAATAAAGAAAAGTTTTAATTTAATTAAGCGTCGAACTTCTTACTCGCTCGAGTCCATCACTTGCTGAATTCTTCTCGCTATTGGTGAAACTCCAATAAAAATATTCTAAAGAGTCGAGTGCCTTCTATGCATTTTATTAATTTAAAAATGCGAAGAAATTATGCACAAAAGTTTGATTGAGGAATTCAATTCAATTAATTTTCCTCCTTCTGCTGAATGGAAACGGAAAACATTTTGCAATAAAATTCATTAGTTTTTGAAGATCTGTTTTTTATTTATGCAAAAATATTCAAAAGCATCTCATGAGAAAATTGCTTGCAATCAGAATGAAGAGAAATGGAAAACGAGGTCATTGGCAATGATTGAGAAGTTTAAAATTCAGGAGCTCTGCGCATGATTTAAACACATTTCGGCTTCGCGGAGAACTTTTCAATATAATTTTCGCTTTCTCCTCTCAGTTGCCCACAACGTTCGTTCCATACCGGCGGCGTGCATCTCTGCTTGAAATGTTGATGATGGATTGTATTTCACCAAGAGATTAACAGTTTAGGATGAGTGTGAACTGAATAATAAACCAAGCTGGGGAATTCGTTGAGGAAGAAATTTTAAATCTCCCAGAAGCTTTTTTATTTCATTTTCCAGCGGAAAAGCAAAGCGAAAGCAGCCGAACATTCGCAACCGAAATGAAATTTATTTTAATAATTTAAACGCCCACGTCTGCGGCTTTAAAATTTCATTCATGATACGCTACGCTTGAGGTTTGAACGTGGATAATAATAATACGTAATCATTTTTCACGAATCAGTGGCTTCGAGAATTCGCCTACAATTAATCGATTGACTAGTGAATTCAATCAATTTTTTTCATTTCCATAAATCATTTTCGATCATATTGATTGAGTTTTCCACGTCAGAATCAGAATAATCTGGAGCTGACATAGAGCCGAACGAGCACACATATGATATTGTGTTTCATTCTTTTTTCCTGCAGACGCGTTTAGATATTCCTTGATTTGTTGGGATACTTCTTGCTCCATTCATAGAACTATTGGCGCCATCGCACACAGCAGCGATGTGTATGGCAAACATTCATTTGTTTCTCGCAACTTTTTTGTTGCAAACAATTCTGCATCTGCTCAACAAATGCAATTACTGACTTGTTTTTTTGCTTCCTGAGTTGTTCGACGATTTCCCTTGTACACTAGATGGACCGGGAGCGGGTTCAGTTAACGATAAGCGTTTAATCAATGCTATCATTGTGCGAGGATTGATAAGGAAGGGAAGGAGGGTTCGGGAATAGATCAAATGCGACTAACGATGTTAAACGAGTCAATGAAAAATCTCTGTTCTAGCGACGTGATTGTTGAGCTACGCTAAATGAGCTTCAGGTGAAGGTTGTCAACGCATTTGACTGGTCAATCACAAACTTTCCACTAAGAAATCTCATCGTCTTGTAGCGTAACAGACAACGCAACGTTGAGCGTTGTCTGTCACGCTACGAGACGATGAGACTTAAAATGTTTCTCATGAATGTTTTTTAGTTGAGCGCAATCGCTTAACTTCAAAAGAAAGCAATTAATTTGTTTACCCAAACACCCCGAAGTGTCTTTAATTTCAATTTGCATAGTCAGCCGAGCTTCGAACTTTGCTCATCATTAAAAATCAAATCACCGAATGCATCGCAGCAAACGTTTCGAGAGATCATCGCAAAATAAATTAAATTCACTTCCTTCCATTTTGGCTGAGCGAGACTCGATTGTAAAGAGTCAGTCGAACCGCACGGGAGCTGAAATTGCATGACGTTGATGAAAATGGCCAATTCCGAGTCGATGCGAATATCACGTTTGAGGCGAGAAATTTGATCAGTCGAAGCGCTCTTAATAAAAGCCTTTGCAATGATATGCGCTTGTGAATTACCATATCGATTCAATTGTCACTTTTGGAAATTTGGTGGAAAATTCTGTGGCTACGGTGAATGCATTTCAACGCATCGAATGGAACGCCCGTCAAAGTGACAGCAGTTGAGAAGCTTCTGCATCTGATTACATGCAAAATCTTTGATGTCGAGTATCGATTTTCGGTGAAACATCAAGACGGAGATTTACATTCGAGAGATGCATCTCTTAATTGGCTTTCGAAACGTATAGAAATGAGGTCATTTCAATTCAAGAGAACTTTCTGAAATCATCTTCCAATCGGATAGCATCCGTCGCCAGTGCGCATGCCATTGCCTTCAGAAGGGGAAACCCGAAGCTTAGGCCAGTGAATTTCAGTGCTGAGCAGGCGGTTGAAGACGAAGGTTGATGATTGCTTTCGCTCCCTCGAATCCGAGCGAAATATATCGCGACGGAAACAATCAAACCGACTCGAGTTGAACAGTTTTAATGTCATCCGGAAGACTGTTAGCCGAGTTATTGCCACTCTCGAGACTCAAGATTAAACAAGATTTTCGGCTCGAAATAGAATTGACCCATTAGAGCGACTTGCGAATAAAATTCAAATTCTATTCCTTCCCCCGAAAGTCTGAAACAATATCAAATTGGGCAATTGAGGTTGTGAAACATTCCCTAAATACTTATTTTTATGTTTATATTCTACATTGCGATCTCATAAAATTTCCCTTAAAAGAAGTCGACAGAAAAAGTTTAGATTGACTCCTCTTGTACTTTTCTCCGCGCTTCGCGTTGCCTTCGCGCCGCTCGAAACTTGCAGCATCCGTTTACCCGTAACGATTCATTATGATAATTCTTCTGTATCATTTTCTGATTTTCACTCCCTTTGCTGTTCCTTTTGTCTCAGTTGGACTGGCGAGATAATTGTACGTAGCACTCGACGATGAAATATCATTTTGCGAAGCTTCCACAACGTCACATTTAACTCAAACATTAGCCGAGTCTTTGAGCGCCGAGTGTTTGCTCTTCGTCTGTTCTGCGTCAGGGCTCAGTCAAATATTGAAATTGTTCTATGTTTAAATAAAATTAAACGAGTTTAATTGTGCACTTAACTTCATAAATAAAGCGAAACGAAAGATGTTTGGATCAAATTCCGTTTTATTGTCTTCGCCGAGCACAAAGAGTTTACGACCTTTCAAGCGTTTGTTTATTGATTTCTGGCGGTTTTCATATATAAATGAATATTTCATGGCCGAAATTGGCAATAAATCCAACAATTCAATTTGCACGGCTCGCAAATTCCCGCGGAAAAGTGAAATCGATCTTCTGCTCTCTCGAATCCGCAACAAAATCTGAAACAAACGTTCGATGATTTTCCTGAATTATTTCGCTCGGTTTTCAAAGATTTAGATTTTCTTAAAAATCGATGCAACGCTAAATTGCATAAATAAGCGATGAGATAAACTGCAGAGCTCGGTTCACCAATAATTGGCAGCATAACATTGAAACTTGTTCATGGATCATGGCTGCAGAACAGACGCTGTTTATTTGACACGAAGCTTAAGCTCTCTTCCCATTGATCTTACTTCAATGTTAGCAATACATTGCGAATCTCCTCACTCGCATTTGATTTCCATAAGGCAGACACAACGACGACAAAAGAGCAATCTCCCCTTCCTATTTAGAAAGTTTATTTCCCTGACACATGAACTCTGATTGTCGGATTCATTTCTCAAGCTCGACCGCAGAGTTTCCTAGAAGAAAAACATTTGCTCGCTGATAATTAAATTAAAATCCGAGCAATGACTTTTTAATTGTATGACACTTTTTTCCGCTTATTAATTCGCCAACTTTTTAATGACAGAAAATTAAGAAATTTATTCCGCAAGTTCATGAAAGTTGAAGAACGTGCTTCATTTGAATAAAACATTTTCAATGTCGCAATGAGAGGCTGCGAAATTAGCATAAACAGTTCCTATTTTGCTCGGCTCAGGCAGATAATATCAACGATTTGACGTACAGCAGCATTAAAACAGCGATGGCTTTATAATCAATGCAGCGCTATTAGGCTGGCGACGAAAAGCGCTCGCTGAAATCGCTCGGAAAACCTAAAGGGAAAACTATCCGAATGCTCGATTCCGCACAAGACAAACTTCAAGGGGATTCACATTTTGCGATGCTTAAATTTTTATTTGTTATAGGTGAGCGGAATATGTTCGGGGAAAAGATTTACGGCGACATAAACGATCGCATTACTTCAGCAGAGCTGAACGATTTAAAATGTCGTTATCAGATTATTTCATTCACCTTGTTTCTTTCTTGCTTTCGCCTCTCACTATTTGCACGCCAAAATAAAATCCCAAAGGGAACCACTAAAATCGTCAAAAGATTTTTATCCCTTCCTGGTTTGCATAAAAAACGGATATCGAAAGTGTCGGAACAGGTTAAGTGATAACATAAATTCTGCTTTAAATAAATATATTTTTTATCTTACAACTTTATTGAGCTTGAAAATGTTTTTAAAATGGAAGTTGCCAAGACTTTCCATTGATTTTCCTCTCCGATTTTACAACTCGCTTTCTGTTTGTGCTCGAGGCTGGAAGATTGGCGACGTTTCTGATTAATTTTTAACGCTGACGATAGTTTTTTTGCTGCAGCTCACTCAAAGCGGAAAATTATTGTGAGAACTAGATGCGAAGTTTTGGCGCAACGGAAAGTTTTTCAACCCCATAAAATTTTAATTAGCCATAAATTAAGGGCTTCTTGAGCATTGCTGCTTCTGGACGGAAATAAATAGACGTGGAAAAGTTGTATCATGCATTTTTAATTAAAGTTGTAAATCAACGGCTGTTTTTTTCGAACCAACTTGACACTTTTTAATTGCTGATCATTCATGAGTATTCACAGTTATGCCAGGTGTCGGGTTGTTATAAATCACGCCGATAGAGAGAGCAGCAACATTGTTGCTGACTTTTCCCGTTTGTCAACTGATCGCAGGTCAAAGTTTTGTTTGTGGGCTAAGCCCGAGAGGCTCGGCCGATGACCGACCCGAAAAACTGAAATCTGGATCAATGCATGCCACCCAAACCACCGAATGTTGGCTAGGACTTAAGCTCGACTTTCCAGGCCGCTTCCCACAATACGCTTCCAGTTTGATTCGCTGACGATTGACGATATAAAACCAACTAGACGGAATGATTTTAACAACATCAAGTCAATTGTTCCGGGGGAATTTTCAGAGAAGCAATAAACGACTTATCGACCTTTTTGTTCGGTGACTAGGCCATCAGCGGGTACACATGCATCATGTTTCCCGAAAAAAGAAATTACCAGCTAATAGTCAATAACAATTAGAAGCGAAATTCGTCGTAATTAAAATTTATCGCTTTTTGTCGTGAGGCAATGAAAAATTACAATTTGAGCTGATGGCGCTGTTTATGGGACGAATGAGGAAACAAGGCTTCATAATTTCGAGGATGGCATGATTAATGTCATTGCTTAGTTTCGCTTTTCGAATGGAAGATTGACGACAAATCGTTATCACAAATTTTTTAGAGAAGAGAAAATTTATAGGAAAATCGTTTTCTCTTTTCCTCGCTTGTCGCCTTTGATTCAAATTAAATCCCAAACAATTCCCCACATTTCTTTAGATAACATTGAGAAATTCGATTTCTAAAAGTCCAACTCGAAACTCGATAGGTTTGCTTCAGAGTTTTGTGCTCAACAGTCGACGCAATCTTCTGCTGATCCTTCCAATTATTTAGAAATCACAAAGTTTTCAAAGGTACAAACAGAAAACTTATCTGCGTTCAATCTGGAGAAAATCCAGACAGCCGAGCGCTTGAAAAAATGCATTGGCTTATGGCAAACTTGTTCTTGAATTGCTATCTAAATGTTTGACCATCCGTCGGAGAGAACATTCTCCAATTCGATTGTTAAGAGTCGGATCGAGATCTTATCGTGTTCTCGATTAGGTTCCAACCTCGCCTCACATTCTCCTGAACTCGATTTCAAACAAACGAATAAATTTCACGTATGGTAATGCCACGTCGATACTGTCTCAAGTGGAGACGTCACCAACTATCGAGCTGAAAAGCAATGAAACAGCGGCTTGGATAGGAAAATGCATTTTATACGGCTTTACTTTATTCTCAACTTCAATTCAATTCGGGGATAGTCGCAATACAACCAAGTGGCAACGCTTGAAAAATTATTTGTCCACAATTCCGGCAAGCATTCGTCAGACACCTTCCGTCCTCTATACATATTTGATTCCTACTTAAATTTGTACAACTCATAATACTTGCTCGATTGTATTTCAATATTTGCTGGCGGCAGCTACTCCACATGACAGCGATAGGAAATACAATGTCAACTTCTCTCTAGCAAACTTTACACAGTGTCATATGTTGGAAGATTATTTTGGAACTTACTCGCTTAATTATATGAGATGGGAGCGAAAGTTTTGAGTTAAAGCGCTTCTTCCTCAAAAGACTCTCCAATCACAAACGCTTTTCCCTTCCGTATGAATCATTTAAGCCGAATTATTCTACACTATGATAAATGATATGCCAATTTGAGACTTGTTTGTCTTTAATCCTATAGCTGGTTATTTTGAAGCGTCCATCATACACGGTGGATAATAACGTATTTTGTACTAATAATAATTCTTCTCGTCACTTTACATTATTCGCGTCAGCTTTAATTAATTCGATTTCATTTCGCTGGCACCAATAACTTTATTCATATCGTGGTTTGAAGCTTAAATGCGATAATCTTCCGCTCACGATTGCTCACTTCTCAGGAGCCCTTATCTGACACTTGAGCTTATAGCTAACTTGTTTTATGTGGCGCGAGCTCTTGTGAACAGGATTCCTTTGATGAATGCTAGCAGCACATGTCGCAGGCTAAGTGGACTCCAAATCAAGTGTCAATTGAGAACACATATCAAAGGTTTAACACTAAACATTGCTTCGCTTTAATTTAGAAAACTAAGGTAACATTTTGAAAATAGAATTTAAGTTCTGATTTGCTCCAAATCGTTTTTGCTATAATTTGAGTATTAAACAATTTTAATTTGATTAAAACGAAATCAGTTGGAATTTTATTTAACTTTACTCTGCTCAGCTTCCATCAAACTTCTATAAAAACAGTTTCGATGCTCCCGAGTTGTTGAAACGAACTTTAAGCGCAAAGTTTATCCTGCTTCCAAGCTCTTCTGCCTTAAACTATCCAACTTATAAAGTCTTTACAAATTCGTTCTCAAGCCTCCCAGGAATTATTACAAACTGAGAACCATCTGACTTTGCTGTTTATTTTACGCTTCGATTTATCTCCTGATTGCACGTCCATCGCGAGTTTATTTTATTCCATTTTTTGTGTGATAATAAAGTGTGTTTACATTACTAATTAACACTCCTGCTTTCACCTATTCAAACAGATAAACGGAACGAGAAGCGAACCAATTATCGACAGACAACATATAAAAAATCCATTTGGCTGCGAGAACATGTGTGAAGCGTTATGAAATGCACCAGGCGGCGGCCGTAGCGGAGGTGATCGGGATGATAGCGAGTAATCACCGTTATAATCTGCCGAATAAAAAAGAAAATGATTTTCCGTGAAACTACAGCCGATGATGCTCATCGCCGGCATATTGATTTTTGCACACATATGTCTGCAATGAGCCTTGTAAACATATTATTCATAAAACGACATCAAACAACATAAAACATGCAACACATGTGTTGAAGCAGAAGCTCAATACACGGTTTAAAATTTATTTAAAAAATATCGACACTTCGCTGCTATTTGCCAACGAGCGAGAGATTAAGCGAACTGAATCAAAAAGATAAATACCAGCTTCAGAGCCGACACTGTTTTTCCACTCATCTAAGTTGTCACTTATGGCCGGGTTGTATTTTCGGGTGATTTTGTTCTTGACTGAGATGGGAGAGTGGAAAAATTAGGAAATTTTGCGTGGACCTTGTGCCTTCTTAAACGGGAATTCGGAATGATGTAAATTAAGAGAAAAGGCGGATGGAACAAAAGAGCGAAAGCTTGTAATGGAAAACTTGTTCCTCCAACTTAAATTTGCATGTTCGTTCGCTTACTTTTATTAAAAAGCGTCAGTTCGGTAGTCAAAGTTGTCGTTGGAGCCGAGATTTCTTTAAGGAAAGTTTCTTCATTAGTTTCGCCTCATTTAATTTTCCTGACTCTCCAGTCATATGGAACAGTTTCAAACTTACCATCTAGCTTGATCATACCATCCGTTTCGCCTGTGTAGCCGAGCGCGAGGAAGACAGAAATTAAAGTCATAAAATCAATATTTCCATTATAACGAGATGGAGAGATGTTTCACCTAGTGAATTTTTAGCGACACATCGATAAAATCCGAAATCAGATTGTCCTATGTTTCGTATTTTGAGCTTCATGAACTTGCTGTAGCCGCTGTTTGTCGAGATTGTTTCAAATTTATCACCTGCCCTCGAGGTATCTGCAGAATTAAAATAGCAGCGAGCGAGAACGAGAAAAAAAAGTTGTTTTAAAATGTTTTCAGCATCGATGGAAGCTCCATGATAACAATGATTCTGTCTTACCTATTATCATGTCGCCTCGCTCTGTCGTCCAGTAATTAATTGATGCGGGATACGCTTCGGTGTGGCATTCAAGAATCACATCTTGGCCCACATACGCACCCTCCAACTGATTGGGTATCGAGAGCATGGGTGGAACTGATGAAGGTCAAAAGACGATTAGACGTGAAGTTACGAGCGTCTCAGCGGCTACTTACACTGTACTTTGAGCTGCACACGCTTCGAGATGGAAGGTGGAACGCCGTTTGAGGCCACACACAAGTACGCTGCCATGTGAAGTCTGCTGACTTTTGTTATCGATAATATTTCTCCGTCAACGACGTTTACTGCTAGATAAAACAAAGAGGGAAAAAAAGGTCGAGAGAGCAAATGGAAAAAATGCTTATCGAGGGAAATCTTTGAAGGAGAAATCTCTGTCACCATTTTCGCCACTAATTGACATTTCATCCCCATCTTCTCGTCTCCAAATAACGTATGGCTCGGGAAAGCCTTTCGCTTTACATGTCAATGTTACATTTGTTCCTTCTCTCACAACCATATCATTACTTGTCATTCCTTCAATGATGATTGGTGGGACTGAAACGATAATATAAATATCGAGGTGTTATTTTTTACGCCGAAAGAGTCAACGGTTAGTGCTTTCGATACTTTACCTACGACTTGAAGGTAACCTTTGCGTGATCTCATGGGATCTGTGTTCACTTGACACATGTACCAACCCCTATCCGACTCTTCCACTTCTCTTATGTGAAGATACCAGCTTCGGTGGTCGTTGTGAGTCAGAACGATTCGAGGGTTTTGCGTGATGACGTTATGATGAATGCTCAGGATCGTCTGGGTATCTACCCTCACCCATGCAACCTTTAGTCGGAAAGACACGAACGGTTTGTGAATGAATTAGGTGAGAAGTGAGTTTCCGAAAAAGCAAACTTATGAATGAAGTTGGACGACGGTCAAAGTGAATTTGTAGGAATTGGGTAGCCTTAAGCAAATTTCATTCGTCATACGAGCACTGACGAAGGTTAGTCCATCATTCTTGATTGCTCGATGATCAAACAGACAGACGAGGAAACTAACATATCATGTCTGTGCTCCATTGAGGTCTTGGAAAATGATGGAAATCGCTGAATTACAGCTCAATGGAGTAATGTCTTAATTTAAACCCTAAACGAGGATATATGGTTATTTTCGATAGAATTCGATTAACTCAATCAAGTCTGTTCTTCTTCCGTTTAAGTTTTCGTGCAATTTTGTTTTACAGGAGAAATTGGAAAATCAGATCACGTTAGGAACTTTCCTTGTTCGATTCGACGAGGAAAAACAAGAGAAACGATATAAAAATGTCGAATCGATGCGAGAGCGAGAGGAGAAAAGAAAACAAATAAAGAAAACTTTAAAAGTGCCACAAGCAATCCAATTAAGAAGGAGAAGAAGTATAAAAGTAAATTTTCGTTTCAAATTAAAAGGCTGAGAGTTAGAAATGGAGTCGATGCAAATGCTGTGTGCAAAGTTGGGAGCGAGAAGGGAAAATGCCAATCCACAAAGTGGAAATTCCTGGAGAGGGAGAATTGCATTTGCTTACCTTATAAGCCTTTAAATTGTCAACGACACATGCTAGCAAAGCGTCTCGTCCTACAGTCACTGTTATGTTTGGAATTGGTTCCGCAAATCTAGGAAAATTGGCTTCTGAAAAATGTTCAATTGAGGATTTCTTTAAAGCAAAGGAGCGGTAATGACTATCACACTAACCATTGTTTTGGTCTGAGATTTCTGCTTTCATGGGTTTGCCTGCAAACGAAAGATGCTTGTTAGAATTACTCGCTACAATTCTCCTAATTTTTCACTCCATTCCGTTTCTATTTTAAAAGAAATGTTTCACGTCCTAATTGTAATGAAGTTTTCCAACTCACACGTTGCTGTTGGCTCTTTAAAAAGTGTTACAAATCGAAAAGCCCGAGATGAAGAAAAAGCTTTAAGAGGGAGCCGAGCAAAGTTAAAAACTGTTTTCACGTTTGGACTCTGTTGAATCCAGCACTTGTTTTACATGGTCATTGCTGACTCGTGACAAGAATATTTTATGTGCGGCACGAAATAAGAAATAGTTCTCACTCGCTCGTGTTAAATCGGACGAAAACTAAATTTGTCATGATTTTCTGAAGTGAGATACGGGAAATCTGGTCGAACAAAGTGTGGATCTCGCTCGTTTTCGTCAACTTTCTTGAAGCTGAGGGGGGAAATTCTCACAGCTCTGATGGATTAGTTCATGACCCTGCGGTTGGAGCCGATTCCTGTGGAATTTGGTCGATGAATTCTTTATGAAGGGCTTTGCAGACTAAATTATATCACTGTCGTGTAAAATATCGCCTCATTGCCAGTGAAAGTGTAATCAGATAGAAAGTGACTTCGTTGCTTCTCGCAAAAAAACTGAAAATCGATGGCGCTGCCTCTTTTCAGCGTCACAGTTTACGATCCAATTCAATATTTAACTTGGTCACGTTATTTATGACTTTGTGATCTTCTGCAACATAAATTCCTTTGTCAAATCTGAATTTGGCTCTCGCCTCGCATGTTGGCAGTGACATAATTTTCGGAAAACGAGTAGCTTCAACCACCGAAGCCACGTCGGTTATCTCGTGTTAGTGTGACGCTCCCATTGAGATATATTTCCGAATTTGCTTTGCTTTTCACCTCATAGATGTTTCACAAAACTTGCAGATTTTCACCAGAGAAAATATTTTATTTCCTCAACTTTTATTCTGCAAGATATTTCACTCTGTTTCTAAAACAAGTTCGAGGTTTGATGACGGGAAAAATATTGCGCTAGATCACAGCAACGAACGAAAAATATTCCACTTCATTTCTAGTTAAAATATTTGTCTCGATTTTACTATTCAAAGTTGGAAAATATTTTGCAATTAAAACTTGAAAAATATTTTCGGAACATATTTCATGTATCGCTGCATAAAGTTTGACATAAACAGATCGTGCCATAATAATCCCAGCTCATTGCGGAGAAGTTTCTAATCACAGTTCCATAAAACAGACCATCCCGAGGATCTGAAACATTTCTCTTCCAAATTACAGCAATGCAAAGCCAGTCGTTTATGTGCAAATCCGTCAATCTAAGAGAACATGAAATGGTTTAAGTGATCGTCAGTTTTTCTGGTGTTTTATCTTGACTTTTCGTTAGGAATTAAACTTTAGCCGCTTTGTCTCTCCGGATTATCAAAGATTTATAACATTTCAACGTCTGATTTTATCACCATTCAACAACATAGCACGTAACGGAGCACATTTTTCCTTTCCAAATCTCATGCTTGTTATCAGAAAGTGTAAACAGCTTCTTTCCCAACACATTTTTATTTATTTCTCTCACTTTCTTATGTTTGTTTATATATCTGATAAGTTGAAATCATTCGTCACTTTAGGCAATAAACTCACCAACGGACAGCGACGTAGAAATGGTGTTGGTGTACAGGGCATACAGATAGATGCAAATGTATCCGTTGAACTTCATGTTATTCCTCGAATTGCACTTTACTATCTTGCTGCTGTTTCATTATTTTCGTGTATTTTGCGGGAATTTCTCATTTATGGCTTTTCTGTTATGTTTTTGCAGGATAACTAATGAGCCATTCGCATTGATTACAAGCTGCGTATTTTCAGCTGACGCTTTGAAGCGAACAATTCAAGTTGCTTTCACTACACAAAACGCAGAGATATCCGGACTATTCATAAGCTCACAATGCACTCGTATGCACTTCTATGCACTTAATTTGTCGGCGAACATTTTCGGTTTTTTCCTCATCAAACTCATCGCGATAAATTCAAATCACGCCACACTCGCTATCAATTCTCATTAAGTCAAATTAATTTATATTTATTCACACATCCGGGACCGACTGAGTAAATTGAATAACTTTCGGCTCGGTTGAATCCTTCCAGACGACTGCCGTCTGAACTTTTTTCAGTCAAATGGAACAATGTGTATCTGTAATGCAGATCTGAGGGGGAAAACTCGTTCGTATCAAGATCGACGAGAGAAGAAAGTCGCGTCATGCGCAGGGCGACAGAACCGATTGGAAGAAATCTGAGCTTTCCATGCCTCGGACGAAATTTTAAATTAATATTAAGGAGAATTCATTATTTCGGCTTCAAATTATTTGCCTTCACTACGACAGCGATTATGCAAGAAAGTGGTTTAGCGAGGGATGATTGATGATCGCGCTTCCAGATTTCTCATGCTCGCTTGACATTAACCATAACGAGAGACTTTACGGTCTTAATTCAACGGTCGTTAATCGTTTATGTCTTGATGACGCGTAATTAACTTATGAATAAATTAATAAATGAAGAGATTTATATCGCATGAACGATCCTGATAGAAATCGAACTGTTTATCTCCTACGACTTCGGAATCTCGTCACGTACTTCAACCATTCAATGCTATTAAAAAATTTATTAGCTTCGATGCCGAAAAATCCATTCAGCCGCTCGTCCGATGGCAGAGTTGGAGAAAAATCCCATCGTGTTTGTCAAGCATTTCATTAGAGCGTGAACTCCCGAAGGATTTTAATTTTGACTCGCATAATGAAACAATCTATCATGCTTAGAACGAAAGCAAAAAGATCACTTCACAGAATTTTTGATGAATCATTTTTGGCTTATTTCTGCTGAGTTCATTGGAATGTGAATGATATTATTTGTACAAGACTTTTCGATTTACTCAATAATGAGATTTAGTGAGGCTTAGTTTCGAATCAATCAACAGAAACTGCGCCGTTAAAGATGCTTTAAACGAGTAACTTGTTTATCGAAGGTCGATGCATGCACTGTCAACTCTGACCGTCCATTTAACTGGAATCGATTTTCAAACCTATCGTCCGTGATTAGACATTCTTGAAGGAACCGTTTGCGACGTGCTTCGAATTCTGTCGAGGGCGACAACGATATCTAGATAGCAACATATCTGATTCCTTCAAAGTGTTTAGCAACGAAATGTTTATTGATCGATATTACCTCGAACGAGATAACATCTGGATCGCTTGTTCGTGTTAAATGCTTTCGTTATAAATCAATAATCGTCTCTCTGTTCCCGAGAAACTTGCAATGATTCCGTAATTAAATTATAGTTCTCGTAATATTTTCCCCGCTACCATCATAAATTAATAGATAACGTTTTGATTTATTGATTGCCACGCTGTATCGTCATATCATCATTTGTGTCTACCGGAGTTTTTCTACCGTTGGTGTCGTTCAAATATCGTAAACTTTTCCTCGCGCTCTCTCTCTCCGCCGCCTCGATGTATCAAAAAATTAATCGTTTCTTCCATTGTCTCCTATTTCTAAGGAATCAAATTGATATTGACAGGCCACACGGCTTCTCCTTCCTCCCTCTTTTTTATCACATTAAGTTTGAGACAAAGAAGTTAACTCACTTGCGTCAGCAGAAATATTTATGTTTCTCACAAAACAAAGAGAAAACTCCAGATATTTTGACAAATTTGTAGAACAATTTTTTATTTCAGAAAAACAAGCCAAAAATTGATACGCCATATGGCGTCGCTTTTTGAAAAGATTTGTTACGCAAACGAAGCTTTTTTCAATAACCATTTGAGACGTGTTGAGAATTGTGAAAAAGGAAACACATGATACCGAAGAAGAAAAATGTTTTTAAGAGACATGAGACTTATTCTCCATGGAGGGAGAGAAGGAAATATTAGACGAGGCTATCTGTAAGGTGCGAATAATATAAATCATTACAGAGCGATCAGATCGATAGCTGGAAAGAGAGATATCTAGACAATTATGCTGTTCGCATTACACGGACGATTTCACTAATCTCGGAAGATTTATCGAGGACATTAGCAAGTTTCCCAATTGAAGTTAAAATTAATAAAGTCTCTGCTGAGTTATCCTTCGATACTTTCGAGAGTTTCAACCACTCGAGCTGCGCTAAAAAAAACTCTCAAGATATATTTTTCCGATTCATTCTCATTAAAAAGCAAATGCGAGGGTAAATACACAATGACAGAGTCGTCAAGTGATGAGAATTAATTGTTGTGTAATTTATGTTAATTAGTGAGAGTCACTTCAGACATAATTATTTCTTTATTTTCCTGTACCCGCCCACACTTGATTGCTCTCAAGACGATTTCTCTCTATTAGGAACTGGCACAATTCAATTCGAAGCTATATTTGTGTTTTTTCAACCTTGTTGAGAGCTTTTTTTTGAATGGGAAAACTTTTAAGAAAAGCGATCAATCAATTTGTTGGAGAAATTAAAGTCGCTCTCGTTTTGCTAATTGATTACCTTTTCGAGAAAGGAAGATTGTTTGAACCGAAGCGCGTTCTAAAGTTTGTGAAATCCAGAACTGTAGTTTGCGACTCGAAACTTCTTGAGTTTCCAATTTAAAAATTCTGCTGAGTTTTCTCTCTTTCTTATCAATTTTCCATCTCGAACATACTTTTTGTGTTGAAGTGTTGAACCTTGCTGGCATTAAGACACAAAATCACGTTCCGAATTCCGTCGTCGGAATCTTTCTGGTCCTTTTTCATTGCGAAAGAAGGAAATCAGGTGGCCATTACACTTAATCGTCACTATAGAGCGCAACTAGCTTCATGAATAATTGAAATAGTAAATCTCTCTGGATCGAACGAGGCCGCTTTACGAGCAAGAATGTTTTCCTTTTCGATGGAAGGTGAATAGTAAACTTTTATTCATCAATAAGTTTCTCGTTACGCAATAGATCGAACTCGTGCATCTGGAGTCGTCATTACTTCCGTCAAAGGTTCTGATGCCAAAGCTATTAAAGACCGTGGATGAGATGCAGTGATGCAATTGCGTTCAATTAAACCTCGTCTCTTCTTCCCATGAATAATTTATCACGAAAGTGCTGTTCTGCAATCAGCATTAAACGAGCGAGAAGTCTCTGTCAGAGCTTCCCAACGGATTTGCCACGAGATGTGTTTGCAATGCTTCTCCTTGAACCTTTGCATTTGTTAAGGATTTAAGGTGAAATTTGAGATGCAAACTTTTCTAGTTAAAGTCGAGCTTTCAACATTTCAAGAGAAAAACGTAACAACTCCACCTGACGACTTTTAGTATGTGCAACTCTGCTCGATGCATTTCTATGGCTTCGAGTTCATCAATCAAGTTTGGAAAGATGTGAAGTTTAAAATATGGAGAACTATTCAGTTGGAAAAGTTTGTGGACTCATTTAAAATGAAATCTCGTGGAAAATCATTGGAAATTCCCGAGGAAATGCGAGGCTTGCATCTCAAATAAAAGGAAAGGAAAGTTTAAAAAGAAACTTTGAAAAGTTATGAAAATTCATCAAATAAATAATTGCAAGCTTTTGAAAATCGAATGTGCTATTGCAAGCTCTCGAATATCGTGAAATTTATGTCATTTCCATCGCCGATGATGTCGACATAAACTTGATTCCGATTAAAGTTGATTAACTTGTAATTTATGTCATGGCGTTGTTAATCGATTGGGCAAAGCTCCGCGAACATCCCGAGGAAACACACGGAGCTCAGCTCAAAAGTTTCACACAGATCTACAACAAAAGCAAGGGAGATAAATCATTCTATACCTCGAAATGATAGAACGAAGATATCACGTTGATAAATTGAATCAATTTCGTGTAAAATTACATTTTCTCACATGTATCTTCTTGATCAATGTTGAAAACGGAAATTCTCGAAAAAAAAGTTTTGGGCGAAATAAATCTTTCAAACTTATTAGATTTTTGTGTGATTTAGAGATTTATGGCTTTATAAGTACTTTCGAGAGAAATTCAATCGGGGGTAACTTTCCATTTCCTTCGGAGTGATCCCAATTCGTTCTCAACCGGCGTATAATCGTGTAAGCGAGATATTCGTACATCTGTAGAACTTCAAGCCTTTGAACTCCCGAAGGTAAAAAAGACTTTCGGAATTTATGTGTCTGAGAAAAGTTTGGAAAACACTTTGAATGCGAATCGTTCATTTAAATTATTTTGCGCTCGTCGAGCTGTTGGCGAAGCGAGTCAGGGCTTGGAATCAGCTTAGGGTTTGTTGTGAATATTTGATGAGCTCGATTGGGAAAGTGACAAAGTCGCCAGGTCAATTTGTGTTACGTTAGATGAGATTAAAATGTTTTCTGTATGAGTTTGTGCCTCACTCGTTTCTTCTGAGTTGAATATTGGAATTATCAGCAAAGCCGCGACGATTCCGACACATTTTACAAACTTTTTGGTCATTTAAATTCGAAGCTCTGTTCAATTCTAAGTGAGTTCTGGTGACTTTAATCCAACTGAATTCAGAACTGACACATCAAACTTTTACAATCCGACTTGAGAGTCTCAAGTTGAGACTGAAGATTTCGCTAATGCGCAAAACCCCTAAAATCTTGAACTTGTCACTGTGACTTTAAATTGACGAATGAGTTTTTCTTATCTCTTCAGCGCGACTTTCCGAGCGCCAAATTTAGTGAGTGCACATCGAACAGATTAAGTTTGCCATTTGTCGATAGACAGACTCGAAGAACTTCTCATCGAGCAGTCGAGTTTACTCGTCGGTACCTGATAGGTTTATTTATCCTGTTTGATGTAAAGCAAACTAATTTATCAGGAATTGATTCAATTAGCAGAGAGATTGCTTGATCTTCTGAACTTGAAGCCAGACGTTTCACCTACTTTACTAAATTTCTCAAGACCTTTAATATTCTAACGATCTTAAATTCATTCTTGTTCGACATCATAACGATTTTTCGTTGCCATGTAATTGAAGACCACCAAGAGCACAACGAAAAAGTTCCAATTTCTTCTCATCTCGAACATTAAAGTCGAAAACTTGGAAGGAATCAAATCAAACGCGAATGTACATTTATTTGCCAGACGAAAATTTATGGCTCTCCATTCTTTCTCAATTAAAATGCTTATTGCTTAATGACAAGAAAAATGATTTATGACAAAAATGCTCCTTTATTCCTTTATTCCTCTGTTTTTAGGGCTTTTTCGAAGGAGTTGAGAAATCCGTCATGTGGTCGGTTTTACTCACAAATTGTCTTGTGATTCAGATAAAGGAAGGTGCTCACTCGCACTCCCGCGAGCTTCTTGCACTTCCACCGGTGCAGCATTGTCAGTGCAGCAGAGGTGGATACGCCCATAGAACTACTGTCCTTTCCGGGCCCAATTGTCTTGTGAACCATGGGTAGAACTTCCAATATTGTGCTCAACACAGCGAGACGCGTTACAAGATTCACAACTCTTTCTTCTTAGGCGTCGACAGTCGACTTCCGGTTTGCACTTCCTAAGCTCAAAGATGAGCCTGATCCGCTGCTTTCTTTTGAATTAAACCAGTGCTGACAAGTCCAAAAAACTAATTTTATTCCCCAATTTATTGTCACTAGTCCACGGCATTGATGATCGTTGGCTTCTGATAAAATGTTTCTCAATTCAAGGCGGACCTACAGCAGTTGACACCAAGTGAATCCCAAGTAAAACAGAACGAAAATTTTACACGACACTTAAATTTTGTTGAAATTTCAGAGATTTCTATGCTAATTATATCAAGCAGAACAAATTTGAAGGACATGGTAAAAGCCCTTCAACCAACCAAGGCACCCAGAGGTTCACGTTATTTCTCTGTGTTTGCTTTTGACATGTTTGATCCTTTCTCATTCATTTTTCCCATCGTTACTGGAGAAAAATAGCGTATTTCTTGTTCGAAAAATATTCCCATAAAATCGCATCTCGTGAATTTTCATCACATTTTGTTTAAAAAATCTCTAAATCAAGCAATTTTCCACAACAATCAATCATTTTGAGCATAGAATAATGAAATTCATCATTATATTTCTCACGTGGCGCTTCGTCGACGGGCCGGAAAACAAAAAAAAAATGCAATGTTGTCGTCATGGCTTTGAGTTCTACAACAATATTAAAGAGTCGCTTCCAGTCGGTTTCAAGCTGTTAGCATTCCACGCATGCCTGAAAATCTCGTTCGGAATTCTCGCTCTGAATGTTCTTTCAGTCCGTGACAAGTCTCGGATAACGAATGCTCATTTCAATGTTGCAAGTTCTCGCTTCAACATAAATATTTCAAATCACTGCGCCCGCTCTGTTTATTTAATATTTCTCATATTTATTAATTCGAGTCAGGAGCCTTCCTTCGACTTAAAACGCTTCCCAACTTTCGCTAAAGATCAAAACTCGACTCAACAATAAATATTCTTCTTAGTCAGAAAGTTTTTAAGCCGATAAGGATGAAGCCGGATAAAACAAACTTTGTTAGCCACAAAGTTGCTGATTTGTTGGGTGGTGTTTAAATTAAGTATTTCAAGTCGCTCGCAACGAAATAAACCACTTTTGGGCATATTTATTCGCAGTAGGAGAGAATCTTTCGCCGGCGAAGACAAATCTACTGAATCATCTAAGCTGAAAAGCGCGATGACTCCAAAAAAATCTTCTCTCTCTTTCACTGAATAAAAGTAAAAAATCCATTAAGTTTTTAGCACGTCTCTTTTTATTTGCGCAAAATTGTTACACCATCATGCTTTTTTATTATGAAACACACAATGTGAAATAAAGCATAATTTTAATAACATGTGAAAAAATGAATTTCATGTATTTTTATTAAAGTTCTGCACGGCTCTGCTTCGGCAGAGATTTCGGATCACAACAGCAACTGTGCTCACTGCTGCTTCGACTTTAAATCCTGCAAAAGCTTTTCGCCCGAACAAATGAGAAAAAGTTTTGTCGGCCCCAAATTGGCTCAAATTTATGTTGCGGAACAATTTTATGGACGACGATTAGATAAATTAAAATTGTCGTAAACTGGCAATTTTGAACTGCTATTCTTTTATCAGTTTCATGTGTTCCGATGACCCCGTCTGCCTCCGTTTCAAGTCAACTAATGTTTGTCTCTTCATCCCAAAAGTCGCAAAGCAATTTATTGAAAGTCAGAAATCCTTTGCATAAGTAATGTCATTGATTTTCGATTTTTATTCCGTTCAATCTACCTTTTTTCAATATCAATATCGAAGTCATATCCTTTTTAACAGCATCACACATGGATGCAGGATAGAGAGAAGGTCGTAAGTGACTGGCATATGAATATATTAAGGACTTTACGATTCGCAACATTGACCCCTTCTGTAAATGTCTCGGGAGGGTGAGAGGGGCAGAGAGAAATAAAATCTGAAAGGAAAATAATTCCTGACATAAATCGCACACTAAAGTCCAGCAAATGTGTGTTAAATTATTTATGAACACACTTAAGAAAGAGACAAAAAGGTTGAAAATGTTTGGTCTGTATTAAAAAAGAAATATCTCAGTAGCACATGTCTTGAGACGGGCTTTCATTTATTTCGATGACTCACTACTTAGCTCTGTATCAACATCAACTCGGGGACAAGTTCCTTTCGCCCACTCGAAACAGTTTAAATGGCTCTCGAATCACAACCTCAAACTTTACGATGCGCGACGAATTGCGTTCCGGTTTTAATGAGGAAAATTTGCATGAACCTGCATTTAAAACAGACCGAGGCGGGCGCAATATATTCCCGACTGGAATCTATCAAAAGCCACAGTTTTTCCATTCAAAGTTGGTATCCGACGATAGAATGTTTACAGCGAACCTTTCACATTGCTAAGGGAACAACATGCAATACTCGTTCGGCAACACACTAAATGTCATTGTTAATGAAAATTAATGGCTTCTGAAAATATGAAATCGCTTTATTAAAATGAATGTGGCTTCTAAATCCTATAAAATTGGAAAGCTTCAGGTGTAATGAATAAATTCTCGTTAGCAAAGAATTGAGGATTAAATTAGGAGATAAAAAAGTATTCGAATATCTTAATTCTAACCAATTTATTAAAAGATCCTTTCGAGCCTCATTAATCTTACTCGAATCATTTTTAAATGTTCATTACGAGGCATTAAAATGTCATCATTTAAACTCACTCTCTCTCGCTTCGCGCTAGGCCAAGATCATAAAACTGCTTGAAATTAATATTCTCGTCATCACCTTATCGCTTATGACACTTTACCGCCGTAAACGAGTCTCATACATCAACCTCATACCTCACTCGTAAACATCACCATCAACCATTAATAATTTTTCGCATGTATAATTTCAGATATTAATCTCGGAGAGCACGAGAATGAGTCGCTGCAGCAGCTTAAAGCTCCAACGGCTTCCAATTCCGTGTATCGAGCAGAGAGCGAGCGACGCTTTCGAGTGGAAAAAAGCTTCAGAAATATTTTCCGCTTCATTGACAACAGAGCACATTCATTTGAAATTCATTATAAAATTATTAATTTTTTCTCTGCTCGCAGATTGTGCAAGCAGAAGAAATAGTTTCAGTGTCTTTTGGAAGTCATCCAAAAGTTTTTAAGCTCTGTAGGAGAAACTTTAAGGCCCGGATGTTTCGAGAGATTTCTTCTTAATTTTTAATGAAAGCTCTCGCAAAACAAATTTATTCATCAAGCCCACATGAGAGCCGAATGCAGACCATAATCTTGTTCTACGAGAGCATCATGCATAATCAGATTTCCAAACAAATCTGACAAATATACATTCAGCTCCTCTCTGTCCCTCTCTATCAATTCTCGCTTTAAAGTTCTCGCTTTAACCGTCCCCGTCTGAGATATCTTCGCTTCAATCAAGATTAAGATGACAAAAACCAAAAACCCCTGGTTCCGGTTGTGCGAATACTCCGCAATTTTCGTCAATTGTGTCGAGCGCGGAGAAAGTGAAAACAGGAAGAAACAAGCGGGAGCCAATTTAAACTTTTCTGCGTCTGTTTCTCTTAAAGCAAATTTTCGCAAATCAAGAGCAATATCTCGAGGCAACTCATTGGAATATTCCGACTTTGGCGTCTGTGCTTGGGCAAAGTTTTTAAATGAAGCTCTTTAAAATGTTCGTTAACTTAAGGACTCCGAACATATTTCATTACGAGAGCGATTCAAAGGTCGTGATTCTCGAGATTACTACAATGAATCACTGCATCAGATGCTAAGATACGATAATGTGTTATCATGAGAGAGAGCAGTTGACACAACAACTTCTCTTATGAACTCCAGTTGAGTGGAAAACTTTTCTTAACGATCACAACTTTCCTCAAACTTTCCCCAACAAATCCGGACAAGCTCATGAAATTTTCAAATGTTACTGCTCTGAGTGAAATTTATTGTTTTTCTCGCAAATAACTATTTCGAAATGAGGGAAAAGAGACGAAAAAACTTTGAATTATTTATGACCACAGATCTCTCTCCTTCACCATAATGACACGACAGAGAAGAATTATCAGTCGGAGTCTTTATAAATGGCCAAAAGCATCTGCAGCCGTTCACAGCGAAATTCTTTATCAGCAATCACTTTCGATTCATTATTAATTTCTCCGCTTCAAAACTCATCGAGAGATTCGTGTTGAGGAATTTTCGACACGACTCGGATGATTCACAATCTGTGTCGACGTCATCAGCAGCAGAAAACTTTTTGAGTTGTGCAAATTTCATGACAAAACTTTTCAGCAATAAAATTTTAATTTATTCTGTGAAGTTTTGCATTATTATTCGCATGCATTCATTGCTGTTGTCGGAGATTAACTTTGCCTGAAACTTTGTCATTCGACGACGCTTGCAGAATCGAAGTTCAAAAGTTTAAATCAATTCATCTTTGGGGGCCGTGACGGATTGAGCGCATAATGTCTGATCTTTTCAACTCTCGCTGGTGGATTTAAATAACTTCGAGGCAATCTTCCCCTCCTTCAAAAGCGATTTGATAACTGAGACTTCTATTGAGACTAGCATGTTCTTCTCATTCATTTCTCAACAATGGTGAAAGCCAACAACGAAAAAGGTGCAGACAGGAATTCTTCGTACAATGAAAGCTACAAAAAGAGACATTAAACAAACCATCTCATTGACTACGTTGAAAGCTTTGTCGCTTTAAAGAACTCTACATTTACATTGGAGCACTTCAATCCATTACATTAAGCAGAGTACCTTCAATTTGTCTTTGGATTTCCAAATTAAATTAAAATCAAACTCAATTCTGTTTGTTTTGTCTCTTCGATTTTGTAATTTCAGGTTTGATTTATATGCTAATTTCGTC
This sequence comes from Smittia sp. YW1114-2, assembly GCA_033064975.1. Taxonomy (NCBI): domain Eukaryota; kingdom Metazoa; phylum Arthropoda; class Insecta; order Diptera; family Chironomidae; genus Smittia; species Smittia sp. YW1114-2. Next base: position 20,807,927 of record CP093832.1, read on the forward strand.
TGAATGTGCTCGAGCCTCGCATGGAACTCCGCCACTGCTTAAAAGAAAATTAAAGTTTCTGACGTCTCAAAAACTTAAGGGAGCTTGAAAAGCATGTTCCCTAAAAGATTTTTCAATTCGAATGGATTGGCAATTGCAATGGAAGAAAAAACAAACGATTTTCATGTTCAAGAAGTTTCCTCATGCTTTTCAAACTTTTCATTGCGAACTGATGTTGCATCGACGGAGGAGAAATGTTTCTCATGAAAAGATTCTTGCCTTTCACGACTGGCTTCATCCAGTTCGTTGTTGATTGAGTGGAAATATGAAGTCTCGCATCTGCTTTCAATATTTTTTCAATAAACAGGGATTATCTCTCTTGATGCTTTATTTACCGATCTACGTGGATTCTCAGCTTAATGCGAACATTACAACTTAAGGAAGAGGGAGAAGCAGCAGGTAAGTATGTGATGAAAACTTTGCGAGCAAAGGTTGTGGAATTATTTGTGGAATTTCTTATGATTTTTTAAACATTCTGTTTCCGGGTGGACGAACTGCTGCAATTCTCGATCCGACGTTGAGCTAAATGCTCGTCGAAATGAATCCTGAAGTGTTTCACTTCTCAAAGGAAGCCGTGAATCTGAATATTGCAAGGACTTTCATCATGCAATCGACAGGAATGTTAGATAAAAATTGCGTTGCCTTCAAAGCAAAGTCAAAGATAGATTCGTTCGATGAACTTCGTCTAGAGGCTGAAAGAACAAGAATATTACTTTTTCGGTCACGCTGTCTATGCTTGAACTCATCGTGTTTTACAAGACGACTCAACCACATCTTCAAACTAAAGGCTACTCAGGTTACCAAACCACCCACACCCTCCGAACAACCCCCAACCTCCCCAATAATCCCTGGCCCGTTATTCTCTACACAACACTTCACGTTATCGTTGAACAGCTCCATAAGCTGCCGATGGAATTGAACCAATTGATAAATGTATGTATGTTGATTTGATAAATATCAACGCTCTGTTTCATTATCTTATAAACTTCTGTAGTTTGATTATAAACTTCTAGTTAAGTGCATGGTTGAAGTGATCTTGAAATCATTTTCTCTAATTTTTTGGTATAATTTTTTCAAAACCTTTGCCAAGGACTTGAATTGCATCCAAAACTGTAAAGTAATTCCACATTGAAGGCCATTAATGTGCAAGAATACGATGGGCCTAATAAACGTACATAATAATTAAAATAGTTCCCAGACTCTTTCAAGGAACCCAGTTCAATAAAGTCTGGGAAAAATTAGCAAAAATAAACCAAATCAATAATAATAATATTTTTTTAAAGATTATTTAAAAATTGAAAACTTCCGCAGTGCAAATCTCCCAGTCAAGCACTACAAGTTTAAGACTTTTTACATTTTTAAAAGCACAATCGATGTGCAGAGTCAAATAGAATTTGCCAACGATTGTTTATAATTTTTAACGGCTCAGCCAGAATCCAAAAGCTTCGCTTTTGCTTTCCCCTCGCCGATGAACTCGCAGGGTGTTCGAGTGCGCGCGTTGTGAAATTCTGAAAATTTGTTTTCACTCTGGAAAAGATAAAATCAGTGCAAAGCTTTGCTGGGTTAGTCGTGAAATGTGCATAAAGACCTGGCGAAGACGCTCGCACCAAAATCGACTGACGGGACGCTAGAAGAGAAGTGAAAACAAATCAACAATTTCCCGTCGACGGACATGCCCAATAACGAGCAGAAGTCAGCTGTGAATGCCAAACTCTTTGTGTCTAGCAATTAATAAGCCATGGTTAATTTCTCGCGTCTTGCTCGACCTCTCAGTTTAGTTTGTGGAAGTGTGGAAAAGCTGTGCAATTAAGCATGCATTAGCTAGAGTTGTGGTGCTCGAGCAATAATCTCTAGACTCATTACAAGTGAACAATTGACGAAGACACTCATCCTTCATACATCGCTCAGAGTGTATAAAATGCAATCAAAATGCGGCTTAATCGCGTTCATGTTACTGATAATTCCATTCATAAAGACAGGCGAAACTGGTAAGTGACTCATTCCGAAATCACAAATATTTTTTCCTCGACTTCACAACAAGATTGAGACTCATAATTGCTGACTCGGTCGAGTGCCCTGCGGCTTTTGCAATCGTGTGAGGTCTTTCGTAACTAAGGCAGCAGCAGTGTGAATCTCAGTGGCTCATCCCATCTGCCTGAGAGACTTTTATGTTTACTCCAACGTTACGCCATCTTGGAAAACCTTTTCCCCATAATTTATCCGCTGCTGCAAGCCACCAGTGTCTCGCTTCTTTTCTCCGTCCTCTCGTGGAGGCTGCCGAAGGACGAGCGGACCAAAAACTTTCGTAGTTGTTGAAAGTGATTAAGCCATAAAGGATCTGCCGCCTAATCCCTTGGTTTCATTAAGAACCGTCAAGAAAAAAAGCAGAAACGAGGAAACATCTGACGGCAGCTGACGACGAGGGAGTTTTCAAACAAAGCGACTGCATCTCCGGGAAAATCTGGGTTGACTAAATTAATTAGTGTCGATCGATGTCAGAGATCTCGATATTGAAAGTTTGAATATTTCATGAAACTCCCAAAATCTAATTCGATTGATTCTTGCTGACTTGAATTTCATCAGAATTCTTTGTAGTTTTCAATTGTTCATTAACGACTCGTTTCTCCTTTCCAGGCTACGTGAAAGAGAGTGGTGAGTTGTCTGACGCAATCCACCGATTAGCGATGGTTTTAGTGCTTGCTCAGCTGGTAAAGTTTTGAAAGGAAACGATTGACTGACTTTTTTTCTGTAGGCAAACGGTTAAATGAGTACATATCGCATTATGAGACACTAAGTTACGATACAAAGCATTTGCATGCGGAGCATTTCCGAGCGAAGCGCTCGATTGGGGAAGAGCAGCATGTTCATTTGAAGTTCAGCGCTCACGGCGAACGCTTTCATCTTAGACTTAAGCGTGATCTGACGACATTAAGTGATAAGCTCGAGGTGAGACCATGAACGAAGTGGAGTCGATTCCGTGGGTAAACTTTGATTCGTTTTAGATTCATCATAATGAGAACGGAAGGCAGAGCATAAGGCAATTAGACACGAGCCACATCTACGAGGGACGCGTACTCGGCGACAAAGAGAGCTACGTTCACGGCTCAATTAGCGATGGAGTGTTCCACGGTCAAGTCATCACATCCAAAGATTCATTTTTCATCGAAAAGGCGAGCTACTACTTCCCCAATCACAGCATCGCCGACGACGGCTTCCATTCAATCATTTACAAAGACAAACACGTCAACGACCCTTACAAGAACAAGCGAACGGTCCATGAGAATGGCTGTGGGCTTACTGATGACGTCTCGCGCTGGATGGACTTGGTCCAGAACTCAGCTGACGAAGAGGTCGTTGTCGCGTTGCTGAATGAAACACAAAACAAAGCGGACGATGTCAACCGTTACCAAAATGTCAATCGAATTTATGATGATTCACTGAATCATCATCATCCGCATCAGAAATATTCTGAAGAGATCAACAACCGCGCGAAAAGAGCAACGACTTCGGCGCGATACCAAGAACGAAACACTTGTTCTCTCTACATCCAAACAGATCCGTTGATATGGCGGCACATTCGAGAATCGATTCCGGATGTAGGTTGAGCTTAAGTAGCGTGTAATGTTTACCACTAAAAATTTACAATTTCAGCACAACGACCCGAACCGAGCTGCGCTTGTGGACGAGAAGGCAAAGGAGGAAATTCTCTCACTTGTTGCCCATCATGTCGCCGCCGTCAATTTCATCTATCGCAACACGAAGTTCGACGGTCGAGTTGAGCACCGCAACATTCGATTCGAAGTGCAGCGGATAAAAATTGATGATGATCAGGCATGCAGTGCGCATTACCGTGGCGAGCCGAATCAGTTCTGCATGGAGAACATTGACGTGTCGAACTTTCTGAATCTCCATTCTCTTGGAAATCACGAAATATTCTGCTTGGCTTATGTGTTCACTTATCGGTGAGATTGCTAAACAATTTAAGCGCCGACCTTCACTCACAATCCGGTTTGTTTCAGTGATTTCACCGGTGGAACTCTTGGCTTGGCCTGGGTCGCATCAGCCTCGGGAGCGTCCGGCGGCATTTGCGAGAAGTATAAATCGTACACTGAGACGACAAGTCAAGGAATGTACCAAAGCACGAGACGCTCGCTCAACACTGGAATCATCACATTCGTCAACTACAATTCGCGCGTGCCACCAAAAGTCTCGCAGCTGACTTTAGCTCATGAGATTGGTCATAACTTTGGCTCGCCGCACGATTACCCGGCTGAATGCCGGCCCGGAGGACCGCCGGGAAATTACATTATGTTTTCAAGCGCTACAAGTGGCGATAGACCGAACAACAGCAAGTTCTCGCAATGCTCGATTCGAAATATCTCTAACGTGCTCGATGCCATTGACGATGCAAAGAAGCGAAATTGCTTCAAGGTCAGTGAAGGTGCATTCTGTGGCAACAAAATTGTGGAGATTGGCGAAGAGTGTGACTGTGGCTTTAACGATGATGAGTGTAGAGATCGCTGCTGTTATCCGAGAATAGTGAGCGAATACGACTTAGCCTTAAACTCATCAGCGAAAGGATGCAGTCGCCGAGCTCGCACGCAGTGCAGCCCGAGCCAAGGGCCCTGCTGCGATCCAAATAGCTGTGCGTTTGTTCCATCGAAACTTCGTGCGCGTTGCCGTGAAGAATCCGAATGTTCTTGGAGCTCAATCTGCAATGGAACGACCAGCGAATGTCCTGAGCCGAAGCCGCGCGAGGATAAAACAAAATGCAATAACGGAACACAATTGTGCATTAGCGGAGAGTGCTCTGGATCGATTTGTCTCAGCTGGAATAAAACTGAATGTTTCCTCAGGTAACGAGAGACTTAGAATGTTCATAACAATGTTGCTATATTATTTCTTTCAATAGCTCAATGCACACAGGTTTTGATAAGCGTAGACTGTGTGAACTCGCGTGTCAAGACGGAACTGACGTTTCCACGTGCCGCTCGACGAGTGAATTCGGAGAACAGGTTGGACTTCCAAAGGGTGGCATAAGCCTTCGACCAGGTGCGCCATGTGACAACTTCCAGGGCTACTGCGACGTTTTTCTCAAGTGTCGAGCTGTTGACGCCGACGGTCCGTTGGTTAGATTGAAGAACTTACTGCTGAACAAAGAGACTTTGCAAACGCTGAAGCAATACGTGATCGAGAATTGGTATCTGTGCGTGTTGATGGGCATCATGTTCCTGATCTTCATGGGAATATTCATCAAATGCTGTGCCGTTCATACGCCCAGCAGCAATCCAAAGAAAGCGCCAGCGAGGAGATTCTCCGAGACTCTGCGACGACCAATGAACACACTGAGAAGAATGGTAAACGTCGCCTGTCGCATGAATAATTCAAGACTTGAAAACTTTTCCTTTCCCAGCAGCGTCCGTCCGCGAACGTCGCGCGAAGCATTCCGCCGCCAGGCCACGTTGAACGACGAAGTGGCCCATCTCAAGGCGGCCGACGGCAGCCGTCGAGCAGCAGAAGCCAGCAAGCGAGGCCGAGTCAGCATGGGTATAATAATCAGAGTGGTCGAGTGCGAGGTCAATGATTATGCTGTTAAAAAGTTTTTCTTTCGCTTAACCTCAGTGATTGTCTCATCACGTTTCACCATTTTACTAGTTCGCTATCATTTATATTTAATTCGAGCATGATTAGAGAAGCTTTTTTGTTTAAAATTTCCAAAGCATAATGTTCGCTTCAATCTTTAACCATTTGTTTTGCGTTTCATTCGCCTGCGAAGCAACAGCAAAAGTTCTTGTTGGTTAACTCTCAATATTTACTCTTCACAGCCGACGCGCCATTAATACCAGTACAGGGCTATAACCGACGCTCGCAGCACGACCCTTACGTCGAGGGCTACAATGAGCGGCAACAGTGCGAGATGCAGCTCCGATATCCAACACCTGGAAGCGCTAAGGCTTGACAAGTGTAAATAAATAGCTTTTTAATTTGGCCAACACGGGAGCGAATGTTTCATTTGGATAATTGCTGATAGTTTCGATGAAGATTAAAAGTGTGTGTTGGGTCCAATCATCGAAATGAACTCCTCGAACTACTTTCTGTTTCATTCTCCAGAAGACTTAGAAGAAATTTTGACTCATTAGCAAACTCCTTTTAGTTTTAAAGTATTTTTTAGTTAAATCTGTAAGACAAACGAGATCTTTTTGAGAAATATAAAGATGTGATAAATGGAAAATTGAAGAAATATTTTTCTAAAGCGACAAGTCAGATTTCTCTCGTCGGGTGGCTTCAGCGAAGTCACTCGAGCCAGCGCGGAGTCGAGCGAACACCTGACGACAGCGTGAGGTTCCCGAAAGATCCGCACGACTTAGGACGATTGAGTGATCAAGGGAAACTTTGAAATTAACTGCCAAAACGATTAAGTTCTCATTTTACTTTCCCAATGATGTTCGATTCAATGAAACAGCTCGTGAGCGCCAATAATTTATTCCACGAAACTTTGAAACAGTAAAAAATCCATTTGAATGAAAACGTGATATGAAAATTTTGAAATTTATTATCGTTTCCTTTGTTGTTCTCCGCTCGATTTCGTGGAAAATTCAATTTTCCTTTCATAATTCTGCGAGATCTTTCTTCCTCTCTCTCGCCCCGAGACTTCTTTCCTCCTTACAAATTTCTATCTCGTTCGACGCGGATGAATTTATTTTTGATGACATGAAAATTGAAAATTGATTTCTCGTTCTCTGTGCAACTCAGAATCGTATAAAATAATGGCTGAACGATATTTTCATTTCACTGTACAGACAAAGTTATCGATAAAAAATAAAGATCTGTTGTAAATTAGACAACGCAACGTTTGTTTCCTTCTCTCTGCAATTGTTCAATTTACAGCATCGTGATTTATTCTAGCCGCTCGTGCTTTCGTCTGCCGTTGCAGCAGACGCTGACGATTTGGTGGAAAGTCTCAACGATCGAAAGCTTTGAGCTATGTCATGTCGTTTAGTGCGGAGAATGGCGTGTCGTCTCTACAATTTTCTCGACTCTTCGCTGCTCGCCGTGACTATAAATTCACATTTACAAAATCATAAACCGCAGCATCTTCATCGACATTTTCTCCAGACTATTTTGCGAGGAGAATCTTTTTACACAACGAAATTGCTTGAATCAATAGCAGCCTAATCATCATCAATCAACTCGGTAGCAATATGCGGGTAATTTGGACGCGATAGCGATCGAAGAGCAATTTAATTGAAATGTGTTCAAACCACCACAGATTTCACCGGACTTCAATTAGCTCAGCTCTTTCTAAATATTTCAAGTCGAACTTTCCCGCTGGTGAATTCTTCAAATGAGTAAACTCCGAAGACTGAAGAGCAATGATTCGGCTACGAAATGCAGTTGAAAGCTTCAACTTGAATTGCTCGGTGTTTCGGAGCGCAGCGAGCTAAACGTTTGAGTGACACTTGAACCTAAATCTTCATGGGCTTTCACACCAAGGGCCCTTCAAACTTCCTTCGAGCTTCACAGGCAACATCGTCAAATAAATTATGCAAACATTTCAGAAGAGTTTGGCCATCACGATTGGCTAAGCTTTGGATTACAAGATTTCATGGAGCTGATTGAATTTCCATTGTGACTTCTCTCAATGCTTAATTTAATCGACTAAAAGTGATTTCACGTAGCCGTTGTAAAGGTTTGCTCGCTTTCCTTTCTTGCACGAGAATTCATGTCTGCACCTTTTTCTATTGCTTCGCCCATTGCTTGGAAATATGTGAAAGAAACATGTTTTGTTAAACGAAGCAACGACGCTGAAGAGCGCAAAGAAATTGTGGCCGAAATCTCTCTTAATGTTGTCATTAAACTCGAGGAAAGGATGAAAAGTCCCTTAGGACTTAGCCATAGCGGAAAATATCACAATTTCTCTAAAATTTATGCTTGATGGAGGGATTGAGATATCTGACGAAGACGCAAAGGTTCCTCGACTTGTAGCGATTAAGTCACAAGATCCACGGCAACGTGTCCGTTCGGCGAGGTCGAATTTCTTTCTCAGTTGACGGCGACGTCTTGAAAAACATCTCGTCGACCTCAAGACATCTGAGTTGAAGTAAAGAAGTAAATTCGATTGGGTGATTCTAAATAATCAATTTCCTCTTCCCTGGTGTAATCGTATCATGTGTTCTTGTTTCGATCTCATTAAGCTGATTTCTCGAAGGACTCGAGAGTTAACATAAACCTTGAATAGTAACGGAGCGTCGGATCAATAAAGAAGTTTGCGTCGAACAATCGAGTTAGAGAGAATGGGAGATTGTTAATCTATCAAATGCATGGGAGCGCTCAAATCCGTTGCTTGGCATCAAGCGAACATGCAGTTAGACGAGCGGTACCTGAACTTTCCAATCGGTTGGAGGAGAAATTCCGACGCATGGCACGTGCGATCTACGAAGTTTTCCTTTTCCAGACTTTTCTCTAGCCGACACCGAAATCTTCAGTAGCGCTTTAGATCTTAATGAGACCTCGCGTTTCTCAACAAACGACATAACTTTTTACGGCTTTCCCTCGTAATAGTTTCGGCTTTAGTCAAAAATTGAAATGGTAATTAAACTGAACCTGACGAGGACGAAAGCGAGATTTTGGTTGCCGAACCGCAACCACGAAATCAGAACGAGAATCCGTTGCCGTTGATGGGAGCATATAAGTTACACGGAAAAGCCACAATGACGTTTGAAGCGACAACGCTGGCTGAAGCCACCAGTGTGAGACCAAATGGGATGAAGCAGTTCGCCGGAAAGAAATTCCACAATGAAATCTTTCGCCCAACTCAATTTGTAAAGTCTCAATTTTCATTTGGAACGAGCGCTCGCCTAAATAATTGAATTCGCCCGAAGCAATCGCTTAAAGTTTTCTGTTTGTTTTCTTACTCGCTGTGCTTTTACTTCGTTTTGTGATCAATTTTCCAGACGGAAAAGGAATTCAACGTGATCTGATTGAATGATTCGTTTTTAAGCGAAGGATTCGCTCCGAACCTTAATAAAGACTTTCAGTTGGAATCTTTAGAATTCTCGAGCTGCTGGATTAATTCTTCCTAACCATCTCGATAGAATAAATCAAATTCAATTCACAGCGAGAGGGAATCTCATGGCGAAAGTGCAAGAGGGTTTGTATCCCAGATTTACTTTTGCGGAACAACAAATCTTGACAATAGAAATTATTTAAACTGTCGCAAAGTGGTAATTCGGAATAAGGAAACGGGCAGACCACCCACCTCGTTTCCCTCCTTCGTTACGAATTGTTGATTCGGAATTTAAATCCAACTCAAATAAACAAATGGATTCTCATGTACTGGCAATCGGAAGCCTTCAGGATAACGATTAGGTGAGCTGAGGTTTGCGGAGTAATAAGTTGATAAGCATGAGAATTGTTGGCACTTTGAGTTTTAGTAATTTGTTTCAAGTTGTTATCAAAAATTTTATTTTAGATCTTGTTTTGATTTCAACTCTTTAATTTTACATCTTGCTTTAATTTCAACTCGTTGAATTCATGCAATCATTTCTGATCGGATTTTCCATTGCAATCAATCAGAATCAACGGAATGATTGCATTGATTAAGTAGATCTCAATCTATCAACGACGTAAAATCCAACGATTAGGTCGCTTCATGATCCCTAAAGTATAAATTTCAAAGCCAGTTTGTCCTCCACTCAGTCGTTATCCGAAATCGTTTTAAATGTGAGCCGACACTTCGAACGTTAAAGAGATTTGAAAGAAAATCTTGGCTTGAAATTCTCGTTTGATTCAATCGTTGAAATGTTTTGGCGCACGGCGATGAGATTGACATTGAAAATTCTTTTACCACGAAATCTTACATCAAAATAGTTTATTGAATAAACTTTGTTCACTCTCACTTTGTTGGCTTTGATATTTAGTTATGTAGAATTTACAAGTTTAAGATTATTTAGTTATAAAGGGCACACGCAAGGATTTGCAACTAATTTCTGGACAATCGACTCAAGGGTTTTAATCCGATCCGCTTGCTCCTCAGCTAAAACTTTTTGTTCTTCAGCCTCTTTTCTTAAGATGTCAACTTCTTCGTTGATGGAACATCGAGGTGTGCAAGAGTTTTCTGTGGTCAGTGGAGGCGAAGTCGTAGTGGTTGCTGTCTCTTCAAGTGGTGGACATTCCCTGATCAGTTCAGCTTGTAAATCATCCATTTGCGATGGAGTCGTTGCGAACTTGCCTGTGCAATTATTGTCGTTGAAATAGGCTTCCTTGAGTGCATCTAGATCTGACAGTAGGGACAGCCCAACATTGCGGATCAAATTGTTGCCGAAATCAACGTATACGAGTTTCCGCGAATACTGGAAGAGATCGCCGTCGAGGGCTTCAATCTTGTGTCCGCCCAGACCGAAGGCCGTCAAGTTTGACCACGGCTGCAAATGAGCAGAGGAAATCGACCGAATGCGTTTACTGTCGTAGATTGCGATTGCTTCTAAGTTCGGAAAAAAATTCTCGAGGTTTGTTGGAAACGTTTCTAGTTTCGATAAAAAATCAGTTCCACGGATCCAAAAAGCTGCCACGTCGAGATGATGGCGACCGAACGTGTGATTGCCATCAATCCGAGTCACTTCACTAATTTCTGGGCTTTTGAATTGTGTAACTCTGCAGCCGTAGCGTTGACCAACGAAAGGCCAAATCCCATTGCTGAATTCACAGCGCATGCTGATGCCGCACGCAGGTGAAGCGATCGCAGTCACCAGAATAAAAGCTTTGATCATCCTGAAAATGAGAATCAATATCAACCAAGTTTGCTTCTTTCGACTTACACTTGAGAATCTACAAAAAGCTAAAGCACTGAAGACTGAACAAAGCTAAAGACTGAACAAAAAGCTAGAGCGGAATTCGCTTTTAAAGAAGTTGCTTATCGCATCTTCTATCTATAAATTGCTGTAATTATTGAAACGACATAAAGGCTTTAAAAGTTAATAACGTTGTTATTTGGAAGTATTCGTTGATTGCATTGACTGTCGCTCAGTTACTTTGAGGTTTGCAGCCAACAGATAACGATTCGCTGGACTAAATACATTGAAAATCGAGTTCAAATTCCCAAGAAGTCCATCAGATTTTCTTTTAAATTTGTAATAAAATTTGAGCTTTGAAAGCTCACTGAAAGCTTTTGAAATATTTCACCCGAAAAATTTCCCCACACGAAAAATCCCTCGAGTCGCGTGCGACTTCTAAACTCTCGCCTGGCATTTTCAGATGCTCGTCAGATGTTTGGCATTGAAAATCATATGGCAGGAGAATTGTTTATGCGAAGAGAGGAAGAAAAGCACGTGGAAGAGAGGAAATATGTTCGCCGACATCGGAGACTCGAACCGAAGAAAAAGATATTTGTGAAAAATATTTGTCAGTGATCCGGCTACGAAAATATTTATTGAAGTCAAACGGATACTCGACGATCTGAAAGTGCTGCGATCGTTGAGATAAAGGTCGTCTGATCTTCAAAAGCTTCGAGTTTACGCAAAATATTAAAGCTCGAGCCGGGAAAATGGAAAATTAATTTTACTTCGTCGCATAATTTTGTTTAGGTTTTGTTGCCATAAAACTCAGTGGAACCAAAACAAACTATGGCTAAGTTCGTCGAGTGGGCGAACTCCTTGCTGGGGCGCTTCGAGGAGCAGGTAACGAAGTCGTTCTCGGCTAGTTGCGGAAATTTTCCCAAAAATTTTCCGATTTTCCAAGATGTCGCACGAAAATCGATAATCGCTACAGGTGAATTTCTTGTTTTCCTCCAGCTTCCCTATCGCACTGGCAACACGAGCACGCAAGCTCGCATCAACATCGAGCAGACGCTGATCGAACAGAGCTTGATTCAGATCTCCAGATATCGCTTCTCGCTAGTGATTTCCGGTCTGACGAAGATGCTGCAGCGAGTAAACGAAATCGTGAGTGGGCGTTGCGCTTCTTGGATGCCGAAAAAATCACATTTTGTTTTCCGTTCAGTATCAGCCCACGCAAGGCTGCCGAGGACAATCGGACTCCGAGAGATTGGGATACGACTCGCTCATCATCATTCTGCAGACGCTGGAGCGATGCTTGTCAGGGCAGTCGAAGGACACAGCAAGGTTCGAAGAGGCGCTGAACGTGAAGTTACTGCTGAGAGAAATCTGCCAGTTTATCGGTAATTTCTTTGTCTTATCCGTGTGACTCAGTCACTCATTTCATTATTTCTAGACGTGCAAAGCGACGTCCCCAACAATTCACCATCGCTGAAGACTCTCGCATCCAAAGTCCTGTTCGCCTTATCACAAAACCATTTCGTCGCTGTGTTCAATCGAATCTCAGCGAGGCTGCAAGAGCTGAGCGCTTGCTCGGAAGAGAATCCCGACTACTCAGACATTGAGTTGATCCAACACATCGATTTGGATGTGAACAAGTTGACAAAGCTGCTGACTGAAGTGATCCAAAAGTTCAAGCTGCTGAAGAAGTCGGCGCACATGGTGTTGTTGAACTCGCTTGAGAAAGCTCTCTGGAATTGGATCGAGTTCCACCCGAAAGAGTTCGAAGACCTCCAACGGAATCCAAACGAAGAATTGTCAAAGTGCTGTGAAACATTCTTCGACATCCTCGACTCGTCCGCTCAGGAAAGTAAGAAGAGTCGACCGGCTGTGTGGTCGCTGCAGATCATTCTGCTGACCCTGAGCCCGAAGGTCCTCGAAGAAATCGTCAACGCAGATTCTGGCGCGCCTTGTTCGCCGCGGCACAACAAGAAGAAACAGTTCATGGATGGAATTAAGAAAGGATTGGGTTCGCACGCCTCATCGAAGCAGTTTACTGAGTCAGCGGCGATCGCCGCTATCAAACTCTGCAAAGCCAGCACTTACATCAACATCAATGATTCCAACAACGTCACGTTTCAAATCGTTCAAAGTGTCATAAACGATTTGAAGGCTCAACTGTTTAATGTCTCCAAGCCATTCTCTCGAGGCCAAGGCTACAATGTTGCTGACATCGATCTGATGATTGACTGTTGGGTTTCTTGCTTTAGAATCAAACCGCACAACAACGAAGCACTCAAAGTGTGTCTGAGTCTAACGTCGCCATCTGCTTATCATTTTGTCATCGTCAGCTCTTTGCTGAAGTAAGTTAAATAGATAATTTCGAGTCGAATGACTTCTAAATTTATCGTTTTAGGATTGTCACGCAGCCGCGACTGTCTTGGTGGCCCCAGATCGATTTGGTGTACGCTCGATCGTCTGAACTCAGAGCTCTCTTCACTGACACACTGAACAAGGCAACTCAGGGATACATTGCACATACTCCACTGCGAATGATTACCTCCTTAACGCTCAAATCCAAAGATGCGCAATCTCGATTGATTCGTCAGGAAGAAGGCCACGCACACAAAGCGTTGCTCTTGCTGATGGTTCGCTTGATCCACGCTGATCCACTTTTGCTGTTAAACAGCCAAGGCAAAGCCGGACACGAAGTGCAAAGTTCAACGCTCGAGTTGATCAACGGACTTGTTTCCCTCGTGCATCAGCCGACAATGCCAGACGTCGCACAAGAAGCCATGGAAGCTCTGCTCGCACTTCACTCGCCCGAGAAAATCGAGATGTGGAATCCTGAGGCGCCGATCAACACTTTCTGGGATGTTTCGTCGCAGGTTCTCTTCTCCATCTCGCAGAAGTTGATCCAACATCAAATTGCGAACTACACGGACGTCTTGAAATGGCTGCGAGAGATTCTTATTTGCCGCAACACTTTCCTTCAACGGCACAAAGACTACGCAAACTGTGGATCGCAGATCGCAATCTGCCGACAAGCGCACATCAAACTTGAGGTCGTGTTCTTCATGTATCTTTGGTCAGTTGACTTAGACGCTGTCATCGTCGCCCTCTCGTGCTTCGGGTTGCTGTGCGAGGAAGCGGAAATCAGATCGGGATCAGACGAGTTGACAGTTTCCTTTATTCTTCCAAACTATCATCTCTATCAAGAGCTCGCTCAAGCTTCAAGCACAATCACGACAGCCAACAGCGAATCTCGCTATTGCTTCTACGAACACACGCAAGGTCGCGTTGCTTTGCAGAAGAACATCATGGGGCTATTGAGAAAGCTCGAGCATTGCGCCAACGGCGTTCAACCGTCTTGGGAAGAAACTTTCCGCAACTGGGAGATCACCAGCAAAATGCTTCAGAATTACCCAAAGGGTGGAAAGCTCGAAGACGGCCAGGCCGAGACGTTCCATCGAAGCGTCGGCAAACGTCGAGCGAGTTCGTGCCACCAATCGAGCGAGCACGATCTAGAAGAATGGTCCAATATGACTTGGTTTCTCCTAGCTTTGGGTGGCGTTTGTCTGCAGAGACCTCGAGCGATTCGCCCGATTCAAGGGCAGAATATGGCGCTTGGTTCGCTAGTTCAATCTACGTCGTCAATCTCGAGCTCCAGCTCCGGCAGAGGATCCATGATGGTCGCCAGCACTAGTGGCTCGCTTCCAGGACAACAAGATTCAATTCAGTACTGTCCAGTGACTCAGTTCATCGGCCAACTTCTCCGTCTTCTCGTCTGCAACAACGAAAAGTTTGGACCACAAATTCAGAAACACGTCAAAGAACTTGTCGGTCAGGAAATGTCATCGCAGCTTTACCCGATTCTCTTCGACCAAATCCGTGCAATTGTGGAGAAGTTCTTCGATCAACAAGGACAAGTCGTGGTCACCGATATCAACACTCAATTCATTGAGCACACGATCTTCATAATGAAATCAGTGCTCGAAGGCAGACAAGGCAAAGACGAGCAAACGCCTAACGAGCATCTCGGCGTGACGAGCATAGAAGGAATGATGTTGGCGATTGTCCGTTACGTTCGGCACTTGGACATGACCGTCCATGCCATTCAGATCAAGACGAAGCTCTGTCAACTGGTTGAAGTTCTAATGAAACGTCGAGACGATTTGGCGTTCCGGCAAGAAATGAAATTCAGGAACAAACTGGTCGAATACCTCACGGATTGGGTGATGGGAACGTCGCATCAGATCGCCCCGCCGTCGTCAGGCGACGTAACAATCATCACTAGAGATCTTGATCAAGCTTGCATGGCTTGCGTTGGGGCGTTGTTGAAAGGACTTCCGCTTCAACCGGAAGAAAGCGATCGTGGCGATCTAATGGATGCGAAGAGCGCTTTGTTCCTGAAGTATTTCACCCTCTTCATGAATCTCTTGAACGATTGCGTGGACATTGAGCCAGAGAAAGAGGCGAGCAACCCTCCCACAATGATGCGACCGAGAGTTGCAGCCACCAAACTCACAGCGTTGAGAAACTCAACGATTCAAGCGATGTCAAACTTGTTGAGCGCAAACATCGACTCCGGTCTAATGCACTCGATCGATCTTGGATACAATCCTGACTTGCAGACTCGCGCTGCCTTCATGGAGGTCTTGACTCAGATTCTGCAACAAGGAACAGAGTTCGACACATTGGCCGAGACAGTTCTCGCTGACAGATTTGAGCAGCTCGTTCAGTTGGTGACGATGATTAGTGATAAAGGAGAACTGCCGATTGCCATGGCTTTGGCCAACGTCGTGACGACTTCACAGATGGATGAACTGGCGCGAGTTCTCGTGACGCTTTTCGATGCCAAACATCTTCTGTCACCTCTGCTTTGGAACATGTTTTACAGAGAGGTCGAAGTTTCCGACTGCATGCAGACTTTGTTCCGTGGCAACTCGCTTGGCAGCAAGATCATGGCGTTTTGCTTCAAGATCTACGGCGCTAGCTACTTGCAAGCTTTACTCGAGCCTCTCATCAGGCCTTTGATCGACGAGCCCAACACAAACTTTGAGGTCGACCCAGCCCGGTTGGATCAGACAACTGACGACATCGACGCAAACCGAAAGAATTTGATTGCGCTGACAAAGAAAGTCTTCGATGCGATCGTCAACTCAGCTGACAAATTTCCCTCGCAGCTCCGATCGATGTGCCACTGCTTGTACCAAGTTCTGAGCAAACGATTCCCGAATCTTCTCCAACAAAACATCGGAGCCGTTGGCACTGTGATCTTCTTACGCTTCATCAACCCAGCGATCGTTTCGCCGCAAGAACTCGGCATCGTCACGAAGCAAGTTCAGTCGAACGTCAAACGAGGCCTCATGCTGCTGTCGAAGATTCTGCAGAACATTGCCAACCACGTCGAGTTCTCAAAGGAACAGCACATGCTTTACTTCAATGACTTTCTTCGCGCACACTTCGAGCCCTGTCGTCGGTTCTTCATTCAAATCGCTTCGGACTGTGAGACAGTTGATCAGACTTCATCGCATAGCATGAGCTTCATCTCGGACGCAAACGTTCTCGCCGTTCATCGGCTGCTTTGGAGCCACCAAGAGAGAATCGGCGATTACTTATCAAGCTCAACGACAGCGAAGCACGTCGGAAGACGACCATTTGACAAGATGGCAACGCTTCTCGCCTATCTCGGCCCACCAGAACACAAACCAGTTACAGTTGACTCTCACATGTTATTCTCATCGTATGCGCGTTGGAGCTCGATCGACATGTCAACGAACTTCGAGGAAATTATGGTGAAGCATCAGATGCACGAGAAGGAAGAGTTCAAGACGCTGAAGTCGATGAACATTTTCTATCAAGCTGGAACGTCCAAGGCGGGTTATCCAGTCTTCTACTACATCGCACGTCGCTATAAGATTGGCGAGACCAACGGTGACCTGCTGATCTACCACGTGATTCTGACACTTAAGCCGTTTTGCCATGCGCCGTTCGAGGTCGTGATTGACTTCACGCACACGTGCAGTGACAACAGATTCCGGACGGAGTTCCTTCAGAAATGGTTCTACGTTTTACCGGAGGTTGCGTATGAAAACCTTCACGCGTCCTACATCTACAACTGCAACTCGTGGGTTCGAGAGTACACAAAGTTCCACGAGAGGATTCTCGCTCCGTTGAAGGGAAACCGGAAGCTCGTCTTTCTCGACTCTCCTTCAAAGCTCAACGACGTCATTGACGTAGAGCAGCAGAAGTTACCCGGAGCAACTTTGTCGCTAGACGAAGATTTGAAAGTCTTCAACAACGCATTGAAGCTGAGCCACAAGGACACGAAAGTGTCGATCAAAGTTGGACCCACAGCACTGCAAATCGCATCGGCGGAGAAGACCAAAGTTCTCGCCCACTCAGTCCTACTGAACGATGTCTATTATGCATCGGAAATCGAGGAGATTACGCTCGTCGATGACAACCAATTCACCTTGAGCATAGCTAACGAAAGTTCTCAGTTAAGTTTCATACACAACGATTGTGACAACATAGTTCAAGCTGTCATACATATCCGCAACCGCTGGGAGCTCAGTCAGCCCGAATCGGTGACTGTTCACCAGAAGATTCGACCGAAGGATGTGCCCGGCACTTTGTTGAATATGGCACTGTTGAATCTCGGCAGCTCCGACCCCAACTTGAGGACAGCTGCGTACAATCAGCTCTGCGCCTTGACAGCCACATTTGATCTCAAAATCGAGGGCCAGCTCTTGGAAACACAAGGCCTTTGCATTCCTTCCAACAACACGATCTTCATCAAAGAAGTGTCGGAGAAACTAGCAACGAACGAGCCGCATTTGACCTTAGAGTTCCTCGAAGAATGCATTCAAGGCTTCCAGCGGAGCACAATCGAACTTAAGCATTTATGTCTCGAGTATATGACGCCGTGGTTGAAGAACCTCGTGCGATTCTGCAAGCCGTCGGATGAGGGAAAGCGACAGAAACAAGTCGCCATGATTTTGGAGAAGCTCATCAACTTGACGATCGAGCAGAAGGAAATGTATCCGAGTATTCAGGCGAAGATCTGGGGAAATCTAGGACAGGTAAAACCTTCAAACTCTCAATGATCTATCGACTAAAAATTTACATCCACAGATCCCAGAACTCATCGACATGGTCTTGGACAACTTCATTCACAAATCTGTAAGCTCAGGCCTTGGATCGCCTCAGGTTGAGATCATGGCTGACACTGCAGTGGCGCTGGCTTCAGCGAACGTTCAGCTCGTGGCGAAAAAAGTGATTGGGCGACTTTGCCGTGTCATGGATAAAACTTGTCTATCGCCGACTAATCACTTGGAACAACATGTAAGACTTCTTAACAAATCGATTTGCAAAAGCTTAACCGAAACTGTTTTCAGATGATGTGGGATGACATTGCGATTCTTGCTCGATATCTTCTGATGTTGTCGTTTAATAACTGTTTAGATGTTGCTCGTCATCTTCCTTATCTGTTCCACACTGTCACGTTTTTGGTGTGCTCGGGATCGTTGAGCATGCGAGCTTCGACGCACGGTCTGGTCATCAACATTATCCACTCGCTCTGCACATGTACGAAGCCTTCGTTCTCAGAAGACACTCAACGCGTCTTGCGTCTCTCGTTGGACGAATTTTCCTTGCCAAAGTTCTACTTGTTGTTCGGCATCAGCAAAGTTAAGTCGGCTGCCAGCACCGCGTTCCGCTCATCGTGTCGTCACCACTCGGATCGTTGGTTGGGAAACGAAAGAGTTTCGCAGCCCTTAGCCGATCGAGAGAGATTGGCTTTGCCTTCTCTTGAAGTCATCACGGACGCGCTGCTTGAAATAATGGAAGCTTGCATGCGTGACATTCCCGATTGTGACTGGCTGTCAACGTGGACGTCGCTCGCCAAAAGTTTCGCTTTCTGTTTCAACCCCGCTCTTCAGCCACGAGCTTTGATCGTGTTCGGTTGCATCAGCAAATCAATCACAGACTCAGACGTTAAACAGCTTCTGAGGATTCTGGTGAAAGCTCTTGAAAGTTTCAACGACATTCAGTTGCTGGAAGCTTTGGTGATGTGTTTGACGAGGCTGCAGCCGCTTTTGAGGGTCGAATCGTCGATCCATCGAGCGCTGTTCTGGGTGGCGATATCAGTTCTCCAGCTTGACGAGTCAACGCTGTACGCAGCTGGTCTCGCTCTGCTAGAGCAAAATCTCCATACGCTGAACTCTCAAGGACTCTTCGACAAGCAAAACTTGGCTGACGTGATGATGGAGTCGAGAGAGCCGCTCGAGTGGCATTTCAAGCAGCTCGACCACGCAGTCGGCTTGTCCTTTAAGTGCAACTTCCACTTTGCCATCGTCGGTCATCTTCTCAAAGGCCTTCGCCATCCAACACCGACGACCGTGTCACGAACCACGCGAGTTCTGACGATGTTGCTCGGCATCGTTGCAAAACCAACGCGAAGAGACAAATTTGAAGTCACCCACGACTCAGTCGCTTATCTGACAGGTAAGGTTTCATTACTCTAACTTTAAGCTTCTAACTCATTTCCTTGAAAAGCTCTCGTCAGTGTCTCCGAAGAAGTTCGCTCTCGATGCCACGTGAAGCACACAATTCCTCGCTGGCAAACAGAATCTCTCGCCGATCAATCCCAAGAGGTTGGCGGAACTCAAAACGTTCGTCGTCAAAAGTCGTGGGATATGCTCGACCAGTCGGCGATCACGTTCGCCCGCCAGCAGCAGCAGCACAAAGTTCCGCATCAGGTAACAGTGAAATTCAATTGCTTCGAGAGTCTTTTACTTATCTTAACCAACATTGAGTTCGGATTCCTTTGTTGAACCTTTTAAGTTGATGGATGTGATGTCTTAGAAAACGAATTGGAACCAAAAACAAGTTGAACCTTATGAGTTTTTGTTTGATTCCTTACGTAATTGACAAAGTTGAAAAGCATTTATGTTTTATTATTGAAAAATGTTACCCGGAAAAGCTGCTGATGAGTCGAGCGACTCAAAGCTTTAAAAGCTCCCAGCGGAGCTTTGAAAAGCTCTCCCCCCTAACCTTTACCCCATTTAATATCGTGTGCATAATTTAGGATCCGGTTATAAAAGGAAAAACATGGCGAAGCCTCGACTTGGCAAATCAATCACAAAATATTAATTCTCACATCCCTACAACATCAACCGTCACATTGTCCGGAGTCGCGGGCAGCACTTGCGCCGCCACAACAATCCACCACAATTCCCTGATCAATCACGTTCCCATTCACTATCAAAGACATGACTTTAAAAATCGTCGCTCCTCGTCCGAACCGGCGAACGAACAAAAGCTCTTGGCTCACATTCAGAATCATAATAACACATCCATCAACCAAAATACTAACAGTATAACTACAGTCAATACAAGTGCTATGATTGTCGACGATGCATCGGCATCGGTAGAAAACCCCGGCGATGAGTTTGTTGATTGTCTTCACCAGAAGAATCTTAAAGTAAGCAAATTAGAAAACACAAAACTCTGCAAAGTTCTCTATCGGTTTCTCTTCATCTATCTACAAGTCTCTTCTCTCTGTCCTCTATCCACTTCAACTTTTGTTTTCCTTATTTACCGAACTTGTCTTGATGTGTTTTGGTGACAGCCAATAGAACTCTTCTGTCGAAATCACATAGCAGCGTGACGAAACTTTCCTCTCACCGACGTAACCGACGAGAGTTTGGCGGGGATTTGGGTTCGTTTGCTAGCCAGACTGCAGCTGAAAAGCTCACAGCTTCAGGCTTAAGCTTAAACTGAAAAGCTCAAGCCTAAACTGAGGAGCTCAACAGTAACCCGAAGGGCTCAAAGCGTTAGCTGAAGATCGTCTAGGCGTCATCGTCAAACGAGCCCAAGCTCCGCCCTCAAACTAAACCATCTCATCTCGTGGTTGCCGGAGAAGCTTTTACTTTGATTGCAAACATTGTCGAACTGAAATCTATGAAACCTTCAGCGATGCTGTTGACATTTTATTAATTACACTTTTGTTCTTTTTTTCATACTCAATAATCTCACCCGCCGCCGCTTCCATCTTAATCTTTCATAAACTTACAACCTTCTCTGGCTTCAATACATAACTTCTTAAACTTGATTATCGAATTGGTTGTTATTCGTAAACGTTTTGGATCTATTGTTGCATGCCGTAATTGAACTTGTGTGATTTGGTACATGAACCCGTGACAAACACGCGCCCGTGACGTGCTAGAATGCTAGAGTGTTATCGTTCAAAACCCAGAGATCGTTCTCGGTCCCGACCTCGAACAAGGAGCAAAAGAAAGGCGCCGTGGAGGACCGTCAGGTATAACATCAACCAAGCTGTTTGGTTTTTGCTTGCACAAGAACTTAGCTTTTTAATTTATTTTGAACTATTCGCAAGTTTTCAAGAATTAGAATCACACGAATCGATTTGATCTTGTCGATCGCTATTGAAATTTCTGTGAAATTAATTCTCTTAGGATCGCGGATCGCGCTCTTCCGTGTCGAACGAGTCGAACGTTTTGTTAGATCCTGAAGTTCTGCCCGACAGCTCAACTCAAGCGCTGGTGCTCACCGTGTTAGCGACGCTGGTGAAATACTCGAGGTTCGATTGTCAACGGGTTGCGTTGTGTTTGTGACTAACTTTGGGGTTTCATTCCAGCGACGAAACTGAAACTCGCGTGTTGTATCAATACCTTGCTGAGGGATCTGTGGTTTTCCCGAAGGTTTTCCCTGTGATGTAAAGTGATCAAACATTTTCTTCAAGAGCTTTTGACTTAAACTTTCGTTTCCAGTCACTCTCTACTTGACCAGAAGATCAACAACGTGTTGTCGTCGTCCAACGACCAGGTCGTTCTCGCTGCCGTTCAAAGCATAATTCAAAATATGTTGGCTTCCGAGGACGCTTCACAGCAGCCGCTTCACTTCCTGCAGTCGTGTGGCTTTGGTGGATTGTGGAGATTCGCAGGTTTGTTTTAAAAAACTCAAATGAAACTTCTTGGAACTAACGACAATTTCCTTTCGTTCTCAGGACCCTTCACCAAAGTAATCGAATCGCTATCTAAATAAATTTGAATGGTCTCTCTCAATGCATTTCCTTTCAGTACAACATGGTGGTTGAATCGTCTGAGCTATTCGTCAACTGTCTTGAGGCCATGGTCGAGACGTGTTTGCCCGTCGAAGAGAACCAACCAGTTCCATCGTCGCCCCGACCTTACAACCTAACATCCAGCTTGAGTAGCCTAACCCTAGGATCGCCTGATAAAGGTTCATCCACTTAGCTTTAATCTTGACGCACACTAACATTTCATATCTTCCCATTGATCGAAAAGCCTTCTCGACGGAGTCGTTAGACCGCGAGCGCGAATATGGCAGCTTGCGACGAGCATCTCTGTCCAAAGCACGCTCAGCCAATGCAAAAATTCGCATGAACCATGAAACTTAAATCACTAGCACAAGTCCATTGACAACCTTCTCAGTAGAACGTTCATCATCGAGGCTCGGTGATCGAGCATTTACTAACAAATATTTAGTGTTCAACGATCTGCATGTCACCTTTGAAAGGAAACTCACAAAAACCTATTTATGTATCTTCGTTCTTATCTCGCTGTACAAGTAAATAAATCAATTTTATTGATGTTAGCCCAACGTTTTTGAGCCAACATTTTGATCAAAATGTTTTCAGATGAATGAAGTTTGTTTCTTGACTTCACAAGAAGAAGGTAAGCTATTTTATAAGCCGGCGGATGAAAGAAAACACAAGAACTCTTAGCAATTACGCAGCTAGTTTACGATAAAATTTCTTTATTTAGAAGCGAGATCTTCACAATCCTTTTCCCATAACGCAAGATATAAAATATTCCACAACCGATCAACGACAACTTGTTCTAGTTTGCTTTAAGGCCGTTTATGAAGTTAGAGAGAACGACGTCCAGCCCAGTCAAGCTCAGCACGAGTTTGATGATGTAGTAGAAGAACAGAGCCTTGAAGAAGCGATCCAAGCAGTACATACTGGAACAGAGATTGCTTTAAATCGAGTAGAGACCAAAGGTTAAAAGCTCATCTTACATTTTGAGTTGGATTCTCGCCTTTGGCAGCGACGACAGCGGCTCCTTCAAGCAGTACAAACGACCTCCCAGCATCGTGTCACGCAGATAATCCAACTCCTTCTCTTGCGGAATCTCTTTCGTGTTCATGTAGAATCTTTAAATGAATATTGCTTAAGCACAGTTCATTGAACCTGACAGTCTCACGTACATCTTCTGGTCAGCCGGTTCCATTTCATTGAAAACTTGTTGATACTTTTTAGAATCGAAAAGCCATTCACGCATTGTGAAGAAAGTCAACACTTCGAGACCTTGAGAGATCTTTTGCTGAACTCGTCGCATGCTGGAATAAATTTTCGACTTGAGCACTTGCAGTGAAAGTGAGCCCTTGAAACTTACAAACGCTTTTGTCCGAAGCAAAACATCAAGAAGTCGATCAGATACGCCGGTCCCCAATGGAACAGAGCGACGTTCGTCTTGTGAACCAGTTTGTTTGTTGTGATGTCTCCGCCTGGGTACCAAAGACCGGCCTCGAGTGGATACTTCTCGTTCATCTTGCGACCTTCCTCGAGAACGTAGCCCCAAGGCCGTTTGTTGTCTGGATGACAAGTGACGTTGAAAACCGGAACTTCATTTGACCTACGTGAACTAACTTTAGAATTCATCTTTCAAGGAGTTGTTTCGTTTGTTACTTCTGTTTAGAGTTGACAACTGACTTGGTGATCGCAAGGATTCCGTTGATCGCGAAGTCGACGGGAATGCATTCGCCGCTGAACTTCCCGTTGCACAAGAGCGTTCTCAGAACGCCTTTCGCTGCTGCAATCTAAAGGAGAAAGAATGTCAAAGTGTTCTGGTTGGAGAGGGGAAAGTTCCACCTACCATGATCCCAACAGGTCCATTCAGGTTGTCGACCCAGCCTTAAACGAAACATTCGTCATTGATATGTTTGTAAGTCGATCTCATTAATGACTTAAATTACCTGGCAGCGGTTCTTGAAAAGCCGGAGTGACTGCAAGGTCAAGAGAAAGCTTTCAATTGCAACCACGAACTTTAAAATTTCGCGCACTCACCGATCGAAGGACGAACGATGCAGATTGGAAGATTAGCGGACTCCGAGCGCACCAAGATCTCAGCTAATCTCTTCGTGTACGTATAAGTGTTTGGATGAGGCCCCAAGAGCTTCGGTGTTATCGCTTCCATTGTCTTCTCGTCCATCCACTCAGCGCACCGCAAAAGTTCTTGAGGATCGTGCGCCCAGTCGTAGACTCGCTCGTAGAGCATTCCGGTTTCGTCGCAGGTGCAAAATGCAGTGGACAAGTGAACCATGAGAACGAGATTATTCATTTTCTTGCACATGTCAATCGCGTGCTTTGTGCCGAGCAAATTCATCTCGATGTTTGGCTTCAGCGTCGCTTCAAGCTTCAGCGACGCCGCCATGTGGAAGACGATGTTGGTCGACGAAATAACTTTGCGCAGTTGCTCATCGTTTAGTCCAAAGTTTGGCAGCGTGATGTCACCGTAACATGGGACAATCTTGTCAAACATTTCCGGCTTCTCTTCGTTGATTCTCTTGAACATCTGTTGGAGACATTTGAGATTTATCTTTGAACAATTTTCAAACATTTCTCAAACAAGTTCTCCAGATGGAACAAAAGCTCGTTGTAAAAACGAAGAATGCAAAGCACTGTTCGATGGTCTGAACACTGTTTGAATATTTGGTAGTTTTGAAAACGCTAGAAGCAACACGTGAAGATCATTTGCTGTCGATGTTTACTCAGAAGTGTCGGCAAAGTTATTTGCTTAGCTCGACTAATTTGGCTTCGGATCGCGAGCAAGAGGAAGCGCGGGCTTGGATTGCGATGATTGAATATTTTTTAATTTATTTCTGCGGTGTTCCGAGATTGATTTGTATGAAATTGAGTTATTAATTGAACGCTGGACAAGCTGGTAAGTGAATCAAAGTATTATAATGGAGCTGAACTGATTTCTTAAATGCCACTGAAGAAAGTCTGTCGTAGGCCACAAATTGCAGGCCAGATAGTTTAAAGCAGATTGCCACAGTCGACACGCTGCAAATTCAATTACGTTGCATCCTAATTGATAATTGATTAATCAATGATAATTGATCGACAAGTGTGCGTTCGTACTTTGCATTGCGAGACGAATATTAAGAGCAGCAGACCGAGTGAGGCAACAATCATTGATTGCGGACAATGTGAGTTAGGAGCCAGCGTTGGCAATCATTTCTTCGACGCATTTTGTCGAAGACCACGAGCGACTCGTTGGGGATTTTCGGGTAATTTCGTATGCTACAGTAATGATGTTTGTACTCGTGCGAAGATGAATCTCTTTCAAGGTCAGCTTTGGTCGTTAGTGTTTGAAGCTTCGTAAAAAGCCTCAATTGAACTTTTCCCAAAAATGAATTGCACATCAAACACTTTCGTTTCGTAACAGTTCGGCTCAAAGCCTTTTGAGATGAAGTTGGAGCTTGAGAAACGGTTCGAAAGAAATTACCGAAAACCTTGGCTACGAGAGAGAGCCGATGACTGCGCGGAAATTAGAAGTTGCGAAACGTTTTGATTTTCAAAGTTTCATTTAAATTTACTGTAACAATTTTGCGATGTTACGCGATCATTAAAGCTCATATTAGCTTATTGACACCAAAGCCGATATTTTAATAATAGATTATTATTGACCACACAGGTGATCGAGCGTTGCAAACTCACCGGAAGTGTTGAGAAATCTTGCACTCTTTGAGCTGCCGATTTGCCGCGCTTCGGTCTGACCAGAATCATAATCTCCTTGACGTCAGAGCACGAGTACATCAGCTTCTCCAGCAGCACTTTCCCCATGAAGCCCGAGGCGCCCGTGATGAAGATGGACTTGTCCTTGTAGAACTCCTGCATTTTCGTTAGCTGCGGCATCTGCAAAGATTGTTTGACGATTTGTAAAGTAATTTCCTTTCTGCGAAGTCTTCAATGTCATCAAACAAATGGCTGTGTACTCGTTTCACGATTGCTCACGAAAAAATTGGTTTCGACACTTTGGTCTTTAACTCAGATGTTTTTTTTTTCTTAAAAGCCGAATGCGTAGAAATCGCCGAATTATTTTCAATTGCGCAAGCATTTCTATTGAAGCTTCATGCTCATTATGTTCGGTAACATTTTCTCCAAATGTGCTTCGAGTTTGTTCAACTCATTTGGTTCAACTTGGTTCAACTGTCATTTGCTGAAACTTTGCTGAAGAACCTTCGAGGTTTGACAAACATTTTTGCTATTAAAAACTGCGTAACTCGCTTGGATCAATCGACACAACAAGTTAACAGCTTCTTGTTTAATCAATGCCACTGAGGGTAAACAAAACTGTTTCCAAAGAAATTTATTCGCAAGTCCAACTCACTTTTCAACTTGTTCGTGCACCCTCGACCGACGGAGAACTTCTGAATGGAGTTCGCGCTCGATGGACCGCTATTTATAAGAAAAGGCTGACGAATTTCAGAGAAGAAAAAGAGGTAAAGCGTTGAATATGCGATCGCCGGTTGGCGGTAGACTGTGATGCCCGATGAACGAGAAAACTTTGGAGAATATTTTCACCCTAATGAGAAACAGAAATTTCTTGTGAAAAATCTCGATTTGGTTTCTTGGTTTCTTTCCAACGAAAAGTTGATCGGGTAACTCTGGAAAGCACAAGATAATCTCAGCTGTGCACTTAGCTCACTTATCTTACTACAATGTAAAGCTCGCTCTCTCTCACCTGACGTTTGTAGTAAAGCTTGATCATCGTTTCGCTCTCAGCTTATTTTATAGCTCAAAAGCTCAAGTCGCACTCTTCACTGTTCAAATAGAGTCTCAGTGAATCATGAGATACATCCGAGTGCTTTGGTTAGTTAAAGGGCTTTTTCGACTTCACTATTTTCTGGTAAGCTCCCAACTCCCAACCAACATCTCAGGAACTTATCAAAGTCAGCTTCGAAGCACGTTTCATTTTATTTAAATTTCGATTGTGTCAAATTGTAACAAATGATCGATTCAGCAACGAAGATTCAAGTCATTGCAGCCCTTTGGGTGAACCTTCTCGTGTTCGCTTTAGGATGTAGCATGGGATGGGTCAGTAAATGCTCTTGAAGACTGTTTCAAAGATCTAACTCACATTTGCCAGGCGTCGAGTGGAATGAAATTTC
The DNA here is from genome assembly GCA_033064975.1 of Smittia sp. YW1114-2. Classification (NCBI taxonomy): domain Eukaryota; kingdom Metazoa; phylum Arthropoda; class Insecta; order Diptera; family Chironomidae; genus Smittia; species Smittia sp. YW1114-2. The sequence goes on from CP093832.1 coordinate 20,834,968, forward strand.
TGGAGTCCGAGCAATCGGATTTGACTTCTAAGAGAGTCACGCCTTCAGGTGCGTTTACTACTTTGGTCCAAAGCCTTTGGCTTCTGGTAACTCGAGCCGCTTCAATTTCTTACATTTCAGATTCAGGATTGATCAACTCACTTTATTCGTGCGGAGGGTTGATTGGCTCCTTGACCTACGGATTTATTTGCAATAGGTTTGGCAGGATCATCGCTTTACGCAGTGCAGCTTTCTCTCTGATCGCTGGCTTTTCGTTCATTGCTTTCGCCAACAACTCGCATCATATTATGGCGGCACGTTTCTTCTCTGGCCTTGGGGCGGGCGGACTCTTCATTTCTGTCCCTTTATTTGTGTCTGAGATATCGAAAGACAGGTGAGCCAAGAATTATTAGAATCAATGCAATCGATGAGTTTCCTTTCTGTGCTTTAGCATTCGCGGTGCGTTGGGATCACTTTTCATCTTGATGACGGCTTCGGGCATCTTGTTTGCCTTTATTCTCGGGCCAATCATGCGCTACGACCTGTGCGTCTGGGTTTACATGCTTTTCCCTGTTGTTTTCTTGTTCGGATCGAGGCTGGTTTACGAAACTCCATATCATCTCATCAAAAGTGCTCGCATTATGGTTAGTAAAACTTGAGTTTAAACTTCTGCGCTTCATGAACTTCTGAATTCTCAAGAAAGCAGAAAGCTCTTTCATGTTTTATCGAGGCATCAAGAGCTTTGATCCATCAGCAGTTGCTGAGTTCAAGCAACTCTCTGACTACATCAAGTCAGGCAACGATGGCGTGGCCGTAACTTTCCAGGACTTCAGTAAGTCACTCGACTTGTTCGGAACAGTTTTACCTAATTATTTATTTCTTCGAAAGTGACGAAAGCTGCGAAGAAGTCGATAGTAATTGGGATCGTGATTGTTGCAGCTGAGCAGTTCAGTGGCTCGTACGCCATCGTCTTCTATTTAAACAGCGTTTTCGAATCGTGTGGATCCTCCAGCATCGCACCGGATGTTGCCACAGTAATCGTTGGAGTTATTCAGCTGGCCGGCGCCTACTGCTCAACAGTTTTGCTAGACCGCATCGGGAGAAAGCCTCTGTTCCTTGTTTCTGTGTTCGGCATCTCAGTTGGGATGTTGGCGTTCGGAGTTGCAATAATTTTGATCGAACATGGCGCGAACTCAAGCTTCATCAAACTAATCCCAGTCATTGCAATGTCGTTTGCCATTTTCATCGCGAACATTGGTCTGTCAACAATGAAGTTTGTAATCCTTGGAGAGATCTCACCACCTCGGGTAAAGTTTGCTTCAAGTGTAATCAGACAAGAATTCAATAATTTCTCTCGTTATTAGATCAAGAGCTACGTCTTCACCATCGTCATGAGCTTCGCCTGGGTTTTTATGTTCTCAGTCTTTAACTTGAAGAGCCCCATGGAAGATGTGATTGGACTTGAGGGCGTCATGTTCTTCTTCTCTATTAATGCTTTTCTTGGAGGATTATTCGTTCTGTTCTATGTACCAGAAACAAAGGGAAAAAGTCTCGAAGAAATCGCACGCATTATGCAAGGATCGACATGAACTCCGCTCCAAAGATTCAATTGAAATTAGTGACAAGCTTTGACGGTCATCGAGGGATTCGAAAGCTTTTAGTTTCTGTCTTATTTCATCTGTAAATTAGTGGCAAACGAGGCAGTTGCAGTGAAAAAATCCTTTTATATTTCACACAAAACCGTTTGAGTAAGAAGCTAAATTATTTTTAACATACAAGTTGACGTAAGAAAACGTAAAAAAAATTAATGAAACTTTAATAAGAATTTCTTAAGACGAGTTGGTCGTCTTCTCAGCGAGGAAGATTTCGTTCAGAGTGTCGGTCATGCCGGTCCAGTTGAAGAACCATTTTCCGATGATGTAGATCCAGAAAGCTTTGAAGAGAAGATCCAACACGCGGAGGCTGCGGAATGGTAAAGTTTTAGTTGAAAACTTTCATCAATTTCCAAGCAATTTGCTACTTACAATTTCAACTGAATTCTCGCCTTGGGAAGAGTCGACAGCGGCTCCTTCAAGCAGTATTGACGGCCTCCGAGGATGACATTCTTCAAGTATTGCATTTCCTCGACTTCTTCCGTGTTCATGTTGAAAATTTTCTGCTCCTGCGGCGTCAAAAGTCCATAAATTCTCTTGAAGTTGTCGGACCTGAAGTTCCACTGACGTGTAGTGAAGAATTGCAAGACGCCAAGGCCGACAAAGATTTTCTTTTGAACTCTGATCATGCTGGAAATATTTAAGAGATTTTAGTTGGATCGTCAACAGATCGCGCCACCAATAAGCGCACGTGGCTCAACACAATTTCCATTTATGAACTAGCTAAGCTTTCAATCAACTTACAACCGCGGCTGGAAGAAGATGAGCATCAAGAAGTCGATGATCAGCGCGGGAATCCACTGGCAAATGACCAGCGTCGTGTAGTGCTTCGCCACGTTCATCGTGATGTCTCCGTTGGGATACCACAAGCCAGCTAGAAGAAACGTAGAAGCTCAAGGTTAATGCGATGACGAGATGATAGTTATCGTTCAAACCTTCAAATGGAAACTCATAAGTGAGACGCTTGCCCTCGTTCAGGACAGTTCCCCAAGTCAGTCGCTTCTTCTCCGAGCACGTAAGATTGTAAACGGGAATCTTCTCTGGTCTGTGAAGAAAACAAGAATTTAAAACGTTTTATCAACTGGCGATCGTTCAATTTACTTTGACTTCATAGTGGCGAGAGTGTAAGCGATTCCAATCAAGCCAGCGATTGCTTGATCGACTGGAATGACTTCAGCAGTGTAGTCAGCCTCGCACATCATCGTTCTCATGACGCCTTTGCCACCAGCGACCATAATTCCGATCGGGCCGTTCAAGGAGTCAATCCAGCCAGGCATCGGTTCTTTGTACGACGGCGTGACTAAGAGAAACCAAAAATCTCATTCATCGTGATTATTAATCAAGCTCAGGTCTCACCAATCGACGGACGAACAATACAAATCGGCAGATTCTTGTGCTCATCTCGGACGAGCAGCTCAGCCAACCGCTTCGTGTACGTGTAAGTGTTCGGATGCGGCGCGATGAGCTTTCGCCCCATCTGATCCATCGCCTCTTCCGTCATCCATTCGGCGCACTTGATCAAGTCCAAAGGCTGCTGTGGCCAGTCGTAAACTTCTTCCCTCAACACTTCCTGGTCGCAGTTGCAAAACGCGGTCGACAGATGTAGAACTGCTTGCAAGTTCGTCATTTGCTTGCATACATCGATAACGTGTTTCGTGCCGATCAAGTTCATTTCAACGTTGGGTTTTAGCGTTGCCTCGAGCTTCAACGATGCCGCCATGTGGAAGACGATGTTCGCCGAAGAGAGAACTTTCTGGTATTGCTCGTCACTCAGGCCCAACCTCTTAGTGGAAATATCGCCGAAAACGGGAACGATCTTGTTGAACATTTCTGGTTTTTCCTCGCAAATTCGATGAAAAACCTAAAGTTAAAATGAGTGGAAAATCATTGGAACCTGAAACGATAAATTATAATTACTGGAATTTGCTTGAAGTCGTCGACTCGTTGCTGTCCCGTCTTGCCACGCTTGGGTCGCATCAGAATGATAATTTCCCTGAGATCGGAGCACGAGTACATCAGCTTCTCCAGCAGAACCTTTCCCATGAAGCCTGCGCAGTTTTAAGGTCAGCCAGGATACAAAACAGTTCATCAATCTCTTACCTGAAGCTCCCGTGATGAAGATCGTCTTGTCCTTGTAAAACGATTGAATGCCTGTCATCTTGAGCTGCAAATGAGGGTCGCAAGAAGTGAGAGCGATTAATAAACTTTGATTTCCTCGCACCGCTCGTTCAAGCAGAAGTGCAGCGTGCATGAACGTAGCAATTACCCAATATCTTCTTATGCAACTCGCTTAAGTATACACCGGTTTCTTTTGCGCGCTGCAATGTTAAGTGGGTTGTGTTGCCTGAACTTTGCTTGCATTTTGAAGACCAACTGATTGCTCAGTGCGTTTGTCTCTTCTGTTAAGAGTTTAGCCTTGACTTTCTTTCCCAAAAATCTGAGAACTCGAATGCGCGAGAGATGAAACTCTGCCAATCTTTTCCCGTGCGCTCGATCACATTCGCTTTCTGATTTCCAAAACAAGTTTTTGGTTTCTTAAAAAGACTCAGATTGCACTCCGCGTTTTACTTATGTGCATTAAAAGCATTTCGCAAGTTTCGCAGCGTCATAAATTCAACCGTTAACGGTACGCGACGACCAGCAAAGAGGCCAAACTCTTTTGGGGAGATGAACTCGATTAACTACTGCGGCTACCAACTTGATTTGTTTGCTTAGGGTTGGATATTTGAAGAAGATTTCGTCGTGCAATCGTTTCCTAAATTATTATGTAACCGACAAGCTTGCACTTCCCAATGCCCAAAGCAGTCCTCGCCCTCTAGCTGACGATCAACCTTTGCCAGATAATTTGAATCTTGAACTTCAAATTGTCTCTCGGGTTGTATAATTAAACCTCCACTCGAATTGCGTTAAGTAGTAAACTTTAGCACTTACGGTTTCTTCGATGCAAAACAACTTAGCGATTGAACTGCGTCCGCACTCGAGCTCGTTTCCGAACGAAATGAAAAGCTTTTCTTCTCTTGAAATCGTTGCTGGTCATTTTCTCGTTTCGATTGTCTTCAGCTCGCGGCGGTGGACGTAGAAGGAAATAAATGCGATCAATGTGAGCCTAAAGATTGCCGCACTTTAGGATCGCAAGCTGAGGTTGACAGGATTTGTTAAGATTCCAGGAAATTTTGGGATTCAAAATGCTATAAGAATATTTTTTGAACGGCGTTTTTATTGGGCTACAAGTTTTCTCTACATAAATTGAATTCAAATTAGAAGATCAGAGTCGAAGTCGTTCCATAAGTTGTGAAGAAAAAACTTGAACTGTCAGCGTGTAACGGTTTTCCGAATTTCAAACCATCAACTGTAAATTTAACGGTTTTTCAAAATTCGAATCAGTTCGATTCGCGTTTAACCTCGAGCGACCAACAAAAATCAAAATATTTCCATCAAAGTCTCCCGAATTCTCTTAGAACTGAGCTTCAGAGCTTCGCAGTTATCTCAATTACAAGCCATAAGTCAAGTTGAAGCTCAGCGTAGCAAAGTTCTCGCGAAACTCCAAGGCGAATTAGAATAAAATGGAGCAACAAGAAACTGCGACACAACAAAAGAAAAGTTCGAGTTCTGAAAAGCTGAAGCAAGAATCTGAAAATGTGGCCGACGAAGTGTCATCGACGACTCCATCCTCGACTTGGTGGGGCGGTTGGATTTCTCAGGCGAAGGAGAAGGTGAGAAGTTCAATTATCCAACTCACCAGAAAATAAAAACTCTTTCTTTGTTGACATAGTCCGCGTCTGTGCTGGAAGCGGTCAAGAATGACCTCAATGAGATCACAACAGCTGTGACGGAGACTTTCCATGTAACGCCGACTGAGGAGGACCAAGAGCCGTCGTCTCCACAACATCAACAACATCCCAGTACTGTTAACTATATGAAACAAAGCATCTCTTCCTTCTTCGGCACCGTGACCGACGCGTTGATTCCACAAATCGACGAAGAAGACGCGACGGAAGCCGTTCTCATCACGTCCGATGACACCATTGTGCTCACTGGCTTCGCGAAGCATCTCGCCGACTTGCAGAACAACGACGAAACGTTCCTGGAAGAGCCGAGCAAGACGACCGAGTTCGCTGAGAAGTACAAGATGTGGCTGGAGATCGTCGAACAGAGTCAATTCACGCAGCAAAGGGTCGACAAGATGCTGGAGTCATCGCAGATTCTCAATGAGAAATAGTAACCGACGAGATATCAAATGTCTGCGAGCGGAAACTAAATTTCTCTTCGTCTTTGCAGCAACAAACTCGTTCCCGACACAGTCTCTCACATGAACTTCTTCAAGCGCTACTTGTTCAAGAAAGCTCTGCTCGAAGACGATCTGGCGAACGAAGAGCGGCGACGGAAGGAAGTCGTGATCGCGAAACAGCCGGAGACCGTTGCCGTTGTTGAGCCTCAGGAAGAGCTTGAAGAGAAGCCAACGCTGCCTGTTGTAGCTAAGTTGCCTGCGCTAGCTAAACCGTCTGAGATCAGTGGTAAGTAACGGTTGATCCGACGGCTCATTCAACCACTTAGCACCTCGCAATTTTAGACTTGGACATCGCTAACTTTGAGCTCTCGGAAGAGGAACAAGCTCGGCTGCTCGAAGACTACGAGCAAGAAATTAAAGAGCGCGAGAAGTCCAAGCCAGATGAAGCGCCAGCAAAGTCTGCCATAAAATCCACGAAAAATCCATCAAAACCAAGCTCCAATGTGCAATCGAAGGGTAAGAATAATAAAACTGTTAAAATGCAACAAAAACATCAGAAATCGACCCAACCGCAGACGGCGAAAGGAAACGAAAAGGAGAAAAAGCCAGACGCGTCGCTAAAGATACAAAAGGATCATTTTAAGAAAGAATCCGAGTCGTCGACCAGCGACGAGAGCTGGGAGAAAGAATTTGACTTGTAATGACTTTTGCATTTCCCTTTAAAGTTTTAAATCTTTCGCGAGATGTTTACACTTCATTTACCTTTATTTCAATCAACTAAGTTCGGAGAATAATTCTGTAGTGAATTTAATTTGGCTAATAAAGAATTATTTGATCACACAGTTAATGGCAGAGCGTTAAAGTGTCGTGGGGGATTAGGAGATAACAAGAAGCTAGCGAAAGAATTCATTGTTGCACCAGAAGACTCACGCAGTGAACCGAGGTTTGTCGAACCTCTTGGCACGTTTGCCTCGTCCACTGTCACTACTATTGCTTAGCTAATGCAGAGGAACGTGTGACAAAGTCATCCGGACGTGGCAGTGAATCTACAAACCGTTGGAAACCGAAGCACATGTCACGTTTGAATCATCGACAAGAAGTTTATCGAGGAGTTTTCTTGAGGTTTTCGCATGCGTGTGTCTCACCCCAGAAAAACCGTGAGAGATTCTCTCAACGCAGCGAGCCGTTTTATGGACGCGACTACCATCACGTCGCTCATCACGTAGCGCTGAAAAAGCTTCCAGCGAAAAGCTTAGCTTGCATATAAATGCTTGACGACGCTCGAGGAAGATGAACAGTTGCGATACGAAATCAAGAGAGAAACGTCAAACGAATTTTAATTCCCAAGAAAATCATAAAGTTAAAGTTAAATTATGTCGTCGAATATTCTCAAGTTCAAGCAGCCAGTGCAGATGGCAGCGACGATGAAAGGTAAATTAATAATTTGAATCGGCCACATTGCGAGCGAATGAAACGGTCGCGCGTCAGATCGAGTTCACGATTTCCATTATCAGCTCAGAACGAAATCGTTTTGTAAATATTGCGACGCAGAAGTGAGCGACGTTCCAGTTAATAAAATATTCAAATAGCTTCGATCAAAGATCGCGTAATCTGCTTTGATTGAATTCCTTCCAATTTTGTCCACCTTTGACTCGCAAGCCCCCAAAAAACCTTTGAACTAATCTGCGGTTCTATTTTTGCCGCTCAGGTCCCTCAGTGCAGATCGAGTCGCTGACGACTTTCTTCAACAAGAACGCAGCATCGAAGCCAGAACTGTCGCTCAAGGCGAAGATCTACGAGCGCGCCATCGGCCAGCACCTGTACAAGTCTCCAGCAGCCCATCGCGATCCATGCCGCTACGGCGACTTCGAAGTCAACGGCCGAACGAGCGACTTCTAAGCTCGTCGATCGCTAGTCATCACTTCACCTCGACATAAGTTAGTCTTAAGTTCATCGATTTTTCTCAACGAGAAAGGAAGCAATTATCTAGGCTACTCTGCAATCTTCAGCGTTGCGCTGCGAAGCGATAATGCCAGTTAATGTTAGGCTAGGCGAGTCGCAATAAAAGTTTAACGGAATTCGATCCGAACGTGTTTTGAGATTTTTTGCAGTGTGGAAGTTTTGTTTTGATTTCGTCGAGTGAAATATTTCTATTTTAATCGAATTAAGTCGCGATCTAGAGTGACAACTCGTCCGGTGATTACACAACATGTCGCAGCTTCTGGTGAAACTCGTGGGATCGTCGGGAATCTCGTCACGGCTCGTAAATCGAGCGATCGCGTTTAAGGGTAAATAAGATTTTTGTTTACAATCAAACTCTTTGCATAACTCTGACGACTCGAAGTTGTTTTGCACTCCAGTCAATTGTGTGTCATCCTATTTATAGACTGCGCTCCGCTTGCACTCGCCAAGAATTCCAACGGCGCTTGATTGGCAATTGCATCAAAATACTTTAGTTACAAAAGTTCCATTCTCGTCAATCAGGTTTGACTGGCTTTGGTGCCGGCGACACGATCGTCATCTGATGAGCGAAATCCTCGTGCAGCCAAGCGAGTTGCAGGAAGAAGAGAAAGCGAATCTCTAATGCTAATTGGTTTGTTTTGCCGTCTCGCGCCTGCGTCAAGAGATTTGTTTGCGAAATTGATGTGCGACTTGCGAGCACGGCTCAACGGTACCGCAGCTGTTTCTTGCGTTCCAAGAGGAAGTCTCATGTCTGTTTGCATTTACTCGAGTTGATTGAGGTGTATCGATGAGTGTTCGTTAAGTCTTCGCCTTCATTAAGTCAAGGCCTCGATGCGCAGTTCAAAGCGAATCGGAATCTCGGTTTTTATTGCGCGAGCTAAGTGACCGCTCAAAGTCCAAGGTGGACAGAAGATTTGTACAATCTGGAGATGATTCTTAGCTCAGCGAAACGTTTGAGATAATAGAGAGAGGGAAATGGTCTAGGGGGTCGGGCAAAGCATAGCGGGAGGTTCCGACAAGTTTGATGAGTAACTAGAAGGATTAGGGAGGGCTGAAGGGTCGAAATAATTCATTAGGTTTCTAGTAATCGGAAGTAGAATCTCAAGGAAACCTTCCTGATGAATTTGCAGAGCGTTGTCCGTTCTTTTTACTCTCTCACGTCCTCTGAAGTTTTTCAGTTTTTTGTAGCGAAATAAAATTTGTTTTCGTTTTCAAAAACTGGAAATGTTGATAACATTTTCGTTTTGGCTCAATTTCTAATTCTTGTCTCTTCTGCCCGCAGAGATTCCTAGATGTTTCTCGATATCGGCGATCAGATGGCACGACGATCATTCACACGACCATCCACAGAAGGGTGACAAGCCAATCAGCCCGAGGATGGAAGAGTTCAAGAAGAAGCTTCGCGAGAAAACGCCGATCGGAAAGCTCGACGAGATCGAGGGGAAGCATCCGTACCAAGAGAAGGAGCCGCTGCCTGCCTGGCCAGACAACACGAACCCGAACACTGGAGAGATTGGTGGACCGAGAGGGCCTGAGCCGACGAGGTACGGCGATTGGGAGAGGAAAGGAAGAGTCAGCGATTTCTAGACGTCGATTTTATCATAGTTAAATAAATAATTGTTTTTGGAATGTGAAATCACTCTAACGAACTTTTAATCAAATTCACGCTCAAGTTCCACAACTCTTTTGCAAGTTCGTCATTCTGGGATAACTTCGATGGCTCGCAGATGTAGCAGTTGTTGAAGTAGACGCCAGTTAAGCCCGTGAGTTCTTGAGCTGTGGCGCAGTAAACAGTTGTGCTTGCTGCTTGTTGTAGTGACTTAGTGAAAGGGCGAACGATGGCGAACAGCAAACGGTACGGCCACCAATGCCGGGATAAGTTAGTCGACACCATGTTTCCTGGATGCAGCACGAACACGCAAATCCCTTTAGACTTCCATCGTCGAGCCAGCTCGTGAGCGAAGAGAACGTTGCAGAGCTTCGCGTTGTTGTACTGTCGCATGCTCCAGAACTTCGACGGCGGTGGACTCAAATCTTCTCTCGTCAGTCCCGCAGTGGGAAGCGAGGCAAACCGGTGAGACTCTGAGCTCAAGACGATCACTCTTGACTCGATATTCATGACATCAACGAGTTGAAGTGTGATGTAGAAATGCGAGAGATGGCACACTTGAAAAATCGTTTCGAATCCATCTTCAGTCAGCGTGTGCGGCAGCGCGAAAATTCCCGCGTTGAGGATTAGAAAGTCGATGTACTTGTAATGAAGCTTGACGTCTTCGCAAAACTTTCTGCATGATCGCAAGCTCGAGAGGTCCAGGTGGAGGAAGTCAAGCTTGAGCCCCTTTCTCTCTTTATCCAAGCTGGCGATCGCTTCGTCAACCGCTTTACGATTACGACAGGCAAACACGATCTGACATCCATGGAAAGCTAACGATTTTGCAGTCTCGAGTCCAATTCCAGTTGATGATCCTGTGATAATTGCAATCTTCCCTGTCAGGTCCTTTCCGTGCAGAACTGAAAAGGCGTTGGAAGAAGCGTCGAATCGCTGTCTCAACGGGCCGGCCTTTTCCTCTTCGGCGAATGCGAGACGAGGATCAGTGAACGATTGGACATTTTTCTCGGTGTTTATGAACACGATCTTCCCGTCGTCTTCTACCTTCTTCACCCAGCCAAACGGTAGATCCCCAGTCACTTTCTTCATCTTGTTTGTCCTTGGATGAACCCTGAAATGAGTCAGAGGTTGATGAACTAAATTAATGACTTTGTAATGCTTTGGAAGGTTCAATTAGTAGTTTCTACTTGCTCTAGTTGTCTTTGGCTAATTGAGGCTAGTTGAGAATTTCATTCTTACGGGCCAAGAGCCCAATTAAGTCTCAAACTAAGTCAAATAAAAGATTTCAATCTCTCACCATTGCGTTGACTTATTCTGATGATTTAGATAGTAAACTTGACCACCAGCAGAGACTCTCTCCTCCCACGCTGGCGGTAGCTCGTCCTCAGAGTCTGTTTCCGGTCCTAGATTCATTTATTCGCTTGAAACTTTGACGATAACAAAAATATTTCGCGATTTGTTTACATCCGATTCGGATAATCGAGTCGCCAGTTATCCGAATTTTCGTTCTAGATCGAAAGACGAAATTGATAAAATTTGATCTAGTTAAAGTTTGAAACAGTATTAAAGAAATAGTTTAAGTGATATTGGAAGATCATCGTCTAATCTGTTGAAATTGAGTGGAGTAATTGGCTGTAAATGTAAATTCAATCAAGAAATCTAAGCATGAAGAAAACTTTTCTCGATTTTCTAAATCTCGGTGTTTGATGAAGATTAACTAACTTAGTCGAATGCATCGTCATACTAGGACTATCCTCTAGCTTTTATGTACCGAATTAGATGTTCCCCAGTGGTTTAAAACCGTTTCCTTGCATTGTTATTAACTTGAGTTCTGGATGAATACGTCAAATGCTTTGTGTTTTTGTCTTTCGACTTTCTGATTAACACGAAAAGCTTTCTTTGACATTTATGACTCACTGACAAGTGTCATTCACTCGGCAATCGCTCCGTAAAACATGTAACTCCATTGTGACGTATTCATCGAGCAGCTCGTCGTCTTGACCTTGGCAAGATGACAGAAGGATAAAACTCTTTTGCCCTTCAGAGTCAAGACTCCTCGGCCGCTGTCCCTCTTTCTCTGCCTTACTTATTTTATTTTTAACACGCAAGGTAGAGGTGATATAGAAACATGAACATGGAGTCATTTGCCATCGTCGTTGACAAAGTCGTGGCGATGTGCGTAATGCAAGACGAACAGTCCGGCGAGTCGCAAGAGCTTCCGCGCGGATCGCTGGTCGAGATAAGGAAGTCAGCGTCGGACCACAACAGCAGCTACAGCAACATCATCATCCATGACTATTATCGCAAGAACTTGGCGTTTGAAAACAATTTGTACATGTGCAAAACGAGTGCTTTATTCCGAGTGCCTCTCGACGTTTGGCCTTTCCTGATAGCAATTACGGATCCGCTGGCGCGCATAAACATCGCCAAGGACAAAAGCTACCTTGACTTCATCAGGAGCATCGGCCTTGACAGCTTTGTGACAGTCAACGGACAATATTTCAACTTTTCCCCGCTCAACCAGTCGCTGATGTTTCTGCCGGAGCGCGAGCCGAAGGAAAAGTTCTTGGACTACGAATGCATCGTAAGATACATTGGACCTGTAGACGAGATGGGGCCTGGATATATGTTTGGCCTCGAACTCTTGGTAAATTACTGCTAAACTGCTTCGAAATTAAAACCCAGAAAACTTTCCATGGCTGGAAAGAGAGAAATTGGTTGTTGATCTAACTAGCTAGATGGCATGATTCTTCTTCTTGTCCTGTTGACGTTCTTCGCCTTTAACCCAGCGCTGATTACATTCAACTTTCTTCTTTTAGAATCTAGACAAAGGCATCTCACCGCAAGCTCCAGAGATCAGCCACTTTGCGAACAAATACGTTTCGACTTGCGACGCCAATGGAGTTTTCCTTCTGCCCGCGAATGTCCTACAGAAGCCAAATTCAAAGACGAGAAAGCAGAATCGAACGTCAGCTGGACCTTCAGTATTAAGCAACTTGATCTGTGGCTTTAAAGAATTTGTGAAGCCGCCACCAAAGCATTCCAATCGACATTCCTTCATTGATCAGTTGGCAGTCAGCTCTTCTGATCTCTCCGCATCACCAAAGCGATCGTTGACTCCTGATCCCGACAGCCGCGGCAATGGCAAAATGAGCTCGTCGAACAAGTTTCCGTCATCGATCTCGAGTCCCAACCTTTCGAAGCAAGACAGCGGTTCGTCGACGGGAAGCTCGAATAGACTTCCTCAAGATCTCATCAACTTCAACGAAGACTACGCGCGAAGCCTTGAAGAGCGAGAGAAGCGAATGGAGGAGAGAAGAGCTTCGACCTCGCGTGGTAGCAGCGGCAGCAGCAGCACCAACGGCGAAGTTCGCACGCCGAAAAGCAAAAAGCGAACACTTCAATTGCCAAATGCGCCGAACCGAGAGATCAAACCATCGACAATTCTGCGTTTAGAGGATCGCGATTTGATTGTAATTGATAAGCAAGACATCAAGGAAGCTGTGAAGAACGAGAGCCAAGTGATTATCGTCGATCCGCCAACGATTGCAGCAACGCCAGCAGAGAACGAGCACGTCGACTTGGGTGATATTTTAGCCGGCGATTGGCCGGAGCTCGCAGGTGGAGCAGCAACTTTGCTCAATGCCGAGAAGAAATCTGGCTCTGTCTCATCGTCGGCCGGCTGGAGAACCATCGAACGAAACAAGAGCGCGAACATTGCATCACACTTCTCAAGTTCAAAGCCTCGCCGCACTGGCTACGACAACGGATTCGAGTCGAACACGCTGAAGAAAAGTGAGTGGATTTTCAATCGCGGTCTCACGCATTCTCCTCTCAGTCTTAACTCGGGTTCACACACGAACAGGCGCGTTTTCCCTTCACTTCGCAAAACAAGAAAGATTATTTATAGAATAGACGAAATCTCTTCTCTCCACTTCTTCCCTTGCTGCATTAAAATCGATATTCGTCTGAAAATTACCCAAGTGCCTTCCATAAAAAGGCTTCCAAGCCCATTCAAAACAAGTGAGCCCAAGTTTCCATCAACGGCCTCTCGAGACTCGACATGTCTTACTTTCCGCAACTTTATTCCAATTTTCAATTCGACGAATTCAAGGATATTCCACTTACGGTTTGGGAGTGGGATCATAAGAACCATGTCGAAGGTGGAAAATAGCTTTTAGATCTTGGCAGCCGGCAACGTTTCCATTGAGATTAATTCAATTTGTGTTTCGGGTTTCTAGAGCAAAACGGACAGTACGAGAATTTGGATCAGGACACGTCGTCCGTGGCTAGCGACGCGTTGTCGGATTGCATCGTTCCCTCGCCCCTGATTGACATCCCAGGCAGCACACTGGGCCTTGGCTCTCTAGTTGAAGTTGATGTGGACAGCGAGAAAACACTGCACGGAGTGATTCGTTGGATTGGACAGAAAACTAACCAAGAAGGTTCGAAGACATCAATGGAGTTGGTCGTTGGAGTTGAGCTCGATGAACCCGTCGACCGCCGACTAAAGTTGAACCTTTCGGATGGCGTTTACAATGGCCAAAGATGCTTCAGATGTCCCGACAAGCGGGCAATCTTCATTGCTCCGAAACGCTGCACCAAAGACCGAAGATTCCCTGACGATCCGTCAGATTCGAGAGTCTCGACCGCTTCAGTACGCTCAGACGATTCACGTCACGGACGCGCTTTTGGAGCCGACTGTCCAATCATCGAGGGATCGGTTCCAGCTTTAAGTAAGTTTGCGAAGCTCTTGAAGTCCATTCTGATTGATAGTTTATCGATTTTAGAATTCGTAAACCTCGAAGATCTCGAAGCTCATTGCGGAAAGTTCAAAGGAATCCAAGGACATCACAACTCGTGCTATCTTGACGCAACACTCTTCTCTATGTTCACCTTCACGAGCGTGTTCGATTCGCTTCTGTTCCGCCCACGCGAACCGGAAGACTGCGAACAATACGAAGAAGTACAGCGAGTGCTGCGTGAAGAAATCGTCAACCCGTTGAGGAAGAAACTGTTCGTTCGCGCAGATCGTGTGATGAAGTTGAGACACTTGTTGGATAAGCTGAGCTCTGTCAAAGGTCTAATGAACGAAGAGAAAGATCCTGAAGAGTTCTTGAACAGTTTAGTGGCGCAGATCTTGAGAGCTGAACCGTTTCTTAAAGTGAGCAGCCGTCGACTTGTCAAGTTCCATCGATTCTAATCACTTTCTTTCTCCAGTTGAGCTCAGGCCTCGATGCTTTCTGCTACCAACTCTTCGTCGAAAAGGATGAGAAGCTGACGCTGCCGACTGTTCAGCAGCTGTTCGAGCAATCCTTCCTCACGTCAGACATCAAGTTGAAAGAGGTTCCTTCATGTCTCATCATCCAGATGCCGCGCTTCGGCAAAAGCTTCAAGATGTACCCGCGAATTCTGCCGTCCCAAGTTCTTGACGTCACAGACATCATCGAAGATTGTAAGACACCAAACAATTCACTGTGATTTAAGCTAACAATTCTCTTCACCCAGCGCCTCGTCAATGCACAATCTGCGGAACTCTTGCTGAGTACGAGTGCCGGGAATGCTTCGGAGTGCTGCAAGTCGGATGGTCCGGATTGGAGTCAACCGCTTTCTGCCTGAAGTGCTTGGAGAAGAGCCATTCGCATCAGAAGCGATTGTCGCACAAGGCTAAACCTTTATCCATTCCACACGACTTCAAGATTATGGCCGACTTCAACCAAGTTCCGCGGTTGTTCATGGAACTCTTCGCAGTGATTTGCATTGAGACGTCGCATTATGTCGCGTTCGTCAAGTCCGGCTCAGGCTTGGACTCGCCCTGGGTGTTCTTCGACTCGATGGCTGACCGTAAGGGCGAGAGAGACGGCTACAACATCCCCACAATGATCCCCGTACCTGATCTCCCCACATGGCTTTCGGAAGACGGAGCGCGCCAAATCCACGAGGCGAATGTCAATGACAAACACTTGCCTGAGTTCGCGAAACGATTGTATTGCGACGCTTATCTGATGCTCTATCAGTCGACCGAGATGATGATGTACCGATAAGATGTCTTTGACCTTACGTTAGCTTCTTTTGAGCAATGCATTTAAGATAGCTTCGCGGTTTTAGTGTTGTCGAAGAGAGTTTCAAGTCGTTACGAGTAGTTCCTTACTTATTTCTAATCAGCAAACTATTGAGTAGCACAAACGCAACAAGCAACACGATCAGGCGATAAACTAAAGCATCTAATTCTTCGAAGTTGAGGTGACATCGCCGTCGAGACAAAAACGAAAGATATTTTTGTAGCAATCGATGTTAATATCCAGCTTTTCTTCAACTTTTGATGTCAAAAGATCCAGACGGATGGAAAACTATTTATGAATATTTTCTTTAAGATTGCAAGAGAAATTAGAGAACGTTAATAAAATTGTAGATTCGAAAGTAAAACCTGTTGAGTGTTCTGCTCTTCCTACAGTTTTACCTTTACAGAAGTAAAAAACAATCATTACTGACTCAGGATTCTTGAGTCTACAGCGTGGCTATCGACAAATCTTCCTTGCTTGGCGAACCTTAACATCTCCAGCTTATAAAACAAGCGCAGGCGATGAAGCGACGATCTGTGTTCATGATAAATTATCATTAAAAAATCAATCCTCCGAAATCTTCAAAAGTAGAAAACTTTTCTTCAAGCAAACTTTCAATTTCCACATCACGAAAATCGTTCTTTCATCTGCAATTTCAACTCGAACGTTGGCCCTTAAAATAAAAATAATTGGATCGAATCTTGGCCTTAAAATGATACAAAAGATAAAAGCTGCAACATACAAACATAAACAGCAAATTGCAGGATATGGCTTTGGTTATTCAGATCAGGTAGATAGATTGTCAGGACGCTGGTTTAGACTGCCTTTTAAAGCAGCCCTCCAGCTAAGAGACCTGTGAGGCAGGATCAGTGCCCCAGTGATCTCTCAGCCACAGACACTACGATTGCTTGTATTATAATCCTTCCGGGATCTCTCAACTAAAGTAGATCGAGCCAATCTTAAATATTATTCTACGTTGAATTGGTGTAAAGCGATAAATTGTATTGAAGAGTCTCAATCCATAAATTTAGCATTCTGACCTAACGTTGATGCTCACAAATGTCGTCTCTCCAACCATTTGTTTGCTTCATCCAACTTCGTCTCCTTCAAACACCCGAGCCAGCTCCATTGGCAACATTAAAGTGGTAATTAGAAAAGTTTCCGATGACAATCGGAATGAAGGAAAGTAAATTTCTTGAAAGAGACAATTTACTGGAAATTGAATTGACGAACATCATTGCATGGCGCAGTGAATCATTTTTATTTGCGATATTCCATCGTCGCTCGAGGCGCTGAATTTCTGATGAAAATTGTTGGGAGAGAAATTGCGAGGGGGAAATTGAAATCATTTCGCTTCTTCAAGTTGCTATTCAAACATTAAATGAAATTTCCTTGCTTGACAACCATCACGCACACTTTCGCAGCCACCGAGCGGGAAGACTGTCAAGGACGGCGTTACCGTTGCAATTTCTCCGATAATTGAGATGAAATGTTTGGAAAATTAGTTTAAGATGGGAGCGAGCAATCGCTGCTTGCTCACAAATCGATAGCGAGGGGAGATTAATTGGATTCTGACTCAACGTTTCGATAGCCATCGAAAAATCTGCGCCCCGCTTCGCTTCCTGTCACGATCATTGAACAATTACCCGTTTGACTGCAAAGCAAAGCAGGAAGTTTCCTGTGTATCGTTTACCTAAGGAAGTCAAATAGATTTTCAAAAACGGTTGCCAACAAAGTGGAAACAAGGAACAAACAAGTTTATTGAAAAATCAAAATGTTTGAAGGAGGAACTTTCGTTTTAAATTTTCCAACATCATCCAAGGTTGACAAGCACACGAGAAGTTTGACGAAACATTTGTTTGAGATTAGGCTTCGCCTAAAAACTCCAGACCTCTTTCCAAACCTTTGGTCAACCTTTCCTTCCCGCTGAAACCTTCTGAGCTTCAAGCTTAGCAATTTCAGTAAATTCTTCAACTCTCTCTCTCTGACTACCTCACGCCATATGACACTGACTAAGCCCTTCGAAACCTCCTGAGGTTCAGCAAAGCAACTACCTCAATCCCTTAACATTTAGAGCTTGGAATATCAAGCGCTGTCTCTCTACAAACGGTCTGCGTTATCATACAAAGAGAAAACTTTGTTCATTAGGATTGAAACGATTTTCCCTGTTGACTGAAAATTCGTTTAAACTTCGCTTTGATGTTCACTTTGGGGGTCAAAGCTGAATTTCAATTTTACCGAGGAAAACGTGAAAGTCAGTCACAAAAAATCGGGTGCGCAGCAAACTAAAGGTAGAGAGAGAATACGGCGATGACATTGCCGGTGATTAAGGAATTCGAGCGAGCAATTTAATGAACTGCCTCGAGACTATTATAATTACCGCTAAAGCAAACTTGTGTCTCACACCCACGCTTAAGTATTTGGAGCATATGGAAACAATTAAAGGCTTCACGCTCTCGCCGCCTTTTCAATTTGGTAATTGCAGCACCATCGAGAACGGAAGTCATTCGTCTTCCCGACGATTTTACAGCGGAGTTTTTCCTTTATCGATTTTGAATCGTCTTCATAATTTAATTAGTCCCTCAATTATGTCACTGAAAAGTGAAGAAAGAGAGGAGAAGCAGAAGACAAAGCAGCAGTTCCAACGCGCCTAACTTTATTTACATATCCGAACGCGTTGTTTGTTTATTAATTTCGGGCCATCATAAGCGAGGCAACTTAATTAATTGTGCCTTTTTTTATATTAAATGTCTTCAACACATGTTCAAAGAATCTTTGTCAAATATGTTTTATGCGTTCGCCGTCAATGTTGATCATGTCTGTGCACACCCGTTGATGTGCATTACGAGCTGGAAGTGCCTCGTAATTGAGTTTGTCAAGCATTTGATTTCGCAGTCAAATCTAATTACTGTCAAACTTTTTAGTTTTACTCTACTTTGGCTGGCCAAGTTGAGCGGCCAAGTTTAGCGAGTTACATCAGATTTCGTTCAAGAAAACTGAAGGGAAAATTCGTTGGTATCGATGATATTGGTTTCATCTTTAATCTTGTGTGAGCTAAGCATTGGCTAGCCAGCAGCCTCGGGCAACGAAGGGACGACGACAATATTAAATTTCGGTTGACGGGTCATCAATGCTGCCTGGTGTCGTCTGGAGCTCGATCGGAGCCTCAGGCAACATCAACATAAATTCATGCGAGAGAAATTAATGCCGCAAACCTCTAGCCAACCTACAAATCTATAGTGCGAAGTTTCAGTTGCGACATCAAAGAAATTGTTTAATGGTTTTCGGTGCTCAGGTGACACTCCATTATGAAAGTCAAATTATATTGAGTTTCCGCTTCGATTAATTTCCTATAAAGATAATGGAGAGTGTCTCTCAACCACGAGAAGCCGCAGCACCGATGATTAAAATGTGTCACTCGTCTGCTTGTCTTTCGTATTGAAGATGCGATGAAAAATGATGACAAGGAAAGCTTTTAAGGAAATTAATCGAGGCGTTCTGCTCAGCGCATGATATTAGTTTCAGCTGGTGAATTTCCGCTAAGAAGAATCTCCTGCTTCCCAACAGAAACCTTCCTCAAATCATCAATCCGGCGTTGCTGTTGAACGACGCAGCTGCGAGACTCGAGAACCCCACAACCTTCTGTATATTCAAGAGAGAAACTGCCGACTCCGCTCATTTCGGTTTCGTCAGCCATTCGGTACGGAAGCAGAAGCAAGGCTAAGCGGAATAAAATATCTCAACTCTTGAGAAGGAAATTGAGGACTTGAGGAAGAAATTAATTTCCCTGAAAGTGCTCGTAAAGTTTTAATGAAAATTAATTCGCGATAAAAGTCATCACGAGTCGTGAGATTGAATGAGATCGTTCGAGTTGGTATGAAGACGAATGAATCTCTGTGACATAAAAGAGTTTGATGTGTCGAAGTGTACATAAATAGTGAAGGCAAATGATCCTTAGACTGTCCTTTGACATAATCACATTCGAGAGTTAACTGCAAGCAACGCACTTAAAATGAACAGCGCAATGAAAAAGTTTGGATTATTTTTCATTTTCTCCGCCGTGTCTGCGAGCTATAATTTATATTTAAACGAGCACGAAACCATGCGACTACTAGGTAAGCTTGCAATAATTAATCAATTTAAACTGTTGTTAGCTTAACGTCGAAATGGCTTTCCAAGCTCCGGCATTCGCGCCTAAGGCTTGTTGAAAGTTGTGCCGTCGCAAACTATTTAAGCACGAAATTTATTGCTCGCTTCAGTCGACAAACACTTGAGATGAAAAGTTGTAAACGATTTAATTCAGTCGACGGTAAAGAGTTCGAGCGCAATTGAAATTCTTCTCCTGCAATCGACATCAAAGCTCGAGCGATTTCGATAAAAACAAAGGCTTTGCCTCAAGGAGCCGTTGTTGATGTTTATTGCAACAGTCAAAGGCACGACGCTGAGTATCAGCAAAGCGTTTTCGAACGACTTATTCCTGGAAACGACTTCACTTCCCATTAGTCTAGACTCTCGACTTTCTGCTCTAATTCGTCATAATTAACCAGGTAGCGGTTTTGTAATCTTAAAACTTCCACGCAAAGTTAAGCGAGAACGACTAAAGTCGATGAGCGAAATGATGATTTATTTTCGTTTTAATTCACTTAGAATCAATCAAACGGCGTTGGAGCGGTTTCGCAAATCACAGTGATTAGAAAAGCAAATAGAGAACTCTAGCAGCCTTCATAATCAATCACGCAATTTGGGAAGGTTCATGTGATTGTTCGAGGGACTCTTGATCCTCGTTTTGATTCGGTCGACACGACAGGGTCGGGAACACATTCATTAGAAGCGTCCCAAAAAGTTTTTCTCTGAACGCCAGCAATTATGGTCATGGAAATTAAAAAGTTTCCAGCCAGACGAATTTGAACTCAGATGCTCGGTCGTCCTGTGACCGTAGATTATTCTGAGACTGCTCTCGAGCCCGCAGAAATGTTCCCAACTTTTGACCTGACGACCGAGAACCGACGTACGATGCCATATGAAAGCAATAAAAGATGAAGCAATTTCAAAACAGACGATAACATGCGCTCGGGAACTGGTTTATGTGGAGAAGCATGCTAGAAGAGATTCGATTTGAAGACCTGTTTAGCTCAACACGCAAGTGTTGGTCCAACATGACTGTCTTAAATTGAAAATTTATTCAGAGACGTTAACGATGGAGATAAAGCGAAAGGAAAGAACGATGAAAAGAGGAAGAGACGAGAGGCAAAAATCCTCGTTTACGCTTCTCGTATCTTGTTAAAAAGAGTAAAGCTGCTGGGAACGCGCGAAAAATCTCATAAAGTAAGAGATTAATTTGCTTGAGCAATAACGCGCAGAGAGAAATTAAAAGAAGAAAAATTCAGGTAGCTGTCGGATGATTACGATGGGATTTGTTCTGGGGTTCTCCGCGCAACGATTTTCCCTACGACGCTTGCGAACCTTCGCGACCGAGCAAAAAGCCTCCGACAGGAACTTTACGCCTGTGTGACGAGTTCCTTATTAGTCAAAGTAGGAAGCGAGAAACCGCTCGAGCGGCAATAATTTTCACACTTTCTAGATTCGCTCGTTCCAATTGCGCTAAGCCAACTTGACGAACTTTAATTCACGAGCAGCTCGGAGACATCAGAACGACTTTGGGTGGTAAAAACACAGAGAATAAAAAAAAAATCTTTCCAACATTTATGTTTACGAGCGTCTCGAGGCTTCGCAGCGACCAAAAGTTGTTTAAGACGCAACAGGCGATTTCTCCGTTCGTGTGCACTACGGGTGTTTGGAATGATTGCAAGTTCCAAGAAGGAGTGGCGAAGGAAGAACAACAAAACGAGAATTTCCGAGTCTGACAAAATATTTTTGGGACTTATTTGATTTTAGGGAAAGTTCCATCAAAAGTTCTTCGACTTCGTTTCGACTTAAAACTTTTAAGTACTTTATGAAGTCACGCCTGATTTGACAAGATTTTATGTCTGGGAACCGTTAAGACGAAAGAGTCGTTCAGGATACTCGAAGGAGTCGTAAAATTTTTCGAGGAGACTGCGAGATTTGATTAAATTTATGTAACGACAAACACTTCATCAGCGAAATAAATTTAATTTGCGGAGATGGAGACTCGCTTATTCATGAAGCCTGACAGCGCTCGATGGAGGAAATATTCTTATTGCGAGCGTTTTTATGTTCGATTCGACGAGCGCGCGACTCGAGTTTCAGCAATTTACGGCGCTTGGAATCAAAAGAAAAACCTCCTTGACACCTCAAGGCAGTAAAATCACATGACATCAAACTAAAAATCTCTTCACAATCCTCTAAAGAACTGTTGACCAAGTGGTCGCTTCAGCTTCTATGTCTCAAACCCACAAACCTTCCTCAGCATCTAAGCAATGCTAACTGAGTTAATAGAACTCAGCCATAAACTCCCTCCATGCCATAGACTAAACGACAAACCCCCCTCCGATCAAAAGGTGTAAGACAAACTTTGGAATTTATTTATATTCAAGTTTTTCGGGAAACGTTTTAAAAGTTTTACGTTCGACTGAAATTTAATATTTTTTCCTTTTTGTCTCGTTTAAAATAAATAAAATATTTTCTTTACATCTCGAGCCACACGGCGAATATCAAACGATTTAATTTAATTTCTTCGCACCATAAAGCTCGCTTTTGTCATCAGTGCAAAGAGATCGAGAACAAGCCGAGCAGAAGAAATGGAACGATGCTGAAATTAAGTTTTGAGTTCTTTTGTTCGAGCTTCATTAAAGAGCGACAAGAATTTTGTTCTCTTAAGTAGACAGTGCCGCCGAATCCCGTCAAGCCCCTTCCACAAAAGACTTCTGAACCGCGGAGCTCCGCTCGGTAAACACTGATTTAATTTAATGCAACGATGACAAGATTGTGCTCTGCTAATTCGGATTTCCCTCTCATCGCAAGAAGCGAAAATTGCGAATATTCCTTTCAACTTGTATCTAGGCTCCAATCAAAGTGAATGTTTTGTTTGAGCATCTAATCAAAATCCCGACAAGAGAAAAATTACATTTCCTTCTTTCTTTCTTCCAGGGCTTTCTGCCGAGCTGTACTACGTTAGAGAAGGTTCAATCAACAAATACGCGCTTCAATTTACAGTTCCAGTTCCCGCAAACGTGCGAGACATTGCATTCACATGGCAGAGCTTGGCTGGGAAGCCGTTGCCATATCGGATCAATGTTGCTACGACGGATCCGGTAGTGTTGCCAAGACCACAGCTCAACATTTCTCGCATCGGCGAAATGCCTCAGGAAATCGAAACGTTCGCTATCGACATGCGATGCTCGGGAGTGAGAGCTGCAGAAGTTGATGTAACGATATCAATCGAAATAACACTCAACCGAGCGAGCAATAACGTCACCGAGCTCGTGTTTACGCGACGGAAGATTTGCCTGCAGAGCGACACTCCGGAAGACACTTCAGACAACCCGACACTGCTGACGTCCATTCCGAAGCCACCGAGTGCCGTCATAACGTTGATCGTCGGTGGCATTCTGGCGATGATTCTCGTCGCTGTCTTGATTTCGATTGCGTACTGCGCACGTGGTCCGACAAAGCGCAAGCCTCATCTCTCTCAGCCTGTTCGAACGTCGAGCTTCCAACGGCTGCAAACTCATTCGTCGTCTCTCGCGCCGTCAATTTGTCCGACAAATGCGACACTGCCGCGTAACAAGTGCTCGGAGCCGGAAGAACTTCATCGACGCATCTCAGAAATCACCGTTCAACGATGTCGCGTGAGACTGTCAAGTCTATTGCAAGAAGGAACGTTCGGACGAGTTTATCGTGGAACTTATAACGAAAGCCAAGACGTTATCGTGAAAACCGTTGGACAGCAAGCAAGTCAAATGCAAGTCTCGCTTCTGCTTCAAGAAGGCATGAATCTTTATGGAGCTTGTCACATTGGAATTCTCTCCGTGCTTGGAGTGTCGATTGAAGATCACACGGCTCCGTTTCTTCTCTACGCAGCTGACAACAACAGCAAGAACCTGAAGCTGTTCTTGCAGGAACCAATCGCCAGAACCTTAACGACGATCCAAATAGTCAAAATGTCGACCCAGCTCGCCTCAGCCATCTGTCACCTTCACTCGCATGGTGTTTTGCATAAAGACATTGCGGCTCGCAACTGCGTCGTCGACGACGACCTGACGGTCAAGCTGACTGACAACTCGTTATCGCGCGACTTATTCCCTCAGGATTATCACTGCCTGGGCGACCGAGAGAATCGGCCCATCAAATGGATGTCTTTAGAAGCGTTAAGCTTAAGGCAATTCAGTGAGGCCTCGGACGCGTGGGCGTTCGGCGTTCTCATCTGGGAGCTGTGCACCTTGTCGAAGCAGCCGTACGTTGATGTAAGTTGAAATGTTGTTTGACATTACCTTTGGATTAACGAATCTTTTTGACTACAGATCGATGCATTCGAGATGGAAAATTACCTCCGCGATGGCTATCGATTGGCTCAGCCGATAAACTGCCCAGATGAATTGTAAGTCTGATGATCAAATGAATCGAATGAAATTACTAACGCGCGCCTTATTTGCTCCAAACCAGATTTACCATCATGGCCTATTGTTGGGCAGTTGCAATTCTCGAGCGTCCCACTTTCCAACAACTCCAATTCTGCCTACAGGACTTCTACAACCAACTCACGAGGTACGTGTAAGGTCTCAAGACAGTTACGGAGACGCGGGACAGCCTGAGCAACGAACTGAGTCACTGCCAAAAGCATTTATTATGTATAGAGCTAGCAATAGAACAATAATAGAATTATTAGAGCAGATGGATGCGAGACATTGAATTGTAAGCCGCCGCTGAGTTTTTTTATGGTTCTCAAGTCGAAACGAATTTGGTTTGTCATCAGAGAAATTATTTTCTTTTCGATTTTCTGTGATATTAATGGATAACAGTTTTAAGTCTGTTAATTTTTTTGTTCGGCTAGTTTGTTACTGAAGACAGCGCGAGATGTGTTTAAGTAATAAATGTCGTGGAGTAAAATTATGCCTAAATTAAAGTATCAACAATAAAACGATAAACGAAATTGAGATTTGCTTTTTGATCGTCTCGGGCGAGCCATGGAGATGAAGAGCTGGCTGTAGAGTTTCTCGTTTATATTTCCAAGGGGAACAACCGTTGCGTTTCCCTCCATTGTCTTCAGAGAGACGAACAAGAATGGAATCTGCGGGAAAGTAGCGTGAAATCCACGGAAATTATGCGATGTCGTTGCTGCTCATTCTGATTCCTGAATAAAATTTAAATGAAATTATTAGACGATAAATTCACGATGTTGCTCCTTAAGCAAGTTTGCAGTCGTCGAACAATTTTCTCAGCCTGAATCTAATTACTCCTTGACATATAGTTTGGGTCTGTGAGCCTCGTCTTATCCCAAAAACGCTACCCAACTGTCATCAGGCCCGGGGAAATCAAGAAACTTTCCCTAACAACGACGATTTTCATAATTCCGTCGTAAAGGCCAGTCAACCACAACGAGCATCGTTATTGTGCTTCATTTAAATTTATTGCCAATTTGAAAGCGTCGGCCGATGAGATCAAGAAATAATTTCGCCCATGCTACCAGACGTTCTAGTTTGTAGGATGAAATTTTAACGAGATGACGGTTCGAGGTTTCACGTGAGCTTAGACAGCGCAGAATTGAGTTCTTGCTCTTGCCATGAAAATCAGGTTCGAGCGTCTTCAATTATCTCTTCAATAGCCTCGGTGAAGTTCATGATTTTTTTATGATTCCGAAGCGGAATGGAGAGCAAGAAAATAGCACAACTGCTGCAGGATGCAACTTCGATAATTGGTCATAATTATTGTTTGTTTACTCAATCATCTCGTTTCAGCTTTTCTTCGAAACTCAAGTTAGATGGACGATGCGGAGGATAATTGAAAAAAATAACAGCTTAAGCACAGGCAGAAAGTTGATAATTGTATGGTTCAATCTTTTGTTTGCTTCGCTCTTGTACGATGCCCTCCAGAGCGAGGGATTCGCATTGTGATTATGTTCATGCTCTTTCCACAGGCTAGTGAACCATCGCTTGAGTGAAGAAAGTTATTCACATAGCAAAGGAGGGATGCGGCTCTAAGGCCAAGCTGTATCCTTATCAAATTTCTCGGTGTTTAAAAGCTTTCCGGGATTATTACGCTGGAAATTCATTTCCATAGGCTTCGTAGAATTCTCCGCCTCCATCGATTAAATTCACGTCGGTGCGGAAGATTCGCAAACTTTTTTCACACCTAACTCGGCGCTGGAAATTTATGCTTCGTCTTAAAGCGTTCAGCTTGATTGAGAAAGAAAGTTATTGCGTTTTTATCTCGCGTCGGAGCTTCCACTTGGCTTTTTTTCTATCCCCGCTTTCGTGGCATTCGGATTGTTGTTTTATCAGAAAGAAAAACTTCCTTCAGCCATTAATGGAAAGTGTCGTACGAACGAGCAAAGAACAACAAACATTTTTCCGCTTAATTTAATACAGGAGTGGGTTTGATGGCCATCGCCACGACGAAGGAAAACCTGAAACTCGAGCAGAAAAAGTCGCTCGCCGAAACATGACGAGAATTCTTATTGCCAAGCAGAAAATTTGAGCCTTACACGGCTATTAAGACTCGAGTCTTATCATTTTTCAGCAGTGGATTTCAGCAAGGGGTTACTGATAGTTTCAAATTACTCTTTGATAAATGCGAAAGATAAATTACTCTGCGGCGCTGCTCTCTCTTCATTGTCGCCATTAAACACAATGAGTCTACTAAAATCTAATTTATTAGCTCTGTGTGAGTCCTCCGATATAATAATAGTAGAAACAATAATTTTGCGCAAAGTTATATGCGACTTCATGAGCGTCGAGCCAGCGAGGCTGCCCAGGTTTTCGAAAGCGCTCACGCTGTTCTTTAATGAGCTTCGAACTCCATCAACGCTTGCGAAGGACGTGTCGATAGTTCTGCCCTAGCCTCGCTTCTGCGAAGCAGTAATAAGTAAGCGCTCGCATCAGCCACTCACGCTGCAAAATATGAAAATTACATTCCAACACCAGCGAGCTTATTGCCGTTGAGCGCATTTCCTCAATTTATTATTCCCGGCTGCTTGTCTCTCTCTTTCACTCGAAATGACAGCACCAGACACATTCTTAACACTTTATTATTTTCCCTCGTTTCTTACTGAGAGCGCGCCCGGCGAGTCTGTGGAAATGTGCGTTTAATTAACATCACACATGATGCGGTGTAGATATTCGTGCAATCCGAGTGAGAGAAGTCATCGTATGCAATTATACGTCTTGTTAGCGGAATGAAATAAACACAAGATTGCTGCTGATTAATGTGGTGCACATAACGTTTCCAGAGCGAAGAAGGCAGAGCGTGTTCTACAAGCCTTCCGATCATAATTCATTAGCTCATTTATAAATTAACTCGACGACCGAGCGCGAAACTTTTGTCCCGCGAAAATTGCAGAATAACTTAAGTCTTAACAGGCACGACGAGCGAGAAGCATCAGCAACTGCACGAACGCGATCGGGCGCTTTTTCCTCGAAACTATCACGATTTTATAGTTCTCGAAGTTGACTTTTTCTCTTATTTTTCAAGACTTTATGACTCGCCATCCTCGCCGGCTTCTTCGCGTTCTCGTTCACTTTTTGGAACGCGAACTTTTTGTCTCAGTTCGAAACTTTTTAATTAGCTGTGAATATCATCGTTCTTCTCATTCCTGTTCGCTGCTTTTTACAGCCACTTGGACATTTTTTCGTGCTCTCTGCAATCATTTTAATTAAGCTGAAATTTGAATTTCTAGTCCATTACACGAATCTTATTAAGAAGAAATTAAAAAGAAGAATTTTGCATGTCGGGAAATTTTCACTTACAATTCATGATGACTCTGACGACATAAATTCCCGTTTTTTGAAGAGCTGCGAATATTTATTCAGATGGCTACGAATATCATTTAAATACAATATTTGAATGGCCATTGCTCCTTTCCTTTTGAATGACAGTTGCTCATTTAAATTGCTTGCCGAAGACGAGTGACTCGTGGAGAAAGAGAAACACCTTGATCTGTCTGTCGAGTCGTAAGGCAACGCCAAACCCAATCCGCAGTTGTGCAATTGAAGGAGCAATTCACGGCCGAGCTTGTGTCAATTTAGAGTTTGTCTGCACCTCTGCCAGTCACGCTATGAAACGATGCTAATAATAAGTAACCTTGCTCTAGTCCAGAGTGTCTCCTGCTGCTTAAACTCGACGGGTAGCTTAGTCGCTCAAACCCCAACTAGTCTCCTGTTGCAAGAAGCAGAAATGTGGCCATCATAAAATGATTTATAAGGAAAAAACCTTTTTCGATCATCTTGTCTCGTCGTCTCGCAGAAAAATATATTTCAATTGCAAATGCCTCGATGCCCATGTTGATGCGAAGACTGATCGAAGGGAAATCGAAAGGCATCGGGAATGAAAAAGCTAACAATTAGAATGGGAATTTAAAATAAATTATTCAAAATTATTCACAGGCATGGAGGACAGCGACGTCTGAGTCATTTGCTGCTCTTGTTTATGAGACGAACATTAAATGTTGCTCAAGTTCAGTGCATTGTGGAGCGTTCGTTTGTAACAACGAGCCGTTTTTCATTTCCCCACACATGCCACCCATCAGCAACTGCATTTTATTTATTTTCCCATCTTTTGTTAGAAATCTGTCTGGGCTTCAAAAAAATTTCGTGTTTTCTCTCCTTCTTCATCACCATATTGTTCTCAGCATAAAGTACATTCTGTTGCAGTCACGACCTGATTGCAGAGACGCTGTTGAACCAACAGAAACGACATGACATGCTTTTTCGTGCAGCATCGTCTCTCGTTACTTTCCATCCACTCTTTGTTTGTTCTTTGAGCAGGCCTCGTGATTATCGTCCTCTTCTCGATACCTTTTTACGGGTGCAGCGGAAATTTTGCAACGGCAGAAGATGAATGCTGCTACTCCAAAGTACTTAATGATTCAGCAAGATGGTTTCGTTGGTCGTTTAGCAGAACGCAAAAGGAGCTTTTGATTTATTTGATGTTCCATGCAGCGTAAAATTTGCTTCAACGCTTTCAGGCATTTAAAACGGTGAAGGCACAGCAACTTAATTGAATGTGACTAACGAGACAGATTGCTTTCATGTAAGTAACGAGCGGAGTTTTGCAGGAAATTATCGAGCAAAGTTTTCGAAACATTTCAGCGGATTTCATTAACTTCACTACAGCGAATTCTGCGAAATTTTATTTCGAACAATGACACATCGAGTCAGTCTCGTCTTATCGTTATGTTTTGGTCGTGAATTCACTGATCCGTAGCACATTCGACGAATGTCGTTCGTTGTACAACTCAATCTTTGTCGGCCAAAGAGCCAACGAAACGCTTTCGAGCTCGAACGAGATTACTCTGAAATAATCAATTAAAACAGATTCATGAGATGCCACCACAGCTCATCTCACTCAACACTTTCGAATGGCCTCTAGCGAGCTCAGGATTAGGAGATTTCATTCTGCTATAGCGCTGAGAGATGAGATATGTGTTCATCCCCCCAAGACGAGGTTGGTTTTCATGAGAAAACGTTATTCAAATTCACAGGCATTAAAGGCTCAACTCGGCTCGCTCTATCCTCAGTCGTTTAGTTTGAATCGAGCAAGTAATTCAAGTTATATAAGAAGCTTTCGTACTCTCAACTGCGAGATCTACACAATCCGAAACATTTTACGGGAATTCTTTGGAGCCCAGAGTTGAGCGCAAAAAGTTTTCGCCTCAACAACATTCAATTCGAACGGAAACTGCGCAGGTGGATTCCGGGTGAATTCATTTCCCTCAATTTTTACCTTCGTCACTGTTTTTTTGTTCGCTTAATTGGATTTGAATAAATTCAATTTAAACGTGACGAGGGATATTAAGTCGCATGTATATACACAGTAGCTTGTTCCTTGTTTCACGGCGGTAATTGGAGTGTCTCTCTGCTTATGAGCGAGCGTCGAGTGTCGCTCCCCCTTCTTACGCAACGTCATTAATCATTGCTTCATGGATTACTTCAAGACGAAAAGGTAAACTTCGGAACTTTGTTCTTCTCCCTTAATTGTTCAATAATGCTTGTTCTAATTGATAAGCGATTCCGAAGGCTGCAGATGGTGAATTTTCCAGCGAGAGGAGGGAACATTCTTGTTAGGCTTCATTAAAATTTTCAACAGACTGTTGCCAGCGCCCGAATCACGAATCGAATCGCAAGAAGCTTGTTGACCTTTTTCTCTTGCTTTCCTTACGAGCGCCCGTACATCGACAGTTAAGATAGCGTCAAGAAAACGAAAATAATTATCGACTCAAAATGTTTTGACAAGATGTAAAGTTTGTATGTTTTTATTTATTTTACCGGTCGCCCGTTCCTTCGAAAATGATTATAAGCGTCGTATTTCGATCATGACGGGTTGATAAGCCTCGGAAAGACGGGAGAGAGCCGGAGACGAGAAGAAGAAATCAGAGGTTTCAAATCTCGAAACTGGTTTCGCCGTGGCTCTTGATGCCTTTTTGGAAATTCAAAACTGAAGATGTTTATCATGATGAATTGTGTGCCTCGCTTTCGGACTACGCAGTCATGTTCGCTAACATTCTAACAAAATTAGATGCGAGACAGTTTAAAGTTACATCAAGTTTTATGACTTGAGCGGGTTAATCTCCAGCTTTCAACCGAACGCGTCAACCATGAAACACGACTGAAATTAATGCCTGATTAAGGATGGCTGTCGCATAGGTGACAAATTTATGGTAGTTTTGTGTAAAGAAACAATTTTCTTATCGCGGAACATAAAACCGGTCGACGAAGGCAAATTTGAACAACAGCTTCCATCGCGGCTTCTTGAATTAATTCCACGAAAGCGAGCGGAGCTTATGAGGAAAAGTCATGCAGGAGGCCAAGATAAGTTATCGATACAACATATTCGCACTCCATCGGCACTCAATTAATTTGTCTTACACGTTTCGCGAGGCGACAGACGACATTCCCACAAATTACAATGAATCTCATGCAAATCTTATCGGCTCGTTGGATCTCTCAACTCCGCCAGATCATTCGGCTGATGATGAGCTATCGATTTTCTTTCTTATCGGTATTCAAAGTTCGAACCTAATTTAGCGAAATCTCGTAAAACCAGCGAGTCAATTGAGTCAATATAGACACAGTGAAGACGTGGAATCGATGCGTTGTGAATATTCGAGCGCTGTTTAAGCCGCTTCGGCGGAAACGCAGAATGCCAAGCATGTATATGTTGAGTCTTGGAAGACTTCCAAACATCCTTAATTCGTATTACTCTCATTCTGTGGGACATCCATGTTTATGACTTCAGAATATGTTTGGAAATCTTTTTATCTATTGCTCTAGCTTACAATAATGTGAGCATTGTCAACTTGATTTATGGCGCAACTAAAGAATTTTCGGCAAGAACCATAATGGAGCTGCTATGAGTTATATTGACTAGTTTTTTCAACATCAACATCAAATTTCCAGAATCTCTGAAAGGTTCTTAATGCTCGAGGTCAATTGCTGTTCACCCCAATTCGATTTGAATTCCTCTGGTGCGAAAGATGCTGAGCGAGAGATTATCGCTCGCAATTGATTTCCAAACTTTTTCCAACAAGCGAAAACATTTCGTTCGATTAAAATCTTTCGGATATCAAGTTATGAGCCACACACGGAGCGACTCGAAATTCTTTCTCTGGCAATCTTTGTTTTCATCTCTCGGTGTTTAGGGAAACCAACTTCTTACCTAGATCTCTCAGCACGTCCTCGATCGAATGGCTGGTTCCTTGAAAAGGCAGAGGAAGATAAACATCAACATTGAGCGTCCCATGGCTTGAGTAAATACGAAAGGCTGTAAAGCCATGAAGTTAAATAGTCGAAGGACACATGCAAGGACGGAATAGTCGTAGCTCGTCAGGAATTTCCAAACAAAATTACTCAAATGACTTCGAGATGCGAGAAAAGTTTTTTCTTCTTCTCTTCGAGTGCTTAAGACAAATCATTTATCGGCAACAATCGTGGAGCGAGCACTTGAAGATGTCAGAATGGACTATTCAAATAACAAACGATTCGAGATCGTTTGATGATGAGGCAATATCTGCTCGCTCAAGCGCTAAAGATGATTCTCAATGATTTGACAAGATAAGTTGTTTCTCGACGCTCAATATTTGAAGTTGGAATTTTTGTCTGACTCCGAAGCTATTCAATTAATTTCAATTATTTGCGCACTGAGCTTTCAACCCAAAGTGTTCAACGCAACTCTGGCTCCAAAGTTGCGGCGTTTCCTTGCTCGTTTTGGCTTGAGGTTTTAATTAGCAGTCGTTGCACGCATCGAGACTTGTCGTGGTCGGGAAAAAAGTTTCTAACGAGTACTTACAACATAGCGTGATTGCAAAAGACTTTGACACGAAAATTTCCCATGAAAGTTAACAACTTAATCAGGGAAAATCGGCGCGCCATGTGAATAGTTTCCGTGTGAGTTCGTAGTTATGCACAACCTTACATTGCACCAGCTCGTCACTACTCATTAAGTAAAACTTCCAACCTTTTTAAAACCACTCGCGATGGAAATGAAGACATTGTGGGGACTTTTCGATGCTGACATCAAGCTGAAGTTTTCAATATTAATTGAGCTAGATCAAGCGGAGTTTGTGACTCAATCAAGAAGAAATATTTTAGATTTTTTAATGACAATTTTGTGTTAAATAAATTGGAGTTATTTTAAATAAAGTTTAGATCGAATTCCCCTGAAATGATCTGAGATATTTCATTTGGAAAAGGCCCTCCAATTCACTCGCAGCTTGCCCCAACTTGCTCTTCTGCTATTTCACTGTTCAAATGAAAGAGTGTGATGATTACTGACTGCCATTACTCCACGCAGTGTTTTCCTCCGGGTTATTTGAAGCTTGAAGTTTTCACTTCATAAGAGGGAATCCAATATTGAATAAGTTGTCGAGAAGACACTCGAGAAATTATGATATTTGTTTAAGAAATATTATCTCGGACGCTAACGATGTGTTTCGAATGCTTTTTCGGTTCATCCAAACTGCTGTTACATCATCGCTCAAACAAATATTTCCCTATGCTTGAGAAAACGTCTTAAAATCAATTTTCAAGTAAGGTCTGAGTAAGTTCGGCGTCAAATTGTTGATTTTATTCTGTCTGCTTGAGAAATAAAGATTTTCGTGCCTGAAACGGAGAGAGAAACGACTGCGAAGTGTACCACAAACAGCATGCGAGCAAATGTTTACTTAAGCTGAACGCGTTAAAATTTACGATGAAATTTGTTTAAAGTCAACAGAGTTAATTTTCCTTTCGTGTTGGCTTCGCTGGCTCATCGATAGAGCTTCGCGTTTTCACCTTTCGTGTCAAGATGAAAATATTCGTCAAACCTCAGGGGGGAACGACACGAAATTTGTCGCCTTAAAAATATGAAACTTATCGTTTTTTGTGAACGAATAAACAAAACTCCCATAAAAGTTTAAAATATATTTTCGAGCGCGGTAGGAAAACCCTCGTAATTGTTCGCTAACGAATTCTAAAGAAAAGTGTCGCCTTTCAAACAGAATTTCTTTTCTTGCGACTGGAAATTATGCCCCGAGGCAGATCGGTTCGACATTGTCCGGCCCGTAGAGAGTGTCAAAATACCATTGAGGAGCCAACTGGCGAAGCACAAAGCGCAGATTGAAACGTCTGGGACCCGAAAGGAGCTCAAACGCACACAAACAATCGAGCAGTTCGTTGCCAGGGTGTCAAAATATTGCGAGCTCTTAACACCGAAGGAGAACTGACAAATAATAATAAAATTAAACTTCCTCTCTACTTTCTACCTGATTCCTATTAATCTCCGTTTACCTTCCCAGTTCTCCCTTCCAGCTCAACAATCACAGTTTTTTACTGTCTCCAGGGATTAAATTTTAATCCGACCGGTTACCTTCGCTCCCTTTCCAATGAAAAACAAATTCTCGCTTCAACAGATTACTGGAAAAAATATTTTTTAATTGATAAATCCGTAATAAAAGCATAAACGTTGGTTTCCTCTGACATTTATTGTACTCTCAACGTATCAAAAAAATTCTTTCATTGTGAAAAAGTCGTTGATCTAATTGAGCTTTTAACGTTCGCCTAATCCTTAATTATTGCAGCATGCGAATCAGACTAAGTTGATCGTTTCAGTTGTCGTCTCTTATTTGAATAAACATTAATCTAGGGAAGTGATGCTTGGGCTAAGAGAATGATTTGATAAGTTGATTCAATGATATTGAAGTGAAAATATTTTAAACGTATCTCGTGAGTTGGTTGTAGAAGTCCTGTAGGCAGAATTGCAGTTGCTGGAACAAAGGGCGCTCGTTAATCGCAACTGCCCAACAATAGGCCATGATGGTAAATCTGGTTTGGAGCAAATAAGGCGCGCGTTAGTAATTTCATTCGATTCATTCGATCATCAGACTTACAATTCATCTGGGCAGTTTATCGGCTGAGCCAATCGATAGCCATCGCGGAGGTAATTTTCCATCTCGAATGCATCGATCTGTAGTCAAAAAGATTCGTTAATCCAAAGTTAATGTCAAACAACATTTCAACTTACATCAACGTACGGCTGCTTCGACAAGGTGCACAGCTCCCAGATGAGAACGCCGAACGCCCACGCGTCCGAGGCCTCACTGAATTGCCTTAAGCTTAACGCTTCTAAAGACATCCACTTGATGGGCCGATTCTCTCGGTCGCCCAGGCAGTGATAATCCTGAGGGAATAAGTCGCGCGATAACGAGTTGTCAGTCAGCTTGACCGTCAGGTCGTCGTCGACGACGCAGTTGCGAGCAGCAATGTCTTTATGCAAAACACCGTGCGAGTGAAGGTGACAGATGGCTGAGGCGAGCTGGGTCGACATTTTGACTATTTGGATCGTCGTTAAGGTTCTGGCGATTGGTTCCTGCAAGAACAGTTTCAAGTTCTTGCTGTTGTTGTCAGCTGCGTACAGAAGAAACGGAGCAGTGTGATCTTCAATCGACACTCCAAGCACGGAGAGAATTCCGATGTGACAAGCTCCATAAAGATTCATGCCTTCTTGAAGCAGAAGCGAGACCTGCATTTGACTTGCTTGCTGTCCAATTGTTTTCACGATAACGTCTTGGCTTTCGTTATAAGTTCCACGATAAACTCGTCCGAACGTTCCTTCTTGCAAAAGACTCGACAGTCTCACGCGACATCGTTGAACGGTGATTTCTGAGATGCGTCGATGAAGTTCTTCCGGCTCCGAGCACTTGTTACGCGGCAGTGTCGCATTTGTCGGACAAATTGACGGCGCGAGAGACGACGAATGAGTTTGCAGCCGTTGGAAGCTCGACGTTCGAACAGGCTGAGAGAGATGAGGCTTGCGCTTTGTCGGACCACGTGCGCAGTACGCAATCGAAATCAAGACAGCGACGAGAATCATCGCCAGAATGCCACCGACGATCAACGTTATGACGGCACTCGGTGGCTTCGGAATGGACGTCAGCAGTGTCGGGTTGTCTGAAGTGTCTTCCGGAGTGTCGCTCTGCAGGCAAATCTTCCGTCGCGTAAACACGAGCTCGGTGACGTTATTGCTCGCTCGGTTGAGTGTTATTTCGATTGATATCGTTACATCAACTTCTGCAGCTCTCACTCCCGAGCATCGCATGTCGATAGCGAACGTTTCGATTTCCTGAGGCATTTCGCCGATGCGAGAAATGTTGAGCTGTGGTCTTGGCAACACTACCGGATCCGTCGTAGCAACATTGATCCGATATGGCAACGGCTTCCCAGCCAAGCTCTGCCATGTGAATGCAATGTCTCGCACAGTTGCGGGAACCGGAACGGTAAACTGTAGCGCGTACTTGTTAACATGCCCATCGCGAACGTAGTACAGTTCAGCTGAGAGTCCTGGAGAATAAAAAGCAATAATCTTTTAGGATGAGATTGCAGTGAAAGCAATATGAGAGGTTGGAGGGAATTGATGGGCTGCCTGCATTCTTCGCAGAATGGAAGAGTATTGAATATCAAGGCCCTGAGTTCGGCGAAGATGGAGAATGTTCATTCATCATAAAATTACGCTTTCTTCCGATTTGTGTGAATAGGATTAAAGATCTCTTTGTTGAGGTTCACCAGTCGTCAATCTTTAATAAATGCTCAAGGAAAAATTGCGGAGAAAGCGATGGATGAGAAGCAATAAATGGGATTATCAGGTTTTATGCTTCGCCTTAATACGATTTTTTATTGAATTCCCGTCGATTGAATTAAATTTGTTCGAAGGATCATCACGAACAACATTTACGCAACATATAATTCCCATCTATTTATGATTAATTTCGACATGAGCAGCAGTGGCAGCAGCAACGAACGCTTTACCTGCTCTCGCTCGAAAGGATTCGGGATCAGAAATCCACAATTTCAGTTATTGAAACCTCGTCGCTAGGGGTTGAGGGATTTGGGATTAAAGGTACAAGAGAAGAAATCAATTTCCTTTTAAAAATATTGATCGAGAGTTGCGTGCTCGCATTACAGAATCAAATTTATTTGTAATTTGTTTGCTCATCCAATTTAGTCGAGATGGCGAGGCGCACATGGAAACTCCTGGAGAATGTGAAGTGACCCGCTGTAAATGGAATCAAATCAAACAGACGAGTAAGGAACGGGGCGAGACGTAATTTGTGGCACGAGAGAATGAACATTTAAGCAAATATTGATTCAGGACACTCCATTTCCATTTGGATTATTGGTAAGTGATCATGTTTCAGGTCGATAGCAATAATCCACATGTCAAGGCACCATGTGTTTCTCTAGCAAGACCCTCCCGAGAAAGCGACCGGGCGCACTGCTGTATCGTTGGGAAAGTGTAACGAGGAAGCCCTAGAACAACATGCTCACATCTAGTGGCCTGACGTTCGCTCGAACCTGGCTGCCAGCATTATCAGGAAGGAATACTCTCGATATCGAGTTACGGTTGTCATTTTCAAGATAGCTTGTCAGTGCATCGAGAGCGGAAGACAAGGAAGTTAAAACGATAATGTGATTCATGAAGCGAAATCATTTCCTCGAGACGAGAGATTGTTTATTTTTATAAGACTTCATTATTCAAGCAGACCGTCTCGTAGAGTTTCTGGCACGAGTTTATCTTGCGAGCAGTTTTTGTACCCTACATAGCTTTTATATATTGCGAATCAATTGCCTACGAATGACTTTCGCCAAAAACTTTTTCTCCACTGAATAAGTTACGCCTTTATGAGCTGGCTATAAAATAATTCCTCTCCGGGCAACACGACATTGTGAATTTTCTCCTTACACACTTCGGATATCTCATACAATAAAACTTTGTTATTTGTGAATAAAAATTTATGGCTGTGTGCTCATCTCAATTCGCCTCACGAGTGAAACTTTTTTCTTGTCATGAGATGAATTGTGTTGAGGACGCAGCATCCGAAGAGTCTTCCAAATAACTCTTTATAGGCGAGAATGATTTTGTATTCAAGCAAAACCTCGTCAGCGAGGAAACACGGGTTAAGTTGGTTGAGAGATTCAATGGATTTTGAGGAGCTGGGCTGGTTCAACCAACGAAGTGTTACGGGTGGTTTGAAAGACAACTTGAAGTGTATAATCAGTAGAACTTCAGCTGCAGCTAGTGGCTCAAATAGGTTCAGTTCACTACATCTTTTCACTTCTGGTTCGAAAGATAACTTGAAGTGTATCATCAATAGAACTTCAGCTGCAGCTAGTGGCTCAAATAGGCTCAGTTCACTACATCTTTTCACTTCTGGTTCGAAAGATAACTTTACGTGTATCATCAATAGAACTTCAGCTACTGCTAGCGCATCAAAAAGGCTCAAGTCGCTTCATTTTTTCCCCCAATCTCGGGCTCTGATTTTTCCCAAAAACTCTCACATCACACATTGCGTTATCGTCGCTCGGTGTACGAAAATTTATTCAATAAATTGTTCTATTTTTCATCTGATCGCCTTGCTTCACAAACTCAATGGAGAGAGAATCATCTCGACAAAAGATGTTCTTGGCAAATGTGAAATTCAATTCGTTTCCGAGTAAGAATCTTTTGTCACACCTTTCATGGTGCAGAGGAGGAAATATTCGAATTCAGCAGCAGAAATTTGCATAAATTATTATTCGGATTGGTGCTGGAAAATAGGAGAAAATCTGAAAAGATTTCATCTGATTGCTGTCGTCTGGCAGCGAGCAAATATAAATAAAGCTGGAGAATAAGATTTGTCGAGGAAGTGCAAGAATATAAGAGACAGGAAATCTCAGGGAAATGTTGATTTTATTCACGAATGGTGCCAAAATCATTTGAATGCGAAGAAATAATAATCTGCATCGTCAGCCCGCTCCGAGCTCTCATGTGAAGTTCATGAAGTATTCTTGAATGCTCAAAGCCGCGGTTAATTGTCCGATAAACATCATAAAACAAATATTTGAGTTGTCTGGCTCGCTGCTATGCCATGTTTGTGTGTATAACATTTTTTGCTCCACAAACGCTTATTTGTCGGTTCACTTCTCGCTTCATTTCCTTTCGCTGGCTCTTTTTCTCAAAACAAGCGCTGATTTTTATTGAATTCCCTCTTGGAAATAAAACATAAAGAAATCTCACTCTACTTTCGATGAATCTTTGTCCGGAATTTCAAGCGAAGCTCAGCGATTCTTAAATATAAATAGCTGAGCCTTCAAACAATTTGTCTTAATTGAGTGATAAAAGAAATGTTTGGACTGGCAAAATACATATTTCAATCACTTCTTCTCTTTGCTCTTCCTATCTCTCTATCCGCCGCATGCCTTCCGAGATATTCCGATACAGTTACATTCAAAAGTCAATCATCGCCGGATAAATTACTCATCAGCAGGGCGAAGCGAGCGAGGAAAGATTACGGTTGCGAGAAGGAAAAACTGAGAGTTTCTTTGTTGAAATATTTATCGTGGAATTTGTGGCGTTTTAAAATTAACTTGTCACATTTCGGAAATTGCTTTGGCTTTCGTTACACAATCATCAGCCATAGAAATCGTCAGGCACTTCATAAATAAATTTGTTTTCGTCTCAAAACCTCCGCATCGAACAAAACTTAATGTTTATACAACAGTCGGAGTGAAAACTTAATTTATTCTTTTCAGGAAATCTGTCTTCAGGTGGATGACTCGCGCTTCTCTGTCTCTCAACCCGTCATCAATTTTTCATGTTCTAATTTTAGTTATAAAAATAGAGCATGCACCGATAGCTCCGCTCGATGTTCTATGTGAAACATAAATAAACATGACGATCGGATGAGATATGCAATGTTTTGATATAGACGAGGCAGCGTGATGTGAAATGATTCCGAGAAAGAAGTTTCGGTTGTTAAAACAATCACCAGATAGAAATAATCATCATAGATTTACATGTTGATCCTGCTTTGTTATTTTAAAAATCAACGTCTGGCTTTGCGTGTTCGTCGATTTGATTTGTTGTTTCTCTACAGATTTTATCGTCGCAGGCCAGACGAACAAGTCAAATAAATTTTAAATACGCGACAGTTTGCGAATTTCCTTAAACTTTATTGTGCAGCCAGTAATCGCTGAAATGTATTCCAATTCAGTTCCTTAAACGCTCTCGCCAACAATTGACATTAATCACACAATGAGAACGCAAAGCGAATCGAACAATGAACGATCGAGATAAAAACGAAATAAATCAAAATCAAATTTGTTGCATATTCTAGCGTATAATTCGAGCGAGAGAAACTGTTTTCGGTTGCGAGGCGGGCAGTAAGTGAAAGGAAGTCGAAGAAGAAGTATCGGCGAAGGTGAAATAAACCACACAAATCGGATTCAATCGTACAAAAGTTTCTTGTTTATTATGATTTCATGCTTATTTCATGCTCAGGCAGGCCATGATTGTTGCTTCGGCTTCGGGACATTTCAAATTGAATTGTAAAGGCGACACAATGCTGAACATACTTTGTGCTCATTGGAGAGTCAAAATATTTCTTCACTTCATTAAGTCTTCAAACGATCGTAATTCAACTTCGTCTGGGCCGTCTCGCTGGAAACCCTCAGATGTTCGACATAGCCAGTTCCTTGTGGCTTTGATATTTCCATCTTTATTCCACTCCACATTCGCAGAGGGCTTCAGAGTGCAAATAAAAATAAATCAAAGCACTAACAAGAGCTCGAGATTTTCTTATTTTTTTTTTGTTTCTCCGCAAACGTCTTTTTTATACAGTCGTCAGAGACTGGAGAACACACAATTTGAATTTAAAGAGAAATTGCAATACAGCAAACGTAAGGAGAGGACGGAAAATAAGCAATCTAGAGATTGCATCGATCGGAGCGACAAGAGACTTTTTAGCACTAATTTGAAACATCACTCAATCTCTAAACCAATAAATTTTTTTCCTTTCCTTGGCTCTGATTGAAACATAAAATCGATTATAAATTATGTCCGATAAATAATAAAAGCAAGCTCTGCTCCAAATTGATGCTTTTGAGCAACGAGACCGATGCGGAAAAAACCGTTTAACTAGCAATTTACATTGGACGTAGCAGCCCTTAACAAATTATACGCTCTCATAACGAGCGTCATCGGCAACGGCAAATGAATTAATGAACAAAGCGAGCTTCCCGTCGATGCCTCAAAATTTAAATTATCTACGAACTGACCGAGCTGAGTTGTCTACGAATGACCAAAGTCGTTTCATTAATTTAATTAGAGAATTACTGAGGAGCGACGCAAGATTCCGTGCCTTAATAACAACAAATAAACAACATTTTGTGATGGGATGAGACGATAATGTTCCACCTTTTGCTTTCGAGAGTTAGCACGACAACTTTAAATTTAATTGGAAACGAGACTCGACAACACTTCCACGACTTTCTCATTTCGTTTGAAGGGCTTTTTCGATCGATGCTGTGGAATAATTCGATTTCCGGCTCCAAATAGATTGCGAGCTTTGCCATCGTGGCCTAAGCTAATGTTGGTTTTCGAAATACGATTCACCGAGCCATGTTTGCGAGCGCCTCATCTAAGGATCCCAATTTGTAGCACGTCAAACTCTCCGCTTTTAAAAGTCCCTAGGAATTATTTGTTTAAAAAGCCGAGGTGAAAAATTGACGTTGGAACGAGCGAAGCAGCGAGAAGTGAGAGAAAAACAGATATAAATAAAGCTAACAAGCAATTTTGATCGGATTAGGGTGATAAGTTTCAACTTTTGCTCATGAATATTGAAGATGACGATTTTTGTTTTGGTGGCTGCTGATACGAATCAGCGATTAACATGATCCACGGTTTTGTTTAGCATTCATTTAAAAATTAAAACGATATCAAGCAGACATTTGGCGATGGGCATGAAGTGAAATTAATTATTCACCTAACCAGTTTTTTTGACATCGCTTTTATTCTAATAATCGTTTGGAATTTTATAAAAGTGACACGCACCGCTGGGTGGCTTTGTTGTGCCTGTGAAACATTAATGCAAAGTGTGAATGGCTTGAAATTATTCCTCCACAATGCTTTGTATCATCTGATAAAGTTTTATTACGAATTTATTAAAATAAACAGAAATCCATCTCGTCGGCTGTCATTCGCTTTCAATAGCGAACGACGGAAAAAACGTAGCAAGCCCTCGATGGGTTTCGGGGTGAAACCGAATATCTGGCCAGGAGCAAGTGACAAATTACTTGATCGAGAAAATTCTGATGACTAATGAGTGTTTAAAGGGAAAATAACTTGCGATTAATCATGCAAGAGCTTGTTCCACTGCAATATCGTTCTCCCCTTCGCTTTAGACACCAATCAAAATTGCCATTTAATACTTAGACAGGCGAGAAAAAGAGTGACATTCGACCCAAAAAAAGAGAGAGAAAAGCATGTAAAATAAACCAGCACGAAGCGAACCGTCAATAAATTGCGAAAAAAAATTAAAATTTCTCACTTTGCTTGGGGTTTGAAACTTAAAACCAACATATTGAGTACAGAAAATTGGCTCCAAGCCATGTAAATTAATACATTGAACAACTTATCACCCGAGTTGAATGAACACCAAGCTGCTCGACTGACTTGAAGCAGTTTTGCTTTCCTTTTCGGAGTATTCACTGCAAGGGCTTCATGTGCAGTGTGAGACTGTGAAAACATTTGTGATGTCATTTCTCAAGTGGCAACTTCATCCGAACTGATTTACTGATCGTTTGGTTATTTTCAAAGAAAGAAAATATGAGCCGATGTCTCGCAGTTGTTGCGAATTACTGAGACGGAGTCTGGTGAGCAAACAGAGGCTGCTCAGTCACAGTTATGCAAACCACAATTGGCTCCATCAAGAGCTCTGTGGCCGACGATTCCAACGGGCGATTCCACGCTCAGATTTAATCCCACGAGATGCTCATGGCCAGCTCGTCCCTCGTGATTACATTAAGAATCAATAATCGGAACTTGTCAAAATGAGTTTCACGAAAGTGAAATTTAATTTCCTGCGTTTATTGTCGAATCAAGAGTCGAAACATAATTTTGTTCAACGAAACACGCGTTTCGGTCATAAACGATAAAATCATTTCGTGTTCCTTCGCTTCCACCCTTTGTGTTCATGCCATCCGTAGACCTTTTAGTTGCGAAGTGAAGGAAATCTGACGTTAACTCAACTGTTGTTACTCATAATTTCTTTACTTTTCGTGTACATATTAAAAGAGCTTCCGTTTAGTGAATCACTCAGGTTTATTATTAATTCGGTTTGAAATCTCTCGGTTTGAGGTTTGAGTAATGAACCTCACATCTTAATGAAAACCTGAGGAAAAGATTTATTAACGGTCTGAAACGAGAACCAACAGTTCTTCGGGCTCCATGATGAATTCCATCGATTAAATCTTGATTGTTGCGCAGCTTTAGTTTCTCCGAACGAAGAACAGAGCAGCAGGGAGCCAGCAGACTTTTATATTCACAGATATTTACATTTCTGGAATTGACAAACAACTTGGAACAGTTTTATTAATTCGGATATTTTTGGGATGAAAACTAATTCCCTCGAGAGTTGAGAAATGTCACTCGACTCCGAATGGTTCCAGAGCAAATTTAATTTAAACTTTCTATCATTTCTGG
This sequence comes from Smittia sp. YW1114-2, assembly GCA_033064975.1. Lineage (NCBI taxonomy): Eukaryota > Metazoa > Arthropoda > Insecta > Diptera > Chironomidae > Smittia > Smittia sp. YW1114-2. Next base: position 20,877,583 of record CP093832.1, read on the forward strand.
TAAACTGAAAGTAAACAACGAGAGATGTTTTCAATTTGAGGAGATCCCCTGCAAGTCTAACGCAATGCACTTCTCCTGTACCCGCAGGGTATTTCGTATTATTAAAAAAGCGTGAGCGACCCTCTGATCTCTCGAGGAACTTTGGAGGGTGACGCTGCACTCATCCTTAATGGCTTCGAAGCAAGAAGAGCGTGGCGCATCATTAACTTTTCGCACACTTTCGAGTCATAATTCATTCATTCGTTTATTTTTTACACTCGAGCCATGAATACAAAATCCAATAAATATTGAGCATACGCTTCTCATTGCATGACTGTCTCGTTCCCTTAGGAGGAAGCGCAGCACATTGAGAACGGGTAAGAGAGTGCAAAATGAGATGAGATGCTTTTCCCTCCCTTTGTTTATTATTTATTTATAGATTTTTATGCGCAATTAATGACTTGAATAGCATACGGAGATGTGGACTGTGACTTATAACTTATAACTTCTTTTTTTGGTGGGAAAACATCGAAGCAGTTTAGGGAGTTTAAGACGCCAGGGGTCGACGGCGAGTTGAGTATCGTGACAAAACGGGAAAGCAGAGTCCTTGATGGAATATTTATTCGACAGAGTATCGCTGGATATCTGTTAGCTGCGTCTCATTTATTCCGTCGTTTCCCGCAGCTCTCAACTTATATTGTTTTATTGTTCCTCTGACGATGATTAGAATCATAATTTATATTGATTTATGGCTGCAATTTTGTTTATGTTATATGTTTGGAATTATTTTACATACACAAACGTATCGCGATTCACACGAGAAGCCACTAAACGATGTCACTTTATGCGGGCTCGGAAGATGTTTTATTCGGGAGAAGAAGACAAAATTGTTGAATTAGATTGTCATCTATCACCAGCTGTTCAGCGCGCTCGTTTCGGGGAAACGGTTCGTTATAAACTGTCCCAATGCGCACTTAAAGAACGCTCTTCAAATTAATGTGGTGATGAACAATAATTACTGAAGCATTCACGAGATCGGAGCCAGCCAATCTCATTGTCCTTTAATGTTTATTCGCAATATTGCACAGTTAACTGTTGGTTCAAATGCGTTTTTATTTGTGTAGAGTAAATCCATAAAGCCGATAAAACGCTTTTCAATAAATTCCAAATCGATGAGTTAAACTTTTATAGCCTTGTCCGTTATCAGTGTTCCGAATATTGCTACAAAGTTTCATAAAATTTCATGGTGTTGTAAACAAATTGCTGCGAGTCGTCGACTCATAAATGTTGTCTTTATTAGGTTCGAACAAACAAGTAAACTTTCAGTAGGAAATGTTGTTCCGTTGACCATGCAACCGATAAAACTTTTCGAGCGCATAATCTTCAAAATATTAAAACCATTCGAATGATTCGAAAATAATTTGTTCCAAAATAAATTCCATTTAAACATGTTTTAATTAAAAGCAAACACTGGCACCAATCGGCACATGCTCTGGCCCAAATCCTTCAAAAGTGCAACCTGATTTTCCTATCGAACGCACATACGAGAAGTTGTCACGGACAACATGAAGATTTTATCGATAGGCACGCTAAGCGACACCGCGCTGAAACCAAACTTCATCGAGACATTTAAATTCCCTCTCAGCAGCGCTTCAATTTGTTTCCACATGTGCACCACGGACTGAACTGGAATAATTGGAGTTTTAATGGAATGAATCCTTGTTTATCCGTAGAGCGGAAAATTAATTTTTAATTGCAAATATTTTATTTCACTTTTATCAGCAGCGTTTTGCCGTTGGGCAGTTTTGGGGTTTCGTCTGTTGTTGATATAAGTTTCAACATTTTCCACAACGAGAGAAGCATAGAAAGTGGAGGCTGCAGCGAGGCAAGAATTTATGAAAAACCTGGAAACTCGCTGGACTCACAGCAGGAGAGCTCTTGACGAAACAAATTGAAGTCGATTGTTGAGATGATTGCGGAACGAGTTGGAGGTTTGGTAAAGTGAAAAGAGCTAAATTTCATTTAAATTTTACGTCTCGTTTGGTCCTGTGTTAATGAATTTGGCCACTAAAAGTCAGACGAAACGAGCACGGAATGTTCAATAGCACCATGTGGTTGCTATAGAGAGGAGAGTGCGGAGACGATCTCGGTGTTTCAATGCAAAAAGGATGTCCTGACAGTTGGTGGTACACGATAAAAAATCGCATGAATGGTGTTGGTAACTAAATATGAAAATATTGAAAAACTCATCCATTTTAAACGCTACGAGAGCTCATCTCAAAATCATTCGATCATCTCAGCTGGGGATTTTTCGTGAAGCTGGCTTGAAGGGGAAAAGTTAAAGCTGCCAGAGGAAACCAGATACGTTGAGGCCTCGGAGAGAGATTGATTGATTGAAACGTTTACGACAAAAATTCTATACAACAATAAATATTTCATCTCAAGATTTTTTCTCTTCTTCTTTCTGTAGTTGTGGAATGACAGCCTCATTTTGTCGATTAATTGTTCTTATGTTGTTTAGTTTTTTCATTCTCGCCTGCCCGCGCTCTCTCGAACGATACACACGTCCAATTTCCATGCCGGAATACGAATGAGGCACCTCATGGAAAGTTAAATGTTAGACAGACAATCCGTGAATAAATTAGAACCGCGCGGGTTCGCCGGTTGGCGGGTGAGGGAAACCGGTTTTCCGATAGCAAAGTATCTTCATAAAGAAAAACAAACATTAAAATAAATTGTTTGCTTCTTCGAGAAATTGAGAAATTAATCATTCCAAATTAATTCTACGCCATCAAGCGACACAAAACATCATTATGTGGCATTAAAAGTCGAATGATTCGGAGAATTAATGATATTTTAAAAGCGTTTACTGTTCGGTTCTCGGCTCGTGTTAATTTCCACTCGCTGGCTGATTGTCTGAACTTTTCAGAAAAGTAAACTCATTTCGAGTCAAAAAATGTTTTTCCTTTCAAGTTTAAACTGAGCCGAAGTTGTTATGAGTGATCCGAGTCACTCGTTTTAGAATCGAAGCGAGGGAACAACGAGACACGAAAAAGGCGTCGATTTATTTTAATTATTTTGCTTTCGAAAGCCTCCACCCCGAAAATTTTTGACATCGATTGAAATCCCTTCATTGAAAACAATCGACAATCTCGCTTTGATGAGATTGAAGATCAGAGAGACACTTCGATTCCGCAACGCTTGACGGAATTCCTCCTCGGTCGACATCATTTTGATGTATAATTGAGAAATCTGTTAATTGAATCAGCAATTTACGGACTTTTGAAAGCTTCCCTCAGTATCTGACGTACTCTGCTCGCTCTCAAGTTTAATTAAATTCAATTGACTTTAATTAAATTTCAGTTTGTCGGGCGACGTACAATCACTGAGTTCTATAATCAAAAAATAAGTTTAGAACTTATCGTTGGATTCGAGTGTAATTATCGTCTGATCTTGAATCACCGATGTCCACATTAAGATTCAATACACATTACTGCAGGAGGGAAGGGGCAAAGTGTCTGAGTCGAATAATCGAAGCTAACGCGAATTCTCTCACAATCGATTTACGGTGTAAGGTTGCGAATCGTGTCGCTTCGGTTTGGAGTTTCTCAATTACATATCCGAGGAAATGGAAAAGCTCTCGGCAAGATCTTTGGACGAAGGTTTAGCTTGGTAACCGCTAAGGAAATTGAGAAGAACAACGAGATCAAGACAGATTGTTAATCTCAATTCCAACATCTGGGGAATCTTCAGGTTTCTTTCCCGCGATGCCGGCACACCACAAACTCTCCTCGAAATCTCTGAAACTTAACTCGGACATATTTTAACCGCGGAGATGTTTTCTTTTTAATCAAATTAAGAGGAATGTTTCCAACTGTGAAAACACCCAAACAGCAACAAGATTCGTGGCACTAACGACTGACTGGCTATCGCACGAACCGAATCAGTATTTTGGTCGTTAGGAGACTGTCGTGTCCTCTCTCTTTCTCGTTTATTTTGGGTCTCATGTTTCCTCATCAGGTTTTTCTTTTACTTGTAATCAGACGCTCAACTCCATAGAGCACATCTCTGAGATTTTATTAAGACTGTCGTGCTTGTTGACCTTCCTACAGACTGTCAGATTCAAATATATTGAATTTGAAGGTTTTGTGTGTACGGGCCGGGTTAATTTATTGAGAAACCGAAACATGCAAACACGTAGAGCTAACGAATGTCGTTCACCGGCTCGAAAACAAATTATGCAAGAAAGCAAGTCAGTCGGAAGAGCTCGAGCCATCGGTTGATTTTGATACGAGCTGTTGAAGCGTAGCGTTTATATTCGTGTTCCCTAAATCTTCTCGTTATGTTATCGCAGAACACACGGGAAATGTTGTTAACTCACGAAGTTTAATTTAAATTAATAAGAGAAACAAAAAGATGCAAAAGTTCCCTCGCTCGCTGTTGCTGTTTGAAAAAGCGATTTCAACTCGTTAGCCAAGACTTTTTCACTTTCCAACTTTGTTGAGTGTTTCCTTTTGCTTTGGTCTTCGCTGCATAAGTTCTCGTGATGAAGAATGCTTCATAAAATATTAAAATATACGAGCAAGCCAACAATGTAATCGGCGATACCACATGTTGATAGATAATGGCGAGTAACTCAATCTCGAGAACGGAATAACTTAAGAACCTGAAGAGCCTCTCGATGCCTTAACTGACAATTAACAACTCTGATTTCATTTCTTTCTTCTTGTTGAATCTGCCAGCAGACACGAAATTTAAGAGCGAAGAAACACGAAAAGGAAAACAAACAAGGAACGAGATTCCCGCTGCGTTGAATCAATTTTCGTTTCTTCGCTGATTTTTAATTATTCAAAAAAAATTATATTGAACACTCTTTGTTTGATGCAGCTGAGTAAAAAGTTTCATAATTTAAATGGAGAAATGTTGGCACAAAGCGAAATGAAAGGAGAGCAAAAAACTATCTCCTTCATTATCATTAAAATATTGCCATGCGACGAAAAAGCTCCTGCACAGAAGCGCAAATTTATTTATGGAAACATCGCTAAATTATTATTCCACTTTAATTTTTCTCTCGTCTCGAATGGTGAATTCCGTGATAGCACATCAAGTTTGATCGAAATTAACAATTTTTAATGCAACACGTTCAGGTGAAACTTGAAAATAAAATTTCATTGCGAGGCGTTTTAATGAAGTAGATCGCAACTTGATAATTGAACGCTTATTCAGTTTGCACTCTTTCCGGGGTTGGCTCGCTCGCAAACCTTTTTTGTGTGTTATGATTCGTCAGAGTGAGACACCATTTGGTCGATGCGGTGGCCTTGGGCTATCAAATTGCTAGCGAAAACTCTGGAGCTCTGTGATTAGCTGCCAAGAAATATTACAAAAGTTTTCAACGTTGTTCGCTTGAGGGCGAATCTTCTACTGTGACTTTGATAGACAGCGCGATTTGTCAGGCAGAAGAGACGAAACTTCCTAAATCGGTGGCGAATGAAAGTGGCTTCTCTGATGATTAGAACTCCCCAATGAGCTAGAGCTCATTCTCCTTGTTTATGGCTATTTGCATCCCTCCTTTCAGCAAGCGTTTTAATGACTTTACTCGAACACATTAATTATGGATGCTCTGAGTATGTTCATACGAAAATTGAGGCCTTAGTCGTCGCAGAACATAAATTCATTCGAGTAATAAAACTCACATTTGGAGAGGAGAAGATCGATACGGAACATGTCCACAAAATATTTATGATTTCCATTTGCTAACATGTTCACTCATTCATAGTCGAGCATATATTTCACACGCCGATGAATATATAAATGCAGTGCACTTTCATGACATTTCAAACGAGATTATATAGTTGCCGGAGAGGCAGAGATTCGATAATTTCCTTCGCTTTGACCTCCTCGAACGCGCATTTCGGGACTAGAAAAGTTTCTCACAATATTCCACCGATTAAAGATCTATTAAAATGTCTATCGAGCAGAGCCATAAAAGTTCTTGAAGTTTCGAAAACGCATTTGTCAAGAGGGGTAAGTGGAACTGAGATGACGGATAATCATCTTTCGTTCCACACAATTTCAAGCATCAACAAAACCAGCCTCACTCATCGGCTCTACTTGAGTTGTTTTCTGCCACAGAATCCTTCAATTCGTTTCATTTCTCTTGACTGCTCAGTTGAGTCTCGTAGACAAGCTTACGTCGTGAGGAAACACTCGACGGTGAAGAAGAAAATTGATATTAATTGTTCATTGGGGGGAAATCAACTGCATCACCACATTATATTTGCTGCCGATTAGATTGTTTACATTAAATATTCATTCTGGGAACGTGGAGAGTGTTGAAAATGCGATTTCATAAATATTTCATTACCGAATCGTTTCACAACAGCGACTAAGCTCTCCCCCCCGTCTACTCCAAGCCAAGCGGAAACCATTCATTCTCTCGGCAGAAGAAACTTTGAATCAATATCTGTCGGTATTAACTTCAATTAATTCATTATTAATTCCCTGTGTTTACCTAAAATTTCTTTCAGATTTGAATTACCGGAACACACGCAATTCTGGATGTCTGCCAAATGAATTGATTTTTATGCTTAGCTTGGCTTTCGTGCTAGCAATTGCTTTGTCTGGACGCTTTTATTTCCATTGAATATTTTATGGATCCTGACCTAACTCAGGTCAAAGCTAGATTTTGTATAAACCGAGCTCTCCCCTAATATGTCACAAACATACAGCTCAGGTAAAAAGAAACCATTGAATGACTTTGATTTATGATCGACTTCGACAATGCCTTGATTTTCTCGTCGAGCCTCGAACCATCGACGAGAGAGAGAAGAATAAAGTGAGAATTGGCCTGAAAATTGTTTGTTTAACTTTTTTGTTTGAGTTGAAGAAAGACAGACGAGGATGCTTCTTAGGAGATAACGATGGAATTGTGTGGAAGTCAAATTCATTGAAACTTCAATTCCCGGAGATTGCCCGAGGAAATCGTTCGGCGTGAACCGAAACAGATAAAATTGATCGCTTCTCATGCTTTCTTACATCGAAGTGTAATCACAAATATTTCCCATTGGCTTTCGCTTGTCAGTCATAAATTTCCCCGCCGATGGATAAAGGCAACATCGACTTGAACTCTTTCGAAACAACATCGTGCGATAAGGAGCGAGAGCGTGATAACGTGAAATATCGTTCATGAATAAATTACAAGTGTTGGCGTGCGCCGTAAAGCAACTTTGTCACTTTCGCGAGGCGATCGAACTGTTTCATACGAACCTAACAATCGCATCGTCTCCTGCTCATCGATGTACAAGTCGTACGATGCAGAAACGACCGCCGATAGAAGCCAAAACTCCACGACAAACAGAGGCTTCATTGTCGATTGTAGAGAAATCTAAACGTCTTACGAAAACTTCGTCGACCTTAATAGCAACTCCATTATCAGTAAATCGTTTTGATCGATTGTGTTTACAAAGTTTTTACTGATAAATGATCGATTGGCTTTAATTGATAAATTCTAAAGCTCGGAAACGCGACAATTCTTTGCTTAAGAATCAACTGCCGATTACACAATTATAGCGCGACCACTTGTGAAGCATTTTAAACTATCAATTAATTATTAATCTCTCGGATTCACTTAAAAATTCATTAAAATTTCCCACTCAATTGAATAACAAGAAAATAAACAAATGCCGAGCGAGCTAACTGAAGTTGGCAGCTAATAAATATCTCAGATATCTCACGGATATCTCGAGTAATGTGGGAACGAGAAAATCACAAATATTGTAAGGTTTTCAACTTGAAACATTCTCAATCAGCATAACGACGAGACGGAGAGCATAAGGAAGCGCCAAGAAAAATTATGCGCGATTACATAAAAAAATGTTGTGATGCAACAGAAATTTCGCAAATCGCAGCAATTTGTTCTCGCTAAGCTTCGGGATTGCGCTGACGAATCTCGTAAGCTCGAAAGCATCTTTGACATTGCATAAATATTTAAACACTCGAAACACCTTGGAGTGTCCTGGTTTTTAGCGAGAAGCGTTATGGAGATGAGGGAAATATGTTAATTGAGACTTTATCTAACATTAGCATTCAGAAAATTTGATACGAAGCGTTTTGAATAAGCCTTAAATAAGTGGATTATCATACATTTCAATTAGGCCGCCTCACATCTCGTGTTGAAAGGCAGACCGAGACACGAATCGTTTGACAATCTTTTCGAATGGAACTTAAGTCCTTGTCGTTTGATAATCCTTTCCAGATGATATAATTTCCAGGGAACTGTTGAAATGACATTGCATCTCCTTAAGCAAGACATACAGATAATCGTCGTCACGTTCCGTTGGAGTGCAGTGAAATTTCGTTCATCGACTGTGACGAAGGGAATTTATGATTCGAGCGATGCCAAGGATTTTCTCGCATTAAAATGTGTTTACTTAAGAATATGGAAATATGAATTTCCCGATCTCCAGGGCTTCGTCGAACTAAGTTTATTTATTTTCGGAACATTTTTCTTTTCCCTCGTCTGGCTTTTGCCTCGCCGAAATATTCTGTGTGTTTGCAAAGTGTGTTTCCTTATCGTCCTTTTCCTTCTTTCGACGTTGTTTGTTTTCAGATAATATTTCCTCAATTCGATGCCTTTCTCTAACCTTAACGCACACACATTAAGAGAGAGGACAGCGAGGGAGGTTGCGAGACCAACAAAACCATATTGCCATTATCGCACTAGAGAATGTCAAAAGAAATGTTTTTTATCATCCTCATGTTTGCATAAAGAGGAAGAAGGAGAATCGTGGAGAACAGCTTGTCCTCCATCTCTCCACAGGCTGTCAATCATTATTATGCTTGTAAACATAGGAAGGATTTGTGCATGAAAGGACGCGCTGAATGATTTTTCAATGCGAGGTGTTGACACTTCTCCTTTTTTGTTTGAAATCCGTGCTCGTCGCTCAAATTAGGCGCACTTGAGTTTGAAGTAATTCGTGCAAGTGATGAACATTTGATATGCTGATGTTGATTCTTCTCAAACGCTCGTGGAGTGGAAGGTGACGGCGCGTTCGAGAAAAGGGACGAGTGAGCGAGGGATGAGCCGTCAGATGCATAAATTGAGGAACATAATTAAGATACAATTCAGGATTTTCGAGATATGTCTGGCCCCTAAACACACAACAAAAATCCAATCAAATGCGAGAGTGAGGGGATTTCAGAAATATTTTATTACTGTATTAACCCATGAGTTGAATCACCAAGAACTTCTTTTGTGTGTCGAGTGAATTTTGCAATCCGAGGGATATTCTAAAGCAAATCGAATTTTACACACATAATTTGCTCCGCAAGTGAGTTGCAGTTGTGTCGATGAATTATGCTCTAAGTGGACGGAGACCCTTGTTGACAATAGTTAATTGTCCTTAACAAGCGAGTGATGATGAAGACGAAAGCAGATGTCTCATGTTCGACATAAAAGTGATTTGTCGTCGTCCAGAGATTCCGCTTTCTTGCTGCAACTGTTGCAATTGTGTTCCTTATCAGCATTTGCGATGCTGCATCGCCAGCAAATTTATGTTGTTCGAATAAATTTGCTTTGTTTCGATGCTTGTCGCTAACTTGTTTGCATTCGAGTCGGGGAGAAAAGTTTTCCACGCCGGAAAACTTCTGAGAAAAATGCTTTCTCAGTCGTGAAAAGTGAGAACGGAAAATTTCCCGCATCGATCTCCCTTCACTGTTTGCTAACTCGTCAATAATATTTCCGAGTTTACATAAAAATAATTTGCTGGAAATTTCTTGCTTCGTTCACGGTTAAATTAGCAATTGCTTTACGATCAGAAGGAAATATCTTTTCATCCTATAGACTTCTGCCGAGTGAAAGCAGAATTTCCACCCTCGCGGATCATTTTGTGTGAATTGCTCAATGAGGTGCTAAGCATTTTTTATTGAAAGAATCCCAACAGAAATTATTTGAAACTGCGAGTGCTCATTGTCTGCTTGACACGCAATAGAAGATTCTCAAGTGCTCAATGATGGAATATCGATTATTGAAAGCAAACAGGCCCTCTGCTGATGTCTATTTGAACAAGATGTTTGCATTGCCAGCGTGGGTGAGGACAAAAAGATGAAACCCCGCCGACGAATCTCGAGAGATCCATTAAAAACTCATTGTTACAATTGCGTCATCTCATTGATTAAAACCCAGAGAGACTCGGCAGCGGCAGCACCCCTCGTTCGTTGTAATTCTCTCGAACAATTCCTTTTCAACGTTCAGCGTACCAAACCTCATTAAAACACCCCAGAATATTTATTTTTGAAAACATTTCCTTCATTCAAAATTGAATTTTGTTCTTGAGTGTTCTGATAAGAATTCGTGCTGCTGTAAATTTTATTCCTTTGTTCATAAAAACCCCAAAATAATATTTACAGGGATCGGCAGCTTGTTAACTTCGCATTAAAGTGTATGATGCGACTTTGGTTATCAGCGACGATGTGCTCGGATCGGTGTGGGCGACGAAGCTGCTGCTGCAGACCGAACAATCAAGCTTGATTCCAATCCCTGAAGGATCGTAATTTTGCCATTCGCACAGCAGTTTTATTGTGATGCAAACTAGTTTCGAGGCAACTTTTGAACCCCTAGAAGTGAGAGCTGGAAAAAATTGAAGAATTCCGCAGAGGATTTGTTTTAATGCTTTTTACGGCTCAACGCATCAATTCAGAAGTTTGGAGCGGGGGAGAAAACCTTCGAGTAATTTATGAGATAATTCAAAACTAAACTCAAAAGTTTGTCTTTTGGTATTTACGTGAGTCTCTCGAAAGTAAATTAAGATTCTGTCTTGGATCGAACTTTATCTTCACACCGTAAATATTTCATTATGTCGTGGAAATATTCAGCTGGAGACATCTAATGTTCTACATAACCACGATATATCTCTCATGTATCTTGGTGTAATTATGCGACAATCGATTCCGCTTCGCTTGTTGTCACCTAAACTTGATTAGATAATTGTTTGGCTTTGAAACACTTTCGAGGATTAGACGGTAAGTGTCTGAATTGATCTCGGCGAATCTGTTTTATAATTTAACCTGAATTAGTGAAGCACGAACTGGAACAATTGAATGCAACATCAGCTCGATATTCCACGCAGTTTGACGACGTCTGTTGTTCTATGAGGTCGTCTCGTTAGATTGTTCAATCCTCGCGTTTGATCGAATTTTTACCTCCTCAAAAAATCGAAAAATTCTCGTCCAGTGAACCTGAAAAGTTGCCGATTCTGTTCACGTTCACGCGACCACTTAGCAAGCTAACAGTTCAATCGATGATGCAAACATGCCGTGGGCTCCTGAATTATGATTGCTTCATAGCTTCTGGAGTCATTGACAACGGAATCTTGCAAAACTTCAGTTCAAAGATATCTAATTCAGAATCCAATTAACTTGTTACACTTCTATCTTCGCTGCTTTTCTCTTTTTCAATTAAAACCTTTGATGAGAGAAAGTGACTCTTGCGTTCGTTTGACAGGATGTGCCTCGAGTGATCGTCCCACTTCTCTCATTTGTAATTTTTTGTTCCTTCACTTCATTTCCTGGAGCTGTTTGACGTTCGTAAGGGGCACAGCTACTTCAGTCAACCCCATCAAACAATCGGAGATGCCTTGACGGCAATTTGATTTCGATTTTCCAATTTAAAAATACCTTTTTCCTCTTGAAGAAAGCGCAATTTCGTTTTCTTATCGTCAAACCCGGGAGCAAATAGAGGAGTGGAAGCGAAATGTGAGGGTGATTTTACAACAAGTTGACAAGAGTATCACGAAGGGTGAATTATTTTATGTCTCTCCAGCATTTCATTAAGTTCAAAGTGTATTTACTCTAGGCGAGTTGTCGAAGTTCGGATTACTTGTCCCCGATAAATCGTGACTCACGTCATAACCATCACGCATCACGTATGGACAGCGCAATTCGATCCTTGAAAATGAAATCTGCCAATCAGCTCCCCAGAGATCTCGCCCATGCTCAGCGCAATTCAATCTATGATAATGCAGCAAGCAAATTCTTGAGTGATGTTTCCACTCTCGGCGTCGTCTTTTAGTCGCTCGGCCTACGATCCACGTCTTGCCGCTTGTGGCTTTAGGAAATTCTGTTTTGTCACTTCCGAGAAGCAACAAAAGGAGCGTCAAGCGCGATGAGATAACGCTAAAAATATTAGAATTGGTATCAGAAAGCTCAACTGTCGAGGGTGGAAAGATTATTCGAATCCCTACGGCGGCATCGGCTTAAAAGATATTAAACGGCTTCACACCAGAGATGTGGTGGAAGACTGGAAGTGCGATGTGTGTGCAATAAAGCTGAGATTAGACGAAAATGAATAGTTGATTAAATTAAAATCGGATTCTGGCGATGTCGGGAATGAGATAATAATCGTAATTTTTTACTGCCGACCATTCGACTTTCCTTGTTCCCTCATCGAGTTTGCATCAGACTTGGAAAGGGGAAAAGTTTTGGCATCTCGTCTCGTCCATCGCAGCAAATCATAAACGATTAACAAGAATTTAATCAAATAAGAATGGAAAGATAATAAATCGCTTTGCCATAAAGCAGTCGAAAAAGTTTAAGTCAATAATAATCTGCTATTGTTTGCATCTTCCCTCCCTCGCTCACAACTAGCGGAGATGTAAATTGAGCGTCATAAAAATAAACTATGATATTTCTTCCATTAAAAAGGACAATAAACCAGTTATGTCTGTAAAAGTTTTCTTCCTTTATATCATCTGAGATTTGGTCAAGAAAAAACGAATTCACTTGACTTGGATACTTACGAATCATCAACTTGACTCGCATTAAATAAAAGTCAAGTGCTGTTTCAAGTCAATTTCAACATTAATTTCTTCTTTTCTCTTCGTGATCTTCTCGAACAGATTAATCGAATTCTTTTCGTATCCACTGTTGGATTCATTGTTGTGTGAATCTCTCGTCCCATGTTCTCCTCGATTGCTCATGAGAGATTAATTCTCTGGAGAAGCCGAGAAACATTTCTGGAATAAAAATTTCTTTTTTCACACATTTCCACTGCTTTCTTACCTTTCAACAACTTCTCGTCTTCTCGAGCTAAGCTTAGTGTTCAGAAAAGAGTTAAAGAAGTCAGTTGTTAGTCAAACGTTAAGTCCATCGGTTGTGCTTCAATTAATTGTTGAATTATAATTCGTTATCAAATCAGTTGATCTTCAAAGGTAAAAAGTTTAATGAGAACTCAGCAAAAGTGCTTCGATTAAAGTGCTGGTTCACGAGTTGAGGTTCTTTCGATGGATTGAGATGAGTTGTAGTTTAAAGAGATTAGAAGTTTTTCTACTAGAAATGGCTAGAAGCTCAGAGCAAAGTTGTCAAAGTTCACAAGTTCTTCGTATCGTGAATCGATCGTTGGTTAAAAGTTTGAAATAATTTCAACTCGTTGGTTGAATTTTCTCTGCTCAATATTCTATCAGGGAACTTTTGCATAAACTAGTTTTGTCCGCAAGTTATCAGTGTCAGAAGCAGAAGAATTTCGTTGGGCCACCAAATGAGTCTAAATATCAAGGAATTTATTTTACGACTAACAAAGTAAAACGCGGCAGAAGCGACAGAAGTGTTGACCGTTACTCTCAACTAAAACAGCAGCAGTTGGCTTCGCTTCTCTCGCTCATTCTTACCGAGATGATAAAGAATCAGTTTCTTAAGCAAAGTTTCTCTTCTATAAAAGCTTTGTTGACATAAACTCCAATAATATGAAAATGAAATTTTAATGAAATGTATTTGGGCTCTGGCGTATCGCATTGTTCGTCACTCGAATCGCACAGTTATTCCTTCTCGAGCCCAAGCAACATGACCTGAAACTGAAAGCCAAGTACGACAGTGTCGTCACCATATAAGCCGCGATTGGGGTTCGGTGGAATTTCGCGATGTCATATTCGGGCTGAGCACTAAAGAATTTCATTTTTATTTAACTGTTAATCGCTTTCAGGCGTGGACGGAACGGAAGAAAGTGCAAACAGCGCATTCTGTCCGCGTCTACCAAGCCGTGAACATTCCTCCGCTCGTGATCTATTTGACGCTGATGCTTTTCGCATATCTAATTAGCCGAATTGGGAGCTTTTACCGAATATATTTTCGTCTTCTCTTTAGATTGAGGTTCTGATCATCGTGATTTGAGAAAGTGAAATCGTCATGAAGGTTCTAACGCTGATAATTATCGCTTCAGTTCTCACCTGCGCGGCAGCGAGAGTGGCTGGTAAGTGATCGTTTTAACAACTCTTCCTTTCCACGCGTAGACTGCGAGTCGAGTTAGCGACTCAGTGACTGTGTCGATCCCAACCGAAGCTGATTCCGATCCATGATTTCTCACGATTATGTTGATAAAGAAATTTCCAGTCCGTTGTGGAGCCATTAAAGAGACCTCAAAAGACGATTTTCTTTTCGCTGTGTGCCTGTTAATTGCCCTCGAAAAGTGAAAGAAGATGATTGTTAATTAAGAAGACTGAAACTTCTCTGAGACGCAGAGAATGTCGCGTCATGCGTAATTCCTCCACTCACGCTCATCAATCAGAGTGAACTCATTTTATGATCTTGAACTTGGAGTGGTTGCATAACGTGAACGGAATGTGAGACATTGCGTGAGAGCAAGTGGAGCGTTTTACTTTCCGTTTGAAGCGGTTCTCAAGCCAATTATGCAATAGACGAGAAATGTTTGAGTTGTGCAATCGTCGACAACTAATCGATGGTTCGCCTCTTCTAGGTCCACATCTTATCGACTCTCAGAAGAAAGTCAAGCAGCAGAGCAAGCAGGAAGATGACGAAGGCGTCATTGTCGATCCGGTTATAACAGTTTCTAACATTCAAGTTTACGAGAACTCGTCGCCGAGCACAACGGCATCAGCTGAAGACGACGACAGCGTCGAGCTTTCGTCGTCGTCGTCGGCCTCATCTGAGGTCGTCTCGGCCGAAACCGAAGCGCCAATCGAGAATGAAGATGATGCCAATCCAATCAATCGCTACTGCAAATGCACGAGCTTCGAGTGCGACTGCTGTCGAGAGTTCTCGCTTCCAATTGTTCCGATCCGCGGTCCAGGATGCGCGAACATTCGTTACTTGGAAGGAGATCGAATGTCTGTTGGCATCAAGTTTGGCAACCGCGTTCTCGCCAACCGAATTATCTCTGGTAAGATTTGCGATGATTGTTCGTGATCGCACAGTTAATCTTCTGTTAAATGTAGGTCGCAAAGACACTCCAGTCTGTTTGCCATTGCCCGGCGGTTTCACAAACTTCTGCGGCCGAGTTTACGGAATCTCCAAAAAGAATGAAGACTTCAAAGCGTGCTTGGGACTGGAATTGAGGGCAGACGAAGAAGTCGAAGCTGCATTGCGAGTGTCTTGCTTCTCGTTCGGACCAAAAGGCCTGAAAGTCATGGAAGCCGAACCGATTCCCGTGGCAACGCCGGAAGAAGACGAAGATGGTAGCTAGACTTGGTCTGGTTTAATGAAATCAAACAAATATTTTCCCACTCTAGATGACGACGACCTGTTCGGCTTTGGAGGCGGCGAAGATGATGAAGACGATGATATTTTGGATGGTGAGATGCGTTGCATTGCTAATTCTGATTGATGGCTTGACACATTTCATTATTCATAGACGAGGATGACACGCCATCGGGACAGTCAGCGGGAAACGTAGCAAGTGCGTCGAATGACGACGACGATGACGAAGAAGATTACACGGGGCTTAGTTTGCTCGGCGGAGATATTTTGGACGATCTGTTGGGAGGTGACGATGAGACAGAAGAAGCAGCGCCGGCAAGAAAGAACTCGAGAAAGAAGTTGAAGAAGGGAAGCGTCAAGAAACCGGGCGATGAATCAATATCGCAAAACGAAATCAGCGACGATGATGACGACGAAGACAGCGACGAAGACGAATCTGGAGGAATCTTAGAACTTCTCGATGGTAAAATCTAATTAATATCATAACTGAATTTGCTTCAATTGTCAATCTTCGTAGATTTCATTTCTGACGGTGACGAGGCTGAAGACGATGAAGATGAAAAAGTTGAGGACGCGGTAAGCTCACGCAATTTGCTTTTGACTCATCGATTGAAAAGTTTCATTCAGATTTCAGAGGAAATCGCCGAAAACGAGCTCGAAGATGGCGAAGAGATTGTCGAGGAGGTTGAAGAAACTTCTCCTGGAACGGATAAAGTCAACGAAGCAGAGACCTTGAATGATCTCGAGGAGGAAGAGTTAGCGGAAGCTATCGATGATGATGATGGCAAGTCTGATACGAACATAAACTGACTAGAAGCTCATGAATTTCTTCCAGATGATCTTGTTGAAGAAGACGACGAGGAAGACGAGATCGCGCCCAAGCCAACAACTTACTCAGGCATCTCGCTGTTAGGCTTGAGGAAATTCTTCTCGAGGTTCTTCCACTGATAATTCCTTTATCGTCGCATCGCTATCTGATACCAAATCGAAGGAACCAGTCTTCCCGCCTCTTTGATTACTTTCTTCAAACGCTTGAATCGTCATGGCCATCTCCCGAGGGCAAATTTTTGTGTAAATAATTTGCTTTCACTTTCTGACTGTCAAGGAACGAAAAGCTCAGCAGCTAAGTTAGCGTTAGTGAGATTATAGCGAGATTATAGAAATAGACTGAGCATAAGCTTAGCTCAGCGTTGTAGAAGTAAGCTTGAGCTCCACTGAGACTCTTCCGTTCCTTGACCTTAGTAAACCTCTAAATATCGTTGAAATGTTTTGTGCAAAGCACTGCAATTGAATTCTGCAAGTCAACGAGTGTTCTTCATATGTTGTAAGAGTATTTATTTTAGTTAAAACAGAAAACAATAAATTGACAATCAAACTCTCAGTGGTACACAACTGATTGATCGTCGATATCGTTGCTGTAGAATGTATTGAAGTCGTGGCTGGCTGGATCTGAGGGCACTGAGTTAGCTGTTTAACTTTCAGCTCATTGATTGAATCGGATTGTTCTCCCCAAAAGTCAATGCAAGGGTTGTTTTGAAAGTAAGCGAACTTCAGTTCATTCAAGTTAGACAACAAACCCGAGCCGACGTTGCTTATTAAATTGCTATCGAAATCAATGTAAACTAGCTTTGGCGAATGCTGAAAGAGATTTGAGTCGAGGTTTTGAATTTTGTTGTCATCAAGTCTGAATATTTTCAAGTTGGGCCAAGGCGCCAAATCCTCGGAAGTTATCTTAGTGAGACGACTTTGAGCGATGCAAATAGCAACTAAATTTGAGAAAAATTTCTCCAGACTTTTGGGGAAAGTGAGCAGAGATTTTTCCACTCCTACGTTGTAGCCGCTCGAGTAGAATTCACGAATCTCCAGGTTCGTTCGATTAGCTTTGTGATCTCCAGTGATCTCTGTTACTTCAGAGATTTCCATGTTTTCCAGTTCAGAGCCAAGACACAAGTATTGAGCTTCGTTCAAAATTGAATATCCATCCTTGAAATCGCATTTGATCACGACACTGATCGTTGGTGTAGCAATCGCGGCAACAAGAAACAAAATTTTCACGACGAAATACCTAAAAATTGACAGAAAATTTTAAGCAAAAATTTTCTATCAATTTACTTCTTATCTCACATCTCGATTGATTTCCAACTACGACTGAATTTCACTTGAATATTTAAAAAGATGATCATCCGTTTACTCCCAATATTTTATTGACGCTCTTGTATGTTTTTAACCAACATAACATTTGCAGTCAATTAAGAACTTTTAGAAAAACTTTAAGCGCTATCTGACTGTTAAGTATGTAAAATGTGCAAAAAATTAAAGCAACATGCGATGATGTGATTTATAAATGAGGCTTATCAGTTTCATTTATGTAGAGTTCGTGAAATAAATCGGAGTAAACATTCGACAAAAACTGAGCGAACTGGCAATCTAATATTTCATTCTCTCAAATAAGACGTCACCATCAGGGCGGAAATCGTTTGTCTAATCTGCTAAGATGAAATTTTCGTTGGCTAGTTCGCTCAGTCGTAGTCAGAAGTTCAACGAAATGTGAGTGAAAATTGAAAGTGACAAAGATTTTGATGCTAAATTGCTCTTCAATTTGCAGGAATTTCATCGTGAAAGCTTTGTTTCTTGCTGCTGCGATTGCCGCACCAACGATTGGTGTCGAGATCAATTGCGATTTCAAGGATGGATTTTCGGCTCTAGACGGAGTTCGATACAAGTGCGATGTAATTAAACTGGAACATTTAAATATCTCTGAAGTGACAGAGGTCACTGGAGACCACAAAGACAATCGCACAAACGAAGACGTTCATCAATTTTATGCACACGATTTAAACATTGTCGGAGAGGAAAGTTTTCTAACTTTTCCCAAAAATCTGGAGAAATTTTTCCCGAATTTGCTTGAAATTAAAATCATTCAGAACGGATTGACTAAAATAGCTTCAGACGACTTGGCGCCCTGGCCAAACTTGAAAATTCTCTATCTTCCCGATAACGAAATTAAAACTCTCGACTCGAATCTCTTCCAACATTCGCCTAAACTCGTTTACATTAACTTCGACTACAATTTAATTCAGAATGTCAGCTCTAGTTTGTTCTCTAACTTGAATGAATTGAAGTTAGTTTTCTTTCAAAACAACCCTTGCATTGACCTTTGGGCAAAAACACCTGAAGCAATAGATGAACTTAAAACGAAACTGCTCACGCAGTGTCCAGAGATCGAAGCAACGACAACATCAGTTGCACCAACAACGGTATAGTACGATCCATGATTCGCTAGATGTTCAATAAACGAGACAATTCAAATTTCTCAAATGTCCAAGTAAATTCCATTTGATTTTATCTAATTTATCCTCGTGTAGTACAATTTATTATTTGTTTACCGTTTAAATAAGGAAAATTCTGAAGTAGAGATCAACGAAATTCGAATAAAGAAAGCTACATAATTTCAAATTCTACGAAATATTCTTCGTGTTAAATCTGTGATCGGTCTGATGACGAGCAAGTAGAATGTTTCCAGTAGGGTCAGGAAGGAGATGCCAGCGAACAAACCAAGCAATCCACCGATGTTGCTCAAGAAAGCGATCGCCGGGTAAAGCTGATATCGTCTAAGAACGGTGACTTCGCTGTCCTTGAATCTGACGGTGAGCGTGGCTTCTTCGAAATAGCTTTACAAAGAATTAAATCATCAAGTGATCAAGCTAGGTTGGAAAGCCTTACTTGTTGCTGTAGTTGATCTTTTCACGGCTCGAAATGAATTCATATTCGTAGGTAATCAGATCGCATGACGGCAGACAATGTCGCGAGAATTCTGTGTTGTCTCTGCCATCAAAGACGACGTTCGTGTGTCGAAGTGCGCAAGGCCATCGGGAAACATCGCAAATATCCATCGAAGCATTTCTGATGTAGTTGAAAGGCACGCAGCCACATTTCTCAAAGGTGATCGCGCTCAAAACTTCCAGGTCGCAATGAGATTTTGTGTAGTGCTTGAAGTATTTCAGTTGGTATTCGCCCTCGAAGTAACATTTGCGGTGTTTGAGATCCATTTGTATGAGGCTTGCATCAGACTTTGTGACTTCCGGTTTGACGAGGATTTCCATCGAAGTCCCATAAGTTAGTTTTGTGAGCGATTTGATGATCAAAGGCATCTCATAGGGCGAATGCATGAAAAACCCGGCACTTAAGCATTCGTCATTCTCTTCTTTAGCCTTCAAATATGAATTGTTTGTAAACGAAACCTTGAAATCTGCGACTGAACTTGCAAAGTTTCTTCTCAAAACTTTGGGCGATGATTCAGTCTCACTTTGAATGCGAACAAAATCATCAGAAACTCTGAAAGAGATAAAATTGTAACTGATCAAGATCTACTACTTTTAATCAATTACAATTTGACGTTCAGCATCTCGTCAAGCTCGAACGTGTTGAAGGTAAATCCAATTCCTTGTGGCGTCAAATTCTCAATGAAATTTGTGTTGCCTTCCCATTTCGCTTTCCCCTCGAGAAGCCAAAGTCTTTGTGAACTCGACGAAATGTTCATCAACGTATCGACAAAATCTGAATGCCTAGTGTAGTTGAACGGATACTTTTCCAAGCGGAAATCTGGCTCGTTCAAGCACACAAACATCTCGACCATCGTCCTGGAAACGTTATAAAAAACTGAACAAACTTGGAAATATTAAAAATATAATCGTATTTACCTTGGATTAAGGTAATCAAGTTGGTAATCTTCCTCATAGCTCGCATCCAAGTCCATAAGGTAGAGATACACGAAAGCAATATGATCAATATATTCACTCAAAACATGAAGAGAATGTTCAAAACTCCCAACAATTGTAATTGCAGGCAAGGGAATCTGAATTGTAATTAAATTAGGACATAAGTCACAGATTATATGCAACATCATTTCAGCAATCTACCATTGCTTAAAAGCTATCAATGTCAACTCACCTCGTCGACGCTCATTAGCTCATTGTCTTGAATTGTGGCAACTGCGTTCAATGAGAACTTTCGGTACGATTCAGTAGCGATTGATTGGAAACTGCAAATAGAGACAGCGAAGGCAACAATCCAGAACAATTTTTTGGTTTTGCTGTTTTCCCATACGACAAAATTGAAGCTATGAACGCCAGTTTGTTCCATGAATTTTATCCAGAAGCTCCTCGAATCGGTGTCACTGCTCTGAGGATGCACATCAGTTGCGCAACGTTGCAGCATCAGTCGAAGGCTGAAGAAGTAAATGACTTCAACCACTGACAAAGCTGACAAGCCGGCGAATAATCCTAAGCATGATATAAAATGTTATAAGGGTTCGAGAAAAGGTAACAGATATCTTGATCCAACCTAATAGACCTCCAATGAAAGCTAGCAGTTCTGTGTATGAATATTGCATCTTGTAAATTTGTTGATAGATTTCGTTCTCTCTAAATTTAACTTCTATAACAGCTTCACTTTCGCCGTAATTCCTGGAAATATAATTTGAGAACCGCTTTCGGTGCTTTGAAGATTTGGATGAAATTTTAGTTTACCTGTCGATACATAAAACTTCAACTTCGTAAGATAATCTGTCACACGAGTTGAAGCATTTGCATTGAGACTTTGAGGCGTAGAACTTTTTCTCAACTTCGTCGAAACATTTCATTTCTGAGATGCCACAGATTTTCGTTGACTGATTTCTGACCATGAAGAATTGGACGCACTGGCAAGCATCGAACGTTTGATTGGCCAAACATTCATGCTCGCAGTTGATGGCGTTGTACACTTTGAAATACTTCAAGGTTTTCTCTCCAGGAAGATAACAAAGTCGTCTGGAAGTTGAAAGCTATCAAGGAAATCTCTCGAAGCTTTTTCGATTCTGCTTACTGTTCTAAGTTGAACATCGAAATCGAATCGTCAAAACTCGTTTTCTTCGGATGAATTCGGAACAATATCGTTTGATTGAACAGGGCAAAATAGTTAGGAGAATCTTTCGGAAAGATCTCAAACGGATGGTGAAACGTTAAGTGAAATCCATTTTGGACCACATCCATTGGCTCGAATTGAGGCACGCGTCGCTTTTCGGAGAGCTTAGCGTACATTCCAAGATCTGCGTTGACTGTCTTCAATGGATAATTGAACTTAATTTTTGACTTATAACCAGGGACAGTGTAAGTCATCACAGTCTTGGTAAAATTGAAATCGCTCGACAACTCCTCAAGGTTAAAAAGTTTTTCCGATGTTGCGAAATTGAATGTGTAGCAAAATCCAGTTTTGCAGATTATCTGCGTGTAGTTGACGTGATATTTCTGCGTCCAGTTGCCCTTATCATACGTATAATCACTTTTGTTCATCTGGTTGTCAGTGAAAAAGTTGCTTATGTCCGATAGTCGATCAATAAAGTTTTCAGTTGGAATTGAAACGTTGAACCGTGAGAGATAATCGTCTTTCGCGATCAAGCTGACGATTTGCAAAAATTCCAAATCACTTCGCGTGAAGTTTTTCAGATTCTTCTGTCCGGCTTTGAACTCATCGAGCAATTGATTGTAGTTCGTAAAGTTGACAGATGGAGAAAAGCCCGGGCAGATTGTGACCGATGGGAAAAATATTTCTGACACGCGAATCGGCGAGTCGTCGAGCGAAATCACAATTGGAGTTTTGTTCAGTTTCCCGATCAGTTGAGAAATCAATAACGCGGTGAGTATCAGCGACACGGCCAGAGAAACAATCCAAAAGATCCTGAAAGAGAATTTTGAAACCTTCAATTTCCTATTACGAAGACTTCGATTACTTTTCCACGATATTAGATCGCGGCTGTCCGATGTAAACCACGCCATGCACTGTGGATTTTTTCAGAATAAGTTCTTAGGTAAGAGCGGAACATTTCGAACCGTAGCGACCGTCTGACTGAAACAAACTGAGTTATATACATATTTTTATTTTGTTGCATCTGCACGCGAAGCAAAATATCTACAACTTCATATCAATGCAACGCGTGACTGAGGCGTTGCAGTTTACTCAACGAAAGCAAATGTAACGATCGCTAAATTATTTCAATTTTAGTGTGAAATTGTGCGACCGAAAATCTTCTCTCAATTTCTTTTTATCATATTTTGCCTTTAGGAATTTCTAAGAAGCTTCAGCTTATTTTCTCCGGGTACCAAACATCTCGGTATGTAATACAACTGGCGGTGTGGAATTGAGGGCGAGCAAAGTTCCTCCAATCCGGTTTTCAATCTTTCCATTTCTTGAGGTGTTATTGCAGTTTGTAAAATGCAATCGTTCTCTTGGAACAAAGCTATCTTCAACTCACTCAAGTTTGATAACAGTCCAGCGCCAACGAAGCAAATTGAGTTGTAGTCAAAGTTGATGTAAACAAGCTTTGGCGAATGTTGGAAGAGATTTGCGTCGAGGCTCACAATTTCGTTCTCCCACAGACTCAGATAAACTAAATTGGGCCAAGGCGCCAAATCTTCGGAGGAAATTTCTTTCAAACGGCTCCCGGAAATTGTGATCGCAATCAAATTCGGAAAGAATTTGTGAAGAGTTCTGGGAAACGTTCGAAGGGAATTTCTACCTTCGTAGCCGCTTCGATGTGCAGAGAATCCTTCAACGTCTTCGTTGCTTTGGTTATCAATGTGATTTCCTTTAACTTTTGTCACCTTTGAGATCTTAGAATGCTTTTGCTCAACAGCCCGGCAAGTGTATGGATCATCATCGTAATCTTTGAAACTGCCGTAAGTGAAATTGCACCTGATCTCGACGCTGGAAGCTGACGTGGCGATTGCAGCGACAACGAACAAAACTTGCACAACGAAATTCCTAGAAACGAAGAAACTTTAGGTTCAAATTCATGAATGAACTGACCTCTCATCTCACATTTTGTTCAATTTTTAAGTTCAACTGAGCGAAAGTTTGATGAAATTCATTTATTTAAATTCATTGATTATCAATCAATCTGCTTACTCTGCGATCATTTCAGTCTGTCTCGGCATCAAGTGAGTTCAGCAGCTTTTCACTTTGCATTTTGATTTGATTCACGTTGCCCTTTCTTGCTTCGTATTTACAGTTCGTTGGATTTTTCCAAGGCAAAAGGGAAAAACTTTTTCCAATGTAAAGTCAAATTGATAAGAAAATTATTATTTCTGAAGAAATTATTATTTGCTTTGGATCTACAAATAAGACGTGAGGTCATTCTCGTTCAAACATTGTGACATTTACATTGTACAAGTTGCTTGATCTTTCGACAAGATTAATTCATGAAGAAACATTTTGGTTGTTTCAGTTCTTTTAGTCGAAGTTTTTTGTTGATACAATGAAGGTTTTAGTTTTGTTTGGCTTGTTGCTGAATGTTTTATGTAACGGGATCATCGAGGAATCAAGCCAGCGAGTATTATCAATGGCGTTGGACAACGTCACTCGCCATTTGTTCCAGCTAGAAACAAGAATGTTCGTAATTAACTACGGCGCTAGCTCGAGCACGATGTGGCTTTCACAGGATTTAAACGAAAAGCTGATGCCCTTCACGTTACTGCAGAAAGATTTGAGCGAGAAGGAGGAAGTGCGATTGAACTCCTCAGCGCTTTTGACCTTCAACTCTTTCGAAAACCTTCGAGAGTTCAACAACAACTTGACCATGACCAGTGAATTTTATAAACCGTTGCAATTGTTCATCTTTTGTGAGAACGCGAGCAGCAAGGATATCGAGTCGCTAGCCTCAGACGTCAGCGCCAGAGATGAGAAAAGAGTTTTTGGAACAAATATTCGCACCGGTCCGAGAAGTGGCGTCAACATTTATCATAAGATGGGATACACGGACGTCATACAGTACGAATACTTTCTAGTCGCAGAAACTAAGGCTATAAAGCTCATGACTTTCGTCTGGTTTTCACCTGGAAAGTGTGCCAAGCTTCATCTGATTACAATCAACAAATTCACTAAAAGAACTGCACAGTGGGACAATGAAAATTTCTCATTCGACAAGTTGGCGAACTTCCACGGATGCGAAATCAAAGCCCATTCACCAACTTACCCAGTGGGTTCGAACATTCAGTTTCACATTCCGGTTGTGCTGCAAACTCATTTGAACTACAAACTGTCGTATTGGAGCATGAACGAAAGCAATGAAGATGCCTACATTGACATTAGCATCGCGAAAGCTTGTTACAATGGGTACGATGGCAATATGTATCACGGCAAGACAAACATACACAGCAACAAGTGAGTCGGTAATCCTTTAACGGCCATACTTGACTTCATTCCATCTAACTTAGACCAGTCCTGATAAGAATGAACTTCATTACGCAGCCTGTTGAGTTCTCAGCGGTGAACATGGCGGTTCCACCAAGTGGAAATTACTCAGAATATGAAAAACTACGCATGCCGTTCGACGACTACGTTTGGGCTTTGATCGCGTTCACCTTCGTCGCTGCCTTCACTACGATTTTGGTTTTGTATTGCGTGCCTCGGACAATACGAGACTTTGTTATCGGATCAAACGTGACAACGCCAACGTTAAACGTAGCTCAAATATTCTTTGGGATCGCTCAAGTGGCCGTGCCGAGAAGGAACTTTTCAAGATTCCTCACGATGGTTTTCATACTTTACAGCTTGATCATCAGGACAGCTTGGCAGGGAAAAACTTACGAGTTCATGCAGAAGAACATTTCGAAGCCAGAAGTGCAAACGGTCGGGGAAATGATTGATGAAGGCTACACTTTCTACATGGAAAGCACGTTTGTTACAAAGTTCCCGGATTCGGAAATCTCTAAAAGGTAAATTTTTTATTCAAAAAATATAAGTTCTGACAGGTTTTCCTTTTCACAGGACAACACCTGTGTCTTTTGGATCTAACTATAAGACAGTCTGCGAAGGAATACTCGACCCAACGTTCAGAGGCGTCATGCAGGTCGATTCTGGCGATAGGGAAATTCTCGCACAGCAAACTTTCGGGCTTTTCCTGAGAAGAATCCGAAAGGAAGTTCTCTACGTCAACGTGTGTGGATTGCGATTTTTTTTTCATCATCACTTCATGGGGATCTTCGATCGAAAGTTGCAGCAACTGTTCACCGGCGGCATAGCTCCACTCCATGACAACGGCTCATTGTTTTATCTAAACAACTTCAAACTGACAGAAAAGCACTTCAAACATTTGTACGTCGTCGAGCCTAAAGTCTTGACCTTGAAAATGCTCGAGCCTGGATTTGTAATTTGGAGTGCAAGTTTGACGTTTGCCATTTTGGCTTTCGTGGGAGAATGGCTGACGACCTTGCGAGATTTTCTTGTTGTTAAATTTGTTCTTCTTGCTTTCTACCGTTCGAAGAAACGTCATCACAAAAATACTTTGGCTGTTCTTATCCTTCTTAAAGCTAAACGCAAACAGTCTCTGTTCGGGTCTGTCGTGATCAACTTGAAAGATGATCAACTGGAAGACTTCAAGAAAACAGATTTTGAAACTCAGAGAAATGAGTCAATTTCGGTTGCGGATTCAGATAGAGATCCTGAAGATTGAGTAAGAGTCTTTTAACTTTTTCGTTGATAATTGTAAATATTCGATTGGATTCGTTCGCAAGCCTTCGAAAAAAAGCAGAAAATAATTCAGATCAGATCAAATCAATGCTGTAACTGAAGAGAATTGAAGTTAATATGTTTGAACCTTGCTCGCCTCTTGAGATGGAATGAGCTTCAGCAATAATTGCGGTTTTGCTTCCTGTTTTCGACTTGTTTAAATTTTACGAAAATCGCAAATCAAAATTCTAAGACTTTACGACAAAGTCAATGAGGCTTATCAGTTTCATGTCTGGTCCTCAAAATAAATCGGAGTAAATATACATCAAACCAATGAAGACGTTTGTCTAATCTGAGAGTAAGAAATATTCGTTGGGCAGTTCGCTCAGTCGAAGTCAGAACTTCAACGAAATGTGAGGAAAAAATTGAATGTGAAGAAGGTTTGACTTCAACGTTCTATCAATTTCCAGGAATTCTGTCGTGACAATTTTGTTTCTTGTTGCTGCAATTGCCACACCAACGATCAGTGTCGAGATTCGGTGCAATTTTATTGATGGTTTTTCATCTCTAGAAAAAACTCAATACAAATGCGATGTGAATAATCTGGAAAACTCAAAAATCTCTGAAGTGACAGAGATCACTGGAGACCACAAAGATAATCGCACAAACGAAGACGTTCGTCAGTTTTACTCATATGAATTTAACATTGTTGGAGTCGAAGATTATTTATTATTTTTCCCCAAAAATCTGGAGAAATATTTCCCGAATTTGGTCGAAATTAATATCATTCAGAACGGATTGACTAAAATTACTTCTGACGATTTGGCGCCTTGGCCAAACTTAAGAATACTCAATCTTCGCTACAACAAAATTCAAAGTCTCGACTCGAATCTCTTCCAACATTCGCCTAAACTCGTTTACATTAACTTCGACTACAATTTAATTCAGAATGTCGGCTCGGGCTTGCTCTCTAACTTGAATGAATTGAAGAAAGCTCACTTTAGCGACAACCCTTGCATTGACGATTGGAGAAATTCGCCTGAAGCAATAGATGAACTTAAAACAAAACTGCTCACGCAGTGTCCAGAGATCGAGGCAACGACAACATCAGCTGCACCAACAACAGTTTCGACGATCGATGATTAGTGTAAATGTTCAATAAACGAAGACATTTCGGATTTTTAAAAGGTCCAAAAAAGTTTTAATTTTACTTTACCTAATTCAGCCTTTTCAAAATTGAATTGCCGCTTATCTTATTTGATGAACAAACATCTGAGTATCTAAACTTATTGCGTTTTAAGTATTTAGGGGAAACTCAACTCAAAAAGATCAGTAAAACAAAATCAGTCTTACTTATACATAAGTTATAATGTCCGCGAAATAAATCGGAGTAATCACAGTCTAATCTGAGAGTACGAAAAATTCAAAAGCCAGTTCGCTCAGTCGTAGTCAGAAGTTCAACGGAATGTGAGCAAAAATTGAGTTTTAGGAAGATTTTGACTTCAAATTGCTCTTCAATTTGCAGGAATTTCATCGTGAAAACTTTGTTTCTTGTTGCTGCGATCGCCACACCAACGATCGGTGTCGTGATTCGATGCATTTTTATTGATGGTGACGGGACATTTGGTGAACCCCAAAACTTGTGCAGTGTCGCTAGACTAGAAAATTTGGAAATCTCAGAAGTGACAGAGATCACTGGAGACCACAAAGAAAATCGCACAAATGAAGACGTTCGATATTTTTTCTCGTATGGTGAACTTGTTGGAGCAGAAAATTTTCGCTCATTTCCTAAAAATCTGGAGAAATACTTCCCGAATTTGGTCGAAATTATCATCATTCAGAACAGTTTGACTAAAATTACTTCCGACGATTTGGCGCCTTGGCCAAATTTGAAAACGCTCAATCTTCGCAACAACAAAATCAAAAGTCTCGACTCGAATCTCTTCCAATATTCGCCAAAGCTCGTTCAAGTTGATTTCGACTACAATTTAATTCAGAATGTCGGCTCGGGTTTGCTGTCCAACTTGAATGAACTGAGGTTCGTTTACTTTCGAAACAACCCTTGCATTGACATTTATGCAGACACATCTGAAGGAATCAACGAGTTGAAAGTGAAACTGGAAGCGCAGTGTCCACAGACTGACGAAACAACGACAACAGATCCTTCAACAACAACCATATCAACGACTGATGATTCGTGTGTTGCAAGGCGTTCAATAAACGAAGAAGTTGACAGACTTCGTGCACTCTTGGATGAGCATGCTCAGCTTCTCCGAGAACAAGCAAAAACAGCAGCGGCACAAGCTCGAGCGATTAACCAACAGGCTCAGACAATCGAAGAACAAGCTAAAATGATCCAAGACCTCAAGACGATCGTACAAAAACTGTCAACGATTCTTGATGATGTTTTAAGGAACCAAATTCCAATGCAATGAAAACATTTTCGATTCACTTGTCGCTTCGATTTTGCTTAAAAATTATTGTTGCATCTGAGGCTCTGTCTTGCTGATTCTCCATGACGGTTATTCTGTAAGAGGTTCAGTCTGAACAAGCAGTTCTAGGAGACGAGAAAACATTTGGTCTTCAAACATTTCTAATTTAAATTATTTGATAAAATTCAGAATTAAATATCAAATAAATGTCGAAATGTCATTTGAAAGTGAGGCTTATCAGTCTTACTCTCAAAAGGTCCGCGAAATGAACCGGATTACATCACATTCGTTTGTCTAATCTGAGAATATAAAATATTTATTTGCCAGTCGTAGTCGCAGGTTCAACGAAATGTGAGCGAAAATTGAAGGCGAAGAAGGTTTTGACTTCAAACTACTCTTCAACTTGCAGGAATTTCGTTATCAAAAGTTTGTTTCTTGTTGCTGCAATCGCCACACCAACGATCGGTGTCGTGATTCGATGCGATTTTGCCTATTCGTTTATCTTAGAGTTGGGCAGAACTCAATATTTGTGCAGTGTTGATAAACTAGAGAACTTAGATGTCTCCAATATGACCGAGATCACTGGAATTCATCTGGATAATAACAAAAATAAAGACGTTGAACTTTTCTTCTCGAATGGCGACATTGATAAGAAGGGAAATTCATTGCTGACTTTCCCCAGAAATCTAGAGAAATTCTTCCCGAATTTGGTTGCTATTTCAATCATTGACAGCCGCGTCACTAAAATAACTTCCGAGGATTTGGCGCCTTGGCCAAATTTGCAAATGCTCGATCTCGAAGGCAACAAAATTCAAACCCTCGAAGCAAATCTCTTCCAACATACGCCGAAGCTCGTTTCTATTGGTTTCAAAAACAATTTGATCCGGAATGTTGGCTCGGGTTTGTTGTCTAACTTGAATGAACTGGAGGGCGCTTACTTTCAAGACAACCGTTGTATTGACTTTTGGGCAGAAACATCTGAAGGAATCAACGAGTTGAAAGAGAAACTGGAAGCGCAGTGTCCACAGATCGAGGCAACAACGACTGCTTCCTAAACAACGTTAGTGCAGCAACTTATGATTTAACAATATGAATAAATTAAATATTTACGTATTTGCAGGCTTGAACAAATTCTCTGGCAGAGATTTGTATTTACAATCCATCGATGACGTCAAGTGTTAGATTTATTTGGAATAAAACTTTCTCAAACAGTCTAAATTCGACTATTTCTTCAGCAAATTGTGAATTGATCTTCGCAGATTTCGTATCACTTGGCGAGATGAGCATATTTTAAACAGAACGCAATGGTCGCAGAGCCGTTTTGAAGGAGCAAAAAAGTTCTTGTCGTGTCAAAGTTTTTGCGAATTAAATTCGTTTCTGGTTTATTTCTTCAGAAAGCAGATCATCATCAAGAAGTTCTAAACAATTTCATCTAATCACCGAAGAACATTACGCATGAAAATTATTTTCGGGTTCAAAACAGAAGAATTGCAAATGTTTATCTAGTCGCAACTCGATAGCACGCGCGTTTAAATTTAAACCGTGAAAAATAGAGGAATAATTGTGTTTTTAATAGACAATCCATCTGTTCAAAGTTTAAACTCTGTTCTAGTGAAGCTTTAAACTGTTATTCTCAACTTTACATCTACAGATTCTTTGTTTAACTGCAGACTTCATTGACGTCACGTCAATCGCTCGAGGAAAACACCAGCAGAAGCGCATGGAGCTAAACAGTTTGACGGGCCAAAATTTAGTATAAAAACGAAGGCTTGAGTTCCTCTTCATCAATCGATTTCGAACCAAACTCGAAAGCAGCCAAAAAATGAAAGTTTTGTTGAAAGTTCTTTGCCTTGTAGCAATTCAAGTTCTTGTTGTGCAGTCCAAGAAATGTTTCCCGGTGACACCTTCGGGCCCTGACTGTGATGATAACAATCCACTCACTGAAGACCACTTCGATCCTGAAACGAAGGAATGTGTTCATGTCGACTGCACACCAAAATGCAAAGCATCTGAAGAGATTGACATCGCAAACTGCCACTCTTGCTCTGATTGCCCATGCAAGCGTCGGCAATCACATGAACTGCCATAGCTTTCCTTTCCAACCCTCAACCAGTTCGAAGCTCAACCCACAACCAGTTTGAAGCTTTTCACGAAAATCTATGAAAACCGCGATTTGGTAAAATAAAAACAATTTCGGCAGCACAAATTGCAAACTTCATTCAATTTTCATTCTCTATTTCAGTGCATGCAAAATTGTTTTGTACTTAAAACATCAACGATCAGAGTCGTGTTTTGGTGCTTGCATTTTGATAGAAATCTTTTTGTGAACTGAAAAACGATGCAAGTCGCTTAGTCCACTAAAAAAGTAGACGAAAGCTTTGCAATTTCAAATTCTGCAAAATATTCTTCGTGTTAAATCGGTGGTTGGTCTGATGACAAGCAAGTAGAATGTTTCCAGTACGGTCAGGAAGGAGATGCCAGCAAACAAACCAAGCAATCCACCGATGTTGCTCAAGAAAGCGATCGCCGGGTAAAGCTGATATCGTCTAAGAACGGTGACTTCGCTGTCCTTGAATCTGACGGTGAGCGTGGCTTCTTCGAAAGAGCTTAGAAAGAATTAAATCATCTAGTGATCAAGCTAGGTTGGAAAGCCTTACTTGTTGCTGTAGTTGGTCTTTTCACGGCTCGAAATGAATTCATACTCGTAAGTAATCAGATCGCATGATGGCAGACAATGGCGCGAAAATTCCCGAAAATTGTTCGTCTCTTCAAAAACACAAAACGTTTGTGCAACATCGCAAATATCCATCGAAGCATTTCTGATGTAGTTGAAAGGCACGCAGCCACATTTCTCAAAGGTGATCTCGCTCAAAACTTCCAGGTCGCAATGAGATTTTGTGTAGTGCTTGAAGTATTTCAGTTGGTATTCGCCCTCGAAGTAACATTTGCGGTGTTTGAGATCCATTTGTACGAGGCTTGCATCAGACTTGGTGACTTCCGGTTTGACGAGGATTTCCATCGAAGTCCCATAAGTTAGTTTTGTGAGCGATTTGATGATCAACGGCATCTCATAGGGCGAATGCATGAAAAACCCGGCACTTAAGCATTCGTCATTCTCTTCCTTACCCATCAAATGTGAATTGTTTGTAAACGAAATTTTGAAATCTCCGACTGAACTTGCAAAGTTTCCTCTCAAAACTTTGGGCGATGATTCAGTCTCACTTTGAATGCGAATAAAATCATCGGAGACTCTGAAAGAGATAAAATTGTAACTGATCAAGATCTACTACTTTTAATCAATTACAATTCGACGTTCAGCATCTCGTCAAGCTCGAACGTGTTGAAGGTAAATCCAATTCCTTGTGGCGTCAAGTTCTCAATGAAATTTGTGTTGCCTTCCCATTTCGCTTTCCCCTCGACGAGCCAAAGTCTTTGTGAACTCGACGAAATGTTCATCAGCATATCGACAAAATCCGAGTTCTTGTCGTAGGTAAACGAGTACTCTTCCAGATTAATATCTGGTTCGGCGCTTGAGCACACAAACATTTCGACCGTCTTTCTGCAAACAAAACGAAAAGCTATTAAACATTTTTAATCATAAGGCGAATCTTCGTACCTCAGATTCATTATTGTACTCAAGTTGGTAATCCGGATCATAGCTTATACCGTCCAAGTACATGCGAGAGTACAACACGTATTCGACAGAGTCTTGAACGCGTAAATAAGAATGCTCAAAAGCGCCAACAATTGTAATTGCAGGCAATGGAATCTAAGGTAAATTTATCTCCTTAATATTTTTCTGCAATCAGTCTTAGATGCCAACTCACTTGCTTAGAACTCATTGGCTCACTATCTTGCATCGTAGCAAATGCGTTCAATGAGAACTTTTGGTAAGATTCAGCAGCGATCGATTGGAAACTGTAAATGGAGACAGCGAAGGCAGCGATCCAGAACAACTTTTTGGTTTTGCTGTTTTCCCATACGACAAAGTTGAAGCTATGAACGCCAGTTTGTTCCATGAATTTTATCCAGAAGCTCCTCGAATCGGTGTCACTGCTCTGAGGATGTACATCAGTTGCGCAACGTTGCAGCATCAGTCGGAGGCTAAAGATGTAAACGACTTCAATCACTGACAAAGCTGACAAGCCGGCGAATAATCCTAAGCATGATATGAAACGTTACAAAGACCCGAAAATGAATAAAATTTGTCTAATCCAACCTAGAAGACCTCCGATAAAAGCGAGCAAATCTGTGTACGAATATTGCATCTTGTAGATTTGTTGGTAGATTTCGTTTTCTTTGAATTTGACTTCTAAAGCTGCTGGTTCTTCATACGTATAGTTTCTGAAAATATTTCTTCAATGTTTCTACTCAAGATATTTAGACCAAAGTGAAATTACCTGTTGAGACATAAAACTTCAACTTCGTAGGATAATCTGTCACACGATTCAAAGCATTTGCATTTGGTTTTTGTGAATGGAAAATTCGTCTCAACTTCGTCGAAGCATTTTGATTCAGAGATGCCACAGATTCTTGTTGACTGATTTCTGACCATGAAGAATTGGACGCACTGGCAAGCATCGAACGTTTGATTGGCCAAACATTCATGCTCGCAGTTGATGGAGTTGTACACTTTGAAATACTTCAAGGTTTTCTCTCCGGGAAGATAACAAAGTCGTCTGGAAGATTTTAAAATAATTATGACACACGACGCAAGAAAGACTCAATGAATTCTGCTTACTTTTCCAGCCGAATCATTGAAATTGAATTGTCAAAACTCGTTTTCTTCGCACTGATTTTATATAACGTCATTTGATCGAAAAGTGCGAAATAGTTTGGAGAATCCTTCGAAATCATCTCCAGCGGATGATGGAATGTTAAGTGGTATCCATTCTCAGTCACGTACGCCGGATCGTATCGTAATCTTATTTCCGGACACCCGGAAAACTTGCAATCCTCGAAAGTTACTTCTCGGTTTTTTAAGAGTTCAGCATACAATCCAAGATCTGCGCTTTCCGTCTTCAACGGGTAATCGTGCCAAAACTTCGAGTGAAATTCCCAGTTAGTGTTAGAACTGCGAACAGACTTGCTGAAATTGAAATCACTCGACAGTTCTTCAAGATTAAAAAGTTTCTCCGATGTTGGAAAATTGAACGAGTAGCAAAATCCATGACGGCCGATTATCTGCGTGTAGTTGACGTGATATTTCTGCGTCCAGTTGCCTTTATCCTCCGCACCATACAATCCGTTTAGCATGTTATCAGAAAAAAAATTGCCAAACTCCGATAGACGATCAATGAAGTTTTCAGTTGAAATTGAAAGGTTAAACCGTGAGAGATAATCGTCTTTCGCGATCAAGCTGACGATTTGCAAATATTCCAAATCACTTTCCGTGAAGTTTGTTAGATTCTTCTGTCCAGCTTTGATCTCATCGAGCAATTGATTGTAGTCCGTAAAGTTGACAGATGGAGAAAAGCCCGGGCAGATTGTGACCGATGGGAAAAATATTTCTGACACGCGAATCGGCGAGTCGTCGAGCGAAATCACAATCGGAGTTTTGTTCAGTTTCCCGATTAGTTGAGAAATCAATAACGCGGTAAGTATCAGCGACACGGCCAGAGAAACAATCCAAAAGATCCTGGAAGAAAATTTTGTAACCGTCAATTTCCTATTACAAAGACTTCGATTACTTTTCCACGATATTAGTTCGCGGTTGTCCGATGTAAACCACGCCATGCACTGTGGATTTTTCAGAATAAGTTCTGAGGTAAGTGCGGAACATTTCGAACTATTATGAACGACTGATCCAACCTAACTGAATTTGCTCTTGAATTTATTTAACTGCACGCAAAATGAACAATCTCTGATGCAACAGTAAAATCATTTCGCTTGTGATTTTACGTGACACAAAATATTTTTCTTATCAAATCAATGATCGGTTTGATGACAAGCAAGTAGAATGTTTCCAGTACGGTCAGGAAGGAGATGCCAGCAAACAAACCAAGCAATCCACCGATGTTGCTCAAGAAAGCGATCGCCGGGTAAAGCTGATATCGTCTAAAAACGATGACTTCGCTGTCCTTGAATCTGACGGTGAGCGTGGCTTCTTCGAAAGAGCTTTACAAAGAATTAAATCATCAAGTGATTAAGCTACGTTGGAAAGCCTTACTTGTTGCTGTAGTTGATCTTTTCACGGCTCGAAATGAATTCATATTCGTAGGTAATCAGATCGCATGACGGTAGACAATGTCGCGAAAATTCTGTGTTATCTCGGCCGTCAAAGACGACGTTCGTGTGTCCAAGTGCGCAAGGCCATCGGGAAACATCGCAAATATCCATCGAAGCATTTCTGATGTAGTTGAAAGGGACGCAGCCACATTTCTCAAAGGTGATCTCGCTCAAAACTTCCAGGTCGCAATGGGACTTTGTGTAGTGCTTGAAGTATTTCAGTTGGTATTCGCTCTCGAAGTAACATTTGCGGTGTTTGAGATCCATTTGTCTGAGGCTTGCATCAGAATTTGTGACTTCCGGTTTGACGAGGATTTCCATCGAAGTCCCATAAGTTAGTTTCGTGAGCGATTTGATGATCAACGGCATCTCATAGGGCGAATGCATGAAAAACCCGGCACTTAAGCATTCGTCATTCTCTTCTTTACCCTTTAAATATGAATTGTTTGTAAACGAAATTTTGAAATCTGCGACTGAACTTGCAAAGTTTCCTCTCAAAACTTTGGGCGATGATTCAGTCTTACTCTGAATGCGAATAAAATCATCAGAAACTCTGAAAGAGATAAACTTTTAACTGATCAAGATCTACTACTTTTAATCAATTACAATTCGACGTTCAGCATCTCGTCAAGCTCGAACGTGTTGAAGGTAAATCCAATTCCTTGTGGCGTCAAGTTCTCAACGAAATTTGTGTTGCCTTCCCATTTCGCTTTCCCCTCGACGAGCCAAAGTCTTTGCGAACTCGAAGAAATGTTCATCAGCACATCGACAAAATCCGAGTTCTTGTCGTAGGTGAACAAATGTTTCTCCATGTTGAATCCTGGCTTGTTTAAGCAGACAAACATTTCGACTATAGTTCTGGAAACAGACGGACGAAGTGAATGTATCGAGGCATTCTACTTCGAAAGCTTTACAAAGCTTAAAAGCATCAGAAATTCTTCGTACCTCAGATTTAGGTACTCAAGTTGGTAATCCGGATCATAGCTTATACCGTCCAAGTACATATCAATAACGTCATAAACATATTCTTCAAGAAGGTGTAGAGAATGTTCAAAGCTTCCAATAATTGTGAGTGCAGGCAACGGAATCTGTATAAGAATGAAATTACGAAAACAGTTCAGTATTTTACACTTACATTGCTTTGAAGCTATCAATATCAACTCACCTGGTCGACGCTAATTAGCTCATTGTCTTGAATTGTAGCAACTGCGTTCAATTCAAACTTCCGGTAAGATTCAGTAGCGATTGATTGGAAACTGCAAATAGAAACAGCGAAGGCAACAATCCAGAACAATTTTTTGGTTTTGCTGTTTTCCCATGCGATCAACTTGAAACTGTGAATGCCAGTGCGCTCCATGAATCTTCCTAAAAAGCTGCTAGAACCGACAAGGTTGCTCTCAGGATGTACAACTCTAGAGCAGCGTTGTAGCATCAGTCGGAGGCTAAAGAAATAAATGACTTCAATCACTGACAAGGCTGACAAGCCGGCGAATAATCCTGAAGAAAAAACCAGACATGTTAGGACACAAAAGATTGAAACAAACAATCGACCCCACCTAGCAGACCTCCAATGAAAGCAATCATGTCTGTGTATGAATATTGCATCTTGTAAATTTGTTGGTAGATTTCATTTTCTCTAAATTTGACTTCTATAACAGCTTCACTTCTGCCGTAATCCCTGGAATAAACGCTTTCGGTGCTTGAACTTCAAAGTTTACTGGTCAGTTTACCTGTTGAGACATAAAACTTCAACTTCGTAGGATAATCTGTCACACGATTCAAAGCATTTGCATTTGGATTTTGTTGTAGGAAAATTTCTTTCAACTTTGTCGAAACATTTCATATCTGAGATGCCACAGATTTTTGTTGACTGATTTCTGACCATGAAGAATTGGACGCACTGGCAAGCATCGAACGTTTGATTGGCCAAACATTCATGCTCGCAGTTGATGGCGTTGTAAACTTTGAAATACTTCAAGGTTTTCTCTCCGGGAAGATAACAAAGTCGTCTGGAAGTTGAAAGCGATCAAGGAAATCTCTCGAAGCTGTTTCGATTCTGCTTACTGTTCTAAGTTGAACATCGAAATCGAATCGTCAAAACTCGTTTTCTTAGGATGAATTCGGAATAATATTGTCTGATTGAACAGGGCGAAATAGTTTGGAGAATCCTTAGCAATGATCTCAAACGGATGGTGGAACGTTAAGTGGAATCCATTTTGGACCACATCCATTGGCTCGAATTGAGGCACGCGTCGGTATCTTGAGAGTTCAGCAAACATTCCTAGATCTGCGTTGTCTGTCTTCAATGGATAATTGAACCTGAATTTTGATTTATAACTAGGGTCCGTGAAAGTCATCGCAGTCTTGCTGAAATTGAAATCGCTGGACAGTTCTTCAAGATTAAAAAGTTTCTCCGATGTTGGAAAATTGAACGAGTAGCAAAATCCTTGTCGGCCGATTATCTGCGTGTAGTTGACGTGATATTTCTGCGTCCAGTTGCCTTTATCGTCCGCACTATGCAATCCAGTCAGCATGTAATCAGGAAAAAAATTGCCAAACTCCGATAGATAATCAATGAAGTTTTCAGTTGGAATTGAAAGGTTAAACCGTGAGAGATAATCGTCTTTCGCGATCAAGCTGACGATTTGCAAATATTCCAATTCACTTTCCGTGAAGTTTGTCAGATTCTTCTGTCCAGCTTTGATCTCATCGAGCAATTGATTGTAGTTCGTATACTTGACAGATGGAGAAAAGCCCGGGCAGATTGTGACCGATGGGAAAAATATTTCTGACACGCGAATCGGCGAGTCGTCGAGCGAAATCACAATCGGAGTTTTGTTCAGTTTCCCGATCAATTGAGAAATCAATAATGCGGTGAGTATCAGCGACACGGCCAGAGAAACAATCCAAAATAGTCTGAAAGAGAATTTAGAAACCTTCAATTTCCTATTACGAAGACTTCGATTACTTTTCCACGATATTAGTTCGCGGTTGTCCGATGTAGACCACGCCATGCACTGTGGATTTTTCAGAATAAGTTCTGAGGTAAGAGCGGAACATTTCGAACCGTAGCGAACGTCTGACTGAAGCAAACTGAGTTTCATTTATCAAAATTGTTGCACGCAAAGCAAAATATCTATGAATTCCTATCAGTGCAATGCGTGACTGAGGCGTTGCAGTCGTATGAACGACAGCAAATGAAACGATTACCAAAATATTCCAATTTTAGACAGCAAAGCGAGGGTGGCGATCACTGTTGGTCGTATGTGCAATTTCATTATGGAATTTTCATATTTCAAATCATAGAATCGTCTACTTAAATAAACGATTTTATTTACTGTTTCTTGTTGGCGATACTGAAACGATCATTTTCAGTTTGGTTGAAGCTGGCTTGATCTCTGATTTAAATGAACTGAGGAAAACTGACTTTAGGAACAACCCTTGCATCGACTTTTTGGCAAACACATCTGAAGCAATCAATCAGCTGAAAGTTAAACTGGAAACGCAATGTACACAGATCGAGATAACAACGACCTCAACTCCTTCAATAAATAATTGGACGACCGATGAATACGTCAAAGACAACTCTGAGTAAAGATTTGAAAGCTCAAATGATTTGATAACAAAAACATAAATGAAGAAGCCTTTGCTCCCTCTCAGTTTAGAATCAGCGAGAGCAAAATTATCAGTGTCAGTTGAATCCGGCACAGTCGTGAATCGAAATTACTAGAAATGTGAGCTAAAAGAGACTTTGAGCATAGAATTTGAGTTGAAATTTCTTTAAATTTCAGGAATTGCATAGTGAAAATTTTGCTTTTGATCGCGGTAATCGCCACGCCGACTTTCAGTGTCGCGATCCGTTGTTGGTTTACTGACTGGAACACAAACCTAGTGGGCTTTCAATACGCTTGCGAAGTTGTAGAATTAAAAAACGCTGAAATATCGGAAGTGACAGAGGTCAACGGAAGGCAAACGCTTGGCCGCAACAACAATGATGTCAAAGTGTTTGTAGCGAACGGCAGAGATGCAGCGGATAAAGTTTATTTCCTGACGTTTCCTCGAAACCTCGACAAATTTTTCCCAAACCTGGTTCAGATTAATATCGTGGGACATCATTTGACCAGAATTGTCTCGGATGATTTAGCGCCTTGGCCAAATCTTGCATCGCTCAGTCTTTGGGACAACCAAATTAAAACCCTCGACTCAAATCTCTTCCAACATTCCCCGAAGCTCGTTTCCATTGATTTTGAAGGCAATTCAATCAGCAACGTCGGCTCTGGTTTGCTCTCCAATTTGAAAGAATTAAGGAAAGTGGATTTTAAAGACAACAATTGCATTGACTTTCGTGGAGAAACAACTGATGGAATCAACGAACTAAAAGTTAAACTGTTGACGCAGTGTCCACAGATCGAGACAACGACCACAGCAGCTTCCTTAGTGTAGCGAATACTTAACGGCAATGTCCAGATAACTGCTGCTAAAATTTCTATTTTTGGATCCAATGCGATTATTTTAGACAACTTTGAGTGAAGATTCAAAAACGTAAATTGCTTGATAACAAAAATATAAATAGAGGAAACTTCTGTCCATACTCGCAAGTTAATTTTCGCACAACGAAATTTAATCTTCAAATTTCAGGAATTTCTTGGTGAAAATTTTGTTTTTCGTCGCTCTCGTCCTGTTTAGCTATTCGTTTAGTGAACGCATAAAGTCAGAGGATAATTTTAAAAGTGCGCAACGCGTAAGCACGTGCACGGGGATCCTTATTATCCTAGAAATAGGAATGAAGGAAACCCTGGGATCTCATAAATTAGCGTGAGCTAATCGAGATCACTGGTCGTCTACAGATAATTTTAAAACTAAACATCAGCCCGACAGACACAACTAGAGATGACGCCACCAGTTCGTCAGCGTGTTCACAACTTCACTGACGTCTTGGTCAGCTGACGACAGTCGAAGTCAAAACTCTAACGCTAAACGATCGACTAAGCAATTGTTCACTTGCAGAAGTCTGAATGCACTCGAGCTGCAAGTTCTCACGTTTCTGTTTTTCTTCCAAGCGGATTTTCTGCGAAATTTATGAAGTTTCGTTCGCATGTCAATCTTCGCACTTATTAAATTTTCGGTCAGACTGTTGAATAATTTATAAGCTTCGTCGTAAAATCCCGAGATTGATTGCCGTTCAATAAAGTCTCACCCGGGAGATTAAAAGCCGCGCGAACTCATTCGTCGTCTTCACACTCGCGAATTCATCCGTCGTCTTCGCGCCGTCGTCGACTTTCAATAACCAGAAGTCATAATCATTAGTCGCAGATTTATTGAGACCCAACACCGATGGACCGGCAAATCATCTCAATAATGATCCTCGCGTCCGTGAAATGAACAAAAAAAGAATAATTTTATTAAGCACGCGAAACAACAACAAGCGTGAACTCATGAGCTGAAACAAAGCTTGGCACGAGACAAGTTTAGTCTCGCTCGCAACTTCAAAGCATTCAAACATGGGCAGCTTGATGAAGCTCGCGCTGCTGCTCGTTATTCACGCGCTGGTTGTCGAGGGTGCAAGGGTCAGTCCCAAGTTAGATTTCGGTGAAAGTGAAAATGTTCAGGTGAAAAAGGAAATCAAAACCGGGAAGCTGAAAGGTGTCAAAGTGACTGTGGACACATCTGAGTTGAAAGGTGCGACAGTTAAATTACTTTAATTAGTTTTAAAATAAACATTTCCGTCAGAATCGAAGAGCAGCGGAAGCGAGAGCTCTTCGTCGAGTGAATCTTCCGAAAAGAAGAAGACGATTGGCGTGCGAACTGATGTCACGTTCGAGATCACCAGCGGAGAGACGAACGATACGAAAACGACTGACGAAAGGGAAATCGGGAAAGATGATGACAACGCCAGCATTCCCGGAGTGCCAGTTTTCAAAGGGAAACCTGATCGCGGCGGCAACCGAGGCGGGTCGAACGACATGTGGAGTGTGAGGCCCTTAGAGCATCCGTCAGCCACCGGAGGCATCAACTACAATCGCCACAGCTACGAAGATCGAAATCGATACGACGACGCTTCCGACGAAAGCTGGAGACAAGTTCCGCAATACGCAATTTGGACCACCGAGCGATACAACAAACACGAACCAGTTTACGTTCGTCGAGGTTAGACAATGACACTCATCCGAATTGTGAAGCTAAAGAGTTTGAATCTCTTTCAGATCAATACGACACTTATCCTCAACCGCCATCAAACTTCATCCCTTACCACATCCATCATCCGTCACAACCTTGCGATTGCAAAGTTTATCCCGGGCCATTCATCAACCCTCGTCCCAACTCGGCAGAGAATCATCGCAGCCAGAGAGTTCACGATAAGCTTGACAGACCGTTCTCCAACACTTCATGAAAATGTTTTCTCACTGTCACAGTCGAAGTGACACCGAATCGAGATTTTCGTACAATAAATAAGCTTCGCGACTTTCAACAGTCGCCGAGTTGTTCTCACAAGTTCGATAAGAATCTAAGATTTCTTTTTATTCGAGAATTGTTTGCGAAGTCATTGGAAAGCTTCAAGCTTTAAGTTATGGCGTATGAATTGAATAGGTCGAGACTTTTCCGTCGTTTTCCAGTGTCGTCGTGGCGGCTTTGTAGCCGGTCTCGGCTCCATTGATGTTATACTTCTCGCCTTCGCCTGTTGATAACGTGCTGTAAGTCTTTGGCTTTCCGTCGGGGCCGTATTCAGAGCCTACGAAGAGAAAAGTTATTAGATGGGAAACAGAGAAGAGTTGAACACAAACCTGACGACCACTTCGACTGCTTGTTCCACGATCGAACGCGGTTGAAGCCTCCGGCTCCAGATCCTGTGCCATCGACGCTTGCGGTATCGAATTCGCTATTTCTGTTGGCGATGTTTGATGCCGAAGATCTCACAAAGTTCGCAGCAGCTGCGTCAAGATTGGAAGCTGTTTGGATGGTGCGACGGTTCGCGTCGTAGTTGGAGGCGGCCGCAACATTGCTTGAAGATCCTGAAATTTGCTGCTGTTGCAGTCTGGCCAAGCGTTCAGACTCGCTCATGTAAACGTGCAAGTCGTCGGTGCTAGCAGCTCCGAAACGGCTCTGTGATGTGTGCCTGTCTGCTGCTGATCCTTGTGAGCTTGACAGTTGACTGCCAGTGGCTACATAGGGCGAGAAGCTTCCACCGTAGCCTTGTCGCTGGTATTGGGTTTGAGCTCCGCTGCCCGATTGCAAACGCGTTTGGGTTTGCGTTTGGCTTTGAACTGGAACGTAGTAAGTTCCGGTGCTTCCGAATTGCGACGAGGCTTGTTGATTTCTTTCTTCTTGTTCAGCAGTTGAGAGTCTGCTGGCCGAGACATAAGTTGGGCTTGATGGAGTGTAACGTCTCTGTTCTTTCTCTTCTGCAGTTCTCAACGACGAAGTTGATTCGATTGTGTTGACTGGGAAAACTGGGACAACACGTGCTTGGTTGTAGGCGGAAGATGAGCCAGCGGTGCCGGTCGACGCAAAGCGTGACGAGCCTCCGTTAGATGGATAAGAGACTGTGACTGGGGCGACACGGACTTGGCTTTGTTCGGCATGCGAGTCGCTCTCTTCAGCTCGGTATCTCGTTTGCGAAGAAGATTCGGGAACGTTGAACGAATTATAGCCGATAAACTTTTCTGGCTGTTGAACTTGCTGAACTGATCCCGCGGTTCTCGAGCTTTCGAACTCAGAATTGGATGCGGAGAGTTTGTCAGCTGCGACATAGTTTCTCGATGGGCTGTAAGTGACGCGATACGTTGTGCTTGTTGGGCTTTGAACGCGAGAACTGCTTGCCAGTTCCGATGCGCGATGCTCGGAGTTTCTCGTGTAATAGTTGCCGCTCTGGTCAGGAATTCCTTGCGCGTTGATCACTCGAACGGGAACAGCAAGAACGGCTGGTTGTCCTGGTCTTGCTGAGATGCTGACGTACTGGCCAGTTGAAATTGGCTTCTGGGATTCGCTGTGTTCGGCCTCTGCCTGAGATGAATGCTGATGGGTCCGTTGCGATCCAGAGACGTAAACTGGAATTGCAGCCGAGCCAACTCTCGATGATTCAGCTCCGCTTCTCTGTGAGTAAGTTCTCGAAGTCGATCCTCCGTAGCCTGATCCAGAGTAGCCTGATCCAACGGTTCGTTGCAAATCATCTTCGTCGTGCTCAGACAAAGATGATCGATAAGCGTTTGACGAGACTGACGAAAGGTCAGCCGGAACGACTCTTTGTTGCATCTCTTCAGCTTCGTATGCCTTGTTCGATGAGTATCGTGAGGCGGTTGAGCTTCCGCTGTAAGGCGAGACGACGCTCTGAACATCATCGTCATCGGCGTCAGCCGTGTGACCAACGATCCCGACTCCCTCATAGTCGGTGCCAGAAACTCCGTAGCCTGAGCTGCTGCTGCCGCGCTGAGAAGCCGATGATAGTCTAGAACGAACAAAAACATTCGTCGTTTATTATTAATGCGAAAATCTCATCGACGTTATCAACGTTGAAGTTCATGAGATCAAAAGATTGCGTTAAGAAATCACTCGCAGTGTGGCAGCGAGAGGCGCTTGATTAAGAAAATAAGTTTTTCCTGAGCACAGAATGTACCTTGAACTGAAACTTTCAGATCCACCAATGCACGACGAACAACCTGTCACATACTTCTCACTACCGCTCGTGCCATACGCGTTGCCATATCGGGCTTGGTTGAGGTTGTAGCTGCCCTGCTGACCCTCGAGCAGCGACAAGCGCTCTTGCAGCGACTGCTTCGCTTTACTCACGGATTGCTCGTGCTCCGAGTGATGTCTATTGTGAACGAATTGGAAATTGTTTTTAAATCCCCTTAACATTTTCCAATCGGAGAAGAAAATCAGTTTTCATTATAGATCAATTTTCCCGGAAAATCTTTCTGTAATTAAAACTTACAGCACGTCGAAATTATACTTATTCGATGCTGCAATCTCCGCGCAGCTCAGCGCGATGAAACCACAGAACACAAAGAGAACTTTCATTTTAACTTTTCCTGTTGGAGGAATCGACTTTAAGATTGAACGGAGAGCCGACGAATGATTTAAATACGACGAGCGTGGACGAATATAAACTCAACGTTATCGGAGCTTTCGCGAGCAATGAGCGGCCGACTTCTTGGTAGAGTTCAGCTTCCGCTGTTCCGAGAATCTTTCGCGAGAGTCTTGATTGGAAATTCTGAGACGCTGACGCGTTATCAGTTAAGCCTTGCGCATCGTGCACTCGAAACAAACAACTTTGCAAGGTCAATCGAAATTTTATTGATCAATAAACATTTTTCAATTCAAATGTTAAAGCAATTTCGACGATCGAACCTAATTTCTTGTGTGGTAAGTTGTGACTTTGCCGTTGTTGTTGACGGATGTCGCTGACTCGCGGTTTCTGACGCCGTTGATATCAGATGAGGATGAGAATGACGAAACTCCGACAAATCCAGGTCCGCCAGATTGAGTGTGAGTGACACCGACAGGCGAATCATCGCCACCGAAACGGGAATCTAAGTTGGGACGAGCCTGGGAGCGAGTGAATTCATCAATTACAGTTCATTTAAAAATGTATGAAAGCTTACTGGGTTAGCCGGGTAGATGCTGGCGTGCTGCTGCTGGTATCCGTTGC
This sequence comes from Smittia sp. YW1114-2, assembly GCA_033064975.1. Lineage (NCBI taxonomy): Eukaryota > Metazoa > Arthropoda > Insecta > Diptera > Chironomidae > Smittia > Smittia sp. YW1114-2. The sequence goes on from CP093832.1 coordinate 20,921,833, forward strand.
CAACGTAGCCACCTGACGAGGCGTAGTTTGGAGCGTAGTTTGGTTGACCTCCACCATAAGTTCCACTGTAACGTAACTCAGTTTGTAAAGTAATTGAAAATCGTGTCAGCATGTCGAACGAACCCATAAGTTCCACCGGCGCCGACTCCGCCGTATGAACCTGTTGAGGCTCCACCATAGCCTCCTGCTCCGGCTCCACCATAGGCGCCAGCTCCAGCTCCACCGTAGGCTTGATTTCTAATCGAATTAAAAATTGCAGCCTGGTGATTCAACTGCTGATTGTACAAGCTTTCGTCGAAAGAGAAGAGAAATCAGTTTTTGCTCAACGTGTGGTCAACGACATTCATCGAAAGCAACTAAGGTTCACACACTGTTTTGTTAGCAGCGACTAAGGGTTTGTGTTAGAGCTTAAAACCAGGAACTTTACTCATCAATGCTACTCTTATAGTGGCTTGGGCCGAGCGACGCCCTCGCCGAAACCGAAGCACCTTCACCAGCGTAGGACGTTGTCAGGTGCCTTGCGCTAAACAAGAACAAATTTTCTTCAGCAGTAAATTATCAAAGCCTCCACCAATGGTTAAAATAGAACACTGTAGAGAGTTTGATTCAAAAGCTTCGTGAATTAATCAGTCATACTTAGCATTGAGTGAAGATAATTGGTTATAGTACTGTTGGAACGCGTTCTGGAAGTCATAGGGCGACGCGAACGGCGGCAAGGGAGCGAACGGCTGGTAGTATGGGAATGCGCCACCGGCTTGTCCGCCAGCGCTAGCGAAACCTGAATATTGGTTGGAGTATGGATATTTTGATCCGTAATTCTGTCCTGAGTATGTGTTCGTATTGTATAAACCTGCGCCTCCAGCCGAGCTGCTGGCATAGCCTGAAAGGAGATAATTGGATTCGTTTGTCATGTGAGTCATCTAAGATGTTTGTTGACGCTCATCGCCAAGGTCAGAGAAACAATCGAGTCGTCTTCGGCAACTGTTTCAAACTCCAATAGCGCACAGCTTGCCGGCCATAAAGCGCGCCAGTGTTGATGTTTCGGCGATGCTTCGCGATCGAATCACGTTTGGCTTCGTTTGTATGTGGCGCTCGATGAAGACGCGTCATGAAACGATCGACTTCATTAGCAAGCAGATTAGTTGGGATTTTCCCCGATGCCGAATTATGTACAAAGGAGTTTCATCCAATCCGGAGAACTTTGAGTCAAAGTCTTAGACGCGAGTCGGGTGAAGTTAAACGGCTAAAGACGACTCGATAAAATTTTCTCGAGCGTCTCAATCCTGTTTCAAGTGTTCGCTTGACGTCAGCGGTTGATTGCGTGGGCGAACTCACCTGCACTTGCAGCCGCTACCATAGCGCAAACGATTCCGAATGCCAACATTTCAATTCTTCTGCAATCGAAAGAGGAAATTTATTGAAATTGATTCCCCAAGTTTGAGGTCGTCGAGACTGAAAACATCTTCTTTGTTCCCCAGACGAAATTAATGATTAATCTTCAATGCAATGAAAGCCAATGATACGAATCAATCTGCTCGTTCATTTATCGGCTGTCATAACTTGAAGGTCAAAAAAATATTCTGCGATCATTCGGGGCGATGGGAGCGAAATATTCTTACGAACAATAAGAACAGGTTCGAGAAACTTGTTTCGCCCTAACGATTCTAATTAGAGAGCCCAATCAAGCCAATTAGCAGCGTCGCGTAACTCACCTTCTTCCCCAAAAGTTTTCTTAATTAAACACAAAGTCGTCAATGGTCTAGTCGAGAGTCAAAAATATTTCTTTCTGTTCCGCTTAAAACGCCAACAAACACTGAACGACGCACCGAGCGATTGAGCTCATATGCGGACAAGAATCATCACCATCGATGAAAAAAGTCTTTTACTGTTGTCGCTGTATGGCAAACACCTAATCAGGTTTTGGCTGTGGAGGATTTTATGCAACGCTGATTCGGCTCGCCGAGAATTGACAGGGAAGTTTGAGGTCAGAGAAATTGGTTGCGAAATTTATCGATGACCAGCAAGGATGTAGAAGTGTTACAGCAAGTTTGCTAAACGATATTTGAGGTGTGCGAATGGCAGGAGACGAATCTTTGTCATCGACTGGTTAGACGGGATCGTCAAGGCCTCGAAGGAGGAATCAACTGACTTAGTTTAGCCTCTGCCTTCAGGCACATACTGAGAGAGGTCAAGCAGCCCATCCGGACCCTCAATCGGCTGCCTAGCTTCGAGCTATAGAACATTGCTTAGAAATTACGCACCAAGTGACTCGAGAAAGGTTTGAGAAGCAGCGTGATCGATGCAGCGGAGAAAATAGAGCTCAACACTCGATGTCAGTAATCGTTCTACATTCGACGATCGAGACAAAAAATTGCAATCAATCTCAGCAGTGATTTACTTTCTCGATGGCCCGAAATCGTCTTAGCAGTTCACATGAATTTTGTTATCATCGTTGATAATACTTTTGCACTTTAATGTCAAGTTCACTTTGAACTTTACGCGAGTGTCAAAATATTTTTAGGAAATGTTTTCGCCGACTTCTTCCATCTCGTCGCTAATTTAGGGAAATTATTTGTTTTGACACTTGAGCTTAATTCATCTAATTGAGTCGATTGCTTACCACAGACCTAAAGGAAACTTCTCAAACAAATAAATCACAAATATTTTTCTGACGACACGTTTTGCTTATTCGAGCTTCGACACACGACTGAAAGACTTTGGTCATCGATTGCAAATATATACAAATGAATTGATCAGCAGCAAACGGCGTCGGAGCATATCGTTTAAAAGCAAGTGAGTGATCACAAGTTTTATTGGCCCGTTCGATTGGCTTTCGTGGAACATTCTCGGAAAATCTTTTAAGCGAGTCACGATGAGGATTTGGCAAGGAGAGTTTCGATTCGATTCCAGACCGAGCTGTCTTGGATTTCAGATTAAAATTGAAACAAGATGAGCGAACGTTTGTTTTAAATTTATCTGATCTACAGTTTCTCTTGAAGATGAGTTGCAAAAATCGTAAACAAGCCTCGCCTGTTGTTGCGAAAATGTTCTTTGCCAGAACGTGGATAGCTCAGGCTAAAGTTCTCAGATCAATCCAACCAGCAAAGTCGCTGCTCTGTCCCAGAGACTTCATCACCCAATCAGGAAGTAATTTGCGACACGATCAGTTAAGTTTAGTGGCAATGAAACGATCAAAGCCTAAGCATTTATTCTTCTTCAATATTTATTATTTTGATAGATACTCTCATGTCACAAAAATGTATTAGAATCAAGTTTTGAAAATCGTCGTCCATCCTTCAGAAGGAGTCGTTAATCTAATATTACAAGTGCAATCGTTTTCAGGACAGCTAAGGAACTTCGTTCGTCTCTCGAGGCGTCAGCTGAACGATGATAAAGTTAAAAATATATTTGCTTCGCGTCGTTGATACTTTGCTCCAAGGGACAGTAAGGACATTTTAGACTTCGGTAGTGATTGTTGTTCATACTGGAAAGGAATCGACGGATGTTAAGGGATGTCGGGGTTGAGATTAACGGTCACTTACATTGACGCCGAGCTGAGTTTATGCAGAGCGTCTTTAGATATGACGTGGCCGCACTTTAGCTTCATTGGAGGGTTTTCGTCAGTCGACTGCTGCCGTAAAATTGGGCACGCGAAGATCGAATGATATCGATCGACTTCAATCTCAATCTGGGAATCGAAAGGTTAGAGAAATCTCGAGATGTCATTAGCTGTACACTCACAGGGAGTTCGTCACGTCCTGTCCAAATCCCTTGCACTTGTCGTGCCATCACTTGCTTTAGGTTCAACAGAGCCGGCAACGATTTGCAGCCCGCGTTTATAATCACCGTCAAGGGAGAATCTTTGTTTATTCCAGAGATGGTCGACGCGTCTTTCAAGAACACGTCGGCCGCTTCCACCCACATATCTTCCCTCAGTAGATACTTGTAGGGCGAGTTCTCTAAGCCGACCTTCAGATACAGCAAACAGCCCATCAAGGCTTGGAAGTCTTTCTGATACTTGGCGACGAACTTCGTCAAGTGTTGTCTCGCGTAGTTGATCGCTTCGTTCTGCGCGGCAAGTCCGCCTTCGATGATCTGCAGGAACGCCAAGCGATGAAGCTTGAACTCCAAGGAACTGTTTTTCGCGTCGAGCTCGTTCGAGAATCTCGCGGCCCAGTCAACAGCCGAGCTCAAGTTGCGTTGATGAATCTCTTCATAAATCTTGTGCAACTCCGCGAACGGCTCCTCGCTGATGTCTTCCTTGGGAAGACTTGCTTCCAACAGCAACGAGTCGGCTACGTCGTTCATTCCTTGACGGTAGAAATGCTGAACGATGTTCTTGTCCAAAAGCTGAATGTTTCTCTCGTTCTGGAAGAGATCATGTCTCGTTATCGATGTGAAGTCTGGCTGGAAGTTCCTGTCAACCGCCTTCCCGACCTTCGACACGGTGCCCTGAAGCAAATGAGACGGTTAGAACTTAGCTGTGTGGAGACAGAGTCGAGATACTGACGTGCAAGTCTCGATGGTCCATTCCAAGTCGCTGAAGCTTCTCCTTCGTCCTCGAGACTGTGTTCTTGATCGAGCTGACTTGCTGTGGCGACAGCTGAGAATCTGGCGGTTCTAAAACGAGCTCAGGTGATGTCTGAACAACTGAACGGCAATATTTTTGCTTACTTTCCAACAACGTCGCCCGCAACATCTCCAGACCAGCGATCTCCGCCTCCAGCAGCTTGTCCGCATGCGACGCAATCGCGCTGAACTTCGTGATGACTTTCTCGATCTCTGTCGAGACCTTCTCCACTGCCTCCATAGCTAAAATCCAGTTTTTATTTGCAAACAAAAGAAAAACTCGTCGTCACTTTTCCCTTCCCTCTGGCGCGACTTCAGTTTGCTATGGTCGGTCCCCTCGAGCCTCTCACTTGTGGAGGTTTCCAGTTCGCGTCGAGTCTAACTGAGATTCTCGCTTTCAACATACGAAAATTGTTGTTATCAAGTGCAATTAAATCACTCCAAGTGCTTTCTCACGCGACAGAGCGGACGATAATGTAAATGAAGTGTCTTGGTCGCGGTTACTAGTGAAGGAAACGTGATTAAAGAAATCACAAATTAATTTTCAACAAGAAACAACAAAGATTCGCTTTTTGGCGTCGGATCGAAGCAGATATCCATCGCGAGCATCGAGCGTTTATTGGTGAGTGCATTCCCGCATGCTGGAGCATAACTCGGACATAAATCAATTTATGCGGAATTTCTTTCTTATGCTAAGCGACTTCTCCACTTTCCTTCGCTTGCAAACTCAATATGCTCTAACAGTAAAAGCAATTCATGATTAAATGCTGTGGGGACGCCACAACAGACCAGCGCAGCATGTTTACAGTTCAATCGACTTAGATACTATCAATACATTGATCGCGTTCGCCTCCTTCTCGTGTGTCTCGCTCGAGCGTTATCGCGGATCGTTACTACAGCAATAAGTACAAAAACCCTTGCACTCGAATTCATTCATTTGCTCTCGAGAACTTGTCTATGATTTGATGAATCATTGGTTTGTTCAGCAATGATGTCAAGGGATGAAGAAGGAATAGAAAGATCCAAATGGGATGAAAGAACCTTCAAGGATGGCTAAGGCAACACAGCCCACCTAGCCAGCCTTACCAATCGTCAGCCTTTGGTTTAGGGGGAGAAGAGAACGTAGCTAGTGAACGAAACCTTAATCAGCGACAACTGCTTCGAATTTCTAGCCGATGATTGTTTAAAATTTTGATGAAGCGAATGAATCATCGAACGCTGCGTTAAAGATAAATAAACTTTGGCAAATGAGAATCTCGTGATTGCTGACACGTTTGAATCGGACGCAGATTATCAAAGGAAAGCGTTCGCTATCTTGAGTGGGAAATTGTCCACAACAAATGCCAAGCGTGAGTCACGTCGTCGATGTTCGAAGGAAGCTCGAGGGAATAATAACACTTATTAAATTCACCCGAATCCGAGTGACACGAGAGCTCCGAGAACACATTAGAAGCTCAAAGAAATGTGCGATTTCATGTGAAGTTGCTTGTTTCGATCTCTGATGACGATGACAAGTGCAAATGCTCAAGAAATCCTTCGTTACTGTGCGGGGGTTTCTGTGTTTTACGACCGTTAACCAGACGAACAGTTTGGGTTTTTTATCGCGTTGAATCCTTGCTTAATTACCCTTCAAATTCACTGACTACCTTCAAGCTAACCATCGCAGTGCAAACTGTCGCAATCAATTCGCAATCTCCAACATCCAATGAGCTAGAAATCATTCACAAACACAGCGAAGATTCTTCGCCGAAGATCACTCAAATCGAAAACAAAGTAAGCCGCTCGAATATGATGGACAAGCTTCACGTGACTTCGACTCTAATCTTTGCGAGTAGTGCGTAAAATCTCCGTCGTTCTGAACACTTCAGTCGACGACCTTGTCGCAAAATCACAATGATTCGCTGCCTATGAATTAAAATTCCATTCCCGAATCGTCTTAAATGATAAGCTGGAAAGGATGAGATCAACGCTGGCCGATAAGACGATAAGGTTTCTCGCAGATTTATTTTTACCCGATAAAAACATCACAGTTTCCTCTAAACGCCTCAGTTGTTTGTCCGCACAGCGCTCGAAAGGAGCAAAGTTCCTTCAAACTTATAGAATGGCTTTCAAGAAATTCATTGCATTAGCTTCACTGCTCGTTCTACTCGAGTCCATCGAAGCGAATCCTTGTGCTGGCATTCAGCAAGGGTTCGTCAACGACTACTCTGACTGCAGCAGATACTTCTCGTGCTGGCAGGGCAACGCGCAATCAGTGACTTGCCCTGACAATCGCATCTTCATGCTCGAGCCCCTCGGTTGCCATAATCCTGGCCCGGGAGTAACTTGCGAACGTTGTCCGGCGAGTGGAGTGTTCAACTTCCCAGTGGCCGGATCCTGCACGAAATTCATTATGTGCATCAACTCGATTGACACTCCGAGAGAATGCGCTCCTGGAACGCGGTTTGATCCAAGGGAGGGCCGCTGCAATCTGAGGGAACTTGTGCCCTGTCCTTACAACACGTGTCCGGACACTGGAAGCTCATTGATTCCCGACCCCGACAGCTGCGAGCATTACTTTGTCTGCCTCAACGGAGACCCAGTTGCTCGACGGCAATGCGCCGAAGACCTGCGCTTCGATCCCGACCTGAGCACGTGTGCTCGAGCTGAGAATGTCATCTGTGGGGCTCGACGGACGTTTGCTCGTCTGCCAACAGTTCCAGCCGTTGTCCCAACTGCGCCGACTGGTCATCCAACTTCCAAAGTGCCAACAGCGCCAACAGCTCGACCTCCGCCGAAATAAGTTCTGGAAGTTTGCGTTATCTTTAAGGATTAAAGTTTAAGCGTCGAAATGAGTTCACGATAAGATATCTGTGACGTGTGATGTTTGAGAGAGTTTGCAATAAATCAGCGCAACTGCAATTGAAGAGAAGCAATTCACTTCAACGCTCACTCATTACTGTTTGTTCTTGATGCTCGAATTTTATTTATAAGTCAAAATAAACTCGAGAGTCGACAAACCGCGACGACAAAATTTGATTCGAAAGTTTAGCAGAAGTCAAAGTTGGCGATTGCAAATTGAAAAGTCTCGCCGCGCTACAATCTAAACTCTCATCGGACGAGAAATATGTGCAACTCGCTCCGTTCTGTTGAATATTAAAAGTTCCGCGTATCAAGTATCCATCGAGAGATGGCGAATCGCTTCAATGGTCTGTTGTTGATCAGCGAATCTGTTTTACGACCGACACAGCTCATGAATGCTCTTCATTGAATCGCTCTCACTTATCGAATGTGAATGGAACGCAGCGACAACAGGAATTGAATTTTCAGCAGCTCGCATCGACTATTTCTGAACTGACTTTATCAATCGAAGCAGTTTATTTATAGATAGAGAGGCGACTCCGTTTTGATGAATGAGCTTTTATAATTAAGTAATTAGTGGATGTGCTCGTTAACTTGATGTTTTTCTTTTCTTTCGCTTTCAGTTTACTATCAAAAAATCCGCAGAATGGATACAGACGATGTCGAAACGTCCACCAGCAGCACCATGTCGAGTTTGAACAGTTTATTCTCGTTCACGAGTCCGGCGGTGAAAAAGCTGCTCGGCTGGAAACAGGGCGACGAAGAGGAGAAGTGGGCTGAGAAAGCGGTTGACAGCTTAGTGAAGAAGTTGAAGAAGCGCAAAGGGGCAATCGAGGATCTGGAACGCGCGCTTTCTTCGCCCGGCCAGCCATCGAAATGCGTCACAATTCCAAGATCCCTTGATGGTCGACTACAGGTGAGACAAGCTCAGCTTAACTTGTTGCACTTGCTTGATCGGTTCCATCTCATTTAAGGTGTCACATCGCAAGGGTCTTCCGCACGTGATCTACTGTCGCGTCTGGCGCTGGCCTGACCTCCAAAGCCACCACGAACTGAAACCGGTCGAGACGTGCCAGTATCCATTCAGCGCGAAACAGAAAGAAGTTTGCATTAATCCCTATCACTACAAGCGAGTCGAAAGTCCAGTTTTGCCGCCTGTCTTGGTCCCACGCCACTCAGAATTCGCTCCCGGTCATTCTCTTTTGCCAATGCACCAGCTGGTCGAGCCGACGATGCCACACAATGTTCAATATTCAGCAACGGGCTTCTCATCGCCTCACATGGGACCGCAAAGTCCGTTGTCACCACATAACATGGCACCTCAGAGTCCGATGTCGTCGATCTCGAGCCCGGGACCAATCCATTCGAATCCCCAAAGTCCCTACTTAGCTGAGACGCCACCGCCGGCCTATTCACCGCCCGAGGACGGCAACGGGAATGCCAACGGCAATCAGGAACAGGCGATGGACACAAACATGGGAGAAGTCGCTCCGGTCAGCTACCAGGAACCTCCTTACTGGGCCAGCATCGCTTACTACGAACTCAACTGTCGCGTCGGTGAAGTCTTTCACTGCAATTCCACATCGATCATCGTCGATGGCTTCACCAATCCTTCGGCTAACTCGGAAAGATTCTGCTTAGGACAGTTGAGCAACGTCAATCGAAACAGCACAATCGAAAACACTCGACGCCACATCGGTAAGGGCGTTCACTTGTATTACGTCGGCGGCGAAGTCTACGCGGAATGTTTGTCGGACTCTGCGATCTTCGTTCAGTCTCGGAACTGCAATCATCATCACGGCTTCCATCCGAGCACCGTCTGCAAAATCCCACCAGGATGCTCACTAAAAATCTTCAACAATCAAGAGTTCGCGCAGCTACTGTCGCAGTCGGTCAACCACGGCTTCGAGGCGGTCTACGAGTTGACGAAGATGTGCACGATCCGGATGAGCTTCGTTAAAGGTTGGGGCGCCGAGTATCACAGACAGGACGTCACGTCTACTCCCTGCTGGATCGAGATCCATCTGCACGGGCCGCTTCAATGGCTCGACAAGGTGCTCATTCAGATGGGAAGCCCCCACAACGCCATCAGCTCGGTCTCGTAAACTTCTCGAGAGATGAATCTGCTTCAGCTCTAGCTTAACGCAACTCGAAGGATTGATCGCAGTTGATTAATCGTTTACAATTAGTAGTTTCTTTCGATGTAGCCTTAAGAGATGTGACGAATGATTTTGCAATTTGCTTCCTACATTTTATTTTGCTCTTCCCATGCTTCAATGTCTAGCGAAAACGTTTCTCGTGAAAAAGTTGATTTCTATTTTAAATTTGATATAAAGCTTAGACTTGATGTGAAAGTGTCTTGAAAAGAAGTGATCGGGTTATCTTCCTAGCGGTGAAGATCGAGACGAGGATCCTTGGAATCCTCCTTGTTGAACGATGACGCAAGAAATGTGTTTAGACGATAAGTCCGTTTGCCATAAAAGCTTGCGACAGCCTTTCGAAAGAATATTTTGAAGAAAATACAAAAATATTTACATCAAGTGCAATTTGATAACTAAATTTTGCTGTTTTCCGCCATTAACAAGAAAGTATATTTGAATTAGAAGTTGCATGACAGGCACGATTTTATAGTTATGCTTAAGAATTACGAATAAAGAAATTGTCAAAGAACTCGTTGAATTGTTTCGTTTCTTTGGGTTGACTGGAGTCGCGTGGAGCTGACGAGATCGAACAGAGCTTCCAGTAGGACCAGAGCTTTCGGTAGCTGGAATAATCTAGGGGGTAATTGATGGGGAGGCTCGATGTTTCCCTTGTTTAAAGAAGAATCGAAGACGAAGGTTCGAGCTATAAATTGATCGCACTTTCACGCTGTTTTTCATAGACTCTGATACAGAATGAAGAATGGAGTGTAAGAACCTCTTTGCCTAGTGTGTGAGGGAGTTGAAGAGCCTTAAACTTCAACGATTGTCTAGCTTATCTGACCAAAACAGACCCAGCAAGCCTCCTCGATATTTTGAAGGAACTCAACACTTCAGAAACATTTAACGGTTAGAATTATTTCAAATCGAAAGCGCTTTTCACGTTTGAAACTTGCAAGTCGCGAGTGGAAAATTCGTTGCGTTTTCCTCCCTTCGGATTTGAGCAAGATTTTCTCGAAGTGGAACAGAAGTGATTAAAGAAAAGCAGGTAAATGGTGGCTGCTGCATAGCAACAGGCAACTGCCCAAGTAGCGAGTGCTGAACGTGGGCGAAGATTGCGCCAGCGGAACGGCGAGAAATTAAATTCGGATATTTGGCCGTCGCCCAGCCGACAAAAATAAGAAACCCGAGCTGAAGTGAATCTGTAAACAATCTGGCTCTCAGGCTCCGCGCTTCGTTGTGACGACAACAAAGCTCCTCTTCCAGCTCTTCTGAGTTCGGAGAGCGCAGAGCTCGCGAAACGAAAAAATCTCGACAATCACAAAAGGAAAGCAGAAGAAATAAATTTGTGTTGTGGTCGAAATTTAATTTAAAAGTGCGAAATCAGAAGTCAATTAGGTTCTCCGATCATCCACTGAATGTTCTTGCGGGCGTTATTCAGTGTAATCTCGAGTTGAAGACATTTCTTTCATCGTAAATTCGGAAAATTTACCTTGAAATTTGTGTCGCATCAAATTTGTCATCCATCGCTTTCCTTGCTTTGTTCCAACCTCGCTAATTGACGATTGCGACGAGTGATGAGACATGATCTTTTCCCATCAACGCAGTCGCAAGGCAAGCGGCTGCCTTTGTCGCTGATATGCAATTAAAAAATATTCATAACCTGAAAAATTCCTTCGCCAAAGTGCGAAAGTCACTGAAAGACAAAGTTGGGAATTCGTGAGCTCTATGGCGATAACAAGCCACTCCGTCTCTTGCCAATCACTTCCGATAGCCGAATCCACTAACAGATCCTTCGTTCTATTCCAAATTGAATTGCCAAAGCAAAACTAAAATCTCGATCGGAATTTCTAAACTAAATTACCTACAAACTCAATTCAATTAGTGCTGCAACGTGGAACAAAAGATGAATACACTTGGAAAGTCACCGAATGCCGAAAACGGGAGGATATCGACCGACCGAGTCATAATTCTCGATGCGGGAGCTCAATACGGAAAGGTAAATAGAATCGTCGCAGTGTCTCACGTCATCGCACGCTCAATCGATTCTCCTTGTAGGTCATTGACAGAAAGATTCGCGAGCTCCTCGTCGAATCGGATCTACTGCCCCTAGACACTCCAGCACAACTTATCAAAGACGAAGGATACAAAGCCATCATCATCTCAGGTTCACCCAACTCTGTTTACGATGCTGATGCCCTCAAGTACGATCCTGACATTTTCAAGCTCGGCATCCCAGTTCTAGGTGAGTTCACAAGCTGACTGAGTCATTGGATAACATCGTTAGAGCTTCAAGAGCAACGTGAGACTGTTGAACAATCCTGGATCCATTGGGCAGCTCTTACAAGTCTCTTCGATCCATTGAACTGCCTTTACTCTCCACACGATCATCATCTAACCGTTCTGATCACTTCCAGGCATTTGTTACGGACTCCAAGTCATCAACAAAGAATTCGGAGGAACGGTGCACAAGAAAAACATCCGCGAAGATGGCCAGATAAACATTCAAGTCGATCCATTGTGTCCTCTCTTCAAGTGAGTAAACGAATCTTGAATGTCGAGGAGGATAAAGACAAATGTCATCGCTGAAAGATCTCAGATGATGTTGATACATTCCTCCGAGATTAAACATTCAAGGCGACGAACAACTTTCTCAGTTTGAGTCTCATGAGCAAAGCTACACGCCGTCTAACACCTCAAGTCATTCGATTAACCAAACGGTTTTCTTTTTAGTGGACTGCAGCCAACACAACCAGCGCTTCTGACACACGGCGACTCGATCGAGCGGGTTTGCGACAAATTCAAAATCTGCGCCACGAGCTCCTCGGACATTGTCGCCGGCATTTACAACGAGCAGGCGCGCATTTATGGCGTCCAATTTCATCCCGAAGTTGATTTGACCACGCAAGGGAAGAAAATGTTCGCCAACTTCTTGTTCGAGATCGCTCGTCTCAGCCCAAACTTCACCATGGCATGCCGGAAGGAAGAATGCGTCAGATATATCCGCGAGAAAGTTGGAAATAACAAAGTCTTGGTGAGTGTTTTGAAGCCGCTGAGATTCATCGATTCGACTGACGTTTCGCTGTCATTCCAGCTCTTGGTTAGCGGCGGTGTCGACTCAACAGTGTGCGCAGCTTTGTTGCGAGTCGCCTTGCAGCCAGCACAAGTCATGGCAGTTCATATCGACAATGGTAAGAGCTTGGCAGGCATCGCAGCCACTTTCACTTTCAATAACTTTCAGGTTTCATGCGCAAGAACGAATCGGACAACGTCGAGAGAACTTTGCGCGAAATCGGCGTCAACTTGATAGTGAAGAAAGCTTTTCATCAGTTCATCAAAGGCACGACGACTGTCAAGACGCCCGGCTCGCTTTACACCACGGAGACGCCGCTCCTCAGCATGACGATCAATCCCGAAGACAAGCGAAAGATCATCGGCGACGTTTTTATGAAAGTATCGAACGAGGTGCTTCGTGAAATGAACTTGCGACCGGAAGACGTTTTCCTTGCTCAAGGCACTCTCCGACCGGACCTTATCGAGTCAGCCTCCGCCCTCGTGAGCTCGAAAGCTGACACCATCAAGACGCACCACAACGACACGGAGTTGGTGCGAAAGCTGCGCGACGAGGGACGAGTCGTTGAACCTTTAAAAGACTTCCACAAGGACGAAGTAAGGCAACTAGGCTACGATCTCGGTCTCCCACCTCATCTGGTGGAGCGACATCCGTTCCCCGGCCCGGGACTTGGCATTCGAATCCTCTGCGCTGACGACGCTTACATAGAGAAAGACTTCAGTGAGACTCAAGTCGTTGTTAAGCTGATCGTCGATTTCGCTGAAAAGGTGAAGAAGAACCACGCGTTGTTGAACCGCGTGACCGGCGTCGCATCTAAAGAAGAGCAAGACGAGTTGTGTCGAATTTCGAGCAGCATCGAGCTATCAGCAACAGTTCTACCTATCCGAAGCGTCGGCGTGCAGGGCGACAAGCGCAGCTACAACTACGTAGTCGGCTTATCAAGCGAGCGACAGCCCAACTGGCAGGACATGATTTTCCTTGCCCAGCTGATCCCGCGCATCCTCCACAACGTCAATCGCGTCTGCTTCATCTTCGGTCCACCTGTCGTCTACCAAATCAGCGACGTCACTCACACCGTACTCAGCAAATACACACTTGGACAAGTGCGGCAAGCAGATCACATTGTAAATAGCGTAAGTTCAACAGAGATTAAGATAAGTCGCGGGACTCAAAGACTCGTTTTCAGGTTCTTCATGAATTTAATCTGGTGAAAGATATTTCACAAATGCCCGTCGTTCTGATTCCACTTCACTTCGACCGCGACCCAGTCGACCGCAAGCCGTCAGCCCAGCGTTCCATTGTACTTCGCCCGTTCTTGACCAGTGACTTCATGACCGGCATGCCTGTTATTCCGGGAAGCGAGAAGCTGCCGATGAATGTAAGACAAACGTCGTCGATGAATCGCACAAGTTCCTAACGAAATAATCTTGCAGGTGATCGAGCGAATGGTGACGGAGGTTCTCAACAACGTTCCTGGCATCTCAAGAGTTCTCTACGACCTAACCAGCAAGCCGCCGGGCACCACCGAATGGGAATAGACGAGAAAGCGATACGAGTCATCATAACGAAAGAATTAATTAGCCATTGCAAAACTAAAACAAAATATAAAACTTGATAAATGTTCCGCTGCTGAATTAAAGGAGACGACAACGAGAATTTTGTGGAGCCGCGGACGGCTCTGACATTGAGATTAGCTTGATCTTGAACACTTGCTCGGTTTCTACTCGAAATTCAAACGAGGTCAGCTCGAGGGTTTTGTAATCTTTTTTTAAAGGAAACTTTTAATTTATTCAGTTTATCTTTCTCAATAACGCAATTAAGTTGACACACTGGAATGAAAATTGAAAAATATAAACGTGAACACCTTGAATGATGGTCAAGCTTCATTCCCAAGGCGAGAAGATATTTTTAAACTCCAATCTTTCACTCCTGGATCAACTTCTTCCTGGCCATCAGCCAGCGATTCTCGAACAAGCGACTGAGCAGGAACTTGAAGACGAGAAACGTGACAGCGAACACTGCGACGTAGTTGATCCAAAGGTCGTTCAGCTGCTGCCAAAACGTCTTCTTGAATCTCACGCCTGTTTGCGGGATCCTCAACTTGATCTTGACTGTTGTTCGATGGCTGTCAACGTCTTGGAGGTCGGTTGAGTCTTCGCGGAAGCGAAAGTGCAAAGGATTCCGCTGCAAGTTGTCTTGGATCACTGCGATCTTGTATTCCTCGAGTCTCGTTTCGTTGTCGTTGAGTTTCTCGAAGAAGAAGTGAGACTTCGCCTTGCGCAAGAAGAACGGACAGACTAGAGCTTGATCCTGATCGGACGGCTGCAGCGACCCGCTGATGACAATTTTCCGGTCAACTTCGTTGCTTGGAAATTCTTTCTTGTTGATGATCAACGCTGAAGGAATCCGCAAGTTGCACTGATCCAATCGCGCGTCAAGGAACGCAACGAACGAAAACGACTTCGCTCCGAACTTGAACATCGAATGGAAGACAATCGTGAACTCGATTTCATCGGGAACGCCGTCATAGTTCGAGTCCTTCTCCACGCTTTTAACCTTCACGCAGTTCTCGGTCCCATCAATTTTGTTCAATCGAGCAAACGAACTGCACAATGTGATCTTGTCGGTCATCGAATGCTCGACTAGGACGATGTAGCTGGAACGAAAATCGTGGTCAGTAACGCTGTTGAATTACAAGACATTGTTGCACTTGAACGTGAAGCTACCTGAACTGAAACTTCACGAACGGCTGCTGGAAGACCATCAGCTCATTATTCCCCGAGAAGCTTTGATTGTTGATGTTGAAGATCCAGACGAGCGGAAGCACTGCAGCTGTCGATAAAGCGACGAACGTCACGAGTGACGGGATGGAGAACAAGTGATTCTGGTAGTCGATGAACGAGTTCTTCTGGTGCAAACTTATCAACTTCATCTTCGTTGTTCTGCTGAACCTTTCGGCGAGATTTGTGTTTGTTGTTGAGCGCGCCATGGCGACGGTTGCTACGGTTTTTGCCTCGAATGAAAATGCCATTTCGCGGGCAATCAATTTTCCCTTTTGCTCCGTTGATGGCAACTTTTTTTCATCGTCCTAAGAGAGCGACTTAGACTCGAAAAATGTTAATTATCGTTGAATAATTGAGTAATTAATGCAAATTAATGGCAAAGAGTTCCTTTTCTCCCGCTGCATCTTTTCCACTCGAGGGTCTCTCGGCTCGTTTCTTAACAACCTCCAACTGTCGAATGGAAAAGCTATTCATTTGCTCGCAATTAACAATTCCAAACGATCCAACTTCTTAATGAGATCCCATTTGCCTTTTCGCCTGTTTTTTATTCGTGCCAGTGGAAATTGATGGGAAACTTCAACTCAAATAATCAAGTGAACAATGAGAAGTTGAAGCGAAACGAATTACTCGGAAACATCAACCGCGGTCTTGAGTGCAGTTTATTTAAAGAGGCGGCAGCGTCGAATGTAAATCGTCTTGCTTGGCTTTCCGTACGCTGAACCGTAGCTGTTGATGGCGGTGAGAGTGTCGAAGCCTTTCACGACTCGTCCGAGCTCGAAGCTTCTTCTGGCGTCCAACGGGAAGCTCTTGAGGCTCAAGCAGAACTTCCGGAACTCGCCGTCGTCATCTTCGAGCAGCGACAAAGTTCCAGGGAACTGACGGACGCTTGTTAGACTCGCAGCGATCCCATCACTCGAAGTTTGTTCCCCAGCTTCGATTAAAATATCTTGGAGGATCTTCGAGACTACGCAAACTTTGTAGCGACTTCGGCAAATATCCAAAAAACGATTGACATGATTTTCATCGCAAAACGGATTCAACATGATGAGAACGCTTCCGAGTGTTCCGCGACTGCACAGGTTGAACGTCAATCGAACTCTAAAGAGATTTGTTTGATTGTTTGATCAGTTCAACTGGTCGCGACTTAGCAAATTTTCTTACTTCCACGACTTCGAGAAGACCGCGTGGCTTGGCGGGTTCTGCAGCTGGAGATCGAAGTCCGGCATCACAAGCGACTGAATCGAGATCGGGAAGTTTGTATGATCGATGATGCTGGGCAGAAGTTTCTTTCTCCATTGCCACGCGAGATCCTTGGTAGACAAATCCTTCGTCGCTTCCTGAAATGAATCAGCGCAAGTCAACGCCAGCGACGATTCCACTTCCAGCTAACTCACAATCGACTTCAGTACCGCGAAGAACTTCTTGTTCAGCTTTTCGATTGACGTTTGGTCGATAATTTTGTTCTCGACTTTGGAGTTTCGGAAGGCCGCGACGGGATTGTAGCAGTCGACTTTGCCCTGCAAGAAAAAGCCGTCAGTCTTCGTCAACCTCGCAAGTCTCTCGGCACCTTCGACCGAGCGATTTCGTTCAGGAACGCGACAATCTTCATGTTCGCCCTCGCCCGCCATTCCATCGTCTGCTGCGCGTTCTTCATCAACATTTGCGGGTGGAACTTGGACGTTGAGATCACGGGAGGGTGATTGTCGACCTTCTTCCCCATCGCCTTCACGTGCTTCCGGTGACGCTTATAAATCGAATCGTTCTTCGCCGCTTCCACGACATTGATCAAACTTTTCAGCTGAATCGACTTGCGAAGCTGTCGATCCATTTTGTGATCGAATTTCACTGACAATTTAGAATCCGCGAGACTAAATAAAGGTTCGTTGTCCGGAGCACGAAACAGAAGAATTCCGACGACGTCTGCTGCGATTTCTTTATCAATGAGCGTCTCGGAATGTGTTAAGAAAGCCTTTAACACCGACTGGTGTTTCCATTTAAACGAGCCTCGACACAAAGTTCTTTGAATGGAATGCTCGAAGGTGTAGTGTGCCACAGCTTGGTTCCAATTACCCTTTCTCGCGGCCGAGAATTTATTGAAATTGTAGATCTCTCCACGGACTGGCAAATGAATCAAAGCGAGAAGAAGAATCTCGCGGCGTCACGTTCCACGACCAGAATCGGAATAAATAATAATTTTATCGCTCAATTATTCTCCGGCCATCCTCGATTGGTGGTCCAGACTGTTTGTCATCCTTTCGAATATTTGTTACCCGAACTCGTTGATCGCCAAGGGAGTTGATGATGTGCATTGTCTGATTCCGAATGAATAGAAACTCCTTAGAATCGAAATCAATTCTCTCGACGCGAGACGATTGTCGTTGAAGTCGTGTGGGCGAGCTCGAGAATTTGTCGGCAGTTAGATTTTAAAATCCTTCGGCAAGCAATTTCACGCGAGCAAGCGATTCCATGCAGCCGCAAAACACACACAGCACCATGATTCGGGCAAATTGAAACATTGTTTCTGACACCATATTGACATTATTACCATAATCTACATAATCTACTTACCCTCGTGCATGACAGATTGTTTGTTTTGCTTTGTGCACCGCTTTGTGATCCCTTTCTAAAGTGTAAAAACATTCTGTTTTGATTAAATGATGTGTACGTAGGAGACCCATCGAAGCATCCGCAACTAGAAATGTTCGAGAAGAAGAAACTAAATTATTTTTCTACAGTTCAACTGCTAGACTTTCGAGAGTTCCCGGGGGTGATGCGAATGGGAAAATTCTCTATCGCTGTTCATCATTTGGAGGTCGGAGGGGAAGCTTTGTTTGCTAGGATGTCAAGCCATGCTTGGCCACCGGTGGCGCCATCTCAAAGTGGCGCAGATATTGCCACCCCTTGCGCAACAGATCAGGTTGAAACTGGCACTTATCGTCCCACCCACGCATTATTGAAACTCTCAATGCCTTTGCTGCAAATCAAGGAAGACTCAGTCATAGTTCTTTGGTATGTTAAACCTTTCTAGCTCCGTCCGAGGAGCTAAAACCGGAAACAAACCTTACAAACTTTCCCATGCCAATGTTTGCGAAACCCTAAACAGACAGTTTCCCTTCTACTGAGCTCTGTTGACTCACGAGAAACTCATCCTCGACATATCTCTCTATTCTCAATAGTTGTTGTTGATGTACCAAATGTCACCAGGCTGCGGCAACACATTCGAAACGTTTGAAATATAAGCTCCGCTCTCAGTAATCGAGATAGCCTTGCGTTATGTCTGTGCGCTCTATGAAATGCTAGGAATGATGTTTGAATTTCTAATAAAAATGAAACATAGAAATTCATAATCTCGAGCGCCTGAGTCGTTCAAAATTATTTCAACTCTTATCATTTTGTTATGAGTCTGCAGAACGACATGCTGCTCGAATTTGGATCACAATTTTCAGCATTATTGCTTTGAACTGCTTGTGTCGCTCTCCGCAATGTCGTGGGGCGTTCGGAGAGTCATTTATTTTAGCTTCAAGGGTTCATCGAAGCCGCTTCGTAGTTCTTTAGAGTCTCCATCTTCGCTCGACGAAACTGCTAACACTTTACTGCTGCAAACCAATTAATTAAATAAATTGAAGTCGCAAAAGGGTTGGCAATCCAAGCGACAATGTCTCGATGCACCACCCTTGCTCGCCCTGAATTGCAAATTAATGTTCTTGTTTGCCTTTCACGCGTCCCTATTTTCGAGAATCGCTTCGAGTTAATTTTTTCCTCGTGACGGTGGCGGCGAAAAAAAGCAAACAAATAAGTATCTCGATCCGTTGGGGTGGAAAACCTGTCATTCCAGTGAAATCTTCTCGCGTCTACAATTTGCTGTCATTTTTTCTAACACCCCCTCGTCGTATTTCACCCTCTCCTCGCGGCTTAAGCTGTTCGTTCTCGCTGAAGCGGGATTCGGGAACGATGCAAATCGCAGCTTCGGAAACAAGAAAAGTGAACAATAAACAAATTGAAATGTACATATTTTGACAATAAAAATCGGTCCCATTATCCATGTAATTTAGATGTCGTTCGCTTTCTCCCGGCTTTATTTTACAGCTTCACCCTCTCCCGTAAGTCGGAGACAATCACTCGAACAGTCAAGGGGAAAGGAAAGTTCTTCGATCGTCGAGTTTGAGAAGCAAACTAATTGACTAGTCTAGAAGGAAGCAAACGAATTGACTCCAACTAAGTCTGGTGGTCTAGCCCAAAACTAGCCAAGAAATTTATGTTGGTTTTCAAAGAATTTAATTTTATTAAAGTTTCCAATACGATTGATTTCAGGAACATGAGCATGGAAGTGTTGCCAGCAAGAATTGCACTTCACAATCGCTTCACGTTCTCGTTTCCTCGTCAAACTTTGCGAGCAAAGCTTTCATTTGCTTGATGACGGTTTCCTGCTTGATGTTTAGCACGATGTACTTTGCAACTTTCTTGGTTTGTTCGTCGGCAATAGTTTTTTGGGTCCTGGCCATGCTGCTGAGCTCGTCAATCGTCCGAGCTTGCTCTGCGATCGTCGCCTTTTGGCTCTCGATCAGGATCGATTGTTCTCTGATTTTAATGGTTTCGTCTTGTTCTGAAATCGGTAGGCAATTTGTGGGAGCTTGGGTGGTTGTTGCTTGCTTCGTGATCTTCTGCGAGCATTGCGTGTAAAGCTTTGCTTTCAGGTTTTCCATCTGCTGAGGCGTTTGAGCGTAAGCGTTTATGCAAGGATTACCATTGAAGTAAGCGTTGGTCAACATGTTCAGATTGGAAAGCAAATTAGCGCCAACGCTTTCGATCAAATTGCCGCCGAAGCCAACCCAAACGAGCTTGGGTGAATGCTGGAAGAGATCGCCATCAAGGGACTCGAATCTGTTCTTGTAGATACTGAGAAACGTCAAGTTCGGCCACGGCGCCAAGTCGGCAGATGAAATCTTCGACAAGCGATTGTTGTTTATATCAATGAAGATCAGATTGGGGAAAAATCTCTCGAGCTTGCTTGGAAATGCCAAGAGTGACATTTCCAAATCAATGTCGTCGCCCCAGATCCGAAAGGCTTCGACATTCAAATTGTTTCTTCCTTTCACATGATCTCCAAGCACTGCAGTCACTTCGTGCGTCTCAATAGTTTGAATTTGAATGACTTTACAGAAGTATCGCCGGCCAACGAAAGCCCAATCGATGTCAGTGTAGTTGCACCGTAAAATGACACTTGAAGCCAGTGAGGCGATGAAGGCAACCAGAAGCAAATGCGCAATCATGTAATTCCTGTATAAGGAGCTGATAAGTCAGCGTGCCATTGACTGAGGTTTCAACTCACATTCCAAGCTCGTTTGATCGACAACTGGTCACGGGAACTTTCATGCCGGTCGTTTTAAGCCTTCCGCTCGTCATTGCATTTATCCCAATTGCGAGCGGTGACCTTTTGAAGGAAGTTAAGGCTTTAATGCGCCAAATAATCATCGCAAATCGAGCGCGAAGCTCTTCGGCTTTCATGAAACTTCTCGTCAACTTCCTTGCTTTCTTGACAATCGAGTTTCAATAAACCGAAATCCAAAGCGTTCGCCTAAATTATTCATTCCACCAGCTGTGGGTTAGCTGCAGATACGCCGAGAAGTCGAGTGAGGAAATCGTCAAGAGTTGAGCTCATGAACGTGTAAAACAATTATAACGTTTTGTTTACCTTCGCCTGATAACTATCTCGAAAATAATAATTTGTTGAGTGTTTCAGCTCCGAATGTGTCTGCGAGCTCGGCTTTTGGAATTATGAATTTAATTCATCTGCGATTGTGAGGCGAGGGGATGGCTGAGGCAGCAGCATAAAAGCTGTCATTAAAAACTTCACGAAATTTCTATTCAACAAATTCCCGGCAACGAATTAAAACGTTATTTAAAACCTATTTTTGGTGGAGCTATCGCTCGAGCCGAATCTAAATGGAAGCCGCAAAACAAATTGGCTGCCGCTCGTTGGAAAATGTGTTGTAGATTTTCTGTTAATAACGATTAAGCGCCGTCTCGTTCCAGAGACTTCAATAACGAAAAATGAGAAGTGAAAAAACTTTCTCCGCACCTTCGCCAGTAATTCATTTAAAGGCGCAATTACTCTCGATGTGTGCGGTGCAAAGCCGATAATTATCGCGGATATTTGCATAACCGTCTCGCGAAGCCACGTAGTGAGATTTTCTCTTCTCGCTCGCCTTCACGGCAAGCAGGCAGGCAACGATAAGATGTGATTTCATTAAACAACGGCCATAAATAACGAACCGTTCGAAGGGTAATAATTATTAATAATATGAACTTGTAACGAAACACGGCAGAGCAGAGTTTCGAGTGCTGCGATGGTCTCGTAAGGAATTGCAGAGCTGCTACAAAATGGCGTGCCAACGACGTTCCTTTATGTAAATTATTAGATGTCGCGTACTGTTGACTGGGGTTTGTGAATTAATCATGAAGCACTGCATGCGGCATTCGCCTCACAAGGCTCTGCCCTCTCTAAAGACACCATTAATGCTTTATTCTCGAATTGGTTGGAAAATTCACATTAATTATTTCACGTTTGCTGTGCTGTTAATTTGGACTCGTTCGTTCTACATCCGCTGCCATATTTCTCATTGCGCTATCATGGAAGTTCATCGCGTACTTACGGTTGGAGAGTAATCGCTGGTAAAAATGGTGTTTCTGCCTCGATTCATGGCGTTTCACCAAACAAGCTTCACCGCGTTTTCCTTTCGTTTCCGATCCTTAACAGCTGATAACTAATAAACTAAGGCAAACATAATTACGACCGGTATCGACATCAGCAGTGTGAGGGAAAGGGTAGAGGAATGGAAGCGAATGAAAGGTCTCAAATAAACAGAGTCGCACGTTAGAGGACGAGGACAGATTGTGACTTATTGCAAGGGGAAACTGATGGAGTTTTGTTATATTTTGAACCTGATTGTTGTGGCTTCTAATCAGAGCTATCGATCGAATGTCTGAGCTTAGTGTAGCTTGACTTCATGCGTCTCTAACTCACTCATAGCTTCGTCAGCTTGTCTCTATTTTAATCAAATTTATTCTTATTTTCAAGCTCATTTTAAAACCTTTAAAAGTTATAAAAGATTCCACAGACTGCGAGCGAAAATTATAATAAAACCTCGAGGGGTGGTTGGGGATGAAATGTAGTTTCCGCGCTTTGATTAATCCGGAGAATGTGCAAGTTCATTCCAGAAGTTTAAACTTTAAACGATTCGATAGTAAAACCCTCGTAAAGCTCCTCTGCTGTTGTAATATTCAAATTTTAGTAGAAATTTGTCAGCGGAACTTTCGCTCGATGATAAAAATCTGTTCGATCAACATTTACGAGCCCGGAATTCATTTATTTTGACATCTCTTTTTATTGGATCATCGTTCCACAATCTGCCAGTGTCATAAAGTTAATTTTGAATTTTTAATCAAATCACAAGTGTCAGTGTTTGAAATTAATCAGAAACATGTTTGTGCATTAATTAAACGGTAATCATTTGGTATCGAGAGCAATAATTGTTGTTCATTGTCAGAACTTTGATTTTCGGCCACTGTCTGCATCATGGAATTAATCCCAATCATACGTTTGGCTAGCGGAGAACATCAAACGAGTCATTACCGGGAAAGAAAGAAAACATTTGAGCAGCAAATTATTGTTTCTCTGGTTGTCAGACGGAAAGCAATTAGAGCGTCCACGGGCTCCTGCCGCCGTTCCGAAGACTCCGAAGCCGCTCGGATAGAAAAGCCAAAGGTGTTCACAGCCCTACGACCGCAACTATCATTTGGAAACTTCATAATAGTCCCGTCCCCCGTCATTAAAATCCTCAAAGTGTGTTTTATTTATTCCAAAACGGTTTAAAACGCAATTCCCATCGAACGTATCATTAGCTCGCGAGGCACAGTTGCTGTGAATAAATATTGACAAACAGAAACTCGGTGCCGTAATCAAATATTAAACATCGGGACAATCGCGCTTGTTACGCCGGAGTAAGACATTCTTGAAGCTCTCGCTGTGGACGGGCAAAGTTGCGAGCAAAGTTCAATGCAATCCTCGCGTGATTTATTTAACGGCTTTGATTACGCTTACGGCGAGAATTTCTTCATATTTCCGATTAGCTTCATTACACACTTCATAATAATAATTCCATTTTAGTGTTGATTAGCATTCAAATGCGTCGATCTGCCTCGATTCTCGCTCTGTCTCTCGGGCCAAAGCTTTTCTCAATGGCTCATACAAATTTCGTCGTTGAAATGCAAACGCTTGTTCGAGCCGGAATTTATGGCTGCGAGATCGAGGAAAGAGTTGAATAATCAACAAATAATATAAGAAATCAACATTCCACACCCATTTCGATTCAGCGAGAATATTATTTATGAGTCTTGCCGTTTCAGTTCATCGCGAGAAGCTTTGTGGATTATTCAACTTTGCAGCCCAGCGCCAATTGGCCACGATAGTCTGCATTGAATGGGCGAGTTGTGTCGATTGTTCTAATGCGTCCAAGGTGGATTTGCTTCCCCAAACCACTCGCTGATCGCTCGACTTAGCGTTGATGAATTCTTTCCGTTTTCGAATGTTTTTTTAATTTAAAACACTAAACGACATTTCCATAAAAGTTTGATTTCCTTCGCTCGCTCTCTCTCTTCCTCCCTCAGCGATATTTCAATATCTTTCATTGAAGCAAAGATGATGAAGTCTTTTGGGGTTTCTTCATCGGTGATAAAAGATTTCGAGATTTAAATATCAATAAAGAAATGTTTTACGGCTGAAAGAAAATTCTGTGAATTGACTTTGTGGGAGACAACAAATAAAATATTAGATATGATATATTTCTCGTTTGTTCAAGCGCCCAGCGTGAGTTTCCTTTTCGAGCGATTGTCCAATCGAATTTGATTAAATGCTCGAGCTTCGGGAATCGTGTGTGTCATGACGAGTAATAGAATTAGCCATGCCATGATTGACACTTTTCAGCTGGTCGTTTTCAATTCTTATAACGTGATCCAATCTTTCGCAGGCACTGCAGCTTCTTTGCCTCCTCACGATTTATAAAACGCGATGTGTTTGCGATCAACAGATTTACCGCCCGACATGATGAATTGTGTTTTGATGGTAATCGCATTTGAAATTGATTTCTTTCCTCTCTCAAACGTCATGAGCTAAGGCTCAGTCTCGAGACTTCATCGCGGTTACGAATCATTCTTCCACTCTTCTTTCGTGTGTTCGTCGTCGTCTCGTTGTGTGATCGCTTGCCTGAAAATTTGTTAGCTACCGTCATTATGCAAAATATGTAAAATCATCTGAGCGCGCCCATGAGTTCAATGGGGGAAAAGAGCAGCGCAATAATTCAATCAGCAAGCGCGAAATGGTTTTTGCTGCTGTTGGTTTTCGCTTCGAATCAACTCTGAGCATTCTTCATTTATCATCCCGAAAGCACGAGAAATAATTAAACCAGACTGTTGAGCAAGCGGTCAACGACGTGACATTGAGCCGAATATTTTGAGCTTCGCCTGTTTGTTTGGAAATGTTTTCGGGTGGATTTTGAATTAAATATTTCGGAGGTAAAAATGCGGCTGAGGTTCGAAGGTATCACGAGCGTCTAAGGACGAACTGGAAGTTGTTTTCCATCCTAAACGACTGGGCTTAGACTGCCAAGGACCTGAAGATCTTTCAAGGACTTAAAGTTCCTTAGTTTCGAGACACATGACTCACCGAAGGGCCGTTCGATCCTCTCTCATCTCACGCCTGTCTGTACCACCACACTGAATATTTATTTTCCAAGAAACGCTCTTGATGGCGGCAGATTCCGTATCGATGCCAAGTTGGACCACCGTTTGAGATCGAGAATATCTCCGATACAATCAACTTCAAGCCGTCTCGATGATTGATCAGCACATAAATGAAATTCAATTTCTAAAGTTTTCGGAGCTCGATTTAAGCTAACAGATTCCGATTGAGGATTTATCGCCGTTGCTTCTCTTCTTCGCTGAGATTTATTGTCACGCTGCATCAAAACAACGACACGACACTCGTGCAATAAACAAAATTTCCATGCAAAAAAGCTGAAAATTGAATCGCTCCCATTTAAGCAATTGATTTACATTGCGACATTCATTATTCGACGAGCGGCTCCTCCGCACTGCACCCGGCAATTGAAACAAACGACGCTTAATTTCAGCAGTTTCTAATTCACTTCCCGAAATGCTTTCCAATAATGTGCGAGCGTAGAACGCAGTGGCCATGCCGGGCTGCTAAAAACATCGTTAAGAAATAGATTGCGCCATTATTCGATATGCAATGCTCGTAGGCGGCAGAAACCTTTTTGTGTTTGCTCGGAAACATGAAATTGACAATTCTTAATTTTCCAATTTATCTCCCGGTGCGAACTGCAACAAAAAAGCAACTCATCAGAATGTGTCATAACATTCGAAACGGTATGATGTGTCAACTGTCAATCACTCGTCAATCCCAATTTCGGGATACGATGAGGACAATTGTGGTCTCTGCCTGCGGATGTTCTCTGCATTGAAACTTTTAATTAGGAAAATCGAGAGCTGATTTACGATTCGCTTTGATGTCGGAGAAGAATCGTCTTCACTTTTAACGGAAGCTCAAGACATTTCACAGACCAATTTCAAGAAAAATCAAAGGCATTCTTAGCTAGCTGAGTAAAGAAAATCAATCGGAATCAATTAAGATAAAGAGCAATGAAGTCGATGGAAGCAGACACGAAGCGAGCGAGCTCATAAAGTGAGGATTTATAAATTTGTTTTCGTGACTAAGGCTCATAACACTTAACGAAAAAATAAAATTAAAACCGTTCCCGTTCGTTTCAGAGTTCAATTTGATTAGAAAATGTTTGCCTTATTAATAGCACTCACTTCACATCACGTACGATTGTCGATTTGTATGAGGAATCATCAAGTTGAAAGGTTGCACAACGCGCCGTTGTTTGATGAAACAGTTTACTGCTTTAATCCACTTACAGTAGTGATTAGCTTCTATTCCTCGAGGGATCAACAGAAATTTTCATACATTTCGTGACTAATTGATTTCCGAGAGGCAGAAGCAGGCAGGATTGCATGATTTGGAAGGCCCCCGAAATGGACATTTAATCAACTTTGTGAGCATAACCGAAATGTGCTTTAGGTAGAAATCTCCGGTAACGTGTAATTAAATGGGCTATGATGGTCTGTCTCCGAGAGACTCAGTGGCCAGATTCATTTGCCTTTTTTCTGGAAATGATTAAATGATTCTCCTACTCATTAGGCTTATTGAATTGAAATGGTCGAGACGTTCAATTGGCTGGGACATGAAATTTTACGAGCGCCCACGTCAAGGGATAACACGAACGAATTTCCATAGATGAAAGCTAGCTTATTAAGCTGATTAATCAGGGAGGACTCGCGCGTTCTGATTGATTTACGTGATTAATTACGTGAACGCAAAGACTTGTCAGAGTCGAGAAGTTTAAAACGTGTGAAATTTTACGCTTCGCAGGTCGGACGCTGTTGGTTGTGCAACTTCAACAGCGTTCGTCGCGCTTAATTATTTAACAATCACATTTTTTTATTGATGGAAACTGTTCATTCATGGAGATTTTTAATCTTTTAATGGATTACTGTATGTAGCAGGGACACGGTTTGTTATCACAAACAGCGAGCGGACCTCACACGAACTTCTGTGGCGGGGAAATTGTAGCATTCGATTCCTGTGGATTGATCTTGACTTTAACATGACGGATCGCTGGTGGATTTCAGGCGAGCGATTTCTTTTAAAAATAAATATTTTTTGGTGTACAAGCTGAGCTAAGTGAAAGAGTGAAACCGCTTTCATTTTTAAGGAGTCAAAACGATGTAGATCAGCTTGAGTTCGACTGCAAGGTGGGCTGAGTACTCTTAGACCTGAGAACAGCAAATTCAAGTCGAATAAGAGGATCCTACAGCTTCGAGTCAGAGCTGTAGATTGTTTATCTATGCAGGACTCTGCACCAGCTGCTTTCTGCTCTAGGCAACTAACCTCAAGTCAATTCAATCCTTGATCTAGAACTTCACGCATCGACCAATTGCCATTTGTCTCATTTCATAAATAAGCGATCAAGCACCAATGAGTTTGACAACTCACAGCTCATCAGTCATCCTGAGGCAAATCTGATGGAATGATTAATGCGATGTGTCATCAATAATTTCCCGGAATAACTTTCCTTAAAAGATTCTCCCTCTCCGACCGCTTAAAATAACAGACATTTTCATGCTTATTATTGATAAAACTGAGATTAAGGTCAATTATTTCTGGTCAATAAATTTAATTTATTACGTCCACTGCTCTGCGTAGCTAAGCTTACCGCATCATATTCATAATAATTACAAAACAAGAGGGAAATTGATAACTGTGTAGAGCGAAGAGGGTTCGCCCTTGGACCATTCGCCGTTCACCATGTGTATGAATCGTTAAGGGAGAGCAACGCAGCGTTTCAGTAAGTCAAAGCAAACAAAGCGACGAGATTATTTAAATCACTTTAGTCACGAAGTCTGCGATTTGCTGAGGAAGAGATTTGATAGCAGCGGAGGGTGGAACGACATTGGAAAAAACAACAATAAAATTGAGCAACTGATGAACCCCTAATTGCCAATTTCCCTCTAATCTGATGAATCTTATGTTTTATTACACTTTACGCCCAATACTCAACAGCATGAGCTGAAGAGGGATGAAAGATACAAAGGAAAAGCCGAAATAAATAAACTCCGTGTTTGACACTCTGGCACTTCTCGCTTGGTTGTTGCCAGGGATGGAAATCTTATCTTCCTTACACAATCTTCCTCTCGTTTTGGAGTTTAAGTCCCATGGATTAATACGAAAAACAATTTATAATTGACTGGGATGGCACGACGGCCCAGCCACTCTGAGGGTGAAAATATCATCAGAGATAACAGCGGAGAGAAGCCGAAAAGCGGGCCGAGAACGAGAGATCTCGGATGATGATTTCTGGCAACAAATTAAGATTTAGTCTAGCGAAAAAAAGAATGTTTCTAATTTCTTCAACACACTGCCTGAGAACGATCTCGGGCGCTGTTTGGGCAAAGTTTAATTATGCTCGATCCAGAGAGAGGCGAAGAAGAAAATTCCACATTTCCACAAATTGTGCAATTGTCTCGTTTTCTAATCTCGCCCCGAAATTGGAATTGAAAATAGTTTTCTAATTGAAAATTTATTCGTTGCCAATATTTAAACAACGTTGGCTAACGAGTTGAGATTGGTTGTGGATTTTAGAGAATTCCCTTCTCAAAAACATGCAAATTTGCTGAATGAGACCAAAGCATGTTTGTCAAACGAAATATTTTTCTGTTTAGCTGGATATTTGATTTCTAATTGAATTGCAATCAATTCGATTCTCGAGGAAATATTTGCTTGTGTAGAGAGTCTTCGGAATTAAAAGAGTCGCGTCAGGGAATATTATCTCGGCCTGAGCTTTCGCTCGATGAAACGGCAAGCTCGAACTCTACAGAGAAAATCTCTGAGAGCTCGTGAGCCAGGCGTTAGTCGGCGTTAGCTCTCTTCCGCCGATGAGAGTCGAGGAAACTCCGCCCTATTCTAACTTTGTAGACTTGTCGACCAACTTTTTCGTTGAAATTACTAAATTATCTCGTTTAGCTTTTCCTTCACACATTGCAGCCGAGGCTTACTTGCTCTGAGTGACTTACATGGGCAAAGGTGTGAAAACGATAAGCGCTCGTAAGTTTAACACGGACTCGACCACCCAACAATTCAGTGGCGTGAAAAGTTTGAGCCTCAGCGCCGAATAAATGTTTTTTGGAGAACAGAAATCGCAATTATTATAAACATTATTCATAGACATCTTTCTGTGTTCATAATTCATCGGTTTAATGACGCTTCAATAAAGAAATTTTCAACAATTTTATAAATAGTTCATGAGATATTCGTGGCAATTTATTAGTTGTGTATTTAAACCAATATTTATTTTGCGGTTCCGCCGAATGGCCGAAGAGACCGCACAATTTTTTAATCATAAAATGCACTGCATTGTGGAGTTAGCTGGACTCTGTCATGGCATCAAATCCGTCAAGAACAGAACGTCAATTTGATCTGTGAGGGTGAATGGTTTGTTACTTTATTAGATGTCGCCACTAGTTTGAGAACATGGTTAGCGGATAGGTGAATGAAACGAGCCTAATTGGCCACCTAAAACGTGGGCCAAAATTCGTTGTTTTATTTCCAAAAGAAAGTTAGACAGATCAGGCTTAAGGCTGATCTAAATAATTTCAGAAATTCCTATGAAAATTACCGACAAATTTGAGCTGCTAAATCTTCATGCTAACTTCCTGAAATTACCTTTCTGGAAACAGAGAAAAAAGTCCATTCGAAGCCACAATTATTGTGTGTGCAAATAATTTGCGTACTAAATTGATTTCATTTTAACGACTAACTTGTTAATTCCGATGAAGCGAGTTAAACTCGCGCTTGGTGGGCGCTCGATTGGAAATTACCTCACTGAAAATCTCAGCTCGGTTTTGCGTCTCATGCTTTACTGAAAACCGTGTCGTCTTGCATTAAAAGGCCTCTCCGAAGACATTTCAATTTTGATGTGCATGAAATTCTGATGAAACGAGAAATGGAGGTTAATTTTATCAATCAATCAAATCACAACTGGAAGTGAAATGCTCAGTTCTGCTCTTTTAAGTAGACATTCCTTTGGACGCTGATTTATATGTACAAAACATTTGTCTCGACAGAGACGCTTTAAATTCATAAACATGCGTGGAACACGTTGGACTTCGTCAAGACGGCCACACATCAAGATTTATGTTCCATCGAATTTGATTTACAATTTCAGATGTAAAAGTGGTTGATTGATTTTCAAAATTAAAAACGCGCAATCTCAGTTCGTTCAATCAATCTTCATTTAACTGTTGCGAGATGTTAATCTTGACTTTTTCGAAGCTTTATTCCAGCTTGTGGTTAGTGGCTACTTCACTCGAATCGCTTTGTGCCAACAAACTGTTTCACTATCTGGCTTTGCAGACTTGTTCTGTCCTCGGCTTTGTCTGACGGCTGCGTGGAACTAATGACAGTTGAAGCTTTGTGTTGGATTGAAGTTCAATCAAAGGCTTCAAGCTGTAGCAGCGATCAACGTTTGTCATGCTTTTCCGATTCCGGAACTCACAAGACTCGAGAGAATAAAATGAGACTTCATTTGCTCTGCTTAAACGGAAAATGTCATTCGCACTCTAATTAAGAGTCAGTTAAAATAGATTTCTTTCAACACTCGCAGTCATTTATTTCCATATGATTAACAGCTCCGTGTCAAAACCCTTAAAATGTATTTGAGAATGTCAGCATCCTTGTCGCTCAACGCTGTCGACTTCGTCTCGAGACTCCTTTCACACGCAACAAAACCTTTCAGAGCAACTTGATAAGATCTCAAAGGACCAGCAACAAAGGAGCGACCGGCAACGTCTCGATTAAAATTCTATTTGTGTCAACGCTGCTAATTAAAATCTCAATCCATCGAAATCAAAATTCTTCTCGCTCGAGTGCAACACAAAATTACATTCAATTTATTAAGTGACATTGCGTGGTTAATGAAGAAATTTACTTTTCACACTTATTTTGAAAAATTTTCATGGTGCGCTTCGCTAAAAGATGAAACAGCTTCGAGTGCCAACATTTCACAGCAAATATTATTCATTTGTCAACCAATTAAAATTGTACAAACATCAGAGATGAAAATTGCATCTCGAAGTGAAAAAGATTTAACTCGCAGAGAGATGAATGAATTTTGCGCTTTTAGGTGCAACCGGCAGCAGCCGAGCAAAATAATTAATTGGTTTGTCAAAAGCATGAAAATGTTTCTTAACTTTTCTGTCATATCAAAGCCTCTAATTCAAAGCGACTTCATGATTTCTGCTCTTGGTCTCGTGGTGAAGGTTCTTTGGATTCAAGCGACGCTGTTGGAAGCAAACTAATTAATGTCTGAGGTGAATATTTCGATGAACTTTATTCAGGATTTCCTCAAACAAATCTTCAACGTCAACTCCTCCCTCCATCTTCAGCAGTTTTCTATCGAGATTATGTTGCCCGGGGTCTCCTCTTCGAATGTAGGTGTTCCCGAAAATCTCTCGCGAATGTAAAGCGAAGAATGTCGATTCAACAACGCCGCGAAGTGAATAAAGAAACATTTCATCGCAACCTATGTAGACTAATTAACGCGAACGGTGCCAGACGTTTTCAACATCAGCTTCGAAACACAAATTTCAATCGTCACTCGGATATCTCGAAGCGAACAAAAGATTTCTAGTGAAGATTGTTTCAAGAGGCAACGATAATAAATCTTGCGGACTCAGCTTTTGGCAAGCTGAAGCCTCAAATCTATTGAACTGATTGGCAATAATCTATTGAACTGTGTCAGCGGGAAATGTGTTAACATAGAGCCAATCAACAGCAAAAGTATTCTCGGCTCACTGCAATCGTTTTGCTTTTGTTTCAGTGAAATGAAGAGACTCAAAGCGACAGCGCTTGAACTTAAAAAATAGAAGCCAAGTAAAAATAAACAAACAAACTGTAATTTCTGCTGCAGCGATACAGAAATAACTGTCACAACTGACAGAGTTATTTGGGATGTGAATGAAACGAGCGAGAAACTTCTCGGGTGCCCCGACCGACTGTGTGGTCCTCCTTTGATTTATTGCCATTTTTTGTTTCTATGAACTTGTATGCATATTGCCACCAGAACAACTATATTTGGGTGCGAAATTTGATGAGCAGCCTAATTAAGAGTAAAGCCACAATGTCAAGGAATTTCTCAGCCACATCTGCTGTCTCGTTCTCGCATCGCCTTCGACGTAGCTCGAAGTGGAGACCCAAAATTGATCCCTTCCTTACACATGTAGCACGTCACCTTAAGTTACTTCTGACATGATGTAGCAGATCGACAAAACAAACAATTGAAATGTGTTAAAAAATCAAATGCCTTTGGAGCTGGAAATCCATTAAAAGATTTTATCCTTTGAGAACGGCTTCGATGGTATCGATCATTCCAATCGTGGCGGCTCCGCTCGCCTTTGTTGAAATCAATTCTGAGAGTTCGATTTCTATTGTAAGGTATGAGGCTGACAAATCAGATATTCAACAGAGACTTGAGTGCGCGCTTCAATTAGAATTTGTAAATCGGATTTAGCTTTAAGGATTAAGTTGGAGAAGAGAAGACTCGTGAAGAAACGAGCTCATGATTTATTACAGATGAAACCTCACAATGATTGAGCTTCTTCGGCTCGGTGATGAATCTCTTCCCATGTTTCGTTTTGTTCGCAGAAGAGCGAGAGATGATCGTACGTAGGCAGCTCAGATGGTCACCGAACGTTGGTGCAAACTTCGAGCTGAAGAATAAAATTACGCCGAGATTAAATCTAAATCCAAACTTCAACGTATCTGTTTACCAGTCTTGCCACAAAGCGACGCGAATAAACACCTTGACTCGTACGACAAGGCGAGGTTTGATTGACAAACTGGGAATTCACAAAGGTGTTTACAATCTGCTGAAGAAATTAGCTGATTGACGATTTGCCTAAGTTGGATTCTCACTTTCTAATCTCACACTCTATTGCGTAGGAGCGACTGGCAGCCCCGAAGGCCTTGACATGACTTTTAGCTTCCGAAGGATTTGATTGCTCGAACAATTGCGGTTTAAATTTGCGAGAAATCTCGCTGCTGTGGCTCCAGCAAAAAAAGTTAAGCTTCATCCCCGTTCGAGTTTAGGAGGAAAAATAAATTCAGGCATTCACATTTTCGCTGATTTCACACGCGAATGTCATGCCTGTCATGTATAAAGCAGAATGAACAGTCAGATTCTTGATGTAATCAAGCCTGATTGTGAAATCTCGAGAGACATATTCCCTTCCGACACATAAAGTCTTGCTTTCTGCTGCCTGCGTAGCGCTCTCTTCCCACACTTTTTGAGGTTGAGCAATTTAAAAAATTGCGTTAATCGAACAACAGAGCATGAACAAGGCTTTCATTGTCATGAGTGTTTCCCTAACCGATGAAAAATGATTTCTGCATAGGAAACTAGAGGGATTCACTTGCGTAAATTTATCCATTAAATCTACCCAATCTATAATTGAATCATATCGGATAGCAATGAAAAATGCAACATCCAATAAACTTGTTCTAACATCATAATTTCGTTGATCATTGTTGACTTTTGAGGGTGAAAATTTTCCGCAATTATTTCTCTCTCACACTCGCATCTCCCTATCGTGAAAATTTAACACGCTGCAACCTGATCAAATATGTAGTAGCACCAGTCATACGGAAAATTAGAAATGAAGAGCTCGAGGGGTGCAGGATACTTTAGTGAAATTGGCGAGCGGTGAATGTCGTCATCGAGACGACTCTCGATATTGAATTAAGCGACTCGTTAGCTCAAGTAATTTTTGGGTTTGCAAAGCAATGTTTCGAGGAAATCATAGTGCACGGTGAGTTGCTTTTCTTCCACCCAGTCAACCAGTAGATGTCCATTCAGTGAGTAAGTAGATGACATGAAATTTTAGCAATTTTCCAGCAGCAGTTTAATGACAGCCACGTGCTGTGATCATCCTCCCTAATTTGTAATCGTAGAATTGTTTCAATTGAAAGATTGTGTTTCCTGAAAACGATTCTCGTCAGGCGCGAAGAGGCACTACACGTGATCATAGAGGCCACGTGCTGAGGCTTTATGGACTAGTGCGATCCGTGACAGTAATTCAGTTCGTGCAGATTTAAAAACAATAAAATTTAGAGCGATATTGATTTGTTGTTGCAGGTCTGAAGCGCAGGAAGAAGCTGTGGCGTTAGTTATCTGGACGATTTCCTTTTAAAAAATATCAAATTAGTCGCACAACATTGACTCCGCTTGCTCTTTTTCAGTGCGAGGGATTTCGATAGGGTCTGCTAAGCAGCGCGACAAGAGGCAATAAATAATCTCAGTGAGCTGAAGAGTTGCTAACGCAACATATGCTGTGATTTAAGACAAAACAAAAAACTCTTCCTTGGCCTCTCGTTCTCATGCTGAAACAGGAAGCAGCGTAACTAAACCGAACTTTACTGCTTGATAACTAAAACGGCATTAATATGTTAAAATCAATTGCTACGCTTCGTTGACTCTCTCATGTAATTTCTCAAGTTTGAGAAAGGAAAACTTTCCATGTTCCTAAATGAAAAAATGATTAAACGCCTCCTATTCTGAATATCTAGGTCTGAACTTAGTAAGTTTGTTGAGACCCCATTAAACTCACCAATCCGTGGCGGAGCTATAAAACGCTGTGCATGCCATAAATAATATTTTTACGACGGCAAAGAGTTGTAATGAATGTGCCATTATAAACAACAATAATTCGAAGGAAACAAAAATGCTATAAAGTTCGCCTGGCCGTTGAAAGAACACACATTGCTTACAATTAAAGAGCGCGAGTCAGTGACCGAAAATAGTCCACGCTGAAATATTAGGTCGGCTCTCTAATGACTGTAACGAGCAAATGGAGTTGCTATTGATTTTCTTGAAATATTTCTTTGTCGTCTCTCGAAAAATTATCAAATTATCGAACGGAAATGAAAACTCGTCGGTCGAAGGCGCCGATGATGTTCGAAAGTCAGTCGCGCTTAATATTAATCACTCATCATTCATCAACGCATGATTAACAGAAAAAGTTTTCTGTTTTCTGCTTCTCAGCATCGACATGGGCTCAAGTTTCAGAGCTGCTGCTTCTGTCTCAACCGCTCAAACGGCGTCGAAAAGTTTGCAATTTCGCTTTAATGATTTTAAGTCAAAGACCGTGAAATGACGAGGGTGCATCCCGTTTTTGCCGGCAATTTGTCAGTTGACTTGTGAGCTGAACGAAGAGAGAGAGTTCCTCGAATTGTTTGTCACCGTATTTTCAACACTGCAAGTATTTTCCACTTGCCAGATTAGCAGAGGCACGCTCTGATTCGAATTGCATCGTCTAATAAGGATTCCGATAAAAGCGCTTAACGAGATAAGATTCCATTCTAGCGTGAAGATAAAAGGAGAAAATTCTCGTCGTTCCCGGAGGCTGGAAAAGTTTTAGAGAAGGGCTCGGGTAGAGCGTAGGGCTGTTGATGTTGATTTATTTAGCGGAACATCTTATTTATCAACCCTTTACACGCACCGAGCGAGGAGAGGAAAAGTCGAATTTTCATGGTAGCGAGAAGCTGTGAAAAACAGCAGACCGTCTATTCTTTATTGGCATGAAGATTAACTCGCATAATGAAAGCGTAGATTTAGGAGCAAGTTGATGAATGTTGTGACAGAAAAACGTTCCGCTCCGTGAGTTCGAGATCTGCGCATATCAATATCCTTAATCGAATTTTAATAACGAGTTTTAGCGCTGAAGAACTTGTAGAGACTCGAAGGTTCTTTTTAATAAAATAGTCGTAGGGTTGATGGGATGAGCTCGAGAGTTGATAGACAAACAGGGAAAAAATTTACAAGTTGATAAATTGCTGTTTTATGATGATGGTTCGACTTCCCCCTCTTCTCTCGTTTAATTATAATTTGAACGACTTTATCACTTTTACAACTGTTTCTCTACGCTTTGGCATGGAAATTAACTCTAATGACATGGTGTACTCGGCTGCGAGGATGTTACGAATCTCGTGGGAGAGATTGACACGAAATATCTGAGCGAAGGGTTAGACAACAAGTTCAACTGTTCTGCCTCAGTGAACTCGACGCTGGATTGTCAAGTGAAGCGAATGCGAAAATTGCCTTCGACTTGAAGCGAAATCACACCTTAAGACAACAGCTCGAAGTTCCCACTGACATCCAAATGAGCCTTGAACAATGGAATTATTTTCAATCGAATAATTTTCGTTTCTTCACGCAATTGACAGGTTATTGTTCTTACTGTTTCAATGCAGTCACTCGCTTTTCGATTCACGAGATGTCACTTCGTTCCGTCTTCCAGCTAATAAGAAAATCATCAATACAAAATCGTTCATGCGAATCAAAAGGCACGCTAGGGTTTGAATGGATATATCAAGAGGAGCAGCCCCTTCACTCAAGAACGATTCTTCGGTCCCGTCGTTCTAGACGTTTAGATAATTCTATGACTGTCGTTTGAAGCGGAAAATAACGAAGACTTCCGACCAAGTTGCATTCGATTCGACTTTGAATGCAAACACCTGTAAAGTTTATTGTATTTGAGTTCGAGTCGAACAGACGGAGAGGAATTAATTACTGATCCGTTCAGTTTGATATCAGAAAGATGACTAATTTTGTCGAAAACATTTCGATATCGGAGACAACGCGAGTGACAAATCATTAATCATGCGTCGAGGAAAGAACGGAATTCCTCGAGGATGGCAGAATCGCTTGAATATTACAAATATCCATCTCATTTAACTGGAAGATCAGAAGTGGATGATAACGTATTGCTGATGTCTCTTGGATCCGAATCAATTTGTAGGTTGCTGGGGTCCGAGCTGTGCTCCGAAGCAAACGTTAATTCCCATTCCTCGTCGTTCGCTTTTCTCCTCTTTCTCGAATTTTTATTCATAATGAATGATGTTTCTTGAAATTTGAAAGAGATTTAAATACATAATTGATCGTTTATCATGAGTTCCAAACTTACACAGCACAGTAGCATTTTTTGCGTGTCAGTTCAACAGATTTTTTCAACTCTGCCACACCGAGAATTCCAACAAGTCGCTCCGACTTAGCAACTGGAATTTCATATTTTCTCGATCAAGTGGAAAGGAATCCGAGATATTTGAAGTGATAGAGAAAGCATAAAGCGATAGAGAAGGCAAGCAAGTCTATCATAGTCTGATGCAAACGGTTTGCAGCGAACCACATCAAGCAACCTCTCATCAAATCATGACAACCCTTCCTCGAACTGTGTGAGAAAAAAGTTTAATCCCTCACAATGTTTCAAGTTATTTATTAGGTAAATTAATTTCAGAACTTCTTGGAAGCGAGCAGCCAAGTATAATTCAACCGGCTGATTACTCCCATCATGATATCTTTTATTAGAAGCCTGTCTACGCAATTCATCATCAATTTGAATAACAAACTTGCACCACTTGAGTTGTTTGCTCAGCGAGTTTATTGATTGTTGTGCTCGTACCTTCGTTGCTCGAGCAGTCCAATTTGTTCTGCTGGTTGGAAGCTGAATTTTGAAATATTAAAGACAATTAAATTACGTATTGATTTATTGGGAGTTTATTCCTCAAGCTGTTTTCCAAGCACTTTGAAGATGAAGACCACCAACTGCTTGGATCAAGACTTTCAACATTTCTTCGTCGAGAGGAATGAGTTCTGTAAAGGAACGAAGCAGCGCACGAAGCAAACAGCGGATGAGTAAATATCTACGATTCTTTTATTGGCCTTATTCAAACGAAATAATAAATTTAAATTAGCATCCTAGAATTATTGCAACATTTACTCTTCACAGTTACACGAAATGATTAAATTTTCTATTTTAAGTGCTAGGTGTGTCGCGCCTCGTCCACCGAGGACGCATCGAGAAACTTAAGCTTAACAGTTTGGGTTCATAGGTTTTGGTTTATCAATCGTTTCTACTTGCGAAAGAAATGACGTTATGGTTCAGACGAGCCTCCTAACCCTGGAGGGCTCTGCGAGACTTTGATGATGTGAGGACTTTGTGCTTGCGATTGAGGAGAGATCTGATATGGACTGAATCGTGGTGGAAAGTGCTTTGAACGAATGTCAGGTGAGGGAGAGCCCGAGGGTGTTGGGCCTGCAGGGGGAGGTGGACTTCTGGCTTGCTGTTGATGTTGAGCTGCTGCCGCTGCTTGTTGAAGCGCCGCCTGGTTGTTTAGAAAACCGGCAGCCGCTGACAGTTGCGGTGACCACTGTCCTTGCCATAGGCCCAAGTTCAAAGCTGCGTTAATGTTCGGTCGTTGATACATTTGCGGCAACAGAAGCTCCGTGTAAGGTGAACGGCCCCACATTTGCAAATGCTGTCTTGCTTTCTCCAACAGCGCGGCATCCATCGACTGCGGAATAAGCTGAGCCATCATCGGATCGGGAAACAAACCAAGTGGAGATCTCATGTGCTGCTCAAGTAGTAACGCGTCCATTGGGTCCCTGCAATGAGAAGAAGAGTAAAGAAAGTTAGAGATTTGAAGCAAT
This sequence comes from Smittia sp. YW1114-2, assembly GCA_033064975.1. Classification (NCBI taxonomy): domain Eukaryota; kingdom Metazoa; phylum Arthropoda; class Insecta; order Diptera; family Chironomidae; genus Smittia; species Smittia sp. YW1114-2. Next base: position 20,960,414 of record CP093832.1, read on the forward strand.
CAGTCAATGCAATTTGCAGTTTAAAATAATTTCAGTTTGTTACTCAAATTAATATCTTGAGGCGTTCAAGTCGTTTCGCATGTTTTAAATAAATCAAAGCGAGCGACGCACAGCTCTCAAAAATGTGTGAACGAAAGGAAGAATTTATGATCGATTCACGTAAAGTTATTGAGCGCGAGAACGGTCCGAGGCATCTTAATTTACTGCCAGATCCGCCCCGGTTCACTGCATTGTTCTCGAGAGCGACTTCGAACGCTATTGAAAAATTGAATCAATCATGATAATCTCTTTCGAATTCATCATGTGGTTAAGTTTTCTGCTGCCATACACTTAATTGTTTTGTAATTACCTCATACATGGGCATTTGTGTCTCGAAGCGAGGAGAAAAAGGTCAGAAACAGTATCGCAGAAAAGCCGCTCCGAAAGGAGTTTAAAAGCCGCGGAGAGAAATATTAAAATTTGATGTTTCGCCGCCCTGTAATTTCGTATAAATTGCCGGCAATTTTGAGCCGAGAGAATTTCAAAGGAGAAATAAAGCGAGCGAGTAGTAAACTGGCTGATATGATGATCGTTGATATGAGCTTAAAGTGTTTCTTTTTCACCTCCTTTGCGCTCTTGCGTTTCATTTAAGGCGAACAGAAACATAATTTCTGGTTCGCGTTTAACATAAACTTTTGTTTTCGGCGAAACATGTAAGCAAATTTCTTCACACCTCTGCACAAACGATCATTTGCGCTGCGCTTTGTTGTCGGGCATTCGCAAGTCTGGCAACATGCAAGCGGCAAATTCCCTGGAAGGGCTTTCGTAAGCTTACGTCAACAAGAAATTCCGCTTCGCAATTAACAACACCGAGGGTCATGCGCGCTAGAAAGCGAAGCTTCCATTGCACTTTTTGTTGCAAGACGCTCGCCAAAAGGATCTCGAAGACGCTCTGAATATTTTAGCGAGAGATTTAAAGGCGATATGGCGGGCGAAGATGACGACGCTCATCGTTAAGTGTTCACACACTATTTTTTCAGATTTCGTCTTCTGCCACCCGCTTCCTCATCCCAGATCAGATCTTCCTCTCCGTTTTATATAAGGCGAACTCATTTACCCATTTCAACTTTTTTTTTTTTGTTGAGTTTGCGTGTTTCGAAGCGAACGTGAAGAGTTTTTCTCTCCGCATTTGATGTGATCGAGGTTTATATAGTGTTGAAGTTCGGATTGCCACCCTTCTCGCCTCCGCCTCAGCCACATTTATGCTTTTGTTTTTATGTAGATAACCAGCAGTGTAGTAAAAAGCAGAATTATGTGCAAAAAAGGGCAAAATGGAAGTGAAAAAGTGTAAGAGAAGGGAAAGATGAGGAAAATTTATGCTTCGTAAACTCGTTTGCTTCGAGAGAAAATAAAAAGTCAGTCTCGGGGAAAAAGGGAAAATCGATAACGGGAACGAGAATCGAGTCTTAAAGCGGAGCAGAATTTTCCAGCGAGGCTTCACGACCTTCAGGCCGAGACCGACGTCTAAGACCAAAGCGAACCCGGACACATCATAATTATCACACATTTTACTTTAATGTGGTTCCAAACTGTTTGGACCAAACACCCAAGCCACGATAAAGAAGCAATCGGAAACCCGAAGAATAAAAAATCTCGATGTGTGTTCCGTGAGCGGATGATATTTTTATATTTTTGGAATGTAAATCATCGCTCGACACTGTAGACAGCTCTCCGATGTGAGAAAACAGTAATAATAGCCTCAAGATACGTTTCATCATCATCACTTTTAACGCTTTTTTCTCTTTTTTGGAATTTTCAAGTTAATGGGTCTCCTCTACAGTCTTGATAGGAGAAATGTATTGTCTTGCCTGGTCGTCTGCGAATTGTAGACGGAGAATGGCAAATGAGACGCTTCTAAAGCTTTGGAGATTTTGTGGGAGTAGCGGGCGATGAATAGAGTTGAGCATTTTGTTCAAGCATGCTTAAGACCGTTCGAGGCACGTTTGGAAGCATTGACAACGTTTTGTTTCTCGACATAAATCTATGGAATGTTTTTCCTGAAACTACCAACAAAATTAGTTGAAAATTTTGATGAATAATTTGCCAACCAACGCTTGTCGGTCGATCAGTTTGTTCCTCTGAATATTCAGCCGTGCTTGACGAAGGTTACTTCGACTTCATCCCACAAATGAAGTCGCTGAGATTCCGAGCCAGCAGGTGGAATAATGAAAGTGCCGCGGCGAAGCAAGAAAAATCGAACCGCGCTCATAAATATCGACGCTGTAATCAGCGGTTAATTTAAACGCATTTACGTGCAGCTCAAAGTCTAATAACTACTTATTTTATGAGAGTGGAAATCATTTTTCCTTTTGTTTCTCCTTTGATATGGGACGAGTTTCGCAATTTGTGCTGTTTCGCACCGTTCAACGCTGATCGCCGCTCTTAAAAGGTTGAGGAGAGAACCTTTGCACGCCTCAGATAAAACTCGAAAACTCATAACATCTTCCCCCCTTTGAAAACGCTATTAAAATGTGTTGATTACAGTGCGGCGAAAATCAAAGGCAGGCAAATTGTATGCTCTTAAGGAAATTAACTTGATTTCTTTTTTGCGCTCGAAAATACTTCGGACCTCGAATGGACCGGCGATATTCGTTGAGACATTTCCACTCGGCCAAGCACACACAGTCGATGACTTCTGAACACATTTGCGATGACAAATTAAACGAAACTCTTTACAATCGAGTGAATAAGCGGCGCCTCGAGACGAAACTTTCGTCTCAATCAATAAATAATTTAAATTGTTTCATGTTTGATCGGCTTCTCTGTTTCGTTGAGAGATTTTTTGTGCCTTCTGCCCTCCTACTTTTCAGTGTTCATTAGTCTGAGATGCCGCGTCTCGTGCGAGGAGCTGCTTAGACGCGGCTAGCACTGAAACAATATCGACGGTGTGAACTCATCATGAAATTAAATATAATTATCACACTTTAAGTTTGTTGCTGTCTGATGATGGGCGCTCTTTGACGGTGCCAGACAATTGATGCCCGAATATCGACCTTTTTTCGGCGAGATCATCAGCGTTCATTTTTCTTCCTGTCATTATTAACAGTTCAGCTGAGCAAGCTCGATGCAAAGCGTGTAAGTATCGAAAGTTATAATTGCTCGAGCAATTTTCGGTAAATTTTCTTTTCAACATTTCAAACAACATCATCTCGAAGCAGCGCGAAGGGAAAAAGAAACGAGAAGCGATGTTGCATTTCTTCGGCCTTCGTCAGAAATAAATTCGTTTAAAAAAGAGGCATCGACGATTTTAATTGGGTGAACTCTCGTCAAATCGATTAATCACGTTTCTTATAATTTAAAGCAAAAGTTTGAACCAACCTGTCAAAGTCCGTGAGGCGCGATGAGTCCCTGAATCCCTTCGCAAACGGATTCGAATCGATTTTCAGCTTGGTTATTAATTGATTCTGATATGCCGTTACGGCGGTGAATATGGTCTCGGGAAACACGTACGTCTTGTGATCCAATTCGGCGAGTTCTTTTGGTGTGACGGGAATATTCTGACCAGGCGTTAGACGCACCAAATGAATTCGAGGTTGATATCGGTGCATAGAGTTGAGTACGATCTGAAAGCGAGAACAAATGGAAATATTTCGTTAGAATGGAAATCATGTCCGGCGATAAATTTTCATTCTTCTCAAATGCTTGATGATGGCGCAGAGTTTCGTTTTGTGTCTGCGGTGCCAACAGCAGAGCTATTTTTCCTCGTGGGCTCGGACGTGGCATCGCCTAATGATTATATTTAATTCATTTTTGTTTCAGCGAATTCACACCGCTCCAGCAGATTAGTTTTGATATAATCTCGAGGCTTGCGACTCCATCGCTTTTCACTTCGAAGCGAGAATTTCGAAATATGCCTCGGCGCGTTTATTGAATACAAAACGAGTTGGTAATTTCGATTCGACGTCAGCACCGCGCCGACGGATTGAAACTTATGGAAGCTCATCGCTGCGAAAGTTTTATTTCAATCGCTTCGCTGCTCCAAAGATCTTTCACCTCATCATTCTCTGTTATGTTCAGCGACGAAATCAGTTCCACTGCGCATGACGTTTGAGCCACTCGATGGAGTGAGACTCGTGATAAGCAATTTGCCAAAAACATATTTTCATCGCTGATACCAACAATTTATGGCTCCATTTATTTGTTATGTGATAGAAGGCAATAAATTCTCGACTTCTCTGCGATAGCTTCTGCTGAATTTGCGAGGTAAAATCAATAATTCATAGCAAAAGCTCTTCTTGTTAACTCCTGAAAATTGAATTCTCTGTTCGTTTGTATTGCAGCTCAACATTCGGATTTGCATGCCATAAAAGTTTATTTCCCTCCGCTTGCTCAAATGTTAATATTTTATAACAATGGAAGCGCTCGAAAGAAGAAGAGACAACTCCAGACACATCTCGAGCGTGTTTAATCTTTTTTACATTCGCCAAGTTTCTGTAAAAACATGTCTAGCCTTAGTTTGGTATTCTTGTCCCGCTCGCAGTACACAAATTCATTAGAATTGTCGAGCAATATGGGGAAATGTAGTCGAAAAGGTTGAATTGTCGCTTTGCTCAGCCATGTTCGGTTCTTTGTCAAGAGGTTTTCGGTAGAAAATCATGCCAACCCTTCATCAGTTCACGGCAAATTAAACTTCTATCGAGGAAACTTAAACTCTTCATCAATCAACCGTCGTCAAAGCTTTCCACGATTGCTCAACTTGAACGCTCAATTCTCCTAATTTATTGTTTCTTATCACAGTTGCTCTGAGAAACCCTTTCAAGCATTAACAGCTAAATTTATTTTCCTGCCGTTTTGGGGGTCGAAGTGGCTTGTTTGATATCATTTTCAAGAATTGTCAAAACGGATTCGTAAGTTGAACTGTTTAGCTTGTTTAGGTTTCAGTCTCGCGTTCGTTCGCTCAATTTGTGTCTGAAATTTTCATGTTTCCCAAACTTTCTTTCGAGTTTTCCTCTTCATCTCGATCCATCGTTGCTAGGGAGCAAATGCCAGCAAAATGTTTGACTAAACTCTGCCACCAACGCGCAGACGAGAGAAAAGAACCGAGAAAATTATATGCAAATTCATGCGGAGGGTGTAAAATCACAATTTATCGAGGAGAGCTTGGTTTGGGGTTGTGAAAAATGGAAAAATGGTGGTGAAGCGAAAAAAATGTCGTAAAATTATTTCGCAGTTGTAAGCTGAACGGCAGTGTCACGTAATATTTTGTTTTACAGTAGACTCTCGACGGAGCGCGGATCCATAAATTTGCGTTTTGGATTTAACTTCTACCATCGCACGTGCTGCTTCGAAATATATTTGTCGAGAAGAAAGTTCGCTCGATATCGAGGGAAACAATAATGATAATGATGGAGCAACTGCGCGTTGCCGGAAAAAATGTGAAAATCGTTGCGGAGAATTCAATGACTTTTTTCGGGTGAGGCTTTGTTGAGTCAACTTTTCAGGGACGCGATCGATGTTGTTGCAACTCCGCAACATGTTTACACAATAAAATGTCTCTCTACTTCTCTTTTCATATTGTAATGGCGATTGTCGTTAAATTCTTTGCATTACGCAGCCGAACTGGGCACAAAGACAAACTTAAACATCAATGAATGAGACGATAAAATCCCCCATCCAACTAATTCCGTTGTACTTCACGACTCGAAGCAAAACATGCCGTAGAAAATTTTAAAATTGGACGTTTAATACAGATGAACATGTCAAGATAAGACGGAGATAAAAGCATTTTGTAAATTCTATGCTAGATTTTTCTACCCTCGAACGCTAAACTGGGGCTGTAAAAAAGTCGGAACGATATTCATACCTGTCCATTTTTATCCATTTCGTTGTTGGTGAGCTTCACTTTTTCGAACGATATCACTTGCTTGCGAAGGGCATCGGCTCCGACTGGCGTGTCGGGATGGGAGTAGAGCCGAGCGGGCGGCGGTGGATCAGCTTTGCCTGCAACCAGCCACGACGATCGATGATAAGCGTAGCGATAACGTCGCGAGTCAACAGCCACAATATCTAACAGCACTGCGTATCGATCCGATGATTGGCCGCGCAAAGGTCCCGAGAACGACACGCGGACTGTTGGAAACATTCGTCTGTTGAAAAAAACATAAAAAGAATAAATTAGATGGCAAACAGTGTTTGATGATTTTCGCAAATCTACACTTCATACACATCGCTTTTATGATAATTTTTAACGCACGAACGCCCCCGTTTATAGTGCCATAACGTGACAAAAGTCGTGAGCTCGGTGCCGTGCGCAAATGTAATTAGAGCGTTTTTTATTTGTTGACTTTTCGTCTTAAGCTCGCCCCGAGAAACTCTAATTTATCGCCTTTGTTCGCACTCGATTTAAACGAATTCGAATGCATATTTTGTGAGTCGTCGAGCACACAACCTCACGCTGAAGGGTTTCTTTTGGTGTGCCGTCACTTTAACGAGGTGTTAAAATTATTTTCCTGTCTCTACGAATTTCGCAACGACCCACATACACCGAAAATTTTATTTAATTAAGTTCCAAGCTGACTGTTACTTCCTGAATGCTTTCAATTGCTGCTAGGCGCGCGGGGAAGACATAGACACGAAGGCAAATAAATATTGTTCGCGGCCATTTTAGACGTGTCTACGTTTATTGCGTGCCTGCAGCTTGGAACGTTGAGTCGACGACGGTAAATGCGAGAAACTAGTTTCGAGTTTGTAGAACACAAGAAATGTGCGCAGAAATCATCGCTCCAAGACGAGCGGCTAACAAATGTGGTTTTCTCACTTCATAAATATTTTAGTGTCTTTGGATTTTAATTTTCGAGTCTGATGGTCGGCTGAGTTTTTTTTCTGTCTCGAAATTGTGTCTCTAACGAGGCGAAATCACCATATGAAGAGAATTAATTAAAAGTTTATGTCTCTCGAATTAACCAAGTTATAATTGCCAACAGTCATTTTCACGCTGAATGATTTTATGCCGCGACAAACGCAGATCGCTCTCGGATAAATCTTATTGATTTTCATTATTACAACTTTATTAGTTTATTGATGATGCTCTTGAAGCATTAATGTGCGACTTCTCAACTTGTTCATGCTGCAATAAATTGTCAGTTTACGGCTCCGTGAAGAAAGGAGGAATGCTAGGCGAGAGCCGAAAGAATGGAGCATTGTGAGGCGGAAGGCAATAAGTTCAGATCATCGCTCATAAAATATGCTAATCAGGCGACTTCTCCGCAGCTTTCCGACGAGTGGGTAAAGTTTTATGCATAAAATTATAATTTCGACACCACTGCGCTCAATGAGACACATTTTCTGAACCGGTTTCAGTAATAATCATTTTATATTGTGTGCCAGAACGTATGTAGACCCATGACCGGTGTGTTTCGTCTTAACACATAAATAATCACTCGGAAACACAGCGGACGAAAGTGAGAACGCGAGGGAACTTCTGAATGTTTAAAAGTTGATTCGCTGGAATGCTCGAAACTCGAATTCTGTTTAATATTAATTGATGCTTCGCTCGAACGCTGATGATGAAAACTGTCATAATACCATTTAGATTAGTCGAGGAGAAAATGCCATCAATCAATTCATGTTCTCTAGGATCTTTTATTTATTCTACTGACAGCTGATTGATCATAATTGGTCCGAGATCGAAATGCGAGCAACAAACGAAACGCGATTTGCCAAATTCCTTTCAATCTCATTCAATTCGAGAGACTTTTGTGTGGTCTTCGAGTCCTTGCGTCGAGAATTATGATGGAAAACGATGAAAAATTAGAATTACCAGCAGAAACATTCTCGCACAGTGAGGATCATCCTCACAATATTTATAAATATTTTCTGTTGACTTATTCGTCCGAAAGCCTTTGTGCAGCAAAAGGTAAAAAATGATTGTTGTGACAGAGGCACGTTAACCGCTTTAGTACGTTTAAAAATGTCATCTCTCGGGCAAAGAAGTATTTCATGTCCCGCTGTTAAAGCCCGACGACCAACAAAAGCGTCACACGATCAAGTTTTATGGTTGCTCACAGTGTTGCTGTGCCGTCATTGCTCCACACTCGCCAATTTTGTTTAAGAGGTTTGACTCTTTGGCCCAGCGTGATTTCGTTTTGTGAAGATCCCTGAAATTCCTGCTGCGTCAAGGTGTAGTGAGGTGGTGTTTATGAATATTCAAATTGTGCACTTTTAGCGCGTTTGTGTGTTCGAGCTCGAGAATTTATTCGTCTTGTGTGAAAACATGAGCCAATAATTCATCAGGGACGAGACGCTTTTTAATGTCTCGTCGGCACAGGTGACCATCATGCGATAATGAAGGAAAATTGAGCGTAGGAAATATGACAATTGGATATTGTCAGCTCGGGACATGCAACGCAGTCATTAATTTCTTACTTTTACCTTCACAGCTCTCTTGGCTCATCGGGCACTGCAGTGTCAATATCTGACAATTGTTAAAACAATTTGCTTTAATGTGTGACGGGATATTAATGATCTTTTTTGCTGTCGAGCCGTTGAGGCTTCAGCAGCTTTAAATTGAGTGACCATCAGCTCCACCGACCAATATACGATAATTGCAGCATAATTGCTTTCCATGAAAGCGGAAAAAAATATATAACACGTATGTAAATGGACATAAGGGAGAGATAAGGCCGGCGAGAGTGGAGAAAAAAACATATAATTTCAATTAGTGACATCCCGATAAATTTTTCACCTTTCCAGTCGGAAAAATGATAATTATTTTTTAATACAACTTAATTAAATTAAATTCTGATTCGCGACATTGTTAAATGATGATTTTTTAACACTTCGTTTCGGATTTTGATTATTTTCCACCCTCGCGCGCCCGCTCACTCGGCCTGTCTGTTCGATTATCAATTGCAGAACTGTCAAGTTTCAAATTAACGAATGCAACAAAACGTCAAATTCAATTTGAAAGCATTTTAATGAAATTATTTATGTGCCGCGGATCCGACAGGCCTGAAAGTATACGCAAGACGAGTAGCAAGTGGCAGAAAGTAATCAAAATGTAACGTTTCGAATTAATGTTGCCATTTTTCCTTGTGATTTGAGGTTGAATTATACGCTTGCCGTTTCAATTGGAATTAAAGAGAGCGCGCGGTTTGATAGACAACGTAGTTAGCGATCGTTTTATTGAATTTAGAACAGGAAAATGTAATGGAGAAGCTCCTCCGCTCTAGATGGTCGACGTGTACGCAAGTGAACTATCGATTTTATTACTCTCGCCAACTGCCTCTGCAAACGAGGGAAGAAAGGGAAGTAACATGCAATCAGATAGACAATAAATTGTAACGTTGTCCGTTTTCAATTCACGCACACACAGCAGCTAATCGCAGGGAAATGCTCTTTTCAATTACACTGCAATAATTGCAGCAGAAAATTGCTCCGCAGATAAATTGAAAGGTTCTCGGCATCGACACGGTTGCGTGCATTCTTTAGCTTTGATATTGCGTCATCGCAGTGGCTTAAAGCAGTCGCTTTGCCGAGCACGAACGCGAGAATAACACCTAAACACGTTTCCAGATTTCTTCGCCCCCGAAAATTACCTTTCACCTCGAAGGAATGACTTTTTATTAAAATTTCTTGTCAGTTTCTCGTTTTCCTTTTGTTTCGCTTTAAATGTCTTGAAGAAAATTCGAAATAAATTCGATTCAATTATCTGTCAAGTCTTCACAAACATTGTGGGAACGATTGTGTTCGTGAACGTGTCATTGAAAGCAGGCAACGCAAATACCTAGTCGAACACGAATCGATTAGATTGCGTTCCTCAATTAGTTTGTTTATCGGCGGAGACGAACAAGAAATAATCATAATCAAGATCATAAAGTTGGAGATGCGCCCCGCTGCGAAGGGATAGAGTTTCACTGTTTTAATTTGGTGATGAAATAATTGACAATTAATTATTTTTCTCCTCTGCCTCCTCCGTCCGCAAAATGATTTATGATTTGTGCAGAAATTCTTTTACCCCAATTACCACTCAAGATCCGGATTTGCGGATAGTTTGCTCTCGAATCGTTCCAGCACTTTTGCTCTCCAACATCGTTTTTCAACGCTCTTCCCAACGTTTCAATCACTCGCTGATGAGTGGATTTAATATCCATGAAGCAGATGTTTCGAGAGACGCCCGAAATTATTCATAGCAAAGTCAATAAAAATTAATTAAGCTATCTCGAAATTTATTTCTTGTGAAATTAAAAAAACAGAAACGGTGCGGCGAACTACAGAGCGCAGCCGAAAAGATGTTCAATAACTTCCGAAACACATAAAGTGTGCGCTCGTTCCATTGATAACATGCACTTCTCCTCGAGGCTCAAGTGCGTTGCCTCTAACTGGCAAAGGAGAAATGACTCAATCTCTTGTAATGATCAATAAAGCCACTTAGAAGGAGAAGAGGAAGAGAGCCCTCCAACCTAAAGCGAGTGAGGAACAACAGATACCTTGCGCGATCGCTTTTATTGAAGCTAATCGCTACAAGAAAGTGTGTTCATCATATTTTTAAATTTTCACTTTGATGCCGAAACTACCAAAGATTAGGAAACGATGACTTGGTAGAAAATTATTCATTCATTTTACGAGTTTCCGAGAATTTTTGGATCAAAAACATATGGCTGTGCACTTGAAGGATTCGATACTTTGTTTCAAAACTTTATGTCGACTTTTACTGCCGATATGAAACTTCCGATTGAATACTAATAGACCTCACGAACGTTCGAACTAAACCTTTCCATGCTTATGAATTATAGACGCGTACAGTCAATTAAGTTATTATGTCGATGTGACAGATGTTTTGAAACACATTCACGATTGCTGTTGATGGCTTTGTAAAATGTTCAACTCACCTTCCAGTTTTTGTGATGATCATCTCTGTTCCCAAATCATTAAACTTGTCCCAGAGCTCCTTTGTTTCAAGATGACATTGCACTGGCCGGAGCTCGTCGCAATTACACGAGCCCACAATTTTTGGTTTACTCTGTTTATGGAGAAGTGAAACTAATAACTGAAATCATTTCTGACGAGATAATCGCTTACCGGTTCTGGCGTAAGTCTCTCATCGTCTGATGGGCTTGGTGTTGTGCCTCTCGAATTATTTGACGTCGTTCGTGGAGTCCTTGATCTCGATAAGGCCTCTGAATCACTGCACTGTTCAACATCAACGTCAAGCTCATCATCGCCTTCAGCAAAACGATTAACTGACCCGGGACCTAATTGAATTATTTTTCAAATGAATCAGTCGCTAATAAAACTTTGAACTCTCATGCTTTGCTGCCAGAACAAGCGAGAATAAACTCAACTAATCACTGGGATTTGTGTGGAAAAAATCTGATTTGTAACACGACGGAGCACACATTTACGCAATGAAGTAAATTGAATTTACTCGCATTCATTCGGCGATGTTGCCAAAGCTCAGCTGCGTTGTGTAATCGCGAGCTGATTGCGCGAGCCGAAAATTCTTACTTATGCTATACTCCGACGACTCTCTGCTGAGCTCATCGCGAGCCATGATGGCAGCTATGGAAAAGTCTGTTCCGCTTTTCAGGTTAGACGAAGTTATATTCGCGTCGGCAATTCGACTTTGTGTTGTAATCATGATTGTTAATTTTTTAATCCGGACAAAATCGATCTACGTCTCGAGAATGTTCAACTTCACTTTGGGAAGAAAGTCTGTCTTCCTTCACTGATTAGTTTTTTAATTGCTCCCGATTGCGCTTCCTAAATCTTTTTTCCACTTCAAAACTTCTCTATCCACGAGACTTCCGTTCGAATCTGTTTGTCGTCAAATGTATCGCCGTCGACACACAAACATAATAGTTGAAAATATTTGTTCAAATATTTAATATTTCGAGGCTGCTAAACGAGCGCGAACGTAGTCGTAAGGCGAGAAGTTAAACACTAAATGATCGGAGCTTGTGAGAAAAATATCGGTTTTCTTTCACTTTTCTGTTCGCTCGCAAGCAAACGAAATGAACAGAGGGAACGAAAACAGGCATTTCAACAGCCAACCACAAAAAAACCTTCAATACAAACGAGCTGGGATGGAAATACACGCGCAGATTATTTTCAATTGACTTGTTTTCCCTTCTTTTCTCGGATTCTCTTTCGTCTACACTCGCGACACGCGATGAATTGAATCATACGAAAAAAGCAGAAAAGGCGGATAAAATCATTCATACATCATGCACGCCAGATCTCTCCGACGCACTCAGCCTTGCACCGGGCTCAGAGAGTCGAGCGATGGGCGTGGTCGCCATTTTGTTCCAACGTTGTAGAGATCACAAATATCTCTGGGAAATATTAGCGCATAAATATTTCTCGCCAGATTATTTTCTGAAATATTTTCCATCGGATTATTTTTAATTTCGGAAAAAAGGTGCCGAACATTTACTCGTCAATCCAAAAAAAAGTATTTCCGGTCGATTATTCATCAAATCCAACTTTTGTAATTTCGAATTGATCCACTCGGTTATCCAGGGAAATCGCAAAATATTCATTAAATATTATACAAATGAGTTTTGCAATGCAACGCGCTCGGTGGATTTCTCGAACGCAATTTCCTTCGAAATTAGATTTAAATCACATCTCTCACCAATTCCCCAATTTCAGCCGCTTGTCAAAATATTTATAAACATTGCGTTGAAGGAACGTAGGAAGTAGGTGGTCGAAAAGGGAAACCGAGAAGTTTACACGTCGACGAGACAAAGGGAAAGGTACCTGCAACGACCATAAATATCATTTATGCTCAAAAAGCGTGTCAAATGGCGAAGCGAATTTTATTGACATCAAAATAGAGTTGAAAAATCTGTCACGGCTATCAAGATAAACGTTTCGAGAGAGAGAAAACTAAATTTAACTTTAACGTCCGTGAAGAAACTCTCACTTCCCCATGGTTTTCTCGAAAGTTGTCGCAATGGTTTTTCATTGAACCTAAATTGCTCGGGAAGATCGCAAACTGTCGTCTGTTGTACGTTGATATTGCGAGACTTGAAACCCCCTAATTAAATGTTTAGACATGAAGTTTGACTTCGTTTCTCGGGGTTTTGAGGCACACACACCAGGTAGAATCGCAGTGAAAGGAATTACATCCTGTATCCTAGCATTTAACTGCAACCGCATTTAACAAAAAAGACTTTGTTGTTCAGTTTAATGCCCAACAATAGTTTTCAAACGATCGAGGTTGATTTCTTTTGTGGAGGGCAGAGCTTCTCATAAATAATCTTTCTTTGAGTGCTTAGACTCTTCCGGACGAGTTTCATTGTTTAAACGTGGAAACGCTCGACTTATCTCGCCAACTTCTTTCGATTTCGCGTGCCGACCCGAAGAATGTTTTGAGGGAAACCTGATAATGTGTGAATGGTTGGGCTTGAGGACAGAAAAGCGACCCAAGAAACAACCAAGGCGACCACCTACAAGAACAGAGAAATGTGAGAACGGCAGGGTGCCGTTTGAAAACACATGAAAGAAGTGCGAGAAAGAAAACATTTTTCATGTTCCAGTGTCATGTCGCTGCTTGGCCTTACGTGCATTTATATTTTATGATTTTATTGAACCCGCTGCAGCTTTATGGAATCTTTTCCGGACTCGATCTGGAACAAGTGACTCAACTGCCATCCATTGATTGCCCCAGCTCTCGCGCCCGAGAGTCATCGTAATGAAGACCTTTCGTAATTTTAGATTCGTGAGCGTATAATTATAGAAAAGGTGGCGTAATCTTCTGACACGTCTCCGAGTGCAAGGCAATCAGAACTTGCGATGAAACTGAGATGATTTTCTTTTCCGGTGGTCTCAGCATTGCAGTCCTTTTCATGTCGTTGTGACGATATGAAATATTATATTTTGTGACATCTCTCATCCCAGAAATCGTCCCAAGCAATCAAAGTTTGTTGTCTGATGAATGTTTCGGATGAATTCCTCGTTTCACAGAGCACAGGTGTGAGGAGTCTCTGATGCTGCGGCTATCATTAATTACAATTATTATCCCGAGTTGCAGTTGCAGTTTCCACTGACAGATATTTTCAATGCGCTCTTTAAGCAAATATTAACAATCGGAACACAAAATCAATTCATCGTGGCAACAATATCTCAGCATCACACCTTTCTTTATTGTCAGACCTCATTTGAGCGAGAGGGCTCGATGATAAAATTCCGAAAACACATTATTGGCTAGAGCTCCTCGGCCTATTAATTTATGACTTTTCAGCTTCGAGCCAACGATTTTTGGGTAATTTATTGCATTTTCTTTGAAGTCATTGATTTCGTTCTTGTTTTGCCATTCGAGAGTTGTTGATTTTCTCGTACAATGGAAAGAATGAATGCAAGAAGTCCTTTTTGTAGGAAAGAGGTTTGCTGCAGTAAATATTTATGCATCCCAGCCAAAGTCATATTTCTTGCGGTTGAAGACAGAGGAGAAAAAAACAAACAAACAAACCGAAAAGTCGAGAGAAGCCAAGAGGAAAAGTTCAGCAGCAGCTGTGACATTTTCTACATTATTAATTCCTAAACCCGAGAAATGGAAATGCACGAGAAATAACGAGATGAAATGAGACTTTCGGCGGCACGGTTCATTGGTTGCCGTTCTGTTATTCACAGCTAATGCCGAGAAGTGAAATATCTCAGGCTATCAGCTCGCGCTCTCTCACGAGGAATCATTTTCATGTTTAATCTAAATTAAAATCTTCGCTGTTACAAAAGCAAAGAATTCTTTGAGCGGTTTAATTTATGGCGCTCTCCTCTAAATCGTTTTGATACTTGAGCGAGTCGTTTCGAGGCGCCATTTTTCTACGTCGCTCGTTCCGTTTTAAACTGCAGTGATCTCGTGAACGAGACGCAAAGCTGAGAAAAAATTAAAATGTCAACGGAGAAATATTCATAAATTACGATAACCCGAAATAATAATTACGCATTTATCAAAAGATCCATAAATTGTCAAAGACTTTTTCCTCGAAGCGAACGGATTGCGGCTGACAACGACGCTCGAGTAAATAATTGATGACAATTTCGAGAATAAACATGATAGTATTTCAAGCTTCTAGGTGAAGACGCGTGATGTTTTTTCCTCGAGATATCTCAAGCGGCAGCAGACGCAATCTCTCTTTGTAGAGAAAGCTCGCCAGCTCTCAGTTTTTCATTTTCCCCGAGACATTTTCTTCGCTGCCGTTCGGGCCACGCCTTCGCTCTCTGGCTCTATGCCGTTGCATGAATATTATTAAGCTTCGGAGACTTCGCATGATATATGAACGAGAGCGGTTTTTATCCGCCTTTTTATTTTTTCTTTCTGGTGTTATTTCAATTCATCGTATATCGCAATTGTAGACGTCGGAGAAAATGTGGAAGAAAAAAATGAACAAATCAATTGAATAATTTTTGTTTGTATTATTCTCTTTCCACATGTGTTTGTCGTTTTTTTTTGTGGTTGGCTGATGAAATGTCTGTTTTCGTTTCTCAGTCCGTTCGCTTGCTCGTTTGTTCGAAGAAGTCTGCGAGTGGAAAAAAAATTGTTGATATTTTTCCTCTCATTCTTCGATCATTCAGTTTTCAATTCATTGCCCAAAGGCTCAGCTCGCAATTGAACGTTTTCTCGCACATTTGGTTCGGGGTGGAATCTCCAGTGCTAAGTAGGAATTCGCCGCTCGGTTGATTGTGATATTCGATGCAAGGATGAAGCTGAAACAAATTTGCGTATCGACGAATTGAGAAGTTATGCTCGCTAGTGCTCGATAAAATATTCAAGTGTCTGTGAAGAAGGAAAATTAGCAAAATTGAGAATCAAAAGATAAATAAATCAAATCGAATGAAAATCGATCACAGGAGGAAAGTGCACAAAAAACACGTTAACAATAACATGATAATAGGCACACAAAACCATTGTGCCGCCGCTAATTTATCCACGTCCAATTCGAAAGGTGGTGGAACCGATTTCTCGATTGCCGCAATTATGGCTCGTGGGGGTTCAAGTAGAGAGCCATCGGAACGTAGCATAAGTAAGTCGAACGAAACGTTTAGCTTCAAGCTCGAGCGAAACGTCGCGCACCATCTTTGAATAAGCTTGTGAGGAGAAAAGATTTTCCTGTCTGCTCAAGCGCGACAGAACCTTTCGCTTCCAAAATGAAATCGTCTCGAGTGTTTGAAGGAAAATCCTAAGTCATGTCAATGCATTCTCCAGGTCCCTTATCAGTCGAGCGCTTCGCTGAGGTAGATGACGAGGTTGACGTTGACGTTGAGCAGTGTAGTGATTCAGAAGCTCAATCAAGATCGAGAACGCCTCGTGCGCCATCGAACAACTCACGAGCGACTCCGCAGTCGGATGAGGAAAGACTGACACCTGAACCGGTAAGGAAAAAAGTAAACTTCTTGAAACTCACGACGACAATTACTTTATCGAGACATTCTCTTTGTTTTCTTCTGCATGGCAATTTTAGAGCCGGCCACAAATTACGGGATCATGTAATTCAGATGATCTTCGGCCAATTCAATGTCATTTGGAGACAAAAGAACTTTGGGATAAATTTCACGATTTAGGGACTGAGATGATAATCACCAAGACCGGCAGGTAATTATTTCAAAATTATCATTAACCTCAGCACTGTAGAAACTCGCTAAAATTAAGAGCAAACAGTACTTACGACGAGAAAGTTCCACTCGATTTCCAAGCGCACACTTTAAGCTCAAAGCGTGCACCGAGCGAATTCATCAAGATAAGATCCTGAAAACAAATTAGAATCGCCCAAAGTACAAAATTCAAGAGCATCTGTCGCATTATAAAATAATTCCCCGTCCACGTTATTACTTATACGCTTTTAATGATGATTTCCTTTGATGGGGTCCTAATAATGATATCCACTCGCTCGACTCACAGATGCATAAAATGATCGATACGGAGTGAAGAATGTTTTGTCCCACATAATTCCAAATAATATTTCAATCAATCAACCTAAAAGGAACTCAAAACAATATCAAAACAACAAAGCGACGACTCCGTAGTCCTAAAGTGTCGTAAAATTTTTGTGTGTTGTAAATGAGCACTCAAAACATATGTTCTCAGTTGCGTATATACAGCAAGCGATGAGCATGAACCCGAACAAGACGTTCTTACACATTTCGTCTCTCCTTCTAATTCATGTCGTGTTTCTCCTTTAAAGTTCTCGGCGTTTTAAGAGCCAACGCAGAAGGATCGATGTTAAACATATTTATTTTTATTGAGATATCTTCAAGACATCCTCGTATCGATGTTATCATCGCAAACGTTGTCGTAGGTCGGTTCGACGTTCTGCTGCTCGCTTCGGTGTGGCAATTTGTAGTTAATTTTCACTGGAATTCCTTCCCACATCGGTCAGAGCGTGGGTTCATTGATATGAGAGCTTAGTGGTTGACGTTTAGATTCACTTTTAGTTTCTATTTGATAAGCTTTACCGTCGGCATTGGCTCGCTAATCTCTCAACGTTTCAATCAGTTTGACAAAAAAATTGATTAAAATAAAAAAACTAAAAAGATGACAAATGACGAATCGTTCGATAAAAAATTGATTAAAACATAAATTGTTTAATTAGCCCCAATTTTTCATATGTGAGCTAGGGGGCTGAACGAAGGTAGCAACGTCATAAATCTGATTAAAATTCATATTTTTCATTCTTTTTTTAAATTTAATCATTCAATTCTATCAATCAGAAATTTTATTTCCGAATTCTTATTACAAAATTGTTCGGCAATTAACCTGAATCGGTTAATATAATTACAGATTTCTCGTAATTACGAACGGCCCAATCCCTAAAATTACTTAAAGCCAGAGACAAGCTCCATTTTTTTATTAGTTTGTCAATCAAGTTAATTACTACCGCGGCCGCTGATGTGTGAGGTCGACTAATGGCTGAATTGTATAAATTATTAATATTCCAAATCTTACAACCAGTTTGCTTAAGACGCCGTTTCTCCCTTCTCGCAAATATGAAATTTATATCTCGCCATATCGCAGTTTCATAAATACGATCTCTCCACACTAAGTTGTCTTTATAAAAGTTGGTGGAAGGTGATATCTTTCATTGCATCGATTGTAAATCAAAAAGATTAAGCGGGAAATATCGGGGAATTTATAAACGGTGTGGTTGTAAAGTTCTCGAGTGCAATAAAACGGTTAGCTCTGCCTGACATACGATGCCCACACATGACCGATGTTTAATAAGATTTATCAGACTTTAAGCGAGCTCAACAACTTATAGAAGAGCTCCCAAGCGTTCGATGGAAAGAAAGTAATTGAAATTTGTCTAACAATAAAATGATAAATTCCATTTGAAAAAGTTCTAAAAAGAAAGAACACATGCTCGTATGATTCGAGTCGTATCAAGCGATCTTTCAGCGGGGCGTCGTTTTTTTATGAAATATTTTTATTGCCATTAACTCATTTTTCGAGCTCGGTCGTTTCTTTTCTAACAAGTCATCAACACACCTCATACAGAAACTCGATGGACACGAGTAATAAATTCTCGTTTCAGTTGTTGTAAGCGATGCACGACCAAAAAAACTTTTAATTTTGCGACAGAAACTTTTTTATTTTAATGGCCCGTCGTCTGCCGGTCACCTGCTCAGGTGACGACGATGCTGCCGAAGCTTTAATTAATAATCTGAAAATATTAAATCTAGCCGAAGAATGTCGTGAAGGTTTCGTCTCCTCTTTCCATTAAGATTGGTTTCTGATTTCGTTTCGCTGCGCGCCGAGCTGTTCATTGGCTTTAAAATATTTTATTCAAATATGTAAATGAACTGAAGACCCAAATCAACACCAAGCGAACTCGTTGGCTCAGGCAATTTATTTCGATTTTACATGAGTTTTAAAGATCTATTATTTAAAAAGCAATAAAGATTAGATAGTTTTAAAGGCTCCGATTTACTGTTTTTGGTTTTCGTTTCTCTTCCTCTCACAAATTGAGTTATTTTATTAATTCCGAGTCGAAAAATGAAATGAGTGAGGCATTTGACATCAAATATTCCTCGCTACAGCATAAATAATAAATTTTAACGCATGTCCATAGCTGAAGTATTTCTCAGAAATTGGGGAACTCTCCTGTTTGTAATGCGATGATTGAAACTTTGATAGCTTGGGACTGAGTTGTTAATTGAGCTATCAAGTAGCTAGAGCTTGATGAATAGAATTTTTAATTTTCACTCGAAAACTTTGAGCTCCACAAACATTTGCGTGTGACTGATTCACAGTGGTTGCTCTGCTTTTGTTGCTAACACTACTGGTTTAACTGAAGCTCCAGTCTGGGAGTTGGAAAGAAAAATGTGAATAAATAATAAAATGAATCATGCAAAAGCAGAGTATGAGAGAGAAACGAATAATAAATAATAAAATTTACGGGTGGTCGGCGAAGAACTCAAAACGTTAAGCTCAAGCAGGAGTTTGAATAGTTTACACACACCAAAAGTGACGCTTCTCACCACAAGCGAGCTGTTCAAAATGCAATTCTCAACTGCGACCATTTATTTTCTCCAATGCGTCTTGCGTGTTTTTATTTTCACATCATCATATTAACTTCTTCTGCTGTCCAAGGCGACTGCACCAGACGCATTCGCAATAATAAATCCAGTAGGTACTTTCATCTCAGCACCATTATCCGCAGTTATTTACTCACTCACTCACCCGCCAGTTTTACCACCGATAGTCAAAGACAAGACTCCTCTCGATAAAACCGTTTTGTAATTGAAATTGTGAAGTCTTTGTAGCCGTTTTATTATGGGTTGGTCGACGTTGACTTTGGGCTCGCTCCAGATGTCACGTCTCGCGTTCATTTCAATGTTGTCAAACGAAGTCTCGTGAGTGACATCATGATGAATG